>CM060932.1:11011044-16011044 GCA_030765085.1 Allium cepa
CTGTGACGACCGCCCATGACTCCCGCACCAAAACAAGAGAAAAGTGCGCTGAAAGGTGTGCAAGGCAGCCATGGACGATAGTCAGGGAAAAATAAAATCGCAGAATCTCTATCGTAACTCACAGCGCATGGATAAAAATACAATAGAGAAATATATAGTGAAGTCTCATAACAGGAAAAATCATCATATAAGCATCACAGAAGTTTTATACAATCATCCACACAAATCCATACATGAAAGCCTCACTACAATCACTCAACCAAATACAGCAGCGGATACCCAGTACATATAGTAAGAAAAACTAATATGCAAAGCCTCCTGCTCGTCTTCGTCATCTTCAGCGGAGAACTCTAAGCACAGCACCTGCCACCTGCTACCTAGTCTGCCCATCCCAACATGGATGAACAGCCCAAGGTAATAAGAGGAGACATAAAACCTTGAGTCAGACAAAGTCTTAGTGAGCAGTAAATTAACTATCAAACATACCAAAAGAGCATAAGGAATAAAAGGAATAGGAACCAAACCATCCCACTCCACCTCTTCTCACAGTGATAGCCCCCAGACACACAATAAGGAGAAGCAATCATAACATAGCAGATAATTAAAGTAAAACAATAATCACTCGAGTCAAGGGTGATGCTTTCCAAATACAAACCCCCAAGGCCTAAACCAAGATCAGATAAGCACCCAGAAAACACCACTCTTGAGGCCGAATGATAATACAACCAAACATCCATGACTCTGGCTATCACTGTTATCATTGCTGGGATACCACCGTTAATTGAATGACCACCTGTCAAGGGCTAATGGTAACCCCGGTCTAGTCATAACTCCGCACGTCATCGTGACCCGTGCCTAAGCCGAACGCATCAGCCCAGAGTACTAGCACGTCATCGTGACCCGTGCCTGGAACGTCATCGTGACCCGTTCCAACGTACCCTTGCTTTGAGTATGCTAGAACCTTCAACAACGATGAGATCTCAGCCTCCTAGTCATCCTCCTTGACGACTATTTCCATACTAGCCCAAGCGCCTCTCAAGCTAACCATTATCCACCCCAACCCGGACCGCATCACCGAGTTATAACTTTGCACGTCGTCATGACCCGTGCTTGGAACGTCTTCGTGACCCATCCCATCACAACATATGTCTTGCCTCATCACATCATAGCAAAGTCCCTCATCTTGGAACGTCATCATGACCCGTCCCATCTCAACATAAGCCTTGCCTCATCACATCATAGCAAAGTCCCAACTCAATCATGCTTTGCCTTCCCGCATCATGGCAAGATCCCACATCCTCGAATCCATCCATATGAGCTTCCACATCCGCTTCATATGCTACAGGCAGCTTTCACCATTCAAGAGCCTTTCCACTTAGCTTTTGAATCATCTCGAATTAACTTGTTCCAAATTAACCATTAGCTAACTTGAAACAATCTAAATCAACCATCAATACAAACAATCAAGCATTCAAACAAGATCTAACAAGCAATATTAACTATAATGGCAGTTTCGTAATTAAATGAGCAAAAGTCCAACATATGTGAAATCATGGTTTTTAGCATAGATCTATCAAATCTAAAACATGGGTTTTGTTTCTAATACTTATTAAATGAACTTGCATAAGTAAACATCTTCACAAATGGTGGATCTACATGCAGACTTTAGGAAAATGAGATAAAACACTATCTTAAACACATAAACTAGCCACCAATCCCATATACTCCCTTGGATCCGCGTGAGAGATAACTACCACTCACCAAATCACCAAAACAACCTAAAAATCTAAACACTTCAGATCTGGACAGCGAAGATCACGGCTTGATCCGGCGAAATCTCACTCAAAACGATGAAATCTAGCTTGAACGGATGAAGATCTTCAACTTGGACACTTGGATCTTCGATCTCGATCTTCGATCTTGGATGGATGCTAACACTTGATTTGAATGGAGAAAAGAAGATGAAGAAATGTTGTAGACAAGTCTTCAAAATGGCAGCACTTCGTCGCTTCAAAAACCGGTGCCAAAAAGTGAGCCGAACACCTCTATTTATAGGCTGGACTGTCCATGAGTCGTCGCCTATGACTCGTCGCCGACCCAACTTCTGAATCGCCCCCGACTCATCCATGCCGACTCAACACAAGCTTCACACGACTCAAGCCTTCTAACATCTCACGCGACTCAACGGCTCAAACACACTGCCGACTCAACGACTTAAGACTCCACGACTTAACTCACTGCCTGCCCAAAACACCTAGCCGACTCAACTACGCTGCCGACTCACGACCTATGGCCTCACCAACTCATCCACAAGCTACCTAACGACTTACGACTCAGGCCACTCACCGACTCAACACACACTGGGTCTCACGACCTAGCTATATACACGGGTTAGTAAATGACGCGACTCACGACTCAATACTAACACAGCCAAACGACTCAACTAAGACGCGACTCAATACCCTGCCGACTCAACCTCCTAGCCGCTAACCCTTAAGTCGCTACACTACTTAAGTCGGCAACCCCTTTAGGTCGAACCATCCTATGAGTCGGTCTCCTCTTAACTCGGCAAACCACTGTCTTCTATGAGTCGCCTAACCTCTTGAGTCGGTCTCCTATGAGTCGCAACCCATTATGAGTCGGTCACTAGCTAATTCCATGACTCGCTCAATCCACTAAGTCGCTCTTAACACTATGGGTCGTTAATTCTCATGAGTCGGCCACTATGAGTCGGTCACGACTCAGGCCTTAACTCGGCTATGATTATGAGTCGGTCACGACTCATCACTTCACTCGAGTTAACTTCTAAACGACTCAAGCTAGAGACATCACAAACAACACTAACGACCTGCAAATTCTACGATCTATCGACACGTAAAAATACGGGTCGTTACATTCTCTCCCCCTTAGGAATTTCGCCCCCGAAATTCCAAGCAAACAACAGCAATCAAAATTATTCTGCATGCCTACCATCCATAGCAATCAACAAACCATGCATCCAATTCTAGCCTAGCATGCAGAATTCTAAGACTTAGAACAAGCTACAAATTCATGAGATGTCACGACACCTTAGGGCCATACCTCGAAGAGTCCTGGATGAGCTGCCTTCATCCTCTCTTCCTCCTCCCATGTACAGTCGTTAACATCATCACTCCATTGTACCTTGAGCAACGTAATCGTCTTCCTCCTAAGCTGTTTCGTATCGGTTTCAACAATACGAAGCGGCTTACGAGGTCTCGTAACCACGGGATCAACCTCTAAGTCTTCACAGCTATCAGCAGAAACCACTGTAGTTGGGTCGTGCACATACTTCCGTAGATAAGATACATGAAAAACATTGTGCACACCCGCCATCTTTTCCGGTAACTCCAACCTATAAGCGAGCTTTCCAATTCGCTCGATAATCGGGAATGGTCCCACAAATCTCGGAGTTAACTTTCCTTTCCTCCCGAATCTAATAACATTCTTCAATGGAGAAATCTTCACAAAAACCATATCACCCACGTCAAATTCCAAATCCTTTCGACGATTATCCGCATAACTCTTCTGACGATCTTGGGCTGCCTTCATTCTTTGCCGAATGATCTCTATACAATCCGAAGTCTGTCTAATCATTTCTGGCCCAAGTATCAGCTTTTCTCCGGTTTCCAACCAACATGTCGGAGAGTTACACGGTCTTCCATATAATGCCTCATATGGTGCCATACCAATACTCGACTGATAACTGTTATTATATGCAAATTCCACCAAATGAAGGTGATCTTCCCATGATCCTCCGAAGTCCAAAACACATGCTCTAAGAAGATCTTCCAAAACCCGGTTGACTCTCTCAGTCTGACCATCTGTTTGAGGGTGATAAGCTGTACTCAAACTCAACTTGGTTCCCAAAACTTCCTGGAAGCTCTTCCAAAATCTACTAGTGAACAATGGATCTCGATCGCTCACTATACTCTTCGGAACACCATGGAATCGAACAATCCACTTCACATACAATTCAGCCAACTTCGATGCAGTCCTAGTCGATCGAACAGGAATGAACCTTGCACTCTTGGTCAAACGATCTACTATGACCCAAATCCCTTCATTCCCCGCTCTTGTCCTAGGTAGACCATCGATAAAATCCATCGACACTTGCTCCCACTTCCATGTAGGAATCTCTAATGGCTGAAGTAAACCACTGGGCTTCTTCTGCTCAGCTTTCACCAACTGGCAATTCATACATTTGGAAATAAAATTTCCAACATCCTTCTTCATACCTTCCCAGTAGTAAGCTCTCTTCATATCCCGATACATCTTATTACCACCTGGATGAATCGTCAACTTTGAGTGATGACTTTCCCTCAGAACTTCATCTCTCAATCCATCAATATCGGGAACAACCAATCGTCCTTGCTTTCGAAGCCAACCCTCTCGATCGACCTCGAATTCTTTATCCTTCTCTGGTTCCAATCCAGATTTCAAATCACGAACAATCTTGACAAGCTTATCATCTCTCTTTTGGCTCTCACCAATCCTTTCCACAAGAGTAGGTCTTATCGATAAGTTTGCCAACATTTGAGGTTCCAATTCACATCTAGGCCTGAAGTCAAACTCAGCCAAATACTCGAGACTCTTCCACTCCGAAAACATGGCTCCCAAAACTGCATGTCTTCGACTTAACGCATCTGCTACTGCGTTACCTTTTCCCGGAGTATATGCTATACCAAAATCATAAGATGCTAGGAACTCTAGCCACCGTTGCTGTCGAAGATTCAAATCCTTTTGGGAGAACAGATACTTCAACGACTTATGATCTGTAAACAACTCGAATCTAACTCCCAATAGATAGTGTCTCCACATCTTCAAAGCAAACACAATCGCCGCTAACTCCAAATCATGAGTCGGATAATTCCTTTCATGCGGCTTCAGTTGTCGACTAGCATACGCAACAACTTTATCCTTCTGCATTAGCACTGCTCCCAGTCCAGTGCCACATGCATCGGTGTAAACCACCATCTCATCATTCCCACTTGGAATAGTCAAAACAGGAGCACTTGTCAGTCGCTCTTTCAGGATTACGAAAGCTTGCTCACACTTATCATCCCATCTGAACACTTGGTTCTTCTTCGTCAATCCTGTCAACGGTGCAGCTATCTTGGAAAAGTCTTTGATAAACCGGCGATAATATCCTGCTAATCCAAGAAAACTTCTCACATCAGAGGCATTCTTAGGTCTAACCCAATCCTGGATTGCTGCCACCTTAGCGGGATCAACCGCTATTCCATTTCCAGAGATAACATGGCCTAAGAACCTCACTTCACTCTTCCAGAAGTGACACTTTAAAAACTTAGCCTTCAGCTGATGTTTCCGCAAGATTTCCAAAACAATTCTCAAGTGCGTCTTGTGCTCTTCCTCAGTTCTGGAATAAACCAAAATATCATCCACGAACACAAGCACGAACTTATTCAACTGATCTCTGAACACTCTATTCATAAGATCCACAAAATATGCTGGTGCGTTAGTCAATCCAAACGGCATTACCAGCCACTCATAAAACCCGGATGGTGTCCTGAAAGCAGTCTTCGGCACACTATCCTTCGCCACACTCAACTGGTGAAATCCCGTTGCCAAATCCATCTGAGAAAACACCTTAGCCTCGTGAAGCTGGTCAAACAAGTCATCTATTCTCGGCAATGGATACTTGTTCTTCTTAGTCACCTTATTCAGCTCACGATAATCCACACACAACCTCAACGATCCATCCGCTTTGGTTGCGAACACAACTGGCGCACCCCATTCGGACACACTTCTCCGAATGAATCCTTTCCGCAAAAGGTCATCAACTTGCACCTTCAGCTCCTGCTGCTCCCTCGGTGCCATCCGCCTAAGAGGCATCACAACAGGTCTGGCTCCCTCAACTAGATCGATACGAAACTCGATCTCCCTATGCGGCGGCAACCCTTTGACTTCGTCAAAGACATCCTCAAATCTATTCACAATAGGCACCGATGACAGTCCATCCCGTGGAACAACCAGCGAATACATGAAGCTCATGAAGACGCCTTCTCCATGCTTACATCGTATCACAACCTTTCGCCCATCCACATTCCCGACTGTCACCTCCAGCCTCTCACAATCAATCCTAGCCGCATACTTCCTAAGCCAGTCCATACCCAAAATAATTCCGAACCCCGCAAAGTTCAGAACAAAGCAATCACAAACAAACGAGCAATCATGACTCGACACAACTAGACCACGGCATATCATACACAAACATGACGAACCCCCCACTGGATTAGTCACAACCAATGGCCTATCAACAATATCCGGTTTCAAACCTAACCGGTCAACCAAATCATCACAAACAAAAGAATGTGACGCTCCAGTATCAAACAAAACCCTAACTGGAACACCACAAATGGAAAGAGTACCTTGAACCACCACACTCTTCCCCTTCTCTTCAGCAGTAGGAACTCTTGAAGACGACGGCACAGCTTCCAAAGCATAAGCTTGCACAACCTGTCTATCTTTCCTCGGCTCTGGACAGTCCTTCTTGATGTGTCCCAGCTTATCACAGTTGTGGCACTTCAACTGCACCTTTGGATTCCTACAATCCCGGGAGAGATGACCCTTCTGTCGGCAGTTATAGCAGGTCACTTCGCCTTTTGGCTTCTTTTGGCCATCCTTGCCTTTCTGCTGTTGCTGCTTCCTCTTCTTATTACCATTCTGCTGTGGTTTAGATCCTTCCCTGGTCACAGCAACAACAGAACTCTCCTTAGGGAACAAACTCTCATGCCTCAAAGCTTTCTCCACAAGCTTCTCAAATGGATCGTCCAGATGATCCACTAACTGCCTTCCCAGATAAGCATCCAGACCAGTCACAAACTTTTCATTCTTCTGGTAAGGAGAGTCAATATATGATCTGGCATACTTAGACAAAGCTTCGAACTCAGAGATATACTCAAGAACAGGCCTCCCTCCTTGCTTGAGTTCTACAAACCTCTTGAACAAAGCAGACTTCTGAACAGTGGAGATGAACTTGGCCTCAAATCTAACTTGGAATCGCTCCCAAGTAATCTCTTCTTCTGGTGTATCGATAGTGATAGAATTCCACCAATCAGCAGCTCTTCCCTGAAGCTGTCTCGATGCAAGCTTCCTCTTAGTTGCATCATCAATTCCCAAGTCACCAAAAATTCTTCTGCAAGCATCAATCCATCTCTGCACCTCAATAGTCGACTCCGTTCCCAAGAAAGCTTTTCCTCCAAGAGATGTATAATCCTTACAAAGCTTGGCAAAATCCACCGGTCTCGGAGCTTGGACTTGAACTCCCACATCCACAGAAGATCCTGAAGCTGGTACCCTCCTCATGATGGAAGTCATCATAGCTTCGAACATAGCTCCATAATCAACAGCTTCCCTAGCAGCTCGACTATCCCTCGCAGCTTGTCTCTCACTTCGACTCATTCTTAATATCTGTAAAAAGAATGATTAGAACACCTTAAGAAACAACTGCTAAAGGAGTTCAAATCCGTCTAAGCTACTATATTATATATAGTAATCATCCATCAAAATACAATTACGTCTCTCATACGTAGTTACGTCAGCGAGCGTTGGCTAAAATCGATTAACCAAAGCTCTGATACCAAATGTGACGACCGCCCATGACTCCCGCACCAAAACAAGAGAAAAGTGCGCTGAAAGGTGTGCAAGGCAGCCATGGACGATAGTCAGGGAAAAATAAAATCGCAGAATCTCTATCGTAACTCACAGCGCATGGATAAAATACAATAGAGAAATATATAGTGAAGTCTCATAACAGAAAATCATCATATAAGCATCACAGAAGTTTTATACAATCATCCACACAAATCCATACATGAAAGCCTCACTACAATCACTCAACCAAATACAGCAGCGGATACCCAGTACATATAGTAAGAAAAACTAATATGCAAAGCCTCCTGCTCGTCTTCGTCATCTTCAGCGGAGAACTCTAAGCACAGCACCTGCCACCTGCTACCTAGTCTGCCCATCCCAACATGGATGAACAGCCCAAGGTAATAAGAGGAGACATAAAACCTTGAGTCAGACAAAGTCTTAGTGAGCAGTAAATTAACTATCAAACATACCAAAAGAGCATAAGGAATAAAAGGAATAGGAACCAAACCATCCCACTCCACCTCTTCTCACAGTGATAGCCCCCAGACACACAATAAGGAGAAGCAATCATAACATAGCAGATAATTAAAGTAAAACAATAATCACTCGAGTCAAGGGTGATGCTTTCCAAATACAAACCCCCAAGGCCTAAACCAAGATCAGATAAGCACCCAGAAAACACCACTCTTGAGGCCGAATGATAATACAACCAAACATCCATGACTCTGGCTATCACTGTTATCATTGCTGGGATACCACCGTTAATTGAATGACCACCTGTCAAGGGCTAATGGTAACCCCGGTCTAGTCATAACTCCGCACGTCATCGTGACCCGTGCCTAAGCCGAACGCATCAGCCCAGAGTACTAGCACGTCATCGTGACCCGTGCCTGGAACGTCATCGTGACCCGTTCCAACGTACCCTTGCTTTGAGTATGCTAGAACCTTCAACAACGATGAGATCTCAGCCTCCTAGTCATCCTCCTTGACGACTATTTCCATACTAGCCCAAGCGCCTCTCAAGCTAACCATTATCCACCCCAACCCGGACCGCATCACCGAGTTATAACTTTGCACGTCGTCATGACCCGTGCTTGGAACGTCTTCGTGACCCATCCCATCACAACATATGTCTTGCCTCATCACATCATAGCAAAGTCCCTCATCTTGGAACGTCATCATGACCCGTCCCATCTCAACATAAGCCTTGCCTCATCACATCATAGCAAAGTCCCAACTCAATCATGCTTTGCCTTCCCGCATCATGGCAAGATCCCACATCCTCGAATCCATCCATATGAGCTTCCACATCCGCTTCATATGCTACAGGCAGCTTTCACCATTCAAGAGCCTTTCCACTTAGCTTTTGAATCATCTCGAATTAACTTGTTCCAAATTAACCATTAGCTAACTTGAAACAATCTAAATCAACCATCAATACAAACAATCAAGCATTCAAACAAGATCTAACAAGCAATATTAACTATAATGGCAGTTTCGTAATTAAATGAGCAAAAGTCCAACATATGTGAAATCATGGTTTTTAGCATAGATCTATCAAATCTAAAACATGGGTTTTGTTTCTAATACTTATTAAATGAACTTGCATAAGTAAACATCTTCACAAATGGTGGATCTACATGCAGACTTTAGGAAAATGAGATAAAACACTATCTTAAACACATAAACTAGCCACCAATCCCATATACTCCCTTGGATCCGCGTGAGAGATAACTACCACTCACCAAATCACCAAAACAACCTAAAAATCTAAACACTTCAGATCTGGACAGCGAAGATCACGGCTTGATCCGGCGAAATCTCACTCAAAACGATGAAATCTAGCTTGAACGGATGAAGATCTTCAACTTGGACACTTGGATCTTCGATCTCGATCTTCGATCTTGGATGGATGCTAACACTTGATTTGAATGGAGAAAAGAAGATGAAGAAATGTTGTAGACAAGTCTTCAAAATGGCAGCACTTCGTCGCTTCAAAAACCGGTGCCAAAAAGTGAGCCGAACACCTCTATTTATAGGCTGGACTGTCCATGAGTCGTCGCCTATGACTCGTCGCCGACCCAACTTCTGAATCGCCCCCGACTCATCCATGCCGACTCAACACAAGCTTCACACGACTCAAGCCTTCTAACATCTCACGCGACTCAACGGCTCAAACACACTGCCGACTCAACGACTTAAGACTCCACGACTTAACTCACTGCCTGCCCAAAACACCTAGCCGACTCAACTACGCTGCCGACTCACGACCTATGGCCTCACCAACTCATCCACAAGCTACCTAACGACTTACGACTCAGGCCACTCACCGACTCAACACACACTGGGTCTCACGACCTAGCTATATACACGGGTTAGTAAATGACGCGACTCACGACTCAATACTAACACAGCCAAACGACTCAACTAAGACGCGACTCAATACCCTGCCGACTCAACCTCCTAGCCGCTAACCCTTAAGTCGCTACACTACTTAAGTCGGCAACCCCTTTAGGTCGAACCATCCTATGAGTCGGTCTCCTCTTAACTCGGCAAACCACTGTCTTCTATGAGTCGCCTAACCTCTTGAGTCGGTCTCCTATGAGTCGCAACCCATTATGAGTCGGTCACTAGCTAATTCCATGACTCGCTCAATCCACTAAGTCGCTCTTAACACTATGGGTCGTTAATTCTCATGAGTCGGCCACTATGAGTCGGTCACGACTCAGGCCTTAACTCGGCTATGATTATGAGTCGGTCACGACTCATCACTTCACTCGAGTTAACTTCTAAACGACTCAAGCTAGAGACATCACAAACAACACTAACGACCTGCAAATTCTACGATCTATCGACACGTAAAAATACGGGTCGTTACAGCAGCAGTAGGCAGGGGTTGCCGAAGCTGGGTAAATTTTGTGTGTGATCTACTTTTCAGTATATTTATTTCTGCAGTTTATTTTTGTGTTTAAATCGAGAAAATTTGCTATAACCCTATTCACCCCTCCCCCCCTCTAGGGTTAATCTAGATCCTACAATCCAAGCATTCAATCGGCAATTTTTGTCAACTATATATCATATTAGTTAACCAAAAAGGTGACTTTAACTCATCTTGATTCCAGTTTTCGTCAAAACGCTTTGGTTTTGATTAAAATTGAACAGACGTTCAGTTTCAACCTAAATTTCTATTAGCTTTGAATCCATCCAATCTAACTCCATAACATAGATTTCGCTGATACGATCATGATGCAACTTGTCGCGCTTGATTCTGACCTCGATGGTTATAGCACTTATAAGATCAACAATTTAAATAATATAATTATAAGTTTAATTAATAGTCATTAGGTAAATTAATTACTAGGTTTAAACTTAAATCACGTGCCCTAACATTTCTTCACGCATGCAACTATCACCTAGGAAACTTTCGATTTTGCTCGTCTTGCCACCGCCAACGACCATCAAAGATCGTCATGTCACATCCAAAACATGCCTCGATCTCGCCGCGCCCATCGCCCTAGACTGAACCTCACTAGCTCCGCCGCCGCGAATTCGACTAAAGAAATAACGATGTTTATCTCGACTTCCACACCTCCATACATCACCATGCTTTGATCGACCACCATTGATGTACTCCTTGTGCCTACACACTCCACTTTCATGTTGACACCTTAGCTTGGATCTGCCCCGATCGATGTCGAGAATGATGGCCGTTGGATGTGGTGGGTTTTGATTTTAGAAATAATGAACTTGTTCTTTGATAAGACTGTGATTTTTATATAGAAGAGGGAGAGTATGGTTTGCACAGTTGAAATATGGGCAAGGATATGGGCAAAGGCATGGACAGGGTATAGTGTACATATTTAAAATACAAAATATCAAGCCTAAGGAGTCTATCAATTTCAAACTCGATCGAGACATGCCGCCTGGAGTCCTATATGTATTAGTGTAACTAGTCTTGAGACCTAATTCAATCATATGTAGAAGTTATCTTTTCAAACCCAATTATATTAACTTAAATTAATAAAATTAATTTCTACACTTTTCGAGCATGCACGACCAAATGATATGTCTGATCGCCACGAAATTCGATGGCACATTATAATTCACTATTACGGATCCAATGGAACGAGTTTCATCAAATTTTGAGACAATGTCCCAGAAAGCTATTTTCACACGTTAATTAAAACGAGTTATTTCCAAAATCAGTTTAATCACTTCTAATTCTAATTTAAAATTTTAATATCTTCATTCTTATTCAAATAGAATTTAAATCAATTTTTGAAATCATTTTTATTCACATCAAATTCAAGATTTAATAATTTAAACAATTCCAAATATTTAATTATCAAATAAAATGTTGAATTTGAAATATAAGTTGTTTAACTTATAAAATTAACTTTTCAATATTTAAAATCAATTAAACATTCCAAATTCCAATGACTGAAATTTTAGGTCGTTAATTCTTCCCCCTTAAAGCAATTTCATCTCCAAAATTTGCAAGTAAGAGAAATGGCCAAACCCGTTAACTTTTCAAAACCAATTAGTTGAAATTGATTCTATAATTTCTAAGTCTTTTAAATTCACCCACCTATACCAACCAATTTCCATCCATTTATTCATTCCAAGTTACAACTCAAAATTAAACTTTAGTTTTCAAAAATTTACTTTTCAAATTTCTCTAAAATTTACGAACGCCTTAAATTTATGGGAAATTCCGCCAGCATCTTCTTCGCGCGGTTCAATCAGAAAAATTTACAATATATATAATCACAATTATACACCTCATCTTCGAGGATGAGGCATCCCATAGGGGAAATATAAAAATATTGTATGTAATCTAAGATATGTATCTTTTATTAGTATTAGCAAACATATACAACCAATAAAATGCGAAAGCAAGCTCCAAATGCAAAGCATATGTCATCCGCACCTATTAACCACTCAACAAACAATGAGAACATTCATATAGAAAGTGACATCACTATATATATAGAATATACATAACTATACACAAATGTAGCAAACGTAACAAAAGAAACCATCAAACAAATAACATCCATCCAATTAATTTATTATCATATCAGTTTGCATTTTCAAATGTGAACATTACAAATTATTAAGCCTGTATGATGAACCTATACTATCCGTATGCAAAACCATACCTAATCTCTTGGTCGATCACAAAATTTCACTTCTGAACCAGTAACGCTCACACGACCACTCCAGCGCGGACTAAGATCCGGTTCCTCGATTAGAAACTTCCATTCTCCTTGCATAGCCATATATTTTGATATAGAATATCAGAATCAATCAAAAATCCATACCAAATATTCATCGTCAAGAATCGAGTGAATAATCCTTGTTTTGACCGATGTAAATCATCTCGAAATCGCATATTCGAATTTGAATCAAACATTTATGCAAAAAAATATACGTACAACTTATGTATTTATTTCAAGTGGTTTCTTAATTATACCAAATTCTTTTTCTTAATTCATATTCATCCCATTCTCATTCATTTCATTCTCATTCAATTGATTTAAATTCAATTATTCAGATTCAATTGATTTAAATTTAGTTATTACTTAGCATATTTCTTTCAATACTAATATCACTTAAGAACCATTCCATCAAATTTTTACTTAAGTTCATTATAAACATTTTACACAACACTTCTTAGGTTTATTTTCACTTCAAAACTTAAGTTCATATTCAATTCTATTAAACAACATTCCAAACATATTCAATTCATTTTACAATTAAAGTTGAATTTCATTTCAACTCAAGTTCAGATCCATTTCATTAATTCAATACCAATCAAATTCAATTTCATTTAATCTTTCTTAAGCTAAACTTCATTTCATTTTATTCATTTTATTCATTTCATTAATTCAATTCACTTAACTTTACTTAAGTTAAACTTTAATTTCATATCTCAATTCCAAATTTTCTTTTCTTATTTATACCATTTTCAAATTATAAGTTCAAAAAATTATTTTCATATATTTATCAAATCATACTTTGGATTTTAAAATCAAAACCTGTCTCACCAAAACACAACTTCAATGGTAGTAATCCATCACTTAGAAACTCGAAAATGAATGCCAATAATGCTGCAGTCATCACCAGAATTATTTTTCAGCGACTGAAGTGAGTCCAATGCTTTTTATTTCCTTTAAATCCTATTTTAAAATATTTCTAACCAAAATATTTGCAAAACAATACTATTATTAATTTTTAAAAACCTTTGGAAAAAAATTCAAATCAATGGAATTTTAAATTCACAAATTTCTTGTTTTAAATTCATTTTTACTTACATATCATATTTATAAATATACTTACACAATTTAATTTCCATTCTACTTATAAATCACATTTATAATTCATATTTATATAACCTCACTTCTTATGTGATATCATTCCACAAATGTCGGCTATTTTAATTATAATCAATGCTCTATAATTCATATTTACAAATTCACTTTCTTAGATAACTCATTTTATAAATGTTTATCTTTTTTTAGATTTATAAATAATAACAACTTTTATTAGAACACAAAAAAATGATAATAATCAAATATTATCATTCACTAATAACCAAACATATCATATATTGCTATAATAATTTCTAAAAAGTTATTATTTATATATAAAATATAATTTAGGTAAAATTATTTCATTTACCAATTCTCAAAACACAACTATGTTGGTTTTCCTTGTTTAAGTATTTTGAAACCCTTATCGATATCGTGGCATCGCACCTACCGACCAGAATTCATAAGCCATTCAACAGATTAATTAACACAATATAAAACATTTTTATAATCACTAAAAAATACGTGCCCATATCTCTAATATACTCAAACTTAGAATAAGGCATTCCATTAACTTATCCCTTAATGAGTTGCCCCAAGCCATGGTTCTCGCTTAACCTTGTGCTATGATACCAAACTATAACAAAAGATAAATCCGCGTAATTAAAGCTAACAATAAACCACACACATATAATCTAAATTGAATGGATGGATGGATAGTTGTGGGGAAGAAAGAAGAAGAGGAGAAGAGGACAAAAAGAAAACTAAAACAACATAAAATCTTGCAATTGCAACAGAACAATATATAATATAATATCAATGATCTTTACAAAAGAGAAACTGTTATATGCACACATCAATCAGAGTACAACAACAAATCACATTCATCAGCCTGGATAGTTATAAAAATTTGTCCTTGCAGATGCTGATGATTTCAACAACGAAGCAGCGGAAAATGAATGTATATGTGAATACGAGATGAAGACCTCCAAATCATCTCCTAAGCTCCAATGCATCTAAAGCAATCTATAAATATGCTTGGTCTAACCCGATTATAATAAAATAACATCTGGTAAAATAGCATGAGAAAAACATACCTGGTTGGATTTTTAAAGTTATCAAACTCTTTTCAAATTAAAAGTATCTCGTAAGACCACGCCGCACATAAACACGGATGGGTTTTTATCTTACGATAACCAAAACATTTTTTTAGAAAATCCTCTGATATTATAAAAATGTATAAAATAAAAATACTTATTAATCATAGCTAAAATTGTTAAGTATTAAATTCCATCATACCAGGTTCTACAATCAAAACAATAAAGGCACATATTGGAGATTGGCTTTCATACTATGACAAGGTAATGAGAAATCTTCCGAAAGTACATCTGTAGATAAAATGCACTGGGGTCTGATAAGAACATCTTGTACTCCTGCACATAGGACTGGCCTACCACTTGACTAGTAGCACCGAATATGATCACCCCTTCCATTAATGGAATCGATCAATATTTGGAATGACCATACCTTGAAGGGAGCGACCCCGATGGCTCTGTTGCATGTCGATTTTTGTCATTCCCGATTGATAAGGCTTGAGACTACATTTTACCTTTATATAGCACTTCCCACTTGGAATACGACACTGGCCTTCAAGCGTCAATGCAATGCTAGCATTCATCCATACAAGTTTATTCTGGGACTGACGAAATTAAAGGCACCACTTCTACTACATCCATTTTGAAATCTCCTCAGGATTAGTGGCAAGCTGCCCTTGCACTTCAAAGAGCTCTATTTTCATTTCCATCATCTTTAAGATGTCTTCACTTCAAAACGCTTGAGTTGTATGAAGTGGTTTTCAGATAATATATCTGATCCCGGTTTCTTCGAAACTACGTTCGATAGTTTTCAGTAAAGTCAACCCCAGTCCTTCTTGAAATAAACAATCAAAGATGAGAGTGGAGATCACTTCCTAACCGTTAGTGGGTGGATTTCCTTATCATTTGTCCTAGGAGAATGAAATGAGATTTTACGCTCAGTACAGCATTATCGAAGATGACTGTGTCGTATACTCACGTGTTTCTCTTAGATATTTCCAAAGTAACGTTTTGGGTCCATATTTAATAGTCGGTTATTTTACTATCAAAAAAACAAACGTTCAAATCAGGGATTTATTTCAAACGAGAAAAACCAACATTGGTTAAGCATATAAATAATCACTAGACTCCTTAATTAATCTTTTACTAATTAAATTCACTTTGTAAATATTTGTATTATAAATTCTTTTACTAAGATATATATATATATATATATATATATATATATATATATATACATACATACATACATATCCACAAATCCCTCTATTTCAATACTTAGAAAATGTCCATATACTTATCTCGACAATGTAAGTATATTCATAAAACAAAGAAAGAATTTCCTTTTACATAATTCTAGAATAGATTTATAAGTTAATTTATAAATATCTATAGCCAGTTTATAAACCCATTCATCAATCTCGGAAATCATTTACAAAATCCATTATATATATATATATATATATATATATATTCCTAAAATCATTTATAAACCTTATATAAATCCATTAGACCATTTGTAAACTCCTTTTATAATCTATAAACCCATTTCTACAATTCTTTTATTAATATCTAAGGCCATTTATAAAACTCTTTTTACCTTTTTTTCAAATTTTCCTTTAAGTTTTCCAAACTACGTTATAAGATTCCGCTTATAAACCTACATTTTTTTATAAACCCCTATTTATATATCTCGAAACATTTATAAATAAATACTAATCATTTACTTAAAACGCTATTAAACAGTATAAATAAATAGTAATTAACTTCAAAACATCTTAAAAATAATAGCTAATAATTTCAAAACATTCTTAATAAAACAATAAAAATTTATCTTCAACATTATTATAAATAATAATAATTAATGTACAAAACTTTATTGATAAATAATTAATATTAGTTTCAAACCATATTAATATTTTGAATAATTAAAATTTTAAAATATTAAAATATTGATAAACAACTTTAAAACGATATTAATATAAGTGAACAACTTTTAAAACATAAATATCTTTCCTTCATAAAAATCCATACCTAAATTCGACATAATCATTTCCATATCGTAAATCTATATTTATAAATCTCTTTCTATTTATAACATATCGTTTATCATCTCCAAATCCTCCTCACTTTAAATTCCCAAAATAGAATCAAAAACTTTTGTAAAACAACATTTCACATCTTATTATAAATCTGCAATTGTGATTTATTTTGCCTAGTTTATCCAATGATAAAAGTTTCCCTTTATTTATAAATATTGTTATAACCTATCCTTTTTATTAATAAAATATGATTTTTCAAGTCTTCACTTTATTTGTAAATATCACTTCTATAAATTATCACATTTAAAAATTCCACATTTATAAATAAATTTTAACATATGTATACAAACACATATCACTTTTTATAAAATGGTTAATAGATATTTATACCAAAATATTTCTATCTTCTTTTTAAAACCACATTCCTTTAGTATAAAAGACATGTTTATTTTTAAGATTTTAAAAATCTTATTCATAGTTCAAAATTTCTATTTAAAATATTTATAAAACTATAAATTTATAATCTCTAAAAATCATACTTTTATTTTAATTAAAATAATTCCTTCTCTTAGTAATTTAAGAATTATTATTAAAAAAAATATTTTTTCGAAATCACTTAAGTCCTTTTAAAAACTAAATCTTCGTTTTATAATATTTCAAAATACTAAAAATATGGTTGAACGTTACTATAGCACTAAATAGGGATAAATCATCCATGTCATCAATTATGACATCCAACGTATCATATATCAAATTATATAAATCAGAGTGAGAAATCCTATTGGACCTCCAACTTATCCCCTTGCATCACATACCATATACAACCAAATAATATAAATCAACCACTTCGAGGCGGGATCATATACAAAGGGTCATCCGCTCTTACATGGGAACGAAATAGGGTCGCATCTGCTCCTAGAGTAGGAATATATCCAAACCAATAAAATAGTTAACCATCCGAATAATCAATCAGCAATTTTTATCAACTATATATCATACTAGTTAACAAAAAAGGCAAGTTTAACTCACCTTGATTCCAATTTTCGTCAAAACGCTCCGTTTTGAATCAAAAACGAACAGACGTTAATTTAACCCAAATTCCTACTAGCTAAGAATCCATCCAATCCAACTCCATAACGTTGTGTTCGTTGATATGACTGTGATGCAACTCATTGCGCTCGATTCCGCTCTCATATGAATTAGTTACAGCATTTATAAGATCAACAATTTAAATAATTTATAATTATAAATTTAATTATAAGTCATTTGGCAAAGTAATTACCACATTTAAACTTAAACTGCACACCCTAACCTTTCTTTACACATGCGACTCTCAGCTAGGTAACTCCTGACTTCGCCTTGTCTTCCTTCGAAACGACCACCAAAGATCATCGCGTCTCGTCCAAAGCATGCCCCGACCTCACCGCTCCCATCGCCTCTGGACCGGACCTCCATAGCGTTGTCACCGTCGTGTATTCGACCAAAGAACTAACGTCGTTCATCTTGACTTCCATGCCTCCACACATCACCATTCTTCGATCGACCACCATTGATCTACATCCTTATGCATGTGTGCTCCACTTTCATGTTGACACCTTAGCTTGGATCTTCCTCTATCTATGTGGAGAATGATCACCGTTAGATGTGGCGGGTTTTGATTTTTTTTAAAATGAACTTATTCTCTAATAAGATCGCGGTTTTTATATAGAAGAGGGAGGTTATGGTTTGCATAGTTGAAACATAGGCAAGGATATAGGCTACGGCATGGGTAGGGTATAGTGTACATATTTAAAATATTCAAAATATCAAGCCTAAGGTATCCAGAAATTTTGAACTCCGATGGGAACGTGCCGCGTAGCATCCTATATATAATACCCATATATCAAACATAATGGAACTAGTCTCGAGACATTATTCGATCATATGTAGAAGTTATCATTTCAAACATAATTATATTAACTTAAATTCCATAAATTAATTTTCACGCATTTCGAACTCGCACAACCAAATGATATGTCCAATCGCCATGAAATACGATGGCATACTACAGATTCAGCAGAACTAGTTTCGTCCAATTCTGAGATAGCACCCCAGAAAGCTATTTTCACACGTTAATTAAACGAGTTATTTTCAAAATTAGTTTAATCACTTTTAATTCTAATTAAAATCAACTTTCCAAAATATGTTAGTTTCCAAAAGTTTATTATATTCATTCCTATTCAAATAGAATTTAAATCAAACTTTCAAAATCATTTTTATTCACGTCAAATTCTAGATTTAATAATTTTAAACAGTTCCAAATATTCAATTTAACAATTCAATTATCAAATAAAACGCTGAATTTGAATATAAGTCGCATTACTTTCAAAATCAAATCGAAACTACCTTTCTAAATAATTTGAATTATGCATTTTTTTTTCAAATTGCCAGAGGAATTTATAAAATTTCCTTATATATTAGCATTTTTAAAGAACGACATATCTAAAAGAACTTATTATAATATCTTATGGAACGAGTTTAACTTGGTGATAAAACTTAATAAGTTATTATTTAATCATAAAGGTTATTTGAACATATAATTCATAACAACAAGAGAACAATTCACATTCATATATGTCAAACAATTTAGCATGTCTTCTTCTCGCCATTTTAAATAATTTTTAATATAAAATTAATTCATCTTCGTAAAAAAATCTCTTTGTTCCCTTTGTAATAAATCATGTCATAAGACAATTTATTACTCATTTTCATATACTTCTAATTTGATATCCAATCATTTCAATTTTTTAAAATGAATTAAAATAAAGGTTTACTATACTAGCATCATTAACATGATTCAAAAATCATTACAGACAAGAAATTAACTCATAGACCCAAATCTATCATTATATAATTTCCTAATCATATCTAAACAGTAACCTATTTGAACAATTAAATCATAGAAATAAAATTAAAACTCACTACTAACTTGCGCCGACATTCGTCAATTTTCAATCCAACAAAAGCATGTATTCAACTATTCAGCAAATAGAAATCATTGAATCAAATAAGTAAATGAGAAAGTTTCATTCACTATGAATTCAATATAATTTGAAATACTCACTAAAATTTGCTGTTAAAAGTTCCAACCAACACTCAAATTCCAACCCTCTGCCTCAGGCTCAGCTCAACATCAATTTCCCTCACTTCCTGATGACGCGCACAGCCATCAACACCCCAACCGCCAAGCCTCAATGTTATTGTCACAACCATTAGGCCTATAAACGGATACTTTTGGATGTAGGGATGCAGATGGTTCTATATCCACACCTGCATCCGAAATCATTTTTGAATATCAGATACCTACATCCGTGAATATGGACAGATATCGAATAATTATCCTATTCTCTAATGAGCTATAAATACAAAAACATAAATAGAATTTTTTTTAATTTCATTAATTATAAAAGTGTTAAAAATAAAAAAATATGAGATAATAAATAGTTTTGAGCAATTAAAATGCATTAGGTGCATACAATATAAACTATTAACTTAATAAAACAATAAATATCTTTCATTGTACTAAAATACATGTAATTTAAACTATAATCTTAAAAAATGAAAGGATAATTTTTGGATGCATATGCTTTGGTATCCAATTTGCATCCTTTTTTCGAATATCGAATATTTATTCGTTTTTCGAATATGGATGCGGACGGATTTCGGATTTTTCGAGTTTCCACTGGCAGCCTTAGCAACCACCATCGTCCATCCTTTTCGTCGCCGCACTCAGCCTTCAACCCACACCTTCTCATGTCATGTAGAATTCCTCCACGACCTTAATAAAAACTTGACGTCGTCCCAAGCCTGCGCATAGCCAAGCGCCAATGCCAAATGACATCACCAACCAACCTCGATCCTAATGCTCGCGTGTCACGCTTCACTAGGAGTACATCCCATGGGTCATTGCCATACTCGCACAAGGCTAGCCGCCATACTCGCGCTTTGTGCGTACTTTTTCTTTTGATCTCAATTTGGAATTGGGGAATGGGAAAGAGATGGGTTTTTGATTTTTTTTATTTTACGGGGAAGATAACAAAATATAAAGAACAACAAAGGAGGAGTACGTGACAGGATTAAAGGGTATGGGGTGCATGATTTGAAGGATGTGGTTTGGTGAAATAAAAGTATGTTTTACGTTCCTTTTGAAATAAATCTTATGAAATAAACTGATACCCCTAACCGCTTATCAACCTTACCTCCTTTTAATCAATGTTTTACATCTATTTAAAAACTGCCCAAGGTATTTTATTAAACTTTTATTTCATTTTTGTAGTGATTTTCTTTTATCAAAACATTATCTTTTAGTTTTAAACAATTTAAAAATAGTTGTTTACTCCTTAAAGCAGTTCCAAAATTTTAGGATAATTAATTATTTTGTCAAAACAACTTTGGATTGTTAAAGCACAATCCATTCCAAATTTAAATTTGATCAATATTCTTCTTTTATTGAATCCAAAAATTCAATTTACTTAATCAAATTCAATAAAACATTGAAAATAACCTTTTAACAATATTTATCTATATGAAACATTGAATCAACTTTTAAATTCAATTTAAATTTCAATTCCAAACTTTATATTCAAATATCTGAATTTTTAATTTAAACATCCAATCAAATTCCTAAAATCCATATTAATATGTTTATTTTATGTAACTATGGAACGAGATGTTACATTATATATATAATACCATATGGAAATCGTATGTATATTTGTTATTTAATTTTAAAATCATAAAATACTATTTTATTAATTAAAAATTGGTCATCTACTACATATATAAACAAATAAAACTATACATATATTTGTAAATATATTACTTCTTTTATTTAAAATAAAAAATGTTGTAGAAATTTATAAAAAAAATCTAAAACATAGTTTATTATTTATTTATAAACATAATATAAATATTCACATTTAAAAGTGTGTGTGTATACATTAATGTGTTAGATTACATGTATAAATTGATAATTTTATTTTATAAAATAATATAAGTTAATCTCAGTTTAAAAAAAGTAAAAATTTTAAAGTTGAAAGGCATTCTAATATGTATAATATATACATTGTAAATTGATTAATATTTACTTTAATGTTAAATTAATATATATATATATATATATGTCTATTAAATAATATTAAAGTAGAAGAATTTAATACCCTCACATTAATTTTAGGATTTTTCTCAACTCTTTACTTTCTTTAGATATTTAGTAATATTTTATTTTAAAGTTAATATACAACTTATTGTTTTTGCAATTATTTATGATGTTTTATTATTTTATACTATATTTTTACATTCAAAAGCATACACTTTCTAATTTAAACTATTATTTTCAAAGTTCTCAATTTTCATGTATAATTTACATTTAAGTCTGGTTATTTAAATTAATTAAATTATGTAACTATATTTGTTTAACTAAATTTAATTAACCAATATTTATTAATTTTTCTAACAAATAATAATGATAACAATGTCAACAATTATACCATGCTATTGTTACACAATGGTATAAACTAAATTTCATTCGATATAAAAATGCATGAATTAAACAAAAAAAAAGATAACAACTTTAATTTTAATTACTTATTTCAATAAATTTTAAGATAAACAATAAGAAAGTTTACAAATTACAAACCATCTTGGTAATTATAAAAATTTCACCTCATTCCTTAATTCAAGTAGCTAGTATTCATTAATTTCTCTAATAATTTATAAAACGAGAATTTTAGTTTATATGCCCATTCACAATAATAAAACAGTAAATTGGTTTTTTCTTTCAAATGGAAAAAGTCACCCGATAAAAATTCTATGCATGGTTTAATTTATGATTGATATATCAGCATTCCATAGCAAAATTTTATTTTAACAATATTTAAAGTATTAGTACTACGTTTTTAAAACATTTCCATGTATGCATGAGATACACTCTATGGCTCTATCATTATTGTAGATAAAAAATGAAAAAATTAGTTTCTACCTTAATTATCCCATATTAAATTTAAAATTCCGATCAATACTGATTTCGTAGTTTGAATATAAAAATCATCATCATACACATGCACTGGTGTGCGTACAAATAAACACAACGTCGTGAATTTTCTTAACATTATTTCGAACAAGAAATTATTACATCAATATTTTTCTTTAAATTTTTTTACACAATTAAGTACTTAAAATTGTTTCACATATATAGGTATATCAATCCAATATTATATTCAACATATAATTTCTTAATTTCAAAATATAAATTAAACGTATTTTAAAATTAGATATAATATTTTAAAACCCAAAATTTTAGAAATAACAATAATATCTTTATAAAATTTATTTACATTTTTTAAACACGTAAATTAATAAAATAATATGTTTAACATATAGTTTTCTTAAATTTAGGAATAGTATTATAAACTAATTTAATAAAAATATATCATTTTAAATACTTAGAATATGAAAAAAACGAAATATATGATTATTTTTAACTATTCCAAATAATAATTTAATACATTTTATTACAAAAACAATACATTTTACCGTATTAAAATTAAAAAATAATAATGATAATTTTTTGTAAATTCTTTGATATTTATTTAATAAATATAAGTTACTGAAATATTATACTTAATGTTATATATTTCAAAATTACTTTATAATCCTAATATATAATTTTAGATATTTACAATTTAAAAAATATAAGTACTTATAATTTATTCTATCAATATATTAATTAATTAATCTATAAGTTTATTTAAGTATTAATCTGTTAAATGTTAATAAAATATAAGAAAACGTATTTTTTCTCCTTAAATCTCTTTATTGATTTGTCATTAAGCATCAAATGATTTTTTAAGTCAAACATAAAATAGTATCGTCTTGGTTATCTTTTATCATCATCAGCATTATCATCATTGTATATATATAAATATATATAAATAAATAAATATATATATATATATATTATAGTGGCTAGGCTGGGAAGCTTTTTCACCATATGGAGCTCCTACATGCAAAGTGGCTGAAATTATAGAAAACAGTGAATGACATTGCGACAGGAATTTGCTCAGTTCAAACTACAAAGAGGAAATTCAATGCAAAAACATTAAAACAGATGAAATAGATGATATTTGGATATGGAAGAATAGCTCTGATGGTCAGTTCAAATTCAGTGCTCTATGGGTGGATTCTAGAACTAAATTCACTTTGGCTAACTAGACAAAAGTGGTCCGGAGCAGGTATAACGGTCCAAAAATGGCTTACACCTTGTACAAAGCCATACTCAAAAAATTGCCAACTAAAGGCAGACTTTATAAACGGGGGATCTTGGAGAGTACAATATGTTATTTTTGTAATTCTGCTGAAGAAACTCATGAACACCTATTTTTTGAGTGCAAATACAGCAAAAGAGTGTGGCATATACAAAAATTAAGATGCTTACAGACTAACACTATTCGGAATCTAGCAGAGGAAGTAGAATACCTGAACAGAGGGAGCAACCTCACAAAGCTGATGCAAGAGACTAGAAAAATTGGCCACATAACCTCCTTGTGGCACATCTGGAGGGAAAGGAACAATCAGGCTTTTAACAATAGACAACAAGATGTTTTAGTCCTTACAAGACAAATATACAGACACATTAGCTCATTAATTGATAGGATTCCAAAAAAAAATTGTTTACCACTGCAATGGCATGAGAAGAAATACAATTGGAGATGTTGATGTTGAAGGCGTCGATCGAATTAGCTCAAGTAGTGAACTGGAAGCCGCCATAAGAAAGAGCCCTAAAAAAGGAACGTATTTAGGTTTTTACAGTTTAAAGTCTTGCGTTGTCTTGTAATATCTGCTATAGATAAGAATCGAATTTTTGTAAGGCTTTGGGCGGCACAACCCAACTGCAATTATAATAGTTAACCCATTTTCAATACACACACACACACACATATTACAGTTTAATAATCTAATGTAAATCTAATCTAAATAGTTCATATAATTTAAAATATAACTTACTGAAACTTTAAAAAATGATGTTATTTTCTAACTAACTTAAAACTACATATTTCATTTTGGATAGGTAAAATAAAAAATTAACAGTATCTATAACTATTTATAACTATTTAAATATATAAATTATTTAAGTATTTTAAAATGTAAATGATTTGAAAAATATTATTTTAAATTATTTTGCAATAATAAAGTATTTTGTTAACACATAAAGATATGAAAATAGCAATGTAAATTTTTCTTTAGTTCATTTCTGTACTAATTTACTATACATATAAATAAGTTAAAAACTATACTTAATATATAATTTATTTAAATTTAAAAAACATTTTTTTAGATTAATTTTAAATTAATACATAAATCTTTATAATCCAAAATAATAATATCTAGAAATATTCGACAATTTATTCTTATGTAACTTAAATTATCGATAGAATGATTTATTAAATATATTCTATTAAGTAATAGAGAGCCAGACAATAAGGATCTCTTTTGGAAAAATATTAGTTCGGTAATGGCGTCCTCTAAAACTTATCGTTTGAATTCACCGTTGTTCAATCAAGATTTTCATCTAAAATCTCCATTGTATTCCGGTTTCTCTAGTCTCTCCAATATAAATCCTATTCCTTATACTTATGCTCAAGCTGTTAAGAAACATCTCCCAACTCATATTCAAGAATCGAATCGTAAACCTAATTCGTATTAGACAAATTCAAGAAAGGGTAAGTATTATTGTTTCAGATGTGGCGATCTCAACCATCATGCTAATACATGTCACGACCCAGTCAGAAGTTTCGCTTGTGGTTCTTTTGGGCATAAGAGTAAAGGCTGCGGGAAGAATCTGGTTTCTATCAATAATTCGAATTTATTTTCTGATACTAGTTCGATTTTGACTAATCAAGGATTCCAGTTTGTTTTGAAATTCTTGAAGCTGAGAGGATTTTTACTTATTAAACTCCGGTATAAGAAAGATGAAGGAATCAAATATCTTGATGAGTTACTATGTCGCTTTAACATTATCAACGAGCCAAACATTGGAAAAGGCTATAGGGAAAGATTTGGAAACCCTAAAAAATATATTGGCAAGTCAAGTTCGGGTGTATTCAAAAATCGGATTGTTTTTAGCAATTCAAATTATCGAGAACAGGGATACTCTTCACCATTACTGGTTAATCGTGGATTTCAATTTACGCTGAAATTTTAGATTTTGATGGGATTATTGATCGATTATCTTTGGTTTAAGAAAGCAGTAGGTATCAGTTATCTCGATGATTTGTTTTATCACTTTGATATTGTTAATGATTCGAATATTGGCAAAGGGTATAATGAAAATCCTGTTGAATTTGTTAGAAAATCTGAAGTCTCGAGCAATACATCTAAAATTCCTGAGGCCATTATAGTAAGTCCAGACAATCCTTCATGTTCTATAATTAAAGATGTATATCTAGGTTTCGATCCCATTCTCTTAGATCCCGATGTTACTTCATGCGTGTATTCGCCTAGTCTCGTATCTTATATGAATAGATGTGTAGATGTTGAAGTTCAGAGTCTTGATTCATTTCTAATCATGGAAAAAATCGTAAATCCAATATTGAAGTGAAGGATAACTTTGAGATATCTACATTCAATAAATTTGATTGTTTATCTTTGAAATCAGTTGCAGATCTAGATATAGATGATTTAGGAGGTGACTCGATGGTTATTGCTGACCAATTTGTCCATGAACAACATAATACATTGAGTGATTGTGTTTCAACAGATGATAGAAGTATTGGAGTGAACCCAATTGACAGTAGCTATTCGAGTATATCAAGGATGGATAGGTCTATTGGTCGTGAAACTGTGGATTTTGAATCATTGGATCAGGATGCATTGATAATAGGTTGCAATAGCTCTGGTGATAATTCAAATTTTGGAATAAAGAGCTCTGTCGCTTATTGGAGTTTTGATGAGTTATTCCGCTTAGATAAAATGTTAGATTCTTTAATCTTTTGTGAATTACAATCTTCTGTGATGATAAACGATCCAGAGATCTTTCATGAAGATCTTTTTTTAGTGAGATATTCTGAATTGGAAAATAACTACCTGAGTGATTCAAAATTTTCTTCTGACTTCTCTTTGTTTAATGATAACTTGCTGGAATGGTTAAATGAATCAGATATAGCTGAAGGTTCTTTCAAGAAAGAGGCTTTTGTTTATTTTGAAGAACTACTGGAGGTTAGGGATGGGAAGAGATTTTCTTCATTAATGGATTCAACTGATATATACACATTAGAGGTCGTGCACGCAATTGTTTCTAAAGAGGATATTGGTGAAGATAAACAGCATTGTCAACCTGAACAATCGAATGAGAATTTAGCTGTAAGGTTTATTAGTGTCGTTTCAGACTTGGCTTCTGGTGTTTGTGACTTTTCTTCGAGCTCTTGTGCGGTAGTAAAGAGTAATATTGTTAAGGATTCGGTCTCTTCGTCGAAGAAAGCTAAGTGCAGGAAATCAGTAGCTACTAGTGGATCCGTTCGCCGGAGTGCCAGGATTCGTAGCTGTCAGTTACAGTCTTTGGGTGAGTTACCTGGTTCGAGTGCCACGATTGGCACAACGAATTTAGGCCCAGGTATGAGCCCTTTTTTGGGTAGTACGTTCTCTACTTATGCATTAGGCAGTCTTTCTTCTGCTGAGTTTAATCAGTTAGCCAGAGACACTTCTTTTATTTTTTCTGATATGGAGATAGGTAGGGAGTATATTAGATGTAAGGAACAATAGAGGGCTAGCATAGTTAGTTTAGGAGGATCATTAGTTCGAACATTAGAGGTTTAAACGATTTGAATAAATGTGATAAGGTTAGAGTGTTCTTTAAAGATTATTCTATTGACATTGCTCTTACTCAAGAAACCAAAAGTAATTACCCTAACATTGGTTTTTTTAGAAGATTAGGTGGTTATCACTTTAGGAAATGGGTTTTTTTTACCTTCTGTGGGTTCTTCAGGGGGTTTAATGATAGGTTGGCGAGATAATTACTTTAAATCACTCCGATGTATTGTTAAACAACATTCTCTTCATTTTATACTTATCAATCTTTCTGATAACTCTTTTTTAAATATTTCTAAAGTTTACGGGCCTAATTCTAAAATTAATTGGAGAATTTTATGGAACAAATGCCTAGAATTTAGATACCTTGCCCCGGGGTCTTGGATTTTGGGGGGTTATTTTAATGTTATGCGTTTCATTGGTGAGGGATATCCTAGGGAAGGGGATTACTTTGCTATGGTGGAATTCGATCAATTTATTATTAATTCTAATTTGATTGAAATTCCCCTTTCTAATAGAGGGTTTGCTTGGAGTAACGTTAGAGAGTTCACATCCATGGCTCTTCGTGATAGATTTTTTTGTTAGTGATGAAATTGAAGACAAATTTCCAATTTGAAAAGTAATTGGTTTTCCTTTTACCTTATCGGATCATTGTCCTATTATACTTACATGTGAGTATCATAGAGTTAATATAAAGAATTTTAAATTTGAAAAGGTGTGGCTTTCGGAAAATAACTTTGTTAATTTAGTTAAAGGTAAATGGGTTTCTTTGAGTTTCCATAATTTCAGAAATATGAAAAACTCTGCAAAAGCTTTTGTTGCTAAACTTAGGGACCTTAAGATTTTCCTTAAAAATTGGAACAAAAATGTTTTTGGAAATTTAAAAATAAAAAAAGATAATATTCTTAATGAAATGCTTAAAATTAATAAGATAGAAGTGTCTCGACCTCTAAATCTAGGTGAACGTAATGTTCTTACTAATTTAAAAGATGAATTAAATTCTATTTTAGAAAGGATGAGGTTATGTGGAAGCAGTGATCATATCTAGAATTTAATGGATCATTGAAGGTGACAATAATACAAAGTTTTTTCATAATATAACTAATGGAAGGAAATTTAGTAATACAATTAACTCTATATTTGTTAATAATATATAACTAGTTGACCAAAGAGATCTTAATAAGGCTTTTACAGACTATTATAAGGATATATTTGGTTCTAAAATTAACCATAGAATCAGTGTAAGATGGATAGATCTGTATCCACCTGATTATGTTGTTGATTTATCAGAGTTAGATAATCCTTTTACTGAAGAAGAAATTAGAAAAGCTATTAATGACATGCCTAGTGATAAATCCCGGGGACCTGATGGGTTTCCAATTTTATTTTATATCACTTTTTGGGATGTTTTAAAATTTGACTTAGTTAATATGTTCAATGATTCTTATAATGGTAATTTGCATTTAGGGAGATTTAATTTTGCAAATGTTATTTAATTGCACAAAAATGTAGGAGCTAATAACTTAAAAGATTTTAGACCTATTTCTTTGATTAACTGTTCGGTTAAAATCATTTCTAAAGTTCTAGCTAATAGACTTAGTAAAAGAATGAACGAATTGATTGATTGTTCACAGTCAGCTTTTATTAAAGGAAGAAATATCATTGATGGAGTGACAGTTGTTCAAGAATATATCAATTTCTGTTGTAAGAATAACATAGCCTGTGCGATTTTAAAACTTGATTTTGCTAAAGCTTTTGGTTCGGTAGATTAGAATTTTATTGTTGATATTTTTCATGCTAGAGGTTTTGGTCATAGATGGATCAGTTGGATTATGTCTTTGCTTAGAACTGGAAACTCTAGTATTATGGTTAACGGTATATTAGGTAATAGAATTCAATCTAAGAGAGGTGTAGATGTTGAAGTTACTTCATGATCCCATTCTCTTAGATCCTGATGTTACTTCATGCGTGGATTCGCCTAGTCTCGTATCTTATATGAATAGATGTGTAGATGTTGAAGTTCAGAGTCATGATTTCATTTCTAATCATGGAAAAAATCGTAAATCCAATATTCGAGTGAAGGATAACTTTGAGATATCTACATTCAATAAATTTGATTGCTTATCTTTGAAATCAGTTGCAGACTTAAATATAGATGATCTAGGAGGTGACTCGATGGTTATTGCTGACCAATTTGTCCATGAACAACATAATACATTGAGTGATTGTGTTTCAACAGATGATAGAAGTATTGGAGTGAACCCAATTGACAGTAGCTATTCGAGTATATCAAGGATGGATAGGTCTGTTGGTCATGAAACTGTGGATTTTGAATCACTGGATTAGGATGCATTGATAATAGGTTGTAATAGCTCTGGTGAAAATTCAAATTTTGGAATAAAGAGCTCTGTCGCTTATTGGAGTTTTGATGAGTTATTCCGCTTAGATAAAATGTTAGATTCTTTAATCTTTTGTGAATTACAATCTTCTGTGATGATAAACGATTCAGAGATCTTTCATGAAGATCTTTTTTTAGTGAGATATTCGGAATTGGAAAATAACTACCTGAGTGATTCAAAATTTTCTTCTGACTTCTCTTTGTTTGATGATAACTTGCTGGAATGGTTAAATGAATCAGATATAGCTGAAGGTTCTTTCAAGAAAGAGGCTTTTGTTTATTTTGAAGAACTACTGGAGGTTAGGGATGGGAAGAGATTTTCTTCATTAATGGATTCAACTGATATACACACATTAAAGGTCGCGCACGCAATTGTTTCTAAAGAGGATATTGGTGAAGATAAACAGCATCGTCAACCTGAAAAATCGAATGAGAATTTAGCTGTCAGGTTTATTAGTGTCATTCCAGACTTGGCTTATGGTGTTTGTGACTTTTCTTCGAGCTCTTGTGCGGTAGTAAAGAATAATATTGTTAAGGATTCGGTCTCTTCGTCGAAGAAAGCTAAGTGCAGGAAATCAGTAGCTACTAGTGGATCCGTTCGCCGAAGTGCCAGGATTCGTAGCTGTCAGTTACACTCTTTGGGTGAGTTACCTGGTTCGAGTGCCACGATTGGCACTACGAATTTAGGCCTAGGTATGAGTCCTTTTTTGGGTAGTACGTTCTCTACTTATGCATTAGGCAGTCTTTCTTCTACTGAGTTTAATCAGTTAGTCAGAGATACTTCTTTTATTTTTTCTGATATGGAGATAGGTAGGGAGTATATTAGATGTAAGGAACAAGAGAGGGCTAGCATAGTTAGTTTAGGAGGATCATTAGTTCGAACATTAGAGGTTTAAACGATTTGAATAAATGTGATAAGGTTAGAGTGTTATTTAAAGATTATTCTATTGACATTGCTTTTATTCAAGAAACCAAAATTAATTACCCTAACATTGGGTTTTTTAGAAAATTAGGTGGTTATCACTTTAGGAAATGGGTTTTTTTACCTTCTGTGGGTTCTTCGGGGGGTTTAATGATAGGTTGGCGAGATAATTACTTTAAATTACTCTAATGTATTGTTAAAAAACATTCTCTTCATTTTATACTTATCAATCTTTCTGATAACTCTTTTTTAAATATTTCTAAAGTTACGGGCCTAATTCTAAAATTAATCGGAGAATTTTATGGAACGAATGCCTAGAATTTGGATCCTTTGCCCCGGGGTCTTGGATTTTGGGGGGTTATTTTAATGTTATGCGTTTCATTGGTGAGGGATATCCTAGGGAAGGGGATACTCTGCTATGGCGGAATTAGATCAATTTATGATTAATTCTAATTTGATTGAAATTCCCCTTTCTAATAGAGGGTTTACTTGGAGTAACGTTAGAGAGTTCACATCCATGGCTCTTCTTGATAGATTTTTTTGTTAGTGATGAAATTGAAGACAAATTTCCAATTTGTAAAGTAATTGGTTTTCCTTTTACCTTATCGGATCATTGTCCTATTATACTTACATGTGAGTATCATAGAGTTAATATAAAGAATTATAAATTTGAAAAGATGTGGCTTTTGGAAAATAACTTTGTTAATTTAGTTAAAGGTAAATGGGTTTCTTTGAGTTTCTATAATTTCATAAATATGGAAAACTCTGCAAAAGCTTTTGTTTCTAAACTTACGGACCTTAAGATTTTCCTTAAAAATTGGAACAAAAATGTTTTTGGAAATTTAAAAATAAAAAAAGATAATATTCTTAATGAAATGCTTAAAATTAATAAGATAGAAGAGCCTAGACCTCTAAATCTAGGTGAACATATGTTCTTACTAATTTAAAAGATGAATTAAATTCTATTTTAGAAAGGGAGGAGGTTATGTGGAAGTAGTGATCTAGAATTTAATGGATCATTGAAGGTGACAATAATACAAAGTTTGTTCATAATATAACTAATGGAAGGAAATGTAGTAATACAATTAACTCTATATTTGTTAATAATATATAACTAGTTGATCAAAGAGATCTTAATAAGGCTTTTACAGACTATTATAAGGATATATTTGGTTCTAAAATTAACCATAGAATCAGTGTAAGATGGATAGATCTGTATCCACCTGATTATGTTGTTGATTTATCAGAGTTAGATAATCCTTTTACTGAAGATGAAATTAGAAAAGCTATTAATGACATGCCTAGTGATAAATCCCCGGGACCTGATGGGTTTCCAATTTTATTTTATATCACTTTTTGGGATGCTTTAAAATTTGACTTAGTTAATATGTTCAATGATTCTTATAATGGTAATTTGCATTTAGGGATATTTAATTTTGCAAATGTTATTTAATTGCACAAAAAAGTAGGAGCTAATAACTTAAAAGATTTTAGACCTATTTCTTTGATTAACTGTTCCGTTAAAATCATTTCTAAAGTTCTAGCTAATAGACAGTAAAAGAATGAACGAATTGATTGATTGTTCACAGTCGGCTTTTATTAAAGGAAGAAATATCATTGTGGAGTGGCAATTATTCAAGAATATATCAAATTCTGTTGTAAGAATATCATAGCCTGTGCGATTTTAAAACTTGATTTTGCTAAAGCTTTTGATTTGGTAGATTAGAATTTTATTGTTGATATTTTTCATGCTAGAGGTTTTGGTCATAGATGGATCAGTTAGATTATGCCTTTGCTTAGAACTGGAAACTCTAGTATTATGGTTAACGGTATATTAGGTAATAGAATTCAATCTAAGAGAGGTTTAAGGCAAAGAGATCCTTTATCGCCTTTATTATTTAATTTAGCTGCTGATGTTTTTGCTAAAATTATTAAAAGAGCAGTGGGTAATGGAACTCTAAGTTGTGTTGGCAATGACATTTCGTGTAATGGTATATCGGTTCTCCAATTTGCCGATGATACCTTACTTTTTTCTTCCCATCATCCTAGACACATTATATCCCTCAAGTTTATTCTTTACAGTTTTGTACTTTTATCAGGTTTAAAAATAAATTTTGACAAAAGTTCTATGTTAGTTTTAAATGATTTCAAAAAAGTTGAAAACTTAGTTGCTAATACTCTAAATTGCAAAACTATAAGCTTTCCTTTTGACTACCTTGGTTTTGTGATTAGACCCACAAAACTCAAACATGACAATTGGTTTATTATCATTGATAAAATCAAAAATTAGATTTCTAATTGGAATGGAAGATTTTTATCTAGAGCACGAAGACTAGTTTTAATTAAATCGTTTTTATCAGCCCTTTCGATTTATTGGATGTCCGTGCATTTGTTTCCAGATTGGATTATTGTTAAAATTGACAAAATTAGAAGAGATTTCCTTTGGAGTGGGGAAAATCCTAATAATAATATAAAATGTCTAGTAAATTGGAAACCATCTATAAAGCCAAAAAGGAAGGTGGTTTAGAGTTATTAATTTGCGTAATATGAATTTGTTCTTGCTAGGTAAATGGCTATGGAAGTTTAAAGATATAAATGATAATGCTATTTGGAAAGAGATCAATTCTAAATATTACTATAATGGACATACCAATTTATATCAAATCGTTTCTCTAGCCACTCAAAATATTTCTAATTCTGGAAAAACATTTAAAATGTCTTGAGATTTTTAACTTAGGAATAAATGCAATAGTTCATTCCGGTAACTGTACTTCCTTTTGGCATGACAGTTGGATTTCAGTCTTACCTCTTAAAGTGGAATTTAAAGAGCTTTATAAAATCTGTAATTTTAAGTTTGCTTTAATTAACGAAGTTTATTCTCCTGATAACGATCCTCCTTGGAATTTTATTTTTAACAGAATTTTAGTAGTTTCAACTCTTAAGCATCTTTATTTGTTTTATGCAAGATTAAATCTTTATAATATTGATAATGATAATGATATTTTTTGTTGGGAATGGGATAAGAGTAAGAAATATACTTTTAACTCTTTTTGCAGATTTATTAATTTTTCGAGTACTTTAAACAACTCGTTTAAAATTATTTGGAAATCAAATGATCCTCCTAAATCTAAAATACACATTTGGTTAATATTACATGGAAAACTTAATACAATTGAATTCTTAAAAAGAAGAACATTTATAATGATAATGAATGTTATTTTTGTAATCTGCATCTTGAAGACATTAAGCATATATACTATGATTGCATGGATTCTTAATGCATTCTAAATAACATTCTTAAAATTTTCAATTTTAATATTGTGACTAAAATTTTAGATTGTGACTTTTACTGGAATAATTTTAGATTTAGGTTTAAAAAAATATTAGATTTTACTTGACTCTTTATTCATTATTATTAATTAGTATATATGGTTTGAAAGAAATCAAGGAATTTTTAATAATAATAATAGTCATTTTAAAAAATTGATTTTTACAATTTCTTCATTCTGTTTTAACTGGATTTCTAATCCCAAATATAAATTAGCTAAAAATAATTTTTTTTAAAGGGTGTCTTAATAAGGTTGGCTATAATATTAACTTATTTAAACACAACAATTATATTTTTAACGCCATCGGTATTAATATGAATGTTTTTTCAAATTCATATGATGATCTAACTATTAATCATAACTTACTTATGATTAAAGATTCATAGTTATCTTTTAGTTTGGTTATAAATTTTTGTTCTTTCTTTGGTGTTATTAGTTTAGAAATATCTTAATTCTATTGTTTTTGTCCTGTCTAGTCTTATTTAAGTTTTATTTCCTTCCTCGTATACAGATATATGTATATAATTATATAAATACACATATATATGTACAATTCTTACTTTTTTCTTAGTCACCCTTCAAATATAGGTATGTGTGATAGAATGTCAGGTTCTTTTCGCAGGTTCCCATATCTTCAGATTGTAGGATATGGATTGTAGAGAGGCTATCAGATTAGGGTTTTCCACTCAGGATTTCTTTCAGTTCCACCACTGATGCAGGATTCTTTCATCTCTATTATGGAGTATTATCTTCAGGAGGATCCATGCTACAGCTTGGCATTTCTTCCTTTTTACAGAGTCTCCGTGTGTAGATATCCCATCCAGCATCACATTTATTTACTTTCAGAGTCGAGGCTTCTTCATTCCTTCCATTTCAGATGCACGGAGTTTTTCTTCTCTGTTTGGGATGCATAGAGCTACCGAGATGCATGGAGCGTCATTTTCTCTTGATTATATTTACTCCTAATGCCTTAGTATCAGGTGGTGGCCATTTCGGAAATCGATATCGGGGTGTGATGGGTGGTGGCCTTGAAGGAACTCATCTTAGGGGTACTTGTTTTTTCTTTATTACTTGTATTTAGTTTTGTTACATGCCAGGCATGTTGGCAGCACCTTATTATTGTGTTATATATATTTTTGCATGTGTGCTCTCCTCTATTTACAGAGGATCACACATTTTTCTCAAAAAAAGTAATAGTGAGCCAGAAGTAATTATAGCTTAGTTATGAATTCTGAGAAAATGTCTCTTATTATTTCTATTCCATATTTTATATAAAAGTCACTATTGTTTATATTTTATGATTATTTACGATTCTCAATAATTCTCGCCTTTATTTTGACCTACCATTTGGTTTCAGGTATAAATTCTACCATTGTTTAATTAACTTTGACTATTTTACGTTCAAATTTGCATTACTGTTTGCTTTCTTAAATGATATATATATAGTAAAAAAATATACATAATAATCTATGCTTTCTTTAGTTCTCATTACTACTTTATACTAAAATATAATTTATAAATTGTTTGGAATATTCTATTTAATTCCATTTAACTAAGCCACATTTAAATTTATGTTGTTACTTTTCTTTTGAAATTGGTATTTTATCATGGACTAACATATACTCAATAATTGAAACACATGACTTACACAAATATATGTTTAGCATTAGCATAATACATTGTACATCAACCACTTAACTACTTATATTTGATAGTTTCTTTTACAATATTACTTGTGCAACGCACAGTTTAAACACTAAACAATTATAATTGCATATTATTATTTTCGGCAATTACATTATGCTTAAACTATCAAGATATTTTATTTAATATATAATATTTTTATATAAGCATCTTAATTTTAAATTATATATCCAAATCGATTTTTAAACTGTTTTACTAAGTAAAAAAATTAGATATTTTGAAAATGAATTTTGAATTTCAAATTCTAAATTTATTAACTTATTCAAAATAACTTATTAGTTTTTATATGATATTTAATTATCATATGTATACAAATAATTTAAAATCTTTTTCAAGAAAAATGCGCATATAAATGAAAAAATGTGTTCGTTAAGGTGTAAATTCCAGCACCTATGAACATATACATTAACCATGTACAGTATTTATATATTACACGTACACTATACACATGAGTATATTAAGATATCTTGGAAATTCAAGTTTATATTCAAAATAATTATTTAATTAAATAAATAAGTAATATAAAATAATATATTTTTTAAAACAATATTTTGGATTGGATCTAAAATTATTTATATTTCACGGGCCCAATAGAGATCCAAAAGTGGAATTTTTTTTGAAGTTCATCAATTTAACCTATTACGACCCAACCAGGTTTTTTCATTGATAAGATTGATAAAATAATAATATATCAATATGGTAAATAAATTAATTTATTCAAAACAATTTATAAATTTTATAAATTAGTTCCTCAGATTATTTTTGGTCGAAAGCCGAGAGTTGTGTGACTCCTATTTGCGAACTCAACCCTCGGTGATATTTAAACAGTTTATTAAAGCCTATATGGATTTTGTTGGTCCACAATAATAGATACGAGTTTAGTGGCTTTTAAATTATTGGCTGAAATCTAATTTCTTATCATTTAAAGTGGCACCTTTAACAATGATATATTGTACATATTTTCTCTTGGTCATCATTATATCACTTAGATATCTGTAGCTCTGTCAATGGTTAATACTCTAATAATATTAATATCGAATTGTCAAGTGCAATAATATATTTTATAGTTCAATCCAATAATGTTAATCAATTAACCAATTTCCTTTATCCAAAGACTTTGAATTTAAGCTGACTACAAATTATGATGATACTAAGTTTTTTCGAAGGAGACGAATCCTCTCATAAATAGTATTTACTTCAAGTGGTTTAACTTATACCCATTGACAATAATCAAAGTATGGTTTAGGCATGTATGATTCATAGTATTCTCAAGTTAAAAGTATATTAGACTTCATCATGTGAAATCTTCTATTTAGATTTAACATATAGCGTAATCTCGGTGAGTCATTTTGCAATTGTTCTAAATAACTATGCATAAGTAACCCCTTGGTGCCCCTAATGATCATGAATAATACACCGTCCATCCTATTGGGTGCGTTATATACACTAATCTCAACGTATATATAGATATCCCATTTTCGATAGGTCTTGACTAGAACATTCAAGCATAAGTATTTATTAATATGATTCAATATTCATTGTTGTGAAGCATTCGTAACTGGAACCGATTATATTTTTTTTAAGGATTTTCTACTTCTACATATTTAATGTATTTAAAACATTAATTATATCCTTGTTGACACCAAAAATGGATCAACACCAATGATTGAGTTGTAGGTAACTTTTATGACCAAGATCTAGCATATAATATTGAGAATAAAAGAAGTAGAATAGAGAGAAACAAGATTCTTATGGTGGTTTGGCAATTTTGGCCTACATCCACGTTGTATTTTTATTGATTAAGGATCTAAGATAGTTTGTTGAGATTACAAGGAATTAGAGTCACAATTACAAGCGGTTGATATGTTCTAAAGCCTACAACCACTAAAAGAGTTTCCCAACTGATTGTTGTAAGGAGGAAAGATAGTAAAGGGCAATGAGTCCCAGATCCATAGAAAAGAAGAACAAGCGGAGAGAAGATCCTCTTTTGGTTGCACTATGGCTAGTATTTATAAGGAAACGGATGTATTAAGTCAGAAGCCTGTTTGCAGTAGAGTCCAGACATCGACCCATGCTCACACTAGAAAACTCGAAGGCAGCCAAGTTATAGAAATAATTCGGTACCAAGTCATTTTACTCAATGCCGAGTTATTTCCTTAAGTGGAAATTTCTCCAACTTTTTGCACTACTCTTCTAATTTTATTTTGATGCGTCTTATGTTATTTTCATTGACTAAACTAGTGACCATGCCATCATCACTTGAGTTATTCTACCATCTGGCCTTTCTTTTCTATAACCTTTGGAATTGGTCATCCAAATTTTAGGAAAACACTTAATCATGAGTGCAACAGGAAGATGATAACTCATATGGAGTTAGAGAGGAGTTTTGGGGATTAAAAATGACTTGGCCCTAAGTTAAATAACTCAGTGCTGAGCTATTTGCTAAGCCCATTTTTGGTGAAACTTCTCCGACCTATTTTTATGCTTCATCTAAGTGTACCTCCAAGATTTTAGCCGTTTCATCCTCACTTTTCCATTCTAACTACCATTGACTTTTGCTCGGTTAAAAACCCAGTTAACACTTGCCCCATAGAGTATGTCTCGTTGTAAAAAAAGCGTGCTCTAGATCGACCCAAGTTATTTAGGTCTTCCACCGAGCTACTTGTCTCCTATCTAACCCAAATGTATGCCTACGATCGTCCTTTAGCGCTGCCTTCCTTAGCCTGCTACCGCCGCCTCCCACCTGCCGCCACCTTCAAAAAGTGCCACCACCACTAGATCTGCTACCTATTTGGCTTGGGTCTGATCCAATCCGAAAGCTTATCCCTGATTTATCTTAAATCGAGGTTAGTGGTGATGGTTTGTGATGACAACGATGGCGATGGGATGGGACTTGGTTAATTGTAATTCAAAGGGATATGGTTGAATTTGGGGCATATTTGATCAGTGATGAAGCTATGTTTTGATCCGATCGAATGCATGTGGTTCTGGAGACAAATCATATTTTCCAGCTTCAATTATCTCTCCTCGAGAATTTGGCCAAGTCTCAATCGTTCTTTGAATTCCAGTGCAATGATTTATTCTAAAATTGCATGTAATGGATGATTCCATCATATTTATTTTTTTCATTTCTACACTTCTAGGGATCCTTAAAAGAAAATCTTTCGAGGTTGCCTCAGACAATGGCACCGCTATCGATTACGCATCAATAGCGAGTAAGTTCCAAAATATAATTTCAAAGTATGATCTGGTTTGTTTTCAAGCATAAGCGAGTTATGTTCATAGGATGGTCTATTTGTGGTTTATGGGACACTGGACTTACACAGCATAGATTAACACGATGCACTTCCCCCAGTTAATGCTTAGAATATGATCGGTCAACCACACCGATAACCTTTAGATTCTGGGCATTGGTCACACAGGTAATTATTCGATATAAAACATACTTGACCGTGTTGAATGCCAAGTTTTATTATGTAGAATGAATCGTTGGTCACCTCGCCTTAAGTCTATCAAAGGAACGTCTACTCCTCGTGATGCTGGATCTTCCACAACCACTGTTTCAACATCTATTCCCATCAGGACAAGCTATATTGAAACTCGTGAATCCTAAAGTCAAACAGTTTAAGTTGAGCCGATATTTAGTCAGCTGCCTCTTGGACTAAGGATCTTAACAACCCGTCAGAGTAGGTGCCTTCAATCCTAACTGCAAGGTCGCTCCAAAAATTAGTCTTCAACATGGCATCCCTAGGGATGACATTCGACTGCCGATAAGGGTTGAATTCGCTCATAATCCCCCACCAGACTTCACAACAAGCAATTGGTATATGTGCCTAAGTCATGCCATCCTACCATTCAATCATTTTGTAATGACGGTGCTACAAGAAATTGGACTAGCTCCTTCCGAGTCTACCCAAATGGATATTCTCTTCTAAATTCATTGTACATCCTTTTCATTATAGACTCAATTGGCCTTCGAGATTCGATAGCTAATTTATCTTCTATAATTCAAGAAAAGGCGAGATTCCCCATCCTAGCTAATTATAGAGGTCTAGAATGGTGTAAAGTGATTTAAAAGCTCCATAATAAGCATTCTGCCTTTAAGAATAAATATTTTGTTGTGCGATGCCTGCATGGTTTCAACCAGTTTTCGATGTCTAAATGTACACTTCCTTCCCTTGCTTCTCACATGACAAAATTCCTAAGTTTCTAACTTGATATGTGTTTCCTCATAAGCATCCTAGCTCGTGAGTATATTGAGGATAACGAGAGAACATTCAATGATGTGAAGGCAGTTAGATTCAATCAACACACCATCGCATTCCTTCTAGCAAATGACAATCTACGGTGATGTGGTTAGTTTTTCCAAAATAGATTTGCCATTGCTAAATCTCCATGGCATTGCGGCTCCTGGGCTCATACCCGTTCTTTTGTCCCTACTCGTAGCTCTGATGAGAATGTTCAAGGGGAAATTGTAGGTCCTTCCGATGCAGTTCTTGGAGAGGAGCTCGTAATGAGAGAGCCTGTGAGGCATGTCAAAATCGAGATTCCAAGCGGCAGAGATGAAGGTGAAAGGATGTCTCTGATCCTAGAAGAAGACGAAGTTTTCCCAAGGAGAGAAGGAAAGGAAGTTGTTGAGGAAGAAGGGATGCTAATGATATTGTGCTAGTGCAAAAGGGAACGAATCATTTGGCGAATTGTCCAGGACGAATGCTGCCCTCCCTAGCTCGTGTCGCAAGGAACAAATTTCCATAGAAACTTCCAAGACAATTAGATATCAACCTACATTGCCTTTAGTAGAAATTTTTCCCCAATCCAACCTCATTAGCGACATCTTTGCTGGCTTAAGTGGCATTGGTGAGATTAACATCACCGTTAGTGACATTTTGGCAGATGTTGGTTTAGAATTCTCTCTTTCGCTAGTGGGCTTTATAAGTGAAGGTGGAGAGACTCTCACTTTAATTCATTACCAATACGATTTGTAGAGTATTTAAGGGGTCATTGGCGCTATACACTTCACTAGGATTATGGACACTCATTCTTGCATTGAGTTTTTCTTCAAAATTCTAATATTAATACTATTTTCTTCTTTGTTTTAGATTTCATGGGCCATGGTTATTATGAGAAGTTTTCCTGCTATGTTAGTGCATACAGAGGCCCAACTCCCGATCCTCATCTACCTAGTCGCTACAACTCTGATGAAGAGAGGTAAAGAAGGAAAGACCATGAGTACGACGAAGCTCACAAGGCTAAAAGGGAGAAGAATAAGGAGCGGGAGAAGGAAAGAAGGAAGAAGGAAACCAATGTTGAGCTATCCCTAACCCTTCTAAGCACTCAAGAGACTCCCCGAGCACCATGGGCTTATTTCCGCCGATGTTCCGCCTTGTACACAGGCTTCGGCTTATTCAACTCAACAAACTCTGCCCTCTCAAGCTATGATTTCAACAGTCCCGCCAACTTCCAAAGGAATCCCTATTCATTCATTCACGCTTTCGACTGGTCCTCCATGATTGGAAGCCACATTCCCACACCACTTTTTGCATGACATCAAATTTGACCAGTATATCTTTGATACGCAAAAAGAGGCAGTGATACAAAATCTAAAGAACGTCGAGCAAAGCATCGAAAAAGGGTACAAGTGTAAGAAATTTTGCACCGGTCTTTTCCAAGTAAATAAGATTAACTACACCAATATTTAATCCTTCGAATTCGAAGGAGCTACTTTTGAGCGGATGATGAAAGAAGGGGAGTTGATTTTGATAATGGTCACTAGAGAGAGGGACCTCGCTTTGAAGTAGAAGAACAGCATAGATAAGCTGATGGATGAGTCAAAGCTTGCCCACGGTGATGATGAAATCATGATTAGAAATGAGCTAAAAGTACTGAGGGTGCAGAGTTTAAGAAATTGACTGATGAAAAAGCGCATGCACTTACTAAAAAAGATGAAATTATTTTGGTTCAGAACTAGACTATATTGGAGCAAGCTGTTGAACATACTAAGCTTCCTGAGGGGGTTTAAAAACTTGCTAATGAAAAGGAGAAGTTGTCCAACGATAAAGATGTCGTCGGTCCTAGACTTGCAATTTTCAAGCTGAAGCTCAAAGAGCTTCGAGATGAGAAGGAAAATATTCTAATGAGCTTGATGCTAACATGCTGTACTTTTATACTATCGTATTCATGTTCAAGAATCTAAAATGGGTGGGCAATGACTATCTTGAGGCACTTGTTGTAACTTGGGAAGAAGTGTTATGTAGAACTGCATAAGTTGGAGACAATCGCTCTGAAGAAGTACCAGTGGAAGCTTATCTCGATGTTGAAGATATCAAAGCTCTTTTAATTGGAAAGGATATTCATGCTAAAGACGCTGCTAATGATACTGCCGCAGATGCTGCCAAAGCACTTACTGGCCTGAACTCTTTTGGCCAGGGTGAAACATCTGCTCTAAAATCTCAAGAGCCGACAACAATCATTCCAGCTTCTACGAGAGTTAGCTCTGCATCTACTCGCATTCTTATGGATTTATTAATGGGCACTTCTTACGAACAATACGTTCCTCCAGTCGTGGTCCAGCCTAAGGAGCTTGGGACTAAAGAAGGTGAATTCCTTGTATCCCAATGAGATCCTACTACAGGTATCTCTTTTTTCTCCTATCTTCGAGAAGCTTCAGTTCTTATCAGAATTTGTTTGCCAACTTGTAGGTGAACCTTAATTGCCTTCTCTACCTCCAGCTACGCATGGTTCAAGGACCGAAGCTACTTTTACTGCATCAACCACCAACTCTACAGGGTTTTCTACATCCGTTCATGTTTCCAATTCTGGCTCGGGTCTTGATTCCAAGAAGATCACCGCTTTAGAGAGCTTGGAGGACATCTTTGTTTCTCGGGAGGAGGATGTTTTTATTACGGGTGCTTCTGACCCGACCAGGCATGAAACAATAGCCGAGAGGTTGAGGAAGGACGTGGAGAAAATTTAAGTAAATAAAGAGCCTGGGACCACTAAGCCTACATCTTTGAAACTGACAAGCTCCGATCAAAAAGTTCCCACTTTCAAGGTCAGGCTATAGAAGCACACTAATGATCCTACCATCAAGTCTGGGGAGCCCGGTTCTACTACTAGTGAAGAGTCTGCTCATTCAAAAGGAAACACACCCCCGGTAAGGAATCCAAAGGGAGAAAAAAGCTCACAGCTTGTTCGGGTAAGGATAGTAAAGGCAGCAGCAACAGCAAGAAGTAAAGACTCAATAGTATACTGATTGAGCATTTGGCTTTCTATGTTTGAGTCTGTATTTTGTTTTTTATGTTTGAAACATGCCGATATTTTGCAAGCACAGCCCCTGCTATTTGTCATGTACATAAAAGATTTCAGTAGTAATGAAAGATTAGATTTAACTTTGTAACTCTTGTATACTTTCTGCATTTCATATATTTTCCTATTTATGTTTGACTGTTTGTATATATAACATAAGTGCTTATACTGCAATTTATTGCATTATATGCTTCTTTTTCTGTGCAATATGTTTATTTACCGCAACTTGTGCATACAAATAATATTTATGAAATTGTTTCGGTATATCTATTGTTTAGCTCTATTTTTTTATTACAAAAGTACTTTGTTTGGCATAACATAATTGTGACTTCAGCCAACTCAGCGGTTGTTCCCGTTCAGACTTGGTTGAATTTGTTTCACTCAACTGACATATATGTCCTTGTTCATAGGGCTAGATATTAGAATTCAGGCATCAACAGAAGATTGGATTTCTAGAAAAATTCATTTGATTACCCTTAGTTTGAACTATACGATAGTTCCTATCTCCGGGGACTACTGATCTACTGCTAGATTCCAAGCTTTAAATTTATAATGTCGCCAATCCTTGGTTGCATTTGAATTCTTTAAAGTTGAAATCATTAGCCAATGTCATCCTAAATGTATTTATCGTAATGATGCATCATCGTCATCTTTCGTTATAACAAATTCTTCCATGACCAGTTTTAACCTCCGAAACTTATATAAGAATGGCTCAACTCCTTGGGCTTTTCTTTGACATTGCCTATCTCCAAGCTGTAGTCAATTCCTTTCATTATCACGTATCTCGAGGCAATATCAAGCTATGAGAGGTTTGATTCGATTTCTCAATTGACTCGGTGATTTGGAGTTTCCTGGCGTTGCCAGGGCAACACCGATATTTGAAAAGCAAGGATCGATTATCACCAACGATATAGCAATTTGAGTCGATTTTCCATATCGATTGGGTGGTTTTAAAGCTTTCCAATGCTGTTGGAGCGACTTCGGTTCTCAAAAGGTTAGGAGAGATATTTCCCATCGATTCAACGGTTTTATTTGATTTTCCCTATTGACTTGGCAGCTTTGAACCTTCCTGATGCTAGCAGAGCAATGTCAGTTCTCAGAAGGTTAAGATTGATTTTCTCTATCGATTCAACGATTTGAGTCGATTTTCCCTATTGACTCAATGGTAATGAACCTTCCCAACGTTGCCGAAGCAATAATGGTTTTCAGAAGTTAGGGGTCAATTTTCCTCATCGATCTAGTGGTTTTCTTAGGAGAACACGATTCCATTGGTTCAGCAAGAAAATTTTATTGTTAGATAGAAGAAGTGGCAAGTCCTGCCTATTTACAATGCCTATATTGTCCCTAAATGGCTTATTTGCAAAAATAGGAAATATATAGACATCAAGTGTAGTGGTGCCATAAAACTTCGTTGTTTTAGGCACGTGGGAAGGAAACTACGTTTACTATAGCTAGCTTAAATGTTCCATCTCCAAAGCTTTTGGTCAATCATATACGGTCCTTCCTAGTTTAGGCGAACCACTCCTCTACCAGGAAGATTTGTTTTTGGCTAAGATCTCCCACTTTGCGCTACTTAGTGTTAAACTGGCGTGCTACTCTTTTTTGGTGAGCAGTGACCTTAATTCAACTTCTTCCTACTTCTTATCGAATTGGTCAAGGGATTTGAGCAGTAGCTGTTCGTTCTCTCCCTGATTAAAGTGTCTTCTGTGATGAGAATGGACTTCTAGTTCCACTAGGATCATAGCTTCTGAACCATATTCCAAGGTGAATGGTGAGTGCCAGTCGTAGATTTATGCATTGCCTTGTGAGACTACAGTGCAAGTGGAAACTCATCCACCTAATTTCCATTAGCTCTAGTCAGCCGCTTCTTTATGGTAGGTTTGATGATTTTGTTCGCTGCTTCCACTTGCCCATTTGATTTTGGGTATGCTATTGTAGAAAAGCTCTTCTTGATCCGGTAACAGCTTGAAAAAGTCATTGAACTCATGGCTCTTAAACTGAGTCCCATTATCCATGATAATTTTCTATGGTACTCCAAACCTGCAAATAATATTTATTTTCATTACAAAATTAATTTCTTTTTTAGTAGTAATTATGGAAAGTGGTTTCGTTTCAGCCTGTTTCATAAAGTAATCCACTGCAACGTTAGCATATTTGGCTCATCCTTTTGCTATCGGTAGTACATCGATTATATCGATTCCCTAGATAAAAAATGGCCAGGGATTGACCATCTACGTAAGTTCAACAGATGAGGTTTTAGGAATCTCTGCAAATCTTTGACATCGATCGCACCGTCTGGTGTAGTCTGTTGCATCTCGGTTTACTATTGGCCAGAAATATCTACAGCGGAGTATCTTCTTTGCCATTATCTACCTCCCGATGTGGCCACCACTACTTCCACTATGAATTTCCATAAGCATCTTCCTTGCTTCATCTTTGGTTATGCACCTGAGCAAGGGGGAGGAGAATCCTCTCCTGTATAGCATTCCGTTCTATATTATGAATCATGGTGCCTTTTGAATGAGATTCTTTCACTTGTTCCGGTATTTGAAGAGTACTCCCTGAGCAGGTAGTCCTTTATTGCCATTATCCACGTTCTAGCTCTTCTGTAGTCTTCAAAACCAAATCAACATCCATTTGATTTGTACCAGGAGCAATCAACACTTTTGCTGGAACCAATCCCATCAGCAGCGCTTCTCCGGAGGTAGCTAGCTTAGCAATGGAATTGGCATTCACATTTTCCTCTATGGGAATGTGAGATATCGTGTAATGTTCAGTTTCCTCAAGTAACTCCCAAGCTTTCGACAAGTAAGGGGTAAGTTTCATGTCCTTAGCTTGATATTCCCTTCTAACCCGGTAGATGACTAGTTGGGAGTCGCTGTAGATATGCAAAGTTTTTATTCCTAACTTCTTCACAATCTTTAGTACTTCTATCAACATCTTATATTCCCCCTTATTGTTGGTGGCAATAAATTCTAGCTTTAGAGCATAGTAGATTGATTGTCCTTCAAGAGTTTCAAGCACAATTCCTTCTCCTGAGAAAAATTTGTTTAACATGCCATCGACGAATAATTTCCAATGGGATACCATGACCATTGTGACCTCCTCCTCATCATCCTGGATAGTGAACTTAGTGATAAGGTCAGCCAGTGCCTATTCGTTAATCGCTCTCCTGGGATGATAAGTCACATCATAATGGCGTAGCTCGATGTTTCACTATAGAAGATGTCCTAATGCTTCGGGTCGATAGAGTACTTATTTCAATGGTTGATCTGTCAAGACCTTGATTGGTTGAGCTTGGAAGTATGGTCGTATTTTCCTAGATGTTATTAGGAAGCAGTATGCTAACTTTTCCAACATTGGGTAGTTTTGTTCAGCTCTGATAAATCGCTTGCTAGTGTAGTAAATAGGTCATTGAACTCTAGCTTGCTTGCACATAAGCACTATGCTTGACATGTGGAAAGATATAGGTAAATAAATAAGTCCTCTCCATTCAAGATAGGACTGTTGGTTTCTCCATATGTCGCATTAATTCTTCGAAAGTGGTCTGATGGTCCTAATTCCGTTAAAAGTTCTTCTTGCTCTTCTTTAAGGCATTAAAGAATGGTATACACTTTTCCGTCGCTCTAGAGATGACTCGGCTTAATGCTGCGATCTTTCCATTTAAGATTTATGATTCCTTCTTTCTCAACGGGGCTCTAAAATTCTGTAAGGCAACAATCTTTTGGATTGGCCACATTGCCCCTTGCATTTACAATAAAACCAAGAAACTTCACTGAAGCGACTCCAAATGAACATTTAAGCGGGTTTGATTTCATTCTGTACTTCCGGAGGATCTTAAACATCTCTGATGGGTCATCTAGATGATTTCCCAACACCCGCGACTTCACTATCATGTCGTTATGTAAACTCCATCGCTTGTTCGATCTGACCCTTGAACATTGTATTCACTAGTCTCTGGCAAGTAGCTCCGACGTTTTTCAAACCGAATGACGTTATGCGGTAGTAATATAGACCCAAGTCTATGATGAAGCTAGTGTTCTCTTGATCTAGTTCATGCATTATAATTTGATTATACCCTGAGTATGCGTCCATAGATGAGAACAGTTCATGCCTTGCGGTTCCATCAACAAGCTAGTCAATCCTGGGCAATGAAAAATTATCCTTCGGGAAGGTTTTTTTGAATCTGAGTGGTCAATAAAAGTTTGCTGCTTCCCATTTGATTTTCAGACCAACATAGGATTTGATACCCATTCAGGATATGTAGTGTCGTGGATGAAGTCGTTGGTCAATAGCTTATCCACTTCTTCCTTTTGTGCAGCGGATTGCTCCAGACCCAGGTTGCGTCTCTTCTGTGTCACTAGCATGAATTTGGGCTTAATGTTGAGTATGTGGAATGCTATCTTTGGTGATATCCCACACATATCAGAATGTGACCAAGCAAATACGTTCAGATTGGCATGAAGAAAATTTATCAATTCCTTTAACAACTTGATTCCAAGCTGCGAACCTACTTTCAAGATTCGAGTTGGATCATCTATGTCTATAGGGATAGCCACCGTAATCTCTGACGATGTTGTTCGCATTTCCCTTGAACTCTTCTTCCAAGGGTACATTGCCTTCTCGAAGCGACTATGGTTCCCGAGCCAGAGGCGGTTCTGTAATTGCTATGCTTGCAGTTCTTGAATGTGGAGAGTATTCCCTACATTCCTTTTCTTTTCATGGTGTTTAGCCTCACGTACTTCGGCAACATAGTATTCTCTTACAGCACTTTGGTCTCCTCTTACTACTCCTACCTCATTCTCCATTAGGAATTTCATCGTGAGACACCATGAAGCCAAAGCGATTCTAAAGTCGGAAAGGGCCGGTCGGCCCAAGAAAGCATTATAAGTATAATACTAACAACAATCACGAAGGTCAGGATAAGAACGACCCTTCATTCTCCTTATTAGGTAGTTCGTTCATTCCAATCAGTATTTAGGTTCACTTATAATACCCTAAATCTTTGTTTTGCAAGAGGTCACATCCTTCGTGCTAATTTTCATTTGATCAAATGTTTTTCAGAATAGGATATTGATCGAACTTTCATTGTCAACCAATTCGATGCACAACTACTAGCCCGATCCCAACCGTTATCACCACTGGGTCGAGGGTTGGAGCTTCTATGCCATTAGTGTCTCGATTACTGAACATAATGTCGCCCGTAATCATTGTTTGTTGCTTGGCTGGAGCTTTGTCTTCGATGGCATAACAACTCTCATGTAGTGCATGCTTCAAAGAACTAGCATATCATACCATCTCGCCCCAACTCTTCTATGTTGGGTGAGGTCCTCCAGTGATGGTGTTTATGACCAGTCTTCTGTTTGTTTGCATGTTCCTTTCTTCTTTGGCTCTAGGCTAATTTCCTTGAGCATTCTGCCCTTATGGTCCAATAAATTGTCCAACATTTGGTGGTTTCTTAACATATTGTTGGAGCCTATTGTTTTCTATCAAATCTTCAACTAAATCCTTCAAATGCCGACACTCATTTTATTATGCGCATGAGTTTTGTGGGAGCGACAATACTTCCTCAACCTTTTCTGTTGCTCGGTCGCTTCCCTTTTGGGTTTTTTTTATACCGCTCAGTTCCCTAAGTGGCAAGATAAATGTTTTCCAAACCGTCATTCAACGGCGTATATTCTTGGGTCTTAGACTCCTTAAATGCTTCATGTGTCGTTATGCCTAGAAAAATTTGGATTCCTTTTTTTCTAATTTGTAGCTTTCCTTGTTATTCGTACAATAGTTCTAGAACCATTTCCATCCTTTTTGACCGATTTGCACATAAAAATGTATATGTTGAAAGCTAATGAAAAATGGAAATAAAAGAATTCACGCAACATGGGGGAGCTCACATACGCACTAACTAGTTCTCCATAATTAAAAGCACATGCACATGTTAATGGAGACTTAAAGGCATGTTAGTAGGAATTAATTAATTCCTTAATGATTACTAAGAGGTTACACTATCTCAAGGGCATTTTTAGTAGTCCCATAAAATATGAATAGGGTTTTAAGCATGTATAAATACCCCTTATGTTTCATGTAATCATCTTCTACTTTTTTATGAAATATTATGGCCACAAATCAATGATAAATAAAATGTCTCTTTAATGGCTTATTATGAAATATTATGGCCTACAAAGATACCTTCACCAGAAACAATGTGCCCTACAAATCTAACTTTCGATTTTCAAAAATGGCGCTTAGAGAATTCCGCCTTCAAAACATGTTTCCTCAGTGTCTCCAACACTATCCTAAAATGCTGCTTGAGCTCTTCTTCAAACTTGGAATATACCAAAACAAACTTATTCAGTCCTCGATAATCCACACAGAACCTTATCGATCCATCCGATTTAGCGACAATACTGGCACAGAACCCTAACAAGAAAAACTAGGCCTGATCAACTCTTTCTCCATAAGATCCTGATTATGCTCAACTAACTCTTCTTTCTCTCTCGGAACCATCCTCCAACTAGGCCGAATTATCGGCACTACTTTGGAATCAAATCAACACGAAACTCTATCTCTCGATGGGAAGGAAAACACTTATCTTTTTCGAATACATTAGAAAAATCTTGGTCCAAATCAATAACTTCAATCTTCTCTTGGGAAGTCTCAACTCCATGTAAAAGACTACTCAAATGAATTCTAGAATTGTCGCACGACACTCTGGCAATTCTACCCAAATAAGTTTGCAACGAAACTGTTCTCCCTTCACAATCCAGAATAGGCATATACTGTTCGGGCTAATCCATCGAAGAAATGAATCCACTCTGCTACTTCTGAAATCACCTCAAGAAAAACTGCTAACCGGAAAATCTCCTCGCCGGCACACAGAACACTTCGAGCTACATTGCTGACTCAGAAGCCCAAAGACTTTCTATCCAAAGCTCTTCGAGAAACTCGAATCTCGAATCAAATAAACACAGCCTACTGAACTTAGCCACAGCACCGAAACAGACATACTTCCTTAAATTGTTCCAAAGAAACATCTTCGGAGACATCCATAATCACTATATCTCATCACACAGCTACTACATCCTGAGGTATCAAGATATCATGACTTGCTTCTGTCCATCCGACAGATCCAAACTCAAGCTCATCAGAAATTGCACTCCAACAATGAACTTCGAACCTTAACAGGTTTTCTTCAGAGATCAATGAAATCCTCACACCAGCCAAAGCTCACTCGAGACGGTAATAGGTCTATAGTCTCGACAGATACACTTCCAACTACAAATATTCAAAACTCCAACCATCGGTAGTCGTGTTACACACACCACTACCATATCTACCTTTATATATTATGTTGGAAAACCTGAACAGGTAACCCAACAATAAGGTAGAAATACATACATATATATATATATATATATATATATATATATCAAAATTACAAATACGCACTCTCTCAAGAAAGAAATCAGTCAAAAGCCTAGGTATTCGCTCAACCTAGCACTTTGATACCAAGTGTGACGACCTGCCCTTCTACTACCAAAAAGACGTACCATCATTAAGAAAGAAAGGGATAGAAATTGAAAAGAATAGAAAAGAAAGAACAATAACATCAGAATTTCACAGCGGAATGGAAAAAAATATAATATATCACATAACTATTACATAGTTTACATATATCTAAGTTATACGATATCAATACACATGACAGTCATACATACATCAGTCACTATATACATCAGAGATACAGCATAAATCAACTACTCAGCGGAACTGTATAGATATATATATAGCTACATACGTCTGGCACTCCTGCTCCAAGCTTCCCCAGAATCAAAGTCCAAAACCTATCACTTGGCTACTCATAAAAATTTGAGTACACAAGAGTTTATGAAAACAAAATATAAACTCCGGGTCAGACATGGGTTTGGTATGAGTAAATGGTTTAAATTGTTTAACTTTGAAATAACATTTAAAAATAAAGGTATCACGTAAGACTCCCATAAATAAATATGGGTAAGTTTTTACCTTACGCTAACCAAAACATTTTATAGGAAATTCGGTGATATTATAATAGTGTCTAGAGTTTTCAAGTAAAATACATAAATAGCTGAAATGCTTACATCTCACATTCCAACATAGTTGGGCACAATCAAAACGTACGGCGCTTATTAGAGATTGGATTCCATACAATGGCAGGACTACTGGGGTACCGCCCATCACAGTACGTGGCCTAGAACACCGTACCGATGAGCCACCCTAACTCCCCTGCAACACAAGGCCGGAACCATTTCTTACGGAACAGTCCCGAACAAGATAACCCCGCAGTTGGTGCGCATATCCAACCGCCCACACAGCCGAAATAAAAGGGACATCTAGACAGGGGTATATCTCGTCCCGCTTGGGCATGACCCACCAAACCTTGCTGCACCTCCCCTGTTTTACTAATTCCCGGTTGATGAGGCTTAAGGCTGCGATTACCTTTACAGGACATATCTCTTAGAATGCTCATCGTCCGTTTGACGATGTGCTGAAAGCATTCAATCCACACAAGTTCGTTCCGGGTTCGAACGAAACCGAAGGCATTATCTCGCCACACTCAATTTGGAATCACCCTTAGAGTCAACGACGATAACCCTTGCATTCTGAAAACACCATCTCGATCTTCGTTTGAGAATTCATGACCTATCGTTTAATTTGGATCGATGTGGTTTTCGGAATATCAAATTGACACCCGATCCCGGTCGCATCGAAATCCGAACGCCATTTTAAAGGCCAAGTTGTCTAATTAACTTAAACAGTTTAATTCAATGTTTGAATTCATATAGCATTTATTACAGAAAAATCATACACAATTGCCATGGATATATTAAAGCATATCAGAGAGCATCACAGAATATCATCAATAAACATCACAAACAGATATTCTACATATACAACATTCACAAGCAATCATCTTAAATTCTTATTGTGAATAATTTAATTACTTGAGAGTTAATCTCTTAACCCTGTTTAATTAATCATTAATTATCAAATAATCACTTATTTCCTTTCAAATTATTTAATCAATGAATCATTTCTTAATTAATATTTATGTCTTAATTGCTTAATTACTTTATTCACACTATTTAATTAATTACTTCTTAATCAAGTTATTCAACTTCAGTTACTTAAGAATCATTTCTTAATCACTAATTAACAACCTAAATAAAACGTATTACCTATTTATTTACTGCTAATTACTTTCTTAATTCTTAATTAAATCACTTGATTAATTAACCATTAATCGTTTATTAATTAACTTGAGTGGTTAATTACAATTTCATTTATTTCTTCTAATACATTACTAATTCCAATTAAAAAGTTACTATTCTTAATTACTTCTGAATACAGTCAATTAATATTGATTAATTACTTAATTAACATTTGAAGTCTTCTTAAAGTTTGAAATCAATTATATTACTAACTACATCATTATTTGTTAATTGACTTATTTATTACTTAATTAAAATATTAACAAGGTTTTAAATCATGGTTAAGTCTTAACTTAAATAATTAGTTAATTAAAATAATTAATTACGAGTTAAACTTTTGTTAAACTTTAACTAGGATAATTAAAACTTGAATTAAGTTTAACTTAAATTTTAAACCTTTTTTCAGTTTACTATGATAATTTGCTGAAACCTTTATTCACGAACAACCTTGATTAAACCTTACACTTCAGTTAGCAAAGAACCCGAGATCTTCCCTGATAAAGTTTGCGTGCTACTTCGAGTAGCTCGTCCAATCCACCCGAGTCACAAACCCAACTACGCAACATACTTCTTCCTCTTTTTTTTGTATAAGTTTACATTTTAAACTTAAGTAAAACTTAAAACAACAGGTTACTCACGCACACATACAGGAAAACTCGAAGCACTCACCCATAAAACCCGAGAATTGACTCGCGACCGTGCACCCTCAAAACACTGATACGCCACCGCTGTCGTACACGTGTACGGCGGCGCACGAGGCTCAGGCGAACTTCCAATGCTTCAGGCAAATCCCAATTAACCCGAACACTTGAAAATTAAAATCAAATTACCTCTAAAAATTCGATTTCAAAATTTTGCAATTCGAACGAAAAAGCAACAACCTCTCTGAATCAAAACGCCTCGCCACCATCGTATGGTCCACCGGAGGTGATGAAAACTCGTCCACACCTCGTCAACATCCCCAGCAATCCTCCACCAAAGCATCGAACCACTCGATCGCGTATAGGGGTCGAACCCCACAACTTACTGACATGTACGCAAACACGAAATAAAACCCTACGATGATCTCGTATCCAAATTTTATGCAATGGAAAAATCATTGTATATTTTTCTTGATTTCACAAACATTTATACTTGTTTCAATTCGAATTTCAGCATTTAATATTGATTCAATTTCGAGAATTGGATAAAAGTTCAATTTTTATTCAACATCGATCTGCTCTTAAAATACTGAGCTAAAAATCCTCATAAATTTTAAAAATCATACCTTTTAGTAATAATTCAAGGTATAAACTTGAATTAGCAATTTATGGCAATAAAATTTATCAAAGAAAAATTAAAATACCTGTTAAACTAGTTACAGTGATATATTTATTACACTTAGTTTAATTAGCGAGTTAGAAATCTTAATCTAGTTTAATCACAGTGTTTAAATTAAATATTTACAAATTGACACTGTTTGATGAGCATAATTTGTGTTTTGAAACAAAGCATGCAACTGTACCAACAGAGTAACATATAACAGAGATGAACTAAATATTTGTAAACTCGGAATAGTATAAAACACATACTACCCCTTTATTCCATGAAATATCATACTGCTTTTAATTAAACTCAAGTTTGCAAATTTAATGTTTACTCACATTCCAAATTACTGTTGAACAGAAATCACTTTGATGCCTTGAAAGCTGCAGTTGAAAACTGCGTGGAGTTTGTTCTTGAATTTTCCCTTTTTTCTGTATTTGATTTTGAACTTGAGCTTTGTTAGTTTTTCTTTTTTTCTTTTTCTCAAGTTTCTTTTTTTCTCTCTAAGGTTTACTGAACGAACCACAGCAGATGTACATATAAATACAAGATAACAGTGCTTAAGGGAGGCGTTATCTGGTTATACTTTTACTTAGCTTTACTTTATTTTAACCAAATTTGATTAGTATTTTGAAATGAAAAAAATATTGGGATGAAATGAAAGCAATTAACGTCTGGTTTCCTACTTAGTTTACCTATTATAATTATGATGTACTATGTATAAAGATATTTGTTTGTTGCCTATCATTTTGCAGGCCAACTTGGCTTGTACATAAAGCTATCTATTTATACATATATGTTTGTATCTTAATTAGTTTGCATACTTATTAAAATGTTTACTGTCTATAGATATTTATGTAAGGGTATTTACGTTGCAGGTAGGCTATATGGCTTGTGTTACTTTGTTTCATATTTGCAGGCAGGCTTGGCTTATGAATGAAGATATATGTTTTAGATATGTTTGTTTTTATCTGGTATTACTTCTAACTCAAATAATTTATAAACAAGTTTTTTCAGGTTTACTTATATCCCTTTGGTCTTGAAAGTGAAGATATTTAGTTTAGAAATACATATGCAGTCAACACTTGATCATATATATGAAGATATTTTTTTTTAAAGTAAATATTTGTTTTAGCTTAAATGATTCACGTACATGTTTAGTCAGGTTTATACTTTATATCTTTGGTCCTGCAAATTTTAAACTGATGTTACAAGTATACATTAATACTTAATCCTTATTATTATTTTCGTTTCTATTTGTATTTTAACTTTGACTATCAATATTCATATTCCATATGGTGACTTATATTTTATACTTATATTTACTTCTATTTGTATTTTATATTTTAACTATCAATCTTTAAATTATGTACAATATGATTTATTTACATTTATGCTTATTGTTATGTTTATTTCCATTTGTATTTTATTTAAATTATATGCATTTGACTTATATTTCACATTTATATTTTATATTGATTAACTTTAATTCTATTTCAAACATTATCATTCATATGTATACTTACTAAATATAAACAAAGTAAAGTATTTTAATTCAATCATATAAGACAGTTTTATTATGAATATTATCGAGATAATTTATTTAAATTTCAAATCAATTTCCTTTTAAAATACCATTTATATAAACAATGGAAAATATTTCAAAATCATATCCATTTCAAATAGATAAGTTTACATTTTATTTAAATTAATTTGAATATTTATTAAAATAAATAGGGCCAAAATCCAGGGTCGTTACACTCCTCCCCCTTAAAAGAATTTCGTCCTCGAAATTTAAAACAAAGATAATTTAAAAGCTGTCATATCAACCATTCAAACATACATATCATTCATACGTTAGTGAACAACCAAACAGTCTATTCTAACAAACATCACTAGCTATCCGGACACAAATCCAGATAAGCTTTCCTAAAACTATACAGAGTTTCCTGAGTGAAAACTCCGGGATCCTCGCTCCACTACACTCTGACAAGCTTCACTACCTTACTCCTGAGTTGCCTCTCACCTTAACCAACAATCCGAACTGAATTTCTATCCATAGTCACATTCGGCTCAACTTCCAAATCTTCATGTACACTGGTTCTATAACTAATAATGAATCAAGAATAAATTTCTTTAGATGGGACACATAGAGTACATTATGAATTCCAGACATCCGTTCTGGCAATTCAACTCTGCAAGCTACAGCTCCAATCCTTCTCAATATTCGAAATGGTCCAATATATCTCGGGTCAAGTTTTCCCGCCTTCCGAATCTAATAGTTCCTTTTAATCGGGAAACTTTGGACAAAAACAAAATTACCAATATCAAAGTCCAATTGTCTCCTTCTCTTGTTTGCGTTCTTGTTCTGACGGTCTTGAGCAGCTCTCATCCTTTCCTGATAAGCTCAACCTTAGCAGAAACTTCACAAATCAAAACTGGTCCAAACACAAGATGGTCTTTCCACAATCCACCAAAATCCAAAACTCAAGCTTGCCGCATATCCTCTAAAATACGATTCAGTCTCTCCGTCCGTCTGAGGATGATAGGCTGTACTAAATTTCAAACTCGTTCCCAAAGCCAATTGTAGAACTTCCAGAATTTTGCGGGTGAAAAATAGGATCACGATCACTTATTATGCTAACAGGAACACTATGCAATCTTACTATCCCCCTCAAGAAAATCTCTGCCAGAGAAACTGCAGCCCGAGATACCTTAACTGGTATAGAATGAGCATTCTTAGTTAACCGATCCACAATAATCCATATTACATCGTTTCCTTTCTTGGTTCTTGACAAACCGTCGATGAAATCCATCGAAATCATCTCCCATTTCCATCTGGAATTTCTAAAGACTGCAACAATCTGGACAACTTCTATCGATCTTCTTAACTTGCTGATAGAAAGCACAACTATTTCGAAAGCAGCTACATCCCTCTTCATACTCGGCTACAAAAAAAATACTTCTCATATCTTTATACATCTTAAAGATTCCGGGGTGAATATTCAGTCTGGAGCGATGACATTCAGCTAAAACTTATTGCCTCAACCCATCTATATTAGGCACACACCAACGACTATTAATTCTCAAAACACCTTGATCATCCACCTTGAAATCAGAATACTGATCATTCTTAGTTCCAAGAATTTTTGCTTACTTATTATACTGTCCTGGAGAGATGAAACAACTTCCAAAAGAAACAAAATTGCAATCATGCTAAGAACATCAGCCACACATTTACCTTTCCTGGAGTATACAGAATATCCAAACCATATGATGCCAGAAATTCAACCCACCATGGCTGCCTCAGATTAGTATCCTTTTGAGAGGAAAGATATTTCAATGGTTTGTGATCCGCGAATAACACAACTTCTCTCCCAACAGATAATGCCTCCAAATCTTCAAAACAAACACAATAGCTAACGACTCAAGGTCGTGCGTAGCGTAGTTCCCTTCATGTTGCTTTAATTGCCGACATGCATACGCAATTACTCTCCACTCTGCATCAACACTGCTCCCTGATCAACTATACAAGCATTAGTATAAAATTCAAATTTTCTCTTCCCTTCCAGAATAACAAACACTGGAGCACTGGTTAGCCTCATCTTCAATTCTTAGAAAGCTTTTCCACACCGGGTGTCCATTTGAACTTAGTTCTTTTCCTTGTCAACTTAGTCAGATGTGGAGAAATCTTGGAATAGTCCTTGATAAATTTCCTGTAGTAGCCAGCTAAACCCAGAAAATTTCAAACTACCATCGGTGACTTCGGTTGCTTCCATTCCAGAATAGTCTCAACCTTTGCTGGGCCTACAGAGATACCTTCACCAGAAACAATGTGCCCTACAAATCTAACTTTGATTTTCAAAAATGGCACCTAGAGAATTCCGCCTTCAAAACATGTTTCCTCAGTGTCTCCAACACTATCCTCAAATGCTGCTTGAGCTCTTCTTCAAACTTAGAATATACCAAAACAAACTTATTCAGTCCTCGATAATCTACACAGAACCTTATCGATCCATCCGATTTAGCGACAATACTGTCACAGAACCCTAACAAGAAAAACTAGGCCCGATCAACTCTTTCTCCATAAGATCTTGATTCTGCTCAACTAACTCTTCTTTCTCTCTCGGAACCATCCTCCAACTAGGCTGAATCATCGGCACTGCTTTGGAATCAAATCAACACGAAACTCTATCTCTCGATGGGAAGGCAAACACTTATCTTTCTCGAATACATCAGAAAAATCTTGGTCCATATCAATAACTTCAATCTTCTCTTGAGAAGTCTCAACTCCATGCAAAAGACTACTCAAATGAATTCCAGAATTGTCACACGACACTCTGGTAATTCTACCCAAATAAGTTTGCAACGAAACTGTTCTCACTTCACAATCCAGAACAGCCATATACTGTTCAGGCCAATCCATCGAAGAAATGAATCCACTCTGCTACTTCTGAAATCACCTCAAGAAAAACTGCTAACCGGAAAATCTCCTCGCCGGCACACAGAACACTTCGAGCTACACTGCTGACTCAGAAGCCCAAAGACTTTCTATCCAGAGTTCTTCGAGTAACTCGAATCTCGAATCAAATAAACACAGCCTACTGAACTTAGCCACAACACCGAAACAGACATACTTCCTTAAATTGTTCCAAAGAAACATCTTCGGAGACATCCATAATCACTATATCTGATCACATAGCTACTACATCCTGAGGTATCAAGATATCATGACTTGCTTCTGTCCATCCGACAGATCCAAACTCAAGCTCATCTAAAATTACACTCCAACAATGAACTCTGAACCTTAATAGGTTTTCTTCAGAGATCAATGAAATCCTTACACCACCCAAAGCTCACTCGAGACGCTAATAGGTCTACAGTCTCGACAGATACACTTCCAACCACAAATATTCAAAACTCCAACCATCGGTAGTCGTGTTACACACACCACTACCCTATCTACCTTTATATTTTATATTGGAAAACCTGAACAGGTAACCCAACAAATAGGTAGAAATATATATATATATATATATATATATATATATATATCAAAATTACAAATACGCGCTCTCTCAAGAAAGAAATCACTCAAGAGCCTAAGTATTCGCTCAACCTAGCGCTTTGATACCAAGTGTGACAACCCTCCCTACTACTACCAGAAGGACGTATCATCATTAAGAAAGAAAGGGATAGAAATAGAAAAGAATAGAAAAGAAAGAACAATAACATCAGAATTTCACAACGGAACGGAACAAAATATAATATATCACATAACTATTGCATAGTTTACATATATCTAAGTTATACTATATTAATACACATGACAGTCATACATACATCAGTCACTATATACATCAGAGATACAACATAAATCAACTACTCAGTGGAACTGTATAGATATATATATATAGCTACATACGTCTGGCACTCCTGCTCCAAGCTTCTCCAGAATCAAAGTCCAAAACCTTATCACTTGGCTACTTATAAAAATTTGAGTACCCAAGAGTTTATGAAAACAAAATATAAACTCCGGGTGAGACATGGGTCATGTATGAGTAAACGGTTTAAATTGTTTAACTTTGAAATAACATTTGAAAATAAAGGTATCACGTAAGACTCCCCACAAAAAAATACGGGTAAGTTTTTACCTTACGCTAACCAAAACATTTTATAGGAACTCGGTGATATTATAATAGTGTCTAGGGTTTTCAAGTAAAATACAGAAATAGCTGAAATGCTTACATCTCACATTCCAACATAGTTGGGCACAATCAAAACGTACGGCGCTTATTGGAGATTGGATTCCATACAATGGCAGGGCTACTGGGGTACCGCCCGTCACAGTACGTGGCCTAGAACACCGTGCCGAGGAGCCACCCTAACTCCCCTGCAACACAAGGCTGGAACCATTCCCTGAATAGTCCCGAACAAGATAACCCCGCAGTTGGTGCGCATATCCAACCGCCCACACAGCCGAAATAAAAGGGACATCTAGACAGGGGTATATCGCGTCCTGCTTGGGCATGACCCACCTAACCTTGCTGCACCTCCCCTGTTTTAGCCATACCCGGTTGATAAGGATTGAGGCTGCGATTACCTTTACAGGACATATCTCTTAGAATGGTCATCGTCCGTCTGACGATGTGCTGAAAGCATTCAATCCATACAAGTTCGTTCCGGGTTCGAACGAAACCGAAGGCATTATCTCGCCACACTCATTTTGAAATCACCCTCAGAGTCAATGACGATAACCCTTGCATTCTGAAAACACCATCTCGATCTTCATTTGAGAATTCACGACCTATCGTTTAATTTGGATCGATGTGATTTTTGGATTATCAAATTGACACCCGATCCCGGTCTCATCGAAATCCAAACGCCATTTTAAAGGCCAAGTTGTCTAATTAACTTAAATAGTTTAATTGAATATTTGAATTCATATAACATTTATTGCAGAAAAATCATACACAATTGCCAAGGATATATTAAAGCATATCAGAGAGCATCACAGAATATCATCAATAAACATCACAAACAGATATTCTACATATACAACATTCACAAGCAATCATCTTAAATTCTTATTGTGAATAATTTAATTACTTGAGAGTTAATCTCTTAACCCTGTTTAATTAATCATTAATTATCAAATAATCACTTACTTCCTTTCAAATTATTTAATCAATAAATCATTTCTTAATTAATATTTATGTCTTAATTGCTTAATTACTTTATTCACACTATTTAATTAATTACTTCTTAATCAAGTTATTTAACTTCAGTTACTTAAGTAATCATTTCTTAATCACTAATTAACAACCTAAATAAAACGTATTACCTATTTATTTACTGCTAATTACTTTCTTAATTCTTAATTAAATCACTTGATTAATTAACCATTAATCGTTTATTAATTAACTTGAGTGGTTAATTACAATTTCATTTATTTCTTATAATACATTACTAATTACAATTAAAAAGTAATTATTCTTAATTACTTCTAAATATAGTCAATTAATATTGATTAATTACTTAATTAACATTTGAAGTCTTCTTAAAGTTTGAAATCAATTATATTACTAACTACATCATTATTTGTTAATTGACTTATTTATTACTTAATTAAAATATTAACAAGGTTTTAAAACATGGTTAAATCTTAACTTAAATAATTAGTTAATTAAAATAATTAATTACGAGTTAAACTGTTGTTAAACTTTAACTAGGATAATTAAAAATTGAATTAAGTTTAACTTAAATTTTAAACCTTTATTCAGTTTACTGTGATAATTTGCTGAAACCTTTATTCACCAACAACCTTTATTAAACCTTACACTTCAGTTAGCAAAGAACCCGAGATATTCCCTGATAAAGCTTGCGTGCTACTTCGAATAGCTCGTCCAATCCACCCGAGTCACAAACCCAGGTACGCAACATACTTCTTCCTCTTCTTTTTTTCTATAAGTTTACATTTTAAACTTAAGTAAGAGTTAAAACAACTGGTAACTCACGGACACATACAGGAAAACTCGAAGCACTCACCCATAAAACCCGAGAATTGACTCGCGACCGTGCACCCTCAAAACACTGATACGCCACCGCTGTCGTACACGTGTACGGCGGCGCACGAGGCTCAGGAGAACTTCCAATGCTTCAGGAAACTCCCAATTAACACAAACACTTGAAAATTAAAATCAAATTACCTCTAAAAATTTGATTTCAAAATTTTGCAGTTCGAACGAAAAAGCAACAACCTCTCTGAATCAAAACGCCTCTCCACCATCGTACGGTCCACCGGAGGTGATGAAAACTCGTCCACGCCTCGTCAACATCCCCAGTAATCCTTCACCAAAGCATCGAACCACTCGATCGCGTATAGGGTCGAACCCCACAACTTACTGACATGTACGCAAACACGAAATAAAACCCTACGATGATCTCGTATCCAAATTTTATGCAATGGAAAAATCATTGTATATTTTTCTTGATTTCACAAACATTTATACTTGTTTCAATTCGAATTTCAGCATTTAATATTGATTCAATTTCGAGAATTGGATAAAAGTTCAATTTTTATTCAACATCGATCTGCTCTTAAAATACTGAGCTAAAAATCCTCATAAATTTTAAAAATCATACCTTTTAGTAATAATTCAAGGTATAAACTTGAATTAGCAATTTATGGCAATAAAATTTATCAAAGAAAAATTAAAATACCTATTAAACTAGTTACAGTGATATATTTATTACACTTAGTTTAATTAGCGAGTTAGAAATCTTAATCTAGTTTAATCACAGTGTTTAAATTAAATATTTACAAATTGACACTATTTGATGAGCATAATTTGTGTTTTGAAACAAAGCATGCAACTGTACCAACAGAGTAACATATAACAGAGATGAACTAAATATTTGTAAACTCGGAATAGTATAAAACACATACTACCCCTTTATTCCATGAAATATCATACTGCTTTTAATTAAACTCAAGTTTGCAAATTTAATGTTTACTCACATTCCAAATTACTGTTGAACAGAAATCACTTTGATGCCTTGAAAGCTGCAGTTGAAAACTGCGTGGAGTTTGTTCTTGAATTTTCCCTTTTTTCTGTATTTGATTTTGAACTTGAGCTTTGTTAGTTTTTCTTTTTTTCTTTTTCTCAAGTTTCTTTTTTTCTCTCTAAGGTTTACTGAACGAACCACAGCAGATGTACATATAAATACAAGATAACAGTGCTTAAGGGAGGCGTTATCTGGTTATACTTTTACTTAGCTTTACTTTATTTTAACCAAATTTGATTAATATTTTGAAATGAAAAAAATATTGGGCTAAAATGAAAGCAATTAACGTCTGGTTTCCTACTTAGTTTACCTATTATAACTATGATGTACTATGTATAAAGATATTTGTTTGTTGCCTATCATTTTGCAGGCCAACTTGGCTTGTACATGAAGCTATCTATTTATACATATATGTTTGTATCTTAATTAGTTTGCATACTTATTAAAATGTTTACTGTCTATAGATATTTATGTAAGGGTATTTACGTTGCAGGTAGGCTATATGGCTTGTGTTACTTTGTTTCATATTTGCAGGCAGGCTTGGCTTATGAATGAAGATATATGTTTTAGATATGTTTGTTTTTATCTGGTATTACTTCTAACTCAAATAATTTATAAACAAGTTTTTTCAGGTTTACTTATATCCCTTTGGTCTTGAAAGTGAAGATATTTAGTTTAGAAATACATATGCAGTCAACACTTGATCATATATATGAAGATATTTTTTTTTAAAGTAAATATTTGTTTTAGCTTAAATGATTCATGTACATGTTTAGTCAGGTTTATACTTTATATCTTTGGTCCTGCAAATTTTAAACTGATGTTACAAGTATACATTAATACTTAATCCTTATTATTTTTTTCGTTTCTATTTGTATTTTAACTTTGACTATCAATATTCATATTCCATATGGTGACTTATATTTTATACTTATATTTACTTCTATTTGTATTTTATATTTTAACTATCAATCTTTAAATTATGTACAATATGATTTATTTACATTTATGCTTATTGTTATGTTTATTTCCATTTGTATTTTATTTAAATTATATGCATTTGACTTATATTTCACATTTATATTTTATATTGATTAACTTTAATTCTATTTCAAACATTATCATTCATATGTATACTTACTAAATATAAACAAAGTAAAGTATTTTAATTCAATCATATTTTAATTCAATCATATAAGACAGTTTTATTATGAATATTATCAAGATAATTTATTTAAATTTTCATCAATTTCCTTTTAAAATACCATTTATATAAACAATGGCAAATATTTCAAAATCATATCCATTTCAAATGGATAAGTTTACATTTTTTTTAAATTAATTTGAATATTTATTAAAACAAATAGGGCCAAAATCCAGGGTCGTTACACTTATTAGCTTGCTCTTTACTTTCTTGCATTTCTATTTCATGCTTTCGTTTATGGCTATTTTATTTTATGCTCTCTTATTTACTTTTTGCTCCTCTTATTTCATGTTAGTAGCATAGATTTAATTCTTGTAATTAGTTTAGCTTCATTTCATGCAAGTTAGCTCTCTTTTATTTTAATTGGCTCTCATTTTTCTTGTTTTTTTATGTTGAAATCAGTTTAAGTTAAGAAGTATTCAAATATGAATAGCTAAACCCCTTCAATTTAGGGGTAATGAAGCTCTCGTGGAATATATTAAATTAACATAAAATTTCATTTGTGATCTCTCTTTTATGGTTAATGGAAATTATGAATGATGGCGGTTTATGTTTTTTTAATAAATTTGATAGTCTAAGTTGACATTTCAAATAGACTATGCTTAATCTAATATAACATAAACTATTTGATCATTTGCCTAAGTGATGTTGATGATGAAAGTCAAACTAGAATCAAAATTTGATGGTCTATGTTACTAATTCATAGTAATAGATCATGCTTAAAATAGATTTTATTTTTAATTTAATATCACTTTCACGAGAATTGACAAATGGTTTGAATGGTGTGTTAGAGTTTGATGGTTTAAGTTTTGCTAATTAATAGCACAAATAAATCATACTTATAATAAACACATCAATCATTTCTACTTGATATTTTAATGAGAGATTATAAATGAATTTCATGTTGACTTATATGAATGATTGGAAGTGGATTTGCCTCTAAATTGCTCCTTAATCTCATAGTTTTATTCACTTGTGCTCTATTTTATTTTCTACAATTTTCTAGTTTAAAACAATTTCAAAAATTTTGGGCTAATTTGATCGAGTAACATTAGAATTTAATTCTTTCTCGGTGGATTGACCCATACTCGCATATGTATAGGATTGTATGTCGTGCGCTTGCGGTGTTTATAACGATTATATTTTTTTGACGATTTTCTAATAGATAGAAAATCCGTCGTTTTAACAAGTTTTTGACGCCGTTACCGGAGACTGCAATTTGATTTTAATTCTACTCTTCAAATTATTTTTGTTTGATTTTATTATACTTTCATTTTGCACAATTTTCTGTGCACTAATTTTCATTTTTTTTAATTTTATATATTGTTGTGCATTTGTGTGTCATTTTTATTTTCATTTTGTTTGTGCGTACCTCTTATTTTCTAGTTTCTTTGCATTTGCACTCTATATATAAAAAACACATACAATTCCATTTCAAAAAAAAATCATTTCATTACGGTGCATTTACATCTATGTTCTCTGTTTCTCTTTTACATATGCATTATGCATTAAAATTTCACTCTCTCTGTTTCTTTTTTTTACTTTGCATTGCATATTTACATTCCCACTGTTAATCCCTATCCTTCTACCTTTACAAAGTTAAAAACTGCAAACTACCCCTTCCAGACTATCATCCACTGCAAACTACTTCCAAACCATCACCATCTACCAAAACATCACAATATACTTCCTCCTATTTCTTCTAGACCATCACCATCTTCCATTGCAAACTACCCTTTCCAAACCATCATCCAATGCAATCTTTCCTCATCGCTACCAATACAAACATCTCCTACATCCTTCCATACACAAGCAAGTCCATCTTCCCACAAATTCATTGCCCATCGCCTCCCTGCTGCACATCACCAGAACCAAGCTTCTGCCACACACCCATCTCAACACTACCTTAGCCAAACTCCATACAAACCCGCTGCCTATAGCCAATAGCGACCACTGCTGCCTCAATCATTCCTCCTCCTACCAAATTCCTACCACATCATTACTTGATCATAACTTGCCACTGCCACCATCTAATCAAAAACTGCTACAACATCATCTGCATCAATCACCACAAAACAACCACCAACTGTTGGAATTCCTAAAGAGCAAAGTGAATGAAAAATACAAGTCCCACATATCCAAATTATGAGAGCTATATTGGTTTAAATATAGCTTTCTCATGAGGAGGTTGGGGGCCTGGGGCTCCCAAAATTTATGCTTCGTTGTGAGGAGGGAGATCATGCATCACCACCACACGCGCGCGCACGCGCCGCCGCCGCCGTCCGTCCGACCGAACCGGGCCGGGCTCGGTTTCGGGTACGGGTCTAAAATGACCATTCTTTTTACTAGGCCATTGTTTAACGGTTTTGGGCTTCGTCTGAAACTGGGCTGGGCCTGGAATTTAAAGATAAGCGGGCGGGTGAACAGACGCAGGGTTTTTTCCTGAGGAGATGCGACTGTTCATAAGCGGACGCGAATAACTGAAGAGGCGCGACCCGTTAGAGGCGAACAGTAGCGGGTGCGGCCCGTTAGAAGCAAACAGGTGCGGCCAAACGCGAACGGGTGCGACCTGACTGAAGTAGTGCAGGCGAAACAGTAACAGGCGGTACGAGTGGGTGCAAGCCAGTAGCGAGCGGGTGCGACCCGTTAACGAACAGCAGCGACCAAAAGGCAACGGGTGCGACCCGTCAAGCGGGCGCGGCTGTTCGAAGGGATGCGGACGAAATTATAAATAGAAGAGAATACTGATCACATTCTCATCCTATTCCAATCTAATTTCTTCTGCTTCTTTACTCCACTGCTCTATATTCCATATATATCACAGAGTTGACATACTCATTACAATCTCGTGCAGATTACGTCTGTTGTATCTTGGGAGAATTTTGAAATAAAATTCTTAAGGAAATTGTTACGACAAGCCTCAGACAGAATTTCCTTTATATACTGGTTAGATTCACGGTAATCTTTCCCGTTTATAAGTTATACTATTTCTTACAATAGTATAACGTTGTTGTTGTAATTTATTTACAACGTAACTTATTGTTACATTTATCTAATACAGAATTCCAGCGTAGTGGAATTCTAATTAATAAACTTGTGCGATGAGTTTATTGTAGCGTGCTATCTGTTTTAGTACACTAGACAAATAACATCTTAAGAATTTTACTGTTTTACACTAAAACAGAGATGTTAACAGTTGACAACATGAAAATGGATAAGTCTAACTTTTCAGCGGTTATTTCTGAATGCAATTTGATTCAGAACCCTAACCAATGGTGGGTTGACACAGGAGCTACTCGTCATGTTTGCTCTGAAAAATCCATGTTTTCAACATACCAGAAATTCGATCAGAAAGAAAGACTCTACATGGGTAATTCTGCAGTTTCCATGATCGAAGGCAGTGGCACAGTTATCCTCAAGTTCACTTCTGGAAAAACTATCAAATTGAATGACGTGCTTCACGTTCCAGACATACGCAAGAATCTCATCTCTGGTGCAGTCCTATCAAAGAAGGGATTCAAGATGGTGTTTGAGTCAGACAAGATGGTTCTGTCCAAAGCTGGAATGTATATCGAAAGGGGATATTTGTGTGATGGCCTATTTAAGGCAAATATAGCCGTTACCGGCAATAAATCTATGTATTCTGATTGTGCTAATAATAAAATTGAAGTTTCTTACTTGCTTGAGCACGAAATTTTAATATAGCACGATAGATTAGGACACATAAACTTCTGAAAAATGAAGAAATTATCAAACTTGGGATTGATTCCAAATTTCCAAGTAGATAAGAACTACAAATGTGAGACATGTGTAGAAGCAAAAACGGTCAAACAACCATTTAAATCTGTTGACAGAAGCACCGAACCATTAGGTTTGGTACATACAGATTTATGTGATTTTAAATCACTGCCTACAAGAGGTGGGAAAAAGTATTTTATTACTTTTATTGACGATTATACGCGATATTGCTATGTATATCTTTTAAATAGTAAGGATGAAGCAATAATCGCATTTATAAAACACAAAGCTGAAGTAGAAAATCAGTTAAATAAAAAGATCAAGATATTGAGATCTGATCGAGGTGGAGAATATGAATCACCATTTGAACAGTTCTGTGCCGAAAATGGTATAATTCATCAAACAACAGCTCCATATTCACCACAACAAATGGTGTAGCCGAGAGGAAGAACAGAACGTTAAAAGACATGATTAACACCATGCTTTTAACTTCTGGTCTACCGACGAACTTGTGGGGGGAAGCCTTAAATATGTCTAATCACATATTAAACAAAGTTCCTCACAATAAAACGGGAACAATTCCATATGAGATATGGAAAGGACACAAACCAAGCTTTAAATACCTCAAAGTGTGGGGGTGCTTGGCAAAAGTTCCAGTTCCGCCTCCCAAGAGAATCAAACTTGGACCAAAAACAGTAGATTGTTATTATCTTGGGCCAGCCCAAAATAGTAGTGCCTACAGATTTTTGGTATTCAAGTCTGATATAAATGATATTCATGTAAATACAATCATGGCATCAAGAGATGCCTCGTTCTTTGAAGATGTGTTTCCACATAAAAGAAACGATGGAAATCCTGTCCCAAAAAGGACAAGAGATAACAGAGATGAGACATGTGAAGATGAAACTCATCAGGACAACGAGGAGGTTGAACCAAGAAGAAGCGTAAGGGCAAGAACTTCCAAAACATTTGGTTCGGATTTTTTAACTTATATGTTAGAACACGAACCTCAAACGTACAAGGAAGCAATGTCATCTTCTGAATCTTCATGTTGGAAAGAAGCAATCCAAAGTGAGACTGATTCAATTCTAAGTAATAAAACTTGGGAAATTGTTGATATTCCACCAGGAATAAAACCAATTGGCTGCAAATGGATTTTCAAGAAAAAAATGAAAGCAGATGGTTCTATCGACAAGTATAAAGACAGATTAGTAGCCAAAGGATATCGTCAAAAAGAAGGAGTAGACTTCTTTGATACCTATTCACCGGTTACACGAATAACCTCTATAAGAATGTTAATAGCAATTACATCCATTTATAATCTAGAGATTCATCAAATGGATGTAAAAACAGCATTCTTAAATGGAAATCTCGATGAGGAGATTTACATGGAGCAACCTGAGGGATTTATTTCCAAAGGAAATGAAAACAAAGTCTGTAGATTAGTCAAATCATTATACGGACTAAAACAAGCTCCAAAGCAATGGCACGCAAAATTTGATAGTGTCATGATGAAAAATGGTTTTCGTATAAATGAATGTGATAAATGTGTTTATTACAAACAGGTTGGACAATCATATGTGATGATTTGCTAATCTTTGGTCCTAATACTAAAGTAATAGAGACTATAAAGAAGATGTTAATCAACAATTTCGATATGAAAGACTTAGGAGTTGCGGACGTTATTTTGGGAATCAAAATAATAAGAACACCTAATGGAATTGAACTATCTCAGTCACACTATCTAGACAAAGTGATTGAAAAATTCCAAGAGTATGGAATTAAAGGAGTGAGGACACCTTTTAATCCATCGGAAGTACTGCATAAAAACACTGATGAGACTGTAATGCAACTGGAATACTCTCGTGTAATAGGATGCTTAATGTATCTGATGAATTGCACCATACCAGATATAGCTTATGCAGTAAGTCGATTGAGCAGGTATACAAGCAATCCAGGGAAGGAACACTGGAAAGCACTAATGAGAGTGCTTGGATATTTAAAAAATACCACTAACTATTCCTTACATTATGGAAAATATCCTGCCGTCTTAGAAGGATATAGTGATGCAAACTGGATTGCAGATTCAGAGGAATCAAAATCAACGAGTGGTTATGTCTTTACCCTAGCAGGGGCAGCGGTGTCATGGAAATCTACTAAACAAACATGCATAGCTCGATCCACTATGGAATCAGAGTTCATTGCAATAGATAAAGCAGGCGAAGAAGCAGAATGGCTTCGTCACTTTTTAGAAGATATTCTGTTTTGGCCTAAACCTGTACCGGCCATATGCATACACTGTGATAACCAAGCAGCGCTAAGCAGAGCGCAAAACTTTGTGTATAATGGAAAGTCACGACATATTCGTCGACGCCATAATACAGTTAGGCAGTTACTCTCAAATGGAACTATTTCCATAGATTATGTGAGAACAAATGATAACCTAGCGGATCCATTTACTAAAGGTTTATCAAGAGAGAAAATTGACTGCGCATCGAGGGGAATGGGTTTAAAAGCCTAAACCAACAAGAGTTACCTTATATGAAAACCTATCCTAGCGACTGGAGATCCCACGGACTAGGATCAATAGGCAAACCAGTTATGAGTAACTCAAGAAGTAATGCATTTGTCTGGACTTGGTCCTACTCCATTCCTATGGTGCAAAATATAATGCATGCCTACAGAAGTTTTAAAGGTTAAAACTATGTTTTTTAATGATGACCATATCTTGGAAATAACAAGTGGGGTATAGGTAGGATACTCTTAATAGTTGCGATCACCTATGTTAGTGTGAGCTGGGTCGGCTCTATGAGAATATTAAAAGGCTTTTTATTCTCTAAAAACACTCGCAGAACCAAAAACTGTTCAGGACCAAAATGAACACAACCAAGAGATTGGATGAGAAGGGAATCAATGCTTCGTAAAGCTTATTGTCTGGATATACAATAAAGGCCGACGGTTCAAGATGAAATAATTCACCGATTAGCCAAGTAGATCCGATAAGTTTTAACTAGGGAAAGTTCAAAGTGAAATATCTACTTATCCATGATAAAGCATTATTCCATATGTACTCTGTGATATTTCGCTTTGTGTGGGGGATATGTATATTATCATTCATGTGGGGGATTGTTGGAATTCCTAAAGAGCAAAGTGAATGAAAAATACAAGTCCCACATCTCCAAATTGTGAGAGCTATATTGGTTTAAATATAGCTTTCTCATGAGGAGGTTGGGGGCCTGGGGCTCCTAAAATGTATGCTTCGTTGTGAGGAGGGAGATCATGCATCACCACCACACACGCGCGCACGCGCCGCCGCCGCCGTCCGTCCGACCGAACCGGGCCGGGCCGGGCTCGGGTTCGGGTACGGGTCTAAAATGACCATTCTTTTTAGTAGGCCATTGTTTAACGGTTTTGGGCTTCGTCTGAAACTGGGCTGGGCCTGGAATTTAAAGATAAGCGGGCGGGTGAACAGACGCAGGGTTTTTTCCTGAGGAGATGCGACTGTTCATAAGCGGACGCGAATAACTGAAGAGGCGCGACCCGTTAGAGGCGAACAGTAGCGGGTGCGGCCCATTAGAAGCAAACAGGTGCGGCCAAACACGAACGGGTGCGACCTGAATGAAGCAGTGCAGGCGAAACAGTACCAGGCGGTACGAGTGGGTGCAAGCCAGTAGCGAGCGGGTGCGACCCGTTAACGAACAGCAGCGACCAAAAGGCAACGGGTGCGACCCGTCAAGCGGACGCGACTGTTCGAAGGGATGCGGACGAAATTATAAATAGAAGAGAATACTGATCACATTCTCATCCTATTCCAATCTAATTTCTTCTGCTTCTTTGCTCCACTGCTCTATATTCCATATATATCACAGAGTTGACATACTCATTACAATCTCGTGCAGATTACGTCTGTTGTATCTTGGGAGAGTTTTGAAATAAAATTCTTAAGGAAATTGTTACGACAAGCCTCAGACGGAATTTCCTTTATATACTGGTTAGATTCACGGTAATCTTTCCCATTTATAAGTTATACTATTTCTTACAATAGTATAACGTTGTTGTTGTAATTTATTTACAACGTAACTTATTGTTACGTTTATCTAATACAGAATTCCAGCGTAGTGGAATTCTAATTAATAAACTTGTGCGACGAGTTTATTGTAGCATGCTATCTGTTTTAGTACACTAGACAAATAACACCAACTACCTACTTCTCCATCAAGCACCCACTTCCTAAACACAAACATCACCAAAACTTTCTCTACCATTCGCTACAGCCAAACCCACCTTCCAACAGCTTCCTTCCTCCTTCAAACTCTCCAACCACTTCACCAACACATCAACAGATCTACCATATAGCCAAGAACTTCAAAAACACCATTATCTTCCCCTTGCTCAGCTCCACCACAACCCATCACTTCAGCCTATAACCTACCAAGCACAACTCAATCACGCTTCCCGCCTCATTCATCATCAGGAAACTTCTTATCACATAAAACTCCAACTCATCACCGGCAATACCACAACCATCATACCCCGATGTTCGCCTCCTCCACAATCGACCATTGGACACAGCATACATAATAGCACCTCCCTACCACCATCCCACAAAAACTACTGAACCTCCCATAAATCCATTCAAACAAAGCCATCACTGCGACCTGCGTCTTCACCATCCCCAACTTCACCTTCTCCCTCACAAACCCGCCACAGCTCAGCAAGCAGCAAATCCCTCTAAATCGACCATCTGTAGCTTCGACCAAAACCAAAGTCCTCCGCCTTAGCAACCGTGACCCCTACTTTGCCCTACCGCACATCAACAATCACACCAAATCACTTTTTCATACTTTTATTTCTGATTTTAGTTTCAGTTTGCAAAAAAAAATAAAAATTCTTTCTTTCCCTTTCTTTCTGACTTTCGGTTTTGCAATTTTAAAGGAATAGATAAAGATAGGATTAAAAAGGGAGGCTTTGTATATATGTTTTTTTAAGCATATAAGCAAACTTTGGGGTAGTCGGCTGAATTTTGACTGTGTTGTTTTGTTTAGTGTGTTGTATGTTTTGGACTTTTTATAAAAATATATATTTGTTTTTGTGTTATTTTTAATTAGGTAGCCAGGTAAAAATAAATATAAAAAAATTAGTAAACACATATTTATCTTGTTAAACTCTTTTCCAAGTTTCAAAAGCAAAAGGAGACAAATTGCACTGCTCTGCTTGCTAAATAACTGCTCTGCTTGCTTTCTATTAAAAAAATCGCTGCTTTAAAATACATTGCTAATAATTCTGCATGCTCTGGTATTGTGCTCTTATCACTTGTTTTTATCTTCATTGCTGTAATGATCCCGAAATTTTACTAAGTTTAACTTAATGATTAAATTAATTTTTTGAATAAATTTTTTGAGATTAATTGATTTATCTATTTGAGTTTCTCCAAATACGAATAAAATATGTTATTCATTAATAAAGGAATGATTTCTTTTACAAATTATTTCAATTCAATAAGGAGTTATTTTTAAACAATATTTATAATAAAATGTCTCTACAAATGAATTCTTATTTTAAATAGAAATTGTCATTTCAAATTATTTATAAATATATATATATATATATATAAATATGTGTGTTTTGAAAGAAGCTATGATTTGAAAAATTCAAAATGAAGTCTTTCAAAAAAAATGTTTAAAATAAAATAAACCTTATAAATATTAAAGCATAAGTATAAAATCAAATAATGGTTATAAACATAAGTATAAAAATAAATACATAAGTTGAAATTTATAACAAATAACTAAAACTAAATATACATGTACATAAAGGGTTAAGAAAGCAAGCTAGGCAAGTAAATTACATAAGAATGTAGCTGTGAAATAGTATGTGAGTTAAATAAATGTTAAGTTTAACCAATAAATAAATTAAATTCACATAGAGGAATTTAAACAACATGTTAGTGAACTTTGTAAGATCTAAAGTAAAACAAATTTCATAAAGTATAACAACATAATAAATATGACATATGAATTATGGAAATTAACTCATGCAAGACAAAGACATACAAGGCAATATTCTTATAAATAAATATGAAACATACAGTCATATATTTAAGTATGTAGATTTAAAATATCTATACACAAGACAAAGAAATTTATGCTTAGCCACCCTATAGAAATCACCAGCCGAGATCTTGTTGATAGAACAAAGAAGAAAAAAAATATCTCTGCTTTGTATTGTACAGGACATCACCTGTAGACTCATTTTTTTATATCAGCCACCATATTGACAAAATCTCTGCCTATTGTACTAAAAGGATTCTAATCACCCTGTATATGTAAAAAAAATATCACCCTGTACAAATAATGTTCAACCTGTACACTTCTTTTATTTTTATCAACTTCACCTCAGCTTCTTCATTTCAAGCTGAGACAATCTAAAGTGATATCATCTTAAATCTTAAACAAGTTCAATTCATTCAATAAAAACAAAACAGAGGAAAAAAAAGAGAAAAGATTAAAGGAAGATTACAGGAAACTCAAAAACAAGAAGGCTCTCTGTTCTTATTCTGGAAAAAAAATCAACGGTGAGTGACATTTTTTAAAACTTTAAGAATATAAGTTTGTTTGCATGATAAAATCTGGAATAAGTCTGCTCTGTTTATATGTATGTTTCTGTATATATATATATATATATATATATATATATATATATATATATATATATATATATATATATGGATTATTGAGTGAGGATTTTATCTAGTTGTTCTCCTCTGTTTGTAGTTACATAGATTGATTAGAGGATCAAAATTCAAAACTTATCCATCAAATCAGTTATAGTCTTACAGTTTAATCAAAACATGTTGCTTAAACACAAATTAGGATAGACAAATCTGTTTTAGATATGTTAGAGGAATATATTAACTGGGGAACTTGTTTTACAGTACAACATATGATTATATGTTAAATTCGAGTGTTTTAAAATTGCTAATTCAATTTCATTACTTAAATCCACACCGCAAAATGAGATTTTTAAAACAAAAATGGGAATTTTTAGTTAAGCATGTTAAGAGCAGTTCCTAGTTGAACTAAAAATTCTTTTTAACAAATTCCCAGTGATCGAACAATTTAAAATGTTGAATTTTTTTCTAAAGCTTGCTTGATCTTCGTAGAATTCAGGAAAAATGTTTAAAAAAAATTCTATTGCATGGGATGTTCGATCGAGGCAAGACTAGGGTTTGGTGAATGGATTTTGTCGTGGTCAGAAACGAGGTGATTTTGTCACCTATGTTAGACCGAGTCGTACGAAACTTGGGGGAGAGAAGTGTTGATGGTCAGGGAACGCGTGGTCGTAGTTGCGTGACCTCCGGTGGTCAGTGGCGAGGGCTATGGTTGGTTTTGTGATTTGTTTGTTTCCAGCTTTTGGGTTCGAGGTACTCGATTTTCATTCCTGATGAGTTCGATCGAACTAAATGATTGTTTCGGTAAGGGCGATCATCGTTGGAGTATCAGAGGCTACAGCAGTGGTCAGAGTGATAAAATTCAAGTGTATACGTACACCATGCACGTGGTATCTGGGTTTGGGAGGTTGAAGAAGAAGAAGCAGGTTGGGGGTTGTTTGCGCGATTCTCGAATTTAGGCTTTTGGAAGTAACTCGGGTTTTCACTTGAAGCAGTTCGAGTTCCTCTCGTGCTCGTCTTGGGTAGAAAGAAAGGGATGCGAAGCGTGCTACTCAAGGGTTGACTCGAGTAATTCGAGTCTGGGACTCGAAGCAACTGGGTATTAGGTTCGAGGCATTTCAGTGTGCCTCGGGCTGTTTTTCTTTGTCTACAGGTTTTCAGAAAAACCTGTTACACCGGTTTTTAAATTAAAAAAAAAAGAAATTTAAAAGCTAGTTTAAATGGAAAGAAGCTTTTGAAACAAGTAAATCCAAGTTTTAGACTGGTTTAAGTTATGTTTAAATCTTAGTTCAAAATAAATTAAGTTTTAAACTTCAATTTGTTTAACTACTTAAAAAAATGTTTAAATAGTTTGAATTTTAAGAATAAAGTTTTAAAAATAAGTAAAATTTTTAAAACCTATGTTTAATCTGGAATCTGAAATTAAATATGTATTTCAGATTTGAAATAAATGGAAGTTTTTAAATATAAAAAAATGATTTAAACAATTTGATTATTAAAGTGTATTTTAAAACTGATTTGAAATTAAAATGAAATTGGGTTTTAAATTCTTTTAAACTTCTATTATAAGATAAATAATTCTTTAACTTGTGAAATAAGAGGGTTTTTGAAATTTGTTTTAACCATTTGAAGAGAATTAATTTTTGATTAGAAAAAAATCAATCAAGTAATTAAGAATTAATTTAGTTATTGCTAGGTACTTAATTAACTAAATAATTATAATTAATTAATGTGTTTTTAATGGTTATTCAATTTATAATCAATAATGATCAATATGAGTGAATTTCTTTAGAAAAGTAATTAAAGAAATTTTAATCGTTAATAAAGGTTATTAACTAAGATTAATTTAGAAGTTAAAGATCAATTGATTCATTAATTAAGGATGGTTAGTTAATAGTTAAAGGTTCACTAATAAATAATTAAAGGGGAATTTATCTCAGATAATTTGAAATTAACTTATGTTAAGTCACCAGAATTAATGACAAGTAACACATCTGATCTAGATTAATCAGTTGATTAATAAATTTTACCTATGAATGTTTAGATCTTATTGAATGGTTGAATTGTTGATATGCCGATGTCTGATGTTTTGTGACATATCCTGATTTGTGTGGTGATCTGTAATGTGATTAATTATCTGTGATGTAATTCATTACATGTGATAAATATATCTGTGATCTGTGAATGAAGATAAGCATTGTAGTTTATATCGCTTATCAGATATATTGTTGTATTTGATCTGTCATGATTGAACGATGTTGCACTATTGTGTTAAACCCCTGGACCACACTTATACACACACAAATATGGATTTCACGAGAAAATTGGTTAAGTCATAGATTTTGAAATAATTTAAAAGTTGAATATTTTAATCCAAATGTTTTGGAATGGACTGGGGTAAAGTGAAAAGCTTTTGAAAAGGAATTTCAAAGACGAAATTTATTTTGAATAACTTGGTTAAGTTTTGGAATTTAAATAATTTGATTTAAACTTAAATTCAAGATTTGAAATTGAATTCTGTGATTTGAAATTAGAGATTAAAGTGTTATATTAGTTATATATGTGTTAAACCATTTTTTTTAAGAATTGTTTTTGGGAATTTGAATTAACCCAAAGATTGTAACTTGTATAAATGAAATCGGGTTTTTTTTTCCAAATAAAACTATTGTTTCTAAATGATAAAAAGCTTTCGTTTCAAATCGTATTAAAAAGATTTCAAATTTAAACAGAAATAGTTTTCTAAGTTATAGATGAATATTTGGAAACGAGTTTTGAAAGTGAATATTTGGGAACGATTTGAAAGTTATGAGACAAATCTTTGATTTAAAGATTTAATGAATTAATCCAATTGAAATGGAATGGTTTTGAAATCCAGGAATGAATCTTTGTGAAACTAGGTGAACTTTATGAAATAAATCTTTTTTTTAAAAGATTCGAAATAGTAATTGGTTTAAACCATTTGAAAGAAAGTTTTGAATTATTAAGTTGTGACTTAATTGAAATCCCATATCCATATGTTTTAAATGCTGCGCTCATTATTCGGTTTAGCCGGGAGAAGACCTTTGTGTCGTATAACCTATTCCGAATATGTGATTCGACGTTATGGATAGCATTTGAAGATCGGTGGTGAAGACCGGGTATTTGCGAGAGCGATAGGATGACCTATTGATTGTTTCTGCACTGAGTCGCGCCGGTATAGAGATTTCCTAAGTGATGGGAAGTCCGATCGGGATTGTGAATACCCGGATTGTAAGGACTTCTTCGGAAGTGCCTTCGGTTCTGTTCGAACCCAGAACAGACTTGTATGAATTGTATGTCTAACATTACATTTTGAGATATAAAGCAGATTTCTTTCAAATACATTTCTGTTGGTGGCGGAGAATTTATTCTCTTAGCTTAACACCCTTCTCTGAGACGTACGAACTCAGAGGTTATGTAGTTGATGGTTATCAGTGATATACTTCTAAATTTGGTAATGTGGCATGCTGAGTGCTGCTGATCATTTGTTGATCAAAGCGTGGCTTTTGTGAAAAGCGTAGTTTTATGGACGAGACTTCATCGGACCTCATACCCCGAAAATGGTCGAAACAGGAAAGATGCAGCAAGGTTATTAGAGGGTAGCGCCCTTTTGAGGGTATGTTATTTCCTTCTGGATAGAAGTGGTATCATGGTGTGGAGCCCAGATACTTAACTTATGTGGATATCTCGAATATATATATATATATATATCTTACTTTGTGATTGTTTTTGGGGCCTCGGATAAAGGTTGGTTATGACCGGGGGATGGCATACTCGTGTCAGTAGTTACCCAGTAAGGAGTAACCCGGCCTTGTGTTGGCAGAGATCCGGTTAGGTTCTCGGGGCGCCCCGCCAGAGGTGTTCCCATGTGGCAATAGGAAGTTCCTTAGCCTGACCATTTGTTGGAAAATCCAAAGAAACAATACGATCCTTGTACGGTTTTAGTTGTATAACCTGCCATGGAATGCGGCGGTAACCTGCTATTGAATATGGTAGCTATAGTAGGCGTACGACAATGGTCGTATGTTGGCTAAGATTTATATTATAATTTCGAAATGTTTTCCTACACTTTGCACTTATAATAATAATATCAAAGAAATTTTCTTATCAAGCATGTTTGACTATCATAAGGAGAAATCCCCTCCGATTTTGCGTTTGCATTGTGTGTGTGTGTGTGTGGGAGGCCTTATGGTAGTTTCATTTCCAAAAAGCATTGTGAATTGACTTTAAAAATATTTCTTTGCTTGTTTTAAAGATAAACTGTTTTTGTTACTCATACCAGTCCCATGACTGATCCGGAGTTTATTGTTCCTTTCCTAAACTCTGGGTGCTCAAATTTTTTCCATATGGGCAGTCTAGAGTTGGGTTTTTTCAGATAGTTAGGTTCGGTGGATTATCTGGAGCTAGTTCAATGCTTGGATGCGGACGAGACTTGCTTGTCTTAGTGTATCGTGATGTTGGTTCGAGCTGCTGCTGGAGTTCTCTCTTGAAGGTTATATTGGAATTATTTATTCCACTGCTGGTGTAATCTATTTTCTTTTCCGCTACTATTTCTTGTATCATATCTCTGACGTATATTGATATTCATTGTATCATCTTTTGTATCAGATATTATATCAGTGCTGCATATCAATGTATTATGCTTTTTCTTCCGCTGTGTTGTTTACTTAATTGTGTTATAAGCTTCGGCGACTCGGATTTGAATGGTCGAATCTGCGGCATTTGAGTACGATGTAAAGTATGGATGTCGATTTTCGAATGCGAAAATCTGATCGTTACAATTGCATTGTGTTTGCTTGCATTCTAAAAATCCAAAAACAATCAAATCTCATTCGTAGTTGCATTGTTAATCCACATTTAATATCTGTTTTGCATTCATTTCACCTTGTTTTTATTTTTCTAAGGCCATTATCTAAATCCACAAGAGGTGGGGGATTTCATCACCCCTTTCCGGGGCCATAAATTGCATTTCATCATAGAAACTGGTTTATGATAAAGGTTAGACGTTGGACTTAAGGGTGTTGCGAGCTCATCTAGGATTTAATTGTACCTTGATAAGTTGTCTTCTTTCGACAATCTAATTTCTTGGTGTCTAGGCTATGGCAAAGCAATATAATTTATAAACATTATGGTGATTCGTAAATATTATAGTGATTGTTTCTCTTGAAGGTAGTTAAACTTTCGATTACATTGCTATGGTGATTCGTGGTGCACCGATAACCCATGTCTGTTATTTGGATAAGGACTATTTTGTTGGATTAAGTCATAGTGTGATTATACAATTTCGGGTTAGGAGCTATTAAGCATAGAAAATTTGTAATTAAGTCATTGCATTCATTTAGTTGCATTAGTTCATGCATATATATAACTATAAAAAACAAAATCCAAAAGTAAAAAAATTTACATTTCCCTTAACTTACTTTTTTTATATAACAAAATTCTTAAAAAGTCTTTTCGAATCTTTTCTTTTGAAGAAAATCAATAAAATAAAAACTTCAAAAAGAACAAGCATTTTACTTAATCTAGTTTTTGTAGAAAAACAAAAATCCAAAAAATCTTTTCAAAAAACAAAAACTGACAAAAAAACATTTAACAAAAAAAAATTAAAATCCAAAAAAAAATCTCCCTTTTGAAAACAATAATTTCTTTTTGGTAAATACTTTCCTTTAAAACAAAAAAAAACAAAAGAATTTTTCATTTCATTCTCTAAGACCTTCTTTCATTCTCTTAACCCTGATTTTTCACATCTTTTTGACCTTTTCACTTGTGCATGAGTACCTAGACTCGTGACACAACAATGAATCATTTAACCTGAACGAACAATCCTCCAACGATAGCGAATGAAAATACTCCGCGAACTCTCATGGATAGAATCTTTTCTGATTGAGTTTCTATCCCTTCTTATATCATATTTCCCGCCCTAATAGATAATTACTTCGAAATTCATTCAAATCACATCGCCACACTTTCGAAATTTGGCAAGTTTGAACATGATGACCCATATATTTTCTTAACAAAATTCGAACAAGTTTGTGCAACCATTAAACTCTAATAATTATGTGATGATGGAATCAAACTTTGGTTAATTCCACTCGCTCTTACTGATTATGCTGAAAAATGGTTGTACAGCTTACCTTCGAAATCAATCAAAACTTGGGACGACTTCATTAAATTTTTCTTAAAAAATTCTACCCCTCGGAGAAAACAACTAAAATCTAAAACAAAGTTATGAATTTTTATCATATTTAGGGGGGAATTTCAGAAAACATTGTGAAAGATTTAAAAATCTTTTAATATAATGTCCACACCATAATTTTAAAAAATGAACTCTTTTCCAAATTTTATAAGGTGGACTTGAAAATAAATCACGAACCATGTTTGAATCGATGTGCTAAGGCAATTTTATCGCCCAATCATGATGATTCTTGCAATTCCCTGAATACTTGACCAAAAAATCATCCCGAAAGGAACGTTCTAACGAAAAATCCATTCATTCACGATCGAGCGCACACTCGATAGGATCATCTTTGGCTTTGGAAGCTAAAATCAATGAAATGATCAATAAATTCGACAACGTTTTCTCATCCAACCAAATGAGCCAAGCTTCCCAACCAATGTGTTATAAATGCAATGATCTGAATCACATCGCCGATCAATGCCCTAATTCGATAGAACTACTCAATTAAAAAGATTAAGAATGACCCATTTTTTCAACGTATAGTCTTGGTTGGAGAAGTCATCCTAACTTTGCATGGAACCAAAATAATTCTAACATGAATTTGGTTCCTCCCAACTTTCAAGCATTTCCAAACAATGCTTTGAATCCTTCTTTTCAGCCCAACCACTTTTAATAAAATTTTGAGAGTCCGTCTCAAGATCAACCGCAACTATCTTTTGCTCCCTAAGATAATAAAAGATTAACTTCACCTGAGAAAAGTCCTGAAACTTTGGCTAAAGCAACCATTCAAAACCTCCAATCAAATAGCAATTTGCAAAATTTGTTAACCTCGTACATGCATAATACAAGTCAATCGATTGCTAAACCTGAAATGCAAATGAGTCAATTAGCCACCTCTATGACTGAACATGAACGAGACACGTTTCCAAGTCATCCAGTTCCGAATCCTTAAAATCAAAACACGAACTTGAATCAAGCCCATGTCATTCAAGATAGCAATGTGAACCAAACGAATGCTATCACGACTTTATGTTCCGGTAAACAAATCAATAACCAAGTTGTTAATCCAAACGATTCACCGAAAGATCCACTTGACACTTTGGAAACGACAAGCAATTCTGAGCCAAACGTCGAGTCAAATATCGAATCAAATTCTAATCCAAATTCTTCTTCTACTCAAGTAGACCGAACTACTGAGTATCGTATTCCATATCCATATCTGCTTCGACCCAAGAAACATTCAGATCAAATGGAAAAGATGTTGGAAATTTTTAAAGAAGTCGAAATGAGCATCCCTCTTTTGATATCGTTCAAGAATTCCCAACTTATACTAAATTCTTAAAGCACTTACGCACTCAAAAATGACATATTCATGTACCCAAGAAAATTTCCTTAGTTGTCGGTCTTAGCGAAGTTTTGTCTCGGTCAGTCCCCATAAAATACAAAGATCCTGGATGTTCGACGATCTCGTGCACGATAGGAGACAAAACGATTAATAAGTGCTTGCTAGAATTGGGTGTGAGTTTCAATTTGATTCCATATTCTTGGGTGAACTAAAACCGACAATAGTAACTCTTAAATTTGTCGATCCTTCGGTAAAGAAACCCGTGGGAGAAATCGAGGACGTACTCATCAAAATTGATTAATTCATATCTTCCATCGATTTCATCGTTTCAGAGACACAATCTATGAATTATTCGATGAGTCAAATTCGATTGATTTTAAGACGATCTTTCTTGGCTACTTCAAATGCCCTAATCAAATGTCATAATGGTTCGATGAAAATATCTTTCGGAAACATGACATTAGATCTTTACATTTTCAATCTCAAAAACAAATCGAACGAATCATTTGACCAAACATTGGAAATTAGATCCATATAACAAAATTTTGACAACGAAAAGTTGACCTTAAAAACGAATGTGAGACTGAATACGAACAACTGTTTCAAGATGAGCCTAATGAGATTGAAAATTCGCTTCCACTTGAAACCCTCACAATTAAGTCAGAACTTCAACCAAATTCTTTAATTGAGCAACCCCCTAGGTTGGAACTCAAACCTCTTCCTGATCACCTTAAGTACGCATACTTAGGCGACAATGAATGTTTCCTGTCATAACTCTTTCTCTTGATCAAGAAGCTTCCCTTCTTTAAATTCTGTCAAAAAACAAAGAGGCAATTGGATGTTCAATTACTGATATAAAGGGAACTAGTCCTGCTCTTGTTCAACATTGTATCTACTTAGTTGACGAAGCTAAGCCTATTCGCGATGTGCAACGAAGGCTTAATCCAAAAATGAAGGATGCAGCTCTAGACAAAATTCTTAAACTCCTTGATAACGGAATCATATATCCCATCTCTGATAGCTTATGGGTTAGCCCAATTCATATCATACCTAAAAAGTCCAGACTTACTATTATCAAGAACAACGCTAATGAACTCATTCCAATTCGTACTCAAACGAGATGGCATGTTTGCACTGATTATCGAAAATTAAATGGTGCAACATGTAAGATCACTTTCCTCTTCTTTTTTTCAACCAAATGCTTGAACGATTAGCCGACCATGAATTCTATTGCTTTCTTGATGGATATTCCGGTTATAACCAAATTCCAATTGCTCCCAAAGATCAAGAGAAAATTACTTTCACATGTCCCTTTAGCACTTTTGCGCATCGACGTATGCCTTTTGGCTTTTGCAATGCTCCTGCCACTTTCCAAAGATGCATAGTCAGCATCTTTTCCGACATGATTGAATGCTTTTTGGAAGTGTTTATTGGGGATTTTTTTACCTTTGGAAAATATTTTTTGAGTGCTTACACCATCTTGAGTTGGTTCTTAATTGATGCAAGGACAAACACTTAACGACAAATTGGGGAAAATGTCATTTCATGGTCAAACACGGCATTATCCTTGGACATGTCATTTCAAATAAAGGCAATGAGGTAGATAAAGAAAATTGACATAATTGTGAATCTACCCATTTGCAAATCTATTAAAGACATTCATTCAATCCTTGGGCAAGTTGGTTTTTATCGATGCTTTGTGAAGGACATTAGTAAAATTGCTTGACCTCTGATGACTCTTTTTGGAAAAGACTTTAATTCTGACTGTGTTTCTGCTTTCGAACATATCAAAAATGAAAACATTTTATATCCCATCATTTTCTCACCCAACTAGGACCTTTCCTTCGAGATAATATATGACGCTTCTAACTTTGCGGTTGTGCTGTCTTAGGACAACATATCCACAAAATTCTTCATGTCATCTACTACGCTAGTATGACTCTTTACCATGCTTAATTTAATTACATAACCACCAAAAATGAACTACTAGTGGCATTTTTTGTGCTTAAAAGGTTTCGACCTTATTTGATTGGCTTATACATTACTGTTTGCGTTGACCACTCCACTCTTAGTTACCTTTTTGCTAAAAAGGATGCTAAGTCTTGTCTGATTCATTAGATCCTTTTACTCCAAGAATTATACCCCAATTAAAGACAAAAAAGGATCCAACAATGTCATTGCTGATCATCTATCGCATCTTCCAAACACACCACTTTCTTTACCAATCAACGAGAACTTTTCTGATGAACAACTCATTTCTGTTTCCATTAGTCCATGGTATGCCGATATAGTAAACTATTTATTCGTTAAGGAAACGCCTTCATTTTGGTCAAAACAAGATAAATACAAATTTCTTTCCCAAGTGAAGTACTTCTATTGGGATACCCTATGCTTGTTCAAGTATTATTTCAACCAAATCATTCAACGTTACATCCCAGATTGCGAGATCAAGAGTGTTCTTTCATTTTACGATGACCAAGCTTATGGTTATCACTTCGGTCCTAAGAAAACAGCGAAAAAGGTGTTTCAATGTGATTTTTACTGGCCTTTGCTTTTCAAAGATGCAATCGAGTTTTGTAAAACTTGTGATTGTTGTCAAATGTTAGGAAAATATCTAGACAAAACATGATGCCTTTAAACCCCATTCTTACAATTGAAATCTTTGATGTTTGGAGTATTGATTTTATAGGGCCGTTTCCCAACTCTTTCAGAAATTTATACATTCTTCTTGCTGTTAATTACATCTCTAAACGAGTTGAAGCCATTCCTTATAAAAAAAATTACCACAAAATTGTTGTGAAATTCATAAAAGAAAACATCCTTTTGAGGTTTGGAACACCTCACACAATAATAAGCGATAATGGAACCTTTTTCTACAATCGATCATTCGAAATTCTAATGAAGAAATAATCGATAATCCACAGGTTATCCACTCCTCATCATCCTCAAACTTGTGGTGTTGTTGAAGTTTCAAATTGCTAAATCAAGCTAATTTTGGGGAAAATTGTAAATAAAAATCGAAAAGATTGGTCATAAAAGTTGACAGATGTGCTTTGGGCTTATAAAACTGCGTATAAAACCAATCTTGAGATGGCTCCTTTTAGGCTAGTATATGGCCAAGCGTGTCATTTGCATGTCAAACTTGAACACAAATCATTGTGGGCGATTAAGAACTTAAACTTTGATCTTGAAAAAGCTGGCGAAAATAGGAAATTGCAACTCAATGAATTAGAGGAGATTAGGAATGACGTGCATGAAAATGAGAAAATTTACAAAGAAAGAACAAAAAAAATTCATGACAAGTCAACCCTAAGGAAAACATTTTCGCCAAATCAAAAGGTTCTTTTGTATGACTCTCGACTTCATTTGTTTCCTGGGAAATTAAAATCAAGTTGGACAGGTACATACATGGTACGTACTATTTTTCCACATGGAACCGTAGAAATAGAAAACCCTAGGGATGGATCCAATTTTAAAGTCAATGGTCATCGTTTAAAACCTTACTTGGAGTTGGCAAGTGATTGAGTGGAGGAGCTCATGATCTTCATGAGCCATACTACGTCCAGTAAGAAATTTTAACCCTTTTGTAAATAGGTACGTATTTTTCTCCATTACACTCATTTGATCATGTATTGACTATGGGAATATAGTAAAAACCAAGTGTGGGGCGGTCTCATGTTTATTTTGATTTTTCATGGTTTTTTCGCATTGCTTTCCAAAAAAATAAATTCTTTTTTTTAGCATATTGATTTGATTTAGAAGAAACACGATAGGATAATAATACGATTCTGGTCATTAATTGGAAATTTATGAAAATCTAGTTGTCTCAACAAAAATAAAAGTAAAAGTTTAATTACAATTAACTATGGTTTAACTAGTATATAGAAAGGTTCATGAGTGATAATTATGAAGTATATCCTAATTGTAATCTTTGTTTAAAAGGGTGGTTGATTTAAAGTAAAGACGATAAAAATTTTAATATTCTAAGTTAAGTGATGCTAAGATGATTTTTGCATAACTCTCTCTCAAAAAAAAAGGTTTTCATAAAAATAAGAAATACCTAGAGTCATGTGTTTACATGTAAGTGTGTACACTCATCACGTCCTATACCCTTCTCAGATAAGCCTGAAAGGCAGTGCACGATCGGTATATATGGCCTCGGTTTATCTGAGTTAGGTGTATGTAAATAAAATAATAATAATAATAATAATAATAATAAACACCTAAAGTCATGTGTTCATACATAAGTATGTACACTCGCCATGCTCTATACTCTTCTCGTGTAAGCCTGAAAGGCAGTGCATGATCGATATATCCGGCCTCAGTTTATTTAAGTTAGGTGTGTAAATAATAATGTTAATATTTCTTGAAACAGATAAAGCAAGAAACTGAATCCAAGAAATATTTTCACTTATTTGATTCGAATTGTTATTTAAAACAAACAAAAATGCCACTTTGCAAAACTTTGATAATCAACTAAATGGATCCATTTTATAGTTTCATAATGTTACCAATCGAAACAACTAGCCAAACAGAGTCTAATTGTGATAATAACTTAATTTTTGTTGGAAGTTTTGATCGGTAAAAGGACTAAAATTTCTTGAAAATGACCAAAGTTAATATTTAACTTACTCGTTTCAATTTAAAAGTAAATTCATCATTTGTAAATATTTTTGAAAACTTGCATCGTGTAGTCGTAGTAGACTTTAAATATCGCATTTGGATTTTATGGGTAGTATCCATCAAAAACCCTCACGGGACAATACGTGCCCTACTACGAACACTTAGAGGTTTAACGGCTTGTTGCATACACTCAATGCAATCGTGTTTTCTATGAAAATGGATTTATCCTAGTTTTAGTTTACTCGAGGACGAATAAAAAGATAGGTGTAGGGGTATTTGATGTGTACATAAAAGTGTATATTTTTACTTCCATATTTACTCTTCGTTTAATTAAATAAATGATCATATTAGGGTATTTAACATTTTTAAATCAAAATTTAAATTGTTTTCAAATCATCATTCATTCATCTTCATTTTGGAGTGAAAAGGTAATTTCGTATATGATTAATTTTGAGAAAATTTATTTGCACATTTTTATTTTATTTGTAAGACATGAAATGCAAATATGAAAAGAAGTTACATGGATGTAAGATGCACATGTGTTAAAAGCTAATGCATAATGAAAATAAAAGAATTCATGCAACATGAAGAAGCCTATATACCCAATAACTAATAGTCTATTAGTGAAAACACATGCACGTGTTAATGGAGACTTAAAGGCATGTTAGTGGGGATTAATTATTTCCCCAATGATTACTTGGATGTTCAACTATCTCAAGGGCATTTTCGGTAGTCCCTTAAAACATGAATTAGGGTTTTAAGCATGTATAAATACTCCTTATGTTTCATGTAATCATCTTCTTTTTTACGCAATATTGTAGCGACAAATCAATGATGAATAAAATGTCTCTATAATGGCTTCTTAGCTTTGCTCTTTACTTTCATGCATTTCTATTTCATGCTTTCTTTTATGGCTGTTTTATTTTATGCTCTCTTATTTACTTTATGCTCCTCTTATTTCATGTTAGTAGTGTAGATTTAATTTTTGTAATTAGTTTAGTTTATTTCATGCAAGAAGTTAAACTATCTTTTCTTTTAATTAGTTCTCATTTTTCTTGTTTTGTTATGCTGAAATCATTTTATATTAAGATGTATTCAAATATGAGTAGCTAAACTCTTTCAATTTAGGGGTAATGAAACTCTCATGAAACATATTAAATTAACATAATAATTTCATTTGTGATCTCTCTTTTGTGCTTAATGAAAATTATGAATGATGGTACATTTATGTTTTTATTTTAGTAAATTTGATAGTCTATGTTGACATCTCAAATAGACTATGCTTAATCCAATATAACATAAACTATTTGACTATTTGCCTAAGTGATTTTGATGATGAAAGTTAAACTAGAATCGAAATTTGATGGTCTATTTTACTAATTCATGGTAAATAGATCATGCTTCAAAAAGATTTTATTTTTAATTTCATGTCATTTTCATGAGAATTGAAAAGTGGTTTGAATGGTGTCTTAGAGTTCAATTGTTTAAGTTATGCTAATTAATAGCACAAATAAACCATACTTATAGTAAACACTACAATCATTTCAACTTAATATTTCAATGAGAGATTATAAATGAATTTGTTTTTGATTTATATGAATGATTGGAAGTGGATTTGCCTCTCAATTGCTCTTTAATCTCATAGTTCTATCCACTTCTGTTCTAGTTTATTTTCTATAATTTTCTAGTTTAAAACAATTTCAAAAACTTCAGGCTAATTTGATTGAGTAATGTTAGAACTTAATACTTTCTCTGTAGGTTGACCCATACTTGAATACGTATTACGATTGTATGACGTGTGCTTGCGGTTTTTATAATGACTATATTTTTCGACGGTTTTCTAATTGATAGAAAATCTATCATTTTAACATTGACCGCGACGTTACTCTGAATTACCTCTTTCGATTGCTCAACGACAGGCTTGCCTTCAACCTATTTTCTTCTTCCAACCTTAGAAATTGATTTTCCTTTCGATGGAATTCCTCCATGATAGTTGGTTGTTTCATTTTTATGCACCTACCATAATCCATGTCCGTGTGAATGCCCTAGACAAGTGTTATGAATACAAGATCTTCCTTCAAATTGCTAACTTCTGTAACAGCAATGTTCAATTGGTTCAAGAAGGTTTCCGTGACTCCCTGGATCCTTATGACAAGCCAGACAACGACATAACGTCCTTCGATCGTGCCAGTGGAGCCTGAACTACTCTAGAAACTTCTTTACCAACTCATCAAACGCTGGCAGCATGAAAATAAAAGAATTCATGCAACATGAAGAAGCCCATATACCCACTAACTAATAGTCAATAAATAAAACACATGCACATGTTAATGGAGACTTAAAGGCATGTTAGTGGGGACTAATTATTTTCCGAATGATTACTTGGAGGTTACACTATCTCAAGGGCATTTTTGGTAGTCCCTTAAAACATGAATTAGGGTTTTAAGCATGTATAAATACCCCTTATGTTTCATATAATCATCTTCTTCTTTTTTACGCAATATTATAGCCACAAATCAACGATAAATAAAATGTCTCTTTAATGGCTTCTTAGCTTTGCTCTTTACTTTCATGCATTTCTATTTCATGCTTTCTTTTATGGCTATTTTATTTTATGCTCTCTTATTTACTTTATGCTTCTCTTATTTCATGTTAATAGCTTAGATATAATTCTTGTAATTAGTTTAGTTTTATTTCATGCGAAAAGTTAAACTGTCTTTTCTTTTAATTAGCTCTCATTTTTCTTGTTTTATTATGCTGAAATCATTTTATATTAAGATGTATTGAAATATGAGTATCTAAACTCTTTCAATTTAGGGGTAATGAAGCTCTCATGAAACATATTAAATTAACATAATGATTTCATTTGCGATCCCTCTTTTGTGCTTAATGGAAATTATGAATGATGGTACTTTATGTTTTTCCTTTAGTAAATTTGATAGTCTGTGTTGACATCTTAAATAGACTATGCTTAATCCAATATAACATAAACTATTTGATTATTTGCCTAAGTGATTTTGATGATGAAAGTTAAACTAGAATCGAAAGTTTATGGTTTATTTTACTAATTAATAGTAAATAGATCATTCTTAAAAAATATTTTATTTTTAATTTCATGTCATTTTCATGAGAATTGAAAAGTGGTTTGAATGGTGTGTTAGAGTTCGATTATTTAAGTTGTGCTAATTAATAGCACAAATAAACCATACTTATGGTAAACACATCAATCATTTCTACTTAATATTTTAATGAGAGATTATAAATGAATTTTTTATTGATTTATATGAATGATTGGAAGTGGATTTGCCTCTAAATTTCTCCTTAATCTCATAGATTTATCCACTTCTGCTCTAGTTTATTTTCTACAATTTTCTAGTTTAAAACAATTTCAAAAACTTCAGGCTAATTTGGTTGAGTAATATTAGAATTTAATACTTTCCCTGTAGATTGACCCATACTCGAATACGTGTTACGATTGTATGTCGTGTGCTTGCGATTTTTATAACGGTTATATTTTTCGACAGTTTTCTAATTGATAGAAAATCCATCATTCTAACATTGACCACGACATTACTCTGAATTACCTTTTTCGACTGCTCAACGACAGGCTTGCCTTCAACCGTATTTGCTTCTTCCAATCTCAGAAACTGATTTTCCTTTCGATGGAATTCTTCCATGATAGTTGGTTGCTTCTTTTTTATCCACCTACCGAAATCCATGTCCGTGTGAATTCCCTAGACAAGTGTTGTGAATACAAGATCTTCCTTCGAATTGCTAACTTCTGTAACAGCGATGTTGAATCGGTTCAAGAAGGTTTCAGTGACTCCTTAGGTCCTTATGACAAGTCAGACAACAACATAACGTCCTTCGATCGTGCCAGCTGAAGTCCAAGTTCTCCATTCTCTAGAAGAGCCACACCTGCAGAGTTCCGTCGGTGTCCGGTTGGTTTTGCTATGGCTGAACTCCAGCTCTAGCGTTTTGTCCATTAACATAAGTATTCAACCCACCATCACCATCATCCACTTGCATGTCATCATTAGAGTTACAAACCAGTAATGCATCTTCCGCCTGAGAATTAGCAAGTAGGGCATTTGGATCATACCAAGTTGTTTTCTTACAAGGAAGGAGCGCTTCCGCTTCCCCTACAAGTCCTTCTACAACTTTAGTGACTTTGACTTTCTGTTTTTGCTTTCCATTTCTCCTGTTTAAGACAGACACAGAACAATTCTTTTGTTCTATTATAGGAGAAGTTTCTCTTTCAACTCTCATGTTAGTTTGGGGTTGAAGATTAAGAAAAGTGTCCATCTTATCCATTGGAGCTTTTTGGTTATTCGCCATCTTGTAGTTTAATTCATGGATCATCTTACGAAACTTTCCTTTGGTTACTACTTCGTGCTGAGTGGAGGATCCTCGAATTGACTGTTGATTGTTTACTTCAGTTTGTTGAGCATTACCTTCATCACCACCAGCCAGATCCTAAGGATCTATTGGATCTTCTTGGTGCCATGCCTTTTTTGTCAATAACTCTTCAATTTCTTTAAGCAATATTTCCAAATCTAACTACCGAATCTCTCTAAATCCATAATAACAAGTTAGATCTAAGTCTGGATCCAGTTTTCTTAATGAAAGCAACAAAATGTTGACATCAAAAATGGATCAACTTTCAAGATTGAGTTATAGGGAACCTATATGGCCTAGATCTAGTAGATAGTATTGAAAATAAAAGAAATAGAACAGCGAGACACTAGATCTTTATAGTGGTTCGGAAATCTCTAGTCTATGTCCATTTGTAGTTTTATCGATTAAGGATCTGAGATAGTTTGTATGAGATTATAAGAAATTACAGTCATAAATACAAGAGGTTGACAAGTTCTAAAGTATAGAACCGCCAAAAATATCTGCCTGGGTGACTATTGTGAGGAGGAAGATGGTGATGAATAATGGAGTAACAGATCCAGAGTAAAGAAGAAAAAGCGCAGGGAAGGTCCTTTTTTGGTTGCATTATTGCTAGTATTTACAGGGAAACATATATAGTGGGTTAGAAGCCTCCATATAGTAGAGTCCAAACGTCGTCCCAAGCTCACACAAGAAAACTTGAAGGCAACCGAGTTATAGAAATAACTCGATACGAAGTCATTCAAGTCAGTACCGAGTTATTTCCTCAAGTGCAAATTTCTCCAAGTTTCTGCACTAATCTTCTAACTTTGTGTTGATGTGTTCTATGTTATTTTCATATACTATTGATATATTCTAGTGATCGTTGTAGCATCACTTAAGTTATTCTTCCATCCGAGCTTTCTTCTCTATAACCTTTAGAATTGGTCTTCCAAACTTTAGGAAAAAATACTTGATCATAAATGTAACGGGTAGATAATAACTCTCATAGAGTTGGAGAGGAATTTTAGAGGGTAGAAATGACTCGGCCCCGAGCTAAATAACTCGGTGCCAAGCTATTTGCTTAGCCCATTTTTTAGTGAAACTTCTCCAAGCTATTTTTATGCATTATCTAAATATGCACCCAAGATTCCGAGTCGTTTCGACTTTATTTTGTAGTTCTAACTACCGTTGAGTTCTGCTCAATTAAAAACCCGGTTAACAATAATAATAACAAAATATATACCATAGAAAATAAAATCAAAAGGTACTTTATTCGAACAAGATTCACTATAAGAGTTAAGTTATATAATCAAATTGCATAGTTGCCAATTTGGTAAATCCTTAACTCAATCTCTTTGTTAATGATAGTGCAATTTTGTTGAGATTTAAGGAGCCTCATGTATGGAGGTGTGTTGTATGAATTTGTAGAGTTGTTTTAGCCAAGGTCATAATTTTCTACTATGAGTATAGTTTGATGATGTTTTGTTATTGAGTAACCATGACGCACTTAGACTATTTGAGAAAATGTTTGAAAGGTAAATAAAATGTAAATGATTCAGGGAGGGGAAATGTTTACAAAACTGTTTGAGTAACTATACCTGTTGAATTATGTTGTTTATTTTGTAATTTTATTTATGGTTATTTTATCACAATTGTAATTGTAACGTTTTTACCTATAAACTATTTTGTATTATGTTTAGCACAATCTAATTTCTATTGTAGTTTGAAGAAGGCTAAGTCAATCTGTACACCTAAAATTTCTTTACATACGCTGAGCATTTTTAAAAGAAATTAAATTCAAAATACCCTCATTTACACAGCAATAAGCAATACATTCTAATTATTTTAATTTTTATACTTAAACCCCCTAAAATCCTAATTAACCCAGTAAAATATAATAGATCAAATTATTAATATCTAGCAATAAAAATGGCGAATAAAGATTGATTTAGGTTTATAATTAAAGAATAAATGATTTTGTAGTAGAAATAAAAAAAAAGATTATGATTTTTAAGCAGAATCTGAAAAGGAGATAAAAAAATTGTTTTTTCCTTTTTTTACAGTAGGGGAGAAGGTGCCTGAATTTGTGAATAACACAATGTTAGTATGTGGTGCATAAAGAGACAAGATAGAGAACTGACTAGGATTTATATTTTCTTCATCGTTGCCCTACTAGGAATATTTTTTACTTTTGCTTGCCCCACCAGAATACGTGACTTTTGTTAGGGTTTATATGCGAATTTTAGAAGAGAAAAGAAACGAAATTGTAAATGATTAAGAGTAACTGAAGGGTAGAATTGGAAATTTCAATGTGTATGTAAAGTAAAAAAAGGCATACACTATTTTATGCTAAATTTGGATGTGTGTAAAGCAATTAGGTGTATCAATAGAATTAGCCTTAAAAGAATTGACATTATACTTAGTTTGCAAGGCAATTTGTATAGTCCTTATCAAAGTTAGGTTTCATTATATATAGTGTAACCCAATTATTATAGTTCTTCATCATGATTGTATTAAAATATGTATAATGCATCCAATTTGATTGTCTTGTAAATTGTAATTCAAATTTATATATTAGGATTGACTTGCATCATACATAGTGTAACCAATTGTTATATTTCTTTATTAGAATTAACTTGCATCATCGATAGGCAGGCTAAATTTATAATCCTTTTATTAGGGCTGACTTACATTATACGTAATGAAAGTCATTTTTTTACAGTTTTGTATCATGATTGGTTTATATGTATATTGCAATCCAATTTGTATAGTTCCTTACTAAAATTAACTTGCATTATGTATAACAACCCAAATTTAATATTTTTAATTAATATTTGGTTGCATTGCATATCGAGCATGAGTTAGCGTCTTAATGAAATTTGCCTGCTTTTTTATGTAATGCAAACCAATTTTTGCTACACTTTCTTGATATTGGGCTGCATTATGTATAGTGCAGTTAAATAGCCTATTATAATAAAATTCAATTTCATAAAATATTCCTTTTAATTTTTTTTAAATGTGACAATATATATACATATATATATATATATATATTATTTTTCTTTTCATTTGAGAAAATAAATAAATAACTTAGGGATATTTTGATCATTATCGAGTAATAAAGACTTAAACTACACCAGGAGTACATAAGCTTTATTTAAAAAGAATTACTTTTTATATATAAAATATTATCAAATATACAAATAATATTATTTTCTATTTTTAATCTAAGTTAATAAAAATAAAAAAGTACCATCGAAAATGGTTATTGTAAATCACATCTTTAGGGTGCGTTAGCGAAGAGGTCAGCTGGATGGACAACGTTCAAGAATATTCATGTCCGATGCAACACCGTTAAGTTGGACGTAAATATTACTTCAGTAATTACCCCATAAGAGTTTTGCGGCTTCAAAATGGAGAGGATTTCACGAACGTAAATTTTACGTCCAACGTAAATACAAAAAATCGGACGTAAAATTCACATTCGAGAAATCCCCTAAATAAATCCCCACATCTCATACTTGATTCAAAACATTCTCTTCATTCTTCGTTATATTATTTCCAACAATTTTTAGATTTGATTTTGCATATAATAATTTGGAAAATGATTTGGAAAACTTGGACAACTCAACTAATAGCGATGATATATCTTATTCTAATGATTTAGATGAGAATGATTTTGACGATCTGCCTTTCTTATAACCAAAAATGACACTTAATACATCATCGGTATTCATGTGCCGATCATCAAAATGTCTGAAAGACAGATCATGGGGCAAAGAAAATAAAAGATAAGGAAACAAACACAGATTTTTCTCACAACGTCAAAGTTACATAAACATCATCAAAAATTGTTCATATGGTTACTGCAAAATGTTATGTAAAAAATACAATAAGTATTATTCCCAACAAGGATAGCAATATCAGCCAGCCCAAACTACTAATACATAACGTATAGTCATAGTGGAAATATAGATAACTACAAGACGATGATGAAAGCTCCTACTCCACACTACATCCTAAAATGCTCTAAAGAAACTCGACTGCTTGGCTACTAATAAAATTTTGAGTATCCAAGAGTTTAAGGGAAAGAAATAAAACTCTAGGTCAGACATGGGTCTGGTATAAATAAAGCAAAAATTTAACTTTATAAAAACCTTCAAACCAAAGGTATCTCGTAAGACTACGCTGCACATAAACACGGATGAGTTTTACCTTACGATAACCAAAACATTTCTACATAAAATCCTCTGATATTATCATAATCTCCAGGTTTAAAATAAATATGGAGTCATAGACGAATTTTTTACATTAACTAAATTCCAACGTGATAGGTATACAATCAAGTCCGAAAGCTCGTACTGGAAAATGGATTCCAATAGATGGCAAGGTAAGGGACCATCTTTCGTACAATACACCTCAAGATAAAACATACCATGGGATACAAAGACATTTGCGCCTCTACTAACACAGGACTGACCTATCCCTTACTAGATAGTACCAAATATCATCACCCCTTGGTTGTGATCAACAATCATAAAGGGATCCCAAGCATACATAAACCACCAATATCGCTCTAGATTAGGCGATTATCATATCCTAATTGGCGCAACCCACATAGCCCTGTTGCATCTAGCCTGTTTTAACAACCTCCAACATGCGAGGCTCAAGGCTACACATTTACCTTTCCTCCTAGTAGACCATCTTGGAATGCTCACACTACCCTCCAAACAACAAATGCAATGATAACATTCATCTAAACAAGTTGTTCCTGGATCAAACAAACATTCAAAAATTACTATCTTCCATTCTGGAGTACCCTCAGGAAGAATAGCACCGCTCCATAGTATACTTCATAATGATCGTGAATTTTATTAGTTTGGTGTGGTTCGAATAAATCATACTTATCTGGAAACCTGTGTCTCCTAACTAAGCGGTAATTCCCGGCAACTCAATTCTGGTTCTTTGGAAGTATGCAACAAGTATTTGAATCCTCACCGGGAAACTCGAATATACACAACAAACTTTCTAAGTTAAAACAGGTCAAGTTATTGATGACGAACAAACCTATAGCATCCCTATCTGGAGACCCAAAGATAATCGCTACAGATGATGTAGTCATCTATAGGATTAACTTCCAGTGATGAAATACGGTAACGTTAATGGCATTCGTAATATCAAATGCACTTGAATATGAAATAAAAGCATCACAGATAAAAACACTTTTTTGATTACATTTCAAAACAACGTTTCATATCCAAGTTACATAATCTTAAACATTTCCCAGGTTCAGATAAAATATAATTATTACATAAATATGCCAAGAGCGACATATGGTAATGCCCTGTTGGATAACCAAAGTACTAAATATTCATAGCAGACTTAATACAACACATCAGAAATAAAACATAACAACTCCTAAATATAGCTAGCATTAGCCTCCTGCTCGTCTCCAAAAGCTTTATTCGTCCATTTACTAAAACCTATAAAATCCTCAACCCTCAGCCTACACAAATCAATTTTGAGCACCCTAGAGTTTAAGGGGAAAAAACATAAACTTCGAGTCAGACATAAAGCCTTGTGTGAATAATACTTTATAACTCGGTTATTTAATATTAAGTGAGACAACGCCGCTTAGCGGAACGGGTTTCCCCTCACTAATATACTTTTAAAACATATCTTTTGCCAAAACCGGTTAAAAAAATAAAGCAATATGATATATGCATATAAATCAGGTAATAAATGGACTATTTGTCAGAACACTGTAGTTTTTTTGGGCTAATTACTACCCTCTGGCTGACTCAGACCTACTAGACAAAAAAAAATAGTCTAACTTCTATTAGATACTCCTCTTCTGGATGGTCTATCCCTAATTTAGTTCTCCCAAGGTCAACTGATCATAATGGTTTTGCGGCCTCATCAATAACCTATCCTCACTTTGTATATTCCTTTCTGTGTGTAACATCATTTTAGTCTTACCTATGACAAAGCCATATACATTGAAATTTCTGACTAAATTAGCTATGGCCTAATAGCTAATGTATAGAGCGCGACCTTATACCAGTCTCATTTGGTATTCTAATATTTGAATCATTTTACTCAGGGTCATCTACCTATAAAATTATCCTTGAAAACCTTTTTTTCAAAATGATTTAATCCTTTTAAATCATACTTAAACAAGGAAAAAATTCAATGCTTTACTCAAAACACTTTACCATGTTATATATATATATATACGTTTCCAAAAAAATTATTGATGAGAGAATCAAAACCTTTGTTTAAACCTTTAAACAATATCTTTTGAAACCATTGAAAGTGTCCCTTTCAAAACCCTTGAAAGTACCCTTTCGATACAAATAAAACCTCAGACCGAAAGGCCAAAACATATCTTTCAAAACCATTTACATAGTCCTTTCGAATACATTCAAACCCTCTCTCTCGAAAGCCGTTTAAAACCTAAAACATCCACTTTTCAAAACATTTTAAATATACCTTTCGAAAACCTTTGAAAACCTTCTATTTATAACCTTTCGAAAACATTGGGAAACCACCCCTTCGAAACCTTTATCTTTAACCTTTTGCAAGCACTAAATCTTTTCATAAAATCAAACATTTCGAAAGCACTTGGGTTTAAGTAAAACATGTGGAATAACCTTTCGAAACCATTCAAAACTGCACCTTTCGAAACCTTTGGGTTTATCTTTCAAAATCTCAAAAGTGTCTAAAAAGAAGAAAGTCGAAAGTAACACTTTCGAAAGGTATTTCCTATGTAAAGAAGTGGTTGGTGTCGAAACCAATTCCTTCGAAAGCATTGGAGAAGCGGCTTGGATTTTAAAACAAAGAAATCCTTTTGAAAGCATTGCTTCGAAAGGTAAGATGCGGCAGCAAGAGGTTTTGGCCCCTTCAAAAGCTTCTTTATAAAACAAAAGGCACAACCTCTTTCGGAAACATTCCTTAAAACGATTTAACCAAGTCGAAAACCAACTAAATCGAAAGCATTCCGTTCGAAAGCAAAGCAGACACATTTTCTTTTAAAACAAAGCAAAGCTTCGACCCCTTCGGAACCCCATGTTTCGACTGCATACCTTTCGCATATGTCCAATTCGCTACATACCATGTCTTTGATACCATGCGCATTGTATTCGATAGTGATGGAGGCGGAAGAACTTAGTCGAAAGCAGGGTACCGAAAGTGGCGAAACATGTAAAAAGCATGTATAAACTAATTTTTAACTTTTTAAACCAATTCTTTTCAACTAACCTGCATTGTTTGTCAAAACATGATTAGTTGCTAATTTATTTTCTAAAAGTACTGCAAAATTATGAAATGAACAATTCAAATTATTACCAAATGTCCCTTCTCCTTTTATAAATATATAAAACATTTAACTCCCATACCATAAATAATTTTATATACTTATTAAAACACTTAGGAAAATCTATAAAAATTCCCATAAATCATTTTTAATATTTTTTTTTCTAACATATTAATTTCTGACCCAAAACATACATATATTAGCTGTAATTAATTTTAAATCCAAATAACCATTTCTTCACTAGAAAATTAATAATAAATCCATATTAATTAAGAAAATTATGAAAATTGAAATACATCTCTAAAATATCATTTTTGATCTTATTCTAAATATCAAAGCATTTGGATGTCATTTAATAGGGTTTTCACATTAAAACATATCATAAAATTCATATAAGTTAGCATAAATCATCAACAAGCATATATATATATATATATATCCAATTTAACAATAAAAAACATGGCAAAACCTTGAAAAATAGTTCGGATCATTGTTTTAATGTCGGCCGATATCTCGGCCAAGATCTCAGTTGAAGGCTTGGGAGAAACGAAACACGAGATATCGGTTGATATCTCTTTTCGATTATATCGGCCGAGATTTACATATATCGGCCGATATTTGGAGCGAAATGATATTTTAAGATATCCCCGATATATTGTTTTTTTCAAAAGATAAATGGGGCCGTCTTAGTCTATCATAAAAAATATGAACAAAGCCCTTTTCTTTTCGATTCAAATTTTCAAAAGATCACGTTCCTCGTCAAAATATTGAACTCCCTCTTCTCTAGAAAAAAAATCAAACTCCCTATTCCAACATCCAACAGCTGGCAATTACTTCCAATTTTCGACTACTCGATCTTGCTTTTGACAATCTACAGCTTTGCCTTCGACCAATCTATCTATTCTCTACATGTATGTAAATTAGGGTTGTTTCTACTTTAACGAAATTCAATCTTTCAAAAATTGGATATACAATATAATTTAGAATAGATGTGCAAGTAGATTTAGTTTGTTATTCTTACTGCATAACCTTCTACAAGTACATTTGTATTGCTTGAAACCCTTCGATTCCCGATATCTCTTATATGCATTTGCTATTATTTGCATCAGTTCCTAATACTGTTATTATGTTATTCTTAATGCATATATGTAATTGTATAGAACCCGCTTTTTTCAGTTAATTTGTTGCATTTCATCTACTTATATGTAATTACTAAAACTGATGATGTTTTGCAACTTTTGTTGAACAATTTCATATAGTTGAAGTATAATTGCATTATTTTTTCAGTTAGAATAGTGGAGATTATTTGCATTAATTCAATAAATGTTAATAAACAAATATCATGAATTTATTTCTATAAATTATGTGTTATATTATACTCTGATATGGTCTCGAAATGAACTTTAGGTCCGAGATGTAAATCTGATATTAGCGTCCGAGATGCACTCGTCCCGTCCATGATCTCCCCCGATACGATACGAAGTCACTAAAATCACCGAGACGAAACGTGTCCGATATCCGAGATTTAAAACCTTGGTTTGGATTTAATCTAAACTCGACAACAATTAAAACATTGGATGTAGTCATATTTCACCTTAGCTTTGTGATTAAGGAGTTGAGATTTGATCTTGATTTAAGCTGATTAAGCTTCCTTCCTTTAGATTTTTGTTTATCTTCTTCTTGCTCTTCATTAATGGTGGTCTGCCTTTCTAGCTTAATATTTTAATACTGAACGTATGAAATGAATATGGCCTAAGGGTTTAGAGTATAAGAATATACTTATTCCTATTTTACCCTCAACCATTACCCTTTTCTATTAAACTTTAATTCTATTTAGTTCATTTGTTATATGGCACGGCTACCCTTATATTAATCACAAATCTCAATCCTCTAATAAGTACATTATTTTATTTACTTTAACTAGTTAAATATCCTTAATAATGTTACTCAAAATTAGGGTCGTTCTGTGTAGTTAATGCCCCGCTACAACCCGCTATATCTCATAGCGGATTCCTACCGCAACGATTTTTCCATATAGCCCCAAAATATAGCATTTCCGCTTTAATCCTCGTTATTTCCGCTATATCCCGTTATTTTCGCAATATTCCGCTATCTTCGCTATATCTTTTTTAATAAAATGAATTAAAAAATTGTATTTATACATTATAAAATTATGAAACTAATTTATTTGATTTAATTTTTAATATATTTTCAGAAATGAAAATACTCTAATATTCTACCAAATCCAATTATGTTATATAACAGTTTTTCGTTTATTTAAAGTATATTCGCACATGTTTTTATTTAAAATTATTTATGTATTATTTATAATTCAGTTGAATGGTAATTTTTCATTTAATTACCATTTATATATTTGTAAAAACATTAAGTACGAGTTTTATATGCTATTTTAGAGCCATCCGCTATATCTCGCTATATCCTCGCTGTACCCCCGCTACGACTTTTTGCACCTCCACCGCTTTGAATCTATCAAGCGCATTAACTGCACAGGGATCGTTATAGACTCCCCGCCTTAAAAAATTTCATCCTCGAAATAACAATAAGGTACTCAACAAATCAATCAAAAAGGTAAAACATACCATCAAACAAATCAGGATAAGCGTCTCTAATCCTGCTCTCAGTCCCCCAAGTACATTCTCTCTCATCATCGCTCCACTGGACTTTAACTAATCTGACTGTCTCGTTCCCTAGCCTCTTCTCATATCTCGTAACTATACGAACTGGTTTTTTATGTATAGTCAAATTTGGGTCTACTGCTAAGTCCTCTAACATAGTCAGTTCTATAGTAGTCTTCGGATCTCTAATACACTTTCTTAGATAAGAAATATGAAAAACATCATAGACTCCTGCCAAACTGTTAAGTAATTCTACTCTATATGCGAGTTTCCCGATCCTTACTGTATTAAGAAATAGTCCTACAAATCTTGGTGCCAACTTTCTGGGTTTCCTGAATCGAATTACACCTTTCATCGGTGACACCATGACGAAAACATGATCTCCTACCGAGAAATCTTAGTCTTTCCGTCTTCTATTAGCATAACTCTTCTGCCTTGACTAAGATTCCTTTATTCTACCTCGAATCAACTCAATCTTCTTTGCAGCTTCTCTAAATAAATCCGAACCAAGAACCAACCTATCTCCGATCTCTAATCAACAAACTGGAGATTTGCATGCCCTTTCATACAAAGCTTCAAACAATATCCTTATACTAGCTTGATAACTGTTGTCATACGAAAACTCGATTAAGTGTAGACAGTCTTCCTATGATCCTAAAAAATCTAACACACAAGCTCGTAATAAATCTTTCAAGACACTATTAACTCTTTCCGTTTGCCCATCAGTATGTGGATGACAAGCGGTACTCATCCTAAGCTTGGTTCCTTAAATTTCTTGTAGACTCTTCCATAACTCGCTAGTGAATAGGGAATTGCTACCACTTACTATACTACTAGGAATTTAATGCAGTCTAACTACATGTTTCATGTGATGTCCCAGAATTTTGGGTAATATTTATTTGATAATTTTCATTAATAATTAGTTTAAATGTGCAATACTGATTTAATTATCTAACTTAACAAAATTTATCTTTTCAAAACTAATAATAATAATTTAATTTAGCAAATTTTATTCTTTTAAAATTTAATAATATTTAATTGATAAAAATTAACCTTTCTAAGATAATAAAAAAAGTATTCTATTTGTAATGTATGTACATTGTGAATAGGAAGTTTGTTTTCAATTTAATAAAAATATTTTCAAATTATAATATATATATATATATGAATATATTGTGATTTGGAAGATTATGATTGAATTTAATATAAAAAAAATTCAAAAGCTATCTAAAAATTTATCTTATATTTTCAAAAACACTTAAAGTAAATATCTATTTTGTTTAAAGATATGATAGCTTAAAATAGTGTATCATAATAAAAGTTTAATATGTTTAAAAATTGGTTCTTGAAATAAATTTAGTTTATATATATATATATATATATATATATATATATTTAAGTACAATATTTTTAGTTTAAACTTTAAAATAAGATTTAAATTTAATGTCCATTTCTTTTTAATTTTCTTTCTTTTAAATTTAGCTTTGGAAAATGTACCTTTGAATATATATAAATAAAACATAAAAATATAAACACATTACATAATTAAAAACATAAGTATTAAGGAGAGCATTTAATAAAGATTTAATTTTTTTTGTAAACTTAAGTAATTAATTTAAAAAAGAGGGATTAAAGCATTTGTTATTCATATAATATTGCTTTTGGACATTTGTATAATCATAATGGCATGCAAAGACATTTGTAAGCATTTTACAACCTAATTTAACAAGTGGCAATGACTTACCTTATTAATGAAATAAATATAAATAAATGTATTAAGAGAACTTAGCAAATTTATTTTAGTTCAAACATCTTTCTTCTCTTCTAAAACTGAAAACCAGATTTAAAAAGAAATACAAAACAAATAACATCAAGTTTTCAAAGTTCAAAGCTGAGATCAAGCTAGCAAATTTCATATTTCAACTCAATTTAAATCAACACAACTGCAAAGTATCTCTGCATCAAACAACAGTTCTAAAGATTCAACAAACAAAGGTTTCAAAATACAACAAGAAACACAACTTAAAGGATTCAAGTGCTAGTTCTTTAACAAACAAATCAATTCAAAATGCTAGAACTAATCAAGATTCAATAGTTTCAAGAAACAAAATAAAACAGTGTTCTCTGCTTCTTCTAGTTCTGGTGAGTAAACATTTAAAAGTAAAATCTTTTGGTGTTAATATATCTATATGATGATGTTAAATATGTGCATGCATGAATGTTCAACTCGAATCTGGTTTTGAATGATGCTATGTAATAAAAGAATGCCTGCATATGTTAGTATATAGGTCTCTATTAAAATTCTGGCAAGATCAACTACAAAAATTCCTATCTTCCCAAATAATCATTATTAGACTTTGAATACTAAAAAGAAAATGATAATAACAATGCGATCTTGTTTTTAAAAATAATTTTAAGTAATTATATTTATAAATAGTCTGGAAATTTAGGATTACAGTAAAAATCTAAATTATGTTGAAAATCAATTTATACGATTTCATCTTTGGATTTTGGAACTTGATTCGTGTAAGTGAATCATGAATTTTAATATAAAATTTTTGATTTTTAAATTAATATTTGACGAGAATTAGGGAGTTGATCTTTTTAGGGTAATCGGTTGATTGCCGTCGATCGGCGGCAAGGGGAGGTTCAAATTTTGGGCTGGATGAAGAGTGGAGGATAGGGATTGATGGAAAAATATGCGAATATTTTTCTGATGAACATGGTGAACCGTCGGGGGTGATTTAGGGTTGTGAACCTGTTTTTGGTCTGGGTCGTAATCAAGGCGAACTTGACTTCGTTGATGCTTCGGGTCAAATCACGAGCTGAAGAATGGGATCGGGGTTTCGAGACGCGACTGTGATCAAGGAAGCAGGTCTTCTTATGGTGGTGTTCGCCGTCGGCAGGCGTTTTTGTTGTTTAGGGTTGATTGCTGATGAGTGCCGTGAGGCTTGTTTTCGTTGCAATGGTGAATTCGTCGATCAGGTTGATCGAGGGGGTCAGCAAGGTCGGGGTCGGCTTGTAGAAGGTTGAGGTGATGGTCATCGACAATCAGAACCAGTGTGCACGTGCATGGTGATCGATTTGTGCATTTTCTTGAGTCTGGAGTTTTGTGGGTTTGGGAAGAAGAGGTTGGCCCTGGATTTTTTGGAGTTTTTCTCGTGTTCGAGTCGAAGCAGGTGAGTTCGTGTGGTTGTGCGCGAGTGTGCTCGGGAAAAATTGAGTTTGTCTCGGGTTTTTTTGAATTTGACTCGAGAACGATTTTATTACCAGACTTAATTTATTTTTAAAGAATATTGTCCAGGTTTTTAAATTACAAAATGAATTTCAAAAATTGAAAGCAAAGCTAAATTTTAAGCAAAGTTTTTAACCTGTTTTTAAAGATGTATGAAATGTTGAGTTTAGAGAATGATGTTTAAACAAATTTAAGTTTTAAAAATATATATCTTCAAAATTTTAAATTTTGTTTTAAAAATAGTTTTGGATTATATAAATATTACATTAAACAAAATTTTGTAAATTTATCCCTAAATGTTTTCAAATAAAAGGTAATCGTTGAAATTTAGATGTGAAAAGTAAATAGGTATTTAACTTTAATAATCAAAGGATGATGATTTTGTGTAAACCAAATTCAAGCTTTTAAATTCAAGCTTTTAAATTTAATTTAAATGATAGGTAAGAGTTTAATGTAGTAAATGAGTTATCCTAATTTAATCTAGTTTTATTAACAAAAGTGGTTAAAGTATAATTACTAAATTAATTAAGATGATTAATTTTGGTAATTAAATTAAGATAAATTACTTTGGGTAATTTATTAAGGGTAGTAGATTACTTAATTTAGGGTTAATTAATTAAGGAATAATAAAGTAATGGATGTAATTAGAGGTTAATTGCTTAATATTAAAGGGATTATTAAGGGTAATTACTTAATGAAGTAATTTAAAGAAAACAATTATTAAATGTAATTAATGAAATTTATGTGATTAATTTAAGTTAATTAACTAGTTTAATTAATTTAAGATAATCATTTGTTGATTGGTTAAGTATAATTACTTAATATAATTAATGAAGTGTAATTACTTAGTGTAAGTAATTAATTGATAATTACTGGATGTAATTAATTAAAGGGAAATTAATTGATGGAAAGTAATTAAGAATAATTACTTAGTGGAAGTAATTAAGTGTTAATTACTCAGTGTAATTAATTAAAGGATCAATTAATGTAATTAATCAAGGAGTTAATTTAATTAATGTAAGTAATTAAAGAATAGTTAATTATTGAAACTAATTAATTAAGAGTAATTAATGAACGTAATTAATTTAAAAATTTCTTGTTAAATGGACTTAATTAAAGAATAATTAATTAATGAAAGTAAGTAGAGGATCATTAATTATAATAATTAATGAGAATAATTAAAAGGGTTAGTTAATTAATGAATAAGATTAATTAAAAGATAATTAATCAATGAAGTGATTATAGTATAATTGATTAATATAATTAATTAAGGATCAATGTAATTAATTATTATTACTTAATAAATAGGAGTGATTAAAAAGTAATTAATATAAATGATTAAAGAATAATTAATTTGTGTAATTAATTTAAAGGCTAATTATTTAATGTAATTAAAATAATTAATCAAGGATGATTAATTAAAAGAATAATTAAAGGATAATTTATCTGTAATTAAAGATTAATTAATTGGTTTATAAGGTAATTAAAGAATGATTAATTAATTAAATGGTTTGAAATTAATTGATGATTGATTAAGCAGGGTTAGGTGATTAATTCACAAGTAATTAATTTAATTTAAGTTAATTAAACTAATTATAATATGGATTAATAATTCCAGTTTGTGGACGATTGTTTGAGTCGAATGTCTGGATTGGTTGATATATATTGAATGATAATCTGTGATATTTTGTGATGTGATGTTGAATATATGTATGATAAATGTATATTATTTATCTACGATAAATGCTGTGTGAATTCAATGTTTTAAATTGAATTAAATTGTTTTAACTTAAACAACTTACACATTAAGACAGCGTTTTGGATTTCGGTGAGACCGGGATCAGATTTCCAAATTTAGAATTCCTAAAACCACATCGATCCAAATTAAACGATAGGTCGTGAAATCTCAAGTGAAGATCAAGATGAAGATTCTGAGGAAAGGCTATGGTCGTTAACTCTGAGGGTGATTCCAAAACGAGTTAACGAGGATAATGCTTTCGATTGAGATGAAGATTCAGAGTGCAAGGGCTATTGTCGTTAACTCTGAGGGTGATTCTAAAATGAGTATAGAGAGATAGTGTCTACGGTTTCGTTCGAACACATAAATGAACTTGTATGGATTGAATGCTTTCAGAACATCGTCGGTAGGGCAATGAGCATTCTAAGATAGATGTGTTCTAAAAAGGTAATCGTAGCCTCAAGCCTCATCAACCGGGAATGGCTAAAACAGGGGAGGTGCAGCAAGGCTAAGTGGGTAGCACCCAAGTAGGACAGATTTACCCCTATCTAGAGGTCCCTTTTTATTCGGCTGTGTGGGCAGTTGGTAATGAAAAACTGCGAGGTTATCTTGTTCGGGACTAACCAGTAAGGGATGGTTCCGCCCTTGTGTTGCAGGGGATTTAGAGTGGATCCTCGATACGGTGATCTAGGCCACGTACTGTGATGGGCGGTACCCCATTAGCCCTGCCATTATATAAAATCCAGTCTCCAATAAGTGTCGTACGTTTTGATTGTGTCCAACTATGTGGAACGTGAGATGTAAGCATTCTAGCTATTTCTGTATTTTACTTGAAAACCCTAGACCCTATTATAATATAACTAGATTTCCTATCAAATATTTTGGTTATCGTAAGGTAAAAACTTTTCCGTGTTTGTGTGTGGGAAGTCTTACGGGATACCTTTTGTTTTCAAAGATTTTTCAAGGTTAAGCAACTTTAACCCATTTACTCACACCAGACCCATGTCTGACCCGGAGTTTATTTTCTGTTTGATTAAACTCTTGAATACTCAAATTTTTACGAGTAGCTAAGGGATTTAGGTAATCTTTGATGAATTCTGGAGGAAAATTAGAGCAGGAGACTTCCACTTGTAGATATATAGTGGTTCCGCTGTGCTAGTACTGTGTGGTATCTCTGTGATGTACTTGAGTTGTAATAGCTAGGCATGTGTTTATAACTGTCTAGTTTATGATGTATAATCTGTATAACTCTAATGTATATGATACTATGTAATATCTTATGTGATATAATATAATTTATTCGTTCCGCTGTGAGATTCTGATGTTGTTAGTTCTTTTTTTCTATCTTTTCTCTTTTCTATCCCTTTCTTTCTTGTTAATGATGCGTCTTTCTGTGGAATGAAAGGCGAGTCCTTACCTTCATAAATAACTTAGCCAAAACAGGTGCCATCCCACTTGACTTAACTGGAATGAAATAGGCACTCTTGGGTAACCTATCCACTATGACCCATATACTTTCGTTTCTTCGATTTGATCTTGGCAACTTGTCTATAAAATCCATAGAAATAGAATCCCACTTCCATACTAGAATATCTAATGGTTGAAGTAACCCACTTGGCTTCTGATGTTCGCCTTTACCTGTTGACGGTTCAAACAATGCTTCACCCATAAACTTACATCCCTCTTCATTCCTTCACAGAAGAAACTCATCTTCATGTCCCGATACATCATATTTCCTCCCGAATGAATAATGAACTTCAAACGATGGCATTTATCCAAAACTTCCTTTAATGTCTCCCACATTCGGAATACATAATCTTCCTTTCTTTCTCAACCACATATTCTGGTCAAGACTAAGATCCTTTAGGTCATCGTTCTTAGTTTCATCCCTTAACTTTCTGATACACTCAACTAATAATGGATCCTCCTTCTGCTTAGAAGCAATCCTTTCGATCATCACTGGTCGAACTACTAAACATGACAACATATCAGTCTCCATACTAGATCTAGCTTCAAAACTCCACTACACTTTGCATACCGTCCACTCCTCTAAATCCTTCCACTCGGCTATCATTGCCAACACTGCTTTCTGACGTTTTCTACTAAGTGCATCTGCAACCTTATTTCCTTTTTCTGGTGTATACTCAATTCCAAAGTCATAAGCAGCTAAAAACTCTAATTACCATTGCTACCTCATATTTAGCTCCTTCTAAGAGAATAATACTTCAATGACTTTTGATCCATATGTAACTCGAATATTTCTCCCAAAAGGTAATGTCTCCATGCTTCTAATGCAAAAATTACCGTATCTAATTCCAAATCATGCATCGGGTATTTCACCTCATGTGGTCTAAGCTGTCGAGAAGCATGGGCAATCACTTTACCTCTTTGCATTAACACATCTCCTAACGTGGTTCTACATGCATCTACATATATCACTAAATCCCGATTCTCCTCCAGAACAACTAACACAGGTGCATTCATTAATAAGTGTTTCAGCTTCCGAAATGCCTCCTCACACTTATTGGTCCAAACAAACTTCACATCCTTTCACGTAAGCTTGGTCATCGGTGCTGCTATCCATGAGAAATCCTTAATAAATCTCTGATAATACCCAGCTGATCCAAAAAAACTCTTTATCTTAGTCACTGTTTCGTGTCTCTTCCAATTATTCACCACTTCAATCTTGGTCGGATCTACAGAGGACCCTTTCTATGAGACTACATTACCAAGAAACTTCACTTCCTTCTTCCAGAAATGACACTTTAAAAACTTTGCCTTTACCTGATGCCGCCTCAACGTTTCCAACATTACTGTAAGATGAACTTCATGCTCCCTTTCATCCTCAGAATATATCAAAATATCATCTATAAATACCAACACGAATCTATCCAAGTGCTCATGGAAAACTCGGTTCAACAAATCCACATAGAATGCTGACGCATTATATAGTCTGAACGGCATCACCAACCATTCGTATGATCCATATATAGTTCTAAACGTCGTCAAAGAAATACTATCCTCTACTACTCTAAGCTGATGGAACTCTGTCGCTAAATCTAACCGAGAAAATACCTTAGATCCACTTAACTGGTCGAACAAATCATCAATTTTAGGTAACGGATATCGATTCTTTATCGTCTTCTCATTCCACTTACGATAATAGATATATAACCTTAATGATTTGTCCGGCTTCTTAGCAAACACTATGGCTACTTCCCAAGGCGACTACTAGGTTTGATAAAATTCTTGCCTTCCAAATCCACCAACTGTACCTTTAACTCCTTCATCTCGGTAGGTGTCATCCTGCTTGGCGGTCTACTTACTGGTTCTACTCCTAGTACCAAATCTATTCGAAACTCAATGGCTCGTTTCAGTGGTAATCCTACTACGGGTTCAAAGACATCTGCAAATTCTCTAACCACGAAAGTGGTGAAAGTGGCGAAACATGTAAAAAGCATGTATAAACTGATTTTTAACTTTTTAAAGCAATTATTTTCAATTAACTTGCCTTGTTTGTCAAAACATAATTGGTTGCTAATTTATTTTCTAAAAGTACTGCCAAATTTCTAAGATGAACAATTTAAATTATTTACAAAGTGCCCCTTCTCCTTTTATAAATATATAGAACATCTAAGTTCCATACCTTAAATAATTTTAGATACTTATTAAGACACTTAGGAAAAATCTATAAAAGATTCCACAAATCATTTTTAATACGTTTTCTATCATATATTGCTTTCTGACCCAAAACACACATATGTTAGCCGCAGTTAATTTTAAACCCAAATAACCATTTTATTCACTAGAAAATTAATATTAAATCAACATTGATTCAGAAAATTATGAAAATTGAAAATCATCTCTAAAATATCATTTATGACCTTATTCTAAAATTTCAAAGCATTCGGATGTCATTTAGTAGGGTTTTCACGTTAAAACATATCATAAAATTTATATAAGTTAGTATAAATCATCAACAAGCATATATATCTAATTTAACAATAAAAAACATAGCAAAACCTTGCAAAATAATTCAAATTTAATCTATAACCAAAAACAATTAAAACACGTAGTCATTGTTCACCTTAGCTTTGTGATTAAGAGATTTGATCATGATTTAAGTTGATTAAGCTTCCTTACTTTCGATCCTTGTTTATCTTCTTCTTGCTCTTCCTTAACGATAGTCGGCCTTTCTAACTTAATATTTTGATAGTGAACGTATGAAATGAATATGGCCTAAAGGTTTAGAGTATAAGAATATATTATTCCTATTTTACCCTCACCTATTACCCTTTTCTATTATACTTTAAATCATTTTAGTTCATTTGTTATATGGCATGGATACCCTTCTATGAATCACAAATTTCAATCCCCTAATCGTTACATTTTTTATTTAATTTAACTAATTAAATATCCTAAATAACGTTGCTCAAAATTAGGGTCGTTACAAAACCTCCATCTAGGGTAATTATACAAAGTTTGCGTATGGATAACCACATACTTAATTAAATATGACCCATTGACAGAAATTAACCCTTCCATATCGATAGCATTTCCGATCTTTTGACCTTACTATATCCCTCACTAAGAAATAAATTCTAGATCTCACAGATAGAGAATTAGCCTACTCATCAGTTTTTAGTGCTGCATATGAGGTGACTTACTTCCAAAAAAAATGTGTCACCGCATTAGTATTGGTTTTAGATTTGTTTAAGGCTACTTAAGGGTAATCGACAAAGAAATCCCTTGATTTAAAACACTTTTGTAAAAGAAAGCCGCTTTTAAACAAAACTCGATATTTAGACATAGAATGATTTTAAAATTTAAAAACGTTTATTAATTAATTAAATAATAAATTAAACCGTTATTAAATAATAAATAAACCTTAATCAAGTCCTAATTTAAATCTTAATTAAGTCCTAACTTAATTAATAATTAATTAATAATTAAACTTTTTATAAATAAATAATAATTAATATTTAAATAAATAAATAAATAAATAATAATTAATCCTAAATTAATAATTAAATAATAATTAGCTTTTAATTAAAATCTAATTATAATTATCTTATTTAATTAACACTTAAGTATTAATTACCTTGTTAACTAATGATTAAGTACTAATTACCTTAATTAATTAATTATTCATTAATTAAATAGATAATTAATTAAATAATAAATACTTATAATTACATAAAATATGTTTTAATTTTTTTCAAAAATATTCCTAAATGAAAACACTTTTGGATTTCAAGAAGAGTTCGTTTCATGAACTGCACCCATAGCGATTATCGCTATATGATCCGTAATTTGCAAAACTTGAAATTTGGTTTTCTTAGTCTTTTTTTTAAAATTTAACTCTTGGAAAACTCTGCTACTTTGTAAAACATAAATTTACGTTCTTGGAAGCTAAACAATTTTTTTACCTTGAAATGATTTTGAAATTTTAAAACTAAAACTATAGTTTTTACACAAGGATTCTATGTCGCTCAAACAAGTAAATGTGCTAACTTTCTTAAAATACAATCATGTATTCATGACCATAACATACGTAATCACATCACAAACATATATGCATGCCATAACCAACATATACAAGGAAAGATTGTAACTAGTAAACAAATTAGGCTTTTAACTTATTAATTCGAATCTATACATCATCACATCCAAGCACTTATACATACATACAAATCAACATTTGTTTTCATCCAACAATCATCACATTTAATAACTAAGTCAAGAAAAATATAAGTTATAAAAACTTAATTAGAGGCGAGGACTTTACTCACCAAAAAGCCGACTAAATCAAGGTAATTTCTCCTAGGACATGACTAGGACCTAAGCCTTCTTTTTGCCTTTGGAAAAATGAAGTTTTTGATGGCTTAAGGATGTAAAAGTGTTCTGCCTAGGTGGAAAGGAATGAACGGCCAAGATGGTGAGGGTAGTTGAGCTTGTTTTGGAATGGAAAAGTATAGTCGAAATGGTGGAAGAGTATTTCAACAAATTCTAAAAGTGATAAAAGCTAGGTTTTTAAACTTTGGATTTTTTTTTGAAACCATTAAAGAGTTCATGAAGCTTGGAAACAAGAATGTAAGCTTTTGAAATGGAGAATGAAATGATAAAATGAGAAGGAGGAATTTTGAAAATTGTTTATATGTAACGTGAAATAACTAAATTACTAATTCAGCCTTAAGTACATAACCTCCACTCTAAGCTTGCCACCTCGCTACCCTTGTCCCCCTCCTCCTTTCTAATGTGATTCTTCCCGCCTTCGCTTAATTTGATGAGCCAACATGCATTTATGATTTAGGTACTTAATGTTTTTAGGGAATTGACATTTTATGCCATTTTATTGTAACATATTTATTTTGTTTTTAAATTTACATAATATGTCACAACATATCCTATTATATTTCTAAAGTGTGTGTGTATTACAAAATCTAACTTATTTATAAGTGTGGTCATATGTTAACTCAAATTTGCACAATATTTTCCGATAAATTTTACGCACTGAAAAGTCGAAATTCGAGAAACAATTTCCAGTTACATTTTCTATTTTTATTTGAACTAATTTTTTTTGTAAACAAATTTGGAAAGCTATTTCATTATCACTAGTTGTTATTTAAAAGAGTTTTATTTGAGTTATAAAATACATTAATTACTTATTAAAAATATGTTTAAATATACATATTTAAAGTGATAAATTCTGGGCCGTTACAATGATCGCGATCTCGCTTGTATTGATGGAATGATGGTAAATCATACTCAATTAATACCTACTCCACATCATATTTCTTCTTACACTGGTCGAGTATGAGTTGATTTCAACTCAAAAAATAGAGGTCTTTGAAAAGATTGGAATGTTTTATTATATGATAAGTCATGGAGCATCACAAATGTTGATAGGTGAAATTTTTAACCGTCCATTGGCACAATTAGTTTATGTGTATCTAAGGTTTTGTGTAGTGTCCTACTTTTGGTCAAAGATAATACTAAACCGGTAGATTTCAATAAGATTACTAATGAAATTGGGTATAATACAAACTACTATCATTTTTTTCAAAATGCTATTGGAGCTAAAGAAAGAACACATATTCCTACAAGGGTTAGTAAAGAAGAATTACCGGCTTTTGTAGGTAGAAAGAAGTTTCCAACACAAAATATTCTTGCTGCTTTTAATTTTGATTTACATTTAGTTTCATAATGTTTGGTTGGGAAGGCTCTGCCGATGATAGTAGATTGTTAAGTCATTCCATTGAAGAAGTTGAAACATTTCCATATCTGCCATCCGTTAAGTATTACCTTGTATATTCAGGATACAATCTTAAAAAAGGTTATTTACCACATTATTGTAACGACCCACCATTTTGAACCATTCAAATCGACAATAAAGCACACATGTCAGACTTGAATTGCTCAAAACAATAGGTTGTTATTTTATATTTGGCAAAAACTTAGCATATATAGTAAATAAATCAATCATTGAATCACAGACACAGAGTAACACAATAATACACAGTGAAATAGATAAATAGTAGTTCATGAAGCTACTATAGAAACATCAGAGTCTAAAAGCAAATACAACATAAGTCCAAATACAAAGAAGTCTCTAGTATAAAAGCAAATGACAAGTCTGAACACACATAACTGGAAATAACTGAAACAACTGAATAAATAGAAAGCTTAATAGATAAAGATAGATCTCCAAGCCAAGCTTCAAGCTTCAAAAGGTGAGTCTAAAATGTAGTAGTACTCAGGCTGACCCGAGCATAAAGCAAAACACAAAACACTCGAGTCAGGATTAACAATCTTATGCAAGTAAATCAACTCAAGTGAAATGTCTAAATGAAATATAATAGCTTAAAGAATGTTTGGGATTTCCATCCTTTAAGCATCCGTGGGACTATCTACATACATAATAGAGTACGCTACATAAATAATGTTTACAGTAAAGTATTAAAATAGCGTTAAGGCATTACCCATATCCCTCTTAACAATACAGTACCATAATTCCTTCCTAAACTAAAGGGTTGTCAGAGGGCACTCTATAGTGTACGACACAAACCAAACTCGTAGTTGGCACAATCGAGATAAATATGATAAGGCATGCGAGGCAATGCCCAAGGTAGGATACAACCGTTTTGCGGACCCATGTTTTGGTAAATGTTGCGACTTTTCTATTGATTAGAAAAGCACAAATTTTAATAAATTCTGCAAGTGCACAGGCGTGTAGTATGCAGGTCGAACACAGGGAATTGTATTTTAAAACAATTAAAATCCATAGTTAAATCTTAGGCGTGTTAAACGAATTCGACGGTGAATTTTGAACATAAAATAAAAACAATAATATACTCCGAATCGATTTCGAAACTAATCGAAATTGCAACCAAAATATAGAATTGTAAAAATCAGAACGGAAATTGAAATTGCGGAAAAGAAGATAACGGAGCAAACAACTGAAATAATTATTAACTAACTGAAAAGAGTGCAGAAAATAACTAAGAACAAGAATAAATAAATTGCTAAATCTAATCAACAATCCTACGTATTCTGTTCGAAAATAAAAACAGTGCTGAATTTAAATCTAAACTTAAAGAAAAGTGATGAGGTAAGAGATGATCTGAAGGTGCTGTATAATGTTGTATATATAGGCCTCAGCCCCTAAAATCAGTCCATCTTTTTAGCAATAGGACCGATTCTATTCTTAGTATTTGCCAAGATAATTGTACTGACTGGGTCCATTCCTTGAATTGGTGAAGAGTCAAGTTGCCACGTCATTGCTTGAAATACTTTTATATGTGAATTGGTCCAAATTCATACGTAAGCTACTTTTGAATGTGTCCCATTTTGCTTCATATCATGGCTATGTATTATGCTACTTTTTAGGAGGAACTGGTCCTTTGCTTGAATTGGTGAAAGAGAACATATATACGTCCACATCATTGCTTGAATTGGTCCATATTGCTTTGAATTGATATTTGCTACCTTGAGAATATGCAGCCAATATTTACTAAATCAAAGTATGTGCATGCTTGCCACGTCATTGATTGAGGTTGGTCCCCACTTGCTTGAATTAATTAAATTTGTTCCTTGCTTTGAGTTTGAGCACGTGTCTTGAGATATAAATATGATTTGTTTCTCATGTTGCTTGCACCCATATGCTGAAGTGAAAATGTGAACTAACTCATTTCGCATAAATTGAAGTGTGACACTGCTTTGATTTATTTGGTGCTCAAAATGTTGCACTCATGCCGCTTGTCTTTTGAACCAAAGGACGCCACAACCGATTAATTTCAACGTTGCACTTCGGAATCTATAATCTACAAAACCACAACAAATACCCGTATAATACCGCTTTATTAAAATAAAAATATATGAAACAAACGATTTAAAATGCAGAAAAATACATTCATCAAATACCCCCACACTTGAACTTTATTCGTCCTCGAATAAACGAGAAAATAAAAACTAATTAAATCTTTTTTTTCCATAGGAAACACGATTGCATTGAGCGTATGCAACAAGCCGTTAAACCTCTAGGTGACCCTAGTAGGACGAGTGGTGTCTCATGAGGGTTTTCAGCGGATACTACCCACAAAATCCAAATGCAGTATGTGATGATTCTAATGTACTACATGAATGCAAAATTCTACACAAATGGAGACTCGATTTACTTCAAAATAGTTGCAACAAAATAATGTATATCGGTTTTAGTCAACTTCTTCAAATTTTTGGTTCCTCACTAATCACAAATTCCAATGTAACTCAAGTTTTCATACATTAGATTCTAGTTTGGCCAGTTGTTTCAGTCGATAACATAGTGCAGCCATGAAATAAATTCTTCACTGTTGATCACAGTTTTTTTTCAAAATGGTATTTTTCATTTTCATTTGTATAACAAGCCAAATCAACAAAGTCAAGAAGTGTTTGGGTTTCAAAGCTTAGTCTCTCTTTACTAGTTTTTTTTCTTCTTCTCTTTTTTTTTACACCTATCCTTTGGACCAAGATATACCACCCATCCACTGCCTCGCGGGCTTACGTGAGAGTTGGAACAGAGCTTGGCGGATTGTGCAAACCGACGCTGACTATGTCAGAAAAGGTCGGTAATCCTTAGGTGATTATTTATTTAATTATTTATACACCTAACTCAGAATGCTGAGGCCAGATATACCATCCATGCACTGCCTTGCGGGCTTACGTGAGAAGAGTATAGAGCGTGGCGAGTGTACACACTTTCACAAGTGTGCACACCTATCGACTGTAGGTGTTTCTTATTAGTTTTTTTTTTTTTTTTTTGAGAAGAGCTAAAGAGTGTTATGCAAATCAACTTAGCACCACTTAACTTTAATGATTTGAGATGTCAACGCATGTAGTTTAAATCTGCCATTTTTTTATAACAAAGACTACAGTTTAGAAAAGATTTCATAACCATCACCTATGAATCCCCCTATATACTAACCTCAATATTATCGCTTGTAATTCAACTTTTCATTATATTTACATTTGAAATTAGTGATTCACAAAAATCTTCATCAATTGACTTCAACTGCTTACTTACTTTGTCTTGACTAATTAAAAATAAATCGAAGTCCAAAAGATATTGGGAAATGGAAAAAAAAAATTGAAAGGAAATTTGAAAACAAATAATGAGATGATTTTTTTTTAAAAAAATGATGCTACACTATGAAATATGAACAAACAGAATGAGATATGCATCCCCCACACTGGAATGAGACAGTGTCCCAACTGTCAAATAGAATGCAAATGCAAAATATAAGAAAAAACTAAAAAAATACAACCTGATATGTGCAAGATAGTGAGCGGCTCATGCCGAATAGCTAGGTTCGTGAAGATCCACGAACTCATCGTCCTCGTGCTGTTCAAACTCTAGAAATGGCTTCAAGCGTTGTCCATTGACCTTTGAAATGGAACCGTTCCTAGGATTTTCAATTTCAACTGCGCCATAAGGGTATACTGTTTTCACAATATATGGACCTGTCCAACGGGATCTCAATTTTCCCGGAAATAAATGAAGTCTGGAATTATATAAGAGAACTTTCTGACCTACTTCGAATGTCTTACGAAGTATGGATTTATCATGATAGAATTTGGTTTTCTCTTTATAAATCTTTGCATTTTCGTACGCTTCATTTCTTAGTTCTTCTAATTCTGACAATTGTAATTTACGATGCGATCCGGCTTTTTCTATGTCAAAATTAAGGTATTTGATTGCCCAAAGTGCACGGTGCTCGAGCTCAATGGGTAAATGGCATGCTTTTCCAAAGACTAATCGGTATGGTAACATTCCTAGAATGGTTTTATAAGCTGTGCGAAATGACCAAAGGGCGTCTATTAATTTAGATGACCAATCTTTTCTGTTGGAGTTAACCGTCTTTTCAAGAATTTGTTTAATTTGTCTATTGGAAATCTCGACTTGACCGTTGGTCTGTGGATGATATGCAGTAGATAGTTTATGAGTGATAGAATATTTCTTAAGAAGAGATTCAAAAGCACGATTACAAAAATGAGAACCGTTATCACTTATAATGGCTCGAGGTGTGCCAAAACGGGAAAATATGTTTTCTTTCAAAAATTTGACAACAACTTTATTGTCATTCGTTTTGGTAGGAATGGCCTCAACCCATTTAGACACGTAATCTACTGCAAGTAGGATGTAGAGATTTCCAAAAGAATTAGGAAAAGGACCCATGAAATCGATGCCCCAAACATCAAAAATTTCGATGACAAGGATCGGATTTAGGGGCATCATGTCACGTTCGGAAATACGACCTATTTGTTGACATCTTGCGCATTTGGAGCAAAATTCGTGGGCATCACGAAAAAGAGAAGGCCAATAAAAACCGCACTGTAACACCTTGGCAGCAGTTTTCTTTGCTCCAAAATGTCCTCCACATGCTTGATTATGTGAAAAAGAGAGGATGCTATGGAATTCATGTTCTGGGACACATCTGCGAATGATTTGATCGGTGCAATATTTGAAAAGATAAGGATCGTCCCAGTAAAAGTTTCGAACGTTGGAGAGAAATTTTTGTTTATCTTGTTTTGACCAATGGGAAGGTGTTTCATTTGTGATAAGATAATTTACAATGTCCGCATACCATGGTGCACTAGAGAGTGAAAGAATTTGTTCATCGGGAAAATGATCGTTGATTTGAGAGTTATCATAGTTTTCATGAACTATACGAGAAAGATGGTCAGCTACGACATTTTCAGAACCCTTTTTATCTCGTATTTCTAGGTCAAACTCTTGAAGAAGGAGAATCCAACGGATTAAGCGAGGTTTGGTATCCTTTTTCGTGAGTAAATACCGCAAGGCGGCATGATCGGTGTAAACTATGACCTTAGAACCTACGAGATATGATCTAAACTTATCGAGGGCAAAGATAACTGCTAAAAACTCTTTTTCTGTGGTTGAGTAATTCAATTGAGCTTCATTAAGAGTTTTGCTAGCATAATAGATGACTCGAGGAAGTTTATCGATTCGTTGACCTAAGATGGCTCCGATGGCATAATCAGAAGCGTCACACATTAATTCGAAAGGCAAAGTCCAATTTGGAGGTTGGATGATAGGTGCAATGGTCAAGATCGATTTGAGGGTTTTAAAAGACTTTTTACATTCATTGGAAAATTCAAATTTAACGTCTTTAGCCAGAAGATTCGAAAGAGGTTTTGAAATTTTTGAAAAATCTTTAATGAACCTCCTATAGAATCCTGCATGGCCGAGAAACGAGCGAATGTCCTTTACGGACCTTGGAGGAGGAAGGTCAACAATAAGATCAACTTTAGATTTGTCAACTTCTAGGCCATTTTTAGAGACAACATGACCTAAGACTATTCCTCGCTTAACCATAAAATGACATTTTCCCAAATTAAGGACAAGAGATTTCTCCTTACATCGCTTTAAGACACGTTCTAAACGAAGGAGGCATTGATCAAAAGATGACCCATAGATTGAAAAATCGTCCATGAATATTTCTAAGAAATCCTCCACCATATCAGAAAATATACTCATCATACATCTTTGAAAGGTAGCATGAGCATTACAAAGACCGAAGGGCATGCGACGATAAGCGAAAGTTCCGAAGGGACATGTGAACGTTGTTTTATGTTGGTCCTCTAACGCAATGGGAATTTGATTATAGCCAGAGTAACCATCAAGGAAATAATAATATTCATGACCGAAAGCATTCGAGCATTTGATCAATGAAAGGGAGGGGAAAATGATCTTTTCTTGTTGCTGCATTGAGTTTTCGATAGTCGATGCAAACGCGCCATTTTGTTTTGACCGTTGTCGGAACAAGTTCGTTATTCTCATTTGTTGTCACAGTGATTCCAGACTTCTTTGGTACAACTTGTACCGGACTTACCCAAGTACTGTCAGAGATAGGGTAGATAATGTTATTGTCTAAACATTTGATAATTTCTTCCTTTACCACTTCTCTCATATTAGGGTTTAATCGCCTTTGAGCTTCGCGAGTGGGTTTAGCCTCGTCGACTAAATGTATTTGATGTTCAATAATTGATGGACTAATTCCCTTAATGTCAGCGATTACCCATCCTATTGCCTCTTTATTTTCCCTTAAAATTTTCAAAAGTTGTTCTTCTTGGTCCTTAATGAGATCGGATGCCAAGATTACAGGGAAATTTTCCGAAGAATCTAAGTATGCGCACTTAAGATCGTTTGGAAGAGGTTTGAGGTCTAATTTAGGGCGTACTTCTTTTGAGGCTTCAGTAGACATCAACTGGTTGAATTCTAGTGAATTATGAAAAGAGCATAGCATATCATTTAATTCATAAATGTATTCATCTTCATGGAAGTTGGAATTAAAATGATCTAGGCGCATGCTAAGAGACTCCGTAGTATCACTAAAATCATTTTCAACAATTGTTTGGATCATGTCAACTTCTTCTGTTTCAAAATCCCTTGGTTGTCTGTTAAGATTGAAGATATTTAGTTCAATGGTTAGGTGCCCGAAGGAAAGTCGGAGTTGACCATTCCTACAATTTATGATAGCATTTGATGTTGCTAAAAATGGACGACCTAATATCAAAGGAATCTGACTATTGGGATTTGAGACAGGTGCAGTCTCTAGGACTATGAAATCGACTGGGAAATAGAATTGCTCGATTTGTATCAAAACATCTTCAACTGTGCCCAATGGTTTTTTGACAGATCGATCAGCTAGTTGAATTGTGATATTTGTAGGTTTTAATTCCCCTAGTCCAAGTTGACAGTACACAGTATAAGGCAAAAGATTCACACTCGCTCCATGATCGAGTAAGGCATGACTAATGTGAGTGTTACCGATTTTACAACCAATTGTAGGACAACCGGGGTCCTTATACTTGATTGGGGAGGGATTTGAAAGAACGGAGCTAGTGTTTGCAGTTAGAAATGCAGTCTTAGGAACGTTAGTGGCACGTTTTTGAGTACATAGCTCTTTCAGACATTTGGCATATTGAGGAATTTGCTCGATGGTATCAAGAAGTGGAATATTGACTCGAACTTGTTTGAAGATTTCAAGAATTTGGTCAAAATTAGCGGGCTTCTTCTTTTTGTTGAGTCTGTGGGGAAATGGAGCAATGGGCTTATAGACTCGTTCGGAAGTTTTTTCATTCGAAGAAGAAGGTATGATATTAGAGGGTGAAGATAAGGGCGTAGAAATGTTGGGGTTGCCAACATTAGAAAGCGAAGAGTGGTCGGGACTGCCGACCTTGGATGAAGAATTAGAATCGTTTTAATTGACAACCATGGTTGTCGACTGAGTTTCAGAATTTGGAACATGGGAAGATTTAAGAAGAATGTCAGGGTTGCCGACATGGTTGTCCACCTTCTTTCCAGACCTTAATGTGGTGACAGCATTAACCGGATTTACATCTTCGTTCTCACAAAGATTTACTCCTCGAGAGTTATACTTTGGATTCACTTCGTTTTGACTAGGCAATTTACCTTTCTCATTGATTTTCATGAGATCCTTCATCATTATCAACATTTGTTCATTTTGTTTGGTGGTTTGCTCAATTCTTGCATCTTGGTTAGTGATTTGTTCATTTTGTTTAGAGAGTTGTTTTTACAATCGAGCAATTTCTTGTGAAGGCTGAGAAGGTTGGGTTGATGGATTGAAATTAGGATGCCTGTACGGTTGATTCGAAGGTTTCGTTTGAGGAGCGGGTTGAGAATTTTGAGCATTAGAGGTTGGGGCTCGATAATTCGGATTTGGTATCATTGGATACATATGTGATGGATTAGCCACGTTGTTAGGATTTGACCATGAAAAATTAGGGTGATGCTTCCAGTTAGGATTATATGTGGACGAATAAGGACTGTTTTGAGCTATAGCATTGATTTGGTCTTGTGTGTAGTAATGAGGTAGCCCTTCTCCTTCTTGAGGAATTTGGGCATCTATAGGAAGATGTATGGGTTAATGACATGTACTCTTTTATTTGGAGCACGAATTGGAACACGAATTGTTTCCCATTGCATATCCTTTTCTGAATACTCTTCTAAAAATTCCCAAGCTTCCTCGTCTGTTTTTGCCATGAATTCGCCTCCGTACATTGATTCGAGTTGGGATCTTGTTTGATAGTTAAGCCCTTCATAAACGATTTGGCACAAAACGTGTTTAGGGATTGCATGATGTGGGCAACTATATAACAATTGATTGAACCTTTCAAAATATTTTGAAAAAGTTTCTCCTTCATTCTGGGAGAATTGGTTGATTTCAGTTCGAATTTTAAGAGTTTTGTGGAAAGGAAAAAACTTTTTCAAAAATATAGTAACGAAATTGTCCCAACTCTTAATTGAATTTTTAGGAAGAAAATTAAGCCATCTTTTCGCACTTTCTAAAAGTGCGAATGGAATAAGTCTTAGCTTGATGGATTCATTAGAAAGTTGTTGCATTTTAGTTGTAGAAGCATATAACTCAAATTCACTAAGAAATTCATATGCATTTTCAGACCCAGTGAATTTTGGTACCCCTTGGATAAAAGAATGTTTTAGCTCAAAATTATTTTCTTCGGCAGGTGGAAATGAAATAACCGAAGGTTGAACAGTCCGTGTTGGATAACATCGGTCTCTAAGGGATAATGGTCGGTTCTCATGAAATTCATTATTTCCAACATGTGATTTAGGTGATAATTTCGGTGAATTGTGGTGTGAACTGTGTTGTGAACTGTGTTGTGAACCGTGGTTGCTCATATTTGTTTGATTTGAAATTTCCGTTGATTTGTTTAATGAAATATTTTGGCTTTCTAAACGGTTAAAATTATTTCTTGTCCAAACGCGCATAAACAAATCAAGGTGTAACAGGCAAAAGTAAATTAAATCAGTTTTCAGTTGGGCACCTGTAGAGTTGAAAATTACTTACAGAGGTTTATGATAGCCCGTCCAATGCAGCTGAGTAGCGCTAGCGGATCAAACTCCAAAGATTGTGGTTGCTATGTTGTTGCTACCTGTCAGATATCTAAGAGATGATAAGCTTAGAAAAAATTAAACTGCAACTGTGTATATATAAATGAAACGTGATTTTTGAAAAACGAGAAGAAAAAAAAGTAATTTTTTTTTTGGTTACATGGAAACCAAATAGACCAAAATAGCAATGCAACTAAATAACGTGTAGCAGCAGTAAGTTGACATACAAAAATGAAAGAAGAAGTTCACGTATATGTGACAGCTAGTAATGCTTAAAATGAGATTATATGTGATAGCATACACATGAACGTGAGAAACACAATTTAAACTAACGTAAGCTGGGTATGTGAAAAGAAACCAACTAAATGAGATGCAACTCACATGCAAAATGTAACGGAAAAAGCAAATGCAGCGAACGAACAAAATGCGATTTTTTTTTTTTAGTAAAACGCTACTTTGGCGAAAGGAACCGAAAAACGGAAAAAAAATGATTTTTTTTTGGAAACTAATGCAATAAAATAAAATAAATTAACACGAATAGACTTAAAAACGAAAAATCGAAAATCTCAAAATAGCAACTCCCCGGCAACGGCGCCAAAAACTTGTTGCGACTTTTCTATTGATTAGAAAAGCACAAATTTTAATAAATTCTGCAAGCGCACAGGCGTGTAGTATGCAGGTCGAACACAGGGAATTGTATTTTAAAACAATTAAAATCCATAGTTAAATCTTAGGCGTGTTAAACGAATTCGACGGTGAATTTTGAACATAAAATAAAAACAATAATATACTCCGAATCGATTTCGAAACTAATCGAAATTGCAACCAAAATATAGAATTGTAAAAATCAGAACGGAAATTGAAATTGCGGAAAAGAAGATAACGGAGCAAACAACTGAAATAATTATTAACTAACTGAAAAGAGTGCAGAAAATAACTAAGAACAAGAATAAATAAATTGCTAAATCTAATCAACAATCCTACGTATTCTGTTCGAAAATAAAAACAGTGCTGAATTTAAATCTAAACTTAAAGAAAAGTGATGAGGTAAGAGATGATCTGAAGGTGCTGTATAATGTTGTATATATAGGCCTCAGCCCCTAAAATCAGTCCATCTTTTTAGCAATAGGACCGATTCTATTCTTAGTATTTGCCAAGATAATTGTACTGACTGGGTCCATTCCTTGAATTGGTGAAGAGTCAAGTTGCCACGTCATTGCTTGAAATACTTTTATATGTGAATTGGTCCAAATTCATACGTAAGCTACTTTTGAATGTGTCCCAATTTGCTTCATATCATGGCTATGTATTATGCTACTTTTTAGGAGGAACTGGTCCTTTGCTTGAATTGGTGAAAGAGAACATATATACGTCCACATCATTGCTTGAATTGGTCCATATTGCTTTGAATTGATGTTTGCTACCTTGAGAATATGCAGCCAATATTTACTAAATCAAAGTATGTGCATGCTTGCCACGTCATTGATTGAGGTTGGTCCCCACTTGCTTGAATTAATTAAATTTGTTCCTTGCTTTGAGTTTGAGCACGTGTCTTGAGATATAAATATGATTTGTTTCCCATGTTGCTTGCACCCATATGCTGAAGTGAAAATGTGAACTAACTCATTTCGTATAAATTGAAGTGTGACACTGCTTTGATTTATTTGGTCCTCAAAATGTTGCACTCATGCCGCTTGTCTTTTGAACCAAAGGACGCCACAACCGATTAATTTCAACGTTGCACTTCGGAATCTATAATCTGCAAAACCACAACAAATACCCGTATAATACCGCTTTATTAAAATAAAAATATATGAAACAAACGGTTTAAAATGCAGAAAAATACATTCATCAGTAAAGTCGCTTCTTTACCTCCTAAGTGTGAAATTGAATTCCGCATTAATCTTATTCCTGGAGCCCGACCTGTTGTTCTTCCTCCCAAACGGATGGCACCTTAAGAGAAAGTCAAGTTAAAGAAGTAGATTGAGGATTTGTTTTCTAAAGGTTTGATTAGGTAGATTTTTTCAAAATGGGGAGCAGATGTGGTCTTTATTACTAAATTTGATGGTACTTCGAGGATGTGTGTTGATTATAGGGAGCTGAATAAGCTTGCCCAGAAGAACAGGTATCCTATGCCTCGTATCAATGATATATTGGATCAGCTCTATAGAGCAAAAGTATTCTCTCAACTTGACCTTGCTACCGGTTTCCACCAGCTTCGCGTAGCAAATGAGATCATTTCCAAAACAACTTTCCGAACAGAGAATGGTTTCTATGAATGGTTAGTAATGCCCTTTGGCTTAACCAATGCCCCAGCCTTCTTTGTTGATCTTATGAATCGCGTCTTCCGCGATGTTCTCAACAAGTTGTCCTTGTTTTTGTTGATGATATTCTCGTCTTTTCTAAGTCAGAGAAGGAGCATGAATCTCATTTGAGCTATGTTCTCCAAACTCTTGGGAAACATCAGTTGAAAGCTAAATTTTCTAAATGGCATTTCTAGAGAGATGAGGTCCGATTCCTCGGGCACATTGTTTTTGAAAATGGAGTCTCGGTTGACACCGTTAAGGTCGCCGTGATTAATGTAAGTTTACCCAACTTTCTTCTTTTGAAAATTTATTTATCTTATCTCTCTTTGGACTTATCCCCTTATTCCATTTCAGGATTGGAAGACAGCAAAGACTCCTTCCGATATTCATAGCTTTTTCGGCCTAGTCGATTATCATCGGAGATTCATTGAGAATTTTGCTCGCATAGCTGCACCTCTCACTTCTTTGACTCGTAAGAATGTTAATTTTGATTGGAGTGATAAGTGTGAAGCAGAATTTAATGTGTTAAAGCAAAAGCTTACTTCTACTCTTGTTCTTACCATTACGAATGGGAGTAAAGGATTATCAGTTTATACGGATGCAGGCAGAGATGGTTTGGGTGCTGTTTTGATGTAGGATGGGAAGGTCATTACTTATGCTAGTCGAAAGTTAAAGCCCCACAAACCTAACTATGCCACTCATGATTTGGAATTTCTTGCTATTGTGTTTGCTTTGAAGTTATGGAGGCATCATCTTCTAGGAACCAAGTTTGAGCTCTTTACTGATCATCAGTCTCTTATGTCCGTAACAACCCGAAATTTTCGAACCCGAAAATTCCAGATAGTTATGAAAAAGAAGAAAGAGATAGAAGAAGAAGAACATAAACATCAACAACTCACATTCCCAGCGGATAAAATATAATAATAAATAATAAGTGGCTACAAAAGAATATATTATCTGTCGATTACATTTTAATACATCAGAGTTACACATTATATACAGTCACTGAATATATAAAATCAACATGTCTCAGATTTACAATATTATAAATATAGCGGAAATATACTATACGCTCTTGCCATCCAGCTCGCCTCCTGAGCTCCAGAACGTGCCTACCTGAAAATCTGTAATACTCGGTCTGACCCGAGCATTACATCAAAGTAACACCCGGGTCAGGCTAGAAACTAGCGTGAGTAAACCCAACTAGCATGGAATACCAAAGCAATCAACTTATATAAACCCGGGTAACTATATCAATTTAACCGATTCACAATTTGCTGTAGACAACACTTATTTCACATATAAATTTTCTAAGTATCAAACTTAGATAAAATAATCCAATTCACTTAAATCATCGCATCCTAGCCTATTGCTTTCCCATATCAATTTATAAAAAAATCAAAGTGGTTTCGGGTATTTCCCAATACCCAGCCCCGGTCTCTTCGAGTCTCATGCCATCATATCCCAAGTTATCCAAATGAAATACACAACATTTCATATCAGAAATATCAACTCATTCAAAACATCCAAAGACCATTCAATCATCCGTAAGCAAATCTTGTTCGCTACCAATATTAATTAAATTAATTCTGATTTAATTTCTAACCTCAACCATCTAGAATTCTTCACTTATCATTAATTATTCAAATTTATTAATCAATCTTACCTTCATCATTCATCTTTATTAATCAACCAGGATTAATTTTCCTTCAATTTCATTCAAGCCTCTATCTTTAATTAGCTTCACCATGTTAACTATTCTTAACCAAACGATAAGAAATCTTAATTTCTTCATGAACTAGTTAACTGTTTTAGTTACACTAATCCTTAATTACTTATATATTAACTCTCATAAGTTACTTATTATAGATTAATCAATTCTAATTTGTCAGTCTTTAATTACATCATAACTTATATAAGCTTATGATTTCCAATTATATTTCAATTTATCCTAAGCTAAATTACTTTTATATTAAATAATTAATCATTAATTAAACCACAAGCATTAATCATTCTTGATTTATCTCAACCTGTGATTATCTACCTTTCCATTTACTTCATTAAATAAATTAGTTCTCCTTAATTTAATTATCTTAATTTTATGTCTTGATTAATTCCACAAAGTAATTATATTTTATTAATCACATTAGGTAATTACTTATTAAACCACCCAATGATCATTCCAATTTAATATAAACTTAATTAATTAACCCAAATCATTAATTAATTTAATTAATTAATTTTCCACTTAAATTATCCACCTATTTAATGAATCACCGATCATTAAACCCTATTTGATTTTAAACAGAACCATTTCTTATTTATGCTTTAAGTTTAAAACCATTTAAAATCCAAATGCTTCAAGTTCAAACAACAATTAACTCGAGTACCAACCCAAAACCAAAGTCATCAGATCATCAGCACACATTCAATTAACTTAATCAATCAACCAATTATTTAAATTTAACCATTTAAATTTAAATAAAATAAATCAGAGTGAGATTTACTCACGTTTTCCCCTTAAATTTGCAATCAACTTAATTCTCGATTTGATTCCATGATTTTCAAACCCCGAATAACATTTTTAGTGTTTATAAATATCTGAACACATCAACAATCTATTTCCATTTTATGGTTCCATTTATTTAACCGGTTTTATAATAATAATTTGCCAACCTAATTTATATTTGGTATAAATACCTATGATATCAGTGAACAATAGTTCATTCACTTAATTTTAAATATGAAATAATCATGGTTGATAATGATTTCCTGAAATGGTATAATTTTTAGATAAGAAATTCCCAGACATTTTTTCCAAATTCTAATAATATAAAATTATTCAACCCTATTAAATCAAAACACGACTTTTATATAAATTTTTTTTAACTGTAAAACTCTGTTATACAATATTTCCTCTGTATTCATATTATCTTAAAAATCTATAAGTGTAAATAATTATTAATTTAACATTAAAATGAAAAAAAAACTCACAGGGCTGAACCTATATCGGTCCAGAGGAGGATTTATCAACGTCGTAGCATCCATTCCCTCTCGGCACTCCCCATCAAACTTCCACAATCAGATCCAATCGTCGCCCAGACATACTTCGACCCAACCTCGAAGCCGATGCCACCCTGCGTCACTTCAGTATACACGCCCTAGATTCACGAACTCGTCGATTTGAGCGACTTCGAAATCCTGGCTTTGACGATTTTTTTTGGCCAACTCCATCTGTCGTAGGAGATTCGAACGAGGATTCATTTGTTCGTTAATTCGATTTTTGATTTTCTTTAAGAAGAGAGCGGCCATGATTTAATTTGCTGTGAAAACTTCATTCAAATGAGGAGAGAGAGTGCGTTTCGAATTGGAAGAATAAATAGGAGTTTCGTAGAAAGAATAGAGGTTATCGGCATTCTTAAGTGAAGAGAACCATCTCGCTTCCATTTTTTATATAAGTTCGATTTCTCCTTTTAAGCTTAGAGAGGAAGACGAAAATAAAATATCGGTTTTGGGGAAAAGCTTCTTGAGTACGCTTGCTTACTAAAATATCTCTGACTTGTTGATTTAATTAATTTTTTTTATATATATTACAAACTTCCAAAACGCCTCGTTAATTGCCATTTAAAATTTCGAATTCCTCTTAAACAATGCCGCGAGGCAATTATAAGGTTTTATCCGCATTCCGAACACAATGGAATGTGTTTCGGAGGCTAACTTGATCGTATGCGCGAGTTACGGAAATAAACGATCAATTTTAAATTAAATCGATTAAAATAGTTCTAAGTTTTTTTGAGCTGCCATGGTCAAACGACAACTCCGATTGCTACGAAAATTGAAATTCGATAATAACTAACTATTACGGATCTAATGGAACTGGTTTCGTCGAATTCCGAGACTGTGCCTCGGAAGGCTATTTTTAAATTCAATTTAAACCATTCTATTATCTTCAGTATCATCATTATAGATTTTATAAGCCTTCAAATTATTTTAAACAGGCTTAGAATCTCAGATTCAACAATTTACCCAATTTCAATTATTAAATTCAATATTTAAACTATACAATTCAATGATTTCATTATCAAGTAAATATTGATATTTTTTAATTCAAGTTAAAATTAACTTTTAAATATTTTAAAATCGATTAATTGTTCCAATTTAATTCGTTAAAATTTTTGGGTCGTCACATATATTTTCACCCAGAAGGATTTGAACAAAAGACGGGTTAGATGACTTGAGTTCTTAGCATCTTATGACCTCGACGTCAACTACACTCCTAGGAAAGCTAATGTTGGGACAGATGCCTTAAGTCGAAAAAGGCCATTTTATGTCACATTTTTGCTTCTTCGTCTCTTATGGATCGTATAACAGCCAAGCAAGATAAGGATGAGATGCTTAAGCTCATGAAGGAGAATATTTTTAGTATGGAAGGCGATAACCAGAGTGAGTTGGGAGCATAAATTAATCATAATGGGGTTTAGAAGATTAATAGTCGAATTTTTGTTCTGAATGTCGATGGATTAAGGCAGGAAGTGCTTAAGGAGAATCATCAGTCTAGACTTTCTATTCATCCTAGAGTGAATAAGATGTATCATTATATAAAGAAGTTGTATTGGTGGAATGTTATGAAGAGGGATGTTTCCATTTTTGTTAGTAGATGTGCCACTTGTCATCAGGTTAAGGCTGATCACCAGAAGACTGCAAGATTACTGTAACTCCTTGAGATTCCCACTTGGAAGTGGGATCAGGTTTCTATGGATTTATCGATGGTTTACCAAGGACTAGAAGGGGTAATGAGAGTATTTGGGTAATTGTTGATCGATTGACCAAATCCTCTCATTTTATTCCGGTCAAGTCGAATCGAACTACTTCGAGCTTAGTTGAGATTTATATGAGGGAGATTGTCAGACTTCATGGTGTTCCTTCTAACATTGTCTGTGATCGTGATCATATCTTCACCAGCAAGTTCTATAAAGCTTTTCAGGAAGCTTTATGTACTCATTCGAACCTTAGTAATGCATACCATCCTCAGACTGATGGTCAAACAGAATGGGTGAATCAGATTCTGGAAGATCTTCTTCGTGCCCGCGTTCTTGATTACGGAGGATCTTGGGAAGATCATCTCCATCTCATCAAATTTATCTATAACAACAGTCATCAAGTATAATCCTATCTTTGAAAATTTTAATCATCTTAAGCTTAATCAATTTAATCCTATCCTTTTAATTCAGGCAAGTATCAAGATGTCTCTATTTGCCGCTGTTTATGCATGATCTTGCAAATCTCCTTCTTGCTGGATTGAATCCAATGATCGTTTAGTTCTTGGACCTGACATGATTCTGGAAGCATCTGAGAAGGTTGAGGATATTAGGAGGAAGATGAGAATTGCTCAGGATAGGCAGAAGAAGTATGCTGATAGGCAGAGGAGAGATTTAGAGTTTTCAGTGGGTGATCAGGTCTTTCTTAAGATCTCGCCACTAAAGAATGTAGTTCGCTTTGGTTGGAGAAGGAAGCTTTCTCCTAGATTCATTGGTCCTTTCCGCATCTTGGAAAGAGTTGGTTCTTCGGCTTATAAAGTGGATATACCGGAGAAGCTATCGGGTGTGCAAAACGTGTTTCACATATCTCACCTTTGCAAGTATCTTCATGATCTATTTTTGATCGTTCAGCCTGCTTATCTCACTAAGGAAAGGAAGCCACTTCGTATCATCGAAAGAGGTACGAAGCAGATTAGGAGGAAATCGGTCAATTTTGTCAAAGTAGAGTGGAGTACAGACGATCGGGATTGCACATGGGAGATGGAGGAGTCCATGCGCACTTCGAATCCTGAATTGTTTGAATCAGGTACTTTTGTTTCGAATCTATCTTTTCTTTCTGCTGTTTTCCTCTTATCTTGTTTCTTTTCGGGGATGAAAAGTTTTGAGTGTGGGAGAGTGTAATGACCCACAAATTCAGTCAAATTTTAAAAAGGAATTTTAGTTGAAATTTTGAATTAATTATTTCAAACTTTAAATAAATTTGAATTTGAATTTTTTTTTTGGAATATTGAGTGTTTTAATTTTCCAAATGCAATGCAATAGAAAATTTTCTGAAATTTTAAAGTTTGGTCAAACTTAGTCAAAATTTGACCTATGGTTGAAAAACTTAAATTTGAATTTTAAAATTTTGTTCTTTTTATATGATACTAGACTGAATTCTAATCTCCTCTCCACTTTTTGTTTCGTCAAAATCAAATTCCTATTGCTATAAAAATATGAAATACCATGAAAAATTAACACAAGTTGAAGTGTTTAGTTTATTTTATTTGGCTAAGTCCTATTGGGTTTGTTTGGTGTAATGTGCCTTAGTTAATAAAGAGTCTCTAGCCATACCAAGAGTCTTATGACCATTCATTTGCCCACGACATTTTGTTTCTTATCTGACTAGATAAGTACGTACATAATTTTTCTCCTGAGAAACTTTCTACATACACTTCTTTCTCCTCAAAATCTACAGAAAACTCTAGATCTAAATATCTAAATTCTCTAATCAAAATTCCTTTCTTCCTCCTTCAAAATTCCTCCTCTTTCTCCTTTATAGCCGCCGTCCTCTCCTCCATCACCAAGGCCATCACCTCCTTCTCATCTCAACCACCATCTCTTCCTCCTAAGGCCGAAACCCTACCATCTTTCCCAAGCCATAGCCGAGCCCTACCACACCAAAACTTACCCGTTTTTCCACTATTTCCTCCTCTTGCATAGCCGCACCATCACCTCCACCTTAGCCCGCCTAGGCCGCACCCAAACCCACCCAAAAACCTAGAGTCGAGCCCTATTTCCTCCCCTAGTACGAGCCTCTTAATCCCTCCCCTCTTCTCTTTTATAAAAAAACAAAAAACAAATATATTCATATGTATTTTATGTTCATCAATTCAAGTCCGCTTTGATTTGCTTTGGAATTTGTGACTCAAATTTATAGCTATTGTTTGTCAATTTTCCTAGCATCGAAAGGTGAGCTATTCATTCATGATTTATAATCTTATGATAAGTGAATGAATATCAACTGGTATGTTATTAGAATGTTGCAATAGTTTAGATTTTGCATAGTTTATATATGATTTTGATATGATCCGTGTTCACTTATGTTCCCATATGATTTTGACATGATATTGTTATTTATATTATGTTGTTTATTTATAAAAATAGTTGTGATGATATGGTTACTGATATGCTTCATGATGTTAATATGAAATTTCTATGTTGAAAAAAAAGAAATGTTTTATTGATTTAAAGGTTGTCACCCATGTTGTGAAAAATGTAATTAATATGATATGTGAAAATTAATATGTGAAATAGAAAAAAAGAAAGAAAAAAGAGAGAAAAAGAAGAAAAATAATATGTACGCATATATGTGTTATGATGTAATATAGAAATCACCTAAAGTGCTATGTTAGAAAGACCGCATATTAAGTTATGTTATGGTAGAAATTTTATGTCACATTCCATGTTAAAATAATATATGCTACGTTATGAAATTTGTTATGCAAGTTATATGCTATGTTATGTAATTAGTTATGCAACTCACATGCTATGTTGTGTAAATTGCTATGTAAGTTATATGCTATTTCATGCAATTTGTTATGTAAGGTATATGCTATTATATGCAATTTGTTATGTAAGTTATGTGCTACCTTATGTAATTTGTTATGTATTAATATGTGTTATGTTATTTATTTTTGAATCATGCTGCAAATTCCCTTAGCTTTAGGAAATCTTTATGGATTGAAATGATACATACCAAATGATCTTTTAGAATAGGGAAAATCATTATGGGTTGAAATAATAAACACGAGCAATTTTATTGATTTTGAAATTTGGTATTGCGGGTTGAAATGATATATACCCGTAGAATTTAAATTATTGCGGATTGAAATGACAAACATTCGTATCACTTGACTCTAGGATAGAAAACTATATAGGGACACCGTTGGTCAGTTTTTAAAGTGATTTCTAAAATTTTGGAAAGATGTGTTTGAGAAAAAAAGTGATTTTAAAATTTAGTATAAAGATTTTATGTTAAACATATATGTAAATTTAGATTTTTTTTAATTATAGGTCTAAGAATTTTAAGTCTATAAGTTAAGTTTTAAAAATATAAATTTTAATGTTTTACTTATAACTTTATTTTAAATATGTAATATCAGATTTAATAAAATTTAATAAAATTTAATAAAAATAAAATATATATTATGTTTAAAATATGCACATTAATGTAATAAAATAGAGTTTTGTAACAACTTAATAAATGAGGTTTGGAAAGGAAAGTTGGAATTTATTTGTAATTGAAATGGTTTTGAGAATTGAATCCAAATAAGAATTGATTGAAGATTATTGATTTTAAAGGCATGACTTTATAATTTGATTAAAGATGATTAAGTTAATATTTCAAAATGAAATAAAATTGAAGTTGAATATTTAGTTTTGATTTTTATTGTAAAATGAGACTTATTAAAGTGATTTTATAAAATGACTATGATGTGAAATAAGCGTTTGGTTGTTAAAGAGACCCAGATCAGATATTGTTGTACTCTCTGTCAATACTGAAAACACTTTAACAACTATGCACGTAGTGGAGAATCCAGAATGAAGTAGGATGGATTGGCATACACTACTGGAATGAAGTAAGAGCACGATGATGGATAGCCTTGACCTTCAGGTCATAATTAAAATGACTAAAACATGAGACATGCCAAGCCAAGTGGAGTCGATCCCCCTATCGAGCATGCTTCTTCGAAACCATGTCTATTACTTTTGTGATTTGATTTTGGTGTGCACACCTTTGCTTTGGGAATGTATCTCGAGGTGGGCTATAGTAGACGCTATGCGTTACCACTAATCTGAATCCGTAAAATGGTAGTATCCTACCCTGGGCATTGCCTCGTGCGCCTTGCCCTATTTATCCTGATCGCGCCCACTACGAGTTTAGTTTGTGTCATACACTATGGAGTGCCCTTTGATAGCCCTCAAGTTTAGGGAGGAATTACGGTATTGTATAGACTATGACATTTATATAAAAATGTGTTAAGGAGGATATGGGTAACGCCTTAACGCAATTTTAATACTTTACTTTACTGTAGACATTATTTATGTAGCGTACTCTATTATGTATGTAGGTAGTTCCATGGATCCTTAAAGGATGGAAATCCCAAATATTCTTTAAATTATTACATTTCATTTGGACATTTCACTTAAGTTGATTTGCTTGCATAAGATCATTAATCCTAAGTCGAGTGTTTTGTGTTTTGCTTTATGCTCGGGTCAGCTAAGTACTACAGCATTCGAGACTCACCTTTTGGAGCTTGGATCTTGGCTTGAAGATCTATCTTTATCTATTCGACTTTCTAGTTATTTCAGTTGTTTCAGTCGTTTCCAATTATGTGTGTTCAGACTTGTCATTTGCTTTTGTATTAGATACTTCTTAGTATATAGACTTATGCTGTATTCGCATTTGGACTCTGATGTTTCTTGTAGCGATCAGCCGTTCTGTACCCTTTGAGTTGACATTAAATCACATTTGTCCAACACAAATTGTACGAAAGACGAATAACTAAGAGAAAGAAGAGGATAGAAGAAGAAATAGAAACGATAATACAGAATCTCACAATCGCAGCAGAACAATATATAATATATATAACAGCAGATTCTATATAAAAGAATCTGTAGTTGTTAATATACATACAACATGAGTACAACAATCAATAAATCAATTTGGACAATTATTATAACTTGTCTTCAGCAGTGCTGACTAAACAGCCCGACACACAACGGAAGAAAATCAAGTACGTATAATACGCTTAAGAATCCTCCAACACGTCTCCTGTGCTACATAGCATGTTATCCGAATCTGTAATACTCGGTCTAACCCCGAGCATTATAATAAAATAACACCCGATTCAGTCTGGAAAACCAGCGTGAGAAAACACATTCAATTTGAATTATTACTATTTTCTAAAATTCTTTTGAAAACAAAGGTATCTCGTAAGACCACGCCACATATAAAAACGACGGGTTTTTACCTGACGATAACCAAACATTTTTTTGTCAAAATCATCTGAAATTATAATAGTGTCTATAGAAAGTAAATTACAAAATAGCTGAAATGCTTGCATCTCACGTCTCAGCATAATTGGGTACAATCAAAACTGTACAGACTCGTAGAGGATTTTGGATTCCATACAATGACTAGGCTACTAGGATACCGTCCGTCACAGTACACCTCTAGAAAAATGTACCGAGGACGTCAACACAAGACCGACCTACCCCTAACCTGGATTGTACCGAATATGTTATCACCCCGGGTGTTCCCACCTTTATCGAGATCTCTCTTTTTCATGCACAACCATATCCATAGTTTTATAATGTATATCCGAGGGTATCTACAAAGGTGATAACATACCCTAATTGGGTGCGACCCACTTAGCCTTGCTGCATCTCCTCGGTTTTAGTCATTCTCGGTTGATGAGGCTTGAGGTTACGATTACCTTCCAAGGAATTTATTCTTAGAATGTTCATTGCCCTCCAATGACAATGTGCTGATAGCATTCATCCATACAAGTTGTTCTGGGTCTGAACAAACCGAATCTCCTTTCAAATCACCATCTTCATTTTCTTCAAGATATCATAATTCGTAACGCATAAACCGGATCGAAGTGGTTTTTGGATAATTAAATGCGATTCCGATCTCTTCGAAACGATCAACGAATTTGGCCAAATTTGATAGTTAGTTATTTAACTATCAAATAACATCCATAGGCAGTCACTAGGCCTTATTTTGTAAAATTTTCGGACAATTATTTTCAAAATACCTTTATAAGATTTATATATTAAAATCTCTCCGGGTATTTCAATATTTGAAAACAAATTCAATACTTATATCCATAACAGGATATTTTTGACTCATCTCATTAGAATATTTTCTTTCAATCCCATTTATGATTCAACACATTGAAAATATTCCTAATAATAATAATCTCGTAGTTGAAATATTTGAAATCCTTCTAGTTCCATACTTAGGAAATTTCCGTAAGCATATTATTTTCCTAATCAGTTTATTTCCAATACTTAGGAATATTCCATTTATTTCCTATTCTGAACATCATTTACAATTTATTTGTAAATTCCTTAACTCGTTTATAACTGATTTTTATAAGTTTCTAGAATTCATAAATTAACTCCCTTAAATTTTCCAAATCGATTTTACTTGTCTATAAATTTCAACTACCCAAATTCTAACTTCTTTCATAAATTCTAATTCAATTTTCGAAGTTCTCTTATTTTAACACTTCGGAAATTTCCTTACATTTCCCCAAATTCCATTTTGAGAATTTCTCTTATAAAATCACATCTACTAAATAAACTCCGTTTCAAAATCTCGAGAAGATTTAAAAGTAGATTTCAATCATTTCAAAACTCTATATATATAATAAGTATTTTAAAAGAATAATAATTTATTTTTAAAACATGTTCAAGTAATTATTTAAAATATCGAAACTCTTTTTATAAACATCAATAACTAATTTTAGACAAACAAATCGATTTACAAAGCCGTTATAAAAATTAGAATTTAATTTCAATTAATATTAGATATTTGAAAAGTTCATTTTCGAAGTATTTCAATACTAACTAGTTTAAATTACATAGTTAAATAACTAAAATTTTCCCCTTTTTAAAAAAAACTTAACTTCTTAATAAAAATATATTTAAAAAAATCTCAATAACCAAATCAATTTATAAATCCCTCTTGATTCACAACACATCGATTTCGTCCCAATTTCCTAACCATTCTCACTTTTCAACATAGACTCCACTATTTTTCCCAAAACTATTTTCATCTCTCGATATAAATTTAGACTGTGAAATTTTATTCCTAATTTGTCAAATGATCTCTTTTCCCTTATTTATAAACATCGTTTATAATTTATAAACCCATTTTGATTTTACTTATTTACGAATATAATCTCATTTATAAAATTCCATTTTTTTATAAATCTATTTTTATAAGTTCCATTTATTATTCAAATCTATTTTAAATATCTATTTTTTAACTTCTTTCCATATTCTTCCCAGAAGTCTCATTTTTAAATCCATTTTTAAAAAAAAAATCCTTTATTTTAAAATCTATATTAAAAATATCTTTACGAATAGTTAAGTATAAACCCCAAAATCAAATTATTATCTTATCCAACTCGATTTCCTTTAAAATATTCCAAATTCCAATATAGATATTTTTATATCCAAAATTTCCTTTTAATTCCTTTAAATTCACAAATAATATTTATGGTATTCAAAATACCAAAATTAAGGTCAGTGCAACTATAGCATCCAAAAATTTAAATCATAGTATAATCTATCACAGATTTTCCACACACATCATATATCACTATATACAAAATTAAAATCAATTTAATTTTAGGAATCCATCTGGATCCCTCCAATCTGTTTTCCCTGCATCCACAGCTGTTAGATAACATAAAATACCAATCCCACTTTGAGGGGGATATTGCGATAATATAGGATCATCCGCTATTATGCGGGGCGTATAGGGTCTCATCCGCTCCAACGGTGGAAAATATATCCAATTACTAATATTTACTACTATATGTATAATATAACATCTAAATTGATAATAATTTTATAAATTCAACCAGCATCCACTAATTTATTTAATAATTTAAAATTAATAGCAGTGATCCAGATGAGTGGGATTTACTCACCTTTATTTTCGAATTTGCTGATCGTTCCAATTTTGATTCTATCACGCAGATTCTATTCAATTTTAACCTCGTATAAGCAAAATTTCAAATTTATATCAATTAACGGTTTCACTTTTAATTATAATAAATTTATTAATTACTTAATTTAAACTAATTTCTGATCAATGAGTTAAAATTATCTTAATTCCATTTTTCCAATAACAACATAGCAGCCTGCCTAGAGATATGCATGCTCGACCCCTCAACATCCATCTTCAAATGTACGCCTGCTTGACGATGTCGCTCGACTCGATCTAGAGCCCAAACAAACTGCACCTTATCCATCTACATCTCATCGCGCGCCCCACGCCATCTTCAACCCTTGACGTCGATGCTTCACTCCTCCGAACACCAATCGCGTGCATCCATCCTTCGGCTAGAATCGTGACCAACACCATCATGGTCATCACGACCCTCCAGTTTTCACGTGCGCAGTCGATCAAGCCCACGCTATCGCGCTCCTGTTCACCCAGAACAAGCGTAACTTCCCCCAAAACTTCATTGCGATCCCCTACGGCCTCCGCCACACACTGCGACCTACCTAGCTTTCCTTGGTCATCTCACGAGCGCTAACTGTCGAAACACACAACAAGAATCGCGACCTCTCTACGCTCCTCTATTTGAAGACCTCCGCCTCCCTTAAGCCACTGAATCGATATTCGCCAATTCATCAACCAGTGAATCCCCAAATTTTAAAATACGACATGATGGTTATCGCATGCTTCACTGGAAGACAAGAGGCGGAGGCTAGCGAGAGGAGGCCTGGGTTTAAATCCAACGATTTCCCTTTTTTTATTTCTCGAACGAATTTCATTTTTTTTTATAATCGGATTGCTTTCGAATTTTGAAAGGAGAAGACGTGATTTTAACGAAGGAAGATGGTTGCTTAAGTACACAATATGGTGGCGCGTCTGTTTCACTAGGCTAGCGCTCTGTTTTGATTTGATTCAATTTATTTAAATATTGAAAATATCTTGTATTATCTACTGTGAAATCTCGATCTCCTATTGAGGCGTGCCGCCTGACGATCCTAATGTTATACCCCTATTTCGACCGCCATGGAACAAGTTTTGAAGTCTAATTTGATCATTCATGAAAGATAGCCTTTTGAATCGACTATTATTAATTAAATTTTCAATATTAATTTCAACGCGTTTCTATTCCGTACGACCAAACGGTAAATCAAAAACGCTACGAAATTTGAAATTCGATAATAACACACTATTACGGATCCAGTGGAACTAGTTTCGTCGAATTCCGAGACCGTGTCTCAGATCGCTATCTTAATGCGTCGATTAAATCGACAATTTCAAAATTTTAGATATCACTTGAAATTCCAGTTTTAAAAACTTATTAACTCAATTCTGATTCAAATAGAATTCATACCAACTTTAGAAATCATTTCAATTCATATTCAACTCCAATTTCAACTATTTATCATTTTCATATTTCGATAAATCGTTATATTTGATATTTAAATCCATTCTATAAATTTCAACCAAAATATTCATATTCAAAAATCAATTTATATTCCAAACTCAATATTTAAAACAATTTAAATATTCAAAATTAAGTGTCGGAAAAATCCGGATCGTTACATTTCGGTAGTAGCTTCATGAACTACTATTTATCTATTCCGCTGCGTATTATTGTATTACTCTGTGTCTGTGATTCTGCAATCGATTTATTTACTATATATGCTAAGTTTTAGCCAAATATAAAATAATATATATTGTTTTGAGCAATTCAAGTCTGACGTATGTGGTTTATTGTCGAATTGAATGTTTAAAATGGCTGACCGTTATAATTATCATATTAAACACTACCACTTTTCAGACTTCAACAAAGCCAGAATGTTATAAAATCAAAATTTTCAATTTTTAACATTTTAGTCCGCGCATGGCCGCGGAAAGAACATTTGGTATTTGAAAAAATAAATCAACAATTTACGAGATATGCCGATTTATAGTTTCGCTAAATAAGCACAATTTGCCGTTGCAAGCTGCGCTATCCATTATTTTATTAGAAAATTCAACGGTATCGATCCTGATTTTGAAGAAATAGTTAATGAAGAAGTTCCATGAAGTTATGCTGGAAATTGACGAGAACATCTTCAACACAACTTTAATGATGCAACTTCATCAAATATACAAAAGATTGTTGCAATGAAACTAGAGACGCTTTGATTGCTATAGGGCGACGTTGACCTATGTATTGTTTTAATGTTGTATTTCAATTAAACTTCTATATACTGTTGCGTTTCAATCTATTATTTTAATTTGATAAATTATTAATTAGTAAATATTATTTATTAATAATTAATAACTTCAACCCGTAATTATTAGGGTGAATTAATTTAAAAGACAAAGATTTGTATATTTTTTGCCTCAAGGACACGACCTCAATATTTTTTCCACAAAGACAAACATTCTTCAAAAAATTACTCATAAGGACAAACATTTTCCAAAATTATTCATAAGGACAACAAAACTGCTACCGAGCTAAAACTGACATCTAAAAACTGCTATTGATAACTACAAACTGATACCTAAAAACTGCTATCAATAACTAAAAACCGATACCTACAGAAAGTTGTCGTTCAAGATAAAATATTGAAGGTCTGTTCTTGAGACTAAAAAGCTGTGAAATTTTATTCTTGACAATACTTTCCTGTAATTATTATTTATTAACAATTAACAATTTTATTTATTACAAAATTAAATGAAATTATCTTCGCATAAAAAATACAAACAATTTTTATCTTATCCAACTTCTAATCAAAAAGTTATCCGCAGACACTTTAAACCATTAGCCAAATTTGTGCACCCACGGATGATTAAACCAACTTCTTTGGTTTCAAGAATCCAACAAATTATTTCTCTACTTATCCTTCTCTAAATACCGCATCTCTCACCTGAGTAAAACACTCACGCATATCTGTTCCATAAATAAACTACTCCTCTCTTTATTACTCAGGTCTTTCCAAACAGCTAAAATTATATCTGCTTCATAATTGTGGCCGTACGACAAAGAGGAAACAAAGTTAATGAATAACCGATCAGATTTTTCATATTTATAATCGGTTAGTTGAGTATGATCCAAAAGACCGCGATCTGGAATAAAGTTCTCTAAATCAGAAATTTTGTCCAGGTAGTGCCTTTGACTCATTCATATTCTTAATTATACGTTCTTATTTGATATGATCGGGAATTAAACTTTAGATTCGCATTTGCAGTAGTTATAAGGATTCAAATTTCAATTTGTCAGGGTGAATGTTAATTAATTTTGGAATATTTGGGTTGTTAAGTTTTCAGCATTTGGCGTTAGGTAACGGTAGGTTGAAGAAGCAATCATTGAGACAATTGCTTTGGTATAAAGAGATTGTATATTGGACGTATACTCACATAGATTTAAATGGTATATGTTGCTTATTACAGTGCTCTAATTTTTTTGTTGGTTTTCCTTTTGGTGTGTTCAGTATAACACTTAATGTATTGTGTTTTTTCATTCTGTTTTATTCAACAGGGTTTCTTTTTGTTAGCTTTAGCGTTATTAGAAAGAAAAGCGATTTTACAAGTCAATAAGTTGTGTACCACCGCTTCATATAACTGATTGGAGTTTGAAAGTTTGTCCCTTGGTGTTGAACAAGGTTTATTATGAGCATGGTTGGCCTCTTTAGAGATGGATTGAGGTAACTTAGATTTTGGCTGCTTGCTTGAAAGGTTATCATTCTTTTATGAATAGAAGTGAGAGTCCAGGAAATTATAGTTGCTCATATAGTTTTGTTTGAAAATTTGTATGTCTTTTGGGACATGTAAAATGAATCAATCTTCAAGCAACTCTTCAAATTTTCCCAGCGCAAATATCTTTATCACCTACAATAGCTTGAAAATTCGATTTATATGGCATGTCAAGTGAAGTATGTCGTTGTATCTTAAGTAGCAATATAGTTAGTGAGTGTTTTTCCCCAACCAATTGAGAATGAATGTTTTGGACATTTTGATTATGATAGTAAGCAAGTCAGTATCTTTAAGTGACTTCATGCTTAGTATATTTATTGCTCTTAGCACAAATTATTTGAAACCAAACCAACAACACCCCTTCCCCCTCAAACCCCCCAAACACACGCAAACAAAAACCCTCGTCGGGGGTCAAAAGTTGAGTTTTTCAATCATCTTCATCATGATTATTATTACTTTCTAGAATCTTATCAGATTAAACTTTTACTCGCTAATGATGCTGTACAATTTTTAGTACATATAACTGACCGTAAGTGGTTTATCATTCATGCATCCTTAGTTATTAATGGAGCAAGGCGCGAAGCCTCCTTCGAGCCTTGGCGCATGGCGCGGCAAATGATGCATGTTTTTTTAATTTAATGTGCATGTTTACAATTTTTTTAAATAAATTTAATATATATATATATATATAACAATCAATTTAAAAAGTTCAATATAATTTATATTTAACATATATAATAAAGATATTTTGACAATTTGAAAAAACCATCATCAAATGTAATGTTATAAACATAAAATTTCAAGCATAATAGTGTTTAAAACTAATACCCAAGGTAATAGTTCATATTATCAATAAACTAGAAATCTGAATTTGATTCAGGATTCAGCTATCATATTTTCTAAGCTAATATCTACAAAATCATATTCATAAGGTTCGGCATATTTCTCGTCTGTCTCATATCGATTGACAATTTATTCAGTGCGACCGTAATAGGGATAAACTTATCAAAGTTCGTTGGAGACTAAAAACCATTCGTTCGAGACGATTTGTTCGTTGCAACAGTAATTAGAATAAATAGTTTGAAGTTCAAAGTTCGTTCGAGATTAACTCGGAGAATACAGCGAGATTATTTGTTCGGTGCAACGGTGGTAATTAGACCTATCGGATCGTATCTGGACCCAACTCCGTTTGTCTCTATTCTAGTTGGGTTGTGTTTTGTCGAGTCTAATTTGTATATTTTAAAACTTTGACATGACTCGAGATGCGATTCAGATCGGGTCGGTTCAAATCTAATTGGATAATAACACTAAAAAGTATATGCATTCTTGCTTTTTTGTCTAATTTTTGGGGTCGAATTATTCTTCATGTTATTTTTCATCAAATAGACCGACTCGGGACTCATCAGATTCAAGTCTGATTCAGATCGGTTTGGTTCGAGATTGTGAATCTTGGTTTTAACATAGTTCGATGCGACAATAATCTTTAATAATAGTTGGTTTGGAAGCGCAAACTTTTGATCGGACCGTAAACTTCCGAAAATACCATTTATTCACATATAATTTAACGCTCATCTAACAAATAAACTCATTTTACAAATTCAACACGTGCGTTTACAAATATTAATAAATATTAATATCACTTGAACATAGGACCTGATAATTTTTTTTTTTACAAATTCAAAATGCTCATATATAATCAAATCTTAATGTCATTTTAAAATAGGATATAACAAATGAAATTCCTTTACAAATTCTTTCTTTATTAACTAATAGCAGAAATATAAATTCAAACTAACAAAAAAAATAGATACTGAAACTTAAAAATAAAAATTGAAACAAACTATGCATGAATTCAACGCAAAATACAACTGAATATTTCTGGAAATTATTTTTTTGAGTGTTTTGAAACATATACAATTTGTAGAACCACTCATGCGCTAAGCGCATGCCGTGACGTTCGTATAAATAGATAGTTTAAAGTTTGTTAGAGATTAGTTCGAAGTGTAATCGTATCATCGTATAAAAAATATATAATACTTTCAACCATTTTTGGGGATTATTTTGGATTGTGAAAAATAAAAAGAAAAAAAAGTTAAAAAATAATAAAATTATGAAAAGGCGCGTTCATGTGCACCATGCCGTATGGAAGAAAGACACAAACGCCGCGCGTTGCGCCGTAGCTCGCCTTTCATAACTATGGACTCACCCAAGTTATATATTAATCCAGGGACATAGTAACTGCTTGTTATTGCATGGCAAGTCACAAATTTCATTTCCGTGACGCTGATCCTCAACACACACACAAAAATCTATGCTTTATCCAGTATTTTCTACTACCGTGATGTATTTTTGATGATTGACAATACTATTGTAATGCAACTGCACAACGCCAAACTAATCTTCTCATCTTTTATGTCAGGCTTCAGTATTATGCTGCAGTTTGCTCATGAGACAACTGGAATGCCATGTACAGCTGTTCATGCTCTGTTTTTACAATTGTATAGTGTTATCATTCCATATACATGCGATGCATTTTGCATTAAAATAGGAAGTAACAGAAGGTTATTCATCACATTCTGAATATTATTAGTTCATTAAGAGTGTTGCAGCAAATATAATCAAACCATATGGGCAATAAGCGATCTCAAAAAACACCAGGGCAGCACTGTTCCCCTGTCGTGTTTCCAGTGAAAAAAAGCAAAACAAAATCAGCCAAAAAAAATGACGTGAATGCTGTTGGTGATGATTCAGCAGAAATAAAGGCTTCTTGTGAACATAGAATTGATATTGGAGATGAAAACTCTGATTTGATAGGATATAATGTTTTCTCAGGGAAGCTTTCCCTTGTCAATAAGTTCAAAAACACAAGTAATGATCGGCAAGATGGCATGAATGGTTCAATTGTGGAAGCTAAAGATGCCAAACTTTCAAGCAAAGCATTAGTTTGGAGCTCCCTTACTCTTTATCTTGAGGATGTTATATCCGTAAGCTCTATTTTTTCACAAAAAAGCTTCTTATATGTATATAAAATAACTGTCTAATGAACTGCTCAGTTGTCATGATTCTAGACTTCACACTATTGTTAGCTCTGGACCTTGTTTGGCTTTCTAGACTATCAATAGCTCTAGAAGTTGCCTTAGGAAAAGTCTAACCTAAATAATTCAATTCTGATTTGAACCACTTGGAAGTTAGGGTAACCACAGTTACTTAAAGTAAACTTGTACTTCTGTATTATGTATTCTCTAATTGAATAATAGAATTATTTTTTCAGCACAAAACCTAATACTTTATTGCAGAACCATTGAGTGTCAGTCGAAAACAGAATAAGGCCACAAATATAAATTCTGATGTACTATAGTTAAAATAAATTGAACTACAATACCCTTGTTTGTTTTTTTTTTTAATTTTTAATTTTATTTATTTATTTACTGATTCAATCTTTTCGAGTTGCAATTTCAACTGTATAGCGAATACTGTTAGTAGGAAGTTTGGATGAAACTTTTTTAGCTAGGTAATTAATACCGGTATTGGTAAAATATTGATCAAGGATTGATCGCAAAATTCTTAAAATATTGGGGGTACTATTGGAGTAATATCTGGATGTTTGTTTGGAAATTAAAATAATATAACAAAAGATGTAAATATTTTTACACTTTAAACAATTGTTAGATTGTTTGATAGTAATACAATATGTAGAATTTGCAAATATCCTCTACTAGGATTTTGTTGAAATATGAGATACTTATGTAATTTTTATGTACTGCAAAATGATGACGTTTGTCTATTTTTCACCCATATTTGCACTTAACATCGGTTTAGTATGGCCGGATTATCGACCAATATCACGATATTTTATAAAGTATATCGCTGACTGGTACTTCAAACGTGTTTAAAAAAAAACATCGCTTGGAGTCCAATATATTGATCATATCACGATATGAACTACGCATATATTTAGGATAGTAATTTTTGGTGAAAAAAGTGTCATCGATAATTTTTGATAAAGTAATTTAATGCTCTTATGTTATCTATAATGCAGGTGTCATACAGTCCTGGTTTACGGCATTTTACACTGCACACATATGTCTACAGGAAATCATGGCTATCTTGTATTGTCAAACCTAAAAAATGTTTACAAGACTTTTGTTTCTTGGCTTCCAGCCCACCAGAAGCCACTAAGTGGGTAAGTGGGTTTGCTGAGCTGCAATGTTTTGTGAAGTGTTTACCCCATCCCATGACATCATCCAAGACGCAATCTTCTGAATTGCTTCCAACCATTCCTCTGTATGATGAACCAATAAAATGTAAAAGCCCACCAAGAGTTCTTGTAATATTAAATCCTCGATCTGGCCATGGTCGTTCTAGTAAAGTTTTTCATGGAAAAGTGGAACCAATATTTAAGGTTTGTGCTAGACTGATTTTTATCCTAGTTTCAGTTTATTTGGTGAACTTTTTCCAACTTGTGTAGATAATTAAGTTTTCATGTGCTAATGCTATAGTATCCTGTTGTAGTATTACTGCATAGCAAGTTGATGTGTGTCGTTTTGTAGTACTGACTGTTTTTGTTATAAACCTCAAAAGGAATACAGATTACCACTGATTTGGGAACTGATTATTACTTTAAGAAAAAATAGCATAAACTAGGTTGACAGATTTTTGTTTAAAATTTACATATCATGGACAAGATAAAGTGATAAACATCGTGCAAGTTACAGGAGGAGCAAATCACCATTTGTATTATAGCAAATAAACATAACATAATATTATATGATGCTTATAGTCCAAAAAATGTTTCAAGTCATTTGACACTCCCCATGTCAACCTTTTAGTCTTGTGTAAAGTTATCTTATACTTATTTTCTTGTCTAACGAATAGTATAATTGGTACATAACCAATTTTTTCTTTATTAATTATATCTTGTATCTGTCACTGGTTAGTGATCACAGGTAATTTTATGCTTAAAGAGTCTGCTAGCGCTAGATGTTCACATATATGAAGTTCAAGGCTTGTAGCTGAAATGATTAGGATACTCTAACCAGTAAATATATAAATAATACCATCTCCAAAAATTGTTTAAATCACCTCACTATCTTGGTTTTACTGGTGAAGCCTCCTACCTGTATCCATGTAAAGTTAGCCTGAGAGAATATATACATTTCTAGCTAATAAGCTATTTTGTTTTGTTGGAGAGTGACACTAGACTTGTCTACTGATATATCCACATTCAGCATCAGTCTTGTCGAATTTTGTTGATCGGTTGATTTTAGTTCTTGAAAGGTAATGCTGAGTTTTCCACGAAGCTTTAGTTCATAAGTTATTTAATTTATTTTGACAGAGCAGGATGACTGCTGTCTGCATACTGACTTGAAATGGCTATTGTTTGCGCCAAAATTGGTCACAAACCCCAAATACCGTGAAAGCACCAGTGTATGAATACAAATGAGCAATATTCAAACACAAATCACAGATCTCAGCAAATAACCCAAAAATGTTTGCACGAAAAATGGGCAAACACCTCCAAGTCGTATGATTTAGTTGATTTTATATTGTTCGTAGTGATTTGGGTGGTTTATGAAAATATGCGAAAAGCAGAGACTAAATTGTAAAAGACACGCAGATTTATAGTGGTTCGGCCAAAACGTGCCTACGTCCACTTTATATGTTATTATCCTTTTCTGATCAGATTACAAGTACAAAGCTTTTATTCCCAGTATATGAAAGTTGTTTGAAAGTTCTATCCGTGCTTGAGCTCTCAAACTTGTCCGCCATTGTTGTACCCCTGCCCCTCTATTTATAGAGTGAGGCTGGGGGCAGAGGTCTTGGATGTATATAGCTGCCGGTGGGCTTGGGCTGAAGCAATCTGGCGTGGCAGAGTTGGTCCGGTCGTGTCCTCCCTTGCTTCTGGTTCGGCAGCGTGTGGAGGTGGGTTGGCTCGGTGGGATATGGTCCGGTGGTGAGTGGATGAAGCCTGGTTCGGCTATGCTTTGGTCCGGTAGTTGTTGGAGGTGGGTTGGTTCGGCGATGAATTGGTTCGGTCATGCTTAGGAGATGGGCTGGTTCGGTAGGTGTTGGAGACGGTTTGGTTCGGCTAGGAAGGAAAGTGGTGTTGGTTCGGCTAGAAAGGGAAGTGGAGTTGGTTCGGCTAGGAGGGGAAGTTTGGACCGACAGTGCTTCCTTTCATTTGGCTCGGTTATATCTCCTTTATACGAACTCCGATTAACCTGAAATTTGAAACATAGCCTCTCCTCATCCTTATCACCATCTCCAATCAATTTCGTTCCGATCGGAGCTCAACCAAATTTTGACGTCGTCGATCGTAGTCTTGATTCCAATCGATCTCCAACCCCGATATTCAGTGTTCCTTGCCAATTTGTTGATATTTCAGTTTTTACCCAAAAAATGGGATAACACTTTGCCCCCCAAAACATGCCTTGTGATAACAAGGCGTGTTTTGAATAATTCTGAATCCAATATCCTAAGTCCATAACCATATTGCCAGAGTATGTTATCCTCGACTGCTCCGAGTCGATGTCCAATTCCAAATCCGATAACCAAAGCTTTGGCCAGTTCCATATCCATTCGAACTCGACAACCGAGTCCTAATCCATCCTTATCCAATAGCCAATAACCAAATCCCAGACCTCTCCAGGTTGATATCCGAATCCATAACCTTTCCGGGCTCTGGCCAAGCGCAATTCACACTTGATGTCCCTGGTCCAGTGTCCCTGGACGTTGAGCTAACCTCTCCGAGTTCTTTCCAAGCGCAATCCATACTTGATGTCCTTGGTCCAGTGTCCCTGGACGTTGTACAATGCCATGGCTTAAGTCCTAAGCCGAATCCTGGTCTCTCCGGACCCTTGTTGAGCATAGTCTATACTCAACGACCTGAAACATTAATCGATAATACGGGGCCTAAGTCCTAGGCCGAATCCTGGTCACTTCGGACCCTTGCCGAGCATAGTCCATACTCGACGACCTGAATGAGTCAATTTACCATGTTCGGGCAAAGCGACTCACCTCTTGCCAGCCATAATCCATATCCGACGACCGTTATCAAAAATCAGATAAAAATCCAATCAAAATCCAATCCAAAATCCAAATTCGAAATCTAAATCCAAAATCCAAATCAAAACCAGAAAACCAGAAATCCAAACCAGCATCCAAAACCGAAAACAATCATCCAAAGGAAAACCAAAAAGCAAGCAAAACCAGGAGCTTAATCCAAGCTTCAAAACCAAAAACCAAAAAGAAATGCAGTGTCCAATCCAAAAGCAAAAGATAAATTTCACAAACCATAGCATCGCAGTTTATCATCATTCAGAGCATGCCTAGGGGCTATCTTCGTCCCCATACATGTGTAAATGACTTGGTTGCTTGCCAATAGTTCGCTACTTATTCCATATTATCCTGATCAATGGATGATCAATCGACCATCGTTCCTGGGCCTCCCACCATCGTAGCTTGAGGTGGGCGGCGGTTGCTCCTGCTCCACCGTTGCATTCCGAGGTCTAACATATTGTGGCAGCTGTCCATTCCTTACATGCTCCTCAATTATGTCCTTTAAGTACCTGCAGCAGTCGGTGTCGTGTCCATCCAAATCATGGAAGAGACAGTGCCTTCCTGATGTCCTTTCCCGTTCTGTTGGTTCTCTCCTAGCTGCCTCCGGTAGGGAAGGCGATTCCGAGTATCGCTCCAGCGTCTCGTTCAATCCTGTGTATGTGGAAAACTTTGGATCCTTCCATTGCTTCCTAGCATTTCCAGAATCATCGTCCAACTTCCTTTTTCCTTTGTCTTTATCCGAACCTTTGCTGGATGATCCTCCAACCTCAATTGCATTAACCTTTTTTAACTTTAAATCCGTACTTGCATCTTCTTGCCGAAGGAACCTTTCTGCCTCGTGAAAGAATTCGTCGAGATCCTGTGGGGGATCTCGTATCAGAGATACCTTGAAATCCGAGTTCTCTCTGACTCCGGATACTGCTGCCATTAAAACCATCGATGGATCGGGCCGATCCACCGAAGCAACTGCGACACTGAATCGAGTTAGAAAAGCTCTAAGTGATTCATCTATCCTTTGCTTTACCGATGTCAATGTCATCACGTTCTTCGGTCTCTTGGCATGAACCCGAAACTGTCCCAAAAACCTTTCCACCAATTCCCTCCAAGTCCTGATAGATCCTTTTTCCAGCTGCCTAAACCACATCGCAGCTAAGTCCGTCAAGTACAAAGGGAAGCATCGGGCCATCACTTCCTCCGATGCCTCCAGCACCTCCATGTGTCTGGTGTACCTCATCAAGTGATCCGTAGGGTCTGCCTTGCCATCGTATACCTCCACGCTAGGTGGCTTGAACTTAGGTGGATTCTGAGCCATCCTTATTTCCCGAGCAAACAGACTCCTGTTCACTCCTTCCAAGTCTCCGTTGGTCAAACCACCTCGCACAGTCTTCCTGATTATATCTACCAATCCAGCGTTGTCTGTTGGGGGTTGCCCCCGAGAGAATTCCGGTACATACTCTTCATGTGGCTCGCTAGCAGCAACGTTGGTTCTAGCCTGTTGAACTCCTTCCAAAGGTCCTCCTGTGTTAGATCCTGCGGGCCTGCCCCCAAGCCCTTGTTGATTGCCCTCTGGCTCTGTATCCTGTCCTCCATTGGGTTTCATAACCCTAGCTCCTTATCTTGCATCCACAGCCGCTGTAGCTGTTCCTAAGTTCTGCGCCCCTGCAGCTCTCATTTGCTCCAAGAAAGTCTGCATCATCTCCTGTTGACTCTTCAACAAGCTCTCTTGCAGTGAATTTGTTATGGCTTCCATTTCATCCCGGGTTATGTAGATCGAAGCCGGTCCTTTCTCAGCTCCGGAGGATGCTTGTTGACTTCCTTCCGGTTGGCTTCTCTCAGCCCTTTGCTTTCTACTATTTTGCCTAGTCATTGTCTTCCAAATCCAAACTTCTATCCGATGCAGCGGGCGCTAGTCCTTCTCAGTGAAAGCACCAAAGTGTTTGCGGCAAAATTGGTCACAAATCCCAAATACCGTGAAAGCACCTGTGTATGAATACAAACGAGCAATATTCAAACACAAATCACAGATCTCAGCAAATAACCCAAAAATGTTTACACAAAAATGGACAAACGCCTTCAAGTCGTATGATTTAGTTGATTTTATATTGTTCGTAGTTATTTGGATGGTTTATGCAAATATGCGAAAAGCAAGGACTAAATTGTAAAAGACACGCAGATTTATAGTGGTTCGGCCAGAACGTGCCTACGTCCACTTTATATGTTATTCTCCTTTTCTGATCAGACTACAAGTACAAAGCTTTTATTCCCAGTATATGAAAGTTGTTTGAAAGTTCTATCCGTGCTTGAGCTCTCAAACTTGTCCGCCATTGTTGTACTCATGCCCCTCTATTTATAGAATGAGGCTGGGGGCAGAGGTCTTGGATGTATATAGCTGCCGGTGGGCTTGGGCTGAAGCAATCTGGCCTGACAGAGTTGGTCCGGTCGTGTCCTCCCTTGCTTTTGGTTCGGCAGCGTGTGGAGGTGGGTTGGTTCGGTGGGACATGGTCCAGTGGTGAGTGGATGAAGCCTGGTTCGGCTATGCTTTGGTCCGGTAGTTGTTGGAGGTGGGTTGGTTCGGCGATGAATTGGTTCGGTCATGCTTAGGAGATGGGCTGGTTCGGTAGGTGTTGGAGACGGTTTGGTTCGGCTAGGAAGGGAAGTGGTGTTGGTTCGGCTAGGAAGGGAAGTGGAGTTGGTTCGGCTAGGAGGGGAAGTTTGGACCGACAGTGCTTCCTTTCATTTGGCTCGGTTATATCTCCTTTATACGAACTTCGATTAACCTGAAATTTGAAAAATAGTCTCTCATAATCCTTATCATCATCTCCAATCAATTTCGTTCCGATCGGAGCTCAACCAAATTTTGACGTCGTCGATCGTAGTCTTGATACCAATCGATCTCCAACCCCGATATTCAGCATTCCTTGCCAATTTGTTGATATTCTAGTTTTTACCCAAAAAGTGGGATAACAGCTATGTACGCTATTGATTTTCAAGCAGTTTTCCATTCATGTGTCATCTTCTTTCCACATAGACATGTTGCATTTGAATAGTTTGAATTGAGATTGCTAGTATCTTTTACTAGTTTTGTATACTTTGCTCATAATTTATCTTTCATCATACATTCTATCTTACCGAGTTATATACCATTAACTTGAAGATTGGTAACTGCACACACGCTTTTCTTCTTCTGATATATTATGTATGGCTTAATCTTAGAGTACAGGTCCTATTGGTGATCTGACATAATCACCCATGATAAATATGAAAACATTACCATAGTCAGTGGCTGGACAAGAGCATCAATCTGAGAACCAGGACTCTATTTTGTATCTGGGGACAGGAAACTTTCAAAAACTTGGTGAATATACCAAACTAATAAAAATATGTTGGGCCATTTACCAATTAGTTTGACTTTCAGGGTAGCTTAGTGATGAACACAAGATTAATTTGCGGTTGTTCTCTGTTAGACTCCTAGTTCATTACTTGTTTGACAACTCTAGCCTTTTCTGCTCAGCTCATGGTTATTAGCCTATTATGGCAAAAACTTACTGGCCATGTGTTTCTTTCAACTACAGTCAAATGTCATTCAAATCTTTGACTTACACAATTTGATGTATTGTTATTATTTACTACACTATTACTATTACCACTATCATTATTATTACGAGCTATTTTGTACGTGTAATGCATGTGTATATAAAAGTATTCTTGAGTAAATTATATAATAATCTGAAATCATTAAATTTTAATTTTGTATATAGCTTTATTGAATATGTAAACTGGAAATATAAAGGGAATACTGTAAACATTTTTGTTGGTTCTGTGATTCGAACTCCCGACCTCATTTATATATCAAAATTTACAACTAAACGTTAACCTTTGTCATTATTGAGATTCGAACTCGTGAACTTATTCGTATATTGAATTTTACTATTAAAAATCAATATTAACTTTCATCACTACTGGGATTCGAACTCTTGATCTTACTCATATATTGAATTTTACAACTAAAAAATAAACGTTAACTTTTGTCGTTACCGAGTTTCAAACTTATTACCCCATTTGCATATAAGAGCATTTTGGCAAATTCATGGTCGGACCAAAAAATGTTATTACTCTATTCCATTCTTTTATAAAGATTTTATTCACAGCTTGCTGGTTTTGAAATGGAGGTGGTCAAAACTACATGTGCAGGTCATGCGAAGAAACTTGCTTCTACTATTGACTACAGTTCTTGTCCTGATGGTAAATATATCACCAAACAATACGTAGTGCTTTTAATGATACATATCAGATTTAAGTGACACATTTACAAATTTCAAACATTTTAACAGGTATTATATGCATTGGTGGTGATGGAATTGTAAATGAGGTACACAAATTTATTTATTTTTTCGCAATTGATTAACAGATTTGATCCTAGGACTTTTGGCTACAAACCCGAGTGCCTTGCCACTAGGTTTTGGGCCTATGGAATTTGGCTGCAATGTTGTCTAACACAAATAATTAGTTGTATCTTTCTTTTCGTTTCTTCTTATTTATTTATTGGTTGTAACTTGGTAATTAGTTATCGAAGGGATTGAATCCGAGGTTCTGTAGATCCACAGTCCTACTGCAAATGGAACTTAGAACCTGTATTGACTATATAATATTAATACTTACAAATCGTAAACTTCAAACACAAAGAAATCGAGAAGGCCAACTTAGCAACAATTTTAGCTTCTTCTCTTGAAATAAAAAGATTAAATGAAATACAACAATACGGGGATTAATACTTCCAAATTGTAAACTTCAAACATTAATTCGACCCTGAAAAATCACAAAGAAGTCGAGAAGGCCAACTTAGCCACATTTTTAGCTTCTTCTCTTGAAATAAGAAAAGATTAAATGAAATACAACAATCTGGGGATGAATTTCAGTAAAGTCCTAACCTTTCTGACCATTTTATCAACCAAAAACCCTTAACATTATATTTCTAAGATGAATCGACATTAAAGGATCGAATTAAGTTTGTTATGGCTCCCACACCAATTATTCCTCGTAGTGTCTGTATACATTATATGTTAGAAAATTGATCATGTGTGCTTCTGTATAATAATATGATGTAGGTTCTTAATGGGTTACTTATCAGAGATAACCAGAAAGAGCCCTTTTCAATCCCAATTGGCATTATTCCTGCTGGTTCTGACAATTCTCTTGTTTGGACTATTTTGGGGGTGCGGGATCCGGTTTCTGCTGCAATGACTATTGTGAAGGTAAGTAATTACATTATAGAATTAGCTTTTGTATAAAGTCCAACTCCTTCCACTTGGATGCTTCCATAACAATGTCGGTTTACGTAATCTTACCCTTTTTAAGTATGTTCAACATTAAACTGTACATGATGGATTGCTGTTGATGTGTTATTCTTTTACATGAGCATTTACAGACTTTGTTTTGATATACTAATTTTATCGATCATTTGCACAGACTCTGTTCCCCAAGGTTCCAACGAGTTTTCAGAAAAATGCAATTTAGTACTGCATCTTGTTTTTTTTAATAACTTCCTCTTCTTTACATTGTACTCATTGATCTTTCTAGTCTAAAATGTGCTGTAGTAATTAATGTTCTTTTCACCGCCTACTTGTGAATAACGTGAACTCTTGATTTTCGATGTAATCAATAAATGTCCATATTTTTTAGTCCTCGGTATATCTGAAAAGGCAATAAGTAAAATGGGTACTAAACCTTTTTTATTCACATTCTCCAACATTCTAAAAGAACATCACTCCTTTTTAGGTTTTATGTTCAGGAGTTATGATCTAGTAAGTAATATGGTTGATTCCCATCTGATAATATACCTTGATTGCTGAAAGGGATGTTCTTTTGACTAACATCACGTATCTTATAATACTCCTTAAGATACCGGATTAAGAATAACCATGCAATTTATGATTGAGAAGTAACTGCTAACAAACAACTTCAAGATGTAAATTTGACAATAAGGAAGCTTAGAACAAGGATAGAAGGAGATAGCATTCTATTAAGCACTATGCTCCTATAGCAGCCGAGCTGCTTCATCTTATGTTTTTTTTTTCTTTTCTTTTTTTCTACAACATAAAAATAAAACTTGTAAGGTAACCTTATAGTCATTCTGATAAATGAAAAAGTTGGCAGGGATAGAGCAGGCTATGGCTGGTCTTTTCACATTTATCTTTGAGTAGTATGTACTAGAAGAAATTTGTTTATCTTATCATTCTCTCTCAGTATCAGCAATCTAATGGGATTTTATGTTCAGGGCGGTTTCACTCCTACAGATGTTTTTGCTGTAGAATGGATCCAGAATGGGATTATTCATTATGGCACAACAGTTTCATACTACGGTTTCCTTAGTGATGGTAACTTTGGAACTATATGCTTGATAAATGTACTTTTACGTTTAACATCCATTTCCCCAAGTTGTCAAGTGCCTGGTTATTAACGTGAATTAATGTGAGATTATAAACTAAGATCATAGGTCTAATTTGATATACTAAAATCACTCTAATAGGATTTTTTTTCCAAATTTATTGTCTTGGCTTATCTAAGGAAGTTAATATCTCCATTGCATTCTCCAAAAAATTTGATGATTGTATATCATATTATGGTCGTTGTTTGTAAAGCAACCATCATAGGTCCATACGTCCTTTTGGGTGTGCTGTGCATACTGATAGTACATGAATCAGCTCACATTCAAGAGTTTAAAAGGCTAAATTTTTTCCACAAGTGGTACTAGTTGGTTAATTTTTTTAGAAGAATTAGAACATTTGGATTCGGAACTCAATAATTAACTAATGTATTTCACAAGTTTAAATTCAGAAAGGTACAAGACAGTACATGTATACAGTTTCACAAAAAATTAATGTTGCAGTGCCACTAGTTATGAAATTACAGTTTCAGTATTGGAAGTGGTTTTTTTTTTACGTAAAAAATGTGCGCTCGCACACACACAAACAAAATCTTCTTAACAGCGTTTGTCAAATTAATTTCAAATTATAAAACTGTTTGGGAGCACAGCGTACCTTGTTTTTGTTGAATAAATTATGATTTTGAAAAGTTAAAATTGTCACGTTAACATTGCGCTATATATATTATAATTCTAAAGCCAGTTCTTGTTGCTACAGTCTTGGAACTTTCTGAAAAATATCAAAAACGCTTTGGCCCTCTCCGATATTTTGTCGCTGGATTTCTCAAATTCCTATGCTTGCCACAATTTAGTTTTGATTTGGAATATCTTCCTGCATCAACAAACCTATCAAATAACGTAAAGCTGGAAAATCTGGAAAATCGAAGTAAGACCGATGTGTCTGATCTTTTCACACAAGTGATGAGAAAGTCTGATCGAGAAGGGCTTCCTAGAGCGTCTAGTTTGTCTACTATAGACTCAATTATGACACCTAGCAGAATGTCAGGAGATATGGATACCTCCGCCAGTACACTTCCAAGTGACGAACCTTCGGAATTCGTTCGCTGCCTTGATCCCAAATCAAAACAATTATCTTCTGCCAGAAGTAATTTAATTCAAGAGCCAGAAGAAGTTGTCCGACCCCAAGTGTCTTTATCATCTACCCCAAACTATCCAAGAACCCGGTCAAAATCCAGAGGGGACAAAGTTTGGACTGGTTTGAGTATAAACACAACATCAGATTCACGTTTATCATGGGCTAATGATAAAGAAGAAATTTCCTCAACTATTTCGGATCCGGGTCCAATATGGGATTGCGAACCAAAATGGGATCATGAAGCTCATTGGGGCGAGAGTGAGAATCCCATCGAATTTCAAGGCCCCCCATATGATATAGAACAAGGCACTATCAATGAATTTGTTCCCAGTCTGGATGAAAAATGGGTTGTTAAGAAGGGAAAATTTCTTGGTGTTTTGGTATGTAATCATTCATGCAAGACTGTTCAAAGTCTAAGCTCACAAGTTGTTGCTCCGAAAGCTGTGCATGATGATAACACTTTAGACCTGCTGATGGTGAGAGGAAGTGGGAGGTTTCGGCTTTTGAGATTTTTCATACTTCTGCAATTTGGACGGCACCTTTCACTACCTTATGTTGAATATGTTAAGGTATGCTTTTATTTGCTTTGTGATGGTAGCAAATAATCCCTGGTCACACTTTGTTTGGCCATCGAGTTGCTCCCTCTTCTGAATATTGATTACCGTTTTGTATACACTCGTTTATACGAGTGTTAAAATACATTCATCCTGGTTTGTAAATGCAACAAACTAAAAGTGATCCGTAATAATTCTTTATTTAGCATTGACGTTTCAAATATGGCTGTTTAACACTCATAAACCGATGGAAGTACACAACTTACTTATTGAAACATGCTTGAACTCTATATAAACAACATTTGTTAGCTTCCATATACGTAGAAGTCAAAAAATAAAACTATAGGAAGCATCAGGTACAATTTAATCCCTTTAAATTTACAATTGACATAAGCAGGATGCATGATGCTATGAAATACTTGTAGCAGAGATAATCATGCTGTAGTTATGTCAGCTAAAAATACTGTAAATAGGAGATTACATATTATATTTGTGAATACATAGAGCCCTAATCCTGAAGAACCCTAATTTGAGTTTCATTCCACAGAAATCGTGTAATTAGTGATATGGAACGCCAAGTGCATCGCTCAGAGCATATGAGAACAGTAGCTATTAAATTTTTATGCCTGCCCGTTGTTGGAAAAAGCATCTTTTGTTCCTCAATTATTTAAAATTTGATTAAAAAAATGCAAACAAAATAGAGAAGGTAGCAACTTCCGTACATAATAACACGAGAAATCATAAGCACAATATTACATTGTCTTTAGTTGGTACACAACCCTTATACAATTCTTTTTTCTCTTTTGAAAAATTAACCTCTCTTAGAGTTATACTCACTCCGGAAAACATCTACGAATCACCTTCTATATACTTGGAAGCCTTTAGAGTTTTATTTTTCTATATGATTCTTTGTTTTCTCCAAGGGTCAGAAAGTACTAAACCTATCTTCATATTGACCTGATGGAAGAGTCTATAAACTATCATTCATACTTTCTTAGCAATAAAAGAAAATTCTAAAAGCTCTTATTTAATGCATCACTCCTGTTAAATAACGTTTCATATATTTATCATTATTTCTCAAATATTCTTTGATGTGCGAGCATACACGACCTTTTTTTTAAAACTTTATACGAAAGCGTAGCTTGTTTTTCTCGCAAAGTATAATTAGGCCATCACACCCGAAGACCGACAAAAACCTACTTAGCAAGGTCGATCAAGATCTTACATAGTCCAGTTGTATGTCCGACCAATAAGTCTCACTCCCAAGGCAAGCCCACCTCATCATCCCTGGTCGGAGCTTTGTTGGTCTTTTCTTCAAAACAATGCATCCTCAAGCCTCGTCGAGCAGCATCTCCCAACCATCCTCCGGTCACCTCCACGAGTTGTCCGCTACCATATTAGCGGCTCAAATAAAGGCAAGTCCCAATCAGTCCATCATTCAATGTGCCTTGTCTGATCACCTTCCCGTCCATCCAAACCCTCTCGGCGACTAGTCTTCTTGTCCGCCTCACTTTGTCATATGCGGACATGACGGCGACACCACATTGTTCTCTTGAGAAAAGTAGCGAAACCATATCGTTCATTCGACATACGTTGTCCCTGTACAACAACCTCTCTGCACCATACCTATCCTCTGATGAAAGCATGTTGTAGTACTATCCGCCACCTAACACACATCTGAATCACTCCGTCCACCTCGGCATCCGAGCTGGTAAGCCTGCCAATGGATACTCAAAAAATTCGAAATCCGTCCATATCCGTATTCAGAAAGCGTATAAATATCTTATATTCGGAAAACGAATAAGGACACAAATACGAGCATTCGAAAATCATCCGTTTGGTTTTTCCAAGAATATAGCTTATATTATGTGTATTTAGTACAATGAAAGATGTTTATTTATTATTTTACTAAGTACTTTATCTTATATGAATTTAATGCATATTAACTAGTCAAAACAATTTATCATCATCATATTTTTGTTTATTTCTCATACTTTCATAATCAACGGGACTGAAATTTTGTATGTTAAAACCAAAATTTTCTATTTATGATATTTAATTTATTGATCGTCGGCTCATAGGATAAATATTCGATTTTCGTCCTTATCCATGGATGCGGATATCTGATATTTGTAAATGATTTCTGATGTGGATGCAGAAATGACACTATCTGCAATTAGAAGTATCCATTGATAGACGTACGGGCTGGCCGCATTTAGACCATAAATTGTACCAACTGCTCTAAAGAAAATTGACATTCTAGGTATCAATCCAAGTCTGTCAAAGCATGATTTACAATTACAAATAGGAGAATTCATGTACTTGTACAGAGAGCAAATTAATTTTGTTTTCCACTTAATTCTTGATTATTTGAGCTTTTGAAGAGCCACTAATGTTCATTCGTGTAACCGAAAATTCTAGACATCAATACTATAAGAAGGCATAATGAACGTAGATTTTCTTTAGACCGAACCACTATATATTGTGTGTTATTTACTTGCATCGCACTTACTCCACATTTATCAGTTTAAATGATGTTTTTAGTAAGCAACCTTCACTAAAGATCTTAGTCACTAACGCGAGGTTGGATAAGAAATATGGTCAACAAAAAGCATGGACTTACTGTTCGATTTGGTGGATTATCTTTATAATCACCCTCTATAACCCAATTGTTGTCCTCAATCTTTTATTATCATTTTCAATTTGAGACAAAACTTGTTATGTGAAAAAATAAGGTAATATTTGGTTTGAAAACGAATTTTATGTTGCGTTTTCATGCTTTAAAATGCATGTAAGAGAAAATGAAGTGGAAAACGGTTGATTTCGAAAGTGATTTTAACATACAAAATTGAAATTAAGTTTTTCCCACACCTTTTGACATATATAAAAAATTATCTTTATTATTCATTTTCTCCTTTATGGGATGATTATGATTTTCTAACTTCTTCTTTTCCACGTCATTTGACATAAATATTGAAAACGGAAAACATATAACGTGTTTTCAAGTCAAACACTACCTAGATCATTGGGCTTATTTTTCACTAGCTACACATTCTAAATCAAGTGATGTGCAAGCTCTTACGATTTGTAACAACCAATACTATGTGCAACTACTTTGAACTCACTAGTTGTTTCCTACAAGATGTCAAGACTCGATATCTTCATCAATAGTGATTTTCTATCCACTATCATTTGAACTCTGAAATTATATTGTCAACTTCTCTTTTGTATCCACAAACAAGACGTTCTTGAGCGCTTCTCTATGCGTTGCTCCTTGAAAATTTTGAATAGCTAAGGTAATCTTTGGTATGGAAGTGAGTTTTGTGTTTTCAACATCTATATTAACATGCACAAGTGAGAAGAAAAAAGGTGAAAAACGATAGATTTGGACAATAGTTTTAACATATAAAATTAAAAATAATTTTACTCGTATTTTACTTTTTGGGAGACGTCAAAAACAATCTTCTCCCTTCCCTTTTTTTCTATGTCAAAACGATTAGAATTTTTCAACCCCTCATTCACTCCCAAATCATTTAACATACATATTGAAAATGGAAAATACAATACTCATTTTCAAGTCAAACATTATGTAAGTTTTTACAGAAAAATAAACCAAATCACCATACCTTTTCTCTTTCATTAAGATAATGCAGCCGCTGGATACTTTCATCATCTTCGCTGTTGGCGAAATCATACTATCCATGGACTCTGACCTGCTTAATGATATTGTATTTCTACAAATTCTTGAGAAACTCTATATGGTATTCAAGAATATGTGTATAAAAGAGAAGATTTTGGCAACTTAAGTTGAAATTCTTGAGACGGTTGTTCAACCAATCTCCTTAACTATGCATTTTTGTAGTTATTATTCCAAATTTAAATTAACCGTGAACCGTTTATTATTATTATTACTATTGATATTATACATTGCAAGTCAAAAATATGTAATATTTTTTTTATTCTTTTAATGCCGATGCTCAGGGATAGAGGCAAAAATAGATGAGTTAGTGTTAGGTTGACACTTGACTGCAACACTACATCAAATCATTCGATGATTTTCCAAAAATAAAACAAATACCTACAAATAATAATTATAACATTTACAACAATAACAATAATAGAAATAATATCAGCGATAATAACAATCAATATCAAAGATGATAATAATAATAATAGCAAAACTACTTGTAAAAAGAAAACAATAATAACAAAAAATGATAATAATAATACTAATAACGATAACAATACAATGACGCTAACAACAACAACAACTATAGATCAATATAGTAATCTGTAATATGTGAATTTTGATTAGTAAGAGCAACATTGGTGGATATTTAAATAACACGAAGCATTGATATAATTTTTCCTACAAGAAATCACTTGAGAACGGAATTTTTTTGGAGAAGTACAAGAATAAATAAACTTATCCACCCAGGAGGAAAGAGTAATGGAAATGACGTAAACAAAGCTGTAGATAATACATGAGAGATCAATTTATAAAGGTAAAGAGAAAAGATGATAGATTAATGTACATTAAAATATTCAAACAATTAAATCTGAATATAATTGGTATAATTGGTGTATGTACACCTAAGTTGGATCGGATGAAAACACAAAACAAAGGTTTGAAATTTGTTAGATAAAATTAAGCAATCAATACCAATCGATGATTTTTTTTTTCCAAAAGGGCATGTGAGAACAGATGGTAGAGAGTGCACAAGGGTCCATGAAAGATTCCACTTTTGGATGTAAAATAAGGTAGAACCACCCCTTTGTTATTTTGTTAGTATTTGACTAAGCTATAACAAATAATTTTTTCTATAAATAAGGAATATTTGATGACATACAAAAGTGAGTCGAATAAAACACAAATTGATTATTGTTATATATAAACATACACACATCATGTAAAGATCGTGAGCATGAAGAAATTCTAACAAGCCAACATTGCCTTTTAATTTTAGATATACTAAGGAATTAAATTTAAGATATATGAGTAATGTGTATAAAAAGATAGGTGAAAAGAATCAGATAATGACGAACTAACAAAATTCAATGAATATACGATGAATTAAAGAAAACGGTAGTTACGATGATATAACATAGCTATGGACAAGCATATCAAATGACATAAAATGAAAGAGTTTGAGAGAAATTAAAAGAATATTTTACGAAGAAAGAAACATGTTGCTAAGGTAAAGAACTTCAACAATATGTACAGTGGAAGGTAAGTTTTAAAACGTAGTAAATTAGCATAAGATGAGAGAATTTAGATAGACATAAAAAAATATAGAAACTAAGCATTGTTTGATCAAACAAAACGTTTATAAAAATACGTATGACAAACTAGGTACAAAAGGAAGGAAAAATATTTATAGGTTAGAAAAACATATGAATAAATTCTCATTATTTAGAAAAAATAAAAATGCATTAACGACGTAAATATGGGAAAGATACCCAATTACTTCATGAAGAAAACTGAAAAAGAAGCAGAACAAATAAATAACACATAAATGAGTTACAAAATATAAAGTAAAGAAAACAAAGGCACGGGACAAAAAAGTGAAAGCAGTTGGTCGAGATAATAGCCTATAAAGACGCGAAAAGCATTAGCAAGTAAAAAGATCGTGACTTATAAACTTAATAAAATATTAATAGAAGAAAAAATATCGATCGAATGAAGAGAATGATAATATCAACGGTTAAGAATAAGGAAGATGTACAAAATATGATAGAGGAATTAAACTAACGAGTCATACAATAAACTATGACAAAGAATAATTAAGCAAAAAAACAGATCCTCAATATTAGATGGATAACCAATTCAATTTTGTGTCAATTAGGTTTGCCAAAAGCTAGTCATTTAACAAGACGATTAATGAAACAGTTAAGAAATAAACAAAAAGATCTAATTGTATTCTCTGTAAGTTTGGAAAAAACATATGATATAGCATCAAAATTAAGGTGAGAGAGATATTTTGGTCAGAGTCCTAGAATTTCAGTCATTTCGGTTCGATTTTGAATCAAAGTCGAAATAGAATCTATTAAGAATTCCAATTCCGATTATTTGATTTATAAAAAGTTATAGCATACATGTATTAAAAAGTTTAGTGTAAATGTGGAAAGACTAACGAGTTCTCGATAAAGGTAGAGTTACACCAATTCTAAGTTTATTTTTGCGTTGGTTTAAGATTAATTAAAAGAACAATCTCAAGATGGTCCATGATGTTTGTGGATGACATTTTGCTAATTGGTACCTTAAAGAAAAAATAGAACATTTTTTTCTAGAGAAATACATTAGAACGAAAGTGTTGAAACTTATTAGAACTAAAATTAAGTATATGACACACAACTTTAGTAAAGAATTAAAATGTAATAACAATAAATATACGAAATAAAATGATTTACCAAAAAGATACGTTTAAATGGCTAGGTTCAATAGTATATGAAGGTGAAGAGATAGAAAACGATATAACAAATCAAATCATCACAAGTTGAATAAAACATAAGCTAGTTCCATTTATGGGATAAATATTAACAAACAAATTGAAAGATTTTCTTTTCGAACATTGAGTACACCAAATGTACCGTACGGAATAAAATGAAAGAAAAAAAAGATAAATGTAGAAGAAATGAAAATGTTAAGAGTAATGATTGGAATTACAAGGAAATATAGAATTAAAATAAAACAGCGAGAATAAAAGAAGAAGCGACACGTATAAATGAAAATAATAATAATAAGAAAATTATATTTGTCACAAGGAGATAATAGTACGACAACCAATTTAATCTATAGTTGATATCATTGTTGGGAAGTGTCGCTTCTAATTAGATGACCTTTCCGTTCACAAGTGATCAAATTTGATGAAAGTGATCAAATTAGATGAAAGGGATACAAACTAAACAAAGACTATAACAAGCTTTTTATGCTTCAATTAGGAGGAAATTTTAGAAGTACAAAATCATATTATATCAAATTCATATAAAATTTGAACCCATATACACTCTTTCCTCTATCTGAAGAACTACTCTTTCCAAGAGTTTATTCCATTCTTGAAAATTCCTAGAACTTATTTTCTTATTCTGTATATGTGCATAAATACAAATGCTTTGTGATTTATGCGTTTCTCTGTTGAGTTTTTCCTTTTCTATGCTAAAACCTCATTCCTACATATAGCTAAACGAAAGAGTTTATATGGAACACATAAAACACTTTTTTTAAGGTTATTTGTAAAGAGTTCCTTGGTATGCTTTGATATGCAGCAACTTTTGTGGGAAATAATATAAAATAGAATAGAAAGAGTAGACATTATCATTCGGCGGTAGGAAAAAACTCTAGAAACTCTGATTGAAAGCATCATATCTTATATTAATTATATCAAATTGTTCCTTATTTATATCATTACCTTCTGAATATTCTTTTGATTCAAGAACACTTTGGATCTAACTTCTAAAAAATACATTACAAAAATACATAAGCTTGATTTTTGATTTGGATTGGACTAATTTACAGACTGATTTACGCTTGTATTTTCATGCATATTCATTACTGCTACCATTTTTCTGAATTAAGTATAAATGCATTCGCAGGTGAAGTCAGTGAAGCTCAAGGCAACAAAAAATAATCAGAATGGGTGTGGAATAGATGGAGAACTCATTAAAAACAATGGCCAGGTCATTTGTTACTTACTTCCTGAACAATGCAGATTGATTGGTCGTCCTGCAAAGAATCCTACATAATCTCACGGCTTTTTCCCCCTTTTTTTTTGGGTCAAGTTCCACGCTGTTTCTGCACAGAATGGTTCTTATAATTCTGGACTGTGATTTTTGATATATTGTGCTATTTGTATATTTTCCTTTGCTTTTTTCTATTTGTGTATCCATTGTTAATGCTTATCTTTTTTTTTCCCCTTCTGTTCGCAAGGATAACTGACACAATGAATATCATCCTTTGCACATGAATTGTTTAAGAACTGTTACACTGTATTGATACATGGGAAAAGCATAATTCTAATTTGGGCTTTCAGGAACTGATTTCTATATGTGATTTCTTGAGCATAATGCCGTAGGAAGGTTAGTGTGATTCTTTCACCATTACGTTTGAATTAATTACTTAATGTTTGCCTGCAAGTGCAAGCTGCCCAGGCTATTTCTTTCTTGCTCCACCGTTTTGTATGTTGTATATTGTGTACTGGGCATGCCTATGCCTATTGTATGGAACATCTGAAGTTACATATTTGTTACTAAAGGATGATCTGTAGAAGCATGATTTGTTGAGCATTCTTTTCTAATTTATTATAACAGAAGTGCAATTCTAGCCATTATTTTTTTAATTCTTTTTTTGTTTTCTTTTTGAACCTTTTTATTTGATTTTGAAAATAAATTTCTAATCTTTTAGCATTTTAACCTTTTTTTTTTATCATATGCAACATTCTTCTTTTTATCTGCTATACTCCTTATACCAGCGTGTAATTCGTGCGTTGCATACGGTAATGTTAAAAAATAATGTTTAAAATTTCATTATTGTTAAAAATTAAAATTTTTAAGCAGTATATGATAGATTTATTGAAATAAATTTATAATTTAAGATGACATGCAACGCTCAGATGTAAGGTAGAGAATCGCCAACCACATATTCTTGTCAGAATTATTGCCCTAGCTAGGTAATAGCAGACAACACACACACATATATGCATACATACATATATACATATATGCAAATATACATACATATACATATGCACACACATACATACACACACATACATACACACACATATAAATACATACACACACATATACATACATACATATAAATACATACATACATACATATATATACATATACATATACATACATACATACATACATACATACATATATATATATATATATACATACATATAGTTTGCTATTACTATATATGTAAATAGTTGATGTTATGTGGTACGGGTATATATATATATGGATGAAAAAAATGAATTTTCCATTTCTATTAATATGAATATTGTATGTATATTTTTAAGGATTTATAATGAAATAACGAATATTACGTAATTGAATATATTTAAATATGTTAAATCAATGATCAACCTATCTAATTAAATATGAATGTTAGAAAGTAGGGAAAAATGAGAAGAGCTTTGTATGTAATTGTAGTTGAGAAGAACATCTTACGATCAACTTATCAGCACATGAACTTTTATTCATTATCTGAGATTTTAATTATTGAACCATTTTTTAACTTTGTAGTTAATCATATTTTTTAGGTTGTTGTAGGAGTGTCGTCTTTACAACTTCAATATCTGCAAAAAAAAAAAAAAAAAAAAAATTCTATAGCGTCAATTTGAGTTATGTGTTAGGTAAGTTTTAATATCATAATACAAATGAGAATGTCTACATAACCTAATTTTTATTAGAGTAATCCGTGCTTCTACATTCCAATGTTGCAAAATATAAACTTATCCTTTAAAAGTTGTAAAAAAGTGAATTTTGTAATGCAATATATGTTATTTTTTTAGATAAATTAATTATAAACTAAAAATTATTATTGTTTGTGTTTACATTTTATGTTATGCGATTCATATATCTTATATATGAATAAAAACAATAATTTTATCATTTTCGCTTATATATATGAGTGTTGTATACATACTTAATCGGTATATTTTAAGATTTATTAGATGAACTAATGAATATTAGTTAATTGAATTTATTTGAATGATTTAAAATAAAGATGACATAATTAGGTAAATACATAGATATGGGTAAAAAAAATATGAGGAGAGAATTGAGAAAGATTTGTAAGTAACTATGAAAATTTAAAATATAGGTGTTTAAAGCTAAAAATATAATTTTTCAGCGTAATGCATGATAACTTCATTGAGATAAACGAATTATAAAATAAATCTGTTATTATTGTTGGTGTATGTAATTTATGCCATGCGATTTACAATCTTTGTATGCAAGTGAAAATTTTGTTTTACCAGTTTGTTGATGCTACTATGGTGTACTATTGAGATTGTTCATATTTTAGAATTTACATGATGTATCGAATATTAGTTAACTCGGTTTATCAAATGGTTTAAATTTTGAATTACATAGTTAATTTAAATTTTTGTACTGAAATATAAAATATTAGAAGAGAATTAAGAAGGCATATGTGAATAATTATAGTAAAATTTTAAAGTATGTATTTGATTATAAATTGGCATTAGAAGTTTAGTATAATAAAAATGATAAATTATAAAAATTTAAAAGTAAAATATCTAAAGAGAGAATCAAGGAGAGTATAGAAAGCTCCTACAATTAATAAGAGAGCCGGCATTTCTTCTCTTTTACTATTATTTAATAGATTAACAAGATCATCCACTTGATTTGAATGGTCGACAAACACACCCACACAAATGGTAGTAGAGAGTTGTTGATTTCAAATACAAATAGTTGTATTTTGGATACAGAATATTCTATAGTCCTTTTATAACACTTTGATCTTTGATTGGTGAAAGAATACTTGCAAAACAGTGAGTGTATTATAGAGAAGGAGCATAGTGAAGTAGAGATTGAATTTGAGTGGATTTAAAAAGTATACAAAGTGGATTTTGAGAAATATATAATGAAAATTTAGAGTAAGAAGAATAGAGAGAAAGTAGTTATTGAAATTCACTTTTCAGTCTCATTTATATTGTGTTTGAAGGGATATGTCTATTCACAAAGAGATGAAGCCAAAAGTTACAACAATTCAAAAAAAAAAACTATTCAATGATACATATGTCAACATACATAGGAAGGGTATGTCCCTACTATTTTGAGAAATTCAATAACATGTTTAAAGTGTTATAATATTCTCATATTTTGTGATGTTATTTACAAATAGTTTTTAAATACTTTTTAATATAAAAACTTTTAAAGTAATTGTAGAAATATATTTTGAAAGAAAAATAAATATTTTGATCAGAGAGTATTCAAAGAAAAAAAATTGCTATTTAAGGACTTTAACAAATATATCTAATGTCTATTAACTATTATCTATAATCTTGAACTCTTCATGTCTTTGTCTTTAAACTCACGAGTCTTCTATTGTCTTGATCATCTTTGAATCTTGATCTCTAGTCTTTTTACTTATCAGTCCTCAAATTTGATTATCTTATACCTATGTAATATTCTTCAAAATATTCTATACAACTTGAAAAAATATTAGTACTTATATCTATATGATTGTTGTCGTCAAAATCAATATCTGTGGTATTAACAGTTTTACCCCTTTTGATGATGACAACCATGTAAATGTTTTAACTATAAAATATAACGCAACTTCTCCTATTTTGAATAGCTCTCCCTTAGTATATATGCGTATACTATATTTTATGTTTTTCTCGCCCTTTGTCATCAATAAAAAATGAGTAATGAAAACAAACCCCTTAAATATGACATATTAAATACTATGAAATGTGATAATATGAAATCAAAATCAATGTTAATTACAAAACAATAATTTTGAGAAATAACTATATATATACATTTATAAATACATCTATTTAAAGCATACAATCAAGACATATCATTCATATCAAACTAATTTATTTAGAATAACCCAAACCATACATCACAATTTTTTGCAGTTAATTAAATAAAGTGTAGTTTCTAATTATATAGACTAAAATGTACAAATAATAAATATATATTTTAAATACAAATTAAAAGTAGATTTTCATGGGAACTTTGACCCATCCTTTGGATTCAAAGATTGGATTTGTGTTGATAACTTTTCAATCTTCATGTTTCATTTTCACTTCAGAGTTCTCGCATTCCTGAGAGTCGCTTTGAACTTCTTTACTAAAACAAGAAATCAAACATTAAAGAGAATCAAAATGTTTTTCTTGTTCTTTGATCATTTGCATTTGACTCAACTCCAAGTGTCGTTGATTGTGAAGAATGAAGCAAAGAGCATTCTTCAATGACTGAAGAGTTTCTTCTAGATTGTCACTTAGTTTTTGTTGTGAAAAATCGATGTTTGAATTCGCTTTTATGAAAAGAGATGTATAGAGAAAAATAAAATAAGAAGATGAATTGATTTTTGATTTTTGTGTGTGGAAGAGATATGATTTTATAGTAGTGAAGAACCGGATTAAGAAATAATCCCTCCAAAAATACTTATCTTTTTTAATTTCAAATCTGGAAATATCATAGTATGTCGACTTATATAGGTAGGCTATGTCGACATACATGCAGTAATTTGCTTATTTTGTTTTTGTTCTAATTTTGTTTATATCATATATTATTTTAAGTTTACGATTCCAGAGAATAAAGTTACATGATTGACCAATAAAATGAAGACCCTAAGCAAATTTCATTAATAAAATAGAAAGATATACAAAAAATACAAGAAAATGACATAAATAGAACTAGAAAACATAAAAATAGCTAAGTAGATCTAGAATGATGAAGAAGAATAATTTCCAGCAAGCTTTCTCACTGTCTTCCTAAAGTATTTGTCAACTTTGTTTGAGAGGTTAGTGAATTTTTTACTAAAAGAACTCTTAAGCTTCTTTTGATTATTAAGAAGCTTCTTTTGATTCCTAAGAATCTCCTTGTTTGAATAACGAGATGGTTTGTCATGGCGGGATGGTTTGTCATAACTTTCAAGAGATGTATCCATCTCCTCCTCCTCCTCTTCTTTTTCTTCCTTCTCTTCTATTTCTATATCATCACTTTCTTCTTCTTGAAGAACCTTTTGCTTTTCTTCTCTTGTCAATCTTCCTTCTTTTTCGGTAAGAGATTTGTAAGGTTCAAATTCAAGGGAAATGTGTATATGAGAGGGGTTTGTTTTGTCAAAACTTTGTGGGGCAAAATATTATCACCTTTTAGGTCAATATCAAAGTAGTTGAATTTTTTTTAATAAAATACACATCATGGTAAAATCTGTTTTTACGTCTTGAAATTTTCTTTTAAGTCATCAAAAATCAAATGAGCCTAATTTTTATCATACTTTTCAAAAATAGCAAAAGGAACTTTGAAATTTTTGTAGGTCGGATTGTTGTAATTCCCTATCCTTGGTGTAATGCTTTGTTGTGAAATAAGACTCATTAGTCTTGCTTTTGACTTAAGATTTTTATCTTTAAAATCATATTCTTCATCATTTGAAAACAAATCATGCATAACCATTCAATTTTCATAATCAATTTGAAAAGTGGAGAGGTCATTTCCACTACTTTTACAATCAAGAATTTGACCAAAAAGTTCACAATCTAAACAATAATAGCATCTTTGATACTACTCAAAATTTGACCTCCTTCTCTTGATAAAACTTTCCATTTAAATTAGCATAAAATATTTTAATCAAACTAGGATAATGATTAAATCATTTTGTGATAAATTGGTCAAACCAAAAATACCATTTTCCAAAGCAAGATTTTGTAAACTATAAGAATAAAAATCATTAAAAGTAGCAAACCTTCTCAAAAAGACTTTACCATATGTTGCATACTTAATGTATGTTTCAATGGTCTCAATCACTAAAAAGTCGACTTTCGATTCTTTTGGTAAGCCTAATGGCTTTGGATGAAGATCGTTGGTTTGGGGAAGATATTTTTAGTTTGTTTGAAAGGAGAGTGAATAATTTGTTTTAACTTTCGAAATAAAGTGCATGTCGAAATGAGGTAAAAATGAGTAAATAAATAGAGTTTGAATGATCATGTGAAGGTAAAAAGGTGTCTTTTCAAATTTTGAATCTAATCCAAAGAGAAGGAATTTCAAATTTCAAATTTTGAAAAGATTCCTCAAATTCTGTCTGATATGTCAACATTCCTAGGTGGCATATGTCGACTTATATGTCGACATTTCAATGTTTAAAAAATAAAGAATTATATTCTTATAATTATATATATGCTTATTATTATTATATAGGAAAATATTAAATATTCATAAAAAATATCAAAAATTCAAATAAATATTCAAAAAGAATAAAATATGTAAGGTAAAAGTACTGATTTCGCTGCTTTCTTTGTTTGACTTGTTTAATCTTCCATCATCATGACATGTTGATATTTTTGGTGTCTTGTTCGTTGTCACTGGATGTTGTATCAAAACTGCCCAAGGTTGCGTTGAAAGTCCTTTTCTCTTTTTAAATAAATTGATGTTCTGTGAATTCTTTACTTTCTTCTGATGTGGGCAGTCTCTTTATAGATGACCAGATTCACCATAGCCATAACATTTAAAACATTTCTATTTTTGAAATTTTTGTTTTTAGTTTTTCGAAAATTGCACATCTTTCTGTATTTCATAAATTTTCTAAAATTTTGAATCATAAGAAGAAATCTCCTTATCGTTATCATTGTCATTTGAATCTTGGTCATCAGTTATTGCATTGAATGCAATTGATCTCTTTTCGATTGCCTTACTTTCCCTTCTACCCTACAACTGTGCTTCATAGGACATTAAGTTACCGATTATTTCTTCTAGTTTTAATATACTAATATCATTGGCTTCCTCTGTTGCTAAAGTCTTTTGGTCCCATTTCGGAGAGAGGAAATTAAGGATTTTTCTAACTTGATCCTCTTCTGAGAACTTTTTCTTTAATGATACTAATGAATGAACTATACTCATTTTGTTTCATTTTAAAAGGTGAAACTGGTTGGTAAGCATGCAAATCTTAATTTTTTTTGCTTTACTAGTGCCCTCATGCATGATTTGCAAAGGTCTCCTAATTTTATCGGTAGACTTATAAATAGAAACTCGAATAAATTCATTTTAAATAATATGGCCTAATTATTGAGTGCTTATATCTTTTGGTCTATGGTACATTAAGAATATTCAGTTTGGGGTTTAGTGTATTCACTTTGTGTAATGTTCCAAATATCTAACCCGTTGGATTTTAAATACATTTTCATCGTACATGACCGATAACCATAATTACTACTGTTAAATAGTGAGGTTCTAGCAGCTGATGTCTTTCTGCAAAAGTATTAAAAAGTGTACTACTAGTGTTACTGGCCATTTATATTTTTATAACGAGTTTTTGAAAACCTAAGGCTCTGATACCAAATGCGGAAAACTAGTAGTATGAATTATACTAGTTTAACATATCTTAAGGCCACATTTAACACTAGAAGGCGGTGAATATTGTTTTATAACTTATATAGAACTTTTTTAAATAGTTTCAAGATTTAAGTCAAAACATAGATATATATTAATAGGCGGTCACACACACACAAATAAACACACACACATGCAGTAAAAATAAAGTAAAAGTAAGAGAGATGACACCAGGAGTTTTATGCTGGTTTGGATTGACCAATCCTACGTCCAGTCCTATATATTATGTGCACAAATTTTCTTTCAAAATGTCTACTTTAATCAAGTAACAAGAAAACCAGAATACAATCTTTATTCCAAAGCAATAAGACATACCCTCATGACTTTTCAAACTCAGGGTAGACTCTCTTGATTCAATCGAGAAAAAAGATAACCCATTTGATTTAAATGGGTAACAAGCACACCCACTTGATTTGAATGGAAAACAAGTACACTCACTTGATTTAAATGGGCAACAAGCACACTCCATAAATAATAGTAGAGAGTTGTTGATTCCAAATACAAATAGTTGTACTTAGGATACATAATATCTTATAGCCCATTTATAGCACTTTGGTCTTTGAATTCGTAAAAGAAAACTTGCAAAACAGTGAGTAGATTATAGAGAATGTATGTAGTGAAGTAGAGATTGAATTTGAGTGGATTTGAAGAGTATGGATAGTGGATTTTAAGAAATATATAATGAGAATTTAGAGTAAGAAGAATGGACATAAAGTTGTTATTAAAATTCGTTTTTCAATCCCCTTTTTATGATATTCGAAGGGACATGTCTATTTGCAAAGAGATGGAGGCAAAAGTCAACTATTCAAAATTTAAAAACTCTTCAATGGTATATATGTCAAGATACATAGAAAGTGTACGTCAACATACCCATGTATTTTGAGAAAAACAGTAACACATTTAAAGTCAATCTAACAATAGTTTTTAACTAGTTTTTAATATATATCTTATTAAAATATTAATAGAAATATATTTTGAAAATAAAATAAATATTTCGGTGAGATAATATTTAAAGAAAAGAAAGTTGCTATCCAAGGACTTCAAATTTATATAATGTATACTAACTATTATCTGAAGTCTTGAACTCTTCATGTCTTTGTCTTTAAACTCATGAGTCTTCAGTTGTGTTGGTCATCTCTGAATCTTGACCTCTAGGCTTTTTATTGATCTGTTTTCAAACTTGTTTATCCTGTACTTGTGTAATATACTGCAAAATATTCTATGCAACTTGGAAAATTATTGATACCTATATTTATATGGTTATTGTCATCAAAATCAATATCTGTAGCATTAACAGTATGATCGACACCTAAAGCTAGACGAGATCAGATAAAACGTCTAGAAATAGATGGTCAAACCACCGCTCAAGGTAAGATTAATCTTGGTCAATGCCCAAAGGTGGTCAGGATCAAACATGAATGGCATGAGGTAGATATCTGAAATACTACTCTTTAGAGGAAAAGAGACTAATGTAAAAATCCAACCTTCTCACTAGTCAAATGGAACTTGATTGGAGATAAGTAGGGAAAACTGTTATATTAACCAACTAATGATGAGAAAGACATCCGGGGGTACATAAATGTGGTGGATGGTGGTACTACTCAAACTCAAATGCAGTTGTAATCAGCCAAATAAGCTATGTACATAAGCAGAAAAACACGAATTACAAAAAGAAGTTGATTTATTCGTTATTAACAGACTTTTTCAACAAAAAGCAATGGCTGTACCCGCACAACACCAGCCTACGTACATAGATTCAAAGCTAAACAAATACAATAGAAAAGAAAAAGGTAATTTGAAATTAAGTACTTTTTCTTATCTTCTTCTCCTTCCTCCCCTCTCCAGAAAAGTGAGTACCAGATTCGCTAGGCTTTCTTCTGCTCATTTCCTTACCTTTACTCTCCTTCGCAAAATAACCTTTTAAGTTATTTTCCCAATTATAGCATCTCCCCGAAGATTTGAATGCCTCGCTCTGAATAGCACTAGAAATGGGGTAGAGGTGGGAATGACAATTGGAATCGAAGGAAATGGAAGGGATAGAGGAGGAGGAATGTCATCATACTTTTCTTTTTTAATTCCTTCGTTAACATGGCTTGCGATTGCTGCATCTCTAGCATCATTGGTCCAATCGATTGCTCAGTAGCTCCAATGAGGACAATGTCCTTATCTCCTTGGACCCCACGAAGGTCGCCCATAGCCTCTTTATCAAAAGCATGGATCATTTCGGCATAGGCACGTGAAGTGGAACCTGCCAGAGAGGCCGAAGTCAAAATAGGAGCATACACAATGACGATTCGGTCAGTGCAGGTTGTATTCCCAATGGTTAACTTCCGTCTAGCAAAGGTATAATAGAAGGTGACCTAAAACATGAAAAATGGAAAAGTAGAGATCAGTGAAACCAACCAATGTCATATGACCCATCTTGAATACAGGCAAGGTTAATGATATACCTCATGAGATACAGACTCTAAGTGAGATGGAGTGTTGATAGAACCTCCCTCCAAGATAGGAGATAGAACGGGAAACTTCAAAAATGAATCAGTGTCTCCTAAGCTAGGCTCTTCGGGATTGTGACAGACATCCAATAAGGATGCATGAGCAGTTGGAATATCATAGGTCGTTCTAATAATAGGAGTACTGGTGGAACTAGGAGGGGGAATAACTGTCTTGGTAGCTAGAAACCCTGATGTCCAAAGAATAGTGGTATCTACTACGGATCCTTAGGGGACGAAACCAGAATACTTACCTAGATCCTTTAAACCACGCTTGGATTAGGCCCCGATAGATACTTTAGGGTATAGGAGAAGCTTGCCAATTTTAAGTGCTTCTATTTCTTCTTCTTCCAAAAGGTTGAGCTTCAGCTCCTCCTTGTTAATCTCAGCCCCGTCATAGTGCTCTAGCTCTTATTTCAAAATCTCCTTCCAGGCTAGAGCCTAAGGATACTCCTCTTTTAACCATCTCAATTTCATGAATTTGATAACGTTCGCATATAATTGCACAAGCAGGGGATAGAGTTCAGATTTAACTTTATCCTTCACAACCCTAACCCTCCCATAAGTCGTCTTCACTCGGGTCTCAGCATCATCTCTCATCTTACATATGTCTAGTAACTCTTCACAATAATCCTGAACCTATGTGAATGCATCATCCTTCTTTTTTCTTTCCATCCTCCAGTAGCTCCTTTAGCTTTTCTATTTCTAAGGCTTGCTCCTCTATCGTCTTCTTAAGTTTTCATTTCTCAATGAAATAGTGTGGCTTCTGTGATGTGTAGCCTCAACTTGCTTCAGCTGGTTCTAGTGATCTTCTTCGAAGGACTTCGTCTGAACCTTCAATTTTTCTCGGCTTCAGCCAATGAAATCTTAAACTATTCATCCTCCTCATCATGGCTTTTGATGAAATTCTTATCGTCTTTTTCAAGGAGCTTCATTCCTTTTAGTTCTACCTTCCTCTTGTGAGATACTTTGAAAATAGCCTCAGACATCCTCCTTCACTTAAGATATTGGTTATACACATCACTCACACAAGCTACGACATCGATGCCAATTTATTGAGGAATTTCTTTCAACTAAGGAACGAATGCGATATAATCAAAGCAGACTTTTGGGAAGGATTTCTTCATAATGCCCAAGTGAAGATTTGAAATAGGTTTAATTTCTACAGTGGCTATATAGTCATGAAGATGCTTTTTCCAAGGCCACTGTTAGAGACTATCAGAATACTCTAGACCATAAGCCTGCATAGATTGTCGTAGCACATTGGATGATGTTAGTGATTATGTTGTGGAAGGAACTGAAGTGGAAGCAATACGTACCTCAATAGATGACACGTGATCTAGTCTCGTTGAGAATCTATCCATGCTATGCGAACGAAGTGAATGAGATATGCATCAACGGAATGGAACTCTTCAAATCCCCATAGGAATCATCATAGGACCTCTAGCCTTTGTCCACTCTCATGTAATCTCGTCTTTGATGCCTTCCTGAGTCAGACTCATGGGATGGCTCATGAGAGGGATCAGATGATCCGAGCTTCTTATTGCTTCCCTGGCTCTTGAGAGTACCATATAAATGCTTGCATTTCGTGGCGTATGAAAATAAAACATAGATGAGTTAGTGCTAGTAAGGAGAAAAATACCGCATATAGTACAAAAGTGTAGTGTTGATGTGTCCTGGTGCCCTCTACGGATCGTGGACTTGGAGTTAGCTAACAGAGATTATTTCCCTTGCATCATTAGCAGGTACATCAACATATAGTGCATAGGAGAGCCGATGTCACAGCTACTAATGTTACCAAGGCCAAAAGAACCAAATTCTTCTAGAATACTCCCGAAGGATCCATATATGTCGCCAGAAAACAGGATGAGGGTCTCTTCGACTGTAGAAGCTGGTGGCGGCTACATAGATGTTAAGACGAAATAATCTTTTATTTTAGATCATCGAGTTAAAAGAAATGCATGAGTGTCGTCAATCTGATTACTAGAGGACTCACGGCCAATGTTGACATCCTAATTGCCTCCTCCACCATTCTCTCTTTCCTCAATGTGCTCGTCTTTTTCTCTACTATCTCCAACCCTTTGTCTTGTTTTAGGATCAATAATAGTATTTAGAATAGGGGCACTTCATGATTTTGACATTAACGATAGCCTCGAGCTCCTACGAAGAATCAACGTCTTCTCAAACTTTAAGTCCATGGCCAACACTTCGACTGTAACGACCCACTATTTTAGACCATTCAAATCGACAATAATCCACACATGTTAGACTTGAATAATTCAAAATAACAGATTGTAATAAAATTTGAAGCAAATAAAACCAATTACAAAATTGCAAACACAGAAATATCAGAATAACTCGTAGCAGAAATAAAAATACCATAGTAGTTCATGAAGCTACTATAACAAAGTCTCAAAATAAAATACATAATATCAATCTGAAAACAAACACAGTAGAAATTCCAAATACATAAAAGTCTACTAACACAAGAGCTGAAATAGAACAACCGAAACTGAAATAGATAGATAACTAGATAAACAGAATCTTCAACGATTCCTAGCTCCAGAAAGTGAAATCCAAAGCTGTGAATACTCAGGCTGACCCGAGCATAAAGTAAAACACAAACACTCGAGTTAGGACATATATACTTATACAATGTAAACCAACTCAAGTGAATTGTAGTAGTAATCCACGATACTTAAAGGATGCTTGGGATCGCCCATCCTCCAAGGATCTGTTGAACCACCAATTTAGCAGTAATAAACGCTATCGTAGAAATGCCTATATTAAAGTACTCTATGCAAATAACAGTGCTAATGTGGCTAGGGTAGCGTAGAGCAGCAGGAATTGCTCACCTCTAGTCACACTCTCAAATTGAAGGTGTACATCCAAAAATCACAAGGCATACGGAGAAGTGTGCCCGTGGTTAAAATTCCAAAATGGTTTATAATTTTGAATTAAAATCATTCATTTAAACCCATTATATCTTCAAATCAAATATTAAATTCCCAAAAATTTTAGCCTTTTTAGAGTTCATTTATTCACTTAAATACATTAAAACAGTGAAATTGCAACTTTCACAGCACTTAAAAATTGCTACGGTAAGTTACATTTGAAAACAATTCAATTCAACAAAGATAGCAATTAAAAACTGTGGTAATAGTTCAGTTTTAGTTGAAAAATAGTTCAATTCAGCAAAGACAGCATTGACAAAACTGCTGTAATCGTTCAGGTTTCAAATTAGAAGATTTAATTCAATTCAACAAAGACAACATTTAAAAACTACTGTAATAGTTCAGTTTTAGATCAAAAATGTTACTTTAACCAACTGCAGCACTTAACAAGTTCTCCAATAGCCCTTTCATTAGTTTTAGCCTTTTAGTTCACTTCTGCAACTACAGCACTTACAAAGTGCTGCAGATTCATTTATTCCAGATTTAGTTCATTTTTCAGAAACGATAGCATTTTTGAAGTGTTACTAAAAGAATTTCCAGATTTACAATAGAATTTCAGCAACAATTAAACTTCAATTTAAACCATTTGAATGTATGCATTTTCATATTTTTCACTTTAAAAATGGTCATTTAAATACCCCTTAACTTATGATTTTTATAAAGTAAATTTTATACATAAAATCAAATTTTAATAATTCACTTATAAAAATCAATGTACAGTTTTCCAAAATTTTTGCATTTACTTTATACTTTAATTAAATTTACCATTTCATAGATTAAACTTAATTTCCATTGTTTTTTCTTAACTTTATTTTTTTAAACCAAATTTCACATTTCCAAGTCAAGTTATATTTCACATTACATTTTTAAACATTCATTTATTTAACCATTTTAATTCATAGAAAATCAATAAGACTTTATAAAAATCATTTAAATTCAAATTTAAATCAAATTATCATATTTTACATTTCAAAAATATTTTAGAAATTTCAGAAAAATATATATAAAATAACCACGGGTCTGTATAATATTTTCTAACCTAAGTCAAGTGATACAGATAATATATCATTTCAATCCACAATTTTCGAAGAAACATCCAGGTTCTATCATTTCAAACCCGCAATCCCAAGTCAATTAAATAAATAAAAATCGCTTAGGCCTATCATTTCAGCCCAAAACGATTTTTCCTTATTCTAAAGTCCGTTCGGGTATGTATCATTTCAACCCATAGTGATTCTATTCTATAGGGAACTTGCAGTGTGAGAAACAGGTATAAATAAACTGTATAGCAATATATGGTAGTAACAGCTGATATGACAGGTTTATAAACAGGGTTAACATCATATGATTCATATCATAGGCAGCTATAACATGATATAATATTTCTACACATTCACTTGTTATCAATTCACGAATTATATAAGTATAAATGTCATGAGTGAATACTCACCTCTTTACGCTGGAGTTAGCAAATCAAAACACACAAACAAAATCCAGAAAGAATGATAGCACGACTTTGATTTGAGTGGAGTGGAGAGCCAAGTGTTAATCTTGTATTCCACAATAAAACAAAGCAATATACAAACATAAATACAATACTAAAATTATTGGAACAAAATGGAAATAGAGTTTACAAAAGACAACACCAAGCTTTCAATTGATTTTGCTTGACCACAAATCACCTTTGCTCGGCCACAATACCATAATGGTTCGGCCATGATGATGTTTTGGCTAGGGTATTGTTCATATTGGCACGACTACAAGGAGATGAAGGGGTAGGAGTTACTAGTGAAGGAAGATCAAAGGGAAAGGCAAAAAGTAGTGTTTTGGTGCAACCTTTAGGCTCGGCCATGCATAAATTGGGCTCGGCCTTGTCATGTGCAGATCTAATGGTGGCTAAAGTGAAGGCCGGTTGTAGTGCACAAGCTGGTGGTGGCTAAGGGGGTGGCCGAAGCTATATATGAAGAGGATGGTGAAAACAAGCTTGGCTATGCATGGTTTCAAGGGGTTTTTGCAACTTTTAGTAGTGTTAGCATCATGGAGTGGTCACGGCCAGTCATGGTCAGAGGAGGGGATGGTCAGGTCGTGCATGGTGAGGGAAAGAAGGTGATGTGGTGGCCGGTGAAGGTGGTGAGGTGTTTAGGCCGAGCAAAGTACATGAAGATTCAAGCAAAACAAATGGAAAATTCAATAGAAAAATGAATAGAAAAGTAGAAAAAAAATGAAGAAGCCATTACCTAAATTTCTCAGATCTGAAATGGCTGAAAGAAATGATGGAATGAGATGTTTTCTCACGTAAATTACAAAATAAAACTCATGGATATTGCATAGGAAAAGCCGGCCAAAAAAATGTGAAGAGATAAGGCATTGTAAAGTCATAAGTTAAAAGGTTTTTGTCTCTTAGAATTTCCCATTTCTTTCATTCAAATAAACCAAAAGAACAATCATATAAATAAACAAAAATGAAAACAAAATAAAATAGAAATAAAATAAATAAATAATTTTTAGGAAAAATAGAAAAATATAAGAAAATAGTTTATTAAATTGAAACTAGAATAAAATTTTTTAAACAAAAATACAATTAACATTTGAAAATTATAACTGTACTTTTTAAATTGTTTTAAAAATAAAATATATACATAAAATGTCATGTTACACATATGTACAAAAATTAGAACATGATATGACAACAAAAATATTATTTATATAAATTAAAACAAACAATTTTTTTAAATAAACAATTTACACACAATGGTTTAAAAAGCATAACTTTTACAATATTAATCAGATTTCAACGAAATGAAAAGTAGTATACTTGAAATTAAATTTATTTTCACAATAAAAGATAAAATTCAAAAATACAAATTTTAAATTCAAAGTTTAACCATATTGACCAAAATCCACATTTTTGGAAAATATTCTATTTATTCATGTTTGAAATTATGATTCACATAAAGTAAAATTTATATTTATAATAACAAAACTTATTCATTTTAATAAATATAATAAAGTTTTTAAATCAGGAAATTCAATTAAAATTAAAGTATACAAATATAATAATCACAAATAGGGTTGTTACACTCTCCCCACTCAAACCTTTTCGTCCTCGAAAAGAACGAACAAGGAAAACAAAGAAAAAAAATCAAGATAGAAAAAAACAAATAGCACCTGAAACGAACAGTTCCGGATTCGATGCACGAATGCTCTCCTCCGTCTTCCGGGTACAATCCCGATCATCAGTACGCCACTGTAATTTGACCAGACTAACAGATTTCCTTCTTAACTGCTTCGTACTTCTGTCGACAATACGAAGTGGCTTCCTCTCGACAGTCAGATTAGGCTTAATATCCAAACTATCAAGAGCATAAGGCTGAAGAAAAAGAGATGGGTCATGAAGATACCAGAGAAGATGTGAGACGTGGAATACATCTTGCACTCCAGAAAGCTTTTCGGGCAAATCCAAACGATAAGCCAAAGAATCAACTCTTTCCACGATGCAGAAAGGACCCTTAAAGAGGAAGAAGGTAGGAGGATAGAAATATCTAGAAGGGAAAATAGGTTGAAAGACAAGGATGAACCACTATTTTAAAACCATTATATATATTTATAACATTTATAACATTTTATAATATGATGAATAGCCATTTGATTCAAATTTGTTAGTTCGAAGTAAACAATATTTAAAACATTTTAAATTATTTAGAAAGGTAAAATAAATGATCAAAATATCCTTTATATAATACTTTATCAAAACACTTTTATAACTCGATGTCTTAACAAGTTTATTCTCGTTCCTGTAGACTCTGGCCATGCGTTGATCAGGCACAAAGCTAGAATTCTCCAGGTATTTAGTAGACTTGTTTCAACACCCTGTGAAGATACTGGAAAACTTTTAAAAACAAATATGGAAAGTACAATCCAAACAAATCAACCAAATCATTGTACAACCATGGATCGCAGATACATAATGGTTATGCCTGGATCCCCTAGGAAACACTGTATCCGTAAGCTGTCTCAGCCCTGCGAATTATGCCATGATGACTAGTAGACCGCAGATACACAATGGTTACGCCTGGATCCCCTAGGAAACATCCGTATCTGTAAGCTATCTCAGCCCTGCGGATTTCGCTACTAAAAACGACCTACATAGATCGCGAAATCAATTATCATATAGTACCTTTCAAATCACTTTAAGTTATCATACTTATACAAAGTCCATCATATATAATATTTTATTTTCAAATCGAATACTTTCCAAATCAATAGTATATCAAATCACACTTATATAGACTTCGATTATATAAAATTTCTCTTTCCAAATTGAGTACCTTTCCAAAACGATAGTTTTCAAATCAACTTCATACTTATAAAAATCAATTTTATATAAGTTCAATAACTCCCAAATTAAGTATTTAATAAAACAAGGCTCTCAATTTCAATTCCTTCCAATAACATTTCAGCTTCAAAATCATATATGATTTCGCCAAATCATTTCTTCCAAATTCCACATGTTCAGTTTCAAAGTTTCTCAAAACAATAGGTTTAGAAAATAATCCTGGTTTCCAAATCGACAAAATTTAGGTCAGACAAATTCATTTCCAAACCATCATACAAATACCGGGTTTTACTATCAAATCTATTTTCAAAACCAAATAATTTTCTCAAAATCAATTATACCCAAAATGATTTCCAAGTTTAATCCCTTTAAAACCTTTAAACTATTTATTTCCATATATGGAAAATCCAATTTACCTTTTGAAAATTACCTAGCTTTAAAATTTAAACCCTGATTTGGAAGTGTTCAAACATTCAAGTTGGAGAAACCAAATTTTCTAATCCAAGAGTTGAAAATCTGCAGCAAATCAGTAAATCAATTCCAATAGATAAGGTTATACCCAAAACAAATCTGAAACTCGAGGACAGAACACCGTCTTACTTTAAATCATTTCAAATATATATATATATATATACACATCTTTCGAATATCAAACCATACTTTAAAATTTGAAATCAAAATTTGTTTCACCACTCGCATAACAAAGCTACTAGAGTGGCCTCTACCCACTTTGAAACTCGAAAATTAATGTCGATGATGCGTGCATTCATCACCGAAATTATTTTCCAGCGACAGAAGTGAGTTCTGGATTTCTATTTTCTTGAATTTTTTTTGAAATCTTTTCGAAATCATTGGAATTCATTCAAATACATTTGAAACATTTCTTATTTAGAAAATATCTTTAAATATTATTATTATTATATATTTTCCAAATCTTAAAACCGATTTCAAAGCACCGGACTTCGATTCCTCGAAATTCAAATTCAAAACCCTTCAGTTATAAATCATTTTTATATAAATCAAATATTTTATAAATTTTCAAATTTTCCAATTCTTTCGAAATTTCAGACTCTCGTTTTAAAAGGTATATAATCCTTATCGACAACATTTCACTTTTATATATAAAATGTGGCCATCCTTATCAAAATAATAATTTCGATGTATGCACAATTTCAAAATACAACCAAACACAAATTTCCAAGGGTTGATTCAAGGATGGATTTCAAACAAACAGAGATTCAAATTTAGAGGAACTCTAATAAAATAGAATTCTGGTTTGAAGATAAGCTCGAATGAAGATAAGATAATTTAATTACCAAATAGAAGATGGATAAGCCTCTATAAATCACGGACGACCTTAACTAGTCAACCGTGACTTCAGGAATATAATTAATGCGGAAATCTAAAGCAAATCGACATTCAATCGCCAGAGATAGAATCCAGGTAGAGCAGGAGATAGATAGCATCGAAATCCGAGGATACAAAAATCTCCGGTGAATCAATGCCAATTGTAAGGGAGTTTCACCCCTTTACAAATCATTCAAAGATTTGCGGAATCATCGATCTTTATAGAGGTCATTCAAAGTGGAGTTATGGAATGCTCCAAAATCAAAGGAATACAAATAGGGGGACAGGAATGGATTTCAGAACAAGTGGGAGCGTTCCAAAGTTCAAAGGAATCCAAATCGATAAGAATCCTGACCAAGGTTAGAGATATATATAACCAATATCAATACGAAAGAGTTCACATTCATTATTTGAAAAAACTCATATTCATATCATACGAAAACGTAAGCAAAAATATCTCTAGTCTGAAAACTTCAGCTAGACAAAAGATACAATAGAGTTAACTTAATGCAACCTAACATACTACAGATAACAACCAGATCCACATAATACCACTCCTACATAAACAATGCATCGGTATTGATTCTGCCGAGTGGTACTTCAACGGGTCCAGAACACTCCTCCTCAGTGTGCCCCCAACTTCTACATTTTCGGCATAAATGCACTACACTCCCATCTTCCTTAGTGAACATTGGGTACACAGCTTTCTTTCCGAGCTGTCTCTTAGGACAATCTCTGGCTATATGCCCAGCCCTCCTATAGTGGTAGCAAATAGTTGATAAGCTGATTGATGTAGGAAGTGCAAGTTTCACTTTCTTCACCTCTGGCAGCGACTTGGAAAGTGTCCGTCTCCCGGCATTTAAAAAAAAAAAATCTCGGATCGAAAGCGCTTTCCCTCCTTCTCCTTCTTTCCTTTATCTCTCTTCCCACACATGGATTCATAGTGTCCTTTTCCTGACACCGATAACAAATGACATGGTCGTGAGGACCAGGTCCTGCCCTTTCCCTCCACAGCCTTTTCCACTTCTCGATTGCTTCCTCCCATTCCTTATGGGATAGTGCTCTTCGTGCTCCACGAGCTGCCTTCTGCTCTTCCGATCTTGCCATATCCATAATAGCTTCCTATCAACAAAAGAGTTCGGATCAATAAGATAGAAGTTCCAAGTCTTAGTGAATCCTAACCAAAGAGATTACTAACAAGGTGGATATAGAAGGGATGAAGTTTAGAAGATCTTGATTTCAAAATAAGAAAAATTCTATACCAATATAATCTTTGGAAATCCTTTAAAATCATTTGGAAATCATTTATACTTCGAAAATACGTTCTCTCACAAAAAAAATGATTCTAAGATTGATTTCACTCATTCTAGGATATTTCTACCCTATCTCTAATGAGTTTTTGCTCCGCAGGCTAAGGTTTTCCTAAAACCAAAGCTCTGATACCAACTGTAACAGACCACCTGCCCTTGGGGTAACGCCCACCATAGCATAGATTGGTACCTGTGTTCTGCCTTTACGGTCAGCCTCTCGACTACACCTACCCCCGCAGGGACATGTAGGAGTAAGAATCATCCGCTTGCTACCAAACCAAATGTAAGAACTCCCTATCATGCTGCACCCTCCAAGTGCATAGGCTGACATACATGTCAGACTTGAATAATTCAAAATAACCGATTGTAATAAAATTTGGAGCAAATAAAACCAACCACAGAATCACAGACACAGAAATATCAGAATAACTCACAGCGAAAATAAAATACCATAATAGTTCATGAAACTACTATGACAAAGTCTCAAAACAAAATACATAATATCAGTCTGAAAACAAACACAGTAGAAATTCCAAATACATAGAAGTCCACTAATACAAGAGCTGAAATAGAACAACGGAAACTGAAATAGATAGATAACTAGATAAACAGAATCACCAACGATTCCTAGCTCCAGAAAGTGAAATCCAAAGTCGTGAATACTCAGGGTGACCCGAGCGTAGAGTAAAACACAAACACTCGAGTCAAGACATATATACTTATACAATGTAAACCAACTCAAGTGAATTGTAGTAGTAATGCATGATACTTAAAGGATTCTTGGGATCACCCATCCTCTAAGGATCCATTGAACCATCAATTTAGCAGTAATAAACGCTATCATAGAAATGCCTATATTAAAGTAAACTATGCAAATAACAGTGCTAATGTGGCTAGGGTAGCGTAGAGCTGCAGCAATTGCTCACCTCTAGTCACACTCTCAAATTGAAGGTGTACATCCAAAAATCACAAGGCATACAGAGAAGTGTACCCGTGGTTAAAATTCCAAAATGGTTTATAATTTTGAATTAAAATCATTCATTTAAACCCATTATACCTTCAAATTAAATATTAAATTCTCAAAAAATTTAGCCTTTTAAGAGTTCGTTTATTCACTTAGATACATTAAGACAGTGAAATTGCAGCTTTTGCAACACTTAAAAAATGCGACCGTAAGTTATATTTGAAAACAATTCAATTGAGCAAGGATAACATTTAAAAACCGCTATAATAGTTCAGTTTTAGTTGAAAAATTGTTCAATTCAGCAAAGACAGCATTTACCAAACTGCTATAATAGTTTAGGTTTCAAATTAAAAGATTTAATTCAATTCAACAAAGAAAACATTTAAAAACTGATGTAATAGTTCAGTTTTAGATCAAAAATCTCATTTCATCCAACTGTAGCACTTAACAAGTGCTACAGTAGCTCTTTCATTAGCTTTAGCTTTTTAGTTCACTTCTGCAACTATAGCACTTACAAAGTGCTGCAGATTCATTTATTCCAGATTTAGTTCATTTTCAGAAACGATAGCATTTCTGAAGTGCTACTAAAATAATTTTCATATTTACAATAGAATTTCAGCAACAATTAAACTTCAATTTAAACCATTTTAACATATAAAATTTCATATTTTTAACTTTAAAAATGGTCATTTAAATATTCTTTAACTTATGATCTTTATAACGTAAATTTTATACATAAAATCAAATTTTAATAATTCACTTATAAAAATCAATGTGCAATTTTCCAAAATTTTTGCATTTACTGTATACTTTAATTAAATTTACCATTTCATAAATTAAACTTAATTTCCATTGTTTTTTCTTAACTTTATTTTTTAGACCAAATTTCACATTTCCAAGTCAAGTTATATTTCAAATTACATTTTTAAACATTCATTTCTTTAACCATTTTAATTCATTGAAAAATGAATAACACTTTATAAAAATCATTTAAATTCAAATTTAAATCAAATTATCATATTTTACATTTTAAAAATATTTTAAAAATTCCAAATATATATATATAATAGCCATGGGTCTGTATAATATTTCCTAACCTAAGTCAAGTGATACAGATAATATATCATTTCAATCCGTAATTTTCAAAGAAAAATCCGGGTTCTAATTTCAAACCCGCAATCCCAAGTCAATTAAATAAATAAAAATCGCTCAGGCCTATCATTTTAGCCCATAATGATTTTTCCTTATTCTAAAGTCCGTTCGGGTATGTATCATTTCAACCCATAATGATTCTATTCTACAGGGAGCTTGTAGTGTGAGAAACAGATAAAAATAAATAGTATAGCAATATATGGCAATAACAGCAGATATGATAGGTTTATAAACAGGGTTAACATCGTATGACTCATATCATAGACAGGTATAACATGATATAATATTTCTACACATTCACTTGTTATCAATTCACGAATTATATAAGTATAAATGTCATGAGTGAATACTCACCTCTTTACGCTGGAGTTAGCAAATCAAAACACACAAACAAAATCCAGAAAGAATGATAGCACGACTTTGATTTGAGTGGAGTGGAGAGCCAAGTGTTAATCTTATATTCCACAATAAAACAAAGCAATATACAAACATAAATACAATACTAAAATTATTGGAACAAAATGGAAATAGAGTTTACAAAAGACAACACCAAGCTTTTCAATTGATTTTGCTTGACCACAAATCACCTTTGCTCGGCCACAGTACCATAATGGTTCGGCCATGATGATGTTTTGGCTAGGGTATGGTTCATATTGGCACTGCTACAAGGAGATGAAGGGGTAGGAGTTACTAATGAAGGAAGATCAAAGGGTAAGGCAAAAATTAGTGTTTTGGTGCAACCTTTAGGCTCGGCCATGCATGAATTGGGCTCGGCCTTGTCATGTGCAGATCTAATGGTGGCTAAAGTGAAGGCCGGTGGTAGTGCACAAACTGGTGGTGGTGGCTAAGGGGGTGGCCGAAGCTATATATGAAGAGGATGGTGAAAACAAGCTTGGCTATGCATGGTTTCAAGGGGATTTTGCAACTTTTAGTAGTGTTAGCATCATGGGGTGGTCACGGCCAGTCATGGTCAGAGGAGGGGATGGTCAGGCCATGCATGGTGAGGGGAAGAAGGTGATGTAGTGGTGGTGAAGGTGGTGAGGTGTTTAGGACGTGCAAAGTACATGAAGATTCAAGCAAAACAAATGGAAAATTCAATAGAAAAATGAATAGAAAAGTAGAAAAAAATGAAGAAGCCATTACCTAAATTTCTCAGATCTGAAATGGCTGAAAGAAATGATGGAATGAGATGTTTTCTCACATGAATTACAAAATAAAACTCACGGCTATTTCCTAGGAAAAGTCAGCCAAAAAAATGTGAAGAGACAAGGCATTGAAAAGTCATAAGTTAAAAGGTTTTTGTCTCTTAGAATTTCCCATTTCTTTCATTCAAATAAACCAAAAGAAGAATCATATAAATAAAATAAAAATGAAAACAAAACAAAATAGAAATGAAAACAAAATAAAATAGAAATGAAATAAATAAATAATTTTTAGGAAAAATAGAAAAATATAAGAAAATAGTTTATTAAATTGAAACTAGAATTAAAAATTGTAAACAAAAATACAATCAACATTTGAAAATTATGGCTACACTTTTTAAAATGTTATAAAAATAAAATATATACATAACATGTCATGTTACACATATATACAAAAATTAGAACATGATATGGCAACAAAAATATTATTTATAAATATTAAAATAAACAATTTTATTAAATAAACAATTTACACAATGGTTTAAAAAGCATAACTTTCACAATATTAATCAGATTTCAACGAAACGAAAAGCAATATACTTGAAATTAAATTTATTTTCATAATAAAAGATAAAATTAAAAATTCAATATAATTTTAAATTTAAAAGTCAAAGTTTGACCATATTGATCAAAATCCACATTTTTGGAAAATATTCTATTCGTTTATGTTTAAAATTATAATTCACATAAAAATAAAATTTATATTTAAAATAACAAAATTTATTCATTTTAATAAATAAAATAAAGTTTTTAAATCAGGAAATTCAATTAAAAAAAATTAAAATATACAAATAAAATAATCACAAAATACAGGGTTGTTACATCGACCATCCTCTAAAAGATTATAGGCATGCATGTTCTCATCAATGAGATGAAGTGTCATTTGTTTCTCTTCATGCAGAACTTTATGAAGAACCACAAAGGTCCTCGCTAAGGCTGCACTATTGGGTCTTCTTAAATCATTTACAAATACAAAGGACACTGAAATTAACAATTGGAGGTATTATAGCCATGTATGTTGGGAGAATAAGCACAAAACTTACGTCCAAATAACCATATTTATGCAAAATCGGGCGGATAATGCACAAAAAGAACTCGTCATTGAAATAACTTAATTTATTCCAAATACTGGTGCGCTTAACGCGGTTATCTAAAATCATCCCAATAAATCACAGTTATCAACTACCATTTGGCTAAGATTGCCTTAAGGACCCACCTTACCTCTCTATAGACTTATGGAATTTTTTTACGTGAAAATACTTTAGAAATTCATTTTCTAATTGAAAACTTAAGCTAATCTAGGGTTTAACCCAAAGCCAATGTAGAAAATTTTATGCAAAAAATTACTTGATTTGAAATCCGAGTTGTTCCATAGAGATTACTAAGCATGCTTCGAGTTCTTGGTAAGTTTGCTAACCCCACCATGCTTTGTCCAAATTTTGAATTTTTTTCCAAAGCTTGGATTGTTACTGATCCATAGAGGGAAGGGATGATTTTCTAAGGTACCACCAAAGGTAAAAAAATATTTGGTCGTCGGCAATTCAAGTAGAACCGTGCCATCGCCTACCTGAATCGGACTAAGAAGGGATCAAGATCGAGTTTTGTTAAATTCCAAAGTTTGTATCAATTGCGTGGTTTGGCTCTTGAGAATTAGGAACTAAAGTAGATCAATCTACCAATGTTGATGGCAGAGTTAGGTGACAATGGTAGTTCATGGCGGTGGTATGATTCAAGTTTAAAGGTGAAGTCGAGAGCAAGGGTCGACAATAGGGAGCTCGAACAAAAAATACACTTGATAAGATGAAAACGACGACAATTAAAAAAATAAAAGTGTCCGCTCGTCTATAAGTATATGCCGATCCATTGGAATAGGTAGACGAATTGCTTAAGTTCAAGGTATCGATCTATGACCTTCAGATTGAAACCGATATATAAATAATACACACACACACATACATATATACATATAATAATAATAACCCTAAGGAAAATGAAAAATGGCGATGATGATGTTGAGGAATACAATGCACATACAAAGGAAATTCTGGACAGCAAAGTCCTACTTAAACAATCTAATGGAAAGGTTGTTAAGAATCCTTCAAATGCGAATGAGAAACTTAAACAACATACTTCAATTTTTATATTGCTCAGGAGTTACAAGTTCAAAACCACTCGAAGCAATATGACGATCAACAGAAGACACGATGCTTCATGAAAATAGTCAGAAGATGAATAACACCTATTTAGAATAGAACTTAAAAACGATGATATGGAATCCATAGTTTGTCGTGACCCAAAGCATATATTGTTTACACAAGATATGCTTTGGGGGGAAAATGTTATCCAACTTCATGACCAAGCCTTATTTGGACAAGTCAGATCACTAGACACGAGGGAAGCCGAGCAGATTTCATGAAACGATAACGTCATAATCCAAGCTTTAGTTGAAGTTCAAAGATTTAGCCATGAATCCTTTAAACCACATATGAAAATAGCCTACATGCGAAACCATTTCAAATGCCAAGTCAAAACCCAAGATCCAAGGAAAAGTCTTGGATCGGTACCAATCTATAACGTTGGTTCGGTAATGATCCATAGAATCTTATGAAAATGACTACTAACTTTATACAATACTAGATGGTTCGCTAACAATTTATGGCTCAAACATCATTCGATAAATCCAAGCTTCATAACAGCCAAGCTATATGCCTTCAATTTATTACCAAACCAACAACTTCTTCATGATTCTGTAGGATCATTTCACCCTAGGGAGGGGGGTGAATAGGGTGATACTATTAATTATAGAAATTATTGCGGAAGTATATAAAATAATTGCAACACAGATTTATCAGAATTATAACAGCACAGATAATAGCAGAATAATAAAAATAGAACACACAGATTTACCCAGCTTCGGCAAAACCCTGCCTACATGCTGCCCCCAAGGTTTCTACTAGAAACTAGATAGTCAGATGCTTACACGCATAAACTTGCGACACCAGCTACCAACTAACCTAACTCTACGCTCAAAACCCTACCATAACTCAGCCACTGAGTTGCAAATTCTCGAACTACGCCACCGAGCTCGTCCTCTAGTCATAGACTGGAAATTACAATGTTTAAAAGAGAAAATACAAATTTAAAAAACAATTTAAAAACAATTCAAAAACAAAACCCCAATTTTAGATATTAAATCCCAATGTATAAGTCGGCCCAAAATAAATTTGAACCTCCTTTTTATACTATCTTTTGGCCTTGTATCCTTACGTTGAGAAAATATGGCTGCTTTCTTTAAATCATTCGTTCCTCTTTTAATTTTTAGGGCTTTGTTAAATTTGAAGCCACCGACTTCAAATTGATCAATCGAATATTCGATTATATGTTGCTAGCTCTGTCGATTGACCATCTCCTCGAATTGCACTCGGCTGCTTCTTGATCGAGTTCGATCTTGACTTCGGTATGTAATTTATGCCTTTTGCTTTTTTTGATTTGCTTGCTTGAACTCGATCGATGATTCAAGTTGAATGATTATGCTCTGTTGTTACTTGAACTCGAATGATCTTCTCGGCTGATGATGAATGGGTTTATATAGGGTTCATATCCCTTTATTTTCGTTCGTCTTAACATTTTCTCGGCCGTTCGATGTTGTTTGGATGTTGATGATAATTTCTGACTTTATCAATTTCGTATATCTGATTACTTGATTTTCATGGCTTCAATTTTTGACTTGGTTTAATTTCTTGGCCACACGGTTTTGGTTTGAAACTGCTTGTTTATGTCAGTTATGATGATAATATATTTTAATTTGTGTTGATTTGATACTCTGTTGTCACCATCACTGCTAGTTTGAAATCTACTTTGATGACCCATGGCATTGACTCTTTTTATTTGGTATCTGTGACTTTGGCACTGACATTGCTTTGATTTTGTTTTGAACTTCGGCTTGGATAAAATTGTTAATTGCTGTTCATGATTTCGTGTGGTCTGGTTCCTGCATACTTGATGTGTGCAGGTCGACATTACATATATATATATATCATGTTGAGTTCCTCCTGATCCTGTGTTCTTGTTCAAAACTGTTGTGTCGCTGCATACATGTATACTTGTGTATTTACGCAGGTACATATTTATGTGATGCTTTGTCCACACTATGTTGATTGAAACTGAAATTGCTTGGTCACTGACACTATTTCATCGATTTGTATATGCAAGCTTGGAGTTGCGTCTAGCCAGTTGAATCATTGACTGTTGTTTGAAGTGTGATATTGTGTACATGTTGCTGCATTTGCTTGCATACCCATCACTGCACTGTTCACAGTATATTGGCATTACTGTTAAGTGAATTTCTGTTTGTGCTTGTTGATAGTGATAATCCTTTTGTTTCGTGAATTCAGCCATTGATATTTGAGTCTTCAGTTGGTCTTCGTTGTTGAACTTCTTGTTGAGGCTGCACTTGCTTATATTGTTTTCGTGCTTGGTCTATCTCGACTGTTTGTATGATGTCATTTAGATGGTTTGTATATGACACTTCACTACTATCTGCACTTTCTTGTATACTTATCTTCATATATTTGAAACTGCTGTCACATTCACTTGTGTACATTGTAGTCGAAGTGGCATTGTATTGGACACGTGTTCATTATGTAGCCTCGAGCTCTATCTTCGTTGCAACCATATGTATGCTGTATATTTACTTGAGTTTGATCATTTGTCGTTGCTTTACTATTTAATTTTCTTGGCCATTCACTTGTTAAGGCCGCTACTCCTTCAAGCCCCTGTGCATTGAACTTGTATATGGTTGTATGCATATTTGTACCTATTGAGACGGTATGTAGCTCGTGTTCATGTACATTGGGGTTTGCTTTGATATTGAACTTGATCATTTCATGTTGTACATTCTAATTTTTGCCTGAGTTGAATCCAACAAAAAGCTCGAGTTTGACCTTGTGCTTGTGTCATGACTTTATTTGTATTGCACTTGAGTCGAACCCGACTTTTCATTTGGGTTTGACCTGTGCTCACCTGTCCCTATAATTTATCAAGTGTATATTGGTGTGCATGGCCTTTTGGCATGTACAATGATACACTGTGCATGTCGCAAGTTGTTCTTGTTTGATGAATTCAAAATTAAATGATGACGAACAACCCAAATAACTAAGGAAAATAATATTTTCAAAATACACATTTTATTTTATAGTGCAAAAATATTTCCTTTTCAATTTTACTGCGTTAGTGTATATTTTTGCAGATTGCTCAGATGCTGGATTCAATCTGGAATAGTTTGAAGATAAATTTGAGTGAATGAGTAATATGTAATGAGGACATTTGTATAGATAAATTGTGATATAATCGGATTGTATTGTCATTTAATTTGTATATATATAGTGAGAGCTCAAATTTGTACTATTCAAAATTGTAATAAATATTTGTTTGAATAAAATATCTATTTGAATTTAAACTCTATGTTATTTATTTTATTCAGCAAATATTTGTTTAATTATGTGAAAAATAAATAGTATATTAACAAATACATTTAAATGAATATATATATATATATATATATGTTTATTATCATCAAACTAAAATCTCATATTCGCCTATTCAACAATCTCCCCCTTTTGATGATGACAAACATATATTTAAGATTATGAATTTATTAAATGTATTTGATTGTTCAATTTGCTCCCCATATTTTAATGCTCTCTCTCTACAAAAATCTCCCCCTTCAAATATGCATGTAAGTAAATGTAAATGAATAAATGAACCTAGATGCATATAGAAAATAAAATATTTGACTTTTATTTGCCAAAATCTTAACCTTTCTCTCCTCTTTTTGTTATCAGCAAAAGAGTAATAATGTTGGAAAATAGAGATAAAACGATAGACATTAATACAACATTAAAATCAATCGAGTATAAATATTAAATTTCCACAAAAAAATCAAACAAAAATCATAAATACTCTGTTTGACACATATTCCACTTTAGAATGATAGGGATGATGTCATCATATAAAACCATATAGCTGTGTCTATTTGTGGTATATTTATATTAGGAATTCGAATATCTACTAACTATGCATAACCGTTAGGACTTTTAAATGAGATTAGTAGTATTCCAAATATTTAAAAAAATGAATTCAAGTATCTTCTAACCGCGCATAACCATGAGGACTATTAAATGAGATTAGAGTCGATTTATCTATTAAATCAATCAATTTTGATATGCATTCCATACATGTATAACCGTGAGGACTTTTAAATAAGCATGAAAGCACATAATCAAAAATTCTAAGTAATTCACCCATGCATAATCATGAGGACTTTTAAATGAGAGTGAATATTTTGGATGTTTTTATTTGTTAAAAAAATAATGAAATGAAAAACGAATGATTCTCGTTTAAAATACTAAATATTGACATACTATATTGGATTTTGATGAGTGATGGTTGATAGAAATATGATAGAAATAGAAATGATCATGGAATTTTTACCAACAAAAAGTTTTTATAAATCTTGTTTAAATTTCTAAAGAAATTTACTAATTATTCTATCTCGAGTTATAATATATGATCAATAACAACACTCGTCTCTTTTTCAACCACTATTTATCTTTTCGATAATCAGTGGGGAGTCAGATTAGTTAATGTAGTCGTAGTCATTTAAAATCAAATCCAAAAATAATTATCAAATTAAATTTTCTAAAATAACTAATCTGAAACAAGGTCAACAAAAATTATTTTCTTGAAGGGGTTTTATAAGGAAATTGCCTGCTAATTTGATATTTATTTTAAATGAAAAAATATGTAGATATTTTCTTTGAAAACTGATGCAATTACTGAATGTCTCAACATAAATCATTTTCCACTAATTTTTCTATCAACTACATTACTAATGTAATCTGCATCTGAATTTTCCTTTCACTCGAAATTATCATTAGTTAAATTTGATAGACCAGACCTGAAGTGTGCATCAAAATATCTCAAAATCAACTTTAATAGCTTTTAAATGAAATTCTCTTGAATTTGAATTTGAAGCTGTGCTAATCAACAAACCAGTGAATATAGTGTCAAATCTAGAAGCCGTAGGATAAACAAATATATTTACGTGCACCGAGAGTAATAATCAATCAATAAGATACCATCACTTGTCTAAACAAATTTGTATGAAGTAGTTCAAGGAATCTAGAGGTGCATGTAGTGTTCTCGGTATGAAAAGTATAATTGGCCAACAATTTTGAAAAAGTTAGAATCAAAATCAGCGTTCATTTCTTTATCAAATAACTGGCTGAATTAAATTCAAATTAGGGTGCAGATTATCACATTTAATAAATCGGTCAAGATGAATATACCATTACCCGTTTTACCTTTATGATAATTTTTCGCTATTACCCATTGTGATTCTGCCACCTTTATACTAGGCTAAGGAACTTTACTTCGTCGCCCGTTGTGTCCCTGGAATAGCCAGAATCCAAGAAAGACTTTTGTTGTTCCTTAGCCTACCACCACACTTACACGATAAAAGGTTTTTGTGACCTATTTGTTTTTATAGGTCCATGGTTGTTAGTGGAAAAATATTTTGAAAGCTAATTTTGTGGAGATCCATAACTATTTATATATGTTCCTTTTGGCACCCAAATTTGTTTAACTTTGAGAGATTTTATATTTTTGCCTTTTGGAACCCAAATTGGGATTGTTTTCATGTGTTTGGGTCTATACTAAAAAATATTTTGATCGCGTCCACTTTTTCTACAAATTGTGCACCCGTATTTAGTTGATTAATTTTGCTTTCAACATGTTCAGAATGATTATACCCAAGTCCTTGTCTAACAGTATTAATAGTTTGTTTCCTTAATAGCATATTCAATGATTTTTCACTTTTGGAGAATTTTCCTAGAGTCATTGACAGTTGTTGGACTTGTGTTTTAAGTGATTTATTTTCTTCCAATAAATTTGTGCACTTTTTAATAGAATTTTCTCTCCTAGTATTTTCACTCTCTTTTAGAATCAAAATTTCATTTTCAAGCGATTTAATTTTAGTTTCTTCTTCAAGTGATGGAAACCTATCATACTTAGGGATCTTACTTTGATAGTTTTTAACTAATTGATCAAGCTGTTTATTTAAATCTATCAAATTATCTCTTGACGATTCAATTTTGGCATATTTCTTCATAAGTCGTTCAAAACAGCCATTTACTTCGTGGAAATATATAAATAGTTGTGAGTGAGAAAGTTTTGATACCTTGCTTGGCTCATCATCATTGCTATCAGTTATATCATCTCGTAGGCACAGATTTACTCTTTCACTCTCACTGCCAGTGCTTTTACAATCATCACTTTTATTCCACGTGGCTGCAAAACTTCTCCTTTTTGATTTCCTTTCTAGGCCGTGCCGATTCTGAGGACAATTGGGCTTGGTGTGTCCGGGTTTGTTGCACTTGTGAAGGATGATCTCCCGCTCTTCTGGGTTGTCTACTTCTTTGAATATTCTGCTTTTCAATTTTTAATTTAGAGTTGGATGTCTGTGACGCCACACCTCTATACCCACGCTAGCCAAGGACACTACAAGGTAATGCCGTCAACTAACACGGAGAATAAGGCTGGTTGGGAGCGGTCATCTATAGCTTTGCTCTAACTATCTATTGAATACATCGACAATAAACATACCAAGCAGGTCGACATACCCAATGAATACTTAAAACAAAACCATAGGTGGTTGAAGGATCTATCAGAGCAGAATGTGACAACTCAAATGTAATATACATCATAGAACAGTAAATCATCATATACACATATATTGATACATAACAGAGTACACAAAATAATACATGTCAAGTGGTATAACAAACCACAATATACAAACGATTCCAGATGAATACATATCAGAGTTACTACAAAAATGGGACTACATAAAAAGCTATGACAAAAAGAAGCTAGCGGAGTAGTCCATGCGGAAGCAAAATAGGCTAAGTCCAAAAGCACCTAACCTGAAACATCTCGGTCTGACCCGAGTATAAAATACCCTGGTCAGTCTAGCTAAACAAATCAGTTAGATAAACTGAACAACAATAAACCTGCAAGGTTACAAAGTATAACAAATATCTCCAAAGGAGATAACACAATCATCTAACAAAAGATGAATCATATGATAACAAGCCTCATATCATCGGCAACATATAGAAACAAAGGATAAGAATATCCCAAAGCAAGCCAAAAGGCAATAACAAATACCAATAAGGTATACAAGTTCCGCAAGGTAAACGCTACGCATCATGCGGCTCATAATGACCAACATCGAAGGGTGATACCTAGGGAATATACATATGAATGAAACATCAGAAAATTGCTCGAGCTCAGTACTGTACAAACAAGGATCCATGAGCCCGAAGACTCCAAACCCAATATCACCCATGCGGCTCATAATGACTAACATCGGAAGCGATACTAAAGGGCAACCCAATATCACTCATGCGGCTCATAACGACCAACATCGGAAGCGATACTAAAAGGCAACCCAATATCACCCATGCGGCTCATAACGACCAACATCGGAAGCGATACTAAAGGGCAACAAACCCGAAGGCACAAACCCGAAGGCACATACCCGAAGGCAACAAACCGTAGTGGTGAAGGTCAGAGACCCAGTACTGGACACCACTAACTGGCAGAATATGTCATAACTCTCAAAAAGGAATCCGAAAAGTGGTAACGTGAGTCCCATAACCACTCATTCGCACTAAACAATTTACTATCCGTTAGTTAATTTCACACCCAAAGCAGCACAAAGTTCACCTCATATCATCGGTAAACCAAACCAAAAGGCCAAAACGATCAATCGAATAGGTCGGGGACTAATCGGGAAGACAAACGCACAGATTCATGGTCTGTGTTTTACCTAACCATTTAATCTTCCTTCCACTTCGCTCGAAGTGCGAAATTGTGTGTGTGCATTATAATTAGAATTTATAATTTGGAGAAGGGAGCTTTTAATACGATTTAGAGAGATTATTTATAAAAACCCGTGGATGAAGTCAAGAATAAGTTATCAAAGTCAAAGATGCAATAACAACTACTAAAAAGCAAATTGAATTGATAAAATTTGGAAAACCAATCAAAATATGCAAAAATAGGCAAAACAGGCAAAACATGAGCAGGTCGGTCGACCGGATACAGGGCTCGGTCGGCTGGCCAGATGAAGGAAATAAGACATGGCTCGGGGTAGCAGGTCGGTCGACCGGCTACAGGGCTCAGTCGGCTGGCCAGATGCAGGAAATAAAACATGGCTCGGGGTAGCAGGTCGGTCGACCGGCTATAGGGCTCGGTCGGCCGAACCTGATGATTTTGCACTTCCTGCCCTATTTCAATGAAATGCAAATTTTTCCAAACCGCGACCATTCGAGCAATGGACCTAAGGAGCTTTAACCAATAGATACCCCAGCTCCATTAGCTCTCTGATTCGCAACCAAAAACATGTTCAAATATCAAAGTTAGGATCTTTAAAGAATTGAACCCAAACACTAAAAATTTGGATATTCACTAATTCAATCCAAACCAAAAGCAAGTGCATATGAATAAGGTGTTAGTAATTCATACCCAACATCAATGAAATCAACAGAAGTAGATGTGAGTTCAAAACTCACCTTTTTCCAAAAACAAAGAAGACGGAGCTCAATTTGCAAGGAGAAGATCAACCAAACTCTACTTCAACTCAACAAGTGTCAATCTAAGAATAAAACACATATTTTCCAATTTAGGTTTAGAAAATTTTCTGAAATTGAAGAGGAGAAGAGTTGGAGAAGATGAAGAGGAGCTTACCAATGGCTTCTCTATGATTTTCAAGCAAGAATTTGGAGTTTGCAAATGGAACTAGGGCTTGTAATTTCTATTTCTCTTTCCCTTCCACCATTTTCAGTTTTTCTTAAGCTAAGAAATGAAATGAGGGTGAATGGATGAAGAGAGGGCTGAGTTAGGGGTTTAAACTAACAAATGGGCTGAGCCCAAACCCAAAACCCAAATAGAAAAGTTGCAAAAATTCCCAAACTCCAAACATATCGAAGCTTATACTCAAAAAGATCGCAAACGCCATTTTGGAACCAATGGAGGTAGTTTCGAGCTCCAATTCGGCCGTTTGCAAAAAGTAACATTTCGGACCCAAATCCGACTAACAACGCTATATTTAAATAAAATATATAAATATAAAATCGTTAAATATGCGGGTTGTTACAGATCTCCCCTCCTTACAAAATTGCGTCCCCGCAATTCCTAGAGACGATATTTGTAACAACTACATACATACAACATTCAAAAGAAAAAGGAAATAAGCTTGAGATGAAAACACATACTCACCGTTCACAAGCTAAGATAGAAAACCCGGATAAGATCACTCAATAAACTCTCTGGTTTCCCAAGTACAGTCATTGGGATTAGCGGACCACTGAACTTTAACGAGCGGCACGTCCTTGTTTCGAAGGTGTCGCACCTCCGTATCAAGCACGCGAATAGGTTGCTGTACAATAGATAAGTCCGGTGAGATCTCAAGCTCTTGCAAATCAGGAGAAGTAATAACAAAATCCGACTCCCGAAGACACTTCCAAAGTTGCGAGACGTGAAATACATCATGAATGCCAGATAAATGAGCTGGAAGTGAAACTCTATAAGCCACAGGGCCAATACGCTCAGTAATAGAAAATGGTCCTATAAAGCGAGGAGCCAATTTTCCAGTCGTACTGAAACGCATAACCCCTTTCAAAGGAGAAACACGAATAAAAACAAGATCACTAATCGAGAACTCGAGAGGCTTACTACGGTTGTCCGCGTAGGATTTCTGGCGACTCTGTGCCTCTTTCATTCTCAAGATCAATCTTCTCGGAAGAATCACGAACAAAATCTGGACCAAGAATAAGCTTCTCTCCAGATTCCAACCAACAAGAAGGTGATCGACATGGCCTTCTATATAAGGCTTCGAAAGGAGCCATACCGATATTAGATTGAAAACTATTGTTGTAAGAGAACTCTACAAGAGGTAGATGATCCTCCCAACTTCCACCAAAATCAAAAATACAAATACGGAGAAGATCTTCCAAGATACGATTCACCCGTTCAGTCTGTCCGTCAGACTGCGGATGATAAGCTGTAGAAAAATTAAGCTTTGTTCCCAAAGCTTGTTGAAGACTCTTCTAAAAATGACTCGTGAATAAAGTATCACGATCACTCACAATAGAACTAGGAACATCGTGAAGTATCACGATTTCCTTGACATACAACTTAGCCAAATGCGAAGCAGTACTATTAGACTTAATAGGGACAAAATGAGCAGACTTAGTGAGGCGATCAACAATAACCCAAATACTAGAATGGCCTGATCTCGAACGAGGTAGGCCGTCAATGAAATCCATAGAAATCTGACCCCATTTCCACAGTGGAATCTCAAGAGGCTGAAAAAGACTCGAAGGACGCTGATGTTCGGCCTTAAAACGCTGACAAGTTATGCAATTACTCACATAACTCGCCACATCGCGCTTTATGCCTTCCCAATAATAAAGACGACGCATATCGGCATACATCTTACTACTACCAGGATGAATGGTATACTTAGAATGGTGACAATCATCAAGAATGTCATGCCTAAGTGCAAAATCAGAAGGCACAAAAAGACGGTTCTTCTTACGAAGACACCCATGAGAATCAATGCTGAAATCCCGCAACGCCTCATCACAAGATCCAGACTCACAAAGCTGAATAAGATGCAACAAATCAGGATCACGCCGCTGGGCATCGGCAATACGATCCAACAAAATAGGTCGAGCTCCCAAACTAAATAATAGAATAGGAGTATCAGAAGATGAACCTCGATCCCGAATTTCACAAAAAGATAGAGTCTCAAGAACATCCCATTCGGCAAGCATCATAGAAACAACAGCCGAATGTTTGCGACTAAGCGCATCTGCAACACGATTACCCTTACCAGGGGTATATTGGATATCAAAGTCATAAGAGGCAAGAAACTCGAGCCAACGTTGTTGTCTCATATTGAGTTCCTTCTGAGTGAACAAATACTTCAAGGATTTATGATCGGTATAGAGAATGAAGCGCTCGCCTAATAAGTAGTGTCGCCAAATCTTCAAGGCGAAGACAATGGCGGCAAGCTCAAGACCATGAGTGGCATAGCGAACTTCATTCGGACGCACTTGCCTAGAAGCATAAGAAACTATCCGATCCTTCTGCATAAGAACAGCACCGAGACCACTACCACAAGCATCGATGTAGACAACAAGATCATGATTCCCTTCGGGAACCACTAGAATAGGAGCATTTGTAAGAAATTCCTTCAATGTCAGAAAGGAAGCTTCACACTTGTCGGACCAATCAAAATGAACTTTCCGAGTAAGGCAAGTGAGAGGAAGCACAACACGGGAAAAATCCTTAATGAACCGACGGTAATAACCCGCCAATCCAAGGAAACTACGAATCTCATGAACATTCTCAGGCCTCTTCCAATTCTGGATGGCTTCGATCTTTGAGGGATCGACAGAAATGCCATCGGAAGATACAACATGGCCTAAGAACTTAACCTTATTCTCCCAAAAGTGGCACTTGGAGAATTTAGCTCTAAGCTGATGATGACGGAGAGTACTCAAGACAATTCTCAAGTGATTAGCATGCTCGGCTTCAGACTTAGAATAAATAAGGATATCATCAATGAACACAAGAACGAACTTATCGAGATATTCCCGGAATACTCGATTCATGAGATCAACAAAGAAAGCAGGAGCGTTCGTCAAACCGAACGGCATAACGAGCCACTCAAAAGAACCATACCGAGTGCGGAAAGCGGTAAGAGGTATGCTATCCTCCGCGACTCGTAACTGGTGAAAGCCCGTGGCAAGGTCCAGCTGAGAAAAGACCTTAGCACCACTCAATAGATCGAACATATCATCGATCCTAGGCAATGGATACCTATTCCTGATGGTTAACTCGTTAAGCTTGCGATAGTCAATGCAAAGCCTAAGAGTTCCATCGGATTTCTTCACGAAGGCGACCACGGATCCCCACGGAGAAAAACTAGACTGAATCAACTGCTTGGACTCTAGCTCTAAAAGCTGCTTCTTGAGTTCCTCATTTTCCCTTGTAGACATCCTCGTAGGAGGACGACTAACTGGCTGCGCGTCTGGAATGAGATCAATACGGAACTCAATTGCCCTCTTGGGTGGCAAACCCGATACAGGCTCAAAAACATTAGAAAAGTCACAAGCAATAGGAATACGAGATATATCATCACCATCTCGCGAATCAAGAGAATACAAAGCCATTCCGGAATTATCCACATCCCAAAGAATAAGTGAGAGCTGAGTAGGCGAATCCGGATGTCGAAAATATATAATTATCTCCGAACAAATAATCCTGGCATCATATCTTACTAGCCAGTCCATACCCAAAATCATATTAAATCCCAGACAAGAAATAACGTGCAGATTCGCACGAAAAGAAAAGCCACATAAAACAATCTCAATATCATCACAAAGCAAGCTAAGGGTCGCGGATCCCCAATAGGATTCGCAATCCTCAAAGAAGTAACCAAATAAGAAACATCCAAAGATAAATCATCAACGAGCTTCTTCGATACGAAAGAATGTAAAGCACCCGTATCGAAAAGAACTCGAATACTAAGATCATGAAATAAAATAGAACCTTTCAAAATAGATGGAGATATACCTTTGGGTGGAGAAGGACCTTCAGAAGCCCTAGCAGCATAAAGCCTGCTAGACTTGGCACCAGCCGGAATAGTAGGGCAAGCTGAAACATGATGCCTTCCTTCTTGTAATAACGGCAGAAGAGAGGCTTAGGACAAGCTCGAATAATATGATCCGGAGAACCACAATTGAAACACTTTCGAACGAAAGGTGTTCCAGAAGACTGAGGCTGAGAACTAGAACCACCAGTCTTCTTCTTCTTAGAAGGAAAAGACCCGGACTTCTGAATTGGAAACAGCCTCTTGTTGGGGTTCTTGGAAACCTCAACATCAACATCACTATCACACTCCTTCTCGACGGTCTCGAGGTGAAGTGCCGAATCAACCAACTCCTCAAAAGAAAGTTTAAGTTGGAGCAACAAAGATTTCTTAAGATATTTCCTAAGACTAGAGACAAACTTCAAATTCTTATTATAAGAAGTGCTAATAAATTCAAGACCATACTTAGATAAAGCCTCGAATGATGCAACATACTCAGAAACAGAAGATTTCACTTGCTTCAACTCAAGGAAGCGACGGGTCAATAAAACTTTTTCAGATTCAGGAACGAACTTGAGTTCAAATCGCTCCTGAAACTGAGTCCAAGAAAGAGTAGACTCATCAATCTCGGCTATAAGAAGCTCATACCAATCAAGAGCACGCTTTTGTAATAAGCTAGAAGTTACAAGAACTCTATCATGGTCAGAAAGATCCATACGAGAGAAGATACGCTCGCACGTGCGAAACCAAGCTTGGACTTCAAGAACAGACTCGGAGCCCTTAAACGGCTTTCCTCCAAGATGAGCAAAATCACTGCACTGGCGTGCAAAGGCAGACTTGCGAGGTGGAGATACTCGAGGAGGAACTGGAGGCTGAGTGCTCCTAAACAACTCCAAAAACTGATTGGTAGACATATAAACGCCATCCGGATGTGTGCCACTGGGTTGCCCAGCATCTGAACGTCGTCCCCTGCCTCTTTCAGCCATACGCTGAAAGTAAGATAAGAACAAGATTATTCACAAGGTAGATATTGCAATACGGAATACTACGGAATAGAAATGCATTCCTAGACGTATTCCCAAACTCTATCTAACCTTGATGGAATAAAGAGACACACTGATTCGAAGATCTGTATCACTTATACACTCTGATGTATCGTAATATGTGCATCTATTCTGTATTTATCATATTTTATCCTGAACTCTGCTCTGATACCACGCTGTGACGCCCCACCTCTATACCCACGCTAGCCAAGGACACTACAAGGTAATGCCGTCAACTAACACGGAGAATAAGGCTGGTTGGGAGCGACCATCTATAGCTTTGCTCTAACTATCTATTGAATACATCGACAATAAACATACCAAGCAGGTCGACATACCCAATGAATACTTAAAACAAAACCATAGGTGGTTGAAGGATCTATCAGAGCAGAATATGACAACTCAAATGTAATATACATCACAGAACAGTAAATCATCATATACACATATATTGATACATAACAGAGTACACAAAATAATACATGTCAAGTGGTATAACAAACCACAATATACAAACGATTCCAGATGAATACATATCAGAGTTACTACAAAAATGGGACTACACAAAAAGCTATGAAAAAAAGAAGCTAGCGGAGTAGTCCAAGCGGAAGCAAAATAGGCTAAGTCCAAAAGCACCTAACCTGAAACATCTCGGTCTGACCCGAGTATAAAATACCCGGGTCAGTCTAGCTAAACAAATCAGTTAGATAAACTGAACAACAATAAACCTGCAAGGTTACAAAGTATAACAAATATCTCCAAAGGAGATAACACAATCATCTAACAAAAGATGAATCATATGATAACAAGCCTCATATCATCGGCAACATATAGAAACAAAGGATAAGAATATCCCAAAGCAAGCCAAAAGGCAATAACAAATACCAATAAGGTATACAAGTTCCGCAAGGTAAACGCTACGCATCATGCGGCCCATAATGACCAACATCGAAGGGTGATACCTAGGGAATATACATATGAATGAAACATCAGAAAATTGCTCGAGCTCAGTACTGTACAAACAAGGATCCATGAGCCCGAAGACTCCAAACCCAATATCACCCATGCGGCTCATAATGACTAACATCGGAAGCGATACCAAAGGGCAACCCAATATCACCCATGCGGCTCATAACAACCAACATCGGAAGCGATACTAAAGGGCAACAAACCCGAAGGCACAAACCCGAAGGCACATACCCGAAGGCAACAAACCGTAGTGGTGAAGGTCAGAGACCCAGTACTGGACACCACTAACTGGCGGAATGTGTCATAACTCTCAAAAAGGAATTCGAAAAGTGGTAACGTGAGTCCCATAACCACTCATTTGCACTAAACAGTTTACTACCCGTTAGTTAATTTCACACTCAAAGCAGTACAAAGTTCACCTCATATCATCGGTAAACCAAACCAAAAGGCCAAAACGATCAATCGAATAGGTCGGGGACTAATCGGGAAGACAAACGCACAGATTCATGGTCCGTGTTCTATCTAACCATTTAATTTTCCTTCCACTTCGCTCGAAGTGCGAAATTGTGTGTGTGCATTATAATTAGAATTTATAATTTGAAGAAGGGAGCTTTCAATACAATTTAGAGAGATTATTTATAAAATCCCGTGGATGAAGTCAAGAATAAGTTATCAAAGTCAAAGATGCAATAACAACTACTAAAAAGCAACTTGAATTGATAAAATTTGGAAAACCAATCAAAATATGCAAAAATAGGCAAAACAGGCAAAACATGAGCAGGTCGGTCGACCGGATACAGGGCTCGGTCGGCTGGCCAGATGCAGGAAATAAGACATGGCTCGGGATAGCAGGTCGGTCGACCGGCTACAGGGCTCGGTCGGCTGGCCAGATGCAGGAAATAAAACATGGCTCGGGGTAGCAGGTCGGTCGACCGGCTGCAGGGCTCGGTCGGCCGAACCTGATGATTTTGCACTTCCTGTCCTATTTCAATGAAATGCAAATTCTTCCAAACCGCGACCGTTCGAGAAATGGACCTAAGGAGCTTTAACCAATAGATACCCCTGCTCCATTAGCTCTCCGATTCGCAACCAAAAACATGTTCAAATATCAAAGTTAGGATCTTTAAAGAATTGAACCCAAACACTAAAAATTTGGATATTCACCAATTCAATCCAAACCAAAAGCAAGTGCATATGAACAAGGTGTTAGGAATTCATACCCAACATCAATGAAATCAAGAGAAGTAGATGTGAGTTCAAAACTCACCTTTTTCCAAAAACAAAGAAGATGGAGCTCAATTTGCAAGGAGAAGATCAACCAAACTCTACTTCAACTCAACAAGCTTCAGTCTAAGAATAAAACACACATTTCCCAATTTAAGTTTAGGAAATTTTCTGAAATTGAAGAGGAGAAGAGTTGGAGAAGATGAAGAGGAGCTTACCAATGGCTTCTCTATGATTTTCAGGCAAGAATTTGGAGTTTGCAAATGGAACTAGGGCTTGCAATTTCTATTTCTCTTTCCCTTCCACCATTTTCAGTTTTTCTTAAGCTAAGAAATGAAATGAGGGTGAATGGATGAAGAGAGGGCTGAGTTAGGGGTTTAAACTAATTAGGGGTTTAAACTAACAAATGGGCTGAGCCCAAACCCAAAACCCAAATAGAAAAGTTGCAAAAATTCCCAAACTCCAAACATATCGAAGTTTATACTCAAAAAGATCGCAAACGCCATTTTGGAACCAATGGAGGTAGTTTCGAGCTCCAATTCGGCTGTTTGCAAAAAGTAACATTTCGGACGCAAATCCGACTAACGACGCTATATTTAAATAAAATATTTAAATATAAAATCGTTAAATATGCGGGTTGTTACAATGTCTGTATTTGCGGTTCCCCTTTTTGAATCTCTTAATTAGTAGCGCGAGCTCAGCTGCTCCATTATCATCATCCTCATCACTACTGCTTTTTACAATCCTATTAAGCTCGTTTCTTTAACTGGGTTGACTGAGGAGGATTTCGCATTGCAGTTCACTTCTGCACCATATATTGCATCAAAAGTATTCCAGATTTCCTGTGCACTTTCACAATGAGAGATAAAGTTAAAATTATCTTGATTAATATGAGAATATAATATATACATAGCAAGAGCATTAATCGAAATAATTTCTCGTATGTTATATTACACCCATTTTCAATAATATCCCACCATTTAACATTAACAGATTTTAAATAAAATTCCATTTTCAATTTCCAATTCAAAAAATCTATTCCATCAAAAATAGGAGGGATAATAGTAGATCGACCATTAGCAAAAGTAACCATTTTAAAAATTCGAATTTGTAAAAAATTGGTTTTTGAAAAATCAAACTTTTTAAAACAAAAATGGCTTTTGTACCTTGCTCTGGTACCACATGTAGGATCGATTTCACCCTATGGGGGTTAGGGGGTGAATAGGGTGATACTATTAATTATAAAAATTATTGCGAAAGTATATTTAATAATTACAACACAGATTTATTAGAATTATAACAGCACAAATAATAGCGGAATAATAAAAATAGAACACATAGATTTACCCAGCTTCGGCAAAACCCTACCTACGTGCTACCCCAAGGTTTCTACTAGAAATTAGATAGTTTGACGCTTATACACGTAAACTTGCGACACCCGCTACCGACTAACCTAACTTACGCTCAAAACCCTGCCACAACTCAGCCACTAAGTTGCGAATTCTCGAACTACACCACCGTAGCTCGTCCCTTAGTCACACGACTAGAAATTACAATGTTTAAAAGAGAAAATACAAATTTAAAAAGCAATTTAAAAACAATTCAAAACTAAACCCTAATTTTAGATATTAAAGCCCAATGTATAAGTCGACCCAAAATAAATGGGAATCTCCCTTTTGATTTTTATATTATCTTTTGGCCTTATATTCATGCGTTGAGAAAATATGGCCGCTTTCTTTAGGTCGTTCGTTCCTCTTTCAGTTTTTAAGGCTTTATTAAATTAGAAGCTGCTAACTTCAAATTGATTGATCGAATATTCGATTATGCGTTGCTAGCTCTGTCGATTGACCGTCTTCTTGATTTGCACTCAGCTGGTGCTCGATCGAATTCGATCTTGACTTCGGTATGTAATTCATGCGTTTCGATTTTTTTGATTTGCTTGCTTGAACTCGATCGATGATTCGAGTTGAATGATTATGCTCTGTTGTTACTTAAACTCGAATGATTTTCTCGGCCGATGATGAATGGGTTTATATAGGGTTCGAATCCCTTTATTTACGTTCATTTATAATTTTCTCGGCCGTTCGATGTTGTTTGGATGTTGATGATAATTTCTGACTTTGTTAATTTCGTATATCCGATTACTTGATTTTCACGGCTTCGATTTTTAACTTGGTTGAATTTCTTGGCCACCACGGTTTTGGTTTGAAACTGCTTATTTACGCCGGTTATGGTGATAATATATTTTAATGTGCGTTTACTTGATACTCTGCTGTCACCATCATTGCTAGTTTGAAATTTACTTTGATGACCCACAACTTTGACTCTTTTTATTTGGTATCTGTGACTTCGGCACTGACGTTGCTTTGATTTTGTTTTGAACTTCGGCTTTGATAAAACTATTAATTGGTGTTCCATGTATATATATTATATATATATATATATATATATATCTTGTTGAGTTCATCCTGCTCCCGTGTTCTTGTTCAAAACTGCTGTGTCACGACATACATGTATACTTGTGTATTTATGAATGTACATATGTATGTGATGCTTTGTCCACACTGTGTTGATTGAAACCGAAATTTCTTGGTCACTGACACTATTTCATCGATTTGTATATGCAAGCTTGGAGTTGCCTCTGGCCAGTTGAATCGTCGACTGTTGTTTGAAGTGTGATATTGTGTACGTGTTACTGCATTTGCTTGCTTATCCATCACTGCACTGTTCACAGTATATTGGTATTACTATTAAGTGAGTTTCTATTTGTGCTTGTTGACAGTGATAATCCTTTTTCTCTACGAATTTGGCCATTGATATTTGAGTCTTCAGTTGGTCTTCATTGTTGAACTTCATGTTGAGGCTGCACTTGCTTACATTGGTTTCATGGTTGGTCAGTCTCGACTGTTTGTATGATGTCATTTAGCTGGTTTGTATATGACACTTCGCTACTGTCTGCATTTTCTTGTATACTTATCTTCATATATTTGAAACTGGTGTCACATTCACTTTTGTACATTGTAGTCGAAGTGGCATTGTATTGGACACGTGGTTTATTGTGTAGCCTCGAGCTCTATCTTCGCTGCAACCATATGTATGTTGTATATTTACTTGAGACTGATCATTTGTCATTGCTTTAATATTTAATTTTCTTAGCCATTCACTTGTTAAGGCTGCTACTCCTTCAAGCCCCCGTGCATTGAATTTGTATATGGTTGTATGCATATTTGTACCTTATTAGCTGGTTGGACCGTGCAATCTTTCACTTGAGATTTTATGTAGCTCGTGTTCATGTACATTTGGGTTTTCTTTGATATTGAACTTGATCATTTCATCTTGTACATTTTAATTTACTCCTAAGTTGAATCCAACAAAAAGCTCGGGTTGACCTTGTGCTCGTGTCGTGACTTTATTTGTATTTCACTTGAGTTGAACCCGGCTTTTCATTTGGGTTTGACCTGTGCTCATCTGTGCCTGTAATATTATCAAGTGTATACCGATGTGCATGGTCTTGTGGCATGTACAGTGATACAATGTGCATGATGCAAGTTGTTCGTGTTTGATGAATTCAAAATTAAATGATGACGAAAAACCCAAATAACCGAGGAAAATAATATTTTCAAAATACACATTTTATTTTATACTGCAAAAATATTTCCTTTTCAGTTTTACTGCGTCAGTATATATTTTTGCATATTGCTCAGACGCTGGATTCAATCTGGAATAGTGTTGAAGATAAATTTGGGTTAATGAGCCATATGTAGTAAGGACATTTGTATATGATAATTGTGATGTAATCGAATTGTATTGTCATTGAATTTGTATGTATATAGTGAGAGCTCAAATTTGTACTATTCAGAATTGTAATAAATATTTGTTTGAATAAAATATCTATTTGAATTTAAACCGTGTTATTTATTTTATTTAGCAAATATTTATTTAATTATGTGAAAAATAAAATAGTACATTAACAAATACATTTAAATGAATATATATATATATATATATATGTTAACAAAAATCATATATTTGCATATTCAGTAGATTCAAGCTCGTATCAATATGTTTAAGTTCTATAAAGGAAGATGCAAGCGAACTAAGCAACCTTAAAGGATCAAATAGAATCAAGTAGCTATTCCGATGATTTAGTACCAAACTAAAGCTCTTAGGTCAGTATCGAACCATAAAACTTACTGATTTGGCTGCGATCTTTCTAGAGCAACTCCTTTTGGACATGAGGAATGTGGAGAGAATATGGTAGAGATAAATTAGTTGATCTTCATATATAAATAGAGGGTGATAAGCACTAATTTGGGATCCTTTTTCTGCATTCTAATTTCAAGTACTGTTATTGTAATTCCTTGGATCATTACCAATCCATAGGCACTGATCCATTAGATCGCATTTGTAAAAACTTTACAAAATTGATAACAAAGTTCAAGTGAACGTATGCCTAGATTGTCGAATCACTATAATTGTTGTGCGTTGTTCCCTCTTTTTTTATTTTTAAATTTCTTTATTTATTTCTTTTCTATAAAAATTTAGGGTGTTTGTGCTAACTTTTAGCATAAACAATTATAGTGAGTGGGTCCATAATTAGTAAGATGATTTATATGTAATTAACCTTGTTATGCCCTATTTGATTTAGAATTGTTTTAATTTAAACTAGAAAGACTGTTTATTCAGATTAGGAATTTCACAGTAATTATAACTCACATGAATATGATCCATTTCTTTTAATATAGATCTGGTTAAAGTTAATATATTTGATGAGAATTGATTCAAGTTGAATACCCCTTTTTATTGAATTAGATATGATAGATATAACCTTGTTGATTTTAGATCTGAATTAATTTGATTTACTGATATCGGATATGAAATTGTATATGAAATATGGATAATCTTAGTTTATAGGGTAGGGTCACTGTATTGTGAACAATTTCTATTAACAAAGAAAACAAATGATAATTAATGGAAGGGAAAAAAATAAAAATAAAACAACAATGATAGATCGATAGGCTCACTAGACAGCTAGATAGCAAACGGTCGACCGCTCTAATGTCCAGTGACCGATCGGTTAATGATTTTTAGGCATAACTTGAACCTTGGTCTGAGTCCCAGGTTTGTAGTTTATATATTAATATTATATGTATGAATGTTAGTAAAAGTATGGAAGTTAGCTCCCTAGGTTTGCGATTCCTGGACCATACATGACTGGATATATATGTACACTAATAATGAGGCCTAGACTCTAGTTATTCAACGGGGTCGATATTCGACTAGGGCATGTTTATTGCAAATTGCCCTCACAGAAGGTTCTACGATGCATGTGCAACACTGACAATGATGCCTAGATAAGTGTGTGGCCTAGCACCAACGGGAGTTCCTTGGTATACATGACGAGGCAGATATGATACTATGTTGTTGATGGATCCTGGTGTGGTGCGATAAGCGGCGTAACATTATCATTGAGAGGTGAGCATGGATGCATCGACGTTGAGACGTCTTTGGCGTGAGTTGGTATTATGAGTTCCCCCGCAATGGGTAAATACGATACGTGTATTCATAATTTGGGAACGTATCATAAGGTTGATATTATAGGCAATCCTATGCTAGAATAGTTCAAGTAGCTGTTAGACGATCCATAGTTATTTTGAGGATTTACTTAGTTGTTCGATCCTAAGTATAATCCTTTACAAGAAGGTGGTGCAGGCGTGCTTAGAAACATATCCCTTATGCAAATGAAACTACCTTAGTAAATAGTTTACAAACATAGTAGAACACCCTAGGTCACAAAGAGTATTAATGAAGTTAATTGCATGTGGTCACCATGTATTAATGATGTAACTCATTTACCGGACTTGTCTGACCTGCTCCTTTCCTTTCCTTTTCTCCTACAACAAGAGGATAGGGTAGGAGGTGATATACCCAGAGATAAGTACGTGGAGTGGAAAGTTTGGCATTGAAGTTGCTTATTATTTTCCATTACTCTCCATGTTACTATTTATCATACTTAGTATTTATCAGACTATTTGATGTATTTCTCTAAACTCTCGATTATGCTACCTATGTTTTGAGACTCTATTTTCTAGGATATTTTCTAAGATGACTATTTTTTGTATTCATATTTTTCTACCTTCTACCGTGAGATCTAAAAGTATAGAATGTCTTAGATTTTCTCTTTTTATTTTTAGTCTCTATAATGTTTAAAAACCCAATTTCTCGCACTTCCTGGCACCGACGTGAGTCCGAAAGTCACCTTAGGCTTTGTATCAGTGTGTTGGGCGCGTATTGAGAAAATGTACTTGAAAAGTATTAAAAAAGGGATTTCTTAAAAGGTATACAAAAAAATGCTATCAATTATTCTTTGCTAATACAATCTTTGGAAAAGTTGATAATAATTTTTAAATCACAAATAGAGAGACTGAGCGATCATGTCGGTTGTTGCTCAGGTGATGCTGTTGAGATTCTAGACCTGAACGTTTCAATTTGGTTTCGTCAATACCTACAAGCAAGAGGAAAAGCCAAGTTTAACCCTAATATAGGACCTATAGAGCAGGTGCTGGGTGTAGTTCCTACCCATCCACCTAATGTTGAGTTTGCCAGGTTGTGTAAGGACTTCATGAGTCCAGGAGAAAAGTCATATTTGGGTGTTAAGTCATATGTGGACTCAAAGTCATGGATCCACACTTATGAGAGGATTATTGGATTTATGGGTCATGGAAATGATGTTAGAAGACAGCATGTTGGATGACCCGGATTTTTAACATATGTTAATTGGGTAATTAAGTATTTAAATCATTGAAACGTTGATTTTGTTAGTCAAACAAATAAAATTTTGATAATGGAAATATCTGAACAAATATAAATTGATTTGGAAAACCATAACAAATGTTGAATTTTAAATCTCTGGAAATTATAAGTCTTATAGTAAATTAATAAATAATATATTTCACCATTTAAATTCTAGATAAAATATTCATAAATATGTAAATAGATATATACAAGCTTTATAGTATGTATGAGTATACAAATGTATACATACACACACACACACACCCCCCTATCGATTAAAATGTAGGAAAGTTTGTAAAAATGTGGATATGTATAATATCAAAAATACACATATGTAAAATTGTGAAAACCCGGGATTTTTGGAAAAATTTAATTTAATGATCTTCTAATATAATTGCTTAAATTTGCAAACTTATCTTTTAAAACAAATAAAAAGATGCTTCCTAATTACTATTGTTCATATACATATATAGATTGTGAAGAGGAACTGTTATTTGAAATTCAAATAAATATCTCAAAAGTAATCTAGATTTAAACTCTACATTTTTAAAATACTAGTATATATAGTTATCAATTTAAGTATACATGACTTAAGCTTAAATAAGAATAAATATATAATATTATGTAAACATGGTAAATGAAAATATAAATGAAAAGAATATATATATATATATATATATATATATATATTTGTAGGACAATTGTAAGCTAGAAAAGACCTATGTATACAAGTGCCAAGATTGATGTTTAAAATGGATTTTCTTTATTTAAAATGAAGAAAAAAATGGTTTAAGAGAGAAACCAAGTGTTGTATCTAGCAGCTCACTTTTTATATACATATCTCTTCTTCTTCCTTTCATTTTCCTTTCAAGCAAAACTAAACAAAACTTAAGAAAAAAATATAGAGCAAGCTTACTGTGTACAAGAAAAGGCAGCCCCTCTCTCTCACATATATCTACATTTGTTCCACATTGTTTCCTGCGAACGAACTAAGTAAAACAAGAAACTATTACTTCCATCACAAACTAAAGAATCAAGCAAGAACTCAACAGTGGGGATCAACAAAATGCTTTTCTCAAAAAAGTCTCTGTTAAAAAAAGGAAAGGGATAAGTGAGTAAACTTCTTTCTTGAAAGATAAATCATCTTCATAACTTGTACATGTAGTGATTGATGATAGTAATGACTTGATTATTGCTTGCATGAGTGAAAAGAATGTGTTGCCTGGGTTAATAAGATTGAATTGCCATGTGTATGTATGTGCATGTCTCTGTTTGTTTTTAACAGACCCAAATAGCATTTAAAATAATCACTTCTGGGTTATGATGTCTAAAGGTAAGTTGTTTGTAATGATGAAATATTATTTTTAAAAATGAATTCAAGAAAAGTTATATAATTATCTGGAAGAAAGGGATTTATAGAAAGAATTTAATCATATCATAAAAATCAAATATCATAATTTCTTGTTTCTCTTACATAATCAGGTTCGTTTAAAATGATGATGATTTTTGTTGGTATCTTTATGATTTTAAATTGGGTGATCGATGGGATATTTGGAGATGAACGGGAATTCTATTTTCGTTAATTCACGGTGTTTGGGGCGTCACTGAAGGCCGGGGTTTTGGTCAAAGAAGGGAGAGGCTGGTGGGCTTGGGATAAATGACGACAGGGTTTTCTGAGCGACGTGGTGGTGGGTTGGAGTGAGAATAGGGTTTAATCTTGCTTTGGGTCAAGGTGGGTTTTCGCGTGACCCAAGTGTCATGATGACGTCGGAGGGTTTCGGTACAAGTGGGAAAGTAGGAGGGAAGCCAGGCGAGTTTCCAGGAGAAGTGATGAGGTTTCCAGTGGTCGACGTCGGCGGTGCATGGTAAAAAGGGGTAACAGGGTTTTTCTATGGAAGAGGTGAACTGCTCGATTTGGTTTCGAGCAGTGTCGAGATGGTCTGAGCGGTCGGAAAGGTCTAGGGTGATGACGACGAATTAGTGACGTGGTCGATGGTGATCGACATATCTCTGATCTCATGTGCACGTGCACGTGGGATGCATGCATATGGTAGTAGGTAGATTTTGGACGAGAAGATTTGAGTAGAAGGAAGTGAGGGAAGGATTTTCCCTGGGCTATCGGGTTTGGGCCAATGGGTCCACTTATTTTCAAAAAAATCAATTATCTTAAATCCATTATCGTTTGAACCAAAAATTCCCCGATTTTTGTCAATTATAGGAACTGAGTTGTTAACTCATTTACTACGTGTAGATAACCTTATTTAAATGATAATATGAAATTTTATTAGTAAATGGTCAATGTAAGTAAAATGATTTAAAAACTCGTATTAATTTAAAATTCTAGTTAATTTCATATATGTTAATTATTGATTGATCACCAGAATTTATTTAAAGTAAAATAAATATTTGTAATTAATTTTTTATGATAAGTGAATAGAATTGGAAATTAATTAATTTTTGTTGAATTAAATAAATGATTGTGAGATGGGTCAATACAGACAATGAATGGTTTAAAATGGTTTAGTATATGGGATTACTTTCTAGTTATTCCGTGGTATGAAGTACTTTGGGTTGAAGGGGTAACTATAAACGTAAGACGTTGGTTGGATTTATATTTTGATGAAATTTTATATGAAGGCTAACATTCTGAAATTAAATTGTTTGAATCTAATAGGTTGGAATTGGATTGAATTTAGTAAATCAGTCCATTTAAATTCGAATAGGCTGGAATGAATAAATTATGTGAACTTGGCTATTTAAATTAAGTAATGGTACCTAGATATTATTTTTAAATACCAATGGATATGTATAATAAGTGGTTGACCAAAATAAGATGAAAACTCGTAGTGATGTTCGAGTTACCCTGGCTTTTCAAAGAAGTTTATAACCATAGTATTTCATATTAGATGGGTTTACTCATGCTGGTTTCCAGCCTGACTCGAGTGTTACTTTATAGTAATGCTTGGGTCAGACCGAGTACTACTAATTTTCAGGTTTGAACGTACTGGAGCTCAGGATATGAGCTAGATGGCAGGGACATATTAATTATTTTCCACTGCAAAGTAAAGATTGTCTAGACTGGATTTGGGGGCATGTTAATAAAAGTGTCCAGTTTATTTAATAATGGCTGTACTCTGATATATTATATGTAAATTGACACTTACAACTTTATTTGTGTAAATGCTGTTATTTGTATATTATATTTTTATCCACTGCGATTGTGAGATCTGTGTTTTTTTTTCTATTTTTCTTTTACTTTTTTTTCTTCTTTACCCTACCAGTCTGGGGTTTCTGGCACTCGATTGCTCGACACTTTATACAGTGAACATATTAATATCGATTTTCAGGGTCGAAAATTTTCGGGCCGTTACATTTGGTATCAGCGATGCAGATTAAGCGAGAACTTTGGCTTTGGTGGGAACTACTTATTAGAGATAGAGTCAGTAGTATCCTAGGATGAGTTGAGAGTATTATATAAGGGCGTACTTGTTATTTTCTTATACAATGATTTTAAAAATGATTTTAAAAGTAGTTTTTATATAAACCTATATTTTGGTATATAAGCAATAATTTTTCTAATTATTATAACATATTAAGATAATTGGTTGTTGATTATTGAAACTAAATAAGATCATAAGATTTAAATGATAATTTATATAACCTAATAGAAATTGGGTAAGGATTAACAATGCAAATAATTTAAGTAAAAATGGGTAATTATCATAAAATTTTGATGTATCTTAATAAAGGATGTTTATTTTAGAATAAACAATGATAAAGCGGTAAATGTATTAAGGAAGCAACAATTTAGATAAGTATGACCTATAAATTGTAATAGATTTAAAATTGTGAAGTTTTAAATCTAAGCATAGAAATCTTTTGGAATTGTTTCAAAAGTGTTATGAGATATAATAAATAAATATTATTCAGAATATTCTTGAATATAGGAATCTTGTTTAAAAACAAGAGTTGTTTTGAAAATTTTAAATGAATGTGGTTGAATTAAAAACAAGAATGGTTTAAATTGGAAGTATGACTTGGTGTGCAAATAAAATAAATATGTATGTATATATATATGTGTGTGTGTGTGTGTGCGTGCGTGTGTGTGTGTGTGTGTGTGTGGATATACATAATATCAAAGTTGGTATGAAATAAATATACTCAGTGTTGAAATCTAAAATCTCCTAGAGAATGAGATGTAAACCCAAAGAGAGATAAGTTTTTGAACTTATGAGTGGAAGGAATATTCATAAGTAAATTTAAATTTGAAATGAAAATTTAAATTGAGAAGTTTAAATGGATTAATGAATTGGAATTTAACTCTGGATAAGTTAAATAAGTTATGGATTTATAATCTGAAATGGGAAAGTTTCAAGATGAAATTGAGATTTAACTTAAGGAAGTTAAATGTGTTGAATTGAAAAGGGAGTTATGTGTGATCAAAACCGGTTTGAGTTCTGGAAATTAGTAATGGGCGCTACTGATGGACGTTTTAGATAATTTGGATGTTTATTTACTTTGACATATCATGCTATCATCCTGTTGTTATTAATAATCTATGAAATTGTGAATTGGATTATTTTAAGTGAATTAAGAAGTGGATTGAGATAATATATATCCATTGCTGAAATTAAATGGAAATAGAACTTTAATTTGAAATTATTTAAATGATTTTGATTTTTAGAGATAAAGATTGAACTTATGAAAATGAAATCACTTTGAACTTAAGATTTAAATGTTGAAAATGAACTTGCATACAGAAATTGTTAAGAATTGGTTTAAAAGTTAAAATTGGGTAATAAATTAGATTCCAAAGATTAAACTGTTTAAAAAAAGATTTAAATCTCACTTGAACCTAGAAATAAGTTTATGTAGAAGTAAAGGTAATTTAAATGAATATTGGAAATTTGGACTCAGAATTAAAGTATTAAACATTTAGGTTGTTAAATTAAAAGTAAAGGTTAATTTGATTTAAGAGATTAAATCAACATTTAAAGATTTAACTCGAATTTATATAATTCGAGATGGTTTAATGTTGAGATTGGAATTGAAGATTAGTTCAACATGAAATTTGATTTGAATTAATAGGAATTGTAATCAAAGATAAATAAGTTTAAATTCAAATGGGAATTGATTTGAATTTGGAATGGGAATTTAGGTTAATTCAAATTGAATTAGAATTGAATCAATTTAATGGGAATGGAAATTAAGATGGGTGAAATGGGAAATTTAATAGTTTGGCTCTCAATTATTTTCAAATAATATTATAAACTATCTTAAATCTATTTTTCCTAGCTATTTACTGTACAACCTTTCTTTCTAAAACCCAAACTATCTTATACTTATTTTACAAATATTTTGTAAACTAATTAATATTTTATAATAATTTTACATCTGTTTTACAAACTAATTACTATTTACAACTAATTTGCAACTATTTAACTATTTTACAACTATTTTATAACTACTTAACTATTCTACAGCTATTTTACAACTAATAACTATTTTACAACCACTTAACTATCTTAAACTTTTCAGGCTATTTTCTAAACTCAAGCTGGTCAGAGTGCAAATTGTGTATAATTAAACACCAATTGAGATAAGAATTGAAGTGATAACCCAAATGGAAATTGAAGCAATTGTGATTAAGTGAATAGAAATCAAAATGAATGTGAATTAATAGAAAATTGATTTAGCTAATAATCAATAAAGATAAATATGTAGGATGTACGTATATTATTCTACTCGCATAACGATTTGATCTAGAATCAAGCACGGAATTTCGAGATAGCATATCGATCCAAGTTGGAATTTTTCACTCGATTTTCGATGGCGAACCCTGGATATGGATGTTTGATTGATTCTAGAAATTCTATAACATAGTTATGGCTATGTAAGGAGAATGACGGTTTCTGATCAAGAAACCAGATCTGAGTTCGTATTAGAAAGTTGGGTGGATGATACTAGTTCGGAAGTGAAATTGTGTGATTGAGTGAGTGATCGGATTTGATATTGCGTACGGATGATATATGTACATCATATGTGCTTGAACGAAATAGATATTGAAAATTTTGAAAAGAAATATAAAAATGATTTTTGAAATGGGAGAGTATATTTTGAGAAATACATGATGATTCAGAGTGGAAGCTGGATATCACTAGAGCTGAAATTCATTTTATAAAAAGTAAGTAATGTGGCAAATAACTTTATAAAGGAAATCGAATTTGAATGTTGATTTGGCATAAATAAAGTTATATATATATTTGTTATATATGATAAACTACCCTCGTTGAATCTATAACCAGAAGAAAAGATGTTTGGAAAATATTTGAAGTATTGTATAAGTAGGAAGTAATCTTAGAATATATTTTTCTAGTTAAGAGAATAAACTTATATATATATAAATGATTTTTGAAAATGGAACTGAAAATGTTTTTGGAACCTACTGATTTTGGAAGGTTTTTACTTTTGGGAAAAATCAATTTTGGGAATTTGCAAAGCCAAATTTGTGAATTATTAATTTTGAGATATTTATTTTGTGTAAATGGGATTTATTTGTGATACATATAAAGAGTATGATTTGAAAGATACTATATGTGTATAGTATAAAATGTTTTGAGAACTCAATAGGGAAAATGGATCTCCCATTTAGAGTTGAAACTTATAATAGGAGATCCACTGGGTGGTTCTACCTTGAGCCCTAAGAAGGGTTCTAAATTTTGATCTCAGAGGATGTCCGGACTAAATTGTAGTTCCTAAGGATTGTGGTTGTGGTAGCGAAAGTCGAGGGCACCGATGCCTACAGAGACATTGGGGTTATATTGTGACGGTAGCGTAACGGTGTAACTACGATCTACTACGCTCCATTGCGTAAGTTGAGGGGCAGTGATTGCCTAAAGTTTACGTTTGATTTCGCTAAGAGAGCGACGTAACATCGGTAGACTGCGATCTATGAAGACATAGCGAAAGTCGTGTGGCAGTGAGTGCCTACAGGCTACATTGGGACTCGACTGATGTGGTCTACAGTCTATGTGGTCTGTGTAGTGAAGTTTCATTTAGAAGCAAAATTCGAGGGTGCTAATGCCTACAGTTACATGGTTTTTTCCATGAAGACAATGTAATCCTAGGTGTAGCTGCGATCTGTGACGATTCCATGGTGTAATTGAGGGGTTCAGATGCCTACAGTTTTCTATGGTTTCGCCGAGATGGCGATGTAATCGTGGGGTTAACTGCGACCATGGAGGGGGCGATGATTTCCATAGCATTCTCACAAAAATGTTATCTATAATTTCACAAAATTTTTTCTAAGTATTTTCACTGGGTGTTGAAAACGAGTCTGCTAAGTACTTATAGATTTTTAGTCCTATGCCTGATCAACGTATTACCGAATTTCTGTGAGGACAACGATGCACTTGTTGAAACATCAAGTCAAAAAAATATTTTCATAAAACTATTTTGATAATATTATGTAGATTTTTAAAGTATTTTAAAATTTTAAAATAAAAAGAGTTTAGAGTTAAAAATGTTTAAATAGTAATCTAATGGATAATAACATTGTAATAAAATTCTTGCTTCGTTTCTTTTCGAGGACAAAAAGTTCTAAAGGGGGGAGGAATGTGACGACCTGGATTTTTAACGTCTGTTAATTGGGTAATTAACTGGCTTAAATCATTGAAATGTTAATTTTATTAGTCAAAAAAATAAATTTTTGACGATGGAAATATCTGAACAAATATAAATTGATTTGGAAAACCATAACAAATATTGAATTTTAAATCTATGGAAATGATAAATCTTATAGTAAATTAATAAATAATATGTTTCACCATTTAAATTCTAGATAAAATATCCATAAATATATGAATAGTTATTTACAAGCTTTATAGTATATATGAGTGTATATACATGTATATATATGCCCTATGGAATAAAATGTAGGAAAGTTTGTAAAAATGTGGATATATATAATATCAAAAATACACATAAATAAAATTGCGACAACCCAAGATTTTTGGAAAATCTTAATTTAATGATCTTCTAATATAATTGTTTAAATTTGCAAACTTATCTTTTCAAACAAATAAAAAGATGCTTCCAAATTATTGTTGTTCATATACATATATAGATTATGAAGAGGAACTATGATTTGAAATTCAAATAAATATCTCAAAAGTAATCTGGATTTAAACTCTACATTTTTAAAACACTAGTATATATAGTTATTAATTTAAGTATACATAACTTAAGCTTTAATAAGAATAAATAAAAGAGTTATATAATATTAAGTAAACATGGTACATAAAAATATAAATAAAAAGAAATATATGTGTATATATATATATTTGTAGGACAATTGTAATCTATAAATGACCTATGTATACAAGTGTCAAGATTGTTGTTTAAAATGTATTTTCTTCATTTAAAAAGAAAAAAATGATTTAAGAGAGAAACCAAGTGCTGTATCTATCAGCTCACTTTTTATATACATATCTCTTCTTCTTCCTTTCGTTTTTCTTTCAAGCAAAACTAAACAAAACCTGAGAAAAAAATATATAGAGCAAGCTTACTATATACAATAGAAGGCAGCCCCTCTCTCTCACATATACCTATAATTGTTCCATATTGTTTCCTACGAACAAACTAAGTAAAACAGGAAACTATTACTTCCATCACAACTAAAGAATCAAGCAAGAAATCAACAGATTGGATCAACGAAATGATTTTCTCAAACAAAGTCTCTGTTAAAGAAAAAGGGAAAGGTGAGTAAACTTCATTCTTGAAAGATAAATCATCTTCATAACTTGTGCATGTAGTGAATGATGATAGCGATGACTTGATTATTGCTTGCATGAATGAAAAGAATGTGTTCCCTGGGTTAATAAGATTGAGTTGCTGTGTGTATATATGTGCATGTCTCTGTTTGTTTTTAACAGACCCAAATAGCATTTAAAATTCAAATTCTCTTCTTCTAATCACTTCTGGGTTATGATGTCTAAAGGTAAGTTGTTTCTAATGATGAAATATTATTTCTACAAATGATTTCAAGAGAAGTTATAAAGTAATTATTTGGAAGAAAGGGATTTACAGAAAGAATTTAATCATATCATAAAAATCGAGTATAATAATTTCTTGTTTCTCTTACATAATCAGATTCATTTAAAAAAATGACGATTCTTGATAGTATCTTTGTGGTTTTAAATTGGGTGATTGATGGGATATTTGGAGATGAATGGGAATTCGATTTTTGTCGATTCATGGTGTTTGGGGCGTCACTGAAGGCCCGGGTTTTGGTCAGAGAAGGGCGAGAGGCCGGTGGGCTTGGGAAAAATGACGGTGGGGTTTTTTGAGCAATGTGGTGGTGGGTAGGAGTGAGAATAGGGTTTAGTCTTGCTTTGGGTCGAAGTGGGTTTCCACGTGACCCCAATGTCATGATGGCGTCGGAGGGTTTCGATGCAGGGGGAAAGGAGGAGGGCAGCCAGGTGAGTTTCCAGGAAAAGTGATGGGGTTTCCACGGGTCGACGTCGGTGGTGCAAGGTAAAAAGGGGAAACGGGGTTTTTCTCTGGATGGGGTGAACTGCTCGATTTGGTTTCGAGCAGTGTCGAGATGGTTTAAGCGGTCGAAAAGGTCTAGGGTGATGACGACGACTTAGTGACGTGGTCGATGGTGATCGACGTAGCTCTGATCTCATGTGCATGTGCACGTGGGATGCGTACATGTGGCAGTAGGTAGATTTTGGACAAGAAGATTTGAGCAGAAGGAAGTGAGGGAAGGATTTTCCCTGGGCTATCGGGTTTGGGCCGATGGGTCCATGTTTTTTTCAAAAAAATAATAATAATCAATTATCTTATAGCCATTACTGTTTGAACCAAAAGTAACCTGATTTTTGTATAAATATAGGAACTGAGTTGTTTAACTCATTTACCACGTGTTGATAACCTTATTTAAATGATAATATGAAATTTAGTTAGTAAATGGTCAATGTTAGTAAAATGATTTAAAAACTTATATTAATTTAAAACTCAAGTTAATTTCATATATGTTAATTATTGATTGATTACCAGAATTTATTTAAAGTAAAATAAATATTTGTAATTAATTTTTTATGATAAGTAAATGGAATTGGAAATTAATTAATTTTTGTTGAATTAAATAGATGATTATGAGATGGGTCAATATAGACAACGAATGGTTTAAAATGGTTTAGTACATTGGATTACTTTCCAGTTATTTCGTGGTATGAAGTACTTTGGGTTGAACGGGTAACTATAATCGTAAGTCGTCGGTTGGATTTATATTTTAATGAAATTTTATACGAAGGCTGACATTTTGAAATTAAATTGTTTGAATCTAATAGGTTGGAATTGGATTGAATTTAGTAAATCGATCCATTTAAATTCAAATAGGCTGGAATGAACAAATTAAGTGAACTTAGCCATTTAAATTAAGTAACGGTACCAAGATATTATTTTTAAGTACCACTGGATATGTGTAATAAGTGGTTGATCAAAATAAGATGAAAACTCGTAGTAATGTTCGAGTTACCCTGGCTTTTCAAAGAAATTTATAACCTTGGTATTTCATATTAGATGGGTTTACTCACGCTGGTTTCCAGCCTGACTCAGGTGTTACTTTATTATAATGCTCGGGTCTGGCCGAGTATTATAGATTTTTAGGTTAGGACTTGTAGAGCTCAGGAGACGAGCTAGATGGCAGGGACGTATTGATTATTTTCCGCTGCAAAGTAAAGATTGTCTAGATTGGATTTGGGGACAAGTTAATAAAGCTGTCCAGTTTATTTAAGAATGGTTGTACTCTGATATATTGTATGTAAATTGACATTTACAACTTTCTTTGTGTAAATGCTGCTATTTGTATGTTATATTTTTATCTGCTACAATTTTGTGATTCCGTATTTTTGTTTTCTGTTCTTCTTCTACTTTTTTTTTGTTCTTCACCCTAACAGTCTGGGGTTTCCGGCACTTGATTGCTCGGCACTCTATGCAGTGAACGTATAGTGTCGATTTTCGAGGTCGAAAACTTTTGGGCCGTTACAGCTTGGCGACTGGAACTTATACGGAGGGGCTTAGAATTGATAGAATTTGGTAGTGGCAGAGACCGATGATAGGGAGAGCTTAGGAAGCATTTTGAGATGAAGTTTCTTTTCATGGCAGAGTACGGAATATAGTTGGAAAAGTTTATACACCTGCAGCAAGGATAAATGTCGATAAAGGAAAATGTTAAATAGTTCGATGAGTTGGCTAGGTTCGGTATGGAGCCGATGAATACCCCCACAAGAAAGCCCTAAAATGTAATGACCTGGATTTTTGACGCTGATTTGAAATATATAAATGGTTTCAAATATTGAATTTGAATTATATATTGATTTTAAATATGGAAGAATTGGGTTTTTATTTATAAAATAAGTTCAGAATTTAAATATAGCGATTTATTTGATAATTTAATTATTGAATTTAATAATGGAAAATTAGTTAAATTATTGAATCTTGAGTTTTAAGCTTGACCAAAATAATTCAAAGGCTTGTAAAATTTATATTTATAATAATGAAGAAAATAAAAGTTTTAAAATTGAATATAAAAGTGATTTGTTTAATTTTAAAAATAGTTCAAGTTGACATTTAAAAATAGCAATTTGAGGCACTGTCTCGAATTTCGACGAAACCAGTTTCATTGAATCCGTAATAGTGCACTATTATTAGATTTTAAATTCGTAGCATTTGGAGTTATCGTTTGATCGTACGGGATATAAATGCATTGAAATTTATATCGAAAATTCAATATAAAAGCTGGGTCAAAAAGCTATCTTCTCTATACGATCAAATTAGGACTCGAACCTTTTCTATTGCATTCGAAATAGTGGTGTAACATTATGAACGCCTAGTGGCATGCCTCGGTAGGTGTTCGGAATGTTATGGTATGTAAAACGGGGTATTTTCAATATTTAATTATATAAAATCTATGAAAAGTCAACTAGAAACCAACCTTCCCTTAGAAGCCACTTTCCCCTTTTATATTAAACCCATATCTCTTACCCATTTCAGAAGGAAATATATGAAATCAAATATTCATATTCGAGATAAACAAAAAAGGAAGATCAACAGTGATCGCTTAATACCGCGAGAAGGAAACGATGGAAGGGTGCGAAGTGATCAGCTGTGGGTTATGGTTGAGTAGGCGAACACGGGAAGCTTTACGCAACCTTCATCGTGAGGTCAGTGATCATCAGGGTTATTGTTGATGAAGCTCCGAGGTCGCACAGGCATACGAAGGTGGCAATTGGAATTCGAGCAGTAGGGTTTTGGGGGTTTCGTGGAGGAGTATCAGCGACAGTTTTAGGCGAGGTCGCGGTTGGTGGTAGGAGGAAGGCGAGCGCCTTGAGGATGGTTTTGGTGGTCGATTTTTGAAGGTCGCGAGCTTGCTTGACAGGAACGCATCATGCTTGAACGAGAAGGGAGGTCTGAACATGGATAGGGTTTGATAATTAGGTAATTAATCATTGATTACTGTAATTAGTAAAATGAAATTTTAAAATAAAAATCAAATTAATTATATTGTGAACATCTTGTTGTGCGAGGCCCAAAAACCATGAAACGAAGGTGACAGAGTCATTATGGGAAATGCTACAATTTGGATTTGGAACGGATGACCCTATATACCGCGATATCCCCCTCGAAGTGGGATTGGAATTTTTATATTGTATTAACATCTATGGACGCAGGAAAACGGGTTGGAGGGATCCGACTGGATTCCTCAAAAAGTTAAATTTAATTTCATCTATTGCGATTTATGGATTGTGTAGAATAATCTATATTGATTATTGTAGCGATTGAAATTATTGGATGTTATTGTAGCACTGGCCTGAATTATGATGATTTAAATACTATAAATATATCTTTAAAATTTATGAAATTAAAAGGAATTTTAAATATATATATATATATATATATATATATATATATATATATGGAATTGGAGTTATTTTAAAGAAATTAAATTAGGGAAAAAATATATATTTGATTTATGGTTATACTTAACTATTTGAAATTATTAAATGGAGATTTTTAAAAATGAATTATATAAGAGGATTACAAATGATATCCGGGAAATATAAAAAGGAATTGAAGTCGATTAAAAATAGATTGTAAGTTACAAATGAATTTATAAACAAATGGATTTTTAATTGGAATTTTACAAATAAGATTGTTTTTATAAACAAGTAAAGACTTAAAGGAGTTACAAAATTTACAAACGACGTTTATAAAAGAAAGGAAATCGATATCTAGGTGATAAATTGGGAATATAAATTTACAGGAGATTTTATATTAGTATATGGAAATAGGGTGAGAAAAATAGTAAATACTATTTTTGAAAGTGAAAATGGTTAAGGAAATCAGAGTGGAAGCGATGTGATGGAAATCGAGAGGAATTCATAAGTTGAAATGGTTATTGAAATTTTTAAAAATATATTTGGAATTTTAAGAAGTAAGTTTGTTTCAAAAGGAAATTTTTGTAATTTAAAAATATGGGATTTTAAACTAGTTGGAGCTGGAATACTTCAGTAAGTAGATTTCCAAATATCAAGTATTTATTTAAGTAATTCTAACTTTTAAAATCAGCTTTGAAAATTTATCGGTTTATCTAAAAATGAGTTATTGATGTTTATAAAAGTGTTTTCCATATTTTATATATAACTTAAAACATATTTTAGAATAAATTACTATTCTTTAAAGAAAATACTCGTTATATATATAGTTTTGAAATGATTGCAAATTTATAAATTCTCTCGAAAAGTGTAGACGAGGTTTATCAAAGGATGGGATTTTATAAGAGAAATCTTATAAATGGAATGTTAGAGACTTAAGAAAAATTTCTGATGTCCAGATGCGATAGGTTCAGGAAGATTTTGAATCCATTAAAAAGAGTTATAGATGGTGGGTTGGGATTATAAACAAGTATAATCGGTTTGGAAATCGTAAGAAGAATTTATTAAAAATTTCGAAGACTTATGATATAAGTATGAAATATTTCCAAGTTGGGGATTAAAATAATTTTGGAAATTATTCATATAAATATTTTCCTAAGTATCGAAAGAAAGGTTTTGGAAATATTTTTAGTGGGAAATGATTGGTATAGAAATATTTTCTAAGTGTTGTAAAAATAGAAGTTGGAAATATTTCTAAGTATTGAAATGGTAAAATATCTTGTTATGGATGCAAGTGTTGAAATTGGTTTCAAATATAGAATATTGAAGATTGAATCCATATATCTTGGTGAAGATGTTTGGAACAATTTTTTTGGAGATTTATAAAATTTAGCCTAGCAACTGCTTTAGGATGTTTAATTGATATTTAAATAATTGACTATCAATATTGGCCAATTTCGTTAATCATTTCGAAGAGACCTGGATTGGATTTAATTATCTGAAAAGCCACTTCGATCCGGTTTGAACGTAAAGAATGAATGCCATGAAGATGATGAAGATGGTGATTCAGTTTGTCCAGACCCAGAACAACTTTTATAGATGATTTCTATCTACATCGTCATTTGAGGACGATGAGCATTCTGAGTAAAATTGTTTCTTGAAAGGTAACGCTTAGTCTCGAATCTCGTCAATCAGGAATGACTAAAACAGGGAAGATGCAGCAAGGCTAAGTGGATCGCATCCAAGTATGGTATGTTATCACTTTTATAGATGTCCTCGGAACCCAATTTATGTTAGATATGTGTATAAATGAAAGAAGGAGCGTTCGGTAGTAAGGGTGGGAACACCGGGAGTGATAACATATTTTTTTTATCTAAGTTAGGGATAGGCCAGCCTTGTGTAGTTGGGGATCCCGGCGTTGTCCTCGGTACATTGTTCTAGAGGTGTACTGTGGTGGGTGGTACCCCAGTAGCCCAATCATTCATTGGAATCCATTCTCCAACGCGATCTTACGGTTTTGTTTGTATAGCCTAGTATGCTGGAATTTAATTAATGTAACAATTTTAGCTATTTGAATAAGTATTTGTATTTAGACACTATTATAATATCAATGGATTTTCTGCAAAATGTATTAGTTATCGGAAGGGAAAAACCCATCATTTTTATGCGTGACGCGGTCTTACGAGATACCTTTGGTTTTCAAAGGATTTTGATAACTCTAATAATTCAAATTGAGTGTGTTTTCTCACGCTGGTTTTCCAGACTGACTCGGGTGTTACTTTATTATAATGCTCAGAATAGACCGAGTATTACAGATTCAGGTTAGGATGCTAGGGAGTTTAGGAGACGAGTTGGGGGAGTTCAGAGTATATCACGTACTTGGTTATTTCCAGTGTGTGAGTTTTGTATATCAGGAAAAGTGATTATAACTGTCCAGATTGATGTATTAATTGTTGTACTCTGATGATTGTATGTAAATAAACTGTTACAGATTCTTTTGTATAATATCTGTTGTTGTATATTATATTTGTTCCGCTGCAATTGTGAGATTCTGCATCGTTGTTCTGTTTTCTTCTATCTCTTTCTTCTTCATTACCATAGTTATTCGCTCTTTCGTACAATTTGGGTTGAACAGGAGTGAATTATTATCAACTCAAAGGGTACGAAACTACAGTCACTACATAAAATTTGCAAACGGGTTGAATCAACCTCTTCAAGAGTTAGCCCTTAGTCATATTCCCATTGGTGTGACGTTTGAGGGTTTGGTAGAGATGACATTGTTGAACATTATTTCCAAGGAAGAAGTAAAGAGTGAGCCCAAGAAGTCGGGAGGAAAGATACCTTAGTGGAATTAATTCAAGGGCAGAATATGGGCTAAAGGGAAGATTAAGAAGTATGAGTTGCAGTATAAGAATGTGGGGAGAAGGGGCATTTTGCGAAGGAGTGCAAGATGGACATCTCAAAGATTAAATGTTATAACAACAATTAACTCAAGCATATGAGGAGGGATTTTTTGGCACCATAGAAGGTACCCAAGTGGCTTTAGCTTACGCACTGGATGTTCTTCCCAGCTTGAGTGCACCTCTATTGGTAGACAAGGGGAAGAAGGTCGTAATTGAATGTGTGCTAACTTTATCTAATTTTCCTATTTGTACCTTATTTGAAAAATTAGGGCATCACACTCTTTTATTTCGAGTTGACTCGTAGATGAGTTTTACTTAGACCCCAGTATAGTTACAGACCCTGTTGTTGTATCAAACCCTATAGGAGGATCATTTTATTTATCTATGATATGTAGGGGTTTGAAATTGTTTATTTTCGGGGTCGAGTTTGGTTATGATGCTTTTATGTTAGGGTATTCTGGGTTTGGATTAATTTTGGATAGATTGGGTGACCATGTATGGGGCGATCTTAGATTGTGATAGGAAGGTTATTCGTTTGGGTACATTTAGTGGATGCACTCTGGAGGTTTATTGCGATCTCAATGGTTCAGTTATGTTGAATTTCCTACATTCTTTAGACCTATCACATGATGTGTTAGATTTGGTACTAGCTGTTAGAGACTATCCGGATTTCATTTTCAAGATCACCGGTCTTTCATCCTAGAGAGAGATCAAGTTTCAGATTTATCTTATGGAGAACGCCAGCCTAGTTGCTTTACCTTTGAGGCATATGGCTCATAAAAAGAGAAGCGAGTTGAATAAAAAAGTGAATGAGCTGATGGAAAAGGGCTTCATTAGGAGGAGTATTTCAGAGCGGGAAGAACTAGTTGTTTTTGTTACCAAGGTGAATAGTTCTATGAGGCTTTGCATCGATTATCGTGAGCTAAATAAGCAACCAAAGAAGAATCATTCCCATTGCACTGCATAGACGATCTCTTTGATCAGTTGGTTGGAGTGAAGGTGTTCTTTCAGCTTGACTTGGCTACTGGATTCCATCATTTGCATGTGGCCAAGGACAGTATTCAAAAACTGCTTTTCATAACTTGATGAACTTTATGAGTGGTTAGTCATGCCTTTTGGATTAACCATTGCACTCGCCTGCTTTGTTGATATGATGAGTCGAGTTTTTAGAGGGTTGGTGTAACAACCCGTCCTTTTGACCCTCGAATCTAGATACTAAATACATCCATGATATTCGTGTGTTGAGCATCCAAGTGCTGAAAAAACAGAAAGATAGGGTAAAATAAAAAATGAAGAAGAATAAGTCAAGAAAAGAAGAACACAACATTAGAATCTCACAATAGAATGATAATATATATTATCAAAGGATTAGTACAATGGGTTACTTTGAATACACAAATATTAGAGTTACTAAAACCTAAAATACTATCTTAGCCTAGACAGTTATAACTGCTTGTCCTCGCAGTTCTGATATATATAATACAAAAATGCAGTAGAATTAAGAATACTATGAAAGGTAATCATCCAGCTCTTCTACATAAGCTCCAAAGCATCCGTAGCTAAATCTGAAAACATACATGAGGTTGACCCAAGCATTATAAGAAAATAACATCTGGATTAGTTTGGCAAATCAGTGTGAGAAACTCAAGAAAAAAGAGATGAGTAACAGTAATCATTAAGACTGAATGGATTAACATAACAGTTTTCCTGTCAAATGAGACCAGCCATTCATTAAATTTAATATAGTGATATGATTGGTAATGTCTAGAATATAGCATACAAATCATATCAAATAGTTACCGTGTGAATGCCACAACAATAGTAGGTATACAATGAATCGCATAATGGATTTTCCATGTAGATCTCCTTGGATCTATCCAAATCTGAACTCTTGTACAATAATCAGAGATATATTTCCAAGCAATGTATATTGTTAGGGAATGTACTGTAGGAAATGTATAACTAGCCTATGCCATACAATCATGGTTCCAAATGCATCGCTCCTACATGCATGTCCATAAGTAATTATGGATGGAGTCATTATACTCTTAGGATTGCTAAAATGCTACATTCCCTTTGGCTATGCATCCTATCTTTAGTTTTAATCATTCTCAATGTTGAGACTACTTTTGGCATCTTTCACTCGAGTCATCATCACTCAAGCATAACATGAATCTTCAAAAAATTCCCATATCTCGAACAGATCATGAATCACTACATGAATTTGAGCATCTTGAAAAAATCGAACCTTTATATATGTTCCCCGCATAAGTCCTCCAACAAATCCTCCTCTCTCTTGGAGTACCCCTCAAGATAGACAGTCTCACACAATAACATCGTTTGAAATGTTAATGCTGGACTCTCCCTTAGACTTAACATTAGGATTGCCAGTTCAATTCTATAGCATTTCACTTCACAATTGCTTCCAAAATATAGAACTCATATACTAGTTTTTAAGTTGTGTTCGATAAATAAACCACTTATCGATTCCGGTCTCTTCAAAATTAATTCGATGAATTTCCAGCTAACTCAATTCTAGTCCTTTCAATAGTAAGCGAAAGCAAAAGACATTTCATACTAATGCTCCCTTTGGGGTTCTCATTGATATGAAATCGCGAAGCCTTTCGATAGCTTCTTAAGTTAATATTAGGTCAAGCTCGATAATCAAATAATCGATTATCTAGTCAAAAACATTTGCTTATACAAATCATGATTCATAGGCTTAACCTTTCGATATTCCAACTTAACTGTTCCTCATTCAATAGTGAAGCCAAGAAAGTTAAGAGCATTAGTTGAATCAAAACCTTGCCTAGACACTTAATTCTTGAATCTCATAAATAGATAAGTCTACGTGTCGACTTTTAATGTTAAGTATAGTATTATTGATTTCCATAAACAAGAAGAAATCAACACAATAAACATGTTTCCAACATTTTCTGACTTATTATTCGTCGGAAAGAGAGAAACCGTGACGACCCGGAATTTTGAATATTTGAAATTGGGATATTTAATTGTTTATAAATATTTAAAAAAAATTAATGCTTAACTTGAATTTCAAATATCGCTATTTATTGGATAATTTAAATATTGAATTTAATAATCAGAAATTGGGAAAATGGCTGAATCGGGAATTCTGGGCAGGTTAAAAATATTTCAAAGGCTTATAAAATTTATATTAATAATAATAAGGATAATAAAAATTTTAAAATTGAATTTTAAGGTGATTTATTCAGTTTTGAAAATGTACCGTTTAAATTGATATTTATAAAATAACCTAGCAAATTAAAAATGTGTAAATGTATATTTATTCTATTTTTCGTTGAAACTACATATACTTAGAAACTTAATTTGTAACTATTCAAAAAAAAAATCTAATTTTTATATAAACTTTTCAATATTTAAAATTCCTATATATATATATATATATATATATATATATATATATATATATATATATATCTTCAAAATCTGTCTACATAAAAATCCTTTTCTCTGTCTACCTATAATTAAGATAGTCATGAATATACATACATTTACATTTTAGTTGTCCTTTTCTTTACTGTAAACATATACGTCTATGTATAAACCTTTAAATTGAAACAACACATTGATTTTTGCCTTACTGTAAAATAATATACCTTACAAGCAACCACGAACCTAGTCTCCGACCATGGCCCAGCGTCACGCGAGACGAACCACCCACTCGCGCACACGAGTTCGAGCATCTCAGTTCTATCGACCACCTCATCATCGCGTGCACTGCCTCCACCTTTTGCTGCACCATCACCCAGCGCTTCCGTGGCCTCTGGTCCCTCCTCGCCTTCACGGCTACGTGTGCGACCCACCCGATCCTCCTAAAATTAACACAAACCACGAAGTCCTAAGCCAAGCTTCCCCCTACTCGTGCCCGAGCGCCATCGTCGCTCTTACCACCACGTCGCCTGCTAGTTGTTCTTACGCTCGACTTCCACGCAGATGCGGCCACACCCGAACGCGCCCATGATTCGTCATCGTGATAGTGAGTCAAACGAGGCTCGACATTATTTTCGGTGGATCTCGATTTCGATTGAACCGAAAAACGACCATTGATTATTATTTTTTATTTCGTTCGACATTGATATAAAGGGGACTTGATATTGAAAAGAGGGGAAATGTGTTCGACCCGGTTTGCCACAGTGATTTTGTAAAGGCTGATGGAAAAGAAAACGTTGATGGGAAGCATCTGACCAGTCAAACAAAACATATATATTATATTTAGATTTAAATTTAAATTTAAACCATCTTGAATTCACAACTCAAAATCTCGACCTTCTATCGAGATGTGACGCCAGGCGCTCATAAGGTTCGGGAGATTTTGATCCCTAATTCGATCGTATGGAGAAGCTAGCTTTTGGACCTAGTTATTATATTAAATTTTCAATATAGATTTTAGCATGTTTACCTATCGTACGATCACACGACAACTCCTAACATGACGAAAAATCCGATAATAATACAGTATTACGGATTCAATGGCATTAATTCCATCGAATTCCGAGGCTGTGCCTCGGAAGGCTATTTTTTAAATATCAATTTAAACAGTATATTTTCAAAACTGAACAAATCACTTTAAAATTCAATTTTAAAACTTTTATTATCTTCAGTATTATTAATATAAATTTTATAAGCCTTTGAAATATTTTTAACCTGCCTAGAATTCCCGATTCAGCCATTTTCCCTATTTTCAATTATTAAATTCAATATTTAAATTATCCAATAAATAGCGATATTTGAAATCCAAGTTAAACATTAACCTTTTTTAAATATTTAAAATCAATTAAATATCCTAATTTCAAATATTCGAAATTTCGAGTCATCATAGAAACCAGTAGTTTAGAGCTCTATTGCTCTGTCCCTACTCGACATCAAATTTAACTCTCACGAATAGATAACCTTACTTCATTGGTTTTAGTAGTAAGCACAGCTAATTACTTTTCAAACAAGTAATCGAACAACTGACCATTTGTCCATTTAGCAATCATAATGCCTTTTCGAAAACATTTGTATATACGTTTAAAATATTTGTAAATACTGATAATAGGTTTTAAAACATTTATCTAAAGTAGTAGTTGAAAATAACAACTTTACAATTTTCCTTAAATCCTAAAAGGAACATATTTTTAAGAAAATATCTCTTCTTTAAAAATTCATAACTAGTTTTTACGAATTCATAAATACCTCAAACCACTTTTGAAATAATCTAATATGAGTTAGCAAACACTTATAAAAAGAATGAAATAAAATACTTAAAATTTAAATATCTTTTCAAACATTTTAAAGTCCAAAATCAAAGTTTAACGGGATAGTTTTGCACAAGTGAAGTTTTGGCAACTTTTTGAGATGTTGCTTAACCTTTTACTCTCCAAGATTTTAATAACAATAACATACATATAAAAATTATAAATATAGTGAGAAACCCCTAATTATATCTCTATAAAGTTCCATGGAAATCGTTATAAACAAGGCAATTCACAACTGCATATATAGCATCTATCGCTATAAGGGTTATTTAGTGTGGATGAGCATAAATTAGTTTATGCATTTTCTAAAACATCGGAAAAGATAATTAATTTTATATACATGTGGTTAGTTATTTAATGTTTTAAACATGTGTGTATGTGATAAACTATCGTATACCGTAGTTTAACTCAGGTTACATGTCAATCAATTTAATGTAGACGTCGAAAGCCATTTTTTTTGAATATAAAATATGTTATATACTTTATCCATAAAAGTCTTAGAGTTTTTTTTGGATCCATCTGATAAGTATTGTATATGATCATTATCTGGGTATTCGTTTTTTGATAAATTGGACATCTACGTTCATTATATACTATATTTATTGGATTTGTCCCTGGATTGAACAAGTTACAAACACAGTAACGTAACTACATATCATAAATCATTTCATTTTAAACGGTTCACAAAATTTTGACAGTGCTTCCTTTACGTTTCTATGTACACACAATCATGTACGACTTAGGGAACAAAAGGGAAGTGCTGCTAAATTTTGTTGAATCATTTGCTATGGGACTAAAAAGAAAAGTCAAGACCTATCAAATATTCTTCTCTAATGGATATAAATTTAACACTAAAGAATAAGGTGCTGAAAAATTAACTAATAATACCGGTGTATTTGTTAAAGATAGTGATGATCCAAATGATCATGTAAATAATTTTTATGGCGTGTTAACCTAGGTTTTGCAATTGAAATATTTCACAAGACCTGCAGAAGAAGTTTTTATGTTTAAATGCAACTGGTTCAACAACATTCCAGGTTCTGGAATCATCATGAATCCAAAGTATAATCTTTTAGAAATGAAGCATACCTCGCGTTATTATAAGTACGATACTTTAATACTTGCCAAACAAGCTCTTCAGGGTTATTAAGCTCCGTACCCATCTTTATGAAGAGAAAAAGCAGATTGATCGGCTGTTTTTAAAAGAAAGGAAAGATTTACATTTGATGGACATAATATTCCAAATGAACAATCTTATCAAGCAGATATTGAGGAAAATACTGGAATAATAATAACCGACGATCAAACCGATTTTGGACCTCTAAATAATGAATCAAATGCATTAATAGAAGCATTGAGACTATAGAGGAAGAAAACATAGAGTATGAAATGGAGTCTGAATCAGAAAACAATGAGGACTGGTTAATAATCTACATATCAGGAGAAGGTAATTTCTATGTTTATTTATGTTACATTTTCTCATTAAAAATGATGTTTTCTGCTAATGATATGTTTAGTCGTCATCTGTTCACATAATCCTTTTATATTCTGCCATAATGTATGTTTCACATAATTAAATGATATATTTCTCATATATGATATTTTTGTAATAGGTACTGTATGTATATGTCATTTTTCCATAGACGTAGCTCTTCCCATATAGGATCTCCCTCTTCTCAAAGAGGGAGGGTGCGTCTCTAGCTGATGATGTCGTCGGCCCATCACTGGAGGAAGCTCTTTCCGCGGTCTGGTTGTAGGCCAAAGCTGATGGATTGTAAGTATTAAATTTATTTAAATATTAACAATATTTTTCTGTATGATCTATTATACAAAAGTCTTGCTTTATTAAATATTTTCTTCTTTTTGACATAGTGGCTTCGAGCTTGAGCCATCGCTATAGCGCTCTCCATATCTAAACATTCATATAAATGCAGGATGATTGCCTGCTGGCCTAAGTGGAGCAAGATGCTAGATAATGTTCGGGAGAGCATTTGGCAGGACTTCCTGGTAAGTGTAAATTTATATTTTGCACTTTCTCTTTGATCCTAAATCACTTTATATATTGTAGACTATTTATAAAAATGTATTACTTTCATTTTCTCAACGTGTAGGGTTCGGTCGACCTATAAGGGACCGATGTATCCCTAGTGTAGTGCCATTGGAACAGCAAAATCACCAAAAGTTATAGGGATACAGTGTCCGCTATGAGAAGAGCGGAAAAAAAACAAACTAGACGAGGCTAGCATGTAGGAGGCTTGGGTCGCATAGTGGGGGCAATGATGAGTTCCAGGTAAGTTTACCACATATTAATTACTTTAATTTGTTATGTGTATTTAATACACAATTTAGAACTGTAAAATTTCATTTTCAATTTAAATTTACAAAGGTAGTCAGATAGGAACTCCGCAAATAGAAATAAGAATCCCATCACACATTGCGGTGGTTCCAAGTCGTTCCAGCATCATCGCGAGGATTTGGTAAATTTTTATATTCACATTTTTATATTTTAAGTTATAAGTTGTTAATAGAATGTTGATAAAACAATATATATATATATATGTATGTATGTATGTGTGTGTGTGTGTGTATATATATATATATATATATTTTTCAGGAAAGAGTGCGTGGAAATGCTGTTTCGTATTGGGATGTTTTTGTTCATACTCATGCCTTGAAGCAGACAGACAATTCAGGCTCAGTCGTATACTCATGGGAGCATGATGATAAAGCGACTGCTGCCAATGTAAGTATATTACAGTTAAGTTAAAATTTATCAGTTAACTAATTAAGTACACATTTATAGATATATTAATTAGTATTATTTATTCTCGTGACCATTTCAACTTTTTGATAATTAGTATATCGATTAATATACTAAATTGTATTTGTATTTTGCATTACAGCAAAAGTTCCAGGAAGCACGGGCATAACTACTGGCTGAGATAGGATGGGATGAGTTGATATTTGATGAGGAAGATGCTATTTTCAAGTCTTTCATGGATCCACCATCCCGTAGCAGGCGCTACGGATTTAGGAACAAAGCGGTAATTTTCAGATAGTAAACTAAATTCAAATATTGCATATTTTCAACTAGAGTTATGTAAATTACGTTTATGATGTTGGAGGCAGTATAGCAATTAATTTTTATTCGCAGACTAGGACATCGTAGAAGGTGTATAAGATGGCTTAAGACAAAGAAGAAATTGTAGAGCTACAAGCCCAGATCGCCAAGCTACGGAAGCACGATCGCCGTCGTGCTGCGCAGATGAAGCAGTTGAACCAACGATTGACGGAGTATATGGCGCAGCATGAGAGGTTTCCTTCGTCGGGTGTTTCTGCAGGGGATGATTAGTGATGTTAGGTATGTTCTGTTATGATTTTTTATCTATATATGTATATATGCTTCGAGTGGGTGAGGATGTGTTTGATACACGTTGATGGATTGTATATTATTTTATGTGGATTTGGATGTTAATTTTTTGGATTATGTTGGATTTGGATATGGAATTTTTTGGTTGGAATATTATATATGGTTATTTATATGATTAGTGGTTTATATATGCTCGAAAAGGAGCTGTTATGTGTATTGATGGACGTGTAGTGGTTGGAAGGTAGCATGCTCAAAGTCAGAAAAAAAACACCTAGAATTCCAGCAGCTACTAACGGCTACCGACGGTTTATAGGTCATGACAATGGCTACCGACGGTTCTCTACGGCAAATTCCGACTGTTTCCGACAGCCTTGGATGGCTATTTGGTTATTCAAGTTTGCCATGTAGCCAACGTGGTTTTCGGGAAATGGTCACGGATTACGATTTGAGGCCATCGTAAATTTTACGTTGTTGCCGTCGGAAGTCATTACGAAACAAGATTCGTATACCGACGACTCTTCTTACGGTTTCCGACGGCCTATTGACGGCTAGTTGCCTCTTGTCCATCAACAATGCATCAACTTGTGTACGTTAGTCCTTGAGATGATGGTTTTGATGGCAACAACCTTTGAATAGGATTATAAAATATAAATACTAACATATAGTTTAGATATATATGCATATGCAGGATTTAACCATGCAGGTACCAAAAATGAAGACTGTACAGTATATAAATTCAAGATATCAAGATTGAAGTCTCATGAGTATCAAGTATATCAAGATTATCAAGATTTCAAGAATAATAATTTAATTAGGAATTTTGTTAAGACTCCTAGAAAAGCACTGGCATCTTAAAATCCAATTTATTCGTGGAATGAAATCCACTTCGAACATGTTAAAGGGATGGAACCCTAAGTAGGATGGAGCCTACGAAAAATCTAGTGGAACATTGTTTTGTATCCGCTAACTTTTATTCAAAATGATTTTACAAAATTATATCTTGTTTTCAAAATGTTTTCATAACCTTCCTTTTAAAAGAATCAAAAACATCTATCCTGATTTTAAATACTTTTAGCCTCAAATAATCTTTAATTTCAAAATCAAATTATCCTTAGTTTTAAACTATCTTTTAATAAAAATATATTTAACTTTTAATATTTATACTTAGATTTAAATATAAAATTATAGTAAAATTTTATATACACCAAAATATTATTCTCTATATTTATTTATGTATTTTAACTATAGTTAAGTATTTATAAAAGTTTAAAATAGTTTTAATATAAGATAAAAGTTATTTTCAAAGAAAAACAAAACACCAAAATTTCCTTTGGGATGTCGACATACCCAAGTTACCCATGTCGATTCAAAAATTTGAATTTCAAAAGAAGTGTCCATTCATCATATCCCTTCACGAATGGACATGGTTGTTGTTCTTCTATAAATAGGGGCTTTTTTCAACGAATTTCTGATCATATTTTTCTGTTTTTTACTCATCTTCTTCTTCCACGTTGCTTTATACATATTCTTACCATTACTCTGTCGAAATCAACATTGAATCTAATAGATCATTTCTTGTTTGATTCTCTATCACTATCTCAACAAGATTCTCAGTGCCATTCGGAGTTATAGGCTTCTTTGTAATCATTTCTATGAGAAAAGGTGTGACTGTAGCCTTGGAAATCAATCAAGTGAGAAAAGGTGTGATTGTAGCCTAGAAAATCAATTGGGTGAACTTGTTGCTCGTGAAATCAAGTATCTCTACCCGGAGGATTATGAATCTGGAGGGTGTACCTCGTAGCCTTGAAATCGAGGGTGTAATTGTACAATTGCTTTTGAAAGAAAATCCGTACTTGTGCGCGGGACTGGATGTAGGGTAACTCTGAACCAATATAAAATCCGGTGTGTTCTTTCCTTTACTTCTTTTACTTTATTTTTGCACCTGTGTTTGTTTCTGTGATCATATCTGTGTCTGAATATTGCATACATTTGTGTTCAAATTAACATAAACTCAAAAAGATCTAGTAATTACTTAAAACACTATTCACCCCCTCTAGTTTTTATCCTAGCCTTAAGTTCCGTAATCCGCATTTCTAACATTTGGTATCAGAGCAAGGTTTTCAAAGTTTTCATAATCTGAATTTTGAAAATTTTTCAAAATGGCTACCAACAATGGTACTGGTAACACTACCAACACTAGTTCTATCATCCCTGTTACTAGTTCATTTGTAGAAGGTCAGTCTACTGTCAGACCACCACTTTTTAATGGCAGTAATTATGCATATTGGGCATGTACGATGAAAATATATTTACAATCTGTAGGATTAGACACTTGGAATATCACACAGACTGAATATTCTGAACCCACAACTGATTTTGCACAGTGGACCGCTGAGAAAAAGACCGTTGCACAAAATAATTCTAAAGCAATGAATATTCTGTTTTGTTCACTTGATAGGAATGAATTTAATAGAGTGTCAGTTTGTAAGTCTGCATATGAAATCTGAAAAACTTTGCAAGTTACTGACGAAGGAACAAGCAAAGTTAAACAGACCAAAATTTCCATGCTCACAAATCAGTTTCAGTTATTTAAAATGAATTCTAACGAGTCTATTTCCGATATGTATAGTAGATTTCAGGATATTGTGCATTCTCTAATATCCCTGGGAAAGGAATTTTCGGAAGATGACCAAGTCAGAAAAATCTTAAATTCTCTTACTTCAGAATGGGATCAAAAGACACTTGCGATCGAAGAGGCAAATGACATCAGTACCTTAAAGATAGAAGAATTAATTGGAAATCTAATGTCGTTTGAAGTTCAAATGATTGGAAGAAGAGAAAGCAAAGCATCTGAAAAGAAATCAATGGCATTCAATGCATTAACCAATAAATCAGACTCAAACAGCGATAATGATGAAGAGATAGCCTTTATGACCAAGTATTTTCGGAAATACCTGAAATACAGAAAGATGAAAAATCTCAAAAGAAACAACTATAAGAACTCTGGAAATCAGAATGTAGTGCCAAACAATATCAAATGTTTCAACTATGACGAATCAGGCTATATCAAAAGAGACTATCCGTATCCAGATAGGCAAAATCTTCCTATAAACGATGATTCCGTAAAGAAATGAAAACGTGCATTTACTGCTTCTCTAGATGACTCAGATTTGTCCTTTAGCGATGATAATTAGAAGATAGATAATTCAAATATGTGTTTCATAGCAGTTCACGACTCCGTCGAATTTAGAGAAAAGGATTAAGAAAAAGGTATACATTTACAATACAATTGGTTGAAATTGCATGCTTAGATTTGGAACCTTGATTGCTTGATTGATTAATTTTGAATTGGTATGTTGTTTGAATTTTAAAGTTTTTATTTTTTATTATTATTTTATTTTTATTTTTATTTTTAATAGTATTATAATATTTTATAGAATATACTATAATTTTAGAATTATTCCAAATATATATACACATTAAAAATAATAAGTGTATATATATATATATTTAGAATACTTAGGAAAAATAAATCATAGAAATTCAGAGACACATGTCGACATGGTCCCCACCATGGTGTCGACATGGGTACATGTTATCTTTCAGAAAGAAAGAGAGAAACGAATAAAGTTGGACGCCATTTTTATTAATTCAAAAAAGCTCTTAAAATATTACAAGTACTTATGTTGTTATATTACTGTTACAAAAGTGAAAACAGATTAATTAAAGTAGATGGGCTTGAACAGGTAATTGGGCCACCAAATACTTGGAGACGAATGCAAACTATATTCAGCTCTAGCATAAGAAGAGCATCCTTCTTCAATCTTCTCAACATCAGATTACACTCCCCCTCAAGTTAGAGAATATAGGTTCTTCATTCCCAACTTGCTACACAAGTACTCAACTCTATTCTCATTCAATGCTTTGGTAAATATATCTGCAAGCTGCTCTCTAGTCCTCACAAATTTTGTTTCAACGATTCCTTGTTGAATTTTCTCTCTAATAAAATGACAATCCACTTCTATGTGCTTGGTTCTTTCATGGAATACGGGATTAGATGCTATATGAATTGCTGCCTGATTGTCACAAAATAGCTTTGCTGGCAAATTCACTTGCAACTGAAACTCAATCATCAAGTGTTTTAACCACATTATCTCACACACACTATTTGCCATAGCTCTATACTCAGATTCTGCACTTGAACGTGAGACAACTGCTTGCTTTTTACTCTTCCATGCTACTAGATTTCCTCCAATGAACACACAAAATCCAGAAGTTGATCTCCTGTCTTCTTTAGATCCGGCCCAGTCAGCATCAGAATAGCTCTCTATGTTCATGTGACCATGATTTGCATAGACCAGTCCTTGTCCAGCCGTACCTTTTAGATAACATAAGATTTGTTCAAGTGCTGCCCAGTAATGAACTTTAGGAGATGCCATAAACTGGCTAACAACACTAACTGAGTGTGCAATATCAGGTCGTGTAACAGTTAAATAATTTAACTTTCCTACTAACCTTCTATACCTCTCTGGATTGTTGAACAACTCCCCCTCTCCACTAAAGTTAGTATTTAGTATCATAGGAGTGCTACTTGGTTTTGCTGCAAGCTTACCAGTCTCTGTCAGTAGATCAAGCGTATATTTCCTTTGAGATAGAATTATTTCTTTACCATTTCTTATGATTTCAACACCAAGAAAATATCTGAGTTCCCCCAAGTCTTTGGTATGGAACTGTGAGTGAATAAATTCTTTAAGGGCAAGAATACCATCATCATTACTCCCAGTAATCACTATATCATCAACATATACCACTAAAAGTATTATTCCTTTGTCACTGTTTTTGTGAAAAACTGAGTGATCAGATTTGCTTCTAATTAGACCGAATTTCTCAACTGCCATACTAAACTTGCCAAACCAGGCTCGTGGACTTTGTTTGAGGCCATATAAAGTTTTCTTGAGGAGACACACCTGTCCAATCTCCCCCTGAGCAACAAAACCAGGAGGTTGCTCCATGTAGACCACCTCAGAAAGATCGCCATGTAAGAATGCATTTTTTATGTCGAGATGATGAAGTTTCCAGTTTGAAATAGCAGCAAGAGAGATAAAAAGCCTTATAGAAGTCATCTTAGCAACAGGAGAGAAGGTTTCAGAGTAGTCTATACCATATGTTTGAGCATAGCCTTTAGTGACTAGTCGAGCTTTTAATCTAGCCACAGTTCCATCTGCATTCATTTTAACAGAGAATACCCATTTGCAGCCTATAGCCTTCTTGTTTGGTGGTAGTTGAACAAGGTCTCATGTGTTGCTTTGTTCTAGTGCATTCATTTCTTCCAGCATTGCCTCACACCAGCTTGGTGAAGCCAGAGCCTCTTTAACAGTTTTAGGTATTGTAACAGCATCCAAAGATGACACTAGAGTGATTGAAGAGGGATTTAATCTTTTATAAGATACAAAAGATGAGATAGGATAAGCACACTGCCTTTTTCCTTTTCGAAGTGCAATAGGAAATTCCAGACTTGGATCAATCAAAGTGGTTTGATGAACAGGGTTTGTGTCACCCTCTTGAGGAGTTTGAGACTGGTTAGTAGGTATAGTAGAGTACACAAGAATTTCCTCATCATCCTCTTGTGTATTTGTATGTCTAGAGTGATCAGGAGACTGATAAAATGGCACTTCCTCCATAAAGGTAACATCAATTGACACAACATATTTCTGTAGACTTGGACAAAAACATCTATATCCTTTTTGCAGTCTTGAATACCTAACAAATATACACTTTAGAGACTTATGATCAAGTTTACTCAAATGTGGGTTGACATTTCTAACAAAACAAGTACATCCAAAGATTCTAGGCTTGACAGGATGTAACTTATTATTAGGATATAATACTTGATAGGGAATTTTATTGTTAAGCACTGTGGATGGCATTCTATTGATCCAAAAACTTGCTGTGGAAACTGCATCAGCCCAAAACATTTTTGGAACATTCATTTGAAATAATAAAGCTCTAGTGGTTTCTAATAAATGTCGATTTTTTCTCTCAGCAACTCCATTTTGTGATGGAGTGTCAATACATGAAGTTTCATGAAGAATACCATTTTGGGCAAGATATGAATTAAATTCAGTGGATACATATTCCTTGGCATTATCACTTCGTAGAGTTAACAGTGGTGTGTTAAAATGTGTTTTGATTTCAGCATGAAATTTACAAAATGTAGAAAACAATTCAGAACGAGATTTCATTAAGAACAACCATGTTACTCTAGAGTAATCATCAACAAAAGTTACAAAATATCTAAAACCAGGTTTAGATATACTTGATGATGGTCCCCAAATATCTGTGTGTACCAATTCAAATGGCTTGCTTGCACATTTATTTAATCTAGGATGAGAACTGCTACGATGATGCTTGGCATACTGGCATGATTCACAATTTATTGTAGACAGTGAGTTGTATTGAGGACAGAGCTGCTTGAACAAAGAGAGAGATGGGTGACCTAATTGACAGTGAGTTTTGAAAACAGGACTCATAACTGAGCATACTGCATGATTATTTGTTGGAATATCAAGTGTATATAAACCATCAAACTTTCTTCCTCTACCAATAATTTGATTCGTCATAAGATCCTGGAACACACAATAATTTGGATAGAAAGTAACACTGCACTTTAGATGATGAGTAATTTGACTAACTGATAGCAAATTAAATGACAGTGAAGGCAAGTATAAAACAGATTTCAACGGTAGAGATGAATTAGTAATGACTTCTCCTACCCCTTGAATAGATGATTGGGATCCATCTGCTAATGTGACTGTATGAGATGGTTTATTACTTGTTAAAAATGTAAATAGATCACTATTACCTGCCATGTGATCGGTTGCCCCAGAATCAATTATCCGTTTGTGAGTAACTTGACCAGTATTTGCCATTGTAGCAGTAGAAGAGGATGAAGGTTCTGATGAAGTATTCTGAAGAGAATTCTTAAAATTGGAGTACTTGTCATACTCATATGAAGTCATAAGAACAGTTTTAGTTCCTGAGTCTGGGTTTGAGTTATTCTGCTGAAGTTTGTATTGCAATTTTCTACATTCAGATACTACATGCCCTGTCTTTTTGCAATATTTACAAACTTTACTTGAAGGATTTGATGGTGGACTCAAAACAGGTGGAGATGGTCTTTGTGGTCTCCATGTTTGTGAAGATGGTGAAGGTGGTCTCCATGATACATTAGCTGATGGTCTGCATGTTTGTGCACTTGCTGGTTGTGCATTGTTACACACAAGTGCATTATCATGTAATGTAGAGGTAACAGATGAAACTTCAGTTCGAAGAATACGGCTAAACACCTTCTGTAGTGATGATACTTCTGAATTGGCTAGTATTTGAGACTTTGCACTCTCAAATTCAGATGGTAATCCTACCATGAAGCTCATTACAGCCATTTGCTCACGCTGTTGTTGTTGGATCTTTATGTCAGTGCTCATTGGCAAAAGTGTATTAAATTCTTCATACGTTTGTTTAAAGGACATAAAATAGTTTGTAAGAGTTTGATCTTTCTTTTCAGCTCGATAAAATGATTTACAAACATCATACATTTTTGTCAAATTTCCTTTCCCTGAATATAAGAATTCTAAATACTCCATTAACTCTTTTACAGTTTCACAATGATTGATCAACCCAATTACTTCATCATCCACAGAATTTCTTATTTGTAAAAACAAGCGAGCATCATCTCTAAGCCAGTTTTGATCTTCTTTCTCTGCCGAATCAGATCTAGGTGATTCCTGAATCAGATGCTTATTTTTATCCATGCTTCGGAGATATAGACGAATCGTTTTACTCCAATCAAGATAATTAGATCCATTCAACTTGCGATCTGTGATTTTAGGCATCATCGAGACAACATTTACCACTTTGTCTATCATGATTCTTGAACTCAAAAAAAAAACAAGGAGATTAGAAAAAACAGATTAGAGATAAATCCCTAAATCCTTTAATTTCTGGATCGAGCAATTTAATGCTCTGATACCATGTTATCTTTCAAAAAGAAAGAGAGAAACGAATAAAGTTGGACGCCATTTTTATTAATTCAAAAAAGCTCTTAAAATATTACAAGTACTTATATTGTTATATTACTGTTACAAAAGTGAAAACAGATTGATTAAAGTAGATGGGCTTGAACAGGTAATTGGGCCACCAAATACTTGGAGACGAATGCAAACTATATTCAGCTCTAGCATAAGAAGAGCATCCTTCTTCAATCTTCTCAACATCAAATTACAGTACAGAATTTGAAATTCAAAATTTGAATTCAAATGGTTGAATTTCCCTCCACCTTTTCACTTCATTCAATTCTTTGAAAAGCTACCTTTTGACCAGAGAATATCCTTTGAGAATCTATTTATTCACTATCTTTTATCACATCTTTTCACTCTCATTTTAAAATTCAAACTCTCTCTTCAAAACTTCAAGCTCTCTACTCTCTACTCTAATGGCTTCTTCAAGCAACACCTCCACCATGAGAATTTCTAAAAAGATAAAAGAGCAACTCTTCAATGATCTGGAGGCTATAAAAGCATACATCAATTATGCTAACTATTGAAAAGTCTATCCCGGAAAGTTTGCTATATTTCAAGATTTCTCTTCTTATGAAATTGATTCTCTTTTTGCAAACAATCAAATTCTTAGTCTTTTTGATGCTTCTCAAAATGATTTCGTTTGTTATCCAAATCTTGTTAAAATTTTCTATGCAAATTTAAACCGTGGATTTTATATTGGAAATGATGATGAGATTTGGAGTAGTGTCAAAGGCACTAGAATTGTTTTGAATTGTGATCTTTTGGGTACCATTCTCAATTCCAAGAGTACGGGAATGGATCTTTCTAGTTTTAAAATCGATGAAAATGATAGTGAGACATTTCATCACATTTTCAAAGGAAATGCTAATTTTGAATTAAAGAATTGAAACTTTCGACCACGAGCTAGAATTGTTAATCTTCTTATACAACATACTATGACCCCAAGATCGGGGAATTTTAACAATCCTACTTAAAAATTTTGCAAAACACTTTTTTCTATTTTTGGAAATTATGATATTAATTGGGCGCAAGTTATTTTGGATGAACTTCGTCCCAAAAATCTTGAAATGGGTGAGAATACTTTGTATCATGGAATCTATCTTACTCGGATTTTTAACTATTTTGGAGTAGATTTCAAAGGAGAAGAATTTGATTCCAGAAAGTTTTTCAATCATTCCAATATTTCTCTTTTGAAAATTCCATTTATTTTTCAACCTTATGAGACTCTTGCCGAAAAGGAAGAGCATTTGGCTCATGAGGAGATGGAAGATGAGGAAGAGGAAGAAGAAGAAGGGGATGAAATGGAAATTGAAGAAGAAGAAGGTGAAACATCTTTGGAAAGCATTGATTATCCTCCTAATCCAACCAACAAAACCCTTCTCAAAAACCAAAAGACCATTGTTGAGAATCAACGGATTCTTAAACGATCCGTTAGTAAGAAGTTGGACAAAATTTCATCCAATATGAACAAGTTTATTTCCAAAGTCAGCAAGAAGCTTGGATTATCTTCGTCTTCATCATCCTCTAACTAGTTCTATCTTTTCATTTCATGTTGTACTAGTTCAGTTTTTTTTAATTTAAAAGTTTATGTAGTTCTTTGTGTTTAATCGTTGTATCATGATATCATGAAATAAAATTGAATTCATATTCTGTTATCTAGCTTATCTTATCTCCAGAATAAATGTTAGTATATTATATAAACACACACACACACAATTATTCACAAAATCAAAATAAGCCATCAAAATTCACTACACGACGTCGACATCCCCCCTATGGCCATGTCGACATGTACTGGTCAGAAATGACATTTCATTATGAATTTGAAATTTGAATAGCTACCTTATGTCTATTCATTTCAAACGAATTTCTACACCTATAAATACCTATTTCTTCCGAATCCATCACTCAATATTATTTCTTATCTACTTTGTCTCTGATTCTTCTCACAAACTCGAATATGGCTAATCCGATTCATAATTTATCTAAGAATCTTGAAGAAACTCTTAATTCTTTTAAGAATATTCTTTCGTTCATTCTTCGAAACCAGCGACACTTAGAGTTGAGTCAAATGCAGATGATCAAGGAGCAAGAAAGGCATTTCGATGCAATTAGATGGATGATTTCCTCCCTGCACAATGACGATAACGAAGCACATCCTCCAGTCTCTCTCACTAATGATAATGAAAATTAGGATGCTATTAAAGCAGACCCTATATTTAGAGAAGAAGGATGTATAGAAGTTCCTCTTAATGTTTGACTTGATTGGTTTGTTTGATTTGAATTGTTTGCTTTGATTTGAATTGATTGCTTTGATTTGATTTGATTTGATTTGATTTGAGTTGATTTGATTTGGATTGATATTTCGTGTGAAAAACATGTATAAATATGCATTGATATTTATATGATCTTTAGTTAAATATCATGTCTATTAGTATAATTATCTCTTAATCTATCTATTATATACTCCATTGTATAGCTATTAATGTAGGTACTTTAGTCCAAGAATGAGGGGGAGTTATATAGTTTGAAGTTAGTTTTTGTTGATGACAAAGGGGGAGAAGTATAAAATAGGATAAATAGGCATATATTAAGGGGGAGTTATTAGTTTTAGGGGGAGTAATTAGGATAGAAGTAATATTTTATAAAAAAAGGTTGTCATCATCAAAAAGGGGGAGATTGTTAGTCCTTGAGATGATGGTTTTGATGATAACAACCTTAGAATAGGATTATAAAATATAAATACTAACATTATAGTTTAGATATATATGTATATGCAGGATTTAACCATGTACGTACCAAGAATGAAGACTGTACAGTATAGAGATTCAAGATATCAAGATTGAAGACTCATGAGTATCAAGAATATCAAGATTATCAAGAGTTCAAGATTTCAAGAGTAAGTAATTTAACTACTAATTTTGTTAAAATTCCTAGAAAAGCACTGACATCTTAAAATCCAATTTATTCATGGAATGAAATCCACTTCGAGTCTGTTAAAGGGATGGAACCCTAAGTAGGATGGAACCTACGAAATAGCTTGTGGAACATTATTTTGTATCCGCTAACTTTTATTCAAAACGATTTTACAAAATTATACCTTGTTTTCAAAATGTTTTCAAAACTTTCCTTTTAAAAGAATCAAAAACATCTATCCTGATTTTAAATACTTTTAGCCACAAAAAAATCTTTAATTTCAAAATCAAATTATCCTTAGTTTTAAACTATTTTTTAATAAAGATATATTTAACTTTTAATATTTATACTTAGATTTAAATATAAAATTATAGTAAATTTTTATATATACCAAAATGTTATTCTCTATATTTATTTATGTATTTTAACTATAGTTAAGTATTTATAAAAGTTTAAAATGGTTTTAATATAAGATAAAAGTTATTTTCAAAGAAAAACAAAACACCAAAATTTCCTTTGGGATGTCGACATACCCAAGTTACCTATGTCGACATAGTGTCAGTTGATTTCAAAATTTTAAACTTCAAAAAAAGTGTCTATCGTCATATCCCTTCACGAATGGACATCGCTTTTGTTCTTCTATAAATAGGGGTTGTTTTCAACGAATTTCTAATCATATTTTTTTTTGTTTTTCACTCCTTTTCTTCTTCCACATTTCATTATACATATTCTTACCATTACTCTGCCGAAATCAACATTGATCTAATTATATCCTTTCTGGTTTGATTCTCTATCACTATATCAACAAGATTCTTAGTGCTATTCACAGTTATAGGCTTTTTGTAATCATTTCTATGAGAAAAGATGTGATTGTAGACTTGGAAATCAATCAAGTGAGAAAAGATGTGATTGTAGCCTAGGAAATCAATTAGGTGAACTTTTTGTCCGTGAAATCAAGTATCTCTACCCAGAGGATTGTGAATCTGAAGGGTGTACCTTGTAGCCTTGAAATCGAGGGTGTAATTATATAATTGCTTTTGAAAGGAAATCCGTACTTGTGTGCGGGACTGGATGTAGGATAACTCGGAAACCAGTATAAAATCCGGTGTGTTCTTTCCTTTACTGCTTTTACTTTATTTCTGCATCTGTATTTGTTTCTGTGATCATATCTGTGTCTGAATATTGCATACATTTGTGTTCAAGTTAACATAAACTCAAAAATATTTAGTAATTCCTTAAAACACTATTCACCCCCCACTAGTGTTTATCCTAGCCTTAAGATCCGTAATCCGCATTTCTAACAGTGTACCATCACTAACTACCTCTAATCCACCAACACTACATCAACTTGTACATTTTCTTTTTTACATATGGAATATCTTACATATTCCCTAATTTCCCTTCCACGGTACGAGCCGCTCTTTAATAATCTATAAGTATTTTTGTAGAACATTTTCTGTTAATTGCTATTTTTCTAGAAAATGTAAGTATTTTTCATTTTTACAAAAAATTTCAATATTTTTAAAATTTTGTTCTTATTGACCTTTGATTAAGCATAGAGCTGATTCGAATTGATATTTTGGTTACTAAGCATTTATTTTTGACTATCTCAGAACGAGTACCACATAGATTACAAAATGAAAGACATCGCGTTGGAAATGTTAACAAACGATGGAAGGATTTCAAATCAAGGTTGGTTAGCAGTTGGATTACGAAGCTAAAAAAGCTTCTAGAGGACCACAAAGAGCCATATGAATTTTATGATGGTATTACCCAAGCACAGCGGGAAACATTTAAGAAGAATTGTAAAACTGGGGAATTTATGGTATATTGTATCTTCTATCTAATTTAACATTGTACAGATATCAGTTTTATGGGATTTTGCAAAGGGGACTTACTTCTTTGGATACTCTGCTAGGTTTTCATTGACTTACGTTAAGGTGATCAAAATAAAATTAACATGATCAGCATCAGAGATTTGAAACCATATACTATAGAAAAGAACTACTTGTTCTCAGAAAAAAATTAAGAACCACACGTCCTGTGCTAGGTCCACTTCTTCCCTTTTGAAAAATGCACACCAATTTTCTGATATAAAGCTTGAATAGCAGCCATACATTAGACGGTACTAAATAAATACAGAAGGATAGTCGACATACCATATCTTGTCAATTTAAATAAGTGGACGTTTACTCCCCGTTCTTTTCTTTTTTATTCATCATAAAACAAAACAAAATAAGAAAGCTATTTTTTGCTGTCACTTTATCTCAAATTACCAAGTCCCTGCATCTTAAATATCTGCACTAACTAATATACCTTTTTAAAATAAAAGCATTCACTAACATTCTAATATTCATCGGAGATAAATAAAAAGTAGTTCAACCTAAGGGAATTGTATGGTTAATGGAAGATTGGGTTAATTCTACCTAAGATAAATAAAAACTATATATAATAATAAGGAATATTGGGTTAATCCTATCATCACTTTTAAAAGTAACAATTATTTATCAAAAACTGAATCGATATTTTCCCTTATTTATGACCATGTAGCTATTTTGAAGTATAAGTGAAGGCCATTAAGAAATGCATAGTTACTATAAATTATATTTCGCAGTTCGCATGCAGCTGGCTTTGTTGCACTTTTACTCTTTACGACATATGAGAAAGAGTCACATCAATCTCCTCCACATTTCCGAATTATCCAATCATCTGTCGGTTAAATCTGGATATTTGAAACAACGTATAATAATCACGAAGATGTTGAGGTTTAACTTAATTTTATTATGCATAATAATCATTGTAAATAACACATGCAGGTTCCCTAGTTTTCACACTTACACGTATATATATTACTTAGTGAAATGGTTGTTTCTATTATGCTTTGAGATTTCTTATTTGTTATAGGAACCATAATCTTATATTTATTAATGCCATAAAACAAAAAATAAGTGAGAAGGCTAGAAAGAGTCGGGAATGCAATGAGCATAATCACTATTTGGGGTAAGCTGGATATGCCGGGAAGAAGTCTAAATGGATTGTCAAAGGCCATAATTCCACAGTCACATTACCAAGTGGACCTATTTTGGATTGAAGTGTTGAATGGAGTATGGAAATATCAAAGAAATGAATTGATGTAAATTATGCAATCCCTAATGAGAAAACCAATATAATTGGAAATAAAATAGTATGACTTTACCTCTTTTGGTTAACCTTTTGCAAAAATATAGCAATAAATTATTGAGAATTTTTGTCGACAGAATGATTTGAGAGAAAAAGCCACCAAATGGACATGGTTCCAAATAAGCGTGATGATGTCTTAAATCATTCTCTTGAAAAAAAAGAGCATCCATGTCGAGTTAGCGGAATTGGTGGGATGGTCGGTATCAAAAACTTATTTGGGAAGGGATAGAAAAATCGAGGTCCAGTTGGTGTAATATCAGCAGACCAGTTACATCTTTTCACCAAGGAATTAGAGGCTAAAATGAGCCAAAGATTCGAGTCTATGGTGGATACAAAAGTTGAACAAAAGGTTGTAGAACAAGATGGGTATGCATATGCATACGCCCAATGATATGATGGTCGATAACAACACACCATCAGCTAGTCATCGTAATAGTTGTCAATCGGTACAGTTGGTAAACCTTATGTGTTTTCTGAATCATTTCACCAATCTTATATATGAATGCATATCTACTCCTTCATTTTTTGTGCTAGTAGATGGTAATCCTTATGGATTTATTGGAAGTTCTAGAGGGCTGAGACAAGGAGATCCCATATCGCCATACTTGTTTGCCATAGCTATGGAGTATCCCACAATTAACCTAGATATGGAGCGGTTGAAACACAAGTTTACCCCAATGTACAATACAGAGCCAGTAATTACACATCCGATTTATGCTGACGATGTACTGGTTCTGGCCGAAGCCACAAATGAAAATGCAGTTTGTATCAAGCACACTTTTCGAAAGTTAAGTAATTCAGTAGGGCTTGTATTAAATGAGAATAAGTCTACTTTATATTTTTGTAAAGGAGCCAGCATCAAAATAGCCATAGCAGATATTTTTAAACATTAATATTAGGAATCTTCCTGTGACCTATTTAGGAACCCCTCTCTCAAATAATATACTCAATGATAGAGATTTTGGAGCTTTAATTGACAATATAAATAAAAAGTTCAATCATTGGAAAAACAAAATGCTCAATATTGGTGGACAAGTGGGATTGGTGAAAACAGTTATATCCTCTATGATACAGTTCTGGTTACAATTTAAAACTTTCTAGCCTCGGTTATGCAGAGAATTAACTCAAATTGTGCAAATTTCAATTGGAAAACTAAGGCACATAATCTAAATGGGCCAATGTTTGTAAAACAAAAATGGAAGGAGGGCTAAGAATCAGGAAAATAGAGGACATTGCAAAAACTATATCTTTTAAAACGATTTGGAATTTTCTACAGGGTGATTCAGTGTGGCCAAAATGGATGAAACAAAGATACTGCAAAAACATAAATTTCTGGAATTCAGCTTTTAATAATAATAACAGGAAAATAGGCACAAGGAAAAAGTTGCAAAAAATTTTAGTCTCAAGGACGTTAAGTTTGTTTTTTAGTCTGAAGGACACTTTATAGTGTAAACAGAAAATGATAGTTACATCTATCATTCTGTGATTTACACTACAAAGTGTCCTTCATACTAAAAAACAAACTTGCCGTCCCTGAAACTAAATTTTTTCACACCTTCTTCCTTATGCCAAAAAAACCCCTAATAATAATGCATCACACATTAGAAAGCTATGTTAAATGCTAGAAAATGTGCAAAGGGGTTATTGATAGGAAAATTATTGATGGAGATCTCACCGATGTATGGCATGATCCCTGGATCAGTGGCTATTCTTTATCAGATTTATATGGAAATAATTACATGAATGCTAATAGTGAGCATCATGAAAAAGCATCTACTCTTTTATCTATTAATTCTTGGAAAAGTCACATGAATGGTATGACCTTTCAAATGCAGAATAACATTAAAACATCAAGATTCAAAATAACATTCAATTTGTCTACTGTCGTTGGATCCCTGACAACTGTGGGAAGTTCAGCATTAAATCAGCTTGTAATCATATCAGGCCTAAAGAAAATGAAGTTAATTGGGCTACTGTTATTTAGGGCAGTAAATGTGCACCCAAAATGTTTATCACACTTTATAACAGACTTCACACCAAAGACAGAGTCGGTAATTAGAACAGTGCAATAGATAAGCGTTTTGTTCTATGCAACAACCAAACTGAAGATAGGGATCACCTATTTTTTGAATGCAATTATTCCAAAATTTTGCTTAAATAAACTATACACAAGGCTAAGATTAATTTCGGCAATTCACTAGAATTTAATCAAGTCTTGCATATGATTTGCACGAATCAATCCAGTAACAAGTTTATTAATCAGATCAAAAACATAGTTTTTACTTCTATTATATGGAACATTGGTGTGAAAGGAATGGTCGCTAATTTAAGGGAATTGAATCACCCTTTCAAGTTAGATTAGCTCATATATACCAGGATTGCAAGCAGTTAATGCAAAATAATTTCAATAAAGAAAAATTAAACAGAGATGCAGAAATTATCTTTGTTAACTTCAAAGTTATTAAGGAGAATCAGATGGACTTCCACCCTCCATGAAGATGAAGATGTTTCCAGAATCTGAAGCCGCTCCTTCTATTTTGTTTTTGCTGTCGATTGACCCAAGTTGTGGAGAGTTTTTTTCTTTAATTCGGCCATTTTTGAAGTGTATGTCTTTATTTTTGGTAAAGTTGGTTTCTGGCTTCGTTGCTTCTAGAAGATTAGGAGCTTAGTGCGACCGGTGAAGACGTTCTTTTTATTTTATTCCGCTCTTTGTTGGTCACATGAATTGTATAGGTCTTTCACCTCTTTGCTGCGTTTTTGTTCTTTTAGACCCTAAGAAGCACGTATAGATGGTTTTGAGTATAGAAATATCTATTTTACTCCACCTATTTGACTTCTTAGGTTTGGTCTATCGGGCATGTTGTATTGTTAATATACAGAAATGATATATACTCTTTTTCCTTGCAAGGCACCATTTAGGTTAGGGGGTTGCAAGATTTTAACGAGGCATATCATGGAAGTATACGCTATTTTTATTATTTGTAAAGTACCTTAGAAGAGTCGGTACAGTTGGATAAATTACAAACTACAAGCAAAATGCAAGAGACGGATCCTTATGCAGACTTGCAGGAAAAATTAAAAGTATATTTTAATTGAATATAAATTGAAAAAAAATCTAATTAAGATCTATACACATATTATGCATAGATGATATTGCATCTAAAGCATTTTTAGTCATTTTACCATCTAGTTTCATACAATATACACATTCTATAGATTTTTACTCATATTATGCATAAATGTTATTTTGTATCAACGTATCTGAATTTTGTAATATTATATCGTCCTGTCATCCTTGAAGTATACACATGAGACAAGTTTGTTATTTTCGTAATTATTTAAATTGTATTTATAAAATAGTAGTATCATTGACCAAATTTCTGTTAGCTATTTGAATTATATTGTCAGTGAGAATTACTTTACATCAACATTTGATTTCAGTGGAATGCTTTGCTATATTTTGTGTTGAACTTTCTAGTCCACCTGTAATGTAATATTACTGGGTGAGTAATCCACTTTTGAAACATCTACTATAACTAAGTATATTATATTACTAACAACTAGCGTAGAAACTGTGTATTGCACACAATAATGCTCTAGAAAACAATATTAAAATTTTGAACATAAATTTTAGAAAAAAATTTAATTTTGTTATCAAGTTTATACAATTTTATATGCAAGAATAAATTTAATATTGTTATTTTTGGCAGGAAAAGTGTCTTTGTATTGAATCCTTTTCTAAAACTAAATATTTGCAAACCAAAATATCAATGTTAATTAGTTATGTTTATTTAATTGATCTGAAGGACAAAAGGTTTGAATTTTTGTTCAGATAAATTTGAATTTGTTACCTAGATACCAATAAGTTGAAAGATATTTTCGATTAAAATATTTTTTATGTTGGAAGCAAAAGGTCTATTTTCTTATTATTTTATTCATAATAATCAAAAAATTCTCAAATTATACATCCGTAAAATCAATTCGTGGATGACACTGACTGTGACGACCCGACTTTCTAACTCCAGAAAGACGTGTCATCAATAAGAAAGAAAGGGACAGAAATAGAAAGGAATAGAAAGAAAGAATAACAACATCAGAATCTCACAGCGGAATGGAACAAAATATAATACATCAACATAACTATTACATAGTTATATATACATCAGAGTTATACAATATCATACAATAGGACTATCATATACATATCTGTCAAAACATACATCCCAAATATTATAAACTAACTAACACAGCGGAACTATATAGATAGCTACATACGTCAGGTCTTCTGCTCCAACTCCTTCAGAAAACTCTATACTCCGAATACCTATCACTTGGCTACTCATAAAAATTTGAGTACCCAAGAGTTTATGAAAAACAAAATATAAACTCCAGGTCAGACATGGGTCTGGTATGAGTAAACGGTTAAAAATTGTTTAACTTTGAAAATCATTTGAAATAAAGGTATCACGTAAGACTTCCCAAACATAAATACGGGAAAGTTTTTACCTTACGCTAACCAAAACACTTTATAGGAAATTCAGTGATATTATAATAGTGTCTAGGGTTTTCAAGTAAAATACAGAAATAGCTGAAATGCTTACATCTCACATTCCAATGTAGTTGGGCACAACCAAAACGTACGACGCTTATTGGAAATTGGATCCCATATAATGGCAGGGCTACTCGGGTACCGCCCGTCACAGTACGTGGCCTAGATCACTGTACCGAGGAGCCACCCTAACTCCCCTGCAACACAAGGCCGGAACCATTCCTTACTGAACAATCCCGAACAAGATAACCCCGCAGTTGGCTGCAGACCAACCGCTCACACAACCGAATAAAAAGGGACATCCAGACAGGGGTATACCTCGTCCTGCTTGGGCATGACCCACCTAACCTTGCTGCACATCCCCTGTTTTAGCCATTCTCGGTTGATTAGGCTTGAGGCTGCCTTTACCTTTATAGAACATATATCTTAGAATGCTCATCGTCCGCCTGACGATGTGCTGAAAGCATTCAATCCATACAAGTTCGTTCCGGGTTCGAACGAAACGAAGGCATTATCTCGTTACACTCATTTTGGAATCACCCTCAGAGTTGACGACAATAACCCTTGCACTCTGAATCTTCATCTACACTTCAGATTCACGACCTATCGTTAATTTGGATCGATGTGGTTTTCGAATGTCCAAATATGGAAACCCGATCCCGGTCTCATCGAAATCCAAAACGTATCTTTTAAGGCCAAGTTGTTTTAGAGTTAAAACAATTCAATTCAATATTATCTATATATAAATAGATAGATAATTCACATCTCATAATAGATAATCACATTATCATCATAAACAGATAATCAATATTATCATCCAAACAGATACTTACTATAATCATACTTAAACCATACATCCATATCACATAGATATTACTCATCTCATATCTGAGATCACAATCAATAAATGAAATATCAATGTCATCATCCATAGCAATGATTTATTATTCACAATCCATAATTAATTTAAAATGAATTAAATTAATTACTTCTATCTTTAATTAATTTAAAATAAATTAAATTAATTACCCATTTCATAAATCCTGCTCATACAACCATTATGTGACGCCTGCAAATCCGTACTCCTTGAATAGACACTAATCTCCATTGGTTAACTCAAGATAACGGAAATACGAATTCTCAGGGTTTTAAGAAAAAGAAAAAAAGAAAAAGATAGAAGAAGAGAGAAAAGATAGAACAGAACAGAAAGAAAATAGCAGAACAATATCAGAATGTCACAGTCGCAGCGGAACAACATATAATAGGTAAATGAATAATCTTTAAAAAAAGAACTATATCAATTATTACATTACATTACATTACATTTCATTTCATTACATCATCAGAGTGTACAACCATCAATACAACAATAAACAGCGGAAAAGAAATACTATTTACTAGTAATACGCCATGCCATCTATATTGCCTTCAGCAACTCCTGAGTTCCAGAATATCCTGATAAACCTTAACTCTTGACTGTCCGTGTGGAAATTGGTGGGCACCCAGAGTTTAGGAAGGAAAACAATAAACTCCGAGTCAGTCATGTGACTGCTGTGAGAACTAAAACAGTTTATTTTTAAAACAAAGAATAGGATAATTTTAGAATAGATTCGCAATGCTTTTAAAAATGAGACTACCATAAGGCCTCCCGCACACACACACACAATGCAAACGCAGAATCGGAGGAGATTTCTCCTTATGATAGTCAAAGATGCTTGATATGCATTAAAAAGAAACATTTGATATTATTACTAGTGCATAGTGTAGGGAAAATCATTTCGAAAGTAAAGTTATAAATCTTAGCCAACATACGACCATTATCGTATGCCTACTATAGCTACCATCCAAACAGTGGGGCACCACCATAAGTGAATGATAGGTTCTACGACTAAAACCGTACAAGATCGTATTGTTTCTTTGGATTTCCAACAAATGGTCAGGCCAAGGAACTTCCCATCGCCACTTGGAAATGCCTCTGGAATGACGTCCCGAGAACCAAATCGGATCTCTGCCAACACAAGGCCGGGTTACCCCTAACTGGGTAACTACTGACACGAATATGTCATCCCCCGATCGTAATCGATCTACATCCGAGGATCCTCGATTTCCAACAACCACAAAGTAATAAGTTTGCAGCAACAACATAGGTTAAGTATCTGGGCTCCATACCATGATACCACCTCTATCCAGAAGGAATGACATACACTAAAGGGTGCTACCCCTAATAACCTTGCTGCATCCTTTCTGTTTTGACCATTTTCGGGGTGTGAGGTCCGACGAAGTCTCGTCCACAAAGCCACGCTTTGGTACAAAGCCATGCTTTGGGTCAATAAATGATCAAAGTAATGATCACAAAGATAAATGATCAAACAAATGATCATATCACAAATGATCAAACAATGATCATTTCACAGCAACACTCAGCATGTCACATTACCAAATTGGGAATGTATCGCTGATAACCATCAACTACATAACCTCTAAGCGCGTACGTCTCAGAGAAGGGTGGTAGCTAAAAGAATAAATTCTCCGCCACCAACAGAAATGTATTTGAAAGAAATCTGCTTTATATCTCAAAATGTAATGTCAGACACGTAACCATACAAGTCTGTTCCGGGATCGAACAGAACCGAAGGCACTTACAAAGAAGTCCTTGCAATCCGGATATTCACTAATCACGTCCGGACTTCCAATCACATATAGAATTTCTATACCGGGGCCATTCGGTGCAGAAACATTCGACGGTAATCCTTCCGTTTTTAAAAATATCCGGTTTTCAACACCGGTCTTCGAATGCAATTCATAACGACGTATCACATATTCGGAATGGGTTATACGACCCCAAGGTCCTTTCCCGGTTAACCCGAATAGTGAGCGCATATTTAAAAATAAGTGTGGCATTCAAATTCAAACAAATCACAACAAATACCTATTTAAAGGTAAATATTGATAGTCGGTTATTGAACTATCAATGGATATGCACAACATCACCAGATTCCAAATAATTTTTCAAATTATTTATTTTCCAAAAATATCTTTACAAGATATATAATTTTCACACTTCAACCATTTGAAAACAATTTTCAAATCACTTTTCACCTTTACCACTTTTGAAAACAAATTTCAAACATTTTCCTTATGCGAAAATACTTTCATTTCAACATGGTTCATTTAAGCCAATTAAATAAATCCTTAACGATTTACTATATATTTACGTTCCAAATCCGTAAATTAATTCCCACACTTCAAAAATAAATCAATATTTATTTTTAAACAATTTCCCCTTTTATTTATAAATTCCATAGTGAATTTATATTCCAAAATATCTATGAATATACGATTTCAATTATTCATTTTCAGTTTATCTTCAAAAAGATAAATTCTCAAAACGTTTCATTTCACATTGGAAAAACATTTCCATACTTATTAAAAATAAGTAATTCACAAGTTCATTTAATTTTCAACATTTGGAAAAATATTCAATATACTTAAATCGAAATTAAGTATATATTTCATTCTTTAAGGAAATCATTCTCCTAAACATATTTATTTGGGCCAAAACGAATGTTGCGTAAAACATCATTACGACAACCCAAAATCACTAGTATAGGGATTCGAAATTAGTATAGATATATAAATCCCAATACTATACAAAACATTTCCTTTCGGAAATCATTTACTATAACAATAGTGTTATAGTCCACCATTTCCTTCTATTTCTCGAAAACGTCTATTTCAACAATGAATGTTGAAATCTATGGTTTCAAATTTTTACACATTTTAAAACATCGTTAGATCGTTTTAATTCTATTTAAAACACCACATCCAAAACAATTTCTTTAACATATTATTCACTATTCAAAAACGTGAATATACTTCGTTAACCAATTTTATCATTTCAATACATTTTATTTTAAAGGATTATTCACTGTCTAAAACGTGAATATAACTCATTAATAAGTTATAACAATTTACTTATCAAAATAAGCCATTTGCGGATTTATAAAACAATGTTTATAAATTCCATTTCTATTTATTTTATAGCAACTTCCTTTTATAAATCTCCTTTATTAACCTATTTCAATTTATAAGTCAATTATATACCAAAAGTTCATATTATAAGTTAAATGCTTATAATTTATTTGTTTACAAAACTGTTCTTTTAAACTTCCCAATTTATAAATCTTATAACTTATAAGATTCATTTATTTACCCAAATTTATTCTTTTAATAACTTTATAAATTTTATAAACCTACTGCTGATAAAATTCCATTTATAACTTCACCGTTTATAATTCTATAAATTTCATTCATTTATGAAATCCATTTACACTTCATTCGAACACTTATAAAAACTCGTTTTATAATTCAAATATTTTTAATTTATAAATATCAATTTATAAATCCTTTATATAAATCAGTTTATATTATTATTTTAAAACGTCTTTAAACTCCTTTATAATTTCCCCAATTTCTTTGATTTATAAAATAATCAAATTTCATAAATCCTATATTTAAACTTTTTATAATAAATTCAAAAATTCCAATTTAAACTATTTCATAAAATCATTAGCCTCATATTTTCAAAAATCAACTTTTAACTAAATTTCTCAAAAATCATAATTTTTATAACATTAAAATTATAACGTTTATTTATTTAAAATGAATCAATTTCAAAAATATTTTATAAACGTATACTTTCACAAATTACTTTAAAAATCCTTTTAAAATTTCAAAATTGGCCCAATTGATGCTACACACCAAATAGTCAATCCCGACAACAACGACATCATATATCGATATGATAATAAATCAAATATCAAAATATCTGAAATCCAATAAATACTGTTGAGGAATCCAGTTGGATCCCTCCAACCTGTTTTCCTGCATCCACAAACATTAGCACAATACCAATTCCGTTCTAGTACGGAATTATTGCGGTATATGGGATTTAAAATATTATCCGCTTAATAGACGGCGCAATAGGGTCTCATCCGCTATATAATGCGGGAAATCAACTCCAAGTACATAAATAATACCAATTTCACTGTACTGTGAAATATTCGCGGTATATGTTTTTAATAAATAACCTCCGCTTACTAACGGCGTATAATGTCTATTTTAACAATCAATAGATAACAATCATCATTCAAACATACATTCAAGAATTTTAAATCTAACTATTTAAAATTTAAATCAGAACCGATTCGATTGAGTGAGAAGTTCTCACCTTGATTTCAATTTCGTTTTCAACTTTTATTTCGAATAAAATTAAACGGACGTTTAATTTTATCCAAAATTTTCGCTAACTCCAAACGACTCCAATCCAATTCCATAGCGTAGTGCTCGTCCATACGAACCCAACGCAACTTGTTTCGTGCGTTTTCGACCTTGTATGAAAAATATATGTAAATTTAAAGTTACACGAATTTATATATATAAATTTTACAACATAATTTTTATTTTCTAACCCTAATTAGATCTCGACCGTTAGATCCAAGCCTGCAAATCACAGCCGTGAGTATCATCTTCCCCAACGCATATACATACGCGCCATAACCCAACTTAGCCGCCACCTTCTTGAAATTATCAAGCCCAACACGTCGACTTCTACCTCGATCAGATTACACCATTCGAATGCTCGTGACAAGAGCTACCTTCAGCCAGAAGCTCATGAAGCTCGGCTATGTATTCCCCCTCGAAATTCGTACCAAACGTGCGGCCTTTGGACGAGATTTGGCGACAATCCATAGCACTATTCTCCATCATCACCGTTGAACTTCTAGAACTCAGAGTGCTCTACAACTTTCATTTAGAAAGTTTCTTGAATTGATGAATGGATTTGAAGAAAATGAGTGGGGACAGAGAGAAGATTTCGGCCATTGAATAGGTTGGAGGCGGCCGGCTCTGAAGAAACCCTAGGGTTTTTTCTCTTTGCAAAAGTGAATTAGTTAGGGGCTTATATAGAAAATTCTACGAACACTATTCATCTCGGAATTTCCAAACTCCAAACGAAGCGTGCCGGTTGGCGTTCCTAAGGTTTACCCCGCGTTCCGAACACAATGGAACGTGTTTCGGGAGCTAATTCGATCATCTGTGCGAGTTATGGCAATGAACGTTCGATTTTTAAATTAAATCGGTAAATCAAATTTCTAGGCGTTTTAGCTTGCACCGGACAAACGGTAAATCCGATTGACATGAAATTTGAAATCATACAATAATAACACATTACGGATCCGATGAAATTGGTTTTGTTGAAATTCGAGACTGTTTGAAAAATGGCTAATTTCACTAGTCGATTTAAATATTAAAATATTCAATTTTCACAAATTAACTCTTAATTCGATTTTAAAAGTTCTAAAACATCATTCTAACTCCAATATGATAAAATAAAATTTTACAAATCATTTTCAATCATATTTAACCCATTTTCAATTATTTCTGTATTTTAACATATTAAATTATCGATTTAATTATCCAATTAAATCCAATTATTCGAAATAAAATTTATTCGACTTATAAATTTCACTTATTGATATTTAAAATTAATTAAATATACAAATTTTAATTGACCGAAATTCTGGTTCGTTACAAACTTCCCCCCTTAAAAGAATTTCGTCCTCGAAATTATCAAGTAAGAAAAGTTACAGAATCTATTAATTTTCCCAAAATCCATAGTTAAACTTCTTACAATAACTTTACTAAGTTTTCAAATCATACATAGTTATCTTTTCAAAAACAAACTATTGTTTAACTTTCAACTCCAAATCAAATTTTGGTTTTCAAAATTTTCCAAAATTTCCCAAATTTTTCTGACGCCTTAAATTTTCGGAGAAATTCTCCATAGTCTCCTTCGCACGGCTCGATCCGAAAAAAAATGACAGTATATATATCACAAATATACATCTCATCAAGTGATGAGGCATCCCGCAGGGGGAAAAAGTGTAAAAGTACCATATTTAATCCGAGATATGTACCTTATATTTTATTAGCGAGCATATATGGCTAATATGGCGCGAAAGCGAGCTCCAAATGCGAAGCAAACGTGATCCGCACCTACTAAACACTCAACAAATAGATGAGAAACATGTATATAGACAATAGTATCGATATACAACATATAGAAACATAATAACTATATATGCCAACATAGCAAATGCAATAAAAGCAATATATTCAACCATCAACCAACTATCATCCAACTAACATCCATAACCAATAAATATTCATTCATATTCTCATTAATATTCAATGAAATGGGTTTTCAATTTAATCACATTTGATCCATTAACAGTGGATGTTTTTACTAACATTCATTTTCAATTAGTTTATATTCACTAATTCATATTCAAGTTGGTTCACTTCCAAATTAAATTCAATTCTATTTAAGATTCACTTAACTCCCAATTTGATTTCAATTACTTTAGCTTTCAATTTCATTAATACTTAATGAATTATACACAATCAACTAACAATCATATAACAACCAATATATATTAATTACAACCAAATTCCTTTGCTTATATTCATTTTGGTTTAACACCTTTACTTTCAATTGGTTTAATTAAATTGATTTTCATTCAACTATTCAACTTCCAATAACATTAGATTTTAATGAATTAACACTTACATTCATTATTTCATATCAATTATTTACATTTAATTGATTAACATTCAATCCATTCATTCAATTCAATTACAAAAGTTGAATTTCATTTATATAACTCAAGTTTATATCTATCACTTCACTTTATTAATTTACTTCGATACCAAAATCAACTTCATTCAACATCTCTTAAGTTATATTCCATTTTATAAACATCACTTGGTTTTACTTAACTTCAGTTCCCACTTATAAATCAATTTAGATTCCCAATTCTAAAGTAAATTTCCATTTAACTTTAAATTCATTTTTATTACAACTCATATTCATAAATATATTCATATAGTTTCACTTCTTATATATATAAGTTTATTTCACAATTGTAAATTACTTTAATTATAATTCCATACTTATAATTCCTTAATTTAGATTATTCAAACGACTTTTAATTAACTTATATATATTCTTACATTTTCAACAACCAAACAATCTACTTATATATACTTTAATAATTCTGAAAAATTATTCCTTTATATATAAAATATACTCAAGGTAAAATTATTTCATTCACCCAATTTAAAACAATATCGTGTTGAATTGTTCTGTACAAGTGTTTAGAGATCCCTATCAACAACGTTGATCACACGTATTAACCACAATCCATACACCACTCAACAAACCAATCATCACAATATAAAACAATTTACATTCACTAACAAATACGCACTCATAGCTATTATTAAACTCAAACTCATTCTAGAGTACTACTGACTCTATCTCTAATGAGTAATACCCAACAGCGCCATGGTTGTCGCTTAACCATATGCTCTGATACCAGATGTGACGACCCGCAAATCCGTACTCCTTGAATAGACACTAATCTCCATTGATTAACTCACGACGAACGAAAATATGAATTCTCAGGGTTTTAAGAAAAAGAAAAAAAGAAAAAGATAGAAGAAGAGAGAAAAGATAGAACAGAACAGAAAGAAAACAGCAGAAAAATATCAGAATCTCACAGTCGCAGCGGAACAACATATAATAGATAAATGAATAATCTTTAAACAAAGAACTATATCAGTTATTACATTACATTACATTTCATTTCATTACATCATCAGAGTGTACAACCATCAATAAAACAACAAACAGTGGAAAAGAAATACTATATACTAGTAATACGCCATGCCATCCAGATTGCCTCCAGCAACTCCTGAATTCCAGAATATCCTGATAAACCTTAAATCTTGACTGCTTGTGTGGAAATTGGTGGGCACCCAGAGTTTAGGAAGGAAAACAATAAACTCTGAGTCAGTCATGTGACTGGTATGAGAACTAAAACAGTTTATTTTTAAAACAAAGAATAGGATAATTTTTGAATAGATTCGTAATGCTTTTAAAAATGAGACTACCATAAGGCCTCCCGCACGCACACACACAATGCAAATGCAAAATCGGAGGAGATTTCTCCTTATGATAGTCAAAGATGCTTGATACGCATTAAAAAGAAACATTTGATATTATTACTAGTGCATAATGTAGAGAAAATCATTTCGAAAGTAAAGTTATAAATCTTAGCCAACATACGACCATTATCGTATGCCTACTATAGCTACCATCCAAACAGTGGGGCGCCACCATAAGTGAATGATAGGTTCTACAACTAAAACCATACAAGATCGTATTGTTTCTTTGGATTTCCAACAAATGGTCAGGCCAAGGAATTTCCCATCGCCACATGGAAACGCCTCTGGAATGACGTCCCGAGAACCAAACCGGATCTCTGCCAACACAAGGCCTGGTTACCCCTAACTGGGTAACTACTGACACGAACATGTCATCCCCCGATCGTAACCGATCTACATCCGAGGATCCTCGATTTCCAACAACCACAAAGTAATAAGTTGCAGCAACAACATAGGTTAAGTATCTGGGCTCCATACCATGATACCACCTCTATCCAGAAGGAATGACATACACTAAAGGGCGCTACCCCTAATAACCTTGCTGCATCCTTCCTGTTTTGAACATTTCCGGGGTGTGAGGTCCGACGAAGTCTCGTCCACAAAGCCACGCTTTGGCACAAAGCCACGCTTTAGGTCAACAAGTGATCAAAGTAATGATCACAAAGATAAATGATCAAACAAATGATCATATCACAAATGATCAAACAACGATCATTTCACAGCAGCACTCAGCATGTCACATTACCAAATTGGAAATATATCACTGATAACCATCAACTACATAACCTCTAAGCGCGTACGTCTCAGAGAAGCGTGTTAAGCTAAAAGAATAAATTCTCTGCCACCAACAGAAATGTATTTGAAAGAAATCTGCTTTATATCTCAAAATGTAATGTCAGACACGTAACCATACAAGTCTGTTCCGGGATCGAACAGAACCGAAGGCACTTACAAAGAAGTCCTTGCAATCTGGATATTCACTAATCACGTCCGGACTTCCAATCACATATGGAATTTCTATACCGGGGCCATTCGGTGCAGAAACATTCGACGGTAATCCTTCCGTTTTCAAAAATATCCGGTTTTCAACACCGGTCTTCGAATGCAATTCATAACGACGTATCACATATTCGGAATGGGTTATACGACCCCAAGGTCCTTTCCCGGTTAACCCGAATAGTGAGCGCTTATTTAAAAATAAGTGTGGCATTCAAATTCAAACAAATCACAACAAATACCTATTTAAAGGTAAATATTGATAGTCGGTTATTGAACTATCAATGGATATGCACAACATCACCAGATTCCAAATAATTTTTCAAATTATTTATTTTCCAAAAATATCTTTACAAGATATATAATTTTCACACTTCAACCATTTGAAAACAATTTTCAAATCACTTTTCACCTTTACCACTTTTGAAAACAAATTTCAAACATTTTCCTTATGCGAAAATACTTTCATTTCAACATGGTTCATTTAAACCAATTAAATAAATCCTTAACGATTTACTATATATTTACGTTCCAAATCCGTAAATTAATTCCCACACTTCAAAAATAAATCAATATTTATTTTTAAACAATTTCCCCTTTTATTTATAAATTCCATAGTGAATTTATATTCCAAAATATCTATGAATATACGATTTCAATTATTCATTTTCAGTTTATCTTCAAAAAGATAAATTCTCAAAACGTTTCATTTCACATTGGGAAAACATTTCCATACTTATTAAAAATAAGTAATTCACAATTTCATTTAATTTTCAACATTTGGAAAAATATTCAATATACTTAAATCGAAATTAAGTATATATTTCATTCTTTAAGGAAATCATTCTCTTAAACATATTTATTTGGGCCAAAACGAATGTTGCGTAAAACATCGTTACGACAACCCAAAATCACTAGTATAGGGATTCGAAATTAAAATAAATATATAAATCCCAATACTATACAAAACATTTCCTTTCGGAAATCATTTACTATAACAATAGTGTTATAGTCCACCATTTCCTTCTATTTCGCGAAAACGTCTATTTCAACAATGAATGTTGAAATTTATGGTTTCGAATCTTAACACATTTTAAAAACATCGTTAGATTGTTTTAATTCTATTTAAAACATCACATCCAAAACAATTTGTTTAACATATTATTCACTATTCAAAAACGTGAATATACTTCGTTAACCAATTTCATCATTTCTATACATTCTATTTTAAAGGATTATTCACTGTCTAAAACGTGAATATAACTCTATTAATAACTTATAACAATTTACTTATCAAAATAAGCCGTTTGCGGATTTATAAAACAATGTTTATAAATTCCATTTCTATTTATTTTATAACAACTTCCTTTTATAAATCTCCTTTATTAACCTATTTCAATTTATAAGTCAATTATATACCAAAAGTTCATATTATAAGTTAAATGCTTATAATTTATTTGTTTATAAAACCGTTCTTTTAAACTTCCCAATTTATAAATCTTATAACTTATAAGATTCATTTATTTATCCAAATTTATTCTTTTAATAATTTTACAAATTTTATAAACCTACTTCTTATAAAATTCCATTTATAACTTCACCGTTTATAATTCTATAAATTTCATTCATTTATGAAATCCATTTACACTTCATTCTAACACTTATAAAAACTCGTTTTATAATTCAAATATTTTTAATTTATAAATATCAATTTATAAATCCTTTATATAAATCAGTCTATATTATTATTTTAAAACGTCTTTAAACTCCTTTATAATTTCCCCAATTTCTTTGATTTATAAAATAATCAAATTTCATAAATCCTATATTTAAACTTTTTATAGTAAATTCAAAAATCCCAATTTAAACTATTTCATAAAATCATTAGCCTCATATTTTCGAAAATCAATTTTTAACTAAATTTCTCAAAAATCATAATTTTTATAACATTAAAATTATAACGTTTATTTATTTAAAATGAATCAATTCCAAAAATATTTTATAAACGTATACTTTCAAAAATTACTTTAAAAATCCTTTTAAAATTCCAAAATTGGCCCAAATGATGGTACACACCAAATAGTCAATCACGACAACAACGGCATCATATATCGATATGATAATAAATCAAATATCGAAACATCTGAAATCCAATAAATACTGTTGAGGAATCCAGTTGGATCCCTCCAACCTGTTTTCCTACATCCAAAAACATAAGCACAATACCAATTCCGTTCCAGTACGAAATTATTGCGGTATATGGGATTTAAAATATTATCCGCTTAATAGACGGCGCAATAGGGTCTCATCCGCTATATAATGCGGGAAATCAACTCCAAGTACATAAATAGTACCAATTTCACTGTACTGTGAAATATTCGCGGTATATGTTTTTAATAAATAACCTCCCCTTACTAATGGCATATAATGTCTATTTTAACAATCAATAGATAATAATCATAATTCAAACATACATTCAAGAATTTTAAATCTAACTATTTAAAATTTAAATCGAAACCGATTCGATTGAGTGAGAAGTTCTCACCTTGATTTCAATTTCGTTTTCAGCTTTTATTTCGAATAAAATTAAACGGATATTTAATTTTACCCGAAATTTTCGCTAACACCAAACGACTCCAATCCAATTCTATAGTGTAGTGCTCGTCCATACGAACCCAACACAACTTGTTTCGTGTGTTTTCGACCTCGTATGAAAAAGATACGTAAATTTAAAGTTACACGAATTTATATATATAAATTTTACAACATAATTTTTATTTTCTAACCCTAATTAGATCTCGGCCGTTAGATCCAAGCCTGCAAATCACAGCTGTGAGTATCATCTTCCCCAACGCATATACGTACGCGCCGTAACCCAACTTAGTCGCCACCTTCTCGAAATTATCGAGCCCAACACGTCGACTTCTACCTCGATCAGATTACACCATTCGAATGCTCGTGACAAGAGCTACCTTCGGCCAGAAGCTCACGAAGCTCGGCCATGTATTCCCCCTCGAAATTCATGCCGAACGTGGGGCCTTTGGACGAGCTTTGGCGACAATCCGTAGCACTATTCTTCATCATCACCGTTGAACTTCAAGAACTCAGAGTGCTCTACAACTTTCATTTAGAAAGTTTCTTGAATTGATGAACGGATTTGAAGAAAATGAGGGGCAAAGAGAGAAGATTTCGGCCATTGAATGGGTTGGAGGCGGCCGGCTCTGAAGAAACCCTAGGGTTTTTTTCTCTTTGCAAAAGTGAATTAGTTAGGGGGTTTATATAGAAAATTCTACGAACACTATTCATCCCGGAATTTCCGAACTCCAAATGAAGCGTGTCAGTTGGCGTTCCTAAGGTTTACCCCATGTTCCGAACACAATGGAACGTGTTTTGGGAGATAATTTGATCATCTGTGCGAGTTATGGCAATAAACGTTCGATTTTTAAATTAAATCGGTAAATCAAATTTCTAGGCGTTTTAGCTTGCACCGGAGAAACGGTAAATCCGATTGACATGAAATTTGAAACCATACAATAATATCACATTACGGATCCGATGAAACTGGTTTCGTCGAAATCCAAGACTGTTTGAAAAATGGCTAATTTCACTAGTGGATTTAAATATTAAAATATTCAATTTTCACAAATTAACTCTTAATTCGATTTTAAAAGTTCTAAAACATCATTCTAACTCCAATATGATAAAATAAAATTTTACAAATCATTTTCAATCATATTTAACCCAATTTTCAATTATTTCTGTATTTTAACATATTAAATTATCAATTTAATTATCCAATTAAATCCAAATATTCGAAATAAAATTTATTCGACTTATAAATTTCACTTATTAATATTTAAAATTAATTAAATATATAAATTTTAATTGATAGAAATTCTGGGTTGTTACACATTAATTAATTATAAATCAAATTAATTAATCATTCTCTAATTTCAATAAGTAATTTAGTCTTTAATTAATTTCTCAAATGAAATATTCTAAATCATTCATAGAAATTAACATTTAATTACTTCCTTATTAATTATTCCTTAATTAAACAATTCTTAATTGCACCATTAATTATACTAATTAATGATCTCTAATTTATATTAAATTATTTTATTTAAATTAATTATATTAAGTGATTAATCTTTAATTAAACACAATTATTAATCACCATTGATTAATAACAAACCATTAATTAACTACGCTTAATTATTTATTAACAAATTAATCATTCCATGATTAATTATTCCCATAAATTAATCCTTTGATTAATTACAAAAGAAATTACCCAAATTAATTCACTTACAAATCATCTTGTATTAATTTCATCAAGTAATTATCGTCTAGTTACTTCCTAAGTAATTATAATCCATTAATTACACTAAGTAATTACACATATCAAATCATTAAATGATTTCTTAAATTAATTAAACTAAATTAATTAACTTAATTTAATTGTATCATCAGTTACTTATGTATCCCAATAAATCATCTTTGATTTAAATAACTTTTGCCACATTCCAGTAGTTTCCTTTAATTTATTTACAGAGGTTAATCTTTGAATAAATCCATAGACTAACTATTTATAATTTATTTCATTCATTCTTAATTTATTACATTGTAATTACCTTATTGATTTATTATTCTCAAATTAATCAATTTCTAATTTCATCATTAATTATAATAATTAATTATCTCTAATTACATTTTCACTTGTTATCTTATTAATTATATTAAGAATACTAATCTTCAAATCACATATATTAACCCTCTTGATTAATAACATACGGTAATTAACCGTTCTTAATTAATTACTCCTCAATAACAAGCTTAATCCCTTGATTAATTTCAAGTAATTATACTCCAATTACTTCCATTAACAACATCATCCAATTAATTACATCCAGTAATTATCCACCAATTACTTCTCTAAGTAATTTACTTCCAAAATATCAAATAATTAATCCAAATTAATTAAACTAAATTAATTAACTCAAATTAATCAAATTACTCAATTAATCACAATAAGTAATTAATTCCTTAATTACTTCCCATTAAGTAATTACATTTAAACTATTACAATGATTATTATTAAATTAATTAATCTAATTAATTATTAAAAATCAATCACCTTAATTAATTATAAAATAATCTAGTTAATGACCTTCATTAACATTTCTTTAATTACTTTTCTAAAATAATCAACTTACATTAATCATTATTAATTATAAGTTTGGTTAAGTTTGATTAACCATTAAAATTTATTAATTAAATAAAATCTAATATATGGTTCTTAATTACATATTAATTACTTAGTTCATTATTTAAGCTTTAATTAATACATTTAAACTTATAATTACTGATTTAATTAATATAAATCATCAATTATCTATTCTAATTATTTTTAATGGCTAATGAATGTAAATCCTAAACCTTCATTAGTTAAAGTAACTTCATTCTTATATACTGGTTCAAATTTTACTACAAATATGGTTGAAACATTAATTTCAAAATTTACTTTTGAAATTTCATTTTACATTTCAAGTTTAAAATAAATACTAATCGATCTTTAAATCAATTTTTAAAACTAACTTTATAAACCTCTAAATTACAAATTAAAGCAATTCTTTTGTTATGAAAGAATTTTAAATGAGTTTGAAATCAAATTTCCTTTAGATTCAAAATATTTAAACTTACTTAAAATATTTAAATTTATAAACTTGCTTCCATTCCAAAATCTGAAGAAAAAATAAATTAAACTTCTCCCAGGCTACAAAATTTTGACATAAACTTTCCTTTCCCATTTTTTTCCAAAATTCCATTTTTTGACTTCAATTAACACTTAAAAATTGACAAACAAGTTTGAATAAAAACCCAAAATTTACTTATTAAAAATCTAAGCTCACAACTAAACTCGAATTTATATTTAAACTTCTGATGTTAAACTAGATTGAGCTTTGTTATAATTTGAATTTTGTTAAACTAACCAGAGCAGGCCTCTGTTAAAACTGAACAACAACACCCTAGTTCCCCCTACAAGTTCTTTGAGTTCGACACGAAGATTTCCCGAGTAAACGCTCGAGGCAATAAGAGAAAAACTTGCTTCCACTACCATCATCTTTTCCCAATTCGACACCACCAGATACTGATGATGTCGCGTGCACGTGCACCACTCCATGGTGATGCTACGACCACCGAAACTGCCTCCGATAGGTCGACAGTGACCTATACCCTCACTTTCGATCATCACAACGATGAAAAAAACATCAAAGCAAAATCGAGCATTCGAGCTCGATACAGGAACCAGAACGCAACCTAGAAATGGCCTCGTTCTTCTCACCACAACCACCGGAACACGCGAAACTCCGGCCGTGATTTTGTCGTCCTCCCCTCAACCATTTCCCAAAGCAGTGCGCGACACGATGCACGATCGAAGCCTCCCTGACCGAATTCCTGACCACCCTAAAAATTAGGTTACCAAACTTCGAATGCCTCCCGCCGCCGTCTATCCACCACCGCGCAGTTTTTCCAAGCTTCCCCGATCACTCCTCCACCTCCAGGAGGAAACTCGACACCTCCAGTCGACGAGATCACCCACGACAACCCCAAATTTATAATATGATTAAACCCAAACTGCTCTTCGGTCTTTGCTATAAAAATTTAGATTTTTACATTAAAAAGCATGTTAAAGTATAAAGATTTCATTTACATACCTGAATTGGTAAATCGTAAGGTTTAAATTTTGACATATAAAAGGATATGATCAATGTTCTTGATTTCTTGAGCTAAATACAAATTGGTTGGACTTAAAATAAATTTTAATCTCAAGTATATGATATAACAACACTTCTTGTTTCTAACTCTAAGTCCAGATGGTAAATAGAACGAGAGAGAAAGGTTTTTGGAATCAAGATCTGTTTTTTTTTAAACTAAGACATAGAACAATGGAATCAACGGCTTGCACACAAACTTCTGGTTTCCAAAAATACAGAAAATTATATATGCATAAAAAAAAACATATCATAGAGATACTTTTTCAAATTAAACCTTTAAATGTTTAAAGAAAGAAATGTTACTCACTGGTTTTAAAAGAACAGAGCCTTCAATTTTCACAGGCTTAAAATTTGCAGGCTAGAATCTCCTACTTCTTGAGTCTCTGATTTGTTGGGTTGCCTTATTGATGTTGAATGTTTTATTTAAGTTTTAAATGAGGCTTACTTAAGTTTTACTCAGCTCGAACTGAAATGGAAAGAAGACATAGGAAAGTAGCTTACAGGGTGATATTTAAAAACAAGTTACAGTGTACAAAATTTCGTCTTTTTTACAGGTGATTATTATATTTTAGTACAATACAGCATATATAATCTTTGTTTGAACTGATTTAAAACAGAGATATTTTTATGGTGGAGACTGATATGAAATGTATTGTGTGCTAGAAATATTAACATTAATTGCTTTTGTTTGTTCAAGAATACATAATATTGTCTTCTTTAGCAAGCCTTCACATATATTTATTTTTTTTGTTTCATTTGCAAGTGTACACTCTTGAATACATATTTCTATTTTCTTCTTTCAACAAGTGTATATATTTGACTGTGCATTTGTTTCTTGTTTGTTTTCAAGTGTACATACTTATAGTTGAAAATCTTTTTATCTTATCTTTTGTCTTTGCTTTGAAATTGAAATGAAGTTCTAGTTAACATGTTGTTAGAATTTGTCTAATATATTTACTTATCTTACATATTTTAATTTCTATTTCCAACTTAAATATTAATTCCTAACTTAAATATTTATTGTCTTGTATCTCTATATATATATATATTTATTTATTTATTTTTATTTATTTAGTAATTATATTTTGTTAATATTTCATTTTACTTCTTATATCTATTTCCATTTTTATTTCTAGAATTATTTTATATGTTTAATTCATATTTTACATGATTATTACTTTATTTGAAATATTTAGTTAACATCAGCACTCATTTTATTATTCATTTTCAAAGTTTAACTATCTAATATTCAATTTTCTTATTTATTATTTCATTTTACTTATGTTAATAACCAAATGTTCTTAAATCTATATATTTATATTTATATTTATTTTTAACAATATATTTGTTTTATATTTAGATGCAATATTGATAAGATTTATTCCATTTCAACTATTATTATTTAGATTACATCATAACTATATATTTAAATCAAATATCAATAAGCAGAGCTTACTTCATTTATATGTAAACAAGATAGATTTCATTTTTAAAATATTCTGAAACTCTTATTATAAATTCCAACTCAATAATTCTTCCCAATTTACAAACATATATATATATATATATATATATTTGTTTTTAAAAGATATGTTATATTTTAATTAATCACATTAAATATTAATTAAAATAATACTGTCAAAAATCCGAGATGTCACATCGACAATAAGGATTAGTAAGGTATCAAAGTAACATTATAAATTGTAATATTTTTTGGCTATATTTTGTTATGTATGATGTTTTCTTTTGCCAGATTTTGCAGGCTTATTAATTATTAAACACAAGTTTGTCCTCAGTAGATGTTAATTTATTTTTTTTGTACATGCCATTCTAGAAACTAACTAAACGTCGTTTAGCTGTGAATTTGGACTCCAAAATTGTCGTAGTGGGTCATGGCATGGTACATCCTGCTTCAAGGCTTAGAGGTCAATGTCATAATCAACAAATCTTGCCTGATCATGTAAAGGTTGGGACTGATGCAGTGAAGCCTATTGGTGAAGGAACCCTACTTTCGATTCCAACTAAGCATCACATCACGATAGAAGAAGCACCAAGTAGTTTTGTTCAATGGCCAGAAATTCTTGTACTTTTAGGAGATAATGATACGGTAAGAAGACACTTCTTATATTTTATTTGTTGAGCTTTGATATTTTCTAGTTTGTTGTGTATAATAATAGTCACAACGTCGTGCATTATTCTTCAAGTTTGTTATGTGTAGGCTATACCTCTTGTGAGCAAAGACAAAGTGGAAGAGTGTGTTGCTAAGGCCATGAATAATAATGAAATGGTCATGAATACAATTGCAAATGAGTCTGCAAAGCATAATAAAATCATGGGTGAAGAGATCCTCAAAATTTTAACGGATAAGTGAAAATATTTCCATGACTTGGTAGTTCAAGTGCCATCTGATGAAGATGCCATCAATGTAATTTAAGTGAATAAGGATTTATTTCAGCATGATGAGGACTTTGAAATCCAAATCATGATGAATGAAATTATCCAATTTCTTAGTATGGCATGGTTGAATGAATCATGGTTGCAGATTTACATAATGTACATTTTTTTCCACACACACACACACATATATATATGTTTGAATAATGTGTTAGTTTACATCAGTAGGATATATTTTAAGAAGCTAAACATTGTCTACTATTAATTTCCTGTGCTTCCATTTGAAAAGTTGCACTAAAATATTTTTCTAAGTATTATAAAATTCAATGGTTGAAAATTAGTTTGTTATATGAACATTGAATAGTGCATTGCTCCATTAGATCCATCAAGCATTTTATCTTCTCTAGTTTAACATAAAAGTTGACGAATCTGCAGGTCTTAGGCCTATACTAAGGTAAAAGAAATTACTACACTTTGCAAAATTTAAATCACTGAAAAGTTAAAATATCAAATTACATAATAGGTCATTTCCGACCGTAAAAGAGAAAAAATGTTCTATATTCATCATATTACTTTAAATCGAATTATTTTAAGTCGAAGTAAAAAATATACCCTCTTATGGCATGTTTTGAATTGAATGATCATATTTATATCAAATGATAATATCATATCAATAATGTTGATTATGTGTTTAAATAATGTGTAGGTGGTTAAATCATATGTGCAATGACCTAGAATTGGAGACCATCGGGTTTATGTGTCCCATAAGCTTTCCCAAGTGCGGAAACATCCAGATGCGACAAATATATATATATATATATATATATATATATATATATATCATGAATGCATGGCGTGCGTTGCAATCTAAGAGCTTAATATTAGCCCCGCACTATGAAGGGTGTGAATATAAACTTTTAGTAACTATTTTACAAATTTGTTGCTGATTTTAACTTCATATAAATTTTATAATGCAGGAAACATTGTCTACTACTTGTTTTCAATATAGAGAATGTAACGTCCCGCCTTTTTGCACGCTTTAAATCGACGATAAATCACACACGTCAGACTTAAATCATACAAAAGGGCCGATTGTTATGGGGTAAATAAGAAGAAGCAGAGAAAGAAAAGAACAAAACAGAATCTTGCAGCGGAACGATAAAATATAATAATCAAATATACAGTTCATGAAGCTATTTTACAAAATATTCGATTATACTTATACAATACATATCAGAGTGACACATACCAGAGAATATTAATAGTGCAGCGGAAACAGTATGAATGTAGTGGAATACTATAATAAATAATAATAATAAAAATCTTCGTCTTTGTCCTCCAGAGCTAAAGTCTTCGAATACTGAAATGCTCAGGCTGACCCAAGCGAATTGAAAAGACAAAACACTCGAGTCAGAACTAAAAGATCTTATGTAAGTTAAATCAAAAGTAATAAATATGAGTGCAGTAACTTAGAGATGCTCGGGATTCACATCTCCTAAGGATCCGTCAAACTATTTACTATGTAGTAATATATCGCTATTATAATAATGTCTAATAGTAAAATAAACTTACTTTTAAATAGCGTTAAAGGGTTACCCATATAGCCCTTAACACAAATAATGCCAATAGTCTATACAGTACCGTAATACCTCCTGATCGGGAGGCTACCGGAGGATACTCTATTGGTACGACACAAATAGAAACTCGTAGTAAAGGCTCGGTATGGTAGGTGACACGACACAACTAGGCAATGCCAGGGTAGATATACCAATTGCTATCCGGACTGATGGTAATGCGTAGCAGCTACTACCGCCCACCTCGAACAACACCCCCAAATTAAAAAAATCAAAAGTGGCGACCAAATAAATCCAAAAGTCAGAGTACAATATCGATGGGACGTGCCCGATAAGAGGGGCTACCTCCTTGGCCCGAGAATCGCTCCTGTTTTAGCCGCCTTATGCCAACTCACGGGAGTCGGGTCCACGTATTTACCTCAAAGGAAACGCCGCCACCATCCTACTTTATTCTGCAATCTTCCTCGCATACACGGTTGTTAAAGTGGTTTTTGGAGTTGGCAAAGAGTATGACAACTTGCGATCCTGATCTCTTCAACAACCAAACGTTATTATAACACCGTGGTCATTTCAAAATAATTATACTTCAAAACCAGGATATAATATTCATTTCAAAACCATATAAATACGATATCATCTTCATTTAAAAACCAAATCAATAAGATATCATTTTTATTAAAACCCAAATCAATAAGATATCATTTTTATTTCAAATATATCCTTTTCCCAAAATCATAGCATTTTCAAATCATAATACCTTGAAACCCATAAATTTGAAACATAACTTCCACTACTTAAATGGTTTAATATTAAATAACTTCATATAATAAATTAGCTTCTTTAATTTCACAAATCAATTCCAAATATAGATTTGAATACCAAATAAACCATTTTAGTTTCCATATATTTCAAAGCTTTAATTATTCAATATTTCAAAACTAAAATTTTTAATTCATATACACACACACACACACACCAAATTCTCTATACTATCATTTAGTTTTGAAATATTTCCTTAACAAATCCAATATCCTTTAAATAAAACTTCAAATTCAATAACTGAATATTCCTCAATTTATTTAGATTTCATATATTTCACTTAAATCACCTTAAACCCGAATTAAATTATAAAATCATATTCCTTTTAAATCTCAATTTCAATAAGTTCCAAAAGGATTCTTATTAACTATAATTCAATTTCAAGCTATCTTCTCAACCTTGATTTATAAAAATCAATATAAACTCCATATTAAAATATAATTTAAGTAAATACTTATCCATATTATATTTTAATAAAATCAACTATATTAATAAACTTATTTTACACTTTAAAAAATTTTTATTCACAGCTTAAACCAAGAATTAACCATATATAAAAGAACATTTATAAAATATCCAAATCAATATCTCAAAAATCGTATATTTCTTTACAAACCATAGAAATCCTTTCAAAATATTTTAATATATAGACCACGGTGTCTGTATAAAATTTTCTATCCTATGGTCAAGTGATACAGATATTTATCATTTCAAACCATAAAACAAAAATTACGGTTATATCATTTCAAACCGCAATCCCGAATGAAATAAAGTGCATAACAATTTGCAGTTTAAAACAATACAAAATACAACATCCATTCATCCAATGTCAATCATCAACCATTTATTTCAATCATCATCCAATTTAAACAATAACATCAATATAGAGAATATAATAAATAACATATAATTACTGACAGTTTATATTCAACAATAAAATAAGCAATCTATCTAACTAGTAGTTTATATGCAATAATAAATTAAATAAAAATTTAATCTAGTAAATTAAATTCAACTGAGATGATGATTAAAATATGCCAAACAATCATAGATAAATTTTATATCACATCAAAAATTAATTTAACCAACATAAGAAATCTTAGAAGTTGTGAGTGGGTTAAAACACTTACCTTTTGAATTTAAATTGAATTTAAATCCAATTTAAACCCAAAATTTGAGCAGCTTTAGAATCCGTCCAATCCTGCGTCAAAATGTCCGGAATTCAGATACGATTTCAACGGAGAAAACCACGCCCAAAACCGATCTCGTAAGTAAAAGTTATTGTTGTTAGAACGAGTTTGAATTTTGAAAAAATAACTAAATAAATAGAATAATATGCTCGAATACCACGTCACAGCACTCTCCACGTGCCTCAAAACTTTTTTCCAGGAAGAAGCCCTAGCCGCCCCCTTCACTAGCCGTTGACCACGAATCGCCTGAACGGAAAGCAACCAGACCTAGCCACCCTTATGTTGACGAACTCCTCGGCCAAGACCGACCCATCGTCGGTGGTCCCATCACCAGTGGTGCCTCCGATCGCCTTACGTTCGCCGCGATAATTCTCCGTTCATCCACCAAACATGGATTATCCACCAAACATGGAAAATCCACGCACCATCACAGCAAAGTAAACTCATGGACATGCGACTCTCGATCTCCTCCATACTACCATACCCATGATTCATCGATTGGACGAAGTTGATCAACGCTCGATTGAATGGCCGAGGTTATTTTGCTTAGTCACATCGAAACTCGAATTGAAAAACGAACCATATATTTGACTTGCGCTCGTCGAGAGCTTCAAATCCATATATAATTCGATATTGTTTGTTGAGTTTGAATTTTGGCTTCGATTTTTAAATTGCAGTTAGATCTGAAATTGTCTGCCATTGAGATGAGGAGGTGAGTAGGGATTGTACGCACATACAAATGAGAAATAGAGATAGGCTAGGGTTTATAACAAGGTATAAATAGGCAATCTGAAAATAGAATAGATGGATCGAATTGATAGACGCGCTGAACAATATATGGCCCGAAAAGCCCGTTTCGACTCCGAAACGAAATTGGTTCAACCCATATATCAAAATAGATGTTTTGAAATATTTTAAACGCAATGGAAAAGGTTTCATGTCCAAATCCCATCGTATGAAGAAGTTATGCTAAAATTAATTTATTTCAAATTGAGTTCAATTGATTTCAATTTCCACCACGCCATAAATGGCCTACTGCAACACAAAAAAAATGTTGGCTCAGGCCCGAAAAATGTTGCCATAGGTCTATGGAAACACTTTTAGGGTGACGCAATTTTTGTCGTTGCCTTAGACCTCAAAGGCAACATTTTGACTATCTAAGGCAACATAAGTAATATTGTTGCAATAGAACCCTATTTGGGTCTATGGCAACACCCATAGGTATCTATAGCAACGTTCCAAAAATGTTGCTATAGATATTAACTTTCTGAAGTTGTGGGGCCCACATTTTGTGGGGACCACAATGTGGGGCCCATGACCCAACTGGGTCCATCCCTATGGCAACACCTTGAATGACTATTGCAACATTATTTTAAGCAACATTTATAACCCGGTGGCAACACTATTATGAAGCTACTGCAACACTATTCATAAGCTACTACAACACTATTCTGAAGCTACTGCAACACTATACTGAAGCTACTGCAACACTATACTGAAGAGACACTAAGAGCACATAGAACAATACAATATCACATAGAACACTTGCATAATACACAGTATAATATCACATAAAACACTTGCATAATACACAACATAATACACAGTACAGATAACAATTCATATAGCAGTACACATCACAATTCATGTCAGTTACCACAAAATATCCAGTTACCCCAAAATACTACAAAGCTACCCCAAAATATCCGGTACACATAACAATTCATAAGTAAGACTTAAGAGCTGGTGCCTCCAGTCAGATTATCAGTCTCACTGAACATGATTGTGGAAGTTAGATCCCTACATTGATGTTCATCTCCGGGTTGGCATCACCTAATTTCTTAAGCACCCTAGCCAAATTCTCTTGTACCTTCTGATTTACCTTGGATTCCAGCTGTGCTTCCATTTCTTCGACAAGCCTTTGCCTTAAGTCATTTACATAAGAATTTGTTAGAGCCTCGGTTGATTGTTTTGCACACTTTGCACGCCTCCCTATAAGCAAAGGACGACCCTGTGATTTTCCATTCGAAATTACTGTTTCAACAGTATTTCCTCCTTCTCCACCGGCCATTGCCTTTTGAACTAAGTCCTACAAAATAATGCCACATCAAAATTACCCTACAGTAAATGCAGAGAATGCAGCAAATGCTTACATATGGATTGTGTACAGCAAATGCAGAGAAAGCCACATTTTGTAAAACAATTTGTTTATGTGCATGTAATTAGAAAACAATTTGTAACATATATACTAGTAAAAAATGGAAAACAATTCCGTCGACAGCTAGCTACGGCTTCGTCATCTGGATTCTGAGGCTTCAAACGGACATTCATTTTATTTATGCACATACGTGTATTACTATAGACATATATTTTTATATAAACCAAGTCAGTAATCCCTTTAACCAAATTCATTTCTCCGTTTCCAGTTTTTATGTCATTTCTAGCCAAACGCAAAAGCAAGTCCTCTTCATTTGACTAGAAAAGGAAAAAAAATGGCGAAGGGATCAAAATTCTTAATCTCATAATATACTCAATTACAATTTCCAAAGCAAACATCTATGCCATTAGTACGTTTGCGAAACTCAGGTTCAACAAGTGTTTCAAGGACAGTTTCAAGGCATGAGCATACAAGCACATGAGCAAGACATGAACAATGTGCAGCATGCGCAAAACAGAACAAAATTATTACAAAACAGAATTATTATTTACAAGTTTGTAATTCATTACTTGAGGATTAGACACGTACACACGTCCAGCTGTTATCTTACGACTTTTAAGAAAAAGTGCTGCATCGGATGGTGTCTCCTGATACAAGTTCAACAGATAGTTTAGCATACACTCTCTTTAGTCAAAAATGTAAAGTATCACATACAATCTTATGACGAAGCTGGGCGAACGACTTTGGACCAGCGGTGTGTGTGTCTTGATACGACTTACGACTATCTAAAACTGAATTTAGGGTCCAACACCTAAACTGAAGGCCCACGCATCATGCACGTCACCAAAAGTTTGCAAGTGGGTATATTTATAACCAATTTTACCCTTCTTCTCCAGAAATTTCTGTGATGTGGGACAATTTGAATAGTCTGTAACTGCGAAACCATCGTTTCTCATATTTTCAAAACAAAGCAAATCAGCCGGATGCTTCAAGATAGAATTTGCTAAGTCATGAACAAAATAAATCATTATTATAAAATTCTATTTAATCAAGAACTATACGTTAAGTATAATGTGAACTTCACTTTTTATTGCATCATTCCATGAAGAGATTTTTTATTTTTATTTACTTTAAAGTTTGACTCTCTGGTGTATATAGAGACTGAAGCAACAACATCCTCTTTATGTTGCTCTCTAGTGTATTTCACTTAAATTTTCTACTACTTGCGCTAATAAAAACATAAATAGCAATCCTCACGACTCTAACGGCCTTACCGGTTCAACCTTCGACCTTCGGTCATCACCATTTGATGAGCAATTCGGTTCTTATAACTATGACTTCCACAAACATTAAAACATGTGTTTATGTTTTAATTCAACCTTTTCCCTTTGCTTATACCTTTGATTTCTAGTATGTCACACTTTCATGTCTGGAATAAATATATTCTTGAACCTCCATAACTTTCCTCATTTGCACCATTTTCACTTGTTTTTGTACTCTAGCTCACAAATTCATAGAAATGAGTCATTTTATTGCAAATTGAAACCTTAGCTAGTAAACAAAACCATGCCTTTGAATTAATGATGCATACTATGAAAATAAAACTGAAATACAAAACATATTACTCGTATCTACAAATTAGTAATTAAGAATTATAACATGGGAAAAATATGTGGATAAGACCCACGATACATACAGGTGCCACTGGAGGTTTTTATTTTGATTGAACAAAAAGTTTAAAGCCTTCGTGTAAGAAGTTAACATCCTGTTTGACAGTTTTTTAATAAAACAAGGTTTATAATCTTCGTTTGGTAAACAGAGGTACTTAGAATTCAAATCTATGTACTGAAATCATAAAGTCCCATGTGTCCATTTCGTAACAACAACTCGATAAATAAATTGAATTACTTGATTTAAACATAAATGTAAAATGGATGTTTGAAATTCTAGGAAGTCAAGGAGCACACACAAATGGAGTATAGAGGGTCTCATGTGCTTGAGTCATATCGTATGTAAAATAAAGTGAGAGGTCCCACATGTAATATTTTGAAATATGGGTATGTCAACCAAAATTATTCATTAAGAGAATCTGATATCTAAGTACCACAATGAGCAGCCCTTAAGAGGTAATGAAGGAGCTAACATTGCTGGTAGTTTCCATAGTATCATTTTAGTCAAGTATAGCAGAACATAAGTATGAAAGATTATTGACCTTGTACTTTCGCACTTTCAAATGTATAAACATAAGTGGATGGCAACAAAATGTTTGGGGCAAAATGGCAATTACCACACTTAGTGCATAAAAGTCCTTGTATCATTTGTTGATTCCTCTTACTGACAGAGTACGCAAATATTTGTATAACAATGTCCAACACTTCAAGAAGATCAGGTATAATGTATCATCTTACAGTTGATTCAGCAATTTCAAATGGGTGTATGTATGGGGAGAGACACATAAAGGACACAAGGACATGTAGTTTTGACTATGCTGAAATTTCATACATAGAGCCATCTTGTGGTGGAAAAAAAAAGATTTAGGATTATATATTATGAACACATCCCTAACTGACTAGGAAACAAGTTCATTCATCAACCAGTGTTTCATGACACCAAAAGAATGCATTGTATAAGTTGATAATCCAGAGTTAACAATGTACATACTAACAATGATATCTTTCCTTAAAACAGTAAACAATTATCATTATTATTACAAAGCTAAGGCGTGTATCACAAAACCTTGATTCTCATGTTTACCTAACCAAAAATGATTGTGATTGGTAACAAAATTTATTGCTTTCTAGCTGAAATGTCAAATTTAAGTGCAAAATGATTAAAGATGATGATAGAGATGCTAATGATTTTCTACATGTATTGAACATGTAATCTTTGTAAATGGTTGTCATTAGACATAATCCAAGAAATGATTGTATATTCTCAAATTCTGAACTATTGCCAACATAATTGAAGAATTACCATGGAACACTAAGCCAGTGCTTTCTCACCCTTCACCAAAACAGATCCAATGGTATCAGTCTCTTTAGATGTCAAATCTTCCTCCTTCGCTTTATCCAACTCTTCCCCCTCGTTCTCTGCATCCAGCATAGCCTTTTGAGCACCTAAAACTGGCTCGTAATAATCGAAATGAGCATCCATGCATTTCTTCAAAAGCTATGTTATTTCGAAGCACTTTTCTATATCTTCTTTGTTCTTCTCACATTCCTCCACGCAGTTTTCCCAAGCCACAAATTGGTCTTACAGCCGCCGCCTTTCGCAAAAAGGTAGAATCCGCATTCTCTTTCTTATTCCTCTTCTTCTTCTACTTTTTCTTGATTTGGATCTTCAGTGTTTGTGCCCGAATCTTGATTAGGAGTTGGGGTTTGAGAATTTCTAGGGCTTTGGTCCATGGAGGCTGCAGAATATGGCGAGAGATTGAAGTTATTTGCGGGGACTTTTTTTCTTCGCGGCTCTAAAAGATCAAGGAATGGTGTTTGGATTGATGAGGTTTCACGTTCTCCAACGTAGTATTTGCCTTGGTAGATTGGCGCGGATCGGTGCGAAAGATATGCAAAGGTCTGCTATAGCAACACTATAAAAAAATATTGCATCAATTACGCTTGTTTAGCTAGAGCAACACATTTTTATGGCTAAGGCAACACCAAAAATTCAACGTTGCAGTAGGACAGAAATTGCATAGCTATCGCAACATTTTACCTAGCAACACCTTGCAAAAATGTTGCAAAAGGCCATCTATGGCGTTGTGATCATTGATTTTAAGGCATTTTAAGCCCGTATGATCAAACGACAAGTCCAATCGTTAGGAAACTTGAAATCCTACAATAATTCACAGTTACGGATCCGATGAAACTGGTTTCGTCGAAATCCGAGTCAGTGGCCAAAATGGCTATTTTTCCAGTTAATTAAATAAATTAATAATTAATTAATTAAATCATTTTTTCAATTTCAATTCTAAAATTGATGATTCTTATCATTTTTATATTTTCAAATCATTCACACTAATTTGACAAATTTAGATGACAATTTAAAGTTAATTAATTTATCACATTTCAGTGTTAACCTCAATTTATTGAATTCGGAATTTATAAATAAAATTCCCAAAATTTCCATTCAATTAAATTAACCAATAATTATTCCATTCATTATTGTTAAATATATGGATTAACATTGGATTCAAAACTATTACATAAATTTTCTCATATTCCATCTTCATTTCAAATAACGTATTACTTAGCTATTTCAATTTCATTTAATTGCAGTTAATCCAATTATTGAATTTTACATTTCAAATAAATAAATAAAATCTTGATTCCCATTCTTCAAATCAACCAATTCATATTATGAATAAAATTAACATTACTTCCGACAATTACTTTAATTTACATTAACAAAACGTTAAATTTGGATTTATTGTAATTGATTACCAAAGTTTATTTAACACATTAAATAAATAAACAACCCATATTAATTTTCACCTATTTGCATTCCATTGCTTTTTTAAGTTTGTTACTTATCAACCCAGGTTATTATTCCATATAACACTAATTTTATTCCCTTCTATTTATGATACCCTTGCATTACATACTTTTTTTCCATCAATTACTACCTTATAAATAAATCTATGTATCTACTCAATTTACATTCACCCTTTCCGTTACTATATTAGTTATCATTAATGCAGCAACTAATTACCTTTATGTTTCACAACAATTAGTTCTAATCATCGTAGTATTAAATTCCATTTGCTACAAAAATTCCATTTATTATAAATTAAATTGTAATAAATTGGTTTGTTTCTATTCCAATCCTTTTATCAAGTTCATTGCTACTCTATAACCTAGTTAACCCTTTTATTACTTTACTATACTCTAATTTGACATCTCCTAAACCTGATTACATTTCCCACTAATGTAACATTTATTTATTTTATTAACATTTATTTCCAATTCTAATCCCATCAAGTAATTAAACGGGTAACTTATAATATTTGTTTACAAGCAAATGTTACACGTAAGTTTCTCATACTTCAACCAATTGTCATTTTATGAATGGAATTAACATTAATTTCAAATATTATCTTAATTTACATTAAGATAGTATCTAATTGCCTTTAATGAAATTTATTTTCCAATTTATTTAATGCAATCAATTAATTGGATTGCAATAAATTAATTGTTTATTAGTTTACATCAACATTATTACTTCAATTACAAATTGATTACCAATTTTATTCAACACCCTAAATAATTAACATATATTAATTCTATACTTACATTTGTTTACCTATGTTTCATTTATAACAAATTTTATTATTCCCACTATTTCAAGTAATTGAATTCCATTCTAGTACCAATTTATCACTTTCACACTAATCCTATTCAATTCTCATTTATTACGCAAATTTATAGTAATAAATCAACATTTACATTTGTTACTTACATTCAACTTATAACCAAGTTATACTATTTTACATTGTTTCATTTATTGCAATTTCATTCAAATAGTTAATAATCAACTTTGGTTAACCTTGTTACTTTCATTTAAGTTATTATCTCCTTATTAATAAACAAATTTTCATTCTTTCAAAATTAAATTACCAAAACTTTATCAAATTAACAAATTTATATAATTGAAATTTATAGGTCATTACACTCTCCCTCGCTCAAAACTTTTCGTCCTCGAAAAGGAAAAAGGAGGAAAAAGAAGAATTAGGAATCAATATATCTTACTTAAAATATTAAATTTGTAAACAAATAAATTTTACAAAATTAATTAACATAAATAAAATATACCAATTTATAACCATTAAATCTTTTTATACTTAAATTTATAAAGTTTGGAAACATTTTCAAAATATTTTCAAGTCCAAAATTTACGGAAAATTTCGGTAGAGTCTCCTTTGTACGGAGAGGCTTGGGAGAAAATATAATATCAAATATAACAATATACAACATATAATTTTTGAAATAATATATATCCCAACACGGGAAAAATAATATGATAGCGCTATAAAACCGTAATCCAAAAACGTACCTATTTCTCGGGCAGACAACGCTTAAATTATGAAACCAAAAACAGTAGCAATTGCTTCCATAACCTGTATTTCACTTATATAATCTGAAAAGAGTTAACAATTATATAAAATGAAATATTTAAAGTGGTTTTAACCATAAACAAACAAATCAATGCAACATCAATCACTTGCAACCAGCAAACAACCATCACATAAAATCAACACACATCAATTTACATTCATATCAAACAAAACAAATAGTTGTTCGCGTTCAACTTCAAATTGTACAAAATGGAAAATAAACTACTAAGCTTACCATTTACTCAACAGTCTCTGATGAAGCTATATAAGTTATTCATACATCCAAACAATTTTAAAGTATCCTTACCCAAACAACCATAAACCAAAACAAACAACAATTTCAAACAACAGGCTAAGTTTATCCTTATTAATTCCATTCATACATTTGTTGTTTGATTTCTCTTTTTCATTCATATAATGGTTTATCTTTTTAGTTTACATTTATTTCTTACAATTTTATTTAGAAATAACTTCAACTTATTTATTTAAGTTTAAAATTTCTTGCTTACAATACCTGCCTTCTATTATATTTAATTAGTAGTATTTCGATTATACTTAAGTTTATAACAACTACAACACCAAATTCTTATTTATTAAAGAATTTCGTTAATTTCTTTCATTACCTCAAGTATATTTATTGTATAATATCTATTATATTTTCTTATTAAAATTTCAACTTTTTATATCTTTTGGTAAGTTGTATATATGTCTTTAAGAATGTAATTGAAAGTTTAGGGGTTAAGGGGTTACCCATATAGCCCTTAAGTTTAGGGGTTAAGAATATCTATTAAGAATGTAAAATAAACTTACTTTTAAATAGTTTTAAGGGGTTACCCATATAGCCCTTAACACAAATAATGCCAATAGTCTATACAGTACCGTAATACCTCCTGATCGGGAGTCTATCAGAGAATACTCCATAGGTACTACACAAATAGAAACTCGTAGTAAAGGCTCGATATGGTAGGCGACACGGCACAACTAGGCAATGCCAGGGTAGATATACCAATTGTTATTCGGACTGATGGTATTGCGTAGAAGCTACTACCGCCCACCTCGAACAACACCCCCAAAATCAAAAATCAAAGTGGCTACCGAATAAATCCAGAAGTCAAAGTATAATATTGAAGGGACGTGCCCGATAAGAGGGGCTACCTCATTGGCCCGAGAATCGCTCATGTTTTAGCCACCTTATGCCAACTCATGGGAGTCGGGTCCATGTATTTACCTCAAAGGAAACGCCGCCACCATCCTACTTCATTCTGTAATCTCCCCCGCGTACACGGTTGTTAAGTGGTTTTCGAAGTTGGCAGAGAGTATGACAACTTTCGATCCTGGTCTGTTCAACAACCAAACATTATTATAACACCGCTGTAACAACCCGATATTTTCAACCATTCACATCCACACATGTTGGACTTGAATTGCTCAAAATACCGCGTTGTAAATAAAATTTGGCAAATCTCAAAATATACAGTAAACAAATAGTCACAGATCACAGACACAGAGTAAATAATAATGCAGCGGAAGTAAAGGAATAGTAGTTCATGAAGCTACTATATAAAAACAAGATACATCAGAGTTAAACAAAATACAACAGAAGAGTAACAAGATGCATCAGGTACAAATCAGAATAAATCACTGAAATTACTGAATACTAAAAGTAGAATATATGGCTGGATCTTCAAGAAAAGATCCAACTCCGAAGGTGAGTCTTGAATGATGAATCACTCAATCTGACTCGAGCGTAAAGAAAAACACAAAACACTCGAGTCAGGACACAAATACTTATGAACTGTAAATCAACTCAAGTGAACAGTAACAAAAATGCATCAGTAACTTAAAGGATGCTTGGAATCGCACATTCTTTGAGGATCCGTTAAACTATTTACTATGTAGTAACATTGCGCTATTATAATAATGTCTACTATAAAATAAACATACTTTTAAATAGCATTCCGGGCTACCCATATCACCCTTCACATATAATAGTCCTAGTAGTCCATCCAGTATCAACGTATCTCCAGATCGGGATACTACCCTAAATACTCCACGGGCTACGGGAGAAAAACAAACTCATAGTAAAGGCTCGGTATGGTAGGTGACATGACACACAAGGAAATGCCATAGTGGATATACCAATTACGCACACGGGCTGGTGGTAATGCAGCAACCACATACGCCCACCTCGGAACACACTCCCATATCAAAATCGGAGGATGGCCATCTAATCAATCACAAGTAAGAGTATAGTATTGAAGGAATGTGTCCGACCAGAGGAGCTACCCCTTTTGGCCCGAGATCGCTCCTGTTTTAGCCATCTTATGCCAACTCACGGGAGTTGGGTCCACGTAATATACCTCAAGAATGACGCCACCATCCTACTTCATTCTGGAAACTCCACCGCGTACACAGTTGTTAAAGTGGTTTTTGGAGTTGGCAAAGAGTATAACAACTTCCAATCCCGGTCTCTTTAACAACCAATCGTTATTATAACGCCGTGGTCATTTTAAAATAGTTTATACTTCAAAAATCAAATCATTTCATTTCAAAACTATATCCCTATCAAAAACTATATCCCTATCAAAATAGTTATACTTCGAAACCAAAACCATTTTTTGCAAAACTATTTATTCAATCAAAATAGTTTATACTTGGGAACTAAATCATATTTGTTTCAAAACAATATTCAAATCAAAATAGTTTATCATTTCCATTTAAAACATATATTCACCTTTAAAAATTCATAATACTTCAAAGTATCACTTTTCCGAACCAAAATACTTGAAATCATTACCATTTGAAAATCATAACATTTCGAAATCATACATTTGAAATCATGGAATATTCATTTAATTCTTTACATCCTGCAAATTTATTCAATTACCAAAATTTCAAATTTGTAATTAAATTCAAATCAAACCATCAGTTTCAATTCAATTTAGTTTCCCAACAAAACATTTCAAATCTTATAAATTTCAAATACAGATTTGATCTACAAAATAAACTATTCAATCTTTAGTACATTTCAAAGTTTTAATATCCCGCATTTCAAAAATTAATTTGATAATTTCACATATATCTTGATTCAATTTATTAATATTTAGTTTTGAAATATCCATTTCATAAATCCAATATCATTTAAATAAACCCAAATTACAAGTAAGCCAAATATCCTTTCACACTAATTTAAACTTTAATATTCAGATATCAAAATCAGATATCATTTTAAATTCACATTCCTTATCAAAATAGAGATTAAATCATTTCCAAACCATTTCAATCATTGAAATATCATATCCTTTCAAAATCTCATTATCAAATCATTATTTAAATTCAAATTCAAATTTAAATATCATTTTAAAATCAAATATATTATTCATTTATTATTTTAGATATCACTACAAAACACATTTCAAAATTCCATTCAAAAACACATTTATCTCACTACACTTCATTCCATTTAACACATAACCAAATAAACCTTATTTAAATTCAAATTCAATTCAAATTCCTTAAAATTCAAATTTAAATATTAAACTATATTCGTAATTCCTTATATTCACAAACAATAAATTTTAGAAAGTTAAATCATTTTACACTTTAAAATATAACACAAACAGTGTTAAAATCTATAGCATTCAAAACATTGTCAAATTTAGCAACGACAACATTTATAACGTGCTATCGTAGCTTATAGTTTCTAAAATAGTTGAGTACAAGGATAATGGCATTCATAAAATGCCGTAATAGATATTTAGTTATTTCAAACACGGTTAAATTTGAAAACAACATCATTTAAAAATGCTGTCAAAAGACTACAACATTTTGGAAATGTTATTAATAAATTCCAGATTTTATTTTTAACTTTGCAAAAAAACAATAAAACTTCAATTTGACAAACTTTAAAATTATAAATCATATTTCTAGACTTCAAAATTTCACATTTAAATAATTTTAACATATGATTTATCACAACAAAATTTTATAATTAAATTTCCAATTAAACTCACTTTCATTTGTTAAGTCAAAATTCACTGTTTATTAAACTTAACATTCTACTTCAAATATCATTTCAAAACTTTAAATTTAATTTCCATTATTTATTTACATTTTAAAATAAAATTTAAATTCAAAAATCACATTTACTTCAAATTTACGAACTTAAATTCACAATTTCAAGACTTAATATTTAATTTTCTTAAAACCATAAAATATATGTTTTTTTGAAATCAAATTTCATACCTTTAAAATACATATCTTAATAAAAATCATTTAAAAATATACCAAAAGGGGTCTGTATATAATTGTCCAACTTAGGTCAAGTGATATGGATATATACCATTTCAATCCGCAGTTTAAAAAGAAAAACTGAGTTCTATCATTTCAAACCCGCAATCCTAAGTAAATAAAAATAAATAAAAAATCACTCAGGCCAATCATTTCAACCCAAAATGATTTTTTTCCTATTCTAAAGTCCATTCGGGTATGTATCATTTCAACCCATAGTGATTCTGTTCTACAAGAAACTTGCAGTGTGATCATGTACAAAAATAATATAAACAATGTCAATATCATAATATAATGTCATATATCAGACGTCAGGTGATAATTAACAGTTTTAACATGGTAATAATATGGAATAACATATCATATTATCATCAACAACTTGCATAACATTTTATATTACTAAACACTTGCCATCAATTCACTAGTTTATAAGTAGAAATGTCAGAGTGAGAAAAGCTCACATTTTCAAGCTGGAGACCACTACGACACAGAAAACGATTCCAAAGGCATGACAAGTACGATACAACATGACTAGTGATTCAAATGAGTGGAGAGAGCCAATATGTCATCTTGTAAACAACCCAAAACAAGACAATATAACATATGAATATTCAACACAAAATTATATAGAACAAGTTGAAATACAAGACAATAAAGGCAAGACCTTGTCTTTACCATTCAAATGCTCGAACAAGGTGGATCATGAGCTCAACCAATGATGTTTTAAACTCAGGTTTGTCATCATATAGGTCAGGTTTGGGTCAGGTATGGCATCAAAATAAGTGGAGATGAAAGTGGAGTGGTGATAACATGAAGCATACCAAAGACGATGCAAAAGAGGCAAGTTGTTCAACTTTTTGGCTCGGCTTGGGTCAATAGGAGCTCAGCCATAGGGGGTTTCAGATCTGGTCAGTAGTTAGGTTGATGGTCAGAGGTCATGTCATGGTGGTGGTGGAGGGCAAGGAGGTGGCCGTGGCAAGGAATGGAGGTGGATGGCACATAGGAGCTCGGCTTGCATAGTTTTGGAGGAGTTTTCATTGTTTTTATTGATTTTGAATTATTGGATGGTCAAGGCAACTTCAGGTCAGAGGAGATGAAGGTCAGGCCTCCTATGGTCAGAGGAAGAAGTGGTGGTGGTTGGTGGAGGAGATGGTGGAGGTGATAGGCCGAGAATCATATGTTAAGTCAAGGCAAATTTCAGCAGAAAGCAAGGCAAATTCAAGGAAGAAAGGTAGAAAAGAATAAAGAGAAGCCATTAACTTGGAAAAAAATTTCTCAAATAAGAAATAGCCGTGAGTTGAAGAGGATGAGAAGTATTTTCACGTGAAAGGCAATGGGAAATGTACGGCTATCAAGGAGAAAATGAAAAGCCAAGGAAATGAAGAGACTAGCTATTGAAAAGTCACAAGAAATGAAGTGCCTTGTCTCTTTGAATTTCTAATTTCTTTTAATCAAAATAAATAAATAAATTTCAGAAAAATAAAAATAAAATATGAACAAAATAAAATAAAAAAGAAAAGAAAATAATTATTTGAAGGAAAATAGATAATAAATAGGAAAATAGCTTAATAATTAAAACTAGGCTTTAAAAATATAAACCATATACAATTAATATTTTTAAAATTATAAAAACACTTTAAAATGATTTAAAAATAAAATAAATACATAACATATCACATAACGTATATATACACAAGATATTATAAACAAAATATTATTTATAAAAATTAAATAAACAATTTTGTTAAATAAAAACAATGTACATACAATATTGTAAAAGGCATAACTTTCATAATATAAATCAGATTTCAACGAAAAGAAAAGAAGTATTCTTGTAATTTTATCTATTTTCATAATAAAAGATAAATTTCAAAATTTTCAAATATTTAAATTTAAAAGTCAAAGTTTGACCAATTGACCAAAATTCACATTTTCTGGAAATATTCAATTTATTCATGTTTGAAATTGTAATTCCCATGCAAATCAAAATTAATATTTAAAATAAAAAAATTATACATTTTAATAAATAAAGTTTTATCTAATTTAAATAAATAAATAAAGTTTTTAAATCCGGAATTTCTATTTAAAATTTTTAAAATATACAATTAAATAAATCACAAAAAATACAGGGTTGTTACAACCGCGGTCATTTCAAAATAATTATACTTCAAAACCAGGATATAATATTCATTTCAAAAACAATATAAATACGATATCATCTTCATTTAAAAACCAAATCAATAAGATATCATTTTTATTAAAATCCAAATCAATAAGATATCATTTTTATTTCAAATATATCCTTTTCCCAAAATCATAGAATTTTCAAATCATAATACCTTGAAACCCATAACTTAGAAACATAACTTCCACTACTTAAATGGTTTAATATTAAATCTTTATATAATAAATTAGCTTCTTTAATTTCACAAATCAATTCCAAATACAGATTTGAATACCAAATAAACCATTTCAATTTCCATATATTTCAACGCTTTAATTATTCAATATTTCAAAACTAATTTTTTTAATTCATATATATATACACACACACACACACCAAATTCTCTTTACTATCATTTATTTTTGAAATATTTCCGTAACAAATCCAATATCCTTTAAATAAAACTTCAAATTCAATAACTGAATATTACTCAATTTATTTGGATTTCATATATTTCACTTAAATCACCTTAAATATGAACTAAGTTATAAAACCATATTCCTTTAAAATCTCAATTTCAATAAGTTCCAAATGGATTCTTATTAACTATAATTCTTAATTAGATAAAATCTCAATTAATTTCAAACTATCTTCTCAACCTTGATTTATAAAAAGCAATATAAACTCCACATTAAAATATAATTTAAGTAAATACTTATCCATATTATATTTTAATAAAATCAACTTTATTATTAAACTTATTTTACACTTTAAAATTTTTTTATTCACAACTTAAACCAAGAATTAACCATATATAAAAGAACATTTATAAAATATCCAAATCAATATCTCAAAAATCGTATATTTCTTTAACAGACCATAGAAATCCTTTCAAAATATTTTTATATATAGATCATGGTATCTGTATAAAATTTTCTATCCTATGGTCAAGTGATACGGATATTTATCATTTCAACCCATAATTTAAAACAAAAATTACGGTTATATCATTTCAAACCGCAATCCCGAATGAAATAAAGTGCATAATAATTTGCAGTTTAAAACAATATAAAATACAACATCCATTCATCCAATATCAATCATCAACCATTTATTACAATCATCATCCAATTTAAACAATAACATCAATATAGAGCATATAATAAATAACAGGTAATTACCGACAGCTTATATTCAATAATAAAATAAACAATCTATCTAACTGGCAGTTTATATGCAATAATAAATTAAATAAAAATTTAATCTAGTAGACTAAATTCAACTGAGATGATGATTAAAATATGCCAAATAATCATAGATAAATTTTAAATCACATCAAAAATTAATTTAACCGAAATAGAAAATCTTAGAAGTTGTGAGTGGGTTAAAACACTCACCTTTTGAATTTAAATTGAATTTAAATCCAATTAAACCCAAAATTTGAACAGCTTCAGAATCCGTCCAAACCTACGTCAAAATGTCTGGAATTCAGATACGATTTCAACGGAGAAAACCGCGCCCATAATCGATCTTATAAGTGAAAGTTATTGTTGTTAGAACGAGTTTGAATTTTGAAAAATAAGTAAACAAATAAAATAATATGCTCGAATACCACGTCACTGCACTCTCCATGTGGCTCAAAACTTTGTTCCAGGAAGAAGCCCTAGCCGCCCCCTTCACTAGGTGTTGACCACGAATCGCCTCACGGGAAGCAACCGAACCTAGCCGCCCTCATGTCGACGAACTCCGCGGCCAAGGCCGACCCAACGCCGGCAATCCAATTACCAATGGTGCCTTCGATCGCCTTATGTTCATCGCGATAATTCTCCGTTCATCCACCAAACATGGCAAATCCACACACCATCGCAGCAAAGTAAACTCATGGACCTACAGCTCTCGATCCCCTCCACACTACCATACCCATAATTCATCGATTGGACGAAATTGATCAACGCTTGATTGAATGGCCGAGGTTGTCTCGCTTAATGTCGGTCACATCGAAACTCTAATTGAAAAACGAACCATATATTTGACTTGCGTTCGTCGAACGCTTCAAATCCATATATAATTCGATATTGTTTGTGGAGTTTGAATTTTTGCTTTGATTTTTAAATTGCAGCTAGATCTGAAATTGTCTGCCATTGAGATGAGAAGGTGAGGAGGGATTGTATGCACATACAAATGAAAATAAAGGTAGGCTAGGGTTTATAACAAGGTATGAATAGGCAAGCTGAAAATAGAATAGATGGATCAAATTGATAAACGCGCTGAACAATATATGGCCCGAAAAGCCCGTTTCGACTCCGGAACGAAATTGGGTCAACCCATATATCAAAATAATGTTTTAAAATATTATAAAGGCAATGTAAAAGGTTTCAAGTCCAAATCCCATCTTATGAAGAAGTTATGCTAAAATCAGTTTATTTCAAATTGATTTCAATTGATTTCAATTTCATTGATTTCAAGGCGTTTCGAGTCCGTACGATCAAACGACAAGTCCGATAGTTACGAAATTGAAATCCAATAATAATTCACCGTTACGGATCCGATGAAACTGGTTTCGTCGAAATTAGAGTCAGTGGCCAAAATGGCTATTTTTCCAGTTAATTAAATAAATTAATAATTAATTACTTAATTAAATCACTTTTTCAATTTCAATTCTAAAATTAACAATTCTTATCATTTTTATATTTCCAAATCATTCACACTAATTTGACAAATTTAGATGTCAATTTAAAGTTAATTAATTTATCACATTCAGTGTTAACCTCAATTTATTGAATTTAGAATTTATAAATAAAATTCCCAAAATTTTCATTCAATTAAATTAACCAATAATTATTCCATTCATTATTGTTAAATAGATGGATTTAACATTGGATTCAAAACTATTACATAAATTTTCTCATATTCCATCTTCATTTCAAATAACGTACTACTTAGCTATTTCAATTTCATTTAATTAGAATTAATCCAATTATTGAGTTTTACATTTCAAATAAATAAATAAAATCTTGATTCCCATTCTTTAAATCAACCAATTCATATTATGAATAAAATTAACATTACTTCCGACAATTACTTTAATTTACATTAACAAAACGTTAAATTTGGATTTATTGTAATTGATTACCAAAGTTTATTTAACACATTAAATAAATAAACAACCCATATTAATTTTCACCTATTTGAATTCCATTGCTTTTTTAAGTTTATTACTTATCAACCCAGATTATTATTCCATATAACACTAATTTTATTCCTTCTATTTATGATACCCTTGCATTACATACTTTTTTCCATCAATTACTACCTTATAAATAAATCTATGTATCTATTCAATTTACATTCGCCCTTTTCCTTATTATATTAGTTATCATTAATGCAGTATTTAATTACCTTTATGTTTCACAATTTCCTCTTAGTTCTAATCATCGTAGTATTAAATTCCATTTGCTACAAAAATTCCATTTATTATAAATTAAATTGCAATAAATTGGTTTGTTTCCATTCCAATCCTTTTATCAAGTTCATTGCTACTCTATAACCTAGTTAATCCTTTTATTACTTTACTATACTCTAATTTGACAGCTCCTAAACCTCTTATTTCATTTCCCATTAATGTAACATTTATTTATTTTATTAACATTTATTTCCAATTCTAATTCCATCAACTAATTAAACGGATAACTTATAATATTTGTTTACAAGCCAATGTTACACGTAAGTTTCTCATACTTCAACCAATTGTCATTTTATGAATGGAATTAATATTAATTTCAAATATTATCTTAATTTACATTAAGATAATATCTAATTGCCTTTAATGAAATTTATTTCCAATTTATTTAATGCAATCAATTAATTGGGATTGCAATAAATTAATTATTTATTAGCTTACATCAACATTATTACCTTTAATTATTGATTACCAATTTTATTCAACACCCTAAATAACTAACATATATTAATTCAATACTTACATTTGTTTACCTATGTTTCATTTATAACAAATTATATTATTCCCACTATTTCACTTAATTTGAATTCCATTCTAGTACCAATTTATCACTTTCAGACTAATCCTATTCAATTCCCATTTATTACGCAAATTCATATTAATAATTCAACATTTACATTTGTTACTTACATTCAACTTATAACCAAGTTATACTATTTTACATTATTTCATTTATTGCAATTTCATTCAAATAGTTAATAATTAACTTTGGTTAACCTTGTTACTTTCATTTAAGTTATTATCTCCTTATTAATCAACAAAATTTTCATTCTTTCAATATTAAATTACCAAAACTTTATCAAATTAACAAATTTAAGTCATTGAAATTTACGGGTCGTTACAGAGAAGAATGAAGTTCATGTTTTTAATCCGCAGGCCGAACACAAATGTAGATTGGAAATTAAGTCGCATGTGAAATGTACGTTGTATTTATTTTCCTTTTGATTTCATGCTATCCTTTATTTCATGTGATGGATTTTAAGCTCTTAGCATTAGCATTAGCATTAAAATTTGCTTAAACAAAGTATTATTTAACATTTTCTTGCATACGTGTATGGCCTTTAAAGCTTACAAGGCATACGGCGGTAAGTCTCGAGGAACTTACTTGAAATGGATGAGTGCTAAGGTGATTTTTTTATAACAAACAAAAAAATTGTATTTCGTTTGAGATATAAATTCATCTAAACTAACTACTGAATTATCTTATAATATAGTTGTATTGTCATCAACAATCTAGATCATTGGATCGTGTATATTATATGATGAGGTATATGCATGAAATAGTAACAAACATCCGTCAAACCAAAGATCTAGCTGAGGTACCACTTTAACTTTTCCTTCCAAATTTTTAGTTTGTAGCAGCAGATTTTGACAAAATCAAAATCGGGTATAATAGCATTTTCGAAGAGCAAGAGTGGATGCATAAATGTATTTTTCAAAATACTTTTTATCGGATGCTCCATGAAGGGGCATTCAAATCTTAATAATTGTACTAATTGCATTAATTTTTGCTATTTTAGACATATGAGGTATTTTTCAGGTTGATCTTTTAAGTAATTTTCGTAGATCAGTTCCATGTTCATAACAATAATTTTGATGTGAACAGTATAAGATTTATCGATTTCATATTTGTTGCGGTAGGATTAAATGACCAGAAGCATCTGATATTAGTCTGGAGATAATGGGAGCATTCAAAAATCAACTTTGAGATGTAATAAATCAACAAGTAGTAGTAATATAAGACTATAGGTTCCTCATTTTCTAATATAAATATATGTAAATTATATTAAAAGCGGCAGTAATATAAGAGTACAGGTTCCTCATTTTCTAATATAAATATGTGTAAATTATACTAAAAGCAGCAGTAATATAAGACTATAGTTTCCTCATTTTCTAATATAAATATAAGTAAATTATATTATTGCCAGTTATGTTCTATTCCCCTAAACATCTAGTTTTCTTTCTATTTTTTGTAGTTATTTTAGTGATGCTGCTTCTCATCTCCATGTCGATCTATATTTTCATTCTATTTAAGTTTATCTTCATATATTTAGTAATCCTTGAATTTGATTTTTAAAGGATTTTTTTGGTAACTTTCTTAAAGGCCCATCTTGTGATTTAGTATGATGCAATAGATTCAACTGTCAAATTGATAAGTGATAATTATGTCTTTTGTTGAAATTTTAAATGTTATTTGTGTATTCAGCGTGTGTTTTTAGAACATTTAACACGACCATAAATAAGCTAGGGACCATTATGTAAACAAAATACTATAAGAACTTCAATTTACATAAGCTCACCAGGTTGAGGTTTTACACTATTTTTATTACAAAGAGGAACCTATGGTCTAAACCATATTTTTTATCATTGCAATTTCGGTCAGTTGTATTTAAATTTTACTATTATTCTATTATAAAAAAATTTCTATTATTTTGATGTATGTTTGGCTGTAAGAAATGGGTAAAATGTGATCCCATCTTCTTTCTTTGAATTTTCCCCTAAAGTAAGATAGAGAAAAAACCATGGTGCATCCGACACCACTCTAAATATGATAGATATAGTAAAAACAAGCTAATTGCAATGATAAAACTGAATATACCAATAGTTAGAAACATTTGAGATACTCGATATATTAGAAACATGTCATTACGCAATTGTCATAGCGATATTTGTTGCTGCTAAGTTTTGAACAATCGAAAGATTTTAGATACAAGGTAAGAGGATACCTTTATGAGAATTTTTGCTAATTACTAAGTGGTTTTGGTGTAACACCAATCTAAACAAGTTGGATCTCATTTCTAAGTTAAATTTTACTCCTAACGTATGATAACTATCAAATTCACCGGAAAAAATATTGTTGGCCATAAAAGAACTCTATACGTTGTTAAAAGCCCTTCATTGAGTAATTGAACATAATTAGACAGTTGCAAAATAAAACAAAAAAAGAAGAAGAAAGTGAATCAAATATCAACAATCCATTGGAATAATTCGCAGGCTAAACTGAAAAATGTTGTTCCATTAATTTCCCATAACAAGGGATTTGAGTGTGTTGCAAAAGGTATGCCTTCACATATGCAAATTTATAGGATTGAATCAAAAAGCACATGAAAAATGCATATTTGATAGGTAAAAGAAGAAAACTATACATAGTGACACTTTGTTCAGTTTTATCCCTCATATAAAGCCAATCTAAATGTCACCACTTGCTATGTCCATATTTACAGCAGACTTTAGCTTACAGATTCCATCAAGAATTAGGACATCAGCATAAGAATTTCCCTTTTGACGCAATTATAAAAAAATAGGAAATTTCCTTTGGTTCTGTTATAAGATATATAATATAAATAACTGATATTAAGAAGAACGAAGCGTTACAATATTAACTATAATGCAACAATAACTATAACACAAAGATTGATTACGGAACTACATATATGTAAATTATATATGATAAGTGATAAAATAAGATGAGACTTGCGACACCTGTTCGGGATATAGAAAATATCATGGTAAGAAAACAGTAAATCAAGTTGCCTTTATCATCCAACCATTTGAAACATTATCGGTACACTTCCCATCCAACTTATTGTGAATGCAGCAGCAATATGTATAATTGAAACATACCTATAAGCAATTAAGGAATAGTACACTTTCTTTCATTCTTTCTGTGGTATTTGGTTTAGGTCCCTATCGATTATATTCTGGGTCAAACTCCAAATTTCAGTTTTTCATACTGATACCAAAGAGTAACATATTCATTTGTTGAGGCTACAGAAGCAGGGACCATAATTGTACTAGAATCTTGCATATCCAGCAAAGGCATTTAGTATGGCCAAAAATAACAAGATGATGATAAATAGACTAGCTTTTAGGTTCAACTCATGAAGCTAACTATGGTAAAGCTAAAGAGGAAGAGGAAATCCGCAAGCAAAATGAGCAAGCTTCTCCTGAGTATATGTGGCCACTTTAGTTTTAAGGATTTCTCTCAATTAGTTGTACTGCAGCCAATTAGTCTTGTATATGTTACAACTAATGGCTTCTTTGCTTATTTTATTGTTTTGAAAAAAAAATACACCCAACTATGGTTCAACATATTTTGTTGTTTTGAAATACAAGTATGGTTTAGCATATTTTGTTGTTTTGAAATAGAATTATGGTTTAGCATTTAATGTGTTCTAAACATATTGATTTTGTTTTCCAATGTTGTGACGTGTGCAGCTCTTGTTTTGTGCTTAGCTTCATATCTGTACATTGTACTTATATTTGAATCAAATATGACGTGATACTGTAGAATCATGGTTTGCCAGCTCTTGTTTTTTTGCGTCGGTTGTTTAAAACAATCATAGCATGAAATATGCAACAATTTTTAAACCATCGACCGTTGATTACTACGGTTGGTAAGAACCATAGTAGAAAAATATATTTTGCGACTATTAAAACAAAAAACCGTAGCAATAGTTAACATATTTGCAACGATTTTACATATAAACCGTAGCAAAAGGTTAAGCTTCTGGGTATGAAACAACGGTTTTTTTATGGCTTCGTAAAGAAAAGTCGTAAAATGATGACATTTTGCGATAGTTATATATAAAACCATAGCAAAAAAGGTTTTTTACGATGGTTATGTATATGAAGCATAGCAAAAGGTTACGCTTCTGCGTATGAAACAATAGTTTTTTGCAACAATTTCGTAAAGAACAGTCGTAAAATAATTACATTTTGCGATGGTTATGTATAAAAACCGTAGCGAAAAACAGTTTTTTGCGACGGTTTGAAAACCGTCACAACGTTTTTTTCCTATTACAACATATGCATTTGCGAAGGTTGTCAAACCGTCACAACAAGGGTTAGACAATTGTCGCAAATGGGCAGTTTTGTACTAGTGATTGATTGTTTAAGTGATGCATGTGGTAGGAAGATGTGATGTCTGTTATGTATGTTATGTTTTTGTTTATGTATGGAATGGTATGCTTATGTTTGTATAAGCATGGATGTAATGAATGGTTTGGAAGTTAGATTTGCGACATGTTAAAAAGGACTTGAGATCCTCTTTGAAAATTAAATTGTTTAACTTGTTTAGCTTGCTAAATTTTTGTTTATTTTTAATTCTAAAGTAGTTAAAGTTTTAAACTTTCTTCCTTTACATTTTTTTTTTAAAATAAACAAGATTAGACATTTAAGTTTTGGATGATAATTTAGAAAAGTAATTATAAGTTATGGCATCCAAAGCGATAGTCGCTATAGATGCAGTTCGGAAATATACGATTTTTAAGTTTTTAAGTTTTATTTAAAAATTGTTTTGAAAATCATTTCAAACTTAATTAGATATCATAAAACTTAATTAACTTTTAATTTATGAGTTCAACCATTAATTTCTTTAATTAAATAATTATTGATTAACTGAGTAATTAAGTTAAGTAATTAGAGTTTAAAAATCAATTAATTAAGTTAATCATTTGTAGTTAATTAAGAAGTTTTAATTAATAATAAGTTAAGGGTAATTATTTTAATTAATTTTTTTAAATAAGTTAATCGTTTTTAAATTAATTATTTGATTAGTATTTAATTAATTAATTAATTATTATTTAGTTAAGAGTTATTTATTTACTTAACTGTTAATTAATTAGGGTTTAGATGTTTATTAAATAGTATCTATTTGTTTTGAACTAATTAGTATTTAATTATTATTCAGCTAGATTTTGATTATTTAATTAATTTTTGATTAGAAAAGGTAATTATTTGTAATTAATTAAGACTTAACTAAGATAATGAAGGTTTCAAATATTGATTTAAGTATAATTAATTAAGGATAAATTAAACTTTAATTTATGATTTAATGACGATTTATTTATTATTTTAAATTATTTTAAACTCCAACAGTTCTTTACTTAAATTAACCTTCTTCTCTCAGTGAAATGTTTTAATACCAAAGATCTCTTGTCCATGCTATTAATAGCCAAATGAATCAAAATAGTTGTAATAAAACGGTGACATGTTTTATTGAAAGTAAATTGGCTTGTACTTGTCGCAAATACATCACTACGGGAACATGATGAGTACAAAGGGGTTAATTTCGATAAGCAGGTCATGATAATCTAAGCATATGGAATGGATGTCCATGTATAAACCTTTACACCCTGGTAGTCGGATAATCCACTATAAACAACTTGACCCTTTAAAATTATCGAGCGTTGGTTTGGAGGGACCGGGATCAGATATTAATCCGAAAACCACTTCAAACTAATGTAACCGTTCGAATGGAAATAATAAAGGCAAGGTCCAAGATGAAGACTATAGAGCGCCTTCGGTTCATTCATCTCCTAAACGGCTTGTATGGATGAGTGCTGAAATTGTGTGAACATATGAAAGGAAATGTTAGCATTCCAAGTGGCAACGCTATAACAAAGGTAAACGTAGCCTCAGGCCTCATCAACCGGGAATGACTAAAATAGAGGAGATGCAGCAAAGCTTAGTGGGTCGCTCCCATTAGGATAAGGTAATCCCTACCTAGAATCCCTACTATCGATTAATGTATGCTTCGGTATGGTTGTTGATCCCAACAAGGGGCGATCTTATTTGGTACTATCCAACAAGAGGAAGGCCCGTCTTACGTTGGAAAGGGATCCAGGCGAGGTTGGTTTTATTTTATGTAGAGATGCACCATGATGGACGACATCCCTGTAGCCCAGTCCTTATATGGAATCAATTCTCCAATAAGTGCTGCATATTTTAATTGTACCTAAATATGTTGAAATTTGAGATGCAAGCATTTTAGCTATGTTTTATTTTACTTGAAAACCCTAGACATTACCATAATATCACTAAATTTCTATATAAAGTGATTTGGTTGTCATAATGTAAAAAACTGTCTGTGTTTATGTGTGGCATGGTCTTACGAGACACTTCTAATTTTCAAATGTTTTATAAAAGCAAGAATTAAGTTGCCTGAGTTTACTCACACCAGACCCATGTCCAACCCAAAGTTTCATTTCTTTCCCTAAAACTCTTGGGTACTTAAATTTTTATGCGTAGCCAAGTGATCCGGTTGGAGCAGATGGATTCAACTTTAGCAAGCTACTATCTTATTCCTCTATGTATATATGTATATATTTCGTATAGTGATGTAAGGACAGGTAGTTATAACTGTCCCATTTTGGAACTTGTACTATTATGACTAGTATGTACTATTATGGCAGTATCACTGTAAACCTTATGTTGATTAATATATGTTTTTTCGTTCCGCTGTGAGATTCTGTGGTTGTGAAGTTTCTTCTTATCTTTTTTTTTCTTCTACCCTTGATGACTCATCTTTTAGAGTAAGAAATGTGGTTCGTTACACTAGGATTCTATTTATAAGGGTTGGAAGCAACAGAATAATTCGATCAAATATTATCAAATCCAAGCCGTTCGACCAACCCAAACCCTAGACTTAAAGCAATGATCACCCAAGCGCTTGGTTTGAAGCAATTGACCCCTAAGGTTCAATGTAATGTCCTAAAATTTTAAATAAAACTTAAACAACAATAATAAATAAATTTGAAAGTGATGTAGAGGGTATCTTGATAAAGTTCCATCAAAGGGACAAAATGCTAATTTTACAAAAGGCTGAATTTGACGATAAACAGTGCCATTACGACCATCTCATTTTTCTAAGTCACGCAGTACATTTGTTTGCTTCATTTGGACGTCATACGAAGGGAATACAAATGAAATAATTATTGGAGCAAAGTGGGGTTTGGGCATTTGAGTTTGAATTTGAGTATTTGAAATAAATATTTAATGGGCTTCCCTCTAAGTAATTAATAAAAGTAAATACAGTTGTTTTCCATAAATCTACTCTAATATTTCTCTACTTCTTCCTCCCCTCCTCTCTTGACACACCCAAGATCAAACATCAATATCGCCCTTATATTTGAAAAAAAAACATGAAACCGATGACATTGCGAAACTATCAAAGAGGATTACTTGTTTGGAGTGATTAGGATGCGAAAATCTGAAATATGGAAGTGCACCAGCCCTAGACAGCGAAGCAAAGTACTGATTTTTCATGCATAGTTTCCAGATTTCAATGTCAATCTTCAAAAGGCCACATACTCTTTGTTTCTAAATGGATTTGCATAAAACTAGTAGCAATTCGAAGCATGTAAAAAGTACTATGCATAAAAATGAGTATGCTTACAGAAGTAAAAGAGTTGGAGGTGCAGCAAGCCTAAACAGTAAAGAAATCTCATAACACATTCCCTACCAACAATGTTAAAATTCAAATTAACATATCTTCTTTGTTTCTTAATGGAATTCAATGATTTATCCATCAAAACGATTGTATGGATGAGCATTATGACCTAGAAAAAAGATTTTCTATGAAAAATGGTTGTTTTCGGCAAGAAGTTGGCTAAACAGCGAAGGCAGGAGCAAATTTTTGCCTTTTTGTGAGTGTGGTTTCCCCGGTCTCTTTGTAATATTTTGATATTGAATAAAATGGCTTGGAGCTAATTTAAGGTGTTAATTTAACATATATATGAATTTAACAGTAGGGCCAAAATTAAAGTTTAGAAAAAATGAAGTTTATAGTCAAAAAACCAAAATAAAAATATTGACACAAATTCTACATTTTAGCTTAATAAAATCAAATTTCTGAATATATACGGATTAGGAAGTTAGGGACTTAATAGGCAGTGTGTGTATATGAAGAATGACCCTTAGAATCAATCAAAATATCAAAAAAAAGTCACGTTTTTGCCTTGTGCGACAGTGTACCGGTAGGCGAGTCGAATTTGTGTACTTCAGGATTTTTAGAGATGCAAATCGACATGCGTTGTTTGTTCTTTTTTTGTAGTGTTCTCTAGCGTTTCTATGGTGATATCTCGATGAGCATAGTTGTTGTCTGGATGCATAGTTTGTTGATAAAGCTATGATATATAGGTATAATGTACAATGCATGTGGCTGAATGAATATGTGAATCTTAGCGGTGATGACAAGACATGAGTATACTGTATATGGTTAGGAAATGTTGAAATTTTGATAAAGAAAGAATATACATGATTTGATCATAATAGTGAAGTATGAATTTAGTATATGTATATAATTTGAGTAAATGAACAAATACTTTAATCTTGTAGCACTCGCGGAGGGTCCTTGATTCATGGAATTGACACGTCGTTCTCCTATAGAGCATTTAGGCAGGTCCAGGAGTGTTAATACGAAGAATAGTCAACCTATAGTGCATGTGCCGAGATCAGGCATGAGTCTAATGCATTATTATACTTTGCCTTATGTGATGAGACAATTTAGTCGTTGATGTGTATTCCTTTACGACAAATGACGTAATTAGTTAATTTAAGATTATTTGAATAGTATAATACTGTTCTATAGCATAGCGCTGAAGGGCCCAAAATATACTGTACTTAGGCTTAAGTCGTGTTATATCACTGTCATGGCAGTATACTTTTATTAAATTTGCTTCACTCACGCGGACGTATGTGTAACCCGCTCTTATATTATTTTAATCTATATTATTCGGGTTGATGGAGTATGGAGGTGTGACAGATCTGGAGATGAAACTTGTATAAACTGTATATATATTGTAAACAAAGTGTGCATTAAGGACTTGACGTGATGGTATGTGGCGTTATTTCGATTTTGGATTGCATAGAATTATGTATTGTTATCAGATATTTAATTAGATACACACATACATACATACATGTATACATACATACATGTGTGTGTGTGTATATTTGTGTAGCATATTATTTTGTGTGACCTTCGTCTATGAGACTCTAAAAGTTTTAGTTAATATAGTTTTAGCTTATGCTCTCTCTATGTTTATCATATGTATTATCTTCCAACTACTCGCCGTTTTAGGACTTCGTTGTGTAGTTACGTGGTTCTAAAATGGCGGGTCTTTACATTTGGTATCAAAGCATAGGTTACATGTAACATATTGAGAAAGAGTATTTATATTTTCTATTATATACATATATATATATATTATAGGAGATAAATATGTTTGTAGTTGTTCCAGTTGAACTTTCTATCTATTGGGGAGTTGTTAGTGTATCCCAGTTACGGATAGCGGAGGATCAGTAAGTCGGTAAGGATGAAGATTGAATAAAAATATCGTTGGAGGAGTAAGACCAAAACTAAAATGATATTAGAGTCGATCTTAAGGATGCGTGAACATCCATATTTGGTTCCACCGATACATATAAACGGTGGGTAAAACCAATGTTAACCCCATAGTACGTGCATTTTGAATATGAGGGGCAGTTCCTAGTATTATGTTGAAAATGAACCCCAATTAACATTAGAAATGTAACTAAGCACTTGTGAAATTATATGTGATCATTTGGATTTGATTTCATGGATGTACTGGGTAGTTAGTTATCGAGGATGGTAAGAGCATTGAGTTTCGAAGTAAAATATTTTAAGAGAGGAAATTCAAATGTTTAGAAAAGAAAGGAGTTTTGAAAGTTAAAACTATAAATTTCATTTGTAAGAAAATTATGAATTGGTATGGTGTTTATATAAAATAGTGCTTATTTAGAATTTTTTTGGAAAAGAGATAAAGTTTTAGTCCAAAGTAAGTAGAATTCATATTAATTTTTTATAAGAAATTAAACAGTTTGTGAAATGAAATTTCTGACCATATTTATAGTAATTATGATTAAACGTCGTAGAAATGGCTTTCTAAATTTATATAAATGAGGTGACTAGCTAGAGTGAATTTAAAGTATATTTTCATATATATAAGTTATGTTATTTAAAGGGGCATTTCACTAGAAGGACAAATTTGCAGTCCAATTAGTTTCTAGGACACACATCCACAGAAATTAATTTTAAGGCCAAAGTTAGCAGAATAATTACTTTTAAGGATAAAGTTAGCAGTCGAATTATTTTCAAGGACATGATTTCATAGGTTTTTAGGTCTTAGAAACTAATTATTTTGCATCTTGTCCTTAAAAGTAATTATTTCAGTTGTGTGTCCTAGAAACTAATTGCACTTGCTAAAGAGGTCCTTTTGGCTAATTTCCACTTATCTAAAAGTGCTGGAAATTTTCTATTTACAATATATATAATAAAATGACTATAAATTATCTGAAATTGTATTCTGAAATAAAATAAGACTATTCTAGAAAACAATCATAGTTCATTTAAATTTTAACACGTTAAATTAATATTAAGTTATTGAAGTTAAGAAAATTAATCGGTGTTGAAATTTAAATATAGAGACAGATAAATGTTTGATGAAAAGATTATTTTTCAAGGATTTAAACTATATGAGATATTTAAACAATATTTTTAAAAGTGATTATATATATTAGAAAGTGAATAGAGAATTTAAAATTTTGATGTTAAGCATTTTCGATCAAAAAATCATTTATTTCGATTATAGAGTATAAAAAGGATTTTTGAATGGTTAAATTTAAAATTTGTTTTATTGGTTAGAAAGAGAATAAGTAAGAAAAAGGTTATGGAAGTTGCCCTTCCTACAAATATGTCATCATTGGCTATAAAGATAGGAGAGTGGATCGTGAGATGGAAATGAGTTGTGATTTTGAATAAGAAATGTGGTGTAAATAGTTTAAGAGTAATTCTCACATTGTGCATAAATTGATTAGTTTTGAATTAGACTGAATGATTCTTTATGGTTAGATGCAGATAGAATTGTGGATTGGTTAAGGGATTGGACATAATTATGTCATAAGTCATGATCCCAATAGTTGCGAGGAATTGAATAAAGAAAAAGAGGTTGTGATTATAATTAGAAAGAGAGAAAGTAATCCAAATTGGTGCATTGAAGAAAATATAGTGAAAAGATGTTTACCTATTAGCAGATTAAATTTTTTAAGATTCATATGAAAGGGAATTGGGCCTATGTTATACGCATTTGATATTGAGAAATTTTTAAAGATATATTTGAAGTAAAGTCGATTGGGAAAATTTTGATACTAATAGAAAAATGAGGGATATTGAAATTTCAATTGATTGGATCCCGTTAACGGATCGATTCAAAATATTTTGGAAATTTGTGTGAAAATTTTAGTTGAAGAATTTAGAGTTTATTTAGGATAGGGTGCCGGTAGCATAACGATGCTACTATGTGATCTGACTTGGTGATCAGTACATAGTATAGAAATTGATATGATTAACATTCACATTCTTTTGTTTTGTGTCATTGTGGTAATGATTGGAGACGGAAGAAAATGATATTTATATTACTTTTTTGTTTGTTCCATTGTATAGGTAGGTTATTAATTGATAACTAAAAAAATTCATATTAATAATTGATTTAAAGATGGAATTATGTGTTCTGGGCTTGGTGCTCATAATATGGAACCGTGAGTTCTGGGCTAAGTGCTTGTAATATTGAATTTTTTTGTTAAGAGGATATATGTTAGGAATTGTATGTTTGTTGCTATATGTGTGTGATTATTTATATAGAATAGTATAAGACTGTGTGGGATGGTTCAATAGAAACTATTTTATGAATGATATAGTGATGCTATTTCATTCGATTTAAGTATGTGATGATGGCGAAGATATTAGGAAGGATGGTAGTACCCTGGAAAATTGAGTGATAGATATAGGTTGTCAATACTTGAGTAATAGATGTGACTGCGAGTATATAATTTGGATTAGGCGTGACATAAGTTTGATGACATATTCCTATGCTAAGATATCATTCCTTGTTCCGATGTTGCTAGATATGTCATGGTATAAGATATTCATAGAGTATTTTTATTGATGTGAAGTGGCAACATTCCTATTGAATTATCTTGTCCATAATATAGAGGAATGGTAAGTCAACAGAATGATATATGGAAAATAAACAATTGGTTGCTTATTATTAGAAAATGAGTTGAGCTTGGATTTTGGTTGTAAATTATATTAAGTGTGAATTTTTCAAATTTAAAAGATACTCTAGATTAGACTTGGTATGAAACTATATAAGGATAAGCATTTTGGTATATTAGATAAGTTTGTAAAAGTAATCAAATATGGATGGGTGTTAAAATCATATGAATTTGTGTTATCAATGAATTAGATGAAGCATTTGGAATTTTATATAGGTATATATGATTTGGTGAGTGAAAATATTTGGAGTATCGTGACTTCTATTTAGAAAAAAATATATTCTAATTTATATTAGCGGCAAGGGCTATCAGAAAGGTATTTCTAATTTGTGTAGATAAAGGATTTCAATAATTGATTTAAGTTATTGAGATGAACTTGATTTTAGGAAACTAAGGGAAGATGCACTAGATTGAATGGATAGTAGTGTAAAATAAAGAAGTACCACCGAGTAGTATAAATTCAAGTATTCCATGGTAATTAAAGGAAAATTTATTTAAAAGACACAAGAGGAGGAGTATGGTTTGCATGCATAGAAGATGCGAAGGCGATTTTATGAATAGTGGAATTTTGAAATGTTTGGATAATTGAGGAGGTGGTACTTTGAGTATCGAGCTTATTGGATATTGGGAGGTGCGATATCATAAGCATAATGATGCCACTCAAGTTATATTTGAGATTCGGATGGGTAAATGTAATGTTTATCAAGTTAAGACATCGATTGTTTTGAATGTCCATAGTAGGAAGAAGGAATAGTATGATAGTTTAAGTCTTTTAGTTTTTTTGGGTAAGAAACTATCCACTTTGAGTTGCCTTACCTTAACAATCCATAAAAAATTGTGAAACTATTATTCGATGATTTATGTGTTACAAGTGTGCATTTAGGAATGATATGAGATGATATAAGTTGGTTTGGGCATGTTGGTGCTAAGGCTACTTATTGTTATGCATTGTGGCATTGATTATGTAAGATGGTAGTAGAAATTTCATAGGTTGTATATGTGCACATACGATTGAGATTAATATTTTAGGATGAGTCATGCCAGTAGTAGAGTTTGTTAATTAAATTGGGAGAACGATTTGGATAGAGATGATTGGAAAGCGAGAAGTAGATCCGATCTTTTCAATTCTAATTCTTTCCAAAATGTTTTCCTTTTGATTGATTGTTAATATAGTTAATATCTAGGTTTGACCGAATTACCGATTGAACTCATTGTTGTTTTTATTTCGTAATTATCTTGATATGCTTTTTATGTTGTGACTCTATGATTTGTTGCGATATATATATATATATATATATATATATATATATATGTATGTATGTATGTATGTATGTGTGTGTGTGTGTGTATATGTGTTTACCAGTTTTTTTGATTGTGCATACATATAGAATTTATATGATTACCCTAGGATGCTCACATCATGCTTTACATGTCATATCATCTCATTCATGGCCCGAATGTTAGATATTTGCATACTTTCATATGTCGTCCACGTACATATCATGATGCTATGATGTTGATTATATTTCATAAAAGTACACAAATACCTTTATGTATACTAATGAAACAAATGCACATATTTTATGAATTTGATTTCAAATTATATATGACTGTACGGGTGTCTTATTCAACTAGTTGCTTTGTTGTATGGAAGATTGTTTGGATGAATGTTTGGATGATTTATTTTGTATGCTTATACATTTAGGCGATATGCGAGAGTGCAATACATTTTTTCCCTTGGGAATTTCAGAGACGAAATTTCTCTAAGGGGAGAATATAACACCTCGAAATTTTAAATAAAACTTAAATGGTAATTATAAATAATCATAAATAAATTTGAATGTGATTTGGAAGGTATTTTGGTAAATTTGCATTAGAGGGACAACTGGTAATTTTACAAAATAAGACAGAACTTGGCAACGAAACCAGTGCCAATATGACCACCTCGTTTTTTTGATTCGTGCAACATGTTTGTTTATTTCATTTAGATGTTGTATGAAGGGAATAAAAATAAAATAAGTATTGAAGCTAAGTGGACTATGGCTTTGGGCATTTTAGTTTGAATTTGAATACTTGAAATAAATGGTTAATGAGCTTCCCTCCAAGTACTTAAGAAAATTATATATAATTGTTCTATAGGAAACTACTCTGGCGTTTATCTTCTTCATCCTCTCCTCCTCTCTTAACACACCCAGATCAAACATCAATATTTCCCTCACATCTTAATGCAAAATCATGAAACTAGTTGCATTGCAAAGCTATTGAAGAGTGATACTAATCTAGGATAATTGGAAGGAAAATTTTTGGAGTATGGTAGTGCATCGGGACCCAAAAATGAAGCAAAGTGGTGAATTTTTGTTCATAATTTTCAGGTTTTAATGTCAATCTTCAAAAGGGCATATCTCCTTCATTTCTCAAAAGATTTGCACAAAAATAACGACAAATCAAATCATGTAAAGAGTACAACGTATAAAAATGAGCTCAGTGGTAGAAATATGAGGGTTGGAGGTGTAGCAAGGCTAAACAATAAAGAAATCCCATAACCATTCATGCCAACAATATCAAAATTCAATTAAACATATCTCCTTCATTTCTTGATGGAATTCGGAAATCCATCCATCGTAACAATTGTATGGATGAGAATTATAATTTTGAAAAAGGATTTTCTATGAAAAAATGGAAGTTTTTGGCTAGAAGTGGGCTGAACAGTGAAGGCATGAGCAATTTTTGGTGTTTCTATGAGTGTGGTTTCTGCGATCTCATTATAATACTTTAGTATTGACATAATATGGTTTGGGGCTAATTCAGGGTGTTAATTTAAGATATATATGAATTTAACATCAAGCAAAACTGAATTTTAGAAAAGAATGTAGTTTTATATTCAGAAAACAAGTATAAGAAACTTTTGATACCAAATTCTACATTATAACTTGATAAAACCCAAATTTGTGAATATCTATGGATTAGGACTTTAGGACGTAATAGGTAGTGTGTGTGTGTGTGTGTTTGAAGTGTGATTATTAGAATCAATCAAAAACAAGAATAAAAAAAAAAATCATAAACCCAATATATCAAAATAGAAATAAAAGTCAAGTTTTTGCCATGTTCACTAGTGCAACGTTAGTGCACGCCGTCTACTGGTGGGGAAGTCAGATTTGTATACTTTGGGTTTTTGTAGACACAAATCGATGTGCCTTGTTTTGATCTTTTATGTGGTGTTCTCCAGCAACTATGTGGTGATTTCATTATGAGCATAGTTGTTGTTTAGATGCATGGTTCGTTAATATTGATGCAATGTATGGATATAATATATAGTTTCTGGATAGATGAGTGAATATGTGAATCGTAGCGATGATAACAAGACACAAGTATATTGTATATGGTTTGGAAATTTAGTGATTCTAATAAAGAAATGAGTACATATGATTTGATAATATTGGTGATGATGGCCAACGTGTCCAATGCATGACTATCCTTTACCGTATGTGCCGAGACCTTATAGTCATTGACATGTAATTCTTTACCACAAGTGGAAAAACTAGATTATGTTTAAGATTATTGAGATAGTATAATATTGTTCTATAGCATGGCCCAGGAGGGTATTGAATACACTATAAATAGGCTTAAATCATGTTATATCATCGAATATACAAACATTGATAATTTTTTCATACTAGCTCCTATTACAAAACATTATATATAAAAATTGTCTAGAAAAATGCTACGAACGCAATGATATAAGTTTTGTAGTTAGATTAGGATGTTTTCAATTTTTACCCTTGTTATATTTAAGTTAATTATTTTATTAAATTTATAGTTAAATTTTTCAGGGTGTTACATTATCCCTCTTAAAAGGATTTTATCTATGAAATCTCCAATGATGGAAACATGCAACTCGTGCGAATGAAAATTAGTAATTACAACCATCTACTTATCCATCAACTACTGACAGTAATCATCCTTAGTTCAAATTCTAATGCAGTATGTACATATAGGTATGGAATGCATATAAATCTATACCCATGCAAAAACTAGGCGGTCTCTCGATCCAGTCAACCTCCTTAAATGCACATGCTTATGCCATGTATCCAAAAAGAATGTGATATCCGATGCAAATATACTGGCAATTCTATATATATGTGCAACCATTCAATCCACTGCAACAACCATATGCATATAACTCAGTAAAATAAAACAAGTGGTGGTGTGAGTGTATGCTGCTCGAGAATATATTTGCCTAAGTGCGAGAAGATCAATTTAATAAATACATCCACTAGTATTCATTATCCAAGACATGTCCTAATGACATCTTCGCAACCATTCCTTGCATCCAACTGTCCCTACCTATCGGTACACTAAGCTAGAACCTAAAAAATAAGTAATTTGTAATTATCTAACTAAAATAGAAACATACCAAAAAAAGTGTTCTTGATTGGTAGCTCGGATTTTCTTCTCAGGCTCTCATGTACTTTCCATTGAATCGTCTCCCTACTGGACCTTAACAAGCTTGATAACTTTATTGTGGAGTCACTTTGTACCATGCTCAAGAATACAAATAGGTGCACGTGAACAAGTGACTCTCTACTTCCGCCTCCTCCAATTGACTCGGCTTAACTACAACTGTTGTGTGATACGAACCCTTTTGCAAGTATGACAGATGGAAAACATCGTGTACTCCAACCAACTTCTTAGGAAGCTTTTGTCTATAAGCCAACTTCCCTACTCTACTATGATCGAAAAAAACCCTACAAATCTTGCTACTAACTTTCTCGAACTGTCAAATCCCATGACATGCCTAAGCGATAAGACTTTCACAAAAACCATGTCGTCCACTACAAACTCTATGAGTCTTATGTTAGCCTAAGGCTTCTATCTATCATTTATGGTTTTCATACTTCTACGGATCAAGTCTATATTTTCTGATGTTTCCCTCACTACATCTAGTTCAAGAATAATCCTATCCGTAGTGTTCTACCAACAAGACGGTGATCTACAAGGCCTATTATACAACACCTCAAACGGTGTCATTCCAGTACTTGCTTCATAACTGTTATTGTAAGTAAACTCCACTAGCGACAAGTAATCCTCCTAAGAGATTTCAAAATCTAAGAGACACATCCGAAGTAAGTCCTCCAACTCAGGGTCCCTCTCTCTATCGATTCATCCATCTGTGGGTGATAAGCGGTACTTAAACTCAACTCAGTGCCTAAAGTATCTTGAAGACTGCTAACTCATTAGTAAAAAGTTGATCTTAGTCACTAATGATGCTAGAAAGAACTCCATGTAACCTAACTATCTCCCTGATGTATAGTGTCACCAAAGATGCGATAGTCCTCATACTCCTAACCGGCACAAAATGAGCATTTTGGTCAGTCGATCAACTATAACCAAAATACTCTCATTCCCCCTCTTACTACTAGATAGTCCATCGATGAAATCCATAGAAACACTCTCCTACTTCCACTTTGGAATATCTAATGGCTAGAATAATCCTCTCGATTTCTTCTGCTCCACTTTTACCCTTTGACAAGTCATACATCTGGCCACATACTCTGTCACATGCCACCTTATACTAAGCCAATAAAAGTCTCTCTTCACATTGCGGCACACTTTGTCTTCTTTGGATGAATTGTCATCCTAGAACGATGAAATCGACTATTGTTATGTCAATCAAATCCATGATGAGAGGAACACATAATCTACCATCTCTCCGCAACCATCCCTTTGAGTCAATAGTATAGCACCTCAAATAACTCGACTGCTTTCCTCTTTCAAGCTTCTCAAAAATATCCATTAACTCATTGTCGTGATTTTGACTTAACACAATGTGGTCCATAAGTGTAGGTTGTGCATCCAATGTCGCTAACGATCTCAAAGTGACGTTTGACGATGGTTGGAAATTGAACGTACAAATATACTCTAAGTGCTTTTACTCTAAGTACATAGGACTTATCAACGCCTGCTTCCTACGCAAGGCATCAGCTAGAATATTTCCCTTTCTTAAAGTATAGGAGATATTGAAATCATATGATGTAAAAAATTTCATCCACCCTCACTACATTAAATTCAAACCCTTTTGGAATAATAAATACTTTAAAGACTTATGATCCATATACAGCTCAAACCACTCTCCTAATAAATAGTTTCTCTATGACTTCAGAACAAAGACAACGGCTGCCAACTCAAGATCATGGGTAAGATAGTTTCTTTTACGGACTTTCAATTGTTGAGTAGCATAGCTCACCACTCTTCCTTCATGCATCAAGGCCATGCCCAACCCCGTACTGAAAGTGTCAGTATATAATGGAAATTCCTTCTTACCATCAGGTAATACTAGAATAGATGCACTAGTTAACGCCTTCTTTAGCTTGATAAAAGAATCCTCACACTTCGAGTCCCATGAAAAACCAAATTCTTATTGGTAGGTAGATCTGAGGGGAAAACATTTTAGTAGAGTTCCCAATGAACTTCCTATAGTAGCATGCCAAACAAGGGAAGCTCTTACATCTGAGGCATTCTTCAGCGCATGCAATACTATACTGCAACAACTTTATTAGGATCGACTGCCAGCCCATTCTTAGAGACAACATATAGCATAACATGTACTCCTTGTGCCAAACGTGACATTTGGGAAACTTTGCCTTCAACTTTTCCCGACAGAGTGCATGAGCACTTCTTGTAGATGCAACATGTGCTCCTCCTCGCTTTTCGAATAGACTAATATGTCATCAACAAATACCATCATGAACTTATTATGCAACCCTTTAAAAACTCTACTCATCATATCGATAAAGCACGCGGGTGCATTAGTCCATCCAAACAACATGACTAACCAGATATGTGAAAACTGAAACTCTGAATACTATCTCGGCCATATGAATCTGATGGAATCTAGTAGCCAAGTCAAGCTGAGAGAACATCTTCGCTCCAATCAGCTTATTCAAAGAAATTATCTATGAGCGGCAGCGGGTAACAATTCTTCTTTGTCAGCTTATTCAGCTTATGATAATTGATGTAAAGCCTTACAGAACCATCTGCTTTGGTGGCAAAGACAACTGGTGCTCCCCATAATAAAATAATCCTCCTAACGAAGCCGTCCTCCAACAGCTCACTCACTTGCTTATTTAGCTTGCGTCCCTCTTTAGGAGTCATATGCAATATTGGTAAGGCAACAGGTCTAGCGTTCTCCACAAGATAAATTCGAAACTTGATCTCTCTCTGGGGTGGAAAACCGATGACCTTGAAAAAGACAGCTGGATAGTCCCTAACAGTTGGTACTTAATCTAACTCATCATGCCGCAGGTCTAAAGAACATAGGCAACTCAACATAACTGAACCTTTGAAATCACATAAACCTCTAGATTGTGTCCACCATAAGTTCCCAAACAAACAACCTTCCTATCACAATCTAAGATCTTCCTATGCATAGTCATCTAGTCCATATCCAAATCAATCCAAATCTAGAGAATCCTAAGACAATATCCTCACAATCAAAATTGACCACTGAAATAAACATAGTCAAACCCTTACATATCATAGATAAATAAGTTGATCCTTATATAGGGTTTGATACAAATACCGGGTCAATAACTATGATAGCGTCTAAGTATAACTCATATACAAGTCTACTTGAAAGAGTGTAAGCCCTAGTCTCAAATAAGGTACGAACGGATAAATCAAATAGAATTAACACACCTTCAATTACTACGTTCTTCCCTTGTCCATTACTGGAGCCGCACTTGAGATAGGAATCGCATCAGTGCATATGCTAAAACTATTTAGGTAGAGGACTTCTATACTGCGGGACAATCCCACCTCATGTGCTCAAATTGATTGAAGTTGTAAAATTTGATCTTCGAGAAGTAAATCTTGCACTCCTTTATAAAATGCCCCTTCTTACCACATCTCTTATGTTGTAGCTCCTGCTTCTTAATCTTCTCTTTGGCCATCATGCCACCCTTGCACTGGTTCTGCTAGGGTGTCTTTCCTCCTGGCATTTTGGGCTCACTATACGCTTTCTCCTTGGAAACAATGTTCAGCAATGCAACCTACACCAAACCATTTAAAGTCGCACCCATGAGAATATGACTAAGAATCTTGAAGAAGTTGATTCAGCCATTTTGGCAAATTTTAGAGCTTTCTTGTGATGGGTATTTATTAGCTCCATACCAAACCTAGCAAACTCAATGAACTGATTCACATACTCCTTCAATGATATATGTCCTTGCTACAAATGTATGAACTTCTCAGGCTGTATGTGTAACGAACCGGGCATTCGACCCTTGAAAATCGACACTAATACGTCCATTGTAATACATGCCGAGAAATCGAATGCAGTAAAACCCGATTGTTGGGGAAAGAAGAAGGAATAAGATAAGAAGAAACTAGACAACACAGAATCTCACAGCGGGACAAATGATCTATAATATACGATAAATCTTTACACAAAAGTCAAAATGTAATTTATGTATATATAGACACCAATCAGAGTATACTAACGTATTTCAACTTCGACAATTATGACAGCCGGTCCTCACAATTGCTGATAACACAATAATGAATACAGTAGAAAAATGACCATCTACGTGAATACATCTCTGGGCCTCTAACTCGTCTTTTGAAGCCCCAAGCATCCAACTAATCTATAATATGCTCGGTCTAACTTGGGCATTACAACAAAATAACAACCGAGTCAGTCTGGGAAACCAGCGTGAGAAAACACACCTAACTAGATTTAAAGTAATATAAAAATCTTTGAAATTAAAGGTATCTCCTAATACTACACCGCATATAAATATGGATGGGTTTTTACCTTACGATAACCAAAACCCTTTTTATTGAAAATCCATTTATATTATAACAATGTCTAAAGGCGAAAATAATAATAATCGAGTAGTAGTGATGCTCGTGAGTGTACATCACAACAATGCTAGGTATATAATTGAAAATCGATAAGGCGCGATTGCTAATTGTGTAGGATTTCCATGGAGGTGCCTTCAGTACTTCAAGGAATAGTCCGCCTACATAAGGATCAGAGATATCCTTCCGAAGTAGCGTACATCCCTAGTGATGTAACATAGGAAAAACATAGTTGTTCTCGCTAAGACCGAGTGCATCGTCCGATGCATGCATAACAACTATAAGTGACATCTAAGAGGAGCCGACTACACCCTATGGGTTTGCCAATCCTACTGGCCATGCCTCCTATATCTCGTTTTAGTCATTCCCATTGATGTGGCTACGTCTGGCATTCCAGCTCACACACCACCATCAAAATAGGTCACGAAATACCATATGGATTCCAATACCCCAACCGGTCTCGGAATCACACGTAGATTCGTAGCTCTCAATTAGATCTTGGAATCACACTCGGATTCCCATACCCCAATGGGTTTTGGAATCACACATGAATCCCAACATCTCAATATATCATGAATCTTCCCATAGAGCGTAAATGGTTTTCGGAGTGGTTACGTGTTCGAGTCATCCCTTACGAGTACACTTTTTTGTTTCTTGGGTGCTCCACAAAACCAAACATCGATTTCTGGAACGCTCAATACTGGTTCTTTAGGAAATAATAAAAAATACATAAAAGCGGGGATCACCTCTTAACCATTTAAGTGGATGGATCTCCTTATCATTTATTCGAGAAAAGCGAAACAAGTTTATACGTACAGTATAGCACCACTGATGGTAACCGTACCATATAATCCCCATGTTTCCTCTAGATATTTCCAGATTAAAATCTTTCAGTGTTAAGTAGGGAATATTTTCGTACCACCAAAATTAAGAAGCATTACATATTTAGGCCAAGATTTGATAGTCAATTATTTAACAATCAAATAAACAAACATTCAAACAAAAATTATATTTCATAGGGAAAACCAACATTGATTAAGCATATAAAAAATCGCTAGCCTCCTTTCATAAATCTTCATAAATAAATCCCACTTTGTAAATTACTTGTATGTAAACGCCTTTACAAAGATGCACACACAAATCTTTATATTTCAATACTTAAAAATATCCATATATTTATCTCAACGATGTAACTATATCCACAAAATTTAGAAAGATTTTGTTTTATTCGATTTTCAAATCATTTATTGTTCCCCTTACAATTCACCAAAATCGTTTATAAACCATTTTATAAATTTCTAAAAAAAATATTAATAACCCTTTTACCAAAAATTCAACCCTTATAAACTTCTTGTACATTTCAAATATATTTATAATCCTTTATGAATCCATATACCATTTACAAAACTTTTTTTATAAATCTATAAACTCGTTTCTAAAATTTATTTATAAATATATAACCATTTATAAACTCTTTCACCTTGCAGATAACCCTTCCTTAAGTTTACAACCCATTTTATAAACCCCCTCATAAGACCTAAGCCTTTCAACTCTATTCATAGTTTCGGAAACATTTATAAATAATTAAATCGTTTACTTCAAAACATTTTTTATAAAAATTATTAACAAAAAACATTATAAATAAATGGAAATAATTAACTTTAATAACTTAAAATAATATTAATCATTCCAAAGTATTTTTTAAGAAATAATAATAATAATAATTAATCTTTATCATTTTATAATTAATAATAATTATTTTAAAGCCTTATCAATAAATCCTTACTATAAATTCCAAACCATAATTGTTCTTAAATAAATAATCTCTCAATTTATTAACCTTTTTATAAATTATTAAAATATATTAGCTATAAACAATTAACTTTTAAACAATATTAATATAATTAAATAATTTTAAATTAATATTATTCTTATTAAACAACCTTAAATCATTATTATTATAATTAAACAACCTAAAATAATATTTATAATTAATAAATTAAAATATAATTAATAAACTTAAATAAAATATTTTACAAAACCAAATTTTGGATTTTTAAAATCATTTCTTGTCTCAAAAATCGATTCCGATTAAAACGGCAATTTATAGTATTTTTTGTTGGAATCTTAATTTTGATTGTGACAACTTGTATAAAATATTTTATGTATACTAACCATCTTTGCAGGAGATTTATTGCAGATTTGTTAAAATTGTATAAAGTCTGTACTCTGCTTAGAAATTTGTTAAAATCTCTCCTGAAACAATATATATATATATATATATATATAAATATATGCACACACATGCACACACATGCACACACATGCACAAAAGTTCAAACTCAGACGTCTGAAACCATTCATTCAGATGTCTGAATGCTGAAACCTGAATATTGTTTCATAATATTCAGACGTCTGAATGATAATATTCAGACGTCTGAATATAGTCAAAAATTGCCTAAAAGCTTGCTGTTTGCATTTCAATTTAATTTAAACGTCTGAAATTTTTAATTCAGACGTCTAAATATTTTCAAAAGCTATTTTCTTGAAAAGACACTTCTCTTCACCAAGAGTAACATTTTTAAAATCAATAGTTGCATCCGTTCTTTTCAATATAACATTTCATATATTGATGCAACTCTTTATATACTATAAATAGATTACAGAATTCAACAAACATTTCACCCAATTTACTTTTAGCACTCTTGAATTCTCATCTATTCTCAAGCGTTCAAATTGCATTCAAATTGCTTACATACTTTGATCATTAATCTCTTTATCTTCCACAATTCTCAAAGCACATCACACTGTATATCACAAAGGAGAAGATTATAGAAAGATTGTACTTAATTGACTTATCAGTGTTATTTGAGAACACAATACAGTCAGATACATTTGTTATTTGTAAAAGAAGTCCTGTTCGGTTGCTCAGACAGTTGAAGTCCTATTCGGTTGCTTAGGTGGGTGAAGTCCCGTTCGGTTGCTCAGGCAGTGTAAACCTGTTCCTCCGGATTAAATGAGGGTTGTTGTAGGTTAAATTACACGAGTCTGGGACTGGACGTAGAATGGGAAGTTCGAACTAGTATAAAAATTCCTGGTGTGCTTATTTTATTTTACTTATTCATATTGCTATAGTAACTTAGTTTACTTTCACACTAATTTAGTGCAATTCCATAAAGTATGATCCTCACTGTCTTTTCATTTGGTATCAGAGCAAGATTTTCATCTAACCGTAACATAGTTATTTGATTCTTTGCTAATATGGATAATAACACTAGCACTAGTTCTATAAGCACTAACACAAGTTTTATAGAAGGTCAATCCACTGCATGACCTCCATTTTTCAATGGTTTAAACTATAATTATTAGGCTACTCATATGAGAATCTATATGCAATCAAATAGCTTTGTATCATGGAATATCACACAAAATGAATACACTCTTCCTACTGGAGAATACTCCACATGGACAAACACACAAAAATTAGATGCTACTGCCAATGCTAAAGCTATGAATATGTTATTTTGTGCTCTGGTTAGAAATGAATTTAATTGTATTAGCATGTGTCAAACTACTTATGAAATATGGAGAATGCTTAAAATCAGTCATGAAGGAACTAACAAAGTCAAACAAAGCAAAATCTCCATGCTCAAAAATCAGTTTCAAAATTTTAGAATGAAACAAGATGAATCCATCAATGATATGTACTCCAGATTTCAAGATATCTATCATTCACTATTAGGATTAGGATAAAAGTACACTGATTTTGATTTTGTATCAAAAATCTTAAACTCTTTAACGGATGAATGGAAAAGAAAAGTCTTAGCTATTGAAGAAGCTAACGACCTCTCTACCATGAAACCTGAAGAGTTAATACGAAATCTAATGTCCTATGAAGTGAATTTGCAGGCAAACGAGTACAAGCACAAGACAAAAAGAACATAGCTTTCCATGCTGTAGAAGAAAAAGATGAACATTCAAATGAAGAAGAGCTAGCATTTATTGCCAAAAATTTCAGAAAGTTCTTGAAATTCAAGAAAAACAACAGAAACAATGAAAAAAGGAACTTTCCAAGCAAACCATCATCTTCAGTTCTAGAATGTTTTAATTGTCATAAGAAAGGTCATATGCAGAAAGAATGTCTAGAACTAAAGAAAAAAATACTTCAACAAGGGCATAAAAGATAAGAAAACGAAAGCATTTTCTATTACATGAGATGATTCAGATACATCTTCATTAGATAGCAGCAGTGACAGTGAAAAAGGGCAAGCTAATGTTTGTTTCATGGCTATCGAAAATGAGGTTAGTAATTTTACCTTTGATGATATGATAGAAATAAATTCAGAGCTAGTTGACACTCTCAAAAAACTCAAAAGAAAATATAAGGAGACCCGTGAACATCAGAACAAAGCAGAATTCGAAAAAGATATGAGAGGAAGAACTTGCAAAATCACAAGAATCATACTCTAATATTAATTCTCAACTTACTCTTTCGAGTCAAGAAATTGAAACTCAAAAAGAAAAGAATGATGCTCTTGTTTTTGAAAATCACGAATTAAAAACAAAAGTAAAATTGATAGAATTAGATAATACTAGTCTCAAAATTAAGTTAAATAGCATCACCAAAAATATTTCAAACTTTGATAAAGGAAGAGAAACTCTATCTAAAATTATTAATAGCTCTCAATCTGTTTCTAGTAGGAAGGATTAGGGTATGATAAGGAAAAAAAAACTCCACCTACAAAGAAAATTAGGAGAAATATTAATCCTACTGAAAAATACTCAAAAAGGAATACTTACTCGAAAAACATAAGAGTTTGGGTTCCTAAAACAAACAACAATTTAATTAGGAAGAAATATATTAACACCTTTTTAGAAACTGTTCATAAAAAAAAGATTATATTTTCAAATGGGATACTGAACCCTCTTGGGTTTGGTTTCCTAAGACTTAACTCTTAGGACCCTATTAAAGGTGGGTACCAATGTTATCTCATATTTTTTGTAGGTCCCACTCAAGAAAAGAGTAAAATGGATACTCTACAGTGGTTGCTCAAAACATATGACAGGAGACAAAGACATGCTAACAAATATTACTTACTCAAATGGAGGCTCTGTCACATTTGGAGACAACTCCAAAGGCTATATCTTTGGCAAAGGCGATGTGAGCAATAACGGTATTTTAAATTTACCTCTTATTTCAAGTGTTCTACTTGTGAAAAATTTAAAACATAATTTACTTAATATCAGCCAATTATGTGACAAAGGATTGAAAATCACTTTTTTGAAAACAAATGTAGTACTTTTGATCAAAATCAAAATCTTATCTTTGAAGGAACAGAAATATCAACGTTTTGAATATGAAAATAAATCCTAACTCAGATATGTGTTTAATAGCCAAAGAAAATGATCCTTGATTATGGTACAAACGATTCTGTCACATTAACTTCAAAGCTATAAACAAGCTTTCTAAAAATGATTTAGTAAAAGGTCTGCCAAAATGAATTTTAAAATTGATCATATCTGTAATGCATGTCAGTTAGGAAAATTAACTAGGTCATCTTTTAAATCTAAAAGGGTTATTTCAACTTTACAACCACTTGAATTACTACATATGGATTTATTTGAACCAACACAAGTACACTCCATTAATCACAATAGATATGTGTTTGTAAATGTTGATGACTTTTCTAGATATACTTGGACTATTTTTATGAAAATAAAAGTGATACTTTTGACAATTTCAAAACTTCTGTCAAAAAGAATTAAAAATTTTAAAGGATTAAATATCAAAAAAAATAAGGAGCAATCATGGAGGTGAATTCGAAAACGAAGCCTTTCAACATTTTTTTAAGAAAAAGGGAATATTCCATAATTTTTCGTTTCCTAGAAATCCACAACAAAATGGATTTGTAGAACGTAAAAATAGAACCTTAAAAGAATGTGAAAGGACCTTGTTAAATGGAAGTACGTTACCAAAATATTTCTAGGTTGAAGCAGTTGCAACAACTTGTTGTCTTTTGAATCGTGTTTCTGTCCGACCAACTAAGAATGCTCCTTATGAACTTCTTAATGGTTGAAAACCAAATATTTATTATTTTAAATTTTTTGGTTCAAAATGTTTCATTTTAAACATAAAAGATCAGCTTGGTAAATTCGATTCAAAATCCAATGAAGGAATCTTTGTAGGATATTCAGATCGAAGCAAAGTTTATCGAGTTTATAATAAAAGAACCAATATCATCAAAGAAACATTTCATGTATCCTTCGATGAAAATTTTAATCAAATACCAAGTATAAGAGACGATGAAGAATTCCCTGATAATATCACAAATATAGAAATTTCAAATCTTGAAAATAATGAAAACATGATTTACAATAACAATGAATTAAGATCTCCACTAGATTATTAAGAAATCATCCTTCTATTAATGTTATTGGAGAACTCAATTCATCCGTTAGAACAAGAAGTCAATTAAATCAAATGGGTCATGTATCTTTCCTTTCTCATATTGAACCTAAAAATATTAAAGAAGCATCCACCGATGAAAATTGGTTAATCGCTATGCAAGAAGAGCTAAACCAATTCGAAAGAAATGACGTTTGGATTTAGTTTCAAGGCCTAGTGATCATTCAGTTATTGGAACAAAGTGGGAATTCAAAAATAAAGCATACAAACAAGGAAATATTGCCAGAAATAAAGCTAGATTAGTTGCACAAGGATATAATCAAGAAGAAGGGATTGACTATGAAGAAATGTTTGCTCCGATCGCTAGACTAGAAGCAATACGTATCTTAATAGCCTATGCATGTTTTCATAACTGTAAATTATATCAAATGGATGTTAAAAGTGCCTTTTTAAATGGTGTCATAAAAGACAAAGTTTATGTTGAACAACCTCCTTTATTCATACACGAACAATTTCCTGACCATGTCTATAAACTTAAAAATGCCTTATACGGTTTAAAACAAGCACCTTGTGCTTGGTACGATCGTCTTAAAGGATATTTAATAGATTCTAGTTTTGAAATTGGAAAGGTTGATCAAACTCTTTTTATTAAAAGAAACAAGCAAGATATATTTTAATTGTTAAAATATATGTTGATGGTATTATTTTTGGATCTACAAATGAAAGACTATGTCAAGAATTTTCTAAATTAATGAACAAAGAATTTGAAATGTCACAAATGGGTGAATTAAATTATTTTCTTGGCTTATAAATAAAATAATTAGAAAATGGTATGTTTATAAATCAAGAAAAATATTGTAACAATCTAATTAAATTCTTTGGTATGGAAAATACTTCTACCAAACCAACTCCTATGAGCACAACTTTACATCTTGATAAAGATGAAAATGGCAAAAGTATTGACCAAAAATTATATCGAATATGATTGGATCGTTACTATATTTAAATGCTAGTAGACCTGACATAATGATGAGTGTTTGTTTGTGTGCATGATTTCAAGCAGATCCCAAAGAGTCACATCTGCGAGTAGTGAAACGCATACTACGTTATCTTAATAAAACCAAGAATTTTAGACTATTCTATCCAAAGGAATGTCCTTTTGAATTAGTGTCCAATAGTGACGCTAATTTCGGAGGAAGCCGGACAGATAGAATAAGTACAAGTGGGACTTGTCACTTCATTGGATGGTCTCTTGTATCCTGTTTTAGTAAGAAACAAAACTGTGTTTCATTATGGACATGTGAAGCAGAGTATATTTCAGCAGCTTTGGCATGTGCTCAAGTTATCTATATGCAACAAACACTACAAGATTTTGGTTTTAATTTATCCAAAACCAACTATTTACTGTGATAATTCTAGTGCTATAAATTTATTTAAAAATCCGGTTAATCACTCACGAACAAAATATATTGACATTCGTCATCATTTTCTTCCTGATAATATTGAAAAAGATTTAATAAATCTAGAATTTGTGTCCTCTGACAAACAATTGGCAGATATCTTTACAAAACCATTAAATGAAAATACTTTCATCAATTTAAGACGAGAACTTGGAATCGTCTCTTATAAAGATTTATAAGGTCACATTTTTTTAAATATATATGGTTTTTATATTTTTTAATTCTTAGTTACTTTTTTAAAAAAAGTGTTTGTCATGCACTCGAACTCAGGATCTCATACTCGGTAGTCTTCCGCTATACCACTTCACTCTCTATCTTTTTCTGAAACATGAGGTTATTGTTGAATTCTTATTTACCTTTCATTCTCACCACTTTTTCCTATGGCCATTATTCTTCTAACCATACATTATTTCTCTATTTTTATCTAGCTCCTAACTATATATTCTCTGCATTTCTTAATTACTTGCACCAGAATTCATTCAAGTTTTTAAAATTTTCAAATTTCTATTTCAAAATGTAATCTCAATACAACTCCGAATTGTCTGAGCTTTCTTATACTTCTCCTTCCTCGAGATCGGAAAATCTACCAACTCCTACACCATTCTATGAACTGATTCCAATTGTTCCACCCTCAACTCATACTGGATATACTCCTCTAACTAAAAGAACAAGACGGTCTCTCTTTTTTGGATCACCGTCCACAAAAGAAAAAATAGATGATATTCATCACTATCAGAAAGAAATATTAGAATTACAACGTGAATAAAAAGTTAATTCCCAAACGGCTTAGCTTTTTGGAACAAGTCGCGTTAAAGTTCTATGGTTCTTCATCAAAAGACACAGTTCATCAAACATCAACAGTTCGTTCTCCAAATCGTCGCAATCCTTGGGAACCATCTCCATAACGTCCACCGACATCACCAAACTCTTGGGAACGTGGCAACAGATGGTTTCCACTTCGGCCATTTGTAGAGAACACTAAAATTGAAGAAGAGCCATATCATACTCCATCCTCTTCTTAAAAATCTCTTTAATTATTTCTTGTTGTTTATATACTATTGTTCATTTTTATTTTCATATGGTTTATTCTAATCTTGTATTTTGTAAAATTATTTAACAATGTATATTGTTTTTCTACTCTCAATAAAGCCAATATGTGCCTCTGACAAAAATTCAGATGGCTGTTCTATAAATAAACGTCTGAATATTCATAGCAGAATATTTTTACCCTAGATTCAAATGTCTGAATCTAATAAAACGGACATCTGAATAAGGCCAATTTGGAACTAATTACTTGCGGGTTGCATTTCAACCCAATTCAGACGTCTGAATCAAATGTTCAGACGGTTGAATTTTTTCTGAGCCTATTTTTTTTACCTTCCTTCTTTATTTTCTTTCCCATTATACCCCTACCTTTTCACCCTCTATATAATGCCTTTTTCACTTCATTCCCACTTACTTTAGAACCCTAGCCCCCATTTTTCATCTTTCTCAAATCTTTTACCTTATCTCTAACTCTCCAATGGCACCAAGATCAAAAAGAACTTGAGAATCAACTTCCGGACCATCCGAAGATCAAATTCGGCAATGGCTATGGAATGATGTTGCGGTTTCTCGATTTAATTCCATAAAGAATTCTAACATCTTCAAGGAGCATTCATGAAATTCCCGTATTCCGCGGCATATCATATTAGAGAGTTAGCGGAGCAATTCCACTTCGATAGCTTAATTGGGTATACTCCTAACAATGTTAAGATTAATCATCTTATGATTAAACTTTTTCTTGCTAACTTAAATTTGGATCATCATAATCCCCAAAACCGATAAGATTGTGTTTGGTCGATAGTTCGTGGCGTTGGAATCTTCTTACATTTACAAAGATTAGGTCATATTTTAAATTGCCCTTATCAAGGAATTGATATTAATGAAATTGAAGTTCATATGGATCATCGGGTTGAAGTTTCACATCAATTTTTGTCCGATCAACTTATAAATTTGGGCAATTTAAAATCTACCTTCTTAAGGCCACAAGCTAGGCTCATTCACCATGCACTTATTCATTCTCTCCAACCAAGGACGGATTCCCTCCAACCAAGGACAGGAAGTTATGAAAAAGTGTATAAAGAAAACTTCCAAGTACTTTATTCTATTTACTCAAATCAACAAGTGAATTGGGGAAAAATTATTTTGGATGAATTTCAAGACATCACAATCTGAAGAAAATATAGAACCATTCGTTATGGTGCTTATATTATGCGCATCCTCCTAAATGTTGGTGTACCAATGCTCGACTCTGATTTCACAACCATTAGTGAGTTAGGCGCTAAAACTCTAGGATTGATGGGTCTTCCTACGCGGCCTCCTCCTCAACAAATTATTTCCTTCCACCAATGGTCGCAAAATGTTCAACAAGGTGTTCCTCGACCTCGAGACACTAGTATTGCTTCTTCTTCTCATACTCAACATGAAGAAGAAGAGGAGGATGATGACATCATCCAAGAAATTGTCTCAGAAACTTCCTCAAGACAAGCCATCATCACTCTCTCTCGAAATCATTCAAAGATTCATCGGGAAATTAAGGCATTTGAGAAGAGGACGGAAAGAAAATTCAACTCTATCAAAGGCTTTTCCAATAAAATATGGGATCGAATTTCTTGTTCCGGCTCTACATCCACTCAAGCTTACAATCTGTCTCTATTTGAGTGGTCTTCCTCAAGCTCGAGTTCTAATCACAATGATCCGTCTCTTTCAAGCCAATTTTAATTATCTTTGTCTATTTCAATCGTTATCTTACGTTTTGCTTATAACTTTGCCTGACTAGTTGTATGAGAAATTTCTACGCTATTATTTCTTCATGTACTATTAACTACTACTCTGATTGCTTTAATGAAATGAACTATCTATTATTATCTATGCTCTTTTTATTGATGACAAAGGGGAGAAATATATAATTATGCATATTGACATGTTTTAGAAATTTAAAATTATGCATATTGACAGGGGGAGTAGCAATACTTTAAATGTTTATTATTGATTATATAGTTGTCATCATAAAAAAGTGGGAGAATGTTGGAATCTTAATTTTGATTGTGACAACTTATTTAAAATATTTTGTGTATACTAACCATCTTTGCAGGAGATTTATTGCAGATTCCTTTTCAGATGTTTAAAGCTGAGTATTATGTGTTTAGAGTCTGTACTTTGCTTAGAATTTTTGTTAAAAACTCTCCTGAAACGATATATATATATATATATATATATATATATATATATATATATATATATGCACATACATGCACACATATGCACATACATGCACAAAAGTTCAAACACAGATGTCTGAAACCATTCATTCAGACGTCTGAATGCTGAAACTTGAATATTGTTTCACAACATTCAAACGTCTGAATGATAATTTTCAAACGCTGAATATAGACAAAAATTGCCTAAAAGCTTGATTTTTGAGTTTCAATTTAATTCAAAAGTCTGAAATTTTTAATTCAGATGTCTGAATAATTCCAATTGCTATTTTCTTGAAAAGACACTTCTCTTTACCAAGAGAAACATTTTTAAAATCAATAGTTGCATCCATTCTTTTCAGTATAACTTTTCACATATAGATTCAACTCTTTATATACTATAAATAGATTATGGAATTCAATAAACATTTCACCGAATTTACTTTTAGCACTCTTGAATTCTCATCTATTCTCAAGCATTCAAATTACATTCAAATTTCTTACATACTTTGTTGATTAATCTCTTTATCTTCCACAATTCTCAAAGCACTCACATTATATATCACAAAGGAGAAGATTATAGGAAGATTGTACTTAATTGACTTATCAGTGTTATTTGAGAACGCACTACAGTCAGATACATTTGCTATTTGTAAAAGAAGTCCTGTTCGGTTGCTCAGGCAATTGAAGTCCTATTCGGTTGCTTAGGCGGGTGAAGTCTTGTTCGGTTGCTCAGGCGGTGTAAACATGTTCCTCCGGGTTAAGTAAGGGTTGTTCTAGTTGAAACTCCAGAAGGAGTCTAGGACTGGACGTAGAACGGGAAGTTCGAACCGGTATAAAAATCCAAGTGTGCTTGTTTTATTTTACTTATTCATATTGCTATAGTAACTTAGTTTACTTCCGCACTAATTTAATATAATTCCATAAAGTACGATCCTCGCTGTCTTTTCATTTTTAAAATACCAGTTTGAGGCCTATGGCCATCCAACACTTAACCAATATCAATATCGATTTTCTATCACTACTGGTTTTAGTTTTCAAACATACAGCAATGTTATAACTACAATGTCCACAATCAAATTTATTATTCAATAATCCATATAAAAAAATATTTTTGAAACAATTCGATAAAAGTGAGGAATCCCGTTGGATCCCTCCAACCAGTTTCCCTACATCACAAATGTTATACAATCATAAAACATAAATCAACCGCTTTGAGTCGAGATTCGTACACAAATGGTCATCCGCTCTTACACATGAACGTAATAGGGTCTCATCCGCTCCAGTAGGCCGAAATATATCCAAACCAACTAATAAATATAATAATTCATCCAAAAAATCATTAAATATTTTTTATCAACTATATATCATACTATTTAACCAAAAAAGTGAGTTAAACTCACCGAATTTTCCTATCATCGCTGAGACGTTCTGGTTTGGAAATAAAACCGAACGACATCCGGTTTTAGCATAAAATTCAACAGTTTTCAAATTCGTTTAAACGATTTCCATCGATATGAGCGTAATGCAAAAAATTTCGTCTTGATCGGACCTCATGTGAAGGAGTTATAAATTTTATAAGTATCGATTAATTTAAAAATTAATAAACTAATAACAACTTCTATATAATTACAACCATACCCCTTCCTCCTTCTTTTTCCCTGCCTAAACAAATGTGTGTTGATACCCTTCGACCGTGCATGAACACACAGATACATGAAGCAACGCTCCATGATTTATCAATCCGACTCCGCCATTACGTTCCTGGCACGACCTCCTTTCGATCATCCCCAAGAATCAACGGCTGACACCCCCATAGAATCGTGACATTGCTCCCCCCTTCACTGTAGCACGATGACGCAACCTCCAAATTGGCACCGCACATCACTAAAACATGACCATGCATATGCTTATTCTCCACTAAGCCAATGAAACCAACGATAATGCCTAAAATTGCCTAAATCCATCCCAAGATCGAACCCTAGCCTTCACTATCTAAAATCGACCAAGCCAAATCATGCTCGAACGCAACGAAACCGATGTGGGATCGAAGAGCGTATGCAGAGGAGTCTAAGAAGTCTCATTTCATGATATTTACGTTTAAATTGGGTTTAATTTATTTTTTTTGAAATTGAAGATCTTTATTTTTTTTCCACTTACTGGAATGAATATAAGAAGGAGAGTAGAGGGAAAAATAAAATTATAGGTACCGGTTTGAACAGGTAGGGGTGTAGGCTTATGTGAATGAACTAGGCTGTGAAGTCAAATCTAAGTAAATGTATTATTCAAATTCAAAAATATCTTGCTATACAATTTCGAACCCCAATCAAGACGTTCCACCTAGCATTCCATATGTTATACCTCTATTTCAAAAACAATGGAACTAGTTCTGAGTCCTAATTCGATCATATGCAGAAGGTAGGATTTTGAGCCCAATTATTATATTGAATTTGCGATATTAATTTCAGAGCGTTCCGATCTAGTACGACCAAATGGTACATCTGATGGCTACGAAATTTGACGACATAATATAATTTATTATTGCAGAACTAATGAAACTGGTTTTGTCGAAATCCAAGACTGTACTCCGGAAGGCTATTTTTAAATGTTATTTACAACTAGTTATTTTCAAAGTCAATTAAATCACTTTTAATCTAGTTTAAAAGTTTTATATCATTCTTATTAATAGAAATTAAATAAGCCTTTTAATCATTTTTATCCAACTTAAAACCCAAGATTCAATTATTTAAACGATTTTCAATTATTAAATTCAACAATCAAATTATCCAATAAATCGCTATATTCGAAATTCGAGTTATTTAACCTATAAAATTAACTTTTCAATATTTAAAATTAATTAGATATTCTAATTTCAAATAACCAAAATTTTGGCTTATTATATTCCTTCCCCTTAAAAAAACTTCGTCCTCGAAATTACCAAGTGTAGGAAAAATGCCCAAACCCATTACTTTTCTAAAACCAATTAGTTGAAATAACTTACAAATACTTTTAAGTCTTTACATTCCAAAGTCAATTTATTGAAACCTTGTTGTTACTTTTACAAAGTTTTCGAATTCATTCATAGATACCAACTATTATTATATATTCAATCATTTCAAGCTATAACTCAAACCAAATTTTAGTTACCAAAAATTTCTTCAAAATTTCTAACTCTTTAAATTTTCGAAAAATTTTCTCAGGGCCTCCTTTACGCGGCTAGATCTGAACAACCACAAGTTGCCACTATAGGCCCAAACTGGCAAAAGAAAACAAAATCCAAGTGGCTTAATCATAAAGCATCAAATTCAAACAACAATTTTAAACATGAACTTTTTTGTCGGGCAACCAAATTTTCTTATGAAATCAATGGCATTAAATTAGCTCTTGTTTTTATTTACCTTCACCTTATTTACCAATAATATCCAATCATATAGTCCATAATCATATTAATTGAAATTTCAATTTTTTAACATTTACTTTACTAAAGCCCGTACGATGTTCATATATCACCATACGCACAATCAAATCCGATCGCTCGCTCTATCACACAATCCTACTTCCGAACTAGTATCATTCACACAACCACTCTAGTGAAGAATTGGATTTGGTTCCTTGATTAGAAATCGTCATCCTCGTTACATAGCCATATACTATGATAGAGAATTTCAAGACCGATCAATCGCCGTCGAGAATCAAGTGAAAAATTCCAACTCGAATCGATATAAATTATCCCGAAATCCTGTGCTCGAATTTGGATCAAACCGTTATGTGAACAAAGTAACATACATACAACTTACGTATTTATTTTAATTGATTCCTTAACTATGAAATCTTTTTTTACTGATATTCACTTCTTTACATAGTATATTCCTTAATACTATTATCATTTAAACATCATTCCATAAAATTTATTTACTTAAGTTCATTTTAAAACATTGTATACAACTCTTCATGTAATGACCCGTGGTTTGTCGACCCATGAAATCGACACTAATACGTCCACTGTATTATATGTCGATAAATCGAATGTCGGAAACCTGATGGTTAGGGGAAGAAAGCAAGAAAGATAAGAAGAAAGCTAACAACAACATAGAATCTCACAATTGCAGCGGAACAATATAACAGAAAATAACATATCTCTATACAAAAAGAACTATAATTATTATTATACATACCTTCATTAGAGCACAACAATCATCAAATCAATATGGACAGTTATAATAACTAGTCCTCATAAGTGCTGAATATACAGCCTACTCACATAATGAAAAATAAACAAGTACGGGAATACGTCTCTGCCATCCAGCTCATCTCCTGAGATCCAAAGCATCCTAATATGAATTTGTAATACTCGGTCTAACCTGAGCATTATAATAAAATAACACCTGAGTCGGTTTGGAAAACCAACATGAGAAAACACATTCAATTTGAATTATTACTGTTATCAACATCCTTCGAAACAAAGGTATCTCATAAGACCACGTCACACATAAGCACGACGGTTTTTTACCTTGCGATAACCAAAAAAAATTATATCAAAATCATTTAATATCATAATAGTGTCTACACAAAATAAACTATAAAATATCTGAAATGCTTGCATCTCACGTTTCAGCATTGTTGGGCACAACTAAAACCATACGGACTTGTAGTGGATATTGGATTTCATATAATGACCGAGCTACTGGGGTACCACCCACCATAGTATATCTCTAGAAATATGTACTAAGATCGTGCCTAAGGATCCCCACCAAAACAAGACCGACCTACTCCTGACCTGGATAGTGTCGAATATGTTATCAACCCGGGTGTTCCCACCCATATCGAGCGCTCTCTTTTTCATGCATAACTATGTCCATAATTATAATATATCCGAGGGTATCTAGAAATATGATAACATACCCTACTTGGATGTGACCCCGGTTGATGGGCTTGAGGTTACGTTTAACCTTGAAAATAGCATTCATACTTGGAATGCTAACACTGCCTCCTAGACAACGATGCAATGACAGCATTCATCCATACAATTTGTTCTGGGGGAACAAACCGAATCTCCAAAATCATCATCTTCATTATCTTCACAATATCACAATTCTTAATGCACAAATCGGATAAAAGTGGTTTTTGGATAATTAAATCCAATCCCTATCTCTTCGAAACGATCAACGAATTTGGCCAATTTTGATAGTTGGTTATTTAACTATCAAATAACACACATAAGCAGTCACTAGGCCCATATTATAAATTTTCCAGAATTTTTGCTTTAAAATATCTTTACAAAGATATATATTCAAATCTTCTTCAGTATTCCAACGTTTGAAAACAAATTCAAATCCTTATATCCTTAACGGAATATTTTCAACCCGTATTAACACTTTGAAATATTTCCGTATAACCTTCCCATGGTCAAAACATTCCCAAATCATTTTATTCCAATACTTAGAAAATATTTATAGATATATTTTCCAAAATCACTTACTTCTCAACACTTTGGAAATACTTATATCTTATCAATTTTATAGGTATATTCACAAGGAGGAAATCTCCCCTTATTCCATCTTCATAAAAGCATTTACAACCATTTTGGTAAAGTCACAACTCATTATAATTCATTTCATAGATCTTCAGAATTTCCGTAATCCCTTCTAAAATTTCCAAAATCGATTTTACTTGTTCTAAAATTTCATTAATCTATTAATAACATCTTTTATGAATTCAAATTCATTTTTCGAAGTTCACTTATCTAACCATTTCAGAAATTTCTTAAGTTTTCAAAATTTCGTTATAAGATTTCTCTTATAAAAATCATATCCATTTAACAAATCCCATTTACAAATCTCGAGAGAATTTATAAATAAATTAGCATCATTTCAAAACTCTCTCTATATATATATATATATGATAAGTATCTTTATCGAATAATAATTTATTTTTAAAAACGTTTAAGTAATTATCTAAAATATTAAAACAATTTAAATAAACATTGATAACTCATTTCCAATTCACTTTTAAATAATACTAATCGAATTTACAAAGCTTATTATGAAAATTAGAGTTTATTTCAATAAATATTAAATATCCGAACAATCCACTTTTCAAAATATTTCAATACTAAAGAGATTTAACAATATAGTTTAATAAATAAAAAACCCATTTTAAAACAATTATATTTTCTTGACAAAAATATATTTTCAAAATTCAATATTTCCAATTTCAATTTAAAAATCCCTCTCGATTCATATTCCATCTACTTCGTTCCAATTTCATAACCATTCTCGCATTTCAAAAATAGAATCCATTATTTTTTGCCAAAAACCGATTTCCATATCTTGATATAAATTCACAATGTAAATTTATATTCCCAATTTATCAACTGATATCACTTCTCTTATTTATAAACATCGTTTATAAATTTATAAATTCATTTTCAGTTTATAATAGATTTATATTACTAAAATCTAATTATAAATCGCTTTCTAGTAAAATTTCCATTTGGAAATCTATTTCTGAAATAATCCAACTATATTCCAAACCATTCAAACCTCGATTTTAACTTCCATTTTATCTTCAATAAAATCTCATTTAATAATCACCGTTTTAAAAATACTCAATTTAAAATTTTCCATTTGAAAACACTTTACGAAATAGCTAATTAAATATCCAAAATCAAATTATTTATTCTATCCGATCAATTCCCTTTTTAAAAATACCAAAATTCAATATAAATAATTTCATTTCAAAACCGCGCTTTGATTTCCTGTTTAAACTCAAAAAATATTATCTATGGTATTTATAATACCAAATTTAAGGCCATTGCTACTCTAGCATCCAATATATCAAATCACACAACAAACTGTAGCAGATTATTCAATCATATCATATAACACCGTATATGAACAATCAATATATTTTTTAGGAATCAAGTTGGATCCCTCCAACCTGTTTCCCTGCATCCGTAGAATGTTATATAACATAAAATACCAACCCGCTTCAAGGCGGGATATTGCGGTAATATAATGTCATCCGCTATTATGTGGGCTGCATAGTGTCTCATCCGCTCCAATCGGCGGGAATATACCTAACTACTAATATATATGCTAATGCATATATCATATAACATTCACTGATAGTAATATATCAACTCAACCAACCATCCAATAATCGATTTTTAATTGTTGTAAATTAAACCAGTCAAACAAATTGAGTGAGATTTACTCACATTATCCTTTGCTGTTGCCAAAGCGTTCTGTTTTGGAACTAAAATCGAACAACGTCCGATTTTTGCCCAAATTCTGTCAGTCTCCAAATCCATCCAAACCAATTTCATTGCAAAACACTCGCCATTACGATCGCAATCCAAAAAGTTTCGTCCTGATTGGACATCGTATGAGAGAGTTATGAATTTTATAAGTTAAACGATTTTTAAATTAAAAAATTATAAACCCATCATAAGTTTTGTTAAAATTTATAAACATACCCTCACTGCTTTCTTCCTCCTCTCACTCCAAAATCATCAGCGCATGACATAACCCATCCATGACGTGCACAACAAATAATGATACCAAGATTTACTCACGAAATCGAATTCCAACTTCGCCATCCATCTCCTCTCGACGAAATGGAGTTGTCAAGCACCAGAAATCAAGTCATGGCCTACCCTATCAAAACATGACCTACTCATGACCTTGTCTAGCTTTAGTAGTCACTCGACCCAATCTATAACCAGGTGCCATGAAAACTTGCCTCCAGGTGCTAAACCCCTTCATGATCGCGAATTCAAATTTGTTTTCCCATATCGACGTCTAAATAAAAACCAATCTCCAACCCTAGCTTTTACTGCCTTGAACCAAGCTCACAAAACACCGCCGCACCGTAAAAGTAGTATATCAGATCGATGGTCTTGATAAAACAAAAATTTAAAACCAGTTTCATATTTTATTGCTTTGTATTTCAAGAGATTTTGATTATTAAAGTTCCATCATTTTTCTTCTTCTCTGTTTTATATTTTTACTTAGCTGTGCATTTAAATAAGGTCGGGAGGGGGAGGGAAGAAGGCAACATAGGGTGGTTGAAAAGAAGGTTTATGATAGGTAAAGTCAAATCAAATAGATAAATATATTACTTAAATTCAAAATATCCCGCTTATAGTAACTTAAAATCCCGACCCCCTATCGAGGCGCGTCGTCAGGCGTTCCTAATGATATACCTCTACTGCGAACATAATGGAACAAGTTTCGAGACCTAATTTGATTGTATGCAAAAGATAGCTTTTTGAATCCAATTATTATATTAAATTAACATTATCAATTTCAAAGCGTTTCTATCCCATACGACAAAAACATTACTCCAAACGCAACAAAATTTGAAACCAATAATAATACACTATTACGGTTCCAATTAAACTTGTTTCATCAAATTCCAAAACTGTTCCTCGGAAGGCTATTTTTACCCGTCAATTAAAATGAGAAATTTAAAAAAAATAGCTAAATCACTTCTGAATCAATTTTAAAAGTCCTATTACCTTCATTCTTATTAATAGAAATTAAATAAGCCTTCAAACCATCTTTATCCAGCTTAAAACCCCATATTTAATTATTTAAGCGATTTTCAATTATTAAATTAAATAATTAAGTTATCCAATAAATCGTTGTATTTGAATTTCAAGTTATAAATCTATAAAACTAACTTTCAAGTATTTAAAATTCATTAAATATTCCAGTTACAAATACCCAAAAATTTAGGTCGTTACACTTCTCATGTTTATTGTTGCTCCACAACTTAAGTCTGTATCTATTTTAAATCAATTTCAATTTCATTTGACTCAATCCGTTTATTCAATTTCAATGTTCGCCCATATTCCAAAACCGCAATCAACTCACTAATTTATTTAATTAATTAATTCCAAACCATTTTCAATTTTTTTCCAAATTTTTTCCATTTAACCTTTGTTTAAGTCAAATTTCTTTTCAAAATCCATTCTATTTAACTTGACTTAAGTTGAGATAAATTCCAAAAATCAGTTTTGCAATTTAATTTTCTTATTTATTTTCAACAATTTAAACACTATTTTAACTTACCACTTCACCAAAATTTATAAGTTATCAAACTTACGTTTATCTTATTTTCAATAACATTTAATTGAAAATTTCCAGAGTTTAAACATCTTATTCTTATCCATTTCAAATCATTTTGAAATAATATATATACATAATCCCATTGGTCCATCAAATCATTCTTTTGGATTTTAAAATGAAAAATAGTTTACCAAAACAAAACTCTAGTGATAGCAATTTCTCTCTTGGAAACACGAAAATGAACATCGATGATGCTGCAGTCATCATCGAAATTATTTTTCCAGTGACCAAAGGGAGTTCAGTGCTTTCTATTCTTTCGAAAAACTATTTACGTATTTCTATTCAAAAACATTTTCCAAATAAAATAATTTTTATTTTCCAAAAATTTGAAAAAAAACATTTCCAAAACCAACGGATTTAAATTTCCAAATTCCCTGCTGTTGAACTCTTTTTACTTACAAATCATATTTATAATATACTTCTGAAATTTCATTTCAGTTTATAAATCACATTTATAAACTATATATTTATGTAATCTCACTTTGGTTATATAAAATCATTTCTTTGTTAGCCTTAGTTTGCCTTATAATAATGACAACTTTTATTAGATCACGACAACGACAAATGATAATAATCACACTATCATTCTCTAACAACCAAGCACACCGTATATACCATAATAATTTCTGAAAATTTATTCCTTTTATGTAAAAAAAATTACGATAAAATTATTTCATTTACCAAATTTCAAACAATACTCTGTCAAATTGCTCTGTTCAAGTGTTTAGAGATCCCAATCAATAACTTTAATTACTCGTATTGACCAGAATCCATAAGCCACTCAATAGGTCACCCAATATAATATAAAATGATTTTCATATCACTAACAAATACACGCTCATACGTATATACAATTTAACTCATTCTAGGGTATTACTTATCCTATCTCTAATGAGTACCCCACCGAAGCCAAGATTCACGCTTAAACTTCAGCTCTGATACCAAATGTAATGAACCGGTCTTTCGACCCTCGAAAATCAACACTAATACGTCAACTTAATTACACATCAAGAAATCGAATGTCGAAAAACTATATTGTTAGGGAAAGAAGAAGGAATAAGATAAGAAGAAATTAAACAACACAGAATCTCACAGCGAAATGAATAATCTATAATGTACAATAGATCTTTACACAAAAGTGAAACTATAATACATGTATATACAGACAGCAATCAGAGTATACTAACCTATTTCAGCTTGGACGGTTATAACAGTCTGTCCTCACAATTGCCGATAACACAACAATGAATATAGCAAAAAAATAACCACCTACGATAATACGTCTTTGGGCTTCCAACTCGTCTCTTGAAGCTCCAAGCATCCAACTAATCTGTAATATGCTCGGTTTGACCCGAGCATCATAAAAAAATAACACCCAAGTTAGTCTGGAAAACCAGCATAAGAAAAGACACCCAATTGGAGTTAAAGCTATATAAAAAAATTGAAATCAAAGATATCTCGTAAGATCATGCCGCACATAAACAAGGATGGTTTTTTACCTTACGATAACCAAAACTTTTTTTATACAAAATCCATTTATATTATAATAATGTCTAAAGGAGAAAATAATAATAATCAAGTAGCTGTGATGCTCGTGAGTGTGCATCACAACAATACTAGGTATATAACCGAAAATCGATAAGGCGCGTTCGCTAATTGTGTAGGATTTACATAGAGGTGCCCTTAGTACTTCAAGGAATGGTCCTCTTGCATAAGGATTAAAGAAATCCTCCCGTAGCAGCATACATTCCTAGTGATGTACCATAGAAAAAACATAGCTGGTCTCGCTAAGGCCAAGAGCATCGCCTCATGCATGCATAACAACTATAAGTGATATCTAGGAGGAGCCGACTACACCCTACGGGCCTGCCAATCCTACTGGCCATGCCCCATATCTCTGGTTTTTGTCATTCCTGCTGATGAGGCTACGTCTGGCATTCTAGCCCATGCATCACCATCAAAATAGATCATGGAATCCCTCATGGATTCCAATGCCCCAATGGGTCTTGGAATCACACATAGTTTCCCACATCTCAATTAGATCTTGGAATCACACTTGGATTCCCATACCCCCAACGAGTTTCAAAATCACATATGGATCCCAACATCTCAATATATCATGAATCGCCTCCATAGAATGTAAATGTTTTTCGAAGTGGTTACGGGTTTAAGTCATCTCTTACAAATACACTTTTCCATTTTACAGGTGCTCCACAAAACCAAACATCGATGTCCGGAATGCTCAACACCGGTTCCTAGGAAATAATCAGATAATACATAGGAGCGGGGATCACCCTTAACCATTTTAGGTGGACGGTTTCCTTATCATTTGTCCTAGAAGAATGAAACAAGTTTATATGTATAGTATAGCACCACTGATGGTAACTGTACCATATAATCACTGTATTTCCTCTAGATATTTCTAGAGTTAAAATCGTCCGGTGTTAAGTAGGGAATATTTTCATACCACCAAAATTAAAGAAGCATTACATAGTTAGGCCAAGATTAGATAGTCGGTTATCTAACTATCAAATAAACAAACGTTCAAACAAAGATTATATTTCATAGGGAAAACCAAAATTGGTTAAGCATATAAACAATCAATGGCATCATTTCATAAATCTTCATAAATGAAACCCACTTTGTGTAAATTACTTGTATATAAACGCTTTACAAATATATACTCGCAAATCTCTATATTTCAATACTTAGAAATATCCATATACTTATCTCAACGGTATAAGCATATACGCAAAATTTAGAAAGAATTTCTTTTATTCGATTCTCAAATCACTTACAGTTGCTCTTAAAATTCACCAAAATCACTTATAAACCATTTTATATATTTAATCCCTTTACCAAAAATTCAGTCGTTATAAACTCCTTGTACATTTCTAAGACATTGATAACCCTTTATAAACCCATATACCATTTATAAATCTTTCTTTATAAATCTACAAACCCATTTCTAAAATTCATTTATAAATATCTAACCATTTATAAACTCTTTCACCTTGCAAATAACTCTTCCTTAAGTCTACAACCCATTCTATAAACCCCCTCATAAGATCTAAGCCTTTCAACTCTATTCGTAGTTTCGAAAACATTTATAAATAATTAAATCATTTATTTCAAAACATTATTATATAATAATAATTATTAATATTGAACATTATAAATAAATGGAAATCATTATCTTTAAATATCTTAAAATAATAATTAATCATTCCAAAGTTATGTTTAAGAAATAATAATAATAATTAATCTTTATCATTTTGTGAATAATAATAATCATTTCAAAGCCTTATTAATTAATCATTATTATAAATTCCAAACCATAATTATTCTTCAATAATTAATCTCTCAATTTATTAACCTTTTTATCAATTCTTAAAATATATTAACCATAAATAATTAATGTTTAAACAATGTTAATATAATTAAATAACTTTAAAATAATATTAATCCAATTAAACAACCTTAAATCAATATTATTATATTAAATAACCTAAAATAATATTTATAATTAATAACTTAAAATATAATTAAGTAACTTAAACAAAATATTTTCGAAACCAAATTTTGGGTTTTAAAAATCGTTTCTTGTCTCAAAAATTAATTCCGATTAAAAAGGCAATTTATAGTATGTTTAAAATACCAATTTGATGCCAATAGCCACCCGACACTTAATCAATATCAATATCGATTTTCTATCACTATTGGTTCTAGTTTTCAAACATATAACAATGTTATAACTATAATGTCCATAGTCAGATTTATTATTCAATGATCCATAATAAGGAAATATTATTGAAACAATTCGATAATAGTAAGGAATCATGTTGGATCCCTCCAACCTGTTTCCCTACATCACAAACATTATACAACCATAAAATATAAATCAGCTGCTTCGAGGTAGGATTCTTATACAAAGGGTCATCTGCACTTACGTGGAAACGTAATAGAGTCTCATCCGCTGCAATAGGCGGGAATATATCCAAACCAACTAATAAATATAATAATTCATCTAAATAATCATTCAATAATTTTTATAAACTATATGTCATACTAAGTAACCAAAAAGGTGAGTTGAACTCACCAAAATTTCCCGTCATCGCTGAGGCGATCCGGTTTGGAAGTAAAATCGAATGACATCCGATTTTAGCCTAAAATTCAACAGCATCCAAATTCGTTCAAACCAGTTCCATGAGTCTTTTCGATACGAGCGCAACGTAAAATGTTTCGTCTCGATCGGACCTTGTATGAAGGAGTTATAAATTTTATAAGTATCGATACATTTAATGTAAAAATTAATAAACTAATAACAACTTCTATATAATTACAACCATACCCTTCCTCCTTCTTCTTCCTTGTCTTAACAAATGCATGCCAATACCCATTGATCATGCATGAATACATGGATACATAGAGCTATGCCTTATGATTTCTTGATCCAACTCCGCCATCATGATCCTCGCCTCCCCCTCCTTTCAACCACCACCAAGAATCAATGGCCGACACCTCCGATAGAATCACGACATTACACCCTTCCTTCACTGTAGCATGACGACACAACCTCCAAATTGGCACCGCACATCACCAAAACATGCCCATGCGTGCACCTATCCCCCACTAAGCCAAAGCAACCAACGACAATGCCTAATGTTGCTTAAATCCATCCCAAGATCGAACCTTAGCCTTCACTGTTTAAAAATGAGCAAGCCAAATCATGCTCGAACACACCGAAACAGATGTGGGATCGAAGAGAGTGTGCACACGAGTCTACGAAGTCTAGTTTCATGATTTTTTAGGTTTGAATGGGTTTGATTTAATTTTTTTTAAATTGAAGATCTTTATTTTTTTCCACATGCTGGAATGAATATAAGAAGGAGAGTGGCGGGAAAACTAAAATGATGGGTACGGGTTTGAACAGGTAAGGGCATGGGGTGATGCAAATGAACAAGGCTATGAAGTCAAATCCAAGTAAATAGATTATTTAAATTCAAAAATAACTATCTATACAATTTTGGACCCCAATCGTAATGTGTCGACTAGCGTTCTGTATGTTATACCATTATTTCGAACACAATGGAACTAGTTTCGAGGCCTAATTCAATGTATGCAAAAGATAGGTTTTTGAACCTAATTATTATGTTAAACCTATGATATTAATTTCAACACGTTTCAATCTCGCACGGCCAAACGGTACTTCTAATCACTATAAAATTTGACGGCGTAATATAATTTATTATTAGGGATCCAATAAATCTGGTTTCGTTAAAATCCGAGACTCTACCCCAAAAGGCTATTTTTATATGTTATTAAAACGAATTATTTTCAAAATCAATTAAATCACTTTTAATTCTATTTTAAAAGTTTTATTCCTTCATTCTTATTATAGAAATTAAATAAGCCTTTAAATCATTTTTATCCAACTTAAAACCTAAGATTCAATTATTTAAACGATTTTCAATTATTAAATTCAACAATTAAATTATCCAATAAATCGCTACATTCGAAATTCGAGTTATTTAATCTATAAAATTACCTTTTCAATATTTAAAATTAATTAAATATTCTAATTTCAAATAACTAAAATTCTGGGTCGTTACAGTATGCCTTGCTTTACCATGGAAATTCATCTCAAAACACCTCATAAACTCTTCCCAAGTAATCTCCCCCTCAACGGTCTCTATCACTACTACGTCCCACCAATTTAGAGCCTCCATGTGTAAGTGCCAAGCAGCATGCTATCTCCTAACGTCATCTGCAAGTCCCATCAATCCAAAAATCTTCTCACATGTGTGGATCCATGCCTTTGTGAGTCCATGACTTCTGAGTCCATATACAACTCGAACCCCACATACGATTTCCCTCCCAGACTTGCAAATTCCTTATATAGCTTGACTAAGTCGGCGGTAGTTGGATGGTCAAGAACTACACCTGGCTCCTGCTCTACGGGTCCCTTGTTTGGATTAAGCTCGGCTTGTCCTCTTACTTGCAGATACCGGTAGAACTAAATCATAACGTTCATTCCTGGAATCTCAACTGCATCACCTAAGCCACAACCAGTAGGATCGTTCATCCTCTCTATCTGCGATTTAGGAATTATTCTCAAAATTTCCACCAATAGTACTAGCAAGAGTAAGGGAAAGCATTTTTCTATATTATACTTATATATAAAATATTTGGAATTTTTTTTACCTACACACACATGTATATACTTTAAAGAAACCTATTTTAAAAACTTTCTGAAAAAGTTTTGAAATACTATTTTTTTAACAAAAAATTTCAAGTACTTTCTCTCGGTACATACCTAATTTCTAAGGAATTTTAAACCTATTTTCTAGTACCTAGAGTGTCAACTCACACCTCCCGATACACCGATCCAGAGCTTAAGGTGAATTTCGAACTTATGTCGGTGTCAAGATGTAGGAGCTACCAAGTTTTTAAACATCGCAGAGACTAAGAATAAAAGGATAAAATGTAAGACACTCTACACTTTCAGATCTTACAGCGAAAACAAATAAATATAAAACAGAAAATAGTGATCATAGGAAATATCCTCTAAAACACAGTCTCAAAACATATATAGTCATAATCAGAGTCTATAAAAGTACAACAATAGTCTGATAAATAGTTACATGGAGAGTGATGGAAAATGATAACCAACTCCGATGCCAAGTTCGTCTCTCCACGACTTATCTCTAGGCCTACTACTCGTTGCCCTATACTCCTATTGTAGAGGAAAAATAAAGGAAAAGAGCGGGTCAGACAAAATTTTAGCGAATGAGTTACATCATTATATATGGTGTCGCATGAAATTAACTTTATTAATACTCTATTTAACCTAGGGTATTCAACTTGTGCTTGTGAACTACTTACTCAATTAGTTTCATTTACACAAGGGATATATTTATTAACATACCTACGCCAACATCTTGTGACGGCTTATACATAGGATCAAATAACTAATCAAATCCTCAAAATAACTATGGACTGGCTAATAACTACTAGAACTTCCAACATATGATCACCTACAATATTAAACTCAGAACTACTTTCCCAAATTATGACTATATTTTTTATATTTATGCATTGAAGGGAGACCGCATTGCCAGTCATGCCAAAGACGTCTCAAGGATGCTGCATCCATGCCTACCTCTCAATGACAATGTAACGCCGTTTATTGCACTGTGCTGGGACCCGTCAACAACATAGTAACACATCCACGCCGCTGTGCGTACCAGCGAACTCCCGTTAGTGCAAGGCCACACACTTCTCCGGGCATCATCGTCAGTGCACACATATACCATAGAACCTCGTGAGTGCAATTTGCAATAGAATCGCCCCTGTCAAATATCGACCCCACTAAATAAATAGTGGCTAGTCCTTTTTGCCAGCGTACACATTTGTCCGATCCAAGAATCGCAAACCTAGGGAACTAATTTCCCTACTTACACTAACATTTGTATAATACACACATACATATAATTATAAACTTGGGCCTTAGGCTGAGATTCAGTCTCACATGTAACACGTCGTTGGTCACTGGAGCGGTCTACCGCTTACTATCAACTAGCTCCAGTGAGCTTGTAGACCATCGTAGTAGTTTTTAATTAATTTATTCATTTAATTGTTATATATTCTTTGATAATCATGAATTTGTAATTATAGTGCATCCTATTTTGTCAATCTATAATCTTCGATGTTTTTAATTTCAATTTCTAATAGTTTAATAAGCTTGTTCTTTAGCAAAAAAAAATAAATTGGGCATAGAACTAACAAGATATTCAACCCAAACCAATTTTTATCCAATAGATTTACTTTATCCAGATTTAGATTAGATAGGAGTAAAAATTCAAATAGGTTAAATTCTTGTTTATTTTTTAATTTATTACACTTACTAGATAAATAATATTTTTGATTTAACATAAACCAATTTAAGATCAAATAGGATATAAATAAACTAAATTATATATAAATCTCCATATTGATTGTGAACCCACTCACCTTTGGAAAGCTATCCCCCTTTCAGTACGCTTTGAATCGACTCCGCTTGGTGTAGAGCTCCTCTTGATTTAATTTGATTTCTCCTTATTTAATTTATTGAATTTAAATTTTGCTTTGTTTTGAAGAATTTTCGATTTAAAGAGAAAGATGGCTCGAATTTTAGAGAGAAGGAGTATTGTTACGCTTTGATTTAATTAGGGTTCTATAGCAGCTTAGGGTATACAAAAGGGTAGGAAGTAATCAGAATAAATCAATCAAGTTGTATCAAATCATCGCCTTTTGGCCAAACCAAACCTTAACTTGAAAGTGATGACCGGTTGACCGCTACGGGTCGACTGGTCCAACCAATCGTGTCGACCGTTGGAACTTTCCTAATTTAAATATTTCCTTTCTAATATTTAATTATTTTTTTTCCAAATTTTCAAACACTAATAATTTATTCATATTAGCTCTGATTGCAAAATATTATGTATGAAAATTGTCCAGAAAACTACTACGAACACAATGGTGGGAGATATGTAGCCAAATTCAGACATTTGTAAGAATTCCATTTTTATCCTTGTTATATTTAATTCTTTCTTTAAATTTCTGGTTACATTTTACAGGTGTTACATTCTTCCTCGTCATAAAGTCTAGAATCACTAAGGAGTCACTCGGTTCAAATGCTGAATAACATTTATTCCAAAATTATATTTCTGTGAAAACGACGAATGCTTTGGATCAAGTCAAGTGATATTATTCTAGCTACTCAAGATTTAGTAGTTGATCAATTATCCTCTTTGAAGTATCATATCTATTTCAAGAGCTTTCGTTCCTTGCTTTAAACAGTGGTCGAACCATTCCTTTCTTTGCAGTAAAGTTAAAGTTCTTAACTCTCTCGATGCTTCATTATACCTTGATCAAGTAGGCTTCACTTAGTTGATGATCAAAACATGTTAGTACCGTCCATAATCATGTCAGTGTCGACATAATTTCTAAATATTGTTATGTATACTCTAACATTTTGACAATTTTCCTTGCTTGAATTCAATTCTAGCAAGCATTGTTTTCTCTCGCAAATCCAATTTCCAGTTACCATATTTTTGGCCTTCACTGTCACTACCTCCAAGTTGATTGCCATCATCGTCTTTAGCGCTGCCCCAACCAATCCTACTCCCAGCAACATCATGCCAATTTCATCATCAACACCATGTCGTGGTAATCGTTGACACCACCTTGTAGTTACGTATTCATTGTCGACCACATTTGCAGTTGAATTGATATGCCGACTCTAGGGATAATTCCATTTATACGAGGTTGACACCAAGCCATATAGGTTTGCACCCAAGTTCTCCTTATTATCCTTGCTTGGTGTCAACTTTCTATTTCCATAGCCCAAGCTTTAAGATTTTCCTATAGTCGGCTTTGGTTTTGCATATGCGATATTCTTTCACAAACAATAGTGATGTAACTATTTTAGTCAAACTTGGTCGAATGTGAATTGATGGATCAATTTTGGTGAGGAAGTTTTGAGGAACAGTCGTATTGAATGCACATTGGCATCCAAATAGGACACGCATACCAACATTTAAAGCTAAAGACCATAATGTTGTGTTCCTGCAAAGAAACCTCAGCATCGCTGTGGACAATGGTATCATTATCGTAAATTTTATGATGACCGGCAAAATCCGACACATAGTTCCACAGTGCAATGGAGCTCGTTTGGCAACATGAGTGAACCATCTAAATAGATATTCATGTACACCATGCTCTAAACACGAGACACACACTGCATTGATTGATATCACACTACTTTGATAAACGTGCAAAATCCGATTGGTCAATACATGTTGATATTCGTTGGATTCTATACATCGGCTGCATGGGTTTCTATTAAAGCAATTCATAAAAATAAAAAATATCTAACCTCTTCCACCATCAAGCTTTTTGGTTCAAAATGACCCCAAGATCTCCTCACCTTAAAGTCAGCACCATCTCTTCTACCCTCCAAAGGTAAACTCTTCTACTATTTAAACCGATATGTCCACTACATCCGAATCGTGGAGATTTATAACTCAAGAACTTCATCTTCAGGCCCATCCAACCATACAGTCTCATGATCAAGCTCCTCAAATAGACGAACTGCTTGATCTTAATGGTCTAGGTAATCCCCAAGATCAAACACCATTCAAATTGACTTTACTGGTAATCCATTCAACAACTCTTAAACATGGGATTCCTAAGGACAAGGTCCTCTTACCAACAGCCGGTCAAAGTGCTGATCTCCCTCCTCCAGGCTATACAACATGTCATAGGCATATGTGCCTGTCTAGAGCCATGCTACCATTCAACGACTTTCTCAAACTCTTTCTTCAAGAGATCGGGCTAGCTCCTACACAAGTACAAACCAATGAGTATGACCTGCTAAATTATCCATACATCATTTTCATGATGCAACTAAATCATCCTCCAACATTTGGAGAACTCATTTTCCTTTTGAGCTTCAAAAAAGGCAAGATTCAACTTCTTTGCCAATAGTTGAAGCGTATATCTCCTACAGAGTCATAGAAGAACTCCTAACAACCGCATTCATTTCAAGAGTGGATACTTTGGTTCATTGTCCAAGATGTTTCAACCGTTTTTAGTTGTTCAACTGTAAGTCTTCTTATCTAATATTCCATCACACTTGGGTTTTCTCTAACCAAGCATCTAATAATTTTTTATGTACTTCATAGATCTCCCCTAATAAGAAGTCATTAATGCCTTGCCAAAGCTTTAGAGTTCTTAAAGTGGATTGATCATGAACTTTGTATAACTTCTTATCTTCTCACAAATGCTAGACTTCATCTCCCTTTCTACATAATGTCAGGAGTGTGATTCCTAACAGACTCCCCATCAAAAGACCTTGAGCCACTACCAGACCCTCTGCCCTACCTACAGCCTGATAAAAAAGATCAAGGGATGAAGAGGTTCAAGAAGGCGAGCCTAATCTAGGAAGGTAAGAGATAAGAGAAGAAGAAAATATAGTTAAGGAAAGAGATGAATGAATAGAGGATGGAGGAGACAAAGGAGGAGACGAGGAAAGAGGAGATGAAGAGGAAGATAAGGATGACGATGATGAGGAATGTGACCTTTGCAAGAACAAGCCATATAGAGATACATCTCCTAAGGGGACTATAGTCATATCATCTACCTGTCCAAAATAGTTAATTATTAATTCTTCATAGCTTGCTTGTGGACTGAGCTTGAACCTATTGAAGAAGTAATTCCTCCTACAGGCTCCTTCGAGAACATCTTTTGTTCCATAGGCGATCGTAGGAACTTGTCATCTTTTGGCTCTGCGAGAATAAGCTTTTGAGATATTCTAAACACCAGCCCTCATAAATTCAGCTTCTTATCTAGGGATATTCTTGCGACCACCGAAGGTGACAAAACTCCATCTCTCGGACCCCTCAAGTATGGTTCGTAAGTTTCCCACAGAAATACCAACACCTCACACAATTTAGGACTATAAGCACAAACACTTAGCATTCTTTCTTAACTAAGTGCCTCAATTCTGACATAATTCTTCTTCTGTGCATGTATAATGGGTAGTGAATGCTTTAGGCCACTTCGTTGAAGCATAGACCAATATCGCTCCTTAACTTCGAAGGTTTATTACCAATAACCTAGCTCTCATCAGGAGTCGGATTCTGAAAGGAGGAGAAAGTAAAAGGAGCACTAAGATGTAGAGGATAAGGAGTGCTTTTGCGATGATCAGTAGCGATGCGACGTTGAATGAAAACCGCACTACCTAGATGTACAATGGGATTCACATGAACACTCTCGGCATGACTTCAACCCTTATAAGTCATGCTCTCATTACCAATCTTCTTAGCAATAACCTTCATCGTCCCAACCTCCTACCACTACTATTTTTTCCTCCCATTAATCCAAAGTAATGAACCTTACAAAAAAGCTTTCACCTCATAAGGCGGTATAGGAACTTTAAGTCATGCTGCTCCTCCTCAACCCATTAAGGGTCAATCTTCAGCTATTACCACAAATACGTAGGCAGCTCTGCCTAATTTTTGCATAGATGGGGTATTTTCAATTGCAACATATAGAGCATCTCAAGAAAATAAGTTGACGAAGGCCTCAACAAACAGAAAGAAGTTATGGAGCAAGTGCTCGAATGAAAAATGTTTGCAAAAGTCCTATGCGACATCAACCGGGCTAACCAGTTGATTATATGTTCCTTTGACTTAGAGAGGGCTAATCATAATAATATATACAAGGCTAAGAGCTAGATGAAATTACAAAGGAAAGGGATGAAGCAACAAAATCAGCCAAACACTCTAAAGAGAGAATAACCGAGCTATCCATAACTGATTAGCTAGAGACTGATCATGCTACGAATATTAATCTTTAGGAATAGCACAGACCTAAAGATGAATAATACTTCAAAATGAAGTAAAAAAGCTTAAACCTGACTTGAGGGCCGAGTCAGAATCTAAGGTCCAAGTCCAAATCGAGCTTGTTAGCTAAAGAAGAAATTACAAACCTCAAAGAAAAGGAAATTAAAACCGAGGAGGATACGAAAACTAATCTCCTTTAAATCTTTGCCAATGAAATATGGAATTGCTTAGAGGAAGCTATCCGGTCATATTGGCGATGCTAGGGAAAGATCCTCTATAAAGTAGATAAAGCCGGTCATGGCGTTGATGAATACCATCTGAAATCAATTTTTCTAGATGAAGACAATCTTGTGGCCTGGGAAAAGGAAAACTAATCTTGGCAGTATAAGATGCGGTATGGAAGACAATTGTTGAGACTCTTACCAGTTCCAGTGCATCAGACCATGTGGAAACTTCTGCTTCAACTTCAAAAGAGCTCTCAATAGACATCATAACTTCCATTTTGACCACCTCTAAGGCCCCCATTACTAAAATGCATGTTTCTACTGCATTTAATGATGATACTCCACATCTCCCTCTTTTGGTTGCTCAACCGATCCAACTGCTCCTAAGGAGGGAGAAGTCGTTAGGCCCCCATCAAAGGACACTCCAACTGACCAAAGTATATCTTTAGTCTCTTCGGTCATTGGGAAACTTCAGTACTTTCCTAAAGATGTCACTCATTTATACCTTTCTCTCTGTCAAGCTATAGGTCATCCATTGTCACTGGCACAAACTCAAAAAAGATAGGGGTGTTGGAAGCGTTAGTGGACGTAGCTCAATCCTTAAAAGAGGCGGTGACCATCATTAGCATGAAGGACCTTGAATCTATTACAATGGTGGAGAGCCTGAAGCACTACTTTGACAAAATTAAGGTCAAAAGGGGACGTGGAACAGAGAAGTTCCTGGCCTACTCGGACAAATCCATGACTACTTCTAAAATCCCCCTTTGAAAATCCAGCCTCCCCAAGGTCACGATGCCGATACCTCAAAACCACGAATCCTACCTCCGAAAAACTCAAAGACCCCCTCTACTAGATAGTCGAGGAGGAATCCTATCCATTTTAGGAAAGCTCTATAGAGAATAGGAAGAGAAAGATGAAGTAAAGGTTGTCATAAAAAAGCACTACGCCAAGCTAGCTATTAGGTGCAACAAACGAGGGAGAGGGAAGTGGGTGATCAACTCGATTTTTGAAGATGCTTTCTTTTGGCCTTTCTTTTATTTTGTTCTATTTGACATTTCCAATATAGGCCATCATTGGTTAGGAGCGACCCCCATAGCACTTATGCAATTGATATATAGATAAAAGATGTCTTTTGTTCAATCTTTTTCGTATTTACATTATTATTCCTTTTGTTTGATTTACCTATGTATCTTCTCACATGTATAATATAATCATCTGCAAGTCAATTGCATTTACATTATATATGCCTCTATCTGTGCAATACCATTATCTATTATAACTCTTATACATATAATTAAATTTTTGCAATTGTTCAACATTATTTTATTACATAGCTCTGTTTATTATTGCTAATATATTTCTTTCTTTGCTAAAAAACACTATATTTCTCTGGCTAACAATACGTATCTTTAGCTGGGTGCACCTCCATCAACTTTAAGTAGAGCTATGTCACTATGGCCAATTTTATGGCCAACATTGTTTATCTTTGCTTGGACATACTCCGATCGGTCGTAAATAAGGATGTATTTACAAAATCTGTTAGTTTCCCACCATTTTCAGTCTTTATGAAATAGAAGTTTAGAAATCTTCTTTGGACATCCAACCTTAATTTCACCTATCTTCATTATAATCGTGGATACTTTATCAATCAATCTCGTTTATCATCAGCCAATATATCACATTAGGTTGTAAACGTGGCTATACCTACAAAAAATTCAGTTATGTACTAAATCCTATCTCCAGGAATAAGGGTTTCGCATGCCTATCTCTGAGCATCCATGTAACGACCCGCCTTTCATTTCATAGATCATTAAGAAGAAAGAAAGGGATAGAAAGGAGAAAAGATAGAAAAGGAAGAACCAAAAAACATCAGAATCTCACAGCGGAACGAATAAATTATATTATATCAATAAGATATTACATAATATCATATACATCAGAGTTAAACAGTTAATACAACACAATCTAGACAGTTATAAACACATGTCTAGATGTTACAACTCAAGTACATCACAGAGAAACAGATACAACTCAAACATAATGGCATCACGATATAGCTACAAACGCTGAAGCCTCCTGCTCTCGGGTCAGACCGAGTATTACAGATTTTCAAGTAAGGACATTCTAGAGCTCGAGGGGCGAGCTGGATGGCATGAACATATGGAGTGTATTCCGCTGTGATACATTGTCGTTTATCTGGGACAAGTTATTTTAACTGCCCAGTGGTTGTGAAATGTTATAACTCTGATGTATTAATGTATATTAACTAATACAATTTTCCTTTGTATAACTGTTATTTTATTTGGTATTATATCTTGATCCACTGTGAATGTGAGATTCTGTATTTCTTTCTGTTTCTTCTTCTATCTGTTTCAGACTGAGTATTATAGTATATAGGATTTGATGTTGTTCCATTTTCTTTTTCTACCTTCTTCTTCTTTTAACCCTAATGATTCGATTTTTCGGGCATTGAAAAATTGGGTTGTTACAATCCATCTTCGACCTCTCTTATCTTTGGGCATTGATAAAACAATTTCACCAACCATCTTCGCTTATCTTCGGTCGAGCGCATCTTGCCAAGTTGTAAGCGTAGTTTTGTTTGCAAAATTTTCAATTATAAACTAGTTTCTATCTTTGAGAATTGATGTTTCGGATGCCTATCTCTGGGTATTCATTCTCGATCTCACATGCTCTGGGCATTAAACAAGAGCACTTATCGACCATCTATGCCTATCTTCTGCCAAATGAGTCTTGCTATGCCGTTAATATGGTCGTTCTTACAAAAAGATACAATTTTATGTGAGTTCCTATCTCCAGGATCGTGTGTCTTTGATTTCTATCTTTAGTCATTAATTCTTGACCTAGCCAATATCTGGCACTGGTCAAAAATTAGAAGTGTAAAGGCAATCATTCGATCGACCGCAGTAAGATTATTCTACTTCGACTCGATCATGGTTATAGAGTTAGGGGTATCTTAAATAATTTCTATTATATACTTTATTATAATAAGTTATATTAAGCAATTATTTATTTTAAGTATATTAAATAGAAATTTCTTAAATGCTACGTTTTGTGATAGTAATTACAATGTATTTTAATCATGAGCAATTTGTTACAATATTATAAACATATCGTTTCAAATATTCAATAAAGATATATCAAGCCTAGATATCGATACATCTACATAGACTAGTATGTAATGCTATCTAAATGTTTGATAGTGTATTACTCATTGCTACTGGGGAAAACAAGGGTTACATACGGATAGTTATCGAATAATAATGGAAAGACCCACTCAAGCATTTTTTTGTTAGTTGATATAACTAAGGTCAAATAGAGAATATTGAAGTGATGATGTTACATATTTCTCCCAACTTGAGAATACTATTCAACTTCAATGTGGACACTTCACTTTGGTTATAGTTAAATCATGGCATGATGTCCGTTGAATGACTATAGTTAGGGCTGGGTTGTAGAATTAGAAGCAAAATACTATTCAATAGAGTTTTTGTCTCTTTAGTTATATGTGGTTAGTATCATGGTAAACTATAGTCAACTCAAAGTCAAAATCTCTGGACAAAGTAGTACGGTTAATAATAAATGTAATTATTGAATGAAGGACTTTGTTTTTGGACTTACAAATTTGAATGTGGACGATGTTGGAATTTTGATCAAAAACCAAATTCAATCGGTCCTAACGTGATATAGTTTTGACAAAAAGAATTGGTATAAATAATCATAACTACCGGGTACCTCTTATAATAAATAAATTTTGATTTTACTAAAAGATGCGTAAGTGATAATTTCTACCAAAATGTCACACCATTATCTAAGATGACGTGTGAACATTAATATTTGAATGATTCAATATTATCGCTAACTGCATTTACACCTTTGAGTTGTACAAAAAAAATACTCTTAATGGACCATACAATTTTATTAATTTTTATTTTTTGAAAATTTTAACTAAATTAATATTTATGAATAATGAATTATTAAATTCTATTTGATTTGTTTGAATACCATTAATATTTTAATAAAGTGCACATATAAAAGTTATAAACGTGCGAATCGATATATGATATCGATAGAATGTTTAAACTAGATTTAAATGAGATTAACGCTGATTAGATTTCAAAATTTTAGGGGACCAGACCCACCATGTCCGTGCTATAGTTGGCCAAAATTGAGAAGGAGAGGAGGAGTTTTAGTTTTAAAATGAAAAGGAAAATCATAATCATAGGAAGGTGAATCACATCTCTCTTTAATTATAATTTATTTCCTTCTTTAAGAGATTTTACTTTGGCATTATGCACTCTTTCCTGACATCTCATTCCAACGAAAAATTTCATGGTGGCCCAGGGTTTATAGTTCCAAAACAAAATCAAACAAAAATTAAAATAAAAGGTGGTTATCTCTTCATTGTTGCAAGATCTAAAGATTGACTCATTGAATCTATGAATCCTTTTATTATTCTTGATGCTTATTTTGGTTGCATCTAAATTCAACTTTCTATTTTATTTAAATAAAAGTTCATCATGTTTTTTGGTTTGAATCTTCCACCTCTTATATCTATTTTATTTGTATGAATTTGCAATATATTTTGGATCTCTACTTTCCTCCCTTAAATTAGTTGTATGTTATTCTTGTTATATGTTTTTAACACCTCATTGTCATTCTCTTTTATAGTTCCTTAAGTTAACAATTGGATCTAAGTTAGATAAATTTTATTATTTGAAGCTATGTCTATCTAATTACGAACTAATTGAATACATTTGTTACATTCTGTTTTGATTCTAAAACATTGATTTAATTGTTGTTACACGTATGTATATAAACACACACACACACACACACACATATCTGTGTGTGTGTTCTTAATTTGAAGTTTACAAAATGGACTTCTATGTAATTGTTATAATTTAGATTTAAACCATCCCTTAATTAAAACTAACTTTAAATTTTTACTTTAACTTTAAAACATGTCGGAAAATCAAAGTCTATCTTAATGTAAAAAATATACATACATTTGTATGTGTGTGTGAAATAAATCTTATTTTACAAAAAAGTATCCTGGATGAAAAATGTATATATAAAGTGGAAACATGTCTGTTGTAGTGTAAACCCCAACACCTAAACACATTAATATTATAATTTACACTTCCTGTATGTTACACTTGCATTTTCTTAGGTGAATGCATTTGACACACTCATTACAACATACAAACAACTTAAATAAAACTCAAACTATTTCAAAATAATGAAATAGAATGAAGATTTTATTTAAAATTTTAGATTGGACCTAAAAATACATTTAGGCATCATAGGTTAAACTATAATCAAAATGGAATAAATTCACCTATTTATCCTGCTTTTGACTGACTAGGATGATGTGCATGAATCAAAGGAGTTCATTGGCACCTATCTTTGGGTAACTAGACCTTTAGTTTTTCAAAACATAGTGCCTCGTTACGCTGCTGATCACGAAGCATAAAGTTAGATTTTTGAGAAAACATTTCCATTGTTTCCAAAAGCCAACTTTATTTATAAACAAATGAATGACAAAATCTGCCTCGTTATATCTCATCTCGTAAATCAGGAAGTTTTATTTGCAGAAAATAAATAAATCTATACATCAAAGGCATATGTATAAAGAGCTTTGTATCTCTGGTTGGTTCTTCTAAGCTCAGGAAGGGGAATCAATGGCATTCGATTCTCCCCGTGAATCTGATCAATTACTTTTGTGCTTTGAAAACAGACATACATATATGTTGCGGTAAAACTTTGACTTCTCCATTGGTGAAATTACATTGTAGATGCTCGTTATTCCATGGCCATAGAATTAGGATCTTGTTAATTGTCAATAGCCTAAAATTTTATCTCCAAGCTTCTGTTCAAGCACATAGTGAACTTTCCAATTTGGATCGAAAGTGCCCCATACCAAGAAAGACCTATTTCAAAATGAGGTCGCCTATCTCAAAGGTGTAGTTTCTGACCTTGGTATTAAATTTCCTTGCCACTCTTTTTTAGTGAGCAACTGCCCCCATTTTAGCCTCTTCTCATTTTTCATTGACCAAGTCGAGGAGCTTAAGTAAGAGTTCCTTGTTTGTCTTGGTATATCATAATGCTTTCTTTAGTGAAAAGGAACTGCTAATTCAATGGAAACCAAGGCCTCGGCCCTATAGGCCAAAGAAAATGAAGTATGTCGAGTCATAGACTTATGGTTCATTCTATAAGCATATGATGCTAGTGGTAACTCACCAAACCAGTTTCCTTTGGCTTTCATCAATCATTTCTTTATGATGGATTTGATGATCTTGTTCACTACGTCCACCTATCCATCCCTTTTGGGTGTACTACTACTGAAAAACACTTCTTAATTCAGTGCCGATTACAGAAGTCTTTGAATTTGGAACCCTCAAATTGAGTTCCACTATCAATAATGATCTTCTTAGGAACTCCACATCTACATAAGATATGTTCACCATAAAGTTGATAAAAAAATTTATAGTTGTCATGGTTAACGGTTTCGCTTCAGCCCACTTTATGAAGTATCCCACAACTATAATAGTATACTTCGCTCCTCCTTTCGACATTGGTAACACACCAAATATATCAGTTCCCCAAATGATAAACAGTTATAGGCCAACCATATGCATAATCATTATAGATGAGGTTCTCGGTATCTTGGCAAACCTTTAGCATCTATCACATCGTCTAGTGTAATTAGCAGCATCTCGGTTGATTGTTGGCCGAAAGTATCGATAATGAAGAAACTTCTTTTCCAAAATCTATCCCCAATGTGATCACTGTAGCTTCCTTCATGCACATCCTCAAGGATTTTATTAGCTTCATCTTTGGTGAAACACCATAGCAAGGGGCCAGAAGTCTTCTCCTATATAGCACTCCTTCTTGCATAATAAATCATGGTAATTTACACTTGAGTTTTTATTGTTCATTTCTTCCAGTTGGGAGAGTTTCCTTTAGTAAATAATGTTTTATTAGAGTCATCTATGACTCATTTTCTTCCTTGGCATCCAAGATACAATCAACATCCATTTGATTGATTCTTAAATCTGATAAAATCTCTACAAGAATGAGTCTTATAATCTGTGCATCCCTAGAACTGGCTTGTTTGGCAAATGTATCAGCTTTCATATTCTGTTCCCCAGGTATGTCCATTATCTATAGTGCTCAATCTCATTCGATAGTTGAAGTACTTTGGTCCAGCAAGGGGAAATTCTTGCCCCCTCGTCTAGAATTCTTCCTTAACTTAACAACCACCAATATGGATTCGCCGAATATATGTAGTGTTCCAACCCTAGGTTCTTTTGCTATTTTGAGCCTCCAATTAACGCTTCATATTCAGCTTTGTAGTTTGTCATTGGGAACTCTAGCTTCAACGCATAACATATTTTCCATCCTTCTGAGGTTGCGAGAATCACTCCTACCTCAGAACTACGTTCATTGGAGGCTCCATCTACATAAAATTTCCAATGGGATAGTTAGAACACATTTTACTCTACTTCTCCATCCTGGATGGTGAATTCAACAATGAAATCAGTTAATGCCTTTTTTGTATCGCCTTCATGTGATGGTAGGTTATATCATATTGACTAAGCCTGATATTCCATAGCAATCTCCCTAAGGTCTTGGATCGATGTAGTACTTTCCTCAATCGTTGATCAATCAGGACTTTTATGGAGTGAGCCTAGAAGTATGGTCGTAACTTCCTTGAAGTAATCGATAAGAAGTATGCCAGCTTCTTTAGCTTTGGATGATTAATTTTCTCTCTGCTAAACCGCTTGATGATGCAATATATGAGCCTTTGGATTTTAGACTCCTCACATACCAAGCTTGCACACAGTGCATCAGAAGATAGTGCTAAGTAAATAAATAGATCTTCTCCTTCCAAAGGCTTCAACAAGATTCGTTGTGTCTAATATGCTCTAGTGATTTCTGGAAAGCTTCCTTACATTCCTTCATCCAAACAAACTTGCCTCTTTTCTTCTTGAGGGCTTCAAAAGATGTTATACATTTTCTGTTGCTTTCAAAATAAATCACTCAGTGCGATGACCTTCCCGTTCAAGCTCTATACTCTCTCTCCTTGTCCTTAGGGTGGTAACCTTTTTCAATTCTTTGATCTACTCTGGTTAATTTTCAATGCACCTTGAGTTTACAATGAAACCCTAAACTTTCCTGATGTGACTCCAAAAGAACATTTCAACGATTCAACTTCATTCCATACTTCGCAAGTGCATGAAACATCCTTAAGAGGTAGTTCATGTGATTCATTGATCGCTGTGACTTCACAAGCATATCATCCACATAGTCCTCGATAGTCCATCCGATTTAATCTTTGAACATCTTATTTACTAATCACTTGTAAGTAACTCCAGCGTTCTTCAAACTAAAGACATCACTCGACAATAGTATAGCCCTAAATCAGTAATAAAACTTGTACGATCCTAACTTGGAATACGCATTGCTATTTGGTTATAGTTGGAGTATGCATTCTTAAAGTATAGCAATTTCGGGCATGCTTTATTCAAGTCCGACCAATCGATGCATGTCCACTACTTTCCATTCGACTTCTTGATCAATACACTATTTGACACCTATTCAGGGAATAGCACATTGCGGATGAAGTCTTGACTTCATCGTATCCGCCTCTTCTTTCAGTGCGACGGATATCTTCAAACCCAGGCTGCGTCTTTTCTACTTCACAGGGGGCATCTTGGATACACATTCAATGCATGGCATGTTATCTCCACCAAAATTACACAAGGTTTGGGATGCGTCTAGGAAAACACATATAGGTTTGCTCGGGGAAACCATACTAACTCCTTTTTCATCTTTATTTCGAGCTAGGATCTGATCTTGAGAACTTGAGTAGGATCATCATCCTCGATAAGGATGTTGACCATCAGTTCTCGTGGTACCACCCTCGCATCCTCTAGCTCTTTCGGGGGTTAGGTTTATAAAATGTACTATGGCACCTGAACCTGGGCTTGGCTAGTGGTTGTTATGCATCAATAGTCTTATTGTGGATGACTTTCTCTGCATCCTTTCCTTTCTCGCGTTGTTTTTTCTCTTTAAGCTCTATGACATAACATTCTTGACCAGTGCTTTAGTTGCCTTGAATAACCTCAACTCCATTCTCGATAGGTAGCATCAACATTAAACTCCATAGTGCAAATGCTATTTCTAAAATTAGCAAGGGTCAATTGGCCCAAAAAAGCATTATAGGTCGAAAATCCACCGATCACGACAAATGTCTGAACCCGTACTATCTTATAATCTCTTTCGCCTAACTCTACGGACAAATTAATACAACCAATAGGCTCTTTCGTCTATTTGGTAAACCTTGGATACGAGATTTACATGGCATCAGATCCTTCGGGCTGATCTTCATCTAATTAAAGGTTTTCTTAGACAAAATATTGGCCAAGTTTCTACTATTAATCAAAACTCAGTGCATTGTCGTCGATCCAACAATGACCGTTATCACCATAGGATCAAGCATCAGCAATTCTATCCTATTGGCATCTATATGTCGGAAAATGATGTCATCATTCATCATCCTTTACAAGTATCCTGAGGCACATGCTTCATTGAACTACCATACCTCTCCATTTCGTTTTAGCTTTTCTCTACTGGGTGGGGTCCTCAAGATATTTATAGAAATCCTTATTTAGGTTATCTTGGCCCTTTTCCACTAGACCCAGGCTGATTCCTTTATGCATTTTGCCATTAGGGTCTATCATTTATCTATCCGCCAAGTTGCGGATTGCATACATATTGTTGTAGTTTCTTCTTTCGATTCAAACCTTCGATTACATCCCTTAAACGAAGACTCTCTTTGGTATTGTGCTCATGGGTCTTATGGAAGCAATAATACTTCCTCAAGCATCGTTTAGCTTTAGTTTCCTTAATTCGAGGCGGCTTCTTATAATTCTTTATACCTTGCATGGCAAGGTAGAAGTTCTTAACCAAATCATTTAAGAGAGTGTAATATCTCGACTTCATATACCTCAAATGCTTCTCGTTGTCCTACTTTTCCACCAACACCTTGTATTTTCCTCTTTGGATTATTATTTCTAATATTTATAGCAACGTTGTTGTTGCGCTCACTAATTAAGCAACATTGCTCTTCACTACATCATTTGACTGTCTATCACTAATCGGTCCTATGGCTCGGTCTTGCGCTTCTAAGCATAGAAAATGGGATGCCTTTGGTAAAACTTCTCCATGGTAAGCGGTTGTTTTCTTTGAAGCCATCTGCCAAAGTTAATATTAGGGCCCCTCGGATCAAGGACATCAAGATAGTATCTTCCCTCAGATTACTTACTTCAGTCACTTTGGTGTTGAATCATTTTAGGAAATCCTTTAGAATTTCTTTGAAACTTTGATGGACATTCGACAAGAACATCACATTCTTTTGCTGAGCAGTATGAAGTCTGAACTGCTTTATTAACTTCTTTGCTGACTGATCGAAAGATGATATTGACTTCGACGCGAGTCGAGTGAACCACATCGTGGCTACTCCATCGAAAAATATAGAAAACCACCTACATCTTCCTATGGCAGTTGCTCGAGCACCATCCATGTGTCATCCATACTTTAGAAGATGCTGTCTTGGACTAAACGTTACATGATAAGACAATATCATTAGCTTCACAAACTTTCTACAATAACTCTATATAGAACATTATCAGTGAAAGGGGCCTGGCTAAGCGATGTGCCCCACTCATCATTGATTCTATGATATTTTCATTCGGCAGCCTCCTCACCATATCCGCTATATAGTGCTACTTGTTTTTGTAGTTGGATGGTGATTGTTAGGAACAACTTCGCGTGTTTGACTTTGCAAATGTTCTTAGTTAGTTTCATAATGTCTGGGTTCCTCTGGCTCTAGGAGAGTTATTCATGTAGACTCTCTATGATGCCTTATCGGTCTTGTGGCATTCTCTTGAACACCATCATTCTATGCACTAATATCATATATTTCATCGTCTTCGGCACTGTAGAAATGTCATACATTGTCAGAAATGTTAGAAATGCAGATTACGGATCTTAAGGCTAGGATAAACACTAGAGGAGGGGTGAATAGAGTTTTAAGGAATTACTAAATCCTTTTGAGTTTATGTTAATTTGAACACAAATGTATGCAATACTCAGACACAGATATGATCACAGAAACAAACATAGATGAAGAAATAAAGTAAAAGCAGTAAAGGAAAGAACACACCGGATTTTATACAGATTCAGAGTTACCCTCTATCCAGTCCCGCACACAAGTACGGATTTCCTTTAAAAAGAAATTGTACAATTACACCCTCGATTTCAAGGCTACGAGGTACTCCCTCTAGATTCACAATCCTTTGGGTTGAGATACTTGATTTCACGGGCAACAGGTTCACCTAATTGATTTCCAAGGCTACAATCACACCTTTTCTCACTTGATTGATTTCCAAGGCTATAATCACACCTTTTCTCATAGAAATGAAAAAATATGAATGGAAATTCATTGAAAACATCCCATATTTATAGAAGAGCAGCAGCCATGTCCATTCGTGAAGGGATATGACGAATAGACACTTCTTTTGAAATTCAAATTTTTGAAATCAACTGACACTATGTCGACATGGGTAACTTGGGTATGTCGACATCCCAAAGGAAATTTTGGTGTTTTGGTTTTCTTCGAAAATAACTTTTATCTTATATTAAAACTATTTTAAACTTTTACAAATATACTTAACTATAGTTAAAATACATAAATAAATATAGAGAATAATATTTTGGTATGTTTAAAATTTTACTATAATTTTATATTTAAATCTAAGTATAAAAAAGTTAAATACATTTTTATTAAAAGATAGTTTAAAACAAAGGATAATTTGATTTTGAAGATAAAGATTATTTTGAGGCTAAAAATATTTAAAATCAGGATAGATGTCTTTGATTCTTTTAAAAGGAAGGTTTTGAAAACATTTTGAAAACAAGATATAATTTTGTAAAATCATTTTGAATAAAAGTTAAAGGATACAAAAAAATGTTCCACTAGATTTTTCGTAGGTTCCATCCTACTTAGGGTTCCATCCCTTTAATAGGCTCGAAGTGGATTCCATTTCACGAATAAATTGGATTTTAAGATGCCAGTGCTTTTTTAGGAGTTTTAGCAAAATTCGTAAGTAAATTACTTATTGTTAAACTCTTGATAATCTTGATATTCTTGATACTCATGAGTCTTCAATCTTGATATCTTGAATCTCTATACTGTACAGTCTTCATTCTTGGTACCTGCATGGTTAAATTCTGCATATACATATATTTCTAAACTATAATGTTAGTATTTATATTTTATAATCCTATTCTAAGGTTGTTGTCATCAAAACCATCATCTCAAGGACTAATAGTCTCCCCCTTTTTGATGATGACAACCTTTTTTTATAAAATATTACTTCTATCCTAATAACTCCCCCTAAAACTAATAAATCCCCCTTAATCTATGCCTATTTATCCTATTTTATACTTCTCCCCCTTTGTCATCAACCAAAACTAACTCAAACTATATAATCTCCAAACTAGATAACTCCCTCTTAATTTAACACTCTATGACATGTGATTATAATGATAGTGTTATCATAAATAATCAACACTTAACTCTAAAACTTAAAACTTAGTCCTAAACTACTAACTGTCCTAACTAAGTATAATAGAACATGTATAAGAACACAAGTTATTTATTATATAGATATTTATATTTTCGTAGAAAACGTAAGAAAGAACATACAATAATATGAAAAGGAGAAAAGAAACTAATGAGTGTCTTTAAAAATAGGAGATCTATGAACCGTACAATTTGGATAGTGGAAGCAGAAATTTCCATGTTGTTCGACAAGATTTCCATCTTTGTCAAAGCACACTTCGCCAATACAAACGACTTTCTCATCTTCTTCAACGTGCACTTTTTCCATGAAGGCTTCTTCTTCTTCGCTGCCCTCTTGCCCTTGATCTTCTGAAGAATTTTCGTCAATCAAGATTGAATTAGCATGATTGTCCATTAGAAATTTTTGCAAATTCCTAAGGATTTTTCCTTACCTCTCTTGTTCTTTGACCATTCTAAGTTTAACCACTTGAATTTCAGTCAATAATTGCAGTGTATCCTTCAGAGAATCCTCCATTTTTGTCACTCGAGCAAGCGTAATTGGTTGAAACGGTCCAGAAGAAGGAGAAGGGAATGAAAAGGTTGAACTTATGTTTGATTTGGAAGAGGAGGCCATGGTTTAATTTATTTCCGAAGTTAGAAAAGAGAGAGAACAGAGAGAATGATAAAAAAATTCGAAAATAAGAAGAATATATAACCAATCAATTGAATTTTTATGGGAAAATTTTCAAAAATAAAAAATCATTGTATGTCGACATGGGTTGAGGGGGCATGCCGACATGGTCTTTGAAATTTTTACTATTTGATTTATTTTAATTTAATTTTTAATTATACTTTGTTATTTATTGTTATATTTCAGTTATTGAACAAATTTCTAATTCTCTTCTTAATTTAGTAAATATAGATTCATATAAGGGTTTTGTTAATATATTAGAAATTTGATTCTCGGAATTAATATAATCTAGGGTAATTACTTCCTTATTTATATTATCTCTGAGAAAATGATGTCTTATATCAATATGTTTAGTTCGAGCATGTTGAGTAGTATTTTGGATAAATTTATCGCACTAGTATTATCACAAAAAATTGATGATTTGGAGATATTTAAACCATAATCTTTTAATGTTTGTTGCATATAAATTACTTGAGAACAAGCCAAAGCAGTAGAAATATATTCTGCTTCAGTTGTTGATAAAGAAACTGTGTTTTGCTTTTTACTAAACCAAGAAATCAGAGAATGCCCCAAAAAGTGACAGTTCCACTTGTACTTTTTCGGTCTGATTTACAACCAGCATAATCAGCATCACAGTAGGATATTAAGTCAAAAGAATCATTTTTAGGATAAAATAAGCCATAATCAGAGGTGTGTTTAACATATCTCATGATATGTTTTACGGCTTTTAAGTGGGTCTCTTTAGGTTGGGATTGATATCTTTCACAAAGACAAACACTATGCATGATATCAGGTCTACTAGTAGTGATATAGAGTAGTGATCCAATCATTCCTCTATATAATTTTTGATCTCCATTTTTTGAGAGATCTTCTTTACTAAGGTATTCATTGGTTTCCATGGGAGTGGGTTTTCCACTCGCATGAGTCAAACCAAATTTACTAATTAGGTCTTTAGCATATTTTTCTTGACTAATAAAGACACCATTATCTAATTGTTTTATTTGTAATCCTAAAAAGAAATTTAATTCACCCATATGACTCATCTCAAACTTTTTTGTCATTATATCAGAAAATTCTTTATTCATTTTAAAATTAGTTGATCCTAAAATGATATCATCTATGTAGACTTGTACTGGTTGAATATCATTTTTATTTCTTTTAATAAAAAGAGTATTATCTACTTTACCAATTTCAAATTTTGATTGTAATATGTAAGATCTTAATCTATCATACCAGGCTCTAGGAACTTGTTTTAGACCATATAGAGCTTTCTTAAGTCTGTAAACATGATTTGATAATTTTTCATTTTCAAAAGGTGGTGGTTGTTCAACATATACTTCCTCTTTTACAAATCCATTTAAAAAGGTACTTTTAACATCCATTTGAAATAGTTTGAAATTATAATGATTTGCGAAAGCAAGTAGAATCCTAATGGCTTCTAATCTTACTATGGGAGTATGACGACCCTGAATTTTAGACAATTGAAATTTGAAAATTTAATTGATTTTTGATCGTTGAACGATGTTTAACTTGAATTTCAAATATCAGGATGAATTTGAAAATTTAATTATAGAAGTTTGGGTAAAATTGTAAATCTTCAATGTTGAGCCTATTAAAAATAATTTAGTGGCTTAGAAAATTTATATTGATAATACTGAAGTTAATAGAAGCTTCAGAATTTAATTTGGAACTGTTTTGTTCAGTTTTGGAATTTTATCGTTTAAATCGATATTTAAAAATAGCCTTTCGAGGAACAGTCTCGGAATTCGACGAAACCAGTTCCATTGGATCCTTTATATTGTGTTATTATCGGATTTCAATTGTCGTAGCATTCAAAGTTGTCGTGTGATCGTAGGGTAAGCAAACGCATTAAAAATTAAATCGAAAATTCGATATTTTAACTAGTTTAAAAAGCTATCTTCTCCATACGATCAAATTTGGACTCGGAACCTTTTCCATTGCGTTCGAAATAGACGTATAACATTATAAACGCCTAGCGGCATGTCTCGATCGGAGTTCGAGATTGTAAGTTGCGTGATTCAGAACGATTCGAATTTGAATTTAAAGTAAATATGCATTAACAAATTTAAAACACGTTTATAACCTTACATCACGTGTCCTTCCCAATAACACCTGTCTTCGATTTCAACATGCGTCATTTATAAGAATTTTTATCATCTCATTAAAATAAAATAAAAACATGAAAAAAAACGAACGAGGCTATTTCGTTCAAAACACAATACAGCTGCTTTAAATTTTTAATGGCCGCCTCCTCTACAATTCAATTTTAAATCGAAGCCTATACCTAATTTTTTCCCCTTTTCATCTTCAAATCAAATACAAAGTCAATTCCTTCGTTCTCGAATCCTTCCAAACCAATTCGCCACCTTCCCTCCACGTTCTCGGTATTATCTCGTGCTTGCGACTTTCGATGGTGGCAAACCGTTCGTATGCGCGCGATGATGATGGGGTAGCGCGATGGTTTCTAGCGACAGAAAAAGAAGACGTGGTGGTAGGCATGTCGTGATTTTTGGTGGGGTTTGTGCCTTCGTTCGATTGGAGGATCGCGACTCGGGTGAATGGTAATGGTCAAGCTCGGCACCGTTTTGGCAAAGTCATGCCTGGATGTGGTTGTGATGTTGGGATGCACGATGTCGTGGGTCATGTTCGCTTACAGAGGAGGTTCGTATCAATGGCAGCGAAGGTATCACCATGTTTCATTTTAAAATAAGTTATATGTACCTGTAAATAGGACAGAAAAAAATTATGTATAGAATGTAGTATTTGAATTACAGCAAGGTTAAAAAAATAAAATAAATATATATATAACTCAGAAAAGGAATTTTTCAGTAAGAAGAAATTTTGTTTTAAATCTGTAATTATTTTATAAGTACATATATACAGTCCAATAATAAAAAAATAAATATACATTTACATATTTTAAATTTGCTAAATTACCTTTAAATTATTGGTTTGGTGATTAATTTATTTTATTAAACTACTTAATCATTTTGACTACTGAAAATAAATTATTAAAGGGAATTTAGTTTTAATTTGAATTTTTAGTTAAATACATTATTTAAAAGAAATTAGTTAAAATATGATTATCAATTTATAATTAATCACTAGTTTAAAACTAAATTATTAGTTGATTGGATTTTTATTAAAAAGAAAATTTATTTACAAATTAATGATTAGTTTGAGTAAATTCTTATTAACGTATAAAAATAAGTTACAGTAATAGTTCTTATGTAAACAGTAAAGGGGTTTTATTAAGGTATAAAATAATTTTTGTTTTTAACTTGATAAAAACTACACGCATGTTCTATATTAAAGACAATAAAAATATCCTTGTTTTAAATCAATATGGAAATTTATTTGTTGATAAGCTTATTAAAATACTTTTAAAGGAAATTTAGTTTTAAAATTTAATGTTTGGTTAAACAAAGATTTTAATAAAAAAGGGAAGTTAGCTTTAAATCAAATTGTTAGTTTATTAAAATTATTTAAAAGGAAATAAATTATTCGATTAGCTCGAGTATTAATGAAATCTTATATAATTATTTATACAAGGTCTAAAACTGTGTGGAAATCAAGCTGGAAAGAAATTCGATTGCATGCACAATAAAAGGTGAGATCATCTCACTCAAAATTTTAATTAAAAATTCCAGTTATTAATTGGTTGTGGAATTGTGATAGTTAAATTAAAATTGATTGATTGCGTGTTTGGATAATTTATTTATTATTAGTTATATTAGTTTAGACCCTATGCGTCGCATAATAGCGGAGGTTATTATATTGAACTTATATACCGCGATATTCCACCTCGAAGTGGAATTGGTATTATATATGTATTTGGTGTTGTTGATTTCCCGCATTATATAGCGGATGAGACCCTATTGCACCGCATAACAGCGGATAATATTTTATAAATTCCATATACCGCGATATTCCACCTTGAAGTGGAATGGGCATTTAATAGTTGTGCTAACGTCTATGGATGCAGGGAAATAGGTTGGAGGGATCCAACTGGATTCCTCAAATATTTAATTTGTTGCGTATGTTGTGTGTTGATTATTTTTAAATTCGTGTGAATGTTTGTGATTGAAACTGTAAAAGCTATAGTTCAGTCGAATATATTTTTGGTATCATAGGATACCAGAAATAAATAGTAAATTGATTTTGAAATTTGGATAGAAAATTTATAATGAATTCAGCCAAAGGAATCGGGTGAATTTCAAAAGAAGGAAATTTAATTAGATAAAGTTTTATCTTTGAAAACTTATTGAATAAATTCCAAAAATATGGGAAATATTTTTATGAAGGAATTTCGAGTAATGTTGTTAATTAGTTGAAGAATTTATTTAAGATACGGATTTTAAATAATTAAAAGAGATAAAGAAATTTATTTCAAAAGGAAATAAATTTAGAAATTAAATTTGGGATTTAATTTAGAGTTGAAATTAATTTTAGAAATCGATTCGGGAATTAATTTGGAGTTAAAATAAACCTTAGGAATCGATATTTGGAAATTTGGTTAGTGTTCTGGAAATAACTTGGAAATCAATTTGAAATTGATTTGATATTGGGAAATTAATTTGAGGGAAATCAAATTGGAATTTGATTTTGTGTTTGAAATAAATATTGGTTTGTTTTAAAAAAAGTGTGGAAAGAAATTTACAAATTTGGAATGTAAATTTAAAATAAATCGAGACGATTTATTAATTTATTGGAATGGACCGTTTTGTAATGGAAAAAGAAATTCTTCTCTAGAAAGTCGAGTATATTTTTTTTAAATAGCTTTTGAATAAAATTTAAAGGTTTTAGATTTTGTTTTAAAATAATATTGTTAGAGAAATTAGTTTTGGAAATTGTTTTAAAGTAAAAAATGTATTTAATTAATTATATAAAGGATTATTTTAAAGATTTAAATTGATATTTGATTTAGAAGATAGTTATTTAAATATTTATACCTATCTATTAGTTTTATTTTAAAATTAGTTTTGGACCTGAATTTTTATATGACATGGTAGTATAATATTTTTCACAATTAATATTTATTCAAATATTCTAAAATAGTTTATTTTAAATGTCCCCAAGTATATTCTGAATAAGTATTTTATATTATTTTAAATTATTTGAAATCGACAGATTTTTAGTGGAAATGAATAAACATTGGAAATGTTTTCGCGTAGGGAAAAATTGATTTGAAATTGTTTTTCAAATGGATGAAGTGTGAAATTATATCTTGCTCGGATATGTTGAAATTAAATAATTTGGAAGATTATTTGAATCCAGAAATTATTGTGAATAATGATTGATAGTTAAATAACCGACTATCAATATTGGCCTTAATCGACATTTGAATTTCCATGCGACCGGGAGTCGAATTCCAAATGGATATTCGAAACCTACATCGAACCTTGGTGATTGTGATGGATCTTTTGTTAAAAGATCACAGTGAAATTGTTGTGATTTGTTTGAATATGAATGAACACTTATTTTCAAATAAGCGCTCGTTATTCGGATTAGCCGGGAGAGGACCTTGTGTCATAAAACCCATTCCGAATAACGATACGACGAAATGGGATAGCATTTGAAGATGGTGTTGAAGACCTGGTATTTTTGAAAACGAAAGGATAACTGTCGAATGTCTCTGCACCGGGTTGCTCCGGTATATAGATTTTATCACCTTTTGTGATGGAGATTCCGGGCGTGATTGGTGAATATCCGGATTGCAAGGGATTCTTTTGAAGTGCCTTCGGTTCCGTTCGATCCCGAAACGGACTTGTATGGATGTGTGTCTGACGTTACACTTTGAGATGTAATGCTGGTTTCTATCAAATACATTTTTGTTCGTGGTGGAGAATTTATTCTCTTAGCTTAACACCCTTCTCTGAGACGTACGAGCTCAGAGGTTATGTAGTTGATGGTTACTTGCGATACATTCCCAATTTGGTAATGTGGCATACGAAGTGCTGTTGATCATTTGTTGATCGAAGCATGGCTTTTTTGAAAAGCGTAGCTTTGTGGATGAGACTTCGTCGGACCTCGCACCCCGGAATGGTCAAAACAGGAAGAATGCAGCAAGGTTATTGGGAGTAGCACCCCTTAGGGTATGTACATTTCCTTCTGGATAGAAGTGGTATCATGGTACGGAGCCCAGATACTTAACTTATGTGAATATCGCAAATATATATATTACTTTGTGATTGTTGTTGTTGAGGATCCTCGGATAAAGGTTGTTTACAACCGAGGGATGGCATACTCGTGTCAGTAGTTACCTATTTTTGCAGAGGTAACCCGGCCTTATGTTGGCAGAGATCCGGTTAGGTTCTCAGGGCGTCCATCCAGAGGCGTACCCATGTGGAAATGGGAAGTTCCTTGGCCTGACCATTTGTTGGAAATCCAATTCCCAATACGAATCCAGTACGGTTTTAGTTGTATAACTACCATTTACTTATGGTGGTCACCACTGTTTAGATGGTAGCTATAGTAGGCATAGTGCGAAATTCCTATGTTGGCTAAGATTTATATTATACTTTCAAAAATTTTCCCACACTATGCACTAATAATAATAATATCAAATGATTTTTGCGTATCAAGCATATTTGGCTATCATAAGGAGAAATCTCATCCAATTCTGCGTTTGCATTGTGTGTGCGGCGGGAGGCCTTATGGTAGTTTCATTTTCCAAAAAGTATTGTGGATTTCTTTTAAAAATCTTTTGTTTTCCTTTTAGTAGAGAATAACTGTTTTAAGGTCTCGCACCAGTCCCATGACTGACCTGGAGTTTATTGTTCCCTTTCTAAACTCTGAGTGCCCATAATTTTCCATACGGCAGCTAGAGTCAGGTTATCAGGTCATTCTGGAATTCAGGAGTTGCTGTGGTGATCAGGAGTTGAAGCTGGATGACGAAGCGTATTACTAGTATATGTTATATTTTCTTCTGCTGTTGTTGTTGTACACTCTGATAATTTAAGGCGATGTAATGTAATAACTGATATAGTGATTCTGTTTAAAGATATTCATTTATCTATTATATTTGTTCCGCTGCGAAATGTGAGATTCTGTCATTGTTTCTGTTCTTCTTCTATCTTCTTCTTCTTCTTAAACCCTAATGGTTTGGTTTTCCGGTATTCGATTGCATGGCATTTGATACAGTGGACGTATAAATGTCGACTTTAGGACGTCGTAAGATCGGGGCATTACAATATGGTATCAGAGCAATTGGTTAAGCGACAACCTTGGCTCTGTTGGGTGTTACTCATTAGAGATAGAGTCAGTAGTACTCTAGAATGAGTGTAAGTGTAATAATAGATATGAGCGCGTATTTGTTAGTGAATATAAAATTGTATTATATTGTGTTGACTTATCGGTTGATTGTTTATAGATTCTGGTCAGTGCAGTCTGGCCAACTATTATCGATAGGGGTTTCAAACTCTTAAACAAGATAAACCGACACAGTATTGTTTTAAAATATGGTAAATGAAATAATTTTACCCAAAAAAAACTATTTTCGTATATAAAAGAAATAAGTTTTCTGTGAATTTTTATAATATATGGTTGCTTGGTTGTTAGGAAGTGATAATATTAGATTATGATCATCGTTGTATGAGGAATTGAAATCAAAACGAAAAGCTAAGAAAATAAAAATACAAATGAGGTTTGTAAATGTAAATTTTAAATGTAATTTATAATTTGGAATAAAATTCATTAATGGAATGAAATTGTAATGTGAATGTATAAATGGGTTAAATAAATCGAAAATTTCCTGGTTATTGATAAAATGAATTAGAGATAAATTGAGAATGAAAATAAAATCAAGGATTTAAATTGGGAAGTGTTACAAGGAAAAATAAATTTGAATTTTGAATTGAAATAACTTAAGTAAATATTGGATCTAATGGAGCTAAATATTAATAAAGGAATTTAAATTAGTTAGTGAAACTAATTAAAAGAATGAAAAATTTAATATGGTTAAAAATGAATTGAATTCAATATTTATAAATGAAAGATAAGATGAATTCATATGGAATTTGGAATCCAGTTTAAATATAAGTGGTTATAAACCAAAGTGGTGAATTGAAAATAAATATAAGAAGTATATAGAATAATTTGTTGAGTCAAGATTTTTATAGAGTTTTGATCTCTGACAAAGGGATAAGTCGTGATCGACAAAAAGAAGTTATGTTGGACACAAAGAGCTCCATATGTTAGAGGTTGATTATTTGGTATGTTAGTAATATTATTTATGTTAAAATCTATCCTCAAATAATTGTATAACTTCAATTTTCTTATATATGTATATATATGAATGAATGCACATTAACTGTGCAAACTGGGCTAAACTGGTCGACCGGTTAAAATATGGCGGTCGACCGTTTATGCCCAGAATGCACAGATAACGTACACAGGTGACCATAACGTATATATATATTCAAATTCTTTTCTACTGGTCCTTTTTGACCTGTCGACCATTTTCAAACAGAAAGCAACCCTTCGTATAGAAACTTCCTTTTCTTCAATGGTTGCTTCTCTTTCTCTTCACCAATGATCATGACCTTTGCTTGTATCTTTTCACAAAGAGTTACAACTGTTTATTTCTTATATAAACATCATGAAATCATTATTCTATTAAATGATTTTCTATTCTTCTAAACTCTATTCTATTGATCTCTATCTTGTACTCTCAAGCGTTCAAATTGCTCATATTCTATCATATATCGTTTTGAATCCCGAAATTTATTTAACATTCTTTAGATTCAACACGATATCCACTTCCAAATATTCATATATACAGATATTCTATTTGAGGATAAGATTATAGGAAGTTTGTACTACAAGTGACAAAACCGTGTTAGCAAGAACACATACCGTCAACAAACAATATTCATCTTTGTTGAAGTCCTCCGTGTTGTAAGAGGCAAGCGTTGAAGTTCTCGGTGTTGTAAGAGGCAAGTATTGAAGTCCTCAGTTTATTAGAGGCGTGAAATCCCGTTCGTCTGATCGGGTGTTGTAAACCTGTTCCTCCAGGTGAAGCGAGTTAGTTGGAAGTGAAAAGAAAACCAGATAGAAGTCTGGGACTGGACGTAGGACGGTGCTCCGAACCAGTATAAAAATCTCTGGTGTGATTTTTCTATTTTTATTTACTTTGCTATTGTCATCTATTTCCGCATTTATATTATATTCCATATTACACGATCCGTTTGTACTATATTAGCACGTACACTGCATTTTTCACTTGGTATCAGAGCGAAGCCATCATATAACCGTAACACAGTTATTTGATATATTCTTGTAATATGGCAAATAACGCAAGTACTAGCACTCAAAACACCACTTACGTGGAAGGTCAATCGACACAAAGACCTCCATTTTTCAATGGTCTTAACTATAGTTATTGGGCAACACGTATGTCATTCTTTATGCAATCAAATAGTTATGATGCCTGGAATGCTACTCAAAAAGAAAAAGTGAATCCAACAACTGATTATTCAGAATGGACTGCGGCTGAGAAAACAGCAGCAGCCATAAATGCAAGAGCAATAAATATGTTGTTTTGTGCATTAGACCAAAATGAATATAACCGTGTTAGTATCTGCACTACTGCATATCAAATTTGGCAAACGCTGAAAACCACACATGAAGGTACTAACAAGGTTAAACAAGCCAAAATAGCCATGCTGAAAAGTCAATTTCAAAATTTCAAAATGAAACCAAATGAGACAATCAATGATATGTATTCACGGTTTCAAACTATCCACCATGCACTTATTGGCTTAGGACAAAAGTATTCTGATTTTGATGTTGTCTCAACAGTCCTACATTCTCTGACTAGTGAATGGGAAGGAAAAGTATTAGCAATTGAAGAAGCTAATGACCTTTCCGTCATGAAGCCAGATGAATTGATAGGAAATCTAATGTCCTACGAAGCTAACTTGCAAACTAGAAAGGAACAAAAAGAAGAAAAGAAAAACGTGGCACTCCATGCTGAAAAAGACGAAAATGAATCAGAATCTGAAGATGAAGATCTGGCATTCATAGGAAAAGGTTTCAAAAAATTCCTAAAACAGCGAAAAGCCAGTCGTTATAACAGAAAGAAATTTGGATCAAATAAACCAACATCATCCTCTATAGAATGCTTCAACTGTCACAAAAAGGGGCACATGCACAAGGACTGTCCAGAGAAAAAGAAGAAGTCAGAAAATGACAAATTAAGATATAAGAAGGACAAATCAAAGAAACGAGCATTCTCGGTAACATGGGATGATACAGACTCATCAGAAAGTCAGAGTGATACGGAAGATGAACAAGCAAATGTCTGTTTCATGGCAACAGAAGATGAGGTACAAATTCCTACACTTGATGAAGTGCTTGATATTAATGCTGAATTGATAGTCAAATATAAAGACATGAAACGAAAGCTAAAAGAAGCCAAAGCAGAATTGAGTAGAGCAGAATTTGAACGAGATATGTTAAAAGACGAGAAGAAAATATTAGAAGAAGAACTTGAAAATTTTCAAGAATCATCATCTAATATTGACTCTCAATTAGTTCTTTTGATTCAAGAAATTGAAACTCAAAAAGAGAAAAATGATGTTCTCACTACTAAAAATCTTGAGCTTGATGCAAAAGTCAAAATTCTGGACCTAGAAAAGGCTAGTTTATAAACTAAGTTAGATAACATTACTCAAAATGTTTCTAACTTTAACAAAGGTCGAGAAAATTTGACAAAAATCATTAAAAATTCACAATCTGTTTCAAATAAACAAGGTTTGGGATATAAAAAAGGGAAACCAAGAAACATCTTGGTAATAAAAGGAAGAAGAAAGTACAAAAAACTGAAGCTAAGAAAAATCTTAGTTTATTATATTCCAAACCAAAACCAGTTGTGAAATTTCAAAAGAAGAACATCAAGACTATCAAAATATGGGTTCCTAAAACAAATAACAATTTGATTAGGAACAAATATATTCAGAATTTCATGAATACTGTGCATCTTAATATTAATTATGTATATAAAGGGGATACCAGACCCGTATGGGTTTGGACTCCTAAGACCTAACTCTTAGGACCTCGTAAAAAGTGGGTACCATGGACCTAATTTTATTTTTTGCAGGTCCCACTTAAGAAAAGAGGAAAGTGGATATTGGACAGTGGTTGCTCGAAGCACATGACTGGAGACAAGAGCTTATTGACAAATATTACATACTCAGACGGTGGCTCCGTCACTTTTGGAGATAATTCAAAAGGCTATATCATCGGCAAAAGCGATGTGAGCAATTGTGGTACATCTAACTTACCTCTTATTACTAATGTCATGCTAGTTAGAAATTTAAAACACAATTTACTTAGTATTAGTCAGTTATGTGACAAGGGTTTTACAATTTCCTTTTCGAATAATAAGTGTAGTATTTTAGATAAAGACCATAATTTAGTTTTCGAAGGTTATAGAGACAGAAATATATATATTCTGAATATGAATATTAATCATAATTCAGATATGTGTCTTGTGGCTAATGATAATGATCCATGGCTATAGCACAAACGCTTCTGTCATATAAACTTCAGAACTATTGACAAGCTAGCCAAAAACAATCTAGTTAGAGGACTACCCAAAATGAATTTTAAGGTTTGTGATGCATGTTAACGAGGAAAATTGACCAAATCATCTTTTAAATCAAAAAAAGTCATATCAACATTACAACCACTTGAGTTACTACATATGGATTTATTTGGACCTATTAAGGTTCAATCAATAAATCACAGTCAATATGTGCTTGTAATTGTTGATGATTTCTCCCGTTACACATGGACAATTTTCGTAAAAAACAAAAGTGACACTATCAATTATTTTAAATATTTCGTCAAAAGAATTCAAAAATCAAAAGGGATTAAAGTTAAAAATATAAGAAGTGATCATGGCGGAGAATTTGAAAATAATAAATTTGAACATTTTTGTACAAAGAAAGGTATATATCATAATTTTTCGTTTCCCAGAACTCCACAACAAAACGGAGTTGTAGAACGGAAGAACCAAACTTTACAAGAATGTGCAAGAACTTTATTGAACGGAACACCCTTACCAAAACATTTCTGGGCAGAAGCCGTCACCACTGCCTGTTATGTTTTAAATCGTGTGTCCATAAGACCTCTTACCAAGAATACTCCTTATGAATTATTTAACAAAAGAAAGCCTAAAATCTCATACTTCAAAGTTTTTGGTTCCAAGTGCTTTATTTTAAATACGAAGGACCAACTTGACAAATTCGATCCAAAAGTCATCAACAAAGCTAGGATTACAAGAATGAAGATTCCCGCTCCATACTTTAATATTATGCCTTTTGAACAATGGAAAGAACAAGGACATAAAGAAGTTTCATCACGTCCATCTCGCCCTAAACCTGAGGAAGTTAAACTCTTATGATCATCTTCCTCAACAAAAGAATCACTTGACACTATTGCTCGAAATCAATTCCTTCTCGAAGCACGACTTAAGCGCATGGATACAAAAATGGATAAACGCTTTAACAAACTTAAGTCGTTCTTCGTTTCTATATGGGAAGCAATATCTTGTGGTGCATCATCTTCATCAATGCAAGCTTCAGACCCTGGCAAGCGCCCAGCTCCTCCTATTTTTGCTTGGACATCTTCGGAGGAGGGTACAAGCTTGGGAACTAGTCATGAACGTCGACACAGGAAATCTCAGCTTGTTGAAGAAGAAGAAGAAGAAGAGGGTGAGACGGAGTCAGAATAAGTCCTTTTTAGTCTATCTCTTTTATGCGTACTTATGACTTTAGCTTTCGCTTTAAAGACATTATCTGGCACTTGTACTAAATAGTGTCATTCATACTAGACTTATGTGTATTATAATTTTGTGTGATTGTTACTCTTGATCTATGGTAATAGTTTTATGTTGCATATAATCTCTTTTACATCCTCCATTTAACAACTCCTTTTTGTCGATGACAAAGGGGGAGAAAATTGTGCTAACAATATATATGCAGGACTCATATACAGGGGGAGATTCATAACTATGTTGTCATCGATCAAAAAGTGGGAGAATGTTGAGTCAAGATTTTTATAGAGTTTTGATCTCTGACAAAGGGATAAGTCGTGATCGACAAAAGGAAGTTATGTTGGACACAAAGAGCTCCATATGTTAGAGGTTGATTATTTGGTATGTTAGTAATATTATTTATGTTAAAACCTATCCTCAAATAATCGTATAACTTCAATTTTCTTATATATGTATATATATGAATGAATGCACATTAACTGTGCAAACTGGGCTAAACCGGTCGACCGGTTAAAATATGGCGGTCGGCCGTTTATGCCTAGAATGCACAGATAACGTGCACAAGTGACCATAACGTATATATATTCAAATTCTTGTCTACTGGTCCTTTTTGACCTGTCGACCGTTTTCAAACAGAAAGCAACACTTCGTATAGACACTTCCTTTTCTTCAACGGTTGCTTCTCTTTCTCTTCACCAATGATCATGACCTTTGCTTGTACCTTTTCACAAAGAGTTACAACTGTTTATTTCTTATATAAACATCATGAAATCATTATTATATTAAACGATTTTCTATTCTTCTAAACTCTATTCTATTGATCTCTATCTTGTACTCTCAAGCGTTCAAATTGCTCATATTCTATCATATATCGTTTTGAATCCCGAAATTTATTTAACATTCTTTAGATTCAACACGATATCCACTTCCAAATATTCATATATACAAATATTCTATTTGAGGATAAGATTATAGGAAGTTTGTACTATAAGTGACAAAACCATGTTAGCAAGAACACATACCGTCAACAAACAATATTCATCTTTGTTGAAGTCCTCCATGTTGTAAGAGGCAAGTGTTGAAGTCCTCGGTGTTATAAGAGGCAAGTATTGAAGTCCTCAGTTTATTAGAGGCGTGAAATCCCGTTCGTCTGATCGGGTGTTGTAAACCTGTTCCTCCGGGTGAAGCGAGGTAGTTGGAAGTGAAAAGAAAACCAGATAGAAGTCTGGGACTGGACGTAGGACGGTGCTCCGAACCAGTATAAAAATCTCTGGTGTGATTTTTCTATTTTTATTTACTTTGCTATTATCATCTATTTTCGCATTTATATTATATTCCATATTACACGATCCATTTGTACTATATTAGCACGTACACTGCTTTTTTCATAATTATCTTGAACTTAAGAAATAAATGGTAAAATTCTTAAGTAAAATTTAGAGTTGGGAAATATTGTAAATTATTAAATGGAGGATAAACTGGAAATTGTGAAATGGTTTTAATTGAAATGAATGTGAATATGAATGCAAAATGAATTGAATAGAATCAATTGGAAATAAAATAGAATAAAGAGTAAATTGAGTTTGTATCAATTTAAATTAGTTATAAACTAGATTGGATATTCTATTAAATGAATATCATTAAATTGGCATAGAAATGATTGTTATTTAACGCAAATGTGATTGCATAAAATCCTTTGAGTTAATGAAACCTAATCACATTGATTTTTGAATCAATTGAAATAGATATGAGTTCATTTCGCTCAAAAATAAATGGAATGAATGAAAGTGAGTTGTAAATCACTCGGATTAAATAGAAATGGTACGTGAATTGATTATAAGCAATTAAATTTGTATCGGAACCATATAAATTGCTTATGGAAACTATTTTGAATATATTGCTTGTGAAAACTATGTGTTTACTATTGAAAATAAGTGAAATGTGAAAATTTTCTTATATATTTTTCACTTATGTGTTTAAATTGAGTAAATACAGGTACAGGAGGGCCGTTTGGCTGGATTTGGTCGTGCTAAAATGCTAATAATATACCGCTTTGCTTAAAAATGCTAAATAAGGCACGCCTATGCAATAAAAATAGGAAATATAAACTGTTTTTGTTTTTCCGACCGGGTGGGTCGATGTATATATATTTATATCTTTTGTCAAATTGCAAAAGCTCCTCCGTACAAAGGAGACTCTGCCAAAAATTTTCGAAAATTTTGAGAGTTAGAAAATTTTTGAAAAAATTGTTAGCGACAAACGATTTCAAATTGGAAATTGAAGTAAATTAGTGAATGAAACTAAATTAAAATAATGATATGAATCAGTTATAATTGAAATATAAAATTCAATATTCATAGTAGAAGATAAATTGAATTCAAATAGAATTATAGTGTAAATTGAGTTCAAATGAAATTGAAAATACAAGATTGAATGAAAATGGATATGTAACTTCGATAGTGAAGTAAAAAAATGAAACAAGGAGTATGATTGAAAATTCTATAAGGAAATGGATTAAACGGTTTTGGATATGGTAATTGGATATTATTGCTTAATAGCTTAAAGGTATTATAAAGGAAAAAGAATGGGGTTTTGATTTTAAAGATAAAATTGAATTGCTAGACAAAAGGTATGTATTTAAATTTCTATATGAAATTTGGTGATTTTCTTGTCCAGCCAATTGGCCTTTTGTTTTCTTTTGGGATTTGAGGGCCTGTGGTGCCATTTTGTAGTCGTACCGAGCTAGCCGCGTAAAGGAGACACTGGGGAAATTTTTCAAAAATTTAGGGTGTTAGAAAATTTTTGAGAAAATTTTGAAAGTTTGAAATTTGAATTCAAATCTAAATTTGAATTGGGAAGTAAACAATATTATTTGAAATTTATAATTGAACTTGGAAAGTTAGTTAAAATGAATCTTTAATAAAAAGATTTGGGTTGATAAATTGATAAAACTATTTGGTTTGGAAAAATATCAAACGGGTTAAGGTCCATTCTTCTTAACTAGTAATATCGGGACGAAATTCTTTTAAGGGGGGAAGGATGTGACGATCCTGAATTTTGGACAATTGAAATTTGAAAATTTAATTGATTTCTGATAGTTGAATGATAGTTTAACTTGAATTTCAAATATCAGGATGAATTTGACAATTTAATTATTGAATTTAATTATAGAAGTTTAGGTAAAATTGTAAATCTTCAATTTTGAGCCTGTTAATTAAAAATAATTTAATGGCTTAGAAAATTTATATTGATAATATTAAAGTTAATAGAAGCTTCAGAATTTAATTTGGAATTGTTTTATTCAATTTTGGAATTTTATCGTTTAAATCGATATTTAAAAATAGCCTTCCGAGGCACAGCCTCGGAATTCGATGAAAACAGTTCCATTGGATCCGTAATATCGTGTTTTTATCGGATATCAATTTTCGTAGCATTTATAGTTGTCGTGTGATCGTACGGTAAGCAAACGCGTTAAAAATTAAATCGAAAATTCAATATTTTAACTAGTTTAAAAAGCTATCTTCTCCATACGATCTAATTTGGACTCGGAGCCTTTTTCATTGCGTCCGGAATAGATGTATAACATTATAAACGCCTAGCGGCACGTCTCGATCAGAGTTCGAGATTGTAAGTTGCGTGATTCGGAACGATTCGAATTTGAATCTAAATTAAATATGCATTAACAAATTTAAAACACGTTTATAACCTTATAGCACGTGTCCTTCCCAATAACACCTGTCTTCGATTTCAACGCGCGTCATTTATAAGAATTTTTATCATCTCATTAAAATAAAATAAAAATGGAAAAAAAACGAGCGAGGCTATTTCATTCAAAACACAATTGAGCTGCTTCAAATTTTTAATGGCTGCCTCCTCTACAATTCAATTTTAAATCGAAGCCTATACCTAATTTTCCCCTTTTCATCTTCAAATCAAATACGAAGTCAATTCCTTCGTTCTAGAATCCTTCTAAACCAATTCGCCACCTTCCCTTCACGTTCTCGATATTATCTCGTGCTGGCGACTTTCGGTGGTGGCAAACCGTTCGTATGCGTGCAATGATGATGGGGTGGCGCGATGATTTCTAGCGACAGAAAAAGGAGACGTGGTGGTAGGCGTGTCGTGATTTTTGGTGGGGTTTGTGCCTTCGTTGGATTGGAGGATCGCGACTCGGGTGAATGGTAATGGTCAAGCTCGGCACTGTTTTGGCGAAGTCGTGCCTGGATGTGGTTGCAATGTTAGGGTGCACGATGTCGTGGGTCATGTTCGCTTACAAAGGAGGTTCGTATCAATGGCAGCGAAGGTATCAGCATGTTTCATTTTAAAATAAGTTATATGTACCTGTAAATAGGACAAAAAAAATATGTATAGAATGTAGTATTTGAATTACAGAAAGGTTAAAAAAATAAAATAAATATATATAACTCAGAAAAGGAATTTTTCAGTAAGAAGAAATTTTGTTTTAAATCTGTAATTATTTTATAAGTACATATATATAGTCCAATAATAAAAAAAAAAATACATTTACATATTGTAAATTTGTTAATTTATCTTTAAATTATTGGTTTGGTGATTAATTTATTTTATTAAACTACTTAATCATTTTGACTACTGAAAATAAATTATTAAAGGGAATTTAGTTTTAACTTGAATTTTTAGTTAAATACATTATTTAAAAGAAATTAGTTAAAATGTGATTATCAATTTAGAATTAATCACTGGTTTAAAACCAAATTATTGGTTGATTGGATTTTTATTAAAAAGAAAATTTATTTACAAATTAATGATTAGTTTAAATAAATTCTCATTAACGTATAAAAATAAGTTACTGTAATAGTTCTTATGTAAACAGTAAAGGGGTTTTATTAAGGTATAAAATAATTTTTGTTTTCAACTTGATAAAAACTACATGCATGTTCTATTTTAAAGACAATAAAAATATCCTTGTTTTAAATTAATATGGAAATTTATTTGTTGATAAGCTTATTAAAATACTTTTAAAGGAAATTTAGTTTTAAAATTTAATCTTTGGTTAAACAAAGATTTTAATAAAAAAGGGAAGTTAGCTTTAAATCAAATTATTAGTTTATTAAAATTATTTAAAAGGAAATAAATTATTCGATTAGCCCGAGTATTAATGAAATCTTATATAATTATTTATACAAGGTCTAAAACTGTGTGGAAATCAAGTTGGAAAGAAATTAGATTGCATGCATAATAAAAGGTGAGATCATCTCACTCAAAATTTTATTTGAAAGTTCCAGTTATTGATTGGTTGTGGAATTGTGATAGTTAAATTAAAATTGATTGATTGTGTGTTTGGATAATTTATTTTTTATTAGTTATATTAGTTTAGACCCTATGCGCCGCATAATAGTGGAGGTTATTATATTAAACCCATATACCGCGATATTCTACCTCGAAGTGGAATTGGTATTATATATGTATTTGGTGTTGTTGATTTCCCGCATTATATAGCGGATGAGACCCTATTGCACTGCATAATAGCGGATAATATTTTATAAATCCCATATACCGCGATATTCCACCTTGAAGTGGAATCGGTATTTAATTGTTGTGCTAACGTCTGTGGATGCAGGGAAACAGGTTGGAGGGATCCAACTGGATTCCTCAAATATTTAATTTGTTGCGTATGTTGTGTGTTGATTATTTTTAAATTCGTGTGAATGTTTGTGATTGAAACCATAAAGGTTGTAATTCATCCGAATATATTTTTGGTATCATAGGATACCAGAAATAAATAGTTAATTGATTTTGAAATTTGGATAGAAAATTTATAATGAATTCACTCAAAGGAATCGGGTGAATTTTAAAGAAGGAAATTTAAATAGATAAAGTTTTATCTTTGAAAACTTATTGAATAAATTCCAAAAATATGGGAAATATTTTTATAAAGAAATTTCGAGTAATGTTGTTAAATAGTTGAAGAATTTATTTAAGATACGAATTTTAAATAATTAAAAGAAATAAAGAAATTTATTTCAAAAGGAAACAAATTTAGAAATTAAATTTGGGATTTAATTTAGAGTTGAAATTAATTTTAGAAATCGATACAGGAATTAATTTGGAATTAAAAAAAACCTTAGGAATCGATATTTGGAAATTTGGTTAGTGTTTTGGAAATAACTTGGAAATCAATTTGAAATTGATTTGATATTGGGAAATTAATTTGAGGGAAATCAAATTGGAATTTAATTTTGTGTTTGAAATAAATATTGGTTTATTTTTAAAAAAGTATGGAAAGAAATTTACAAATTTGGAATGTAAAATTAAAATAAATCGAGACGATTTATTAATTTATTGGAATGGACCATTTTGTAATGGAAAAAGAAACTCTTCTCTAGAAAGCCGAGTATATTTTTTAAAAAAATAGCTTTTGAATAAAATTTAAAGGTTTTAGATTTGGTTTTAAAATAATATTGTTAGAGAAATTAGTTTTGGAAATTGTTTTAAAGTAAAAATGTATTTAATTAATTATATAAGGGATTATTTCAAAGATTTAAATTTATATTTGATTTAGAAGATAGTTATTTAAATATTGATACCTATATATTAATTTATTTTAAAATTAGTTTTGGACCTGAATTTTTATATGAGATGGCAGTGTAATATTTTTCATAACTAATATTTATGCAAATATTCTAAAATAGTTTATTTTAAATGTTTCCAAGTATATTCTGAATAAGTATTTTATATTATTTTAAATTATTTGAAATCGGCAGATTTTCAGTGGAAATGAATAAACATTGGAAATGTTTTCCGCGTAGGGTAAATTTGATTTGAAATTGTTTTTCAAATGGATGAAGTGTGAAATTATATCTTGCTTAGATATGTTGAAATTAAATAATTTGGAAGATTATTTGAATCCAGAAATTGTTGTGAATAATGATTGATAGTTAAATAACCGACTATCAATATTGGCCTTAATCGACATTTGAATTTTGATGCGACCGGGAGTCGAATTCCAAATGGATATTCGAAACCTACATCGAACCTTGGTGATTGGATGGATCTTTTGTTAAAAGATCAAAGTGAAATTGTTGTGATTTGTTTGAATATGAATGAACACTTATTTTCAAATAAGCGCTCGTTATTCGGATTATCCGGGAGAGGACCTTGTGTCATAAAACCCATTCCGAATAACGATACGATGAAATGGGATTGCATTTGAAGATGGTGTTGAAGACCGGGTATTTTCGAAAACGAAAGGATACCTGTCGAATGTCTCTGCACCAGGTTGCTCCGGTATAGAGATTTTATCACCCTTTGTGATGGGGATTTCGAACGTGATTAGTGATATCCGGATTGCAAGGGCTTCTTTTGAAGTGCCTTCGGTTACGTTCGATCCCGGAGCGGACTTGTATGGATGCGTGTCTGACATTACACTTTGAGATGTAAAGCTGGTTTCTATCAAATACATTTCTGTTGGTGGCAGAGAATTTATTCTCTTAGCTTAACACCCTTCTCTGAGACGTACGAGCTCAGAGGTTATGTAGTTGATGGTTACTAGCGATACGTTCCCAATTTGGTAATGTGGCATACGAAGTGCTGATGATCATTTGTTCAACGAAGCATGGCTTTTGTGAAAAGCGTAGCTTTGTGGACGAGACTTCGTCGGACCTCACACCCCGGAATGGTCAAAACAGGAAGAATGCAGCAAGGTTATAGGGGGTAGCGCCCCTTAGGGTATGTACATTTCCTTCTGGATGGAAGTGATATCATGGTATGGAGCCCAGATACTTAACTTATGTGAATATCGCAAATATATATTACTTTGTGATTGTTGTTGTTGAGGATCCTCGGATAAAGGTTGTTTACAACCGGGGGATGGCATACTCGTGTCAGTAGTTACCTACTTTTGCAGAGGTAACCCGACCTTGTGATGGCAGAGATCCGGTTAGGTTCTCGGGACGTCCATCCAGAGGCGTACCCATGTGGAAATGGGAAGTTCCTTGGCCTAACCATTTGTTAGAAATCCAATTCCCAATATGAATCCAGTACGGTTTTAGTTGTGTAACCTACCATTTACTTATGGTGGTCACCACTGTTTAGATGGTAGCTATAGTAGGCATAGTGCGAAATGCCTATGTTGGCTAAGATTTATATTATACTTTCAAAATGTTTCTCACACTATGCACTAATAATAATAATATCAAATGATTTTTGCGTATCAAGCATATTTTACTATCATAAGGAGAAATCTCCTCCAATTCCGCGTTTGCATTGTGTATGCGGCGGGTGGCCTTATGATAGTTTCATTTTCCAAAAAGCATTGTGGATTTCTTTTAAAAAATCTTTTGTTTTCCTTTTAGTAGAGAATAACTATTTTAAGGTATCACACCAGTCCCATGACTGACCTGGAGTTTATTGCTCCCTTCTAAACTCTAGGTGCCCATAATTTTCCACACGGGCAGCCTAGACTCAGGTTATCAGGTCATTCTGGAATTCAGGAGTTCTGTGGAGATCAAGAGTTGAAGCTGGATTATGAAGCGTATTACTAGTATATGTTATATTTTCTTCTGTGGTTGTTGTTGTACACTCTGATAATTTAAGGCGATGTAATGTAATAACTGATATAGTGATTCTGTTTAAAGATATTCATTTATCTATTATATTTGTTCCACTGCGAAATGTGAGATTCTGTCATTGTTTCTGTTCTTCTTCTATGTTCTTCTTCTTAAACCCTAACGGTTCGGTTTTCCGGCATTCGATTGCGCGGCATTTGATACAGTGGACGTATAATATGTCGACTTTCGGACGTCGTAAGATCGGGGCGTTATAGGGAGCAAAGGTTTCAACAAAATATATTCCTTCTTCTTGACAATAACCTTGAGCGACTAACCGGGCTTTATTTCTAACAACCTCTCCTTGTTCATTCGTTTTATTTTTATAAATCCATTTAGTTCCAATTATAGTTTTATTTTCAGGTCTAGGAATAATTTCCCAAACATCATTTCTAGTGAATTGATTTAATTCTTCTTGCATAGCCAAAATCCATGAATCATCAGTTGATGCTTCTTTTGGATTTTTGGGTTCAATAGTTGATATAAAAGCTACATTGCTCATTTGACTTAGTTGATTTCTGGTTTTAACAACAGATTGCATATCTCCAAGTACATTTTCAATAGGGTGACCTTTTAAAAGTTTAATCCTTTTATTAGGATGATTAATTTCATTATTAGTTTCAGTTTCCTCTTGATTTTGAGTGATTAAATCCTCTTCATCATTTTATCTTCAAAAAATTTCAGATTTTCGTCGAATGAAACATTCATTGTTTCTTTGATGGTGTTAGTTCTTAAATTAAATACTCTGTACGCTTTACTTCTATTAGAATATCCAATAAAGATACCTTTCTCTAATTTAGGATCAAATTTATCTAAATTATCTTTTGTATTTAAAATAAAACGTTTACTTCCAAAAATTCTAAAATAAGATACCTTAGGTTTCTTTGAGTGAAGAATTTCATAAGATGTCTTATCAGTTAAACGTCTAATTAAAATTCTATATAAAATATAACAGGCGGTAGCAACTGCTTCTGCCCAAAAATACTTTGGTAATTTACTATCTTGGAGCATAGTTCTCGTACACTCTTGAATCGTCCTATTTTTACATTCTACTACTCCATTTTGTTGTGGAGTTCTTGAAAATGAAAATTGTGAGTTATTCCCTTTTTATTGTAGAATTCCTCAAACTTTTCATTTTCAAATTCACCACCGTGCCCACTATGGATGGTTATAATTTTTAAAGAAAGTTGATTTTGAATCCTTTTTGTAAAGTTCTTAAAACATTCAAAAGTATCACTTTTATGTTTCAAAAATATTATCCATGTAAATCTTGAATAATCGTCTACAATTACAAAAACATATTTACTATGATTTATTGATAGAATTTGAGATGGACCAAATAAATCAAGGTGAAGTAATTCAAGAGGTTTCAAGGTGAAGTAATTCAAGATGTTTTAAAGGAACTTTTTCTAAGTTTTCCTAATTGACGTGCATCATATAGACTATCTACTTTAAAATTTATTTTAGGGAGACCTCTTACTAGATCATGTTTAGACAGTCTAGATAAGAGTTTGAAATTCAAATGTCCAAATCTCTTATGCCAAATCCCAAGGTCACTTGTATTTGCCAAAAGACATAAGTTATCATTTGAGACTTTCATAATAAGAATATAAATATGCTTTTTCCTAATTCCCTCAAATATTATGGTTGAATTATTATCTTCAATGTGACATTTATCTTTTTCAAATTTAATTGTATATCCTTTATCATAAAGTTGACTTATACTTAGTAGATTATGTTTCAGAATCTTAACTAGCAAAACATTAGTAATAATAGGAGTTTTAGAGTTACTGACTTTGCCGATGCCAATCACGTATCCTTTTAAATTGTCTCCAAAGTTAACCAGTCCTCCGTCTTTGTATATTATATCATTCACATATCTGGATTGCAGTCATGTGTCTAGAACATCCACTATCGAGTATCCATTTATTCTTTTTGATCTGCACAAATTTTCCATTTGGATTGATTCCTTAACCCCCATAAAGCATGTTTACTGCACATCAAACAATTTTGATAGACAACTTGAATTTAAACATTGATTATATGCAGACTCAAGAGACAATGATGATCTGAATATTTCCAAACTAGTACTAACAAACATAGCCATTTTAAAAACTTTTTCAAATTTCAGATTATGAAACTTTGAAATTCTTGCTCTGATACCAAATGTTACAAATGCGGATTACGGATCTTAAGGCTAGGATAAACACTGGAGGGAGGGTGAATAGTGTTTTAAGGAATTACTAATTTTTTTGAGTTTATGTTAATTTGAACACAAATGTATACAATATTCAGACACAGATATGATCACAGAAACAAACACAGATGGATAAATAAAGTAAAAGCAGTAAAGGAATGAATATACCGGATATTATACTGGTTCGGAGTTACCCTACATCCAGTCCCGCACACAAGTACGAATTTCCTTTCAAAAGCAATTGTACAATTACACCCTCGATTTCAAGGCTACGAGGTACACCCTCTATATTCACAATCCTCTGGGTAGAGATACTTGATTTCACGGGCAACAAGTTCATCGAATTGATTTCCAAGGCTTCAATCACACCTTTTATCACTTGATTGATTTCCAAGGCTACAATCACACCTCTTCTCATAGAAATGATTACAAAGAAGCCTATAAATCTAAATAGCACTAAGAATCTTGTTGAGATAGTGATGGAGAATCAAACTAGAAATGATCTAATTAGATTCAATGTTGATTTCGGTAGAGTAATGGTAAGAATATGTATAAAGAAATGTGGAAGAAGAAGAGGAGTGAAAAACAGAAAAAATATGAATGGAAATTCGTTGAAAACAACCTCTATTTATAGAAGAACAACAATCATGTCCATTCGTGAAGGGATATGACGAATAGACACTTCATTTGAAATTCAAAATTTTGAAATCAACTGACACTATGTCGACATAGGTAACTTAGGTATGTCGACATCCCAAAGGAAATTTTGGTGTTTTGTTTTTCTTTGAAAATAACTTTTATCTTGTATTAAAACTATTTTAAACTTTTATAAATATACTTAACTATAGATAAAATACATAAATAAATATAGAGAATAATATTTTAGTATATTTAAAATTTTACTATAATTTTATATTTAAATCTAAGTATAAAAAAATTAAATATATTTTTATTAAAAGATAGTTTAAAACTAAGGATAATTTGATTTTGAAGATAAAGATTATTTTGAGGCTAAAAATATTAAAAATCAGGATAGATGTTTTTAATTCTTTTAAAAGGAAGGTTTTGAAAATATTTTGAAAACAAGATATAATGTTGTAAAATCATTTCGAATAAAAATTAGCGGATACAAAACAATGTTCCACTAGATTTTTCGTAAGTTTCATTCTACTTAGGATTCCATCCCTTTAATAGGCTCGAAGTGGATTCCATTCCACGAACAAATTGGATTTTAAGATGCCGCTGTTTTTCTAGGAGTTTTAACAAAATTCCTAATTAAATTACTTATTCCTGAAATCTTGAACTCTTGATAATCTTGATATTCTTGATACTCATGGGTCTTCAATCTTGATATCTTGAATCTCTATACTGTACAGTCTTCATTCTTGGTACCTGCATGGTCAAATCCCGCATATACATATATTACTAAACTATAATGTTAGTATTTATATTTTATAATTCTATTCTAAGATTGTTGTCATCAAAACCATCATCTCAAGGACTAACAAGAAAGGTGCAGTGCTTTATGCGGTTGTCCATTGTCCCCACCACCATTTTAATCGTTACCGAGTTGATTATGGTCGGTACCGACCATGTTGGCAGTGGCCAAACAACTCCAACTGCTCCACTTTGCTTCTTTGATGTTCCGGCAGCCTTCTTCTTCATCTTTTGCTTTCCTTCTCTCTTGTTTTGATCTGATGAAGATGAACTTTCTTCCATAGAACTTGACGACGATGAATCTCTACGACTCTTCTTACGGCTTTTTGTTTTTTGGGACAACAAAGCAAAGCTTTTCCATTTTTTCAAAGATGACATTTCAGCTATCAAGCATCTTCTTATTCATCTCAGTCATCATCCTATCAAGTTCAATTTTTCTCACCATCTCCTTTGGGAAAGAAGGTCATGGAAAATCATGTATTGGCCGAGTTGCCTTATCATTATGTTGACAAGCTTCATCTTCTCCAGCAATAGCTCCAGATCTTGTAAAAATCTTCCTAAGAGCCATATCATTCTGCCTAATCTAGATTCTTCTTCAAATCCAAGTAACTTCTGATGTAATTCAACAAACTCTTGGATCTAACTTCTGGATACTCGAAATCCAAAGTTCTAAGCTAGCTTTTGCCCGAGAATCTCATTCTAGGTGAAAGCACAAAAAATATTAGATCAGAAAGTGACATAACATCTCAAATCCATCAAATACGAGAGCAAATGGTTATAGTGGTTCGGTCTTTAATCACTGTCTACGTCCATTTTAATTTTATTACTTGAGATGTATCATGAGCACGAATGAATTACAAGATTTTAAGCTTTGCTGCTCAAGACGGAGTGAAGCGCTGGACGTTAAGATTGGTTTTAAAGTCTATGCAAGTCACACACATTTTTCACAAACAATTTTCGCATTAAATAATTATAAAAAACAACAAACTATTTGTTAAATATATGTTGATGTTGATTCGATGACCACTACTTATTAGTTTACTATAAAGTGATGCGTGCGCGCGCACACACATATGTCTTTTTGTGTGTGTGAGCACATGCATGTGCGTGCATGTAAAATTTTCATTAATAAATTTAAAACGAATCAAGTGCCTTTATAATTTTTAGAAGCAACCAAAATTATTTTAGTAAAGTTTGTGTTATGATATAATCGAATATTTGTATACCAAATAATCTTAAGAACTCAAGTACAATATTAGTAAATAATAAAAATTTCAATTTATAGTTATTTATTTTTTTATTCGATTAAGAAATTATTTTAAAGTAACTTTAAAAGGATGACACAATTAAGATAAAAATAAAAATAAGAAACCATTGAAGGCAAATTTCAGAGAAGTGGAAAACTAAAGAGTAACTTTTATTGTCAAATATAAAGGAGGATTGTTATTTTTTCTTATTTGATTTTTGTATATTTTAAAAAATATACAGAAAGACGATTCAAGCATTGAATTCATGAAATACAAAGATCTACAATAAATAAATAAAGTAACAAGATGATTTTATTGTAATTGTACTTAATTTAGTCAAGTAAAAAAAAAATTATACTAAAGATGTCCTTTTTGGCGCTCTAAAGAAAGCTTAGCACTTAAACGACCTCTCAAACAAATGGCATGGTAAAGCATTGTCATAAAAAGGCAGGGCGTCAAAATTGCAAAATAGTGTCTAATCGGTATTCAGTGGCGTCTTGACGGCGCTTATGAGAGCATAGGTTTTATGTTTATAAAACAATGCAATTTTGAGTTTGATAGCAATTCGTGATGAAGTTGGATCCACGCAATTGAATTCAAGATTCTTTTTTCGTTGCTCCAGGATGGTTATATATAGACAAATTCATCTATTGAAGTCGTCAGCTCGTGAAATACCTGTTAAAAACTCAGATCTATGTGAATATGAAGGAAGAATGGATGTTTTGTGTAAACAAAGTCATGACGGTACCGATCATAATATGGTCGGTATAGCACAATTGTTCATGGGCAAAGCAATTGCTTTTTCCCGTTTGTTCATATTTTCAAGAATAGTTGTCAAAATTGCAGTATCAAAATCATGTCGGTATAGACATGATTTGTTCTATGTGGGACTTGTGTTTTTTTTTTTTTTTTTTTTTTTTTTTTTTGCAAAATATTAAAATGGTTCACATAACTATTCAATATTGGGTCTCCATCTTCTAGAAGTATGTCAATATCGTGATTGGTGCCAAGCATAAATGAGTTACTTTTAATCTGCTCCAACTTGTTGTGCACCATCATCCAAGCAATCCTTTAGTTTTTGATTCAATTCTTCTTGGTTTCGAAATTCAGATTCATTAACAAATCGCTCAGTTTTAAATGCTGGATAAGTCACAATATAAGTCCTTTCTTGTATCTAACGTATAAAGTCCAAAATCGAGAACAGTGGCTCCGAATCATTTACAAGGCCATATTTGTTGTATCGTGTACGGTGCAGAAACCAGTCGTAAATATATTGACGGCTAAAATCAAATAGATACACCTAATTCCTATGTGTTTCTCGTGGACCTGGACACAATGGCAATCAATGACAAAAAATATATATCCATCAAATTCCTCAAATAATTAAATAAACAACATAATGAAAGAAATGTGTACATGAAATAACTCACGGACCACTTATATTGAGTAGTTATTTTCATTGCCCATATACGTCGATAAAGAATGAAACCAGGGGCATGGTGTAGCCACTGCCTGCATTTATGTTCACTACAATACAATGTAGTCTATTTCATATGTGGTCCGCTCTCTTACTTACTCTTTTACTGTCATTAATCAAATAATAACAAAAAATCATAATATTTTTGTTTGGAATATCCAACTGTGTATCATAATCCATTTGCAGTACAAACCTCATGTGAACTTTATAAATTTACAGAACAAATGGACAGAATTGTGTATCATAATCCTGTGAACTGTGTATCTCTTTCATGTGGTAGTACTCTTAATTAGATGCTATACTTATTTCATTTCCATTACTAATATTATTCAAAATTTAATTCTATTGTTTGCAGATGTCATGTACACTTTTTGTTTGGAATATTTAAACTAATCCCTTGTTTTCCAACTTAAAACAGACGGAGCAGTAATTATGATAAACGAGCTTGTTTATCCAAAAACAAATGTCCTTTTTCCATTGTAGCCTCCTTTAGTTTCTTGTATATAAGAAACGAAGATACAATCCATATTTTCCATTGTCATTGAGCAAGTAACACAATGGCAGAAACCAAGTCATCTACACCACCACCTTCCTCCTCTTCCTCTCAGTGGGGGCCATACGACAATGGAGGCGACTTCAGCGCAAACATGGGCATTCTCTTGGTTATCCTGTTCTGCTCTCTTCTCTTCGCTCTTGCTCTCAACGCACTCATCCGATATCTACTCTATTCTCTACGTCAACAAATGAATTCAGAGTCTAATCAGAAGTCGTTAACTTTGGAACTTCCAGCATCATTTCCAACTTCCGTATTCAATCTAAGTACAAAGCTTGCAGGTACAGTGGCAGAATGTTCTATATGTCTTGCTGAGTTTGTGGATGGTGACAAGGTCAGAGTTCTTCCGTCTTGCAACCATGGATTTCATGTCGGTTGTGTAGAGAAGTGGATTCTTACTAACAAGTCTTGTCCTACTTGCAGAGCTAGTTATCATCTGGATGTTGTTTAGTTTCAGTTCATTACTATACCTCCATACGCATTGAAATAACATCCGTAATATATTGTCGACTTTGAGATCGTTATTACATTTTACGTTATATACATGTCTCTTATGTCCATTCTCCACATACAAGAAAGTTAACGTTAAAGTTAAATCTACAGCTTCAATGTTTATTATAAGGTACAAGTTTATAAATTTTTCGGGACGTTATTTTGATTTTGGTTAGCATCTACATACTGGGAGTTCATCTTCAATCTAGCAATAATCACCCAAACCTGTCTTTCATCACAATCAGAATATTGTATACGGGAAAAAGAAATTGTTTTCTGTATTAGGATTATGTCAAAACTGGTGTAAGTCGTGAGTAAGTTCCTCTAATGTTTAGAAATATTATTTTTTTATTGAATAAAAAAATTTATAAACGGATGTGTAATGTGCAAAAGTTTTGTTAGTCACTGTGCTTTTACTTCAAAGAAATTAACATGAAAGTCTGTTGATGAATGGTTGGTAAGGGAACGACGATATGATGAGATTCAAATTTATGCAAAGCAATTTGTGAAAATTCTGTTTATTGAATTCTGATTATTAACGAGGATGAGTTAGTTCATTACTTTAATTTAATCATGTTTATACAGAAGAATATACTTGTTCATTAACTGCAGCATTCTTTTCCGGTTTGCAAACATTTCCATTAAAATTTGTAGCAAATGGTTGTCACTTGTCAGTCCATCATCTATGTGCAATTGAGTTGACTAAGTAGAAGATGCTGAGTACAATAATAAGACAAGAAATTTAAGATCATATATTCTATGCTCAGCCAGCCAATTAGAACACAAAATTTTGTCAAAACACGTAAATAAAATGATAGTTACAACCATTCTTCTGTGATTTGCTTTAAAAACTGTCCATCAGCCTAAAAAACAAACTCTCGTCTCTGAAACTAAATTTTTTTCTGACTTTTTCCTTGAGTCTAAAACCTATAGTACAGTTATAACTACTAAATAGGTTATGTACCAGGGTAAAGATGGTTCTGACTGGAAAAGGCTAACTTAGCAACTAAGAAATAAAAATTAATGCACATTCCAAATTTAGCAACCTAACACAACTTGCAAAATGCAACATCATTTGATGCATCAAGATAGTACTACAACTTACCTATGCTGTCACTAACTTCAAGCTACTAGGAACAAATGATTAAGACAAGTATTTAATTACATTTTTGTCATATACTAGCCGCAGTGGAAATTTTCCAATAATATTATAAACACATAACGTAATATAATTGAATTGGCAGTTGTAGATAAATATTATGACATGGATATGCTTCTAATTCAGTATACAGCAACTAACCCACTCGCCTTTACTAACTTCATTTCTTGTGCGCAAGAATATGCCAACAAATAACACAAGTAATAGTTATAACTAATTCCAAGAGATTAACGACTTCAATAAAAAATAGTTTACATATTGACATGATTTGAATAACAGTTCAAAGGTAAAATACCGATTTGATTTCATTTGGAGTTTTGTCTTTTGCGGTTCAACATTCATAACAAAACATGATAGTACTAGTGTAAGAAATTTAAAACTTTAGACAATTATGACAACAATGAAAAAACGACTGAAGAGATGGAAGGACGATGGAGGAGGTAGTTCGTTCTTTTCTTATTTCTCAAAATAAGAAAAACAAAATTAATTTGTTTTACATTTTATATGTTAGGTTTATTTTCCAAATTTTTTGGTTTTCAAAAATATTTGTTTCGTATGCACGTTTCGGATGGAAAAAATACAAAACTAAAAATGACAAACCAAATATGACCTAATATTTCCAACAAGATAAAATTGTACTCAAGGTATTTTGTAGGAAGCAAGAGAAGAGAATGAATTTGGGCGTGGTCGGTTATCATATTTGAATATCTGGAACACTAAAAAATTAGAATAAATCTCATGGGGAAGATTATCAACCAAACGATTTGGAAAATATAACGAAAATGGGAAAGGAAACATTTATATAAGAGCACAACCAATAATGGCTTATTCAATTGAAAAAGTGAACTGAATAAGCCAAAGCGCAATCAGGTATGACTTGTTCAGTTGTCTGTGGCTAGTTTTTCGTGATTTTGTGGCTAGTAAATTAAACACGAGACTAGTTTTTAAAATGGTGAAGATATTGCGGTTTTATTTCAAAAGGGGGAAATTATTTTAAAGGACAAAAATTTGTATATTTTTTGCCTCAAGGACACGGCCTTAATATTTTTACCATAAGGACAAACATTATTCTAAAAATTATTCATAAGGACAAATATTTTCCAAAATTATTCATAAGGACAACAAAACTGCTACCGAGCTAAAATTGATACCTAAAAACTGCTACCGATAACTACAAACTGATACCTAAAAACTGCTATCAATAACTAAAAACTGATACCTACAGAAAGTTGTCCTTCAGGATAAAATATTGAACGTCTGTCTTTGAGGCTAAAAATCTGTGAAATTTTGTCCTTGACAATAATTTCCTGTTTCGAAAATGGGTTAAAATGACAAAAATTTTGCCGTTTTAACTATTTTTTGCAATAAAATGGTAAAATTTTTCTCGTTTTATTGCAAATTAAATACAATGGCAAAGATTTTGCTGTTTATTTAATTTATAAAATAAATGTCAAACTCTTTGCCATTTTAGTTATTAATAATTTTTTTTAAGGAAAAAAATGGTTTTGTATTTGGTTTTCCATCTTCTAGATACAGAGCTCGTTCAGGGTAAAAGAAAGAGGATGACTATACAAATCTATTGTTGGTGATGGTCTAAGTTCAGGATAGAATGAACATTATGCATGAGTTCTAATGCACGACTCCCATCAAATGGTTTATGATCATATCTTTGGGGAAGTATCTTCAAAAGATGCATTAAATTTAGAGTCCAGTTCACAATAGCTTATTTTTAATCTACATGAAATGTGCTTCAAATAGTAATTTCTGAGTACTCCAAGTGATCAACGGTAAATAGTGATTAGACGTAGTTATAAAATTAAATAATAAGCATGTATATTTGTTATTTATTACTTATCAACATATTGTCTACTTCTAAGTCCTTCGCAAATAATCCAAATCACAAAAGTATATTATTAATTAACCGGCTTTAGATGCTATAAGCTGATGCCAAACACCCTCTGACTATATGAAGAATGTGCGAAGTGCAAGATGGAGAAAATTGAAAAAAGACAGTTTTTATCAACTAGAATGAGAAAATTTAGAAGAACGATCCTCTTATATGTTGGACATTTTCGTTCGTTCAAGCATGATAGTGGAATGGTTATTGTAGTTTGGTTTCAATAACTGAGTCCATAAAGTACAAATGTGTTATTGAATTATTGACTTTCAAGATTCAATGAAGTCTTCCAACAATAATCAGATTTAAAATTTTTACGACTTTTATCCGACAAAGAATAATAAAATAATTGGAGGCAGATGCTATAATTATGCGAAGGTCGGAAATAAAGAAGAATAAGCATAAAAACTGATTCTGGACAAGGTGGTAAAAACGGCCGTGTTCATTCATCTGCAGCTGCCACGTCCGTTTAGAGTTTCTACATTCAAAAGTGCGTATTCCGCTGTTTGTAACTGTTCGACATCTGAGCTAGTATAAAGGCTAAAAAGCGCATCATAACATCGTCCAAAAATATAATTCGGATCCAAACTCGACTAGGCCCGAAGGCGGCACACACCCATGTGTTGACATGCATGACCCCCGTCAACCTAAAAAAAATATTTGGATGATCGAAGGGTCCAATATTCTTTTGAAAATCTACTACATGAACAAAGTTATATTTATTAATCTCTTCGATCGGATTTATCGTTTGATCGTACAGACTGGAAATGCGCAGTAATCAATTTAATTGAAATCAATTTGAAATAAACTGATTTTAAAGATAACTTCTTCATTTGATGGAATTAGGACTTAAAACATGTTCCATTAAGTTTAAAAATATCGAAAACATCTATGTTGATATATGAGATGACCTACTTTCGTTTCGGGGTCAGAATGTGGTTTTTGGGTCGCGTAGTCGTTTCAATCAATCCAATCTGGTCCATTCATTTCTAAATTCAGATCTGCCTTTATATAGACTGTTATAAACCCTAATTGTTTTTCATTTCTCATTGCTATACGTAAACTCTCTCTGGCTATCTCTTTCTTCTAATGATAGAAACAAATTCCAATATACAAATTCCTAATTCAATTTCAAATCAAGTTTCAATCTCAAAATCAAATTCCTCTAAACCATATAATATTTTATACCAATTCGAAGCTCTCGACGAGCGCAAGCTAGATCTACAGTTTTTTTTCGATTTAGGTTTCTGCGTGGCCAGAATTCGGGGAACAACTCTCGGCCGTTCATTGCATCTTGATCAACTTCCACAGATCATCAATTGGATGGCATGAATGGATGGAGATTGTTGCGATTAGTTCATCTATGTGGTTCATGGGTGGGGTTCGAACCATCAACAGACAGAATAATGAAGGTTCAACGATTTTTAGATAGTCTCAAAATTGGTCTAGTTGGCACAATGGCTCTAAAAGAATACTTTGAATAGCAAGTTGAAAAGGAAAGACTTAGACAAGATTCAATAATGAGAGATATTATGGACACCGACCCTTCGACGATGAATCTCTAGCTAATCTTGAAATTCAAAATTAAATTAGAAGCATGGTGAACCGCTGTTCAGAATAAAAGGATAAAAAATCTAGCCTCTGCACTATGATGACATATCATTCCTTAGCCTTACCAGCTTATCTTCTGCAAAGATCAAAATAATGGACACATCCTCAACCAAGCAGGGACACATATTATCCTTATAATGGACAAATATCAAGCCTAGTAAGTAATAAATAAAGAAGAGATGACACTATAAAATGAGGACTCTACTCTAAATAAAGATCATAAAAAAAATTCTACATATCCTTTCTACTATTCATTGTATCCGAAAGCTTTGTGATATTATCTAGTGTATCAATAAAATTTCGGTTCTTGCAAGTAAATTCTGTTGCTGTATATTTTCATTTTCTGCATTCAAATTTGGTTCTTCAATTTGGTTAAAAAGGAGAGCACAAAATCTAAATTTAATAAAAATGAAAGCTTAAGCTATTCTTTTGAGCATGATTCGTTATGAATCTGCAAAACTTCTATAGCAGATGAAACTTTTTTCGAATTTTAAGTCAATCCGACGACCAATTGTTATTGATTATTATGCATTGGAGTAGGAAACGAACCATTGTTGTCCTCTACTTAAGTGAAGCGATGGCATAGGCTTGTGGTTGTTAATTCGAGGCCTAACCCTACTATAAAACCACGGTATGATAGGAAAGCGTTAAGGGGTATCGTGTTTAGCTGCTTAATTCAAAACTAATCTACTAACTACAGGTTTGAGAATCAAGATTTTTTATTCGAATTAAAACTTTTATCTAATTGCAAAAGTTTTGTAATAACTCATAACTGAATTATGTTCAAAAGACTCTCTTTTATGGAAAAAAAGCTTGTTATTCTCGACACATATAAGTGTCAATTTGATCTAAATCCTGAACAATATGAGAATATTATTCATATCTCCACTCGTGAATACCCAAAAAAGGGGATTCATAGTTTTATGATTGATATACTTCAAGAAATTAAATTAGAAGTTAAAGACATAAGTAATAAACTACAAAAACAAACATCAACCTTAGGATTTGGTCGAAATACACCAACAATCCATTCGTTTAACAACATTCAAATGGTCAAATATGCTTCTAAAGAAAATAATAAAATAAATGTTAAAGATATTGATCCCACTTACTATAAAAATTATCTTATTCTTCAAAAAAAAGAACTTGCAGGAGAAATTGATAGTACAGAACTTTATTTTTATTATGACGAACATTCAACAGCGATAAACTATTTTAAATATAAAGAAAACGAAGAACATTCTTCATTTGAAGATTCTGAACAAGAATCTGAAAATTCCACCGAATCTGGTTATAATTCTGATACATTAGATAAACTTATTTACAATATAAACATTAATGAAGCAGGATCTAGTAGAGGAGCTCTAATTTTACCTCCACCACTAGATAATGCTTCTGTTATGAACGATCTTAACTCTGATATAATTATGGAAGATCAAGAACAGGAAGAAAACACACATAGTAGTCCACATACTGATCCTTACCCTGAAATGCTTAGGTATGGTACTATATTAGATTGGACCAGGTTTCACACTTCTAGAAAGCAGTTAAAAGATTTTTAAAATGAACAACCCTCTTTAGCATATACCCTAACTTTCAATATAGATAGACTTCCACATAGAAAAATAAGAAAAATATATTATATCATGGCTTCAACATATAAGCGGAACAATTTATTTATTACCTCCGAATATGAGTTTAATGCAATACATACATTAGCTACCAGTTATTGGACAGGAGATGCTTTAGCTTGGTTTCTAAACCTTGAAAGGATAAATCCAAATCAATTACAAAGAATTAGAAATATTCAATCTGAACTAGAAGCTCTTGGAGAATTCCTAAAATTACTACTAGCACACTTTACAGGGGAAACTTTTCTAGAAGATACTGATTATGAAAAACAATTATTAAAAATACAATTATGTGATATATGCATGTTAGAAGAATTTGCTGCCAAATACATAGGCCTACTTTTACATTTAAAGAACAATGACCGAAAGATGTTTTGGGTAAAAGGCTTTTTTACAAAAAAACCTTATCCATGGAATAACATTATACAAGAAAGATATGCCATTCTAATAAAAAGCAACACCGATGAAAATCATAACACGGGTTTGTTAAAAAAGGCATGTATGGATACCATGGAAAGGGTTTGTGAGCAAGCAAGTGCACACAAACAAATGAAACATAAAATTAGAAACTGAAAACTGGGATTTACATATTGTACAAAGTACACTGAAGATATTAATACACAATTTGGATGTTCACCTAAATTTGAAAGAAAAAGGGCAAGAAATTTCAAAAGAAAAACAAAACCAAAATATCGAATCACTAGGAAAAAATGAAAACCAGAATATAAGAAAAAATGTAGAAAAGAAAACAAGTTTTCTAAGAAAAAGTTTATAAAAAAGAAAATTTCCGTAAAGGCTGCAAATGTTTTAAATGTAATAAAGAAGGACATTATGCTAATGAATGTCCTGCAAATATGCAAAATATTGTTATATCAAATATCGAAGAATACGGTATTCATGTTGGCACTATAGAAGATATATCTAGTGATGCTAATTCGTCTGTATATGAAATTGAATCAATTTATTCTGACACTACTGAAAATGAAGATGAAATTAATGATTCTTTTGATAATTTTAAAATAAACATGATTACAATCAATCAGATACATAATCAAAAAAAATTATTCCATTGACTATATATGCTATATTCCCCAAAAAGGAAAAAAATAAATTCTCCTGGTTATACATTATATGTAGCAAAAAGTTCTAGGTTAAGAAGATACTTCACAACCGAAGTATTCTTAGATCAACTAATAAAAATCCCATTTGGATATTACGGACAAATTTATAATATACCTAAACATACTAAAGAAATATTTTTAAAACTCATGGATTAATTGAACCCCTTTCTAAAAATAACGCATCTATACTATTTAAAAGTACTAGTATGGAAGATAAAGATTGCATTATAGAGCAAGGAGACCCAATAGGATTTCTTGTTTTACATAAATATAAAGATCTTTCAATTATAAAAGAAGAAATATATGATCATGATACATTTACCCCATTAAGTGGTCCTACATCCCGATCATCAAGAAATAAAGAGTCAAAATCATATCAAGAATATAGGATATACATGAATACTTTTACGTCTGAAGAAACATCTAATCCACAAATACAAGATAGCACAGGAGAATAATTTGAGGTCACTGACGAAAATTTAGAAAAATTAAAAGAGGCAATCCCTCACTCAGATAGAAAGGATATTTATAAACCTTTGACTTTTAAATCTAGATTTTTAAATCAACATACATATATATTTGAGCGTATGCAAGGAAATGTAGAGTTAAAAAGAGAGGAAGATTTAACTTCTATAAGCCTTTTAAATAAAAATAAAATAGTAAAGCTAAAAGACAAATATCCAAAAATGAAATACCTTCATATAGGTTTATTACAACTAAAAATAACAGGGTTATTTTGATCCAGAATTGATACTCCAATAATGATAGTCTATATGGATGAAAGAAATATCAATAATCCTTTAAATAATATTATTGGAGGAGCTAAGTCAAATTTAGCAAATAGATTATTTGGAGTAAATATTCATCCCGATTTTTGTATAAGTCTTAATGATCAAAATATAGAAAATGCTTGTACATTATCAGTAAATCCACAAAATATAGAACTTCTATCTGGATCTAAAGTTCTTGGCATATAATGGGAACATTATATGGCTTTAAGTGATACTGCTATATTCAAACCAACTATACTCAAACAATTCGTTAAACTATTCGAAGTCGGGTTAGGAAAAACAATCCAACCTAGATTGATTGACATAAGACATTTAAAATTCGATAATGAAGTTCAAGTTTTTGTAAAATCACTTAAACCGAGATACAATTACCTACAGAATAGTTTATAGCATCAGGAAATACCATTTCCACCATAATAAAAAATAATGAAGAAAACACAAATTCACCCAACATATTAAAAAGAACTCAATCATATAATAAAATGTCTGAAGTTGAATTGACTTCTGATATATTAGAAAGTATCAATCATCGTATGAGCTTTAAACAAGAAAATCCAATAGAAGGAAGAACAATAGAATACTTGAAAAAAAAGAACAGGAATCAAACTATATGATTATAAAGGTTCCTACAGAAAATATAAAACATCATGATTAGATCCATAGATCATAAAATAAAGGTACAGTTACATATATATCTTCCAATAACAATATGCATCCCTGAATATCAAGAGTTCACGGTGCATGCGTTACTGGATTCTGATGCAGAAGCCAGTTTACTACAAGAAATATTTATTCTCTAGCAACTCTGGGTGCCCTTAGACAAAAAAGCAATGCTAAATGACTTTATGGGAAGACAAGTACCTGTTACTCATAAAGAAAAAAACTTACAGGTACAAATACCTGATATACATGGAAATAATAAAACATACAACTTTGACTTTGCATTGCTACAAAAGGAATTGATAGTGATTGTATCCTTCGAATGGACTATCTATGACATCTCTCTCCATTCAAAAAATATTATTTTGAATTAGATGGCGTTCTTGTGCTTCGAGTAATGCTACCCACTACAATTGCACCGCATTATACTCCAGCAGCACAACGTGGTGAAATACCTATTACATTAATTGAAAATGTAAGAACACCAAAAATAATACAACCAAAAATTTGTACATACAATATACCAACTACAAACGATTTTGAAATATTAATACATAATATGTTAGAACCTCTTTATTCAAAGAATCCATTAAAATGGTTTGATAAAGCACCAAGGTATTGTAAAATTGAATTAATGGAACAATACAAAGATGCCAAAGTCCGAGTTAACAGTATCATGGTATCACCAACTGACAAAGAAGAATTTGCAAAACAAATAAAATACCTATTAAATTTAAAATTAATACAGAAAAGTTTCAGCTCCCACTCATCCCCAGCTTTCTTAGTAAGAAATCATGCTGAAATTAAAAGGGAAAAAGCAAGAATGGTAATAAACTATAGAAAACTTAATAGCTATACAAAATTTGATGGATATTTTATTCCTTTTGCAGAGCATCTAACGAAAAAAATCCAAGGATGAAAATATTATAGTAAATTTGATGCAAAATCGAGTTTTTGGCAATTAAAACTTGCTGATAAATAGCCCATAGAATTAACTACCTTTAATTGCCTATAAAGACATTTTGAATGGTTAGTTATGCCTTTTGGATTAAAAAAACGCACCATAAGTATTTCAAAAATGGATGAATTCTATGTTCAGACATTTACATTTTGTAACTGTCTATATAAACGACATCCTTGTTTTCTCTAATTCTACGAAAGATCATAAACAACTTCATATAGTAGTAGTACAAATATTACTTCAAAACGGTGTTAATCTAAGTCCTAAAAAATTGAATTATTTAAAAAGGAATAGATTTTCTTGGAAAAAGAATTAAAAATGGACAAGTAGAATTGCAACAACACATTTACACTAAAATTAAAGATTCCTAATACATTTAAAACATTAAAGTACTCCAAAGTTTCTTAGGATTATTAAACTACGGCAGAAAATTTATTCCTAATTTATCCGCTAAGACCAAAAATTTACAAAAATGCTCACAAATGAACAAGCAAAATATAAACAGTATAATGGAGAACAACCAAGAAGATGGAACACAGGCAACATTCCTATTACCTTACAAAAGCAAGAAGAAGAAGAGATAAAAAAAAATTTAAAGACCTAATAAAGGATCAAAGATCCTCTAATTTCCTTCAGATGAAGAATTACTTACACTGCAAACTGACGCTTTTGACAATTTTTGTTCAGGAGTATTAATTGCTAAACAAATGGAAATTGTAGCATATTCCTCTGGAAAATTTAGCAAACCCCAGATTAAATATGTTACCTATGACAAAGAATAACAAGCTACTAAATTAGCAATCAAAGTTTACGAATTTATCTCTTGCATAGACAGTTTGTAATAGAAACAGATAACAAATCTGTTGCTCAATTCTTAATGAAGAAAACTGTAAACAATCCAAAAGAAAATCTTCGAAGAATTAGATTAGCTATATATTTAGAAATATATAACTATAATGTCAAATACATTCCAGGCTACACTAACTTTGCTACTGATCTTCTTACCAGGTTATAAAAAATGGATGAAGATGACATAAAAAGAATCAGAGAATTATTAGAGACTATGAAAAGGCGGGAATATTTCCAATAAGAGAAATCATCCAAAAGGCCAACCAAACCTCCAAAGTGGCTTCATCTTCGCAAGAATCCGAAGAAACCAATACTCCCACAGGAGTAAATGAAGAAAAGGTCCAATAGACCAAAGCCACTCAAACAAATAGAGGCAAGGCAACACCATCCAATACAACTTAGAAATTTGTTCTAATGAAAAAAGGAAAAACAATTGCTCCCACAGGAGTGCAAAGACCATGCATCTCAGCTGTGGTCAAAGATTAGTACACTTAGAGATGAAAGTGTCAAATCCTAACTTATATGACAATTTCAACAAATGCTTTAATGCCATCTAATCTGCAGACCATGGAGTTGCAAATTTCTGGTTAACTCGGCTAGAAAAAACTTATTTGGGATTAAAGCATACAATATCCCAGAAAGAGAAAAAATTGCAAGAAATCCAGAAAATAGTGTTTAAATTATCACATCATTCTTTTACATCTAGGTCTTAAGCTCTAGATTTAAAGGGAGCAGAATTGTTCACTGACAACACAGCTGAACATAGCCATTTGAAAACAATATTTTCTCAAATGCAAACATCTGGTCTCGTGAATCTTAAAGACTTTCTAGAAATACTTAGACTTTATGAGATAGATAACACAAAAAACAAAGAGATGGCGGCTGAAATGACAGTTCAAGATATGATCTCTCTATATCAGCAACATTTCATCGATGAAAGTAGTTTTCTTCTATTCTTCAAAAAGTTAGAAGACACAGAGTCAATAAAACTCTTGAAAAATGAAGAGTTAATTCTCAATAATAATAGAAGACCACGCCTAATAGCCTGTTTTTCTGAAATACAAAAATATCAAAAACATATCAAGAAGGAATCGGTGCACGAAATTTATGTCAACACAAGTCATCCTGAAGAATATTCAGGCTATATTCCAGATGTATGTACAACAAAACTTGCCGAGCATTCAAGGAGGTTTTTTTACTATGTTCATGTTCAGAATTTGAAGCGTTTGGGAAGAAAGACGATACATACGTCTTTATCCCTCTATCCAATTATGGGAATTTCATAGAGTAACTGAAAATCCCCAATATGAATTCATTAAATTCAATCGAAAAGAATTTAATGAAGAAAATGAAAGAATCCTAGTTGCGCAAGAATTCTTCTTTTAGGCCACTAACAAAGGCGAGGTTGGATCACACTCCGCCACTGAAGGCAAAACAATATTGATGTTAGACTACCTAGACAGAATAATGAAGTTTCAGCGATTTTTGGATAGTCTCAAAATTGGCCCAGCTGGCACAATGGCTCAAAAAGAATACTTTGAAGAGCAAGTTGAAAAGAAAAGACTTAGACAAGATTCAATAATGAGAGATACTATGTGTACCGACCCTTTCAATGATGAATCTCTAGCTAATCTAGAAATTCAAAATTAAATTAGAAACATGGTGGACCACTATTCAGAATAAAAGGACAAAAAATCTAGCCTCTACACTAGGGTGACATATCATTCCTTAGCCTTACCAGCTTATCTTCTATAAAGATTAAAATAATGGACACATCCTCAACCAAGAAAGGACACATATTATCCCTATAATGGACAGATATCAAGCCTAGTAAGTAATAAATAAAGAAGAGATGACACTATAAAAGAAGGACTTTTCTCTGAAGAAAGATCATCAGAAATTTTTTTCCATATCATTTCTTCTCTTCACTATATCCAAAAGCTTTGTAATACTATCTAGTTTATCAATAAAAATTTTGTTTCTGCAAGTAGATTCTGTTGCAGTATATTTTCGTTTTCTACATTCAAATTTGGTTCTTCAATTTATGTAAGAACACCAAAATTTCTTATTTTTGGTGTTCTTACATAAATTGAAGAACCAAATTTGAATACAGAAAACGAAAATATACAACAACGGAATCTACTGGCAGAAACAGAAGTTTTATTGATACACTAGATAATATTACAAAGCTTTTGGATATAATGATGAGAAGAAAGGATATGAAGAAATTTTTTTCTGATGATCTTTCTTCAGAGTAGAGTCCTCCTTTTATAGTGTCATCTCTTCTTTATTTATTACTTCCTATGCTTGATATCTGTCCATTATAGGGATAATATGTGTCCTTCTGGGTTGAGGATGTGACCATTATTTTAATCTTTGCAGAAGATAAGCTAGCAAGGTTAGGGGATGATATGTCACCCTAGTGTAGAGGCTAGATTCTTTGTCCTTTTATTAGGAATAGTGGTCCACCATGCTTCCGATTTAATTTTGAATTTCTAGATAAGCTAGAGATTCGTCGTCGAAAGGGTCGGTATCCATAGTATCTCTCATTATTGAATCATGTCTAAGTCTTTCCTTTTCAACTTTATCTTCAACGTATTCTTCTTGAGCCATTGTGCCAATTGGGCCAATTTTGAGACTATCTAAAAATCGCTGAACCTTCATTATTCCGTCTGTTGATGGTTCGAAAGCCGATAGGTAGTCTAACAGTATATTATTTTGCCTTTAATGGCGGAGTGTGATCCATCTTCACCTTTGTTAATGGCCTTTGAGAAGAATTCTTGCGCAGCTAGGATTATTTCTTTTTCTTTGATAAATTCTTTTCGATTGAATTTAATGAATTCATGTTGGAGACTTTCGATTACTCTATGTAGTTCCCATCATTGGATGGAGGATAAAGATGTATGTACTGTCTTTCTTTCCAAACGCTCCAAATTCTGAACATGAACATAATATAAAACCTGCTTGAATTCTCAAGAAATTTTGATGTACATATATCTGGAATATAGCCTGAATATTCTTCAGGATGGCTTGTGTCGACATAAATTTCGTGCACCAAGCCCTTTTTGATATGTTTTTGATATTTTTGTATTTCAGAAGTACAAGCTATTAGGAATGGGCTTCTATTGTTATTGAGAATCAACTCTTTATTTTCTAAGAGTTTTATTAACTTTGTATCTTCTAACATTTTAAAGAAAAGAAGAAGATTACTTTCATCGATGAGATGTTGTTGATATAGAGAGATCGTATCTTGAGTTGTCATTTCAGCTTCCATCTCTTTGGTTTTTGTGTTATCTATCTCATAAAGTCTAAGAAATTCTAGAAAGTCTTGAATTCTTATATTCACCAGATCAGATATTTGCATTTGAGAAAATATTGTTTTCATTTGGCTATGTTCAGCTGTGTTGTCAGTGAACAATTCTACTTCCTTTAAATCTAGAGCTTCAAACATAGATGTAAAAGAATGCTATGATAATTTAGACACTATTTTCTGGATGTCTTGCAATTTTTTCTCTTTCTGGGATATTGTATGCTTTAATCCCAAAAAAAAAAAATTCTAGCCGAGTTAACCAGAAATTTGCCGCTCTATGGTTTGTAGATTGGATGGCTTTAAAGCATCCGTTGAAATTGTCATATAAGTTAGGATTTTATGCTTTCATCTCTAATTTGTACCATTCTTTGACCACAGCTGAGATTTATGGTCTTTGCACTCCTGTGGGAGCAACTGCTTTTCCTTTGTTCATTAGAACAAATTTCTAAGTTGTATTGGAAGGTGTTGTCTTCCCTTTGTTTGTTTGAGTGGCTTTGGTCCGTTGGACCTTTTCTTCATTTATTCTTGTAGGAGTATTGATTTCTTCGGATTCTTGCGAAGATGAAGCCTCTTTGGAGGTTTGCTTGGCCTTTTTGGATGATTTCACTTGTTGAAAATTTGCCTACCTTTTCATAGTTTCTAATAATTCTTTGATTCTTTTTATGTCGTCTTCATCCATTTTTCAAAACCTAGTAGAAGATGAGCAACAAAGTTAGTGTAGCTTGGAATGTATTTGACATCATAGTTATAGATTTTTAAATATATAGCTAATCTAATTCTCCAAAGATTTTCTTCTGGATTGTTTACTGTTCTCTTCTTTAAGAATTGGGCAATAGATTTTTTATCTGTTTCTATTACAAACTGTCTATGCAGAAGATAAATTCATAATCTTTTGATTGCTAATTTAGTAGCTAGTAATTATTTGTCATAGGTAGCATATTTAATCTGGGGTTTGCTAAATTTTCCAGAGCAATATGCCACAACTTCCTTTTTTTAGCAATTGATACTACTGCCCAAAAACTGTCAGAAGCGTCAGTTTGCAGTGTAAGTAATTCTTCATCTGAAGGAAAATAGAGGATCTTTTTATCCTTTAGTAGGTCTTTAATTTTTTTGTATTTCTTCTTCTTCTTGCTTTTGTATGGTAATAGGAATTTTATCTGTGTTCCATCTTCTTGCTTATTCTCCGTTATACTGTTTATATTTTGCTTGTTCATCTTTGAGCTTTTTTTGTAAATTTTGGGTCTTAGCCGATAAATTAGGAATAATTTTTCTGCCGTGGTTTAATAATCCTAAGAAACTTTGGGGTTCTTTTAATGTTTTAAATTTATTGGATAAATCTTTAATTTTAGTGTAAATGTGTTGTTGTAATTCCATTTGTCCATTTTTAATTCTTTTTACAAGAAAATCTATTTCTTTTTTAAATAATTCAATTTTTTAGGACCTAGAATAGCACCGTTTTGAAGTAATATTTGTACTACTGTTAGAAGATGTTGTTTATGTTCCTCCTAGAATTAGAGAAAAACAAGGATGTCGTCTGTTAATCTACCTTTTGGCAAGGCCATGGACAGGAAGATTTAACCTAATCGACTTCTCGTTTGTGGAAGCTGGTTTATGATAAATTTAATCAACTAGGTCGATGGATGATCAATCATGGATAATAAACACGGTTAAACAGCCGGGGCTCGACATGGTCGATGGACGACGAAGGTTATTGGACATTTGAAGCTTAGGCTTTGATATGTCTCGAGTTGTCTTAGATAAGCTTCGAATCGTATGAATCGAGCTTCGAGTCGCATGAATAATTTCTTTGAGTCTTTTAGGCTGCTCGACATTGGTGGCTCGACATTGGTGGCTCGGCATAGGTGGCTCGACCTCAATGGTGGTTCGACACACGGAGGTGGCCCGGTGTTGAGGTTTGGTCAAGGTGGCCCGGTAACGGTGGTTCGGCACTTAGAGGTGGCTTGGCTTGAAAGTTCGGCAGATGTGGTTCAGTGGATGTCCGTTTGGCCTTCGAGACATCGGTCGGTCGAGGAGTGGAGATGAGGTATGGTTCGGTCTGGATTGGTTGTTCAGTCAGAAGAAGTATGGTTCGGTCTGGATGGGTCGTTCAGTCAGAGGAGGTGTGGTTCAGTCAGAGTGATGTGGCTCGGCGTGGGTCATTCGGCATTGGTGGTTCAGTCTGTGGTGGTTCGGCAGGAATGTTATTGGTTCCCTGGGTCGGTATGGGGAGTTTTGGTTTGGCACTAGCTTTACCCCGACCTTTGGACTAGTTAACTTCGAGTTTTGGATAGACTTGCTTCGGGACAGTTCTTAGCTACTTTATTTTGGTTTATTAAGTAATGGGGATCTGTGGATGCGGCTCGGCCTACCTGGTTTGGTCGTAGTGCTGAGCCTGGATCTACAATGGCCTTGATAAGCCCCAGTAACTCAGGAGGCCCAACTACCTAGATTTATCTGTAAATACAGCGTGTGGGTCTTCAGAAAAAGAATCTTCTTTCGGCTCTCTTACTTTCTCTTCTCTAAGATTAAGGCTCTAAGATTAAGTCACTCGGCTATTGTTAAACACTGGAATTTAACTATAATAGGTTATTACAGCAATAAAAAGGAAATTCCTGGAGTTGACGTAGGCCGGATTTAGCCGAACCACTATAAAATATGTTGTTCTCTACTGCTTTCATTTTAGTTTTTGTTGTTCTTCATATTGATATCCTCCACATATATTCTATTTGTAAACTGTGACTGGTATTTGGTGCTTTCGCTTGGATTTGGGTGTTAGTGACCAATTTTGGCGCTAACATTTTGATGCTTTCACTGAGAAAGCTGGCACTCAGGGATTTAGGAACTTGAATTCTAGAAAGCGATGGCTAGACCACCAACGAGAAAGCAGGCAGTTGAAAGAAGTCAGTAGGAGGGAAGTCAGGAGGCTTCCTCTGGAGCTAATCAAGCCTCCGCCCACATCACTAGGGACGAGATGTAGGTCATGTTGAATTCCGTATAGGAGCAGATGATGAAACGACAAGAGGAGATGATGCGGGCTCTTCTTAGGCAATTTGGACAATCGAGAGCTGCATGTGCTCAAGTTCTTGGAGCTTGTTTAAAGGACTCAACCAACAGGCAGATGGAATGATTCAGTAGGGGTAGCTCCCAGTCAACAAACAACTACAATCTGGATGGACCAAGACTTGGGGGAACACCGTCGGATAACGTTGGACCAACCTATGGAGGAATATCAGGTGATGTTGTGCAACCCAACACCAATAGGAACACAGGAGTACGTGACAAGAAATATGTGCTAGAATTTCTACGTGGAGTTGGAGAGCAGCTAGAAAGTATGGATAGGGGGCAAACCTCGGTTGGAAATGCTCGATTGGCTGACATTATTAGGCGACCGTGTGCAGAGGTCTGGCAAACAAGGATTTGGATGGAGTAAACAGAAGTCCGTTTTACCTAGAACATCAGGACAGCTAGGAATCAGCCCGATTTCAAGCTGTCCACTCTGGAAGTATACGACGAAAAGATGGATCCCACTGACCACTTGATGAGGTACACAAGGCATATGGAAGTGCTAGGGGCAACAGAGGAGGTTATGGCTCGGTGTTTCCCCTGTTATTGACAGCTACCTACTATGTTGTTTAGACAACTGGAAGATGGATCTATTAGAACATGGACAGAACTGGTAGATACGTTCTTGAAGCAATTTCAAGTTCATATAAAAAGGCCAAAGAATGTGATGACACTGACGTCAGTTAAGTAGAGGGGGGATTAATCGCTTAGGACTTTCTTAACTCGGTTTAATGTAGCAATTGCTTTGGTGGATCGGTCGGATCCATCAATGGTTCTGATGGCAGCGGTGACAGGAGTCAGGGATGATTTGTATTTCAAGGTATCATTGATACGGGATCCATCACTGGATCTCGGGGAATTATTTCATGAAGCTAAGAGGTTTCTCTGATAAGAGGATGCATGCTTGGATATGAAGTCGAAGGAAGTAAACGTGGTTAAGAATGGAGGACCACCCGGTGAAAACTCGGGTAAAGACAAGGATAAAGGGAAAATGAAGCGCTGAGTAGAACCAAAATCCTCCACTTACACAGGATTGAACGCAATATTGGAGCGGATATTCTTGGATACTCGAAATCGTCTTCCGTATCGAAGGCTGGCAAGGAGGGAGCCCCTAGAATGTGAAATGGAAGCAGGAAGGCACTATCTTTTTCATGACCTGGACGAGAATGATACTAAAAGATGTCGGCATTTGAAGGACATAATCGGGGAACATGTAAGGAATGGTCTATTGTGGCAATATGTCGGAACCCGAAATGCGGCGATGGAACAGGAGCAGCCATCACCTACTTTGAACGACGAAGGCATGAGGCCTAGGAATGGTGGCCGGTTGGTCATCAACTAATCGTGATGGTTTGGAATAAGTAACAATCCCTAGGAAAATAGCTAAATAACTTACTCATGTACGGGATTTGAGATAACCCTTAGGCATGCTCTGAGATGATGGTTTGCCAAGACGCTCCGGTTTGTGAAATCCGTTTTTCCCTTTTGGCTTGGACATTTGCTTTTTCTGCTTTGGTTTTGGAGTTCGGTTTGAACTCCCATTTTTGTTGGTTTCTTGGTTTGGATTTTTGGTTTGGATGCTTGATTTTTGATTTAGATTTTGATTACGACTTTTGATATTGATTTCTGGTTTTCTGGCTTGAATTTAGTTTTAGATTCAATTTTGATTGATTTTTATCTGGTTTTTGTCTAAAAGGTCATCACATGTGGACTATGCTCGGCAGGGGTCCGAAGAGACTAGAACTCGGCCTAGGACTTAGGCCCCATATTATCTGTCGGTTACTGTTTCAGGTCGTCGAGTATGGACATTGCTTGGCAAGGGTCTGAAGCGATCAACATTGCTTAGCATTCAGGGACACTGAACCAGGAACACCATGACATTACTTGACATAGGTCGTCAGGTGCAGGTTGTGCTTGACAAAAACCCGAAGACGTTATAGATTTGGATATTGGCTACGAATAGCTAAGGATTTGGGTATGGACCCGGAGCGGTCCCAGATTTGGATATCAAACCAGCAAGGTCATAGATGTGGTTATTGGTTACTGAAAATGGATAGATTAGAACTCGGTTTTCGGGTTCGGATGGATGTGGACTTCGCACATCGGATTTGGGGCTATTCAAAACACACCTTCCAATGGCAAGGCATGTTTTGGGGGGCAAATGTTAACCCGCCTTTTCCAAGGCCATGGACAAGCAGATTTAACCGAATCGGCTTCTCATTTGTCGAAGTTGGTTTATGACAAATTTAACCAACTAGGTCGATGGATGATCAATCATGGATAACAAACGTGGTTAAACAACCGGGACTCGGCATGGTCAATGGACGAAGGTTATTGGACATTTGAAGCTTAGGCTTCGATATGTCTTGAGTTGTCTTAGATTAGCTTCGAATTGTGTGGATTCGAGCTTCGAGTCGCATGAATAATTTCTTTGAGTCTTTTAGGTGGCTCGACATTGGTGGCTCGACATATGTGGTTCGACCTCAATGGTGGTTCGACAAACGGAGGTGGTTCGGTGTTGATGTTTGGTCAGAGTGGCCCGGTAATGGTGGTTCGGCACTTGGAGGTGGCTCGGCTTGAAGGTTCGGTAGATGTGGTTCGGTGGAAGTCTGTTTGGCCTTGGAGACTTGGGCCGGTCGCGGAGTGGAAAGGAGGTATGGTTCGGTCTGGATTGGTCGTTCGGTCAAAAGAAGTATGGTTCGGTCTGGATGGGTCGTTCGGTCAGAAGAGGTGTGGTTCGGTAAGAGTGATGTCGCTTGGCGTGGGTCGTTCCGCATTGGTGGTTCGGTCTGTGGTGGTTCAGCAGGTATGGTGTTGGTTCCTTGGGTTGGCATGGGGAGTTTTGGTTTAGTACTAGCTTTACGTTGAGCTTTGGACTAGTTTGCTTCGAATTTTGGATAGACTTGCTTCGGGACAGTATCAGGCTACTTTGATTTGGTTTGTTGCGGAATAGGGATCGGTGGATGCGGCTTGGCCTACCTAGTTCGATCGTAATGTTGAGCCTAGATCGGCAATGGCCTTGATAGGCCTGGGTAACTCGTGAGGCCCAACTACCTGGATTTGTCTATAAATACAGCATGTGGGTCTTCAGAAAAAGGACCTTCTTTCAGCTTTCTTACTTTCTCTTCTCTAAGGTTAAAGCACTCGGCCATTGTTAAACTTTGAAATTTAACTGTAATAGATTATTACAACAATAAAAATTCCTGGAGTGGACGTTGGCCGGAGTTAGCCTAACCACCATAAAATCTGTTGTTCTTTATTGCTTTCATTTTAATTTTTTTACTTCTTCATATTAATATCCTCTACGTATATTCTATCTGTAAACTGTGACTGGTATTTGGTGCTTTCGCTTGGATTTGGGTGTTAGTGACCAATTTTGGTGCTCACATCGTCTACATAGATAGTTACAAAAGGTAAATGTCCGAACACAGAATTCATCCATTTTTGAAATACCGTGGTGCGTTTTTTAATCCAAAAGGCATAACTTACCATTCAAAATGTCTTTATGGGCAACTAAAGGCAGTTAATTCTATGGACTGTTTATCAGCAAGTTTTAATTGCCAAAAACCCGATTTTGCATCAAATTTACTATAATATTTTGCTCCTTGGATTTGTTTTGTTAGATGCTCTACAGAAGGAATAAAATATCCATCAAATTTTGTATAGCTATTAAGTTTTCTATAGTTTATTACCATTCTTGCTTTTCCCCTTTTAATTTCAGTATGATATCTTACTAAGAAAGCTGGGGATGAGTGGGTACTGAAACTTTTCTATATTAATTTTAAATTTAATAGGTTTTTATTTGTTTTTCAATTTCTTCTTTATCAGTTGACGATACCATGATACTGTTAACTCGGACTTTGGCATCTTTGTATTGTTCCATTAATTCAATTTTACAATACCTTGGTGATTTTTCAAACCATTTTAATGGATTCTCTTAATAAAGGGGTTCTAACATTTATGTATTAATATTTCAAAATCGTTTGTAGTTGGTATATTGTATGCATAAATTTTTTGTTGTATTATTTTTGGTGTTCTTACATTTTCAATCAATGTAACAGGTTTTTCACCACACTATATTGCTGAAGTATAATGTGATGCAATTACAACGGGTAGATTACTCGAGGCACAAGAACACCATCTAATTCAAAATAATATTTGTTGAATAGAGGGAGATGTCGTAGATTGTCCATTCCTAGGATGCAATCACTATAAAATTCCTTTGGTAGTAATGCAAACTCAAAGTTGTATGTTTTATTATTTCCATGTATATCAGGTATTTGTACCTGTAAGTTTTTTTTCGTTATGAGTAACAGGGACTTGTCTTCGCAAAAAGTCATTTAGCATTTCTTTTTTGTCTAAGGGCACCCAAAGTTGCTGGGGAATAAATATTTCATGTAGTAAACTGACTTCTGCACTAGAATCCAGCAACGCATGCATCGTGAACTCTTGATATTCAGGGATGCGTATCGTTATTGAAAGATATATATATATATATATATATATACATATAACCGTGCCTTTCTTTTAAGATCTATGGATCTAATCACGATGTCTTATATTTTTTGTAGGAACCTTTATAACCATTCGGTTTGATTGCTATTCTTTTTGTTTTTCAAGCTTTCTCACTGTTCTTCCTTCTATTGGATTTTCTTGTATAAAGCTCATATGATGAGTGATACTTTTTGATATATCAGGAGTTAATTGAACTTTAGACATTTTATTATATGATTGAGTTCTTTTCAATGTGTTGGGTGAATTTGTATTTTTTTTTCATTAGTTTTTATTATGGTGGAAATGGTATTTCCTGATGCTATAGAATATTCCGTAGGTATTGTATTCTTGGTTTAAGTGATTTTACAAAAACTTGAATTTCATTATCGCATTTTAAATGTCTTATGTCAATCAATCTAGGTTGGATTTTTTCCTAACCTGACTTCGAATAGTTTAACGAATTGTCTGGCTATAATTGGTTTGAATGTAGGAGTATCATTTAAAGCCATACAATGTTCCCATTGTATGCCAAGAACTTTAGATCCTGATAGAAGTTCTATATTTGGTAGATTTACTGATAATGTACAAGCCTTTTCTATATTTTGATCATCATGACTTACATAAAAATTAGGATGTATATTTACTCTAAATATATATTTGCTAAATTTGACTTAGCTCTTCCAATACTACTATTTAAAGGATTATTGATAATTCTTTCATCCATACAGACTATCATTACTGGAGTATCAATTCTGGATATAAATAACCCTGTTATTTCTAGTTGTATTAGACCTATTTGAAGGTATTGTTGAATATGCGCTTATATGTTTTTGTTTGATGATAATAAACATATATATTCATTTAAATGTATTTGTTAATGTAATATTTTATTTTTCATAGATTAAATAAATATTTGTTGAATAAAACAAATTACACAGAATTTGAATTCAAACAGAATAAGTTACACAGAATTTGAATTCAAATAGAAATTTTATTCAAACAAATATTTATTACATTTTTGAATAGTACAAATTCAAGCTCTCACTATACATATACAATTTTGATTCTAATTACATCACAATTCAGTTTACATAATTTCGTCACTACATATCACTCACACTCGTAGTTTATCTTCAACTTCATTCCAGTTAGAATCTAACATTTGAGAAATCTGCAAACATATTCACTAACGCAGTAAAATTGAAAAAGAAATATTTTTGCAATATAAAATGAAATATGATTTTTGAAAATATGATTTGCCTCAGTTATTTGGGTTGTTCGTCATCATTTAAATTTGAATTCATCATACACGAACAGCTTGTGACATACATAGTGTATCACTGTATATGTCACAAGGCCGTGCACACCGAAATATACACTTGATCGATTTACAGGGACAAGTGAGCACAGGTTAAACCCAAATACGGGATTCAACTCAATTGCAATAAAACAATGTCATTCAGCACAAGGTCAAATCCAAGCCGGATTCAACTCAGGTGAAAATTAGAAAAATAAACAAAATGCAAAGGTCAAGTCACTACTCAACTCAATGCATCAACAAAAGTCAAGACCATCAAATGTCAACCAAAGTAGTGGAAATGCAACAACTCATATGAAACCAGCATGGCCAAGATGAAATACCAGAAACATGGAAACACAACAAAGACAGTGCAGCATCAAGAAGGAATGTCAAAGAACAGAATCACTCACATATATGCAACCATAATGACCAAAAGCAATGTCGAACAAGACAAAGTTAGAGACCAGATGCAAACAACATGACAGTGCAAACAAATACACAAGGAACCAAATACTCAAGACAACATGAAGTGGACAGCACCAACTCAATGCAACAGACAACTACAGGAACTCAACAGAGATAAGACGGTCAGTCACCATAATAATGAAAATGTCGAGCTCAATGCACCTAAGTGACACAGTGAACAAAGACCAACTCCAGAATGCATCAGGGTGCAAATGAAACATGTGCAGACAAATTAACAGAGGCAACAAAGGTCAAGGAACAGGGCAACATCAATGAATTTATAAACATCAACTACAAGCCCAAGTGTACAAACTGAAGACTGCAAGAAATATGGAATTCGAAGTGATATAACAGCAAATACCATAGTATCAAGTTCATGTCAGACCAACAGCTACATGAAGCAAACATCATGAATGTCACAAGCAAAAACACAAGTCAGTGGCAAGCTACAAACACCAGTGACATAAGAGAGGTAACAGCATGGTACAATGCAAATACATGGAACAATGCTCAAGTATGAAGTACTCAAACTAGCCAGTGAAAGTGGAAACAATCACAAACAATATCAAGTGATACAAGTGCAGTCTGAAATACAACAGATCCTGGTCTGCAACTCGACATAAAGCAAATACACTAATACATATGATACAAACCAAGATACCGGAGAATAAGCTACATGAAGACTACTTGAAGTATGTCAACCAGACTATACAATGAACCGACAGACCAGTGAACCAGTAAAAGACCAAGACTCAATATGCAATGCAAACGAATGAATGCAACACAGTGAAGATACACAATGAAACTTAATGCATATGAAACCAAGAACGCTAGCATGAAGTACAACAATGCACAAGTGACCAACAACGAACAATCAGACAAGTCATAGTTAGTTTCTGCCGTGTATACCAATGCTACAGGAATGAACACATAGATGGCCAAAGCCGTGGCAAATCAAGGAGTAAAGTTCGAAGTCAATGCAGACGCAAACAAAATACATGTTTAATAAGTCAAGTGCCGAAGTCCAGATGAAATAGAGTTGACGCCAGAGAAATTGAATTCAAAAATCAAAAACATATCTTTGGAAAAGGTCACAAATAAAAGAGGAAAGTTCTTTGCCGTATGAATCAAGGCAATCGAACGCTACAGAATAGAAACCATGTGCAATCAAATCATCAACGTTCAACAAATATCGATCGGTAGAGAAAATATTTGACGAATTCAAATAAGTAATATACGACGTAAATTTAGAAGGTCGAATCCTATAAATAGGAATCAACATCATTGGCAATATCCATCGATCAAGTTCAAGCATTAAAATCCCAATCGTCATCATCGGCAATTTAAAAAGCATCAGAATTCAAGAAAGCTTCAAACTAGAAAACAAAAGGACAAAATCATATACCGAATCGAAGTCGAACTTCATCAACTCGAAGTAGCCAGAGAGAGAGAGAGCAACGAGAAATCGATCGAGCACGGCAACTCTCGAACAACCACAGATTCGATCGAAGTAATAATGGCTCTTCGAAAGCCCTAATTTGGATCGAGAACAAAGCCCTAATTTCACAAGGAGGAACGAACGAGAGAAAGCCGCCACTAACCAAAAATAAAGAAGATGGGCCGAATAATAATAAAAGGGGCCGGCCATTAAGTATTAGGGTTTTAGTGTTTTAAAATAAGGGCTTTATCTTATTTTCTGTTTTAAATTTGTTTTAAATTTTAAAACTCTTTTCAAACCGTTGTATTTGCTAGTCGTGTGACTAGGGGACAAGCTACGTGGCGTAGCTTGAGAATTCGCAACTCAGTGGCTGAGTTGTGGCAGGGTTTTGAGCGTAGAGTTAGGTTAGTCAGTAGCGGGTGTCGCGAGTTTACGTGTGTAAGCGTGTAACTATGTAATTTCTAGTAGGAACCTTGGGGGCAACACGTAGGCAGGGTTTTGCCGAAGCTGGGTAAATTCTGTGTTGTTCTATCTCTGCATTTTATTATTCTGCTATTTTTCTGTGCTGCTATTAATCTGTGATCCGTGTTGAAATAATTTTATAAGCTTCCGCAATTAATTTTTATAATTAATACTATCACCCTATTCACCCCCCTCTAGGGTGAAATCGATCCTACAAGTGGTATCAGAGCTAGGAATAGAGGTCAATTTTTGTTTTAAAAATTCATTTTTCAAAAATTAGTTTTTGATTAAAAGTTTGAATTTTTTTTAAAAAGAATGGCTTATTTTAATAATGCTTTTGCTGAGGGTCAGTCCATAGTTAGACCACCAATGTTCAATGGTGAATATGCTTATTGGAAAAATAGAATGAAATTTTTTCTAAAAACCATTGACGCTTGGAACATTATTGAGATAGGTTATAGAGCACCAACCATAATTGTAGATAATCAGGAAATAGATAAACCGAAGGATCAATGGACAGAACTAGAAAATAAATTGCAAAATGCTAATGCTAGAGCTATGAATTCTATTATCTGTTCATTGGATCAATTTGAATTTAATCATGTCTCACATTATCTAACTGCGCAGGAAATATGGCACACGCTAGAAGTAACTCACGAAGGAACATCTCAAGTCAAAGAATCTCGCCTTGCCATGCTAAGCAGCGAATATGAAAATTTCACAATAGCAAAGGAAGAAAATGTTAAAGAGATGCATGGACGACTTTCCAATATCGTATACAAATCAAAAGCTCTTGGAAAATCATACACAGAGTTGGAGATAGTCAGAAAAATCCTCAGAGTCCTTCCACGAAGCTTTGAAGCCAAAGTGACTGCCATTCAAGAATCAAAAGATTTGAAACAAATGAAAGTCGAAGAACTCATCGGATATCTCACCATTATGAGCTAGAAATGAAATTCAAGGAAGAGCATGAAGGAGGAGATACTCGCAAGAAATCTATGGCTCTCAAAGGAACAACAGAAAGTGATGGTGATGACGACGACGGAGCAGTGGAATTAGAGCTGATAATAAAGAAAGTCAAATGGTGGAATTACAAATACGGAAATCCAGCTCTAAATCGAAGATTGAAAAGAAGAATAAATAAAATATTAGACAATCCAGAAGAACCAAAGATCATTTGTCATAAGTGCAACCATCCCGGACACATCAAGCCCAATTGTCCTCAAACTCGACGCGACTTTGAAAAGAAATCAAAAAGGAGAAGTTTTGCTGCCACGTGGAATACAAGTGATGAAGATAATCAAAGTGCTAACAGTGAGACTGAAGAAGCAAACTTGTGTCTTCATGGTGAAATAACTGACAGTGATGATGACGAGCCAAGTGAGGTATCAAAACTTTCTCATTTGGAATTACTTATATATTTCCACAAAGTGAATGGTTGTTTTGAACGACTTAGGGAGAAGTATGCCAAACTTGAATCGCAAAAAGATACTTTGATAGATTTAAATAAACAACTTGACCAATTAGTTAAAACCTATCAAAGTAGGATCCTTAAGTGTGATAAGTGTCTAACATTCGAAGAAGAAATCAAAAAATCAGAAACTAATATAAAATCACTTGAAAATGAAATTCTGATTTTGAAAGAAAGTGAAAAAACAAGGAGAGAGAACTCTATTAAAAAGTGCACATAATTGTTAAACGAAAATGAATCTCTCAAAGCACAAGTCCAACAATTGTCGACGACCTTAGATAAATTTTCAAAAGGTAAAAAATCGTTGAATATGCTATTAGGAAAGCAAACTGGTAATACGATTACACAAGGACTTGGATATAATCAATATGAAAATATTGAAAGCAATATTAATCAAGAAAATTATATGTGCACAATTTGTAGAAAATATGGACACGATCACAATAATTGTTGGTATAGACCCAAACATGTGAAAACTATACCGATTTGGATTCCAAAAGGCACAAATATAAAAACTCTCAAAGTTAAACAAATTTGGGTGCCGAAGGGAACAAGTATAAATAGTTTTGGATCTCCACAAAATTATTTTTCTAAATCTTCTGCCACTAACAACCATGGACCTATAAAAATAAATAGGTCACATAAATCTTTTCTCGTGTAGGTGTGGTGGCAGGCTAAGGAACAACAACAGTGTTTTCTGGATTTTTGGCTCTTCCAGAAACACAACGGGCGACAAAGCAAAGTTCCTTAGCCTATTATAAAGGTGATAGAATCACAATGGATAAACAACGAAAATATCGTAAAGGTAAAACAGGTGAAGGTATATTTCTTTGATCGATAAATTAAATATGATAATCTGCACTATATTCTGAATGAAATCAGCCAATATTAAGATGTTGTAAAGATGATGTTTTCTGATTCTGACTTGTTCGACATGATTGGCCAATTATATTTATGCCAAAACACTATTCTTCGAATTACTTCATACATATACGTTTGGATTAAGCATAGTGTTTTGTTGGATATTAATACATTTGGTTATAATTCGGCTAACTCTATATTCACAGTTTTTGATTATTTACACGGCTTCAATTCAAATTCAAAGAATGTCATTTAAATTGTTGTCGAAGTTGAGTTTGAAATTTTTTATGCACACTTCATGGTCTGGTCTATCAAATTTAATTAGTGATGTTTTTGAGTGAAAAAGAATTTCAGATGCAGATTACACTGGTAATCTAGTTGATAGAAAAATTACTAGTTGAACGTGATTTTTGAGACATTTAGTAACTGCATCGTTTTTTCAAAGAAAATATCTGCATATTTTCCATTACAAATAATTTTCAAATAGTAGAAATTTTTCTCATATAACCCCTTCAAGAAAATCATTTTTTTGACCATATTTTCAGAATAGTCATTTTTATTTGATTTTAAATGACAAATTTTTGACTAATCCGATCCCCTACTAATTATCAAAAAGATAAATAGTGATTGAAAAGGTGATAAGTGTTGATATTTAACATGCATTACTTAAGAAAGTATATTTGGAAAATTTCTTTAGGAATTCAAACAAGAGTTATAAAACTTTTTGTTGGGTAAAGATTCCATGACCATTTCTATATTTATCATATTTCTATCGACCATTGTTTATCAAAACTTAAATATAGTTGGTCGATATGTGGTACTATAATCAGGGATCATTTGTTTTTCATTTCATATTTTTTGTAAAAATAAATAAATATCCAAAGTATTCACTCTCATTTAAAAGTCCTCACGGTTATGCATGGGTGAATTACTTGGATTTTTGATTATGTGCTTCCATGCTCATTTAAAAGTCCTTACGGTTATGCATGTATGGAACGCATATCAAAATTAATTGAATAAATAGACAAGTTGATTCTAATCCCATTTAAAAGTCCTCACGGTCATGCGTGGTTAGAAGATACTTGATTTCATTTTTAAAAATTAAATTGGAATACTACTAATCTCATTTAAAAGTCCTAACGGTTATGCATGATTAGTAGATATCCAAATTCTTGATATAAATATACCACAAGTTGATACAATTGTATGATTTTATATTAGAACATCATTTCCATAATTCTAAAAGTGGAATATGCGCCAAACAAGGGTAGTTATGATTTTTGTTTGATTTTTATTGAAGTTAAATATTTATATTCAATTTGAGTTTAATGTTGTATTAATATTGATCACTTTATCTCTATTTTTCTCTAACACTATTACTTTTTTGCTGATAACAAAAGGGGGAGAGAAAAGTTAAGATTTTGTCAAATAGAATCAAGCAAAGGTCAAATAATTTTCCATTTGCATCTAGGCTCATTTATATATTTCTATTTGTATACATATATGTAGGGGGAGCATCATGTAGAGAGGAAGCATTTAAATAGGGGGAGAAATTAGAGTATATCATTGATCAAATACATTTAACGCAGTCAAAATCTTAAATATATGTTTGTTATCATCAAAAGAGGGAGATTGTTGAATATGCGCTTATATGTTTTTGTTTGATGATAATAAACATATATATTCATTTAAATGTATTTGTTAATGTACTATTTTATTTTTCATATATTAAATAAATATTTGTTGAATAAAATAAATTACACAGAATTTGAATTCAAACAGAATAAGTTACACAGAATTTGAATTCAAAGAGAAATTTTATTCAAACAAATATTTATTACATTTTTGAATAGTACAAATTCAAGCTCTCACTATACATATACAATTTTGATTCTAATTACATCACAATTCAGTTTACATAATTTCCTCACTATATATCACTCACACTCGTAGTTTATCTTCAACTTCATTTCAGTTAGAATCCAGCATCTGAGAAATCTGCAAACATATTCACTAACGCAGTAAAATTGAAAAAGAAATATTTTTGCAATATAAAATGAAATATGATTTTTGAAAATATGATTAGCCTCAGTTATTTTGGTTGTTCGTCATCATTTAAATTTGAATTCATCATACACGAACAACTTGTGACATACACAGTGTATCACTGTATATGTCACAAGGCCGTGCATACCGAAATATACACTTGATCGATTTACAGGGGCAAGTGAGCACAGGTCAAACCCAAATACGGGATTCAACTCAAGTGCAATAAAGCAATGTCATTCAGCACAAGGTCAAATCCAAGCCGGATTCAACTCAGGTGAAAATTAGAAAAATAAACAAAATGCAAAGGTCAAGTCACTACTCAACTCAATGCATCAACAAAAGTCAAGACCATCAAATGTCAACCAAAGTAGTGGAAATGCAACAACTCATATGAAACCAGCATGGCCAAGATGAAATACCAGAAACATGGAAACACAGCAAAGACAGTGCAGCATCAAGAAGGAACGTCAAAGAACAGAATTACTCACATATATGCAACCATAATGACCAAAAGCAATGTCGAACAAGACAAAGTTAGAGTCAAGATGCAAACAACATGACAGTGCAAACAAATACACAAGGAACCAAATACTCAAGACAACATGAAGTGGACAGCACCAACTCAATGCAACAGACAACTACAGGAACTCAACAGAGATAAGATGGTCAGTCACCATCATAATGAAAATGTCAAGCTCAATGCACCTAAGTGACACAGTGGACAAAGACCAACTCCAGAATGCATCAGGGTGCAAATGAAACATGTGCAGACAAATTAACAGAGGCAACAAAGGTCAGGGAACAGGGCAACATCAATGAATTTATAAACATCAACTACAAGCCCAAGTGTACAAACTGAAGACTGCAAGAAATATGGAATTCGAAGTGATATAACAGCAAATACCATAGTATCAAGTTCATGTCAGACCAACGGCTACATGAAGCAAACAGCATGAATGTCACAAGAAAAAACACAAGTCAGTGGCAAGCTACAAATACCAATGATACAAGAGAGGTAACAACATGGTACAATGCAAATACATGGAACAATGCTCAAATATGAAGTACTCAAACTAACCAGTGAAAGTGGAAACAATCACAAACAATATCAAGTGATACAAGTGCAGTCTGAAATACAACAGATCATGGTCTGCAACTCGACATAAAGAAAATACACTAATACATATGATACAAACCTAGATACCGGAGAATATGCTACATGAAGACTACTTGAAGTATGTCAACCAGACTATACAATAAACCGACAGACCAGTGAACCAGTAAAAGACCAAGACTCAATATGTAATGAAAACGAATGAATGCAACACAGTGAAGATACACAATGAAACTTAATGCATATGAAACCAAGAACGCTAGCATGAAGTACAACAATGCACAAGTGACCGACAACGAACAATCAGACAAGTCATATTTAGTTTCTGCCGTGTATATCAATGCTACAGGAATGAACACATATATGGCCAAAGCCGTGGCAAATCTAGGAGTAAAGTTCGAAGTCAATGCAGACGCAAACAAAATTCATGTTTAATAAGTCAAGTGCCGAAGTCCAAATGAAATAGAGTTGATGCCAGAGAAATTGAATTCAAAAATCAAAAACGTATCTTTGGAAAAGGTCACAAACAAAAGAGGAAAGTTCTTTGCCATATGAATCAAGGCAATCGAACGCTATAGAATAGAAACCGTGTGCAATCAAATCATCAACGTTCAACAAATATCGATCGGCAGAGAAAATATTTTGACGAATTCAAATAAGTAACATACGACGTAAATTTAGAAGGTCGAATCCTATAAATAGGAATCAACATCATTGGCAATATCCATCGATCAAGTTCAAGCATTAAAATCCCAATCGTCATCATCGGCAATTTAAAAAGCATCAGAATTCAAGCAAGCATCAAACCAGAAAACAAAAGGAGAAAATCATATACCGAATCGAAGTCGAACTTCATCAACTCGAAGTAGCCAGAGAGAGAGAGAGCAACGAGAAATCGATCGAGCACGGCAACTCTCGAACAACCACAGATTCGATCGAAGTAATAACGGCTCTTCGAAAGCCCTAATTTGGATCGAGAACAAAGCCCTAATTTCACAAGGAGGAACGAACGAGAGAAAGCCGCCACTAACCAAAAATAAAGAAGACGGGCCGAATAAAATAAAAGGGGCTGGCCATTAAGTATTAGGATTTTAGTGTTTTAAAATAAGGGCTTTAGTTTTAAATAAGGGATTTATCTTATTTTCTGTTTTAAATTTGTTTTTTTATTTTTAAAACTCTTTTCAAACCGTTGTATTTGCTAGTCGTGTGACTAGGGGACAAGCTACGTGGCGTAGCTTGAGAATTCGCAACTCAGTGGCTGAGTTGTGGCAGGGTTTTGAGCGTAGAGTTAGGCTAGTCAGTAGCGGGTGTTGCGAGTTTACGTGTGTAAGCGTGTGACTATGTAATTTCTAGTAGAAACCTTGGGGGCAGCACGTAGGCAGGGTTTTGCCGAAGCTGGGTAAATTCTGTGTTGTTCTATCTCTGCATTTTATTATTCTGCTATTTTTCTGTGCTGCTATTAATCTGTGATCTGTGTTGAAATAATTTTATAAGCTTCCGCAATTAATTTTTGTAATTAATACTATCACCCTATTCACCCCCCTCTACTACAGGTATTTCAATTTTGGATATTTGGCTTTTAGTGTTTCTATTTTATTTTTATTTAAAAGGCTTATAGAAGTAAAATCTTCCCCTCCATTTAACTTTACATTTCTTTGCATGCGCTCAAATATATATGCATGTTGATTTAAAAATCTAGATTTAAAAGTAAAAGGTTTATAAATATCATTTCTGTCTGTGTGAGGGACTGCCTCTTTTAATTTTTCGAAATCTTCGTCAGTGACCTCAATTTGTTCTCCTGTGCTATCTTGTATTTGTGGGTTAGATGTTTCTTCAGATGTAAAAGCGTTCATATATATTCTGTATTCTTGATATGATTCTGATTCTTTATTTCTTGATGATCGGGATGTAGAACCACTTTCTGGGGTAAACGTATCATGATCATATATTCCTTTTATAATTGGAAGATCTTCATATTTATGTAAAACAAGTAATCCTATTGGGTCTCCTTGCTCTATAATATAATCTTTATCTTCCATACTAGTACATAGTATAGAAGCGTTATTTTTAGAAAGGGGCTTAATTAATCCATGAGTTATAAAAATATTTTATTTAGTATGCTTAGGTATTTTATAAATTTTCCCATAATATCCGAGTGGGATTTTTATTAGTAGATCTAAGAATACTTCGGTGTGAAGTATCATCTTAACCTAGAGCATTTTGCTGCATATAATGTATAACCTGGAGAATTTATTTTTTCCTTTTTGGGGAGTATAGCATATATAGTCAACGGAATAATTTTTATTTGATTATGTGTCTGATTGATTGTAATCATGTTTATTTTAAAATTATCAAAAGAATCATCAGTTTCATCTTCATTTTCAGTAGTGTCAGAATAAACTGATTCAATTTCATATACAGACGAATTAGCATCACTAGATATATCTTCTATAATGCTAACATGAATGCTATATTCTTTGATATTTGATATACCAATATTTTGTATATTTGTAGGACAATCATTAGCATAATGTCCTTCTTTATTACATTTAAAACATTTGCAGCATTTACGGAAAATTTTATTTTTTATAGAATTTTTCATAGAAAACTTGTTTTCTTTTCTAAAATTTTTCTTATATTCCGGTTTCCATTTTTTCCTAGTGATTCGTTATTTTGGTTTTGTTTTTCATTTGAAATTTATTGTCCTTTTTCTTTCCAATTCAAATGAACATCCAAACTGTGTAGTAATATCTTCAGTGTACTTTGTACAACAAGAAAATCCCAGTTTTGAGTTTTAATTTTATTTTTCATTTGTTTGTGTGCACTTGCTTGCTCACAAACCCTTTCCATAGTATCCATACATGCCTTTTTTAACAAACCTGTGTTATGAATTTCATCGGTATTGCTTTATCTTAGAATGTCATATCTTTCTTGTAAAATGTTATTCCATGGATAAGGTATTTTTGTAAAAAAACCTTTTACCCAAAACACCTTTTAGTCATTATTCTTTAAATGAAAAAGTAGGCCTTTGTATTTGGCGACAAAATTTTCAAACATACATATATCACATAGTTGTATTTTTAATAATTTTTTTCATAATCAGTATATTCTAGGAAAGTTTTCCCTGTAAAGTCTGCTTGAAGTAATTTTAGTAATTCTCTTAGAGCTTCTAGTTTAGATTGAATATTCCTAATTCTTTGTAATTGATTTGGATTTATCCTTTTAAGGTTTAGTAACCAAGCTATAGCATCTCCTATCCAATAACTGGTAGCGTAATGTATGTATTCCATTACACTCATATTCGAAGGTAATAAATAAATTGTTCCGCTTATATGTTGAAGCCATGTTATAATATATTTTCTTATTTTTCTATATGGAAGTCTATCTATATTGAAAGTTAAGGTATATGGTGAAGAGGGTTGTTCATTATAAAAATCTTTTAACTGCTTTCTAGAAGTGTGAAACCTGATCCAATCTGATCTCGTACCATGCCAAAGCATTTCAGGGTAAGGATCAGTATGTGGACTATTATATGTGTTTTCTTCCTATTCTTGATCTTCCATAATTATATCAGAGTTAAGATCGTTCATAACAGAAGCATTATCTGGTGGAGGTGGTGGAGGTAAAATTAGAGCACCTCTACTAGATACTGCTTCATTAGTGTTTATATTGTAAATAAGTTTATCTGATGTACCAGAATTATAACCAAATTCTGTGGAATTTTCAGATTCTTATTTAGAACCTTTAAATGAAGAATGTTCTTCATTTTCGTTATATTTAAAATAGTTTATCGCTATTGAATGTTCTTCATAATAAGAACAAAGTTCTGTAATATCAATTTCTCTTGTAAGTTATTTTTCTTGAAGAATAAGATAATTTATATAGTAAGTGGGATCAATATCTTCAACATTTATTTTGTTATTTTCTTTAGAAGTATATTTGACCATTCGAATGCTGTAAAGCAAGTGGATCGTTGGTGTATGTCGACCAAATCCTAAGGTTTCTATTTGTTCTTGTAGTTTATTACTTATGTCTTTTAACTTTTAATTTAATTTCTTGAAGTAGATCAATCATAAAATTATGAATCCCATTTTTTAGGTTTTCATGAGTGGGGATATGAACAACATGCTCATATTGTTCAGTATTTAGATCGAAACGACAATTATGTGTGTCGAGAATAACAAGCTTATTATTTTCCATAAAAGAGGGTCTTTTGAACATAATTCAATTATGAGTTTTTACAAAACTTTTTCAATTAGATAAAAGTCTTAATTCGAAAAAAAAAATCTTGATTCTCAAACCTATAGTTATTAGATTAGTTTTGACCTTAGATTAAGTGGCTAGACATGATATCCCTTAATGCTTTCCTAACATACTGTAGTTTTATAGTAGGGTTAGGCCTCGAATTAACAACCACAAGCCTACGTCGCCGCTTCACTTAAGTAGAGCACAACAATGTTCGTTTCCTACTCCAATTCATAATAATCAATAACAACAGACCGTTGAATTGACTTAAAATTCGAAAAAAAATCATCTACTACACAAGTTTTGTAGACGCATAACGAATCATGCTCAAAAGAATAGCTTAAGCTTTCATTTTATTTAAAATTTAGATTTTGTACTCTTTTTTTTTACTTCAGCATAATAAATATAAAACTATTTAAATCAGAAAATATGAAACAAGAATAACTTACCTAGTCTTACCCAAGCTCTAATACCATATTGAAGAACCAAATTTGAATGCAGAAAATGAAAATATATAGCGACAGAACCTACTTGTAGAAATAGAAATTTTATTGATACACTAGGTAATATTACAAAGCTTTCAGATACAATAAAGAGAAGAAAGGATACGAAGAATTTTTTTCTGATGATCTTTCTTCAGAGTAGAGGCCTTCTTTTATAGTGTCATCTCTTCCTTATTTATTACTTCCTAGGCTTGATATCTGCCCATTATAGGGATAAAATGTGTCCCTTCTTGGTTGAGGATGTGTCCATTATTTAATCTTTGTAGAAAATAAGCTGGCAAGGCTAAGGGATGATATGTCACCCTAGTGTAGAGGCTAGATTCTTTGTCCTTTTATTCTGAATAGTGGTCCACCATGCTTCTGATTTAATTTTGAATTTCTAGATTAGCAAGAGATTCGTCGTCAAAAGGGTCAGTACCCATAGTCTCTCTCATTATTAAATATTGTCTAAGTCTTTCCTTTTCAACTTGCTTTTCAAAGTATTCTTCTTCAGCCATTGTGCCAACTGGGCCAATTTTGAGACTATCTAAACTTGTTGAACCTTCCTTATTCTGTCTGTTGATGGTTCGAAAGCTGATAGGTAGTCTAACAGCAATATTGTTTTGCCTTCAATGGCAGAGTGTGATCCCACTTCGCCTTTATTAATGGCCTCAAAGAAGAATTCTTGCGTAGCTAGGATTCTTTCATTTTCTTTATTGAATTCTTTTCGATTGAATTTAACGAATTCATGTTGGAGATTTTTGCTTACTCTATGTAATTCCCATAATTGGATAGAGGGATAAAGACGTATGTACTGTCTTTCTTCCCAAACGCTCTAAATTTTGAGCATGAACATAGTAAAAAACTTGCTTGAATACTCAGCAAGTTTTGCTATACATATTTCTGGAATATAGCCTGAATATTCTTCAGGATGGCTTGTGTTGACATAAATTTCGTGCACCAAGCCCTTTTTGATATTTTTGTATTTCATAAAAATAGGCTATTAAGCGTGGTCTTCTGTTGTTATTCAAAATTAACTCTTCATTTTCTAAGAGTTTTACTAACTTTGTGTCTTCTAACTTTTTGAAGAACAGTAGAAGATTATTTTCATCGATGAGATGTTGCTGATATAGAGAGATCATATCTTGAACTATCATTTCAGCCTCCATCTCTTTGGTTTTTGGGTTATCTATCTCATAAAGTCTAACTATTTCTAGAAAGTCTTGAATTCTTAGATTCACGAGATTAGACGTTTTCATTTGACAAAATATTGTTTTCAAATGGCTGTGTTCAGCTGTGTTGTTAGTGGAAAATTCTGCTTCCTTTAAATCTAGAGCTTCAGACCTAGATGTAAAAGAATGCTGTGATAATTTAGACACTATTTTCTAGGTGTCTTGCAATTTTTTCTCTTTCTGGGATATTGTATGCTTTAATCCCAAATAAATTTTTTCTAGCTGAGTTGACCAGAAATTTGCAGCTCCATGGTCTGTAGATTGGATGGCTTTCAAGCATCCGTTGAAATTGTCATATAAGCTTGGATTTGATGCTTTCATCTCTAAGTTATACCAATATTTGACCACAGCTGAGATATATGGTCTCTGCACTCCTGTAGGAGCAATTGCTTTTCCTTTGTTCATTGGAACAAATTTTGAGTTGTATTAGAAGGTGTTGCCTTGCCTTTGTTTGTTTGAGTGGCTTTGGTCTATTGGACCTTTTCCTCATTTACTCCTGTGGGAGTATTGGTTTCTTCGGATTCTTGCGAAGATGAAGCCTCTTTGGAGGTTTGCTTGGCCTTTTTGGATGATTTCACTTATTGCAAATCTTCCTACCTTTTCATAGTTTCTAATAATTCAATGATTCTTTTTATGTCGTCTTCATCCATTTTTCATAACTGGTAAGAAGATCAACAACAAAGTTAGGGTAGCCTGGAGTGTATTTGACATCATAGTTATAGATTTCTAAATACATAGCTAATCTAATTCTTTGAAGATTTTCTTTTGGATTGTTTACAGTTTTCTTCTTTAAGAATTGAGCAACAGATTTGTTATTTGTTTCCATTACAAATTGTCTATGCCAAAGATAAATTCGTAAACTTTTGATTGCTAATTTAATAGCTAGTAATTCTTTGTCATAGGTAGCATATTTAATCTGGGGTTTGCTAAATTTTCCAGTGGAATATGCTACAACAACCTTTTGTTTTGCAATTAATACTCCTGCCCAAAAATTGTCAGAAGCGTCAGTTTTTAGTGTAAGTATTTCTTCATCTGAAGGAAAATAGAGGATCATTTGATCCTTTATTAGGTCTTTAATTTTTTGTATTTCTTCTTCTTCTTGCTTTTGTGAGGTAATAGGAATTTTTTCTGTGTTCCATCTTCTTGGTTGTTCTCCATTATACTATTTATATTTTGATTGTTCCTCTCTGAGCTTTTTTTGTAAATTTTCGGTCTTAGTTAATAAATTAGCAATAAATTTTCGGCCGTAGTTTAATAATCCTATGAAACTTTGGAGTTCTTTTAATGTTTTAAATGTGTTGGGAAAATCTTTAATTTTAGTGTAAATGTGTTGTTGTAATTCTATTTGTCCATTTTTAATTCTTTTTCCAAGAAAATCTATTTCTTTTCTAAATAATTAAATTTTTTAGGACTTAGAATAACACCGTTTTGAAGTAATGTTTGTACTATTGCTAGAAGATGTTGTTTATGTTCTTCCGCGGAATTAGAGAAAACAAGGATGTCGTCTATATAGACAGTTACAAAAGGTAAATGTCCAAACATAGAATTCATCCATTTTTGAAATACTTGTGGTGCGTTTTTTAATCCAAAAAGCATAACTAACCATTCAAAATGTCCCTATTGGCAATTAAAGGCAGTTAATTCTATGGACTGTTTATTAGCAAGTTTTAATTGCCAAAAACCCAATTTTGCATCAAAATTACTATAATATTTTGCTCCTTGGATTTGTTTTGTTAGATGCTCAGCTGAAGGAATAAAATATCCATCAAATTTTGTACAGCTATTAAGTTTTCTATAGTTCATTACGATTCTTGCTTTTCCCCTTTTAATTTCAGCATGATTTCTTACTAAGAAAGCTGGGGATGAGTGGGTACTGAAACTTTTCTGTATTAATTTTAAATATAATAGGTTTTTATTTGTTTTGAAAATTCTTCTTTGTCAGTTGGCGATACCATGATATTGTTAACTCGGACTTTGGCATCTTTGTATTGTTCCATTAATTCAATTTTACAATACCTTGGTACTTTATCGAACCATTTTAATGATTCCCTGAATAAAAGGTTTCTAACATATTATGTATTAATATTTCAAAATCATTTGTAGTTGGTATATTTTATGTACAAATTTTTGGTTGTAGTATTTTTGGTGTTCTTACATTTTCAATTAATGTAATAGGTTTTTCTCCACGTTGTGCCGCTGGAGTATAATGTGGTGCAATTGTAGCGGGTAGCGTTACTCGAGGGACAAGAACGCCATCTAATTCAAAATAATATTTGTTGAATGGAGGGAGATGTCGTAGATTGTTCATTCCAAGGATGCAATCACTATCAAATTCATTTGGTAGTAACGCAAAGTCAAAGTTGTATGTTTTATTATTTCCATGTATATCAGGTATTTATACCTGTAAGTATTTTGCTTTATGAGTAACAGGGACTTGTCTTTCTATAAAGTCTTTTAGCATTCCTTTTTGGTCTAAGGGCACCCAGTTTGCTGTGGAATAAATATTTCTTGCAGTAAATTGGCTTCTGCACCAGAATCCAGTAATGCATGCACCGTGAACTCTTTATATTCAGGGATGCGTATCGTTATTGGAAGATATATATGCAACTGTGCCTTTCTTTTAAGGTCTATGGATCTAATCATGATGTTTTATATTTTATGTAGTAACCTTTATAACCATTCAGTTTGATTCCTATTCTTTTTGTTTTTCAAGTGTTCTCATTGTGCTTCCTTCTATTGGATTTTCTTGTTTAAAGCTCATATGTTGACGGATACTTTTTAATATATCAGGAGTTAATTCAACTTCAGACATTTTATTATATGATTGAGTTCTTTCTTCCCAAACTGTCTTTCTCCCCAAACGCTCCGAATTCTGAATATGAACATAGTAAAAAACCCGCTTGAATGCTCAGCAAATTTTGCTATACATATGTCTGGAATATAGACCGTATATTCTTCAAGATGGCTTGCGTTGACATAAATTTTGTGCACCAAGCCCTTTTGATATTTTTGTATTTTAGAAAAACATTCTATTAAGCGTGATCTTTTGTTGTTATTGAGGATTAACTCTTCATTTTCTAAAAGTTTTATTAACTCTTTGTCTTCTAACTTTTGAAGAACAGAAGAAGATTACTTTCATTGATGAGATGTTGCTGGTAAAGAGAGGTCATATCTTGAACTGTCATTTCAGCCTCCATCTCTTTGGATTTTGTGTTATCTATCTCATAAAGTCTAAGTAATTCTAGAAAGTCTTGAATTCATAGATTCACAAGATCAGATGTTTGCATTTGAGAAAATATTGTTTTCAAATGGCTATGTTCAGCTGTGTTGTCAGTGAACAATTCTGCTTCCTTTAAATCTAGAGCTTTAGACCTAGATGTAAAAGAATGCTGTGATAATTTAGACACTATTTTCTAGGTGTCTTGCAATTTTTCTCTTTCTGGGATATTGTAACAACCCGCATAATTTACGATTGAATATTTACATATTTTATTTAAATATTTCATCGTTGGTCGGATTATAGTCCGAAAAGCTACTTTTTGCAGACGGTCGAATTAGGACTCGAGACTACCCCCATTGAGTTCAAAATGACGTTTGCGATCTTTTTGAGTATAAACTTCGATATGTTTGGAGATAGTAGAATTTTGCTACTTTTCACTTAGGGCTTTGGGTTTGGTTTCAGCCCATTAAACCCACTTATTACTCTAGCCCAATCCACCACTCCTGTTCACTTCATTCTTATTTTCCTAATACTCAAGCTTTAGCAACAATGGAGAAAGTAATGGGAAATTAAAACTCCAAGCCCTAATCATCTTTGCAAATTTAAGTTCTAGCTCCAAATTCATAGAAGAAGCTTTGATTCAAGCTTGTTGGGTTGGAAATGAAGAGTGATTGTTCTTGCCATTGCTCTATAGCTTCTTCTTCATTTGTTTTGTGTAAAAAGGTAAGATTGTTATCTCATATCTTGTCTATAACTATCTTTGATTGTTAGATATGAATTCCTAACACTTATTAATGTGCATTTGCTTTTGATTTGTATTGCTTTGGTGAATATTCCAATTTTTGGTGTTTTGAAAGCAAAATTTATGAAAAATCCTTATATGGATATTTGGACATCGATATTCGAGACATATCGAAGAGCCTTTAAGGCTGGGTTGTCGCTTGGCATAAATCCTTAGTCGTTGTTGCTCGTCCGATCGCTTCCAATAATCGTCTTGGCCATCATTGGCCTAGGTTCAGGGAATGCCCTGAACTATAGTTTCAGACATCTGAAATGTAGGATTCAGACGTCTGAATATTATACTGGGAATTTTTATTTCCCAGTATTCAGACATCTGAATCAAAATTCCAGAGGTCTGAATTTGCTCGTAAGCAACTAGAAAGGAAATAGGCTAAAATTGCCTATTTCAGACGTCTGAAATATAGGGTTCAGACGTCTGAATTATGTTCTGGAAAACTTTTATTTTTCCAGATTCAGACGTCTAAATCCTTGATTTCAGACATCTGAATCTGTTGTCTAGGCTCTATTTTGCCTATTTAGCTTGAGTTTCCAAATTTAATCGATTCGTGTTGTTTCCCTTTTGTTGTTATCATTTATTATCGACTTTGATGACATTTTCTTCGGAATTTTTGGGAATATCCATTTTGATGGATTCAGTATTGATTTCTTTGGATTTTATTCACGTCTTCGAATCTGAACTTTGATGATTGATTATTCTACAATCATTTTTGTGATTTGTCACTTTAAAAATATAAAGGTTTCTATACTAGTAGTAAATATTCAAACTCTTTCACAAAGATGATTTCAACTCTATTTTCAATATCGAACTAGTTTATAAAACTATTTTCCAATCTATTAGTATATACAAACATTTACCTCATTCGTATGAGAAATCCAATTAAACGGCTTAGTAAAATAAGTGGTATGAAACGCTTGCGTTTACTTCGTCGGTTAATTCTTGGACTCGTTCGATTAAAACTCTTGTGACAATTTTCGAGTGGAAATTTACTATTTGTTCGTACATTCTTAAGTTAAGCAAGTGGCTATGAGACATGAAGCTAAACTCATCTATTTACTAGCTTAGTGTAATTGACACTTCATGATGATCATTGATGATCATTTTTTGTGATTTAGACTAGTGATATGCTATGTCTCTTTGTCCACGTAGGGGACGGTACCTCGTTTTATTAAGTTTCGTCTCATTTCTTTTATAGGCTAACGACCTATGTATTCCTTGGGGTTTCTACTTATTTTTTGTGGGCTAGCGACCCATGTTCTTTAATGGAGTTCGGTCCATCGGACGTACCTTTGTACTACATTGTTGCACTTGCTTATCTGGATCATTGGGTGTACCGTTGTACTACGTCGTTGCTCCAAATTATTCGAGTTTCAGGTTCCTGGGGCGTACCGATATTGTACAACGTTGTTGCACCGGCTCTATGGTTAGCAACCATGGGATAGCGTCCCGTTTGTGATACACGTGTTGGTGAGTTTTCATGCTCCTGTTTTGTGATAGGCCTCCCACTTTTTGCGATTTTTGGATTTCTAATTGATGATTTCTAGAATTTGTGTTTCACTAGCTTTTATGATTGGCAGCGATATGATGTCAATATTTGTGGTTTGGTTAATAAAATAAAGAATATGACATTCTTTTTGATGTTATGAGACTCTTGAGATATTGTATGATTTTGGTAGATTTTCTAATGTATACTTTTCATAGTATGACATTATTGTTATCATACGTTTTTGTTATATCTCATATTCTATCTCATATTTATTTGATATTTATAGCTTGACCGATCCGTTTGTTATTTTCTTATTAAATAATACTCGGGTTAGACCGAGATGTTACATGTGCTTCTGTTTGACTCCTCATCTAGGAGTATTATCCGACTTTTGGCTAACTACATTAGATTTGTAGTTTTTGTTGGTATACATTCGAGATAGAGACTCCTTGATGTATACATATTCTTTTGTCTAGCACTTGTATCTATTCTTTTGTTATATTGTGGATCTTGTTTGACCACTACTCTAATAAACACTTCTTAGTGTTATATTCATATCTGTTTCCGCCTTTGTGATATGGATATCTGTGACTGATATGTGTTATGCTTATTTCTATATTTGTTTCCGAAGATTTTATAGCCACTGTGTAGTAGCCTTGAGTTTGTATCGATGTGTCGGATTTCCTCTTGGAATGAAATGCATATTTTACTATCTGCCATACCGGTGCTCGCCCAAAGCAATTACTCGGATGGTCGCTCCTCAACAGCCTTAATCATGCTAGTTGACGGCATTACTCCATAGTGTCCTTGGCTAGCGTGAGTATGGAGGTGGGGCATCACAGCTTGGTATCAGAGCCAAACTTCGGAACAATGTAGAATAATTTAACAAGGACCATCGTCCTAAGTCCATCTTAGGAGTCATGCCTTAGGATTTTATTCGAGTCATTAGACCCATTCTATCCTATTTTCTTTGTGATGCCTTGCCTTATCAATCATTATTGTTTGATATTCATTTTGAGAATAACTTTTTCTTCTTCTTTCTTTCTTTCTTAAAGAAGAGAAATGGTTAGACCTGGTCGTCCCAGCGTCGGTCAATCTAGTGCTACTCCCTAGGATGGAGTATTTATGTCTGCACAACAACTTCTTGATCTTGTGAAGAATGCTCAAGCTGTTGGACCCATTTTAGAGCCTACTCACCTAAATCCGGTTTGTACGCTTGTGCAGTGACTATACCAACTTGGGTGGGAAGCCATTCAGGGGTTCCGAAAGCGTCATTCAAGTCCAAGCTTGGCTTAGAAGATGCGATCGCATCTTTTCTCGCATGAATCTTATTGATCTCCATCGAGTCCAAGTGACTTCTAATATGCTCCAAGAAAGAGCATTAGATTGGTATGAGCTTTTTATTTTTGAAATTATTGAAGCGGATCTTACTTGGGAGCAATTCCGGGTAAGGTTCGAATTAAAGTTTGTGCCGGAAGCTGAAAAAGTGACTTTGGCCCGTCGTTTTATTGACCTTGTTCAAGGTGAATCTTCTGTGGCAGATTATGTCGCATCTTTCGAATCCCTCTCTAAATATGGGGTCGAGTATGTAAATACCCCATTGAAGAAAAACCAAAGGTTCTTGTATGGCTTGAATAAGAATCTTAAGAAGTCATTACTTCTGAAATTGGAAGTTGATTTCGATCAACTTACTGATATCGCTCTTCGACTTGAAGAGGCAGATAGAGAGAGTGATGTTAAAGTTGTTAATGCCAAACCAAACTTCAACAACAACAAGAAAAGGCCTATTAAATTCAAAGGCCCAAATCCCAACAAGAAAGGGAAGCAAGTAGCTTCGGTAGCAAGGAATCCTACCCCTAGTATTGGACAATGCTACAATTGTGGTTCTAAGGACCATTATGCTAATAGATGTCTGAAACCTCTCTTTTGCCGTTATTGCAAAGGTTTGGGTCATCTTCTATCTTCATGTCCCAAACTTCATGGCAGGAAGGTGGGAAAGCTAAATGTCATGCAAACCCCTAGTAACACTTCTCGTGGTCAAGGTATTTCTCATTCTATCCTTGATGGAATTATTATGTTTCGTGATCAACCTATTCGAGTTCTTTTTGATACGGGTGCATCCCATTCTTTTATATCAAAAGAACTTGTTGATGCTTTTTCTTTAAGTGTTATGGCTTTAATGACTTCTTTGAGAATTGCGAATCCGGTTGGTGGATCCGCAACACTAAGTTTGCTTTGTAAAGATGTCGAGATTATTTGGTGTGATTTTTCTTTCCGAGCCGATTTGCATGTCATGCGTTACTTGGGCTTTTGAATGATTTTGGGAATGGATTGGCTTAACCGTTATGAAGCCCATATCCTATGTCCTGAGCGGACTATTCATCTTCGACATCCTCTATCTGTTAAGCAGATTTTTATTGTTCTTAAAGATTTGGATTCCAACTTGGCAGCATCTTCATATTCTTTAAACCCTCATGATGATGATAATGATGATGGGGAAGATGTCATTTCTCTTATTCATGTTGTTTGTGAATTTTCCGACATATTTGGGACCGTTTTAGGATTACCACCTAAGCGAGCAATTGAGTTTAGAATTAATCTAATCCCTGGAGCTCTACCTATCACTCGTCCTCCTTATCATATATCCAATAAAGAAAATGAGGAGATACGCAAACAATTGTCTAAATTGGAGACAAAGCAATTTATTTTTTCTAGTTCCTCTCCTTGGGGTGCTTCTGCTATTTTTGTGAAGAAATCCGATGGTACACTTAGGCTTTGCGTTGACTACCGCAAGCTTAATGATCTTACTATTAAGAATGAATATCTTTTACCTCGGATTGATGATTTATTCGACCAACTTAGTGGTGCTAGAGTCTTTTCACAATTAGACTTAGCAACCGGTTTTCATTAGCTTCATATTGCAGAGGATAGCATTCCTTTGAAATCGTTCCGTACTCGTTATGGATCTTATGAATGGCTTGTTATGCCATTTGGTTTAACAAATGCTCCAGCTTATTTCGTTGACCTTATGAATCGAGTTTTCAAAGACTTCCTCGATCGATTTGTTCTCATCTTTATTGATGATATTCTTGTGTATTCTAAAACTGAGGAGGAGCATGAAAAGCATCTTCAGATTGTGTTGGGAACTCTTAGGAGCAATCAATTGAAAGCAAAATTTTCTAAATGCCACCTTTGGCAATCTCGTGTGAAGTTTCTCGGTCATATTATTTCTGAATTCAAAATTTCCATGGATCCTTCAAATATTGAAGCGATACAAAATTGGAAGAGACCGGAGAGTGTGACGGAAATTCGTAGCTTTCTTGTATTGGCAGGTTATTACCGCCATTTCATAAAAGACTTTTCTAAAGTTTCGTGCCTTTTACTTGTTTGACAAAGAAAGGAGTTAAATACATTTAGTCGGACAAATGTGAAGCTTCTTTTCAGAAATTAAAAGAACTCCTTTCCGATGCTCCTATTCTTGTGATTCTCGAGGGAAATCAAGATTTTATTGTTTATACCGATGCTAGTCATGTTGGTTTGGGAGTCGTTCTTATGTAAAGAGAACGTGTTATTGCTTATGCTTCTAGGCAATTGAAGCCAGCCGAGACTAGATATGCCACTCATGATTTAGAGCTCGCGGCTATTGTTTTCTCCCTTAAAATTTAACGTCGTTATCTTTTAGAAGAAAAATTTATTCTTTACACCGATCATAAATCTTTGAAGTATTTATTTTCTCAAAAGGAACTTAATTTGCGTCAACAACGTTGGCTCGAATTCCTTGCATCTCATGATCTTGATATTCTTTATACTCCCGAAAAGGGAAATCGTGTTACCAATGCACTTAGCCGTAAGCAACAAGCGGTTTTTTCTATGATGATATCCGAGTGGAATGATCTCAAGACTTTATCCACTTGTGAGATTCGAGATCGTGAATTGATTTATGTTCATCTCTTGTTTTATGTAGCCTTGAGGCTCATCCTTCTCTTTTAGACCGCATTCTTGAATCCCAAAAGCTAGATCCCGAATTGGCTCTCCTTAGCCAAAGTTGTAGGGATAAAATTAATATTGATGGTTTCAAAGACTTTGATATTGATGCTCGTGGCGGTATTCGAAAATTTGGTAGACTTATCGTGCCAAATACTAGTGATCTTCGTAAAGATATTTTAAAAGATTCTCATCGATCTAAATTTACTATTCATCCCGATAGTAGTAAAATGTACGCGGATATGAAGCGACTTTATTATTGAGATGGAATGAAATCTGACATTACTAACTTTATTAAGCATTGCATGACTTGCCAACTTGTTAAGGCCGAGCATCAAAGGCCCGGTGGGTTATTGCAACCTTTAGAAATTCCAATATGGAAGTGGGATCAAATTTCCATGGATTTTATTGATGGCCTTCCTCGTTCTCGTTCGGTCATGATGGCTTATGGGTGATAGTTGATAGACTTACAAAATCCACCTATTTTATTCCCGTTCGGTCCAATCGGACAGTACCTCTTTTGGCCAAACTTTTTATTAAAGAAATTATTAAATTGCATGGAGTTCCTACTTCTATTGTTAGCAATCGTGATCCATTGTTTACTAGTGGATTGTGGAGGAGTCTTCAAAAAGCTTTGGGAACGAAGCTTAATTTTAGCACCGCTTATCACCTCCAATCTGATGGACAAACCGAGCGTGTGAATCAAACTTTTGAAGATCTTCTTCGTGCATGTGTTCTTGATTTTGGTGGAAGTTGGGAAGATCATATTTCTATTATTGAGTTTTCCTATAATAGCTTCCAATCTAGTATTGGTATGGCACCTTTCGAGGCACTCTATGGAAGGCCATGCCAATCTCCTTCTTGTTGGCTTGAGGCCGGTGAGAAGCTGGTTTTAGGTCCAGATTTTATTCGACATTCCATAGAAAAGATTGATCTTATCTGCCATAGGATGAAAGAAGCTCAAAGTAGTCAAAAATCATATGCCGATAACCGAAGAAGGAAATTAGAATTTTCTGTGAGAGATTTTGTGTTTATTCATGTTTCACCTATGAAGGGCGTTGTGCGTTTCAGTCGATCGGAAAAATTAGCACCTCGGTATATTTGTCCATTTCCGATCACCGAACGTATTGGTTCCGTGGCTTATCGCCTTTTACTACCGAATCAGTTTTCTGCTATTCATGATGTGTTTCACGTTTCTCAATTACTGAAATGCCTTTGATATTTCGATTCTATTCTTGGGCCCGGTATCGTTAAAGAAATTGAAGTTTCACCTAATTTGACTTATGAGCAACATCCTATTCGAATCATTGCTTCGTAGGTAAAACGCCTTCGAAATAAAGATGTTCCTCTTGTAAAAGTTCAATGGCCCTCACATCCTAAGGATTGTTCTTGGAAATCTAGAGAATTCATCGAGCGAACACATCCGGACTTACTTTCCCGTGCACTTTGAGCTAAATTTTTGTTTCAAATTTCTTTTGTGTTGATATGCTTTTATGGTTGTTACTTTTCGTTCATTTATTTCTTATGATTGCGAGGACATAATTTCTTCAAGGAGGGGAGTCTGTACCAACCCGCATATTTTACGATTGAATATTTAAATATTTTATTTAAATATTTCATCGTTAGTCGGATTATAGGCCGAAAAGCTACATTTTGCAAACAGTCGAATTAGGATTCGATACCACCCTCATTGAGTTCAAAATGATGTTTGCGATCTTTTTGAGTATAAACTTCGATATGTTTGGAGATAGTAGAATTTTGCTACTTTTCATTTAGGGCTTTGGGTTGGGTTTCAGCCCATTAACCCCACTTATTACTCTAGCTCAGTTCACCTCTCCTCTTCACTATATTCTTATTTTCCTAATACTCACGCTTTAGCAACAATGGAGAGAGGAATGGGAAATTAAAACTTCAAGCCCTAATCATCTTTGCAAATTCAAGTTCTAGCTCCAAATTCATAGAAGAAGCCCTGATTCAAGCTTGTTGGGTTGGAATTGAAGAGTGATTGTTCTTGCCATTGCTCTATAGCTTCTTTTTCATTTGTTTTGTGTAAAAAGGTGAGATTTTTATCTCACATCTTGTCTATAACTATCTTTGATTGTTAGGTATGAATTCCTAACACTTATTAATGTGCATTTGCTTTTGATTTGGATTGCTTAGGTGAATATTCCAATTTTTGGTGTTTTGAAAGCAAAATTTATGAAAAATCCTTATATGGATATTTGGACATTGATATTCGAGACGTATCGAAGAGCCTTTAAGGCTGGGTTGTCGCTTGGCATAAATCCTTAGTCGTTGTTGCTCGTCCGATCGCTTTCGTTAATCGTCTTGGCCATCATTGGCTTAGGTTCAGGGAATGCCCTGAACTTCAGTTTCAGACGTTTGAAACATAGGATTCAGACTCTGAATATTATACTGGGAATTTTTATTTCCTAGTATTCAGACGTCTGAATCAAAATTCCAGACGTCTGAATTTGCTCGTAAGCAACCAGAAAGGAAATAGGCTAAAATTGCCTATTTCAGACGTCTGAAATATAGGGTTCAGACGTCTGAATTATGTTCTGGAAAACTTTTATTTTTCCAGATTCAGACGTCCGAATCCTTGACTTCAGACATCTGAATCTGCTGTCTAGGCTCTATTTTTCCTATTTAGCTTGAGTTTCCAAATTTAATCGATTCGTGTTGTTTCCCATTTGTTGTTATCATTTATTATCAACTTTGATGGCATTTTCGTCGGGATTTTTGGGAATATCCATTTTGATGGATTCAGTATCGATTTCTTTGGATTTTATTCACGTCTTCGAATGTGAACTTTGATGATTGATTATTCTACAATCATTTTTGTGATTTGTCACTTTAAAAATATAAAGGTTTCTATACTAGTAGTAAATATTCAAACTCTTTCACAAAGATGATTTGAACTCTATTTTCAATATCAATCTCGTTTATAAAACCATTTTCCAATCTATTAGTATATACAAACCTTTACCTCATTCGTATGAGAAATCCAATTAAACGGCTTAGTAAAACAAGTGGTATGAAACGCTTGCGTTTACTTCGTCGGTTAATTCTTGGACTCGTTCGATTGAAACTCTTGTGACAACTTTCGAGTGGAGATTTACAATTTGTTCGTAAATACTTAAGTTAAGCAAGTGGTTATGGGACATGAAGCTAAACTCATCTATTTACTAGCTTAGTGTAATTGACACTTCTTGATGATCATTTTTTGTGATTTAGACTAGCGATATGCTATGTCTCTTTGTCCACGTAGGGGACAATACATCGTTTTATTGAGTTTCGTCTCATTTCTTTTATAGGCTAACGACCTATGTATTCCTTGGAGTTTCCACTCATTTTTTTGGGCTAGCGACCCATGTTCTTTTATGGAGTTCCGTCCATCAGACGTACCTTTGTACTAGGTTGTTGCACCAGCTTATCAGTATCACCGTTGTACTACGTTGTTGTTTCGAATTATTCGAGTTTCAGGTTCCTCGGGCGTACCGATATCATACTACGTCGTTGCACCGGCTTTATGGTTAACGACCATGGGATAGCGTCCCGTTTGTGATACACGTGTTGGTGAGTTTTCATGCTCCCATTTTGTGATAGGACTCCCCCTTTTTTCGATTTCTGGATTTCTAGTTGATGATTTCTAGAATTTGTGTCTCACCAGCTTTTATGATGGGCAGCGATATGATGTCAATATTTGTGGTTTGGTGAATAAAATAAAGAATATGACATTCTTTTTGTTGTTATGAGACTCTTGAGATATTGTATGATTTTGGTAGATTTTCTAATGTATACTTTTCATAGTATGACATTATTGTTATCATACGTTTTTGTTATATCTCATATTTATCTGATGTTTATAGCTTGACTGATCCGTTTATTATTTTTTTATTAAATAATACTCGGGTCAGACCGAGATGTTACAGATGCTTCTGTTTGACTCCTCATCTGGGAGTATTATCTGACTTTTGGCTAACTATATTAGATTTGTAGTTTTTGTTGGTATACATTCGAGATAGAGACTCCTTGATGTATACATATTCTTTTGTCTAGCACTGTATCTATTCTTTTGTTATATTGTGGATCTTGTTTGACCACTACTCTGATAAACACTTCTTAGTGTTATATTCATAACTGTTTCCGCCTTTGTGATATGGATATCTGTGACTAATATATGTTATGCTTATTTCTATATTTGTTTCCGAAGATTTCATAGCCACTGTGTAGTAGCCTTGAGTTTGTATCGGTGTGTCGGATTTCCTCTTAGAATGAAATGCATATTTTACTATCGGACATACCGGTGCTCGGACAAAGCAATTACTCGGATGGTCGCTCCTCAACAGCCTTATTCTTCGTGCTAGTTGACGGCATTACTCCGTAGTGTCCTTGGCTAGCGTGAGTATAGAGGTGGGGCGTCACATATATTTTATGCTTTAATTCCAAATAAGTTTTTTCTAGCTGAGTTAACTAGAAATTTGCAACTCTATGGTCTACAGATTGGTGAGCTTTAAATCTTCCATTGAAACTGTCATATAAGTTAGGATTTAATGCTTTCATCTCTAAGTTGTACCAATCTTTCTCCATAGCTGAGATGTATGGTCTTTGCACTCCTGTGGGAGCAATTGCTTTTCCTTTGTTCACTGGAACAAATTTCTGAGTTGTATTGGAAGGTGTTGCCTTGCCTTTGTTTGTTTGAGTGGCTTTGGTCTGTGTGACCTTTTCTTCATTTACTCCTGTGCGAGTATCGGTTTCTTTGGATTCTTGCGAAGATGAAGCCTCTTTGGAGGTTTGCTTGGCCTTTTTGGATGATTTCACTTGTTGGAAATCAACCTGGCTTTTCATAGTTTCTAATAATTCTATGATTCTTTTTATGTCGTCTTCATCAATTTTTCATAACCTGATAAGAAGATCAGCAGCAAAGTTAGTGTAGCCTGGAATGTATTTGACATCATAGTTATAGATTTCCAAATACATAGCTAATATAATTCTCCAAAGATTTTCTTCTGGATTGCTTATAGTTTTCTTCTTTAAGAATTGAGCAACATATTTGTTATCTGTTCTATTACAAACTGTCTATGTAGAAGATAAATTCGTAAACTTTTGATTGCTAATTTAATAGCTAGTAATTCTTTGTCATAGGTACATATTTAATCTGGGGCTTGCTAAATTTTCCAGAGGAATATGCTACAACTTCCATTTGTTTAGCAACTAATACTCCTTTCGAAAAATTGTCAGAGGCGTCAGTTTGTAGTTTAAGTTATTCTTCATCTAAGGGAAAATAGGGGATCTTTTGATCCTTTATTAGGTCTTTAATTATTTGTTTTTCTTTTTCTTCTTGCTTTTGTAAGGTAATAGGAATTTTGTCTGTGTTCCATCTTCTTGGTTGCTCTCCATTATACTGTTCATAATTTGCATGTTCATCTCCGAGCTTTTTTTTTGTAAATTTTAGGTCTTAGCAGATAAATTAGGAATAAATTTTTTGCCGTACTTTAATAATCCTAAGCAACTTTGGAGTTCTTTTAATGTTTTAAATGTATTGGGAAAATATTTAATTTTAGTGTAAATGTGATGTTGTAATTCTATTTGTCCATTTTTAATTCTTTTTCCAATAAAATCTATTTCTTTTTAAATAATTCAATTTTTTAGAAATTAGAATAACACCGTTTTGAAGTAATATTTGTACTACTGCTAGAAGATATTGTTTATGTTCTTCCACAGAATTAGAGAAAACAAGAATGTCGTCTATATGGACAGTTACAAAAGGTAAATGTTCGAACACAGAACACATCCATTTTTGAAATACTTGTGGGGCGTTTTTTAATCCAAAAGGCATAGCTAACCATTCAAAATGTCCTTATGGGCAACTAAAGGCAGTTAATTCTATGGACTGTTTATCAACAAGTTTTAATCGCCAAAAACCCAATTTTGCATCAAATTTACTATAACATATTTCTCCTTGGATTTGTTTTGTTAGATGCTCAACTGAAGGAATAAAATATCCATCAAATTTTGTATAACTATTATGTTTTCTATAATTCATTACCATTCTTGCTTTTCCCCTTTTACTTTCAACGTGATTTCTTACTAAGAAAGCTGTGGATGAGTGGGTACTGAAAATTATCTGTATTAATTTTAAATTCAATAGGTCTTTTATTTTTTTGCAAATTCTTCTTTGTTAGTTAACGATACCATGATACTGTTAACTCGGACTTTGGCTTCTTTGTATTGTTCCATTAATTCAATGTTACAATACCTTGGTGCTTAACAAGCCATTTTAATGGATTCTCTGAATAAAGGGGCTCTAACATATTATGAATTAATATTTCAAAATCGTTTGTAGTTGGTATATTGATTGTATAAATTTTTGGCTGTACTATTTTTGATGTTCTTACATTTTCAATTAATGTAACAGATTTTTCACCACGCTGTGTTGTTGGAGTATAATGTGGTGCGTGTAGCGGGTAGCGTTATTCGAGGTGCAAGAACGCCATCTAATTCAAAATAATATTTGTTGAATGGAGGGAGATGTCGTAGATTGTCCATTCCAAGGATGTAATCACTATCAAATTCCTTTGGTAGTAATGCAAAGTCAAAGTTGTATGTTTTATTATTACTATGTATATCAGGTATTTGTACTTGTAATTTTTTTTGCTTTATGAGTAATAGGGACTTGTCTTCCCATAAAGTCATTTAGCATTCTTTTTTTGTCTAAGGGCACCCAGAGTTGCTGGCGTATAAATATTTCTTGTAGTAAACTGGTTTCTGCACCAGAATCCAGTAACGCATGCCCCGTGAACTCTTGATATTCAGGGATGCATATCGTTATTGGAAGATATATATGTAACTATGCCTTTCTTTTAAGATCTATGGATCTAATCATGATGTTTTAAATTTTCTGTAGGAACCTTTATAACCATTTGGTTTGATTCCTATTCTTTTTGTTTTTCAAGTATTCTCATTGTTCTTCTTTCTATTGGATTTTCTTAATTAAAGCTCATACGATGACTGATAGTTTTTAATATATCAGGAGTTTATTCAACTTCAAACATTTTGTTGTATGATTGAGTTCCTTTTAATGTGTTGGGTGAATTTGCATTTTCTTCATTATTTTTTATTATGGTGGAAATGGTATTTCCTGATGCTATAAATTATTTTGTAGGTAATTGCAATCCCGATTTAAGTGATTTTACAAAAACTTGAATTTCATTATCGAATTTTAAATGTCTTATGTCAATCAATCTAGGTTGGATTGTTTTTCCTAACCCAACTTCGAACAGTTTAACGAATTGTTTGGGTGTAATTGATTAGAATGTAGTAGTATCATTTAAAGCCATACAATATTCCCATTGTATGCCAAGAATTTTAGATCCTGATAGAAGTTCTATATTTTGTAGAAGTTCTATATTTTGTAGATTTACTGATAATGTACAAGCCTTTTCTATATTTTGATCATCAAGAGTTATACAAACTCGGGATGTATATTTACTCCAAATAATCTATTTGCTAAATTTGGCTTAGCTCCTCCAGTAATACAATTTAAACGATTATTGATAATTCTTTCATCCATACAGACTATCATTATTGGAGTATTAATTCCAGATCTATATAACCCTGTTATTTTTAGTTTTATTACACTATACGAAGGTATTTCATTTTTTGATATTTGGCTTTTAGTTTTTTTATTTTACTTTTATTTAAAAGGCTTATAAAAGTAAAATCTTCCTCTCCTTTTAACTCTACGTGCCCTTGCATACGCTCATATATATATATATATATATATATATATATATATATATGTATGTATGTTGGTTTAAAAATGTAGATTTAAAAGTCAAAGGTTTATAAATATCCTTTCTGTTTGAGTGAGGGATTGCCTCTTTTAATTTTTCTAAATCTTCATCGGCGACCTCAAATTATTCTCCTGTGCTATCTTGTATTTGTGGTTTAGAGTTTCTTCATATGTAAATGTAACAACCCAATATTTTGTAATTTATTTTAATTGTTTATTTTAATTATTTAAATTGAAACTCTTGATTTAAAAACTTTATTATATTTATTAAAATGAATAAATTTTGTTATTTTAAATATAAATGTTGATTTTTATGTGAATTATAATTTCAAACATGAATAAATTGAATATTTCCAGAAAATGTGGATTTTAGTCAATTTGGTCAAACTTTGACTTTTAAATTTAAAATTTAAATATTTGAACTTTTGAATTTTATATTTTATTATGAAATTAGATTAAATTCTAAGACTACTGCTTTTCGTTTCGTTGAAATCGGATTTATATTGTGAATGTTATGCTTTTTACAATATTGTGTGTAAATTGTTTTATATAACAATACAGTTTGTTTTAAATTATATAAATAGTATTTTTATTTGTCATATCTTATTCTAATTTGTATTATATGTTACGTTACATATATTTTGTCTTTTAAATATTTTAAAAGTGATGTTTGAATTTTTCCAAAGCTTACTGTATTTATTTTCAATTTTTATAACATACTTTCTATTTTTAAGCTATTTTCTTCATTTATTTATATTTATTTAAAAAATTTATTTATTTATTTTATTCATTCATTATTTTACTATGTTTGATTTTATTAATAATCAGTTTATATGTATTTCAAAATGTAAAAAGAATATTGGAAATTTGAAGAGTTTTTTTTGTTGAATCCTTTCACATACCTTGACTTTTCCTACTTACCTTTTCATTTTCTAACCAACACATGCTTTTGCTTTGGCTGTTCCTTATCCTTTGTTCAGCCGCATCATTTTCCATCACTCATGCATAAGAAAAAAATTTCTCATCTCAAACTTTGGCCATCATCTGAGAAAAAACTTTGGTAAAGATTCTTCTTCTTTTTCACCTTTTCTTTTGTTTTCTTGTTTGATTTTTTTCACTTGCCTCTCTTCTCCTATGGCTCGACCGTCACGACTCCATCACCTTGGCCGCCTCCACCACCACCATAACTAGTCACCACCTCCAGTCCAACCCCAAAGCCATTCCGTGGCCATCCATGACCAGATCCACCAAGTTTTTGTGGAAACTCCACTTGAATTACCATAGCCGAGCACCATGGTCTTCCACCACCTCAAACCATCCCTTGGCCGCCACATACTTCACCACCACCAGCCATAGCTGACCTGTGACCCACTGCCATGTCATCCCTGCCTCGCCTGAACTGACCGTGCCTAGGATAGCCTTGGCCGTGACCTTTGTTTGCTTGAAATCTTGTTTTATGCCTTGTAGTGTAGTTCCATGCACATTTCTCTTGCACCATCATCTAATCCATGCTAGGCCGACCTGTTTCACCCAAAAGCAGATCCAAACCCACTCCTTAGCCATGTGTTTCTGAACTATAGCTAAAGCATAGGTGGTAGAAAGCAAGTGCAAAAGCTTTTAGCATTATTTTATGCATTTATTTCTAACATCGTTTTATTTTATTTTGTTTTGGAAACCTATGTATTGATATTTGTTTGTTTGAATGTATTCAAGGAAACTAACTTTGGCTCTCCCACACTCAAATCTTATTCGTGCTTTCATGACTTTGTGGGTCTCTATTTTGTTTATTTGGTTATCATCTCCAGCTTATACAGGTGAGTAATTCTCACCAGACAATTTATACTTGTATAACTAGTAAACTGATCGCAATTGAATCTGTAAACCATATTATTATGTCATATCTGCTCGTGCTATGATCATATGATGTTCACCCATGCTTATACACCTGTTATATCATCTGTTACTGTTATATAATGCTATTCTGTTATTTATATCAGTTTATCACACTGCAAGTTCCCTTTAGATTAGAATCACTATGGGTTGAAATGATACATACCCGAACGGACTTTAGAATAGGGGAAAATCGTTACAGGCTGAAATGATAGGCCTGAACGATTTTCAATTATTTCATTTTACTTGGGACTGTGGATTTGATATGATAAAACCCGGGCTTTCTTTTGTAAATTACGGATTGAAATGATATATCATCCGTATTCACTTTACCTAGGCTAGAAAATGATATAGAGACCCGTGGTTAAAATATTCTAGAAATGTAAATATTATAATATTTTAATTTAAACTTAATTAAAAATGATTTTTTTAAAGTATTATTGATTTTCTGAAAATTTGTAAGTGAAATAAATTAATGGTAAAGTTAGAAAATCTGAAATGTAAGTTCTTTTGGAAATTATAATTTGGTGATAAATGGAATTTAAATTAAATATGAAATATGATAAATTTATGATATTTTGAAGTAAAATGAATTTAAAATAATTTTATAATATATTAATTATTTTGAATAAATTAAAATGTGAAATGAACGAATATTTAAGTTGAATTTTGAAATATAACTTATGGAATTTATGAATTTTGTTTTAAAGTGAATTTTTGAAGGTAAGTAAATAAAATGAAAATAAGTTATATTTGGAGATTTAAACTTAAGTGTTAAGTTAAAATTTAATTATAAAGAATTGAACTTTAATGTTTGAATTTAATATGTGAATTACCATTAAATATTGACTTTTGAATGGAAATTTAACTTTATAAAATCATGAATATAATGGTATTTAAATGATTGTTTTAAAGTGAGAAATTACGATTTTTATAAGTTAAAAATGAGTTAAATTAAAATATAATTATTTATGAAACTGTATTGAAGACCCTGAATTTTAATTAACAGCATTTCTAAAATGCTATCATTTCTTAAGTGAAGGATATTACAACATTTGTAAATATTGTAGTTGATACAATGAACAATAAGGAAAAAATGAACTAGGGGTTATTATAGCACTTCGTAAGTGCTGTAGTTGCAGAATTTAACTAAAGCTTTTATTTGAAACTAAAACCTATTACAGTATTTTTGTAAATGCTATCTTTGTTAAAATGAATTGTTTTCAAATGTAAATTTAGCGTAGCAATTTCTAAATGCTGCGAAAGTTAAAATTTCATTGTTTTAATAATTGAAGTGGGCAAATGAATTCTGAAAATGGCAAAATTTTAAGAATTGAATATTTGATTATTAAATATATGTAAAGACACGTAGATTTAACCGGTTTTAATAACGTTATTAATTGAAATTTTGTGGGATTTTAAACGATAAAATTTTGAAATATAAATTTGATATTTATAATGCGTCTAGTTAAACATAGCAACTGGTAAATTTTTGTTCGAAAATATGAAAATTTATTCCGTGCGTAAATTTACTTCAATTTAATCAGTTAAAAAGCGACGAAAATAAAACGTTTTCAAAATCAAAATATTTTTACATAGAAAAATTCTAAATCATCCTCTGAGCAAGATGTCAGTTTGTCTTTTTTCAAATTCTGACATCTTTGGCTCCGTCGATCTTATTTTTCTGCGATTTTTATGCATTTTCCGCTAGTAGACAATTCGATTTTTTTTAATCATACCACCGATATCCGTATGACGTTTTGATCGTCTCGTCCGTGCTGATCTCCGTAATATATCCATCTCTGCATTTCGACGTCCGTTACGCGACAGAGATCGCAAAAAGGATAGTCGTATCGATTACGGAATTTCAACTTTGATTCCCAGGTTCATTCAAATTCCCAATGGTAGAAGTCAAGTGGTCATTGCTTTTATTATTCCTTGAAATTTTGTGTTTGACCTTACCATGCCCACTACTTTATTTTGGTTGGTACGTTTCATGATAGCATGTCTTTATTTTGGAAAGGAAAACAGTCCATTCGATTCCCAATTCATTTCCCCTCTCTGTTTACCTTCCCACCTATTGGCCACGCCTCTTCATTTTTCTTTCCCTCTGTTACCTTTTCTTTTCTTTCAAAAGCTTCATATTACATGACTATTAACATTTTCTCCCCTCTGATTGTTCTTCCTTCGAAAAAAAGAAGAAAAAAAAAGAGGAGCGAGCAAGCCTCTCCCACTGTCTCTTCTCATCACCAAGCGAGCAACCACCACCTCATCCATGCCGAGACTCTATACCTCCACCGACGCAGCGAGCCGACCACCAGGAAATCCTACTACCTCTGCCAAGCAACCAACGTTGCCTCCTCCGCCGAACTTACTTTCGGCCTCCACCTCACCGAAACCCATCCAAGCTCCTCTCCCGAGCACACACAACCAACACCATGCTTCCACCCCTCGCCCGACCACCTACGTTCTTTTCCCTCCTTCCGCCCTGGTTTCCTCCGCCACTTGACCTTCGACTCATACTCTTCCACCGGCCAAACGACAACCTCACCGCCGCGCCCTGCCTGTTGACTCGGAACCGAGGAAGACTTCCTTTTATGGTCTGCTATGAACGTGAATTCTATCAGGAAATAAATAAACAATATATTTTATATTATATCTAAATTTTTGTTTTCTTTACTGTCATGGATTTATCTTATATAAATTAGTACCTTGTCCTATGTTACAAAAGTAATATGAGTATTGTCTATATAAGTCCATATATATATATAGTAGTGTTGCTGGTACACAGTAAACTCAGACGTTTATATGAAATGTTTTTCTTAGTTATATGTTATATGAACTAAAATTTGTCTGTGTTGTATTCACATATTTATTATACATACGAAGTATATATGTATTGGTTAAATAAAAATAGATATTTTGAATATAAAGTTTTCGCATGCTATATATGCATTTTTTTAATATGCCGTTTATATAGATTTTTCTAAATTGACAGTATAATGACAATTTATAATATGTGAGCTTACAGGTGTATAGTTAATTTTATGTATAAGTCTGTTTATAAAAATAGTATATGGACTGAAAGCTGTATATATAAGTTATGTAAGTATTTTATTATTTCAACAGTGTATATATTTTCAAAGTTATTACTAGTCAGTTTATTAAACTTGGTTTTCTCTGTCTTATGCATTAGATCATATATTAGTATATCTATATACATTGACTTAGAATATAATATATGTATATGTTCTTTTACGCGCATCTATATATGTGAGAAGAATATATGTGGGGTGTTTAAAGTTTGAAAACTTTATTACATATTTGTTGTTATATACACCTATGCTGCTTAAATGTTAACGTATATATATTACAACGTTGTCCATGTTTTAAGTGTTATATATATTGTGATATGAAGCTGTTTGTTGTTGTGTAAAGTATATATTTTTAACTATAAGGTATATGGGCTTACAAGTATGTTGAGAATGAGTCATGTTTTATATATTGTTGTATAGTTCTTTTCACAATATGAGTTTTGTACAATTTATATTATTTGGGCATGAAGCTTATGTTGATTTATAAATATATGTATATGTTTGACTTTAGATATGTATTTAATTTAAAAACAATGATTTTAATATGTTATTTTAATATTGGTTTAAAAATTAAATATTTATTCTATGGAAGAAAATAATAATAATAGATATATATATTATTGTGCCTCTACCATGTTGATTCTAATTTGCCCCATCAACATTTTTGAATATCAGCTTGTTCGTTGAAATCATGTCCATCTTGCTGTTGCTTTGAAATGCTTGGATATTTCAGTGTCCGTATCAGTGTGCGTATCTGTATCATCGCCTGTTCTCTCTAGCCTCGAAAGGTGAGTAATCACTCACGATTAATATTCTTCTATTTATTAAACTTGATTTCAATTGAAACGACAATTGAAATATGCCGCTGCTAGTTATTTACACTGTTATGTATGCTATTACCTGTATCTGTTCACCTGTGACATCCGACACCATTATTTGTTAATTATTTATGCGATGATAATACAGTTTGGTTGATAATTCATTGATTGATTTTTGTTTATATTGGGTGTAAATTGTAATGTATAAAGTAATAAATATTAGGCAATTAAATTTGACGTAGGATAGTTTAAAATGTGAATCGACATATGTGTTGAATTTGATTAGTTAATTTGAATGATATGACCCCTTTTAATTGTTAAGTTAATTGACACGTAGAATTTGATAAATTATACTTTGAACCTTTGAACGTATATTGGATTAATTGTTATAGTATTAAATTTGAAATTGAAATTGAACGAAAAGTGAAGAGCCGTATAAATAATTAATGTAATAATCTTTAATCTACATGAAATGATAGTGTAGATTCTAGAAATAATTATATTAATTCGCACAAACAACAATGTGAATTAATTCGAATATTTCGGGATTATTTGAATTAATTTATTGGATTGTTATTGATTGTTGCTATTGCTTGTTTATTTACTTTGACACCATCCCAGTTATCACAATGCAAGTTCCCTTTGTTATACTTTGTTTTTTGAATTGAATTAGAATCGGGTTGAAATGATAAATACCCAAATGAATTTGACCTAGGATAGAGAATTAATAAATCCGATTGGTCAATAATTTGATTTAAAAATATAATAACGATTTTATACGAGCAAAGAATAAGTTTTGAAATGAAGTCGGAATTTGAATTTTTGAAAGGAAAATGTAAAGATTGAAATCTGAAACAAATATTAACGTAGTAATTGATGAAAGAACGTTGTTTGAAATCTGATTATTTAATATTAAATTTGGAATTATTAGTAAATAATTTGGAATTAGTAATAATTGAGTTTTGAAATTATTAAGTTTGAAATTATTTAATAATTAAATTTGAAATTATAATTAAGTTTGGAATTATAATTAAGTTTGAAATTATTAAGTTGAATTTGTAATTAAGTTGAAATGATTTGATAATTAAGTTTGAATTCATAATTAAGTGGAAATGATTTAATAATTTTGTTTAAATTTATAACCAAGTTTATAATTATTAAATTTTGAAATTATTAATAATTGATATTGAAATTATTTAATAATTGAATAAGATTTAATTATTTGATAATAGAATAAAAATTAAATTCTTTGATAAGAGAAATTGAACTTTTGAATAAGTGGATTTGAACTTCGTTAATAAATGAAATTTAGTTTCTTTATTTATTAATTAAGCTTTGGAAAATTTAAGTAAGTTAATAAGTGAAATTAAACTTCTTGAATATATGAAATTTAGTTCTTTATTAATTGAGTTTGAAATTTGTAACGAAGTCAATAAATAAATGAAAATTTGAATTTCTTTAACAAGAAATAAAATGTGATTTATTGAAATGAATGAGGTTTACTAAAATTTTTTTTGTAAGGCTTGTAATTTAAATAAATTGATTTGACGAATTTAATTTAATTAAATTTGTAAGTTTTGATATAATGGATATGGACTTAATGAATTGTAGATTTAATGTTAATTGTTTTGAATTAATAAATTAATGTAACGAATATTGAATGAAATCGATAAATGAATTTAGATTGGTTTGAATGTAAATTAAACCATTTTAAATGATTTCGGAATGAAACTTGTATACGAACTCGAATCAATATTTGAATTGTTTAAGTAAAAGTTGAAATTGAATTGTAAGATTTTGAAATGGTTATTTGGAAGTTTGTAACGTAAATTTTGGAAATTGATAGTGAAAGACAATTGAAATGTTCATTTATAAATTCTAATTGAAATCGAAATTGATTTGGTTTTGAAATATATTAAACAACCAATCGGGATAATAATTACGAAAGTTATTAAAGAAACGGGAATCGGTTATGGATATACTCTCTATCTAAACCGAAAACCACTTTAATAGCTATACGCGGAGTGATGATCCAGAATGAAGTGGTTGGAATGATGTACGTGATGACTGAAGAAAGAGAACGATGATGGATAGCCTTGACACTTGTGTCAAATTGGAAATGACTAAAATCAGGAGCCGTGCCGGGCCAAATGGGGTTAGCCACCTCGAGCGGACACACTTCTTCGTAACTACTACTCATTACTTGTGATTGATTGGTGCACCCTCGGAATTTCAGGAGTTTTGTTTCGCGGTGTTGCGATCGCTGCGGCGATGCGTTCTCACCAGTCCGGATCAGGCAAACGGTAGTTTCACTACCTTGGGTATTGCCTCATGTGCCTTGTCATACTTGTATTCCTATATACGCGACCACTACGAATTTGTTTTGTGTTATATCTATGGAGTACTCCCTGATATCCCACCAGTTTACGGTGGAGTTTACAGTGCTGTATAGACTATAACGCTTATATAAAATGTGTTAAGGGGAATAATGGTAACGCCTTAACACTATTTTGATACTTTATATTACTGATAGACATTATCTATTTAGCGTACACTACTACATAGTAGATAGTTTAACGGATCCTTAGAGGATGTGATTCCAACATCCTTTGAGTTACTTGTATTTCGATTGCTATTTCACTTGAGTTGGATTTATTGATATGAGAATATTAATCCTGACTCGAGTGTTTTGTGTTTTGCTTTACGCTCGAGTCAGACTGAGTGGTTCAGCTTTCGAGACTCACCTTTGGAGTTGGAGCTTTGCTTGAAGATCCTACCATCTATTCTGCTTTCAGTATTCGATGATTCCAGTGATGTATTTTGATTTGTATTTGATGTATCGTATTACTCTTCTGTTGTAAACTCTGATGTAACTTATGTATTTATATAGTCGCTTCATGAACTACTATTTCTTTTACTTCCGCTGCATATTTATTACTCTGTGTCTGTGATCTGTGATTATTTATTTACTGTATATGTTCAGTTTTGCCAAATTTAAATTTAACAATTCGGTATTTTGAATTATTCAAGTCCGACATGTGCGGATGCAAATAGTCAAAAATAGCGGGTCGTTACAATATAATAACTACATTTTTAAATGATTTAAATGGAATATTTAATTGGTTTAATTGGAATATTTAATTGGTTTAAATGGAGTATTTTGATTTGAAATATAAACCATTTTGAAATGTGATTTGAAATGGTATTTAAATTAAATAAATATGAATGAGGTTTTGGAAGAATGTGATATTTTAATATTTTAAATGAATTTGAAATGATATTGAATTTTTAAATGATATTTGATTTAGAAGTATAAAATACCATTTTGAAATTTTAACCACGGGATGTATTTAAATTTATAGTTTGACTGATCCTTAGAGGATGGGCGATCCCAAGCATCCTCTAAGTTATTGTACATTACTACTACAGTTCACTTGAGTTGGTTTACATTATATAAGCATATATGTCCTGACTCGAGTTTTCTGTGTTTTACTTTATGCTCAGGTCAGCCTGAGTATTTACAGCTTAGCTTTGGATTTCTTTTCTGGAGCTAGGAATCGCTGGAGATTCTGCTTGTCTAGTTATCTGTTCCCTTTCAGTTTTAGTTATTCTATTTCAGCTCTGGTTCTATGTATTTGAGATTTCGGTTGTATATGTTTTCAAACTACTATTATGTAATTGTTTTGAGAGTTTGTTATAGTAGCTTCATGAACTACTATGGTATTTTAATTTCCGCTGCGAGTTATTCTAATATTTCTGTGTCTGTGATTCTATCATTGTATTACATTTGCTCCAAATTTTAGTACAAAATGGAATTTTGAGCTATTCATGTCCGGCATGTGTGGATGCAAATGGGTGAAACTATCGGGTTGTTACAGTTGGTATCAGAGCTTTGGTTTTAGGCAAACCATAGCCTGCGGAGAAAAAACTTATTAGAGATAAGGTAGAAATACCCTAGAATGAGCGACATCAATCTCAGAATCTTTCTTTGAGAGAGAACGTATTTTCGAAGTATAAAATGATGTCCAAATAATTTTTAAAGGATTTTCAAAGATTATTTTGGTATAAATTTTTTTTCCTTATTTTGAAATCAAGATTTTCTAAACTTCGTTCCTTCGGTATCCACCTTGTTAGAAGTCTCTTGGTTTGGATTCTTATCGATTAGGATTCCTTGAACTTTGGAACGCTCCCACTTGTTTTGAAATCTAGTTTTGTCTTCCCTATTTTTATCCTTTTGATTTTGGAGCATTCTGTAACTTCACTTTGGAATGACCTCTATAATGATCGGTGATTCCGCAAATCTTTGAATGATTTGTAAAGGCGTGGAATTTCTTTACAATTGGCATTGATTCACCGGAGATTTTTATATCCTCGGTTTACAATGCTATCTATCTCCTGCTCTACTTGGATTCTGTCTCTGGCGATCGAATGTCGATTTGCCTTAGATTTCCGAATTGATTATATTTCTGAAGTCACGGTTGACCAGTTAAGGTCGCCTGCGATTTATAAAGGCTTATCCATCTTCAATTTGGTAACTAAATTATCTCATCTTAGTTAGAGCTTATCTTCGAACCAAAATTCTATTTAATTAGAGTTCCTCTAAATTCGAATCTCTATTTGTTTGAAATCTTACCTTGAATCATCCCTTAAAAAATTGTGTTTAGTTGTATGTTGAAATTGTGCATACATCGAAATTATTATTTTGATAAGGATGATCCCATTTTATATATGAAAGTGAAATGTTTTCAATAAGGATTTTGTATCTTTAGAAAATGAAAATTTGAAACTTTGAAAAGATTTGAAATTTTGAAAATTTGATAAGAATTTGACTTATAAAAAAATGATTTATAATTGAAGGGTTTCAAATTCGAATTTCGAGGGATCGAACTCCGGTATTTTGAAATCGGTTTTAAGATTTTGGAAAATATATAATAATAATAATATGATTTAAAGATATTTTCTGAGTAAGAAATGTTTCAAATGTATTCGAATGAATTCCAATGATTTCGAAGAGATTTCAAAGAAGTTTCAAGAAAATAAAAGTCCAGAACCCACTTATGTCGCTAGAAAATAATTTCAGTGATGAATGCATGCACCATCGACATTGATTTTCGAGTTTCTGAGTGGGGGAGAGGCCACTCTAGTAGCTTTGCAATGCGAGTGATTTTGTGAAACCAAATTTTGATTTCAGATTTTGAAGTATGGTTTGATATTCGAAAGATATATGTATATGTGTGTGTGTGTATTTGAAATGGTTTATAGTAAGCTGGTGTTCAGTCCTCGAGATTCAGATTTGTTTTGGTATAACCCTATCTATTGGAATTGGTTTACTGATTTGTTGGTGATTTCCAACTCTTGGATTGAAAATATGTATTCTTTGACTATTTTGAAGGTTCGAGCACTTCCAAATCAAGGTTAACTTTTCAAAGCTAAGAAATTTTGAAAGGTATAAGGTATTTGATAAAGAATATAAGTTTGGTCTTGTATGATTAAAGTATAAAGTAATATGATTTATATAAGGTTGAAGCTGTTTGTTGAGTAAAATAAATAAGACTATTTTGAATTATACTAGTATGAAATATAGATTTGAAATGTTTTGAATAAGTATATTTATATATAGAATAATATTCTTTCCAATGGTAAATTTGATTTTTCCCATATAGAAATAAATAGTTTGTAGGTTTTAAAAAGAGACAGTTCTAAACTTAGTAACCATTTTAGATATTTTGATGATTGTAATGGTTTGGAAATGGTTTAATCTTTATTTTGATAAAGGATGTGAATTTGAAATGGTAATTGATTATGATAAATGAATATTTAAAGTTTATATTTGTATGAAAGGATATTTGGTTTACTTGTAATTTGAGTTTATTTAAAAAATGATGGATTTATGAAATGAATATTTCAAAAACTAAGCAATAATGAAGTAAAATTTGAGATATATGGAATTTTAAAATTTAGTTTTGGAATATGGTATATAAGCTTTGAAAATATTAGAGACTGAATAGTTTAGTTTATGGATCAAATCTTTATTTAAAATTTGATAATACTTGAAATGGTTTTGTTGGAAAACTAAATTGAATTGATGGTTTGAATTGAGTTAAGATTGGAAATTTTAGATTTGGGTTTAACTGAATAAATCTGTGAAATGTAAAGAATTAATGGAATGTTTTATGATTTCAAATGTGTGATTTTGAAAGGTTATGATTTTCAAAGTGTAATGATTTCAAGTATTTTGGTTTAGAAAGATCTATAACTTTGAATTTTTTTTAAAAAAAGTGAATATATGTTTGGAATGGAAAAGAATTTGTTTGACATAAATTTTGTTGATTTGGAAATTTGGATTATTTTCTAAACCTATTGTTTTAAGAAACTTTGAAACTGAATATATGTAATTAGGAAGAAATGATTTGGCGAAATCATATATGATTTTGAAACTGAATTGATATTGAAATGGTTTGAAATTGAGAACCTTTTTTATTTAAATACTTTGATTTGGGATTTATCGAACTTATATAAATGGATTTGTATAAGTATGAAATTGACTTGTATATGTATGAAGTGATTTGAAAATGTTGAATTGAAAAGGAACTCAATTTGGAAAGTGAAATCTTATATAATAGAAGTCTATATAAGTGTGATTTGATATACTATTGATTTGGAAAGTATTTGATTTGGAAATGAAATCTTATATATAATGGACTTTATATAAGTATGATATTTGAAAATGATTTTGAAAGGTACTATATGATACATATTTTCGAAGTAAAGATATGGAAAGTGCCTTCTGCTTGATATCCGCTTTATAGCCACACTGTGGATTCATTCTATTGATATTATTCTATATGATTTGGGTTTTTCGGATATAATACTCGAGTGTCCATCGAATTCCATGGCGATCTCCATGGTCTATGTTTGCGACTCCATAGTGCAACTGCCTGGCTGAGATGGCCTAGGGGTACGGATTGTTTCCTGGGAGATCCATGCGTAACCATTGTGTATCGTGCAATCTATGTAGGTCGCATTAGTAGCGAAAATGCCTGGATGAGATGGCCTAGGGGCACGGATTGTTTCCTGGGGGATCCAGGCGTAACCATTGTGTATCCAACATTCTACTAGTCATCATGGCATATCTCGCATGGCTGAGAAAGCTTATGGATATGGATTGTTTCCTAGGGGATCCAAGCGTAACCATTGTGTATCTGCGATCCATGGTTAGACAAATGTTTTGGTTTGGTTGATTTGTTTGGATTGTACTTTCCATATCTGTTTTAAAAGGTTTTTCAGTATTTTCACTGGGTGTTGAAACAAGTCTACCAAGCACCTGGAGAATCCTAGCTTTGTGCCTGATCAATGCATGGCCAAAGTCTGCAGGAACGAAAGTAAACTTGTTAAGACATCGAGTTATAAAAGTATTCTGATAAAGTATATTATATAAAGGATATTTTGATCATTTATTTTACTTGTCTAAATAATTTAAAAATGTTTTAAATGTTATTTACTTCGAACTATCAAATTTGAATCAAATGACTATTTATCATATTATAAAATGTTTAAAATGTTGTAAATATTAAATTTTAAATTGAAATGTATATGGTTTTAAAATAATGGTCCATCCTTGTGTTCCAACCTATTTTTCCTTCTAGCTATTCCTACCTTCTCCTTCTTTGAGGGTCCTTTCCGCATTGTGGAAAGAGTTGGTTCTTTGGCTTATCGTTTAGATTTGCCCGAGAAACTTTCTGGAGTGCATGATGTATTCCACGTCTCACATCTTCTCTGATATCTTTAAGACCCATCTCTTTTGTTTAGCCTTCTGCTCTTGGTAGTTGGATATTGAGCCTAATCTGACTGTCGGGAGGAAGCCACTTCGTATTGTCGACAGAGGTGCGAAGCAGCTAAGAAGGAAATTTGTTAGTCTGATCAAAATACTGTGAAGTACTGATGATTGGGATTATACGTGGGAAATAGAGGAGAGCATTCGTGCTTCGAATTCGAAATTGTTTTTCCAGGTACTATTTGTTGTCCACTTGCTTTTCCTTATTTTCCTTGTTCGTTCTTTTCGAGGACGAAAAGATTTGAGTGGGGGAGAATGTAACAACCCAGTATTTTGTAATTTATTTTAATTGTTTATTTCAATTATTTAAATTGAAACTCCTGATTTAAAAAATTTATTATATTTATTAAAATGAATAAATTTTGTTATTTTAAATATAAATGTTGATTTTTATGTAAATTATAATTTCAAACATGAATAAATTGAATATTTCCAGAAAATGTGGATTTTGGTCAAACTTTGACTTTTAAATTTAAAATTCAAATATTTTAACTTTTGAATTTTATCTTTTATTATGAAATTAGATTAAATTCTAAGAATACTGCTTTTCGTTTCGTTGAAATCGGATTTATATTGTGAAAGTTATGCTTTTTACAATATTGTGTGTAAATTGTTTTATTTAACAATATTGTTTATTTTAAATTATATAAATAATATTTTTATTTGTCATATCTTATTCTAATTTTTCTTATATGTTATGTTACATATATTTTGCCCTTTAAATATTTTTAAAGTGATGTTTGAATTTTTCCAAAGCCTAGTGTATTTATTTTCAATTTTTATAACGTAGTTTCTATTTTTAAGCTATTTTCGTCATTTATTTATATTTATTTATAATTTTTATTTATTTATTTTATTCATTCACTATTTTTCTGTGTTTTATTTTATTTATAACTAGTTTCTATGTATTTAAAATGCAAAAAGAATATTGGAAATTTGAAGAGTTTTTTTTTTGAAACCTTTCACATAACTTGACTTTTCACCTACTTACCTTTTCATTTTCTAACCAACACATGCTTTTACTTTGGCCGTTCCTTATCCTTTTTCCAGCCGCACCGTTTTCCATTTCTCACGCATAAGAAAAAAAATTCTCATCTCAAACTTTGGCCATCATTTGAGCAAAAAATTTGGTAAAGATCCTTCTTCTTTTTCACCTTTTCTTTTGTTTTCTTATTTGATTTTTTTCCCTTGCATCTCTTCTCCTATGGCTCGGCCCTCACCACTCCATCACCTTGGCCGCCTCCACCACCACCACAACAAGTCACCACCACCTCCAGTCCAACCCCAAAGCCATGTCGTGGCTATCCATTACCAGATCCACCAAGTTTTTGTGCAAACTCCACTTGAATTTACCAAAGTCGAGCACCATGGTCGTCCACCACCTCAAACCACCCCTTGGCCGCCACATACTTCACCAACAGCAGCCATAGCTGACCTGTGACCCACTGCCATGTCATCCTTGCCTCGCCTGAACCTGGTCAAGCCTAGGATAGCCTTGGCCATGACCTTTGTTTGCTTGAAATCTTGTTTTATGCCTTGTAGTGTAGTTCCATGCACATATCTCTTGCACCATCATCTAATCCATGCTAGGCCGACCAGTTCAACCCAAAACCAGATCCAAACCCACTCCTTAGCATGTGTTTCTGACCTATAGCTGAAGCATAGGTGGTAGAAAGCAAGTGCAAAAGCATTTAGCTTTGTTTTATGCATTTATTTCTAACATCGTTTTATTTTATTTTATTTTGAAAACCTATGTATTGATATTAGTTTGTTTGAATGTAGTCAAGGAAACTAACTTTGGCTCTCCCACACTCAAATCATATTCGTGCTTTCGTGCCTTTGTGGATCTCTGTTTTGTGTATTTGGTTGTCATCTCCAGCTTATACGGGTGAGTAATTCTCACCAGACAATTTATACTTATATAACTAGTAAACTGATCGCAATTGAATCTGTAAACCATATTATTATGTCATATCTTCTCATGCTATGATCACATGATGTTCATCCATGCTTATACGCCTGTTATATCATCTGTTACTATTATATAATGCTATTATGTTATTTATATCAGTTTATCACACTCCAAGTTCCCTTTAGATTAGAATCACTATGGGTTGAAATGATACATACCCGAACAGACATTAGAATAGGGGAAAATCGTTATGGGATGAAATGATAGGCCTGAACGATTTTCAGTTATTTCATTTTACTTGGGACTGTAGGTTTGAAATGATAAAACCCGAGTTTTCTTTGTAAATTACGGATTGAAATGATATATCATCCGTATTCACTTTACCTAGGCTAGAAAATAATATACAAACCCGCGGTTAAAATATTTTAGAAATGTAAATATTATAATATTTTGAGTTAAACTTAATTAAAAATGATTTTTGTAAAGTATTATTGATTTTTTGAAAATTTATAAGTAAAATAAATTAATGGTAAAGTTAGAAAATCTGAAATGTAAGTTATTTTGGAAATTATAATTTGGTGACAAATGGAATTTAAATTAAATATGAAATATGATAAATTTATGATATTTTGAATTAAAATGAATTTAAAATGATTTTATAATATATTAATGATTTTTGAATAAATTAAAATGTAAAATGAATGAATATTTAAGTTGAATTTTGAAATATAACTTAAATTGGAATTTATGAATTTTGTTTAAAAGTGAATTTTTGAAGGTAAGTAAATAAAATGAAAATAAGTTATATTTGAAGATTTAAACTTAAGCGTTAAGTCAAAATTTAATTATAAAGAATTGAAATTTAATGTTTGAATTTAATATGTGAATTATCATTAAATATTAACTTTTGAATGGAAATTTAAGTTTATAAAATCATGAATATAATGGTATTTAAATGATCGTTTTAAAGTGAGAAATTATGATTTTTATATGTTAAAAATGAGTTAAATTAAAATATAATTATTTATGAAACTGTATTTAAAAACCTGCATTTTAATTAACAATATTTCTAAAATGCTATCATTTCTTAAGTAAAGGATATTACAGCATTTGTAAATGCTGTAGTTGATACAATGAACTATAAGGAAAAATTGAACTAGGGACTATTATAGCACTTCGTAGGTGCTGTAGTTGCAGAATTTAACTAAAGCTTTTATTTGAAACTAAAACCTATTACAACATTTTTGTAAATGCTATCTTTGTTAAAATGAATTGTTTTCAAATGTAAATTTACCGTAGCAATTTCTATATGCTGCGAAAGTTGAAATTTCATTTAATAAATTGAAGTGGATAAATGAATTCTGAAAATGGTAAAATTTTGAGAATTAAATATTTGATTATTAAATATAATAACTTCATTTTTAAATGATTTAAATGGAATATTTAATTGGTTTAGTTGGAATATTTAATTGGTTTAAATGGAGTATTTTGATTTAAAATATAAACCATTTTGAAATGTGATTTGAAATGGTATTTAAATTAAATAAAAATGAATGAGGTTTTGGAAGAATATTATATTTTAATATTTTAAATGAATTTGAAATGATATTGAATTTTTAAATGATATTTGATTTATAAGTATAAAATACCATTTTGAAATTTTAACCACGGGATGTATTTAAATTTATAGTTTGACTGATCCTTAGAGGATGGGCGATCCCTAGCATCCTTTAAGTTATTGTACATTACTGCTACAGTTCACTTGAGTTGGTTTACATTATATAAGTATATATGTTCTGACTCGAGTTTTCGGTGTTTTACTTTACGCTCGGATCAACCTAAATATTTACAGCTTAGCTTTGTATTTCTTTTCTGGAGCTAGGAATCGCTAGAGATTCTGCTTGTCTAGTTATCTATTCCCTTCCAGTTTCAGTTGTTCTATTTCAGCTCTGGTATTTATAATCTTCTATGTATTTGAGATTTCTGTTGTATATGTTTTCAAACTGCTATTATGTAATTGTTTTGAGATTTTGTTATAGTAGCTTCATGAACTACTATGGTATTTTAATTTCCGCTGCGAGATATTCTAATATTTCTGTGTCTGTGATTCTGTGACTGTATTTCATTTGCTCCAAATTTTATTACAATACGGTATTTTGAGCAATTCATGTCCGGCATGTGTGGATGCGAATGGCTAAAATATCGGGTTGTTACAGTAAAAGTGTTCATATATATCCTATATTCTTGATATGATTCTAACTCTTTTTTTCTTGATGATCGGGATGTAGAACCACTTAATGGAGTAAATGTATCATGAACATATATTTCTTCTTTTTTAATTGGCAGATCTTCATATTTATGTAAAATAAGTAATCTTATTGGGTTTGCTTGCTCTATGGTATAATCTTTATCTTCCATACTAGTACTTTTAAATAGTATAGAAGCGTTATTTTTAGAAAGGGGTTCAATTAATACATACATACATACATATATATTGTTCTAATCACTATTTAGAAAAGCAGTTTTCACATCGACCTAGTGAATTAATAATTTGTGAATGGATGCTAGTATCATCAAATAATTGGTCGAGGAGATGCGAGCTACAAGAGCATGTGTATTGAAGTAATCCACTCTATGTTTTTTCTTATAATAATTAGTAATAAATCTAGGTTTAAATTTATCAATGCATTAATTTGTATTCAATTTTTTTCTTGAATATCATTTACATCCTATTGGTATGGCATCACGATGTAAATCTGTTAGGATCTAAATTTGGTTTGCCAAAATTGAACACATTTTATCATTTTATATTTTTCCAAAAAAATTGTCTTGGGAACTTATTGCATCAGAATAAGTTTTAGGGTCATCATTGTAACGATCCCGGTTTTGAGTTAAATTTAAATTGGTAATTGAAACAAATTTTTGGATAAAATTGTGAATTAATTTGAATTTTTCCAAATTAAATGAAATATTTGTTTGTTTGTTTATATATATATGTATATGAATTAATTTTAAATAGAATTTAAATTTGGAAATCTAAAAATATTTATTTTAAAATTGTATTGGATTTGAAAACATTATATTTTAGAAGAATTTGTTTTCTAATTTTAATATATATATATATATATATATATGTATATCTATATATTTGGAAGTTATATTTTGAATTCCAAAAGCTATTTAAAAGTTAAATTTTATCCTTCAAAATATATATGCCTTGTGATTCGAAAGTTATAGTTTGAATTTAATATAAATAATTTTCAAAAGTTGTTCAAAATTAAATTCAAAATTTTAAAACTTATATATACATGTGTTTATTTATTTATGTATAACTAAATTTTAAAAATCATTTTTTCTCTAAAAGTTATACAAGTCTAAATAATAGAAAAATGAATTAATGACAATATAAAATATATATATATACATATATATAAAAGCAACACATATGACAATATATAAAAAGTAAATATAATATAAAGATTATATAAAAAGACATATGTAAGAATTACAACACAGAATTTAACAAGCGTAAAAGAAATAGATATATGTACTAACAAATGTAAGATAAAGAAAATTTGTAATAATATTTGTAATCAAATTAGCATGCAAAAAATACAAGTGTCATGCTTGGTTTTATTTTCTTTTTATTTTGAAATTAATGAATAAAGATAAGTAAAAAAACATATATATGCATCTATCTTCTTCTTTCTTCGTAGTTCTTTCATATATTTCAAAATCCAAAATCTAAAAACAAAACCAAAGCCTGAGATAAAAAAAAAATGAAAATAAAAAACAAAGTTCAAACCTGAAACAAGATTTCAAATTCAACAACATCGACCTGAAGCAATGAGGCATTCAATAAAGCAAGCAAATTTAAAATCTGGAAATCACAAACCAGATCAAAAAGAAAACAAGCCTGGAAGCTATAACCAGAGATCATAATTTAAAACAAAAAAATCTGTTCAAATTCAAAGACCTGAAGCTCAAAGCAGATTCAAGTTCAAACCAAACATCAATTTCCAGAAAATAACAACCAAGTATCAGAATTATAACATCAGGAAGTAGAAACAAATCGTTTCCAGATCATTTCCACTCTTAAATTTTTCTCTGTTTCTTCAATTCGAAGTGAGCAAAACTGACCTATTTAAATTGAATCTATGATATATCTTGATGCTTAGTGAAGTGGTTGTTGTGAAGAACGATGAATGTTTGTAAATATGTTTGTATATATGCAAATATGTGTACATACCTTTGTGCATGTCTGTTGATTAAGTATATCTCTCTGTTTCAAGAATACAGGTTATAAAACCTATTTCAAAAACTAAAAACTCTTCCAGAAATCCCTTTTACGATTTTAGATCTTAACAAAACTTGTTTATATTATCAAGAGCCAAGTCTTAAGAATATTTTTGAGTAGAACAAATTTGAGTTTCTTTTGGGAAATTAAGAAATACAGTTAAAATCCAAAACTTATCAAAAATTTGGCTAGTAAGATTACTTGTGTCACTTATACTATCTTGTTCGTGTTCGAAAACTATTAATTTTAAAGGAAGAATCAAATATTATTATATCATATTGAGTGAGAAAAATCGAGTCTAACGGAATTTACATTTTCATCAAATTCCGATGAACGACGAGGTTAGGGTCAACGTGATCAAGGTAGAAGGTGGCTTATGTGTAGTAGATCGATGGAAAAATGTTTGTAAATTTTTTAGATAATCAGAGTGATCGAGAAATGATGAAGTAGGGTTTAAGGCTTACGTTGGATTGCCATCGTTCTCGAAGGAATTGCGGCGACGTCGAGGCACCGGAGAAGATCGGACTAGAGGGAAAAGTCTCGTGGGTCACCAAAGCAGCTCAGGTCATGATCTTGTGGCGTACAGTGGACGGTGTGGGCGTGGTGAAGTGTTTTTGTCATCAGTGTTAGGCTTCAGTAGGGTGCTGGGTATACTCAATTCTGATTTCAGGCGAGTTCAACGTTTCTGGGTACTTGAGTTGATCGACGCGGTCATTGGTGATATGTGTAGGGTCTCCACAATGGTTGGAAGGTATTGGATAGTTGGTGCACGTGTACGATGGTGAGGCGATGTCGGTGTTTTTCTATAGAAAGAAGAAAGGTTGGGCTCGAAGTCAAACTCAAGAAATTTGGATGATGCCTCGTGTTCGCTCTCGGGTTCATTCACATAAGTACTATATGGTTTAACAGTTAATTTTTTTTAAACATAACAAAGAAAAAAAAGAAATTTTTTCTTGGGGGCTTACTCGGGGGGACCCGAGGATTTTGGTGGCGGGGATTTCTCTCGTTTGACTCGGGTCTGAGATTTGGTATTAAAACAGTTTCTAACTTTTGAAATAAAATCAAGTTTTATTTAAAACGATTTTGTTAAAATAAGTTCATTTGTAGATAGTAAATGTTTATCCAAGTTTTAAATTAGTTAAAAAGTTTTTTTTAAATTATTTTTAATTAACTAAGTTTAAAAGTGTTTAAGATCCATATAACCTTTGTTTTAAAGTTTGTTTTAAATAAACTAAATAATGTAATTAAGAAGTTAATCGAAAAGATGAACTTTTTTAACTGATTATTGATGACTAATTACTTTGTGTAATTAAATTAAAGCTAATTACTTTGTGTAATTAAATTAAAGCTAATTACTTTGTGTAATTAATTTAAGGCTAATTAATCATTGTGATTAACTCAAAGAATAATTAGTGTAATTATTTAAAGGATTTACTAATTAAAGGTAATTAATTACTTAAAGATGGTTACTTAATGAAAGTAATTAATTAATGATTAAAGGTTGATAAATCAAGTGATTAAACAATAATTAATTAAAGGATAATTAATTAACGTGATTAATTAATTAAGGTAATTAATTTGAGGATAATTAATTAAAGGTTAATTAATTAACAAAAGTGATTAGGGATAATAACTTATGGTAATTTATTAAGGATAATTAATTAAACGGTAATTTATTAAGGGTTAATTACTTAATGTAATTAATTAAAAAAATTAATAAAGATAATTAAATGATTAAAGGTTAATTATTCAATAATAAAAGGTTGTTTGACTTATTAATAAAGGTTAATTAATTATAGTTAAAGGTTAATTAATTTATGATTAAAGGTTAATTAATAAATGATTGAATGATAATTAATCATAATGGTTTGTAATTTATCAATATTAATTAACCAGGATGAGTAATTTATTCATAAGTAATTAATCAGATGACTAATTGATCTTACTTATGGATGTTTGGATTGTATGGAATGCTTTGAATTGTTTGATATCCCTAATGTGTGATGCTTTGTGATATGAATTATTTTGATTTGAGCTGTGATGAATGTAATTTATTTATCTGTGATGAATTTATATTATTTATCTGTAAATCTGTGAATAAAAGATAAGCGTTATAAGATTATACCGCTTATCGATATTGCTGTGCGTGGATTTGTGATGATTGATGATATTGTATTGTTGTGTGTAAAACCCCTGGACTACACCACACATACACAAATATGTATTGCACAAGGAAATTGGTTAAGTTACAGATATTTGAATTTAATATTATGAAATGGTTTTAAAGACTAAATTTTGAATCCAAAATGATTTTGGAAATGGAGTTGGGTTGAATAAGAAAAGCTTTTGAAAGGGAAATTTGAAATTGAATTTAGTTTGAATAGAATATATCTTGTTTAAGTTTCGATATTATTTTGGAAACTATGGTTTGAAAGGGTATACAAGTTATACAATATATATATTGATCTTAAACCATTTTAAAATTATTATTTTGGGAATTTAAATTTAACCCAAGTTTATACTCTAAAGGTTATAAATTGTGCATACCTGATCGGATTTTTTCGAAACGAAAATTATTTGTTTTTATATGATAATGGCTTTCATATAACGAAAGAACTTCTAGTTTTTGTTGAAAAGATTTCAAGTTTGAAATGGAATTGTTTTGAAAGCTATGAATGAATCTTTGTGAAAGACTGGTGAACCTTGGTTCCAAATTGAAGTGGATTTTAAAAAGGTGAATCTTTTGTTTTAAAAGATTAAAGTGGAAATTTGTTTAAACCATTTGAAGAAAAGGATTTGGGCTAAAAGTGTGACTTAACTAAGATCCCATATATCCATATTTAAAATTTGCGCTCATTATTCGGTTTTGCCGGGAGAGGACTTTATGTCATAAATCCCATTTCGAATAATGATACGATGAAATTGATAGCATTTGAAGACTGGTGGCGAAGGCCGAGTATTTTCAAGAACGAAAGGATTGCCTGTCGAATGTCTCAGCACTGAGTCGCACCGGTATAGAGATCTCCATATGTGACGGGGAGTCCGATCGGGATTGTGAATACTCGAATTGCAAGGGCTTCTTTGGAAGTCGGTTTCGTTCAAACCCAGGATGAACTTGTATGGATGTATGTCTGACATTACACCTTTGAGATGTAAAGCTGGTTTCTATCAAATATATTGTGACAGCCCGCAAATCCGTACCCCTTGAGTCAACCTTATTCTACATCAATTAACTCAAGTGGAACAGAAAAACGAACCATTAAAGTTAAAGAAGAAGAGATAGAAGAAGAAGAAACTAAACAATATCAGAATCTCACAGTCGCAGCAGAATAAAATATAATAGTAAACATAGAACTTTACACAAAATGAAACTATATCTGTTTTATACATCATATCATCAGAGTATCTCACACAAACAACATTTACCAGTCAGACAAATCCATACAATCACAGCAGCGGATATATATAAATATGGATAATACGTCTCGGACTCCAGCTCCTCTCCTGCTCCATAGCAACCTGTCCTGAACATATAATACTCGATCTGACCCGAACATTATAACGAAATAACACCCGAGTCAGTCTAGAATACCAGTTGATAATAATGCATCCAAATTGACTATTAAAGTTTCAAAATCCTTTTGAAAACAAAAGCATCTCGTAAGACCACGCCATAAATAAACATGTCAGGTTTTTACCTTGCGATAGCTAAAACACTTTTTACAGAAATCCTCTGATATTATAATAGAGTCTATATACAAATACTTATAAAATAGCCGAAATTGTTACATCTATTAAATTCCAGCTGCTAGCCACAGAGTGGGTAATACAAACAAAACTCGTAAAAGGCTCGTAGGGAGAATGGATTTCCAACAATGACTACGCACTGGGGTACCACATGTCACAGTACCTGGTCTAGATCAGCGTACCGAGGACCACTCCCGATCCCCTGCAACACAAGGCCGGACCCATCCCTTACAGGACAGTTCCGAATAAGATCACCCCACGGTTGGGATCAGCAACCGCACCACTAAGCCGAATAAAAAGGGACATCTAGATAGGGATGACCTTACTCTCAAGTATAGGTTACCCACGATGCCTTGCTGCATATCCCCTGATTTTCAGTCATTCCCATTTGATGAGGCTTGAGGCTAAGCGTTACCTTTTTAAGAACATATCCCTTAGAATGCCCATCGTCCACCTGACGATGTTTCACAAGCATTCATCCATACAAGTCCGTCCCGGGTTCGAACGGAACCGAAGGCACTATTCCTACTACATCCATTTCGGAAATATCCTCAGGATTAGTAGCGACTAGTCCTTGCACTTCACTGCTCCATCTTCGACTCCGAACACGTTTTTCCATGAAACGTACAAACCGGATCGAAGTGATTTTCGAGAAATAAATCTCGATCCCGGTCTCTTCGAAACAATCAGCGCATTTGTCCAATTTTGATAGTCGATGATTTAACTATCAATTTATACTCACAAACATCCATCACACAATAAATAATTTCCCACATTATTTATTTTCCTCAAATATCTTTTAAAAGATATGTTTTCAAATTTCCAAAACTCATTTGAAAACAATTTTCCCAAAATTCTCCCTTTATAAGGTAAATCCTTTGCCCTTTATTCCCATTGGGAATAACCAAGTTCAAAACAATTTAGATTTTTAACAAGTAAAACACTTTATTCTAAAATATATTTGAAAATATGGAAATTTACTACTAGTTATTACTCAAAAATATGATTTCAATATGTAAAGTAAATCCATTTATTTTGATATAAACTTTTGTTATAAATAAGTGTTTTGTTAAACTAAATTTAAAAGTATTGGTTTTAAAGGGTAAATACTAGTTTTCAAATAACCTAAATCATCTATCCTTTAAAAAAATCTATTTATAAAATATAGTTACCAGTAATATTCTTAAATAATTATACTATAGCTAAATTTATCACTTACCATTTAAAGAAGAATTTCTTAAAAACATTTCCTTAAAACAATTTTAACTTAACTTTTAAAACCTGATTTTATTCATGAACTTGGTTTTTCCCAGGAAACATTTCCATTCAAACAACCCAAAGATTCTTTCATATAGATTCCGCCTGGTCTATTCCGACTCAAATTTACGTTAGTTATCGTAAATTTATTTCCAAGCTTACCAATAAACTCCCTTTGAAATTTTAAACATTTTTTTCCATTTCTGGTATTTCAATTTGTTAAAGTATAGTTTTTAAGACCTTTTTAAATAAAACATTTGGAGATTTCTTCAATGAAAATCGTACTTACAAATTACTTAAATAAAATTCCAATAGTGTAAAATTGTATTTCAAAATATTTTTATATACATTTAAACTGTTGGTTTATATTTGGAAGCTTCGTTGAAAACATACTTTTAATTTCTAGAAATTTATACTTCCACAGTTATCAATAGATAAATGTCCTCTTCGTTTATAATTCCAAATTTTACCAATTGTTAATTTTATTTTCATCCAAGCCAGATTCCAATATTTTTCTTTTAAATTCTTATTTATCAATTACCATTACTTCCATTAAAACCCAATTTATTCTTCTTATAATTAAAATTCTGAGTTTATAATTTATCCAACAATATCACAGTACAATTTAATTTCAAATTTATCAATCACAACATATAAACAGACATCATCATCAATTGTAAAAATAATTACTACATCGTGAGGAATCCAATTGGATCCCTCCAACCTGTTTTCCCTGCATCACAGATATTAGCACATCACGTATATAAATATCAATCCAGACTGATAACAACAATTATATTCAACCAATCACACTATTTAAATATTGACTATTTAAATTAGCTAGCATCCAGATGTGGGTGAGAATAACTCACCTTGAGTTTTGACGAGCGTTTGAAATTTTAAATTAAATCGAATCGTTTAATTTAATCCAAAATTTCCACTCGCTTAAATTGAATCCAGATCTGCGCCACAGCATGCTTCCCGTCGCTGCGATTCCAACGCTTCCAGTTTCGTTAAAACCTGGTAACGTAAGTGCAAGTTACGAATTTTTAAAGTTCGAACAAGATTTAAAACAAATTTTCGTTTACTTAATTACCAAAAATAAATCAAGGCCGTATACCAAGGGAAAAACATCAAGGCCCCACGTAAGTTCTTCCCCACGCGAACGCCTCAGGCAAAATCTACCCATATGCACGCAACTAGGGTTGCTGCCTCTCCTCCTTCAGTGACTTCGCCAACGATCCGATTTCGCCAAACGGAAGCTCACTTCTCCATCCTCCTTCGGCCAGAAGTGCGCCAGGCTCGATTGCTTCCTCCTTCGAGAAATCGAGCTCGAACTCCGGACGAACGCGGAGACGCTGGCGGCGATTCACAGCGTGAAACTCGATCACGACCGTCCACTTTGAAAATCTCAAAATCCTCTACGACATTCATGTTGAAAGCTTTCGCTAAAAATGTTCGTGGATGGGTGGAGATCAAGGGGAGCAGATGGGACAGTATCGGCCATTGAAAATATATTAGCAGCGGCCTGAGAGAAAGATCTAGGGTTTGGCCCTAAAACGTGTTTATGTACACATTTCAAAATGATTATTTTATTAATATCTTCAAGTTTATCAATTTTTACAAACGAACTCCAAACCACACGTGCCGCCTGGCGTTTATAGGGTTTTTCCTCGTTCCGGACATAATGGAACAAGTTCGGGAAGCTAATTCGGTCATACGTGCGAGTTACATAATTAAACGATTAATTTAAAATTAAATCGATTAAAGTATTTTCTAAGCGTTTTAAGCTGCCGGGGTCAAACGACAACTCCGATTGCTACGAAAATTAAAACCCGACAATAACTAATTATTACGGATCCAATGGAACTGGTTTCATTGAATTTCGAGACTGTTCCCCGAAAGGCTATTTTAACTCGTCTATTAAATCGAGCGATTCTGAAATTGTCGAAAACGCTTAAAATTTTACCTTTAGAATTTTGTTATCTTAATAATAAATCATGTAAAATTTATAAATTACATTAAAAATTATTTTGACTCATTCTGGATTAAAATCTCACTAATTGCAATATTTTTTTATTAAATTCTATGATTAAATTAATATAAAATTTCAAATAATAACTGATTAACTTTTAAACTCTTCTAAAAATTCAACAACACTTTTTAAAATCCAAATGGACTAAAAATAAATTTTAAAAACGTTTTTATCACTATTTTCATCTAAATTCCCAAATTGTTTCAGTCCAATATTTAATTACTATTCAAAATTGAATTAAATTATCATATTTTAAAACCTTTAACTTATTTTATAAATTGAACCCGATTCTCTTTGTTCCAAAATTAATTAAAAATCCTCAGTGAACATTTAAAATGAATTAAATGTTCAAAATTCAATGGCTCAAAAATCCAGGATGTTACATACATTTCTGTTTGGTGGCGGAGAATTTATTCTCTTAGCTTAACACCCTTCTCTGAGACGTACGAGCTCAGAAGTTATGTAGTTGATGGTTACTAGTGATAAATTCCTAATTTAGTAATGTGGCATGCTAAGTGCTGCTGATCATTTGTTGATCAAAGCATGACTTTTGTGTAAAGCGTAGCTTTGTGGATAAGACCTCATGAGGACCTCATGCTCCGAAAATGGTCGAAATAGGAAGAATGCAGCAAGGTTATGATGGTCGCAAGGGTATGCCATTTCCTTCTAGATAAAAGTGGTATCATGGTATGGGACCCAGATACTTAACTTATGTGGTTGCTGCAAATTTATTGCTTTGTGGTGTTGGTGTTGAGCGCTCGGATAAAGGTCGGTGATGACTGGGGGATGGCATACTCGTGTTAGTAGTTACGCTAGTTATAGAGGTAACCTGGCCTTGTGTTGGCAGAGATCCGGTTAGGTTCTCAGGGCGTCCCTCTAGAGGCATACCCATGTGGCATAGGAAGTTCATTAGCCTGACCATTTATTGGAAATCCAAAGAAACAGTACGATCCCTGTACGATTTTACTTGTATAACCTGCCATTTACTTATGGTGGTGACCTGCCGTTTAAGTGGTAGCTATAGTAGGCACACTACGAAATGTGTCTGCTGGCTAAGATTAATATTATACTTTCAAAATGTTTTCTGCGCTATGCACTAATAATAATATCAAAAGGTTTTTGCGTATCAAGCATGTTTGACTATCATAAGGAGAAATCTCCTTCAATTGTGCGTTTGCATTATGTGTGTGGCGGGAGGCCTTATGGTAGTTTCATTTTCCAAAAAGCATTGCGGATTTCTTTTACTTATTTGTTGTTTGTTTTAGTTCAAAACAAATGTTTTTATTTGCTCACACTAGTCCCATGACTGACCTGGAGTTTATTATTCCCTTTCTAAACTCTGGGTGCCCATAATTTTCCACACGGGCAGCCTTGAGTCAGATTTTCAGATAATCAACTAGCAGATACAGATTCGGTAGCCTTCAGCTTTATGTTTGGAATTCTTTGGAGTCTTTGGATTTCGGCAATCACATTCATGACCGACCTTGATCAAGTTAAACATGATAAGAGGGACTGAGCTATCATTGGATTGGAGCTTTGGAATTGAAGATGCGGTTGTTGAGTTCTTTCTTTAGGATGTCCAAGCAAGTTGATGTATTGTTCCGCTGTGGTGTTCCGCTGTTGCATATTTGTACTCTGATATTCTTGGTATCGTTGTTGTATACAGACGATGTAATTCATTTGGGATATATGTGATATATTTTTTCTTCTTCTATATTGTTGTACTTAATGTGTTATATGCTTCGACGAACCAAATTCGATGTTTGAATCTGCGGCATTCGAATACGGGTGATGTATTTAGGGCCGTTTTTCGATGGTCGGGTCAGGGTCGTTGAAATTGGTATTAAAGCTGAAGGTTGAGTAAGAACTTTAGCTCAGGAGTATAACACATTAGGTAACTCATTAGCGATAGGGATTAAAATGCCCTAGAATGAATACATCCCTAAGATATCCGTCTGTATGCCTTATTCATTGATAGTAAGTATGAGTGCAAGAAGAGGACGAGGTAGGGGACAGGGGAGTAACACTAAAAATGGTCAATACCCTGTAACAACAAGGATACAACTTTTTCTCCTTAATCTCTTTTGTTCATCCTTCAATTTCAATTCTTTGATGCTTCCTAGCAATAACAAGAAGAAGCTTTGGTGTGGTGATGGCCTTGTGAATCGTGTAGATAAGTTCCTATTTCATGTTCTCTTCATCAGTTTCTTATCAGCTTTTCGTTTTAACTTTAATGAATTTGAAATTTAAATGAATTGGTTAATAAAATATGAAGTTAAATTGAATTGTATCCATTTGTCTATTCTTTGGGGTCCAGATATATTCTACGAATGGTTAGTTATCCCTTCAGACTAACCAATGCCCCTGTATATTTTAGGCCCGATGACCCGAATATTTCATAAAGTATCGAATAAATTTGTTCTTGTATATATTGATATTCTTATTTGGTAAGCCAAATATAGAATTGATATTCAGTTTGGTCTTGTAAAACATTTCTTCATCTATTCTTTGTTTGTCTCCATGTTTGGCAAATTTCAGGGACGAAATTTTCTTAGGAGGGGAATCTGTAACAATCCCGGTTTTGAGTTAAATTTAAATTGGCAATTAAAATAATTTTTTGGATTAAATTGTGAATTAATTTGAATTTTTCCAAATTAAATGAAAAAAATGTCTATTTATTTATATATATAAATGTATATGAATTGATTTTAAATAGAATTTAAATTTGAAAATCTAAAAATATTTATTTTAAAACTATATTGGATTTGAAAACATTATATTTTAAAAGATTTATTTTCCAATTCTAATATATATATATATATGTGTGTGTGTGTGTGTGTGTATATCTATATATTTGGAAGTTATATTCTTAATTCCAAAAGCTATTTAAAAGTTAAATTTTATATTTCAAAATATATATGCCTTATGATTTGAAAGTTATAGTTTGAATTTAATATAAATAATTTTCAAAAGTTGTTTAAAATTAAATTTTATATTTTAAAATTTATATATATTTGTGTGTGTGTGTGTGTGTGTGTTTATTTATTTTTGTATTACTAAATTTTAAAAATCATTTTTCCTCTAAAAGTTATACAAGTATAAATAATTGAAAAATGAATTAATGAAAATATAAAACATGTATATATATATATATATAAGTAAAACATATGATAATATATAAAAAGTAAATATAATATAAAGATTATATAAAAAGACACGTGTAAGAATTACAACATAGAATTTAACAAATGTAAAAGAAATAGATATATGTATTAACAAATGTAAGATAAAGAAAATATGTAATAACATTTGTAATCAAATTAACATGCATAAAATACAAGTGTCATGCTTGCTTTTATTTTCTTTTTATTTTGAAATTAATGAATAAAGATAAGCAAACAACATATATATGCATCTATCTCCTTCTTTCTTCATTGTTCTTTCATATATTTTAAAATCTAAAATCTAAAAACAAAACCAAAGCCCGAGATTTTAAAAAATGAAAACAAAAAACAAATTTCAAACTTGAAACAAAGATTTCAAATTCAACAACATCAACCTGAAGTAATCAGGCATTGTTCAACAAGGCAAGCAAATTTAAATTCTGGAAATCACAAACCAGATCAAAAGAAAACAAGCCTGGAAGCTATAACCAGAGATCAAAATTTAAAACAAATAAATGTATTCAAATTCAAAGACCTGAAGCTCAAAGAAGATTCAAGTTCAAACCAAGCATCAAGTTCCAGAAAACGACAATCAAGTATCAGAATCAAAGTTCAACTCAAACTAACATCAGGCAGTAAAAACAAATCATTTCCAGATCATTTCCAGCCTCAAATTTTTCTCTGTTTCTTCAATTACAGGTAAGCAAAACTGACCTTTTAAATTGAATCTGTGATATATCTTGATGTTTTGTGAAGTGGTTGTTGTGAAGAACGATGAATGTTTGTAAATATGTTTGGATGTATGCAAATATGTGTATATAGCTTTGTGCATGTCTGCTGATCAAGTATATCTCTCTGTTTTAAGAATACATGTTATAAAACCTTTTTCAAAAATTAAAAACTCTTTCTGAAATCCCTTTTAAGGTTTTAGATCTTAACAAAACTTGTTTATATTATCAAGAGCCAAGTATTAATAATATTTTTGAGTAGAACAAATTTGAGTTTCTTCTGGGAATTAAGAAGTACAGTTAAATTCCAAAATTTATCAAAATTTGGCTAGTAAGATTTCTTGTGTCACTTATACTATCTTGTTCGTGTTTGAAAACTATCAATTTTAAAGGAAGAATCAAAAATTTTAATATCATATTGAGAGAGAAAAAATCGAGTTGAACGGAATTGACATTTTCATCAAATTCCGATGATCGACGAGGTTAGGGTCAACGTGATCAAGGTAGAAGGTGGCTTGTGTGTAGTAAATCGATGGAAAAATGTTCATAAATTTTTTAGATGATCAGAGTGATCGAGAAATGATGAAGTAGGGTTTAAGGCTTACGTTTGATTGCCATCGTTCTCGAATGAATTGCGGCGACGTCGAGGCACCAGAGAAGATTGGACTAGAGGGAAAAGTCTCGTGGGTCACCGAAGCAGCTCAGGTCATGATTTTGTGACGTAGGATGGACGAAGTCGAGCATGGTGAAGTGTTTTTGTCATCAGTGTTCGATTTCAGTAGGGTGCTGAGTATATTCAATTATGACTTCAGGCAAGTTCAACGTTTCTGGGTGCTTGAGTTGATCGTCGAGGTCATCGGTGATCGAAGCAGCTAGGTCATCGATGATATTGTCGAGGTCATCGGTGATATGTGGAGGGTCTTAAGAATATTTTTGAGTAGAACAAATTTGTGTTTCTTCTGGGAATTTAAGAAGTACAGTTAAAATCCAAAACTTACTAAAAATTTGGCTAGTAAGATTTCTTTTGTCACTTTGTACTATCTTGTTCGTGTTTGAAAACTATAAATTTTAAAGGAAGAATCAAAATTTTTAATATCATATTGAGTGAGAAAAATCGAGTTGAATGGAATTGACATTTTCGTCAAATTCTGATGATTGACGAGGTTAGGGTCAACGTGCTCAAGGTAGAAGGCGGCTTGTGTGTAGTAGAGCAACAGAAAAATGTTCGTAAATTTTTTAGATGATTGGAGTGATCAGGAAATGATAAAGTAGGGTTTAAAGCTTGCATTGGATTGCCATCGTTCTCGAAGGAATTGCGGCGTTGTCGAGGCACCGGAGAGGATTGGACTAGAGGGAAAAGTCTCATGGGTCATCGGAGCAGCTCAGGTCGTGATCTCAGGGCATATGGTCGACGGAGTCGGCATGGTGAAATGTTTTTGTCATCAGTGTTAGGTTTCAATAGGTTGCTGGGTATACTCAATTCTAATTTAAGGCTAGTACAACGTTTTTGGGTGCTTGAGTTGATCGTCGAGGTCATCGGTGATATGTAGAGGGTCTCGGCAATGGTCGGAAGGTGTTGGATCGTCGATGCATGTGTATAATGGTGAGGTGGTGTCATTTTTTTTCTATAGAAAGAAGAAAGTTTGGGCTCGAAGTCAAACTCGGGAAATTTGGATGATGGCTCGTGTTCGTTCTTGGGTTCATTCACATAAGTATTATATGGTTTAACTGTTAATTTTTTTTAAACATAACAAAGAAAAAAAGAGAAACTTTTGCTTGGGAGCTTACTTGGGGATGGACCCGAGGATTTTGGTGGTTGGCTCGGGGATTCTTCCGTTTGACTCGGGTCTGAGATTTGGTATAAAAATAGTTTCTAAATTTGAAAATGATATCAAGTTTTATTTAAAACAGTTTTGTTAAAACCAGTTCTTTTGTAAATAATAAATGTTTATCCAAGTTTTAAATTAGTTAAAAAGTTTTTTTAATTATTTTAAATTAACTAAGTTTAAAAGTGTTTAAGATCCATATAACCTTTGTTTTAAAGTTTATTTTAAAAAATTTAATAATGTAATTAAGAACATAATCGAAATGATAATTTTTTTAATTGATTATTGATGACTAATTACTTTGTGTCATTAAATTAAAGCTAATTACCTTATGTAATTAAATTAAAGCTAATTACTTTGTGTAATTAATTTAAGGCTAATTAATCATTGTGATTAATTTAAAGAATAATTAATGTAATTAATTAAAGGATTTACTAATTAAGGGTAATTAATTACTTAAAGATGATTACTTAATGAAAGTAATTAAAAGTAATTAATTAATGATTAAAGGTTGATAAATCAAGTGATTAAACAATAATTAATTAAAGGATTATTAATTAACGTGATTAATTAATTAAGGCAATTAATTTGAGGATAATTAGTTAAAGGTTAGTTAATTAATAAAAGTGATTAGGGATAATCACTTGTGGTAATTAATTAAGGATAATTAATTAAATTGTAATTTATTAAGGGTTAATTAGTTAATGTAATTAATTAAGGAAATTTAATTAAAGAATAATTAAATGATTAAAGGTTAATTATTCAATAATCAAAGGTCGTTTGATTTATTAATAAAGGTTGATTAATTAATAATTAAATGTTAATTAATTTATCATTAAAGGTTAATTAATAAGTGATTAAAGGATAATTAATCAAAATGGTTTGTAATTTTGATTAACCAGGATGAGCAATTTATTCGTAAGTAATTAATCTGGTTTAAATTAATCAGATGACTAATTGATCTTACTTATGAATGTTTGGAATGTATGGAATGCTTTGAATTGTTTGATATCACTGATGTGTGTTGCTTTGTGTAACGACCTGCCTTTCAATACACTGAGAGACAAATTATTAATAAGAAATAAAATGATAGAAAAGAAAGAACTAAACAACATCAGAATCTCACAGCGGAACGAATAAATTATATTATATCACATAAGATATTACATATTATCGTATACATTAGAGTTATATAGTTATACATCACAAATTAGATAGTTATAAACACCTTTCTAACATACAACTTAGAATACAACTCAAAAACAACACAGAAATCAACACTGTGGAACCACTATATATCTACACGCGGAAGCCTCCTGCTTCAAATCTCCTCTAGAATTCGACAAAACCAACCTGAATCCCTTGGCTACTTGTAAAAATTTGAGTACCCAAGAGTTTAATAAAACAGAAAATAAACTCTGGATCATACATGGGTCTGGTGTGAGTAAATGGGTTAAAGTTGCTTAACTTTGAAAAACCATTGAAAACAAAAGGTATTTCGTAAGACTTCTCGCACATAAACACGGAAAAGTTTTTACCTTACGATTACCAAAACATTTGATAGGAAATCCAGTTATATTATATTAGGGTCAAGGGTTTTCAAGTAAATAGAAAATAGCCGAAATTGTTACTCTTATTAAATTCCAGCTACTAGCCACAAAGTGGGTTATACAATCAAAACCGTAAAGGACACGTAGGAAAAATGGATTTCCATCAATGACAGGGCTATTGCGGTACCGCCCGTCACAGTACATAGCCTAGATCACCATACCGAGGATCCACTCTAAATCCCCTGCAACATAAGGCCGGAACCATCGCTTACTGGATAGTCCTGAACAAGACAACCCTGCAGTTGGTACGCAATTCCCACTGCCCACTAAGCCGAATATAAAGGGATCTCTAGACAAGGGAAAATCTCATCTTACTTGGGCGCGACCCACTTAGTCTTGCTGCACCTCCCCTGTTTTAGCTATTCCCGGTTGATGAGGCCTGAGGCTATGATTACCTTTATAGAACACATCTATCTTAGAATGCTCATCGCCCTTCCGACGATGTTCTAAAGCATTCAATCCATACAAGTCCGTTCCGGGTTCGAACGAAACCGAAGGCACTATTTCACTACACTCATTTTGGAATCACCCTCAGAGTTAACGACAATAGCCCTTGCACTCTGAATCTTCATCTCAATTGAAAGCACTATCCTCAGAGTTAACGACCATAGCCTTTCCTCTTAATCTTCACTTGATCTTCACGACCTAACATTTAATTTGGATCGATGTAGTTTTCAGAATTCCAAATTTGGAAATCCAATCCCGGTCTCACCGAAATCCAAAATGCCATCTTAATGTCCAAGTTGTTTATGTTTAAATAACTCAATTCAATACATTGAATTCACGCAGCGTCATTCACAGATAAATATCTCACATTTATCACAGATATATTCAATATCACAGAATATCATCCAATAGATATCAACCAATCCAGACATTCTACAAACAATCATCCACAAACAAGAATTATTAATCCATATTATAATTAATTTAATTAACTTAATTTAAATTAATTACTTATGAATTAATCACCAAATCCTTCTTAATCAATCCTTAATTAATTATAACCATTTAATTAATTAATTAATCATTTCCTTAATTACATTATCAATCAATTAATTAATCTTTAATTACAAATTAATTATCCTTTAATTATTAATTAATAAACCTTAATTATCAATTAATAAAACTTAATTACAATTTAACTAACCCTTTAATTATCCATTTTAATTAATCATCCTTGATTAATTATTCTTCAACTACATTCAGTGACTAGCCTTTAATTAATTTCACAATTAATTATCCTTAACCATTCAGTAATTATCCTTTAATTACTCTCATTAATTAATTAATTAATAATTAATTACATTAATTAATGATCCTTAATTAATTAAATAATTAGCTATAATTAATTACATTGATCCTTTATTAATTACAATAATCAATTATACTTTAAATTAGTCATATTCATTAATTAACCTTAATTAATTATATTAATAAATCCTTAATTAATTATACTAATTAATTAATCCTTAATTACTTTTCATTAAGTAATTCCGCATAAATTAACTACATCCAGTAATTACTCATTAATTACTTATACTTAAGTAATTATACTTCATTAATTACATTAAGTAATTTTACTCAATCAATCATCAAGTGATTATCTTTAATTAATTAAACTGGTCAATTAACTTAAATTAATCACATTAATTTAATTAATTACATTGAGTAATTAATCCCTTTAATTACTTCCACTAATTGATTATCCTTAATTAATTACCATTAATTACTTAGATTAATTAACCTTTAATTATTTAAGTAATTACTATCTTAATTAATTAAACCAATTATCTTAAATTAATTACATCAACTAATTATCTCTTAATTACTAGTTAATGATCCATAAATTAATTACATTCATTAACTTCTAATTAAATCATTATCCTTTGATTATTAACATAAATCAATTAACCTTTATTAATCTCTGTCACGACCCGTCTTTCTATGCCCAGAAAGGCACATCATGAATTAAGAAAGAAAGGGATAGAAGAAGAAAAATTAGAAAAGAAGAAACTCAACTACATTGGATTCTCACAGCGGAACAAATGCAATACAATATATCACATAAGATATTGCATAGTATCATATACATCAGAGTATACAACTTATACTTCACAAATTAGACAGTTATAAATTTCTGCCTATCATACAACTCAAGATACCACAGAGATACAAACACAATCACTATAGCACAGTGGAACCATAATATATCTATACGTTGAAGCCTCCTGCTCCAAATCTCCTCTAGAATTCATCAAAGCTAACCTAAATCCCTCAACTACTCATCCATAATATGAGTACCCAAGAGTTTAATAAAACAGAAAATAAACATTTGGGTCAGACATGGGTCTGGTGTGAGTAAACGATTTAAAATTGTTTAACTTTGAAAACCTTTTGAAAAGAAAGGTATCACGTAAGACTTCCCACACATAAACATGGAAAAGTTTTTACCTTAGGCTAACCAAAACATTTGATAGAAAATCCAGTGATATTATAATAGTGTCTAGGGTTTTCAAGTAAATAAGAAATAGCTGAAATTGTTACATGATTAAATTCTAGCATACTAGCCACAAAGTGGGTTATACAATCAAAACCATAAAGGGCACGTAGGAAGAATGAGTTTTCATCAATGGCAGAGCAACTGGGCACTACGCCATAGATGGCCTATTGCAACGAAAATATAAGATGTTGCTAGCTACAATGTAACGGTAGCTATGCTGTTTTTTGTCTATTACAACACTAGCTTCAGGATGTTAGCATAAATATCAACACTATGTTGCAGTAGCTATAGACTTATAAAAATATTATAAAAAAAGAGCGCGGGCTGGAAAAAAAGCGGGTTGAAATAATTTTTAACGCGGGAAGCAAAAACAAAGCGGCAAAAGTTAACAAAATATTGAAATTTTGGCAAAGTGCAAGAAATTTGTCAAATGAAAAGTTATATTTAGAACAAAACAAAAACAAAGAGCAAAAAAAGGCATGTCATCTCCATCTACGTACTCATCAACCCAAACCCTAATTCCAGGTCTCCCAAACGACTTAGCAGCTGAAATCCTCTCCTCCCTCCCCCTCCTGCACCAGGCAGCCCTCCTCCCCACCTCCAAACCAATCCACTCCCTCCTCTCCTCCTCCTTCCCTTTCCACCTCCGCCGCCTCCTTCGCCTCCACACTGATCTCCTCTGCATCTTCCCGTCCAACCCGTTAACCCCTCCCCTCCTCTTCTTCCCACAAACCCTCCTCATACACCCGCTCCCTCCCCTCCCCGTTTCCCCTTCTTCTTCCACCTCTCCAACTTCTTCACCGTCTTCCTCTACCCCCACCTCTACGTCCTTAGCGGTTCCCACTTTGATGCCAGATCCTACCCTCTCAACCACCCCCTTCCCTCGTCCACCGTCATCAGACTCGATGTCACCTCCAGATCAATGTCCTAGGATCGCGTGGTGGACATGAATGTCCCGATAGGAAGCTTCGCATGTGCGGCGGATGAGAGGATGAAGAAGATAGTGGTGGCAGGTGGTGGGTCCAGGCACGTGATGTATCCAATGGAAGGGAGCAGGATTGAGAGTGTGGAGGTGTTTGATGTGGAGAAGGGGGAGTGGGAGGTGAAGAAGGGGATGAGGAGGAGGAGGGCGGGGAGTGTGGGGTTTATGAGGAGAGGGAAGGAGTTCTGGGTGATGGGAGGGTACTGTGAGTATATGAGAGTGGGAGGGGTGGTGCCTCGCGATGTGTTTTATAGGGATGGCATGGTGATGGGGTTGGGGACTAGAGAGTGGACCGAGGTTGCTGCGATGTGGGGTGAAGGAGAGAGAAGAAATTGGGTAAGGTTGTGGCTTTCGAAGATGAGGATGGGGAGCTTCATGTTTTTACGTTGGATGCTAAACAGATTTTTAGGTATGTTTATTTTGATGATGTATTGTTTAGGAAGTTAAATTAATTGTAAAGAAATCTGATCGGGATGAGTTGGATAAGGCAATCTCGCATCTTGTTGATTTTGGATGGCAAAGGTATATTATGTTCTTCTTTTCTGGAATTTTTGCTTATTAGTCGGGTTGCATGTCTAAGTATACGGTTTGATATTGTTTCATTATCTTCTATGCTTTGTTTACTCCTGTTTTTTCCTTTTCTTTTTTCTGTGGTTATAAAAGCGGTCAATGACATTATAGGCTTATCGTTATAAGATCATACCCAAGAAAGTACAGTTTAAAACCACTCTCTAAAAGCGGAAGCATAAATAATAAATGGATTGTTCATTTGAAAATAGTAAAAGAACCGATCTTTTGAACTACATCAGGTAATCGAAGAGCTAGTTCTTAAAACGGTAAAGATTAAGCTATTGTATTCATTCTTCTCCCCCAGGTTGCCAAGTGCCAAGAGGAGCGGGTGGAACATAAGCCACTGCATTGAAGCGACAATATTAATGTTGTTTTATAAAGAGACATTTACAAAGCTGTTTTGTTCACACATTTATGAAGCTATTTATTACTAAGACATTTATAAGGATGTTTTGTTTTGGGATGAGTTAACTTTTTCCATTGTCAGGTTGAAGTTGTTTTATTGGATTGAAGTGATATTTGAATACGTTTTCAATAATAATTTGGATGTTGATAGTATTATATTTGCATTAGCATCCGTAATCATTTTCAGGTATCAAATATTTATGTCCGGAGATAGTGGATGGGTAATCGAATACTTTCTATCCATTGATAATTGGTACATCTTAAGACATAAATAAATCTTTTTAGATTAACATGAACTTGTTTCAATCCTGATGATTAGAGAAGTACATAATTTTGTTATTGTTGATAACATACAGTTTTAAGCAGTAAACATGACTTGAAAGTAGTTTTAAAATAGTAACTTATACTTCATTTTGATTGAATGGTAAGAACTAAATGCGTTTGGATAAAGTTTGAGTTTTATGTTAAAATAAGTTAGTTCATATGTTGATTACTATGACTTGTGAAAAATTAGTTTATATTCAACTACATAAAAGAAACAAGAGAGTGATGACTTCTGAAATTCCAACATCAAAGCAATGTGTGGTCCCTCCTTATTAGATGTTCTCAAACATTCAAATACAAATAATCTGCTGATAAGTCATTTTGACTGCTTATAAGGAGTTTCCAAAAACGCTTAAAATCCTACGCCCAGGTACATGTTTCGTGTTCTAATTTTGGTTATGTTAAGTGAAATTCGTGTTATCAAGCTAACAAACCCAAAAAAGATAGATGTGTTTAAGGATTGGTTATCATACGTTTTATTTTGTCGATGTTAATGGAAAACCATCTTAAACCATACATGACATTGTAATGTTTGGATATATATGTTGTACACTTTGACAAACTGCTCAGTAAAGTTTTTGTGATGATTTGAAAGCGCTGTTTAAGTGAGCGTATATGATATTATCAAATAAAAATGTGTGTTGATTTTAGACTAAGCAAATATTATTTTTTAATAGCTGATGCACGTAGGTCATCTTGTTCATGGATATCCTGTTTAAAGTTAAAACAGCCTACAATTTCTATATGGAAATTAGAAGTCTATTACTACTACAGTTGAGTTTCATTTCCATATCTGATATTACCTTCCATTGTCAAGCATGGATCAAGTTCTACAATGAGTACCGTGAAGACATTTTATGGATGCTTGAAATAAAGGAAGATGTTACATGCGTATGTATACAAAGTTGGGATATTTTTTATACTAAATTTGAAATAAAAGTGCAACTAATAAAAAATAGGAAAGAGGATTAATCCAATATCAGTTACAGTCAACATATTTTATATAGTTTTGTTCTGAATTCTTATTTACTGTCAATTTCTTATTTTCAAGTAGTATTTATTACAGTTCCCTGTGAAATGATTTAGGTGGAAGCTTCGACAAGTCAGATCCCAGACCAACAGATGCATGTATATGAGCTGCCATCAAAGATCCTCTGTCGTATAATGAATGTTCATTTGAAGGTGTGTATAATATATCCACTCAGTTGAACCTTAGGAGCGTATGCATTATGATCAGGAACTCTCTTAACATTTGTAAATGGATAGGCTGAACCAGAAACTGATGAAGTATTTGCACAAGTGACTTTGCTCCCAGAGTCAAATGTAAGTATTTGCACATCTGTTTATAAACTGATCCCGGCCGCAAAACCTTATTTTCTTCTACTTTCATATTTTCTCCTCCAGTACATCAACATGTCTGCGACAATGCATGTACTGATTTTTTTATTTTATTTTTTTAATCCTGAATAATGTACACAGGTCAGCCAAGAAGGCATCTGCTTCAAAGTGGTTGGAGTGTGTTTATCAGTTCCAAGAGGCTTGTAGCCGGAGATGCTTTTATTTTCCTAAGGTAAGGTTACCATTGTCTTACACTTATCGAATTCTTCAAGTATTCTTATCTGGAATCATGTTGCTATTACTATAAACATGGGGGATAACAGTGAACTTCGTGTTGCAGTGAGAAGAGCAATTAGACAACATTCAACCATGCCATCTTCTGTTATTTCTTGCCACAACATGCATCTTGGTGTCCTTGCAACTACATGGCATGCTTATACCACTGGAACACCTTTTACAGTCTACTATCATCCAAGGTGCATGGACATAAATTATTATTTCTATAATGATTTAATTTTGGCTGCATTATACTTGGTCTGCTATTCTTTATTATCTTAGTATCTCTTTTTATTGGTAGCTTATTTCAATTTTATGCTTGTCTATTTAATTCATGATGGTTAAAGTTTAGTGCATGGGTTTTGAAGTTTATTGGTTTGAAATTTCCTCTTGTTAAAAAAAGCTTGTGCTATAAAGAGTATTACCAACATAGAAAGGTGTAACACTGTAGTAGAAACCACATTTGACAGTCAAGTTCAGTTTTTTGTATCCCGAAGTCAAGTTCAGTAGAAACTGCATTTGACATGCAAATTGATGTTGGGGATCTTTGTACGACCGTCTACAGTGATGGCACTGGAGGCACTGGAGAAACTAAAGGCACTGATGGCACTGGAGGCTTGCAAATATGAATGTACTGTTAATAAATAGAATTTAATATGTACTGGATGTAACTATTAATACACTGGCTATGTTTTTAAGTATGTTTGTTATTTTGTACTTGATTTACTTGTGTTGCTGGTTATTCTGAAATGAAAAGTTCTTTATTGCAGTGTAATGTTGCCATTAGATACGATATAATATTGCCATAGATATGATATAATGTTGCAGTACATTTCCAATTTAAATTGCAAAAGGTGTTGCCATAGATGTAATATAATGTTGCAGTATGTGATGTTAAATGTGGTAATAAACTGGCAAAGTGTTGCTATTGGATGGTAAAATGTTACCATAGATTCATGAATATGGGCCCCACAACAGGGTTCCGTAAAGGTGGGCCACAGAATTAGTGTGCCCTACAATGTGGGTCCACATGTTGGGGCCCAGATTGTGGGGTCCACTTTTTAGTAAATTTGGTACCTGTGGCAACAACATAACCGATGTTCCCCTAGGGCCGCAAAGATGTTGCCTTTGACTCTAGGGCAACGTGGCAAAATGCATCACCGAGAAAGTGTTGCCTTTGCCCTTTTTTAGCCTACAGCAACATTTTTTGGCACTTCCTGCATCACTTCTTGGTGTTGCAGTATGCAATCTACGGCGTAGTGGGGGTACCTCCCGTCACAGTACGCAGCCTAGATCACCGTACCGAGGATCCACCCTAAATCTCCTACAACATGAGGCCGAAACCATCCCTTACTGGATAGTCCTGAACAAGACCACCCTATAGTGCGACCAACCACACACTAAGCCGAAATAAAAAGGACCTCTAAACGGGGGTAAATCTCGTCCTACTTAGGTGATACCCACTTAGCCTTGCTGCACGTCCCCTATTTTAGCCATTCCCGGTTGATGAGACTTGAGGCTACGATTACCTTTATAGGACATATCTATCTTAGAATGCTCATCGTCCAGCTGACGAAGTTCTGAAAGCATTCAATCCATACAAGTTCGTTCCGGGTTCGAACGAAACCGAAGGTACTATCTCGTCACACTCATTTTGGAATCACCCTCATAGTTAACGACCATAGCCCTTGCACTCTGAATCTCCATCTCGAACCTGAAAGTACTATCTTCGTTAACTCATCTTGGAATCACCCTCAGAGTTTTTTAATGATGAATAGTTCTTACGACTCGTACCTTCATCTTGATCTTCACTTGGATTCACGACCTAACGTTTAATTTGGATCAATGTGGTCTTTGGATATCCAAATTTGGAAATCCGGTCCCGATCTCACCGAAATCCAAACGCCTTTTTAATGTCCAAGTTGTTTAAGAGTTTAAAAAATTAAACGTAAATTCAAAATAACATACATAGATAGATGATTCACATTATCACAGATAGATAATTCATATCAACCAATCATCTCACAAAGCAGCACATATCACATATCATAGATATCACATCCAAATCATCCAATATTAGTCAATCATCCATAAGCAGGTTTGATTCACTCTACATCAATTTAATTATTCTCTAATTAAATTAATTACTACCCTTTAAACACTTGGACTACATTAATCTTGCTTACTTAACATTAGTTAATTATAAATTAATTAATTAATCATCTCTTAATGCTCTACCTTAATTAATCTTCCTTGATTAATTATCCTTTAATTACATTAAGTAATTGACCTTTAATTAATTACACAAATTAATTATCCTTTAAATACATTAATTAATGACCTTCCATTTACTTCCAGTTAATTAATTAACTATAATTAATTACATTTGATCCTTAATTAATCACAATTAATTAATTATACTTTATTTAATAACTTCCATTAATAAATTTTGATTAATTTCATAAATTATAATAATTAATGATCCTCATTAATTAATTAACCTTTTAATTAATTAAGTAATTAATCTTTAATTAACCACACTCATTAATTAGTCTTAATTAATCATAAATAGTAATTAACCATCTTGTAATTACTTGCCTAATTAATTAACTCTTTTATTAATTATGTTAATCCTTTGATTAATTACACTAATTAATTTATCCTTAATTACTTCATTAAGTAATTATTAATTAATTACATTAATTAATCATTCTTAATTAATTACTTCATTAATTAGTTACACTTTTAATTAATTATACTCAGTAATTAATCTTAAATTAATCACATTCGTTAATTAACTAATCACATTAATTAGTTAACTAAATTAATTACACTAAATAATTAACCCTTAATAACTACCATTAAGTAATTATCCTCTAATCACTTCATTAAGTAATCCCCTTTTATTAATTACATCCAGTAATTATCCACTAATTACTCTACCAAGTAATTATACTTAATTAATTCATAATTAAATAATTATTTTAAATTAACCAAACTAATTAACTAATAATTACTTAAATAATTAGTTAACTCCTTATATTTAAAAAATTCTTAATTAATTAAGAAAAACATTTATCTTAATAAAACTCTTACTAATCAATAAACCATTTCATTAATTAACTATTCTTAAATCAATAACAATAATTAATTAACCTTTATTATCGTCATAAATTAATTATCTTAGATTAAATCAAAATCTTAACTACTTAAAGATAAATTCTTTATTATAATTGATCACTTAATTATCACTAAATCTTATTTAAAATAAAACATTTAGAAATCAATTATAATTAAAAACAATTTAAACATCTACTTTAACTTTTAAATCTTTGAAACCTTTTCAAACATGTTAATTTAAATTAAACAAATATTTATCTTTAGAATCTTGATCATCACATCCTTTAAACTTATCCATTTAAATATAATTTGAAAACTTAGTTTTTTAAACATCACTTTATAATTACTTTGAATGTAACTTTATAACTTGAAACATTCTTATTTAAAACTTGTTTGAATTACTTAAAAACTTTGATCTAATATTTTAAATTGAAAACACCTTTTGAATTAAAATTCAAAATTAATTTAGTTAATTACTTTCAAAATCAGTTATCTTAAACATTTTAAATTTGAAAATATATTCAATTAAACACTCTTGAAAGTTTGATTAAAATTTATGTTAAAAAAACTAGCTTTTAAATTTGTAAACTATATTTCCTTTTCAAAATTTAGCTTTTGGTTAAAACCAAATTATCACTACAGCAGAAACTCGAGTCGAACCCCAAAAATCCCGTGCCTGCCTCAAGACAACCACCAATCTCATCTGCTTCGAGTAAAACTCGAGCATCCTCGAAGATAAACCCAAGCAAACTTCCCTCTATCACTCTCTGACACATCCGTGCACGTATGCACCTGCCCCGATGAACCACGACACTCCAGCCATCGACGTCGATTTCCCTGCTTCACCGATGACCCTCGCAACTAACCACAATCACCGACTCCACTCGACTCGATAGAGAAACAAAAACGGCCCAAAATCCAAAATTTGGAAACACAACTTCATCGGAATTTCCCCCTCTCCGACGATCCCTGCCCCGAGACACCTTGTCGTCTTCACCGCAACTACATCTCAACCTCCAGCTCCTATCGCAGGCCTCGCGATCGCCTCCGATCATGCCTCGTCGCCGTAAATCCGTTTGAAACGTCAACGACATAACCAGGGTGTTAAACTCTACTTTGCCTTCGCATAGCCACGCCAACCACCTAAAAATTCGAGCTCCATTTTTCTGATGATCCCCTTCTCCCCCTCGACCTTCATATCCAATCACGATGGCCAATTCGTCGTTGATCGACGAAAATCGACCAAAACAGCCCGACCGATCAACTCGAAAAAAACCTGCTAATTTCCAAACTAAAAATCATGATATACATATCAAAATCATGATTTTCTATCACTAATTCAATCATGCAATCCATTCTTAAAATTGAATTAATAAATTTTTGATGCAATTTAATTTTCACTGTATATTTTAAAAATTTCGAGACAAAAACTCATTATAAATTCCTAGAATTATTTTTGGGAGTGATGCTGCATGATTTCAAACACTTTTCATTTGCAAACCAAAAACTATCATTGATTAAGAAATGAGATATTGAATTTTTAAAGAAATCAAATCCTGTAAATACCCCAGTAGAGCCTATATTATGTCAACACAGGCATTTATCACCAATACACCTACACGCATTTATCTCAATCCAAGCATTTCAGGTTAAAAGCATGCTTTTCATTCACACATTCAAATGAAATCCAGATTTTAATCCGTTTTTAAAATATGTTTACTCACCAGGTAATATTGAACAGAGATAGAGATCATATTCTGTTTCCAGGCTTGTTCCAAACTTGCATGATTTTCTTTTGCTTTTGAATTTTCTTTCTGCTTTTTTGTAATTGAATTTTGCTATTGAATTTTAATTTGAAATTGGTCTTAGGTTGCTTGTTGATTGATCAACAGTCTGATTGCATTTGAAAATTTGAAATGGTATTGAATTTGCCTTCAATTTCTTCTTTTATTTTTCTCAAATTTAATTTTTTTTTTCTTTTTTTTTGAATTTATTTTTAGTTGAAATGAAGAAAAGATAGATTTAGAGCTGAAAGGTAAAAAAAGATTTCTTCGTCATATTTTAAAATTTTTAAATTATAAATATCAAAGAGAAATATTGCCATTTGTCCTTAAGTTGATTATCCAGCTTACACATATACATATAATTGTACAAATGTCCTAAATATACATTATGATGTTTACAAGTGTTAACTCTTCCTTTTATTAATTTATTTAAATTCATATATATGTATTTATGAAGTATATTCATATGTATATAAAATGTTTTTATATAAAAAAAGCTTTTAAATTTTAATAAATATACAATTGTGAATTCATGTAAATATTTATTTATAAATAACTTATGCTTTGACCCAATTAAATATAACATATGTTTTGTAAATTTTATTTTGACTCTATATATTTTTACAAACCAAATTGTCTTATGTTTGAATATTTTTTTAAAAATGAAAGGATTATTGAAAACAAAGGAAAATATGCTTTTAATTAAATCCAATTTTAAACTTAAGCTAAAATATATCTTTTAAGTAAACTAGAAATTATCTTTGTTGTTAAAATTTTAAATTCCAAATATCCTTTGAAAAGTATTATGTTAAATTATAATTTCTAAATTACAAACTATGTATATGTTTAAAGTTTGAAACACTTTTATTAAATTCAAACCAATATTTTTCCATTTCAGTATATACAAATATATACATTTTAAATGGAAAACATTTCAACATTAGTTTTGAAAATTATTATATTGAATTTTAAAACAAACTTCAAATCATAATATATGCATACATATATTAAAAATTTGAAAATACATCTTTTATTAAACAAAAGATTTCCTATTCACAATATATATACCAATATATACATTATAAATAGAACATATTTTTATTAGCTTTAGAAGATAAATCTTACAAATTTTAAATTGTTAGAAAAGTTATAAATAAGTATTGCCAAATTAAATATTTATTAACTTTTAAAAGAATAAACTGCCAATTAAAATAATTATAAAAGAAAATTATCAAATCAATTTAATTATTAGTTTTGTAAAGATAAATTTTGCCATATTAAATATTTATGAAAGAAAATTATTAAACAAAATTATCAAACTTTAAATCAATATTGTCAATTTAAATAATTTTTAAATGAAGATTATCAAATTGTTATTGCCCAAAATTCCGGGTTATCACAATCTCATTAAGTGATTAACCTTTAATTAATTCACTAATTTATTATTTTTAATTAATCACAACTTTAATTAATTAAAGATAAATATTATTAAATACTTAATTAAATCATTAAACCTCATTAGAGAACATTTGAAATCCAATTATAAAATTGAAAACTTTAAAACATTTAATTTAAAATCTTTAAAAAAATTTCTTAAACATGTTTAACAATTTAATAGATAATTATTCTTGAAAACTTATTTATCATATCCTTTTAAAACTTATCTACTTTAAATATAATTTAAAACTTTGTTAAATATTTTTCTTTGAAAACTAATTATTTTAATAACTTAAAATTTGTTTTAAACACTTTGTTTTGGAACTTATAAAATATTTAACTTGTAAAACTTGCTTTTATTTTGCTTTTAAACTTTGAAACCTTTGAAAAGCTTGTGTTCTTAGTTTTTAATAAGATCTTTTCAAATTTTACTTTACATTTCGAACACCTAGAAATAACTTTCCAAAGTTAAAAAAAATTGCAAATAAAAAAAAACAAACCCGAGCTAAAGCTTTGAATTTCTCGAGCCATCCCAATGCACTCACGAACCCTTAAAACATCGAGCCAAACTCACAGACTACACGAGAACCGACCCGAGCAAAAGCTTCTTCCCCAAACTCGAAACGAACCCAGACCATCAATGTGCACCGTGCACATACAAACACCAATGCCGGAGCTCCTGCCTTCGCCCGGCCCTCGCCAAGTCGAAAACCACGACACCAACTTCCTCGTCCACTCTGATCAACAAAATCGATAGCCATAAGAAAATGAGATGTCGAACGCACAGGAACCCGAAACTCGATCATCAAACTCACTCGCCGACGTCAAATCCATCCATCAGAGCTTCCCATACTCTGATCACAATAGCATCACATGCCACACAACATAACCCCCTCACGCGATCCACTCCGATGCGCCATTGATGCCTGAAAACGTCACGCAATCTCCCAGTTCAAAACTAGGTTTCAAACCCTAGATCTTCGTTGTCTAATCACCACAGTCATTGATGAAATCAACAACCATTTTTCCAAAGATCAAAATAACCTAAGCCATCTTCGAGTACAGCCCCGAACTCCAAATCATCACCAATCGCCGACGATTGATGAAATACCCAAAATCATTCAACTTGAAAATTCCAATTGATTATCAAACAAAAAATCAAGCTATTGCCATTAAAATTCATTATTCACCATCACGAATCAGATAGGATGACCAAAACAGAGAATTGAAATGATTGATTTTTGACCAAATTTGATTTCACTGTGATTTTCCAAATTTGAATTAATTTCTAACTAAATTTTGAAACCATTTTTATAACTAACATCATACTATAACAATCAACTTTTATTTTAAAATCAAATATTAGTATGGATTTGATTTGGAGATATAATTTTCTAAAACCAAATCCAAGAGCCTCAGACAAGAACAGAGAATATTTGCACAGATATTATCATAGTTTCATCTTTATATATACATGCATTCACATCAACATTCATATAAATATTTAAATCTATATTACGACTGATAATAATTATAGAATCAAATTAAAATCTGTTTTTAAAGTAAGGTTTATCACCAGAAAAAATCAAACAGAGGACAAGGTACCGTGTTTAGTCTGGAATCTTGCTATTGATTGTTGGAGCCTGATGTTGATTTAATTTGAGCCTGAATTGTGAAGATGATCTTTATAGCTCGTTGTTGAGTTGAATACTAGCTTGATCATAGGTTGAAGCTTGAAACTGATGTTGTTGTTGTATTTCAGGTTGAAGTTAAATGTTTGATTTTAATCCTTTGATTTTTTTGTTTCAGTTTTAGGAAGAAGAGAAGAAGATCGAGAAATTTGGACTGAACAACCCAGTTTTCTCACTAATATATGTATATTTATAAAATTTAATTTATAAAGAAAAAAGGTTGCCACTTGTTTTATTGCATGCCATATTAGTTACAAATGTATTTTCATAATTTCATTGATTTACAAACGTTAATTACAAGGATTTTTATGTCTAAACCCTTATCTAAAAATTACTTACATTTTTATATTGATTATGTAATATGCTTATATTTGTTTAGATATTTACAATCTATTTTAATTAGTGAGATATTTTAAAAGTAAGGATATTAATCTATTTAAAATTTAAACTTAAGTGATTGTTCTTAAACTATGTAAATAAAAATGTTCAATTTAACTTTAGTTAACTTCTTTAGAAAAATTACTATATATATTTACAATCAAATTTATTCATATAAATTTTAAAAGAAAGCATATAAAAACAAAAGAAATGAATCTTTTATTAAATCTTATTTTAAACTTAGGCTAAAATATAATTTCATATGAATAAACAATTTATTATTATTATCTTTTTTGTGTAAGAAATATAAAGTTCAACCTTTAAATAGTTTTTGAAAGGTTTTACATTAAATTAAATCATAACTTTCAAATTACAAAAATATATTAAAATTTGAAAGCATGTTTTTATTTGTTAAATGCTAACCAAAGATTTTCTTTTTACAATATAAACAAATATATAAATACATGTTAAATAGAAACATTTGAAAATCATTATATTGAATTTTAAAACATAATTTCAAATCTCAATATATACATACACATATATTATAATTTTGAAAACATATTTTTTTATTAAATTTTAAACAAAGCCTTCCTATTTACAATATATGTACTGATATATGTACTTTATAAATAGAAACATTTTTATTAGCTTTGAAAAGAATAAACTTGCCCATTTAAAATAGTTATAAAAGCAAATTATGAAATCAATTTAATTATTAATAAAGATTATTAAATTGATATTGCCTAAAATTCCGAGTCATCACATTCCTCCCCCCCTTAAAGGAATTTCATCCCCAAAATTAAAAAGCAAAGATAATATAATAATATAACAAAGATTTTAATTTTATACAACAAGCACATATATCAATCATACACTAACAATTATAGCAACCAATACAGTCAAACAACCAAATCTAACTAACTATCCTGACACAATTCAGGATAGGCCTTCCTAATACTATCTAGAGTTTTATAGATACAAACACTGGGCTACTCGCTCTATAGAACCTAATTAACTACACTATATAGATCCTGAGCTCCCTCTAACCTCGATATACAAATCTGAACAAGATATTAGACAATAGACAAGTCCGACTCAACTTCCCAATCCTTCCAAACAGCTGGTTCCAAACTAGTGATGGATCAAACACGTACTCCCTCAAAGATACGTGAAATAAATTATGAATCCTAGCCATCCGAACTGTCAATTCAATCCTGTAGGCCAAAATACTTAACCTAAAGAGAATATAGGAAGATCCAATGCACTTCTGAGCTTGCTTCCCGTCTTACCCAAATCTTATTGCTCTTACGATCGGAGAAAACTTATCCAAAATTAAATCTCCAACTTCGAATTCGGAATTCCTTCGTCTCTTATCCACAAAACTCTTCTGTCGATCCTAGGCTACCATCAACCTTCTTGATCAACCCAATCTTCGCAGATGCCTCTTGGATCAAATCTGGACCAAGAAATAGACGATCTCCGGATTTTACTTAACAAGTTGGTTCTCCCAAGATCCATTGAAATCCGGTACACCAACTTACTTCACAAGCATCGGTAGACTTCAGACTTACCTCTCCAATCTGGAAAAACAGAAAAAGTGCACTAGACAACCAAGCCTTCAGATCCGAATGAACTTCCTGTAGAAATCCTCTACTCTGATCTGAAATAGCTGCTCCTTGCTTCAGTTGCACAACTCTGATCTGAAGAAGGTGAGAATGCCGTCGATGAACACAAGCACAGACTTAATCAACTCATCACGTAAACATTGTCCATCAAATTCCATAAAATCTTAGTGATCTATCCGATTCGGTCACAAACACCACAGCAATAATCTAGCTAGAAATCTAGATCCATTCAATCCTGAGCTACTTAACCAGTCCTCTCTCTACTAGGCTGAACCACCGGTATTGCTCTAGGAACCAAGTCGATACAGAACTCAATCTTATGATATGGATTCACCCCTTTGACTACCTCGAAGACATCCGAAAAATCTCAAACCTCTTCGATAGCTCCTACATCCTCTAGAGATGTCTCAATCCCAAACAAAGATTACTAAGAGAACTTCACTTCCGAACCATCGCAAGTCACTTTTGCGATTCTACTCTAGCTCAGATTCCAAAGAAACTGTTCTCTCCTCACAAATCAGAACAGTTTATGCTTGACCTATAGAAGAAGCTGATGGTCCACCTTCAATAACAAACACCCTGCTTTGCTGAGCTTCCAAAAGCTAGGGCTGCTAATATAATAAACACAATGATTTCTGAACCATCGGAGTAAAGGATCCACTCCGCTGCTTAGCCAGAAGACCTTCTGCTAGCACATAAAACATCTCTGAGCTGCACTGATGCCACGGATTCCAAAACTTGTTATCCATAAGCTCCTTGAACTTCAAAGCCATCAACCAACTTCACAAAGAGCCTTTAAGCTGGGCAGACATCTTCTCAAGAAACTCGACCTCAAATCAAGCACAAACATCTCATTCTCCTCAAAGGAGGTGACAATGAGACCATGTCCGAAGCGAGGCAACTCATTGACCTTAGTCTCATACTCCAGTACAGACAACTCCCTTACCTGAGATCCAGAAAATTTTCCATACAGCCGAGTCTTCCCTATGGTAGGTATCAACTGCTCCTCACATACATCCTTAAATTTGTTCCAAAAGAAAGCACCTTCGGAAACATCCATAGTCACTGCGTCTCACCATGCAGCTGCTCCTTCCTGAAGTTACCAAGATGCTATTACTCGCTTCTGCTCATCCGACAGATCCAAACTCTTGAAAATCCGCTCACACGAGCGCAACCAAACTCGCACTTCAATGATGGAATCTGTTCCTTTGAAAAGGCTTCTTCCGAGATTGGTGAAATCCTCTCACAATTCTTCCAAGCTTACTTGAGGTGGTATTAGATCTATGGCCTTAGCAGATACTCTTCCAACCTCACACTAGGGCCTCTTTCATTAGTGGTAGTCGTGCTACACACACCACTACTCCATCTACCTCTAGAACTTATGTTGGAAAACCCGGACAAGTAACCCAATAGACTAGGTAGAAGTACATATAGGTATATATAAAAATACAAGTACGCTCTCTCAAGAAAGAAATCACTCCAAAGCCTAGGTATTCACTCAACCTAGCGCTTTGATACCACAATGTAACAGTCTAGGCTTTTCAACCATTGACAGCGGCCACTCTCCGCCGTGGCATTCAATGGTACCTCTAATTTGCTTTTGCGGCCAGCCCCTGGTCTCGCAACCAACCCAAGGCCTTATACTGCCTCAAAGGGACATGTAGGAGTAAGAGTATCCTGTTCACCACCAAATGCGAAGCAAGAACCCTCTGTCATGCTGTACTGAAGCAAATCCGATCCCGGTCTCACCGAAATCTAAAACGCCGTCTTAATGTCCAAGTTGTTTAAGTTTAAACAATTCAATTCAATACTTTGAATTCACACAGCATCATTCACAGATAAATATCAGACATTTATCACAGATATATTCAATATCACATCACAGAATATCATCCAATAGATATCAACCAATCCAGACATTCTACAAACAATCATCCACAAACAGGAATTATTAATCCATATTATAACTAATCTAATTAACTTAAATTAAATTAATTATTTAAGAATTAATCACCAAATCCTGCTTAATCAATCATTAATTAATTATAATCAATCAATTAATTAATCATTTCCTTAATTACCTTATCAATCAATTAATTAATCTTTAATTACATATTAATTATCCTTTAATTATTAATTAATAAGCCTTAATTATCAATTAATAAAACTTAATTACAATTTAATTGGCCATTTTAATTAATCATCCTTAATTAATTATTTTTCAATTACATTCAGTAACTAGCCTTTAATTAATTTCATAATTAATTATCCTTAACCATTCATAGTAATTATCCTTTAATTACTCTCATTAATTAATTAATAATTAATTACATTAATTAATGATCCTTAATTAATTATTTAATTAACTATAATTAATTACATTGATCCTTAATCAATTACATCAATTACTTATACTTTAAATTAATCATATTCATTAATTGACCTTAATTAATTATATAAATAAATCCTTAATTAGTTATACTAAGTAATCAATCCTTAATTACTTTTCATTAAGTAATTCCTCTTAAATTAATTACAACCAGTAATTACTCGTTAATTACTTATACTTAAGTAATTATACTTCATTAGTTACATTAAGTAATTTTACTCAATCAATCATCAAGTGATTATCTTTAATTAATTAAACTAGTTAATTATCTTAAATTAATCACATTAATTTGATTAATTACATTGAGTAATTAATCCCTTTAATTACTTCCACTAATTGATTACTCCTTAATTAATTACCATTAATTACTTAGATTAATTAACCTTTAATTAATTAAGTAATTACTATCTTAATTAATTAAACCAATTATCTTAAATTAATTACCTTAACTAATTACCTCTTAATCACTAGTTAATGATCCATAAATTAATTACATTCATTAACTTCTAATTAAATAATTATCCTTTGATTATTAACATAAATTAATTAATCTTAATTAATCTCATTAAATGATTAGCCTTTAATTAATTCACTAATTTATTATATTTAATTAATCACAACTTTAATTAATTAAAGATAAACTCTTTGTTATTAAATACTTAATTAAATCATTAAACCTCATTAGAGAACATTTAGAAATCCAATTATAACATTGAAAACTTTAAGACATTCAATTTAAAATCTTTGAAAACTTTTTTTTATACTTGGTTAATAATTTAATAGATAATTATTCTTGAAAACTTATTTATCATATATTTTTAAAACTTATCTACTTTAAGTATAATTTAAAACTTTGTTAAACATTTCTCTTTGAAAACTACTTATTTTAATAACTTAAAATTTATTTTAAACACTTTGTTTTGGAACTTATAAAATATTTAACTTATAAGACTTGCTTTTATTTTGCTTTTAAACTTTGAAACCTTTGGAAAACCTGAGTTCTTAGTTTTAATAAGATATGTTCAAATTTTACTTTACATTTCGAAAACCTGGAAACAACTTTCCAAAGCTAAAAAGAAACTGCAAATAAAAAACAAACCCAAGCCAAAGCTTCAAATTTCTCGAGCCAACACCGTGCACTCACGAACCCAAAAACTTCGAGCCAAACACACAGACTACACGAGAACCGACCCAAGCAAAAGCTTCTTCCCCAAACTCAAAACGAACCCAGACCATCAACGTGCACCGTGCATATGCACACACCAACACCGAAGCTCCTGCCTTCACCCAGCCCTCGCCAAATCGACAACCACGACACCAACTTCCTCGTCTACTCCGATCAACAAAATCGATAGCCAAACGAAGATGAGCTATCGAACGCACAGGAACCCAAAACTCGATCATCAAACTCACTTGTCAACGTCGAATCCGTCCACCGGAGCTTCCCATACTCTGACCACAGTAGCGTCACAGGCCACGACATAACCCCCCTCACGCGATCCACTCAAATGCACCATTGATGCCTGAAAACGTCACGCAATCTCCCAGTTCAAAAATAGGTTTCGAACCCTAGACCCTCATTGTCTGATCACCACAGTCACTGATAAAATCAACAACCATTTTTCCAGAGATCAACATCCCCTAAGCCATCTTCGACAACAACCCCGAACTCCAAATCATCATCGATCGCCGATGATTGATGAAATACCCAAAATCGTTCAAGACGAAAATTCCAATTGATTATCAAACTAAAAATCAAGATATTGCCATTAAAATTCATTATTCACCATCACGAATCAGATAGAATGACTGTGATTTTCCAAATTTCAATTAATTTCTAACTATAAAATTCTGAAACCATTTTTATAATTAGCATTATGCTGTAACAATCGACTTTTATTTTAAAATCAAAGGTTAATATGGATTTGATTTGGAGATATAATTTTTTAAAACCAAATCCAAGAGCATGAGACAAGAGCAGAGAACATTTGCACAGATATTATCATAGTGTCATCTTTATATATACATGCATTCATATCCACATATATATAAACATTTTAATCTATATTACCACTAATAACAATTATAGAATCAAATTAACATCTCTTTTTAAAGTAAGGTTTACTCACCAGAAAAAATCAAACAGAGGACAAGGTATCGTTTTTAGTCTGGAATCTTGCTATTGATTGTTGGAGCCTGATGTTGATTTAATTTGAGCCTGAATTGTTAAGATGATCTTTACAGCTTGTTGTTGAGTTGAATATTAGCTTGATCATAGGTTGAAGCTTGAAACTGATGTTGTTGTAGTTCAGGTGAAGTTAAATGTTCGATTTTAATCCTTTGATTTTTTTTGTTTCAGTTTTAGGAAGAAGAGAAGAAGATTGAGAAATTTGGACTGAACAACCCAGTTTTCTCACTAATACATGTTTATTTATAAAATTTAATTTATAAAGAAAAAGGGTTGCCACTTGTTTTGTTGCATGCCATATTAGTTACGAATGTATTTGCATAAGTTCATTGATTTACAAATATTAATTACAAGGATTTTTATGTCTAAACCAATATATAAAAATTACTTACATTTTTATATTGATTATGTAATATGCTTATATTTATTTAGATATTTACAATCTATTTTAATCAGTGAGATATTTTAAAAGTAAGGATATTAATCTATTTAAAATTTAAACTTAAGTGAATGTTCTTAAACTATATAAATAAAAATGTTCAATTTAACTTTTGTTAACTTCTTTAGAAAAATTACTATATATATTTACAACCAAATTTGTTCATATAAATTTTAAAAGAAAGCATATAAAAACAAAAGAAATGAATCTTTTATTAAATCTTATTTTAAACTTAGGCTAAAATATAATTTCTAATCAATAAACAATTTATAAATATTATCTTTGTTGTGTAAGAAATATAAAGTTCAACCTTTAAGTAGTTTTTGAAAGGTTTTACATCAAATTAAATCATAACTTTCAAATTACAAAAATATATTAAAATTTGAAAACATGTTTTTATTTGTTAAATTCAAACCAAAGATTTTCTATTTACAATATACACAAATATATATATATATATATACATTATAAATAGAAACATTTTGAAAATCATTATATTGAATTTTAAAACATGATTTCAAATCACAATATATACATACATATATATTATAATTTCGAAAACATATATTTTTATTAAATTTTAAATAAAGCCTTCCTATTTACAATATATATACACTATAAATAGAAACATTTTTATTTGCTTTGAAAAGAATAAACTTGCCCATTTAAAATAGTTATAAAAGAAAATTATCAAATTAATTTAATTATAATAAAGATTATTAAATTGATATTGCCCAAAAATTCGGGTCATCACATTTTGTGATATGAACTATTTTGATTTGAGCTGTGATGAAAGTAATTTATTTATCTGTGATGAATTTATGTTATTTATCTTTGAATCTGTGAATAAAAGATAAGCCTTATAGGATTATACCGCTTATCGATATTGATGTGCTTGGATTTGTGATAATTGATGATATTGTATTGTTGTGTGTAAAACCCCTAGACTACATCACACACACAAATATGGATCGCATGAGAAAATGGTTAAGTCACAGATATTTGAATTTAATATTAGGCAATGGTTTTAAAGATTGAATTTTGAATCCAAAATGATTTTGGAAATGGAATTTGGTGGAATATGAAAAGCTTTTGAAAAGGAAATTTGAAATTGAATTTAGTTTAAATGGAATATATCTTCTTTAAGTTTTGAAATTATTTTGGAAACTATGGTTTGAAAGGGTATACAAAATATACAATATAAGTATATGCATTTTAAACCATTTTAAAAGTATTATTTTGGGAATTTAAATTTAACCCAAGTTTATACTTTAAAGGCTATAACTTGTGCATATCAGATCAGATTTTTCCAAAATGAAAAGTATTTGTTTTCAAATGATAATGGCCTTTATATAACGAAAGAACTTTCTATTTTTTTGAAAAGATTTCAGGTTTGAAATGGAATTGTTTTGGAAGCTATGAATGAATCTTTGTGAAAGACTGTTGAATCTTGGTTTCAAATTAAAGTGGATTTTAAAAAGGTGAATCTTTTTTTTTAAAAGATTAAAGTGGAAATTCGTTTAAACCATTTGAAGAAAAGGTTTTGGGCTAAAAGTGTGACATAACTAAGACCCCATATATCCATATGTTTTTAAAATTTGCGCCCATTATTCGGTTTAGTCGGGAGAGGACTTTATGTCATTAAACCCATTCCGAATAATGATACAAAGAAATGGATAGCATTTGAAGACCAGTGGTTAAGACCGGGTATTTTCGAGAACGAAAGGATTACCTGTCAAATGTCTCTGCACTGAGTCGCACTGGTATAGAGATCTTCATATGTAATGGGGAGTCCGATTGGGATTGTGAATACCCGGATTGCAAGGGTTTCTTTGGAAGTGCCTTTGATTCCGTTCAAACCCGAGACGGACTTGTGTGGGTGTATGTCAGATATTACACTCTGAGATGTAAAGCTAGTTTCTATCAAATACATTTCTGTTTAGTAGCGGAGAATTTATTCTCTTAGCTTAACACCCTTCTCTTAGATGTACGAGCTCAGAGGTGATGTAGTTGATGGTTACTAGTGATACATTCACAATTTGGTAATGTGGCATGCTAAGTGCTGCTGATCATTTGTTGATCAAATCATGGCTTTTGTGTAAAGCGTAGCTTTGTGTACGAGACCTCATCAGGACCTCACACCCCAGAAATGGACGAAACATGAAGAATGCAGCAAGGTTACGAGGGTCGCTCCCTTTAGGGTATGTCCATTTCCTTTTGGATAAAAGTGGTATCATAGTATGGAGCCCAGATACTTAACTTATGTGGTTGCTGCAAATTTATTGCTTTGTGGTTGTTGGTGTTGATGCTAGTATAAAGGTCGGTGACGACCGGGGGATGGCATACTCGTATCAATAGTTATGCTAGTTACAGAGGTAACTCGGTCTTGTGTTGGCAGAGATTCGGTTAGGTTCTCAGAGCGTCCCTCCAGAGGCGTACCCATGTGGCATAGGAAGTTCCTTAGCCTGAACATTTGTTGGAAATCCAAAGAAACAATACGATCCCTGTACGGTTTTAGTTGTATAAACTGCCATTTACTTATGGTGGCGACCTGCCGTTTAAGTGGTACTATAGTAGGCATACTATGAAATGCTTATGCTGGCTAAGATTAATATTATACTTTCGAAATGTTTTCTGCACTATGAATTAATAATAATATCAAAAGATTTTTGCGTATCATGCATGTTTGACTATCATAAGGAGAAATCTCCTCCAATTGTGCATTTGCATTGTGTGTGGCGGGAGGCCTTATTGTAGTTTCATTTTTCAAAATGCATTGCGGATTTCTTTTACTTCTTTGCTATTTGTTTTAGTTCAAAACAAATGTTTTTGTTTACTCACATCAGTACCATAACTGACCTGGAGTTTATTGTTCCCTTTCTAAACTATGGGTGCCAAAAATTTTCCACACGGCCAGCCTAGAGTCAGATTTTCAAATAATCAGCTAGTAGATATAGATTCGGTAGCCTTCAGCTTTCTGTTTGGAAGTCTTTGGAGTCTTTGGATTTTGGAAATCGCATTCATGATCGACCTTGCTTAAGTTAAACATGATAAGGGGGTCCGAGCTATCTTTGGATTGGTGCTTTGGAATTGAAGATGCAGATGCGGTTGTTGAGTTCTTTCTTTTGGATGTCCAAGAAAGTTGATGTATCATTCCGCTGTGGTGTTCCGCTGTTGTATATTCATACTCTGGTATTCTTGGTATCATTGTTGTATAGAGATGTTGTAATTCATTTGGGATATATGAGATATTTTTTCTTCTTCCACTATGTTATGTAGGATCGATTTCCCTTAGAGGGGGCGAATCGGATGATACTATTAATTATAAAAATTTATCGTGGAAGTTTATATAAAATAATCTCAACACAGATGTATCAGAATTATAGTAGCACGGATAATAGCAGAATAATAAATGCAGAAATAGAACGATACAGAATTTACCCAGCTTCGGCAAAATTCTGCCTATGTGCCGCCCCCAAGGTTTCTGCTAGAAATTAAGCAGTCAGACGCTTACACACGTAAACTCGCGACATCCGCTATCGACTAACCTTATCTCTATGCTAAAAACTCTACCACAACTCAGCCACTGAGTTGCGAATTCTCAAACTACGCCACGTAGTTTGTCCCCTAGTCACACGACTATAATTTACACTAATTTAAAAAGGAAAAATACAAACTTAAAACAATTAAAAGAATTAAAAACCCTAATTACCTAATGCCCTTAATTAGCAAGGCCGGCCCATTAATAACAAAGGAGTCTTCCTTTTTCTCTTTATCTTTAGCCCAGCTTCCTGTAATTCAATGCCTGCTTCGTTCCTTGGGAAAATTAGGGCTTTCTTTGCTCTGTAAAAATTGTCGGCCTTGTTCCTTTGCTTCTTCATTCACTCTGAAATTAGAGCTTTTGTAGTTGAAGAAGCCGATTGTTTGTTTGTCAATTTTCAATAAGTATTCAACTTATTTGCGCACAGCTTCTTCAAATTTGAGTCTAGTTCGAATGATGCTCTAATTGGTACGTGTGTCCCCTTTTCGATTTATATTACTCTCGACTTTGATTCGAGTTCCTAATTGATTTTATACTCTGTGATATTGCTTGAACTCGAATGCATAATTTGCCAATGATGTTCATCGTTTACATAGGGTTTGAACCCCTATATTTTCGTTCGTATATTTTATACGAATTCGTCAAATAATTTAGCTTGAATTCGTCTCGGCCACTGATTTTCATATGGATGATGGTGATGATTTCTGACTTTGTCACTTTGTATATTTTTTATTTTACTTGATAATCACGCTTTTAATTGCCTTGCTCACCACGGTTTTGAATTCTTTTTTACTTCAGCCTTCGTGGTTGAACTTGCTACTGTTGGTTTCTGACTTGTTCCAATTTTTGTTTTCTACTTCGTCTAGTTTTTCAACATCACCTAACTTCGGCTTTGACTTCTGGTAGCACTGGCTTTGACTCGACTTGATAATGATTCTGTTCATCTTTGTAGCATGTTGGAATTTGACTTTGATTGTGTTTGTGATTGACTTTGGCCATTTGAAAATATTTTGATTTCTGGACGTTGTTTATGATAGACTGCTGCTTTGATAAATTGCCACTTGGATTTATGAAAATATAAACTTGTTCGACACTTTGTCTACATCGGCCAGTTGATACTATTTTGATTTTGGCACTGTCTTGATTTTATGATTCACTGTTTAATGTTTGCATAGTAGGTTGAGCCGGTACATATTATTTACTTTGTAGTTGTAAATATGCCTTGAAGAGATGTTGCATTCCTGGTTTGCATTGAGTTGCACTGCACTGCATATTTATCACTATCTTCATATATGTTGTACCTGTTATTGCTTTGAGGCAGATTATATTGTATTTATGTCTTTTGTTCAGGTTGCATTTGATTTGGTCTTGTTTTTTGGTCTGGTTCACTTTGACCTGTTGGTCGAGTTCGCACTGCATATATATGTGTTAATATCTATCATTGATTGTTGACATGTGCACCACTTGTGTAGTCTGCACTTGAATATGCTATGCACTGTATATGTCTGATTTGATGTATTGTGTCATTATATCATGTACCATCTGGAGCTCTAGTTGCTTCACTTGCTCGATTTGCTTGATCATATGTATATTGTCACTGCACACTGGTTTGATTAGGTGCACTGTGACTCCAGTATGCTTGCGTCTGTAGTGTTGTTTCATTGAGTCTGGTTTAGTGCTTGAATTTGGTCTTCGTTCCTGCAAGACTAGTTGCCTTCACTGTCGACTATTGCATTGCCCCATGTATTCGTGTAGTTTGGTCAACGCCTGTGTTTTGTTTCTTATGACATTTGAGATGTTGTAAGTGCATTTGTATTTAAGTGGCAGCCTCTGGTTTTCTTGAGTCTGATTTCAAGACTGGTTTCATGTGTGCATAACCAAACTTTTTGGTCGAGGCTTGTTTTAGTTGTCTTGACCATTTTCATGAACTTGCATCTGTGTTGAATCCAGCTTATAGCTCAGGTTTGAACTTGTGCTCGTGTCATGACTTTGTTTGTATTGCACTTGAGTTGAACCCGGCTTTTCATTTGGGTTTGACCTGTGCTCACCTGTCCCTGTAATTTTATTTAGTGTATATCGGTGTGCACGGCCTTATGGCATGTACAGTGATACACTGTGCATGTCACAAGCTGTTCGTGTATGATGAATTCAAAATTAAATGATGACGAACAACCCAAATAACTGAGGCAAATAATATTTTAAAAATTGCATTTTATTTCGTACTGCAAAAATATTTTATTTTCAATTTTACCGCGTTAGTGTATATTTTTGCAGATTGATGCTGGATTCAATCTAGAATGAAGTTGAAGATAAATATGAGTGAATGAGCGATATGTGGTGAGGACAGTTGTATAGATTGAAATGTATTGTAATTAAGATTGTATATATATAGTGAGAGCTTGAATATTTACTATTCAAAATTGTAATAAATATTTGTTTGAATAAAATATCTATTTGAATTTAAATTCTGTGTTTTTTATTTTATTCAGCGAACATTTATTTATTTATGTGAAAATAAAATAGTACATTAACAAATACATTTAAATGAATATAAAAGTGTTTATTACATCAAACAAAAATCATATGCTTGCCTATTCAACATGTTATTGTACTTAATGTGTTATAAGGTCCGGCGAACCAGATTCGATGTTTGAATCTGCGGCATTTGAATACGGGTGATGTATTTAGTGCCGGTTTTCGAAGGTCGAGTCAGGGTCGTTAAAATCGTCAACATTCATTGCATATATAGTTATATTACGGATTTCATCCTTTCTTCCTTTACTAGATATGTAATAAGGTCAGGACCATAATCGTTTTATATTCTCGCTCTTTTACTTTTCCAATATTCATTATTTTCTTTATTTATTAATATTTCATTATGGGAAGAGATATAATATTTACTATTGTTATCATTAGTTCCATATGTCCTAGACTAGATGATATTAATTGGTTCTTAATTGTTTGGTTTTCAATTATATACTTATTTTCGTAGAATTCTACATCTATAGAGTCTACTACTTTAAAAGTGTCAAGTATTATGAATCGATGGGTCATCATATAAGGTAAATAACCAATAAAGGCACATGGAAATGCATTATTTTCTAATGTTGGTCTCTTGGGACCTATTTTCTATCATAAGCTAAACAACCCTAAATTTTGAGTCTTGATAAATTAGATTTTCTATCACACCATAATTCATCGAATGCCTTAGGGAAATTATGTAATTTGTTACAAACATCTGACTCTATGCCTGATCTTGTTTAAAATAAAAGATGTTTTTTCTATTATATATTTGTTATATAGTGATGTAAATTATTAAGTAATTAATTTAAAGTATATAAATGGAAATCCTTAAATAATATATTATGTGATAGTAATTAAAAATTATTGTAATCATGATAATTTTATCACATTGAAAATAACAAATTATTTTAAATATTCATAGTCAACACGTTTTGAGAAAGGTTATCGATTCATCTGTTGAGATTAGAGTATGTAATGCTCTCGAAATGCTAGGTAGTATAATTCTCTTCGTTGTTTGGGGCACCAAGGGTTACGTACTGATAGTTATTGGATAAGTATGGAATGACTTACTAAAGATTTCTTTGTTGGTTAATATAAATGAGGTTAAATAGACAATCTTGAAGTAACGATGTTATACAGTTCTCTCGACTTGAGAATACTATAGACTTCAATGTTAATACACCTTTTTAATTATTGTTAAATTATGACATGACATCCATCGAATGACTATATAAGTACTGAGTTAAAGCATTGGAAGTGAAACATTATCCAATAAAGAATTCGCCTCCTTGGTTATATTGGGTGAGTTTCAGGTCATTTATAGCCAACTCAAAATCAAAGTCTTTGTCCAGAGAAGTACGATTAATAATAATTGTTATTATTGAACCAAGGAGTTTTTATTTGGAACTACAAAGTTGAACATGGACGACGTTGCAGTTTTGACCAAAAAAGAATTCCATAAGTCCTAATATGATGTAGTTTTGACAAAGAGAATTAGTGTAAATGATAAAGTTAGGTTATGCTCTAGGGGCAATTATGTAATTTGTTATATATATCTAACTTAATAACCAAACTTGTTTGAAATAAAAAGTGTTTTATTATTATTATATATTTGATATAATGTGTTATATTGATTAATTAATTAATTTAGTTAAAATTATTTTAATAGAAAATCTAAAAACGATATGTTTTATGATTGTGGTTACAAAGTGTTGTAGCAGTGAGTAATTTATCACAATGAAAAAATATAACATTTTAAATATTCCTAGTCAAGATATATCGAGACTAGATATTGATATACCTATTGAGACTAGAGTCCGTACCGCTCTTCAAATGTTAGATAGTGTATTATCTATGATTGTTGGGGGAATCAAAGGGTTACATACTGATAGTTATTAGGTAACTATGTAATGACTCACTCGGTAGTTTTTTGTTGGTTAATATAACTAAGTTAAACAAAAAATATCGATGTGATAAAGTTGTACAATTCTTTCGGTTTGAGAATATAGTTGAACTTCAATATGAAAGCTTAATTTGGTTATAGTCAAATCATTGCATAGCATCTATCGAGCCACTTTAGTTGGGTTTAGTATAAGTATCGGAAATGAATCACTATTCAATAGAGGATTCGTCTCCTCATTTATATGAGGTTAGTATCTCGGTAGCCTAAAGCCAACTCAAAGTTAAAATCTTCGGCCAAAGCATTTCGGTTAATATTAATTGTTATTATTGAATAAGGACTTTTATTTAGAATTTAGAGTTAAATGTGAATGATATTGGAATTTTGACCATTACAAAACTCCATAAGTCCAAAGTGATATAATTTTGACAGAGAGAATTGGACTAAATAATAGTCACAACGGAGTAACGCTTAACAAAAAAATTGGGTTTTATCAAAACTAAGTAGGTGATACATTTGGCCAAAATGCCACACCTGCTAACTGACATATGAAAATTAATAATCAAACAATTGGATATTAACCATTGACCAAATTTACACCTAATGAGTCGCACAAGTGAAATGATGAATTCCCCTTTGACCAAACAAATTAATTAATTTGAAGCTATTATAAATTATTCAAATTGATTAATACTGGTAACGATCCATAATTTTAGTTATTTGAAGTTGAAATATTTAATTATTTTAAATATTGAATTATTATTTTTATGAGTCAAATAGTTTAAATTTCAAATATAGGGATATTTAAATAGTGAATTTAAATAATTGGAATATTTAAATAATAAAATCTTAGATTCAATGTAAATAAAAATGATTGGAAATCTTATTTAAATGTATTTTATGTAAAAATAATAATAATAAAACTTTAACTTAAAAATTAAAAATTATTTAAAAGTGGTTTTAATAATAAATTGTCTAAATTAACGTATGAAAATATCATCTCGGGACACTGTCTCGGATTTTGATGAAACCGGTGCCATTGGATCATTAATAGTTAATTATCATACGCCATCGAATTTCATAATGATTGGGCACATCGTTTTATCGTGCGAGCTTGGTACGTGTAGAAATAAATTAAAGGAATTAAAATTTATATTATTCGATTTTGAAAGATAACTTCTGTATATGATCGAGTTACGTCTCAATAATAGTTCCATTGAGTTCGAAACATGGATACTTAGTATAAAACGTTAGCCAGCAAGCGTCGATTGGAGTTTAGGATTTTTCAATGTGTTTAGTGTCGAATATTTTAATAATAAAACATATACACCCTATATTTAAATGTCACACCCTTTCATTCACGCCCATACCTTCCTTACTTCAGCCATACCCCCTCTCTTTTTAAGAACTACCATCCTTTTCTACTTAGCTTCTCTAGAGAATAAGAAAAACAAGCAAAGAGCTTCAGAAAAAAGAGAAAAAATAAATCGAAAATCATACTTCACTAAATCGAACAACCGTAGTTCAATGGGACCACCAGAGGCAGAATTAGGCGAAGCCTTCAACAAGTGAAATGACCATGGCGATGAAGTGAAGCTATTCAAAGGTGGAGATGGGCTATCGTCGACGATGGAAGAGGTTAGGGCAATTTTAGGTCTATTTCTGGTAATGGGTGGTGTTTTGGACGACAAGGTCGGTCCTATTGAGTTGCTGATGATGAGAGGCACTTATCGGCCTGATTTGATGATGAATGGCGACTTAATTTTAATAGCGACTTTGATATGGAGGAGGAGCAGCATAGATATCTTGTTTTGTTTCAGGGTGGAGAGCTCGACGTTTAAGGGTGCATAGCAAAGAGGAAGAACTGAGTGACTCACTGGTGGGCGTAGTCTATCGGATAGGTGGCCGAGGAGGAAGCGCGTGTGGGAAGCATTGCACTTGTGCATTATTTCTTATTCAGGAGGATGATTAGCAAGTGGAGAAGGATGAGGGAGGGATTTGAACTAATTAAGGTAATAAGAAAACTAGTAATTGATTAGTGAATAAATTTTTAATAGTGAATTTGTTGATTAATAGTTATATAAGCAAGATTTATAAGGGTGAAGTAATTAATTTAATTTAGTTTAAATTAATTAGAGATGAAGTAATTCATTTAATTCATTTTAAATTAATTATAGCCGATGAGATTGCTTATGTATGGATGGATGATATTGTTTACCTTGAATGGTTTGAGATCTCAAATATGAGATTAGTGATGCTGTGTGATATGTATGCTTTGATTTAAGTATGATGATGATATGGATTATCTGTTTATGACGATAATGTTTATCATCTATTGTGATATTGTGAATTATCTATCTGTGTGTATATGGATAATTAAATTTGAATTATTTTAAACTTTAAAACAAATTGGCCCTAAAAGATGGCGTTTTGGATTTCGATGAGACCAGGATTGGGTTTCCATATTTGGACATCCGAAAACTACATCAATCCAAATTAAACGTTAGGTCGTAAATTCTCAAGTGAAGATTCAGAGTGCAAGGGTTATCGTCGTTAACTCTGAGGGTGATTCCAAAGTGAGTGTAACGAGATAATTCCTTCGGTTTCGTTCGAACCCGAAACGAACTTGTATGGATTGAATGCTTTCAGAACATCATCAGGTGGGCGATGAGTATTCTAAGAGATGTGTTCTCTAAGGTAATCGTAGCCTCAAGCCTCATCAACCGGGAATGGCTAAAACAGGGGAGGTGCAGCAAGGTTAGGTGGGTCATGCCCAAGCAGGACGAGATATACCCCCTGTCTAGATGTCCCATTTTATTTCGGCTGTGTGGGCAGCTTTGAGCTCCAACTGCCGGGGTTATCTTGTTCGAGACTGTTCAGTAAGGAATGGTTCCGGCCTTGTGTTGCAGGAGGTTGGAAGTGATCCTCGGTACGATGATCTAGGCCACGTACTATGACAGGCAGTACCCCAGTAGCCCTGCCATTAATGGAAACCCATTTTACCTACGAGATCCTACGGTTTTGATTTGTATTACCCACTTTTGTGGCTAGTAGCTGGAATTTAGTGAATGTAACAATTTCGGCTATTTTCTATTTACTTGAAAACCCTAGACCCTATTATAATATCATTGAATTTCCTATAAAATGTTTTGGTTAGCGTAAGGTAAAAACTTACCCGTGTTTATGTGTGGAAAGTCTTACATGATACCCTTTTGTTTTCAAAGGTTTTTCAAAGTTAAGCAACTTTACTCACACCAGACCCATGTCTGACCCGGGGTTTATTTCTATTTTTCCTAAACTCTCGGGTAGTCAAATTTTTACGAGTAGCCAAGGGATTCAGGTTAGCTTTGACGAATTCTAGAGGAGCAGTGGAGCAGGAGGCTTCGGCGTTGTAGATATATATTTGGTGTTCCGCTGTGTTGGTATCTCTGTGTTGTATTGGGTATTGAATTGTATAACTATACAGGTGTTTATAACTGTTTAGTATGTGATGTATTATCTGTGTAACTCTGATGGATATTGTATATTATGTAATACTTATGTGATTAATATAATTTATTCGTTCCGCTATTGAGATTCTGATGTTGTTTCTTCTTTCTTCTCTATCTTTTCTCTTTTCTATCCCTTTCTTTCTTCATGATGATACGGCTTTCTATGGAGAAAAGTCGGGTTGTCACAGTTAATTACAATAATTCAATCTCAAAACATACTCTGATATAGGGAAGATAATTAATCCAATCGTTTTCCTTTGAAATCCAATTTTCCATGTTTAACCTAATATCTAAATACTAAATTAATTCCAACATTTAATTACAACTGTAATAAAACCAGTTCATTATATATTTAAATTCAAAACAAATCCTTTTATTTTGATTTACATTCTTATTATCAAATCCACTATTCCCTTATGAAATCGATTAACATAAGTTTCATTTTATTACACTCTTCACTCAACATATAACGTTTCTTCTTATATCAATTGTAATATTTCATTTACATTAGTTCTCTATTAATTACCAAATAAATTTCTAACGGATTTAATAGTAAGATAATAAATAAAACAATGGTTATACATTAATAATCCATATCTACTAACTTATTGTTTGCAAACAAAGGTTAATAAATTAACATACAAAATATTTGGTTTCATACTCCATATTAAAACAAATTGCAATTAATAATATATGATTACATCAATTTATACATCATTTATTCTATTCCTTATTAACCTTTATTATTTAAATTGATTGAAATTACGTTAACATATTATAGTAGTCAATTACATTCAATCAATATTAGCAAATTATATGTTAATACGTGTTACCATCTTTTATCTCATTAAAACTAGTTGTTTTAAGATTTATCTTAAGTTCAAAATTTCTAATCAAATAAGATTCAATTTAATAAATAATAAATTTTAATTTCTGACAATATTAAAGTTCAAAATCTTATTAAATTTAACATTTTTAATTATCAAAAATATAGGTTGTTATAGAAATACCTTGCTTTTAGAAGCAATATCATGCTTCCATATTCAGTATATTTTAAAAGAACAAATACAAGGTGATTCAATATTGTTTTTACAAATATCAATCCAAATATTCAATTTAACTTTAACATACAAATTTATGTTCACTAATATATTTTTGAATCTTAATGAATATAAATAATTATAATTTTAGATACCATTCGGAATCTAAAGCAAAAATAAATGTACTTAATTTTATTTTATTTAAAATGGTTTTTGCGATGAATTTAATTTTGGTTGATTATATAAAAACCAAGATCATAGTGAATAATGTTCAAAAAAATCATGAGAAAGAAGATGTTATAAGATTATTAAAAGTAAGAATAAAATATAATTATAAAAATATATGGATATAATTAAGTGTTTAATAGTTAAACTTAAATAGAAACAAAAATAAATACATAAATCAAAGTGTTAACAATAACTATAATAACTTTATAGTAAACACATGAGATTATTCTAGAACTATATAACCTATGTAATACATGTATAAGAAATACAAGAGAACAAATTACCTACCTACAAAGTATCTATGTACATATAAAATAAAAATATATAAATACCTACATACAAAAATCAAATGGGATAATTATGTTGACTTATAGGGAAACATGGCATTAAATACCATTATCTCCAGCACAAAAACAAATCACTTCATTTCAGAAAAAAAAATCTTCTTGACCAAAGAAATAAACTATACCAGATAAAGCGTATCCTGTACAAACATGTCTTCCTTATATATGCAATGCTTTTCCGTTCAACATAGCAAACCAGGAAATAGTAAGAACTTCTATTTTTTTTACAAACTTGAACATCATTTCGACAATACAACAATCAGGCAGGAAGATTTAAAAAGGAAGATCAAAACTGCAGCCTTCATAACAGATTTGCTCTCTGTTCAAACATAATTCAAGTGAGTAAACACAAATTTTTAAAGATTCAAGTATAACTTAAAAACTGTACAGGTGATTCATTGATAATATTGTGTTGTATATGTGTTATTTTTTTTGAATATAGTTCTTTGTTTATATAAATAGGTTGTTTTTGTGAAAATCTGAATATATTGGTCTTCTCTGTTTATTGTTACAGAGAATATTTAATCAAATTTCAAAATATTATCATCCAACCTTTGTTAGGCTTAAAGCATCAACAAAGCAAGTTTGTTTAAATTTAAATTATGGCCTAAGAATTTGTTTAAAGCTTGAAAGTGAAGAATTTACTCTGTAAATTCAGTTTTACAGTATAGAGGCAATCATATGATAAATTCGAACATTTTAAAATATTAATTCGATTATGCAACTTGAATCAACAGCCCAAGATAGGATTTTTAAAACTAAATTGGTGATTTTTAGTGATGTAAATTAGAAGCAGTTCATAGATGAATTGGAAATGCTTTTTGATCAATCTCTGATAATCGAAAAATCTTTGAAGGTGAAACTTTGCTTGAAGCTTGCTTGGTCATCAATGGAGTTAGGAAAAATGTAAAATAAATTTTCTATCGCAATCAATGATTGATCGAAGCAAAACAAGGGTTTATGTTCGAGTTTGTAGTGGTATGGAAACGAGGTGATTTCGTCACCCTTGATTGACCGAGTTGAACGAAACTCTGGGGAAATGAAGTGTAGGGGGTTGACGTGGTGAGGCCGGAATTGTATCGCCTCTGGTGGTCGGCATGGGTGAAGCGATGCGATTTTGTTTGGTAGGTTTGAGTAACAGGTTCGAACGAAGGGGCGAATCATGATTTGGATGTTGCGGCAGCGAGTTGGCCTGTGATTTCGGTTGTTGAGATCATACACGACTTGCTGGTGGTGGCGAACTTCGCCAGAGCGACGGCGACGTGCCGTGCACGTGCACGGAAACGTTTGGGTATTTGGAAAGGTTGGTTTGTGGCGACTCGATGGGGGTCTCGCGTGTTTTTAATCTGGGCTCGAGTTTGCGTGTGTTCGCCTGGGAGTTTAATTCTACTGTTATTGAAGTTGTATTCACCTGATGTTGAAAAAAAAACTTAAGCTAAAAAAATAAAATAAGAAGATGAAGAGGGAATCTTAGTGACGATGGGATAGAAACTCGAGTTTTAACTCGAGTAAAACCTGGGAATATTCTCGGGATTGATTTTCAACTTGCAGTCCGATATAAGTGAAGTTCCAGCTAATCATTTCATCAAATTTAAGGTTTATGACTCAATTAATGTTTGATAATTTAAGTAAAGGATTTATTTTAAAAGTAATTATTTAAGAGAATATTTAAGAATGTTTTAAATCTTAATTAATATTCTAATTTAGTAAATAATGTAAGTTAAGTGTTTTGAAAATTTAATTAACATTAAAGTTTTTTTTAAGATAGAAATAATTTGATTTCAAAGTTATCAAGGAAGATTTTTAAATGGTAAGTAAGAAGGTAATTTAAATAAATGATTTTCGTTAATTAATCAATTGTGTTGGAAAGTAATTAAGAATGGTTTATTAATAGTTGTAATTAACTAAGTTATTAGAGATTTATCAATTGCTAAATTAAAGATTGATTAATAAATAATTAAATGTCTAATAAATTTGTAAATAAGAATTGTTAATTAGATAATTAAGTTAATTAATTAATAACAAGGAGTTAATTAAATGAATAATTAAGAGTAAATTAATTATTATAATTAAAGGTTATAAATTAATGATTAAAGATTTATTAATTATGTAATTAAGTTATAATCAAGGTAATTAATCAAGTAATTAAGGATTAACTAAGTTAAAGTTAAGCATTTAATTAATTAAATAATTAAAGATTAATTTATTGGTTATTTAAGATAAATTAATTAATAATGATTAATGTAAGATATATTACTTGGAGAAGTAATTAAAGAATTGTTAACAGTAAATGAAGATCATTAACTTGGGATTATTAAATATTAATTAATGTAATTTTTTTAGTAATTAATTAGATTAATTAATTAAAGATAATCATTGTAAGAATCGTTTAAGTATAATTACTTAATGTAGTACTTAGTGAAGTAATTAGTGATGATAATTACAGGATGTAATAAATTGTAGATTGGAAATAGTTTTGGCTGAAATGGTTTAGAATAATTAATTTATGTGATCAATTAAAGTTAAATTACTTAATGTAATTAAAATTAATCAAGTAGGATTCATTAAGATGAATGATTATTGAATAATATGGTGTGCTTTATATTAGATGATATCTATAGTAGGTGATGTGTGATGTTATGTGATAAAATATGTTGGGATCAACAGCGACATCCTGTATTTAAAGTTGAATTGTTTTTCATTTTAAATAATTGGGATAAGATGACATTGGATTCGAAGAGACCGGAGTCGGGTATTAGTAAGTACTCGAAACCACTTCGATTCTTTATAGATTGATATGTGAAATAAATAGGCTGGAATGAAATGATTTAAGTCCATTGGACTATTTAAATCTAAAATTTTGGTATTTAGAAATTTAATGTGTGAAATAAGTGATGTCTATAATAAATTTTGAATTTGTAAATTGAGACGAGTTACCCTGGGTTTTAAGTAAGCCTTTGTACTAGTACTTTTTGTTAGATGGGTTTACTCACACTGGTTTCCAGCCTGACCCGGGTGTTACTTTGATGTAATGCTCAGGTCAGAACGAGTATTATAGATTTTCAGGTAAGGACGTTCTGGAGCTCAGGAGGCGAGCTGGTTGGCAAGAACGTATAGAGTATTTCCGCTGTATTATATTATTGTAAATCTGAGACATGACAATTGTGTATATCCAGTGTCTATATATATGTGTGTGTGTGTGTGTGTAACTCTGATATATTAAAATGTAATCGACAGATATAATATTCTTTTATAAACTGTTATTATTTATTATTATATTTTATCTACTGCGAATGTGAGATGTTTCTAATCTTCTTCTTCTTCTATCTCTTTCTTCTTTTTCATAACTATCTGAAATTTTTGGGTCGTTACAGTTTCAAATTTACAGAAATTCTATACTTACTGTAAAAATTAAAAATCATGCTCATATGTTCAGACCTATATGTAAAATAAAAAATAAAATTGTTAATACCTTACTGACAAGGACTCGAATGAACCCAAGCTATACGCCTTGAATGTTGATCCATCTTGCCTCGACGGCGAACCTCAATTCGCGACATGCTCAGGCGAGCCACCACTACCGACTCCATATCGCGACGCCGCCTTGCTCCGCTTCAGCACATGCGCGAGCGCGCGTCCCTACTAACTTCACATCGCAACAGCTGCCCTTCGACCCATTCGAGCTTGCCTCACCCGCTACCCAGATCTTCCCATGCCTCCTTGCGTTGTGCCATTACTGCCCGTCGATGCCAGGTGGGCCGCCGCCTCTGTTTCGTAAGTCGAGGGTTTCGATTGCGTGCCTTGCTTGCGATGCCCTATCGCGACCCCTGCGTCTTCGATTTCGCCGAGCCCTATTAATCCTTTACGAACGAAGTCAATTTTTTTCTTTTTCTCTGATTTCGAATTTTATGAGGAATAACGTGGTATATGGTTTCCATCAATTCGATTTCAAAATTAGTAAAAGAATGCGACCATTTGCGTTTCTGTAAATTTGGAAAGAAAATAGTCTCGTTTGCCATTTGAATTTGATTTTTATTTTATTTTTTCCTTTTCTTAGAAACAAACGCGTGTTTCATTTTCCAGAGAAAATAAAACAAGTGTTGTTCAAGAGGACATGTGTTCGAAGAAACGTGTAATTTTCCTTGTAAATATATATATATATATATATTTAAATTTAAATTCAAATCGCTTCGATAAACACAACTCAAACTTTCGATCTCCAATCGAAGCGCATTGCTAGGCGTTTAAAATGTTAAACCCGTATTCCTAACGTAATGGAAAAGGTTCCGAGTCCAAATTCGGTCGTATGGAGAAGATAGTTTTTTGAACCCAGTTATTAAATTGAATTTTCAATATAATTTCAGCGCGTTTGCTTATCGTACGGCCAAACGATCACTCCAAACACTACGAAAATTGAAATCCGATAATAATACAATATTACGGATCCAATGGAACTAGTTTCATCGAATTCTGAGACTGTGCCTTGGAAGACTATTTTTAAATATCGATTTAAACGATATAGTTTCAAAACTGAACAAATTAGTTCCAAATTAAATTCTAAAGCTTTCATTATCTTCAGTATTGCAAAATATAAATTTTCTAAGCCATCAAATTATTTTTAACAAGCTTAAAACTGAAGATTCTAATTTTTACCCAACTTCAATAATTTAATTTAATAATTTAATTGTCAAGTTCATATCTAAAATTGAACTTCAAGTTTAAAATAACTTCAATATTTAAAATAATTAAATACTTCATTTTCAAATGCTAAAAATTCTGGGTCGTCACATCCTTCCCCCCTTAAAAGAATTTCGTCCCTAAATTACAAGTTAGGAAGAATGATCCTTAACCCGTTCATCATTTTCGCAAAACAAATAGTTTATCAACTTTTTGTCAACACAAATATCTTTATTAAAGATCCATTATCAATTCAACTTACTTTCCAAAGTGTTCCATAGTTTCCAAACAACATTGTTTACTTCACAATTTAAACTTAAATGTAAAATTTAAAATTTTCTCAAAATTTTTTTTAACTCCTTAAATTTTTTAAAGATTTCGCCAGCATCTCCTTTGCGCGGCTAGCTCGGTGCGACTACAAAATGCCACCACGGGCCTCCAAATTCAAAAAGAAAACGAAAAGCCAAGCTGCTAGACAAGAAAATCATCAAATTTCATACTGAAATTCAAAATACATACCTTTTCGATCAATTTCAAATTTATCTTCGAAAATCAAATCCCAATTCCTTTCCCTTTATAATATCTGTATGCTATTTAACAACCATATATAATTTTTATATTCAAAAATCATTTTGCACATTCCATTACAAAAGTTTGAATAGTTACTTTTTATACCATTTTACTTCACTATTGAAGTTATATATCCCTTTTTATTCAATCTTACATTTTCAATTTCATTTGAATTCAATCCACTGTTTCAATTCTATTTGGATTCAATTTACCTTTTGAATATTGAATTTTATTAACTATCTTTCGTTCACAACTGATTCATCTCACTATTTTAAATTAGTTTCATTTACTAATCGATTACAAATTCCAATTCATTTTATCTCAAACCATTTTTTTATTTCCACCTTTACTATCTTTAGTTCACTTCAAATTAATTTTACAACTTCATTTTATTTCACACAATTCAAATTGGTTTTCAATATTTAGTTTCAATTCCAGTTTTATTACTTTATTCATTCCCAAAAATTGATTTTCAGTTCACCATTTTAGTTTTCAACCACTTATATTTAAAATGGATTTCAAATTCCATATGAATTTAGTTTATTTCAAACCATATTTAATTTGTCACTCCTTCAATTATTATTTTTTCATCTTCAATTAGTTTCACTTACTAATTTCATTTCAATACTTGGTTTCATTTAGTCCAATCTTGACAAATTTTCCACTGTACTTTGTTTATTAAAATCAAATTAAGTTTCCAAGCTCAATTATATTCTATAAATGTTTTATATAGGATGCCAGTGTCTTTTCATATTTGCAAAATTATTGTTGAAATCAATTCAAATTATCTTTTGAATTCCCAAAACAAAACCCAGTTTGCAAATAACTTCCATTTAAAATAGTTTGGTAGCAATTCCTCTCTTGGAAACCCGAAAATGAACGTTGATGATGCTGCAGTCATCACCGAAGTTATTTTCCAACGACCGGAAAGAGTTTAGTGTTTTTTATCCCTTCAAAACACTTTTCCAAAACCTTTGAAAACCATTTCCAAATCAAAAGGGATTTAATTTCCAAAATTTCAAATCCTTTCAAAAACATTTCCAAATAATTTTCTGGAATTCTATTTCAAATTATAACTCACTTTTACAATTTTCATTTACAAATCCAATTTGTATATAAATTTATTTCTTAGCCTTTGGTTATGTTTTCAATTTCTTATTCAACAATAATGATAATAATGTAATATTATCACCTCTTAACATCCAAGCAACCATATAATACTATAATAATTACAGAATAATTTTCCATTTATATACAAAAATAATTTGGGTAAAATTATTTTAATTGCTCGATTTTAAAATAATACTGTGTCGGTTTATCTTGTTTAAGAGTTTAAAAACCCCTATTGATACAGTTGGCCGAACTGCACCGAGCAGAATCTATAAAGAGTCAACGAATAAGTCAACAGAATATAAAACAATTTTATATTCACTAACAAATACGCGCTCATATCTATTATTACACTCAAACTCATTCTAGAGTACTACCGACTCTATCTCTAATGAGTAATCCCCACCAGAACCAAGGTTGTCGCTTAACCAAATGCTCTGATACCAAAATTATAACGACCCAATTTTTCGAGTTCCGAAAGTCGACATCAATACATCCACCGTACCAAATGCCACACAGTCGAATGCCGAAAAACCAAACCGTTAGGGTTAAAGAAGAAGAGGATAGAAGAAGAAATAGAAACAATTAACAGAATCTCACATTTCGCAGCAGAACAAGTATAGTAGATAAATAAATAATCTTTAAAACAAAGAACTATATTAGTTTTACATACATCGCATTAGAGTTTACAATGACACCATTCAACACTAGGCATTTACAACAACTAATCCATATTAAAACTATACCTGCAGCAACCCCAATGCAGCGGACACTACATAGTATAAGTGATACGTCTCGCCATCCAGCTTGAACTCCAGATCTCCACAACAACTTCTTGACTTCGCTCCCGAATAACTGATAACCTGACTCTAGGCTGCCGTGTGGAAAATTATGGGCACCTAGAGTTTATAAAGGGAACAATAAACTCTAGGTCAGTCATGGGACTTAAAAAGAGTTATTTTCACAAAGAAAGGAAAAGAAATCCACAATGCCTTTGGAAAATGAAACTACCATAAGACCTCCCGGCACATACAATATGCAATCGCACACTTAGGGGAGATTTCTCCTTATGATAATCGAACATGCTTGATACGCAAATTCTTTTTGATATTATTATTATTGCATAGTGTGGCAAACATTTGGAAGTATAATATAAACCTTAGCCAGCATATGTACCATTATAGTATGCCTACTATAGCTACCATATTATATGGCAGGTTCTACAACTAAAACCGTACAAGGAGCGTAATGATAATTGGATTTCCAACAAACGGTCAGGCTACGGAATTTCTTGGGCCACATGGGTACGCCTCTGGAGTGATGCCCCGAGAACCTAACCGAATCTCTGCCAACACAAGGCCGAGTTACCTCTGTAACTAGGTAACTATTACTCGAGTATGTCATCCCCCGGTTGTTTGCGACCTTTATCCGAGGATCCTCAACCACAAAACAACAACCACAAAGTATAATAAATTTGCAGCAGCCACATAGGTTAAATATATGGGCTCCATACCATGATACCACCCTTTTCCAGAAGGAAATGACATACCCTAAAGGGTGCGACCCTCATAACCTTATCGCATTCTTCCTATTTTGACCATTTCCGGGGTGTGAGGTCCGACGAAGTCTCGTCCACAAAGCTACACTTTTCACAAAGTCGTGCTTCGATTAACAAATGATCAGCAGCACTTCGTATGCCACATTACCAATTTGGGAATATATCACTAGTAACCATCAACTACAAAACCCCTGAGCTCGTATGTCTCAGAGAAGGGTGTTAAGCTAAGAGAATAAATTCTCCGCCACCAACAGAAATGTATTTGATAGAAACCAGCTTTACATCTCAAAGTGTAACGTAAGACACACATCCATACAGGTCCATTTCGGGATCGAACGGAACTGAAGGCACTTCAAAGAAGTCCTTGCAAATCCGGATACTCACTAATCACGTCCGGAATCCCCATCACAAAGGGTGACAAAATCTCTATACCGAAGCAACTCGGTGCAGAGAGATTCGACATGTAATCCTTTCGCTTTCGAAAATACCCGGTCTTCAACACCATCTTCAAGTGCAATCCTATTCCATCGTATTATTATTCGGAATGGGCTTTATGAAACAAAGTCCTCTCTCGGCTAATCCGAAAAATGAGTGCTTATTTTTTTAAAATATGTGATCTTTCAGATTTCAAACAAATCACAACAATTTTCACTTTGATCATTAAAAAAAAGATCCATCACAATCACAAAGGTTCGATGTGGGTATCGAACATCCATTTGGAATCCAACCCCCGGTCGCATCGAAATTTAAATGCCATTTAAAGGCCAATATTGATAGTCGATCATTTAACTATCAATCTATATTCACAATAATAACAAAGATTTCAAATAATTTTTTCCAAATTATTTATTTTCAAAATATCTTTGCAAGATATAATTTTAATACTTCAAACATTTGAAAACAAATTCAAATCACTTTTCACCTTTCAATCTTTTGAAAACAAATTTCAAATCACTTTCTTCTCACGGAATACATTTCCAAATATGTATTCACTTCCACTGGAAATCTGCCGAGTTTGAATACTTTAAAATAATTTAAATTACTTATCCCAACACAAATACTTCGAAATATTTAACGTAAATACTATTTTAAAAATACTTTACTTTAGAATATTCATTACGAAAATATTATATTAGTATCTCAGATAAAACTTCGAGTCCAAACTAATTTTAAAACAAAATTAGTAGATAGAATATAAATATTCAAATAACTATTTCTAAACCAAATATCAATTAAATCTTTAAAATAATCCCTTCTATACTTAATTAAATAAATCTTTACTTTAAAGATTTAAAAAAATTCCCAAAAATAATTTCTTCAACAAAATTCTTTTAAAAGCAAACCTAGAACTTTTAATTTTATTTCAAAAGCTATTTTAAAAATATACTTGGCTTTTCAGGGAAAGTACACCTTCCATTCTAAAATGGTTCATTCAAATCAATTTATAAATCTTTCTAGATTTATTTTAAATTTACGTTCCAAAACCATAAATTCCTTTCCACATTTTTTTTTAAAATAAAACAATATTAATTTTTAAAACAAATTTCCGTTTTCCGTTTTAAATTCCCATTGTGAATTCACATTCCCAAATATCCACCGATATATGATTTTTAAATCGATTTCAAAGATCATTTACAAACACCAAATCAATTTCCAAATTGATTTCAAATTTTATTTTAAACACTATGTCAATTTTCATATTGACTTCCCAAAGATTTATTGTTTTAACACCAAATCAATTTCAAATCGATTTCCCAATTTATTTCTAAAACACCAAATCAAATTTCCAAATTGATTCCTAAAATTTATTTCAACTCCAAATTAAATCCCATGTTTAATTTCCAAATTTATTTCCTTTTTTAAATAAATTCCTTTATCGCTTTCAAACTATTTAAAATCCGTATTTTAAAATAATTTTTTCAACTATTAAACAATATTACTCAAAACCAATTTATTAAAATCCTTTCCTATATTTTGGAATCTATTCGATAAGTTTCCAAAAACAAAACTTTAGCTATTTAAAATTTTTTCTTTTAAATTCACCCAATTCTTTAAATGAATTTATTATAAATTTTATACTTGAATTTCAAAAATCCAATTTTATTTAATTCTGATATCCTATGATACCAAAAATATATTCGGCTAACTTATAGCCTCCAACGGTTTCTATCACAAATATAATCACACAGATTGTAAATAATTAACACAATATATGAAACAAATTCAATATTCGAGGAATCCAGTTGGATTCCTCCAACCAGTTTTACCTGCATCCACAGATGTTAGCACAACAATTAAATACCCATTCCACTTCGAGGTGGAATATCACGGTATATGGGATTTAAATAATATCATCCGCTATTATGCAGCGCATAGGGTCTCATCCGTTACATAATGTTGGAAGTCAATCACTCCAAATACATATATAATACCAATTCCACTTCGAGGTGGAATATTGTGGTATATGGGTTTAATATAATATAATATCATCTGCTATTATGCGGCGTATAGGGTCTAATCTAATACAACTGATGATAATTTATCATCCAAGTACACAATCAACAATTTTAAATTTAGCTATCACAATTCAACAATCAATCAATAACTGAAATTCCAATTTTAACTTGAGTAAGAAGATCTCACCTGTGCCTTTTTTTTGCAATCCATTTTTCCCCTCGACTATTATCTCCAAATTTTGGACCTTGTATAACAATTATACAATTTCATTAATATTTGAACAATTGGACAATTAAATTTCCATTTGATAATTTTAATTAACTAATATTTTTTATTCAAACTGATAATTTCTCTTTTAAAACCTTTTGTAACATAAATAAATTAAATCAGTTTATTTTAACAAATTAACCACATATATATTATTTTAAAATCACTGGTAAATTTAAAATGCGTATATGAATATATATATATATATATTCGTTTATATCCTTATTTACTATTTTTCAAATTTACAGAAATCCTATACTTACTGTAAAAATTAAAAATCGTGCTCATATGTTCAGACCTATATGTAAAAAAAATGTTAATACCTTACTGGCCAAGATTCGAATGAACCCAAGATATACGCCTCGACTGTTGATCCATCTTGACTCAACGGCTAACCTCAATTCGTGACATGCTCAGGCGAGCCACCACCACCTACTCCATATCGCGATGCCGCTTTGCTCCGCTTCACGCACGCGCGCGAGCGCACGACCCTACTAACTTCACATCGCAACCGTTGCCCTTTGACCCATTCGAGCTTGCCTCACTCGCTACCCAGATCTACCCGTCCCTCCTTGCTTTGTGCCATTACTGCACATCGATGTCAGGTGAGCCGCCGCCACTATTTCATAAGTCGAGGATTTCGATTGCGTGCCTTGATTGCGATGCCTTATCGCGACCCCTGCGTCTTCAATTTTGCCGAGCCCCATTAATCCTTTTCGAACGAAGTCAATTTTTTTTCCTTTTTCTCTGATTTCGAATTTTATGAGGAATAACGTAGTATATGGTTTCCATCAATTCGATTTCAAAATTAATAAAGGAATGCGGCCATTTTCGTTTCTATAGATTTGGAAAGAAAATAGTCTCGCTTGCCATTTGAATTTGATTTTTACTTTATTTTTTCCTTTTCTTAGAAACGAACGCGTGTTTCATTTTCCAGAGAAAACGAAACAAGTGTTGTTCAAGAGGACACATGTTCGAAGAAACGTGTAATTTGCCCTGTAAAATTATATAAATATATATATATATATATATATTTGATTTAAATTGAAATTCAAATCGGCCTCGATAAACGCAACTCAAAATTTCGATCTCCAATCGAAGCATGCCACCAGGCATTTATAATGTTAAACCCCTATTCCAAACGCAATGGAAAAGGTTCCGAGTCCAAATTCGGTCGTATGGAGAAGACAGCTTTTTGAACCAAGTTATTAAATTGAATTTTCAATATAATTTCAACACGTTTGCTTATCGTACGGTCAAACGATCACTCCAAACACTACGAAAATTGAAATCCGTTAATAATACAGTATTACGGATCTAGGAACTGGTTTCATCGAATTCCGAGACTGTGCCTCAGAAGGCTATTTTTAAATATCGATTTAAAAGATATAATTTCAAAACTGAACAAATCGGTTCCAAATTAAATTCTGAAGCTTCCATTATCTTTAGTATTTCAAAATACAAATTTTCTAAGCCATTAAATTATTTTTTACAGGCTTAAAATTGAAGATTCAAATTTTTACCCAATTTCAATAATTAAATTTATTAATTAAATTATCAAATTCATAGCTAAAATTTAAGTTCAAGTTTAAAATAACTTCAATATTTAAAATAAATTAAATATTTCGTTTTCAAATGCTGAAAATTCTAGGTCGTCACACATCTATCATGAAATACCAATGCATAAAACTTATTTAAAACCCGAGATAACTCGTGCCTTACTTACGAGTTCTATCTTGTTATATTCAACACTTATTTCACAAATTAAACCCTAAGTACTCTTAATTAGTTTCAATGGTCTAGATATTTAAATTATACCATTCCAGCCTAATGATTCACATTTCAATCTATAAAGAATTATTGTACATTCCAAATCGAAGTGGTTTCGGGTATTTACTGATACCCGACCCCAGTCTCTTTGAATCCAGTGTCATCTTTAATCCAAGTTGTTTAAGTGAATACAATTAAATTTTAAATACAAGATGTCACTTTTACACAGTAATTCATCATTGATAGATAACTACATTATCATTGTTCAACCCAAACATATTATATCAAAAAACATCACAAATCACATATCAGAGACATCAACTAATCTAAGGCATACAATATCATTCAATCATTCACAAGCAAGATTGATTAGTCACACCATTTCTAATTAGTTTAAATAAATTAAATTAATTACTTAATCACCTATAAAATCCTATTTACTTAACATTAATTAATTACAACCCAATTAATTAATCATCCTTTAATTTACCCATTAATTATCCATAATTACTTCCATTAAGAAAATATCCCATTGGTTAATTATCCTCAGTTAATAACCTTTAATTATTAATTAATTTAACCTTTAATTACAAATTAAATTAATTAATCCTTAACAAATTTATCCTTTAGTACTTAAATTATGTATTTATCATTTAAATAATTATTCTCTAATTACTTACATTAATCAATCTCTAATTACTAACTAATTAATCTATAATTAATTAACTTATAACCCTTAATTATTAATTAATTAATCCTTAACCATTAATTAATTAATTTCTCTTTAATTACTTAATTAATTAATAAATTTTAATCATCCAAACCTTAATTAAAAGATAAGTCATTTATCTTAATTAACTTCTTAATTATCATTCAAAATCTTATTTAATAAACCTGGGATTTAATTATCATTAATCTATAATTTAACTTAAGATCTTTAAGTCTAATAAAACATTTTATTTCCGTAATTACTTTTTGATTACACTATTAATTAAGTTTTAATTTAACTTAAGAATCAACCTACTTAAGTTAAAATAAAATATACTGCTTTAACTAATAAATATTTAAACAACATCATTATTTAAAAGAATAGGTTTAAGAAATTAGTTTTTTTACACTTGATTTTGTTTTAACCTTTAAACTTGATAATTTTTAATATTTTACCCGAGACCGATCTTGTAACGACCCAGAATTTTTATAATTTAAAATTTGAATATTTAATTAATTTTAAATATTAATTAGTGAAATTTATAAGTCGAATAAATTTTATTTCGAATAATTGGATTTAATTGGATAATTAAATCGATAATTTAATATGTGGAAATACAGAAATAATTGAAAATAGGGTTAAATATGATTGAAAATGATTTGTAAAATTTTATTATATCATATTGAAGCTAGAACGATATTTTAGAACTTTTAAAATCGAATTAAAAGTTTATTTGTGAAAATTGAATATTTTAATATTTAATTATCGACTGAAAAATAGCCAATTTTCGAACAGTCTCAGAATTGGACGAAACTAGTTCCATTGGATCCGTAATAATTAGTTATTATCGGATTTCAAATTTCTTAGCAAACGGAGTTATCGTTTGATCGTGGCAGCTCGAAACGCATTGAAATTGTTTTAATTTTAATTTGGCGAGTTAAAATAGCCATTTTTCAAAAAGTCTCAGATTTCGACGAAACTAGTTTCATCAGATCCGTAATGTGATATTATTGTAAGGTTTCAAATTTTGTGTCAATTGGATTTTCCGTTTGTCCAGTGCAAGCTAAAACGCCTAGAAAATCGTTTAATCGGTTTAATTTTAAATCGATCGTTTAATTCCATATCTCGCACAGATGATCAAATTAGCTTCCGAAACCTGTTCCATTGTGTCCGAAAAGCAGGGTAAACCCTAGATACGCTAGTTACCGCAAGTAAATCGGAGTTTGGAAAATCCAAAATGAATAGTGTTTCGATAAAATTCTATAAATAGGCTCCTTTATTCACAAATAAAAAAAATAAGGCTAGGGTTTAACAGAGCCGCCGCCTCCTATATTACCAACGGCCGAAAATCACCAATATTCTTCCCCAATTGTCTTCCAATCCATAAATTATTTCTAGAATCTTTCAACTGGAAAAATGTTAAGCACGTCGAGATCCTTGTTTTCAACGGCTATGATGGGAAATGGAGTTTTGGATTGTCACGAATTTGAGTTTGAAGTGGCCGGCTTTGGTCACGTTTTTCGAGGAGATGAGGGCACTAGGGGCGTGCGGTCACTGGCCGGTGGAGGCTCTGGGGGAGGCGCGCGTGGTGGGGGTCATTGATCATGGTAAAAGTCGTCGTCGTTGCCGTGATTTTCAACCCTAATTTCGTATATGGGTTCGGCTATTCCTGTAATGAATTGCGTGAGGGAGAGGAAGAAGGGGGGGGGGGGGTGTTCGGCGGCCCAGATCTCATCAGGTGGAAATGCATGGCATTGATATGAAGAAGGTTGTAAAATAAAAATGGAATTGAAATTTAAATTATATTTTAATTTGTATAATGTTTAAAACATCGTACCTTTGTCATACGAGGTCCGTTTCGGACGAAACTTTTTGCATTGCGTTCGTATCGACGAGCACTACGCGACGCAACTGGATTGGAGTCGTTTGGAGCTAGCGAAAATTTTAGGTAAAATTAAACATCCGTTTAATTTTATTCGAAATAAAACGCTGGAATAGAATTTAAATCAAGGTGAGAACTTCTCACTCAATCGAATCGGTTTCGATTTATATTTTTAATAGTTAGATTTAAAATATCTGAATGCATGTTTGAATGATGATTGTTATCTATTGATTGTTAAAATAGACATTATGCGCCGTTAGTAAGCGGATGTTATTTATTAAAAACATATACCGCGAATATTTCATAAACAGTGAAATTGGTATTATATATAATAGCAATATATATATATTGGCATATGTATATATTGCAGTTGTTGATTTCCCACATTGTATAGCAGATGAGACCCTATTGCGCCGCCTATTAAGCGGATAATATTATAAATCCCATATACCGCGATAATTCCGTACTGGAGCGGAATTGGTATTGTGCTAATGTTTTTGGATGCAGGGAAATAGGTTGGAGGGATCCAACTGGATTCCTCAACTGTATTGATTTATTTACAGATATTTTAATATTTGTTGATTATCATATCGATATATGATATTTGGATGTCGTGATTGACTATTTGGTGCTGCTGCATCATCAGATCCATTTTTGAAGTTTTAAAATAATGATTTTTAGTTTTTAAAGGAATTTTTAAAGTGATTTTTGAAAGTATACGTTTTATTAAATTTTGAATTGTTAAAATAAATAAACGTTAAAATTTTAATGTTATAAAAGTATGATTTTTATGAAATGTAAGTGAAAAGTGATTTTTGAAATAAATAGTGATTAATTTATAAAATGGTTTAATTGAGAATTTTGAATTATTATAAACGGTTTATATAAAAGATTATAAAATTGATATTTATAAATTAAAAATACTGGAATTATAAAACGAGTTTTTATAAGTAATAAAGTGAAATAAAAAATGGATTTCATAAGTGAATTGAGATTTATAAATTTATGAAATATGAATATATAAAATGGATAGATTTTGTAAAATATAAGATTTATAAGTAATCAACTTATAAGTGGGATTTTGGCATTTAAAATGAGATATAAAAAGGATTTTTATAAATGGAAATTTATAAAAATATAAATGGAGTTTATAAATCCGAAATAAATTGAATTTGATAAGTTGGATATAGGAATTTATGAAAGGAATTATATTCACGATTTTGGACAGTGAATATATTATTAAATGAAATGGATATGTTTTTTGGGAAGGAACATTATGAAATGAATTTAATGATTTTAAAGACGTTTTAAAATGCATTAAGTATCGAATACATAGATTTCAACATTCATTGTTGAAATAGACGTTTTCGAGAAATAGAAGGAAATGGTAAATGGTTTCCGAAAGGAAATGTTTTGTATAGTATTGGGATTTATATATCTATTTAAACTTTGAATCCCTATACTAGTGATTTTGGGTCGTCGTAACGATGTTTTACGTAACAATTGTTTTGGCCCAAACAAATGTGTTTAAGAGAATGATTTCTTAAAGAATGAAATATATACTTAATTTTCGATTTAAGTATATTGAATATTTTCTAAGTATTGAAAATAAATGGATTTGTGATGTACTTATTATTAAATAAGTATGGAAATATTTTTCCAATGTGAAATGAACGTTTTAGAATTATCCTTGTAAAGATAAATTGAAAGTGAATATTTGAAATCGATTGAAAATCGTATCTCATAAATATTTCGGGATTATAAATTCACTAAGGAATTTATAAAAGAAAGGGGAAATTGTTTAAAAATAAACGTTGATTTATTTTTGAAGTGTGGGAATTGATTTACGGATTTGGAACGTAAATATAAAGTAAATCGGTAAGGATTTATTTAATTGGTTTAAATGAACCATGTTGAAATGAAAGTATTTCCGAGTAAGGAAAATGATTGAAATTTGTTTTCAAAAGTTGATAAAGTATTGAAAAGTGATTTGAAAATTGGTTTTCAAATGTTGAAGTGTGGAAAATTTTATATCTAGTAAAGATATTTTGGAAAGTAAATAATTTGAGAAATTATTTGGAACTTGGTGATGTTGAGCACGCCTATTGATAGTTAAATAATCCGACCATCAATATTTACCTTTAAATAGGTATTTGTTGAGATTTGTTTGAATTTGAATGCCACACTTATTTTTGAATAAGCGCTCACTATTCGGGTTAGCCGGGAAAGGACCTTGGGGTCGTATAACCCATTCCGAGTATGTGATACGTCGTTATGGATTGCATTTGATGACCGGTGTTGAAGACCGGATGTTTGTGAAAACGGAAGGATTACCGTCGAGTTACTCTACATCGGCTGATCTCCGATATAGAGTTTTTATCACCCTTAGTGACGGGAAGTCCGGTCGTGATTAGTGAATATCCGGATTGCAAGGACTTCTTTGTAAGTGCCTTCGGTTCTGTTCGATCCTGGAACAGACTTGTATGGATTGTATGTCTGACATTACAAATCGAGATATAAAGCTGATTTCTTTCAAATATATTTCTGTTGGTGGTGGAGAATTTATTCACTTAGCTTAACACCCTTCTCTGAGACGTACGAGCTCAGAGGTTATATAGTTGAAGGTTATTAGTGATATACTCCCAATTTGGTAGTGTGGCATGCTGAGTGTTGCTGTGAAATGATCATTGGAGATAGGATCATTTATTGGATCATTTATCTTGGTGATCATTTCTATGATCATTTGTTGACCTAAAGCACAGCTTTTGTATAAAGTGTGGCTTTGTGGACGAGACTTCGTCGGACCTCACACCCCGGAAATGGTCAAAATAGGAAGGATGCGGCAATGTTATTAGGGGGTAGCGCCCCTTTAGTGTATGTCATTCCTTCTGAATAGAGGTGGTATCATGGTATGGAGCCCAGATATTTAACCTATGTTGTTGCTGCATATTTTGTGGTTGTTGGAAATCGAGGATCCTCGGATAGATCAGTTACGATCGGGGGATGACATAGTCGTGTCAGTAGTTACCCAGCTAGGGGTAGCCCGGCCTTGTGTTGGCAGAGATCCGGTTTGGTTCTCGGGAACGTCCTTCCAGAGGCGTTCTCATGTGGCAATGGGAAGTTCCTTGGCCTGACCATTTGTTGGAAATCCAAAGAAACAATACGATCTTGTACAGTTTTAGTTGTAGAACCTATCATTCACTTATGGTGGCGCCCCACTGTTTGGATGATAGCTATAGTAGGCATACGATAATGGTCGTATGTTGGCTAAGATTTATATCTTTGCTTTCGAAATGAATTTTTCCTACACTATGCACTAGTAATAATATCAAATGTTCTTTTTAATGCGTATCAAGCATCTTTGACTATCATAAGGAGAAATCTCCTCCGATTCTGCGTTTGCATTGTGTGTGTGTGTGGGAGGCCTTATGGTAGTCTCATTTTTAAAAGCATTGTGAATTGACTTTAAAAATATTCTTCTATTTTGATTTTAAAGATAAATCAACTGTTTTGAGTTCTCACACCAGTCACATGACTGACTCGGAGTTTATTGTTTTCCTTCCTAAACTCTGGGTGCCCACCAATTTCCACACGGGCAGTCAAGAGTTAAGGTTTATCAGAATATTCCGGAATTCAGGAGTTGCTGGAGGCAAGCTGGATGGCATGGCGTATTACTAGTATATCATATTTCTTTCCGCTGCATGTTGTTGTTGTACACTCTGATGATGTAATGTAATGTAATATGATGTAATGTAATAACTGATATAGTTCTTTGTTTAAAGATTATTCATTTATCTATTATATGTTGTTCCGCTGCGATTGTGAGATTTTGATATTGTTCTGTTATTTCTTTCTGTTCCGTTCTTTTCTCTTTATTTTCTATCGTTTTCTCTCTTCTTCTACCTTTTTCTTTTTCTTTAACCCTAACATTTCGGTTTTTCGGCAACGAAAAATCGCATACGTTACAGATCTATATTTTCTTGTACCAAACCCGAGCTTCTCTTCTAAATCAACATCTCATGAACCACTTTGTGCAAAGCACCATCCTACCCGAAGTCTAATCCTTCTTCTCCGATGCCCCAAAACACCCAGCATCCTCCTAATACAAGTAGCACACGTGCACGTGTACACTTCATCTGGTCGGCTTCGAATCACGCTCCAACCATCCACACATCGACGATCTGTCACTGAGTCGACCCGACCATCTAAGTCGACGAACCACTCGCAAATTCAAAATCGAGCAAATGAACAACTGCCGACTCCAGAACCCATCGCCGAGATCCACCTCGCCATGCCATCTCCGACCACTAGAGACCCCGTCCTCTTGCCAGAATCTTTGCCTGACCTCTATCTTCCTTTTTCTCCACCTCCGGTCCACCTCAACACTATCACGCGCCGCAAACACCCAGTAAACAAACCCGACCAAAACTCAACCTAAAACCCTAAATCGACTCCGTTCATCTTCCTCAGTGCTCGATAAATCCTAACGCCGTATTCCTACAACAGTCGAGTCCCGAGCCTCCTCCAGCAGTGACCCCGACCATTCAAGTCTCGTCTATCACCAAAAAACACTCGAAACCCAATTTCTGATCAACATGCAATATCTCATGATTTATAAACTTAAAATTCATGATTACATTCTTAAAAATCCTAGTTTTCGAATAACGAAATAGATTATATACATGAAACTAGAATTCTTTTAAATCAAAATTTTGATATGATTTGAATTTCACTGTTCTTCTTCCTTTTTATTAAAACTACCATCAGATTCTTACAGAAAATATTTTTAAACCAATTATCTTATTATTACGAACAAATTTTGTTTATATATCAAACATTTTAGAAGATTAGGGGAGGAGAGATTGATTTTGAACTTTTTTCAAGCCTAAGAATTTAAGAACAGAGAAGATGTATAGGACCACAGACATGCACACAATATTAGCCTACATATATACATGCATTCATATTTTTATTCATGCAAACCCTTATCATTACTTTACTTCAGGAATTTTATTACATGATCAGGATTTTTTTAAACAGATTTAAACTTTTAAATAATATTGCTTACTCACCTGTATAGATGTTGAACAGAGAGGTTGAAGCAGTTTTGAGATTTTGAAAACTTGAATTGCTTGGATTTGAAACTGGAAAGCTTTGATCTTTTAAAAACTGAAACGCTTTATTGTTTGAACTGGAAATCCTTGTAAATCTAAAGCTAGTTGTTGAGAAGATTTAGCTTTGAAAACCGAGAAGATTGAGCTTGCTGATTTCTTAATTAAATTTCTGGTTTGAAAATAGTTTTACAGGTTTTATCTTGAGTCTGAATAATTAACAGGCTTTGAGTTTTCTGGTATAGATGTTTTACAGGTTTGTTTTGAGCTTTGAGAAGAAGATAGGAAATAAAAAAGAAATGAAGAGAAAAGAGAGAGATGTGTGTGTGTGTGTATATATATATATATTTATTTAATTACGATTTATTAAAAATAAAAGGAAATAAAAATAAAAAGTGACACTTGTTAAAAAATCTAACATTTGTCATTTGGCTTTTTATTCATCTTACACTTGTTACTAATATGATTTAATCTATTAACACTTGTAATTATACAATTTTATAATTATTTTTAAATGTTAGTATGAAGCTTTTGTATTCATTTTACTATATAATAAATACTTTCTTAATTTATATAAAAAAAGGTCTTTTAAAAGAAAATAAAATAAAAACCAATTATATTCTAAATAAAATCACATATAATACATTTTTAAATCCAAAATATATTTAAGACATATATCTTTTAAATTTCAAATTTAAATCCAAATTCAAATTCAAATTCAATTTAAAATCCAATTTAAAATCAACACAAATATATATAGATATAAATATTTATTATCAGATCTATTTGTTCAATCTATAAATCAGTATTTCTATTAATTAACCCAGTTAATTATCAATTAACAAATACTCCAATATCCCAGTTATCACATTTCTCCGCCTTTTGAATCTTTTCGTCCTCGAAAAGGAACGAAGCCAGAATTTATTCAATAACTTAAAACCAGATAAATTATTCTTTGACCATTTTTAAAACACTTTTAAAATCCACATAATATTATTAAATAGTTTTTGTTAAAACACTTTTTGTAACTCGATGTTTCAACCAGTCCATCCATGTTCTCATAGAAATTCGGTCATACGTTGATCAGGCGTAGGACTGAAAATCTATAAGTACTTAGTAGACCCATTTTCAACACCCAGTGAAAATACTTGGAAAACATTTTTGAAAACTTTCGAAGATATAGAAAACATTTTTGAAATAGAGGAAACATCTTTGGTGAGAATGCTCTGGAAATCATCACTCCCTCCATGGTTGCAGTTAACCCAATGGTGACGTTGCCATCCTGGTAAAATCCGTAGATAACTGCAGGCACTGCGTGCACCTCAATTATGGCATAGAACCCACGACAGATCGCAGTTACGTCCCGGTTACATTGCCATCATGGCAAAAGTCCATGTAACTCTAGGCATCAGCGCCCTCGATTTTCGTTGCCAAATCAAAGTTCACCACTCCCACATAGGTTGCAGACTACATCAATCAAGTCCCAATGTAGCCTTAGGCTCTCATGGCCTCCCGACTTTCACTATGTCTCCATAGGTCACAGTTTATCGATGTTACGTTGCCATCATGGAAAAATCAAATGTAGACTTTCGGCTCTCACGGACACACGACTTCTGCTATGGTCCACAGTAAATTACAGTGACATCAAGTTACGTTGTCGTCACAACACAACTCAAATGTCTCTGTAGGCGTCAACACCCTTGACTTTCGCTACCCACTACACATAATCCTCAGGAACTTCAGTTTGTCCGGACTTCCATCCAGGATTCAATTTAGAGCCTCCCCCTTAGGGCTCAAGGCGGACCCACCCCATGGATATCCTAATGAAGTTCGTTCCAGTGGGAGCGCCGTTTTCCCCAGAGCCAATCTCGAAAAACTTTATACTATACTCTTATAGTATCTTTCAAATCATACCCTTTACGATTTACATCAAAATATCCTTAACACAAAATCAACATCTCAAATCGACAGTTCCAAACTAGGATTTTCAAATTTCCTAAATTTGATTTTTCCAAAAATCAAAAGCCTTTCCAAAATCCATATGTTCCAAAACCTTTTTTCCAAAATCATTCTCATAAAACAATATATATATAATCTTGAAAAATCTTTGGATCACTTCATACTTGTATAAATTTCCTCTTTTATACTTTAAATATTTTCAAAAATCCTTTCTTTTGGTTCTAGCTTCAACATAAGGGAAGCATATCATATATAACACATATATATAGCTTTACTATGCAACATCAACATTCAAATTTGATTCTCTTTTATAAAGTTACTTACCATATCACTTACTCTTCAAAAAGCGAATTCCAAAAAATATCCAACTTCCATCTTACTTCATATATATTTCTCAAAATATACTTTTCTTTCAAAAATCATCTTTCATTTCTATCAAAATTTCCAATATCAATTTCATTTAAGCACGTATGATGTACATATACCATCCGCACGAAATATCAAATCTGATCGCTCACTCGATCGCACAATTTCACTTCCAAACTAGTATCTTCCACCCGATTTCCTACCGCGGACTCAGATCTGGTTTCTTGATCAGAAACCGTCATTCTCCTTGCATAGCCTAACTATGATAGAGTACACCCAGAATCAGTCAAAAATCCATTGTAACGACCCCTATTTTGGACCATTCAAATCGACAATAATCCACACATGTCAAACTTGAATAATTAAAAATAACAGATTGTAATAAAATTTAGAGAAAATGAAAGCAATCACAGAATCACAGACACAGAAATATCAGAATAACTCGTAGCGGAAATTAAAATACCATAGTAGTTCATGAAACTACTATAACAAAGTCTCAAAACAAATACATAATATCAGTCTGAAAACAAATACAATAGAAATCCCAAATACATAGAAGTTCACTAATACAAGAGCTGAAATAGAACAACTGAAACTGAAATAGATAGATAACTAGATAAGCAGAATCTCCAGCGATTCCTGGCTTTAGAAAGAGAAATCCAAAACTAAGTTGTGAATACTCAGGCTGACCCGAGCATAAAGCAAAATACAAAACATTCGAGTCAGGCCATACATACTTATACAATGTAAACCAACTCAAGTGAACTTTAGTAAAGTACAAGTAACTTAAAGGATGCTTGGGACCGCCCATCCTCTAAGGATCTGTCAAAATATTTACTATGTAGTAATATTGCGCTATTATAATAATGTCTACAGTAAAATAAACTTACTTTAAGATAGCGTCAATGGATTACCCATATAACCCTCGACACGTAATAATCTTAGTAGTCCATCCAGTTTCAGCGTACCTCCAGATCGGGAGGTTACCCTAAATACACCATGGGCTACGGGAGAAAAACAAACTCGTCGTAAGGCTCGCTATGGTAGGTGACACGACACAACAAGACAATGTCAGGGTAGATATACCAGTTACGCACACGGGCAGTGGTAACATAGCAGCCACTACGCCCATTCGGAACACACTCCCAATCAAAATCGGAGGATGGCCATCAAATCAACCAAAAGTAGAGTATAGTATTGAAGAAATGCGTCCGATAGGAGGAATGACCTCACTTGGCCCGAGATTGCTCCTGTTTTAGCCACCTTATGCCAACTCACGGGAGTCGGGTCCATGTAATATGCCTCAATATGATCGTCTCCGCCATCCTACTTCATTTTGAAATCTCCACCACGAACACAATTGTTAAAGTGGTTTTCGGTATCGACAGAGAGTTTGTCCATATCCGATCTCGGTCTCTTTAACAACCAATCGTAATTATAACCGGTGGTTATAAATTTCAAAAATAGTATATATTTCAAAAATCAAATATTATTTCAAATTCAAACTATATTCAAATCAAATAGTATATCATTTTCATGTCAACGTATATTCACCTTTCGAAATCATAATACTTTCAAAGTTATAACTTTTCAAAACCAAATACTTGAAATCATTACACTTTGAAAATCATAACATTTCGAAATCATACATTTGATACCATGAAACATTCCTTTAATTCTTTACATTTTACAAATTTATTCAATTAAACCCAAATTTTCAATTTAATTCAATTCAAACCATCTGTTTCCATTCAATTCAGTTTCCCAACAAACCATTTCAAAATTCAAGTATCATATCTCAAAATATCAACATATCATATCCTTTCAAAACCTCATTCAATTTATTTCTAAATACCATTCCTAATCACATTTCAAAATGGTTTATATTTCAAATCAAATACTTCATTTAAACAATTTTAAAGTGAAGTTATTATGCTTACAAGTCAAATATTCAATTCCCAAAAATTTAGCCTTTTCTGAGTACATTTATTCAGTTAAATACATTAAAACAGTGAAATTTCAGCTTTCCACGGCACTTAGAAAATACCGCGGTAAGATATATTTGAAAACAATTTAATTTAGCAAAGACAGCATTTAAAAACTGCTATAATAGTTCAATTATATTGAAAATCTCATATCAGCCAACTGCAGCACTTATCAAGTGCTACAATAGCCTTTTATTAATTTCATATTTTAGTATAAGTTTCTATAACTACAACACTTACCAAAGTGCTACAATAGCCTTAGTTAAGTTTAGCCTTTTAGTTCACTTGCATCAATCACAGCACTTACAAAGTGCTATAATATCCTTTACAACAGATTCTAAGTTAACTTCAGAAATGATAACATTTCTGAAGTGCTATTAATTAAATTTCCAGATTTTCAATGAAATTCAAGAAATAATTAAACTTCAATTTAAAATATTTTAACTTATAGAATTCATTTTTTTTACATTCAAAATTTTCATTTAAATATCCTTTAACTTATGATTTATAAAGTAAATTTCATACATAAAAGGCAAAATTTTAAATAATTCAAATTTTTAAATAATTCACTTATTAAATTCAAGCATACATATTTCTATTCTTTTCATTTAAAAATAAATTTAATTAACACTTAAGTTTTAATTACCATTTCAAATATAAACTAGATTTCTATTTTATTTTCTTAACTTAACTTTTATTTTTAAACCAAATTTCACATTTCTAAATTAATTTATATTTCAAATTACACTTTAAAGAATTCATTATTTAACTATTTTTAATTCATAGAAAAATCAATAACACTTTCTTAAGTCATTCTAAATTCAAATTTAAATCAAATTATCATATTTTATTTATTTAACTTAAACTCCATTTTTAAATAAAATCACAAATTTCTAAATAAATTTATATTTCAAATTTCAACTTAATCATTTATTTATTTCACTTGTTTAACTTGTAGAAAAATTACTAACACTTAATAAAAATCATTTTTAAATTCAAATTAAATCAAAATATCATAAATTTAAAATTTAAAATACTTTAAAAAAATTCCAGAAAAATATATATATAATAACCAGGGTCTGTATAACAGTTTCTAACCTAGGTCAAGTCATACAGATAATATATCATTTCAATCCGTAATTTACAAAGAAAAACCGGATTCTATCATTTCAAACCCGCAATCCCAATTTAAATTAAAATAAATAAAATCCGCTCAGGTCTATCATTTCAGGCCATAATGTTTTTCCCTATTCTAAAGTCCGTTCGAGTATGTAACATTTCAACCTACGGTGATTCTATTCTACGTGGAACTAGCGGTGTGAGAAACGGAATAAAATAAACAATAGAGCAACATGTTGCAGTATCTGATAATGTGAAAAGTTTATAAACAGGGTTAACATCATATAATTCATATCACAGGCAGGTATAACATGATATAATAATTCTACACCTTCACTTGCTATCAATTCACATTTATTTAAGTATAAATGTCATGAGTGAATACTCACCTTTTTACGCTGGGGATAGCAAATCAAAATACACTGAATAAATCCAAAAAGTATGATATGACACGACTATTGATTCAAGTGAGAAGAGAGAGACAAGATTTGATCTTGTAAACAAACAATAAACAAGGAAATATAACATAAATATTCAATACAAAATACATTGAAATAAGTTGAAATACAAAGCAATAAGGAACAAGACCTTGCCTTTACCATTCAAATGCTTGGCCTAGGACTCTTATGCTCGGCCATATTGTGTTATAGCTCAGGTATGGCATCAATATATGCACGGCAACATGGAGATGTGGAGGGTAGGAGTGTTGCACATGAAGCATACAAAAGGTCAAGGGAAATAGGTGATGTTTGGTCAACACGTAGGCTCGGCCAAAGGCAAGTGGTGCTCCTCCATGCTTGGTTCAGGCCTGGTGATGGTGAAGCTGCAGCCAGAGTTGCTGTAGTTGCTGCTGGTGGTGGTTCTAGGGGGTGGCCGAGATCAATATGTGAAGCGATGGTGAAGTTATACTCGGTTAGATTGGTTTTGGAGTGGAGCTTTGTAAATTTGTGGTGCAAGCATCAATGGATGGTCACAGCCTGATCTTGACAAGGGGGAGGGAGGTGGTGCTGCCGTGGATGATAAGGCGGTGGTCGGTGGTGATGGAGTAGTGGCCGGGCAAAGCTAGAAGAAGTGGAAGGCAAAAATCTAATGAAGAAGAGGATAAAAAGTGGAAAAAAATGGAAGAAGCCATTAACAAAATTCTTTGGCCGTGAGTTGTGAGATGTGAGAAAGTTTCTCACGTGAAAATGAAGAAGAGATACACGACAATACAATAAGAAATGGTCAGTCAAGCAAAATGAAAGGGCAAAAGCAAATGAAAAGGCAAAGGTAAATGAAAAGTCACAAGGAAAATGAAAGCTCTTTGTCCATTCGAATTTCTTATTTCTTTTATTCAAAATAAACAAAAAAATAAAATCAGTAAATAAAATAAAAATGAAAAAAATAAAGTGGAAATGAAAATAAATAAATACTTTTAGGAAAAATATAAAATAATTAAGAAAATAGTTTATTGAATTGAAACTAGAATAAAATTTGTAAACAAAATACAGTAAACATTAGAAAATTATAACTTCACTTTTAAAATGTATAACATTAAAAGTATATACATAATATGTCATGTTACTCAAATATACACAAATTAGAACATGATATGACAAACAAAAATATTATTTATATAAATTAAATAAACAATTTTGGTAAATAAACAATTTACACACAATGGTTTAAAAAGCATAACTTTCACAATATTAATCGGATTTCAACGGAAAAAAAGAGTATTCTTCAAATTTAATTTATTTTCATAATAAAAGATAAAAGTCAAAAAAGTCAAAATTTTAAATTTTAAAAATTTAAATTTAAATTTGACTACATTGACCCAAAATTCACATTTCATGAAAATATTCCATTTATTCATGTTTGAAATACTAATTCACATAAAAATCAAAATTTATATTTAAAACAACAAAAATTTTTCATTTTAATAAATAAAATAAAGTTTTTAAATTAGAAATTTCAATTAAAATAATTAAAATAATTAAAATATAAAATGAAACTAATCAAAAAAAATACAGGGTTGTTACACTCTCTTCCACTCAAAACTTTTCGTCCCCGAAAAGGAATGAGGTATGGGAAAACACAGAAAAAGATAGAATAAAATGGGATTAAGACAAGTTGACAAGAAGATTAAAATTATACCAGATAATATAGGTAAGTTTAACAAGGTGGAGATGATCACAAACATGAAAGAGATCCTCGAGAATCTGATTCACCCTTTCCAATTAACCGTCGGTCGGTGGATGGTAAGAAGTGCTCAGATTCAGATGAGTACCAAAGATTCCAAAAAATCTTTCCAAAACTGACTGGTAAAGATAGGATCACGATCATAAACAATACTGAGAAGAACACCATGGAGACGAACAATCTCTCTCATGTGGATCTTAGACAAGCTAGAAGTAGAACGAGTAGACTTGACCGGAATGAAATAAGCGGACTTGGTCAGTCTATCCATAATAACCCAGATAAACTCAGCATTCTTACGAGTCAAAGTAGTGAGAGGTGCAGCAATCCGAGCAAAATTCTCAATGAATCTCCGGTAATAACCGGTAAGGCTCAGAAAACTACGAATCTCAAAAGGTGTCTTAGGAGTTTCCCAATCCTGTAACAGAATAGGGACAAATAAGAACAACAGAAAAGATAGAATAATTAAAGGACGAAGGAAAAAGAGAAAGAAAGAAAGACTACATTGATTGCAGCGATCTTGACTGGATCAACAGAAACTCCATTACTAGAAACAATATGTCCAAGGAATCAGGCATCATCTTTCCAGAAATGGCATTTAGAAAATTTAGCCTTCAGTTGATGATTTCTAAAAATTTCCAGAACAGAGTTCAAGTGCGACTCGTGTTCTTTCTTGATCTTAGAAAATACAAGGATATCATCAACAAAGATTAGAACAAATTTATTAAACACAGCACGAAAAACACGATTCATCAAATCAACAAAGAAAGCAGGAGCATTAGTCAAACCAAAAGGCATGACTAACCATCCATAGAACCATTCCTCGGTACGGAAAGAAGTCTGGAGAATACTTTCCTCAACAACACTGTGCTGGTGAAAACCTGTGGCAAGATCAAGCTGAGAGAAAACAGTGGCACTATAAAGCTGATCAAACATATCATAGATACGAGGCATTGGATATCTGTTTTTCATAGTGAGCTTGTTCAGCTCCCGATAATCAACACACATCCTCAAAGATCCATCGGACTTGGTGACGATAATCACCGCTGCTCCCCATTCTGAATGGATAGGTCTGATCAGACCTTTGGAGAATAAGTCATCGATTTTCTTTTCCAACTCAACCTTCTCGGGGTGTCATTCTTCTAGGAAGAAGAACTACAGGTCGAGCTCCAGGGATAAGATCAATACGGAAATCAATTTCCCGCTTAGGAGGTAAAGCAGTGACTTCACCAAATACATCGGGATAGAATCTGACCACACGGGTCGAATAAAGATCACCAGGAAAAGAATCCAGAGAATAAATAAAACTGCCAGTAAAATCCTGGGGCATGCGGCACTGAATAATCAAGGAATTCCCTTGATCATCAATAAGATAAACAGACCAGGCTTACAAGAGATACGTGCATCATACCCACCAAACCAATCTGTTCCAAGCAATAGATCAAAAGCAATAGATCGAAGCCAAGAACAAAAAAATCACCACTAAAGCGATGATCAGAATAGAGAAGTTTCACTTGCTTACAAATCCGATTAAGGTTTACAGAACCTCCAATTAGATTTGAAATACATAAATTTACAAAAGCATATTCAAGAGAAAGGAGATGCTCAAACTTATGACACAAATCAACATAAATAATACTATGGGAAGCTTCAGTATCAAATGAAACACGAACAGGATACTGAAATAAAGAAAAATGCCCTAAAGAGTACATTGGTCACCACTAGGAATAGGAGTTGGAGAAGATGCAGAGGTGATAGAAAATATACCAGAAGGCTCAAAAGGATTGCCCTACCCAATATAAGAGTAAGCCTTTCTAAAATGAACAGGCTAAAGATAGATAAATTCACTTGGATGAATATCCTAATGAAAGAAAATACTAACAAGGTAGATTCGAAAGGAAGGGAGTTTAGAAAATTTTCTTACTTTAAAACAAGAAAGTTTATATCAAAATAGTCTTTGAAGAAAAATTCTTTGAAAAATCATTGTTAAAATCAGTTTATACTTTAAAATACGTTCACTCATAAAGAAAATGATTCTGAGGTTGATTTCACTTATTCTAGGGTATTCCTACCTTATCTCTAATGAGTTTTTGTTCCGTAGGCTATGGTTTGGCTAAAACCAAAGCTTTGATACCAACTATAACAACCCCTATTTTGGACCATTCAAATCGACAATAATCCACACATGTCAGACTTGAATAATTCAAAATAACATATTGTAATAAATTTTGGAGCAAATGAAAGCAATCATAGAATCACATACACAGAAATATCAGAATAACTCGCAGCGGAAATTAAAATACCATAGTAGTTCATGAAGCTAATATAACAAAGTCTCAAAACAAATACATAATATCAGTCTGAAAACAAATACAATAGAAATCCCAAATACATAGAAGTTCACTAATACAAGAGCTGAAATTGAATAACTGAAACTGAAATAGATAGATAACTAGATAAGCAGAATCTCCAGCGATTCCTATCTCTAGAAAGAGAAATCCAAAGCTAAGCTGTGAATACTCAGGCTAATCCGAGCGTAAAGCAAAACACAAAACACTCGAGTCAGGACATACATACTTATACAATGTAAACTAACTCAAGTGAACTGTAGTAAAGTACAAGTAACTTAAAGGATGCCTGCGACCGCCCATCCTCTAAGGATACGTTATACTATTTACTATGTAGTAATATTACGCTATTATAATAATGTCTACAGTAAAATAAACTTACTTTAAAACAGCATCAAAGGGTTACCCATATAGCCCTCGAAACGTAATAGTACCAGTAGTCCTCCAGTATCACCGTACCTCCAGATCGGGAGGCTACCCTAAATACTCCATGGGCTATGGAAGAAAAAAAAACTCATAGTAAGGCTCTCTATGGTTGGTGACACGGAACAACAAGGCAATGTCAGGATAGATATACCAAATATGCACATGGGCCGACGGTAACGTAGCAGCCACTACGCACACCTTGGAACACACTCCCAATCAAAGTCGAAGGATAGCCATTAAATCAACCACAAGTAGAGTATAGTATCGAAGAAATGCGTCTGATAGGAGGAATGAGCTAACTTGGCCCGAGATCGCTCCTGAGCCACCTTATACCAACTCACGGGAGTCGGGTCCACGTAATATACCACAATAGGATCGTCGCCACCATCCTACTTCATTCTGGAACCTCTATGTCGTACACAGTTGTTAAAATGGTTTTCGGTATCGACCTAGAATATGTCCATATCCGATCCTGGTCTCTTTAACAACCAATCGTATTATAACTAAAGGTTATAAATTTGAAAAATATTATATATTTCAAAAATCAAATATCATTTCAAATTCAAACTATATTCAAATCAAATAGTATATCATTTTCCTTTCAACATATATTCACCTTTCAAAATCATAATACTTTCAAAGTTATTAAATTTCAAAACCAAATACTTGAAATCACTATACTTTGAAAATCATAACATTTCGAAATCATACATTTAATAGCATGAAACATTCCTTTAATTCTTTACATTTTACAAATTTATTCAATTGAACCCAAATTTTCAAATTTTCAATTTAATTCAATTCAAACCATAAGTTCAATTCAATTCAGTTTCCCAACAAACAATTTCAAAATTCAAATATCATATCCTTTCAAAACCTCATTCAATTTATCTTTAAATACCATTCCAAATCACATTTCAAAATGGTTTATATTTCAAATCGAATACTTCACTTAAACAATTTAAAAGTGATGTTATTATGCTTACAAATCAAATATTCAATTTCCAAAAATTTAGCCTTTTTTGAGTTCATTTATTCGGTTAAATACACTAAAACTGTGAAATTTCAGCTTTCCACGACACTTAGAAAATGCTGCTGTAAGATATATTTGAAAACAATTTTATTCAGCAAAGACATCATTTAAAAACTGCTGTAAAAGTTCAGTTATATTAAAAATCTCATTTCTGCTAACTGCAACACTTATCAAGTGCTACAATAGCCTTTCATTAATTTTAGATTTTAGTTTAAGTTTCTGCAACTACAGCACTTACCAAGTGCTGCAATAGCCTTAGTTAATTTTAGCCTTTTAGTTCACTTGCATCAACCACAACACTTACAAAGTGCTATAATATCCTTTACAACAGATTCTAAGTTAACTTCAGAAATGATAACATTTCTGAAGTGCTACTAATTAAATTTCCAGATTTTCAATGAAATTCAAGAAATAATTAAACTTCAATTTAAAACATTTTAACTTATAAAATTCATTTTTTTTACATTCAAAATTTTCATTTAAATATCCTTCAACTTATGATTTATAAAGTAAATTTCATACATAAAAAGCAAAATTTTAAATAATTCACTTATTAAATTCAAGCATACATATTTCTATTCTTTTCATTTAAAAATAAATTTAATTAACACTTAAGTTTTAATTACCATTTCAAATATAAACTAAATTTCTATTTTATTTGCTTAACTTAACTTTTATTTTTAAACCAAATTTCACATTTCTAAATTAATTTATATTTCAAATTACACTTTAAAGAATTCATTTATTTAACTATTTTTAATTCATAGAAAAATCAATAACACTTTCTTAAGTCATTCTAAATTCAAATTTAAATCAAATTATCATATTTTATTTATTTAACTTAAACTCCATTTTTAAATAAAATAACAAATTTCTAAATAAATTTATATTTCAAATTTCAACTTAATCATTTATTTATTTCACTTATTTAACTTGTAGAAAAATTACTAACACTTAATAAAAATCATTTTTAAATTCAATTTAAATCAAAATATCATAAATTGAAAATTTAAAATACTTCAAAAAAATTCCAGAAAAATATATATATATAATAACCAGGGGTCTGTATAACATTTTCCAACCTAGGTCAAGTCATACAGATAATATATCATTTCAATCCGTAATTTACAAAGAAAAACCGGATTCTATCATTTCAAACCCGCAATCCCAATTTAAATTAAAATAAATAAAATCCGCTCAGGTCTATCATTTCAGGCCATAACGTTTCTCCCTATTCTAAAGTCCGTTCGAGTATGTAACTTTTCAACCCACGGTGACTCTATTCTACGTGGAACTTGCGATGTGAGAAACGGAATAACATAAACAGTAGAGGAACATGTTGCAGTATCTGATAATGTGACAAGTTTATAAACAGGGTTAACATCATATAATTCATATCACAGGCAGGTATAACATGATATAATAATTCTACACATTCACTTGCTATCAATTCACATTTATTTAAGTATAAATGTTATGAGTGAATACTCACCTTTTTACGCTGGAGATAGCAAATCAAAATACACTGAATAAATCCAGAAAGTACGATACAGCACGACTATTGATTCAAGTGAGAAGAGAGAGACAAGATATTGATCTTGTAAACAAACAATAAATAAGGCAATATAACATAAATATTCAATACAAAATACATTGAAATAAGTTGAAATACAAAGCAATATGGAACAAGACCTTGCCTTTACCATTCAAATGCTTGGCCTAGGACTCTTATGCTCGACCATATTGTGTTATAGCTCAGGTATGGCATTAATATATGCACGACAACATGGAGATGTGGAGGGTAGGAGTGTTACACATGAAGCATACAAAAGGTCAAGGCAAATAGGTGATGTTTGTTCAACATGTAGGCTCGGCAAAGGCAAGTGGTGCTCGGTCATGCTTGGTTCAGGCCTGGTGATGGTGAAGCTGCGGCCAGAGATGCTGTAGTTGCTGGTGGTGGTGGTTCTAGGGGGTGGCCGAGATGAATATGTGAAGGGATGGTGAAGTTATACTCGGCTCGAATGGTTTTGGAGTGGAGCTTTGCAAATTTGTAGTGCAAGCATCAATGGATGGCCACGACCTGGTCTTGACAAGGGGAAGGGAGGTGGCGCTGCCGTGGATGATGAGGTGGTGGTCAGTGGGGATGGCGGTGGAGTAGTGGCCGAGAAAATCTAGAAGAAGAGGAAGGCAAACATCTAATGAATAAGAGGAGAAAAAAGTAGAAAAAATGGAAGAAGCCATAAACAAAATTCTTTGGCCGTGAATTGTGAGACATGAGAAAGTTTCTCACGTGAAAATGAAGAAGAGATACACGGCAATACAAAAAGAAATGGTCGACCAAGCAAAATGAAAGGGCAAAAGCAAACGAAAATGCAAAGGTAAATGAAAAGTCACAAGGAAAATGAAAGGTCTTTGTCCATTTGAATTTCTTATTTCTTTTATTCAAAACAAACAAAAAATAAAATCAGGAAATAAAAATTAAAATGAAAACAAATAAAATGGAAATGAAAATAAATAAATATTTTTCGAAAAATATAAAATAAATAAGAAAATAGTTTATTAAATTGAAACTAGAAATAATTTTTTTAACAAAATACAATAAACATTAGAAAATTATAACTTCACTTTTAAAATGTTTAACATTAAAAATATATATATAACATGTCATGTTACACAAATATATACAAATTAGAACATGATATGACAAACAAAAATATTATTTATATAAATTCAAATAAACAATTTTGGTAAATAAACAATTTACACACAATAGTTTAAAAAGCATAACTTTCACAATATTAATCAGATTTCAACGAAACGAAAAGCAGTATTCTTGAAATTTAATTTATTTTCATAATAAAAGATAAAATTCAAAAAAATTGAAAATTTTTAATTTTAAAATTTTTAATTTAAAAGTCTATGTTTGACCACATTGACCCAAAATTCACATTTCAGGAAAATACTCCATTTATTCATGTTTGAAATTCTAATTCACATAAAATCAAAACTTACATTTAAAATAACAAAATTTGTTCATTTTAATAAATAAAATGAAGTTTTTAAATTAGAAATTTCAATTAGAATAATGAAAATATACAATAAAAATAATCAAAAAAATACAGGGTTGTTACATCCATATCCATGGTTCGTCGTCGAAAATCGAGTGAAAAATTCTTACTCGGATCGGTATACTATCTCGAAATTCTATGCTCAAATCTAGATCAAATCATTATACGAATATAATAATTGCATACATCCTACGTATTTATCTTCATTAATCATTAGCTAAATCAATTCTCTTTTCTATTCACCTTCATTTTGATTTTATTCACTTATTCACAATTGCTCCCAGTTTCCATTTGGGTTAACACTTCAATTCTTTTCTCGATTGGTATTCAATTATAGACAGTTTGCACTTTGACTAACTTGTATTAAGAAAATAGCTTGAAAAGTTCAAAATAGATAAGTAGTTGTAAAATAGTTATTAGTTGTAGATAGTAGTAAATAGTTTATAAAATAGTTGTAAAATAATTAGGTAATTGCAAAATAGTTGTAAAATAGTAATTAGTTTATAAAATAATTGTAAAATAATTATTAGTTTGTAAAATAGATGTAAAGTAGTAATTAATTTTCAAAATAATTGAAAATAAGTATAATATAGTTTGGGTTTCAAAAGGAAAGGTTGTATAGTAAATAGCTAGAAAAATAGATTTAAAACAGTTTATATTAAAAAAAATTATTTAAAAAAATAGTTCAGAGCCAAACTATTCAGTTCCCAATCTCCAACTTTATACAATTTCCAATTTCTACTTCTATATAAATTGATTCAACTTCAATTCAATTTAAATTAACATCAATTCCTATCCCAAATTCAAATCAACTCCCATTTGAATTTCAAACTTATTCAACTTCAATTTCACTTCAAATTAATTCAATTCAAATTTTCCATTTGAATTTTATACTTATCCATCTTCAATCACAATTCCAATTAATTCAAATCAAATTCAATTTGAAATTATTCAATTCAAATCTCAACTTAAAACCATTTCGAATTTCATAAATTCGAGTTAAATTCTTAAATGTTGATTTAATCCTTTAAATCAACCCAACCTTTATTTTTAAATTAACAACTTAAAAAATTTAAAACCATTTAATTCTGAGACCAAATTTCAAAATTCCATTTTAAATTACCTTTACTTAACTTATTTCAAAGTTTAGATAGGAGTTCAAAACTAATTAAATTGATTTAATCTTCAGAATCCAATTTATTACCCGATTTTAACTTCAAAACCAATTATTAACAAATTTTCAGCAAGCTAATTTCTAACATTTGAAACTTTAAGTTCAAAGCAATTTCTCTTTTCATAATTCATCTTATTTCTATTTTATTTTAGTAATGGATGTATATTACCCCAATTCATTTCTTAATTTATTTAATATAATCCAATTCTCAGTTTTATAGATTATTACTAGCAACGGGATGATATCAGAATAAGTCAGAATAAATAAACATCCTAATTATTTAAAACATCCATCCATAGCATCCATTTCCAATTTCTAATTTCCAAATCTCAAACCCATTTTGAGATCACACATACTCCCAATTCAAATCAACCATTTAACTTTCCTAAGTTAAATCTCAATTTCATCTTGAAATTTCCAATTCAGGTTGTTTGTTAAACTTATTTAACTTCACCAAAGTTAAATTCAATATAATTTAATCCAGTCAACTTTACCCAATTTGAATTCCCATTTCAAAATTTAAAATTCTTATTAATAATCTTCCCACCTAAGTTTAAAAACTTATCTCACTTTGGCTTTTCACATCACATTCTAAGAAAAATTCAAAACTCAATCTTAGAGTTTATTTCAAATCATTTTTAATATTACGTATATCATATATACATATTTCCTTTGCGCACCAAGTTATACCTTAATTTTTAAATCACCTTTGGTTTTAATTCAAAACAAATTTCTTTAAAATTTCTAAACAACTCTTGTTTGAAATAGGACCCTTCCATTCAAATATATTGCAAATAATACTATCTATTATTTCTTTTGACACTTTGAAAAAATTCAAAATTTTTTGGACCAAGATTCAAAACTTCACAATTTAAATATCTTCAATTCCAATTTATATGTCATACTCGCCTAAATGTTTACTTCCCTAAAACATTCCTTTTTGCTTTATCATTATTTATCTTAGAAAGATAAACGTCCTCTTAATAAGATACAACAAACATTTTATTATTAAACACAACTACTATTTATGAAAATAACCAAGATTATCATATCTAGAAACCAATTCATTATTATCTCAATCTGAAAACACTTCTACAAATTTAGGATTTTATTTTCTAGTTTGAATCCATTTTCGGCTTACCTTATTTATATATTTCATATTATCCAATTCCCATTTGGTTGTATTTCTATTACCACTTAATTATTATTATTATTTTGTTTAATTCAAATAATACAACAACCAATTACCTTTATATATATAGAAACACTATTGCTTTATATATCAAAATATAAACTTGTATAAAAACTAATTTTAAAACCGTTTTAAAATCTTTTTATAAGAAAATAACAAATATGCCCTCATATATATATATATATATATATATATATATATATATATATAGACACACACACACACACACACACTCAACTCATTCTAGGGTATCACTGACCCTATCCTAATGAGTAAACCCACCAGAGCCAAGGTTCTCGCCTAACCTTCGGTTCTGATACCAAATGTAACAATCCAAAATTTTCGACCTCGAGAATTCGACATTAATACGTTCACGGTAGAAATGCCGAGCAATCGAACGCCGAAAATTTCGGATTGTTAAAGAAAAGAAGAAAGAAGGAAGAAGAACAGAAAACCACAACATCTCACATTCGCAGCGGATTAAATATAATAGCAAATTATAGCATTTACAAAGAAAGCTGTAATTGTTAATTTACATACAATTCATCGGAGTACAACCATTTACAAATAGACAATACATTTATATCAACCTGTCCTAGATTACAATCAATACGGATTACACGGTCTCATATACACAACGGAATACACTCCATACCTTCCCGCCAACCTGCTCGCCTCCTGAGCTCTAGAACGTCCTATCCTGAAAAGCTGTAATATTCTGTCTGACCCGAGTATTACATCAAAGTAACACCCGGGTCAGGCTGGAAACCAGCATGAGTAAACCCATCTATCATGAAATACCAATATATAAAACTTATTTAACACCCGGGGTAACTCGTACCTTACTTACGAGTTCTATCTTGTTATATTCAACACTTATTTCACAAATTAAACCCTAAGTACTCTTACTTAGTTTCAATGGTCTAGATATTGAAATTATACCATTCCAGCCTAATGATTTCACAGTTCAATCTATAAAGAATTATTGTAGATTCCATATCAAAGTGGTTTCGGGTATTTACTGATACCCGACCCCAGTCTCTTCGAATCCAATGTCATTTTAAATCTAAGTCGTTTAAGTGAATACAATTAAATTTTAAATACAAGATGTCACTTTTACATAGCAATTCATCATCTGAAAACTGGAGGGCTATCAAAGGGCACTCCATAGGTACGGTACAAACCAAGCTCATAGAAGGCGTGATAGGGCATGTAAACACGGGCACTCGAGGCAATGCTAGGGTAGATATACCAATTGTGCTCCCAGACTGGTGGTAATGCATATCAACTACTACCGTACACGTTGGACATACTCCCATAATCAAAATCGAGGGGTGTCCACTAAATCAATCACAAACTCAAAATATAGCATCGAAGAAATGTCCTCGATAGGAGGAACGACCTCACTTGGCCCGATATAGCTCTTGTTTTAGTCACATCTAAGCTAACTCGCGGGAGTCAGGGTCATGTAAATACCTCATACAGAATCGTTCGCCAAACTATCCTACTTCATTTCTGGAATCTCGACCATGTACACAGCTGTTAAAGTGGTTTTCAGTATTAGCAAAGAGTATGACAATATCCGATCCCGGTCTCTTTAACAACCAACCGTTTATTTCACACCGGATGGTTCTTTAATATTTCAAAAGTTAATTCATAATTAATATCAAAATGTCATATTCAATTCAAACCATATTGCTTCCGAAATCATAGTCACTTTCAAAATCATATCCACTTTTGAAATTATCAATAAGATAGATTAGTTAAATCCTTATTTCAACGTTATCATTTTACTCAAATTTCATTTCATTAGCAACTATCATTTCAAATCCCAACTTAGGTTATAACATCATTTGACCATATTTGCTTTTGAAACAGGGATTTAAATATAACCAATTCCACTTTACAATTTGGAATTTAGAAAGTAGTTTAGATAATTTAAAATAGATTAAAAAAATTTAATATAGTTTAAAATAGGTTAAAATGCATTAATATAGTTTAAAATAAGTTAAATGGATTGATATAGTTTAAATAGATTAAAATAGATTAAAATAGATAAAATTAATTTAAAATATATTAAAATAGATTAATATAATTTAAAATAGATTATTATAGTTTAAAATAGATTAATATAAAAAATAGATTTGAAATAATTTAAAATGGGTTAATTAGGCTAAAATAGATTAAATTGTATTAAATAGATTAAAGTAAATTAAATTGGTTTAAACTGATTTTTCAAAATAGCTTAAATTAGTTTAATAGTTTGAAAATCTTAACAACTAGGATTAGAAAGTAATATGTTTTAAAATAATTTCTATTAATTATAATAAATTTGAAATTAGTATTAAATTAAACTATTTCTTTCATTTCAACACATCTAGACCACGTCCAACTTTCAAATTTCAATTTAGGCCCTTTAAACAATTCATTTAAACTAATTCCAATTTCACATTTAAAACTTGGATTTTTGACAATATTTCAATTTATAGATATTAAATTTTATTTCAAAATATCATATAACTGATACAAAAATTTAGGATTTAAAATCATTTAATTTAACCAATCCGGCGTCCGTATATAATTTTCTACCCCATGGTCAAGTGATACAGATATTTATCATTTCAATCCGCAAATATTTTATATTTACAGATATATATCATTTCGCCCCGCAATCCTAAATTTCAATTCAATGAGAATCGCTTGGGTTTATTATTTCATTCCATAACGATTTTCCCCTATTCTATATGATCGTTCGGGTATGTATCATGTCAACCCATAGGGAACTTGTCGTGTTATAACAATATGAAATATAACATCCAGTCATCCAATATCAACAATCAAGCATCCATCACAATCATCATCCAAATCAACTAATAAACATCAACAGATAACTGATTATCATTAACAAATATTAAATTGATAATTAAATTCAATATTATATTAGACGATGATTAAAAGCAATAAAAGTCAAATTTAACTACAATGATAGTTCAAATATACCAAACATCAGCCAATCAATTCCAAATCACATAATAAATTCAATTTAACTAACATAAGATAATTTATTAGTTGTGAGTGGGTTAAACACTCACCTTTGATTTCAAACTGATTTGAAATCCAAAATAAGGCCCAAAATTCAGCAGTCTCAGAATTTGTCCAAACCAGTTCCTTAATGTCCGGAATTTCCATATGATCCTAATGAAAAAACTGCGTGTAAATCCGACCTCGTTACCAAAGTTATAACGACTGGAAGTTATATGAGATAAAATAAAAATAAATAAAATAATAAAGTTTGTTTACTCATCATACCCCTCCGCAAAACCCTAGCAGCCAGTAATCTCGAGATCGTGCCATCACGTACTGCCGCCCTTGATCAACTGCCAAAACGCATTTCCACATTGACCATCACCAAGATCGGAGATTCCCACGATCATGTATTGGCCTGGCCGACCCTATCCATATGGTACGAACGCCCAGATCACTTTCGGCCGCTATGTGGTTGCTGCCGTTCATCATCCAAACACCGTGAATTTGCAAGCTATGACACCAAGTAACAGTATGGATTGACTCCCTTCGACATCCTCTCCGATGTCGTGCCCTACGATCGTTCCCAGGGCGAAGATCCACCGTCCAATCTCAAACCATAATATAAACGGCCGGGAATAAAATGCCAATTTCTGGCCAAACGGTGCAACTAATTGGAAAACAAATTATTGTAGTGGATTACGCTCATCAAGAGCTTTGAAACGGTAAATAATATGATAGAATTTGGAGAGTTTGGATTTTTGAAATTGATTTGGAATTTGGATTTAAGGTTTTGAAATTGAATTTTTGGTTTGGATCAGCAACCGTTGGAAAGAAGAAGAAGCAGAAATTTCAGTGTGTACAGTAATGAGAAATAAAAGGCTGCTAGGGTTAGAACAAAAATATTTATATTAATATGGCTCGATAAGAAAAATAAACGAATATCGAATCGGTACGAACGACAATAACGATCCAAAAAGCCCGTTTCACTGCGTCATCCCATATATCAAAATAGATGTTTTCAATATTTTTAAACTCAATGGAACAGGTTTCAAGTCCTACTTCCATCATATGAAGAAGTTAGCTTTAAAATCAGTTTATTTCAAATTGATTTCAATTGAATTTAATTAAATTAATTTCTATGCGTTTCGAGTCCGTATGATCAAACGATAAGTCTAATCGCTATGAAACTTGAAATCTTATAATAATTCTCCGTTACGGAACCGATGAAGTCAGAATCCAAGACAATGGCCAAAATGGCTATTTTCACTTTAGTTAAATAAATTAATATTAAATAAATTAAATCACATTTTAGTTCAGATTATATAATTAACCAATATTCTCATATTTTTTCATTATTCAGACATTTACAATAATTTAAACAAATTTACATATCAGTTCAGTGTTAAATATTAAATTAATTACAGTGTTTAATTCAATTGCAATAAATTCATTAAGTATAATCTAAGTTCAATTAAATCCATTTATTTTGATTTCAATCTTTTTATTCAATCAATCTTGACTCTATGGACATAGTTAACATTGGTTTATATCTTATTACATTAATATTTTGCAATTTCATCTTAATTTCCATTAACGTAATATTTAATTACATTTAACTGCAATTGATTTCCAGTTTAGTTTAATAGACTAAATAAATAGATAACATATATTAATTATCACCATTAACTTTTAATCACATTTATAAGTTTATTATTTACAAACAAATGTAATACCAACTTACACAATACTAATTCTATCCAATTACAAATTATTACACTTTAATTCATTAATTAATACAACATTTAAATTATCAATTACTCTTTTAATCCAATTATCAATTAATACACACATTATTACAATAATTTACAATCTATAGCCAATTATAACTTTTTAATTAATTCAGTTAATTGGAATTACACAATTACCTTAATCTAATACTATTACACTTTATTCTAGTTATATTCTTATTATTAGATCACAAATTTTTATTTATTCTAACATTAGATCATAAAACCTTATTAAATTAACTATTTTTAATTATCGAAAATTACGGGTTGTTACACTCTTCCCCACTCAAAACTTTCATCCTCAAAAAGGGAAAGAAGGACCAAGTAATTTTATTCAAAATATTAAACTTATAAAAATTAATTTACATAATTAAAAAAATTGAATAAAAAATATCAATTTATAAACAAATTAAATCCATTTATATTCAAGTTAATAAAAGTTTGAAATACATTCCACTAAATTTTCTAAATCTAAAATTTACAGAAAATTTCGGTAGAGTCTCCTTTATACAGAGAGGTCTGGAAGAAATAATAATATCAATAATAACAAAATATATCACATATTTCAAAATAATATACCCCAAACCATGGGAAAACAATATAATATTGCCAAAAAACTGTAATTTAAGAACATACCTATTGTCGGGCAAACAATACTTTATTTTATAAAACCAGAAGCAGTAGCAATTGCTTCCATAAATTTGTATTTCACTCATGTAATCCAAAGTGGTTAAAAATTATATAAAAGAGAAATATTTAAGTTGTTTCAACTAATAACAACAAAACAATCACCACATGCAATAATCATTTGCAAATAAACAGTGCAAACATCATTTTCAACAAAGAGAGTAATTATCCATCCATATCAACCAAAACAAATTGCGGGTTCGGGTTTAGAAGCTTAGTCATACAAAATGATAAATAAACTATGAAGTAAACCATACATTGGACAGTCATAGATAAAATTTTATAGATTTTTCATACATCTTAAATAATTTAAAGTATCATCTTCCCAACATCCCATAAGCCAAAATAAATAATGATTTCAAATATTATTCAAGTTCACTCTTATTAATTTTATTTCACATCATTTATAGTTCATAATTTTCCATTCGTACAACGATTATTTCTATGATTTTCATTTATCACTTACAAAATTCATTCCTTATTAAATTGCATTCATTACATGCAAAATTTCATTTCTCGTACATACATACAATGTTATTTTCTCTTTCCATTAGTTACATTCATTGCTTACATAAGCTATTTCCGTTCAATTATATAGATTATCCATTATTATGTAAGTTTCTTTACAGTATAATTCATCAATAATAGGTATTTTTTCTTCTTTTTTTCACATTCTTTTCTTTCACATATAATATTATTGAACATATAATCTATTTTTGAATCATTTCACATTTTCTAAAGTCATAACCATTCAATTAATATAGTATTCACTTTAATTATAAATGGGTTCAATATTAATTTAAGTTTATAATTATTTACTTACAATATTCACTCTTCTTGTAAGTTTAATTAGTAACATTTCAAATTATTAGCTTGAGTTTATAACAATTTATAACATCAGGATTCTTATTTATGTAAGAAATTCCATTGAACACTTTCATTTTCTAAGTTTTACTTGTATAATATTCTATCACATATTTCTATTTAACATTTCAACTTCTGATATTTTGGTAAGTATTATATATAAATGTCTTTTAGAATGTAATCGAATGTTACACAAGTTTATTTTATTTATTTAGTTAATAAAATGTTCAATTATTATAATTTCTTATTTTTCACTTTTTTATTTATTTATTTATTTACAGTTTACAAATTTTCATTTTCTTATATTTTCATCAATCATTTAGCATCTAGTTTCTAATTACACATCTTAAAAGTTTCCAATTATTAAATAGTTAAGATTTCATTCATTACAACAATTGAAACTGATAATATACAGAAACTTAAGAATTAAATACTGGGTTCCATTTAAAAATAATATATATCTGTATAGTCACAACTTATATATATCCAATCATATTTAGAAAGATTATGATTTTTATAGAACAAATGTGTAGTAAAACTACTACAACAGCCTTTCCACTTTGAAACTCAAAAATGAACATCGATGATGCGTGCACTCATCGTCGAAATTTTTCTCCAACGATGGAGAGGGGAGTATAGTACTTATTTCTGTTAAAATTCTTTTTAAAACTTCCTTTCAAATCACATTGAAATATTAATATTGGAAAATACTTCCAAAGAATACTAATATTATTTTCCAAAATCTTTCGAAAGGAATTTTCAAAATCCCAGAACATAATTTCAAAATTTCTAATTTATATTTACTTTAGTTGTAACTCCTATTTTTCAATCAATATTTATAAAATTTCTCTACCTAACAAACAGTATAGCTAATCCAACTATATCATTTATAAATTTATTATTTTATGTACAAAATATATAATAGGAAAAATTATTTCATTCACCTATATTTTGAAATAATATTGTGTCGGTCTGTCCTATTAAGTGTTTAGAAATCCCTAAGGATGCCACAGCATCCCATATACCAACTTAAGTTTATAAATAGAAACAAAACAAATTAACACAATACAAAAACCTTTTATAACATTAACAAATATGCTCACTCATTTATATACACTCATCGACTCATTCTATGGTATTACTGCCCTATTTTATGTGAGTCAGACCCCACAAAGCTAAGGTTAGCGCTAAATTAAAGCTTTGATACCAATTATAATGACCTGTCTTTTTGGACAGTTTAAATCAACGATAAACCATGCACATCAGAATCAAACCATTCAAAAGAGAAGATTGTTATGTCACGACCCGATTTTTCAATGCCCGAAAATCGACATCAATACGTCCACTATATTAAATGCCGAACAATCGAATACCAAAAATCAGACCGTAAGGGAAAGAAGATGGAGGTAGAAGAAGAGAAAACAAAACAACATTAGAATCTCACAATCACAGCGAAACAATATATAATAGTTAAATGACCGATCTTTATACAAAAAGAACTATATCAATTTAATACATTACATCAACAGATTACAACACAATCAATAGAAAAATACTGGACAATTATATTAACTTGTCCTCGCAAAAGCTGACTATACAGCATACACTGCACAGTGGAATATATATCAAGTACGTGTGATACGTCTTGCCATCCAGCTCGTCTCCTAAGCTCCACATCACCTATCATGTATCCAATAATACTCGGTCTGACTCGAGCATTACAGAGAAATAACACCCGAGTCAGTTTGGAAAACCAGAGTAAGAAAACACACACAATTGGATTATTAAAGTTTTTAAAATCCTTAGAAATCAAAGGTATTTCGTAAGACCACACAACAAATAAACATGTCCGAGTTTTACCTTACAATAATCAAAACATTTTTCGATCAAATCCGTCTGATATAATAATAATGTCTACAGAAAGTAAAATAGAATCTAGCTGAAATGCTTGCATCTCACGTTTCAGCTTAATTAGGCACGATCAAAACCGTATAGGCGCTTATTGGAGATTGGATTCCTACAATGGCAGGGCTACTAGGGTACCGCCCGTCACAGTACCTGGCCTAGATCAGCGTACCGAGGACCCATCCCGATCCCCTGCAATACAAGACCAGAGCTATCCCATACTGGATAGTCCAAATAAGATCACCCTATGCTTGGGTTCAGCAACTGCCCACACAGCCGAAATAAAAAGGGACATCTAGACGGGGATGTCCTTATCCTAATTGGTTGCTACCTACTTAGCCTTGCTGCACCTCTCCTATTTTAGCCATTCTCGTTTGATGTGGCTTGAGCCATGCATTAATTTTTTAGCATATATTCACTTAGAATGATCACCGTCCTCTTGACGATGGTCAGATAGCATTCATCCATACAAGTTGCCTTGGTCTGGACAAACCGAATCACCATCTTCATCATCTTCACGGTATTCATTCTCTACATTCAAACCGTATTGGAGTGGTTTCCAGGTAATTAAACCCGATCCCGGACTCTTCGAAATGATCGGCGCATTGGCCAATATTGATAGTCGATTATTTAACTATCAAATTTAAATAATCATCCAACCAATTGTTATATCCACAGAAAAGCACCAAGCCTTAATAATTTAGATTTTAATAATTTAAAATCTCCTTACCCAAAAATATACACTTAAAATGTTTGAAATAAAACTACTTAAATCACTTTATTCAAAATATAAGTTATAGAGTTCTATAATAATTTTCCAAATACAGACTTTAGCCAAAACTGTTTTTTTAATAAAACTATTGTATAAAGTATAAATATTTAATAATTTTCTTTTTAATTCATTATACTAATTTAACCTTTAAAATAATTACTACTATAATTAATTTAATAAATATTTAGTTTAAATTTTTTTAAACAATTTAAATAATAAATTTCTCTAAAATCATTCTTCTTTAAAACATCTTTTAAAATTCTAATTTATACTTTAAAACCTTCTTTTAAAAATATACTTAACCTTTCAGGAAAATAAACTTTCCATTCCAATACAGCCGTCTAATAATTTACAAATTCTTCTCAATTTATTTCCAATTTAATTTACGTCCCAAACCCGTAAATTACTTTTCCACACTTTTTAAAAATAAAAAACTATTTATTTTTAAAAACATATCACCCTTTCCTTTTAATTTCCCTCTATGAATTTATACTTCCAAATTATTCATTGATAAATATTTCACTGTATTTATAAACCCCATTTATAAATTCCATAATCTCATTCTCCTTTAATCACAATTTCAACACTTAGTCGGTTGTCAAATTAGTTTCCAAAATTAACTCCATTTTAAAATAAATTCTTTTACTTATCCAAATTTATTCCAAAACCAATTCCATATTCACTTCTTTATTTATGATTTAGAATCTTATTTTAAACTGAAATAACCATTTCATTCTTTATTCAAAAATCTCCCTTAATCATTTTAAATCTTAAAATATGAAAATAAAATTCTTTAATTCTTAGGTATATCACTTAAGTCTCCAAAACTCTTTTAATTTCATTTATTTAAAATCTCTATTTTTCCATACCTAGAATTTATTTAATATAATTTAAAATCAAACTTTTATTCTTTTCCAAATTCATTCTTTTAATTTGTCTCAAAATTATTTTACTTAATATTTTTCTCTTTACATCTCTTTTCAAAATAAAATATTTTATATTTTTCATATCTTCAAATATCCAATATGTTTAGCAAAATCCATAGCATTCCATGCTTCCAATTTTCGATAATATCTATCACAGATAATCAATCAACCATATCACAGACTATGAAAACAAATTTCAATATTTTGAGGAATCCAGTTGGATCCCTCCAACCTGTTTCCCTGCATCCATAGACGTTAGTCAACAAATATAATACCAAATCCCACTTCGAAGGGGACATCGCGGCATAAAGGGTCATCCGCTATATAATGCGGGAATATCAATCACTCCAATATATATACACACACACTACTATATAATATCACATCCAAACTGATAATAAATCATCAATTCAAGCAACCAACCAATAATTTAATTTTAACTATTTAAATTAATTGATAATCCAGATATGGATGAGATTAACTCACCTTTGTTTTGCAATCCAACATAAATCGGCTATTTTCTTGATGATTTTGTACCTTACTGACATTAACCTGTGAGCAGTGTCACGAGTGCCTCGAGTGCCAACCCCAACCCCGCCTGAACGCGTCCATCACCTCCATGCGGGGTCACGCTGCCTCGACCCAAACCTACGCGTGTGCGATTACGCTCTGCAAATCGAAATCGACTTTCGATCTCCCCTCCTCGCCCTCTCTCGATCGCCACCACCACCAGACCTGCTTTGAACCATGACCACAAACAAGAACTCGACTTCCCAAAACACCTTTACCGAGCTTGACATTCCATGCCCCAGCAGAAACCATTTATCCCCAAAAGTTTGAGCAACCCAAAGATGACGCCGTGCTTGGTTTGTTCCCAAGCATCGCGACTCATCGCGATTCCGATTTTGAGATTTCCCCTTGCGAGCTTGATTTTGGGTGAACGACGAATTAAATCTGGTAGCCATTATTTTATTTTTTTTGAATTTAGGTTCGGCCATTATTTTGATTTGAATTGGAGAAAGAAAAAGTGAAGTCTCGGCTGTTAATAAAAGAAGAGAAGGGGACACGATGTTTTGAAAGAGGAAACTGGCGTGTAAAATTTTCAGGCTACAGTGCCTTGAAAGAAGTAAAAGTTGTAGGGGAGAAAAAGGTTAGATGTGGATATAATTCAGCTGAAGTTGACCAGGATAAAAATATATATATTTTAAATTTAAATTCAAATTGTCTCGATAAATGCAACTTAAAATTCTTACATCCTTTCAAGACGTGCTGCTAGGCATTTATAATGTTATGCCCCTATTCCGAACGCAATGGAAAATGTTTCGTGTCCTAATTCGATCGTATGAAGAAGATAGATTTTTGGACCTAGTTATAATATTAAATCTTCGATAAAAATTTCAGCGCGTTTATGTATCGTACAATCTCACAACTCCAAACACAACGGAATTTGAAATCTGATAATAATATAGTATTGCGGGTCTAATGGAACTAGTTTCGTCGAAATCTGAGAATGTACCTCGGAAGGCTATTTTTAAATATCGATTTAAACGATTTATTTTCAAAACTTAACAAAACACTTCCGAATTCAATTTTAAAGCTTTATTATATTTAGTACTATTAATATAAATCTTATAAGCCTTTGAAATATTTTTAAAAATCATAAAAACCAAGATTTCATATTTATCTCAATTTCCAATTATTTTATTCAATAAATAAATTATCCAATAATTGGTTACATTTGAAATTCATGTTAAAAAATAACACTTAAATATTTAAAATTAATAAAATATTCAAATTTCAAATGTTTAAAATTTCGAGTCGTTACATTCCTCCCCCTTATAAAAATTTCGTCCCCGAAATTACTAGTTAGGAAGAATGGTCTAATACCCTTTTACAATTTTCCCAAAACCAAACAGTTTTTAACAACTCCTTAAAACAGTCATTTTATTAAAAACACACTATCATTCTTACTAACTTCCCAACTCATCCATAGTTTCCCAATAATATTATCCCCTTGATAATTCAAATTATAGTTTAAAACCAGATTTTAAACTATCAAAATTTTCTACAAAATTTTTCTAACTCCCTAAATTTTCAAAAAAATTTGCCAGATTTGAAACAACTACAAAATGCCACTATGGGCCCCAAAATTTCAAAAGAAAACAAAATCCAAGTGGCTAGATCAGAAAATCATCAAATTTCATACGACAATACTTAAATACATATCTCTTTGTTGGGCAATTCAATTTAACTTCTGAAATAAAAAACACCAATTTACCCTTTGCTTTTAAATACATGTATCCTACTTAGCAATAATATACAATCACAACATTCAAAATCATTTTATTCATTCCTTTTCAAAATTTTCAACGTTTCCTTTGCTTAAGTCGTACGATGTACACATACCATCCATACGAAATACCAAATCCGATCGCTCGCTCGATCACACAATTTCAATTTCGAACTAGTATCGTCCATCCGACTCTCCAATGCGTGCTCAGATCTGGTTTCTTGATCAGAAACTGTCATTCTCCTTGCATAGCCATATACTACGACAGAGAATTTCTAGAATCAACCAAAAATCCATATCTAGGAATCGCCGTCGAGAATCGAGTGAAAAATCCTAACTCGGATCGATATAAATATCTCGAAATTCTGTGCTCGAATCTGGATCAAATTGTTATGCGAATAAAATAAATACGTACATCCTACTATTTATCCCAATTGATTATTAGCAATATCAATTCTTTTTTTATTCACATTTATTTTGATTTCCCTTCACCTATTCACACTTTCTCTTTAACACCCCTTTATATTACCTTCATTTAAATTTTAACTTATTATATATCTCAATTCCTCATTTTACTTATGAATTTTACCATCCATTTCTTAAGTTTAGTATAAATATTTTATACACCCTCTTATATTTATTTCACTTTATCTATGGAAGTTTATATCCATTTCCATTTAAATTAAATTTCCAATTCCATTCTGAATTCAAATTACCTTTCCATTTTTGAATGTTGAATTCTATTCACCTTATCCCAAACCATTATTTAATTAATCACTTCTTTAATTAGTTTCACTTACTAATTTATTTTAAATCTTAATGGATTTTATTTTTAGTCCCGTTTGAACTAATTTTTCAACTTCACTTTACTTGACACAATTTAAATTAAATTCTAATATTCAGTTCCAATTTCATTTACTTACAAATGTAAATTCATATGTTCATTCAGAAATTTATTTCCAACTGAATAAATTTTATTTCAATGATCATTCCATTTAGCTTACTTAGATTCATTTCCTCAAAATTCACATTTATCTAAGTTAGTTCAGCTACATTTCAATTTAATTCAAAATTTTAAACTTCTATAAGTTTCCAACTCATTTACATTTCATTCACTAATCTCTTTAATTTACTTTATCCAATTGGTTTACTTTCTAACTTATTTCGTTTTCACCCTTATTTAAATTTTTAACTCTTTTTCAAGTTAAATTTGATTCTAAATAAATTTCAAATTTTATAAGTTATCAAACTTATCCATATTCCATAAACATATTTTTTTAAAATAAGATTCCAGAGTCTTTTAAACAATTACTCAACACTTCAAAATCTTTTTTTTAAAATCATATACATATATATACACCCAATCAAACTGTTCCTTTTCAAAATCAAAATAGTTTTATCAAATCAAAACTTCAACATTCCCAACATCCTGATAGCAATTCTTCTCCTGGAAACTCGAAAATGAATATCGATGATGTTGTAGTCATCACCGAAATTATTTTCCAACGACCCAAAAGAGTTTAGTGCTTTTACTCCTCGAAAAACATTTAAAATATTTTTAGTCCCAAATCGCATCAGATTTCATATCCAATTCAAAAACATTTCCGAATAATATCACCATATTTTTCCCAAAACCTTTAGAAATCATTTTCAAACTCAAAACGAATTAAATTCCCAAATTTCGAATTCCAAATCCTTTCAATCCGTATTCAAATATTACTCTGGAATTTTATTCCATTTCAATTTATAAATCACATTTCAAATTCCATTCTGTTATATAAATTTATTTACTAACCTTTAGTTATAATTCCAATGTGCCGACCCGCCCTTCTCGACTCTCGAAAATCGACACAAATATGCCTTTGTATAATATGCCGACGATCGAATGCCGAAAAAGATAGATTGCTGAGGGAAAAGAAAGAAGATAGAAGAAAGAAGGAACTAAAACAAATAACAGAATCTCACAATCGAAGTGGAACAAAATATAATAGATAACAACAGATCTTTATAAAAAAGAAACTATATCTATTTATACATTACATTATCAGAGTACATCATAATCAAAACAATTACTGGACAATTATATTAACCTGTCCTCAAAAAAGCCGACTATACAGCTTATACTGCTCAGTGGAATATACTTCAAGTACGTGTGACACATCTCGCCATCCAGCTCGTCCCCTGAGCTCCACAGTATCCCATCCTGTATGTATAATACTCGGTCTGACCCAAGCATTATAACAAAATAACACCCGAGTCAGTCTGGAAAACCATCGTGAGATCCTTTAAAATCATAGGTATCTCGTAAGACATACCACAAATAAACATGTCGGGTTTTTACCTTACGATAACCAGAACATTTCTTATAAAATCCTTTGATATTATAATAGTTTCTAAGTACATACTTAAATCAAATAGCCGAAATTCTTACGTTCATTAAATTCCAACAATACTATGCTCTACAATCAAAACCATAAAGGCTCGTAGGGAGAATGGATTTCTATCTAATGACTAGGCACTGGGGTACCACCTGTCACGGTATCTAGTCTAGATCAGCATACCGAGGATCCACCCTGATCCTTTACAACACAAGACCGGACTGCCCCTTACTGGATAGCCCGAATAAGATCACCCCAGGGTTGGGATCAGCAACCGCCCACACAGCCTAATAAAAGGGACATCTAGACAGGGATGACCTTACCCTAATTGGTTGCAAGTCACTTAGCCTTGCTGCATAAACCCTGATTTTCAGTCATTCCCGGTTGATGAGGTTCGAGGCTGTGTGTTGCCTTTTTAGAACATCTCTCACTTAGAAAGCTCATCGTCCTCCTGACGATGTTTAAAAAGCATTCATCCATACAAGTCCGTTACGGGTCCGAACGGAACCGAAGGCACTACGCCTACTAAATCCATTTTGGAATCACCCTCTGGACGAGTAGCGATTAACCCTTACACTTCACTGCTCCATCTTCGACTCCAGCTCTTGTCTTCATCACAAAAACGTACTCATTGGATCAAAGTGGTTTTCGAATCTCAAATTTGATCCCAGTCTCTTCGAAATAACATTTGCTATTTCTGGTCAAACTCAACTCCGGTTCTATAGGAAATAAATAGACGAAAATAAGATCGGAGTTCACCTCCTAACCGTTAGTGGACGGATTTCCTTATAAACGTCCTAGAAGAACGAACGATTTTATACGTACAGTATAGCACCTCGAACGGTAACTGTACCATATAATTCTCATACCTCTTCTAGATACTTCCAAGGTTATATTTGGGTCCAGATTTGATATTCGGTTATTTAACTATCAAATAAACAATAAATTCAACCAATTATTTTATTTCCACTGAAAACATCCAGTCTTATAAAATTAGATTTTAATAATTTAAATCACATTACCCAAAAAATATATACTTAAAACATTTAAAAATAAAACTACTTAAATCATTTTATTCAAAATAATGGTTACGAAATTCTATAATAAATTTCCAAGTAAAACTTAAGCCACAAACTATTTTTAAAAATAAGAAGTTTTATATAAAATATAGATATTAGAAAATTTCTTTTAAAAAAACATAATACTAATTTAACTTTTAAAATAATTAGTACTAAAATTAATTTGAATAATATTTACTTTAAAATTCTAAAAGAGTTAAAAATAATAAATTTCCCTAAAACATTCTTTTTAAGCAATTTTAAAACCTTAAACTTATACATAAAAATATCCTTTGAAAATATACATAGCTTTTTAGGAAAATACACTTCCATTTTAGTATAACCCATATAATCCATTATAAATCTTGCTCGATTTATCCTAATTTAATTTGCGTCTCAATCCCGTAAATTCTTTCAACACTTTAGAAATAAAATCACTTTTATTTGTAAAACACATTCCCATCTCCTTATAACCACTTTCAAAAATATATAATTAAATTATTTATAATAAGGCTACTAAAATTACTTAAATAAAAATAATACTTAAGAAATTCTATAAGAGTTTCTGAGTAAAACTTAAAATAAAATTACCTTTTCAACGTAAAGTTATTATATCAAATATTGTGTTAAAATTTCCTTTTAAAAAATCATAATACTAATTTACCTTTAAAAATAATTAACTACCATAATTAACTTAAATAAATATCTACTTTTCACTTAAAAATAATTAAAATAATAAATTTCTAAAACATTCTAAAAACAACATTTTTAACTTCTAGTTTATACTTTGAAATCTTTTCTTTTAGAAATATACTTAGTTTTCCAGGAAAAGTATACTTTCCAACCTTTAAAAGAAAATCACCTTTTTATTTTTAAAATGAATTGCACATTTTATTATAAATTCCACCGGTATCTATACTTTCAAATTTATCCACCAATAAATATTCCACTACATTGATGTACCCGGTTTACAAATTTCCATTCCTCATTTCCTTTTAAATCACAGTTTTCAAAACACTTAATCAATTTCAAACTGATTTCCTAGTTTAAGTTCCCTTTAAATTTATTACTTGATCTATCCAAATTCCCAAAAATTATTTACTTAAAAATTTCTTTCCATTCCCTTAAAAATAACCCAATTCATTCTAACTATATTTTAAAATACCAAATTACATTCATCCAAACCATAGCACCGAATAACTTAATTTCCAATTCAACCTATCACAGGATATCACATAACAGATCATAGATGTTAAAAATAATTAGTGTATTTTGAGGAATCCAGTTGGATCCCTCCAACCTGTTTTCCCTGCATCCACATATGTTAGCACAATATAAAATACCAATCCCACTTCGAGGGGGATATCGCGTATAAAGGGTCATCGGCTATTATGCGGAGCACATAGGGTCTCATCCGCTATATTATGAGGGAATATCAATCACTCCAATATATATATAAACACTACTACTATATATAATATCACATTCAGTCAATCAATCAATAATTTAAAATTTAAAATATTTTAAATCAACTAGTATTCTAGATGTGAGTGAGATTAACTCACCTTGCTTCTGCGTTTCAATTTTAAATTAAATCGAGCCCGTTCAGTTCAATCTAAAATTTTCGCTAGCTCCGATCATCTCCAGATCTGCTTTAGCACGTAGATCGCGTCGCTGCGATTCCGGCTCTTCCTGTTTCATCGAATTCTAGCCATGCATGCAAGAGATATGTTATTTAAAGTTTTGAATATAATTTTAAAAAAAATTCTTTATCATACACAGATCAGTTGAACACTTTGAAAAAGAAATGAAGGTCGCGTGTTCGTTCTACTTCATTCACGAACTAGGGTTTTACAAAACCCATCAGCCGCCATATTAGACCCAAAAATCGATGCCCTTACGACCATTGACATGTCGATCAGGCATCAACACATCGACTATCATGTCACCACGTACCCATGGCTAGAACAGCTCCAATCTCGACGCCTCCAATGTCCTAGAAAACGCACTCGAAACGAAGACGACCACTGCCTCCTAGCTCCCTCTACGGTCGACAAGAACGCAAATCAACCGTTGGATTTACAGAGCACGTCAAGCTCTCCAACATTGCAGTAGAAAGTTTTTGATAACATTTTGTGGATTTGGAGAAAATTCAAAATGAAGTTTAAAGGTTTTCACCCATTGAAAACTTAAGCGGCGGCTAGGACGATAAAACTAGGGTTTTCTCTTTTTTTTCAACGTGTATATATATAGGTTTATAAATTAATTAATAATATTTTCACAAATCACTTAAATATTCAAAAGAATTCCAATTGAAACGTGCCGTCAGGCGTTTATAAGGTTTTACCCGTATTCCGAACACAATGGAATGTGTTTTGGAGCCTAATTCAATTGTATGTGGAAGATATATATTTGAATTGATTTAAAATATTAAATTTTCGATTTTAATTTCAGCGTGTTTCTCACCCATACGAACAAACGATAACTCTAAATGCTATAAAATTTGAAATCCGATAATAATACAGTATTACTGATCCAATGGAACCGGTTTCGTCGAATTCTGAGACTGTTCCTCGGAAGGCTATTGTAACTCATCGATTGAATCGAGCGATTTTCAAAATCATCGAAATCATTTAAAATTTCACTTTAAAACTTTACTAACTTAATTATAAATCATATAGATTTTATATTCACATTAGAAATCCTTCTTTATTTTAAATCAAAATCTAATTATTTACATTATTACTATATATTTTAAATTCCTTTATTAAATTAATATAAAAATCTCAATTTTAACTTATCGGCTTTTGATTCAATGAAAAGTCCAATACTATAATTTAATTCCAACTAGACTTGAATAAATTTTAGAAACCATTATCATATCCATTTATTTCCAGATTCCCAAGTTATCCAAATTTCAAACATTATATTACTATTTATCCGAATCCAATTAAATTGCCATATTGAAATTATAACTCATTTTATTAATTCAACCCAAATCCCTATATTTAAAAATCAATTTATAATCTAAATTCAACATTTAAAATGAATTAAATGTTCAAAACTAACAACCGAAATTCCGGGTCGTTACATTCTTCCCCCTTATAAAAATATCTTCCCCGAAATTTGCTAAGATAGGAAAAATGCTCTCAATCCATTAACTTATCCAAAATCCACTTAATAAAAACTTACATTCTCTTATCAAAACCCTTTTGTTTAATCCAAACCCTTAGCCTTCATTTCTAACTTAAAAAAATTGGATTTCTAACATTATTCCAAAAATCAACCTTTCTAGTTAACCAAATTTTCAAAATTTCCAAAAATTTTGTAACTCCAAAAATTTTCGAAATTTTTTGACAGCGTCTCCTTTGTGCAGAGAGGCTTTTGCAATATCACAAGAGATATAAGTATATATACAGCGACAAACATGGTCGGAAAACTAAATATATAGCAATATATTATCATTTCTCAATTTTTATTGCGTAGGCGTACCTCACGTTAGCGTTTTTAAGCAAGCGGCTAATTATTATGCATTTATGCGCTCCAAACTCTATCCGATTGCCTTCCATACCTGTACTTACTCAAAGAAGCACATAAGTTTCCAAAATCGTGAAATTTTAACAACATCCATTTACCTACCAGTAACACAATGCTTCATAACCCAAACATGCAAATCAATATATTTCAAACAATTATAAGGTTCCAACACCAATTTAACCCCTTTCCATGGAACTTATATATCATTTTATCCAACTCAAAATGATTTACCACCCAATTTATTGCATTTAATTCACATTTACACAAACAACTCATATTCACTCAATTTTGTTCTCTATGATTTAAATGTGCCTTACTTGCACAAATCCTCTATTATTCAATTTTAAAATGATTCACAATCATTTTCATTTGCATTACACTTATATTCCCTTTTTATTATATGCAACCCCATTCTACTAACCTTCAATTTATTCCCTTTATAAACTGACTCCAAACAGAATTTATCAACTTCCATTTGATTCTTATTAAAGTTATTCACCACTTTGTTTGCTTTATTTTACATCAACACCTTCCCATTCATGTTAATTTTATTCGTGAATTTATTTCCTGTTATCAATTACTTAACCATTTTTATTTATATTCAACTTACTTAAGCCCAATTCACTCTCTATTTAAGAATTTAAATTTTGAACTTCCCAATTCATTTACCCTATTACCAAATCATCTTCATCTTGGTTTATTATTTCATTAACTAGTTCGTTATCTAATTAGTTAACTTCCAAATCTTAAATCAACATTTGATTTTTGTTTCGTTTACCAAAATATCAAGCAAATTTTACTTTGGACTTTATTTTACTTTTAAATTTTTCTCTTTCTCATAAGCTATCGAAATTTTATTCGTTCCAATACAATTTTTATTTAATTAACTTACGCTAGATTCATCTTTATGCTATTCTTTTGAATTTAGTTGAGTAAGAGTTTAATTCATTCGATATCATTACAACCTAATTAAATTTCCTTTCATTTCAAATTTTTTAATTTAATTCAAGTTTAACTAAATTTTATTTAACCAACTTAAATCCACACCATTTTATTATTTCACTTTATCTTATTTCAATTCACATTACATTTAGAATTCAATTTTTAAACTTTCCATTCTTTTTACCATAACACCCAACCCTTTTTATTTAGGTTTTACAATTCCATTTTCCTACAACTTATTTACTTAAAATCTTATATTGCTCACTTGAGTCTATTTACATCTTATATCCATAATTTTGGATTATTTATTTCACTTAAGGACCTAAGTGTATTCATTTCATTTAATAATTGTACTTATGCTTATTCAATTATCCTACCTTCCCACTTAATATCCAATTCAATCTAAATCCAAATTTCATTTAAGTTAACTTATCTTAGGTTAAATTCCATAATATCTTATTCCCTTTGATTTACTCAAGTTGCATTTCAATTTCCTTTCTTAATTAAATCAACTTTACTTTATAAATTAAATACCGATTCCTTTTGACTTTTCACATCATTTAAATAAAATTTCCACAGTTCAATTACCCGGTTTTATTTGAAAACCATTTGAAATCATAAATAACACATACCGTCTTGGTATATCAAATTAAACCTCCGAATTTCAAAACAACTAGGTTTTACAGAAATAATTTCCCTTTTAAAATTTCTAAAACAAACTTGTTTATCAAACAAGTTCAACAAATAATTATACCAAACCACTTCGGTAGTAATCCATCACTTAGAAACTCGAAAATAAATACTGATGATGTGGCCGTCATCACCAGGATTATTTTCCAGCGACCAAAGTGAGTTTAGCGCTTCCTGACTTCCCCAAATTCATTTCAAAACAATTTCTATTCTAAAAAATTTCCCAAATAATACTCCATTATTTCCTTCAAACATTTTGGAAAATATTTCCCAAATAATACTATTAACAGCCAAACATCCAAATATATTATTTCTTTTATATAAAATATAATTTTGGGTAAAATTATTTTATTTGCCCTCTTTAAAAAATACAATGTTGGTTTATCTTGTTTAAGACTATCGATGACACTACGTCCCACATATCGACCAGAATCCATAAACACTCAACTAATAAGTCAACACAATATAAAAACAATTTTATATTCACTAACAATTACGCTCTCATATCTATTATTACACTCAAACTCATTCTAGAGTACTATTGACTCTATTTTAAATGAGTAATTCCCGTACCAAAGCCTAGGTTATCGCCAACCTAAGCCTTGATACCACATGTGATGACCCACCCTTCTCGACTCTTGAAAATCGACACCCTCTGTATAATATGCCAACGGTCGAATGCCCAAAAAGACAGATTGCCGAGGGAAAAGAAAGAAGATAAAAGAAAGAACGAACTAAAACAAATAATAGAATCTCACAATCGCAGTGGAACAAAATATAATAGATAACAACAGATCTTTACATAGAAAGAAACTATATCTTCTTATACATTACATCATCAGAGTACATCCCAATCAAAACAATCACTAGACAGTTATATTAACTTGTCCTCACAAAAGCTGACTATACAGCTTATACAGCTTAAGGGAATATACTTCATGTACGTGTGATACGTCTCGCCATCCAGCTCGTCTCCTGAGCTCCACTGTATCCTATCCTGTATGTATAATAGTCGGTCTAACCCGAGCATTATAACAAAATAACACCCGAATTAGTCTAGAAAACCAGCGTGAGAAAATACACTCAATTTAATTATTAAAGTTTCAAAATCCTTTGAAATCAAAGGTATCTCGTAAGCCATGCCACAAATAAACATGTCGGGTTTTTACCTTACGATAACCAAAACATTTCTTATAAAATCCTTTGATATTATAATCGTGTCTAAGTACAAATACTTAAATTAAATAGCCAAAATTGTTACATTCATCAAATTCCAGCAATACTAGGCTCTACAATCAAAACCGTAAAGGCTCGTAGGGAGAATGGATTTCCAACTAATGACTAGGCACTGGGGTACCACCTATCATGGTATCTGGTTTAGATCAGCATACCGAGGATCCACTCTGATCCTTTGCAATACATGACCAGACTACCTCTTACTGGATAGCCCGAATAAGACCACCCCGCGGTTGGGAGCAGCAACCACCCACACAGCCGAATATAAGGGGCATCTAAACAGGGATGACCATACCCTAATTGGTTGCTAGCCGCTTTGCCTTGCTGCATAACCCCTGATTTTCGGTCATTCCCGGTTGATGCGTTTGCTTCTCTTCAGTATTATGGACTGACCTTGCTTAATACAACGTGATAGGGGTTCAAGCTTGTGGTTTGGAATCTTTGGAGTTTTAGGCACTGAGAATATTGACTTCTGTTGTTGTTGTCGTCTTATTTTGTTCTTCCACTATTGTCTTGTATCTTTGATGTATATTGATGTCATTTGTATCAATGTGTTGTATCAAATATTGTGTATCAATTATATATATTCTTTGTCTTCCACTGTGTTGTTATACTTAATGTGTTATAAGCTCCGGCGCGAATCGAATTTCGACGTTTGAATCTACGGCATTCGAATACGGGTATGGATGTCGATTTTCAGACGCTGAAATATGGGTCGTGACATTTTGGTATCAGAGCTGAAGGTTGGGTAATAACTTTGCTCAGGAGTATAGCACATTAGGTAACTCATTACAGATAGGGATATAAATGCCCTAGAATGAGTATCCCTAAGATATCAGTCCAAATGGCTCAGCAAATTCTCTTACTATTCACTGATAGTGAGTATGAGTGCAAGAAGAGGATGAGGTAGGGGACAGGGAAGTACCACTTCAAATGATAGATAGCCTGCAACGACGGGAACAACTTTTTTCTATCAATCTCTTTTGATCACCATTCAATTTCAATTCTTTGATTGCTTCATGGCAGCTAGAGGGAGAAGCTTTAGTGTGATGGTGGCCCTACGAATCGTGTAGATAAGTTCCTATTTCGTATTCTAATCATTAGTTTCCTATCAGCTATTCGCTTTAACTTTAATGAATTTGAAATTCTATTTGAAATAAATTGGGCAACTAAATATTCGTTGTCTGTTCCTTTGGTCCAGATATATTCTACGAATGGTTAGTTGTCCCTTCAGACTAACCAGTGCCCTTATATATTTCGTAGATCTGGTAACCTGAGTATCTTGTGTAATATTGAACGAGTTCGTTCTTATAATTATGGATAATATTCTGATTTGGTAAGCCAAATGTAGAATAGATATTCAGTTTGATCTGGAAAACTGTTCTCTATCTTTGTATGTTCATCTGTTCTTTCCCTATCTAGCAAATTTCAGAGACAAAATTTTCTTAAAGGGGGAATCTGTAACATTCTCGGTTTTTGAGTCAAATTTAAATTGGCAATTAAAATATAATTTTAAATTAAATGGTGAATTAATTTCATATTTTCCAAGTTAAATAAGATATTTGTTAGTTTATTAATATAAGTATATATAAATATGATTATGGATAGAATTTTAGTTGGAAATTCAAAAATAAATGTTTTTGGTATAATTTGAGTTTGAAAACTCTATAATATAAAATTAATAAAAATCTGTTTTGGAATTATAATATACATGTATATCTATATTTTGAAAGTTATATTTGAAATTTAATATAGTACTTTTTCAAGAACTATTTAAAGATTAAATTCTAATATATACATATATATTATTGATTAAGGTATAATTAGATTTTAAAATCATTTTCCTTAAGAGTCAAAATCAAATATATACATATTCATATATTTATTTATTCGTGTATGATTATATTTCAAATCATTTTTAAAAGTTATGTAAGTATAATTTATACATATACAATATTTAAGTTTAATAAAAAGATTTAATGTTTTTTCTTCTAAAAATACTCATGAACTAAGTTGTAAATATATATAAGTTTAAAACATAAAAACACAATAGATAAGTTAATAAAAACGTATTAAAATAAGAAACTATATCACATAGATTTAACTAATTAATGAAAATGTAGCTTAAGGGATTTTAAACAAAGTTATAAATAGATTAAACAAAAGGATTTAAACATAAAATTAAATATTTATAACAAGTGTAACATATAATTACAAGTGTAGGCTAAAGAAAAAAAGCAATGAACAAGTGGCAAAACTATATTTCCTTTTAATTTCAATTTTATATAAAATAGGCTTAAGAGTATAACCAGGCTTCTTAAGTTTCTTTGATTCATTTCCAAAACTGAAAACCAGAAGAACAAAAGCAAACAACAAGATCAAAAACAAGTTTAAATCAAAACCCAAAAGCTTTCAACCTCAAATCATAAACCTGGAAAATGAAAATCAAACCAATCTTCAGACTGGAAGTAAACCTGTAATCAAGTAAAGATCGAACAAACTACAAATGCAAGTTCAACTCAACAAACAAGATCATATTCATCTCTGAAAAACAACAAGCAGGATATCAAAGGTCCTAGATCAAATTCAACAGTTTCAACATCACAGAACCTGGCCCTATTCTTCACTAAGGTGAGCAAACTAATCCATTAAAACCTGAATTTGTTCTATATATATATATATATATATATATATATATATATATATATATATATATATATGGATGAATACTTGAAATTGGTTGTGAATAATGTTGCATAGATTTAAATATATCTCCATCTCAAAATATATATGTATGTATATATGCTGGGATGTGCATGTTTGGAAATAAGCCTCTGTTCTAGTACAGGTTTCAAAACCTGTTTGAAAATGAAAATTTCATCCTCTGATCCTCTATTGATCTTGATGTCTGAATAAAACATGTTAGAGTTGACAAGATCTTAATTCTAAAAATACTTTTATGTATTAAAAATGAATGGTTTTATAGGGAAAAATAAAAAACACAGTCGAATCAAAATTTGTTTAAAATTTAGTTGATTAAATTTTAGGTTTTGATTGCACAATCCTATTCGTCTTCAAAAAATATGATTTTTAATAATAAATTCGGGATTTTTAAGTTAAGCAATTTTAAGTTTAACGCGAAATGAATTCTGGGCAATTCACGACGATCAAGGAAAAGTTTGACCTCGAGATCGAGGTTGTTGCTTGGTGGAAGATCGAGGATCGTCAGAAAAATAATGGGTGGAATTATAGTTCATCGTGGATGATGAACGAGGCCGATCAAGGGTTTTCATCATAGTTTTGTTTGACGAAGAAGACGCGACGATTTCGTCGACTATGGTGCATAAAGTTCGATCACATCCAAGGGAAAAGTGGGTCGTCGGGGCAGCTTTGTCGACGTGGCATTGTTGACGATAGACGAGGTCGTCGGCACGAGGTTGATCTAAGCAACTAGTTTGGGTTCCCAGGTTGAGCTTGATTGCTCATTTTTGATTTCGTGGTCAATTCGGCGATACATGGTGGTTGTTAGGAGTGAGGAGATCATCGATGACTTGTTGAGGGAACCGGCGAGGTTGGAGGTGAACAACATGGTGGTGCACGTGCACGAGTTATCTGGTGAGTCTGATGATTGTTGCTTTGTTGTATGAGCTCGGGGAGGATGGTGATTTTCTCGACATTGTACTTAGGAAAATTTAAGTTTGGCTCAAGTGGATTTGAGTGTGGGCTTAGGTAGTTTTAATGATAACAGGATTTCAAAATTTGAAATTAAATTTTATACAGGTTCTAAAGTTTGAAAGGAAATTATGTACTGGATTTTGATGATAAAAGAAGGCCCGAAACAAAGTTTTCAAAGCCAAATATTACAGGTTTAAATCATTTTTCCAAAATTTACAATGTTTTAAAATTTCTATTTAAAGATAATTTTATAATGGGATAGTAATAAATAAATTTGTAAATGTTTTTCAAATGAAATGTAAAGATAAAATTAAGAGGTGATTTAAGTTAAGAGTGTAAAAATTTAATAAATCAAGATAGGATTTTAATTGATTTTGTTGTTAATTAATTTCAAGTATTTATCTTAATGAAAATTTAAATATTATTATTAAGTAAATGATTTTAAAAAAGAAGCGTTTTAATCTTTAATTTAACTTAAAGGGTTAAGTTAAATGGCTAATGAAGATTAAATTCAAGATTTTTTTAAAACAAAGATTAAATGATGGTTAAAGTAACTAATTAAGATAAAATGCTTTGTCTTTTAATTAATTAAGATTTTAAGTGATTAATGATTTATCAATGAAAGTAATTAAGGATAATTACTTATTTGAAAGCGATTCAATTTAATAAATTTATGTGATTAATTAAAAGAATGATTACTTAATATAAGTAATTAAAAGTTAATTAAGTGATTAGAGATTAATTATTTAAGGAATAATTACTTAATTAATTAAAAGATTAATTTTTTTAATGTGATTAATTAATTAATATTATTAATTAAAAGTTAATTGAGTAATTAAAAGGTATTGAGTAATTAAAGGATAATTTCTTAATAATTAAGGGTTAATTATTATGTAATTAACTTAAAGTTAATTTATTTATGTGATAAATTAAGGAAAATTAATTAAGGATAATTAAATAATTAAAGGTTAATTATTTATTGATTAATGGTTGATTGATTTATTAATTAAGGATGATTAATTAATCATTAAAGGTTAATTAATAAATGATTAAAGGTTAATTAATGATTAAGGTTTGTAATTAATCAATATTAATTAACCAGGATTAGTAATTTATTCATAAGTAATTAATCCAATCAGATGATTAATTGATCTTACTTATGAATGTTTTGGGATTATATTGAATGTTTGAATTGCTTGATATCCCTGATATGTGCTTTCTGTGATATGAATTGTATGTTTGAGCTGTATTCTGCGACTTATTTATCTATGATGCATTTAAATATTTATCTATGAAACTGTGAATGAAAGATAAGTGTTATAGGATCATACCGCTTATCAGTATTGCTATATTTGGATTGTGATGATTAATGATGTTACACTATTGTGTAAAAACCCCTAGACTACACTATACACACACAAATATGGATTTCACGGAGAAATCGGTTAAGTCACAGATATTTGAATTTAATATTATTTTATTCAAAATGGTTTTAAAGTTGAATCTTGAATCTAAAATAATTTGGAAATGGAAATGGGTATAGTATGAAAAGCTTTTGAAAAAGTAGTTTTGAAGATAAAAGTTATTTTGAATAACTTGTTAAAATGTTGAAATTAAAACATTTGATTTGAATTTGAACTCAAGATTTTGAAATTGAGTTATATACATATGTATAGAATTTGAAATTATTTTGGAAAGTATGGTTTGAAAAATGGTACAAGTTATATAATATGTATATGGATTTCTGAACCATCTTTAAAGTATTTTAAAAATTATTATTTTGGGAATTTAAATTTAACCCAACTTTTTACTTTAAAGGCTATAACTTGTGTATATTTGATCGGATTTTTCTGAAACAAAAAGTATTTGTTTTCAAAGGATAATAAATTCCAAATAAAGAAAGGATTTTCAGTTTTTGTTGAAAGGGTTTCAGATTTGAAATGAAATTATTTTGAAAGCTATAAATGAATCTTTATTAAAGATTGACGAACTTTGTTTTCAAATGGAAGAGGATTTAAAAGTGTATCTTTTGTATAAAAGATTTGGAATTGAAATTGTTTTGAAAGCTATGAATGAATCTTTGTGAAAGATTTGGTGAATATTGTTTTAAAAGTGAAGAAGTATCTTCAAGAGTGAATCTTTTATTTTAAAGATTAAAAGTGGGAATTTGATTAAAACATTTAAAAGAAAGGTTTAGGGCTTTAAATTGTGACTTAACTAAAATCCCATATATCTATATGTTTTTAAAATATTGCGCTCATTATTCGGTTTAGTCGGGAGAGGACTTTATGTCATATAACCTATTTCGAATAGTGATACGATGAAATGGATAGCATTTGAAGACAGGTGGTGAAGACCGGTTATTTTCGAAAACGAAAAGATTACCCGTCGAAGGTCTCTGCACTGAGTCGCGCCGGTATAGAGATCTCCTTATGTGATGGGGAGTCCGATCGGGACTAGAAATACTCGGATTGCAAGGGCTTCATTGTACAGTGCCTTCGGTTCTGTTCGAACCCGGAACAGACTTGTATGGACGTGTGTCTGACATTACACTTTGGGATGTAAAGCTGGTTTCTATCAAATACATTTCTGTTTGGTGGCAGAGAATTTATTCTCTTAGCTTAACACCCTTCTCTGAGACGTATGAGCTCAGAGGTTATGTAGTTGATGGTTACGAGTGATACATTCCCAATTTGGTAATGTGGCATATGAAGTGCTGCTGATCATGTGCTGATTGAAGCATGACTTTTGTGTAAAGCGTAGCTTTGTGGATGTGACCTCGTCGGCCCTCACAACCCAGAAATGGACGAAACAGGAAGGATGCAGCAAGGTTATTTGGGTATAGAGCCCTCTGAGGGTATGTCCATTTCGTTCTGGATAGAGGTGGTATCATGGTATGGAGCCCAGATACTTAACCTATGTGGTTACTGCAAATCTATTGCTTTGTGTTTGTTGGTGAATCACATGATAAAGGTTGGTTGCGACTGGGGGATGACATACTCATGACAGTTAGTTACCTAGTTACAGAGGTAACTCATCCTTGTGTTGGCAGAGATCCGGTTAGGTTCTCGGGACTTCCCTCCAAAGACGTACCCATGTGGCCCAGGAAGTTCCTTTTCCTGACCATTTGTTGGAATTCCAATCAAATAATACGCGCCCTATACGGTTTTAATTGTATAACCTGCCACCTCAGGTATTAGCTATAGCATGCATAATATAATGGAACCTATGCTACCTAAGATTAATATTATACCTTCAAAATGTTTTCTGCACTATGCACTAATAATAATATCAAAAAGAATTTCGCGTATCAAGCATGTCTGACTACCATAAGGAGAAATCTCCTCCAATTCTGCGCTTGCATTGTATGTGTGCAGGGAGGCCTTATGGTATTTTCATTTTCCAAAAAACATTGCAGATTTCTTTTAATTACTTTTGTTTTCTTTTGTTAAATATAAACTATTTTTGTTTGCTCATACCAGTCCCATGACTGACCTGGAGTTTATTGTTCCCTTTCTAAACTCTGGGTGCCTGCAATTTTCCACAGGGGCCGCCTAGAGTTGGGATTTTCAGATAATCAAATAGTATGTATAGATTCGATAACATCCAGCCATTTGGATTTGGTGATAGCATTTGCTTCTCTTCAGTATTATGGACAAACCTTGCTTAATACAACATGATGGGGGTTCGAGCTTGTGGTTTGGAATTTTTAGAGTTTTAGGCACTGAGAATATTGACTTCTGTTGTTGCTGTCTTTTTTTGTTCTTTCGCTGTTGTCAAGTTTCTCTGATGTATATTAATATCATTTGTATCAATGTGTTGTATCAAATATTATGTATCAATGTTATATATTCTTATGTCTTGCACTGTGTTGTTATACTTAATGTGTTATGAGCTCTGGTGCGAATTGAATTTCGACGTCTGAATCTACGGCCTTCGAATATGGGAGAAGTATGGTGTCGATTTTCAGACGTTGAAATTTGGGTCGTGACACTTAACCTTTCAGGAAAATACACTTTCCATTCCAATACAATCGTCTAATAGTTTACAAATTCTTCTCGATTTATTTCCAGTTTAATTTACGTCCCATGCCCGTAAATTACTTTTCCACACTTTTTAAAAATAAACCACTATTTATTTTTAAAAAATATCATCCTTTCCTTTTAATTTCTCTCTGTGAATTGATATCTCTAAATTATTCACTAGGAAATATTTCACTTTATTTATAAACCCCGTTTATAAATTCTATAATCTCATTCTCCTTTAATCAAAGTTACAACACTTAGTCGGTTTTCAAATCGATTTTCAAAATTAACTCCATTTTAAAATAAATTCTTTTACTTACCCAAATTATTCCAAAACACTATAATTCCATATTCACTTCTTTGTTTATGATTTACAATCTTATTTTAAATTGAAATAACCATTTCATTCTTTATTCAAAATTCTCCCTTTTATTTCTTCCCAATCATTTTAAATCTTAAAATTTAAAAATAAAATCCTTTAATTCTTAGGCAATATAACTTAAGTCTCTAAAACTCTTTTAATTTTATTTATTTAAAATCTCTATTTTTCCGTACCCAAAATTTATTTAATAGAATTTAAAATCAAACTTTTATTCTTTTCCAAATTCATTCTTTTAATTTATCTAAAATGATTTTACTTAATATTTTTCTCTTTGAATCTCTTTTCAGAATCAAATCTTTTATATTTTTCTTATCTTCAAATACCCAAAACATGTTGAGCAAAATCCATAGGATTTCATACTTCCAATTTCCAATAACATCTATCACAGATAATCAATCGATTATATTACGGATAATGAAAACAAATTTCAGTATTTCGAGGAATGCAGTTGGTTCCCTCCAACCTGTTTCCCTGCATCCACAGATGTTAGCCAACAAATACAATTCCAAATCACACTTCGAGAGGGACATCGCGGTATAAAGGGTCATCCGCTATTATGTAGGGCGCATAGGGTCTCATCTGCTATATAATGTGGGAATATCAGTCACTCCAATATATATACTACTATATAATATCACATCCAAACTGGTAATAAATCATCAATTCAAGCAACCAACCAATAACTTAATTTTAACTATTTCAATTTCCCGATAATCCAGATGTGAGTAAGATTAACTCACCTTTATTTTGCAATCCAACCCAAACCGACTATTTTCTTCATGATTTTAGACCTTACTGACATTAACTTGCTAGTAGCATCACGAGTGCCTCGATTTCCAACCCCAACCCCGCCTGCACGCGTCCATTACCTCCACGTGGGTCACGCTGCCTCGACCCAACTCCATGCACGCGCGTTTGCGCTCTGCAAATCGAAATCGACTTCAGATCTCCCCTCCTCGCCCTCTCTCGATCGCCGCCACCACCAGACCTACTATGAACCACGACCATGAATAAGAACTCGACTTCCCAAAACACCCTTGCCGAGCTCGACTTTCCACGGCCCAGCGGAAAACCGTTCATCCTCAAAAGTTTGAGAAACCCCAAGAATAAGCCGTACTTGGTTCGGCCTCAAGCATTGCGAGTCATCGCGATTTCGATTTTGAGATTTCCAATTGCGAGCTTGATTTTGGGTGAACGACGAATTAAATCTGGTAGCCATTATTTTATTTTTGTTTTAATTTAGGTTCGGCCATTATTTTGATTTGAATTGGAGAAAGAAAAGTGAAGTCTCGGCTGTTAATAAAAGAAGAGAAGGGGATACGATGTTTTGAAAGAGGGAACGGGCATGCAAAATTTTCAGGCTACAGTGCCTCGAAAGAAGTGAAAGCTATAGGGGAGAAAAAGGTTTGATGTGGTTATAATTCAGCTGAAGTTGACCAGGATAAATATATATATATATATATTTTAAATTTAAATTCAAATTGTCTCGATAAATGCAACTTAAAATTTGGACATCCTTTCGAGACATGCCACTAGGCGTTTATAATATTATACCCCTATTTCGAACGCAATGGAAATGGTTTCATGTCCTAATTCGATCGTATGAAGAAGATAGCTTTTTGGACCTAGTTATAATATTAAATTTTCGATATAAATTTCAGTGTGTTTATATATCGTACGATCACTCGACAACTCCAAACACTACGGAATTTGAAATTCGATAATAATACAATATTACAGATCCAATGGAACTAGTTTCGTCGAAATCCGAGATTGTCCCTCGGAAGGCTATTTTTAAATATCGATTTAAAGGATATATTTTCAAAACTTCACAAAACACTTCCAAATTCAATTCTAAAGCTTCATTATTTTTAGTACTATTAATATAAATCTTATAAGCCTTTGAAATATTTTTAACAAGCATAAAAACCAAGATTTCATTTTTCTCCCAATTTCCAATTATTTTATTTAATGAATAAATTATCCAATATTTGGTTACATTTGAAATTCAAGTTAAAAAAATAACACTTAAAATTTAAAATCAATTAAATATTCCGATTTCAAATGTCCAAAATTCTGAGTCGTTACATTCCTCCCCCTTTATAAGAATTTCATCCCCGAAATTACTAGCTAGGAAGAATGGTCCAATACCCGTTTACTATTTTTCCAAAACTAAACAGTTTTTAACAACTCCTTAAACAATCATTTTATTAAAAACACACTATCACCTTTACAAATTTCCCAACCCATCCATAGGTTCGCAATAATATTATCCCCTTAATACTTTAAAATTCTAGTTTAAAACTTGATTTTAAACTATCAAAATTTTCTACAAAAATTTTCTAACTCGCTAAATTTTCAAAAAATTTCGCCAACGTCTCCTTTACGCGATAAGCTCGAAACAACTACAAAATGCCTCTACGGGCCCCCAAATTTCAAAAGAAAACAACAGCCAAGTGGCTAGATCAGAAAATCATCAAATTTCATATGACAATATTTAAATACATACCTCTTTGTTAGGCAATTCAATTTATCTTCTGAAATCAAAAACACTAATTTACCCTTTGCTTTTAAATACCTGTGTCCTACCTAGCAATAATATCCAATCGCAGCATTCAAAATCATTTTATTTATTCCTTTTCAAAATTTTCAACATTTGCTTTGCTTAAGCCTTACGATGTACACATATCATCCGTACGCAATACCAAATCCGATTGCTCGCTCGATCATACAATTTCAATTCCGAACTAGTATCGTCCACCCGACTCTCTAATGCAGACTCAGATCAGGTTTCTTGATCAGAAACCGTCATTCTCCTTGCATATCCATATACTATGATAGAGAATTTCCAAAATCAACCAAAAATATATATCCAGGGTTCCCCGTCGAAAATCGAGTGAAAAATCCTAACTCGGATCGATATAAATATCTCGAAATTCTATGCTCGAATCTGGATCAAATTGTTATGCGAATAAAATAATATATGTACATCCTACGTATTTATCCCAATTGATTATTAGCTATATCAATTCTTTTTTTATTCACATTTATTTTGATTTCCATTCACCTATTCACACTTTCTCTTTTTCTCCCCTTTATATTACCTTCATTCAAATGTTAACTTACTACATATCTCAATTCCACATTTCATTTAAGAATTTTACCATCCATTTCTTAAGTTTAGTATAAATATTTTATACACCATCTTATATTTATTTTCACTTTACCTATGGAAGTTTATATCCGTTTCCATTTAACTTAAATTTCCAATTCCATTCTGAATTCAAGTTACCTTCCCATTTTTGAATGTTGGATTCTATTCACTTTATCCCAAACCATTAGTTAATTAACCAGTTCTTTAATTAGTTCCACCTACTAATTTATTTTAAATCTCAATGGATTTTATTTTTAGTCCCCTTCGAACTGAGATTTTTCAACTTCACTTTACTTGACACAATTTAAATTAAATTCTAACATTCAGTTCCGACTTCATTTACTTACAAATGTAAATTCAGTTGTTCATTCACAAATTTATTCCAACTTAATAAATTTTATTTCAATGATCATTCCATTTAGCTTACTTAGATTCATTTCCTCAAAATTCACTTTTATCTAAGTTAGTTCAAGTACATTTCAATTTAATTCAAAATTTTAAACTTCTATAAGTTTCCAACTCATTTACATTTCATTCACTAATCTCTTTAATTTACTTTATCCAATTGGTTTACTTTCTAACTTATTTCGTTTTCACCCTTATTTGAATTTTTAACTCTTCTTCAAGTTAAATTTTATTCTAAACAGATTTATAATTTTATAAGTTATCAAACTTATCCATATTCCATAAACATATTTTTTAAAATAAGATTCCAGAGTCTTTTAAACAATTACTCAACACTTAAAAATCATTTTCTTGAAATCATATATATAGACACACACACACACCCAATCAAACTATTCCTTTGCATTTCAATATCAAAACAGTTTTATCAAATCAAAACTTCAACATTCCCAACATCCCGGCAGAAATTCCTTTTCTGGAAACTCGAAAATGAATATCGTTGATGCTGAAGTCATCATCGAAATTATTTTCCAGCGATCGAAAAGAATTTAGTGCTTTTACTCCTCGAAAAACATTTCAAATATTTTTAATCCCAAATCTCATCAAATTTCACATCCAATTCAAAAATATTTACAAATAATATCACCATATTTTTCACAAAACCTTTGGAAATCATTTCCAAACTCAAAAGGAATTAAATCCCCAAATTTCAAATTCCAAATCCTTTCAATCCATATTCAAATATTACTCTGGAATTTTATTCAATTTCAAATTATAAATCAAATTTAAAATTCACATTTCAAATTCCATTCTGTTATATAAATTTATTTCTTAACCCTTAGTTATAATTTAAATTCCCATACAGCAAAGATAATAATTTAGTATTACCATTTTCTAACAACCAAGCAACCATATATACTTATAGTAATATACGAAAATTATTCCTTTTATAAACAAAAGTAATTTGGGTAAAATTATTTCATTTACCCTATTTAAAACAATAACGTGTCGAATTGTTCTGTACAAGTGTTTAGAGATCCCTAACAATAACGTTAATTACTCATATTGGCCAGAATCCATAAATGTAACAACCCTAGATTTTTCATATATTTTAATATTTGAATTTTTTTATTTTGAAATTATTTTAAACTTATTTTATTTCAAACATTTCATTTTTAAATGTAGGTGTTGATTATTATGTGAATTATAATTTCAAACCGGTATAAATTGGATATTTTACTGAAAGATGAATTTCTGTTCAAACTGGTCAAACCTTGACTTTTAAATTTCAAATTTAAATACTTAAATTCTTAAATTTTGTCTTTTATTATGAAAATAGATTCAATAACTTGAATACTGCTTTTCGTTACGTTGAAAACGGATTTAATTTGTGAAAGTTATGTGCATTTCAATTTTGAGTATTGTTTTATTTTGAAATTTTGTCTATTTTAAATTGTATAAATAATATTTTCTATGTTATATTTTATTTTAATACGTGTTAATATGTTATTCTATGTATATTTTGTCTTTTAATATTTTTAAAGTGATAATAAAAATTTTCTGAAATTTTTGTATTTATTTCCTATTTTTAAAGGCTGTTTTCTATTTTTCTGCTACTTTCTTCATTTAAATTATATTTAATTAAAATTTATGAATTTATTTTTTGAATGTATTTTTATTTTATGTTATTATTTATGTTTAAAAATATTTTACAAGCACATATTAATTTCTAAAAATTGTTCTATTTAATTTCAGCTTTTCTAGTCTAGTTCACTATTTTTGGCTATTTTTCTTAATTTAACTTTATATAATTAATAAATATTATATAAATTTTTATATTTTGACAAATTTTCGAAATTTTATCTGGGATTATTATTATTTCTAGAAATATAAAGTTATATAAATTAAATAAGGATATATGAAGAATTTTTGACTTTTGAATTGCCTTTTGCCTTTTTGAATTCCACCTCTTCATTTTCCTCACAACTCTTCATTTCTTTTGGCATAACTCCCCACATTTCAGCTGACTAATTCATTTTCATTTCATGTATCTTCCTTTCCTCCTTTCTGAGAAAAAAATTTCGGCCATTACATGCTTGGGAAGTTGGTAAAGAAATTTATTTCTTTTATCTTTTTTTTTTCATTTATATTGCTTATTCCTTTTGATTTTGGTTTACACATGCTCTTCCATTTAGGTTCGGCCATGCTACCTTGCTACCTAGCCGCCTCCACCACCTGATGGCACACCACCAACGCCTCCTCCTCACCAGCCACCCAAGCCGTGACCCTCCTTGGTGATGCCCATCCATAAACTTTTCAAAACAACACGAATTCCAAGCCTAGCCGAGCACAACATCACTTCCATCACCTCACCACCCATCTAGCCGCCACCTACCACGCCTCCACCACCTCTAGCACCTCCAGCACCTTGGCCACACCACCACAGTGGACCCGCACCTCTGGCCGTGACATTTGGAGCCTTGGCCGAGCCCAAATCCATGACCAAATGCATGTATTCATGCTTATGTGTATTATTCCCTTCACCCACTTTGGCACCATCACAAATGACATCTAGGCCGACCCATACCCACCATAACCTGATCCAAACACCTGCCATTATTTTGTATTTCCCCTTATGGATGAGCCTAGTAAGGGTTAAAAGCAAGTGCAAGCATTTCTATTTGATTCTGTGCAGTCTATTCTAGTGTAGTTTTGATCGTGGTTGATTTGAAACTCATCGTTGTTATATTGTTTTGTTTGATGTGTATCCATGGAATTTGACATTTGGCTCCTCCATTCAAATCTGTATAATGCTTTTGTGCTTGTGTAGATCCCGTTTGTGAAATTTTTCGTTGGGTCATCAGCTCAAACCAGTGAGTTATTCTCACCAAACAATATGTACTTTTATAACTAGTAAATTAACCCCTTTTGAATCTGTAAAATACATTATCATGTTACACGTACTATGTTATGATTTTATGATGTTCACCCATGCTTAAACACCTGTAATATCATATGTTACTGTTATATTATGCTGTTATATTATTTTCATCAGTTTATCACACTGCAAATTCCTTTTAGATTAGAATCACTATGGGTTGAAATGATACATACCCGAACAGACTTTAGAATAGGAGAAAATCGTTATGGCTTGAAATGATAGGCCTGAATGATTTTCAATTATTTTCGTTTACTTGGGATTGCGGGTTTGAAATGATCAAACCCGGGTTTTCTTTGTAAATTACGGGTTGAAATGATATATTACCCGTATCACTTTACCTAGGCTAGAAAATGAAATACAGACCCGTTGTTAAAATATGTTTTTCTTAAAATTTTAAAATATTTTAGGAATGTAAATATTATATTATTTTGATTTAAATTTTATTAAAAATGATTTTTGTAAAGCATTATTGACTCTTTGAAAATTTATAAGTGAAATAAATTAATGGTAAAGTTAGAAAATCTGAAATGTAAGTTTTTGGAAACTATAATTTTGTGATAAATGGAATTTAAATTAAATATGAAAATATGATAAATTTATGATATTTTGAATTAAATGAATTTTAAAATAATTTTATAATATATTAATGATTTTTGAATTAAGTTAAAATGTGAAATGAATGAATATTTAAGTTGAAATTTTGAAATATAACTAAAATTGGAAATTTGTGAATTTGGCTTAAAAGTGAATTTTAAGTTAAGTAAATAAAAATGAAATTAAGTTATATTTGAAAATTTAAACTTAAGTGTTAAGTTAAATTTAATTTAGTGAATTTAAAATTTAATGTTGGAATTTAATAAGTGAATTACTATTAAATTTTGATTTTTGAATAGAGATTTAACGTTATAAAATAATGAATATAAGGGTATTTGAATGATTGTTTTAAAAGTGAAATTATAAAATTTTATAAGTTAAAAATGGTTTAAATAAAAATATAATTGTTTGTGAAATTATACTAAATATTTGAAGTTAATTTACTGCATTTCTAAAATGCTATTAATTCTAATGTAAAGGACAATACAACATTTGTAAATGCCGTAGTTGATAATAATGAACCAAATGTATTAGTGAACTTCTATGTATTGGGATTTCTATTTTGTTGTTTTCAGACTGTATTATGTTTTTGGGTTGAGACTCTGTCGTAGTAGCTTCATGAACTACTATGTATTTTATATTCTGCTGCGAGGTATTCTATTTGTTCTATGTCTGTGATTCTGTGATTTGTATTTCATTTGCTCCAAATTTATTTACAATGCAGTATTTTGAGCAATTCAAGTCCGACATGTGTGGCTGCGAATGGCTGAAAATACCGGGTTGTTACATTTGGTATCAGAGCTTTGGTTTTAGGCAAACCATAGCCTTGGAGCAAAAACTCATTAGAGATCGGGTAGAAATACCCTAGAATGAGTGAAACCAATCTCAGAACCCTTTCTTGTGAGAGAGCGTATTTTCGAAGTATAAAATAATTTCCAAATGATTTTTAAAGGATTTCCAAAGATTATTTTGGTATAAAAATTTTCTTATTTTGAAACCAAGATTTTCAAAACTTCATCCCTTCAGTATCCATCTTGCTAGAAATATCTTGGTTAGGATTCTTATCAAATAGGATTCCTTGAACTTTGGAACGCTCCCACTTGTTCTGAAATCCAGTCTTGTCTTCCCTATTCTATCCATTCTGATTTTGGAGCATTTCATAACTCCACTTTGGAATGACCTCTATAAAGATCGGTGATTGCGCAAATCTTTGAATGATTTGTAAAGGGTTGAAAATCCTTTATAATTGGCATTGCTTCACCGGAGATTCCTGTATTCTCGGTTTTCGATGCTATCTATCTCCTGCTCTACCCGGATTCTGTCTTTGGCGATCGAATGTCGATTTGCCTTAGATTTCCGAATTGATTATATTACTGAAGTCACGGCTGACCGGTTAAGGTCGCCCGCGATTTATATAGGCTTATCATCTTCTATTTGGTAATAAAATTATCTTATCTTCGTTCGAGCTTATCTTCGAAACAGAATTCTATTTGATTAGAGTTTCTCTAAATTCGAATCTCCGTATTGCTTGAAATCTAACCTTGAATCATTCTTCGGAAATTTGTATTTGATTGTATTTTGAATTTGTGCATACATCGAAATTATTATTTTGACAAGGATGACCCTATTTTGTATATAAAAGTGAAATGTTTTCAATAAGGTTTTTACCTTTGGAAAATGAAAATTTGAAGCTTTGAAGGGATTTGAAATTTCGGAAATTTATAAGAAAATGTGATTTATATAAAAATGATTTATAAATGAAGGGTTTTGAATTTGAATTTCGAGGAATCGAACTCTGGTGTTTTGAAATGGGTTTTTAAGATTTTGGAAAATATATAATAATAATATGATTTAAAGGTATTTTTCCAAATAAGAAATGTTTCAAATGTATTCGAATGAATTCCAATGATGTCAAAGAGATTTCAAAGAAGTTTCAAGAAATAAAAGTCTAGAACCCACTTATGTCGCTGAAAAATAATTTCGGTGATGAATACATGCATCATTGACATTGATTTTTGAGTTTCTGAGTGGGGAAGAGGCCACTCTAGTAGCTTTGCTATGCGAGTGATTTATGAAACCAAATTTTGATTTCCAATTTCGAAGTATGGTTTGATATTCGAAAGATATGTGTGTATATATATAATTGAAATGATTTAAAATATGCCGGTGTTCAATCCTCGAGATTCAAATTTATTTTGGTATAACCTTACCTATTGGAATCGATTTACTAATTTGTTGGTGATTTCCAACTCTTGGATTTAAAATATGATTTCTTCGACTATTTTGAAGGTTAGAGCACTTCCAAATCAAGGTTAACTTTTCAAAGCTAAGAAATTTTGAATGGTATAAGGTATTTGATGAAGTATAAGTTTAGTTTGGTATGATTAACGTATAAAGTAATATGATTTATATAAGTTTGAAACTGTTGTGGAGTGAAATAAATAAGACTATTTTGAATTATACTAGTATGAAATATAGTTTTGAAAAGATAATTGAAGTAAAATGTTAAGTTTTTGTTAAATTTATAAGTTATGAAAAACAGTGAATTTTGACTTAACAAATGAAAGTGAGTTTTAAATTGAATATTTGATTTAAAATTTTGTTGTGATAAATCATATGTTAAATATTATCTAAATGTGAAATTTTGAAGTCTAGAAATATGATTTATAAGTTTAAAATTTTCAAAAATTAAAGTTGTATTGTTTTTTAAAAGTTATAATAAAATCTGGAATTTTATTAATAGCATTTCTAAAATGCTATAGTTTTATGACAACACTTTAAAATGCTGTTATTTTTGAATTTAACTTTGTTTGAATTAACTAAATATCTGTTATGGCATATTATAAATGTCGTTATTCTTGAACTAAAATATTTTGGAAACTATAAGTTACGATAGCACTTTTAAATGCTGTCATTGTTATAATTTGACAATGTTTCGTAATGTTATAGATTTTAACACCGTTGAATTAAGTTTTAAAAAGTTAAATGATTTAATTTTGGAATTGATTATTTGTGAAATTTAAGGAGTTTTGAATTTAATTTAAATTTTAAGGAATTTAAATTGAATTTTAATTTAAATATGGTTTACTTGGTTATGTGTTAAATCGAATGAAATGTAATGAGATAAATGAATTTTTGAATGGAATTTTGAAATGTATTTTTTAATGATATTTGAAATAATAATTGAATGACATATTTGATTTTTTTTAAATGATATCTAAATTTAAATATTTAAATTGAATTCAAATAATGATTTGATAATGAGGCTTTGAATGATATAATCTTTATTTGATAAAGAATGTGAATCAGGAATGATAACTAATTTTGATAAATGAAATTTAAAGTTTATATTTGTATGAAAGGATATTTGGTTTACTTGTAATTTGAGTTTAATTAAAAATGATGGATTTATGAAATGAATATGTCAAAACTAAGTAATAATGAAGTAAAATTTGAGATATATGAAATTATAAAATTTAGTTTTGGAATACGGTACATTTAAGCTTTGAAATATATTAAAGATTGAATAGTTTATTTTGCGGATCAAATCTTTATTTGAAATTTGATAATATTTGAAATGGTTTTTTTGGAAAACTAAATTGAATTGAAATTGATGGTTTGAATTGAATTAAAGCTGGAACTTGTAGACTTGGATTTAAATTTAATAAATTTGTGAAATGTAAAGAATTAAAGGGATGTTTTATGATTTCAAATGTATGATTTAGAAAAGTTATGATTTTCAAAGTGTAATGATTTCAAATATTTTGGTTTCGAAAGATTTATAACTTTGAAAGTATCATGATTTTTGAAAGTGAATATATGTTTGAAATGGAAATGAATTTGGTTGACCTAAATTTTTGTTGATTTGGAAATTTGGATTATTTTCTAAATCTATTATTTTAAGAAACTTTGAAACTGAGTATATGTAATTTAGAAGAAATGATTTGGCGAAATCATATATGATTTTGAAACTGAAATGTTATTGAAACAAATTAGAATTGAGAACCTTGTTTTACTAAATACTTGATTTTGGAGTTATCGAACTTATATAAAATGGATTTGTATAAGTATGAAGTTGATTTGAAAATATTGAATTGAAAAGGTACTCAATTTGTAAATTAAAATCTTATATAATCGAAGTTTATATAAGTATGATTTGATATACTATTAATTTTGGAAAGTATTCGATTTGAAAATGAAATCTTATATATAATGGAATTTATATAAGTGCGATATTTGAACTATGATTTTGAAGGGCTACTATATATGGTATATTATATTTTGATGTAACAGGTATGGGAAGTACCCTCCGGAAGAAGTATAGTGATATGCTTCGACCCAGATGGACTTGGGAATCCAAGAATGGATTCGACCGATAAACCCTAATGGACTTGGGTGAATTTAGAAATGGATTCGAACTGATATGGTCGTCCGGACTTAAACTCATGAGTTCCTCGATTTTTTTCAGGGTAGAAGGTTCTTTAGTTTACCCAATGGAGGCGCTTTCGATCATGGGATATATTGTTTATGGATCTTCCGGGAAGGAAGTGCATCCATTGCGTAAATCATTGAATCAGCAGTGTACCACTGCAGCAGGGGTCGATGGTCCCTTGTTTACGAACTGGCTACGATATTTTTCTGGAATCCGAAAGTTAGAAGGATCTTCTGGAAAGTGTTGTGTCCATTTCGTAAATATTGGATCAACAATGGGCCACTGCTATCGTATTATCATTATTTGACATTGGATTTTGAGCGGAACTTCTCATACCTATTTTTTTTAGTATTTTCACTGGGTGTTGAAACAGGTCTACTAAGTACTTGGAGAATTCTAGCTTTGCGCCTGATCAACACATAGCCAGAGTCTGCAGGAACGAAAGTAAACTAGTTAAGACATCGAGTTATAAAAGAATTTTGGTAAAGTATCGTATAAAGGATATTCTAATCATGATTTAAAATGTCTTAAATATTGTTTACTTCGAAATATCAAATTTGAATCAAATAACTAATTATCATATTAAATGTTTAACATGTCAAATATAAAAAAAATTAAAATAATGGTTCATCCATGTCTTTTAACCTACTTTCCCTCCTAGCTACTTTTTCCCTACCTTCTTTCAGGATGTCTTCCAACCTATTGTTCTTTCTTATTGTTTCTCCGCTTCTTTCCTTTTCGAGGACGAAAAGATTTAAGTGGGGGAGAGTGTAACAACCCTAGATTTTTCATATATTTTAATATTTGACTTTGTTTTGTTTTGAAATTATTTTAAACTTATTTTATTTCAAACATTTCATTTTTAAATGTAGGTGTTGATTATTATGTGAATTATAATTTCAAACCGGTATAAATTGGATATTTTACTGAAAGATGAATTTCTGTTCAAACTGGTCAAACCTTGACTTTTAAATTTCAAATTTAAATATTTAAATTCTTAAATTTTATCTTTTATTATGAAAATAGATTTAATAACTTGAATACTGCTTTTCGTTACGTTGAAAACGGATTTAATTTGTGAAAGTTATCTGCATTTCAATTTTGAGTATAATTTGTTTTATTTTGAAATTTTGTCTATTTTAAATTGTATAAATCATATTTTCTATGTTATATTTTATTTTAATATGTGTTAATATGTTATTTTATGTATATTTTGTATTTTAATATTTTTAAAGTGATAATAATTTTTTTTCGAAATTTACTGTATTTATTTCTTATTTTTAAAGGTTGTTTTCTATTTTTCTGCTATTTTCTTCATTTAAATTATATTTATTTAAAATTTATGTATTTATTTTGTGAATGTATTTTTATTTTATGTTATTATTTATGTTTAAAAATATTTTATAAGCTCATATGAATTTCTAAAAATTATTCTATTTAATTTCAGATTTTCTAGTCTAGTTCACTATTTTTAGCTATTTTTCTTAATTTAACTTTATATAATTAATAAATATTATATAAATTTTTATATTTTCATAAATTTTCGAAATTTTATCTTGGATTATTATTATTTCCAGAAATATAAAGTTATATAAATTAAATAAGGATATATGAAGAGTTTTTGACTTTTGAATTGCCTTTTGCCGTTTTGAATTCCACCTCTTCATTTTCCTCACAACTCTTCATTTATTTTGGCATAACTCCCCACATTTCAGTTGACTAATTCATTTTCATTTCACGTATCTTCCTTTCCTCCTTTCTGAGAAAAAAATTTCGACCATCACATGCTTGCGAAGTTGGTAAAAAAATTTATTTCTTTTATCTCTTTTTTTCACTTATATTGCTTATTCCTTTTGATTTTTGTTTGCACATGCTCTTCCATTTAGGTTCGGCCATGCTACCTTGCTGCCTAACTGCCTCCACCACCCGATGGCACACCATCAACACCTCCTCCTCACTAGCCACCCAAGCCGTGACCCCCCTTGGTGATGCCCATCCACAAACTTTTCAAAACAACCCAAATTCCTAGCCTAGCCGAGCACAACATCACTTCCATCACCTCACCACCCCTCTAGCCGCCACCTACCACGCCTCCACCACCTCCAGCACCTCCAGCACCTCGGCCACACCACCACAGTGGACCCTCACCTCTGGCCGTGACACTTGGAGCCTTGGCCGAGCCCAAATCCATGACCAAATGCATGTATTCATGCTTATGTGTATTATTCCCTTCACCCACTTTAGCACCATCACAAATGACATCTAGGCCGACCCATACCCACCATAACCTGATCCAAACACCTGCCATTATTTTGTACTTCCCCTTATGGCTGAGCCTAGTAATGGTTAAAAGCAAGTGCAAGCATTTTTATTTGATTCTGTGCAGTCTATTCTAGTGTAGTTTTGATCGTGGTTGATTTGAAACTCATCGTTGTTATATTGTTTTGTTTGATGTGTATCCAAGGAATTTGACATTTGGATCCTCCATTCAAATCTGTATCATGCTTTTGTGCTTGTGTAGATCCCGTTTGTGAAATTTTTCGTTGGGTCATCAGCTCAAACCAGTGAGTTATTCTCACCAAACAATATGTACTTTTATAACTAGTGAATTAACCCCATTTGAATCTGTAAAATACATTATCATGTTACACGTACTATGTTATGATTTTATGATGTTCACCCATGCTTAAACACCTGTTATATCATATGTTACTGTTATATTATGCTGTTATATTATTTTCATCAGTTTATCACACTGCAAATTCCTTTTAGATTAGAATCACTATGGGTTGAAATGATACATACCTGAACGGACTTTAGAATAGGAGAAAATCGTTATGTATTGAAATGATAGGCTTGAATGATTTTCAATTATTTTCATTTACTTGGGATTGCGGGTTTGAAATGATCAAACCCGGGTTTTCTTTGTAAATTACGGGTTGAAATGATATATTACCCGTATCACTTTACCTAGGCTAAAAAATGAAATACAGACCCGTTGTTAAAATATGTTTTTCTTAAAATTTTAAAATATTTTAGGAATGTAAATATTATAATATTTTGATTTAAATTTTATTAAAAATGATTTTTGTAAAGCATTATTGACTCTCTGAAAATTTATAAGTGAAATAAATTAATGGTAAAGTTAGAAAATCTGAAATGTTAGTTTTTGGAAATTATAATTTTGTGATAAATGGAATTTAAATTAAATATGAAAATATGATAAATTTATGATATTTTGAATTAAATGAATTTTAAAATAATTTTATAATATATTAATGATTTTTGAATTAAGTTAAAATGTGAAATGAATGAATATTTAAGTTGAAATTTTGAAATATAATTAAAATTGGAAATTTGTGAATTTGGCTTAAAAGTGAATTTTAAGTTAAGTAAATAAAAATGAAATTAAGTTATATTTGAAAATTTAAACTTAAGTGTTAATTTAAATTTAATTTAATGAATTTAAAAATTAATGTTGGAATTTAATAAGTGAATTATTATTAAATTTTGATTTTTGAATAGAGATTTAATGTTATAAAATCATGAATATAAGGGTATTTGAATGATTGTTTTAAAAGTGAAATTATATAATTTTATAAGTTAAAAATGGTATAAAAAAATATAATTGTTTGTGAAATTATACTGAATATTTGAAGTAAATTTACTGCATTTCTAAAATGCTATTAATTCTAATGTAAAGGACAATACAACATTTGTAAATGTTGTAGTTGATAATAATGAACCAAATGGCTCAATTTAATCAAAGGCTATTATAGTATTTTTTGCGAATGTTATAATTGTTGAATTTGACAAAGTTTATTTGAAACTAATGGAACCCTATTACAACGTTTTAAATGTTGTCTTTTGTTAAATTGAACTGTTTTAAGTGTGACTTTCCGTAGCATTTTCTAAATGCTGCGAAAGTTGAATTTTCATTGTTTTAATAAATTTAATTGAATGAATGAACTTTGAAAGATTAAAATTTTGGAAATTTAATAATTTAATTATTAAATATAATATCTTCATTTTAATGATTTAAATGAAGCAATTTTTTTTCGAAATATAAACTATTTTGAAATGTGTTTTGAAATGGTATTTAAATTAAATGAAAATGAATATGGTTTGGAATATATGATATTTTGATATTTTGAAATGGATTTTGAGTGATATTGAATTTTTAAATGATATTTGATTTCGAAGTATAAATACTATTTTGAAATTTTAACCACGGGATGTATTTAATTTATGGTTTAACTGATCTTTAAAGGATGAGCGATCCCAAGCATCCTTTAAGTTATGGTGCATTTCTACTACAGTTCACTTGAGTTGATTTACATTATATAAGTATATATTGTCTTGACTCGAGTGTTTTGTGTTTTACTTTACGCTCGGGTCAGCCTGAGTATTCACAGCTTTGGATTCTCTTTCTGGAGCTGGTCTTTGCTGGAGTTTCTGCTTATCTACATTTATATCTACTTTCTGTTTCAGCTATTCTAGTTTATCTCATGTATTAGTGAACTTCTATGTATTTGGGATTTCTATTTTGTTGTTTTCAGACTGTATTATGTTTTTGGGTTGAGACTCTGCCGTAGTAGCTTCATGAACTATTATGTATTTTATATTTTGCTGCGAGGTATTCTGTTTGTTCTATGTCTGTGATTCTGTGATTTGTATTTCATTTGCTCCAAATTTATTTACAATGCAGTATTTTGAGCAATTCAAGTCCGACATGTGTGGCTGCGAATGGCTGAAAATACCGGGTTGTTACAATAAATCACTCAACAACCCAATCAACACAATATAATACAGTTTCATATTCACTAACAAATACACGCTTATATCTGTTAATACACTCAAACTCATTCTAAAGTACTACTTACTCTATCAATAAAGAGTAATGCCCACCAGAGCTAAGGTTCTCGCTTAACTTTCAAATCTGATACCAAAATGTCACGACCCGATTTTCGACGCCTGAATATCGACATCAATACGTCCACTATATTAAATGTCGAATAATCGAAGCCGGATAACCATACCGTAAGGGAAAGAAGATGGAGGTAGAAGAAGAGAAAACAAATGACATCAGAATCTCACAATCGCAGTGGAACAATATATAATAGTTAAACGATCGATCTCTATACAAAAAGAACTATATCTGTTTAATACATTACATCAACAGAATACAAAATAATCAATAGCAAAATACTAGACAGTTATATTAACTTTTCCTTACAAAAGCTGACTATACAGCTTATACTGCATAGCCGAATATATATCAAGTACGTGTGATACATCTCGCCATGCAGCTTGTCTTCTGAGCTCCACAGCATCCTATCCCGTATCCTATAATGCTCGGTCTGACCTGGGGATTATAGTGAAATAACATCAGAGTCAGTCTGGAAAACCAGAGTGAGAAAACATATTCAATTGGATTATTAAAGTTTTCAAAATTCTTTGAAATCAAAGGTATCTCATAAGACTACACCACAAATAAACATGTCGGGTTTTTACCTTACGATAGCCAAAATATTTTTTTTATCAAATCCATTTGACATGTCTATAGAAAGTAAAATAGAATCTAGCTGAAATGCTTGCATCTCACGTTTCAGCATAGTTGAGCACAATCAAAACATACAGGCGTTTATTAGAGATTGGGTTCCATATAATGGAAGGGCCACTGGGATACCATCCATTACAGTACCTAGCCTAGATCAGCGTACCGAGGACCCCTCCCGATCCCTTGCAATACAAGACCAGGGCTACCCCTTACCCGATAGTCTGAATAATCACCCCGCGGTTGGGATCAGCAACCGCCCACACAGCCAAAATAAAAGGGACTTCTAGACAGGGATGACCTTATCCTAATTGGTTGCTACCACATAGCCTTGCTGCACCTCCCCTATTTTATCCATTCCCGGTTGATGAGACTTGAGGTTATACATTACCTTTTAGCACACATTCACTTAGAATGCTCACCGTCCTCCTCACGACGGTCTGATAGCATTCATCCATACAAGTTGTCCTGGGTCTGGACAAACCGAATCACCGTCTTCATCATCTTCACGGCATTCATTCGCTACGTTCAAACTGGACCGAAGTGGTTTTCGGATAAATAAACCCGATCTCGAACTCTTCGAAATGATCAGTGCATTGGCCAATATTGATAGTCGGTTATTTGATTATCAAATTTAAACAATCATTCAACCAATTTTTTATTCCCATTGAAAAGCACCAAGTCTTAATAATTTCGATTTTAATAATTTAAAATCCCTTTACCCAAAAATATACACTAAAACATTTGAAATAAAACTATGTAAATCACTTTATTCAAAATATTAGTTATAGAGTTCTATAATAATTTTCCAAATACAAACTTTAGCCAAAACTGTTTATTTAATGAAACTATTTATAAAGTATAAATGCTTAATAATTATCTTTTTAAATCATAATACTAATTTAACCTTTAAAATAATTTCTACTATAATAAATTTAATAAATATTTACTTTAAAAAAATTTAAATAATAATTTCCCTAAAAACATTCTTCTTTAAAACAACTTCTAAAACTTCTAATTTATACTTAAAAACCTTATTTTGAAAATATACTTAACCTTTTAGGAAAATACACTTTCCATTCCAATACAACCGTCTAATAATTTACTAATTCTTTTCAATTTATTTTCAGTTTAGTTTACGTCCCAAACCCGTAAATTACTTTTCCACGCTTTTTAAAAATAAACCACTACTTATTTTTAAAAACATATCACCCTTTCCTTTTAATTTCCCTCCGTGAATTTATATTTCCAAATTATTCACTAAGAAATATTTCACTTTATTTATAAACTCCGTTTAAAAATTCCATAATCTCATTCTCCTTTAATCACAGTTTTAACACTTAGTCGGTTTTCAAATTGATTTCCAAAATTAACTCCATTTTAATATAAATTTTTTTACTTACCCAAATTTATTCCAAAACCAATTAATTCCATATTCACTTCTTTATTGATGATTTAAAATCTTATTTTAAATTGAAATAACCATTTCATTCTTTATTCAAAATTCTCCCTTTTATTTCTTCTCAATCATAAATCTTAAAATTTAAAATAAAATCCTTTAATTCTTAGGCAATATCACTTAAGTCTCCAAAACTCTTTTAATTTCATTTATTTAAAGTCTCTATTTTTCCATACCCAGAATTTATTTAATAGAATTTAAAATCAAACTTTTATTCTTTTCCAAATTCATTCTTTTAATTTATCTAAAATTATTTTAATTAATATTTTCTCTTTATATCTCTTTTCAAAATCAAATCTTTTATATTTTCATATCTTCAAATACCCAAAATATGTTCAACAAAATCCATAGCATTCCATACTTCCGATTTCCAATAATATCTATCACAGATAATCAATTAATCATATCACAAACTATGAAAACAAATTTCAATATTTTGAGGAATCCAGTTGGATCCCTCCAAACTTGTGACGATCCGGAATTTTTAACAATTTAAATTGGAATATTTAATTGATTTTAAATATTTAAAAAATAATTTTTAATTTGAATTCAATTATCACAATTTATTTGATAATTTAATTATTGAATTAAATAATTTGAAGTTGGGTAAAATGTTGAATCTGGAGTTTTAAGCCTGTTAAAAATAATTTGAAGGCTTATAACTTCTATAATGATGATACTGAAGATAATAGAATGGTTGAAATTTAATTTAAAGGTGATTTGTTCAGTTTTAATAATATATCGTTTAAATTAAATTTAAAAATAGCCTTCCGAGGCACAGTCTCGAAATTCGATGAAACTAGTTCCATTAGATCCGTAATAGTCAGTTATTATCGGATTTCAATTTTCGTAGCAATCGAAGTTGTCGTTTGACCCTGGCAGCTCATAACGCATAGAAACTATTTTAATCGATTTAATTTTAAATTGATCGTTTACTTCCGCAACTTGCGCATATGATGGAATTAGCCTCCGAAACACGTTCCATTGTGTTCGAAATGCGGTAAAACCTTATAAATGCCGGGCAGCGTACCTCAGTAGGGGTCGGAATTTTGAAATATGTTAAACGAGATAATTTGGAATTTAATAATATTAAAAATATAAAAGTCAAACCCTATTACTTTCCATCAGCCAACCTAAGCCGACACGCAAAGGAAATTCTGCACGCTAACATCATTTCTTGTCTTCCCTTTTTCTTCTTTTGAAAAGAAGGGAAACCAGAGGGGAACAAGTCTTCTTCCTTAAGTTTCTAATCCGTTCGTTTATAAAATTGGCCGAAGCCTTCGTCAAAAAAAAAAGCGGGGAACTCTATAAAAATTCGTTTTCCCCTTCTAAGCTCCCAAACGAAACCGAAATAAAAAAAATTGGCAGACGAGAAATCGTGCATCGAAGCATTGGGCAATGCAGAGGGTCGCGATGGCTTGAGACTCGAACATGAGGGGGAAGAGGGGCGGTCGCGAGCGTGGGGGAGGCCGAGGGTTTTGCCATTCTCAACTGTGGTTTGTAGTGGCGCGACTTATCGAGCCACAGGCGACTTCGATGGGTTTGGTTGTGAGGTCGGCAGTAGTGATCGCTGGGAACTCAACGATGTTAGTTGGGTAGTTGGCAGCGATACTCGACGTCGAGGTGAGATTTTTTTCTTACCTGTTTTAATTTAACTCAATTAATATATATATATATATATATATATATATATATATATATATATATATATATATAAGCAGAACAGAAAGATAGGATCCTGAAAATCAGATCTTTAAAAAGATACATATTTTACAGTAAGAATATCTTATATATTATGCAGTTTAAAATTTTAAGTTGATCTTAATATGTGTGAATAAACAAATAAACAAAAAAAATACACTGCAGTAATATATATATACACAGTTTACATATTTCAAAATTTAATAATATATATATAGATAGATATGTGGGTATGCAGTAAACCAGGAAAGCTTATATAAGATTTGAAAAAAAGGGATTTTAAAATGTTGGAAGTTATATAAAAAAATCAGATTTTTTTAACCCCTAAAGATTATTTTTATAGGTGTAGTTTCAAAGAATTAAATATATATTTTTTCATTGACTGGTTTATTTCAAATAACTTATTTAGGTGATTAATTTGTTAAATTAAACTATTTGTTTAAAACCAAATTAATAGTTTAAATTAAATAAGTAAGTAGTAATTAACTTTTCGATCAATTCAATTATTAATAAAATCATCTAATGCTTTTACAAGGTCCAATTGTGGAAATTAATCGTGATGGAAATGGATTGCAAAACCAAAATCAAATGTGAGTAAATCTCACTCCTTTGGATTTTTATCTAAATTTAAATGGTTAAATTTAAGTATTTGGTTGCATGATTGAAGTGATTTGATGTGCACTGTGAACTGATGATCGGGTAACATTGGTTTTTGTTGGTTCTCGTGTTAATTGTGGCTTGACTCGAAGTATTCGTGTTTTAAATTGTTTTAAACTTAAGTCATAAACAAGAAAATATTTCCATTTTAATGTTAATAAGGGCTTAATGATTTGTGATTCATCAAATTAGAAGGGTAATTAAAATGGATAATTAATTAATTCAATTAATTAATGATTTGGGTTGATTAATTTAGTAATTAGGGGTTTGAATTAATTAATTAAGGTTCAATTTAATTTATTAGGTTTAATTAATTTAGAATAATCAATGGAAGGTTTGATAGGTAATTACTTAGTGTAATCAATATAATATAATTATTTTGTGAAATTAACCAAGAGATTAATTAAGATAGTTAATTAAGGAGTAATTTATTTATTTAATGAAGTAAATAAAAAGGTAGATAATTACAGGTTGAGATAAATCAAGAATGATTAATATTTGTGGTTTAATTAATGATTAATTATTTAATGTATATAATTAATGATGTAATTAAAGATTGATTAATTAAGATTAATTAATCAATAATAAGTGACTTATGAGAAATTAATTAATATAAGTAATTAAGGATTAATGTAATTAATATAGTTAATTAATTTATGAAGTAATTAAGATTTCTTACTGATTTTGGTTAAGAATAGTTAATATTGTGAAATTAATTAAAGTTAATTACTTGAATGTAACTTAAGGATAATTAATCCAGGGTGATTAATTAAGATGGATAATGAAGGGATGATTGATTAATTGATTTGAAATTGATTAATGTTGAATGAAGAAATCTAAGTGATTGAGGTTAGTAATTCAATCTGGGTTAATTAAATTAGATTTGTATGTGATTAAGTTTTGCTTATGAACGATTGAATGGTATTGGATGCCTTGAATGAGACTCGAAGAGACTGGGGTCGGGTATTAGAAAATACCCGAAACCACTTCGAATTTTTATAGATTGATACGTGAAATCTATAGGTTGGAATGAAATGATTTAAGTGAATTAAATATTTAATCTAAATTTTGGTAGTTAGAAAATTGATGGTGAAATAAGTGATGTCTATAATAAATTGTGGATTTGTGAATTGATATGAGTTACCCCGGGTTCTGTATAAGTTGTATGCTTTGTATTCCATGTTGGATGAGTTTACTCATGCTGGTTTCCAGCCTGACCCGGGTGTTACTTTGGTGTAATGCTCGGGTCAGACCGAGTATTACAGATTTTCAGGTAAAGACGTTCTGGAGCTCTAGAGGCGGACTGGATGGCGAGAACGTATGGAGTGTTTCCGCTGTATTATGTTGCTGTATATCTGTGACATGATAATTGTATATTCAGTGACTGTATATTTGTGTAACTCTGAAGTATTATAAAGGTATTTTGACAGATACAGAATTCTTTTTTAAACTGTTATTATTTATTATTATATTTTATCCGCTGCGAATGTGAGATGTTGATGTTTCTGATCTTCTTCTTCTTCTATCTCTTTCTTCTTTCATAACTATCTGTAATTTTCGGATTCGAAAATTCCGGGTCGTTACAGTTGGTATCAGAGCTGGAAGGTTAAGCGAGAACCTTGGCTCTGGTCGGGATTACTCCTTAAATAGAGTTTGTAGTACTCTAGGATGAGTTGGGTATATGTATATATGAGAGCATACTTGTTATTTTCTTATATAAAGGTTTTAAATGATTTTATATAAAAATATATTTTGATGTATAAAGCAATATTTCCTTCTAATAAATATTAAGGTGATTGGTTGTTAAATTATTGGCATTAAATTAAGAAGTAATATAATACAACCAAATTGAAATCTTGAATTGGAATTAAATTAAGTGGTAATAGAAATCAACCAAATTAAAATTAAATGAAGATGAGTTTGAAATGGATTCAGAGTTAAATGGTATAAAGAGATAAGTCGATTTGATTTAAAGGATTAAATCAACATTTGATAATTTAACTCGAAATTATATAATTCAGAATAGTTTAAATTTGAAATTTGAATTGATATTAGTCCAAATTGATTGGAATAATTAGGAATTGTAATTAAAGTTGAGTAGGTTTAAAATCAAATGGATTTTGATTTGAAATTGGGGTTAAGTCAATTTCAAGGGAAATTGAAGTTGTTCAAGTTAGAATTGAGTCAATTTAAATGGAAATGGAAATTTAAATTAAATTGATGGGGAAGCGAACAGTTTTGACTCTGGACTATTTTCAATATAAATTGCTTTAATATAAACTTATTTTTCCAAGCTATATAATATATACAACCTTTCTTTTTGAAGCCAAATTATTTTATATTTGTTTAACAATTATTTTCGGACCTATTTAACAATTTTTCAATTGTTTTATGAACTAACTACTATTTTTCAACTTTTTTACAAATTAATTACTATTTTACAACTATTTTGCAATTAACTAAAATTTCTGAAACTATTCAACTATTTTCCAAATATTTTACAATTAGTTAACTTTTTTACAGCTATTTTGCAAACTAATTTCAACTACTTATTTATTTTTAAAATTTTCAAGCTATTTTCTAAATATAAACTGGTCGGAGTTCAAACTGCTATGGATTAAATACCTAACTGAGATAAGAATTTAAGTGATAATTTAATGGAATAGGAGTAATTGTAAATATGTGGATAGAAATCATAAGTGAATGTGAATAGAAAAGGAAATTGATTTGGCTAATAATCAATGAAAATAAATACGTAGGTTGTACGTATATTATTCTATTCGCATAGTGATTTGATCCAGATTCGAGCACAGAATTTTGAGATAGTTTATCAATCCGAGTTGAGATTTTTCACTCGATTTTTGATGGCGAATCTGGATATGGATTGTTGATTGGTTCTGGATGTTCTCTATCATAGTTATGGCTATGCAAGGAGAATGACGGTTTCTGATCAAGAAACCAGATCTGAGTCCACACTAGGAAGTCGGGCGGACAATACTACTTCGGAAGTGAAATTGTGTGATCGAGTGAGCGATCAGATTGGTATAGCATACGGGTGATATGTGTACATCGTGTGGATTTGAATGAAATTGATATTGAAAAGAGTAATCGAATTTGAATATTTGATTTTGAATAAACAAGGTTATATATCTCAGTTATATAAGATAAATCTCCCCTTGTTGAATCTATTGCCGGAAGAAAAGGATTTTTGAAAATGTTTGATGTATAAAAGGAATTTTATACAAGTTTGAAATGATCCAAAGTTTTAAAATTTATATATATATATATATATATAAAGGATCTTATGAGGATTTTGGAAAAAGGTTTTAGGAACCTTTGGATTTGAAAAGGCTTTTGATTTTTGGGTAAAATCAATATTGAAATTGGGAAAGCTTAGTTTGAGAATTATTGATTTTGGGATAATCGATTTTGTGTAAAGGAGCTTTGCATGGGATCATACTAGGTGTATGATTTGAAAGATACTATATGTGTATAGTATAAAGTGTTTTGATAATGGCTCTGGAGAAAAAGGCGCTCCCTTGAAATGAACTTCTCAGGAATGCCACCGGGTGGTGCTGCCTTGAACCCTAAGGAGGGTTCTAAAGTTGATCCTGTGAGGAGTCTGGACAAAACTAGTTCCTGAGGATTATGAGTAGTGTGTAGCGAAAGTCGAGGGGCGCTGATGCCTATAGAGGCATTTGGGTTATGCTGTGACGATAGTGTAACTCGATGTCACTGCGATCTATTGCAGACCATAGCAAAAGTCATGTGTGCTGCTGAGAGCCAACAGTCTACGTTTGATTTTATATCAGTAGACTGCGACCTATGTAACATGGCGAAAGTCGTGTGTGCCGCTGAGAGCCAACGGTCTACGTTTGATTTTACATCGGTAGACTATGAACTATGTAGGAGTGGAGAAGTTTCATTTTGACAGCGAAAATCGAGGGCGCTGATGCCTACAGTTACATGGACTTTTGCTGCGATGGAAACATAACTCTGTAATGTAACTGCGATCTATTGTGGGTTCCAAGGCGTAATCGAGAGGCGTGGAGTGCCTACAGTTACATGGACTTTTACTGCGATGGCAACATAACCCTGAAATGTAACTGCGACCATGGATGGGGGCGATGATTTCCAGAGCATTCTCACCAATATATTTCCTCTATTTTCAAAAACTGTTTTCTATATTTTCAACAAAATTATTTTTACAAGTATTTTCACTGGATGTTGAAAATGGGTCTGCCAAGCACTTATAGATTTTCAGTCCTACGCCCGATCAACGTATGAACGAATTTCTGTGAGAACAAGGATGGACTGGTTGAGACATCGAGTTATAAGAAGTATTTTTATAAAAAGCTATTTTAATAGTATTATCTGAATTTAAAAGTATTTCTAAAATTTTAAAATAAAAGTGTTAGAATTTTGGAAAATGAAAGACAATCTAAATTGGGATTATGAAAAAAAAACAATAAGTTTGAACTCAGGAAAATTTAATGAAGTGATTTTTGGAATAAAATCAAATATTGACTTAAAAGTGGGAATAGGCTAATTAGCTAAATAAATTATTTGATAGAGTATATTAATAAAATTTAACTCGGGTAAATAAATGGATTGTAAGTTAATAATGAAGTTTGGAAATGAACTCGAATTATAAATAGAATTCGACTTGGATTTGATGAGGAATTAAAATAAGTAGAGATGTTGTTAAGATAAAATGGAATTGAATTATAATGGACATGGTTTGAATCGCAAACAAAGCCCAGGCAAGTAGAAATAAACTGAGAATGGTTTGGTATAAATAAAATAAATTCGAAAATGAATTAAGTAGGTGAATTAAAAATCTAAAATGGGGTGAATAAATGGGTTAATTGAATTAACTAATAAATGGATGAAGTCTGATTGAATAAAAAATTAAATCAAAGTTTCAATTGGAATTGGGTTATCAGAATGAACTTAAGTTATGAGGCGTAATAATTTGAAGTAAAATTACTTAAGTCAATAAAGGCTTGGTTTCGAGTAAGAATGGAAGACCATTAAATAAAAGTTTGGGTTAAATTTATTTGGAAAAAAATGGATATTAATATAAACCTCGAATGTTGCAAGCTCAATGAAATAATTTTAAAATGAAACCAATGCGGAGATGGATGAAATGCAAATGTATGGTTGGTAAATAAATTAGAAATGAAATGGAATTAAATACAGAATGAGTTGAAATTAATTTGATGTAGTTATAAACTAAAATGGATACTCTATTAAGCAAATATCACCGAATTTACATAAAAATAGTTGTCGTTTGACGTAAACGAAGGTAAAGAAATTCTATGAATTAATAGATGCAAATAAAATTGATTTTGAATCATTTGAAGTGAATATGAGCTTGTTTGGATTAAAAATAAATTGAATGTAAGAAATTGAGTTGTAAACCATTAGAATTGAATGAAATGGCATATGAATTGGTTGGAAGCAATTGGATTAGTTTTAAATCGTATAAATCGCTAATGGAAAGCGTTTGGTGCTTGTAGCCTATGAAATGCATGTGTTTAGCTATTGAAAGTAAGTGAAATGGTAATAAATTTTCTTTATATGGCACTTACATATTTAAATTGAGTAAATACAGGTACCTGAAGGCCGTTTGGCTGGATTTGGTTGGGCTAATTGCTAAAATAATAAGCCGCTTGCTTAAAAATGCTAAATAAAGGTACGCCTATGCAATAAAAATAGGAAATATGAACTTTTTTTGTTTTTCCGACCGTGTGGGTCGATGTATATATATTTATATCTCTTGTCAAATTGCAAAAGCTTCTCCGTACAAAGGAGACTCTGCCAAAACTTTTCGATAATTTTGGGAGTTAGAAAATTTTTGGGAAAAATTTTGTTAACGGCAAAATGATTTCGAATTGAAAATTAAAAATAAATTAGTGGATGAAACTAATTTAAAATAATGATATGAGTCAGTTATAAATGAAAGATAAAATTCCATATTCAGAATTGAAAATAAATTGAATTCATATGAAAACGGGGAAAACTGATTTGAATAGAAGTAGATATGAAACTTATGTAAGAAAATGTATAAAATGATTTGAAAAGCTACGATCGGATATTATTGCTAAGTATGATGTGCAGGTATTATAAAGGGAAAGGAAAATTGGTTTTGATTTCAGAAGATAAATTTGAATTGCTCGACAAAAAGGTACGTGTTTAAATATTTGTATGAAATTTGATTGGATTTTGATCTAGCCACTTGGCCTTTTATTTTCTTTTGGAATTTGGGAGCCCGTAGAGGCATTTTGTAGTTGTACCGAGCTAGCTGCGCAAAGGGACGCTAGTAAAAAATTTCGAAAATTTAGAGAGTTAGAATTTTTTTGAGAAAGTTGTGATTATTTAAATTTGAATTTTAAATTTCAATTTGAATAAGTGGAGTAAATAATGTTGTTGAAAACTATAGAAGCTTTTGGGAAGTTGGTTAAAGTAATAGTGGGTCTTTAATAAAAGATATGTTGTGGCAAGTTGATAAAACTGTTTAGTTTTGGGAGAATAGTAATGATATTGAATCATGCTTCTTAACTAGTAATTTCGGCGATGAAATTCTTTTAAGGGGGGAGGAATGTGACGATATAGAATTTTTAACAATTTAAATCAGAATATTTAATTGATTTTAAATATTTAAAAGTTAATTTTTAATTTGAATTCAATTATCACAATTTATTTGATAAGTAAATTATTAAATTAATAATTTGAAGTTGGGTAAAATGTTGAATCTAGAGTTTTTAGCCTGTTAAAAATAATTTGAAGGCTTATAAAATTTATAATGATGATACTGAAGATAATAGAATGGTTGAAATTTAATTTAAAGGTGATTTGTTCAGTTTTAATAATATATCATTTAAATTAAATTTAAAAATAGCCTTCTGAGGCACAGTCTCGGAATTCTATGAAACTTGTTCCATTGGATCTGTAATAGTCAGTTGTTATTGGATTTCAATTTTCGTAGCAATCGGAGTTGTCGTTTGACCCTGACAGCTCATAACACATAGAAACTATTTTAATCGATTTAATTTTAAATTGATCGTTTACTTCCGTAACTTGCGCATATGATGGAATTAGCCTCCGAAATACGTTCCATTGTGTTCGGAATGCAGATAAAACCTTATAAATGCCAGGCAGCATACCTCAATAGGGGTCTGAATTTTGAAATACGTTAAACGAGATATTTTGGAATTAATAATATTAAAAATATAAAAGTCAAACCCTATTACTTTCCATCAGCCAACCTCAGCTGACATGCAAATGAAATTCTGCACGCTAACATCATTTCTTGTCTCCTCGTTTTCTTCTTTTGAAAAGAAGGGAAACCAGAGGGGAACGAGTCTTCTCCTTAAGTTTCTAATCCGTTCGTTTATAAAAATGGCCGAAGCCCTCGTCAAATAAAAAAAGGGAACTCTGTAAAAATTCATTTTCCCCTTCTAAGCTCCCAAACGAAATCGAAAATAAAAAAAATTGGTAGACAAGAAATCGCGCGTTGAATTATTGGGAGGAGGCAACGCAGAGGGTCGCGATGGCTTGAGACTCTAACTTGAGAGGGAAGAGGCGCGGTTGCGAGCGTGAGGGAGGCCGAGGGTTTTGCCGTGCTCAACTAGGGTTTGTAGTAGCGCGACTTCTCGAGCCACAGGCAACTTTGGTGGGTATGGTCGTAAGGTCGGCAGCAGTGATCACTGGGAACTCGGCGATGTTAGTTGGGTAGTTGGCGGCGATACTCGATGTTGAGGTGAGATTTTTTTCTGCCCTGTTTTAATTTAACTCAGTTAATATATATATAAGCAGAACATAAAGATAGGATCTTGAAAATCAGATCTTTACAAAGATACATATTTTACAGTAAGAATATCTTATATATTATGCAGTTTAAAATTTTAAGTTGATCTTAATATGTGTGAATAAACAAATAAACAAAAAATAATAATAATACACTAAAGCAAAATATATATACATACACAGTTTACATATTTCAAAATTTAACTATATATATATATATATATATATATAGATAGATAGATATATGGGTATGCAGTAAAGCAGGAAAGCTTATATAAGATTTGAAAAAAAAAGGGATTTTAAAATGTTGGAAGTTATATAAAAAAATCAGATCTTTTTTAAACCCTAAAGATTATTTTTATAGGTGTAGTTTCAAAGAAAATAAATATATATATTTTCATTGAGCGGTTTATTTCAAATAATTTATTTAGGTGGTTAATTTATTAAATTAAATTATTTATTTAAAACCAAATTAATTGTTTAAATTAAATAAGTAAGTGGTAATTAACTGTTCGATCAATTCAATGATTGATAAAATCATCTAATGCTTTTACAAGGTCCAATTGTGGAAAATTATCGTGATGGAAATGGAATGCAAAACCAAAATCAAATGTGAGTAAATCTCACTCCTTTGGATTTTTATCTAAATTTAAATGGTTAAATTTAAGTATTTGGTTGCATGATTGAAGTGATTTGATGTGCACTGTGAACTGATGATCGGGTAACTTTGGTTTTGGTTGGTTCTCGTGTTAATTGTGGCTTGACTCGAAGTATTCGGGTTTTAAATTGTTTTAAACTTAAGTCATAAACAAGAAAATGTTTCCATTTTAATGTTAATAAGGGCTTAATGATTTGTGATTCATCAAATTAGAAGGGTAATTAAAATGGATAATTAATTAATTCAATTAATTAATGATTTGGGTTGATTAATTTAGTAATTAGGGGTTTGAATTAATTAATTAAGGTTCAATTTAATTTATTAAGTTTAACTAATTTAGAATAATCAATGGAAGGTTTGATAGGTAATTACTTAGTGTAATCAATATAATATAATTATTTTGTGAAATTAACCAAGAGATTAATTAAGATAGTTAATTAAGGAGCAATTAATTTATTTAATGAAGTAAATAAAAAGGTAGATAATTACAGGTTGAGATAAATCAAGAATGATTAATATTTATGGTTTAATTAATGATGTAATTAAAGATTGATTAATTAAGATTAATTAATCAATAATAAGCGACTTATGAGAAATTAATTAATATAAGTAATTAAGGATTAATGTAATTAGTATAGTTATTTAATTTATGAAGTAATTAAGATTTCTTACTGATTTTGGTGAAGAATAGTTAATATTGTGAAATTAATTAAAGTTAATTACTTGAATGTAACTGAAGGATAATTAATCCAGGGTGATTAATTAAGATGAATATGAAGGGATGATTGATTAATTGATTTGAAATTAATTTATGTTGAATGAAGAAATCTAAGTGATTGAGGTTAGTAATTCAATCAGGGTTAAATAAATTAAATTTGTACGTGATTAAGTTTTGCTTATGAACGATTGAATGGTATTGGATGCCTTGAATGAGACTCGAAGAGACCGGGGTCGGGTATTAGAAAATACCCGAAACCACTTCGAATTTTTATAGATTGATATGTGAAATCTATAGGCTGGAATGAAATGATTTAAGTGAATTAAACTATTTAATCTAAATTTTGGTAATTAGAAAATTGATGGTGAAATAAGTGATGTCTATAACAAATTGTGGATTTGTGAATTGATATGAGTTACCCCGGGTTCTATATAAATTGTATGCTTTGTATTCCATGTTGGATGAGTTTACTCATGCTGGTTTCCAGCCTGATCCGGGTGTTACTTTGGTGTAATGCTCGGGTCAGACCGAGTATTGTAGATTTTCAAGCAAGGGCGTTCTGGAGCTTAAGAGGCGAGCTGGTTGGCAAAAACGTATAGAGTGTTTGCGCTGTATTATAATGTTGTATATCTGTGACATGATAATTGTATATTCAGTGACTATATATATGTGCAACTCTGATGTATTATAAAGGTATTTTGACAGATACAGAATTCTTTTGCAAACTGTTATTATTTATTATTATATTTTATCCGCTGCGTATGTGAGATGTTGAGGTTTCTGATCTTCTTCTTCTTCTATCTCTTTCTTCTTTTCATAACTATCTGAAATTTTCGGATTCGAACATTCTGGGTCGTTACAAGCCTGTTTCCTTGCATCCACAGATGTTAGGCAACAAATATAATACCAAATCCCACTTCGAGGGGGACATCGCGGCATAAAGGGTCATCCGCTATTATGCGGGGCCTATAAGGTCTCATCCGCTATATAATGCGAGAATATCAATCACTCCAATATATATACACACACACTACTATATAATATCACATCCAAACTGATAATAAATCATCAATTCAAGCAACCAACCAATAATTTAATTTTAACTATTTAAATTAACTGATACTCCAGATGTGAGTGAGATTAACTCACCTTTATTTTGCAATCCAACACAAACTGGCTATTTTCTTCACGATTTTGGACCTTACCGACATTAACCTGCGAGCAGCGTCACGAGTGCCTCGAGTGTCAACCTTAACCCCGCCTGCACACGTCCATCACCTCCACGCGGGGTCACGCTACCTCGACCCAACCCCATGCGCGTGCGATTGCGCTCTGCAAATCGAAATCGACTTTTGATCTCCCTCCTTGTCCTCTCCTGATCACCGCCACCACCAAACCTGCTATGAACCATGACCACGAATAAGAACTCGACCTCCCAAAACACCCTTGCCAAGCTCGACTTTCCACGCCCTAGCGGAAACCGCTCGTCCCTAAAAGTTTGAACAACCCTGAGATGATGCCCTGCTTGGTTCGTCCCTGTAACATCCCGCCTTTTCGCACACTTTAAACGACACACGTGCCGATTCAAAGCATACGCAAGGGAGGAGTGTTATGGGGTAAATAAGAAAAATAGAGAAGAAATAAAACGAAAATAGAATCTCACAGCGGAAGGATAAAATATAGTAACAAGTATACAGTTCATAAACAGTTTACAAAAGCTTGATTTTTCTTATACAATGAATATCAGAGTTACACATACCAAATACAACAATGCAGCGGAATAGAAAGAGTGTGTAGTGCAATACTATATATAAAATAATACTGAATCTTCGTCTTCGTCCTCCAAAGCTAAAACCTGCTATCCTGAAATGCTCGGACTGACCCGAGCGAATTTGAAAAGACAAAACACTCGAGTCAGGCTAGAATATCTTATGTGAGTTAAATAAACAGAAATAAATATGAGTACAGTAACTCAAGAGATGCTCGGGATTTACATCTCCTAAGGATCCGTTAAACTATTTACTATGTAGTATATTGCGTTATTATAATAGTGTCTATTTATAAAATAAACTTACTTTTTAATAGCGTTAAGGGGTTACCCATATAGCCCTTAACACGTAATAGTCCCAGTAGTCCATCCAATATCATAGTCCCTCCTGATCGGGAAGCCACTAGAGGATACCACACGGGCTACGGGAGAAAACCAAACTCGTACAAGGCGCGATAGGGTAGGTGACACGGCACAACTAGGCAATGCCAGGGTAGATATACCAATTACGCTTCCGGGCCGATGGTAACGCGAAGCCGCAGCAACCGCCCACCTCGAAACAACTCCCCAAATCAAAAAAATAGAAGTGGCCACTGAATCAATCCAAAGTCATAGTATAATATCGAAGAGGAGTGTCCGATCAGAGGAATGACCTCATTAACCCGTCGATCGCTCCTGTTTTAGCCACCTTATGCCAACTCACGGGAGTCGGGTCCACGTATTTACCTTACAGGAATCGTCGCCACCAACCTACTTCATTCTGGAATCTCCACCGCGTACACGGTTAGTCAAAGTGGTTTTCGGTATCGACAGAGAGTATGTCCATATCCGATCCCGGTCTCTTTGCCAACCCATCGTTATTATAACACCGCGGTTATTTAAAACAGTTTATACTTTTAAAACCAGAATATAATCCATTTCAAAACCATAATATTACGATATCATTCCAAGACCCAAAACCATATTTTACCACTTATCCCAAATATAATTTCTTTCCAATAATAAAAAGGCTTTAACTTCATAATATCTGAAAATCGAATATTTTCAAAGCATAATATTTTTGGAAATCCATAATTTCAACCATAACTTTTAAAACTCAAATGGTTTGGATATTCAACGGTATATGAATTTCAAGGGCTTAACTTTACTGTCACTTTGTAAAGAAATAAGTTATATGGCTTTATGGAAATATTTCTTTATCTAAAGTTAAGACCATAATTTAGATATCACTCTTAAGTTCCAAAACCATTTCAATTTCCATATATATAAATCCATTGGAGTATTAATATTCAAAAACTAAAATTGGAATATATTCTTTCAACAAATTAAATGTTTTATTATTTAGTTTGAATATTCACATAAATCCTTAAACAACTCCAATTTCTAGTAATAAAACATATGTATTTTTCGATTCCAATTTATATTAGAATATTTTTCCAATTCAAATTCATATTAGAATATTCATTTCAATTTTTTCTTGGGAAAAATCCAATTATAAATATCATATCTTAAATTTCCAAACTTAACATTTAAACATATGATATAAATTTATCCAACTCCATTTTCTAAATTTTCTTCCATTTTACTAAGGGAATTTATACACCTTTTTATTTCAAAATTTCCAACTTTTCATGTACATAAATACGGAAGAAAAATATTTATACAGTATAAAATTTAAGATTATTATAAACCGTATTCCATCCAAACCATAGAAATCACATTAAAATAGTTATATATAGACCGCGGTGCCTGTATAAAATTTTCTATCCTATGGTCAAGTGATACGGATATTTATCATTTCAATCCGCAATTTAAAAATAAAACTTTGCGGTTTTATCATTTCAAACCACAATCCCGAAAAATGAAATATGCATGATAAATTTGCAAATTTAATGATATGCAATAAACATTCATTCATCAACAACATCCATCATCCAATCGCAACCATCAACCAATTTCAATCAATAACAGTATATATCTATGAACATATACAACAGGTAATAACTGTCAGTTTTTTTTCCAAATTAAATTTATCAACTATTTATCTAACAGTTTACTCAATAATAATTTACATAACTGTTAACTAGCAGTTCTTATGCAAACAATAATTTCTAACAGCCAATTAATATGCAATCAATCAATTTAAATTAACAGCTAAATTCAAAAAAAATGCAATTCAACAGATATGGATGAAATAACATGCCCAAAAGCTCATAAATAAATTTCTATTCATTTCTAAAATTTATTTAACAAACATAAAAGCTTCTAGTAATTGTGAGTGGGTTAAAACACTCACCTTTGGAATTTAAATTGAATTTAAATTCAATTTAAACTCAAAATTTTGACAGTCTCCAAATCTGTCCAAACCTGCGTCATCAGATCCGAAATTTAAAAACGAACCTAACAAAAAAAATCTCGTTTGAATCGGAGTCCGTATGCGAAAGTTATATGATTAAACGCTGTTGGAAAACGAAATTAAATAAAACAAAGAACAAAACAAACCAACAAACTCCAATGCCACATCACCAGAGGTCTGCCCTCCTTCCTAATACGCGCGTCTCCCTGTAGCCATGCACAGCACAGCCTTGAACCCATGCACGCGTCGTTTGACCAACGTTTCCACCTCCTACACGACACCAGACCACCACCAACACATCCTATTCTCCTCCCCTCGCCGAGCGCCACGCCTCCCCCATGGTCCGGTCGCCCATCTCGCCGTGCGCCGCCACCTGGGTGTTAGGGTCTTCGAACCCTAACTCACTGATTTTGGCCGCCTCGTCCCACCATACAACCTCCAACCACCTTTGAACGAACCCTATCGTCGAGTGCTACAATACCCAGAACCAATTTCGTCGATTTCGGCTTAAATCGAAAACCCCCAATTTCAAGCTTAGGGTTTCGAATATTGCTGCTTTGACCGAGTTTTCTGTCTGAACTAAAGGTCGATAGCAGAAACAAACATCACCCGTAGATTTGTATCGATGAAGACTACAACATATATTTTTTTCGGGAATTTTCTGAATTTTTTTTTTTTTTTTTTTTTTTTTGAGTTTTGGCTTTAGATTTGAACTGGAGAGGAGAAAGGGATGAAGAAAATGTACGTATATCCAATTGACAGAAGAAAGGAGGCTAGGGTTTATCACGGTATACTTATAGATGGGCTAGAGGTAGGGTAGATAGACTATAGGATGAACGTAGGCAACAAACTATGGCCCAAAAAGCCCGCTATGCCTCCGGAACCGAATTTGTTAAAACTATATATCCAAATAGGTATTTTGAAATATTCTGAACGCGATGGAAAAATTTTCCCGTCCAAATTTGGTCGTATGAAGAAGTTATGCTGAAAACAAGATTTCCAAATTGATTTCAAATTGATTTTAATAAAATTGATTTCAAGGCGTTTATCGTCCGTACGATCAAACGACAAGTCCGATCGATACGAAATTTGAAATCCTATAATAATTCACCGATACGGATCCGATGAAACTGGTTTCGTCGAAATCCGAGTCCGTGACAAAAATGGCTATTTTTAATATTATTAAATCAATTAAATAAATCATAAAAAATCAATTTTTATGTTTCAATTTCTAATATTGGCTGGATTCATTACTTATATAATTCAATCAATCTTAATTGATTTAACAAGCTTGGATGTGAATTAAAATCCATAAATATATCAGTTTGCAGTGTTAATATCTGCACTTTCTTATTATCTGGAAATTATAAATTATATTCTAAAACTCAATTATTACATCTTATACCTTTATACTCTTAACTTAAATCTAACTGAATAAATAATTGGATTTCCATCTCAACTTGAATCCAATTAGATAAATAGATTTGATTTCCCTTTCAACTCATTTTTACTTGTAATTAACCCTTTTTTTTTTTACCATAATTATATTTCAAATTGTCAATAAACTTTTATTCCCATTTATTTGCCTTAATTTAATTTAAGGCAATCCTAAATTAATATCTATTGCAATGATTGCAAACATCATTCCCTTATTTTCTTAACTATTATAAATTCCAATCTTAATGAATTTAATATTGTATGTTTGATAAATCTATTAAATCCACTCAATTGTTTACCATTCCAATCTAAATTCAATAACGTAATAATTTACGTTAGAATCCATTTTATATGCAGCAAATACCATTTGTTGACCTTAATATTCAAATTATAAATAGAATCTTGTTTTTTAAAGTTACATCAACAATGGTCAAATAAAAATCTGAATTAGCTTTAACCTTATTCTATGGTATTAACCATTGCAATAAATACAAATTAATGAATGGTCTTGACTCCTATATTTACTACTTTGGTTTCAATTAACATTTTATGGTGAATATGAATTTCAGTGTATAATTGAAACCTTTATATCTATTTTATTTCACTATTCTATAAGAAAAATTATCATTTGGTTCATACTTTTTACAAATAACTCCCATTTCTTCCAAATAATAATTACATAAACTATTAAATATTAAATCCATTAAATTGCAATAAATTCAATTGATTGCAATTGGTTTCCAAATAAATTTGGATTTTTATTTGGTTATACACAAATTTCTGTTATCACTTGCCTACAGAGTTATTATCACTTAAGATCTCATTGCATCCCCATTTTCCCACTATCAATTACTGATTTCTTTATTTTATTCTACACAAATTATTATAAATAAGATTTCCTTTGTTTTGCATCTTATTTATATTTACATTACTCAATCACCGATCCATCTCACTTTAACTGCAGTAAATTGGCGGATAAATTGAATAAATTCCAAAGTTTTAAATTAATAAGAAACAAGAATAGGTAACATACAATAGTCGTTAAATCTAAATTCTAGTTACCTAAATAGGCTTTTATTACTTGCAAATAAATATTACTATTTATTTTCATAGTACAAATCTCAATAATTATCCCATTTAATTTGCTTAGGCCATTTATAGTCCACTATACATATCTACATAAATGGGCAATTTATTCAATTTATTAAGTATCAAATTCTATTAAGCCCTGTTTATATTTACATGCATTCTTCTATTACTTTACAAAATGGAATAACTTTTAAACTCATACACTTAATAACAAAACCGTTATAAATCCAATAAATTCCAAATCGTAGTTTGTACATATTTTACACAACTATTTTGATTCCTCACAAAACGTTGAATTTATTAAATGACCATTAATTATAATTTAATTCCCTTAATAGAATCAATTGCTTATTATCATATATATTCTTTCTTTCCCATTTTAAATTCATTAACGTATTTACGCATCTCCATCTTTCAATTATTAATAATCAAACTGATTACAAACACTGTTTATATCAATTTCCATAAATTTGTTCAAACTATGCTTTTGTTTACATAATAATAAATTTTATGTTTCCATCAGTTTTCTTTTCCTTTCACTACAGCCATACAATATTACTATCTACACAATTTACATCTTTGTATTAATGAACACCATTAAAGTAAATATTTATATTAACTTTTACAGATTCAACTATACCAAATCTCTGCATTTTATTCTCAAACAAATTTGAAATTACATTAATTAAATTTATTAAATATCATAAATCTACGGATCGTTACAATCTCCCCCACTCAAAACTTTTCGTCCCCGAAAAGGAAAGAAGGGAGAAGGGAGAATAAAACCGGGCATCTTATTTCAAATATTAACTCATAAACAATATTTTACTGGATTAATTTCCTTTAATGAAATACATTTGTTTTATATAATCATTATATCCTTTAATACTTGAATTATTAAAGTTGGAAAATATTTTCACAAAATTCTAAGTCCAAAATTTACGGAAAATTTTGGCAGAGTCTCCTTTGTACGGAGGGACTCTGGAGAAAATATAATATCCAATTATACAAATATTTTACATATATATCCAAAATAAAATATCCACACGGGAAAAATATATAAAATAGCGCTTTAAACGTAATCCGAAAACGTACCTATTTGTCGGGCAATACGCTTATTATTTTTACGGACCAAAGCAGTAGCAGTGGCTTCCATCACCTGTATTTACTAATAAAATCTAAAAGGTTAAATATTTATTTTACAGTGAATGTTTAGGTGGATTCAATCATTCATATCCAATCAAATGCAACAACCATACAAACAGCACACCCACATACAACAAACAATCATTTAAATCAAACAACAATTAGTTGTTCGGGTTCAAATTCTGAAGTTGTACGAATGAAGAATAACTATCAAGTGCATCCGTTGCTCAACAGCCTAAGATGGAACAAAGGTAGATTATTTGTTCATCCAACAACTCCACAATTCCTTACCCAACAAACATACATCAACCAAACAATTCAAATCAACACCAAAATAGCTTATTATACACTTATTTCATAATTCAGTGTTTTGATTTCTTTCCCTCATTTATGAGGGATTTCTTTGTTTCTGACAAGTTTTATTTTCAAATTATCACAAAATTCATTATATTTGTATTTCCTTTTATTACTTAAGTTTCCTTTTATTACTTAAGTTTATAAATAAATTCTTATTAATAACAACAAATATTTTGAATATCTTCACTTCCTTACTCTTCACTTGTAAGATTTCCCTCAAATTCTTAATCTGCTAATATTTATTCTTATAAGTGGAAGTTTTTATTTATTCATCAACTATGAATTGCAGTCATTTCAATTTTTCCTACTTTCCATTATATTAGAATAGGGGAGATTAAACATACTTAAGTGAACAATCATATAATAAATTCTTATTTTGAATTTCATGTTATATACTCAGGTTCATATCATCTATTAATAATTCTTAACTTTATTTTCAATAAAATTTTAATTATCACTTAAGTTATACCATTTAATTTTTATTTATAACGGTAATTATTGAATACTTCATTATTTCCAAGATTCCTACTTGTAAAATATTCAATTCTAGTTTCTTATTTAACATTTCAACTTTTATATTTGGGTAAGTTATTCATGTTAAGGAAATGCAATTGAACTTATACAAGTTAAATCTCCAAATTAAATTCAATGTTAATCCATATTACCTTTCTCTCTCTTATGTATTCAATTTCTCTTTATAACTTTGCAATAATTCTCTTATTTAAATTAGAGGTTTCAATTCATTTATTACTTAACTTTTATTTCACTAACAAAATTTTAAACAATTAATTAACGGAAAAATTTAGAATTTAAATACCGGGTTAAAAATTCAATTTATTTCAAAATAATAGATAAATAAGTTCTTACAACTCAATATCTCTAATTAAAGTTAGAACAATAAAAGAAAATCTTTAGAAAATTTCAAAATAAATCTGCTGTAGAATTTACTACAGTGGCCTTTCCCCTTCGAAACTCGAAAATGAAAGTCGATGATGCGGCCGTCATCACCGAAATTATTTTCCAGCGACAGAGAGGAAAGTACAGAATTTATTTTCTTTCCAAAATCTTCTTTAACACAATTTTTCCCGAATTATACTAAATATTTACATAAGAAATTACTTATAAATCAAATCATTATCTTTCACAATTTTTTTTTTTGAAAGCAAATTTTCAAAATCCCGGACTTAAGTTCTAAAATCTCCAAATTTGGTTTATTATAATTTCACTTAGCTTCAGTTTTTTTTTTTTTATAAATATTTTACTTCCTAACACCCAATCTATAGCAACCAAATATATATATATCTTTATAAAATATTTTATATATAGAAAATATAATAGGCAAAATTATTTCATTCACCTATATTAAAAACAAATATTTTGTCGGTCTGTCCTATTAAGTGTTTAGAAATCTCTATTGATGACATAGCGTCCCATGCATCAACCGGAATTTATAAATACAAAGCGGAACAGATTAACACAATATTAAAATCTTTTTATCAATACTAACAAGTACGCTCTCTCATATATACACTCAGCGACTCCCATAGGATATTTCTACCCTATTAACAAAGAGTCAAACCCCACAAAGCCAAGGTTTATCGCTAAACCAAAGCTCTGATACCAACTGTAACATCCCGCCTTTTCGCACACTTTAAACGACACACGTGCCGATTCAAAGCATACGCAAGGGAGGAGTGTTATGGGGTAAATAAGAAAAATAGAGAAGAAATAAAACGAAAATAGAATCTCACAGCGGAAGGATAAAATATAGTAACAAGTATACAGTTCATAAACAGTTTACAAAAGCTTGATTTTTCTTATACAATGAATATCAGAGTTACACATACCAAATACAACAATGCAGCGGAATAGAAAGAGTGTGTAGTGCAATACTATATATAAAATAATACTGAATCTTCGTCTTCGTCCTCCAAAGCTAAAACCTGCTATCCTGAAATGCTCGGACTGACCCGAGCGAATTTGAAAAGACAAAACACTCGAGTCAGGCTAGAATATCTTATGTGAGTTAAATAAACAGAAATAAATATGAGTACAGTAACTCAAGAGATGCTCGGGATTTACATCTCCTAAGGATCCGTTAAACTATTTACTATGTAGTATATTGCGTTATTATAATAGTGTCTATTTATAAAATAAACTTACTTTTTAATAGCGTTAAGGGGTTACCCATATAGCCCTTAACACGTAATAGTCCCAGTAGTCCATCCAATATCATAGTCCCTCCTGATCGGGAAGCCACTAGAGGATACCACACGGGCTACGGGAGAAAACCAAACTCGTACAAGGCGCGATAGGGTAGGTGACACGGCACAACTAGGCAATGCCAGGGTAGATATACCAATTACGCTTCCGGGCCGATGGTAACGCGAAGCCGCAGCAACCGCCCACCTCGAAACAACTCCCCAAATCAAAAAAATAGAAGTGGCCACTGAATCAATCCAAAGTCATAGTATAATATCGAAGAGGAGTGTCCGATCAGAGGAATGACCTCATTAACCCGTCGATCGCTCCTGTTTTAGCCACCTTATGCCAACTCACGGGAGTCGGGTCCACGTATTTACCTTACAGGAATCGTCGCCACCAACCTACTTCATTCTGGAATCTCCACCGCGTACACGGTTAGTCAAAGTGGTTTTCGGTATCGACAGAGAGTATGTCCATATCCGATCCCGGTCTCTTTGCCAACCCATCGTTATTATAACACCGCGGTTATTTAAAACAGTTTATACTTTTAAAACCAGAATATAATCCATTTCAAAACCATAATATTACGATATCATTCCAAGACCCAAAACCATATTTTACCACTTATCCCAAATATAATTTCTTTCCAATAATAAAAAGGCTTTAACTTCATAATATCTGAAAATCGAATATTTTCAAAGCATAATATTTTTGGAAATCCATAATTTCAACCATAACTTTTAAAACTCAAATGGTTTGGATATTCAACGGTATATGAATTTCAAGGGCTTAACTTTACTGTCACTTTGTAAAGAAATAAGTTATATGGCTTTATGGAAATATTTCTTTATCTAAAGTTAAGACCATAATTTAGATATCACTCTTAAGTTCCAAAACCATTTCAATTTCCATATATATAAATCCATTGGAGTATTAATATTCAAAAACTAAAATTGGAATATATTCTTTCAACAAATTAAATGTTTTATTATTTAGTTTGAATATTCACATAAATCCTTAAACAACTCCAATTTCTAGTAATAAAACATATGTATTTTTCGATTCCAATTTATATTAGAATATTTTTCCAATTCAAATTCATATTAGAATATTCATTTCAATTTTTTCTTGGGAAAAATCCAATTATAAATATCATATCTTAAATTTCCAAACTTAACATTTAAACATATGATATAAATTTATCCAACTCCATTTTCTAAATTTTCTTCCATTTTACTAAGGGAATTTATACACCTTTTTATTTCAAAATTTCCAACTTTTCATGTACATAAATACGGAAGAAAAATATTTATACAGTATAAAATTTAAGATTATTATAAACCGTATTCCATCCAAACCATAGAAATCACATTAAAATAGTTATATATAGACCGCGGTGCCTGTATAAAATTTTCTATCCTATGGTCAAGTGATACGGATATTTATCATTTCAATCCGCAATTTAAAAATAAAACTTTGCGGTTTTATCATTTCAAACCACAATCCCGAAAAATGAAATATGCATGATAAATTTGCAAATTTAATGATATGCAATAAACATTCATTCATCAACAACATCCATCATCCAATCGCAACCATCAACCAATTTCAATCAATAACAGTATATATCTATGAACATATACAACAGGTAATAACTGTCAGTTTTTTTTCCAAATTAAATTTATCAACTATTTATCTAACAGTTTACTCAATAATAATTTACATAACTGTTAACTAGCAGTTCTTATGCAAACAATAATTTCTAACAGCCAATTAATATGCAATCAATCAATTTAAATTAACAGCTAAATTCAAAAAAAATGCAATTCAACAGATATGGATGAAATAACATGCCCAAAAGCTCATAAATAAATTTCTATTCATTTCTAAAATTTATTTAACAAACATAAAAGCTTCTAGTAATTGTGAGTGGGTTAAAACACTCACCTTTGGAATTTAAATTGAATTTAAATTCAATTTAAACTCAAAATTTTGACAGTCTCCAAATCTGTCCAAACCTGCGTCATCAGATCCGAAATTTAAAAACGAACCTAACAAAAAAAATCTCGTTTGAATCGGAGTCCGTATGCGAAAGTTATATGATTAAACGCTGTTGGAAAACGAAATTAAATAAAACAAAGAACAAAACAAACCAACAAACTCCAATGCCACATCACCAGAGGTCTGCCCTCCTTCCTAATACGCGCGTCTCCCTGTAGCCATGCACAGCACAGCCTTGAACCCATGCACGCGTCGTTTGACCAACGTTTCCACCTCCTACACGACACCAGACCACCACCAACACATCCTATTCTCCTCCCCTCGCCGAGCGCCACGCCTCCCCCATGGTCCGGTCGCCCATCTCGCCGTGCGCCGCCACCTGGGTGTTAGGGTCTTCGAACCCTAACTCACTGATTTTGGCCGCCTCGTCCCACCATACAACCTCCAACCACCTTTGAACGAACCCTATCGTCGAGTGCTACAATACCCAGAACCAATTTCGTCGATTTCGGCTTAAATCGAAAACCCCCAATTTCAAGCTTAGGGTTTCGAATATTGCTGCTTTGACCGAGTTTTCTGTCTGAACTAAAGGTCGATAGCAGAAACAAACATCACCCGTAGATTTGTATCGATGAAGACTACAACATATATTTTTTTCGGGAATTTTCTGAATTTTTTTTTTTTTTTTTTTTTTTTGAGTTTTGGCTTTAGATTTGAACTGGAGAGGAGAAAGGGATGAAGAAAATGTACGTATATCCAATTGACAGAAGAAAGGAGGCTAGGGTTTATCACGGTATACTTATAGATGGGCTAGAGGTAGGGTAGATAGACTATAGGATGAACGTAGGCAACAAACTATGGCCCAAAAAGCCCGCTATGCCTCCGGAACCGAATTTGTTAAAACTATATATCCAAATAGGTATTTTGAAATATTCTGAACGCGATGGAAAAATTTTCCCGTCCAAATTTGGTCGTATGAAGAAGTTATGCTGAAAACAAGATTTCCAAATTGATTTCAAATTGATTTTAATAAAATTGATTTCAAGGCGTTTATCGTCCGTACGATCAAACGACAAGTCCGATCGATACGAAATTTGAAATCCTATAATAATTCACCGATACGGATCCGATGAAACTGGTTTCGTCGAAATCCGAGTCCGTGACAAAAATGGCTATTTTTAATATTATTAAATCAATTAAATAAATCATAAAAAATCAATTTTTATGTTTCAATTTCTAATATTGGCTGGATTCATTACTTATATAATTCAATCAATCTTAATTGATTTAACAAGCTTGGATGTGAATTAAAATCCATAAATATATCAGTTTGCAGTGTTAATATCTGCACTTTCTTATTATCTGGAAATTATAAATTATATTCTAAAACTCAATTATTACATCTTATACCTTTATACTCTTAACTTAAATCTAACTGAATAAATAATTGGATTTCCATCTCAACTTGAATCCAATTAGATAAATAGATTTGATTTCCCTTTCAACTCATTTTTACTTGTAATTAACCCTTTTTTTTTTTACCATAATTATATTTCAAATTGTCAATAAACTTTTATTCCCATTTATTTGCCTTAATTTAATTTAAGGCAATCCTAAATTAATATCTATTGCAATGATTGCAAACATCATTCCCTTATTTTCTTAACTATTATAAATTCCAATCTTAATGAATTTAATATTGTATGTTTGATAAATCTATTAAATCCACTCAATTGTTTACCATTCCAATCTAAATTCAATAACGTAATAATTTACGTTAGAATCCATTTTATATGCAGCAAATACCATTTGTTGACCTTAATATTCAAATTATAAATAGAATCTTGTTTTTTAAAGTTACATCAACAATGGTCAAATAAAAATCTGAATTAGCTTTAACCTTATTCTATGGTATTAACCATTGCAATAAATACAAATTAATGAATGGTCTTGACTCCTATATTTACTACTTTGGTTTCAATTAACATTTTATGGTGAATATGAATTTCAGTGTATAATTGAAACCTTTATATCTATTTTATTTCACTATTCTATAAGAAAAATTATCATTTGGTTCATACTTTTTACAAATAACTCCCATTTCTTCCAAATAATAATTACATAAACTATTAAATATTAAATCCATTAAATTGCAATAAATTCAATTGATTGCAATTGGTTTCCAAATAAATTTGGATTTTTATTTGGTTATACACAAATTTCTGTTATCACTTGCCTACAGAGTTATTATCACTTAAGATCTCATTGCATCCCCATTTTCCCACTATCAATTACTGATTTCTTTATTTTATTCTACACAAATTATTATAAATAAGATTTCCTTTGTTTTGCATCTTATTTATATTTACATTACTCAATCACCGATCCATCTCACTTTAACTGCAGTAAATTGGCGGATAAATTGAATAAATTCCAAAGTTTTAAATTAATAAGAAACAAGAATAGGTAACATACAATAGTCGTTAAATCTAAATTCTAGTTACCTAAATAGGCTTTTATTACTTGCAAATAAATATTACTATTTATTTTCATAGTACAAATCTCAATAATTATCCCATTTAATTTGCTTAGGCCATTTATAGTCCACTATACATATCTACATAAATGGGCAATTTATTCAATTTATTAAGTATCAAATTCTATTAAGCCCTGTTTATATTTACATGCATTCTTCTATTACTTTACAAAATGGAATAACTTTTAAACTCATACACTTAATAACAAAACCGTTATAAATCCAATAAATTCCAAATCGTAGTTTGTACATATTTTACACAACTATTTTGATTCCTCACAAAACGTTGAATTTATTAAATGACCATTAATTATAATTTAATTCCCTTAATAGAATCAATTGCTTATTATCATATATATTCTTTCTTTCCCATTTTAAATTCATTAACGTATTTACGCATCTCCATCTTTCAATTATTAATAATCAAACTGATTACAAACACTGTTTATATCAATTTCCATAAATTTGTTCAAACTATGCTTTTGTTTACATAATAATAAATTTTATGTTTCCATCAGTTTTCTTTTCCTTTCACTACAGCCATACAATATTACTATCTACACAATTTACATCTTTGTATTAATGAACACCATTAAAGTAAATATTTATATTAACTTTTACAGATTCAACTATACCAAATCTCTGCATTTTATTCTCAAACAAATTTGAAATTACATTAATTAAATTTATTAAATATCATAAATCTACGGATCGTTACAGTCCCGAAGCATCACGACTCATCGCGATTCCGATTTCGAGATTTCCCTTTGCGAGCTTGATTTTGGGTGAATGGCGAATTAAATCTGGTCGCCATTATTTTATTTTTGTTTGAATTTGGGTTCGGCCATTATTTTGATTTGAATTGGAGAAAGAAAAGTGAAGTCTTGACTGTTAATAAAAGAAGAGAAGGGGACACAATGTTTTGAAAGAGGGAACAAGCGTGCAAAATTTTCATGCTACAGTGCCTTGGAAGAAGTCAAAGCTGTAGGGGAGAAAATGGTTTGATGTGGATATAATTCAACTGAAGTTGACCAGGATAAAAATAAATAAATATTTCAAATTTAAATTTAAATTTTCTCGACAAATGCAATAAAAAAATTTAACATCCTTTCGAGACGTTCCGCTAGGCGTTTATAATGTTATACCCTATTCCGAACGCAATGGAAAAGGTTTTCTATCCTAATTCCATCATATGAAGAAGATAGCTTTTTGGACCTAGTTATAATATTAAATCTTCGATATAAATTTCAGCGCGTTTATATATCGTACGATCACACGACAAATCTAAACATTACGGAATTTGAAATCTGATAATAATATAATATTACGGATCCAATGGAACTGGTTTCGTTGAAATCCAAGACTGGGCCTCAGAAGGCTATTTTTAAATATCGATTTAAACGATATTTTTTCAAAAGTTAACAAAACACTATCAAATTCAATTCTAAAGCATCATTATTTTCAGTACTATTAATATAAATCTTATAAGCCTTTTAAATATTTTTAACAAGCATAAAAACCAAGATTTCATTATTCTCCCAATTTCCAATTATTTGATTCAATAAATAAATTATCCAATAATTGGTTACATTTGAAATTCAAGTTAAAAAATAACATTTAAATATTTAAAATCAATTAAATATTCCAATTTCAAATGTCTAAAATTCCGGGTTGTTATAAAACAAAATCAGACTCTTGTAGTGAAATGACAAAATATAATAATCAAATAAACAGTTCATGAAGTTGTTTACAAATAACATTGATTATACTTTTATAATACAGATCAGTGTTACATACAACAAGAATAAATAAATAAATGCAGCGGAACAACATGATGTAGTGGAATAAATATAATAAGTAATAATAGTACAAAATATTCCTCTTCATCCTCCAAAAAGCAGTCTTCGATAAACTAGAAAGCTCAGACTGACCTGAGCGAATTGAAAAGACAAAACACCCGAGTCAGAACTAAAAGATCTTATATAAGTTAAATCAATAGTAAATAAATATGAGTGTAAGGTGTGTTTACGGGGTTTGACATCTCCTATCATGTTTCAACGAGAGTGCAATAACTTAAGTGATTTTCGGGATTACCATCTCCTAAGGATCCATTAAACTATCTACTATGTAGTACAATACGCTATTATAATAGCGTCTACCGTAAAGTATTAAAATAGCGTAAAGGCGTTACCATATCCCCTTTAACACATTTTTATATATTCCTATATTTTATACAGTACCGTGATTCCTCCATAATCTGGAGGGCTATCAAAGGGCACTCCATAGGTATGGTACAAATCAAACTCGTAGAAGGTGTGATAGGGCATGTGAACACAACACTCGAGGCAATGCCAGTGTAGATATACCAATTTCACTCCCAGACTTGTGGTAATCCACAATAGCTACAACCGCCCACCATGGACACACTCCCATAATCAAAATCGAGGGGTGGCCACCAAATCAATAACAAAGTCAAAATATAGAATCGAAGAAATGTGCCCAATATGAAGAATGACCTCACTTGGCCCGGTATAGCTCATGTTTTACTCACATCTAAGCTGACTGACAGGAGTCAGGGTCATGCAAATACCTTATACAGAATCGTTCGCCAAACCATCCTACTTCATTTCTAGAATCTCCACCACGTACATGGTTGTTAAAGTGATTTTCGGTATTGGCAGAGAGTATAACAATATCCGATATCGGTCTCTTTAACAATAAACCGCTTATTTCACACCAGATGGTTCTTTTACATTTCAAAAGTCAATTCATAACTGATATCAAGTTATCATATTCAATTCAAACCATATTGCTTCCGAAATCATATTCACTTTTGAAATCATATTCACTTTTGAAATCATATTCACTTTTGAAATTATCGATAAGATAGATTAGTTAAATACTCATTTCAACATCATCATTTTACTCAAATGTCATTTCGTTAGCAACTATCATTTCAAATCCCTACTTAGGTTATAACATCATTTTTTTCCTTTTAAAATAGGGATTTAAATATAACCACTTCCACTTTACAATTTATAATTTAGAAAATAGTTTAGATAACTTAAAATAGATTAAAACATATTACTATAGTTTAAAATAGGTTTACATGGATTAATATGATTTAAAACAGGTTAAATGGATTGATATAATTAAAATAGATTAATATAATCAAAATTAGATTAGGTCAATATAATTTAAAATGGGTTGAAATAAATTAATATAGTTTAGAAGAGATTAAAATAGATTAGTATATAAAAAATAGATTTAAAATAATTTAAAATGGGTTTAATTAGGTTAAAATAGATTAAATTGTATTAAATAGATTAAAATAAATTAAATTAGTTTAAATTGACTTAAAATAGTTCAAAATAGCTTAAATTAGTTTAATGGTTTGAAAATCATAATAATTAGGATTAGAAAGTAATATGTTTTAAAATAGTTTATATTAATTATAATAAATTTGAAATTAATATCAAATTGAACTATTTCTTTTATTTCAACACATGTAGACCATGTCCAACTTTCAAATTTCAATTTAAGTCATTTAAAAAATTCGTTTAAACCAATTCCAATTCACATTCAAAATTTGGATTTTCAACAATATTTCAATCTATATAAATTAATTTTTTTTCAAAATATCATATACTGATTCAAAAAATTAGGATTTAAAATCATTTAATTTAACCAATCCGGTGTCCGTATATAATTTTCTACCCTATGGTCAAGTGATAAGGATATTTATCATTTCAATTCGCAAATATTTTATATTTACGGTATATATCACTTTATCCCGCAATTCTAAAATTTCAATTCAATGAGAATCGCTTGGTTTATCATTTCAACCCATAACGATTTTCCCATATTCTATATGATCGTTCAGGTATGTATCATTTCAACCCATAGGGAACTTGTAACGTTATAACAATATGAAATATAACATCCAGTCATCCAATATCAATAATCAAGCATCCATCACAATCATAATACAATATCAACAATCAAACATCCATCACAATCATCATCCAAATCAACCAATAAACATCAACAGATAATTGATTATCATTAACAGATATTAAATTGATAATTAAATTCAATATTAAATTAAATGATGATTAAATGCAATAAAAGTCAAATTTAACTAGAATGACAGTTTAAATATACCAAACATCAACCAACCAATTCCAAATCACATCATAAATTCAATTTAACCAACATAAGGTAATTTAGTAGTTGTGAGTGGTTAAAACGCCCACCTTTTATTTCAAATAGATTTGAAATAAAAAATAAGGCCCAAAATTCATCCAAACAAGTTCCATAATGTCCGGAATTTTCATGTGATCTCAACAAAAAAAACTGCGCGTAAATCTGACATCGTACACAAAAGTTATAACGATTGGAAGTTATACATTATAAATAAGAATAAATTTAATGGTAAAGTTTGTTTACATGTCATACCCCTTCACAAAACCCTAGCCACCTATAATCTCGAGATCGCGCCGAACTCATGTACTGCCACCCTCGATCAACTTCCAAAATGCATCGCCGCATTGACCATCACCAAGATCAGAGACCCCTGCGATCACGAGCAGGCTTGGCTGACCCTATCCATACGGCATGAACGCCAAGATCACCTCCGGCCACCGCCGTTCATCAACCAAATGCGGCGAACTTGTCAAACTTTGACACCAAGTAACCATATGGATTGACTCCCCTCGATGACCTCTCTAATGTAGTGCCCTCCGATCGTTCCCAGGACGAAGATCCACCACCCAATCTCAAACCATAACATGAACGGTCGGGAATAACTTGCAATTTCTGGCCAAACGGTACACCCAATTGGAAAATGAATTGTTGTAGTGGATTACGCTCACCGAGAGCTTCGAAATAGTGTATAATATGATAGGGTTTGGAGAATTTGAATTTTAAAATTGATTTGGAATTTGGATTTTGGGTTTTGAATTTGGATTTTGGGTTTGGATCTGCAACCATTGGAAAGAAGAGAAAGCAGAAATTTTAGTTCATATAGTAATGAGAAATAAAAGGCTGCTAGGTTTAGAACAAAACTATTTATACTAAGAAGGCCGATAAGAAAAATAAACACATATTGAATCGTACGAATGACAATAACGATCTGAAAAGCCCGTTCCCTTCCGAAACGAAAGTAGGTCGTCCCATATATCAAAATAGATATTTTCGATATTTTTAAACTCAATGGAACAGGTTTCAAGTCCTAATTCCATTATATGAAGATGTTAGCTTTAAAATCAGCTTATTTCAAGTTGATTTCAATTGAATTTAATTAAATTGATTTCTACGCGTTTCGAGTCTGTATGACCAAACGATAAGTCCGATCGCTACGAAACTTGAAACCTTACAATAATTCTCCATTATGGATCCGATGAAACTAGTTTCATCAGAATCCGAGACAGTATCCAAAATGGCTATTTTCACTCTAATTAAATAAATTAATATTAAATTAACTAAATCAATTTTTAATTCAAATTATATAATTAACCAATTTTCTCCTTTTTTCTTCATTATTCAGACATTTACAATAATTTAAAACAAATTTACATATCAATTCGGTGTTAAATATTACATTAATTACAGTGTTCAATTCAATTGCAATGAATTCATTAATTATAATTTAAGTTCGATTAAATCCATTTATTTTGATTTCAATCTTTTTATTGAATCAATCTTGACTCTATGGACATAGTTAACATTGTGTAACGACCCGATATTTTCAACCATCCGCATCCATTATAAGTGTACAGGTAGACACTCATGCCGGAATTGAATTGCTCAAAATACCGCGTTGTAAATAAATTTTTTGGCAAATCTCAGAATATGCAGTAAATAAAATCATAGATCACAGACACAGAGTAATAGTAATGCAGCGGAAGTAAAAGAGATATTAGTTCATGAAGCTACTATATAAATATATCAGAGTTACATAAGATACAACAGAAGAAATAAAGTACAAGAGAAGTCTTAATACATAGAAATCTACTAATATAATAGCTGGAAAGGACCAACAGGCTGAAAAGATAAAACTTGACAAGTAGATAATCTCCAGCGATTCCAATCTTCAGAAAGTGGAAATCCAAATCTGTAAATAACTCAGGCTGACCCGAGCGTAAATAAAAATACAAACACTCGAGTCAGGACATACATACTTATACAATGTAAACCAACTCAAGTGAACTGTAGTAAAGGTACAAGTAACTTAGAAGATGCTTGGGACCGCCCATCCTTTAAGGATCCGTTAAACTATTTACTATGTAGTAATATATGCTATATACAGTAGTGTCTAATCAGTAAAGTATAATCATATAGAAAATAGCGTTAAGGGGATGATGAACCTTAACGCGGTCGGATCTTTAAAACCAAAATCGTAGTGGGCTCGATATAAGGATATGACACGGCACGCGAGGCAATGCCAGGGTGGATACACCGTTTGCACTCCCGGACCGGTGGTGACGGCAAGCCAGCAGCTTCCACCCACCTCGAACAATACCCCCGAATCAAAGTGGCGCCACGTATCGAATCACAAAAGTAATAGAATGGTTTCCGATGGAGAATGCTCGATGAAAGGGTGTGACCCTTTGTGTAGCCCGGTATAGCTCCTGTTTTAGTCATATATGCCAACTCACGGGAGTTGGGTCCACGTAATATACCTCGAGAACGTCGCCACCATCCTACTTCATTCCGGAATCTCCACCGTGTACACAGTTGTTAAAGTGGTTTTCGGTATTGGCCGGCTATAAGACAATATCCGATCCCGGTCTCTTTAACAACCAATCGTTATTATAACCCGTAGTTATAACCTTAAAACAATATTATATACTTCAAAATAAAATATCATTTCGAACCATATCTTTATCAAAATAAAGATTAAATCATTTCCAAACCATTTCAATATATCATCATACCATATCTTTCAATTCAAATATGTATCAAAATAAATATCAAGTCATTTCTAACCATTTGAATATATCATCATACCATATCTTTCAACTCAAATATCTATCAAAATAAATATCAAGTCATTTCTAACCATTTCAATATATTAAATTATCATATCCTATCAAAACTTCCTTTCAAATCATTTTAATATATCAAAATATCATAACTTTTCAGAGCTTCATTTTCAAAATATCATATCTTTTAGAACTTCTTTCAAATCATTTTAATATCAAAATATCATAACTTTCAAAACCCCATTTTTCAAATCATTTAATATCAAAATATCATATCTTTCAAAACTCCATTTTTCAAATCATTTAATATCAAAATATCATATCTTTTCAAAGCTTCATTTCCAAAATATCATATCTTTCAGAACTTCTTTTCAAATCATTTTAATATCAAAATATCATATCTTTCAAAACTCCATTTTTCAAATCATTTAATATCAAAATATCATATCTTTCAAAACTCCATTTTTCAAATCATTTAATATCAAAATATCATATCTTTCAAAACTTCGTTTCAAATCATTTTAATATATCAAAATATCATATCTTTTTGAGACCACATTTCAATCATTTTAATATATCAAAATAGTTATATTTCAAAACAAATTACTTCATTATTAAATCATAAAAATGAAGTTATTACATTTAATAATTAAATTATTAAATGCCAAAAGTTTAAACTTTTCAATTTTCATTTATGCACTTAAATTTATTAAAACAATGAAAATTCAAGTTTCGCATCATTTGGAAAATGCTACAGAAAGTTACATTAAAAAAAACAATTAAATTTAATAAAAGACGGTATTAAAAATACTGTTAATTAACTTCAAATATTCAATAGAATTTCACAAACACTTATATTTTTATTTAAATCATTTTTAATTATAAAATCATACATTTTCACATTTATAAGCATCATTTAATTTTCCTTAAATTCATGATTTTATAAAGTTAAGTTTCCTTCCAATCAATATTTATTAAAAATTCACTTATTAAATTTCAACATTCAAATTTAAATTCATTACATTAACTTTCAACTTAACACTTAAGATTAAAATTTCAAATATAACTTAATTCCTTTTTTATTTAACTTAACTTAAAATTTCACTTTTAAACCAAATTCATAAATTCCAATTTAAGTTATATTTCCAAATTCAACTCAATATTCACTCATTAACATTTTAACTTTATTCAAAAATCATTAATATGTTATACAAATCATTTTAAATTAATTTAAAATTCAAAATATCATAAATTTATCATATTTTCAAAGTTAATTTAAATTCCATTAAAAATTAAATCAAAATTTCCAAAATAACTTACATTCAGATTTTCTAATTTTTCCATAATTTATTTAACTTATAGATTTCCAGAAAATCAATAATACTTTACAAAAATTATATTTTTATTTAATTTTAAATCAAAAAATATTATAATAATTAAATTTCTAAAATATTTTAAATTTTTTAGAAAAACATATTTTAACTACGGGTCTGTATATAATTTTCTACGCTGGGTAAAGTGATACGGGTAATGTATCATTTCAACCCGTAATTTACAAAGGAAAATGGGTTTTATCATTTCAAACCCGCAGTCCCAAGTAAATAAAATAAGTTGAAAATCATTCAGGCCTATCATTTCAGTCCATAACAATTTTCCCTTATTCTAAAGTCCGTTCGGGTATGTATCATTTCAACCCATAATGATTCTAATCTAAAGGGAACTTGCAGTGTGATGGACAGATAAAATAAACAGAATAGCATGAAATAACAGTAACATATAACATAATAGGTGTAATAACAGGTGTGAACATCATATGATAATAATATAAGCTGTTATAACATGATCATATAGTTCTACAGATTCACAGGGTGTCAATTTACTAGTTATATAAGTACATAATGTTTAGTGAGAAATACTCACTTGTTTGAGCTGGAGATTGCGATACAAATGACCCAAACAAAGATCTTCAAAAGCACGATGGAACGACAAAGATTTGATATTGAGAGAGCCAAAGATAATTTCCTTATTCAAATATTTAAACAAACAATACAACATATAAGTTACAAAACAATGTAACACTTGAACAACACTAGAAATCAATGTCCAGAACAAAGTCAAATGCTTTGCACTTGTTCTCAACTACACATGGATCAGTTATGGATGGGTTAAGCTTAGCTATGCCATGAATTAAGGTCTGGTTTGGGTGCAAAGTGGTCGGCCTACATGGGTTTAAAGGAGATGAAGATATAGGTGCAACACTTTACAAAACAAAGCAAATATCATCACATCTTGGCTCCTAGTGGGCTCGGCCTCATGCTCTATGGTCATGGCCTGATTTCCAGAGGGTGGTGGGTGATTTAGCAGAGGGTGGAGGTCAAGTTAGAGGTGGTGGTGGTGGAGGTAGTGGCGGCTAATGGTGGTAGAAGGAGGAGATGACAATTCTAGGCCATTAGTGATAGTTTGTGATGGTTTTTTGGTGGATTTTGTGGTGGTCTTCACCTTGGATTGGCTTAGCCTGAAATGGAAAGGTAGTAGGATGGGAGATGGTCAGAGGAAGGGGGTGGTGGAGGTCAGGTCAGATCTGGTTGAGGAGGAGCCAGGCTATGAAGGTGAGAACAAGTACAAAATTCAAATAGAAAAGTAGAAAAACAAAGGAAGAAGAAGATGAAATGGAAGCCATTACCTTCAATACTTCTAGCCATGAGTTTGATGATGGAAAGTGAGAAGTTTCTCACGTGAATAGGAAGGAAAATACACGGCTATTCAATCGAAAAAGAAAAAAAACGGTCAAAGAGTAAATGAGGAAACGGTAAAAGAAACGACTTAGGAGGTGAAACGACTTTACGTTTCAAAGCTTTTAAAACCTTTCAAACTTCCTTAATTTTATTTATATAACTTGATATTTCTGGAATTAATAATAATCCCAGATAAAATTTTGAAAATTTTTCAAAATTTAAAAATATATATATAATGTTTATTAATTATATAAAGTTAAATTAAGGAAAATAGCTAAAAATATTAAACTAGTCTAGAAAATTTGAAATTACATGAAATAAATTTTAGAAAATTCATATGAGCTTGTAATATATTTTTAAAAATAAATAATAAAATAAAATAAAAGTACATTCACAAAATAAAAAAAAATTTAAATATAATTTTAATGAAGAAAATAGCAGAAAATAAGAAAACATGCTTTTTTTTAAAATAAAAAAAATCAACACGGTAAACTTTAGAGAAATTATAACATCACTTTAAAAAAATATTAAAAGACAAAATATACTTAAAATAACCCATTAACACATAAGAATTTTTTTTAAAAGAAAATAGAAAAAGATTTAAAGAAATTTCTTAAAAATCCAAAACAGTATCCAGAAATTACAAATAAATCACCATCGACTTTGAAAAATTGTTTACTTCATTTTAAAATTATTATAATACAAAAATATACATACAATAACATATTGACCCAGATTATAATGAAATATGACAATAAAATATGATTTATACGATTTAAAAATAACAAAATTGCAGAATAAACAAATTGCACTCAATATTGAAATATACATAACTTTCATAGTTTAACACCGTTTTCAACGAAACGAAAAGTAGTGTTCAAGTTATCACATCTATTTTCATAACAAAAGATAAAATTTAAGATTTAAAAAAAAATTTGAAGTTTAAAAGTCACAGTTTGAACAGTTTGACCAGAAATTCACTTTACAATAAAATATTCAAATTATATTAGTTTGAACTATAAATCACTTAAAAGTCACATTTATATTTAAAATAACATAAATTATTCAATTTAATAAATAAAACAAAATATTTAATTCAAAATTTCAAATAAAATAATAAAAATAAACAATTAAAATAAATCACAAAATTCAGGGTTGTTACACATTGGTTTATATCTTATTACATTAATATTTTCCAATTTCATCTTAATTTCCATTAACGTAATATTTAATTACATTTAATTGCAATTGATTTCCAATTTAGTTCAGCGGACTAAATAAATAGGTAAAATATAATAATTGTCACCATTAACTTTTAATCGCATTTATAAGTTTATTATTTACAAATTTTTTTTTATCAACTTACACAATACTAATTCTATCCAACTAAAACTTATTACACTTTATTTCATTAATTAATACAACATTTAAATTATTAATTACTCTTTTAATCTAATTATCAATTAGTACACACATTATTACAATAAATTTACAATCTATAGCCAATTATAACTTTTTAACCATTTTACTTAATTGGAATTACATTTAAAGTAGTTATCAATTACCTTAAATTAATACTTTTATACTTTATTCTAGTTATATTCTTATTATTAGATTGGAAATTTTAATTTCTTCTAACATTAAAATCACAAAACCTTATTAAATTAACTATTTTTAATTATCGAAAATTACCAGTCATTATAGGGAAACAGGTTAGCTTTTTGTAAATACAAGGATACAGTATAATACTTCTTCCTCCATTATTTTGAATTTTTTCTCCTTTTAACAAAGCTTATTTATTTTATTACATGAGAAAGTGAGTATGTATTTGATATTTATCTCTCACATTCAGTCTCATCAAATTTATCTTATATAGCATATTATTTGGGTAGTATAAAAAAGTCAAAAAGCATAAAGTGATTCACAAATAGACCTAAATCGATTTATTTTACGCCAATAATTCTCTATTTTCCTTATTCATATCCATTCAATTTATTATGTATACTATTAAATCCCTACGTTCTTTCAATCTATTATATATACAATCTACGTATCTATTCTATTATATGAAATTCAAAATCTAACCATATGCGTTTTCTCTTTTAATTCACACTTAGATCATATCACGTATGCTTCTTAAGTGAGAACTGATTTTGCTCTTTTTGCTTAATTGTATTTATATCTCGGTCTATTTTATACTTTTCTATTTTGTTATTAAATGATATATGAAATATTCATAAGCAACACCCTTTCATGGTTATCATCAAAATCAAAGTCCTAGTGGTCTTATGCAACAATTGAGTAATTATCCATGATTTCTGCAAAGTCTATTTTATTTTACGTTATTTCTAATTTTTCGAAATTCAAAAATGGTCATTAATAGCTAAAAATTAAAATATTGTTATTCATAATGGTTAATACCATATCAAATTTTGTTACCATGCATTAAATGAAAAAAAAAATCTTTTAATTTTGATTAATTTGAATTCACGGTAGGTAAAGAACTAAATTGAAGTTCAATTTGATGAGAGCTAATTAAAACTAAGTCAATTTATTGCCAATTATGTAATAAAATAATAATCGCTTAAGCTGTGTTTGCTATATAAAATTAGTTACCAATAAAGTTAAGGTATTTCTTCTTTCTCAAATTCTATATTAAATTTAGTGTTCATAATTTTGGTACATTTATGAATTTAGGTTCATCCATTTATTTTCCAGGAATTTTTTGGTTTGTTAACGCATAGATATAAAAAATTGCAAGTTTTTTTATAATCAAATTTAGGTAACGTTGATCTTTATTTCATTCTGAAACATAAGTATATAAAAAAATCAAGTTGGAAAAAAGCATTATATATGAAGTAAAATATTATTTTAATAATGAATTCCACATTATATTTGGAGAATAGTGAAAATGTATAAGAAACACTTACATATTGTCTTCGGCAGATAATATTAAAATTCGTTGAAATTTTAGTTTTAAATACATGTTTTGGAAACATATCCATTTTCAAATGTTTTACGTTCTCTTAGTTAGTCTCAATTATTTTAGGTAAATTTTTGTAAGAAATACGGATTACGGATTTTAAGGCTGGAATAACACTACAGGGGGATGAATCGTGTTTTATGGATTTTCTAAATCTTTTTGAAACTTATCTAATTTAATCACCAACAAATACAATTCACAGACACAGATATAATCATAGAATCAGACACATATGCAAATACTAAATAAAAGTAGTATAGAAAAGAACACACTAGGATTTTATATTGGTTCGGAGTTACCCTACATCCAGTCCCGCATAATTGTACGGATTTCTTTTCAAAATAATCTCCCAGATTACACCCTCGGTTTCAAGGATACGAGGTACACCCACCTGTATTCGAGTTCAGGGAAACTCTCTTGATTTAATCAGGATCACCTAATTGATTTCCACGGCTACAATCACACCGAATTGATTTCAAGGATCAACCGCACCTTTTACTCAACGGTTTGATTTACAAAAAATCCTATAACTCTGAATAGCACTGAGATCTTATGGAGAGAGTGGCATAGAATCAAACAAGCGATAATCAAGTTTGATTCACTTAGTATTTTGGCAGAGTATAGTTTGGGATTCTTTTACAATAAACGTGGAAGATGAAGAGGAGAGCAAACAAGTGAAATCTGATTAAAATTTCGTTTAGAACTACTGGTATTTATAGGAGATCAACAACCATATATATTCGTGAAAGGATATGATGAATAGACACTTCTTTTGAAAATTTGAATTTTGGATTTAACGAGCACCATGTCGACATAGGGGGTTGAGGGATGTCGACATGCTTTAGGAAAAATTGATGCTTTGATTTTCTTATTAAAATTGGTTTCTATAATTTGTCAAAACAATTTCTAAACTTTGTAAATATATTTGAATATAGTTTAAACATATAAAAGAGTTTAGAAAGTAATTTCTAATATATATATATATATAATCTTAATCTATAAAGTGATTTAAAATTTGAGTATGTAAATATTTTAAAACTAAAAATTTAAAACAAGAGATGGTTTAAAAACAAGGACAATTTTGAAATCGAAATATTAAAAATGATAAAAATATTTTTGAGGCTAAAATATTTAAAACCAAGAGAGATGTCTTTTTAAAAAGAAAGTTTTGAAAACATTTTCTAAAAACAAGAGATATATATTTTTGAAAAGCATTCTTATAAAATTAGTGGATATCAAAATAGAACCACTATATGTTCTACTAGATATTGTCGTGGGTTCCATCCTACTAGGGTTCCATCCCTTTAACAGGCTTGAAGTGGATTCCATTCCATGAATAAATTTCAAACAAAGATGTAAGTGCTTTCAAGAAGTTTTAGCATAATTCTAGACTCAATACTTATCTTGTACTATTGAAATTTTAATACTCATGGGTCTTCAATCTTGATATCTTCAGTCTTGAATCTCTATATTGTACAGTCTTCATTCTTGGTACCTACATGTTTATATCCTACATATACATATATATCTAAACTATAATGTTAGTATTTATATTTTATAACAAGTCCTAATGTGACGCCCCACCTCTATACCCGCGCTAGCCAAGAACACTACGGTGTAGTGCTGTCAACTAGCACGGAGAATAAGGCTGTTGAGGAGCGACCATCAATAGTTAGGCCTTATACTAGTATTGGTTATCTCAATGGGAGTGGTATATAAATATGTTTTCTTTCATTTTTCATCTCTGATTTATTTTCTCCCATCGACATACCCCAATTCCAATATAAAACGAACTACGATGGTTCGTAATAGTTTAGAACAGTAAATATAAAATATCAACACAGATAATATAGATGCGGAACACAGATGAAACAGAAAGTCTCATATATATATATATATATAATAACTTATGTCAGTTACAATACATTCACACTGTACATATGATACAACTACAACAGTCGACTAAGGAAGTTACATATACAAGTACATTAACGTATTTAATATACATGAACACATATCTTCCTATAGAATTTTACAGACTACTACAAATGACGACGACTACTCCAAAAGATATGAAAGGTCTTCATAGCTCTAGCAGCAAACCAAAGTAGAATATCTACAACCTGAAATACTCGGTCTGACCCGAGTATTAGATTCAAAAGAAAATAATACTCGGGTCAGTCTAATTCAAACTCAGTTATTAGTGCACAGAAGCAATAATAATCAAATAATGAATAGACGACAGTAATTAAACCAAATCAAAATGCAATTCAGAATATTGAATTGAAATAAACAGAACAGTTCAAACCATTGAAATATAGAACAGTTCAAACCATTGAAATATCAATTAAAATATTAAGATGAGTAGGGCTGCAGTACACGCACGCGTGTACTGCCTCGCCACTACAGCACATGAACTACGCAAAAGATTAATAAATCAAAACAAAATAGAATATCACAAAACCATACCGTGTGGCTGCAGTTCACGCTTGCGTGCACTGCCTTGCCACTATAGTGATGTCGTACCCAAAAACTCAATACCGTGTGGCTGCAGTTCACGCCTGCGTGTACTGCCTTGCCACTACAATAATGATGTACACAATCGGGCACAAGGTCAAACCCAAAATAAAAAGACGGGTTCAACACAGGTGAAATTCCAAAATCAATATGAAACTCAGGTGCAATAAAAATTGAATAGTGACATGCACAAACATAAGAACATGTAAGAGAAACATGTCGTAACTACAAAGCTAAGTCACTTACGAAATGCAGAGGTCAAGTCAGTGACTCAACATAACCGCGGCAGCAACAACAGTGCAGTAGTGCACAGAGAACTCCACAAGTCCAGTAAGATAACCAATATAACAAGCTAAATGTTCAAGCTACTGCACAATGCAAATGAAGACCAGTCCACAAGTAAGGAGGCATAAACCCACAGACCAGCACAACCAGAGGCACAAGAATGAAGTGTCTCCAAACTATATTTAGACTCATGAATGCTCAAAATAACAAGCCAGTGGAACATAAAGTGTCCATCAATATAGGTACAAAATTTGGCTTCAAAAATGCTTAAACCAAGTGTAGACTCATGCATGAATGAACACAACAGTTCAGAGACAAGCTCTAGTTCAACTTAAAGCAATGCAAAGAAAGCACTAGTTCAAAACATGAGACATAGCAGTTCAAAATGCTCAAATGTACACATGACATCAAAAGGAGACCAGACTGGAAATGTGCAACAGCAAGTATGTGTGCCTAAGGTGCATCATGTATGTACTGAAAACTGGGTAGTGCAACAAGTAAGGAGTGCATAAATAAAAATTCAGTGAAGCCAATATGGCAATAAAACTGAATACTGTACCCAAGTGAATATATCAACATGTGAGCAGTAGCATGCTTACACATATACATGCAAAATAAGAAAGTGATGTGTTCAATACAGCATAATATGCAGTGAAGACATAATGCACAATTTAACAAATAAATGAAATTGGACAGTGGTCAAAGTGAAAAAGGCAAGATGAACACAGTGAAGAACTGCCCAATAAAACAACATGACTGGACACTAGCATGACCACCCAACATATATGTAGTTGTGAATAAAGCAAGCTAATGTCATAACATGAATGCAACAGTTCAAGGCATAATAACTGGAAATGCACATGAACCATGCAGAAAACCCAAGGAACACAAATCAATGCAAACTATGTCCTACTTAATACAGTGACAAATTGCATAAATAAGTCCAAGTGTGCTACAGCTTGTGAATATGAATTTGCAACATGAATCTGGATATCAATTTCAAACAGATATGTACAAAGTCACTGCAGTGCGCATCAGTAAGCACAATGCAAATACAATGAGACAACACATAACTCGAATAGTGGTCAACCATACATGCATACACACATACGAATGTATGTATGCATATATATATACAGATAATTCAACCAAACGATTCGAACTACACCAAGAGCCGAAGCCACAGTGAAACTCAAGTGTTTAATATTACAACTCGAAATCAATTTTACTTAAATAGAAAATGCGCATGAACGTTGTGGCAACAGTTCACGGCAACAGTAATAACTCGAATGCAAACTATGTCAAGCATAAGTGAGTTACAGAAAATATGCAACATGATAGACATGAAGGCAGTAATTGCTGACTGGAAGCAAACTACAAAGACATCAACGAGTATGACATAAGGCAGTGCAACAAAAGGGAACACAATGCAAACTGAGTTGCACACAAATGATACTGGACAAAGTGCAGAAAATCAATGCGCTGCATGTCCAACAGGTAGCAAGTTATATGTGCAACAGGTAAGGGACGAAGCAATGTAAACAACAAGCATGTCACACTGAAAGAACGAAGACAGAAAATACCAAATCCACAAAAATCAATATCAACAAAAGAATTCGAGATAGTGGTGGTCACGAAATCCACATCACCGCAAAACATTCAAACAAATCAAAGTGACCAAGTTAGACATCAATGTCGAGAATATCAGGTCACAAAATTAACATTGATAAAATCAAGTCGAAGTCGAAGACCACTAAATCAAAATAAGCAGCGAAAACAAACCAGTCGAATTAGATGTGAGTGTTGAACACTCACCTTTGTTAAACGAGGCAGCCGAGGGGAGACGAAGCCATGGTCCTCACGAAGACGTTCGAAAGCATCAACGTCGGCATCTTCAAATTTCGAAAAGCCCTAATCTATGAGTGACGAAGAGGAGGCCGCCATTATTTTCGTTTATTCGCATTTGTTTTTAGGGCTAGTGAATGGGGGGAAAAATTAAAAAGGGGGAAACAGGTTACTTTATTAATTTTCACGGCCCAAATAAAAAACTCGTGGACCATTTATTTTAAAAAAAAAAGTCAAAGCCCCTCTAACTTAATAACCATTTGTAAATTTTAAATTTTAATTTTAATTTTAAAAACTTCAAAATGGCAATTGACGAAAATATAAATCGTTTTAACGTCGATTATGAATTGACGCGAATATCGGGTTGTTACAGACTCCCCTCGTTAAAGAAATTGCGTCCTCGCAATCATAAGGAATAAATGGACAAATGGTAACAACCATAAAGAACATCATCACAAGATGAAGAAATTAGAAATAGAAAGTTCACCATATAGAGCATGAAAGAGAAAGCCTGTACGTGCTTGCTCGATGAATTCTCTGGATTCCTAAGAGAAGTCCATAGAATTTGAGAACCATTGAGAATCTCCGCAAGAGAACATCTTTATTTCAAAGGTGCTACACCCCCGAAGCAATGATGTGAATATAAGATTGCTCAAGAATAGAAATCGGAAATCCCTAAGGCATTTCCGTAATTGGAAGACGTGGAAAACATCATGAATAGCAGAAAATTGAGCTGGTACACCGGCGTAGTACAATGTAAACATCAAAGAATCCTTTTAATTTCATAAAAGAAATTCATAAATTCTCAACAAAATTTAATTATCAAACAGATAATCAGAATACAGAAATCACGAAACAGCAATATCTAATTATCGATACGATAATTAGGAGACAGCAAAATCTAATTATCAACAAAGATAATTAGAAAACAAAAATATCTAACTATCAAAACGAAAGTCAGGCATTACCACAACGGGAATCAAATTTCAAATCAGCAAATATTCAATTATCAAAACGATAATCAAATCTTAAATCACAAATATTTAATTATCACAATTGATAATCAAATCTCAAATCGCAAATGTTTAATTATCACAAACGATAATTAAATCTCAAATATCTGATTATCACAAGCGATAATCAGAAACAATAAATATCTGATTATCAAAACGATAAATCGGAAATCATAATTTTTCAATTAACGAGTCCGAAATTAACCGAAATAGCAAACGCACATGACCCATAACCACGAGTTTTACTAAATCATTTAATTCCCTTCATCGTTTCCTTGAAAGTGCAAAATTGTGTATTTTAAATAAATAACATTTTACATTCTCAAACGGACAAGTCCGGAATTAAGCGAATCAGTAAAAGAAAGGGGTCATAGTCCTCGATTTTCCTGAAACGTTTAAATCGCTTCCTCATTCTTTTGAAAGCGCAAATCATAAAAATTTTGAAAACAATTTTGATTTATATTTAAAACAATTTTTAAAACACGTGATTAAAGCAGCAACATCCGTAGCAACTTCGACATACGTCAAAATTTCATCGAAATAATTGGCATCAAAATATAATACCAATGAATTTTTTTATTTATCGAAAAGGATATCATACCCTAAACTTGTATTCATAACAAGTCAATAACACACGAATTCACCAATGCACAAGAATTGATAAAACTTATCAATAGAAATCACAAAAATTGGTGAGGCACAAATTCTAGAAATCTACACAAGAAACCCAGAAATCATAAGATAAGAGTGTAAGAACTCGAACAGGAGTATGAAAACTCGAACGGAGTATGAAAACTCGAATGGGAATATGATATAGAATAAAAGATATGGCATAACATAAAATATCCATAATGACATACTACTATAAGTATGTAAATAATGATCAACAGGAGATCAACCGATAAGAGGTATGGCATAAATATGAAATACCCATACTGACATACAACTATAAGTATGCAAATAATGATCAACAGGAGATCAACCGACATGAGGTATGGAATAAATATGAAATATCCATGCTGACATACTACTATAAGTATGTAAATAATGATCAATAGGAGATCAACCGATTAGAGATAATCAATATCACAAGAATCTTCTCAAAGATCCAAAGAGGTATCATACCCCAAATTTGTACTCAAGACAAATCAATAACATATGAATTCACCAATACACAAAAATAGGTGAAGCATAAAATTTCCAGAAATCAACATAAGGAATCTAGAAATCACAGAAAAAGGGAAAGAGGCCTATCACATGACGGTCCGAAGACCATGGGGAGCTACCCCACATGTGTGAATGGAATCACACAGATTGAGGTCAAGACTAACCAAAAAGCAGAAAGGTATGTGTGCATGGAACCACACAAGTGGTGTCTAGTCTGACCATCAGAACGATCATCATGATCAACGAGGTGTGTCAATTACACTAAGCATGTGTGAATGGAATCACACAGATTGAGGTCAAGACTAACCAAAAAGCAAAAAGGTATGTGTGAATGGAATCACACAAGTGGTGTCTAGTCTAACCTTGCAATGAAAGAGACATCGCGCAATTGCTAGTCTAATTCATAAAGCGATCATCAAGATCAACGAGAAGTGTCAATTACACTAAGCTAGTGAATATAAAAGTTTAGCTTCATGTCCCATAACCACTAGCTTAACTTAAATATTTACGAACAAATTGTAGATCTTCACTAGAAAAATGTCACAAGTGGTTCAATCGAACAAGTCCAAAAATTAACCGACGAAGTAAACGCAAGCGTTTCATACCACTTGTTTTGCTAAGCCGTTTAATTAGATTTCTCATACGAGTGAAATAAAGGTTTGTATATACTAATAGATTGGAAAACGGTTTAGGAAAATATTTTGATATTGAAAATAGAGTTGAAAACATTTTGATAAAAGAGTTTTGATATTTACTACTGGTATTGAAACATTTATATTTTTAAAGTGACAAATCACAAAAATGATTGTAGGAACAATCAATCACAAGAATTCACATGCAAATATGTGAATAGAATCCAAAGAAATCGATACTGTATCCATCAAAAGGTATGTTCACAAAAGTTCCGAAGAAAATGTTATCAAAGTTGCTAATAAATGATAGCAACAAATCGGGGAATTAACAAGAATCGATTAAATTTGGAAACCAAACCAATTCACTAAAATTCACATTCGAAGACGTGAATAAAATCCAAAGAATTCAATTCTTAAATCCATCAAAGTAGGAATATCCAAAAAAAAATCCCAGAAATAGAAGTTATCAAAGTCAACAAAGGAGATAACATCTAATCGGAAAAGAAGAATCGATTAACAAATGGGATAACGAAGCAAAATGAGCATAAATGCATAAATGACTTCAACAAAAATAAAAATCAAGTCGAAGTCGAAGTCAACAATTAATGGCCATAATAGAGTACAAAACGATTCAACATCATCAAAGGACTCAACGGCAAACCAAGTCAGAGTCTTGAAAATCAAGAATTTAGAAATTTCTCAAAAACAAAGTGACCAAAGTTGAATGGAATTCAAGCCGAAGAAAACATAAAATATCAAGTTCAGAATCGCTGAGATTCGAACAAAATCAATCATCGGCTAAATCTAATCAAAGCCGAAAACACAAGAATCAAAATCAAATGCATATGAATAAGCGCCAGGAATTCATACCTAACAATCAAAGACAATCATATGCAAATACGAGAGATTTAAACGTCGACAAATAGTTGTAACATATGTTCCATCCAAGTTATGTTTTATATTTGTTCTAAACCCCAGGCTCTGATACCAAGCTGTGACGCCCCACCTCTATACTCGCGCTAGCCAAGAACACTACGGTGTAGTGCTGTCAACTAGCACGGAGAATAAGGCTGTTGAGGAGCGACCATCAATAGTTAGGCCTTATACTAGTATTGGTTATCTCAATGGGAGTGGTATATAAATATGTTTTCTTTCATTTTTCATCTCTGATTTATTTTCTCCCATCGACATACCCCAATTCCAATATAAAACGAACTACGATGGTTCGTAATAGTTTAGAACAGTAAATATAAAATATCAACACAGATAATATAGATGCGGAACACAGATGAAACAGAAAGTCTCATATATATATATATATATATATATATAATAACTGATGTCAGTTACAATACATTCACACTGTACATATGATACAACTACAACAGTCGACTAAGGAAGTTACATATACAAGTACATTAACGTATTTAATATACATGAACACATATCTTCCTATAGAATTTTACAGACTACTACAAATGACGACGACTACTCCAAAAGATATGAAAGGTCTTCATAGCTCTAGCAGCAAACCAAAGTAGAATATCTACAACCTGAAATACTCGGTCTGACCCGAGTATTAGATTCAAAAGAAAATAATACTCGGGTCAGTCTAATTCAAACTCAGTTATTAGTGCACAGAAGCAATAATAATCAAATAATGAATAGACGACAGTAATTGAACCAAATCAGAATGCAATTCAGAATATTGAATTGAAATAAACAGAACAGTTCAAACCATTGAAATATAGAACAGTTCAAACCACTGAAATATCAATTAAAATATTAAGATGAGTAGGGCTGCAGTACGCGCACGCGTGTACTGCCTCGCCACTACAGCACATGAACTACGCAAAAGATTAATAAATCAAAACAAAATAGAATATCACAAAACCATACCGTGTGGCTGCAGTTCACGCTTGCGTGCACTGCCTTGCCACTATAGTGATGTCGTACCCAAAAACTCAATACCGTGTGGCTGCAGTTCACGCCTGCGTGCACTGCCTTGCCACTACAGTAATGATGTACACAATCGGGCACAAGGTCAAACCCAAAATAAAAAGACGGGTTCAACACAGGTGAAATTCCAAAATCAATATGAAACTCAGGTGCAATAAAAATTGAATAGTGACATGCACAAACATAAGAACATGTAAGAGAAACATGTCGTAACTACAAAGCTAAGTCACTTACGAAATGCAGAGGTCAAGTCAGTGACTCAACACAACCGCGGCAGCAACAACAGTGCAGTAGTGCACAGAGAACTCCACAAGTCCAGTAAGATAACCAATATAACAAGCTAAATGTTCAAGCTACTGCACAATGCAAATGAAGACCAGTCCACAAGTAAGAAGGCATAAACCCACAGACCAGCACAACCAGAGGCACAAGAATGAAGTGTCTCCAAACTATATTTAGACTCATGAATGCTCAAAATAACAAGCCAGTGGAACATAAAGTGTCCATCAATATAGGTACAAAGTTTGGCTTCAAAAATGCTTAAACCAAGTGTAGACTCATGCATGAATGAACACAACAGTTCAGAGACAAGCTCTAGTTCAACTTAAAGCAATGCAAAGAAAGCACTAGTTCAAAACATGAGACATAGCAGTTCAAAATGCTCAAATGTACACATGACATCAAAAGGAGACCAGACTGGAAATGTGCAACAGCAAGTATGTGTGCCTAAGGTGCATCATGTATGTACTGAAAACTGGGTAGTGCAACAAGTAAGGAGTGCATAAATAAAAATTTAGTGAAGCCAATATGGCAATAAAACTGAATACTGTACCCAAGTGAATATATCAACATGTGAGCAGTAGCATGCTTACACATATACATGCAAAATAAGAAAGTGATGTGTTCAATACAGCATAATATGCAGTGAAGACATAATGCACAATTTAACAAATAAATGAAATTGGACAGTGGTCAAAGTGAAAAAGGCAAGATGAACACAGTGAAGAACTGCCCAATAAAACAACATGACTGGACACTAGCATGACCACCCAACATATATGTAGTTGTGAATAAAGCAAGCTAATGTCATAACATGAATGCAACAGTTCAAGGCATAATAACTGGAAATGCACATGAACCATGCAGAAAACCCAAGGAACACAAATCAATGCAAACTATGTCCTACTTAATACAGTGACAAATTGCATAAATAAGTCCAAGTGTGCTACAGCTTGTGAATATGAATTTGCAACATGAATCTGGATATCAATTTCAAACAGATATGTACAAAGTCACTGCAGTGCGCATCAGTAAGCACAATGCAAATACAATGAGACAACACATAACTCGAATAGTGGTCAACCATACATGCATACACACATACGAATGTATGTATGCATATATATATACAGATAATTCAACCAAACAATTCGAACTACACCAAGAGCCGAAGCCACAGTGAAACTCAAGTGTTTAATATTACAACTCGAAATCAATTTTACTTAAATAGAAAATGTGCATGAACGTTGTGGCAACAGTTCACGGCAACAGTAATAACTCGAATGCAAACTATGTCATATATGACACAATGGCAAATTGCACAAACAAGCATAAGTGAGTTACAGAAAATATGCAACATGATAGACATGAAGGCAGTAATTGCTGACTGGAAGCAAACTACAAAGACATCAACGAGTATGACATAAGGCAGTGCAACAAAAGGGAACACAATGCAAACTGAGTTGCACACAAATGATACTGGACAAAGTGCAGAAAATCAATGCGCTGCATGTCCAACAGGTAGCAAGTTATATGTGCAACAGGTAAGGGACGAAGCAATGTAAACAACAAGCATGTCACACTGAAAGAACGAAGACAGAAAATACCAAATCCACAAAAATCAATATCAACAAAAGAATTCGAGATAGTGGTGGTCACGAAATCCACATCACCGCAAAACATTCAAACAAATCAAAGTGACCAAGTTAGACAGCAATGTCGAGAATATCAGGTCACAAAATTAACATTGATAAAATCAAGTCGAAGTCGAAGACCACTAAATCAAAATAAGCAGCGAAAACAAACCAGTCGAATTAGATGTGAGTGTTGAACACTCACCTTTGTTAAACGAGGCAGCCGAGGGGAGACGAAGCCATGGTCCTCACGAAGACGTTCGAAAGCATCAACGTCGGCATCTTCAAATTTCGAAAAGCCCTAATCTATGAGTGACGAAGAGGAGGCCGCCATTATTTTCGTTTATTCGCGTTTGTTTTTAGGGCTAGTGAATGGGGGGGGAATTAAAAAGGGGGAAACGGGTTACTTTATTAATTTTCACGGCCCAAATAAAAAACTCGTGGACCATTTATTTAAAAAAAAAAAGTCAAAGCCCCTCTAACTTAATAACCATTTGTAAATTTTAAATTTTAATTTAAATTTTAAAAACTTCAAAATGGCAATTGACGAAAATATAAATCGTTTTAACGTCGATTATGAATTGACGCGAATATCGGGTTGTTACACCTAAGGTTGTTGCCATCAAAACAATCATCTCAAGGACTAATTTTTTTTTACATTGTCCTTCTTTGATCAATCTAGACTTTAATATTTTTACATAGTCTAATTTAATCTACTATGTAATGTTCGTAGGCAACAAATATCCATGATCATCATCAAACTCTTGATGATATTAGACGAGAATGTGGTAACTACTTTTGAATTTTGTGAAATTTGTTTTATTTCATGTTTTTTATTTTTATTTTTGCAGTTTGGAAATGTTTATGAATAAATATAAATTATAAATGCTGTTAATCATAACAGTTTTAAGTAAACTTTTTTTCCGTAGGAAAGACCATATCAAATATTATGTAAAAACAATATGAGTCAGATACTTTTGATTTCGATTGATTTAAGTTAAAAGTACTCAGAGAATTAAATTGTAATTCATATTAATGAGATAATTAATTACATATTAATTCTCTTTAATGCTAATAAATTGTTTAATTAAAAATGTAATAAATTAATTATTTTTATTCATTTCCTTTTATCATTAACATTTCAGATGAAAATCCTATGAGGGAACATGCAACACGAAGCATTTTACAAACTAATGACTTTAAATTAGAGATAAAGTTATTCGTTGCGGTTATATCTAAACAATTTTTATATAAAATGGATCACAAAATACTATTAGCATGCAGGTAATAAAATGAATTAATTGCTTTTAATTTCGATCAGTTTTATTTAAAATAATTTGACAATTATATTGTAGTTCAATTTAGTAAGGGAAAAGATTATATATATTAAATCTTTTTAACACTAACCAATTATTCAATTAATATGCAATAAATTAAATCTTTTTATTTATTTCCTTCTATCAGTTATCATCAATATTAAATTGCATAACTTAATGATGAAACTGTGATAATAAGTGTTTTGTAAGTTTAATAAATGATCCCATAATGTAATGACTCACATTTTAAGTCGTTTAACTTAGGATATTGAAATGGTTTTAAATATTGAATTTGGAATTATGATTTAGTTAGTAAGATTTTAAAACTGAAAATTTCAAGCGATTTCATAAATTTTGGAAATTGTCGATTTAATCGACGTGTTAAAATAGCGATCCGGGGCACTATCTCGGAATTCAACAAAAACAGTTCCATTGGATCCGTAATAGTGTATTGTTATCGGATTTCATATTTCATAGCGTTTGGATTTATTGTTAGGTCATACGATCTGAAAACGTCTAGAAATAATTTAATTTAATTTAATTTAAATAGTTGATTTAAAAAGCTATCTTATTCATTTGATTGAATTAGGACTCGAAATTTGTTCCATTAGGTTTGGAATAATAGTATAACGTTAGGAACACCAGGCGGCATGCATCAATAGGAGTAATTATGCAGTAGGAAATTCGAGATATTTTAAAATAAAAATAAAGGTAAAATCAAATCAAGTCACCTTACCATCCGAATATGCTACCCATTTTTATCTTCAAATCACGTCTTCCCCATTTTCATTCTATTAGTTCAAAACTAAAGAAAGAAATCAAATTGCGACTGCCTATTTCCCTTCTTCTTAAATTCGAAGCTTTAAAAAATTAATCACGTGATTGAAAATCGATCGCGACTTGCCTGGTAATCACACGCATATGCATGGAAGTGCGGAGGGGAATTTGGGATCGTGATGGATGGTGGAAATCAAGTTTATGGGGAGCTTGAGTTGCGATTCAAGGGCTTGACATCATAAGGAGGAGTTGCGATCTATGGATGAGGTGCGACCGTGATGTTCTGGTGGTTTCAAGTCAGTCGGAAGGTAGCTAGGTCGATGTTGGTTGGAGAGTTTTGACTACAGTCGATTCAGGCGAGTTCACGATCGAAGGAGTAGCGATTTTTGGCAGGCAGGTGATGTTTGGATGATGGCACGAGCAGTTGATAAGCATTCGATGGGGGAAAATGAAATCGCGGTGGTCTGAAGCACGACAACAATGGAGGTGATAGAGGCTTGATAGTAAGATGATCTGGCATCCTGTAACGTCCCGCTATTTTGAACCATTCGCATCCACACATGTCAAACTTGAATTACTCAAAATAGCAAATTGTTAATTTTATATTTGGAAAAACTTAGCATATACAGTAAATGAATCAATCACAGAATCACAGATACAGAGTAATATAACAATAAGCAGCGGAATAGATAAATACTAGTTCATGAAGCTACTATATAAATCAGAGTTAAAACAAAATACAGCAGAAATCTCAAATGCATAGTAGTCTCAATTGCAGAAGCAACCGACAAGTTTGAACATAAGTGACTAGAATAAACCGAGATAGCTGAAAGCTGGATAGATAGATTGTAACGATCCGTATTTTTAGCTATTTTTAATTATTTAAATTTAAGGTGATTGTTGAGTGAAAATGATTATTAATGTAATTTGTTGAATAATTTAATATTTGAAATTATTTGAATATAAGTAAATTCTAAATTTAATATGATAGAAAATGATGTCGTAAATTGATTTAAAATTTTATATAAATAATAATTAAGATTATTAATATTTAAATTTGGATTTAAATGTGAATTATTAAAATTGAAAATTTTATATTTTAATTACGAGTAAAAATAGCCATTTTGGCAACTGTCTCGGATTTCGACGAAACTAGTTTCATCGGATCCGTAACAGTGAATTATTGTAGGATTTCAAGTTTCATAGCGATCGGACTTGTCGTTTGGCCGTGCGAGCTTAAAACGCATAGAAATCAATTTAAAGGAATACGATAAAATAAATTGACTTTGAAAAGCTATCTTCCATATACGATCGAATTAGGCCGCGAAACTAGTTCCATTGCATTCGGAACGGGGCTAAAACAATATAAACGTCTGGCGGCACGTCTCGATTGGAGTTCGGATGATTTTGGACCTACCTACATAATTTCGCACGCAAACCGAGGCAGTTTTATTATTATTTTATATCAGAAACCCTAATTTCAAACCTTGGCCGCCACCGATTCCAATGGACAAAAATCGCCGATCTTCTTTCCTCTTTATCTCTCAATCCGTTCAATGAAATCGAAAAACTCCAAAAGCAAAGGTGTAGATCTCGACGAGCTCTTCAAATCCATATGGTTGATTGTTGCCAATACATCATGGATTTTTCAAGATCTGAGATAGAATGATGCGCGTTTTTTCTTGGTTTTTGTGCAAACGGCGGCGACTGGTGATGTGCAACTTCTGGCGTAGGTGGAGCAAGACGAGGCGCTCGCGTGGGATTGTCCTGATCGAGGTTCGATCGTCGTTTGGGCCGTGCAGTTATAATTTGAGGGTTGCGTTCACGGGTTCTATGCTAGAGGAAGAAGAACGTGAGTTATTCATTTATTTATTTTATAATAATATAAATCGTATAACTTCTAATTAGCGTATCTTTTGCATACTAGCTCGGATTCACGTGCGGTTTTCTCCGTTGCGTTCGTATCAAAATTTCAGACATTATGGAACTTGTTTGGTTGCATTCTGAGACTGCTCAAATTTGGGCCTTTATTTGGTTTTTAAATCATCGATAAATCAAAGGTGAGTGTTTATACGCTCACAATTGACTAAAATAATTTTTTATTGGTTATATTTATATTCTGAAGTGATATGAAATTTATTGGCTGTTGTTTGGTAGGTTTAAATTGTCATTTAAATTGGTATATGAATTAATTGATAGAATTAAATCGACCGTTAAATAAATTTAAATTTAACTAGTAGAATATTAACCGATATGGTAAAAAATTGGAATTTGTGAATGATATTGGCTTTATGGTTGATTGGTTATAATGGATGATATTGGTCGATATTGGTTGTTTATTTATTTTGATATATCATGCTATCATCTTGTATATTGTTTATTGCATATAAACTGTAAACTGAATTGTTTCGAATAAATTAAGAAATAGGTTGAAATGATATATACATATGACATCTATTTGGATTGAAATGATATATATATATCCATCCTTGAAACTAAATTGAAATAATTGCCTACTTGGCCATAGATTAGAAAATTATATATGACACCGAGTTGGTTAAATTAAATGATTTTAAAAGTTATTTTGAAATTATTTAAATGAATTGATTTTTAGAATAAAATCAAATTTATGGAAATTCAATTACTTTGAATTGAAGCTCGAAATGTTGGAATTTAAACTTGGTAAACGAAATTGTTTAATTAATCGAAGTTTAGATTTTTAAGTAAAAAAATAGAAATACGGCGTAAATTTTCGAATGTTGATTTGTTTTAAAAGATTGATCTTTTATTTGAACTTTGAATATTTCTAAGAAAAATTGATATGAAATGATATTTCAAATTTGAGTTTGGAATTGAAAATTTGAATTTAAAATTCGGTATTAAAGGTAAATTTGATTTAATAGTTTAAATTGATATTTTGGAATCGAATTTGGAACTGGAACTGAAATTGGAGATTAATTTGAAATTGGAATTTAAATTTAAATTAACTTGGAATTGGAATTGGAAATTAATTTGAAAATGGAAATTTAAATTAATTTGGAATTGGAAATTTATGTGAAATTGGGATTTAAATAAATTTGGAAATGGAAATTGAAAGTGGAAGGAATTTGGGAATTGAAATCGAAATTTATGTGGAACCAAAATTTGTTCGAGTTGGAATCGGAATTGAATCGATTAAATCGAAATGGAATTGGAAATTGATTTGGGTAGAAAATTGGAAAGTTGACCGGTTTGACTTTGCAATCATTTTAAAAACGAATATTTTAGTATAAAAGATTTAAAATCTATATTCTTCAAATATTCGAATTATTTTGATTTTTTTTTCAAACTATTTTAACATATAAACGATTTTTATATTCAAAATTATTTTCGATTAAAATATTAAAATATTTTCTATTAAACTATTTTTAACTTTTTAACTTTTTAACTTTTTAAACTATTTTATAAAATTCATACTGCTTGAGGGGAGAAGTGATTATATTTAAATCTTGGATTTAAATACGAACTAGGTTAAAGTGAAGTTTATAACTTAAATTGAAATCGAATCAAATTTTGGAAGTGAAATCGATTTATCGGTCAAAATTGATAATTTTGAATATATGATAATTTCGAAATGAATTTGATTCTAAAGAAAATGTATGATAATTTCGAAATGGATTTGATTTTAAAGCGAATATATGATGATTTCAAAATGGATTCGATTTTGAAACGAATATCATATTTTGATATCAAGTGCAAATTGTTTTTGAAATGTAAAAGAACCAACCGGTGTGTAAAATGACGATTGGTTGTTAAAGAGACCGGGGGCCTCTTATTGAAATACTCTCTTTCAATATTGGAACCACTTTGACAACCGTGAACGCGGTGGATGATATCCAGAATGTAATGGTTGATTTGGCGACGTTTACTGGAATGAAGTAAGAGAACGATGATGGATAGCTTTGACATTCGTGTCATAATTAAAATGACTAAAACATGAGCCTATGTCAGGCCATTGAGGTTATCTACCTCTAGCGACATTGATCCCTCGTATTACTATTTTGGTTTCGGATTCGATGGGTGCACTTTATTTGTCGTTTGGATTGATTGTCGCGGTCGGCCACGGATGGGTTACGACCAGCCAGAAAGGGTAAACTGGTAGAATCCTACCTTGGGCATTGCCTCACGTGCCTTGTCATATTTATCCCTACACGAGCCCATTACGATTTTGGTTTAAAACTGTAAAAAAATGTGTTAAGGTGGATCAATGTAAAGCCTTAACACTATTTTGATATTTATTTTACTGATAGACATTATCTATTATAGCGTATGCTATTATATATAAATAGTTTAACAGATCCTTAGGAGATGGAAAATCCCGTAACATCTCTTAAGTTATTGTGCTCATATTGTGATATTGATTTGACTGACATAAGAGTATTTTAGTCCTGACTCGAGTGTTTTGTTCTTTCCATTACGCTTGGGTCAGTCCTGAGTTTTTCAGTGTATTGAAGACTATTCTCTAGAGGACGAAGATGGAGTTTTGGTATATTACTATTATTATTATCCCTTGTATCATGTATTGATTATTCCTCCTTGTTGTATATTTATAATTCTGATAAATGAGTATGGTTTAAAACTGGTTTAAAACCCAATGTATAGTAAACAGCTTTATGAACTGTTTATTTGATTATTATATATTATCGATTCCACTGTGAGATTATGTGTTTTGTTTTCTTCTTCTCTTCTTATTTTTCTTATTTAACCCCAATTGATTAACTACGTTTCGGATTTTTTAAGTCAGACATGTATGGATTATTGTCGATTTAAACCTTCTGAAACGTGGGTCGTCACATAGATCTTCAAAAAAAGCTACGATCTCAAAAGGTGAGTCTCAAATGCTATGACACTCAGTCTGATCCGAGCGTAAAGAAAAACACAAAACGTTGGAGTCTGGAATAACATTTTTATATCAATAAATTCAACTCAAGTGAAATGTCAACTGAAATCAAATAACTTAAAGGATGTTTGGAATTTCCATCCTCTAAGGATCCGTGAAACTATCTACTATGTTGTAATATATGCTATTACAATATGTCTATATTAAAGTAAACTAATAAAGTAGCGTTAAGGCGTTACCCATATCCTCCTTAACACATTTTATATAATGCTGTAGTCTGCTATAAACTCCACTCGCAAGTGGGCATCAAGGAGCACTCTATAGGTACGACACAAAACAAACTCGTAGAAGGCGCGATAGGGCATGTGACAAGGCACCCGAGGCAATGCTAGGATAGATATACCATTTGTGGAGTTGTACTGGTAGTAACACATAGCAACTACTACTGCCCACCTCGTGACATGCTTCCAAATCAAAGGTGCACCCAATCAAATCACAAAAGCAATTGAATGGTATCGAAGAAATGTGTTCGATCGGAGGAATGACCTCACTTGGCCCGGCACGGCTCATGTTTTAGCCGCATCAAGCTGACTCACGGGAGTTAGGACTATGTAAATACCATATAGAATCGCCACCAACCATCCTACTTCATTCTGGAGTCTCCACCACGTCTACGGTTGTTAAAGTGGTTTTCGGTATTTGTAGAGAGTATGACAATATCCGATCATGCTCTCTTTAATAACCAAACGCTTATTTCACACTATGGTCATTTCATTTCAAATAGTTCATAGTTCATACTTCATACTTCATATGAAAATATAATATTCATTTCAAAACCATATAAATTCGATACCATTATTCACTTTAAAAAATATTCATTTTCAGAATGTAACACTTTCAATATTTATAACACTTTGAAACCATAACACTTCGAAATCATAACACTTTCCACCTAAACAGTTTATATGTTAAAAATAGTATATATATTAAACTACTTTATAATTTAAGATAGTTTGTATATATAATGAAATACTTTATATAATACAACTAGTTTCCTCCAATTTCTCAAATCGATTTAAATCATCTTAAATTCGAAAATTCAATTTAAATCAATTCCAGTTAACCGTTTCAATTTAAAGTTCAAAGATTCAAGTTTAAATATTCAAACATTTACAATATAAATTTCATTTATATTTCAATATTTAACTTTAAATTTATCCAAATTGGAAATTATTCCCTTAGCTATTTTTATAATAATTTATTTAAATCCCAATTTATATATTTAAATCAATATTAAATATTCAATCTCAATTTTATTCAAAATGGAGAATATTCATTTAATCACTTTTTATCAAATCAAGTTATAAACCAAGTTATAATCATTTCTTTTCAAAATCTCAAAACTAATAAGTTTAAATCAATTCTTTCTTAAATTCAATTATCAACCAATTTAAATCCAAGTCAACCTCAATTTATCCTCCCAACCTTTATTATTAAAGTTATAATTTTAAGATATTAATATAAATTTAAATATATACTTAACCTATTATAAACCAATTAAGTTAAATGTTAATTAATTCAAATCTTATTATTAAATCTATTTTGTATCAAATCTATTTTTATATGTTTTTTAAAATAATGAAATTATAAGAAAGATCTTTCAAAATTATATTTTCAAAACTAACTTATAAATAAAATTTCCAAAACATATTATTTTAAAAATCTAGATTTTATACACATATATATGAAAATAGCGTGTGTGTGTGTGTCTATATATATATTAAAGTCAATATTTAATAAAACCATATATTTCCTTTCAATACTTTGGAAATCATTTCTCCAAAATATAGACCAATGGTATCCGTATATAATTTTCTATCGTATGGTCAAGTGATACGGATATTTATCATTTCCATCCGCAATTTAAATATCTACGGGTATATATCATTTCAACCCATAATCCCAAAATTTAAAATTAATGAAAATCGCTTGGGTTTATCATTTCAACCCATAATGATTCTCCCATAATCTATAAGATCATTCGAGTATGTATCATTTCAACCCATGAAATTCTAAATTAACAGGGAACTTGCAGAGTGAGAATAAATATGACAATTATATAACATATTAACAACAGGCATATATCATCAATAATGAATTAAATAAAATATAAACAACAGGATATGGTGTCATATCTTAAGATGAACAATTATAGATAATAGCATATCATATATGGAAATTATATGACTAGCAATTCAAATTTAATAAAATATTTCAAACGTCATTTCAATGAAATCAAATTTATTAAATATAAGAATGCTAATCGTGAGTGATTGCTCACCATTCGAGGCTAGGGAGACGAGAACAAGATGAAAATAGGCATGAAGAAACATGAAAATTGGAAAATCACCGAACTAATGCAGATAAGCATGAAGTGACATCGGGACAGTGAAACTGCAAAGCAAGACTACCCAAATTCGATGAAAACACGAATCTGAACAACTTGATATAAATGGAATATATATATATATATTATAAATTTTTAAAATCCATATTTAATTAACACTACATATTAAAATAAAATTATTATTACATATATATACATATAAATTAAAATTAGTATTGAATTTAAAATGCATTTTATAAAAATCAAAATTTTTATACAATATAATCAATATTCATTAAAACATATATTGAGATCAGTATATCTGTAAATTATATAAAAGGAAATCAAATACTAAAACCCAATATATATATATAACATGCGGGCTTATATATATACTTACAAACATATCAAATAACTCATATAAACTTACATATATAAACCAGATCAATAGATAGCTTATAAAATGTAAAACGGCTAATATATAACTGTATACTACTTACATACAAGAATGACAGGTTATAACATCCTACATTAACACAGCAGCCTTTATATATATAGTTATTATAACATATATGGTAAAACTAAACAAATCTTATGTATAAAATAAACTAACAAATATACAACGACATGTTATATATGACTTATATAACTAATATACCTTAATACTTTTCTTCATAAATTTTTCTTGTGAATCAATATTAAAAATAAAAATCTCCATTTCATAATTTAAATCGATAGTTACCAAAACCCGTATTAAAACATTATATATATATACACATATACCCATAATAACATTTAAATCAATATATATATATATATATATATATATATATATATTCTTCCAAATACTAACATAGATAGGTTAGAAATTTTTTATCTCAAATATCAGCAAAAGTTCACTATACGTGCATATGTATACACACACACACACATTTGCAGATACACGATATTATGTTATATAGCAAAACAGGTTCAGTCAACCAGAGGAAGGCAACAAGAAAGGTGTCATAAAGTAGGCTATAGACGACAAATATAAACAACTTATATTGAATACGTATATAATATAATATATATATATATATGTCGTACATAGAAGAGGAAGATGTTCAGTAGAAATTTCTTCTCGTCTATGCGATTAAGGGTGATATGCTCGATATTGAGAAGCTTGGAGGCCAGGGCTGGGTTGTGGAAGCTTGGGTTGATGGGATGTAGGCTGTGGGATGGGTTTTGATGAGGGGTTTGACCGAGCTGGTTTCATGTGAGGAAGGGCACGGAGGAGGGAAAGGATGGTGGCGAAATGAGGTGGAGGCGGGTTCTCGATTGTCTGGATGGGGCGAACTGATGGGGAGGAGGTGGCGAGGCTATCATGGCGGAGCTAGGGTGCGTGTGTGGCTTGGAGGTGATAGGTTCGAGTGAGTGGTGGTCGGGTGGTTCAAGGAAGAAGATGAGGCCAAAAATGGAGGATGGTGGAGGAAGGACAGAGGGTGGCTGTGCTTGCATACATGGCTAGGCGCTTGGCGGTAAGGCCAAGCGGAGGTGGATCATGGGAGGGGAACTATGCGGTGATGGATTAGGGAGAGGTGGAAACGAAAGCAACATTTCTCTTCTCTATTTTTTCTATAGAAGCCTGGCCAAAATAGAGGAGAGAGAGAAAGGTGAGGAGATGTGTCAGGGAGGAAGGTCTGAGGAGTAGCAATAGTATCAGGCTCCAAGGAAAAATATACAAAGCTTTATTTTTATTATATATAGAAAAATCGCTAACTTATAAATGAAATATCTAATTCATTTTAAATTTTATACGATGCTAAAAATTAGTAAAAAACAAGTCGAGATTGGAATGTATTGCAATAAAAATCATGGTGAGAAATTATAACTTATTTAAATTACTGAATTTAATTTTAAAAAGTTAAAATAAACTATTTAATGCCTAGTTGAACTTATAAATTATTATCAATTGGGTGTTATATATATATAGTAGTATATATATATATTAGAATTTGGATATATTTCCCGCCATTGGAGTGCATGAGACCCAATGCGCCCACTTAATAGCAGATGACCCTATATACCACGATTCCCCCTTGAAGTGGGATTGGTATTTCTGTATTATATTAATATCTGCGGATTGAGGAAAAAAGGTTTGAGGGATCCAACTGGATTCCTCAAAAAAAAAAAATTGATTGTTTTCCATGTATAGTAATATATAATGTGTTAGAATAATCTGTTATTAATTATTGTTGGGATGTGAAATATTGAATGCTATAGCAGCAATGGCCCGAATTTTGGTATTTTAAATAACAAAAATATATTTTTGAATTAAAGGGAATTAAAAGGATATTTTGAATATAAAATATGTATATCAAAGTTTGGATTATTTCAAAAGAAATTGATTTGGGTAAAACGGTAAATTGATTTTTGGATTGTACTTAACTATTCGGGAAAATATATTTTAAATAGAGATTTAAAAATAACTTATATAGAAGATTTTTTAAACGATGGATTTTTAAATGATACTTCTTAAAAATATGAAGAGGGGTTCAAATGATATTAGTTGATAAATTGGGGTAAAATGATATTAGTTGATAAATTAGGAATATAAATTCATAGGATGAATTTATATCAGAATATGAAAATCAGTTTGTGGAAAAATTATGGATTTTATTTTTGGAATGCGAGAATGGTTAAGGAAACGAAAATGAAAACCCACGTGAACTGAATCAAGAGGGAATTATATATTGAAATTGGACATTGTGATTTTAAAAATATATTTTTATGGAGAGGTTAAATATTTTTTTTAAAAAGGAAAATTTTATTTATTATACTATGTAATTTAAAACTGGTTAGTACTGAAATTAAATTCTAATTTTTATAATCGATTTGTTTATCTAAAAATGAGTTATTGATGTTCATAAAAAGTGTTTCAATATTTTAGATAATTACTTGAACTTGTTTTAAAATTAATTTTTACACTTTTAAATACTTATTATATATATAGAGTTTTTAATTACTTATTTATTTACAAATTTCCTCGAGGTTTGGAAACGGGTTATTCAATAGAGGGGATTGTAAAAAAATTCTCAAAAATGGAATTTGAGGGAAAGTAAGAAAAATTCCAAAGTAGATAAATAAGGATGAACTTAGAAAAATGAATTAGAATTCACAAAAGAAGGAGAAAAATGGTAACTGGAATTGTAGACAAGTATACTTGACTTGGAAAATATTAAAGGGAATAAATCAAGGAATCCCGAAACTTATAGAATTTGTTATAGACAATTTAAGGAATTTACAATATAAATTGTGAAGAATTTTAAGAAATGAGAAATAAGTGGAATTTTTCTAAATAAACGATGGTTTGAAATACCCCAATATGGGTATGAGTATTTGAGTTATCTCAATTTTTGGAATAATGGAAGGGATGTAAATAAATGTATGTATATTTGAAAGATATTTTGGAAATAAAATTTGGGAAATTTTAATATGGGCCTAGTGACTGCTTATGGATGTTATTTGATAGTTAAACAACTATCGATTTTGGCCAAATTCGCTGATCGTTTCAAGAGTCCGAGATAGGATTTAATTACCAAAAAACCGCTTAGATATGATTTTAGCGTTACGAATGGATATCGTGAAGATAGTAAAGATGGCGACTCAGTTTGTCCAAATCCAGGACAACTTGTATGAATGAATGTTATCATTGCATCATTGCCTAGAGGGCAGTGTTAGTATTCCAAGAATGAATGTTATTCTAAAAGGTAAATGTTAGCCTCAAGCCTCATCAACTAGGAATGACTAAAACATGGAGATGCAGCAAAGCTAAGTGGGTCACACCCGATTAGGGTACGTTATCACTTTTCTAGACACCCTCGAAAATATATAAATTATGGATATAGTTATGTATGAAAAAGTGAGGGCTCGATTAAAGGGTGGGAACACCCAGGGTGATATCATATTCGGTATAATCCAGGTTAGGGGTAGGCCGACCTTGTGTAGCAGGGTTTCCGGACAAGGTGCTTGGTACATTTTTCTTGAGATGTACTATGATGGACGGTACCCCAGTATCCCAGTCATTGTATGGAATCCAATCTCCAATAAGTGTCATACGGTTTTGATTGTGCCCAACGATACTGAAACGTGAGATGTAAGCATTTCAGTTATTTTCTATTTACTTTCTATAGACACTATTATAATATCAGATGATTTTGGTATCAAATGTTTTGGTTATCGTAAAGAAAAAATCCATCTTTTTTATGTGTGATGTGGTCTTACGAGTTACCTTTGTTCTCAAAGGATTTTGACAACTTTAGTAATTCAATTTGAGTGTGTCTTCTCATGCTGGTTTTCCGGAATGAATCGGGTGTTATTTTATTATAATGCTCGATTCAGAGTGAGTATACAGATTCAAGATAGGATGCTATGGAGCTCAAGAGACGAGTTGGATGACAAAGACGTATTTCCGTACTTGCTTTATATTTAGCTGTGTGAGGACAAGTTATTATAACTGTTCGGATTGATGTATTGATTGTTGTACTCTGATGATTGTAAGTATAAGTTATAGATTCTTCTGTATAAAATATGTTATTATATATTACATTTTGTTCCACTACTTTGTTGTTCTGTTTTCTTTTGTTTGTTATTCTTTACCCCTAATAATCCATCTTTTTGTTCAATTTGAGTTGACAAGTGCAGTTTATTGTCAGCTTATACTGTACAGAAAAGTGGTCATTACAGAGGTATCAGAGCTGAAGGTTAATGAGAACCTTGGCTTTGGTGAGGATTACTCATTAGAGATAGGGTCAGTAGTACCAGGATGAGTTTATATGTATTAACAGATATGAGTGTATATTTGTAAGTGAATATAAATTGTTTTATATTGTGTTGATTTACCTATTGATTGGTATATAAATTCTAGTCGAGTAGTGGGACGCCACTAAATCGATAGGATTTTATAAACACTTGAAGACAGTAAACTGACATGATATGGTTTTGAAGTGGGTAAAGGAAATAATTTTACACAAACTATATTTTGATATAAGAGAAACAATTTTCTGAAAAATATTATAGTATATTGATGTGTTTGGATTTTATTATTATAATCGAGACAATATTATAAAATTGAAATGGTTATATATAACCAAATGGAGATTGCATAATTATGAATTATACAAATGAGTTAAAAACTAAGAATGGGTTCAAACCAGAATTTGGAAAATTAAATCCCAAAGATTTTTGGAAGTATTTTCCAAAGTGTTTGAAAATAAATAATAGTATTATTATTTTGGAGATATTCTGAAAATAAAAATGGTTTTGATTGGATTTTGGAAGGAATATCATAGAGATCACTTTTGTCGTTGGAAAATAATCTTCGTGATGACTGCGTAGCATCATTAGTATTCATTTTTGAGTTTCTAAGTGATGGACTGCTATTGTAGTAGTTTGTTATGGAGATTTTTGTTGAAAAAAAATGTTGTTTTCGAAATTCTAAGAGAAATTATTTTTGATAAAAGCAAGTTGAGTTAAAATACCAAGGAATGGTTTGTTGAAAACAAAGAGTTATATATATATATATGTATATATTATGGTTTCAAATGATTTAAAATAAAAACCGAGTGTTTGAATTCTGGAATTTCAATATAAATGTTGGGAAAACATTAGGAAATAAGTTATGAACTTGTAAATGACTTAAATAGGAAAGAAAAGTATCGAATTTGAGTTTTGGAAATAAATTTTAACTTGAGTGAGTTAAAATGAATACAATTTTAAATTAAGTAAGTTAAATTGGATTGATCGAATCGAAATTTGACTTAAGCTAAGTTGAATAAAATTGATTTGGATTTAAATTGAATTGAAAATAAAATTGGATTGAGTTATAAATGATATTGAATGGAATTGAAAACAAAGTTTGAATTGTAAAGTGGTGATATAACTATGAATTATAGGTTAGTGAATGGAATAAAAATTTAAGTGGAAAAGAACATTCTGGAACTGTGAATAAATAAGTTTGAGTAGCTTACAAAATTGGAGTTAATGGAACAAACATATAGATATATATACTTAAGTTATAAAGTGTCGTATAATCTTAAGTCAATAATATCAATATAAATTGATGGAAATGTGAGAAATAAGTTGTGTAACTTATAAAATTGAAAATGGAATAGAGAAACCAAAATAAAAATAGTTTAGTATTTTGGTAATGAAATAAAAATCCAAACTTGAATTATATAATAAATTTGAACTCAAGAAACCTAAAAGAAGTGATTTTTGAGATAAAACTTGAATATTGAATTATAAATTGTAAGTGAACTAATTAGATGAACTAATTAATGAATTGAATATGGGAATAAAACTTAACTTGGTTAAGTAAATTGGATTGAAATAGCAATGACTTGAGTTATAAATAAATTCAATTTAAGTGTATATAAATTGAATATGAAGTTAAATTTTGAAGTAGATTAAATGAAGGACCTAATTAAATTAATTAGTAAATGGAATGGAATTTGATTGAATAGGAATCAATTTTAAATAAAATGGATATGAATATGATGAAAGTAGATATGGACGGAATGCAATTAAATTGACTTAGAATAAATTTGAAATGGACTAAAATCGAATATAAATTGATTTGGAATCAATTTAAAAAAGCTATAAACTGAAATGGTTATTTTATTAAATGAATATCGCCGAATTTGCATGGAAAAAATTGTAGTTGACATAAATAAAAGTAAATATAATTTTGTGAATCAATGGCAAATGAATAAATTGATTTTAAATCAATTTGGAATATATATGTAAATTTGTTAGTTATAAATGTGAATTGAATGCAAGTAAATTTGGTTGCAAATCATTTTGAATTGAATGAAAGAATATATGAATAAAGTGAAAGTAATTAAATTAGTATTGGAACCTTGTGATTGCTTATAAATACGTGTTTAACATGTTTAGTGGCGCAAAGTATGTGTTTAACTATTTAAGCGAGTAGAATGTTATTAAATTTTCATGTTTTGGTACTTACGTATTTAAATTGAGTAAGTATAGGTACCCAGAGGCTATTGGGCTAGATTTGGGTTGCGTAATTGCATATAAAATAAGCCGCTCTCTTAAAAATGCTAATATAAGGTACGTTTTCTGATTAAATATCGTAAAATATAGAAATGTTGATATATATTATATTTTTCGACCGTGTGGGTTGATGTATATGTTTTTATCTCTCTTGTCATATTGCAAAAGGCTCTCCTTAAAAAGTAGACTTTGCCAAAAAAAATCGAAAATTAGGGTGTTAGAAAATTTTTGAAAATTTTATAGTAACGAAAATTTGATTTTGAATTGAAATTGGAAATAAGGATTTTGGCTTAGAAATGGAAACTAGGTGTTGGAATGAAACTTAAGGATTTAGAAAAGTGAATATCAAGTTTTAACTAAATGGGTTTTGAAAAGTTAATGGGTTTGGAGCAATCGTCCTACCTTAGCAATTTCGGGGACTAAATTCTTTTAAGGGGGAGGAATGTAACAACCAGGATTTTTAGTCGTTTAATTTAGGATATTTGAATGGTTTTAAATATTTAATTTGGAATTATGATTTAATTTAAAACTAAAAATTTCAAGCGGTTTCGTAAATTTTGAAAATCGTCGATTTAATCGACGCGTTAAAATAGCGATCCGGGCATAGTCTCGTAATTCGAAGAAACCAGTTCCGTTGAATCCATAACAGTGTATTTATTGGATTTCATATTTTATAGGGTTTGGATTTACCGTTAGGTCATACGATCTAAAAATGCCTAGAACTAATTTAATTGAATTTAATTGAATTTAATTTAAATTGTCGATTTAAAAAGCTATCTTCTCCATACGATCGAATTAGGAGTCAAAACTTGTTCCATTGAGTTTCGAATAACAGTATAACATTAGGAACGCCGAGCGGCATGCCTCAGTAGGGGTTCGTAATTATGCAGTAGGAAATTTGAGATATTTAAAATAAAAATAAAGGTAAAATCAAATCAAGTCACCTTACCTTTTGAAATACGCTACGCCTTTTTAACTTAAAATCACATCTCCCCCCTTTCCATTCTATCAGTTCAAAACCAAAGAAAGAAATCAAATCAAGATACTTATTTCTCTTCCTCTTAAATTCAAAGCTATAAAAAAAATTAATCACGCGATTCGAAAATCTATCACGACTTGCCTGGTAATCGCACGCGTATGCGTGGAAGCACGGAGGGGAATTTGTGGTCGCGATGGGTGGCGGCAGTCAAGTTTTAGCGTAGTTCGAGTTGCGATTCAAGGGTTTGGCGTCGTAAGGAGGGAGTCGCGATATAGGGATAAGGTGCGGCTGTGATGTTCTAGTGGTTTCAAGTCAGGTCGCAAGGTGGCAAGGTCGATGTTCGTTGGACAATTTTGTCTACAGTCGATTCAGGAGGAGGTCGCGATCGAAGGAGTCATGATTTGTGGCAGGCAAGCAATGTTTGGATGATGGCACGAGCAGTAGATAAGCATTCGATGGAGGAAGATGTACTCACGGTGGCCTGGCAAAGCACGACAACAATGGAGCTGATAGGAGCTTGACAGTGAGATGATCTGGCATGCCTAAGATGCGGTTTGCTTGTTGCAGGTAGCAGAGGTCGCGTGTGGTTCTAAGTATCCTGATGAAGGAGATTTGGTTTTCATAATTTCGAGGTTTATGTTACGAAGGTAATTAGCCATTTATGATGAAAATTTAAGAAATTAATTATATTATAGAAAAACTGCTAATTTATAAATGAAATACCTCATTCATTTTAAATTTTATACGAGGGAAAAAATCGGGAAAAAACAAGTCGAGATCGGAACGAATTGCAATAAAAATCAAGGTGAGAAATTCTCACTCATTTGGATTATCAAATTTAATTTTAAATAGCTAAAATAAACTATTTAATGCCTGGTTGAACTTATAAATTATTATCAGTTAGATGTTATAAATATATTAGTAGCTGGATATATTTCCCGTCATTGGAGCGGACGAGACCCTATCGCCCCACATAATAGCGGATGACCATATATACCGCGATAACCCTCTCAAAGTGGGATTGGTATTCTTAGGTTGTATTAACATCTATGGATGTAGGAAATCAGGTTGGAAGGATCCAACTAGATTCCTAAAAAAAATTATATTGATTGTTTTTCATATATAGTAATATATGATGTATAAGAATAATCCGTTACATATTATTGTTACGATGTGAATCATTAGATGCTATAGTAGCACTACATTGAATTTTGGTATTTTAAATACCATAAATATTATTTTTGAATTTAAGGAATTAAAAGGAGATTTTGAATATAAAATATGTATATCAAAGTTTGGATTATTATAAAAGAAATTGATTTGGGTAAAATGATAAATTGATTTTTGGGTTGTACTTAACTATTTAGGAAAAAATGTTTTAAATAGAGATTAAAAAATAACTTATATAGAAGATTTTTTAAACGATGGATATTTAAATGACGCTTCTGAAAAATATGAAAAGGAGCTGAAATCGATATTAAAAATAGGTTTGTGGAATGAATAAAATTTATTAAGAAAAGGATTTACAAAATGGAATTTTATAAATGAAATTAGTTTTATAAACAAGTGAAAAATCAAAGGAGTTTATAAATTTATAAACGATGTTTATAAATAAGGGTAAAACGACATTCGTTAGTAAATTAGGAATATAAATTCTTAGGCTGAATTTATATCAGAATATGAAAATCGGTTTGAGGAAAAATAGTGGGTTATATTTTTGAAATGTGAGAATGGTTAAGGAAACGAAAATGAAAACCGACATGTAGTGAATCAAGAGGGATTTATAGATTGAAAATGAGCATTGGGATTTTAAAAATATATTTTGATCGAGAAGTTAAATTTGTTTTAAAAATGAAAATATTATTTATTAAACTATGTAATTTAAAACTGGTTTAGTACTGAAATTAAATTCTAATTTTTATAATCGGCTTGTACATCGATTTATTTATCTAAAAATGAGTTATTGATGTTTATAAAAAGAGTTTCGATACTTTAAGTAATTACTTGAACATGTTTTAAAAATAATTTTTCATTATTCTAAATAATTATTATATATATAGAGTTTGTAATGACTTAAATTTATTTATAAATTTTCCTAAGGTTTGGAAACGGGTTATTCAGTAGATGGGATTATAAGAAAATTTTCAAAAATGGAATTTTAGGGAAAGTCGGAAAATTTCCAAAGTAGATAAATAAGAATGAACTTCGAAAAATGAATTAGAATTTATAAAAGAAGTAGAAAAATGTTAATTGGAATTATAGACACGTGTATTTGACTTTGGAAACTATTAATGGTAATAAATCAAAGAATCCCGAAATTTATAGAATTAGTTATTGACGAGTTAAGGAATTTACAATATTAATTGTGAAGGATTTTGAGAAGAGAAACAAATGGAATCTTTCTAAATGTTGAAATAAGAGATGGTTTGAAATACCCCAATATGACTATACGTATTTAAGTTGTCTCAATTTTTGGAATATTGGAAGGGATTTAAATATGTATATTATAAAGATATTTTGGAAATAAATTTTGGAAAATTTTAATATGGGCCTAGTGACAGCTTTTGGATGTTATTTGATAGTTAAACAAACGATTATTAGTTTTGGCCAAATTCGTTGATCGTGCTAGAAGAGAACAAGATCGGATTTAATTATGCAAAAACCACTTCGACTCGATTTGAGCATTACGAATGGATATCGTGAAGATCGTGAAGACGGTGATTCAGTTGTCCAAACCAAGGACAACTTGTATGGATGAATGCTAACGTTGTATCGTTGCTTGGAAGGCAGTGTTAGCATTCCAAGAATGAATGTTATTCTAAAAGGTAAATGTTAGCCTCAAGCCTCATCAAATGAAAATGACTAAAATAGGGAAGATACAGTAAGGCTAAGTGGGTCACACCCAATTAGGGTATGCTATCACTTTTCTAAATACCCTCGTAATATATATAAATTATGGATATGGTTGTGCATGGAAAAGTGAGCGCTCGATTAAAGGGTGGGAACACCTTGGGTGATAACATATTTGGTACTATCCAGGTTTAGGGGTAGGCTGGTCTTGTGTGGTAGGGATCCCGGCGAGATTCTCATTACATTTTTCTAGAGGTGTATTGAGATGGGCCGCACCCTGGTAGATCAATTATCATATGGAATCCAATCTCCCATAAGCGTCATATGGTTTTGATTGTGTCCAAATACGCTGAAACGTGAGATGCAAGCATTTCAGCTATTTTCTATTTACTTCCTATAGACACTGTTATAATATAAAATGATTTTGATATCAAATGTTTTGGTTATCATAAGGGAAAAACCCATCGTGTTTATATGTGACATGGTCTTACGAGATTCTTTTGTTTTTAAAGGATATTGATAGCTTTAATGATTCAATTTGAGCGTGTTTACTCACGCTGGTTTTCTATACTGACTCGGGTGTTATTTTATTACAACGCTCTGGTCTGACCGAGTATACAGATTCATGATAGGATGCTATGGAGCTCAGAAGACGAGTTGGATAATGAGACATATCTTCATACTTGGTTTATATTTCTACTGTGTGAGGACAAGTTATATAACTATCCAGATTGATGTAGTGATTCTTGTACTCTGATGATTGTAAGTATAAAACTGAACCGACCCTGACTCGACCTTCGGAAATCTGCACTGAATACGTCACTCGTTTTCGAATGTCGTAGATCCAAACATCGAATCTGGTTCTCCGGAGCTTATAACACATTAAGTATAACAACACAGCGGAAAAAATGAATAATATATTTGATATACAACATTTGTTACAACTGAATATCAAACAAATCAGAGCTAGAATATAACTGCGGAAAAAAATAATCTTCGGTAGAGGAACACCAATATTATTTCAAAAGGAAGAAGGATAGAAATACCAACAACTCCATCACCGAAGCCAAAGCTCCAAAGACTCCAGCCTCCAAATCGAAAGTTCGAACCATCATCAATACTGAAGTGAAGCAAACGCCATCCCAATGCGATTTGCCAAACCGAAAACTTCAAAGACTGAAGAAGATTTCCAAATGCTACCAAACCAAAGACTTCGAAAGCTATCGAATCAATACCTACTATTTGGTTATTTCAAAAACCGAACTCTAAACTGCGTGTGTGGAAAATTGTAGGCACCCAGAGTTTAGGAAGAGAACTATAAACTCCGGGTCAGTCATGAGACTGGTATGTGCAAACAAAAACAGTTTTCTTTCAAACAAAAAACAAAAGAATTTAAAACGTTGAAATCCACAATGCTTTTTGGAAAATGAAACTACCATATGGCCTCCCTCCGCACACACCATGCAAACGCAGAATTGGAGGAGATTTCTCCTTATAATAGTCAAACATGCTTACTACGCAAAAACCATTTTGATATTACTGTTAGTGCATAGTGGAAAACATTTTGAAAGTATAATATTAATCTTAGCCAGCATACAACATTTCGTCGTATGTCTTCTATAGCTACCATGTTCAGTAGCAGGTTACCACCACATTCCATGACAGGTCATACAACTAAAACCGTACAGGGTACGTATTTTCTTTGGATTTCCAATAAATGGTCAAGCTAAGGAACTTCCTACTGCCATATGGGTACGCCTCTGGAGGGATGTCCCGAGAACTTAACCCGCTCTCTGCGAATACAAGGCCGGGTTACCTCTGTAACTAGGTAGCTATTACGCGTGTATGCCATCCCCTGGTCGTTTGTGACCTTTATCCGAGGGCCCTTAATCACAAAGAAACAACCACTCAGTAATGAGATTGCAGCAACCACATAGGTTAAGTATCTGGGCTCCATACCATGATACCACCTTTTTCCAGAAGGAAATGACATAACCCAAAGGGCGTGACCCTCATAACCTTGCCGCATCTTTCCTATTTCGACCATTTTCGGGGTTGAGGTCCGATGAGGTCTCATCCACAAAGCTACGTTTACACAAAAGCCTTGCTTTGATCAATAAATAATCAACAAATGATCATCAACATACAACAGCACTCAACATGCCACACTACCGAATTGGGAGTATATCATTGATAACCTTCAACTACATAACCTTTGAGCTCGCACGTCTCAGAGAAGGGTGTTAAGCTAAGAGAATAAATTCTCCACCACCAACAGAAATGTATTTGAAAGAAATCTGCTTTATATCTCAAAGTGTAATGTCAGACATACAACCAAGTCTGTTCTAGGTTCGAACAGAACCGACGGCACTTCCGAAGAAGCCCTTGCAATCCGGGTATTCACAATCCCGATCGGACTCCCCATCACATATGGAGATCTCTATACCAACGTGACTCAGTGTAGAGACATTCAACGGGTTATCCTTTCGTTCTCGAAAATACCCAATCTTCACCATCGTTTTTCAAATGCTATCCATATCGTCGTATCATTATTCGGAATGGGTTATCTAATACAAGGTCCTCTCCCGGCTAAACCAAATAATGAGCACAATATTTAAAAACATATGGATATTCGGATCTTAGTTAAGTCACAACTTGTTACCCAAAACTTTCCATTCAAATGGTTTAAACAAAGTACCATTTTCAAATCTTTAAACAAAAAGATTCACTTCACAAAGTTCACCCATCTTTCACAAAGATTCATTCACATCTTTTCGAAACAATTTCCCTTTCAAATTTGGTTAACTCGTCCAATCTTGAAATCAAGACCCAATTCATAGCTTTCAAAATCGTTTCCAAAGATTCATTCATAACTTGGAAAACCATTTTCATTTCAAACTTGAAATCCCTTTAACACAAAATGGAAATTCTTTCCTCATATGAAAGCTTTTATTATTTCAAAACAAATAGTTTTCGTTCGGAAAAATCCGATTTTATTTATACAAGTTAAAGTCCTTGGGTTAAATTCGAATTCCCAAAAAATACTTTTAAAATGGTTTAAAACCCGAATAAACACATTTATAACTTGTATATCCTTTTTAAACCAAAATTTCCCAAATATAGAATTCAATTTCAAATCTTAAATTTAATTTCAAATCTTGAATTTAATTTAAAATCAAACCATTTAAATTTCAAAACTTTATCAAGTTATTAAAAATAATTTTTATCTTCAAAACTCCTTTTCAAAAACTTTTCATATTTAAGCCAATTAAATTTCCAAAACCATTTGGATTCAAAATTCAATTTTAAAACCATTTAAATTTGTGACTTAACCAATTTTCTCGTGCAATCCATATCTGTGTGTGTAAGATGTAGTCTAGGGGTTTTACAAAATAGTGCAACATCATCAATCATCACATCACATATTCAAGCACATCGATATTGATAAGCGGTATAATCTATAATGCTTATCGTTCATTCATAGATTCACAGATAAGTAATATAAATTTATCACAGATAAATAAATAACATTCATCGCAGATAAATAAATTACATCCATCACAGCTCAAATCAAAACAATTTATATCACAAAGAATCACAATCAGGGATAATAAACAATTTCAACATTCAATTGAATCCAAACATCCATAAGTAAGATTAATTAATTATCTTATTAATTTAAATCACATTAATCACTAATCCAGGTTCATTAACATTAATAAATTAATTACAAACCATATTAATTATCCTTTAATCATTTATTAACCTTTAATCAACCTTTAATTATTAATTAATCAATCTTAACTAATAAATCAATTAACCTTTAATTATTTAATTATCCTTTAAGTAAGTATCCTTCATTAATTCGTTAATTAATTATCCCTTAATTAATTATCATTCCTTAATCACCTTCATTTATTAATTAACCTTAAGTTAATTACATAAGTAATTATCCCTTAATTACATTAAGAAATTACAAATTAACTTTTAATCATCAATTAATCAAACTTTAAATTATTAAGTAATTAACCTTTGCTCACTTAATAAATCATTAAATTACAAATTTATTAACCAACCCTTAATAAATTACCCCTTATGTTAAGTAATTATCCTTTAATAAATCTCATTAATTAAACCTTTTTTAATAATAATCTTTTAATTTCTTTTTAAATAATTCATCATTAATTATTTAAGATCTTGATTAATTAAAAGATAAAACACTCTATCTTAATGAATCACTTCACCTTGATTAATAATCTTGTAATTAACCACCTTAACTTAAACCTTTAAGTTAAATTAAAGATTCATAACTCTTCATTCTTTAGTTATTTACTTAATAACAAAATTAAGTTTAAATTAAAATTAAAATTTTCAAAGACAAATGTTATGTAATAAAAGCATTTTAAACTCAAATAATTTTATCTGTCAAATATTTAATAAATTCTGTCTTAATTAAAAACATTAATTATTTTAAAAAAAATGGTTAACAAATCATCTACCCTTGATTAAGTTTAAAATTTTAAAATTGTTATAAAATCAAGATTTGGAAACTCGGGCCAAACACTTAAATACTCGAGACCGACTTTGAATCTTCCCCACCAACTTTTACTTCGAGTCACGCACAGATCCATCACGAGATCCAACCGAGAATATCACGTCTTCTCCAAAATCTCAACAGTGCCAGATACACAAGTGCACGCGTGCACCTGTACTACTGTTTCGATCATCATTGATCGATACCACGATCTCCCACGAGTCCTCCTTAACCTTGTCGACGAATTCCATCACCCAGTTTCGGCTGATTCGTCCAGAATCAAAATCGAGCACAAAAGAACCAAATGGAACAATTTTTGATCGAAAGAATCGCCTCTGCCACCACTTTCGATCACCTGAGTTTGCATCACCATGTCTAGAGCCTCTCCGTTCAAACACATACTCAATCCCCGACCCGCGATTGATCCTGGTTCTCTATCGACAGTGCACTTGTTTCAAAATCCCAAGTCGACTATTCCAGGTGATTAAACCCTAACTTGCTCGTGCTAGATCACCACGGTGGTTTACAAATTTTTCGACCATTTTTCCAATGATCACGATACCTCCACCTATCTCCAGTATGAACTCCGCCATCCAGTTCATGGTCGTTTACCAGAAATTGACCAAATTGCCTTTTCTGTTGATCTCAAGAATGCCTCCCCAAAACACAGTTAAAAAATTTGATTTTGTTTTCAAAAATCATGTTTTTCAAAGTTGAATCTGATAATGTAAGTGAAACAGTAAATCTTGGCACTTGCGTTTACAACATGCTTTAAGTCCACCATGTATTCTTATTCCAGATCAAATTTTTCTTAATTTTTTTTTAAAACTAGATCATGATTAAACAAACACATTTTGTTTAAATGCTAAAGTCTAAAGAAGATTAGAGATAGGGATTTGAATTTTTGAAAACAGGTTTGATAACCTGTTAATCTAGAACGGAGCATTTGCATTGTTCCTAGACATGCACTTATTCATTTCTACATATATAATGCATATTTACACACACAAACATATTTACAATTTCACTTTAACATTTATCACAACATCAAATCAAAGATCAGAATAAAGGTAAGTTTGCTCACCAGTAAAATGGAGATAGAGGCAGAGACTGTTGAATTTCTGGAATTTACTTTTACTTTGAAGCAGAAACTTAAAGTTGAATTTGATCTGAACTATCTTGGTTTAGTCTGTGCTTTGATTTAAATTGAATCTGATCTATCTACATTGAGTTGAGTTGCTCTGGATCAGGTTGAAGTTGGATTTGGTTTTCTTAGGTTGAAGATTATTTTGATTTTCCAGGCTTTGATCTCTGATCTATTTCTTTGATTTGTTTCAATTGCTTTAGATTTTTAATCTTTGCTTGAATTTCTTGAGTTGATCATCTCAGGTTGCAACTTGATTAGTTGCTTTGTATTTTCTGGTTTGAGTTTTACAGGTTTCTTCTTTTTCTTTTTTTGTTTGAGATTTTAAAATGAAGATGAAAAGAAATGTAGAGAATTTTTAACTGAAATGAGTAATCTGGTTTTCTTCTCTTGCTATCATTATTTTTTAAAATTAAATCTTATAAAAGAAAAAAAAAAGCCACTTGTTTAAACTAACTAACACTTGCAAATTTATGTTAACACTTGTAATATGTAGGATATTATTAATTAACAAATGTCACTTGCCATAACTTTCTATGTATAAATCCCTTAGTTTAAATTAGTTTAAAATTTAGTTTTAAACCCTTGTTAAAAATTTACTTACAAATTCATGTATTATAAACCCTTTAATTATTTATATTTCATATCTTAACATATGTAAATGTTTACATTTTAAATTCATGAATATACAAACAATATTTATTTATTTCAAAAGAAAATATGTTTTTAAATTTTTTTATCAAATCTAATAAATATTTATATATATATTATTTATACAAAAATTGAAATCAAAATCTTATTAACTCTAAAAAATAGTTTTCAAATCCAATATACATTATTTAAACATTTATTTTCATATTTTCAAATTCAATTTATTTGTAAAAGATTTACAATTGAATTCCCAAACTAAACTCAATTTATTTTCAAAAATATTTATCTTAGAGTTTTAAATTCAAAATAAAATTCAAAATCAATCTATGTATATTTATAAATATATTTATTCAAAAAATTTCAAATTAATCCACAATCAAATTTATAATTAATATATTATTCAAATTACTTATTTCTGTATTTCAAATTAGAAATTCTATTTTAAATCAGATTTATATTCATTTATATTAATAAACAAACAAATACCTATTTAATTTGGAAAATACCAAATTAATTAACAATTTAATTCCAAAAATTAAATTAATTTCCAATTTAAATTTGATTTAAAAACGGGAATGTTACAGATTCCCCCCTTAAAAAAATTTCGTCCCCGAAATTTGTCGAGGGACAATAAAGGATGGATACACAAAGATAGAGAAACAACTTCCTAGGTCAAACTGAATATCTATTCTGTATTTGGCTTACCAAATCAGAATATTATCAAAAATTATGAGAACAAACTCATTCAATACTACATAGGATACTCGGTTCATCCAGTCTACGAAATATGCAAGGGCATCGGTTAGTTTGAAGGAATAACTAACCATTCGTAGAATATATCTAGACCCAAAAGAATAGACAAATAGATTCAATCTTCCACAATTCTCAAACACTAAGTATGAATTCCAACTCAGATCGGAATATCCCAAAGTTTACATCAATTTTGTCCCTTTTCGTACTTTGATCCACATAAGAGATTACAATAGAATCCCAAATTTGGTTTTAATCAAAATTGTTTTATCGATATAAATTAATTTAACTTCACAGTTTAGTTAACCAATTTATTCCAATAAAATTTCAATCTCGTTAAAGTTAAAAACGAAAAGCTGATAGAAATTTGATGAAGAGAACACGAGATAGAAATTTATCGTTAATGATTCGCAGGGCCACCTTTACACCGAAACTTCTTCCTCGGGCTGCCACAAAGCCATCAGAGAATTTGAAACTGGATCGTAGGAGATTGATAGAGAAAGTTATTTCCTTATTATTACAAGGTATTGACCATTTGTAGTGGTACTCCCATGTCCCCTATCTCGTCCTCTTCTTGCACTCATACTCACTATCAGTGAATAGTAAGAAAATTTACCAAGGCACACGAACGGATATCTTAGGATATACTCATTCTAGAGCATTTGCATCCCTATCTCTAATGAGTTACCTAATGTGTTATACTCCCGAGCTAAAGTTTTAACCTTCTGCTCTGATACCAAACGAAACGACCCTGACTCGACCTTCAAAATCGGCACTGAATACGCCACTCGTATTCGAATACCGCAGATCCAAACGTCGAATCTGGTTTGCCGAAGCTTATAACACATTAAGTATAACAACACAGCGGATGAAATAATAATAATATTGATATACAACATTTGTTACAACTGAATATCAATGCAAATCAGAGCTAGAATATAGCAGCGGAAAAAAATAATCTTCGGCGGAGGAACACCAATATTATTTCGAAAGGAAAAAGGATAGAAATCCCAACAAGTCCATCACCAAAGCCAAAGCTCCAAAGACTCCAACCTCTAAATCGAAAGTTTGAACCATCATCAATGCTGAAGTGAAACAAACTCCATCCCAATGCGATTTGCCAAACCGAAAACTTCAAAGACCAAAGACCGAAGAAGATTTCCAAATGCTACAAAACCAAAGACTTCGAAAGCTATCGAATCAATACCTACTATTTGATTATCTGAAAAACCCAACTCTAGACTACTCGTGTGGAAAATTATGGACGCCCAGAGTTTAGGAAGGGAACAATAAACTCCGGGTCAGTTATGGGATTGGTATGAGCAAACAAAAACAGTTTTCTTTCAAACAAAAAACAAAAGAATTTAAAATGTTGAAATCCGCAATGCTTTTTGGAAAATGAAACTATCATAAGGCCTCCTGCCGCACACACCATGCAAACGCAGAATTCGAGGAGATTTCTCCTTATGATAGTCAAACATGCTTACAACGTAAAAACCATTTTGATATTATTATTAGTGCATAGTCGAAAACATTTCGAAAGAATAATATTAATCTTAGCCAGCATACAACATTTTATCGTATGCCTACTATAGCTACCATGTTCAATAGCAGGTTACGGCCATATTCCATGGCAGGTTATACAACTAAAACCGTACAGGGCGCGTATTGTTTCCTTGGATTTCCAACAAATGGTCAGGCTAAGGAACTTCCTGCTGCCACATGGGTACGCCTCTGGAGGGATGTCCCAAGAACATAACCAACTCTCTGCCAACACAAAGTCAGGTTACCTCTGTAACTAGGTAACTACTACACGAGTATGCCATCCCCTGGTCGTTTGTGACCTTTATTCGAGGGCCCTCAACCACAAAGCAACAACTACACAGTAAGGAGATTGCAGCAACCACATAGATTAAGTATCTGGGCTCCATACCATGATACCACCATTTTCCAGAATGAAATGACATACCCTAAAGGGCGCGACCCTCATAACCTTACCGCATCTTTCCAATTTCGATCATTTTCGGGGTTGAGGTCCGATGAGGTCTCGTCCACAAAGCTACGCTTTACACAAAAGCCTTGCTTTGATCAACAAATGATCAGCAACACACAGCAGCACTCAGCATACCACACTACCAAATTAGGAGTATATCACTGATAACCTTCAACTACATAACCTCTAAGCTCGTACGTCTCAGAGAAGCGTATTAAGCTAAGAGAATAAATTCTCCACCACCAACAGAAATGTATTTGAAAGAAATCTATTTTATATCTCAAAGTGTAATGTCAGACATACAGCCATACAAATCTGTTCATGGTTCGAACAGAACCGAAGGCACTTCTGAAGAAGCCCTTGCAATCTGGGTATTCACAATCACGATCGGACTCCCCATCACATATGGAGATCTCTATACTAGCGCGACTCAATGCAGAGACATTCGATGGGTTACCTTTCGTTTTCGAAAATACCCGAACTTCACCACCGGTCTTCAAATGCTATCCGTATCGTCGTATCATTATTCGGAATGGGTTACATGACACATGGTCCTCTCCCGGCTAAACCGAATAATGACTTAACCAATTTTCTCTTGCAATCCATATCTGTGTGTGTAAGTTATAGTCCAAGGGTTTTACATAATAGTGCAACACATCAATCATCACATCACATATTCAAGCACATCGATATTGATAAGCAGTATAATCTATAACGCTTATCGTTCATTCGCAAATTCACAGATAAATAATATAAATTTATCATAGATAAGTAAATAACATTCATCGCAGATAAATAAATTACATCCATCATAGCTCAAATCAAAACAATTTATATCACAAAGCATCACAATCGGGGATATTAAACAATTTCAACTTTCAATTGAATCCGAACATCCATAAGTAAGATTAATTAATTATCTGATTAATTTAAATCAGATTAATCACTAATCCAGGTTAATTAACATTAATAAATTAATTACAAACAATATTAATTAATTATCCTATAATCATTTATTAACCTTTAATCAACCTTTAATTATTAATTAATCAATCTTAATTATTAAATCAATTAACCGTTAATTATCAATAATTAACCTTTAATTATTTAATTATCCTTAATTAATTCATTAATTAATTATCCCTTAATTAATTATCATTCCTTAATCACCTTCATTTATTAATTAACCTTACGTTAATTACATAAGTAGTTATCCCTTAATTACATTAAGTAATTACAAATTAACTTTTAATCATCAATTAATCAACCTTTAAATTATTAAGTAATTAACCTTTACTCACTTAATAAATCTTTAAACTACAAATTTATTAACCAACCCTTAATAAATTACCCCTTATATTAAGTAATTATCCTTTAATAAATCTCATCAATTAATCCTTCTTTAAATAATAATCTTTTAATTTCTTTTGTTAATAATTCATCATTAATTATTTAAGAACTATATTAATTAAAAGATAAAACATTCTATCTTAATGAATCAATTCACCTTCTTTAATAATCTTGTAATTAACCACCTTAACTTAAACCTTTAAGTTAAATTAAAGATTCAAAGCTCTTCATTCTTTAATTATTTACTTAATAACAAAATTAAGTGTAATTAAAAATTAAACTTTTCAAAGACAAAGGTTATATAATAAAAACATTTTAAACTCAAATAATTTTATCTATCAAATCTTTAATAAATTCTATCTTGATTAAAAACATTAATTATTTTTAAAAAATGGTTAACAAATCATCTACCCTTGATTAATTTTAAAATTTTAAACTTGTTATAAAATCAAGATTTGGAAACTCGGGCAAAACACTAAAACACTCGGGCCCAACTGTGAGTCTTCCCCACCAACTTTTACCTAGATTCACGCATAGATCCATCACGAGATCAAACCCGAGAATATCACGTCTTCTCCAACATCTCAGCAGTGCCAGATACACAAGTGGATGCATGCACCTGCACTACTATTCCGATCATTACTGATCGATGTCGCGATCACCCACGAGTCCCCCTTGACCTCATCGACGAACTCCATCACCCAGTTCCGACTGATTCGTCCAGAATCAAAATCGAGCACAGAAGAACCAAATGGAACAATTTTCGATCGAAAGAATCACCTCTGGCCACCACCACCGATTACCTGAGTTTGCATCACCATGTCAAGAGCCTCACCGTTCAACCACGTACTTAATTCCCCACCTGCAATTGATCCCGGTTCTCTATCGACAGTGCACTTATTCCGAAATCCCAAGTCAACCATTCTAGGTAATTAAACCCTAACTTTCTCGTGCTGGATCACCACGGTGGTTTATAAATTTTTCGACCATTTTTCCAATGATCACGGTACCTCCACCTATCTCCAATATGAACCCCGCCATCCAGTTCATGGCCGTTCACCAGAAATTGACCAAATTGCCTTTTCTGTTGATCTCAAGAATGCCTCCCCAAAACACAGTTAAAAAAATTGATTTTGTTTTCAAAAATCATGTTTTTCAAAGTTGAATCTGATAATGTAAGTGAAACAGTAAATCTTGGCACTTGCGTTTACAACATGCTTTAAGTCCACCATGTATTCTTATTCCAGATCAAATTTTTCTTAATTTTTTTTAAAAATAGATCTTGATTAAACAAACACATTTTGTTTAAATGCTAAAGTCTAAAGAAGATTAGAGATAGGGATTTGAATTTTTGAAAACAGGTTTGATAACTGTTAATCTAGAACAGAGCATTTGCATTGTTCCGAGACATGCACTCATTCATTTCTACATATATACATGCATATTTACACACATAAACATATTTACAACTTCACTTCAACATTTATCACAACATCAAATCAAAGATCAGAATAAAGGTAAGTTTGCTCACCTGTAAAATGGAGACAGAGGCAGAGACTGTTGAATTTCTAGAATTTACTTTTAGTTTGAAGCAGAAACTTAAAGTTGAATTTGATCTGAACTGTTTTGGCTTAGTCTGTGCTTTGATTTAAATTGAATCTAATCTATCTACATTGAGTTGAGTTGCTCTGGATCAAGTTGAAGTTGGATTTGGTTTTCTTAGGTTGAAGATTGTTTTGATTTTCCAGCCTTTGATCTGTGATCTATTTCTTTGACTTGTTTCAATTGCTTCAGATTTTTAATCTTTGCTTGAATTTCTTGAGTTGATCATCTCAGGTTGCAACTTGATTAGTTGCTTTGTATTTTCTGGTTTGAGTTTTACAGGTTTCTTCTTTTTCTTTTCTTGTTTGAGATTTTAAAATGAAGATGAAGAGAAATGTAGAGAATTTTTAACTGAAATGAGTAACCTGGTTTTCTTCTCTTACTATCATTATTTTTTTAAAATTAAATCTTAAGAAAGAAATAAAACAAAAATGCCACTTGTTTAAACGAACTAACACTTGTAAATTTTATGTTAATACTTGTAATATGAAGGATATTATTAATTAACAAATCTCACTTACCATAACTTTTTATGTTTAAATACCTTAGTTTAAATTAGTTTAAAATTTAGTTTTAAACCCTTGTTAAAAAATTACTTACAAATTCATGTATAGTAAACCCTTTAATTATTTATATTTCATATCTTAACATATGTAAATGTTTTACATTTTAAATTCATGAATAGAAAAACTATATTTATCTATTTCAAAAGAAAATATGTTTTTAATTTTTTTTATCAAATCTAATAAATATATATATATATATCATATACAAAACTTGAAAACGAATTCTTATTAACTCTAAAATATAGTTTTCTAAAATATAAATTGAAAATACTATCTTCTTCATATGATTAACATCAGAAAATACACCACTAATAAAATATATGATGCACCCCGTGTGCGTAACACGTGCTCACACTAATTTATGTAGATATGTACCTTCGAAAGGTAGTTCCTTTATCATAGTATGAAATCCATTCTCCAATACGAGCTTTACGGTTTTAGTTATATACCAAATATGTTGTGATGTGAGTTGCAAGCATTCCAGCTATTTTAGTATTTTACTTTGAACCCTTAGAAATAACTATAATATCACTGGATTTTCTATAAAAGTGTTTTAGTTATCATAAAGTAAAATATGGTCAGTGTTTATGTGCGGCGATGTCTTACGAGATACCTTCGATTTCAAAGGATTTTTTCAAGTTAATTAATCAATAAAGGATTTTGTGATTTGAGTTTACTCACGTTGGTATTCCAAACTGACCTTAGCGTTATTCCTTATAATGCTCGGGTTAGACCGAGCATGTTTGCTAGGTTAGCTTTAGATGCTTTGGAGCTATGGAGTCGAGTTGGAGGCCCAGGACATACTCTCTATTTTGGATATCTTCCATTATGTATGTGTTATGTGTAGTTTGTCTGCTGTTGTAAGGAGATGTTAGCATAACTATCCATATTTAGAATAATCTAATGTACTCTAATGTTATATAAATAAGATGTTTCCATTTTGTAAAGATTATTATTGTATTATATATTTTACATTGCATTGTGAGATTCTGTGTTGTTTGGTTTGCTTTTATCTTCCACCTTCTTCTTTAACCCTTACAAATCGGTATTTCCGGCACTTGAATGTTCGACATATGATACAGTGGACGTATTAGTTTGATTTTTAAGGGTCGAAATCCATTCATTACATTTGATATCAAAGCTGAAGGTTAAGCGAGAACCTTGGCTTTAGTGGGATTAACTCATTATGTGACACCCTAGAATAAGTTTGAGTGTATATATATAACACGTATTTGTTAGTGATTATCAAATGTTTTGTGTAAATCGTTTAATTCTCTTTCTAATACGTTCAAATAGTGTAAAAACATGCATTTTATATTTAAAATAATTTACTTTGGAAAACAAGCTTTTAAAACCAATTTTCGAAATCAATTTTGAAAACCGAATTTGAAAATTCCCTTATTATAGAGAATAAATAGATTTTTATATTTTTAAATACTTTTAAAATACTATATAATAATTATTTTAAATGCCCATTAATTTTTAAAAATATTTTCAAATATAAAAACCTATTTATTCTCTATAATAAGGGAATTTTCAAATACGATTTTCAAAATTGATTTCAAAAATTGGTCTTAAAAGCTTATTTTCCAAAGTAAATTATTTTAAATATAAATTACATGTTTTTGCCATTGTGTTAATTTATCGGTTTTGTGGTTTATGAACTTTGGTTGATATAGGGTGTTCAACTGTATAGATAGGGGTTTCTAAACTCTTAAACTAGGCAAATTGACACATTATTGTTTTGGAATTAAGTGAATGAAATAATTTTACCCATGGTATATTTTATATATAAAAGAATTATTTTCACAAATAGTGTAATATAGTTAGTGGAGGTGTTAGGAGATAATAATATGTTATTATTATTATTATCTTTTAGGGTTTGTTTAGTCATGCTTGTTTAGTTGAGCATTGACTATTGTTAGTATGTTCACTTTTAAAGATATGAGTTGGGCATATAAGGATTGGGAATTTTTTTGGAAATTAACAATTAAGTTTCATAGTTTTACTATAGGGCGTTCGATGCTGATGTTGAGATAGAATTTGATTTAAAAGTTAGAATATTTTGGGATAAATAATTAAAATGGTTTAATAGAAGTGATTTATAGAATGGGTTTATAAAAATGTATCATTTATGTTGGAAGAATTTAGGTTGAAAACTTAAGAACCTAAATTCTAGTGCTTTTGGAAAATGATTTTCAAAGTTCTGAGAAAATAATAATAATAATATTCGAAACCGGTTTGGTTCAAGTATGAAATTTTTAGAAATGAAAATGTTAAGGAGTGTTTTCATTGGATTGGTATGGGAAACAAGTCTTGATTATTTGTAATGATTAGAATAATCTTCTAAGTAACGATCAGATGTTTGCCTAGGTGAACGTTGTAGGGCACTTAATTAATTATTCTCTTTATCATTGTATGATCGAAACAAGCTCAACCTCAGCGAACTCAAAGTAAGTTGGAAATAGATGCTCTGTTGGAGAATGTAAAGTATAGTTAAAAAATGAAATTTGGAAATAAAATAAATAATTTTAAGTTAACTTGTTCGAGTGGCTCAAAAATAATTTAAAATTGGGGAAGTGATGTGTTCAGATGGTAAATACTTCTCTTGAGTATTACTCTTCTTTGTAAGGGAATGCATAATATTGTTTGGTAGTACCCAGTTCCTTAGTATCATTTTGGAGTTACTTGGGCTATATCTATATATTTGCATGATTTAAAGTATAGAGTTTCATTTCAAAAAGTTTTTGAAAATAAAACCCGAATATTTGGATCTTGAATTTTCTTAGGAAAATAAAAACAAAATTGAATAATGGAATCAGATAGGGGTATATACTTTTAGGCTATAGTGGAATATTATCCAAGTTGAACAAGAGTATTTTATTAAATGTTTTCGTAAATAATTTAGTGGAATTGGATTGGTATTAGGTAGACTAATTAGTAAATGCGTAGGATGGACGTAAACCATTTCCCTTTTTCGTATAGTTTTGATCCAAGATTAGAGTACATGACTTTGAGGTGTTTCCACGGTTTCGATTAAGGATCTATGCTCGACTTTTGGCGGTGAGGACTTGATTAGTGTTCTTGGTGTGGGATTGAATTTTTATATCATAGTTACAAATATGAAAGGAGAATAGAGGTTCCAAATCAAGGAGCATGATAGGAGTTCGCACTAGGGAATCGGGTAAGCGATACTAGTTCGGAAGAAAAGTTATGTATTCAAGTTGAGACCGAATCGGATTTTGCATAATAATGATCTATGTACATCATAAGAGCTGTTATAGAGTGTTAAGTGTTTTCTAGGATAGGTCGAGGTGTAATTTCGGGGACGAAGTTCTTTTAAGGGAGGAAAAATGTAACAACCTGGAATTTCACTGCTTGAAAGTGGATATTCAATTAATTTTAAATATTCAATATATAGGTTTTATAATGAAAAGAACTCATTTTAATTAATTAAAGATGATGATAAAAGTGTTTTCAAATTTTTTTTCCAAATTAAACAGTTCATAGAAAAATAGAAAGTGTGACCGCAGAATGTTTTATGAAATTTCAATCTTTCGACACCAGATAATTGTCTGGAACATTGTTCATATTTGTGCACTATATGTACATATATATAAGAGTTAATTAACTAGATAATAATATGCTTAGAAATAAATTATCTTATATTAATTTGGATTAGTAATTGATGTGACAGACATGGTTTTAAAAATAATAAACATTATATATATATATATATATATATATATCAAGTGTAGTCATATCTTAGATTTGTAATTATTAACCATAATTATCTCTTGTTATAACTTAGTTAATTAATAATTAAACTTATATATGTATATATATAAAAGAAAGTGATGTGACTAAACATAATAATTATATATATATAAAGAAAGTGATGTGACTAAACATAATTATATATATAAAAGAATGATGTGATTAAATATAATAATTATATATATGTAAAGAAAGTGATGTGGCTAAATATAATGATGACATAGGAAATTTGCCTATAAATAACCATATGTTTCTCCATTTTTCTTCCTATTTCCACTAAACTTTTCTTCGTCATTTCTTACCCAAATGGAGTTTTTCATTATTTTAAATTGTGTGAAATTATAATGCTACAACATTCTAGTTAGCCACTTTTTCAAATTTCTGTCACAGCTATGTCAAAATACGCAATCTTTGCAAAGCAATTTTAACCAAGAATTTCAAGTCCGAAAAGTAGCCTTCTTCTTTTGATCATAACTTCTTCAAAAAAATCGCAAATGAGTGATTATTATTTTTAAATGATAAAGCAAAGAAATTACAATAAATTAATTATTGAGTGCTTTTTTGAAATTTTACAAGTAGTTAGCCCAAAAATCAGTTGCAAAATGACCCATTTTCAGGTTTATTATTGAGAATTCGTTCAGCCGAAGTTGCTTCGCCTTACCAAAAAAAGTTTCACTTCCTTTTCCCTTCAAGACTGAGCCTACCTAGTGCATTTAGGGTTCAACAATCAATCTTGTTGCTTAGGAATGGAAGTGCTATGTCATACTCTAATTTAGCGAGAGTTCGGATAGCTTACGATGAGTAAATTCCTAATCTTTTAGAAAGAACTTTCCATTATATGTCGTGTTGATCCTTAGCTATATGTTTAATGAAGTGTTAATGTATGGGTTAGTGTTAGCACTCAAATGGATGTGTTATTGCAAAGCTAGTAATGGTATATACATTGGTATATGTATACAATTTGTTGTATGAATGTGATGTGTGAATATAAAGGGTTGATGATGAACTTGACTATAGTCATGATGGGTTGAAAATAAAGTTGAAAGTTTGTATGTAGTCACGAGGATTTGGAATCAAACTCGTTTCAAGAGTTTAATGTTTAGTTTTAGTTAAAGTTTGCGTAGTTGGTTTTAAAGTGTGAAAATTTACTAACATATGTTTCAATCATGAAATAGTATGGTTTTAGTGAAGTGGCTTCACTTAAGGTGCGTTAGAGCATATTGCACTCATAGCGACAGTCGTTATGGATGAAGTTCGACTAAGTTTTGAATTTATATTTCATTTTTTTAATTTCAAACTATTTTGTAAAAAAATTTCAACATAATTAGAAATACTAAAAAGTAATTAAGTTGTAATATAATTAATTAGTTAGTTAGTTAGTTAGTTAATTAAAAGGTAACTAGCAACTAACTGGTAATTAAGAAGTTGATTAGAGGTTAATCATCACTTAAGTTAAGTTAATGACTTTTAATTAATTAAAAAAGTTTTAATTAAAGTTTTATATGGTTAAGAAGTAATTAATTGATTAATAACTATATAATTATGACTAATGGTTATTTATTTATTTATTAAATGAGTTATTTAATTAATATTTAATTAATTAACGTTTAACTCTTAAACAATTTGGTTTAACCTTTACCAAGTTGCATTAGGAACTTAATTACTACTTAATCAAGTTCATTAAGCCTAATTAGAGTTTAATTATGATTTAATCTTGATATAAGTTGGATTAATAAGATTTAGTTAGGTTTTAAGCTTTAAACATACTTTTAACTTTTCAAAGGTGATTTTAAACTAAATGGAATGTGTTTAAACCAATTTTATTTTTCAAAGTAAATCGATTCCATATCAAATAATCTTTGGTCCAGACCCTTAAGTAACCCATATGATTAGGAGAATTAAATGACATCCATTAGCAGAACAAAACACCATTATGCTATAGTGTAAGTGATTTGATTGTGTGGAGATGTGTTAAGCAGAATAAATACCCATTCTTTTATAAATTGATTGAATTATTTGTACATCTATTTAGCAGGATAAATCACCATCCTATTGCTATGTTATTTGGACTTATATATGCCAATTAGTTATATTGACGTCTTATTCCCTATTTGGTTATGAATTGTATTTACATATATGGTAGCTTATGTAAATAATTGTTATGTGATTTGTCAATCGATTTGAAATTAAATGGTAACTTAAATTAGTATCATTGGGACTGCTAAGCCTCATTTGGAATTTATAAAGTATGGTTTGAATTTACTTTAATTATTTAATCAATTTGAGGCTAAGGGTTTATAAATGGTTTTTAAAGTTATATAATTACTATAAAGGTATTTATAAATGATAACTTGTTTGTGGAAAGGGGTTTTCTAACGAAAAGGTTATTAAGGTGTTTTAGAAATGATATTTTGTGAATGATATTTATAAAGGATACTTTATAAAGGAGTACATAATGGTTTATGTAAAGAGTTTTAAAAATAGGGAAAAGTTTTATAAATTATTTTAGAGATCTAGAAAGTGGTTTATAAATTAACTTAAAGGTTTATAAAAGTGGGTTATAACTTCATTTTGAAATTTATAAGTTAATTGAAATAAGGGATGAGCTTTTAGAAAGGAAATTTTTGGTAAAGGATAAGCGGAATGTTTTATTATAAAGAAATGTATGCTTATTTTAATATGGTATTTGGAAAGAGAAAACTTTGAAAACTTTGTAAATATACTTATACTGATAAGTTAAGTATATGTTTTTGTTTCAATGCATGAAAAGTAAAATGTTTGGTGATACACGTATACCGTTGAGATAAGTATATAAATGATTCCCAAGTAGGGGTTTTGGAATAGTGTTTTGAAAAGATCCTGTGATCAGATTTATAAAGTGGTTTTATTAATTAAAAAGAATTAATAAAGGCTTAGTGGATCCCATATGAAAATTTAAACCATGATTGGATGTTTATTTATTTAATGTTAAATAATCAATTATCGCATCTGGACAAAACGTTACTTTGGAAATATCTAGGAGAAACACGAGTATTATATGATATAGTTACCGTCGAAGGCGCTATACTGTATGTATAAAAATGTTCCTTTCTTCTAGGACGAATGATAAAGAAATCCTTCCACTAACGGTTGGGAGGTGATTTTCGCTCTTGTCATTTTTCTGTTTATTTCCAAAAGAACCAGGGTTGAGTTTACCGGAAATGATCGAAAGTTGTTTCGAAGAGACCGGGACCAAATATGCTATCTAAAAGCCACTTCGATCCAACTCAAGCATTGTGAACTGAAGACATCGTCAAGAGTATTGAATCAAAGATATATAGGAGAAGTGCAAGATCTAATCGCTACTAATCTTGAGGGTGATTCCAAAATGGATATAGTGGGAATAGTGCCTTCAGTTTCGTTCAGGCCCATAATGGAATTTTATGGATGAATGCCGGTATCGCATTGTCGCCTGGAAGGCAGTATTAGCATCCCAAGTGGGAAGTGCTATATAATAAGGTAAAAAGTAGCCTCGTACATCATCAACTGGGAAATGACAAAAATCAAGCATGCAGCAGAGCCAAGTGGGTAGCTGCCAAGTTGGGTATGGTCATTCCAAATCTAGATCGATTATTACCTCTCATTCATATGCTTCAGGGCTCGTTAACAGAGGGATGATCATATTCGGTACTGCTAGTAGGGCTGTCAATGGGTCGGGTCGGGTTTGGGTCGGGTAAAGTCGAGTTCGGGTTGATTTTAAATGGGTCGGGTCAACCCGTTTATTAAACGGGTCGAAAACGCTCAACCCGAACCCGGCCCGTTTATAAATGGGTTGACCCGACCCAACCCATGTAACCCGATTATAAATGGGTCGGATCGGGTCGTAAATGGGTCAGGTCAACCCGTATAAGGTGTAAACGGGTCGGGTCAACCCGTATAATGTATAATTGGGTCGTAAATGGGTCGAAACGGGTCGTAAACGGGTCGGGTCAACCCGTATAACCCGTATAAGGTACAAACGGGTCATAAACGGGTCGGAGCGGGTCGTAAACGGGTCAGCTTAACCTATATACTGTATAAACGGGTTGTTAACGGGTCAGTTTCGGGTTGGCGGGTCAACCCGAAACCGCCCGTTTATAAACGGGTCAAATTCGGGTTGACCCGAAAATGACCCGCCAATTAAATGGGTCGGGTTAACCTGCTAATTTTCGTGCGGGTTTCGGGTCGTGTAGGAAATTGACAGCCCTAACTGCTAGTAAAGTGGTAGGCCGATCCTTTGTGGCAGGGGTACAAGATGTTTTTGTTATACCCCAGTGCATTTATCTAGAGATGTACCGTCAGAAGGTAGTTCCTTACCGTGTCATAGTATGGAATCCATTCTCCATTACGAGCTTTATGGTTTTAGTTGTATACCAAAAATGTTGGAATGTGAGATGCAAGCATTCCAACGATTTTAGTATTTTACTTTGAACCCTTAGACATATTATAATATGATCAGTTTTTCTATAAAAGTGTTTTTGTTATCGTAAGGTAAAACCCGTCCGTGCTTATGTGCGGCGAGGTCTTACGCGATACCTTTGACTTTAAAGGATATAATGTTTTTTGTGATTTGAATTTACTCACGCTGATATTCCAAGCTGACCTGGGCTTATTTCCTTATAATGCTCTGGTAACACTGAGCATGTTTGCTTGGTTAGCTTTAGATGCTTTGGAGTTATGGAGTCAAGTTGGAGGCCCAGGACATACTCTCATATTTTAGATATCTTCTATTTTGTATGTGTTATGTGTTGTTTGTCTACTACAAGGACATGTTTCTATAACTATCCAAATTCAGGATAAATCTAGTGTACTCTGATGTTATATAAATAAGATGTTTCCTTTTTGTTAAGATCATTGTTATGTTATATATTATTCGCTGCATTGTGTGATTCTGTGTTGTCTAGTTTTCTTCTATCTTCTACCTCCTTCTTTAACCCTAACAAATCAATATTTTCGGCACTTGAATTTTTGGCATGTGATACAGTGGACATATTACTTCAATTTTCGAGGGTCAAAAATGTGGATCGTTGTAATGTGCATATGACCTAACAATCAATCCATATAATTGATCCAATCACATGAGCAATCAATCTACAAAAAGAAATGTACCTAGCCTATGTAATCCAAACACTAAAATCGAAAATGTATAGGTAAAGAGTTTGAGATGAGAATTATCGATCTTCTCCTCTTCTTCTAAGTACTCATCGTCTTATCATTTTCCTACTGTACTTGAACCAACTTCACCTCTTTACGTCAAAGTATTTTAACTGCACGCTCTATTATACGAATAGGTTTGTAGGTTGCAGTAGACTTCAACTCGGTTTCCACATTTTCTAGTTAACTCGGATCAACTACAAAGGCTGAATCAAGAACATACCTCCATATACGTGACACACGAAAAATGATGTAAATGGTCATAAACTTTTTAGGAAGCTCCAACCTATAGGCTGATGTCCCTACTCTCTCTAATATCAAAAAGGCCCTACAAAGTGAAGCACTAGATTTCTCGAACTGCCAAATCTTATAACATGCTTCACGACGAGACATTCACAAACGCCGGCCACATGCTACGAACTTAATACGAATTCCAATTCTTTTCGCTTCCTATCAACATACCACTTCTACCTATTCTATGAAATCTATATTATTTTCATATCAAACCCGCTTTCTTGGAAGTATCTCTAATCATAACTTGTCTAACATTGCCTTCTATTAATAAGACTGGGATTTTTATAGTCATTCATAGAAAGCTTCGGAAGGTGTCATGCCGATGCTCACCTGACAGCTTTATTATAAGTAACTCTACCGATTGCGAATGACCCTCCCAACCCCCTATAATGTTAAGAATGCTTGTCTTGAAAAAAATCCTCCTATACTTTATTCACCCTTCCGGTAAGTCCATTTGTATGGCGGGGATATGTAATGCTGAGGTTCAACTTTGTCATTAAAACATCACGAGAGGTCCTTGTAACGACCCGGTATTACGTGCCATTCGCATCCGCACATGTCGGACATGAATTGCTCCAAATATCAGATTTTTAATTTACATTTGGCAAAATCTCAACATATACAGTAAATAACTAATCACAGAATCACAGACACAGAGTAATATAACAATAATATAGCGGAATAGATAAATAGTAGTTCATGAAGCTACTATACAAACAACAGAGTTTGAAACAAAATACAACAGAATATCTGAAATACAGTGAAGTCTCAAATACAAACTGGTGACATCTCTGAACTAATCAACTGGAAAAGCTGGAAGCTGAGTCGATATTTGGATCTCCAAGCGAAGCTCTAAATTCCAAAGGTGAGTCTTAAATGTTGTATCACTCATTCTGACTCGAGCGTAAAGTAAAACACAAAACACTCGAGTCGGGATTAACATTCTTATGTCAATAAGTCCAACTTAAGTGAAATATCAACCGAAATACAAGTAACTCAAAGGATGTTTGGGATAACCATCCTCTAAGGATCCGTTAAACTACCTTCTATGTAGTAATATACGCTAATATAGTATGTCTATAGTAAAGTAAACTATTAAAATAGCGTTAAGGCGTTACCATATCCCTCTTAACACAATTTTATAATGCCATAGTTCATACAAATATTGTAAACTCCACTCGCGGGTGGGCTATCAGGGAGCACTCCACAGGTACGACACAAAACCAATTCGTAGAAGGCGTGATAAGGCATGCAACAAGGCACTCGAGGCAATGCCAGGGTAGATATACTGTTCGCTTATTCGGACTGGTGGTAACGCATAACAGCTACTACCGCCCACCTCGTGACACACTTCCAAATCAAATCGAGGGTGCACCCAATCACATCACAAAAGCATTAGAATGTTATCGAAGAAGTGTGTCCGATAGGAGGAATGATGTGACGAACCGGAAATTTTGGACATTTGAAATCGGAATATTTAATTGATTTTAAACTTTAAAGTGAAATTTTAACTTGAATTTAAATATCACTAATTGTTGGGTAATTTAATTATTCAATTAAATTATTTGAAGTTGGGTAAAATGTGAAATCTGGAATTTTTAGCTTGTTAAAAATAATTTAAGGGCTTGTAAAATTTATATTGATAGTACTGAAGATAGTAAATGTGTTAAAATTTAATTTGGAAGTGTTTTGTTAAGTTTTGAAAATATAACGTTTAAATCGATATTTAAAAATAGCCTTCTGATACAAAGTCTCGGAATTTGACGAAACTTGTTTCATTGGATCCGTAATATTGAATTATTATCGGATTTCAATTTTCGTAGCATTTGGAGTTTTTGTGCGAGCACAAGGTAAGTAAAAGCTCTTTTATTTCGAAAATTCAATATAATAACTGGGTCCAAAAAGATATCTTCTCCATACGATCGAATTAGGACTCGAAACCTTTTCCATTGCATTCGAAATAGGGGTATAACATTATGAACGCCTAGCGGCGCCTCGATAGGAGGTCAAGATTTTGAGTTGCATATATCGAGACAATTTAAATTTAATTAAAAATATATTTATATTCTGGTCAAATTTCTTTCACGTCCAACTTCTTCCCCTCTTATCAATCACTGTAGCTTACCTTCTGAAATACGCCATTCTATATCCATTTATATACGCAAACAACGATGTCTCTTCCTTTGCAAATCACGCGACCTTCTCCTTTCTTTCTCATCGTTCAAAATCAATAGCCGAAAGTAAAAATGGTCGATGCCCCTTTATTCCCTCCTTTCGTTTTAAAACCTACCCTTCTTTTCCCCTCTTTCTCTCCCAGTTAAATGAAATCGAATAAGTTAATCTTCAGAAAAAAAGGGAGCAGCGAGATCAAATTCGATTTCGACTCGAAATCGTGAGTTGTACTCGAGTGCGCCAACACTGGAAAAGGGGGGAAGAGTCGTGTCTTTGAGCTAGGGTTCGTTAGACTTGGGTGTCGAGGATCGCTCGTGCGATTGAGGTAGCGTCATCGCGACGAAAAGGGCTGGAGCAAAGGCGACGGGGCCGCGCGTGCACTTGGGTTTCAATCGCATGACGAGGTGATTCACGGTGATGGTAGGAAATCGCGACAGAGAGTCGCAGTAGAAGCCGTTAGCTGGGGGTAACGTTTGTCTGGAGTTCGACGTTTGTCATGGAGGCGCTTTGGGATGGAAGTGGGTTTCGAGACCGAGGTGGAGTGATGTGGTTGATCTGAGTTGGAGATGGTGGCATCGCGATACGAAGGGCTGCCGAAGCCTCGACAGGCAGTTCAGGTGATAGCTCCTTCGAGCAGCGACGGTGCTCGACGTCTGTAAGGTATCGTTTTATTTTAATTTAGTTGTATAAAATGAATGTGTTAAATGCAGATAATAAATTCAAAAATCGGGTTTTTAAATTACAAATATACATTTGTTAAATAGAAAAGGTTTACAATTAGCAAATTACAGTTTGTTATTTGCAGAAGAAAAATGTTTTCACACATACTTATGTAATTTAAATATGCACAGATATACGGTAAATATATAAAACTTTGGAAATATAGAAATTTATATTAAAACTTGAGTTTCAAACTTATATAGATTATTTTTATATGTTGTTTGGAGATGAAGGGAAGTAAAATACAATTTACTAGGTTATGGTTTTTTTAATTAAGTTGATTAATTTATTTAATAAGATTATTTAAATTATTTAGTTACTAAAGAATATTTATTTAAAAGAAAATTTATTTACAACCAAATTGAAAGTTAAAAACCCAAGTATAAGGAATTAATTGATTGATTAATCCAGACATTAATAAATCTATGTAATTGTTTATACAAGGTCCAAATCGGGGAAAAAAATAGTCGCGATGGAAATGGGTTGCAAACAGAAAAATAAAAGGTGAGTTAATCTCACTCATCTGGGTTTAATTTAAATTTAAATGGCTAAATTTAAATAATTGGTTGGATGATTAAATTGGTTTGGTGTGCTATATTATAGTAATATATAGTATACATTGGAGTGATTGATTTCCCGCATTATATAGCGGATGAGACCCTATGCACCGCATAATGGCGGATGATATTATATAAATCCCATATACCACGATATTCCACCTCGAAGTGGAATTGGTATTTTATTGTGCTAACATATGTGGATGCAGGGAAACAGGTTGGAGGGATCCAACTGGATTCCTCAAAATTATTTAGATCGTTTAATATTCTGTGTTATGAATATTTGATATTCTGTGATGAATATTATTGATAATTGGAATATTGAATGCCGTGGTTTGCTTGAATATATTTCGGTACACTGAGTCATCAAAATATATAAAATTGGATTTTTGAAAAGAAAATAAATGAGTGAATTTTGAGTAAAAAATCATAGAAATTGGAATAAATTAAAAATGAATTGGAAAAGAATAAAAAGTGATTTTTGAATTCTGATAAATAAAATTCCAAGTGCGGGAAATGAGATTTTGAATAAATGGGAATAAGTGATTTTATTTTCAAACTCAAGTGATGTTATATCAAGAAATAAAAATTTACTTTAAAATTTAAAGTTTGAATTTATTTAAAAGGATAAAGAAGGAATTTGGGAAAATCTGAAATTAGTGTTTTCAGTTAAAAAGATTTTAAATCATAATTAAGGAATAAAATCTAAAGTCAATAGGTTTTGAAATAAATGAGTAAGTAAAGGAATTTGTTTCAAAATGGAGTAAATTGGAAATCAACTTGGAAATTGATTTAAGTGTTTGAAATTAGAAATTTAAAGGAGAAAGTGACTATGAAATTTATAAACTGGATTTATAAAAGTGAAGTAATATATCAGTGGATATTTGAAAGAATAAATTCACGCTGGGAATTTATTAAAGGAATGAGTAAATTTGTTTAAAAATAAATTGTGATTTATTTTTAAAAGATGTGAAAGAGAAGCATATTTCCCTAGATAGCCAAGTACGTTTCAAGGCAAATTTTTAAATATAAATTAAAAGTTTTAATGTCGTTTAAAAAGCATATTTTGGAAAATTTATTATTTCTAAATGTTTAAATTCTAAAGTAAATATTTTTCAAATCTATTATCGTAGTAATTATTTAAAGGTGACCTGGTATTTTGTTTTAAAAAGAGAAATCTATTTTATATTTTATAAAGTAACCTCATTTTCAAATATTCCTATAGAATATATTTTTAATAAAGTATTGAAGAGTTTTCAATTCAAATGTTAAAGTATATTTTATAATAAAGTGTTTTATTATATTTTAAAAATCTAAAGCTTTATACTTGGTATTTTCAGTGGAAATAAGTAGTTGGGAATTTATCCCATGAGAAGATTGTGGTTTGAAAGTTGTTTTCAAAGGGGTTGAAAAGTGGAAATATATCTTGTGAAGATACTTTGAGATTAATAAATAATTTGGTGAAATTATTTATTGTTGATGGTTGTTTGTGAATGTTAATTGATAGTTAAATAACCGACTATCAATATTGGACAATGCGCTGATCGTTTCGAAGAGACCGGGATCGGGATTAATTTCTCGAAAACCACTTCGATCCGGTTTGAACGTTTTCGTGTGGAAAACAAGAGTTTGGAGTCGAAGATGGAGCAGTGAAGTCCAAGGGCTAGTCGCTACTAATCCTGAGGATGATTCCAAAATGGATGTAGTATGAGTAGTGCCTTCGGTTCCGTTTGAACCCAGGACGGACTTGTATGGATTGAATGCTTTCAGAACATCGTCAGGTGGACGATGAGCATTCTAAGAGATGAGTTCTCTAAAGGTAACGCTTAGCCTCAAGCCTCATCAACCAGGAATGACTGAAAATTAGGGATTATGCAGCAAGGCTAGGTGGGTAGCGCCCACTAGGGTAAGGTCATCCCTGTCTAGATGTCCCTTTTTTGGCTTAATGGTGCGGTTGCTCATCCCAACCGTGGGGTGATTTTCGGGATTATCCAGTAAGGGGTAGTCCCGGTCTTGTGTTGCAGGGGATTGGAAGTAATCCTCGGTACGGTGATCTAGGCCATGTACTGTGACAGGTGGTACCCTAGTGCATAGTCATTAGTTGGAAATCCACTCTCCCTACGCACCTTTACGGTTTCGGTTGTTCCCAACTATTGCTGAAACGTGAGATGCAAGCATTTCAGCTAGATTCTATTTTACTTTTTATAGACACTATTATAATATCAGAGAATTTTGATAAGAAATCTTTTAGCTATCGTAAGGTAAAAACCCGATGTGTTTATTTATAGCGTGGTTTTACGAGATGCTTTTATTTTCAAAAGAATTTTGAAACTTTAATAATCAATTTTGATGTGATTTCTCACACTGGTATTCCAGACTGACTCGGGTGTTATTTAACTATAATGCTCGGTTCAGACCGAGTATTATAGAACACAGGATATGATGCTGTGGAGCTCAGGAGACGAGCTGGATGGCGATACGTACTTTCGTACTTGATTAATACCCCGCTGTGTATTCAGTCTTGAGGACAAGTTTATATGACTGTCCAGTTGTATGTTATTGATGTTGTTGAACTCTGATATACTCCGATGATGTAATGTATAAACAGATGTTACTGGTTTTTGTGTAAAGATCATTTATTATCTATTATATTTTATTCCGCTGAGATGGTTAGATTCTGATGTTGTTTTCTATTTTCTTCTTCTACCTCTTCTTCTTTAACCCTCATGGTTTGGTTTTTCAGGTGTCGGAAAATCGGGTCATGACAAATGACCTCACTTGGCCCAGCGGGCTCCTGTTTTAGCCGCATCAAGTTGACTCATGGAAGTTGGGGCAACGTAAATACCATATCGAATCGTCACCAAACCATCCTACTTCATTCTAGAACCTCCACCACGTACACAGTTGTTAAAGTGGTTTTCGATATTGGAAGAGAGTATGACAATATCCGATCCCGGTCTCTTTAACAACCAAACATTATTATGACACTGTTGTCATTTCAAAACAGTTTATACTTCAAAACCAGAATATCATATCCATTTTAAAACTATATTAATACAATATAAATTTTCACCTCAAATATATCTATTTCAAAAATCATAGCTCTTCAAAGTTATAACATTTTTGAAACCAAATACTTGAATTTATAACACTTTGGAATCATAATACTTTCCTTTAAACAGTTTAGATATTAATAATAGTATATATAATAAAATAGTTTATAGGATAAAATAGTTTATATAAAATTGTTATAAATAAAATAGTTTATATTAAAATAATTAGTATAAAATAGTTAAAATAGTTTTATATTAAAATGATTTATAATAAAATAGTTTATATCAAAATAATTTATAAAGTAAAATAAATAAATAGTTTTAAATATAATTTAAAAATACTTTATATAATAAAAAAGCTTCCTCAAATTTCACAAATTGATTCAAATTAACTCAAACTCCAAATTTCAAATTAAATCCAAATTCATCGATTTTTAATTCAATTCAATCTCTAAATAAACCATTTCAAATTAAATCGATTTCAAGTACATATTTGAACCACCAAATAAACCATTTATTTTTCAATATATTTCAAAAATTTAATTATTCCACAAATTCAAAACTACATTTGATAATTTCACATATCTCTTTATTTTAACTTCATTTTTATTTAGTTTTGAAATATTCACTTAATAAATCCAACATCATTTAAATAAACCTTAAATTTCCAAATTTTAAATAAAACAAAATATACCATTTCAATTTATGTAAAATTGAGATATTCATTTAAATTGCTTTTAATCAAATTCAAGTTATAAAATCATATCTTTAAAATCTCAAATTTAATAAATTTCAAATCAACCTATTTAAGTATAATTCTTAAATAAATACAATTTCAACTAATTTTTATTACAAACTTTATATTTTAAATATAATTTCAAAATTCATTCACAACCATGCAATTTTCAAAACATATAAATTTTGCAAATCTAAATTTTAAACCCTTATAAATAACATATATAAATATATATAATATCTTAAAACCAACTATTTATTAAAACCAAAATATTCACTTTCAAAACCTTGGAAATCGTTTTAAAATATATATATAGACCAAGGGTGTATGTATACAATTTTCTATCCTATGGTTAAGTGATACGGATATTTATCATTTTAATCCGCAATTTAAATTATATACGGGTATATATCATTTCAACCCGTAATCCCAAGTTCAATTCAATGAAAATCACTTGGGTTTATCATTTCAATCCACAACGATTTTCCCCTATTCTACAGATCGTTTAGGTATGTATCATTTCCACCCATAGGGAATTTTATACTAACTAGGAACTTGCAGAGTGATAACAGAAATGATAATAATATAACATGCATATATCATAAAAAACAATATAATATAAACAACAGGATATGGTGTCATATCCCACAGGTGAACAATTACATATAAATGCATATAATATATACAATTTAAATAATTTACAATTCAATTTAGCAGTAAATTTTAATTTTCGTTTCAGTTGAAATCAAATTTAATAAATATAAGAATTTTAATCGTGAGTGATCGCTCACCTTTCGAAGCTAGAGACGAACGAGAATGAGATGATTTACGAATCCAAGCATGGATTTCAAAGCAAAGAAGGATTGGCATGAATTCAACGATCAAAGCTGATAATAGGAACAGATGGAAACGATTAGAATCAGTTTGATAGGAACAATAATTATATATTAAAAGTCACTGTTTTAACTAAGCACATATATTAAGATCAACATATATTTGAAATAATATATATACTTGTTTTTTTTCAAATTAATAACTTAACTTCAATCAAAATAAAAATCCATATATACATGAAAACAAAATTCACAACAGAATATACTTACACAAATTTGTACATATATATACAAGTAACCTTATATACTAGCATATAACTTATATATTATAAACAACTTATATTTTGAAATCAATACAAATTTTTTATTATAGTTATCAAAACATATCAAAACATATCACGTTATAAAACCAAACATATATATGTATGTTAAACATATATATCCTTTACTACAAAAATAAAATCTATATATATAACATATAACAAATATATAGACAATTATATATATAACAATCATATATAAGCTATTCAAAGAATCATATACGTACTATATACACAATCAATAGAAATATATATATATATATATATTCTGACAGTTTTTTCCACTCATATAACAAACAGGTTATAATCTTCAAACATATATAAAACTTACATATATACTTATTCACACGCAGTACACATCTATATAACATATGCGGAATGAAACTCTATAATATGTATATACATATTATTATTACTTTAAAGCACAAATAAACTTTACAGCTTAACCCACCCTATATATATTTATCCATATAACAGCAAAATCAATACTTATGTATATGTAAAATAAACAATACAAAATAGCATTTAAAACAATGTTTATATATACATATACATATATATATATATATATACTTTGGAATCAAATAAGAACTTTTATAAACTTTTATAACTTTATATACTTATAGTATAGAACTATATATACTAAAATTGATGGCTTGATCTATATATATATATATATACTCAACTACAAAATACAACATATAGTACCCTACTAACATATATATATATATACACACACACACACACACTCATAAAAATCAAAATACTAATACATATTATATTTAAGAAAAGAAAAAAAATCAATATATATGCAGACTATATATATGTGAAAAAATTGTATGTATGTTGTATTAAATATATATACATACAGACTATAGATATATTGGTGTGTAACAAAAACCTATTCAGACTTGATGTATAACAACATATATGCAAACTGAAGATGTATAAACAACATACATGCAGACTATACATATATAAGCAACCAAATGTATATAAGCTACTCAAAACCATATATGGACTATATATATATATATATATATATATATATATATGCAAGCATATATATAACATATGCAGACACTATGTATATGGAAATAAAGGTATTTTCGGCTACTTAACTCATACACACAGCCTGTATATATGTATATATATACAACCCAATATCATATTCTTAAAACGCAAAAAAAAAATTCAAAGTACGTATGTAAAACTAAGATGGGAAGAGAAGCATCACTGAAGCTTCGATGTTGCGGGCGGGCTGTGCTTCAGGGAGGAAGCAGGCTGGCATGTCGCTGGGCTTGGGAGGATGATCAGACGTGAGCTGTTAGGCGTGGAGTGGTATTTAGAGGACGCGGAGTGGCTAGAGGTGAATGATGGAAGAGGGTTTGATGGGTGGCGAGTTTGCGTGTGTGACCATGGCAATGGGAGAGAGTTTGTAGGCTGGAAACGTGATATATGTGTATGTGTGTGTGTGTTTGTGTGTATGTATATGTATCACAATCATGTTTGTGCTGTCACCTTTCTCAATCTTGTATTCATCTTATATTTTTATTTGTGGCCGAGATCTGGGAAGAGGGAAAAAATGGAAGAAGTGGGACGTTATCAGATGGGAGAAAGAGAAAAGAGAAGAAGGAAGAAAAGAAAGAAAAAAATGGAACATACCTTTGCAAATGAACGGGTGAAATATGGAAAGGTAATATAAAGAAAAATGTAAGAGCAACGGTCACACTTGGATTAAGCTAAATAGTTAAAGCAATAAATTTTTGTTTGCGCACCATGTTTATAACTTGAAACTGAAGGAAACGGTAAGGTCATGATTTATTGTACCGGTACGATGCACCATTTATCGTTTTCGTCGCGTATCAGACCTCAAAATACATAAGTTAATATACCGCAAAGATCAACACAACGAGACGATCAAAAAGGTGTATAGTTATCTGTGGTACGACCATCCAAACAAAAATCGATATCGGTACCAAAAATGTTGCTATATTTTTGAAAAACAAGAAAAAAAGAGGAATAGCAGTTCAAATTTGAAGAAACAAAATATGACGTCTAACTCAAAAGATGATTTACAAATTTATTGTATAAAGATATTCAGGTTTGGAAAACATTTTGTTCTCATCAAATATTAACAGATTTAAATTGAAATAGAATTACACAATAAAATAAACATCCATATTATCTGATGAAAATCTACCAATTGCTATGTTTAGTTAGGCGTATTCCAAATATCAAATTTTTATTTCAAAATTTTTTTATTTAAAATTTCACAAAATTCAATTAATTACATTATAAAATCATTAAAATTTATGGGTCGTTACACTCTCCCCCACTCAAAACTTTTCGTCCTCGAAAAGGAAGGAGGTTGGAGACTAGAGACAACCAGAAAGAAAATTAGATTGAAATACAAAAAAAAACGACTAATTTAAAACTATATGAATTTAAATTTTAAATTAATTTATATCCAATATTTGATATTAAATTTAAGGTACTCCATTGAGCTGATTTAATTTAAATACTATTGTTGTTTGTTACAAAATTTATTTCAAACAATTTTATTCAATTTATCTCATTTATTATTCAACAAACTTATTATTCAATTTATCTCTATTAACGTTTTTATAGTTAAAATTTAGTTATAATATTTATTATAACTACTCAAATATTATTTATAAAAATCATTTTGTATTGTATATTATCCAATTACACATTCAGCTTCTGAATAAATTAGGTAAGTTGTATTAGAATGAAATTGGGCATTATACAAGTAAAAATTTCCTTATACAATTTATTTCAAGTTTAAATATTTATTCAAAAATTTGGCTTTATTTAAAATCATCCTTTAACATAAATTTAAGAATTAAATTTCCGATTCACTTCAAACAACTTAGAGATAATTATATACATATGTATTATATATATCGAAATAATCATATACCAATATATATTACAAATCAAGCCATACTTTAGAAATTTAAATCAATTTAATTTCTAAAACAAAACTGTAGCAAAGCTACATAATGGTCTCTCTACTCTGAAACTCGAAAATGAATGTCGATGATGCGGCCGCCATCATCGAAATTATTTTCCAGCGACAAAAGAGAAGAATACTGATTTAAAAAATTTAAATTCTTTGGGAACAAATTTCTATTCGAAAATAATTTAAATAATATGCATCTTAAACTTTAAAACCATAGCTCGAAATCATCAGAAATTAAATTATCAAATTCTTAATTTAAATTCATTTCAAATTCTGAATCAGTTTATAATTTCATTTGTTTATTATGGTACAATAATCATTGGTTTATTTAATGAAAATCAAATATTATCATTTTAAACAACCAATTCAGTTATCTTTTTAATTTCAGGAAAATTATACTTATATATATATATTATATAATCATACAAAATTATTTCATCTGCCTAATTTGAAAATAATACTGTCTCGGTTTTCTTTGTTCAAGTGTTTTGAAATTTCTATCGATAGCATTGATCAGAGAATCGATCGAAACCCGAATCGACATCAACAACTCAAACAACACAATATATAAAACATTTAATATTAATTAAAAATACACTCCCTCACTCGATGATACAAGAAGGGATTCCAAAACAAAGATAGAGATTCAAATATAAAGCAATCCTAATAAAAAGAATTCTAACTAGGACGATAGGCTCGAAAAGGGAATAAAACGGTCAAATTGCAAATTAGGAAGATGGATATACAGTTATTAATCGCGGGTAACCTTAACCGGGTCAACCGTGACTTCAAGAGTAAGATCGACGCAAAATTCTGAGGTAAATCGACATTCGATCACAATAGACAGAATTTAGGCATAGCAAGAAAGAGCAGCATCTAAACCGAGGATACAGAAATCTTCGGTGAATCAATGCTTTTGTAAAGGAGTTTCACCCCTTTACAAATCATTCGATGGAGCTATGGGATGCTCTAGATTCAAGAAGAACACGAATAGGAAAGGACAAGAATGGATTTCAGAACAAGTTAGGGTTCCAAAGTTCGAAAGAAATCCAAATCAAAGAGGAAGGAATTCAACCTCGAACGAAGGTGATTCCGTAATCAAATTCTACCATATATGCTAAGTTTTTCCAAAAACCAGAGCTGTGATACCACTTGTAACGACCTGGTATTTCGTACCATTCGCATCTACACATATCGGACTTGAATTGCTCAAAATATCATATTGATAATTAATATTTGGCAAAATCTCATCATATACGATAAATAAATAATCACAGAATCACAATTACAGAGTAATATAACAATAATACAGCGATGTAGATAAATAAAAATTCATGAAGCAACTATATAAACAATAGAGTTAGAAATAAAATACAAAAGAATATCTCAAATATAGCGAAGTCTCAAATACAAACTGGTGACATCTCTGAACAAATCAACTAGAAAAGCTGAAAGCTGAATGATAGTTGGATCTCCAAGCAAAGCTCCAAACTCCAAAGGTGAGTCTCAAATGCTGTATCACTCAAATCTGGCCCGAGCGCAAAGTAAAACACAAAATACTCGAGTCAGGATTAACATTCTTATGTCAATAAATCCAACTCAAGTGAAATATCTACTGAAATACAAGGAACTCAAAGGATGTTTAGGATAACCATCTTCTAAGGATCCGTTAAACTATATACTATGTAGTGATATACGCTATTATAGTATGTCTATAGTAAAGAAAACTATTAAAATAGAGTTAAGGCATTACCCATATTCCCTTAACACATTTTTATAATGTCGTAGTCTATACAGAAACTGTAAACTTCATCCGCGTGTGGGCTATCAGGGAGCACTCCATAGGTATGACACAAAACAAACTCGTCGAAGGTACGATATGGCAAGCAACAAGGCACACGAGGCAATGCCAGGGTAGATATGTCATCCGCTATCCGGACTGGTAGTAACGCATAGCAGCTACTACCGAACACCTCATGACACACTCCCAAATCAAATCGACGGTGCACCCAATCACATCACAAAAGCAATAGAATGGTATCGAAGAAATGTGTCCGATAAGAGGAATGACCTCACTTGGCCCGGCGTGGCTCCTGTTTTAGCCGCATCAAGCTAACTCATGAGAGTCAGGGCTACGTAAATACCATATAGAATCGTCACCAAACCATCCTACTTCATTCTGAAATCTCCACCACGTACATAGTTGTTAGAGTAGTTTTCGGTATTGGCAGAGAGTATGACATTATCTGATCCCGGTCTCTTTAACAACCAAACGTTATTATAACATCGTGGTCATTTAAAAATAGTTTATACTTCAAAACTAGAATATCATATCCATTTCAAAACCATATTAATAAGATATAAATTTTCACTTTAAATATATCTATTTCAACAATAATAGCACTTCAAAATTATAACATTTTCGAAACCAAATACTTGAATTTATAACACTTTAGAAATTATAACACTTTGAAATCATAATACTTTCCTTTAAACAGTTTACATATTAATAATAGTATATATAATAAAATAGGTTATAAGATAAAATAGTTTATATAAAATAGTTATAAGTTAAAATAGTTTATATTAAAATAATTAGGATAAAATAGTTAAAAATAGTTTTATATTAAAATGATTTATAATAAAATAGTTTATAATAAAATAACTTATAGAGTAAAATAAATAAATAGTTTAAACATAATTTAAAAATACTTTATATAATAAAATAGGTTCCTCAAATATCACAAATCGATTAAAATTAACTCAAACTCCAAAATTTAAATTAAATCTCAATTCGTCAATTTTTAATTCAATTCAGTCTCTCAACAAACCATTTCAAATTAAATCGATTTCAAGTACAGATTTGAACCAAAAATAAACTACTTATTTTTCAATATATTTCAAAACTTTAGTTATTCCATAAATTTAAAATTACATTTGATAATTTCATATATCTCTTTATTTTAACTTCATTATTATTTAGTTTTGAAATATTCACTTAATAAATCCAGTATCATTTAAATAAACCTTAAATTTCCAAATTTTAAATAAAACTAAATATACCATTTCAATTTATGTAAATTTGAAATATTCATTTAAATTGCTTTTAATCAAATTCAAGTTATAAAATCATACCTTTAAAATCTCAAATTTAATAAATTTCAAATCAAACTATTTAAGTATAATTCTTAAATAAATATAATCTCAAACCAATTTCTATTATAAACTTTATATTTGAAATATAATTTCAAAATTCATTTACAACCATACAATTTTCAAAACATATAAATTTTACAAATCTAAATTTTAAACCCTTATAAATAACATATACATGTAATATCTTAAAATTAACTATTTATTAAAACCAAAATATTCACTTTTAAAACCTTGGAAATCATTTTAAAAAATATATATTTATACCAACAGTGTCTATATACAATTTTCTATCCTATGGTCAAGTGATACAGATATTTATCATTTTAATCCGTAATTTAAATTATATACGGGTATATATCATTTCAACCCGCAATCCCAAATTCAATTCAACGAAAATCATTTCGGTTTATAATTTCAACCCATAACGATTTTTTTTCTATTCTACAGATCGTTCGGGTATGTATCATTTCAACCCATAGGGAATTCTATAGTAACTGGGAACTTGTAGAGTGATTAATATATGATAATAATATGACAGGCATATATCATAAATAACAATATAATATAAGCGACAGGATATGGTGTCATATCCCATAGGAGAACAATTACATATAAATGCATATCATATATACAATTTAAATAAATAACAGTTCAATTTAGTAGTAGATTTCAATTATCGTTTCAATTGAAGTCAAATTTAATAAATATAAGAACGTTGATCGTGAGTGATCGCTCACCTTTCGAAGTTAGAGACGAACGAGAATGAGATGATTTATGATTCCAAGCACGGATTTCCAAGCAAAGCAGGATTGGCACGAATTCAACGATCAAAGCTGATAATAGGAGTAGATGGAAACGGTCAGAATCAGTTTGATAGGAACAACAATTATATAATAAAAGTCACTGTTTTAATTAAGCACATATATTAAGATCAACTTATATTTAAAATATATATATATATATATATATATTTGTTTTTTTCAAATTAGTAACTTAATTCAATCAAAATAAAAATCCATATATACATGCAAACAAAATTCACCTATATCTTGACACTAGAGTATACTTACACAAATTTGTACATATATATACAAGTAACCTTATATACTAACTATATAACTTATATATATAATCAACTTTTATTTTGAAATCAATATAAAGTTTTCATTATAGTTATCAAAACATATAAAAACATATCACGTTATAAAATTATAACCAAACATATATATGTATGTTAAACATATATATCCTTTACTATAAAAATAAAATCTATATATACCATATAACAAATATGTAGACAAAACATGAAATTAATGGCGACTGCGTTTTCATCTGTGGCTTCGTTTACCTTTTCTCCTCCCTGACTTCTTCCTCTGCCCCGTTCCCGTTTCTTTCCGCTTCTTCCTCTATCTCCTTTCTCCTGTGCCCCTTTCTACTCAGCAATCCCCCATATCACTCATCTTTTCTTCCTCTTCGACCAGATCTGGTCGCGTCTATAAGGATATGTCCTCTGGTTTTGAGTCTCCTAGTCTCCTTTTGAGCTCTGAGTTTCCTCCTCTGCATTGTTCAAAGCAGTCCAAGATTGTCGCTGTTGCACGACCTAGCTCGAGTGCTGAAGTTGCGAACGCTGTTTGTCCTGATTCGACCGTGGTTGCAATTTCTGTCTGCGAATCTCCTATTGTGGCGAACGCCTTTACTGCCGCGAATTGTCAACTCCCTTCGAATGCGAATTCTAACTGTGGTTTGGATTCGTCGCTGTCTGGTGAGTATCCTCTTCCCAATGATATCGGAAGTAAATTGTGTTCACTTGTGAATACTGCTAGTGTTTTGGATAAGCTTGGTTCAAACGATGTGTTCGATGATCAGCGTACTATTTGTACGCCTGGTCTTGATAAAGTTTTAGTTTCGGCTGTCAATTCCGGTATGTCATAATGCACTCCTGCTGCTTGTGCAATTGCCGCTGTGAATATGAACCAAATGTTAGTCACAAAGCTCTGAGTGTTCCCAGGCCTCCTGCTTTCGCTGGTCTCCCCAATGTTGCGGATCGACCTGGTCTATCTTCCCCGTTGTTGGCATGCCTCAAAACTTGGTCTTCGCTGTTCAAATCGCTGCCACGTAATGTGGGTGACTACACACCTATTGATTTTGACATTAATGAGGAGAATGGTGTGATGATCCCACCTCTAATCGTTATGCAGGCCGGTGTGGATTATTGGTCAGAATATTTGGTTGGCTTCTTTTTGGAACCTAACCATCGCCTTCGTGATGCGTCTTCTATATGTAGACGGGCTTAGAAACTGAGTGGCAATTTACATGTTAAGCTGATTGATTCGATGTATTATCTCAAGTTTTCCTCTTTCGAAGAACGTCGGCTTGTTCTTGAGGCTGAGCCTTCCTTTTTTGATGGAAGGCCCTTTATTATTACGCCTTGGACTCCTACTGTAACAAGTGCTCGTGAACAGGTTATCTCTATCCCTGTTTGGGTTTATTTCTTGCAAATTCCTTCTGCTCTTCAGCCTCTGATTGGGTTGAATTAGTTAGCCTGTAATGTTGGTAAATTGAAATGTTTTGATGCTAATACGGTAGCACGTGATGAATTGATGTTTGCAAAGGCTCTTATTGAGATTTCTCCTTCTAAGCCTCTCCCTTCTTCTATTCCATGTAGCAGTCCTCCGTGTTCGTTGTGGTTGGGTTCTAAATATTTGCTCCACCTGTCACTGCTTTGGTCATCTTGCTATTTCCTGCCATCATTCTGTAACGTCCGCGGCTGCTCCAAAGATCCCTCTGCCTCGTCCTCCGACTAGGAAATTGTTACCTAAGGTTTCTTCCTCTCAGATTGCCCCCTCTCCTGCTGTTCCTCTATCTTTTCTGGGTCCTCCTCCTGATTCTATTCATGTTCCTAGTCCTGCCTCTCCTTCTATTCCTGATGTCTCTTGTGCTGCCTCTGCAGTTCCCTTAGCTGCTCCGTTACTGCCCTCTCGCTTTTGCCTGTTGTTTGGGATGAGTCCTAGAGGTGTTGGGTTGATCACATTTCTGATGTGAGATTTAACCCAGTGGCTGATTCCTACTTCAGATTTGTTTCAGATGATCATTTGGATCTTAGATGCCTTTACTACAAACCGTCTGGTGATTCCTTAGTTCTTGATTTGGATGGTCTATATGCGAGTAAGAGTTCTGTCATGCTTGCTGATACTACTTGGGATCGTTCCTTCATTTACTCTTCTAATGCTATAGGTTACGATCCTTGTCTTGCTATCCGTTTCCGCCCCTTTGCTGGTCTTTGTGGAACAGTTCCTTTTGATTCTGCCCGGGTGTCTGTGGAAGATAATGATTCTTCCTCTTTGGAGGAATCTTAGTCTTGGTGATTTATGTAGTTACCGTGGCCTGTCTGTCACATACCTGTGCTGTATTTTCTATTTCTCCTAGTAGTTAAGGTGCTTTTACCTTACTCCTGTACTTCAATTTTATTACGTTCGTAATAAAAAGTGAACGGTCCACTATAAAACCGGCCGGCCTTGCCAAAAAAAATATGTAGACAATTATCTATATATAACAATCATATATAAGCTATTCAAAGAATCATATACGTACTATATACACAATCAATAATATATATATATATCCTGGCAGATTTTTTTCACTCATATAACAAACAAGTTATAATCTTTAAACATATATAAAACTTACATATATACTTATTCACATTCAACACACATATATATAACATATGCAAAATGAAACTCTATAATATGTATATACATATTATCATTACTTTAAATCACAAATAAACTTTACATCTTAACCCACCCTATATACATTTATCTATATAACAGCAAAATCTATACTTGCATATATATATAAAATAAACAATAAAAAATAGCATTTAAAACAGTGTTTATATATATATATATATATATATATATATATACTTTGGAATCAAATAAGAACTTGTATGAACTTTTATAACTTTATATACTTATAATATAGAACTGTATATACTAAAATCGATGGCTTGATCTGTATATATACTCAACTACAAAATACAATATATAGTGCCATACTAATATACACACACACACACACACACTCATAAAAATAAAAATACGGATACATATTATATTTAAGAAAAGAAGAAAAAATCAATATATATGCAGACTATATATATATGTGTGTGTAAAAATTGTGTGTATGTTGTATTAAATATATATACATACAGACTATAGATATATTGGTGTGTAACAAAAACCTATTCAGACTTGATGTATAAAAACATATATGCAAACTGAAGATGTATAAACAACATACATGCAGACTATACATATATAAGCTACTCAAAACCATATATAGACTATATATACGTATATGCAAGCAAATATATAACATATGCAGACACTATGTATACGAAAATAAATCTATTTTTGGCTACTTAACCAATACACACAGCCTGTACATATGTATATACATACAACCCAATATCATATTCTTAAAACGGAAAAAAAAATTCATAGTACATATATAAAACTAAGATGGGAATAGGAGCATCACTGAAGCTTCGATGTTGCCGGCGGGCAGTGCTTCAGGGAGGAAGCAGACTGGCATTTCGCTAGGCTCGGGAGGATCATCGGACGTGAGCTATTAGGCATGGATTGGTATTTGGAGGATGCAGAGCGGCTAGAGGTGAATGATGGAGGAGGGTTTGATGGGTGGTGAGTTTGCTTGTGTGGCCATTGCAATGGGAGAGAGTTTGTAGGCTGGAAATGTAATATATATATATATATATATATATATATATATATATATCACAATCATGTCTGTGCCATCACCTTTCTCAATCTTGTGTTCATTTTATATTTTTCTTTGTGGCTAAGATCTGGGAAGAGGGAAAAAATGGAAGAAGGGGGACCGTTATCAGATGGGAGAAAGAGAAAAGAGAAGAAGGAAGAAAAGAAAGAAAAAAATGGAACATACCTTTGCAAATGAATGGGTGAAACGTCGAGAGGTAATATAAAGAAAAATGTAAGAGCAATGGTCAACCTAGGATTGAGCTGAATAATTAAAGCAATAAATTTTTGTTTGCGCACCACATTTATAATTTGAAAATGAAAGAAACAGTAAGATCAAGATTTATTGTACCAATACGATGCATCGTTTATCGTTTCCGTCACGTACCAGATCTCGAAATATAGAATTGAATATACCGCTGAGATCAGCATGTAAAGACGATCAAAACGATATATAGATATCTGTGGTACGACCATCCAAACAAAAATCGAGATCGATACCAAAAATGCTGTTATTTTGTTGAAAAATAAGAAAAAAGAGCAATAGCAGTTCAAATTTGAAGAAACAAAATATGACGTATCACTCAGAAGATGATTTACAAATTTATTGTATAAAAATATTTAGATTTGGAAAACATTTTATCATCATCAAATATTAACTGATTTAAATTGAAATAGAATTACACAATAAAATAAACTTCCATATTATCTGACGAAAATTTACCAATTGCTATGTTTAATTAGGCGTATTCCAAATATAAAAAATTTATTTCTAAATTTTATTATTTAAAATTTCACAAAATTCAATTAATAACGTTATAAAATCCTTAAAATTTACGGGTCGTTACAGTCCTTTTAAACATTTCAGTAAAAAGTGGAACTCCGTCCTGACTATACTTATTAGAATACCATGAAATCTAATTAGCTTTCTCATATATAATGTAACAAATGATGCTGCTATCCAATTTGTAATAGATAGAAATGAGCACATATTGTTAAATAATTAACTATAACCTAAATACTCTTAGATAACCCCTTAAGTCAATAGAGTGCCTGTGTGAATGAGCAGATTTTAGTCCCTTGACTAATTGCTCTAAAATACCTGCTAATGTCTCATCATTTCTTGGACTAATGCTAATAAAATTCATAAGCGTTGGTCCATCCTCTAAAGCCACCAACAATTGGGAACTAACTCTAAAAATGATCTAAAATCAAATTCAAAAATAAACTCTAACTTTCTTCACTCTAACAACACGGAACTCAGGGTTTCATGCTTCATACTTAAAGCATTTGCCACTACATACCCTTCACCTAGAGTGTATGCAATACCGAAGTCATATAAAGCCAGAAAATGTATCTATCTCTACTATCTCAAGTTCAGATCTTTTTGTAAAAATTAATATTTGAGATATTTATGATCCATATGCAACTCAAATCTCTTCCCCAATAAATAATTTCTCCAAGACTTAATTGCTGAAACAATCACTACTAACTCAAGATCATGAGTTGAGTAATTCCTCTCATAGATCTTTAACTATCTACTAGCATACGCTACTACTCTGCCTTACTGCATAAATACAGCTCTGAGCCTAGTACCACAAGTATCTATATGTACAATAAAAGACTTGGTCCATCTTGAATCATCAACACGGATGCACTGTCAACAATTTTTTCAGCTTAATGAATGCATGCTCGCATTTAATATGCCATGAGAAAACCTAGTTCATCTAAGTAAGTCATGTCTACAATTATGAACCTTTTGAGAAATCCTTAGTTAACTTCTTATAATACCCTGCTAAACCAAGAATACTTCGAACGTATGTAGCATTCTCCAACATGCACCAATTATGTCCCACCACTACTTTACTCGAATTAATAGACAATCCAAGTTCAAAAAGAAAGTGAACTTTTCTTCACCAAAAATGAATTTCTCTATTAACTAATATTTTCTAGATATATCAAGTATAGTCCTTAAATGATGCTTATGCACTTCCTCACTGTTTGAAAAAATAAGAATGTCATTGAAAAAACAACCACAAACATATTCAATTGCTCGATGAATAGTCTACTCAATGAATCAAAAAAATAATTGGAGCATTGATTAGTCCAAAAAGCATAATTAACCACTCAAATAGTCCATCTAGTTTATGAAAAATAGTCTTAGTGATACTATTACTTGCCATTGTCAACTGATGAAAGTGCATGGCTAAGAAAAGATGATAATTTTTTTGCTCCAACTAACTAATCAAATAAATCATCTCTGCGAGCAATGAGTAGACTCTTCTTTATTAGCTTCTCTAGATGATTGATGCAAAGCCATAAAGAACCATCCTCTTTTATGGTAAAGAATATTGGTGCGCTCTGCTTTGAAATGCTCCTTCAAATACAACTTATGTAAAATAATTCAAAATTTTGCTTATCTACCTCTCTTCTTTATTCTGAAGCCGTATATCTAAGTAGCATAATAATGTGCCTATCGTCCTTCTCGAGTACAAAATTCAATTTCTCTTCGTGGTGGTAAACCTGAAATTTTTATTAAAACATATGGGAATACCCGAAACTATAAGGGTTGAAGTTACCTTGGATATGTCTGGTGAATATAAGTAACTCAACATCGTAGAGCTGCAAGGATCAAAATATACATCTAAGTCACACCGTTCAATGCTCCTTATCCCAATCACTCTACTATCACAATCAAACACCACCCCATGACATGATATCTAGTCACTTCGTAATATCATTCCATCACCTAAAAGATAAGTACATAAGTATCATACATAAATTCCACGCCATATATAGCTAATTCCAAATTTCATCAAATTAGTTGATTGATCCCCTCATAATATTTGACACTACTATTGAATCATCATAATATGAGTCTCAAACTACAAATCATCTATTAGATTTGATGGTAGAAGATGCTCCACTATCGAGTAAAGTATGAAAGCGAAAATCAGAAAAGATTGTATACCTTCCCTAATGACCTTCTTTCCTTTATCAGTAGCTACTGGTGGTTTACTAGAACTTCGAAATGCCCCAAGTGAATAATCTTGCATGACCCGTCTATTAATACCTACAGCTGGGCATTAGTGATTCATATTTCTGAAATAGTTTCCATTGTAGCACTTTATCTTCCCTATACTCGATCTATAATTCTTTGCTAGATGGCACTTATTCATACATTTCTTACATATCAAATTTTTCTTTTTGAACTTTCCTTGTTCTCCTTTAACTCCCAATTCTTTATGATTCTCTAATTGGTTCTTACTATTGTTCTCCTTAGCTACATCCTTAGAAACGGTGTTTAGTGGTTCCATCTACACTATACTGTCATAAATAGCTTCTATAGGAATATGACTAAGATCCAAATCCACAAGTGGTTGACTCGGTCCCCTAGTAAACTTTTAAGCTTTCTTTGCTAGAGTGTTCACTAAATCAAATCCGAACTTAGCCAACACATTAAATTGTTTCGCATACTCTTTCACAAACATGTCTTCTAGCTGTAAATATATAAACTTCTCTAATTAAACTTCTAGTTCAACCACAGATAAGAACCTAGCTTTAAAATGCCTTTTGAAATTGCCTAAAGTTTTCTTCATTAGTTTTATCTTTCACAATATCCGACTAATTTAATGCCTCTTCATGCAAATGTTAAGTAGCAAACAACCTCCTAATAGCATCATACAAACCCTACATCAAAAAGATTCTCTTATATGTGTAGCCACACCTTCATGTCCACAGAAGACATTGTCCCTATATAAAGTTTCCACCTATGTTTTGAAAATCACTACATAGCTTAGCAAAGTTCATGATACGTGGATTAACAAGAAGTACTCCTTATGTCTATTGCATAGGCGCAACTGGGTTGGTATTAATTTGTGCTCTAGCTTAAAGATGCCTGTGGAACCAAAGTGGAGTGTTCACACTAGGAACCTCTGAGGCTACTTCTCCAGTACCTACTCTATTATGATTTTTCATCTCAACTGTTTGTAAATGGGATCCGTTAGCAACTTCCCTAGGTAGTAGATATGATTGGAAATAAAGTAGTGTATGCGTATATACTTTACGTTCCTAGTTATGTCTATATATAAAAATATAAGTAGCTATCTTAGTATGTTCTTAACCTATATGAATCAAGTAACCTAAACCTTGATACCAAATATAACAACCCACCATTCACTACCCTTTTTTCCTACGTCCCAATCGGTGCTTAGACTCCTAACGTAATAAACGGTGGATCGTTAGGTAAAACATGAGAAAATTATATACAAAGCTTTTTCTTTTGGCTATGGTTATAGAATTCATAGTAGAAGGAAATAAAATATATTTTAACATAATTAAATTATCCGAAAAGACTAAAATAGACTTGAGTGTTAATACATCAATCTAAAATAATACTTCACGGTGCGCAGTCCAACATTGTTACTTAATATATAAAATAGTAGATAACTAAGAGTTGAAATAAATTATTTGACTCAAATGATGTCCATCATCTCCATCTCATGTCCATCCTTTCCTAACTTATGTTGACCTATCGTAGATAAAGAAAATGGATGTCTATAAGGGCTAGACATAAGCCTGGTGAGTATGAAAATATTTTATATATACAATACTAACATCCTAATGTAACATTTTTATAGATTTGTCACGACCTAAAATTCAGTTTTCGAAAATCGACATCAAATACCTCACTTGTATTCGACTGTCGAAGATTCAAACATCGAACTCCAGTTCAGATGGAGCTTATAACAACATTAGATGAAAATAAACAGCGAAAACAAAATGAATATCATTGATCAACATCACAGATACAACATCACAATATCCATTACAACATTTACCATCAATATCAGAGTATTGAATATGCATAACACAACTACAAAATGGAGCATCGCAACGGAATAATAATGCTATCACACTTCGAGAAAGTCTTCAAAGGAAAGAGATTGATAACAAACTTCCAAACTAAGCACCTTTAGATCCATAAACTTCCAAAAGATCTCCAAGACAAAAGCCATAAAAAATCGATAGCCTCCAAACCAAAAGACTTCAAAAAGATTCCAAGCTAGCTTCAAACATGAAAAACCTGTTTCTAGGCTGCCCGTGTGGAAATTATGCGCACCCACAGTTTAAGAAGGGAACAATAAACTCCGAGTCAGTCGTGGGACTGGTATGAGTAAACAAGAACAGTTGTTTGTACAAAAACAGTTTATAAAAGAAATCCGTCCATGCTTTTAACAAATGAAACTACCATAAAGCCTCCCGCACACAAACACAATGCAATCGCATAATTGGAGGAGATTTCTCCTTATGACAGTCAAATATGCTTAATACGAGAAAAATTCTTTTGATATTATTATTATTAGTGCATAGTGTGAAAACATTTCGAAAGTATAATATTAATCTTCGCCAGCATAGGCACCATTATATTATGCCTACTATAGCTACCACCTGAGGTGGCAGGTTATATAAATTGCAATCGTAAAGGGCTCGTATTGTTTCTTTGGATTTCCAACAAATGGTCAGGCTAAGGAACTCCTATGCCACATGAGTACGCCTCTGGAGGGACGTCCTGAGAACTTAACCAACTCTCTGTCAACACAAGGCCGGGTTTCCTCTATAACTAGGTAACTACTACACGGGTATGCCACCCCTCGGTCGTTTGCGACCTTTATCCGAGGGCCCTCAACCACAAAGCAACTACCACACAGTAATGAAATTGTAGCAACCACATAGGTTAGGTATCTGGGATCCATACCATGATAGCATGTTTTTCCAGAAGGAAGTGACATACCCGAAAGGACACGACCCTTATAAACTTGCTGCATCTTTCCCGTTTCGACCATTTTCGAGGTGTGAGGTCCGATGAGGTCTCATCCACAAAGCTATGCTTTACACAAAAGTCTTGCTTTGATCAACAAATGATCAGCAACACACAGCAGCACTCAGCATGCCACACCACCAAATTGGGAGTATATCACTGATAACCTTCAACTACATAACCTCTGAGCTCGTACGTCTCAGAGAAGGGTGTTAAGCTAAGAGAATAAATTCTCCGCCACCAACAGAAATGTATTTGAAAGAAATATTCTTTATATCTCAAAGTATAATGTCAGACATACAACCATACAAGTATGTTCCGGGTTCGAACAGAACTGAAGGTACTTTCGAAGAGGCCCTTACAATCCGGGAATCCACAATCCCGATCGGACTCCCCATCACATGTGGAGATCTCTATACCAGAGAAACTCAGTGCAGAGTCATTCGATAGGTTATCCTTTCGTTCTCGAAGACACCCGGTCTTCACCACCTTCTTCAAATGCTATCCATTTCATCGTATCACTATTCGGAATGGGTTATATGACACGAAGTCCTCTCCCAACAAATCCAAATAGTGGGTGCTTAATTTTAAAACATATGGATATATCATTCACAAAGATTTACTATCAAGGTTCGATGTGGGTTTCGTATAACCAACTGTAATCCGACACCCTGTCGCATCGAAGTTCAAATGCCATTTTACGGGCCAATGGGTTTTCACATTCACAGAAACAAATCATAGATGTGACGCCCCACCTCTATACCCACGCTAGACAAGAACATTACGGTGAATGCTGTCGACTAGCACGGAGAATAAGGCTGTTGAGGAGCGACCATCCGTGTAATTACTTTGTACGAGCATCGATATGTCAGATAGTATAACATGCAATACTTTATCAAGAGGAAATCTGACATACCGACACAAACTCAATGCTACTACACAGTGGCTATAATATCTTCGGAAACAAATACAGAAATAAACATAACATAAATCAGTCACAGACAATTCATATCACAAAAGCGGAAATAGATATGAATATTACACTAATAAGCGTACATCAGAGTAGCGGTCTAAAAAGATCCACAATATCACAAAAGAATAGTTACATGAACTACACAAAAGAATAAGTATACATTATGGAGTCTATATCTCGAATGTATACACCAAAACAAACTACTAATCTAAGTAGTAAGCCAAAAGTCAGAGGAATCAATCCTAAGAGAGAAGTCAAGCAGAAGCACCTGTAACATCTAGGTCTGACCCGAGTATTATTTAATAAGAAAATAATAAATGGATCAGTCTAGCTATAAATATCAGGTGAAACGATATAGAATAAGAGATATGACTAAACACATAATAATCACTATGCCAAGCTGTGATATATATAAGTAATTGAAAATCAACAAGAGATTAATCAATATCACCAAATCTACACAAGAATCAAAGAAATGTCATACTCCTTATTTCGTTCACCAAACCACAAATATTGACGATAATATCAACGTCAATCACAAAAGTCAATGACACACAAATTCACCAATGCACAAATATTGACAATAATATCAATGTCAATCACAAAAGTCAATGACACACAAATTCACCAATGCACAAATATTGATAAAACTTATCAATGGAAATCACGAAAATTGGTGAAACACAAATTCTAGAAATCATCTCAAGAAATCCAGAAATCACAAAGGGAGGAGGCCTATCACAAACGGGAGCATAAAGCCCACCAACACGTGTATCACAAACGGAATGCTAATTCCATGGTTGCTAACCATCACAAATTGAGCCGAAGCTCCACAAACGGCCCGAAGACCATGGGTTGCTACCCCACTAAATTGAGTCGAAACTCCACAAAACGGGGTTTAGTCTCCCTCGCAAACAAAGAGACATCGCACATTGCTAGTCTAAATCACAAAGATGATCGTCATGATCATCAAGAAGTGTCAATTACACTAAGCTAGTAAATATATGAGTTTAGCATCATGTCCCATAACCACTAGCTTAACTTAAATATTTACGAACAAATTGTAAGTTTCCACTAGAAAATTGTCACAAGAGATTCAATCGAACAAGTCCAAGAATTAACCGAACAAGTAAACGCAAGCGTTTCATACCACTTGTTTTACTAAGCCGTTTAATTAGATTTCTCATACGAGTGAGGTAAAGGTTTGTATATACTAATAGATTGGAAAACGGTTTAAGAAACGAGCTTTGTTATTGAAAATAGAGTTGAAATCATTTTGATGAAAGAGTTTTGATATTTAATACTAGTATTGAAACCTTTATATTTTTAAAGTGACAAATCACAAAAATGATTGTAGGACAATCAATCACCAAAATTCACATTCAAAGACGTGAATAAAATCCAAAGAAATCGGTACCAAATCTATAGAAATGGATATTCCCAAAAATCACGAAAAAAATGTCATCAAAGTCAATAACAAATGATAACAACAAAAAGGGAATCAACACGAATCGATTAAAGTTGGAAATATACTCAAAATTTGGCAAATAGGCAAAATTAGGGATTTCCAGACGTTTGAGGGGTTGTCCAGACGTCTGGATTTGGTTTCTGGAAATTTTCCAGAAAACCATCCAGACGTCTGAAACCTAAAATCAGACGTCTGAAAAACATTCAGACGTTTGGGGGAAAGTCCAGACGTCTGGTTTTGGTTTCTGGAAATATTCCAGAAAACCAACCAGACGTCTGAAAACACAAATCAGACGTCTAACCTTATTCCAGACGTCTGAAACAATAATTCAGACGTCTGAAATTAGCCACTGCCTTATTTATTCTTCTGTCGTATTTTATTTTTCTCCAGGTTGCAAAACCAGACGTCTGGCATTGGTCTCCAGACGTCTGAAAACCTGGTAAGGGCAACAATTTGCCTAGGCCATATGGCCCAAACGATGTCGGGAGCGATCGAGCGAGCAATGACGACTAAGGATTTGCGTCAAATGACAGCCCGGCCTTATAGGCTCTTCGATACACCCCAAATATCGTAATCAAACATCCATAAAAGGATTTTCACAAAAATTGGAATATTCACCCATTCGATCCACATCAAAAGCAAATGAATATGCACAAATGTTACGAATTCATACCTAACCACAAAGATGGATATAGACATAGATGTGAGATAAAAATCTCACCTTTTCACAAAATCAAACAAGAAGAAGCTTGAAAGCAAATGGAGAATCAACCTCTCTTCAACACAACCCAATTGAGCTTGAATCTAAGCTCAAAAACAAGAACATTCCCAAAATTAGGTTTAGGAATTTCTAAAATTGGTAAGAGAATAAGTTGGAGAAGAAGAAGAGAAGCTTACCAATGGGTTCTTCTTGAGTTTGGAGCTAGGAATTTGATTTGCAAGAGAAACTAGGGTTTTGGAGTTTTTAATTTCCAATCTCTCCCACCATTAATGTTATAAAAACTGAAAAGAGAAGAAAATGAGGGTGAGTGGGGAAGAGTGGCTCAGATTTGAGCATAAGTTAACATAGGGCTGAGCCCAAAACCAAACCCAAAGTGAAAAGTAGCAAAAATCAACTTTCTCCAAACATATCGAAGGTTATACTCAAAAAGGTCGCAAACGGCATTTTAAACTTAATGGGAGTGGTCCCGAGTCCTAATTCGACCGTATGCAAAAAGTAGCTTTTCGGACTAAAATCCGACTAACGATAAAATATTTAAATAAAATATTAAATATAAAATTGATAAATATGCGGGTTGTTACAGACTCCCCTCCTTAAAGAAATTGCGTCCTCGCAATATTTAAGAAGAGAACATAAAGTAACAACCATAAAAGCATATTCAATCACAAAAGAAACTTGAAATAAGAAGTTCACCTCAAAGAGCACGAGAAAGTAAGTCCGGATGTGTTCGCTCGATGTACTCTCTAGATTCCCAAGAACAATCCTTAGGATTTGAAGACCATTGAACTTTAACAAGCGGAACATCTTTATTTCGAAGTCGTTTGACTTCCGAAGCAATGATACGAATATGATGTTGCTCATAAGTTAAATTAAGTGAAACTTCAATCTCTTCCACAACACCGGGCTCAAGAACAGAATCGGAATCTCGAAGACATTTCCGAAGTTGAGAAACGTGAAACACGTCATGGATAGCAGAAAATTGAGCCGTTATTAAAAGGCGATAAGTCATGGAACCAATACGTTCAATGATAGGAAATGGCCCAATATATCGAGGCGCCAATTTTCCCGATCGACTAAAACGTACAACACCTTTCATAGGTGAAACACGAATGAACACAAGATCTCCCTCAGAAAATTCTAACTTCCTTCTCCGGTTATCGGCATAGGATTTTTGTCTACTCTGGGCTTCTTTCATCCTATGACGAATAAGATCAATCTTTTCTGTGGAATCACGAATAAAATCTGGACCTAAAACCAGCTTCTCACCGGCCTCAAGCCAACAAGAAGGAGATCGGCATGGCCTTCCATAGAGTGCCTCAAAAGGTGCCATACCAATACTAGATTGGAAGCTATTATTATAGGAAAATTCAACAAGTGAAACATGATCTTCCCAACTTCCACCAAAATCAAGAACACACGCACGAAGAAGATCTTCAAGAGTTTGATTCACACGCTCGGTTTGTCCATCGGACTGGGGGTGATAAGCGGTGCTAAAATTAAGCTTCGTTCCCAAAGCTTTTTGAAGACTCTTCCAAAATCCACTAGTAAACAATGGATCACGATCGCTAACAATAGAAGTAGGAACCCCATGCAATTTAACAATTTCTTTGATAAAGAGCTTGGCCAAGAGAGGAACGGTTCGGTTAGACCGAACGGGAATAAAATGGGCGGATTTAGTAAGTCTACCAACGATCACCCATAAGCTATCATGACCCGAACGAGAACGGGGAAGGCCATCTATAAAATCCATGGAAATATTGTCCCACTTCCAAATTGGAATTTCTAAAGGTTGCAATAACCCACCGGGCCTTTGATGCTCGGCCTTAACGAGTTGGCAAGTCATGCAACGCTTAACGAAGTTAGCGATGTCAAATTTCATTCCCTTCCAATAATAAAGTTGCTTCATATCTGCGTACATTTTACTACTACCGGGATGAATGGTAAATTTAGAATGATGAGAATCTTCTAAAATATCTTTACGAAGATCACCAATATTTGGCACGACAAGTCTACCAAATTTCCGAATTCAGCCACGAGAATCGATATCAAAGTCTTTCAAACCTTCAATATCAATTTTATCCTTAATATTTTGGCCAAGAAGAGCCAATTCGGGATCTAGCCTTTGAGCTTCAAGAATGCGGTCTAAAAGAGAAGGATGAGCCTCAAGGCTACATAAAACAAATGCTGAGCATAAATCGGATACGCGGTCTCGAATCTCACAAGTGGATAAGATCTCGAGATCGTTCCATTCGGATATCATCATAGAAACAACAGCTTGTTGTTTACGGCTAAGTGCATCGGCGACACGATTACCCTTACCGGGAGTACAAAGAATATCAAGATCATAAGGGGCAAGGAACTCGAGCCAACGTTGTTGATGCAAATTAAGTTCCTTTTGAGAAAACAATTATTTCAATGACTTATGATCGGTATAAAGAACAAATTTCTCTCCTAAAAGATAATAACGCCAAATCCGGAGAGCAAAAACAATAGCCGCGAGTTCTAAATCATGAGTGGTATATCTAGACTCGGCAGGCTTCAATTGCCTAGAAGCATAAGCAATAACACGTTCTCTTTGCATAAGAACGACACCCAAACCAACGCGACTAGCATCGGTATAAACAACGAAATCTTGATTCCCCTTAGGAATAACGAGAATAGGAGCATCAGAAAGAAGTTCTTTTAATTTCTGAAAAGAAGCTTCACATTTGTCCGACCAAATGTATTTAACACCTTTCTTCGTCAAGCCAGTGAGAGGCACGACAATCTTGGAAAAGTCTTTGATAAAGCGACGGTAATAGCCCGCCAATCCAAGAAAACTACGAATCTCTGTCACACTCTCCGGTCTCTTCCAATCTTGAATCGCTTCAATCTTTGAAGGATCCACGGAAATTCCGGATTCGGAAATAATATGATCGAGAAATTTCACACGAGATTGCCAAAAGTGGCATTTAGAAAATTTTGCCTTTAATTGATTACTCCTAAGAGTTTCCAACACAATCCGAAGATGTTTTTCATGCTCCTCCTCAGTTTTTGAATACACAAGAATATCATCGATAAAGATGAGAACAAACCGGTCGAGAAAGTCTTTGAAAACTCTATTCATAAGGTCAACGAAATAGGCCGGGGCATTCGTCAGATCAAATGGCATAACAAGCCATTCATAAGATCCATACCGAGTACGGAACGATGTCAAAGGAATACTATCCTCTGCAATACGAAGCTGATGAAATCCAGTAGCTAAGTCTAATTGTGAAAAGACCTTAGCACCACTAAGCTGATCGAATAGATCATCAATCCGAGGTAAATATTTATTTTTGATAGTAAGATCATTAAGCTTGCGGTAGTCAACGCAAAGCCTAAGTGTTCCATCGGATTTCTTCACGAAAATAGCCGAAGCTCCCCAAGGCGAGGAACTAGAGCGAATAAATTGCTTCGTCTCCAATTCAGATAATTGTTTACGCATCTCCTCGTTTTCTTTATTGGACATACGATACGGAGGGCGAGTGATAGGTTGAGCTCCAGGAATAAGATTAATTCTGAACTCAATTGCTCGCTTAGGTGGTTATCCTAAAACGGGCTCGAATATGTCGGAAAATTCACGAACGACGTGAATAAGAGAAATAATATCACCCTCGTCATCATCATCGTCATCACGAGGGTTTAAAGAATATAAAGATGCAACCAAAGCGGAATCCGAATCTTTAAGATTAATAGAAATCTGCTTAACAGATTGAGGATGTCGAAGATGAATAGTCCGCTCAGGACATAGGATATGGGCTTCATAACGGTTAAGCCAATCCATTCCCAAAATCATTCCAAAGCCTAAATATCGCATGACATGCAAATCGGCTTGGAAAGAAAAATCACACAAAATAATCTCGACATCTTTACACAATAAACTGATTGTTGCGGACCCACCAACCGGATTCGCAATTCTCAAAGAAGTCATTAAACACAAAACATCCAAAGAAAAAGTATCAACAAGTTCTTTTGATATAAAAGAATGGGACGCACCCATATCAAAAAGAACTCGAATAGGATGATCACGAAATAAAATAATTCCATCAAGGATAGAATGAGGCATACCTTAAGCACGAGATGTGTTGCCAGGGGCTTGAGCAACATTTAACTTTCCCTCCTTCCTGCCCTGAAGCTTGGGGCATGAAGATATAACATGTCCGGGAACTTTGCAGTAGCGACAAGAGAGAGACTTTGGGCACTTGTTCGCATAATGGTCCTTCGAACCACAATTATAGCATTCCCCACGGCCAAATGAAGAAGTCTTTGCCACGGAGGTTGCTTGTTTCCCCTTTTTATTGGGATAAGGACCTTTAAATGTGTTTGGTCTCTTCTTGTTATTGTTGAAGTTTGGTTTGGAACCCACCACTTCAACATCATTCTCTCTATCCGCCTCTTCAAGACGAAGAGCGATATCAACGAGTTGGTCGAAAGAAACTTCTAATTTTAGAAGTAATGGCTTCTTGAGACTTTTGTTTAAGCCATAAACAAATCTCTGATTCTTCTTCAGAGGGGTGTTGATGTATTCAACCTCATATTTGGAAAGCGACTCGAAGGAGGCGACGTAATCAGTCACGGAGGACTCACCTTGAACAAGGTCTATAAATCGTCGAGCCAATGTCACTTTCTCAGCTTCTGGCACGAATTTTAATTCGAAGCGTTCCTGGAATTGCTCCCAGGTGAGATCCGCTTCGTTAATCTCAGAAATAAGAAGCTCGTACCAGTCCAGTGCTCTTTCTCGGAGCATACTAGAGGCCACCTGAACTCGGTGAAGGTCAATAAGATTCATGCACGAAAAGATGTGATCGCATGTTCTAAGCCAAGCTTGGACTTCAATAACAGTATCGAAACCTTTGAATGGCTCCCCACCCAAATTGGTGTAATCGCTACACAAGCATGCAAATCCCGACTTTGGGTGAGTAGGTTCCGGGTTAGTTCCAGCTTCTTGAGCATTAGTTACCAAATCAAGAAGCTGTTGAGCAGTGATAAAAACTCCATCCTGGGGTGGAGCGCTAGATGGCATGGCTCTGGGGCGGCCATGTCTAGACATTTCTCTTCCTTTAGAAAGAAAGAAGAAGAAGAAAAAGGTTATTCACCAAATTGAATATCAAGCAATCTTGATAGATAAACAAGGAATCATAAGGAAAATAGGATGAATCGGTACGAAGACTCGAATTAAATCCTAAAGCACGACTCCTAAGATGGACTTAGGACAATGATCCTTGTTATAATATTCCATATTGTTCCGAAGTTTGGCTCTGATACCAAGCTGTCACGCCCCACCTCTATACCCACGCTAGACAAGAACATTACGGTGAATGCTGTCGACTAGCACGGAGAATAAGGCTGTTGAGGAGCGACCATCCGTGTAATTACTTTGTGCGAGCATCGATATGTCAGATAGTATAGCATGCAATACTTTATCAAGAGGAAATCCGACATACCGACACAAGCTCAAAGCTACTACACAGTGACTATAATATCTTCGGAAACAAATACAGAAATAAACATAACATAAATCAGTCACAGACAATTCATATCACAAAGGCGGAAATAGATATGAATATTACACTAATAAGTGTACATCAGAGTAGCGGTCTAAAAAGATCCACAATATCACAAAAGAATAGTTACATGAACTACACAAAAGAATAAGTATACATTATGGAGTCTATATCTCGAATGTATACACCAAAACAAACTACTAATCTAAGTAGTAAGCCAAAAGTCAGAGGAATCAATCCCAAGAGAGAAGTCAAGCAGAAGCACCTGTAACATCTCGGTCTGACCTGAGTATTATTTAATAAGAAAATAATAAACGGATCAGTCTAGCTATAAATATCAGGTGAAACGATATAGAATAAGAGATATGACTAAACACATAATAATCACTATGCCAAGCTGTGATATATATAAGTAATTGAAAATCAACAAGAGATTAATCAATATCACCAAATTTACACAAGAATCAAAGAAATGTCATACTCCTTATTTCGTTCACCAAACCACAAATATTGACGATAATATCAACGTCAATCACAAAAGTCAATGACACACAAATTCACCAATGCACAAATATTGACAATAATATCAATGTCAATCACAAAAGTCAATGACACACAAATTCACCAATGCACAAATATTGATAAAACTTATCAATGGAAATCACGAAAATTGGTGAAACACAAATTCTAGAAATCATCTCAAGAAATCCAGAAATCACAAAGGGGGGAGGCCTATCACAAACGGGAGCATAAAGCCCACCAACACGTGTATCACAAACGGAATGCTAATTCCATGGTTGTTAACCATCACAAATTGAGCCGAAGCTCCACAAACGGCCCGAAGACCATGGGTTGCTACCCTACCAAATTGAGTCGAAACTCCACAAAACGGGGTTTAGTCTCCCTCTTAGACAAAGAGACATCGCACATTACTAGTCTAAATCACAAAGATGATCGTCATGATCATCAAGAAGTGTCAATTACACTATGCTAGTAAATATATGAGTTTAGCATCATGTCCCATAACCACTAGCTTAACTTAAATATTTACGAACAAATTGTAAGTTTCCACTAGAAAATTGTCACAAGAGATTCAATCGAACAAGTCCAAGAATTAACCGAACAAGTAAACGCAAGCGTTTCATACCACTTGTTTTACTAAGCCGTTTAATTAGATTTCTCATACGAGTGAGGTAAAGGTTTGTATATACTAATAGATTGGAAAACGGTTTAAGAAACGAGCTTTGTTATTGAAAATAGAGTTGAAATCATTTTGATGAAAGAGTTTTGATATTTAATCCTAGTATTGAAACCTTTATATTTTTAAAGTGACAAATCACAAAAATGATTGTAGGACAATCAATCACCAAAATTCACATTCAAAGACGTGAATAAAATCCAAAGAAATCGATACCAAATCCATAGAAATGGATATTCCCAAAAATCACGAAGAAAATGCCATCAAAGTCAATAACAAATGATAACAACAAAAAGGGAATCAACACGAATCGATTAAAGTTGGAAATATACTCAAAATTTGGCAAATAGGCAAAACTAGGGATTTCCAGACGTCTGAGGGGTTGTCCAGACGTCTGGATTTGGTTTCTGGAAATTTCCCAGAAAACCATCCAGACATCTGAAACCTAAAATCAGACGTCTGAAAAACATTCAGACGTCTGGGGGAAAGTCCAGACGTCTGGTTTTGGTTTCTGGAAATATTCCAGAAAACCAACCAGACGTCTGAAAACTCAAATCAGACGTCTAACCTTATTCCAGACGTTTGAAACAATAATTCAGACGTCTGAAATTAGCCACTGCCTTATTTATTCTTCTGCCGTATTTTATTTTTCTCCAGGTTGCAAAACCAGACGTCTGGCATTGGTCTCCAGACGTCTGAAAACCTGGTAAGGGCAACAATTTGCCTAGGCCATATGGCCCAAACGATGTCGGGAGCGATCGAGCGAGCAATGACGACTAAGGATTTACGTCAAATGACAGCCCGGCCTTATAGGCTCTTCGATACACCCCAAATATCGTAATCAAACATCCATAAAAGATTTTCACAAAAATTGGAATATTCACCCATTCGATCCACATCAAAAGCAAATGAATATGCACAAATGTTACGAATTCATACCTAACCACAAAGATGGATATAGACATAGATGTGAGATAAAAATCTCACCTTTTCACAAAATCAAACAAGAAGAAGCTTGAAAGCAAATGGAGAATCAACCTCTCTTCAACACACCCCAATTGAGCTTGAATCTAAGCTCAAAAACAAGAACATTCCCAAAATTAGGTTTAGGAATTTCTGAAATTGGTAAGAGAATAAGTTGGAGAAGAAGAAGAAGAGAAGCTTACCAATGGGTTCTTCTTGAGTTTGGAGCTAGGAATTTGATTTTCAAGAGAAACTAGGGTTTTGGAGTTTTTAATTTCCAATCTCTCCCACCATTAATGTTATAAAAACTGAAAAGAGAAGAGAATGAGGGTGAGTGGGGAAGAGTGGCTCAGATTTGAGCATAAGTTAACATAGGGCTGAGCCCAAAACCAAACCCAAAGTGAAAAGTAGCAAAAATCAACTTTCTCCAAACATATCGAAGCTTATACTCAAAAAGGTCGCAAACGGCATTTTAAACTCAATGGGAGTGGTCCCGAGTCCTAATTCGACCGTATGCAAAAAGTAGCTTTTCGGACTAAAATCCGACTAACTATAAAATATTTAAATAAAATATTTAAATATAAAATTGATAAATATGCGGGTTGTTACAACAGATATCACAGCTCAGCACAAAGCAATTCACATTTCGTAGCATCACAATCACATACCAGAAATATCAATCTAATACACAGCATTCAATAGTAATCAATCATCTTCAATTAAGATGAATTAATTGTGTGGTTTAAATTAATTAATCACATAACTATTTTCATTTATTTAACCTTAATTAATGATTAATTATTCTTAATTATAAATTAATTAGTCCTTAATTATTAATTAATTAATCCTTAATTATTTTTATCAATTAATTATCCCTTGAAAAATTACTTTAATTAATTAATCTTTAATTATTAATTAACTTAAATTAATCATAAATTAACCTTTAATATACTTTTAATTTAACCTTTAATTAAGTATTCTTTAATTAATTAAGTGACTATATATCATTTTTCTTAATTAATCATTTAATTATTCCAAAAATCTTTAATTAATAAACCTTATAGTTAAGTATCATTATCATAAGGAATTAAGGTTAATTAAGAATTTAGAAATCAATATTTCATCTTAATTTTATCTTGATTACATTATTTATTCAAAATAATTAATTAAAAAATTAAATAGATTACTTTAAAAACATCTTACAAAAACCCTTAATTAATTCAACTTAAAATCAAAACCATTGTTTGAAAACATGGATAAAATATTTGAAAGTTTGAATTTCATTTCAAAGTGAAAACTAACTTACATTTACAAACCCAAGACACACTCGAGTGTTACCCGAGTTGAAAAACCATCTGCTTCGAATTTCCCTCAAACTTACCCGTGTGAAATTATTTTCCAACTTAATTTGTTTAAGTATTGAACCCTCCCGGCACACACAAGAATTTACTCGAGCTAGTACGCGAACTTCACAAAGGCAACTTCGAGTCACCGATGCTTCTTCCCCAACCCAATTTTCCTGATACCCATCAACACCGTGTATATGCATGACCCTTCCAACCAATTCCGGTAGAAGCTACTATCGTTGGCATATCGACGATGATCTCCACGAACCCTACAAACACCCAAATGTCACAAAACATTGGCTACATTGCGATCGAGCAATTTACCCCCAATTGACATTAGACTTGATCATTGGAAAACCCTCTCGTCTTGCTACCTCAGGCCACCAGAGGCCACGCGTCTACAGTGGAAGCTTCGCCTATCTTCAATGCTTCGATCGCCACCGGTGGGATCAGCTCCGGTGCAACGATGAAGCTGCAGCAACCAAGATTCTCAGCCTCGTTCAAGAATGGGTTTAAACCCTGAACCCTTGCCATGTGATCTCCACAGCGATGTAAAAAAATATCAAACATTTTTCTAACGAACTACGACCTCCCAGCAAGCCATGACCACGATCTCAAGGACCAAATCCCCATCGATCACCAGAATTTGGTGAAAATGACAATTCTGTTCAACCTCGTATTTCAAAGAGGATACGAAATTAAAAATTTTGATTTAGCTTTAAAAAACATTAATTTCAAAGTCGTTTCGAATCATATACTCGAAATCAAGAATTACGATAGTTGGATTTTTAGCATGATTTGGGTTAACTGTATTTTTAAAATTTTCCAAAGAAACTTAAGCTAAGTTTTCTTACATTTATTTTTAAATCTTAAATCATGAGCATACAAACATGTTCTATTTGAATTTCAAAACTTAAAAATGGTTCAAGACAAAGTTCTTGGATTTAAAACAGATTTTGAACTTGTAAGCCTAGAACAAAGTCCAGGTTTATGTGCACAGACATGCACACCTTATTTCCAAGTGTAAATAAATACATGCAACCTCAGATATCAATTCAAACTCAAATACTATGCATCACAACAGATTTTAGCTTAAATCACATAGGGTTTACTCGTGGCTTTGAGCAGAGAGCTTTCTGGTTTTAAAAGTTGAATGTCTGGAACTGTTTTTTTAAATTTGATCTTGAACTTTTTTTTATCTGCAACTAATTTATATAAGCTTGCTTAGTTTTCTGATGGAATGACTTGCTTAATTTCTCGACAACAAATTCTAGTTCAAATCCTTGAAAAGATTTACTTATTGTTTCTGATTTTTTTATGAAAAGCAGAGAAGAATTTTGATCTGCAACTTAAAAATGGAATCAAGAGGTCTGAGATGATTTTGATTATGTTGTTGAAGTTGAATCTTATAGGCTTGATTTTTTTAAAAAGTGAGATACTTGAACTTGCTTTGATGTGGAGCAGCTTGTTTGAGAGCTGAAATTGTTTTTTTTATTGAAATTGCTTTCCTAATTGAACTTTGAGAAAATTGTTTTTCATATTTTTATTTTTCCTAGAATTTGGTCTTGATTTCAAAGTTGAAGAAGTTAGTTGTTTTGATTCCTTGCTACTGATGATTTTTCTTCTCTAGTTTAAAATTTTGTACAGGCTTAAGAAATGAATAAAATAGATAAGAAGGAGGAGATAAATTAGCTTATATAATTTTATTTCCTTTTCTATGAATTTAAAAAAAATGAAAATAATGTAATGACACTTGTTAATTTCTTTCTACATGTTAAACACTTGTCTCTATATTCATTACTTGATTAACATTTGTAAATTATTATTAGAATAATATTTATACATTATTTTAAATTGTACTTAAATTTACATTTTCCATTTTCTAAAGGCACTTGCTTATTATTAATAAATACTATTTAAAGGAGAATGTTTTGAAATTAATACACATTAAATAAACTACATATATATATATATATATATATATATATATATATATATTTGTAAATCGAAGTTATTTTACTAAAGCGTTTATTTAAAATTTAAATTCAAATTCAAAGTCAAATTCAAATATATTCATATATATACATAAATATATATATACATATATATAATTTAAATTCAAATGATTTTGAAACATTTATTATTTCAAATTTTAAACTCAAAAGAAATTGAAAACATATTCATATAAATTAAGCTTATTTTATTTGTTTTGAAAATTTTCAAATTATTTTCAAATTAAATCCCAAAAATTCAAATAAATTTCCAATTTAATCTGATAAAATTTGGGATGTTACAGATTTTCCCCCTTGAGAAAATTTCGTCCTCGAAATTTAAAAGGGAGAGAAAAGAAAACAAAGGATATAACAATATAGAAAAAGATAGAGAAGGGCTTACCAGTTTAAGCCGAAATATCCACTCTGCAATTGAGATAAGACTTTTGCACACTGTCCTCTTTCTCCCAAGTACAGTCATTTGGATCACCGCTCCACTGCACTTTAACCAGTTTCACAACTTTGTTTCTTAATTGCTTTTCATCATGATCCACAATCTTTATTGGTTCTCTTTTAACTGCTAAATTGGGAGTGATTTCAAGATCCTGCTAATCACCTTCTTCAGTAATACTATCTGGATCATGCACATATTTACGGCGGTTAGAAATGTGAAACACATCATGCACGCCAGATAACCAATTAGGTAGCTGCACTCGATATGCTAAAAGATTGATCCTCTCCAGAATAGGAAAAGGACCAATATACCAAGGTGCCACCTTTCCAGTCTTCCCAAATCTTAACACACCTCGCATTGGAGAAACTTTGAGGAAAACAGAGTCTCCAATTTGGAATTCCAAATATCTTCTTCTGCGATCAGCATATCACTTCTGACGACTTTGAGCTGTTTTCAATTTCTTTCTTGTAAAATGAACTTTCTCTGTGGCTTCCTTAATCGTATCTGATCCAAGGACGAGTCTATCACCTGACTCGATCCAACATGCAGGTGATCGACACGGACGACCATACAAAACTTCAAAAGGATCCATCTCGATATTGGCCTGATAACAATTATTGTATAAGAATTCGACCAGATGCAAATGGTCCTCTGAAGAACCCAAAATTGAGAATACAAGGTCGCAAAAGGTCTTCTAATATTCGATTTATCCTTTCATCCTGCCCATCAGACTTGGGTGATAAGTAGTACCGAAGTTCAGCTTTGTTCCTAATGCGGCTTGAAATGCCTCCCGAAATCTACTAGTGAAGATCGGATCACGATCACTCACTATACTGCTGGGTATAAAATGGAGACGAACAATTTCTTTCACATATAACTCAGTTAAACTGGCTGCTATGCGGGTAGATTTCACTAGTAAAAAGTGGGTTGTCTTAGTCAAACAGTCCACAATAACCCAAATTGCTTCATTTTCCTTTCGAGTGCGGGGAAACCCATCGACGAAATCCATCGATACTTGATCCCATTTCCACTTGGGTACCTCCAAAGGTTGGAGTAAACCGCCATCTTCTTCTAATCGCTTTTGATTTGTTGACAGGTAGCACAACAACTCACATATATAGATATATCCCTCTTCATTGTCTTCCACCAGAAAGTTCTTTTGATATCTCTATACATCTTATTAACTCCTGGATGGATACTGAGTTTAGACTTGTCACATTCATCTAAAACTTCATGTTTCAGTTCGGGGATGTCCGGGACACAGATCCTATCCTTTAGTCTTACAATTCCATTACTATTGATTTCAAAACTGGAATCCTCACCTCGACATATTCTTCTACGAATTTCTCAAAGAAACTTGTCTTCTGTCTGCTTTCTTGCAATCTTCTTAAGAAGAGTAGGAGCGACAACAAGATATGCGAGAGCAGCATGTCTTCTGCTCAAAGCATCGGCAACTACATTGGCTTTTCCAAGCGTATAAAGAATATCTAGATCATAGGATGCCAGAAATTCCAACCAACGTTGTTGTCGTAGATTTAAATCTTTCTGGGTAAAGAGATGTTTCAAAGATTTATGGTTGGTGAATAATTCAAATTTTTCACCTAAAGAAAGAGAGTTCATTAAGTATATTTATTACGTTAAGTTAAATTCTTAAATTTTTAGGAAAGCTGAAAGAGGTTCTTACCCAGAAGATAGTGTCGCCAGATTTTCAAAGTGAAAATAACAGCTAGAAGCTCCAAATCATGTGTTGGGTAGTTTCTCTCATGCGGACGTAATTGCCTACTCGCGTAGGCAATTATTTTCCCATTCTACATTAGCATCGCACCCAAACCATCACCATAAGCGTCAGTATAGACGGATAAACCCTGGTTCCCATTGATTATAGCGAGAACAGGAGCGGTAGTTAATCTCCTTTTCAACTCCTGAAAAGCTTCATCGCATTTCAGTGTCCAATCAAACTTTGCATATCATTGTTAGTTTAGTCAATGGACTAGCTATCTTAGAAAAGTCCTAAACAAACTTCCGGTGATATCTCGCTAAACCCAGAAAACTTTGAACTTCTTTTGGAGTAGTGGGTTTCCTCTAGTCAAGAATAGTAGAAATCTTGCCTGGGTCAACAAAGATTACTTCTTCATTAATAATGTTTCCGAGAAATTTAACTTCCTTGACCCAAGAATGGCATTTGGAAAATTTGGCGAACAGAATATTCTTTCTCAATATCTCCAACACAATTCTAAGATGCTCAGCATGCTCCTCCTCAGTCTTGGAATAGACCAGAATATCGTCAATAAATACAAGCACAAATTTATTTAACACCTCTCGGAATACACGGGTTATTAAATCTATGAAGTATGCGGGAGCATTGGTTAGTCCGAAAGGCATGACTAACCATTCGTAGAACATGTTAGGACCCCTGAAAGCAGTCAAATGAACACAGTCTTCGGCAATTCGTAGCTGATGGAACCCCTAAGCTAGATCCATCTTAGAAAAGAAACGAGCGTCGTGCAGTTGATCAAACAGATCATCAATTCTAGGTAGAGGAAATTTGTTCTTGAGAGTTAGTTTATTGAGATTACGGTAATCCACACACAATCTCAAAGATCCGTCAGATTTAGATACAAACACCACTGCTGAACCCCATTCAGAAATGCTAGGACGAATTAACCCTTTATTTAGCAAATCACTGGTTTGGTTGACTAATTCGGTTCTTTCCCTAGGTGCCATCCTACGACTTGCATGAACAACAGGACGAGCGTTGGGTATTAAATCAATTCTGAATTCTATTTCTCTGTGTGGAGGTAAGGATTATACTTCTTCGAACACGTCTGGAAATTCCCGGACAATGGGTTTGGACTCCAGACTAGGTTCGGGAAGTTGTACATCAACTCATCCCTTTTGGGACTCGGATCCTCACAAGAAATCTCAGTGAAATGTCCAAATTTAGTTTTGATTGAAATCAATCAATTGTTACAATCCAATTTAGCTTCATATTTTGTTAACCAATCCATTCCAAGTAAGATTTCAAACTCATTAAAATCAAGGACAAAGAGACTGATAGGAAATTGGTAACAAGAATATGAGATAGGAACGTCTCTACATTGTAGACAAAGGTTTGTGGGGCCACCAACTGGATTCTTTACGCAAAATGGGCTCGTCGACAAAATTAGGTTCAAGATTTAATTCATTTATGGCTTGTTGAGAGATAAAACTATGCGTAGCGCCCGTCTAAAACAAAACTCTAACAATTCTATCATAAATAGTAAGGTTACCTTCTACAACTCCTTTCCCTTTTTCTACATTAGAAATTGCAGGTTTATCTTTGACTGAGTACACCTTTGCTGTCTGAGCTTGCTTCATTGTTAGGCAGTCTTTAACTTCGTGTCCCGGTTTCTTACAATAATAGCATTTCCTGGGTTTTGCTTGTACAGGTTGATTTACATGTTTCATAGGCTTCGTACATCTGCTCGAGTAATGGCCCTTTTCTAAACAAGTAAAACAAGTAACACCTTTTCCTTATCCTCTTGATTGTTCTTCTTCTTCTCCTTACCTTGCCATGGTTTCTTGCCTCTGAACTTTCTTTTTTTCCAATTTGGATTGCTCGTATTTCCTTTCTCCACCGGAGCTTCTTGTATATCCCGGGTAGCATATATATACCCTATATCGATTAGATCTGAAAAAGATTCTTTAACGTGGCCAATCATCCTTTCGTGGAACTTCTTATTCATTCCACGAATAAACCTTTCATTTTTCTTTAGAAGTGTATTTACCAATTCTGGACCAATACGAGATAATTCATTGAATTTGTTTAAGTACTCCTCAAATGATAAACTCCCCTGCTTCAAGTCCATAAATTCCTGGTACATTCGAGAAATACCAGCTGATGGCATATTGCATTTTCTCAAATACTTCCTTAAATTGACTCCAAGTAAACTCTTCTTCTGGTTCATCTACAGTAACTGTCTCCCACCAGGCTAAAGCCTCTTCTTGGAGTTGCCAAGAAGCTATTAGTCGCATTTGATCATCTTCCAACTTTATCCCTTTAAAAATTCTTTCACATGATCTGATCTAGGCTTGAGCTTCAACAATAGACTCCTTGCCGGTGAACAGCTTACCACCAAGTCTCGAGAAGCTTTTATATAGATCGGCCAGATTTGGATGAGTTTGAGTAGATAAAGCTGCTTCTTCTGTTGTGGGGACCTGACCAGTTGTGGTAGCATTTCCCCGACGCCTAGCTCTTCCTCTTCGTCCGTTCATTCTTACTATCTGTAATTAGTAAGAAAACTTAAGTTAGGTATACAGACAAGATATCATAGGGAATATCAACAATTAAAAGAAATAGACCAAGAAATTCTAGGGTTTTTGTCTCTCGGGTTATACTTATTCTAGGGTATACTTCACCCTATCTCTAATGAGCCACCTAATGTGTTGTACTCCGTAGCTAAAGTTCTTACTCAACCTTTAGCTCTGATACCACTTGTCACGACCTGAAATTCAGTGTTCGAAAATCGACATCAAGTACCTCACTTGTATTCGACTGCCGAAGATTCAAACATCGAACTCCAGTTCGGAGGGAGCTTATAACAACATTAGATGAAAATAAACAGCGGAAATAAAATGAATATCATTTATCAACATCACAGATACAACATCACAATATCCATTACAACATTTATGATCAATATCAGAGTATTGAATATGCATAACACAACTACAAAATGGAGCATCACAGCGGAACAATAAAGCTATCACACTTCAAGAAAGTCTTAAAAGGAAAGAGAGTGATAATGAACTTCCAAACTAAGCACCTTTAGATCCAAAAACTTCCAAAAGATCTCCAAGACAAAAGTCTTCAAATCCGATAGCCTCCAAACCAAAAGACTTCAAAAAGATTCCAAGCTAGCTCCAAAAATGAAAAACCTATTTCTAGGCTGCCGTGTGGAAATTATGGGCACCCAGAGTTTAGGAAGGGAACAATAAACTCTGGGTCAGTCATGGGACTGGTATGAGTAAACAAAAACAGTTGTTTGTACAAAAACAGTTTATAAAATAAATCTGTTCATGCTTTTAGAAAATGAAACTTCCATAAGGCCTCCCCGCACACACACAATGCAATCGCACAATTGGAGGAGATTTCTCCTTATGATAGTCAAATATACTTGATACGAGAAAAACTCTTTGATATTATTATTAGCGCATAGTGTGAAAATATTATGAAAGTATAATATTAATCTTAGCTAGCATAGGTACCATTATACTATGCCTACTATAGCTACCACCTAAGGTGGCAGGTTAAACAAATTGCAATCATAAAGGGCTCGTATTGTTTCTTTGGATTTCCAACAAATGGTCAGGCTAAAGAACTTCCTATGCTACATGGGTACGCCTCTGGAGGGACATCCCGAGAACTTAACCAGCTCTCTGCCAACACAAGGTCGGGTTACCTCTGTAACTAGGTAACTACTATACGAGTATGCCATCCCCTGGTCGTTTGCGACCTATATCCGAAGGCCCTCAACCACAAAGCAACAACTACACAGTAATGAGATTGTAGCAACCACATAGGTTCAGTATCTGGGCTCCATACCTTGATACCACCTTTTTCCAGAAGGAAATGACATACCCTAAAGGGCGCGACCCTCATAACCTTGCTGTATCTTTCCTGTTTTGACCATTTTCGAGGTGTGAGGTCCGATGAGGTCTCGTCCAGAAAACTACGCTTTACACAAAAGCCTTGCTTTGATCAACAAATGATCAACAAATGATCTGCAACACACAGAAGCACTCAGCATGCCACACTACCAAATTGGGAGTATATCACAAATAACCTTCAAATACATAACCTCTGAGCTTGTACGTTTCAGAGAAAGGTGTTAAGCTAAGAGAATAAATTCTCCGCCACTAACAGAAATGTATTTGAAAGAAATCTATTTTATATCTCAAAGTGTAATGTCAGAGACATACAACCATAAAAGTCTGTTCCTCGTTTGAACAGAACCAAAGGCACTTCCAAAGAAGCTCTTGCGATCCGAGGATCCATAATCCTGATCAGACGAGATCTCTATACCGGAGCAACTCAGTGCAAAGTCATTCGAATGGTTATCATATCGTTCTCGAAGACACCCGGTCTTCACCACCGTCTTCAAATGCTATCCATTTCGTCGTATCACTGTTCGGAATGGGTTATATGACACAAAGTCCTCTCCCGGCTAATCCGAAAAATGAGCGCTTAATTTTAAAACACGTGGATATATCACTCACAAAGATTTACTATCAAGGTTCGATGTGGGTTTCAGATAACCAACTGGAATCCGACTCCGTGTCGCATCGAAGTTCAAATGTCGTTTTACAAGCCAATGGGTTCTCACATTCACAGAAACAAATCACAGATATCACAGCTCAGCACAAAGTAATGCACATTTCATAGCATCACAATCACATATCAGAAATATCAATCCAATACACAACATTCAATAGTAATCAATCATCTTCAATTAAGATGAATTAATTGTGTGGTTTAAATTAATTGATCACATAATTATTTTCATTTATTTAACCTTAATTAATGATTAATTATTCTTAATTATAAATTAATTAGCCCTTAATTATTAATTAATTTATCCTTATTATTTTTGCCAAATAATTATCCCTTGATTAATTACTTTAATTAATTAATCTTTGATTATTAATTAACTTAAGTTAATAATAAATTAACCTTAAATATATTTTTAATTTAACCTTTAATTAATTATTCTTTAATTAAGTGATTATATATCATTTTTCTTAATTAATCATTAAATTATTCCAAAATATTTAATTAATAAACCTTATAGTTAATCATTATTATCATAAGGAATTAAGGTTAATTACGAATTTAGAAATCAATATTTCATCTTAATTTTACTCTTGATTACATTATTATTCAAAATAAATAATTAAAAAATTAAATAGATTACTTTAAAAACATCTTACAAAAACCCTTAACTAATTCATTGTCTGAAAACATAGATAAAATATTTGAAAGTTTGAATTCCATTTTAAAGTGAAAACTGACTTACATTTACAAACCCGCGACACACTCGAGTATTACCCAAGTTGAAGAACCATCTGCTTCGAGTTTCCCTTAAACTTTCCTGTGTGAAATTTTTTTCCAACTTAATTTGTTTAAATATTGAACCCTCCCGGCACACACAAGAATTACTCGAGCTAGGACTCGAGCTAGTACACGAACTTCACGAAGGCAACTTCGATTCACCGATGCTTCTTTCCCAACCCATTTTCCTAATACCCATCAACACCGTGCACATGCACGACCCTTCCAACCAATTCTGATCGAGGCTACTACCGTCGACGTATCGACAATGATCTCCATGAACCCCACAAACACCCAAATTCCCAAAACATTGGCTAAATTACGATCGAGCAATTTACCACCAACTTACGTTAGACTTGATCGTCGGAAAACCCTCTAGTTTCGCTACCTCAGGCCACCTGAGGCCACGCGTCTACGGTGGAAGCTTTGCCTATCTTCAATGCTTCGATCGCCACCGGTGCGATCAGCTCCAGTGCAACGATGATGCTTCATCAACCAAGATTCTCAGCCTCGTTCAAGAATGGGTTTAAACCCTAAACCCTTGCCGTGCGATTGCCACAGCGATGTAAAAAATTATCGAACATTTTTCCGATGAACTACAACCTCCCAGCAAGCCTGACCACGATCTCAAGGACCAAAGCCCCATCGATCACCAGAATTTGGTGTAAATGACATTTCTGTTCAACCTTGTGTTTCATAGAGGATACGAAATTGAAAATTTTGATTTTGCATTTAAAAATCATTAATTTCAAAGTCGTTTCGAATCATATACTCGAAATCAAGAATTATGATAGTTGGATTTTCAGGATGATTTGGGTTAACTATTTTTTATAAATTTTCCGGAGAAACTTAAGTTAAATTTTCTTACATTTATTTTTAAATCTTAAATCATAAACATACAAACATGTTCTATTTGAATTTCAAAACTTAAAAATGGTTCGAGACAAAGTTCTTGGATTTAAAACAGATTTTGAACTTGCAAGCTTGGAAAAGAGTCCAGGTTTATGTGCACAAACATGCACACCTTATTTCCAGGTGTAAATATAAACATGCAACCTCAAATAACAATTCAAACTCAAATACTATGCATCACAACAGATTTTAGTTTAAATCACATAGAGTATTCACCTGTAGTTTTGAGCAGAGAGCTTTTTGGTTTTAAAAGTTGAAAGTCTGGAACTGTTTTTTTAAATTTGATCTTAAACTTTTTTTATCTGCAAATAATTCATACAAGCTTGCTTAGTTTTCTGATGGAATGACTTGCTTAATTTCTCAACAAAAAATTCTAATTCAAATCCTTGAAAATATTTACTTACGATTTCTAATTTATTTTATGAAAAGCAGAGAAGAATTTTGGTCTGCAACTTAAAACTGGAATCCAGAGGTCTAAGATGAGGTCTGAGATGATTTTGATTGTGTTGTTGAAGTTGAATCTTATAGGCTTGATTTTTGAAAAAGTGAGATATTTGAACTTGCTTTGATGTGGAACTGCTTGTTTGAGAGCTGAAATTGTTTTTTGTTGAAATTGCTTTCCTAGTTGAACTTTGAGAAATTTGTTTTTCAAATTTTTATTTTTCCTAGAATTTGGTCTTGATTTCAAAGTTGAGGAAGTTAGTTGTTTTGATTCCTTGTTGCTGATGATTTTTCTTCTCTAGTTTAAAATTTTGTACAGGCTTAAGAAATGAATAAAAGAGATAAGAGGGAGGAGATAAATTAGCTTATATAATTTTATTTCCTTTTCTATGAATTTACAAAAAAATGAAAATAATGTAATGACACTTGTTAATTTCTGTCTACATGTTAAACACTTGTCTCTATATTCAATACTTGCTTAAGATTTGTAAATTTTTATTAGAATAATATTTTTACATTATTTTAAATTGTATTTAAATTTACATTTTCCATTTTCTAAAGGCACTTGCTTATTATTAACAAATACTATTTAAAAGAGAATGTTTTGAAATTAATACACATTAAATAAACTACATATGTGTGTGTGTATGTGTGTGTGTGTAAATCCAAATTATTTTACTAAAGCATTTATTTAAAATTTAAATTCAAATTCAAAGTCAAATTCAAATATACTCATATATACACACACATATATATAATTTAAATTCAAATGATTTTAAAACATTTATTATTTCAAATTTTAAACTCAAAAGAAATTAAAATCTTATTCATATAAATTAACACTTATTTTATTTGTTTTGAAACTTTTCAAATTATTTTCAAATTAAATCTCAAAAATTTAAATAAATTTCCAATTTAATCTGATAAAATTTGGGATGTTACCAGATTACTCCTACATCTATCATTTTTGGGGTTTATCCATCATTATCAGTTTAGTCTACCTTTTGTAGCATTTTAACAATAACATTCCAATGACCGTAATCACATAATTCAAACCATCACATAATATTGATACTCTTTATAATAATAATGTAATCTGATTCTGTAGATATACTTTACAATAGCAACATACCCTCGTAACTTTACTATTGATATTATTTATAATATTTATGTATACTGATCCTGCTGGTATGCTTTACAATGTTAACATACCCTCACAGCTTAACTTAATTATTGATATGTTTTACAGCATTAATATATCATATTCCTGCTTATGTGCTTTACTATATTCACACTCTCACACAACTTAAATTTAGGTTATTGTATCAATACCTATTGTAACATGCCCCACTTAGAGGTCCAAAACTAATGGCTATGGATGTTACAGTCATCCATAGTTATTAATCCTAAATGACCAAATACGGTAATGTTAGATACATTGTTATAACAGAAACACGTGGATGTGGAAATTTTTTAAAATTAATAAACCACTTTCACATTCCATTTCAGATCATTTCTAATTCATTCCATAATCCCAGATTTGAGAACCACGTTCCAGAGAAAATATAATTATTACAACATACGCCAAGAGCGACATATGAAGATGCCCCCCTGGATGATCATAGAATATAATCTAGGCAATTAAACAAATTTGCCTTTACAACAAAACATAGCTGAATCAAAAACAAATAGAACTCTTAATAGCTATCTTGCCTCCTGCACGTCTCCGGAAGCTTATTCATCTAATGAAGTACCAAAAAACCTCAGCTCTCAAACTACTCAAAGTTAATTGAGCAACCAAGAGCTTAAGGGGAAAACATAAACTTCAAGCTAGACGTGAAGCCTAGTATGAACAATAATCTACCATCTCAAACCATTTAGATATCTAATGAGATCACGCTGCATAGCGGAATGGGTTTTCACCTCAAAGTGAATATAAACGAAAGTGCCCCTTCCGAAACCTTAAATTTTCATATAAAATTGTTTGGCAAAAATTGATGGCTTTGAAACCATCCTTCCGAAAGCTCAAAACTTTAAAACATTTAAAGGATAGCTTCAAAACCCCTTTCGATGCCATTGCCTTTGAAACCATTGAATCCTTTTATAAACTTTATGTAACGATCCATAAATTCAATCAAATTTTAAAAGAATTTTTTATTTAATTTTTGAATTAAATATTTTAAATTTTAAATAAATCTGAATTTAAATACTGACTTATGGGAATCTAAAATTTTAAATTTTAGTCAATTTTGGTCAAAGTTTGACTTTTAATTGAATTTAAATTTGATATTTGAAATTTTGTTCTTTTTTTATGAAACTAGACTGAATCCTAATCTCCTCTCCACTTTTCCTATCGTTAAAATCTGATTCCTACATCTTCAAATCTGCTATTTTCTACATAAAAGTACACACTTATTTGTGTGTGTATCTTATTATCTTTTATTTGGGTTTGGCTTTGCGCTTGATCTATTGGGCCTGGTCTAATGGGCTTAAATACCAGGAGACTCCAAAAGGGCTACATACCAATTCCTAATGGACATGTATTTGTTGAGAAACTCCTGTACGCATTTGTTTCTACTTCTTCCTCATTTCCATTTTCTTCCTGAAAGAAAATTTACAATAAAACCCATCATCCCCCTTCCTTCATCTCCATCTCCTCCAATTTCTATAGCCTAAAACCCTAACCCCTTCCTCATTTCCCATGCCTCCCTCTTCCTCTCTCTCTCTCTCTCTCTCTCTCTCTCTCTCTCTTTCTCTCCTCTCCTTTCCCCACCCTTTCCGCGGTACCCTCCTCCTCCACCCTCACCCACTCAGCCACCCTCCACCCGAGCACAGACACCGCCCCACATTCCACCATCTTCTATACCCCACGGTCACACCCCACAAACCTACCTCCTACACAACCCACCCTCAACATACCTGGCCACCTCTCCATACTTCATGGCTACACCCTCTCCTACCCACCTACAACCTTGTCGACCCACCCTTGCACCTAGGCCGAGCCCATATAGAAGACCGTAATGATCAAATTATATTTGGTTGCTAGTACGAAACAAAAGACATGAATCATAAATATTTTATAACAATATTTAAGGGTGGAGACTAGTTTAGGGTTGTGCCCTACACTCTAACCATTAAGCCATCGCTTGGTCGGGTCTATGATTCCAATGCATAAAGCTTTATTGATATTGAGGCTTAAAATTTTAATTACACATCTAAAGTAACTCACAGCTATGATCATTTATATTTTATTATACTTGGAATTAGAAAAATATTGTTATTTTCTTTTGAAGATACTAGAAGGCCATTTATATTATTTTCATCTATCATAGGAGTAGCTTGGTACTCTTATAGGAACAGAACTCCATTGGATTATTTGGTATACTTTTAGCCTAAGTCAGCCTGATAGGTTTTTAGTTCGCTTATGAAAACTAATGTAACGACCCACTCTTTTGGACGTTTCAAATCGACAATAAACCACACATGTCAGACTCAAACCATTTAAAAGAAAGGATGTTAATGGGTAAATAAGAAAAAAAGAAAAAGGAAAGAAAAAACAAAATGCAGAATCTCGCAGTGGAACGATAAAATATAATAATCAAATAAACAGTTCATGAAGCCGTTTTACAACTAGCATTTGATTACACTTTTACAAATTCAAATCAGAGTTATATATATATCATAAATAAAAAAATAATGCAGCGGAACACAGAATGTAGTGGAATAATAAATAGCAATAATATACTGAATCTTTGTCTTCGTCCACCAGAAAATAGTCTTCAATGCTAAAAATCTCAGGCTGACCCGAGCATAATGAAAAAAATACACTCGAGATAGAACTAGACATTCCTATGTAAGTCAAATCAAACTCAAATAAAAATATGAGAGCGATGGCTTCAGAGATGTTACGGAATTTTTCATCTCCTATCAAGTGTACAACCTGAGTGTAATAACTTACGAGATTTCAAATAATTCGAAATACCAATTTTAACCACTTTACTTAAAATAAGTCCGAATTTTAAATTAAAAACTTAAACTTTTTAAATAATTCAGTTTCAATCAATAATCCAATTTCAATAAATTGTATGGATATATATCATTTCAGCCCATAATTTAAATGTCTTAATTATCCAATTCTAAAGTGATTCAGAGGACCATTTAAATGATGTCAATAATTTACAAGGTGATAACAGGGACATATTAAAATAAATAAACAACCATATATCCAACATATCAATCAATAAGCATCCATTTCAAATAATATCCAAATAAACCAATATATTTCAACATATAATAGTTATCAATATCGGGGTTTAACTATAAATAAATTCCAATATAAAATCAAATGTCAATTCAGATTCAATATCAATTCAAATGTCAACTTAAATTAACAAACCGCAATAAAATATTTATATATCACATCATATATTTTATTTAACTTGTAATGGAATTTGTAGTATTGCGTGAGTGCGTTTAATCACTCACCTTTGATTTATAGCCAATAGAAAATCCAATAAAAGCCTAAAATTTCAAAGGTCTCCAAATCCAACCATACTAGTTTCATGTTATCCGGAATTTTGATATAAACCCAAAGGAAGAAATCGCGAATTATTTGAAGTTCATATGTGGAAGATATTCAAGTTATAAGAATATTATGGGAATGAAATAGAAAACCATGTAAACATATTTTTAATAATAAAATAAAACGTATTAGTTACTCACATTAAGAATTTTGAAGCCTGCTCATATTTCTAAATTTGGAGAATCAATGAAAAAAGGGACACGATGGCTCACACATGGAGGAAGGAGGCTTTAGGAAATGGATTTGCAAACAAATGGAAAAGATTGGCTACATGAAAATAAATTGCTCTCATTTGTTTTTTTTTAGAAGAGAAAGTAAACTTTAGGCAAAGAAATAATGGACGCACGTTTTGGAGATGGAAATTTAGTGGAAGAGATTTATGAAATAGGAAACGAATAAGGGTAAAGCACGTTGGAAATTGGAATATGAAAGGGAAGGATACAAGAAGATGTAAATTTGGAAAATAAAAAGAGCCTAACATTCAGGTAATTAACAAAGAAGAAAGACACACATTGGAATTTAATAAGACATGCTTACATGGCAAGCAAATCTTTTGGTATAAAATTTCAAAACATATGCTACCTCAATTAATTTCATCAACACACATGAAACATTTCAAGGCAAGGCCCGCATGTAAATAAATAAAACCTAGTGGAGAGCCAAAAGAGGCATGTATTTAATAAAAAAAAGTAATAAAAAAATAAAAAAATGAAAGTGATGATTTAAATTTAAGAATGTAGGCCGTACATAGAAATCACAAATCTAATGTACTAAAAAACAGTTCCTTTAACATATTTTATTAACTCTAATACGCTAAAATTTACACACATATGTATTTTTATTTAGTACACAGTAAATAAAATTAAACACTACAATTATTATAATGAGAACGGCAACCCCACACATTAAAAGATGAACTGAGACTCCAAAGTCAAATTTGAAATAAAATAAATCTCCTATGTAAATGGCTAACTATTCCGAATCAAAAATTTAACCAAACCTTCAAGTTGTTTTCTTACCATTTTATTATTGTTATTTTTTTATAAATTAAATTCAAATCAAGTTTGAATATTTAAATAAATCAAATATTCCAACTAGAAACATATAATAAAATTCAATTCTTTGTTTAAATGAAATTAAATTTACATTCACAAATGAAATGTTCACTTTATTTGACAAGAATATTCTTTTCAAGAAACCATCCTTTTCTTTTATTTTTATTGAAATAATTCTTTTTACTACACACTAATTTACAATTAACACCTCCACCTTTAAAACCAACTTATATTTAAAGATCATCCCATTAAAGGGTCATAAAAATAATACCTCGTACAACCACGTCGTTTCTTTATTAATTAATTTCCTATTATCATTATATTTAAGTACTCACAGTTTGAACGTAATATTTCTCATTGAAATTCTCATTATATTTTAACACAAAACATATGTTGCACATATCATTGATTAATTACCATTTACTTCTATCTCTTATTAATGGCAAGATATATTACTATTAATTACAATAATTAAATCTCAAAACATACCCTAATACAAGGAAGATAATTAATCCAATTGTTTCCTTTGAAATCCAATTTTCCATGTTATACTCAATATCTATATACTAAATTGATTCCAACACTTAATTACAACTGTAATAAAACCCATTCATTATATATTTAAATTCCAAACAAATCCTTTTATTTTGATTTACATTCTTATTATCAAATCAATTATTCCCTTATGCAATTGATTAACATATGTTTTCATTTTATTATGCTCACCACTCAACAGTTAACGTTTCTTCTTATATCAATTGTAATATTTCAATTACATTAATTCTCCATTAATTACCAAATAAATTTCTAACGAATTTAATAATAAGATAATAAATAAAGCAATGGTTATACGTTAATAATCCATATCTGTTAAATTATTATTTACAAACAAAGGTTAATAAATTTACGTACAAAATAATTGATTTCATATTCCATATTAAAACAAATTGCAAATAATAACATAAGATTACATCAATTTATACATCATTTATTCTATTCCTTATTAACCTTTATTTTTTAAATTGATTGAAAATACGTTAACATAGTATAGTAGTCAGTTACATTCAATCAATATTAGTAAAATTATATGTTAATATGTGTTACCATCTTTAATCTCATTAAAATTAATTGTTTTAAGATTTATCTTAAGGTCAAAATTTCTAATCTAACAAGATTTAATTTAATAAATCATAAATTTTAATTTCTGACAATATTAAAGTCCAAAACCTTATTAAATTTAATATTTTTAACTATAAAAAACATGGGTTGTTACAGTCTCCCCCACTCAAAACTTTTCGTCCTCGAAAAGGAACAACAAGGAATCGAGGAATTTGAAATATTTTATTCAAAATGATCAATTTATAAATAATTCCACTTGCATATTTAAGTTTAATATAAATTTGAAAATAACTCAACTTCCACGAAAAAATTTCGGCAGCATCTTCTTTGTGCGGTTAGGTCTAGAAAAATAATAATATCAATATTAAACGTATATATATCATATCTCAAAAATAAATATCCCAAATCATGGGATAACAATAAAATATCACTATAAAACCATAATCCAAAAACATACCTATTTGTTGGGAAAAAAACTTTATTTATGAAACCAAAAGCAGTGACTATTGCTTCCATAAACTTGTATTTCGCTTATATTATCCAAAATAGTGAGAATAATGTATTAGAGAGATATTTAAGTTGTTTCAATTTGCAAGAAAAGCAAATCAATATAAAACATATTCAAACAAACAATGCAACCATTTATGCAACTAAAGAATCCATCATCCATCCATAGCAACCAAAACCAATGGTTTGTTTAGTTAAGAAACTTCATGCAAGGTGATGAATAAACTATCAAGTGTAACCTATGCTTAGCATCCTTAAAATATTAGCCAAACAACCTCAACAACTAAAAGTATTCTATCCTAAACTTACCATCAACCAAACAACAAGAATTTTAAATTTATTTAAGTTTATTCGATGGGTTTTTTTTCATCATTTACCTTTCATTCATTTATTTATACAAAGATCAATCACTAACATAATTTAGTTTCCATTAAATATTTAAATCATTAATGAATCATTTCAAAAAATATTACTTAAGCTTCTACTTCCCTACTATTTTTATAACTTAATTCGGTTATTGAATAAAAATTTACGTTTTTGGTATTCGCCCTTGAAGAGAAAAGAAATATTTCAACATATCTAAAAATTCAGTTAAAACATTTAACCTCATTCACTTAGTAAATATATAAGATATATTTAAACATCCTCGTTGCATTATGCAAAGATTTTTCAAAAGTCTAAAACAATGTTAGAAATTTATATCAAAACATTATAATAAGTTTTAAAATAAAGTTCCTTAAATCCAATAATTTATTAGACCATTTTTTTTAAAATAAGTATAAACTCAAGATTATTAAATTGAACTAATAGTATACGCAAATCTTACATTAGATTTCTGAATTAAAATACAAAATTTCATATCTTCATAATTAATTTCACAAACTTGTTTTACAACGAATATTCAAATCATGGAAAAACTTTTATTATGGTTTAATACAAAAATTCAAACAGTAAATAAACCAATAAATTTATTTTTAGTACTTCAAAATCAATTAAATATTCCAAACTATGCTTGCAAAATAGAGATTCAAATTTATTCGTCAAGTATATTACTATAAATAAACTTCGCAAATCAATTTTTTTCCATTAATGTAATATCTTTAAATTATACATTCAAAGAAACTTATGTAAATTTTACTTGAAATATTCATTTGAAAGCTTCATTTGCAAATAAATTATCTTTAATACTTTAATACTTTTCAAAAATTCATTTGTAAAATTTCGTCCTTCATTTATAACCACCATTTAAATATTTTAAATAACATCTTTATAAATTTGTGTAAACTATTTGAAAATAATTATTGACATCATTACTTATATTTATAGAGAAGCTAGTAAAAATCTTAAATCCATTATTTATAAATTTATTAGTTTTATCTCAAGATACTTTTCAAACATTATAAATAAATCAATAATCATTTACTTTAAATATGTTTTATTGAATTAATAATTTCTCACGATATTTACAGCACTAATAAACCATGCTGTACATAAATAGATAATATTTTAAACATTTAATGTATTTATAAAAGAAGGAAAAATGACCAAAATATCCTTTATATAATACTTTATCAAAATACTTTTATAACTCGATGTCTTAACAGGTTTATCATCGTTCTTGCAGATTCTGGACATGCGTTGATCAGTCGCAAGACTAGAATTCTCCAAGTACTTAGTAGACCTGTTTCAACACCCAGTGAAAATACTTAAAAATAGGTATGAGAAGTATCGCTCAAAATCCAATGTCAAATGATGATAATACGATAGCAGTGGCCCGCTTCTGATCTAGTATTTACACAATGGACACAAAACTTTCCAGAAGAATCTTCTGTCTTTCGGATTCTAGAAAAATGTCATAGCCAGTTCGTAAGCAAGGGACCATCAACCCCTGCTGCAGTGGTACGCTGCTGATTCAATGATTTACGCAATGGATGCACTTCCTTCCTGGAAGATCCATAAACCACAGATTGAAAGAGCCTCCATTGTAAACTAAAGAACCATCTACCCTGAAGAAAAAATCGAGGAACTCATGACTTTAAGTTCGGACTACCATATCAGTTCGAATCCATTTTTGAATTCGCCTAAGTCCATTGGGGTTTATCGGTCGAATCCATTCTTAGATTCCCCAAGTCCAACTGGGTTGAAGCATATCATTGTACTTCTTCATGGAGGGTACTTCCCATACCTCTTTCTTTAAAATATAATATACCATATATAGTATCCTTTCATAATCATAGCTTCAAATATCGTACTTATATAAATTCCATTATATATAAGATTTCATTTTCAGACAAAGTACTATCAAAATTAATAATCTCGAATATATCAAATCATTCTTATATAAATTCTGTTATATATAAGATTTCTCTTTAGATCGAACACCTTCTAAAATTAATAGTTTCAAAATCACTTGTACTTATATAAAGTCCACCATATACAAGAATCAAAAAATTTCCAAATCAATTTCGCTGTACGAAAAGCCATATGGGATTGAACATCTTTTCTTTTCAAAAGGTTTAAATTTAGAATAATTTTGTACATAAAATTGTTTTGTGAAATAGTTTTGTATATGAAATGGTTGTGTAAAATAGTTTGTAAATAAAATACTTTGTAAATAAAATAGTTTGGTAATAAAATAACTTATAAATAGTTTTGTAATAAAATAGTTTTGTAAATAAAATAAAATAAGATAGTTTGTATAAGAAAAATAAATGAAAATAGTTTTGTAAAATGGTTTAAATCAATAGTAGTTGTCATAAAAGAAAATTCCGATTTATATTACAAAGATATCCAACCCAACAACTTTCAAGTTTAGCTCCAAAGCATATCATAAATATTAGAACATAAGATGTACATATGTTATTATTCCGCAAAATCACATTCGATCGCTTGCTCGACCACATAAGTTCGCTTTCGAACTAGTATTGTCCATTCAACTTTTCGATATTATTTCTTGACTAGAAACCAGCATTCTCCTTGCATTGCCATTACTATGATAGAGAATTCTAGAATCAAACCAAAAATCCGTATCAAATATTCACCGTCAAGAATTGAATGAAAAATCCTAACATGAAGTGATGTAATTCACATAGAACTTGTGTACTCAAATCCGGATCAAATTAATTTTGCGAATAAAATAATATACATCCTTATGTAATTATTCCAATTTGTTTCATCATAATTTCATTTAAATTCATTTTTAATCTCATCGATTAACCCAAAAAGGCCACTACATACTTTAATATTTGTTTCATAGAATTTCTCCATTTAATATAAACAGTAATATATCTATTCTCATAATATTGCTTATATTTCTCTTTAATTTAAATTACATTCATTCACATGTAATATTTATCATTTAATACTACATTTATTTGCAAATCATTTCATAAGGAATTTTCTTATGTTTATAACCAATTTATTAAACTTAATTCCTTTTTATAAGACATTGTTCGAGTTTAAAGTTATCATAACTTTATTTATAACCATTTATTGCAACATCCATTTATTTCATAACAATTTACAAGTCATGGCTTTATTTGAAATCATTTCACTTTTAATTCATATTTGCTTATTCCCTTTATTTTCCCCTTTACTTTTCAATTTATTTATGACACGTTTCATAAATGTTAATTAAGTTTATAAACATGTTTTTCCAATTTAATCTCATTTACAACATTTCCTTAATCATAATTTCAATTTAAAGATCCCAAGGCTTAAAGTTCACACTTGTACATTACATGCTAAAAATGTATACCCCGATTCTATTCATTTACTAAACATAGATATAACAAATTAAACCTTGTTTTACTTGCTTTCAAATTAAGGTTATCAATTCAACTATATAATTCAACCCAATTATCAAGTTTAACTCGTATATTAATTCAAAAGGTTTTGATTATCCAAAGTATCCAAATATTCCATTTTTTCAATAGTTGAAACTACAAGTCAACAAACAACAAAATTTGTAACAACATTTCAATTTCATAAACAAATATCCTAATTATTCTTTTTATTCTCTTTAATACACCATTATTAAAATAGTGCTTAGTCCATTAATTCAATCAACAATAATTAACCAATGTTTATAATTTGATTAAATACAACAAGTCAGCAAAAATGATAATAATTAAATATTACGATTTCATAAATCAAACACATTACAAATAACTATATTAGTCATAAAAATTTATTCCTTTATATATATCATATAATATTAGAAAAATAATTACATTTCAAAATTTATATAAAACATTTTTGTAACATTAAAAAATGCGCGCTCTTATATATACACTTAGATAACTCATTCTAGGGTATCACTACCCTATCCCTAATGAGTTAACCCCAACAGGCTAAGTTATGTCTAAACCAAAGCTCTGATACAACTGTAAACACCCACCCTTTTGGACGGTTCAAATCGACAATAAATCACATATCTCAGACTCAAACCATTCAAAAGAATGGATTGTTAATGGGGTAAATAAGAAAAAAAGAAAAAGCAAAGAAAAAACAAAATACAGAATCTTGCAACGACAAAATATAATAATCAAATAAATAGTTCATGAAGCTGTTTTACAAATAACATTTGATTACCTTCTACAAATTTAAATCATAAACAAATAATGCAGCGAAACACAGAATGTAGTGGAGTAATAAGTAGCAATAATGTACTAAATCTTCGTCTCCGTCCATTAGAAAATAGTCTTTAATGCTGAAAAACTCAGGCTGACCCGAGCATAATGAAAAATAATACACTCGAGTCAGAACTAAAAATTCCTTTGTAAGTCAAATCAATCTCAAATAAAAATATAAGTGCGATGGCTTTAGAGATGTTAAGGGATTTTTCATCTCCTATCAAGTGTACAATCTGAGTGCAATAACTTACGAGTTTTCAAATAATTTGAAATAGCAATTTCAACCAATTTACTTAAAATAAGTCCGAAGTTTAAATTAAAAATTTAAACTCTTTAAATAATTCAGTTTCAATCAATAATCCAAATTCAATAAATTGTATGGGTATATATCATTTCAACCCATAATTTATGTCTTAATTATTCAATTCTAAAATGATTCAGAGGACCATTTAAATGATGTCAATAATTTACAAGATGATAACAGGGACATATTAAAATAAATAAACAACCATACATCCAACATATCAATCAGTAAGCATCCATTTCAAACAACATCCAGATAAACCAGTATATTTCAACATATAATACTTATCAATATCGAGGTTTAACTATAATTAAATTCCAATATAAAATAAAATGTCAATTCAGATTCAATATCAATTCAAATGTCGACTTAAATTAACAAACCGCAATAAAATATTCATATATCACATCATATATTTTATTTAACTTGCAATGGAATTTGTAGAATTGCGTGAGTGGGTTTAATAACTCACATATATTTTATTTAACTTGCAATGGAATTAGTAGTATTGCGTGGGTGGGTTTAATCAATCACCTTTGATTTTTAGCCAGTTGAAAATCCAATAAAAGCCTAAAATTTCAACGGTCGCCAAATCCAACCATACTAGTTTCATATTGTCCGAAATTTTGATACGAACTCAAAGGAAGAAACCGCGAATTAATCGAAGTTCATATACGGAAGTTATTCAAGTTATAAGAATATTATGGAAATGAAATAGAAAACCATGTACACATATATTGATAATAAAATAAAACACGTTAGTTACTCACATTAAGAATTTTGAAGACTGCTCATGTTTCTAAATTCTGGAGAATCAATGAAAAAAGGGACATGATGGCTCACACATGGAGGAAGGAGGTTTTAGGAAATGGATTTGTAAGCAAATGGAAAAGATTTGGCTTCATGAAAATAAGTTGCTCGCATTTATTTGTTTGTTTTTCGAAGAGAAAGAAAACTTTAGGCAAAAAAAAAATGGAAGCACGTTTTGGAAATGGAAAGTTAGTGGAAGAGATTTATGAAATAGGAAATGAATTAGGGTAAAGCATGTTTGGAAATTAGAATATGAAAGGGAAGGATACAAGAAGATGTAAATTTGCAAAATAAAAAGAGCCTAACATGCAGGTAATTAACAAAAGAAGAAAGACACATGTTGGAATTTAATAAGACATGCTTCGTGGCAAGCAAATCTTTTGGTATATAATTTCAAACACATGCTACCTCAATTACTTTCATCAACACACATGAACATTTCAAGGCAAGGCCCGCGTGTAAATAAATAAAACTTAGTGGAAAACCAAAAGAGGCATGTATTTAATAAAAGAAAGTAATAATAAAATAAACAGAAGCGACGATTTAAATTTGAGAATGTAAACTGTACGTAGAAATCACAAATCTAATGTACTAAAAAAACAGTTCATTTTAACATATTTTATTAACCCTAATACGCTCAAATTTACATACATATATGTATTTTTATGTAGTGCACAGTAAATAAAATTAAACACTACAATTAACATAATGAGAACCGCCACCCCACAGATTAAAAATGAGCCGAGACTCCAAAGTCAAATTTGAAATGAAATAAATCTCCTATGTAAATATGCTAACTATTCTAAATCAAAAATTTAACCAAAACATCAAGTTGTTTTCTTACCATTTTATTATTGTTATTTTTTTATAAATTAAATTCAAATTAAGTTTGAATATTTAGGTAAATCAAATATTCCAACTAGAAACATACAATAAAATTCAATTCTTTGTTTTAATGAAATTAAATTTACATTCACAAATGAAATATTCACTTTATTTGATAAGAGTATTCTTTTCAAGAAACCATCCTTTTCTTTTATTTTTATTGAAATATATTTCTTTTTATTACACATTAATTTACAATTAACACCTCCACCTTTAAAACCAACTTATATTTAAAGATCATCCCATTAAAGAGTCACAAAAATAATACTTCGTACAACAATGTCGTTTCTTTATCAATTAATTTCCAATTATCATTATATTTATAACAAATTTAAGTACTCACAATTTAAACGTAATATTTCTCATTGAAATTCTCAATATATTTTTAACACAAAACATATGTTGCACATATCATTGATTAATTACCATTTACTTCTATCTCTTATTAATGGCAAGATATAATTACTATTAATTACAATAATTAAATCTCAAAACATACCCTAATACAGCGAAGATAATTAATCCAATTGTTTCCTTTGAAATCCAATTTTCCATGTTATACCCAATATCTATATACTAAATTAATTCCAACATTTAATTACAATTGTAATAAAACCCGTTCATTATATATTTAAATTCTAGACAAATCCTTTTATATTGATTTACATTTTTATTATCAAATCAACTATTCCCTTATGCAATTGATTAACATATGTTTTCATTTTATTACGCTCACCACTCAACAGTTAACATTTCTTCTTATATCAATTGTAATATTTCAATTACATTAATTCCCCATTAATTACCAAATAAATTTCTAACGAATTTAATAATAAGATAATAAATAAAACAATGGTTATCCGTTAATAATCCGTATCTATTAAATTATTGTTTACAAACAAAGGTTAATAAATTTACGTACAAAATAACTGATTTCATACTCCATATTAAAACAAATTGCAAATAATAACATAAGATTATATCAATTTATACATCATTTATTCTATTCCTTATTAACCTTTACTATTTAAATTGATTGAAATTACGTTAACAAAGTATAGTAGTCAGTTACAATCAATCAATATTATAAAATTATATGTTAATACGTGTTACCATCTTTTATCTCATTAAAATTAGTTGTTTTAAGATTTATCTCAAGGTCAAAATTTATAATCTAATAAGATTCAATTTGATAAATCATAAATTTTAATTTCTGACAATATTAAAGTCCAAAACCTTATTAAATTTAATATTTTTAACTATCAAAAATTTGGGTTGTTACAGTATCCCCCACTCAAAACTTTTCGTCCTCGAAAAGGAACATGAAGGAATCGAGGAATTTGAAATATTTTATTCAAAATGATCAATTTATAAATAATTTCACTTACATATTTAAGTTTAATATAAATTTGAAAATAACTCAACTTCCACGAAAAAATTTCGACAACATCTCCTTTGTGTGGTTAGGTCTAGAGATATAATAATATCAATAGTAAACGTATTTATATATATCATATCTAAAAAATAAATATCCCAAACCATGGGATAACAATAAAATATCGCTATAAAACCGTAATCCAAAAACATACCTATTTGTTGGGAAAACAACTTTATTTATGAAACCAAAAGCAGTAACTATTGCTTCCATAAACCTGTATTTCACTTGTGTTATCCAAAATAGTGAGAATCGTGTATTAGAGAGATATTTAAGTTGTTTCAATTTACAAGAAAAGCAAATCAACATAAAACATATTCAAATAAACAATGCAACCATTTATGCAACTAAAGAATCCATCATACATCCCTAGCAACCAAAACCAATGGTTTGTTTAGTTCAGAAACTTCATGCAAGGCGATGAATAAATTATCAAGTGCACTCTATGCTCAACAGCCTTAATATATTAGCCAGACAGCCTCAACAACTAGAAGTATTCTTTCCCAAACTTATCATCAACCAAACAACAAGAATTTTAGATTAATTTAAATTTATACGATTGGTTCTTTTCATCATTTACCTTTTCATTCATTTATCTATATAAAGATCAATCACTCACATAATTTGGTTTCCATTAAATATTTAATCCATTGATGAATCGTTTCAAAAATATTACTCAAGCTTCTACTGCCCTACTTATTTTTATAACTTAATTCGGTTATTGAATAAACATTTACGTTTTTGGTATTCGCCCTTGAAGAGAAAAGAAATATTTCAACGTATATAAAAATTCAGTTAAAATATTTAACCCCATTCACTTAGTAAAAATATAAGATATATTTAAACATCCTCATTACATTATGAAAAGATTTTTCAGAAGTCTAAAACAATGTCAGAAATTTATATCAAAACATTATAATAAGCTTTAAAATAAAGTTCCTTAAATTCGATAATTTATTAGACTCGTTATTTTTAAAATAAGTATAAACTGAAGATTATTAAACTGAACTAATAGTATATTCAAATCTTACATTAAATTTCTAAATCAAAATACAAAATTTCATATCTTCGTAATTAATTATACATATTTTTTTAAATTGAATATTCAAATCATGGAAAAACATTAATTATGTTTTAATATAAAAATTCAAACAGTAAATAAACCAATAAATTTATTATTAATACTTCGAAATCAATTAAATATTCCAAACTATGCTTGCAAAATAGAGATTCAAATTTATTTGTCAAGTATATTACTATAAATAAACTTCGCAAATCAATTTTTTTCCATTTATGTAATATCTTTAAATTATACATTCAAAGAAACTTATGTAAATTTTACTTGAAATATTCATTTGCAAAGAAATCATCTTTAATACTTTAATACTTTTCAAAAATTTATTTGTAAAATTTCTTGCTTTATTTATAAATACCATTTAAATATTTTAAATAACATCTTTATAAATTTATGTAAACTATTTGAAAATAATTATTTACATCATTACTTATATTTACAAAGAAGCTATTGAAAACCTTAAATCCATTATTTATAAATTTATTAGTTTTATCTCAAGATACTTTTCAAACATTATTAATAAATCAGTAATCATTTACTTTAGATATGTTTTATTGAATTAATAATTTCTCACAATATTTACAACACCAATAAACCATGTTGTACATAAATAGATAATATTTTAAACATTTTAATGTATTTAGAAAAGAAAAAAATGACCAAAATATCCTTTATATAATACTTTATCAAAATACTTTTATAACTCGATGTCTTAACAGGCTTATCCTCGTTCTTGCAGACTTTGGCCATGCGTTGATCTGGCATAAGGCAAGAATTCTCCAAGTGCTTAGTAGACCTGTTTCAAAACCCAATGAAAATACTTAAAAATAGGTATGAGAAGTACCGCTCAAAATCCAATGTCAAATGATGATAATACGATAGCAGCGGCCCGCTGCAGATCTAATATTTACGCAATGGACACAAAATTTTCCCGAAGATCCTACTACCTTTCAGATTCCAGAAAATGTCATAGCCAGTTTCATAAACAAGGGACCATCCACCCCTGCTGCAGTGGTACGCTGCTGATTCAATGATTTACACAATGGATGCACTTCCCTCCCGGAAGATACATGAACCACAGATCCTAAGATTGAAAGCGCCTCCATTGGGTAAACTAAAGAACCATCTGCCCTGGAAAAAAAATCGAGGAACTCATGAGATTAAGTCTGAACAACCATATCAATTCAAATCCATTTCTGAATTCACCCAAGTCCATTGGGGTTTATCTGTCGAATCCATTCTTGGATTCCCCAAGTCCATCTGGGTCGAAGCATATCACTAGACTTCTTCACGGAGGGTACTTCTCGCACCTCTTACTTTAAAATATAATATACCATATATAGTACGCTTTCATAATCATAGCTTCAAATATCATACTTATATAAACTCTATTATATATAAGATTTCATTTTTAGACAAAGTACTATCAAAATCAATAATCTCGAATATATCAAATCATTCTTATATAAATTCCGTTATATATAAGATTTCTTTTCAGATCGAATACCTTCTAAAATTAATAGTTTCAAAATCACTTATACTTATATAAAGTCCACCTTATACAAGAATCAAAAAATTTCCAAATCAATTTCGCTGTATGAAAGGCCATATTGGATTGAACATCTTTGCATTTCAAAAGGTTTAAAATTAGAATAATTTTGTATATAAAATCGTTTTTGTGAAATAGTTTTGTATATGAAATGGTTGTGTAAAATAGTTTGTAAATAAAATACTTTGTAAATAAAATAGTTTTGTTATAAAATAGTTCATAGATAGTATTGTAATAAAATAGCTTAAATGAAAATAGTTTTGTAAAATGGTTTTAAATCAATGGTAGTTTGCATAAAAGAAAATTCCAATTTAAATTACAAAGATATCCAACCCAGTAACTTTCAATTTCATCTCCAAAGCATATCAATAATATTGAACATAAGATGTACATATGTCATTATTCCGCAAAATCACATTCGACCGCTTGCTCGACTACACAAGTTCGCTTTCGAATTAGTATTGTCCATTCAACTTCCTTGATGCGAACTTCGATATGATTTCTTGACCAGAAATCATCAATCTCCTTGCATAGCCATATACTATGATACAGAATTCTAGAATCAAACCAAAAATCCATATCAAATATTCGCCATCAAGAATAGAATGAAAAATCCTAACACGAAGTGATGTAATTCACACAGAAATTGTGTATTCAAATCCGGATCAAATTAATTTTTCGAATAAAATAATATACGTCCAACTTATGTAATTCTTACAATTTGTTGCATCACAATTTCATTTCAATTAAATTCATTTTTCATCTCATCGATTAACACAAATATCACTTCATACTTTTATATTTGTTTCATAGAATTTCTCCATTTAATATACACATTAATATATCCATTCTCATAATATTGCTTATATTTCTCTTTAACTTAAATTACATTCATTCATATGTAACATTTCTCATTTAATACAATATTTATTTGCAAATCATTTCATAAGGAATTTTCTTACGTTTATAACCAAACTTAATTCCTTTTTATAAGACATTGTTCGAGTTTAAAGTTATCACAACTTTATTTATAACCATTTATTGCAACATCTATTTATTTCATAACAATTTACAACTCATGGCTTTATTTGAAATCATTTCACTTTTAATTCATATTTGCTTATTCCATTTAGTTTCACCTTTACTTTTCAATTTATTTAAGACACGTTTCATAGATGTTAATTAAGTTTATAAACATATTTTTCCAATTTAATCACATTTACAACATTTCCTTAATTACAATTTCAATTTAAAGATCCTAAGGCTTAAAGTTCACACTTGTACATTACATGCTAAGAATGTATACCCCAATTCTATTCATTTACTAATATAACAAATTAAACCTTGTTTTACTTGATTTCAAATTCAACTATATAATTCAACCTAATTATCAAGTTTCACTCATGTATTAATTCAAAAGGTTTTGATTATCCAAAATATCCAAATGTTCCATTTTTTCAATAGTTGAAACTACATGTTAACAAACAACAAAATTCGCAACAACATTTCAACTTCATAAACAAATATCTTAATTATTCATTTTATTCTCTTTAATACACCATTGTTAAACTAGAGTTTAGTCCATTAATTCAATCAACAATAATTAACCAATGTTTATAATTTGATTAAATACAACAAGTAAAAAAATGATCTTAATTAAATATTACCATTTCATAAATCAAACACATTACAAATAACTATATTAGTCATAAAATTTTATTCTTTTATATATATCATATAATATTAGGAAAAATAATTACATTTCAAAATTTATATGAAACATTTTTGTAACATTAACAAATACACGCTCTCGTATATACACTTAGATAACTCATTCTAGGGTATCACTACTTATCCCTAATGAGTTAACCCCAACAGGCTAAGGTATGTCTAAACCAAAGCTCTGATACCATCTGTAACGACCCATCCTTTTGGACGGTTCAAATCGACAATAAACCACCATGTTAGACTCAAACCATTCAAAAGAATGGATTGTTAATGGGGTAAATAAGAAAAAAAAGAAAAGGAAAAAACAAAATACAGAATCTTGCAGTGGAATGACAAAATATAATATTCAAATAAACAGCTTATGAAGCTGTTTTACAAATAACATTTAATTACACTTTTACAAATTCAAATCATAGTTATACATATATCATAAATAAACAAATAATGTAGCGGAACACAGAATGTAGTGGAATAATAAATAGCAATAATATACTGAATCTTCGTCTTCGTCTTCGTCCACCAGAAAATAGTCTTCAATGCTGAAAAACTCAGGCTGACCCGAGCATAATGAAAAACAATACACTCGAGTCAGAACTAAAAATTCCTTTGTAAGTCAAATCAATCTCAAATAAAAATATGAGTGCAATGGCTTCAGAGATGTTACGGGATTTTTCATCTCCTATCAAGTGTACAACCTGAGTGTAATAACTTACGGGATTTCAAAATAATTCGAAATTCCAATTTTAACCACTTTACTTAAAATAAGTTCGAAGTTTAAATTAAAAAATTAACCTCTTTAAATAATTCAGTTTCAGTCGATAATCCAAATTCAATAAATTGTATGGGTATATATCATTTCAACCCATAATTTATGTCTTAATTATCCAATTCAAAAATGATTCAGAGGACCATTTAAATGATGTCAATAATTTACAAGGTGATAATAGGGACATATTAAAATAAATAAACAACCATACATCCAACATATCAATCAATAAGCATCCATTTCAAACAACATCCAAATAAACCAATATATTTCAACATATAATAGTTATCAATATTATAACGACCCGCCATTCATTCCACAGAATGATGCATCATTATTAAGAAAGAAAGGGATAGAAAACATAAAAGATAGAGAAGAAAGAAAGAAACATCAGAATCTCAACAGCGGAACGAATAAATTATATTAATCGCATAAGATATTACATAATATACAACATCTATCAGAGTTACACAGCTTATACAACACATACTAGACAGTTATAAACACTTGTCTAGTAATTACATCTCAATATACAACATAGAGAAACAAACATAGCAGACCACTGTTAATATCTATAATGCTGAAGCCTCCTGCTCCATTGCTCCTCCACAATTCGTCAAAGCTAACTGAATCCCTTAGCTACTCGTAAAAATTTGAGTACCCAAGAGTTTAAGAAAACAGAAGATAAACTCCGTGTCAGACATGGGTCTGGTGTGAGTAACAGGTTAAAGTTTCTTAACTTGAGAAAAACCTTTGAAAGAAAAGGTATCACGTAAGACTCCCCACACATAAACATGGGTAAGTTTTTACCTTACGCAACGAAAACATTTGATAGGAAATCCGGTGATATTATAATAGGGTCTAGGGTTTTCAAATAAATAAGAAATAGCCGAAATTGTTACATTTATTAAATTCCAGCATACATAGGTTTACATCAAATCCGAGGGAACTTATTGGAGATTGGATTCCACACAATGGCAGGGCTACTGGGGTACCGCCCGCCACAGTAGCTGTGACACCCCACATCTATGCTCACAATAACAAAGGTTATTATAAGGAATAACGTCTGCTATTGCGAAGAATAAGGCTTGTTAGAAGCGACCATCCGTAAGTTATGTCTTAGACGAGTATTGATTACATCGATAGGAGTTGTGTGAATTACTCCCAAAGATATATATATTCAATCCAAATCTAAAACGGAACTACGGTGGCTTAAGAAAAATTTAGAACAACTCATAATAACAACAACACAGATAAGTACAATCACATCAGAACAGAAATACGGATATATAGCGGAAGAGAAGTCTGGATACATGCTACAACAATCCATGGTTCACATGAACCAAATGTACATATACATAACCATCAATACATACATGAGATGAGAGTCAATACACTAAAAGTAACCCTCGAAGTCTAGACAAAAGATGACGTGAAATCCCAAAAGCTGAAGCGGCAACTGAATCAAAGATAGCGATTATCCTGAAATAACTCGATCTGACCCGAGTATTATTTAAAAGAAAATAATAAATGGATCAGTCTAATTTAAACTTAGAAGTGAATGCGTCATAAACAACATCATAGCAAAACAATAATAGTCTCGAATGAGACTATTTAACATAAGTAATCAACATAATTTAAATGAAGAAATTTCATTAAACTCCATCAAAATCAACTTTCAAATTCATAACTGAATTCAAAACAGCAATTCACAAAATCTAGAAATCAAAAATAGATAACTAGAAAATCAACATAAAAGTGGATCGATCCCAGCATATGGCGAGTCCAAGCTACGACGCACGTGCATCAACATATAGCCGAAGCCTACCAAGTACTGTCATCATAATTTTTGGCGCCCAACAAATGACCCGAAGGTCTAACATATGACCCGAAGGTCTAGAACTGGTAATTGACCCGAAGGTCTATCATAGTGGCTCGAAAGCCCAACAAAATCATCAAACAACAATTCCACAGCAAATATTTCAGTTAACGAGTCCGGAATTAACCGAATTAGTAAAAGTGTGGTTCCATATTCTGCACTTTTGCTAAATCGTTTAAATCTCTTCATAGTTTCCTTGAAAGTGCAAAATTGTGTATTTTATATAAATAAAATTTACATTCTCAAACAGACAAGTTCGGAATTAAGCGAATCAGTAAAAGTAAGGGTTTATAGTCCTTAATTTTGCTGAAGCATTTAAATCGCTTCCTAATTCTTTTGAAAGCGTAAACTCTGAAATTTTTGGAAACAATTTCATTTTAAAGCGATTTTAAAAGCATGTGATTAAAACAGCAACATCTATAGCAATTTCGATAAAGAAATTGCGCTTCATAAAACACCGTAAAAATGGATATCAAATCAGCATTGCGGGATAGCCGCTTGAAAATTCACTTTAAATTGACGGTTACTGAAGTCAAAACGACAGTAATTTTTTATTCGTCAAAAATCTCATCAAAACAACACGTTTCAAAAAATATCACCGGAGTAAAAATTCCGTTATAAAAATAACGGCGCAAAATACATTACATAACCAAACACCCGTTCAAAATAAACTTTACATTGGACTGCGCAACTGATATAAAATATTTAAAATATTAGGTAGTCTGGGCAATAACATTCTAACCGTTGCTACCACAACATGCATGTACCAAAATAATGTAAATTTAAGTGACCTGTACACATTTTAGTGAATGCAATTACTGATCTTTGAACAAAATCAAAAATGAATAGACCACCTACTCATATTCACACAATGCATGTTTACACGAAAATGAAATTTTAAGGATGAAGTGACCTGGCAATACCTTGTGTACTACCATTCACAATAAGACCATAATACAATGTGCACGCAATGGAATATACTGCCTAGCCCATTTACATGCACTCGAAAACGATATGCAAACTTGATAACACGCACATACAAAATGAAGTAAAAATAGATGACCTTTGGTGCGAATGAATATTGGTATCCATCTCTGTAATGCATTTTTAAAAGAGACTAAATGTTAGATTGACCTGGCTACTGGACACTGCTATCTTGCACAAAAAAACATTTACATGCATGCGTACGTGACCAAAATGCAAGCATACGTGACCAAAATACAAGCATATGTGACCAAAATATTAGCATATGTGACCAAAATATAAAACCTGGCTATGCAAACTTTTATTTGCATGTAGTTGGACCCTCAAATGCACGAAAAGAAAAAAACTGGGCACAAAAGGTTTCATGCACGAAAACTTAAATAAGAATGACCTGGAACTTGATATATTTGCACGCGACTTTCACAACGTACTGGATAAATTTCAAAACATATTTGCACGTATTTAATGAAAAAAAATGGACAGAGCAATGCAGTTTTTCACGCATGCATACCTAAACAAAACTACTTGTACTCATTGCACGCAAGAAAAAAGAAAATCAAATACCAGGGCGATATAATTCGCACACAAGAATTAAATGGTAAATAAATTAGAAGTGTGAGGTTTTTACACTGACCTTAGATTTGCTTCGAAATCAGTTTGCAACAAGGATTCAACAGAGAGCAAAATTATCTGACTGCCAATTAAGCTTTCACCGAGCTTCTGAAAATGAGCAAAAAATGTTGCAGAGTTCTCTTTTTTTTTTCAATATTGTGAACAAGTCAATGAAAGATGTGTGTTGGCTACAATATGGTACATATGCATTAAAGAGAGAAACGTGCTCTTCAGAAGGAAAGGACATAGCTAGCAAAATGATGATGGCAGTAAAATAAAGTGTTCATACTTGCTTTAGAAATTGGTGACAGCAAACGTTCAATTTTTTCTTTCCAAATAATTGACAGCAGGCATAAAGTGTTCACATTGGCTTTGAAAATGGACCATTCATTTTCACACGTGAAGGCAAAATGCAAGTCATTTACAATGTGCACCATACAACTGAATTTGCAACATGATTTGCAATTATTATTATTTTCAAATCAAATTTTAAAATTTCTATTTTAAATTTTTATTTTGACGGTAATAAAATCATGGTTGTTACAAACTCCCTCTCTTATAAAAATTGTGTCCCTGCAATTTTCATACTTGAAGTTATTTATAACACAAATAATTCATCATAACAAAGATTAAAATAGAAAAGATGGATTCAGAATGCTCACCCCCGCCCGAAGAGGAGAGAAAACCGAGATAAGAACGCTCGATGAATTCTTTTGTTTCCCAAGTGCAATCTTTGGGGTTTGCGGACCATTGAATTTTCACAAGCGGGACTTCTTTATTCCAAAGGGGTTTAACCTCTGAAGCTAGCACACGAATAGGATTTTGCACCATAGACAGGTCGTGTGAGATCTCAAGATCTTATAGCATATGAGGATCAATAATAAAATCCGAATCTCGAAGGCATCGACGAAGCTAGGATACATGAAATACGTCATGAATTCCCAAAACTGAATAGGTAGTGATACACGATATGCAACAGGGACAATGCATTCCGTAATAGGAAATGGTCCAATATATCGAGAAGCCAATTTCCCGAAGCTACTAAAACGGACCATATCCTTCATCGGAGAAACACGAATGAATACGCGATCGCTAACAGAAAATTCTAAAAGTTTCCTACGATGATCGGCATACGATTTCTGCCTATTCTGAGCCTCTTTCATATACTGTCTAATAATATCAATCTTCACAGAAGATTCACGAATATAATCGGGGCTGAGAACTAACTTTTCCCCAGATTCCAACCAACAAGATGGTGATCGACACGGTCTTCCGTAAAGAGTTTCGAAAGGAGCCATACCGATATTGGATTGGAAACTGTTATTATAAGAAATTTCAACAAGAGATAAGTGGTCTTTCCAACTACCACCAAAATCAAGAATACAAGCGCGAAGGAGATCTTCTAAGACTTGATTCATCCTTTCAGTCTGACCATCAGACTGTGGATGATAAGCTGTACTGAGATTGAGCTTAGTGCCCAAAGCTTTCTAAAGGCTCTGCCAGAAACCACTAGTAAAAAACGGATCTCTGTCACTAACAATGGAACTAGGAACTCCATGAAGTCGAACGATGTTAACCTCCACGAAAAACTCACTGAGAAGAAAAACTCAGGCAAATCGTCATCATTGCTCCATGAAAGTTTGTTGAAGTAACCTCTTTGAAGACCAAAAGTTTATCAGAAATTATGGCTCCTGGTAGGAAGAGTAGATCTGTCAGATCCGGGAGTGCAAATGAAGGAACCTCCACTTCTCCGACACCAAATCAGGCAATTCCAACTGTTGGAGTTACAAGGGCAGAATTGGACGCTGTAATTCTAGGGTTAAATCAGCAGTTGAATGCTCAGAATGCGCAGTTGGAGGCTCAAAATATACAAAATGCTTTAATCTTGAATAGGCTGAATGATTTGCTTGGGACTAACCGTCAACCAGTGAATAATAAGACAACCTTTGCCGAAGATGCCCGTGACTCCCAAGAGAAAGGTATTCCTCAAAGAGCAGAAGGCACCGCCACAGGGGCACCTCCCCAAGCTGAAGGTTCAAGGCCACAGCCAACCTTTCGAACTTCCGAAAGAGCAGCTGACATCTGCCAGGAGAGGCCTCCGAATGATGAGGAGTACCTATCAGGGATGATTCGCTCAATTATGAAAGAAAGTATGCAGAGGCAAGAAGACGAAAAGGATTGGGGGTTTGCCCCGAGCAAAACTCCATTCACCGAAAAGATCTTAAAGGCAGAGTTTCCCAAGAATTTTGTACCTCCTACTATCCCGGCCTATCAAGGGATTAGCGACCCCAACCAATTCCTATACAGATACGATTGGCATATGACTGGGGCACGAGCATCAGATGAGATTAAATGTCGATACTTTCCTATGTATTTGGAAGGGGTTGCTTTGCTTTGGTTCACCAAGCTACCGGTTCGATCCATAGATCAATTTTCCGATTTAACCCGAAAATTTAAAGAACAATTCAGGTTGTATGCATCAAAGGCGAAAGATATAATGTCACTGTCCGGCCTTGAACAAGCACCTGGAGAATCCATCAAGTCTTTTTTGAACCGTTTCAACATAGCTCTGGCTGAGGTAGATAACGCGGAGCCCCGAATGATCTTAACATACTTAATGCGAGCCATCAACAGATCAAGCGAGTTTGGAAGATGGCTGAAAATGAAAGAACCTAATTCACTTGAGAAGTTCTATAAAAAGGCCGACGAATTCATGCGGCTAGAAATCCTCTCAGGGCCATCTAAGATAATTATAGTTGAAGTCAAAGATAACAATGATGCTTCTAACAGAGAAGGGTCCGGAAGCCAGAAAAGGGAAAACGACGGAGGAAAGAAGCAGGGAAATGAGAAGAAACCTCGCCGCTTTGATCCTTCAAGTTTTACCCTCCTTACTGATACACCGGAAAGGATTTACCTGGCAACGAAGGATGTCATCAAGTATCCCAAACCACCTGAGATGAGTAGAGGTGCACAAGATAACGGAAAATTCTGTCGATTCCACAATCTGCCCGGTCACGACACTGACCAGTGCCGCCAATTAAAAAATGTGATTGAAGAGTTGCTGAAACAGAATAAACTGCAACAATATGTGAAGAAAGACAGAAATGACCCAACCTCATCCGCTCAGGGGTGCAACGTCCTGCGAATCAATCCGGCTCACGCGACAAAACTGCAGAGCAGGAGTCCGAGAAACTTGTCATAAATTGACATATGGATCAAAAACGATGAATCCTCCGGGATCTTAGAACAGCATTTATTTGCATACGTGCCTTGCTTAATTTCATTGTTTGAACTTGTAAAACGATGATGGATGTATAATTCTTGCGCTGTGAACCATTGTAAAACTGATTCGAATTTCAGAACTATAAACTTTGTGTTCTTTACTATTGCTTATTTTATTTCGATATGTAAGATACTCTGAATGTATTATTAAAATGTCGATTTAAATTTGCAGGCAATCAAAGTAAAGCCTGTCCATTCAGCGTATCATAAGGCTAAGCGATTCTCATGAACCACGACATAAGCAAATCACAAGTTGCAAAAGCTCCAAACTCAAAGAAGTGCTATTTGCAAACAATTGAGGATTCCACTAAAACGGGCACTTTCTGAACAAGAAAGTTCCAGACTCTTGCCCCGTGGTTTCACTCGGTAATATAGCACTCTCTTTGAGCAAAAAGGAATAACTTGCAAAAGAAAGGGGCATATACCCGAAGTGATAACAAGGAATCGCTAAGAAGCACATGGTAGAAAGACACAAATGCTTCTCTTCGGAGACCAAATGCTTCTCTTCGGAGACCAAATGCTTTTCTTCGGAGAACAAATGCTTCTCTTCGGAGACCAAATGCTTCTCTTCGGAGACCAAATGCTTCTCTTTGGAGACCAAATGCTACTCTTCGGAGCCTAAAGCCCTCTTCGGAGGCACAACTCTTTGGAGGATAAAGACCTTTCATGAGGCATATGCCGCAAAAAAGAAAGTTCTCTACTCAACAAAAAAGATTGGGGGAGTCATGACCCTCCAACCATGAGAGAGTAACTTCCAGGCAATGAAAGCCCTCTTCGGAGGCCCATTTCACCAGGAGTTGAAGTGTTACAACCGCTCTTCGGAATTTCACTTCACCAGAGTTGAAATGTAAAACAAAATAAAAACCTCTTCGGAGGCACACGTTTCACCAAGATTGAAGTAAAACTTCCAAGTGTTGAAACGTGAAAAAGTCTTCCTCAGAGGTGCAACTTTTCAAAGAAACAAAAATCAAGAAGCCCTTCACTGTGGCAAATAAAAAAAATTCCTCATTAAAAGCACACTTTAACTTTCAAAGGAAGAGTGAACTACTTGTTCTAGAAAATTCTCTTCCTCAAAAAGAAGTTGAAGTGTCTTACAAATACCCGCTTTACCACATAGAAGATTTCATTCAATAAGATGTGTATATGCACAAAATAAAGAGTGATATCTTCGAAAGTTGAAGCATAGAAACTTATTTGTGCTCTATTTTTTAATGAAATCATATTCCCCCAAATGTGGAATAATTATTCTCTAAAAAATAAAAGCACAAGTTCCTCATAAAATGAAATATAACAATGGGCTTATGGTATAGGGGAAGCATGGCATAACTACATCGGTAAAATTGCGCTCGAACAATATATATACCACAAGCTCACTGCAATATCGAACAAAGAAACTTGTACAAAAATGAATAGTAAATGCATTCTCAGATATAGACAGAAGTTTATACAAAGAAAAAGAATCATTTTATTCAACACTATTTTATATACAGGTACAGGTTCCAACAAAAGAAAAGCGGGGGGCCGGTACCCGCACAATTTCCGGTCATTGCATGCAAAAAAGGCAAAAAAGCGATATGAAAGCCACAGAACCAGAGCCATCATTTCTTCTTCCGCCCACCTTTCGAGCCCGCACCTGGCCGAATGACCAACTTTTTAGGTCGGCTTGTAAGGGTAGGGGATGAAGGAGAAAGAGGCTCGATCGGACTTTCTTCCGTCTCTTCTTCGCCAGTTAAAGATTCCTTCTTATTCTTCTTCTTGGAAACTCCCTGCTTCCCTCTCTTCTTGGAGGAAGGCCCACTCCCTGGAGAAAAAAGTTTGGATAACGGTTCAGCGTCGGAGCCAGTGGGTTCTGGCGTCCTCTCGCTTCCTTCAGTTTCTTTTCCTTTCGGATCTTGAGAAGCAACGGGATCATCTAAGCCGTGAAGGGCTTCTATTTGCTCTTCCTGTGACCCGGGTTGCGAGGCAGAAGGAGGAGTGACCTTAGGAAGCGGAGAAGGAATAATTGGAGGAGGAGAAGCCTGAACAATGCCCGACGTTTTCTCTGCAGAAGGAAAAAAGTTTAAGTCAGTAAAAAGCGGAGATAAAGGTTCGCCGAGAAGTAGTCAAAAAGCCCATCAAGTTCATAAGAAACAGATGAGCAGTCTAATTGGGCAAGATTGTCAGTAGGGTTACCTGCAGAAGTCGGTTCCCTGATGTCAACTTCGTAAGCCTGTGCCTCGGCACTCTCGCCGCCCTCATCTCCACCTTGTATGCTTGTAATATCAGTGGTGACTTTAGTAGGAGATGGCGAATGAGAGCTAGAACCGATAATATCAATTTCGGCTGAAGGAGAAGGTTGAATTGGAGTAGTTGAGGTGATTTTTCCTGAACATTCTCCTGCCGCTATTTCGGCTCTCAATCTTGCAAGCTGTTCTCTCCCCTTGGCAAGAGCGGCGCGGGCATCATCATCAAGATAATTCTCTTCAAGAGCCGACTCAGCATAGCCAGCGCCTTTACCACCGAGCATATCGAGTGCTGCCTCCCAAACTTCAGCTAGTGTAATTTCATACTTAGGGCCTAGAAAGGTGAGGCTACCACGCCCCAAAATGCTGCGCAGATAGAAATCAAATAATGTTGAGCTAATGTTGGCCTTCGTTGCCTCGTGAGAATCTTCAGCTGCAATTTTGCCGGCAACGGCCTCATCACGCTCCATTTCAGCTTTAGAAAGTTGAAGCTTCAGCATTTGAATCTCCGCCTCTTGGGAGTTGTTTTTCTTCTGAAGCTCTTCAATGTCAGCAACATAGCCCTCGCTAATTCTTTTCTGCACTTCGAGCCTATCTTCGGCATCCCTTTGGCTAGCATGGGCATCTCTCACTTGTTTGAGGAGCACTTCTTCTTTTTGAGAATAAGAAGTAGAGGAAGTAACAAGCTCTTGTTTCAGTTCTTCAACTTTTGATTCAAGCTCCTCGTTGTAAGAAGCAATCCTTCTCATCTCAGTGTCATGTTGCTCGAGCACCTTTTGCCATTCGGCTTTATCATTTTCCATGGTGAGCATGGCCTCTATGTTTGCACGATTAACCCTCTGAAGCTCGTCAACAAGTTTCTGCCAGTTTGACATCCTCTCAATGTCAAGCTTAACGGCGTCAAGGTTTCGTAACATGGCAGACTTGTCAATGGGGACCAAGTCAAGGTCAAACCTTGCTCCCTTCAGACACCATTGAGGAAATCGACTTTGCAGAGTGGCAGGACCCGGTCCAACTTGGAATTTGGGTCTGCTAATTATAGTTTGGATGTCTGACTTCCCGAGAGCGGGAGAGTCGGAAGGAATATCAAGCGAGGCAGGGGCGGTAACCTTTTCAGGAGTTATAGTGGTGTGCTTCTCACCATGTCGCGCTCGCTTGCTCGAATCTTCAACCACATGACCTTTTCCTCTGTCATCGTGGATTTTTCTTTTATGGGAATCGTCACCTCTCTGTGAAGAATCGTGGCGCTCTTCCCTCTCCCTTCTTTCGTAGCGCTCCTCTTGAGCCCTCTTCTCTTGAGCCTTTCGGGCAGCTCTTTCTTCATCAGATTCTCTGTAAGAGGGGAGGTAACGCCTATAATCATATTGGCTACGCCTCCTGTAGCGCTGGAAATCATCGTAGTATGAGCTGCTGCGCCCCATCGGAGAATCTGAAATAAAAAAAAGGGTAAGCTTTAGAAATCTTTAAAGTATAAGAAGATAAGTGCATAGAAGTGCTGAAAAATCCTAAGGTGTGCGTGACGTGCAAACTATACGCGCCGAACGACGAACCGCTCGACAGTCGGGGGGTAGTGACAGGCTTTGTAACTAATGGCAGTTCTTGTGCTAAAGGAGTTTGCTTAAGAGCAGAGGTCGTTTCGGCCGCCGAAGATATAATTTTAGCAGTGGTAGGGTCATCCTTGAAGAGTTCTTGAGAAGTGATTATTATGTCACTTAAACTCCCAAAAATATCAACTCCAAGATCAACGTTCTCATCAGTATGAGGAAGGGGCTTCTCTTCTTCAGTTATGGGAGCAAGTGCAGGCTTTTCGGACGGCTCCGCATCATCCCTTGGAGTAGAACATTTTAATAGTGAAGTTTCTATAGAGGTTCCTCCCCGCATGTGCTCTTTAGTAGAGACCGGGGCATCAGGAGTTTCCATCGGAGAATCGGGAACTTCAGTTGGAACTTCATGAGGCTGAGTGAAGCGAGAGGAATGAAGAAGCCCATATTGATGTAAAAATTCATCATTTAACAAAAACTTTATACTCCTCTCTTCTGCCGCCACGGCATTCAGTCTTTCAAAAATTTGCTTATAGCATGGATCTCTAGAGGGAGGAGGAACTGCTAAAACAAAAAAAAGAAGTGAAGTTAGCATTTAGCAACTCAGATTTCGAAAAGCTCAAGAATGGAGAAATAAGAACAGGAAATCTTACTTCCTACTCTCCAGATGGCATAAAACCCTGGAGGACAGCGAACAAAGAAAAACTGATTTAGAAATCCATGAACGCTTTCAGGAAGATCAGTGATGAGTTTGCGGTTTCGAGCACTCCTTATAACTACGATAGAGGGATGATCTTTAATTTTTGTGAATGAGCAGAAGTAGCAGATTTCCCCAAAGCTCGGTAATCGGTCCAAAACTCTCCTAAATAGCACACATAACCCCATCAGAATGGCATGGCCGTTGGGGTGCAATTGGAATGGAGAGATAGATAACCGAAGTAGGAACTGCTGAAGGAAGTCATTAAAAGGTGGGATGGCACCGCTCAAGCACATTTGGCGATTGACAGCAATAAAGCCAAGAGGGGGCCTATCCGCAGTATCATTTGGCCCCGGCAGTAAGGCATCAGCTTCGGCAATGCCAAACTGGATGCGCAATTGGTTAAACACCCGCTGATTCAGAGTTGTGGAAGTTCTCTCCGGAGGGTTATCCAATGGGTTAGCTATTGGGAAGACATCTTCAGCCTGGCCCATCGGTTCTTCTTGTTGAGAAGTCATTCTACACAAGCAACTGGATGTTCAAATGCGAAGGTGCACATTTCCTAAAAGTGTGAAGTGTTGTGCAGAACTAATGAAGATAAACAAGTAAATATAACTGAAGTTAAGCTAGTTGGCAATTGATCAATTATTAAATTTCAGGACTTGTTAATTTAAAGTTTCAGGTATAGTGTTAGTGCAAACCGGCCAATTTCAGTTGACTATTTCAACATTGCTTTAGCACTCTACTTGGATTCGTTGGTTTAAAGTACTTCATTCACGCAATCCATTTAAATTAATTATCTTCTATTGACTAATCTGTCATTAGATGTGGGCAATCAATGGCAGTATATTCGTCCCAATCTTCTGTGATTGTTGTATTAAACAGGTTGTATACTGGCAAATTGAAGCAATCTGTAAAACTAAAGTATGCAATAAAGTTTAACAGGTTAAAGTCCAGACAATTCAATATTCAGGCAGTTTATTTCAGCAATTCAAGTCAAAGACCGAGTCAGAATTATGCTTCAAAGTAGTACAATGTGATAACTCGTCCACGTTTTAAAGGTTATGAAGCAAGTTAAGCTAGGTTGTTTATGCTCCAAGACATTGATGCCTTGAGTCACTGGTTCTCTAAGTCGTAAGGCATAGTAATGGGAAAAGATTTTAGTTCGAGACAGTGAAATTCTCCAAGTCTTGTCTCGGCCACGACTCAAGACTTGTGTCGCTAGAATTGGTAGGTCGGTCCAGAGCTAACTCGTGGAGGTTATTGGGTCGTCCAAAATTGCTGAGTCGCATCCGAAGCAACGTTCCATCCTCTTCGGCCAATACGCCTTCCTACTCCTAACCCGTTAGCCATCTAACCCTTAACCCGTTGTCGTCTATACAACGAAATCCACCACTTTCTCAGTAAAACCTATTATTTCTCTGCACCAACAAATCGCCCAAGACAGATTCGAATCGTCTCAGGTCCATCGTACATCCAACACGTAGCTGAGCTCTCGTAAGCCGCAACAACATAGCTAATGACGATTGGAAATCAATCGCAGCTTGGCTCGAGAATGCAACGCGACACATGACGTTGGATTAGAATCAGAGGATGGGGATTCACGATTTAGCGGCAAACATGGTTGGATAAATATTGAATTCACTTACACAATGTAATAGCAAGGATAAGTCGTCGACTGATTAACTCGAAAACGCCTTCGAAGGTTCGGAGAAGTATTATGGCAGATGTGACTTAAGAGATAGGTAATGAGAAGAAGGAGGTAAGAGTGACGACTCAAGTCTTTTATAGCTGTGAGCAGTGAAAGTTGAATCGGCACACGAGACAGGATGAGTCGAAGCACACGACCTACGACTTAGGCATGTACTTCGAGGGGCAAGTGTTAACCTCGTTTTACTCAACGACTCATCTACTCAAGGACTAGACCGACTCATCTACTTAAGGAAGGTACCGACTCAACTGGTAGCGACTCAGTTAGCTGACGAGTTAAGGCTCAAGGCAACTTAGAGGGATAGGACGACTCAAGGGGTTAACGGTTCACAAGGCAGGCCGACTCAGTGCATTACCGACTCATCAAGACTATCACCTCAACGACTCAACAAGTCCACGACTCATCATAAGAAACGACTCAAGAGGATTGACGACCTAAGAAGATAAGTCCCTAAGTCGCTTCACCTATATACCGCTACCTGATAAGTCGTTAACGACTTAACGACTCATGACTCAGAATGACTCGTCCACGACTTAAAGCCATTGAGTCGTAGTCCATTGCCACAGTGCCTATGCCAATGAGGATTGACTAGTAAGCGACTCAGGACTTAGGTTAAAATCCAGCAAAGGAATGGGCCATGGAGAAACCAAGGGCTTGGTTCGATGAGTCGGCCACGACCTAATTTGACTCGACCACGAGTCAAGTATGAGTCGAACACGACTCACGACTCAGGGCTGAAAACTCCTATAAATACGTGGCCACCTCCAACATTCGGGGGGGGATTCATTTTTCAAGCGCCGTTACTCTGCTGCATTCCGAACTACTTCAACACTTAAAGCTTTTGAGATACAAAGAACGCCTCAAGGAACTTCACGAAGAATCATACATGTCCAACATGAGTTCAAAGACTTTGATCGACATTGAAGTTTAGGCTACTTGTTCTAAGTCACTTGTAACTCGAAGTGTGTTGTAATCAAAGTGTAATTGCTTCGACTTGTAATCAAATCGTCAATAAAGATATTCAAAGTGGACGTAGGCTCTCTCTTAAGCCGAACCACTATAAAATTGCTGTTGTTTACTGCTTTTCCGCTATTATCTGCTTATAATCTGTTCTCGAGTTATCGGGTGGTGCTTTCACAATTACACTTCATACACCGGGGTGTTAGCGTTCAAATCTTAGCGCTAACATTTTACTTCTTTAATAAAAAGTTTAGCCAACAAAGGAGCAGTCCGATTGGACTTGATAGGAATAAAATGGGCTGATTTGGTCAATCTTTCAACAATCACCCAAACACTAGTATGGACCGACCTCGAACGAGGTAGACCATCAATGAAGTCCATGGAAATTTGATCTCATTTCCATAATGGAATCTCAAGAGGCTGCAAAAAACCACTAGGACGCTGGTGTTCTGCTTTAACAAGTTGACAAGTCATGCAACGACTCACATAACTTGCAACATCATGCTTCATACCTTTCCAAAAGTATAAGCGTTTCATGTCAGCATACATCTTACTACTACCCGGATGAATAGTATACTTAGAACGATGACAGTCCTCAAGAATGTCATTTCTAAGATTAGAAACATTAGGCACGATCAACCTTCCCTTCTTCCGAATACAACCATGAATATCAATATCGAAATCCTTCATATCATCACTTCGGGATTCCGATTTACAACTCTGAATAAGATAAGAAATATCTGGATCTTGTTTCTGGGCATCGGCAATATGATCCAACAAACTAGGATGAGCTTCCATGCTAAATAAAAGCACGAGAGAATCAGAAACTGGACGGTCTCAAATATCACAATGAGATAAAGCTTTCAACATATTCCACTCTGCTAGCATCATGGAAACAATAACTTGTTGCTTGTGACTAAGCACATCAGCAACTCGATTACCCTTACCAGGGGTATACTGAATATCGAAATCGTATGAAACAAGAAATTCGAGCCAACGCTGTTGCCTCATATTAAGTTCTTTCTAAGTGAATAAATATTTCAGAGATTTGTGATCAGTGAAGAGAACAAAACGCTCGTCCAATAAATAATGTCGCCAAATCTTTAGAGCAAAGACTATAGCGGCTAACTCCAAATCATGGGTAGCATAACGACTCTCGTTAGGCTTTAGTTGTCTAGAAGCATAGGCAACTACTCTATCCTTTTGCATGAGAACAACACCGAGTCCATAACCACTGGCATCGATATGCACAACAAGATCATGATTCCCTTCGGGAACCACTAAGATAGGAGCATGAGTAAGGAGATCTTTTAACTTCATGAAAGAAATCTCACACTTATCAGACCAAATAAAAGGAACAGCTTTTCTCGTAAGAGTGATAAGCGGTAAAGCAATGTGAGAAAAGTCCTTAATGAATCGGCGATAATAACCCGCCAATCCAAGGAAACTACGGATCTTAGTAATGGTCTCGGGCCTCTTCCAATTCTGAATAGATTCGATCTTGGAAGGATCGATGGAAATACCATCGGAAGAAACAATATGACTGAGAAACTTCACCATATTCTCCCAAAAGTGACACTTGGAAAATTTGGCATAAAGCTGATGCTGACGAAGAGTGCTCAAAACAATCTCCAAATGCTAAATATGATCAGCTTCAGATTTGGAATGAATAAGAATATCATCAATAAAAATCAAAACGAACTTATCGAGATATTTTCGGAATATCCGATTCATAAGATCAACAAAATACGCTGGAGCGTTCGTCAAACTGAATGGCATAACAAGCCATTCGTAAGAACCATATCGAGTACGGAATGCAGTAAGAGGAATGCTATCTTCCGCAACTCGTAACTGATGAAAACCAGTAGCAAGATCGAGTTGAAAGAAAAGCTTAGCGCCACTCAATGATCGAACATGTCGTCGATCCTAGGTAATGGGTACCTATTTCTGATAGTGAGCTTGTTAAGCTTGAGATAATCAATGCAAATCCTAAGAGTACCATCTGGCTTCTTAACGAAGACAACGGCGGCGCCCCAAGGAGATGAGCTAGAATGAATAAATCGCTTGGCTTCCAATTCAGATAATTGTTGCTTGAGTTCTTCATTTTCCTTAGCAGACATTCTCGTGAGAGGACGACTGATAGAATGAGCACCAGAGATAAGATCAATATGGAACCTAATTGCCCTCTTCGGCGGCAAACTCAAAATAGGCTCAAAACTTTAGAAAAATCACAAACAACCAGAATATTAGCTATGGCATCCTCCGATTCGAAGGAAGAAATGAGTGCATTCGAAGTATGGTCCATGCTTCGAAATACAATAGATGACTGCTCTATAGCATCGGGATGCTTGAGATATAAAGTTCTCTCGGGACATAGGATTTGAACTTCATAACGGACGAGTCAATCCATCCCCAAAATCATATTAAAACCAAGATAATCCATAACATGCAGATTCGCATGAAAGGTAAAACCACATAGAATAATCTCAACATCAACACATAACAAATCGAGAGTAGTGGATCCACCAATAGGATTCACAATCCTTAAAGGGTCGCAAAGACTAACAACATCCAAATGAATAACATCAACAAGCTCCTTTGAAACGAATGAATGTGATGCACCCGTATCGAAAGGAACTCAAATTGAACGGCCATGAAATAAAATAAAACCTTCAAAAGGAGTAATACCTTTGGGCTTAGAAGAATGACCAGAAGCTTTAGCAATATTAAGCTTTCCAGATTTGAAACCCTTAGGAACAGTAGGACAATCAGAAACCGAATGACCCTCTTTCTTGCAATAACGACAAATGCGAGGCTTAGGACATCTACGAAAAAGATGATCCAAAGATCCACAATTATAGCACGCCCTCTGAATAGAAGGTGCGCTACTAGGCTAAGAACTAGAGGTAGCTTGCTTCTTCTTGTTGTTGGAAGAAGAATTAGGCCTATGAAATGGAAACCTCTTCTTATTGGGGTTTTTAAAAACCTTAACCTCATCACCACTATCACGTTCCTTTTCAACAGCTTCAAGGCAAAGAGCCGAATCAACAAGTTCCTAAAAAGGAAGCTTAAGCTGAAGCAAAAAAACTTTCTTCAAACCATCAACAAATCGAAGATTTTTCTTACGCGGAGTGTTAATGAACTCAACTCTGTATTTGGACAAGGCCTCGAAAGATGCAACATAATCAGAAACAGAGGACTTTCCTTGCTTCAACTCAAGGAAACTACGAGCAAGATTAGCCTTTTCTGATTCAGGAACGAACTTAAGTTCGAAACATTTCTTAAACTGAATCCATGAGAGAGAGTACTCATCAACTTCCACAACAAAAAGCTCATACCAATCAAGTGCACGCTCTTGCAACATGCTAGATGCCACGAGAACGCGATGATGATCAGAAAGATCCATCCGAGAAAATATGCGCTCACAAGTGCGCAACTAATTCTGAACCTCCAATACACTTTTCGATCTCCTGAAAGGCTTGCCTCCAAGGTGGGAATAGTCACTACACATGCGGACGAAGGCAGACTTGTGAGAAGGATCTGCGGGAGTAGCAATAGAAGGCTGAGTACCCCAACATAGCTACATAAACTGATCAGCTGACATATAGACTCCGTCCGGATGAGAACCACTAGACGGGCCTGCAGAAGAACGCTTCCCTCTATCTCTTCCAACCATAGGCTGAGAGACAAGAGAAGGTAAGGATTAGTTAAAACAATACAAGATTGATAAGAAATTTAACAAATGGAATACTACGGAATATGAGATTTATTCCTAGACATACTCCAAAATGTTAAAGTGGAAGGAATAGATTAGAAAGGCACGAATGAAAGCCTTGAATAGTTGTAACGCATGTTCTATTCTACTTCTGTTCTGTGTTTATTACAATTTGTTCTAAATTTCATCTCTGATACCAAGCTGTGACGCCCCACCTCTACGCTCACAATAACAAATGTTATTATAAGGAATAATGTCTGTTATTGCGAAGAATAAGGCTTGTTAGAAGCGACCATCCGTAAGTTATGCCTTAGACGAGTATTGATTACATCGATATGAGTTGTGTGAATTACTTCCAAAGATATATATTCAATCCAAATCTAAAACGAAACTATGGTGGCTTATGAAAAATTCAGAACAACTCATAACAACAACAACATAGACAAGTACAATCACATCAGAACAGAAATATCAGATATATAGCGAAAGACAAGTCTGGCTACATGCTACAACAATTGACGGTTCACATGAACCAAATGTACATATACATATCCATCAATACATACATGAGATGAGAGTCAATACACCAAAAGTAACCATCGAAGTCTAGACAAAAGATGATGTGAAATCCCAAAAGCTAAAGCGGCAACTGAATCAAAGATAGCGATTATCCTGAAATAACTCAGTCTGACCCGAGTATTATTTAAAATAAAATAATAAATGGATCAGTCTAATTTAAACTTATAAGTGAATGCATCATAAACAACATCAAAGCAAAATAATCATTGTCTCGAATGAGACTATTCAACATAAGTAATCAACATAGTTTAAATGAAGAAATTTCATTAAACTCCATCAAAATCAACTTTCAAATTCATAATTGAATTCAAAACAGCTATTCACAAAATCTAGAAATCAAAAATAGATAACTAGAAAATCAACATAAAAGTGGATCGATCCCAACATATGGCGAGTCTAAGCAACGCCGCACGTGCATCAACATATGGCCGAAGCCTACCAAGTACTGTCATCATAATTTTTGGCGCCCAACAAATGACCCGAAGGTCCAACATATGACCCGAAGGTCAAGTACGGGTAATTGACCTGAAGGTCCATCATAGTGGCGCGAAAGCCGACCAAATCATCAAACAGCAATTCTACGGCAAATATTTCAATTAACGAGTCCAGAATTAACCGAATTAGTAAAAGCATGGTTCCATATTCTGCACTTTTGCTAAATTGTTTGAACCTCTTCATCGTTTTCTTGAATGCAAAATTGTGTATTTTATATAAATAAAATTTACGTTCTCAAATGGACAAGTCCGGAATTAAGCGAATCAATAAAATTAAGGGTTCATAGTTCTTAATTTTGCTGAAGCGTTCAAATCGCTTCCTCATTCTTTTGAAAGCGTGAACTCTGAAATTTTTGGAAACAATTTTATTTTAAAGCGATTTTAAAAACACGTGATTAAAACAGCAACATCTATAGCAATTTCAACAAAGAAATTGCGCTTCACAAAACACCGTGAAAACGGATATCAAATCAGCGTCGCGGGATAGCCGCTTGAAAATTCACTTTATATTGACGTTTACTGAAGTCAAAACGACGGTAATTTTTTATTCGTCAAAAATCTCATCAAAAAAACACGCTTCAAAAATATATCACCGGAGTAAAAATTCCGTTATAAAAATAACAGCGCAAAATACGTTACAGAACCAAACACTGGTTCAAAATAAACTTTACATCAGACTGCACAACTGATATAAAATATTTAAAATATTCGGTAGCCTGGGCAATAACATTCTAACCATTGCTACCACAATATGCATGCACGAAAATAATATAAATTTAACCGACCTGTACACATTTTAGTGAATGCAATTACTGACCTTTGAACAAAATCAAAAATGAACAGACCATGTATTATTACTATTCATATTCACGCAATGCATGTTTACACAAAAATGAAATTTTAAGGATGAAGTGACCTGACAATACCTTGTATACTACCATTCACAATTAAGACCATAATACAATGTGCACACAATGAAAATACTGGCCGGCACATTTACATGCACTCGAAAATGATATGCAAACTTGATAACACGCACATACAAAATGAAGTAAAAATAGATGACTTTGGTGCAAATGAAAATTGGTATCCATCTCTGTTATGCATTTTATAAAAAAGACTAAATGTTAGATTGACCTGGCTACTGGACACTACTATCTTGCACAAAATAAACATTTACATGCACGCATACGTGACCAAAATACAAGCATACGTGACCAAAATATAAGCATACGTGACCAAAATATAAAACCTGGCAATGCAAACTTTTATTTTCATGTAGTTGGACCCTCAAATGCATGAAAAGAAAACAACTGGGAATAAAAGGTTTCATGCACGAAAACTTAAATAAGAATGACTTGGAACTTGATATATTTGCACGCAACTTTCACAACGTACTGGACAAATTTCAAAACATATTTGCACGTATTTAACGGAAAAAAATGGACAGAGCAATGCAGTTTTTCACGCATGCATACCTAAACAAAACTACCTGTGCTCATTGCACGCAAGAAAAACAAAATCAAATACCAGAGCGATATAATTCGCACACAAGAATTAAATGGTAAATAAATTAGAAGTGTGAGGTTTTTACACTCACCTTAGACTTGCTTTGAAATCAGTTTGCAACAAGGATTCAACAGAGAGCAAAATTATTTGACTGCCATTAAAGCTTTCATCGAGCTTCTGATTAATTAATCTTAATTAATCAACCCTTAATTATTATTGGTTATATAAAATCACTTATTATTGACTAATTAATCTTAATTAATCAACCCTTAATTACATCATTAATTATATAAATTAATGATCCCTGATTACATTTTTAATTAATTATTCTATTTAAATTAATTACATTTAGTAATTAATCTTTAATTAAATCGCATTTATTAATTACTCTTGATTAATCTAATCATATAATTAACTACCCTTAATTACTTCATTAAATAAATAAATTACTACTTAGTTAATTATCATAATTAATCCCTTGATTAATTACACAAATTACTTCCATTATTAAATCATCTTCAATTAATTACATCCAGTAATTACCATTAATTACTTCACTAAGTAATTACACTTCATTAATTACATTAAGTAATTATGCTAGCAAATCATCCAGTGATTAAATTAAATTTAATTAAACTTAATTAATTAACTAAAACTAATCACATTTAACTCGATTAATTACATTGAGTAATTAATTCCTTAATTACTTCCATTAAGTAATTATACTTAAACAATTTCACAAATGACTATCTTTAATCAATTAATCTAATTAATTACTAAAATTAATCACATTAATTAATTATTTAATAATCCTTAGTTAATGATCTTCATTAACTATATGCAATTCTTTATTTACTTCTCTTAAGTAATTAAACTTACATAAATCATTATTAATCCCAAATTGATTAATCTTTAATAACCAATTAATTAACCATTAATTATTTAATTAATTAAGTTTCAACTACAACTTAATTAATCTTTAATTACTTGATTAATTAACCTCTAGTCATTAGTTTATAATCTAATCTTACCTAATTAATGATTCTTAATTACAAATTAATTATTCCTTAATTAATTAATTTTAAACCTTATTTAATTGATTTAAAAACCTTAATTTCCTAATTAATCCAAATCATTAATTAATTAAATAAATAAATTATCCATTTTAACTACCTTAATAATTTAATGAATCATAAATCATTAAATCCTAATTAACTTTAAGATAAACATTTTTCTTATTAATGGTTAAATTATCATTAACAAAAGCATTTAAAAACAATCTACCTTTAAATTTACTTTCAAATTCCATTTTAAATTTAATATTTTAAATGAATACTAATTTAACTTTAACAAAGTTTAAAAACAATTTAAAAACCTTTAAAATCACCTGTTAAGGAAATACTTATCTTATAAAAGAAACTTAAAAGAATTTAAACCAAATCCATTTTAAATTCAAATCATTTTAAATACACTTTTAAATACTTAAATACTTTAAAGTTGTTAAAACAATTTGAATTTTAAAAACTTATTTATTCCCAAACTAAGATTCAAACTAAATTTGAATCCAGATTTAAACTTTATTTTAAACTATGTTTAAATCTTTACTTTTCATTTAAAAATCATTTTTAAATTCAAGCCATTTAAAAATACACTTTAAACATTCAAAGTTGTTTAAAACATTTTAAATTTTAAAAACTTTCTTTTATTTCAAAACTGTGATACAAACTAAATTTGATTCCAGATTAAACTTTGATTTAAAACTTTATTTTACATTTTAAAAATTCAATTTAAAATTTTACAAAGGTTGATAGGTTTTTAAAACTTGTAACCAACACTGACCCGAGCCATACTCCAAATGGCTTCGAGCAAAACCACACACCTCTTCGAGTTAAACACTTTAATTACTCGTGAACAAAATCTCTGACCAAACCAACATCACCAAAAGACAAGCAGTGCACCGTGCACATGCACGGTAACGCCGTTCAACTTCGATCATTGCCGATGATCTCCTCAAGTCAGCTATCACCCTCACACCTAAACACGATCATCAGATCATTCTCTCAAACTCAAAATCGAATTCGAGTGCTCAACCAAACCTGGAACCAAAACTGGAATGACACACCTTAAACCTGAAAATGCCTCGTCCATGATCCTCCAACCACCAGAAATTCTACAACTTCGACCAAGCCTTCGTCAACCCTCCTACTTTCATTTCCCAGAATCTTGTTGAACTCGATCAACTCTATATGCCGTGGTGATCAAATTACTTAACCTAGTTAAAACTAGGGTTACAAACTTCAAAAATCAATCACTACATCCATCGTGCTATGATCTATTTGCTGGCAATTTTCCCTAACTCCCCAATCATTCTTGCATCACCACTAAAAATTACTACCTCCCAGATCCTCGAGATCACCAGAAACACCCAATTTCCCATTTTCAGTTCAAACAAGAACTGCACCTTCATCCCATCACTAAAAATTGTAATTTTAGTTTTAAAAATCAAATTTTAGGATGATGTTTCAGATCCTAAGCTTGAAACATTTTATTATGATGTTTGATTTTTCACTGTTTCAAAGTTTGATCAGTTGTTTATGATTTCCAAAGACACTTCCATATTATTTTAACTTATGTAAAAAGTTAAACTAAAGTTTGTGATGGAACAAACAAGTTTCATTTGAAACTTAAGTTTAAATAGAGATTAAATCAAGAGGTTTTGATTTTAAACCAAAACAAGAACCAAAAACTGGGAGTAGAGAAGTTACAGATATTCAAAAGCATGCATACATCATACATTAGAAATTCAACAATAAAAATACACAAACATACTTATAAATATACACAATACAATATTTATCACAGCAATAACATGCAACCATAATTATACTTTAAGTTTTTTAAAAGTGATGTTACTCACAGTGGAAAATGATGAACAGAGCATCCCTTTATGAAACAGTTTTGGAAACTTTTAAACTTGTTTTACTGATGCTTTTGCTCCTTTGAAAAATTTAAACTTGAATGCCTTTGAAAATTTTAGTGCTTGAAAAATGCTTGATTTAAAACTGCAGTTGCATGCAGGCTGGTTCATCTCAGGTTGAAGATGAATGCAGGCTGGTTCCAGATTGCAGAAAAATGATGAACTACAGGTTTGATTGTGATTTGCAAACTTGGTTTGAAAATGAAATACAGGGTTTACATTTTCAGGCTGAAGATTTGATTGCAAATTTTTTATTACAGGCTGTTTTTCAGTTGAGAATGGTTACAGAGATTTTGATTTCAGATTTGGAAAGTGAATTACAGTTTGATCTAAGATTTGTTTTGTTTTTAGGTTCTTGAGGAAGTGATATACAGATTTGTTTCTTTTTATTTGAGTTGAAGTTTTTCTTTAGTTTAGAATGAGATGTGAAAAGGGAGAAGAAAATGGAGATGTATGCTTATATAAACTTAATTTTATGGTTTTTTTCAAAAAGAAAAAAATGAAAATAAAACATGACACTTGTCCCAAATATTAACATTTGTCATTTGAGTTGATTAATAATTAACACATGTTATATGAAGCTTAGGAAAATAACACATGTCTTTTTAAAGTAATTAGTATTTATTTTAAATGTTAATAAAGGTTAATGTAAGATTATACCTAATTAATTAGTTAATAAGCATTTGTGTGTAAATATATATATATATATATAATTTTAAAAGAAATAAAACCAATTATATTCATAAATAAAAGTTTATATATATATATTTAGAAATCCAAAACAATTTAAATATCTGTTCTTTTAAATTTCAAAACTAAAATTCAAATTCAAATCATATTCTAAAATCCAATTTTAAAATCAAGTTATATATATATACATATATAACTACACAATTTAATTTGAAATAATAATTCTATTTATATAAAAATCTATTCGTTAAAATAATACATTACTAATATTGTTTAAAACAACAAATTTATCAAATTGAAATAATGTATAAAAGAAATTATTTTAGTATTAATAAATTACTTATCTTCTGATATAAATTAATATTTCATTTGCAAAATTGTAATTTAAACTTATATATATATATTTCAAACTTCTATATATAATTTCAAATCATATTTATCAAGTAATATTTAAAAATAAATTAAAACAAACCTTTTATTCAAATTTATACTTAAGCTGAAATAAATTTTAAACAATTAACACTTACCTTAAGTATTTAAAACTATATAGTTATTTATTAAATAGCTTTGAAAAGCTTAATATTAAATTAAATCATAATTTCCAAATTACCAAATATATATATATTAGAATTTGAAAACAAGATTTATCTATTTATTGGTTAAATTTAAAACAAAGCTAATTTATTTACAATATATACAAATATATATACATTATAAATAGAAAACACTTTATTAGTTTTAAAAAGATAAAATATACCAGTTAAATATTTATTAAGGAAGATTATTAAATCAATTTAATTTTTAATATAGATTATTAAATTTATATTGTCCAAAATTCTGGGTCACCACATTCCTCCCCCTTAAAAGAATTTCGTTCCCGAAATTTAAAAGCAAAGGTAATTTAATAATCTCATTAAGGATTTTAATTCTAAATCACAAGCATATATTATCAATCATATGCTAACAATCATAGCAACAAATTCACTCAATCAAACAAATCTAACTATCCAGACAAAATCCTAGATAGTACTTCCTAGGGTTTCCTAGGTATAAATACCGGAATACTCGCCCTACAGAATCCAAACAATCTATACTGCTAACCTACTGAGCTCCTACTCATCTGGATCTCCAAAACTAAACAGGATATCAGACCTCAGACAAGTCTGAATCAACAACCAAATCCTCTAGAACCGTTGATTCCATAACCAGAGATAGATCGTAAACGTACTCCGTCAGAGATACGTGAAACACATCGAATCCCAGTTATCCAAACTGGCAATACAACTCTTGAAAACCAAAGCACCTAATCTCATAAGACCACAGAAAGATCCAACACCTCGGAACTAACTTCCCAGTCTTACCCAATCTTACAGCTCCTTTGATCAGAGAAAACTTATCCAAAATCAAATTTCCGACTTGAAATCAAAATTCCTCCGTCTCTTATCCACAAAACTCTTCGGACGATCCTGGGCTGCCTACATCCTTCCTGATCAGCTCAACCTTCGCTGATGCATCTAACTACAAACGAGACCAAAATCAACCCTTCAAAATAATCCCCTCAAGATCAACCAATATCAAGAACAAACTCCACTTCACAAACATCAGAAGACTAACTTACTTCTCCTATCCAAAAAAGACAAAACAGATGCACTCCGAAACTGCTTCCGCTGCACCACTCTGATTTAGAGAAGACGAAAATGCTGATGATGAACAGAGCACAAACCGGTCAACCCATCCTAGAAATATGGTTCAACGGATCCATAAAGAAAACCTCAAAAGTTCCACAATATCATGAGCTACTTCACCAAACTCTCTCTCTCTCTAGGAACCATCCTTCTACCAAGTTGAACCACCGGTATCACTCCTGGAATCCTAGTCGATACGGAACTCAATCTCCAGATTCTGACTTACCTGAAGACATCTAGAAAAATCTTCAACAACTCAAAAGAACACTCAATTATCGCAAGTCACTTTTGCGATCATCCCAGCTTAATTCCAAAGAAAACTGTTCTCTCTTTAACAATGAGAATAGCTTATGCTTATCTAGCCAATCCATCGAAGGAAAGGATCTACTCTGCTGTTTCAGAACTCCACCTCTAGAAAACTACTAAGCCAAATGACCTTCCTGCTGGCACACAGAACACTCCGAGCTGCACTGCTGACCCAGATGCCAAAGATTTCCTAATCCAAAGCTCTTCGAGAAACTCAGACCTCAAACCAAACACAACACCCTGCTGAAATCAGCCACAGCACCGATGCAGACACACTTCCTTAAACTTGTTCCAAAGAAACATCTTCAGAAACAATCCATAGTCACTGCGTCTCATCACACAGCTACTACTTCCTAAGGTTACCAAACATACCATCGCTCACATCTGCTCAGCCGACAGATCCAAACATGCACTCTAAAGATGAACCTCGAACCTTAACATGTTTCCTTTAGAGAACGATGAAATCCTTACACCACTGCAAAGCTCACTCGAGACAGTATTAGGTCTACAGTCTCGACAGATACTTCCAAACTCAATCACTCAGTCTTCTTCCATTGGTAGTCGTGCTACACACACCACTACCCCATCTACCTTTAGAACTCATATTGGAGAACCCGAACAGGTAACCCAACAAGATAGGTAGAAATATATATATATATATATATATATATATATATATATATATATATATTTGTGTGTGTGTGTGTGTTCAAAATTAAAAATACGCTCTCTCAAGATAGACACTACTCCAAAGCCTAGGTATTATCTCAACCTATGCTCTGATACCACTGTAACGACCCGCCATTCATTCCACAAAATGACACATCATTATTAAGAAAGAAAGGGATAGAAAATAGAAAAGATAGAGAAGAAAGAAAGAAACAACATCAGAATCTCAACAGCGGAACGAATAAATTATATTAATCACATAAGATATTACATAATATACAACATTTATCAGAGTTACACAGCTTATACAACACATACTAGATAGTTATAAACACTCATCTAGTTATTACATCTCAATATACAACACAGAGAAACCAACACAATGGACCACTATTAATATCCATAACGCTGAAGCCTCCTGCTCCGTTGCTCCTCCACAATTCATCAAAGATAACCTGAATCCCTTGGCTACTCGTAAAAATTTGAGTACCCCAGAGTATAAGAAAACAGAAGATAAACTTCGGGTCAGACATGGGTCTGGTGTGAGTAACAGGTTAAAGTTGCTTAACTTTGGGAAAACCTTTGAAAGAAAAGGTATCACGTAAGACTCCCCACACATAAACATGGGTAAGTTTTTATCTTACGCTAGCCAAAACATTTGATAGGAAATCCGGTGATATTATAATAGGGCCTAGGGTTTTTAAATAAATAAGAAATAGCCAAAATTGTTGCATTTATTAAATTCCAGCATACATAGGTTTACAATCAAATCTGAGGGCACTTATTGGAGATTGGATTCCATATAATGGCAGGGCTACTGGGGTACCGCCCGTCACAGTACGGGGCCTAGATCGCCATACAGAGGATTACTCCCAATCCCCTGCAACACAAGGTCGGAACCATCCCTTACTGGCTAGTCCCGAACAACACAACCCCAGCAGTTGTCGTGACCAACTTCCCACACAGCCGATTAAAAATGGACCTCTAGACAGGGGAAAATCTCGTCCTACTTGGGTGCTACCCACTTAGCCTTGCTGCACCTCCCTTGTTTTAGCCATTCCCGATTGATGAGGCTTGAGGCTATGATTACCTTTAGAGAACACATCTCTTAGACTGCTCATCGTCACCTAACAATGTTCTGAAAGCATTCAATCCTTATAAGTTCATTCCGGGTTCGACCGAAACCGAAGGCATTATCTCGTTACACTCATTATGAAATCACCCTTAGAGTTAACGACGATAACCCTTGCACTCTGAATCTTCATCTTCACTTGAGATTCACGACCTATCGTTAATTGGGATTGATGTGGTTTTTGGATATCCAAATCTGAAAACCGATCCTCGTCTCAACGAAATCCAAAAAGTATCTTTTAGGTCCAAGTTGTTTTAAAGTTAAAATAATTCAATTCTATTATCTATATTCACACAGATAAATAATTCACAATATCACAATAGATAATCTATATTATCATCATGAATAGATAATTCACATTATCATCACAAATGGATAATCACATTATCATCACACTTCAACCAAAGCATCCATATCACACAACATTACTTATCTCATATCTAAGATCTCAAACCATTCAAGGCAACCAATATCATCCATCCATGCATAGGCAAGGATTAATCACACTATAATTAATTTAAAATGAATTAAATTAATTACTTCATCTCTAATTAATTTAAAGTAAATTAAATTAATTCCTTTCATCATTACAAATATTGCTTACATAACCATTAATTAATTACAAATCAATTAATTAATTATCCTCTAATTATTCACTTTAATTAATCATCCTTAATTAATTATTCACTTTAATTAATCATCCTTGATTAATTATTCTTTAATTACATTCAAGAAATTATCCTTTCATTAATTTCACAAATTAATTATTCTTAAATAAATACAGCAATTAACCTTTAATTACTTCATTAATTAATTAACTATAATTAATTACATTAATCCTTAATTAATTACATTAATTAATTATTCTAAAATCACTTATTATTGATTAATTAATCTTAATTAATCAACCCTTAATTACATCATTAATTATATAAATTAATGATCCCTAATCATATTTTTAATTAATTATTCTATTTAAATTAATTACATTTTGTAATTAATCTTTAATTAAACCACATTTATTAACCACTCTTGATTAATCTTATCCAGTAATTAACTACCTTTAATTACTTCATTAAATAAATTAATTATTACTTAATTAATCCCTTGAGTAATTACACAAAGAAATTTAGTCCAAATTACTTCCATTATTAAATCATCTTCAATGAATTACATCCAGTAATTACCATTAATTACTTCACTAAGTAATCACACTTCATTAATTACATTAAGTAATTATGCTAACAAATCATCCAGTGATTAAATTAAATTTGATTAAACTTGATTAATTAAGTAAAACTAATCACATTTAACTCAATTAATTACATTGAATAATTAATTCCTTAATTACTTCCATTAAGTTATTATACTTAAACAATTTCACAAATGATTATCCTTAATTAATTAATATAATTAATTACTAAAATTAATCACATTAATTAATTATTTAATAATCCTTAGTTAATGATCTTCATTAACTATCTACAATTCTTTAATTACTTCTCTTAAGTAATTAAACTTACATAAATCATTATTAATCTCAAATTAATTAATCTTTAATAACCAATTAATTAACCTTTAATTATTTAATTAATTAAGTGTTAACTGTAACATATTAATCTTTAATTACTTGATTAATTAACTCTTAATCATTAATTTATAATCTAATCTTACCTAATTAATGATTCTTAATTACAAATTAATTATTCCTTAATTAATTAATTTTAAACCTTAATTAATTGATTTAAAACCCTTAATTACTTAATTAATCCAAATCACTAAATAAATAAATAAATAAATTATCCATTTTAATTACCTTAATAATTTAATGAATCATAAATCATTAACTCCTAATTAACTTTAAGATAAATATTTTTCTTATTAATGATTAAATTATCATTAACAAAAGCATTTAAAAACAGTTTACCTTTAAATTTACTTTCAAATTCCATTTTAAATTTAAGATTTAAAATGAATACTAACTTAACTTTAACAAAGTTTAAAAAAAATTAAAAACCTTTAAAATCTCTTATTAAGGAAATATTTATGTTATAAAAGAAACTTAAAAGAATTTAAACCAAATCCATTTTAAATTCAAATCCTTTTTAATACGGTTCTAAATACTTAAACACTTTAAAGTTGTTAAAACAATTTGAATTTTAAAAACTTACTTATTCCAAAACTAAGATTCAAACTAAATTTGAATCCAGATTTAAACTTTGTTTAAATCTTTACTTTTTATTTAAAAATCATTTTTAAATTCGAACTATTTAAAAATACACTTTAAACATTCAAAGTTGTTTAAAACATTTTAAATTTTAAAAACTTTCTTTTATTTCAAAACTATGATACAAACTAAATTTGATTCCAGATTAAACTTTGATTTAAAACTTTATTTTACATTAATTCGATTTAAAATTTTACAAAGGTTGACAGGTTTTTAAAACCTGTAACCAACACTGACCCGAGCCATACTCCAAATGGCTTCGAGCAAAACACCATACCTCTTCGAGTTAAACACTCGAATTACTCGAGAACAAAATCTCTAACAAAACCAACATCACCATATAACAAGCAGTGCACCGTGCGCATGTACGGTGACGCCGTTCAAGTTCGATCAATGTCGATGATCTCCTCAAGTCAGCGATCACCCTGACACCTAAACACGATCATCAGATCATTCTCTCAAACTCGAAATCGAATTCGAGTGCTCAACCAAACCTGGAACCAAAACTGGAACGACACGCCTCAAACCTGAAAATGCCTAGTCCACGAACCTCCGGCCACCATAAATTCTGCAACTTTGGCCAAGCCTTCGTCAACTCACCTACTTTCATTTCCCAGAATCTTGTTGAACTCGGTCAACTCTATATGCCGTGGTGATCTAATTACTCGACCTAGTTAAAACTAGGGTTACAAACTTCTAAAATCAATCACCACCTCCACCATGCTATGATCAATTTGCTTGCAATTTTCCCTAACTCCCCAATCATTCTTGCATCACCATAGAAAATTACTACCTCCCAGATCCTCCAGATTACCAGAAACACCCAATTTCCCATTTTCAGTTCAAACAAGAACTGCACTTTCATCCCATCACTAAAAATTGTAATTTTAGTTTTAAAAATCAAATTTTAGGATGATGTTTCAGATCCTAAGCCTGAAACATTTAATTATGATGTTTGAGTTTTCACTATTTCAAAGTTTGATCAGTTGTTTATGATTTCTAGAGACATTTCCATATTATTTTAACTTAAGTAAAATTTTAAACTAAAGTTTGTGATGGAACAAACAAGTTTCATTTGAAATTTAAGTTTAAACAGAGACTAAATCAAGAGGTTTTGAATTTAAATCAAAACAAGAACCAAAAACTGGGAACAGAGAAGTTACAGATATTCGAAAGCATGCATACATCATACGTCAGAAATTCAACAATATAAATACACAAACATGCATACAGATATACACAATACAATATTTATCACAGCAATAAAATGCAACCATAATTATACTTTAAGTTTTTTAAAAGTGATGTTACTCACCGGTGGAAAATGATGAACAGAGCATCCCTTTTTGAAACAGTTTTGGCAACTTTTAAACTTGTTTTACTAAAATGCTTTTGCTCATTTGAAAACTTTAAACTTGAATGCCTTTGAAAACTTTAGTGCTTGAAAAATGCTTGATTTAAAACTACAGTTGCATGTAGGCTGTTTCATCTCAGGTTGAAGATGAATGCAGGCTGGTTCCAGATTGCAGAAAAATGATGAACTACAGGTTTGATTGTGATTTGCAAACTTGGTTAGAAAATGAAATACAGGGTTTACATTTTTAGGCTGAAGATTTGATTGCAAATTTTTGATTACAGGTTGTTTTTGAGTTGAGAATGGTTACAGGGATTTTGATTTCAGATTTGGAAATTGAATTACAGTTTGATCTAAGATTTGTTTGATTTTCTGGTTCTTGAGGAAGTGATTTACAGATTTGTTTCTTTTTATTTCAGCTGAAGTTATTCTTTAGTTTAGAGCGAGATGAGAAAAAGAAAAAGAAAAAAGAGATGTATGCTTATATAAACTTAATTTTATGGTTTTTTTAGAAGAAAAAAATGAAAATAAAACATGACACTTGTCCCAAATATTAACATTGGTCATTTGAGTTGTTAACAATTAACATATGTTATATGAAGCTTAGGAAAATAACACATGTCTTTTTAAAGTAATTAGTATTTATTTTAAATGTTAATAAAGGTTAATGTAAGATTATACCTAATTAATTAGTTAATAAGCACTTATATATATATATATATATAATTTTAAAAGAAATAAAACCAATTATATTCATAAATAAAAGTTTATACATATATTTAGAAATCCAAAACAATTTAAATATCTATTCTTTTAAATTTCAAAACTATAAATTCAAATTCAAATCATATTCTAAAATCCAATTTTAAAATCATGTTATATATATACATATATAACTACACAATTCAATTTGAAATAACAATTATATTTATATAAAAACCTATTTGTAAAAATAATACATTATTAATATTGTTTGAAATAAAAAATTTATCAAATTAAAATAATTTATAAAAGAAACTATTTTAGTATTAATAAATTACTTATCTTCTAATATGAATTAATGTTTCATTTGCAAAATTGTAATTTAAAGTTATATATATTTCAAACTTCTATATATAATTTCAAATCATATTTATCAAGTAATATTTGAAAATAAAATAACACAAACCTTTTATTCAAATTTGTACTTAAGCTAAAATAAATTTTAAACAATTAATACTTACCTTAAGTATTTAAAACTATATAGTTATTTATTAAATAGCTTTGAAAAGTTTAATATTAAATTAACTCATAATTTCCAAATTACCAAATATATATATATATATATATATATATATATTAGAATTTGAAAACAAGATTTATCTATTTATTGGTTAAATTTAATACAAAGCTTATCTATTAACAATATATACAAATATATATACATTATACATAAAAAACATTTTATTAGTTTTAAAAATATAAAATCTACCAATTAAATATTTATTAAGGAAGATTATAAAATCAATTTAATTTTTAATACAGATTACTAAACTGATATTGCCCAAAATTCCGGGTCATTAAAAATATCGGGGTTTATCTATCAATTAATTTCCAATATAAAATTAAATGTCAATTCAGATTTAATATTAATTCAAACGTCAACTTAAATTAACAAACCACAATAAAATATTTATATATCACATCATATATTTTATTTAACTTACAATGAAATTTGTAGTATTGCGTGAGTGAGTTTAACCACTCAACTTTGATTTATAGCCAACTGAAAATCCAATAAAAGCCCAAAATTTCAACGGTCTCCAAATCCAACTGTACTAGTTTAATGTTGTCCGGAATTTTGATACGAACCCAAAGGAAGAAACCGCGAATTAATCAAAGTTCATATGCAGAAGATATTCAAGTTATAAGAATATTATGGAAATGAAATAGAAAACCATGTATACATATTTTAATAATAAAATAAAACACGTTAGTTACTCACATTAGGAATTTTGAAGCCTGCTCATGTTTCCAAATTCTTGAGAATCAACGAAAAAAGGCACATGGCTCACACATGGAGGAAGGAGGCTTTAGGAAATGGATTTGTAAAAAAATGGAAAAGATTGGCTTCATAAAAATAAGTTGCTCACATTTATTTGTTTGTTTTTAGAAGAGAAAGAAAACTTTAGGCAAAAGAAATAATGGAAGCACGTTTTGGAAATGGAAAGTTAGTGGAAGAGATTTATGAAATAGAAAATGAATAGGGGTAAAACACGTTTGGAAATTGGAATATGAAAGGGAAGGATACAAGAAGATGTAAATTTGCAAAATAAAAAGAGCCTAACATGCAGGTAATTAACAAAAGAAGAAAGACACACATTGGAATTTAATACGACATTCTTACATGGCAAGAAAATCTTTTGGTATAAAATTTCAAAACACATGGTACCTCAATTAATTTCATCAACACACGTGAAACATTTCAAGGCAAGGCCCGCGTGTAAATAAATAAAACTTAGAGGAAACCAAAAGAGGCATGTATTTAATAAAAGAAAGTAATAATAAAATAAAATAAATGAAAGCGACGATTTAAATTTGAGAACATAGACCGTATATAGAAATCACAGATCTAATATACTAAAAAAATAGTTCATTTTAACATATTTTATTAACCCTGACATGCTCAAATTTACACACATATATGTATTTTTATTTAGTACACAGTAAATAAAATTAAACACTACAATTAACATAATGAGAACCACCACCCCACACATTAAAAGATAAACTGAGACTCCAAAGTCAAATTTGAAACGAAATAAATCTTCTATGTAAATATGCTAACTATTCCAAATCAAAAATTTGACCAAAACTTCAAGTTGTTTTCTTACCTTTTTATTATTGTTATTTTTTTATAAATTAAATTCAAATAAAGTTTGATTATTTAAATAAATCAAATATTCCAACTAGAAACATACAATAAATTTCAATTCTTTGTTTTAATGAAATTAAATGTACATTTACAAATGAAATATTCACTTTATTTGATAAGAATATTCTTTTCAAGAAACCATCCTTTTCTTTTATTTTTATTGAAATATATTTCTTTGTATTACACATTGGTTTACAATTAACACCTCCACCTTTAAACCAACTTATATTTAAAGATCATCCCATTAAAGAGTCATAAAAATAATACGTCATACAACCAAGTCGTTTCTTTATCAATTAATTTCCTATTATATTATATTTGTAACAAATTTAAGTACTCACAATTTGAACGTAATATTTCTCATTGAAATTCTCATTATATTTTTAACACAAAACATATGTTGCACATATCATTAATTAATTACCATTTACTTCTATCTCTTATTATTGGCAAGATATAATTACTATTAATTACAATAATTAAATCTCAAAACATACCCTAATACAGGGAAGATAATTAATCCAAGTGTTTCCTTCGAAATCCAATTTTTCATGTTATACCCAATATCTATATACTAAATTAATTCCAACATCTAATTACAACTGTAATAAAACCCATACATTATATATTAAAATTTTAAACAAATCCTTTTATTTTGGTTTACATTCTTATTATCAAATCAACTATTCCCTTATGCAAATGATTGACATATGTTTTCATTTTATTACACTCACCACTCAACAGTTAACGTTTCTTCTTATATCAATTGTAATATTTCAATTACATTAATTCTCCATTAATTACCAATAAATTACTAACGAATTTAATAATAAGATAATAAATAAAATAATGGTTATACGTTAATAATCCATATCGATTAAATTATTGTTTACAAACAAAGGTTAATCGATTTACGTACAAAATAATTGGTTTCATACTCCATATTAAAACAAATTGCAAATAATAACATAAGATTACATCAATTTATACATCATTTATTCTATTCATTATTAACCTTTATTATTTAAATTGATTGAAATTACATTAACAAAGTATAGTAGTCAGTTACATTCAATCAATATTAGCAAGATTATATGTTAATACGTGTTACCATCTTTTATCTCATTAAAATTAGTTGTTTTAAGATTTATCTTTAAGGTCAAAATTTCTAATCTAATAAGATTAAATTTAATATATCATGAATTTTAATTTCTGACAATATTAAAGTCCAAAACCTTATTAAATTTTATACTTTTAACTATCAAAAATATGGGCTGTTACAGTCTCCCCCACTCAAAAAATTTCATCCTCGAAAAGGAACAAGAAGGAATCGAGGAATTTGAAATATTTTACTCGAAATGATCAATTTATAAAAAAATTCACTTACATATTTAAGTTTAATATAAATTTGAAAATAACTCAACTTCCACGAAAAAGTTATGGCAGCATCTCCTTTGTGCGGTTAGGTCTAGAAAAATAGTAATATCAATAGTAAATGTATATACATCATATCTCAAAAACAAATATCACAAACCATGGGATAACAATAAAATATCGCTATAAAACCATAATCCAGAAATGTACCTATTTGTTGGGAAAATAACTTTATTTATGAAACCAAAAGCTGTAACTATTGCTTTCATAAACATGTATTTCACTTATATTATCCAAAATAGTGAGAATAATGTATTTGAGAGATATTTAAGTTGTTTCAATTTGCCAGAAAAGCAAGTCAATATAAAACATTCAAACAAACAATGCAACCATTTATGCAACTAAAGAATCCGTCATAAATCCATTGCAACCAAAACCAATGGTTTGTTTAGTTCAGAAACTTCATGCAAGGTGATGAATAAACTATCAAGTGTACCCTATGCTCAACAGCTGACCCAAATTATTGAGATGAAAATAATTTAAAAAAATGGAAAATCGGTTAATGGAAAAAATATTCAAGGAATAAAATAGATTGAAAATAAATATCAAGAGTGAGTAAAATAATTAAGTAAGAGATAGTTGTTTTCAATAAATAATAGTGAAAAGAAAATGATTAAGTATGAATGAGTTTTACATCCTCATATCTCATATAAATATTATATATATGAGTAGCCAGAGAAATATAGAGTGATAAAATAAATTCTTCTGATAATTAAAATGCATAAAACTAGTTTAGCATTATTTATGCATAAATACATTTTTAAATAAGCCTAGGGAAAAACAAATGGTTGGAGATAATAGCTAGGAATTAAATTTATAAAGCGAGATATGAGTGAACAATTCAGGTTTAAGAAAATATACAATGAAGCTAAGTCACATGAGAATAATGTGTAGGTGAAACATGCAAATAGCATGTACACAGAAAAGCAGTAAAGCAACAGTTTTACCTGAAATAGAAATCAAAAAGAAAATGGCACATTTGGCCATAGACATACATACATGATTCTCTTAATTGTGTAAGGATAAAATGGGCTTTTCTCTTCACTAAACCCTAGCTAAATGTTTTAAATCAAGGACAAGCATTAGTTTGTTCCTGAGAGAAAACAGAAAGGTATTTAAAAAAAAGAAACAAACTCACACTGTCTTCAAGTTTAAGCATTCTCGGGGAGAAGAAGGAAGGTGAGTGATCAAACACCTATGAGATTTAAAGCATTAAGACCCAAGTTAAGGGCAGCCATATTATTTTTATATAAAATCATATTATGTTTTCTGTTTGATTTATTTCTCTGAATGAATATATGTTGATCATGGTTGGTATTCTGGTTGAACCTTTTGGTTGAGATATTAATCTGTTTTGATTTGTTATGATTGTTTTGATTTTTGCTTTGAAGAAAAATAATAATGATAAACCAGCAATTACCATGATCACTGAAATGAATTTTTGTAGGTCAAAATCCAGCTTCATAGGGAGATGAGCTAAATGATTTTGCTGAGGAAGTAGGGTATTAATAAAGAATGATGTAGGCAGCGTGAATAGGGAGATTCATGCTTATTTCTAGTTTATTTTAAAAATGATATGAACAATGCAATATTATATATATGTGCTGATTTGTTCAGATCATAAGTTAAAATGTTTTTATGGGCTTTTCTCAAAACCATACCCTATGTTCACAGTAAAATAAATGAAATATTTCCTATGGTTTCACTAGATTTATGTAAGCAAGGGAATATTTCAGGAAATAAATATATGTGCAAGTCTTAGAAAATATGATTGCATAAAAATGGCCTTAAAATGGGATGTGTTGTTTTGAAAAAAATGCTTGGTATGTCTGGCTGAAATTGCTGAGTGAGTATTTCTTTGATCTATGAAAGGAAGAAAAGAATATAAAGCATTTCATGAATTAATAAAATTTTCCTAGTAGAAAATGGGAATGGTCTCTAAATCATAAAGCTGATTTAGGAGTAATGCCTTAATCTATTCATCATCAGGTGGATGATGGGTATGTGCATGACTTGCTTAAGTCCTGTAGGCCTCTGTGTAAAGGGTTAACATAATTGAGTCCCTTTGCAATGCACACATGGTGTTCAATGGCAAGAATTAAGACCAATAAAAATGAAAAATGAGATTGAGGAATTAAGCTATGGGAATTTGGGGAGTTAATCCATAGGAGCATGTGCAGGTATAACTGAATGAAGTGAATGGATGAATGTTTGGGTGCTTGTTTGTTAGATAAACTTACAATTATACATATACTCGGGTTTAATATGAATTTGAATAGCATCAAACATATAAACTTTCTGCACAGTCTTAGGAATTTACAAGTACCTATAATCTTTGATGTCACTCACACCAGAATTTATTTTCTGACCCTATTTGTTGCCTTTGCAATATTTGGGGTGTCTCATTTTTATTGAGGCAGTTCAAAGTATTGCTGCAGGAAAAGATGCATGAATAGCTTGCTTGCATGGATGTTTGAAGATCTTGATGAATTTAAATGCTTAAGAAAAGTAGCAGTATTATTGTAATAAATCAGTTTGGCAAACTCTTTTATGTCTTATGTATTCCTCAGAATTGATGCTTACTGGGGTTTTTGAAAAGAACATGTAAAATAAAACTGAAGTGTTATATGTGCTTGTGAATTATGGGTTTAAGTAACAGATGTGCTTGTGAGTTATTGATTTAACTAATAGATTCTGAAGTAATCTAATGGCTTAAGATGAACGAGAACATGCCATATAATCCGATATGTGGACATGTTTTCCTTGACATATTTGTGTTACTTATGTTATAATGTTCAAGTTTTACTTAATTAAATATGTGCCAAAGTTTTAAATGAGTTGCCTGAACATGGTCTTGGCTAACCAGTAGGGCTTAAACATGTCTTGTAATTGATATAAGCACATGTCAAGCTTGAAGACATAGGTTGTAGTTCAATTTGGACATCTGATATTCTAGTAGAAGCTTGCCTTGCATTGTATAGTGAGTTGATGTGTATGCTTTGTATCTGTAGTCTCCACCGCATATTAATCACTGTCAAATTGCTCATTGCTTGGAGTTTAGCTACTTGTCTTCATTATGTGTTCAATTGGAAGTTTTGCATAGCTCTAATTGTTGGCATTGCCTGACTGAATGCATACACTGATGTCACCTCTGATCTTAAATCTTATGTATAGCATATTAAGCTGGCATCCTCATTAATTATTCTCATGAGTTTGTTTCCAGTTAATAAGTACTGACTGAAATTGAAGTTGCATTCATTAGTCTTGTTAACTTGATGAATGGTATGTACTGGGTAGTTGCTATGCTCATTGCATTTGTTAACTTAGTTATGGGTTTAGTTGACATGATCATATTGTCTTCATACATCTAGATGCCTTTCACTTAAATTAGTTCGGTTTGCACTTTGTTCATTTAAATTGTTTTTTTTATCTGCATGATCTTTAAATCAGTCCACAACCCTATTACTTGCATGATCATACCAAGTTCTATAAACCAGGACATATGCATTTCACTTGACATAAACATTGTTTGTGTTTTAGTTCAGAATCCCGGGCTAAACTATTATGCATGAATTATTTTATTACCCTTTATCAATCAAAAAACACATGTAACAATTCCTTAATCCCAAAGATACAATAAATGGGTTGTAAATCCATGAATTAATTAATCTGGGCTATAGAACAATCTGGGAAATAAAACAAGAAAAACAATAAGTGGTAATATTTGAATCATATTAATCAAGCTTGAGTTAAAAAAGAGAGATGTAAATGTAGAAAAAAAGCTATGTGACACAAATCCCCTCAACTATGGGAAATATTGTGTGACTAAAATTTCTTTGCTATTTTAATTACTCTGATAGGCAAAGAAACATTTATATATCTTCGTATATATAAATGAAATGATTTGATTTAAATATTGGTATTTTTATATTGGTAGATTTTGGATCTTGGGAGAATTAATTAAAAGAAGTGATCACTTGTTTAAAAAAACTCAACTAAAAATCACTAAAATAGATGTTAAGAGAAGTGGGTCACTTCAGTTGGTATCAGATCTATGTTACCAAAAACATAGCATGTATATATAAAATCTAATTCTCTTATATGGATAAAAAAAACAATAATAAATACAATATTCTCGGTAGGAATAAATTGCTGAAATGGTTAAATTATAAACAAAACTAACTAGCTATGCAATTTGAATAGTAAATCATGGTAGGAAGACCACCAAGTACTGGACCAGGACCCTCTAATGTAACACCATTGGTCAATTTGTAAGATTTAGTGAAGGCATTTAGGGAAGGAGTAGTGCAGAGAGAAGAAAACCCCCATGAGGAGTTATCTAAGCTACTGAAAACATTCTCAAATTTAGGAGGCAAGGATTTTGAAGGCACTGAAGGATACATGGGTGTGCAAACATGGCTGAGATCTTTAGAAAGGATATTTGCAGATATGCAAATCAATGATCAAAGGAAGAGACAGATAGCTTCAAAAAGGCTCAAAGGAGTAGCATTGCATTGGTGGGAAGTAATCATCACAGGAAGACCAGAAAATGAGATAACGTGGGATCAGTTCAAGGATATGCTTGAGGCTAGATTTGTCCCAGAAGCAGCTAAGGCAACACTGCTTGAGGAGTTCATAAGGTTGAGGCAAGGACCAATGAGTGTGACTGAATACACTTAAAAATTTGAACGCTTGTCTAAATATGGAATCATGCTCATAGGGAATGAGGAATCAAAGAATTCAAGATTTATTCAAGGACTTAATGCTGGTTTGAGTAGGGCGATGCTATCATACAAAGACAAAACATTTGATCAAGTCATAGATCTCACTCTTTCTTTTGAACAACATGATAATGCAAGGGAGAAATTCAAGAACACGAGGGCTAATAACCAAAAGAAAGGGAAAAATAGAGTACGTCCTTATGACAAGAAGAATACAGACAAGAAGGTAGAAGGAGTAGCCACTGGGGAAATTAAGAAGAAAGTTACTTGATACAACTGTGGCAAAGAAGGACACATGAGCAATAGGTGTCAAGCAGCTAAGAAGATACCATTCAGTTGCTACAATTGTGGGAAAGAAGGTCATATTAAAAGGAATTGCCTAGAGTTCAAGAAAGGAGCAAAGGTAGGAGCATTGGAAGCCAAAGCAAAGGCCAGTGAGTGGGAAATTCTGGACAAGTGGAAGGTATCCTTCTAATTAAAAATTATTCAATCTCAGTTATATATGACACTGGGGCTACACATTCTTTAATATCACAAGACATAGTGGATAAATTGGCTCTCACATGCAATTTAGCTGAAAAAACCTTTGTTTATTCAGAGTCCCCTAGGTAGCTTCTGCCTGCTAGGATTAAGATGTCTGGGAGTAGAATTAAACATAGGTCGAAATATGTTTAAATCTGACTTGTTTGTGTTAAAATATCCTGGAATAGGAATTATTCTAGGAGTAGATTGGTTGAGTAAATTCAAAGCAATTTTGAATTTAGAAAATTTTACCATTTCTTTGAAAACAGAAAATGGTAAAAATATTATAGTCATGAGTGAAATAGCTAAAACAAATTGCCTTAGTCAAATGAGGAGCATAACTGAAAAAGAATTAGCTTTGGAGGATATAAAGGTAGTAAATGAATACCCAGATTTCTTTGGAGAGGTTGTAGGAGTTCCAGAAGATAGGCAAGTTGAATTTCAAATAATATTAATTCCAGGATCAAGTCCTGTCATCAAGAAGCCTACCAGAATGGGTCCAAAGGAATTAGTGGAATTAAAACAACAATTGGAAGAATTGGAGCAGAAAGGCTTCATAAGGCCTAGTAGTTCAAACTGGGGTTCTCCAATGGTATTTGTGAAGAAATATGATGGTACAATGAGGATGTGTATTGATTACAGGGAATTAAATAAAGTTACCATCAAAAATAAATACCCACTCCCCAGAATTGATGATTTATTCGATCAATTAAATGGAGCAAAAATCTTTTCAAGGCTAGACTTAGCCTCTGGATTCTATCAAATGAAGGTTGAGGAGGAAAGTATTAAATACACTGCGTTTAACTCAAGGTATGGGCTATATGAATTTTTGGTAATGCCTTTTAGATTGACAAATGCACCATCTTATTTTGTAGATTAATGAATAGGACATTTAGAGACTTTTTAGATAAATTTGTGGTTGTCTTTATTGATGATATACTGGTTTATTCAAAATCAGAAGAGGAGCATGCAAAGCACTTGCATCTGGTTTTGTCAAGGTTAAGAGCACATAATTTAAAGGCAAAATTTACTAAGTGTACATTTTTGCAAAATGAAGTTAAATTTTTGGGACACATTATATCTCAACAAGGGATTAGTGTAGACCCAAACAAAGTCGTGGCAGTGCAATCATGGAGTAGACCCAAATCAGAGACTGAGGTGAGATCATTTTTAGGAATGGTAGGCTACTATATAAGGTTTATAAAAGACTTTGCAAGGATAGCCATTCCACTGACCAAGCTAACCAGAAAAGAGCAACCATATGTGTGGACAGATAAGTGTGAACAAGCTTTTGAATCATTGAAGAAAGCATCGATGGAAGCTCCAGTCTTGCAAGTTCCAGAGGGAAATGAAGGATTAGTGGTTTACACAGATGCTAATGGGTCTAGATTAGGGGCAGTGCTCATGCAATAAGGAAGGGTCATAGCATATGCATCAAGGCAACTCAAGCCAAATGAAACTAGATATGCCACACATGACTTATAACTGGTTGCCATTGTTTATGCATTGAAGCTATGGAGACACTACTTTTTAGGTACTAAATTTGAATTGTTTACAGACCATAAATCACTTAAGTATTTGTTTTCCCAAAAAGACTTGAATATGAGACAACATAGGTGGGTAGAATTTCTAGCTGCCTATGATCTTGATATATTATATACTCCTGGAAAAGCTAACAAGGTAGCAGATGTTTTGAGTAAGCATCAAGCAAGATTGGAAAGCTTAATGATGATTGAATTCAAGGATTTAACAATTCTCAGTGAAGCAGAAATGAAAGAAGAAATTGGTGCATCAGATAATGCACACAGTGACTGTCGAGTCACAAGTTTTATGAAAGTTTTGATTTCTGACAAATAAGGCGATCGACAAAACAAGGTCATTAGAGCTACATATGTTACTATAGATTATAGGTTGATTATTTGATATTGTAATAGTGATAAACTTGTTAAAATCTATCCTCAAATAATCATGCACCTCAATATAATCGATATATATACGTTTTAAAAGCATTGCACATTCATTGTGCAAATTAACAGGAACCGGTCGACTGGTTAATAATCATATGGTCGACCGTTTCTGTGTAAAATGCACAATGAACGTGCACACATGCACATAACGTATATATATTTTAAATTCCTGTCTACTGGTCACTTTTTAACCTGTCGACCGTTTTTGAACAGAAAGCAATTTTTTCAAAAGACACTTCTCTTCTCCAAAGGTTGCATCTCTTAACCTTTCACCAAAGATCATATCTCTTAATGGCAAAGAGTTACAACCATTCTTATCTATATAAACTCATCCAATTCGTTGATTAAATAATAACGATTTCATATTCTTTTAATCTAATCTCTGATCTTAATTCTGCATTATAAAAGCTCTAAATTATTTATTGAATCTTTGAAACTATTTCATATCCTTTGATTCAATAATATACTTTCCTTAATCTTTAAAAAAAAAACATCATATCGCATACTTTGAGGATAAGATTATAGGAAGGGTGTACTGCTAGTGACAAATCCGTGTTTTCAAGAGCACAAGTTGTCAACAACAATTATATTTGTTCTTTTGTTGAAGTCCTCTGTGTTGTAAGAGGCAAGTGTTGAAGTCCTCAGTGTATTAGAGGCGTGAAATCCCGTTCGGCTGTTCGGGTGTTGTAAACCTGTTCCTCCGGGTGAAGCGAGGAAGTTAATAGTGAAAATCCAGATAGAAGTCTGGGACTGGACGTAGGACGGTGCTCCGAACCAGTATAAAAATCTCTGGTGTGATTTTTCCTTTTTTTATTTACTATGCTATTATCATCTATTTCCGCATTTGTATTGTAGTCCATATTACACGATCCGTGTATACTATATTAGCGCATATAATTGTATACACACCGCATCTGAGTCGGAGGAATTTTATTCTCCTACAACTCCAAAACAAAAATCAAGTTATCATCATCAATGCTCTTGTATGTCTGATAAAAATCCAAATTCAAAACGAGTGAAGTAGACACTATTCTATTCTCCTCGTACCAAAGCTCAAATCGATGAGATACACCACTACCAGAAACATCAGATAGACCTTCAGAGACAACTCCATTACGGGCAAAGTCAACTTTATCACGAGCAACAACGGACGTCGGCACGATTGTCCGTTTTAGAAAAGTTGGCAACATTTTTCTGCGGTTCCAACAAACATGACGTGCATGAACCAATGCCGTCTAGGCCATCAACATCTAAAAGTCCTAACTCATGGGATCGGAACTATGAGAAGAATGAAGGAGCTCAGAAACAATGGAGTCCATGGTCGAAACGTATTGAAGGAAACAACGATAATTCTAATGACGAACTTTCTCATTAGATTTATATATAGTTATTATATCTTTATCTATCTCTTGTGTAATGACGGTTATATTTTGTATTACGTATAAAATATAATATATATATAGGTTGATATATGATAAAAACTTGAAAAATAAACTTAAATTTCACAGCAGACCAAAACCGGTCGACCGCCCCTGTTATAGCCGGTCGACCGTTTGCTCTCTGGTTGAAAACGGTCGACCGGCCAAAATCAGTAGGTCGACCGGTTGTCGTATTTTCAGTTTTTTATATAAACCTATGCGTCATTTTTCCCTCTACCCTCATTCACTCTTTACTCAAACTGTTCTCTTACCCCAAATCACAAACCCTAGTTTCCATTTTTCAATTCCCAAATCACAAATCCTCCAACAATGGCTCCTCCTCAAAAGAAATCAAAGAAAGGAGCAACCTCTGAAACTTCATCTCTTACCATCTCCGTCAAAAATTGGCTTCAAACTCCAATTGCTGTAACAAGATGGAATCAGATGACAAATTACAAGTTTCATCCAGGCTCTTTCATCAAATTTGATGATTTCACGGCTTACGGAGTTCGGAGGTTAGCCAATAATGCCAACATTACTCCATTAATAGATTTTTCTGCAAATAGTGTGGAGATAAATCATTTGATGATCAAATTATTTTACGCCAACATGAATCTTGATGAATATCAACCTGATAATCCAAACGACGTCATTTGGTCTGTGGTCTGTGGGAAGCAAATTTTTCTTACTCATGCTAAAATTGCCTCTATACTTGGTATACCAAATCGAGGCGAAGAGTTTTCATCTACCTTCTGCGAAGTCTTCACTCGAAATAATACCAGTCATCAGTTTATAGAAGACAATAGTGATGGCACTAAGTCTATTGGACTTCGACCAACAGCCAGGTTACTTCATCGGGTTTTAATGCATTCTCTTTTTCCTAGACTTGGAAATTATGATGCAGTGTACAAAGAAAACTTCAAGGCACTCTATGCTATCTATGGTGAAATCCAAATCAATTGGGTTCACATGCTTTTTGATGAAATTCTCAAGGTAAATAACTCAACCCGGCCTCATTTCTTCTACAATGAATATATCATGAGACTTTTGTTAGCTTGTGGGGTCAATCCTCCTGATTCTGCAACCTCAAAACCAAAATGCATTGATTCCATCACCATCAAGCGAATGAAGCTTCCTCCACCTTATCTTGAGATTATGCCTTTTGAAGAATGGCAACAAAGGGGACCAAGGAAACAACGAGCAACTTCCTCTCGTCCTCGTTCCGATGAAGTAAAACTTTTAAAATCAAAGTCATCAACAAAAGAATCACTTGAAACAATAGCGCGTAACCAATTTTTGCTTGAATCACGTCTCAAGCGCATGGACTCTAAAATCGATAAGCGCTTCAATAAGGTCAAGTCATTCTTCGGTATGCTATGGGATGCTATATCATGTTCCACATCCACCTCTGTTCAAGCACAAGACCCAGGAAAACGTCCTGTTGCTCCAGTTTTCACCTGGACATCATCTGACGAGTCTACATGAATGAGTGGTCATGGACATGGTGAATCATCTAGAGGGCACAATGATGAGGAAGAAGAAGATGATGACGACGACGACGATGATGATGATGAAGAGGAGATACGATCTGCTTCATCCTAGATTCTATTATGGTTTAGCTCTTTAAAAACATTCATCGACACTTGTACTAAATAGTGTTGTTATTTATGATTTTCATTTGACATTATGTTCTGTAGTAAACTCTGTTATGTTTTTGATGTGTTAATGATTTATTTTTCTATGCATATTATATTCATTCTATGCATATCATATTCTAGTATCTGTTACTCCTTTTTGTCGATGACAAAGGGGGAGAAAGGGCTAACAATTGCTTGCAGGAACATACATTTATAAGAATTCAAAGAGAAAGAGATCACATACTCAGGGGGAGATTCAGATTTGCAGATATATATTGTCATCAATCAAAAAGGGGGAGAATGTTGAGTCACAAGTTTTATGAAAGTTTTGATTTCTGACAAATAAGGCGATCGACAAAACAAGGTCATTAGAGCTACATATGTTACTATAGATTATAGGTTGATTATTTGATATTGTAATAGTGATAAACTTGTTAAAATCTATCCTCAAATAATCATGCACCTCAATATAATCGATATATATACGTTTTAAAAGCATTGCACATTCATTGTGCAAATTAACAGGAACCGGTCGACCGGTTAATAATCATACGGTCGACCGTTTCTGTGTAAAATGCACAATGAACGTGCACACATGCACATAACGTATATATATTTTAAATTCCTGTCTACTGGTCACTTTTTAACCTGTCGACCGTTTTTGAACAGAAAGCAATTTTTTCAAAAGACACTTCTCTTCTCCAAAGGTTGCATCTCTTAACCTTTCACCAAAGATCATATCTCTTAATGGCAAAGAGTTACAACCATTCTTATCTATATAAACTCATCCAATTCGTTGATTAAATAATAACGATTTCATATTCTTTTAATCTAATCTCTGATCTTAATTCTGCATTATAAAAGCTCTAAATTATTTATTGAATCTTTGAAACTATTTCATATCCTTTGATTCAATAATATACTTTCCTTAATCTTTAAAAAAAACATCATATCGCATACTTTGAGGATAAGATTATAGGAAGGGTGTACTGCTAGTGACAAATCCGTGTTTTCAAGAGCACAAGTTGTCAACAACAATTATATTTGTTCTTTTGTTGAAGTCCTCTGTGTTGTAAGAGGCAAGTGTTGAAGTCCTCAGTGTATTAGAGGCGTGAAATCCCGTTCGGCTGTTCGGGTGTTGTAAACCTGTTCCTCCGGGTGAAGCGAGGAAGTTAATAGTGAAAATCCAGATAGAAGTCTGGGACTGGACGTAGGACGGTGCTCCGAACCAGTATAAAAATCTCTGGTGTGATTTTTCCTTTTTTTATTTACTATGCTATTATCATCTATTTCCGCATTTGTATTGTAATCCATATTACACGATCCGTGTATACTATATTAGCACACATAATTGTATACACACCGCACTTTCAGTGACATGGTTGAATATGGAAAATTAAGCCTCATCTCTTTAAGATCAATCCTGGTTGATAAAATAAGAAAGATACAGAGTCAAGACACTAATTTAAAGGAAAAGAAGGACATGATATCACAAGGCATATCAGTGGAAAATTATGAAGTTGATAATAAAGGTTATTTACGAAAGAAAGGGAAACTCTGCATACCCAATGTGGAAGAACTGAAGCAAGAGATTATGGATGAGCATCACAAGACAAAATATACTATACATCCAGGTGGTACAAAAATGTACCCTGATCTTAAAATAAATTATTGGTGGCCAGGAATGAAAGGGGCAATGGCAAAATATGTGGCAAAATGTTTAATATGTCAACAAGTCAAGGTGGATTATCAAAGACCCTCAGGCCTACTACAACCTTTGGAAGTGCCTACCTGGAAATGGGAAAGCATTTCAATAGATTTTGTGGATGGTTTGCCAAGAACAAGAAGAGGCAATGATAGTATCTGGATTGTAGTTGATAGGCTCACAAAAACAGCACACTTTATTCCAGTAAATTCAAACAAAAATGCTCACAAATTAGCTCAATTATTTGTGAAGGAGATAGTGAGATTACATGGCATCCCCAAGACTATCATCAGTGATCGAGATACCTTGTTTACCTCAAGGTTCTGGGGTAGTTTTCAAGAGGCCATAGGGACATAACTAAGCTTAAGCACAGCCTACCACCCACAAACAGATGGGCAAACTGAGATCGTTAACAAGATTTTAGAAGATTTACTTAGAGCATGTATACTTGATTTTGGAGGCAACTGGGAAGATCACCTCTATTTAGCTGAATTTGCTTATAACAATATCTATCAGTCTACAATAGGTATGGCTCCATTTGAGGCTTTATATAGAAAGCCTTGTATATCTTCTGCATGCTGGATGGAGGCAGGTGAAAGAGTGTTGCTTGGACCAGAACATGTGAAAGAAACCTCTGCAAGGATTGAACTTGTAAGGCAGAGAATGAGAGCAGCACAAGAGAGACAAAAAGCCTATGCAGATAGGGGAAGGAGGCCAGTGGAATTTGAAGTGGGAAATTATGTGTTTCTCAAAGTTTCACCAATGAGAAAAATATTAAGGTTTGGCAAGGCAGGAAAATTATCACCAAGATATATAGGACCATATGAAATTTTTCAAAGAGTAGGAACTTTAGCTTACAATTTGAAATTGCCAGAGGAATTGAGTAATATACATGATGTATTTCATGTATCTCAATTAAGAAGATGGGTGCATGATAAGGAGACCATTCTGGAATCTCCTACCCAAGTTGAAGTTCAAGAAAATCTGGTTTATAGAAAGGAACCAGTGTGTATTGTGGCTAGAGAAGAAAAGAAATTGAGAAATAAAATAATTAGATTGGTTAAAATCCAGTGGAGCTTAGATAAGAATGATTGTACATGGGAGACTGAAGATAGGATGAAGGATAAATATCCTAATCTATTTTCTGCTTAAAGGTGTGCCTAAAATTATGATAAACTTAAATATTGCTTATGTGTATTTCATTGGTTTTAAATGCATGAGTTTCTGAAATTTCTGAAATAATGTTATACTATATATGCAATGAAAAAAATATAACAATTGTGAGACACAATTACTTTTAGGAGGAGAGTATGTGAAGACCCAAATTATTGAGATGAAAATAATTTAAAAAATGGAAAATCGGTTAATGGAAAAAAATATTCAAGGAATAAAATAGTTTGAAAATAAGTATCAAGAGTGAGTAAAATAATTAAGTAAGAGGGTAGTTGTTTTCAAAAAATAATAGTGAAAATAAAATGATTAAGTATGAATGAGTTTTACATCCTCATATCTCACATAAATATTTTATATATGAGTAGCCAGAGAAATATAGAGTGATAAAATAAATTCTTCTAATAATTAAAATGCATAAAACAAGTTTGGCATTATTTATGCATAAATACATTTGTAAATAAGCCTAGGGAAAAACAAATGGTTGGAGATAATAGCTAGGAATTAAATTTATAAAGAGAGATATGAGTGAACAATTCAGGTTTAAGAAAATATACAATGAAGCTAAGTCACGTGAGAATAATGTGTAGGTGAAACATGCAAATAACATGTACACAGAAAAGCAGTAAAGCAACTATTTTACCTGAAATAGAAATCAAAAAGAAAATGGCACATTTGGCCATAAACATACATACATGATTCTCTTAATTGTGTAAGAATAAAATGGGCTTTTCTCTTCACTAAACCCTAGCTAAATGTTTTAAATCAAGGACAAGCAGTAGTTTGTTCCTGAGAGAAAATAGAAAGATATTTAAAAAAAGGAAACAAACTCACAATGTCTTCAAGTTTAAGCATTCTCGGGGAGAAGAAGGAAGGTGAGTGATTAATCACGTATGAGATTTAAAGCATTAAGACCCAAGTTAAGGGCAGCCATATTATTTTTATATAAAATCATATTATGTTTTCTGTTTGATTTTATTTCTATGAATGAATATATGTCGATCATGGTTGGTATTCTGATTGAACCTTTTGGTTGAGATATTAATATGTTTTGATTTGTTTTGATTGTTTTGATTTTTGCTTTGAAGAAAAATAATAATGATAAACCAGCAATTACCATGATCACTGAAATGAATTTTTGTAGTTCATAATCCAGTTTCATAAGGAGATGAGCTAAATGATTTTGCTGAGAAGTAGGGTATTAATAAAGAATGATGTAGGCAGCGTGAACAGGGAGATTCATGCTTATGTCTAGTTTATTTTAAAAATGATATGAATAATGCAATATTATATATATGTGCTGATTTGTTCAGATCATAGGTTAAAATGTTTTTATGGGCTTTTCTCAAAAACCATACCCTATGTTCACAGTAAAATAAATGAAATATTTCCTATGGTCTCACAGATTTATGTAAGCAAGGGAATATTTCAGGAAATAAATATATATGCAAGTCTTAGAAAATATGATTGCATAAAAATGACCTTAAAATGGGATATGTTGTTTTGCAAAAATGCTTGGTATGTCTGGCTGAAATTCCTGTGTGAGTATTTCTTTGATCTATGAAAGGAAGAAAAGAATATAAAGCATTTCATGAATTAATAAAATTTTCCTAATAGAAAATGGGAATGGTCTCTAAATCATAAAGCTGATTTAGGAGTAGTGCCTTGATCTATTCATCATCAGGTGGATTATGGGTATGTGCATGACTTGCTTAAGTCCTGTAGGCCTCTGTGTAAAGGGTTAACAGAATTGAGTCCCTTTGCAATGTACACATGGTGTTCAATGACAAGAATTAAGACCAATAAAAATGAAAAACGAGATTGAGGAATTAAGCTATGTGAATTTGGGGAGTTAATCCATAGGAGAATGTGCAGGTATAACTGAATGAAGTGAATGGATGAATGTTTGGGTGCTTGTTTGTTAGATAAACTTACATATATACATATACTCAGGTTTTAATATGAATTTGAATAGCATCAAACATATAAACTTTCTGCACGGTCTTAGGAATTTACAAGTGCCTATAATCTTTGATGTCACTTACACCAGAATTTATTTTCTGACCCTATTTGTTGCCTTTGCAATATTTAGGGTGTCTCATTTTTATTGAGGCGGTTCAAAGTATTGCTGCAGGAAAAGATGCATGAGTAGCTTGCATACATGGATGTCTGAAGATCTTGATGAATTTAAAATGCTTAAGAAAAGTAGCAGTATTATTGTAATAAATCAGTTTGGCTTTATGTCTCATGTATTCCTCAGAATTGATGCTTACTGGGGTTTTTGAAAAGAACATGTAAAAAAAATGAAGTGTTATATGTGCTTGTGATTTATTGGTTTAAGTAATAGGTGTGCTTGTGAGTTATTGATTTAAGTAATAGATTCCGAAGTAATCTGATGGCTTAAGATGAATGAGAACATGCCATATAATCTGATATATGGACATGTTTTCCTTGACATATTTGTGTTACTTCTGTTATAATGTTCAAGTTTTACTTGAATAAATATGTGCCAAAGTTTTAAATGAGTAGGCTGAACATGGTCTTGGTTAACCAGTAGGGCTTAAACATGTCTTGTAATTGATATAAGCACATGTCAAGCTTGAAGACATAGGTTGTAGTTCAATTTGGACATATGATATTCTAGTAGAAGCCTGCCTTGCATTGTGTAGTGAGTTGATGTGTATGCTTTGTATCTGTAGTCTCCACTGCATATTAATCACTGTCAAATTGCTCATTTCTTGGAGTTTAGCTACTTATCTTCATTATGTGTTCAATTGGAAGTTTTGCATAGCTCTAATTGTTGGCATTGCCTAACTGAATGCATACACTGATGTCACCTCTGATCTTAAATCTTATGTATAGCATATTAAGCTGGCATCCTCATTAATTATTCTTATGAGTTTGTTCCTAGTTAATAAGTACTGACTGAAATTGAAGTTGCATTCATTAGTCTTGTTAACTTGATGAATGGTATGCACTGGGTAGTTGCTATGCTCAATGCATTTGTTAACTTAGTTATGGGTTTAGTTGCCATGATCGTATTGTCTTCATACATCTAGATGCCTTTCACTTAAATCAGTTGGGTTTTCACTTTGTTCATTTAAATTTTTTTTTTTATCTGCATGATCTTTAAATCAGTCCACAACCCTATTACTTACCTGATCATACCAAGTTCTATAAACCAGGACATATGCATTTCACTTGACATAAACATTGTTTGTGTTTGAGTTCAGAATCCCAGACTAAACTATTATGCATGAATTATTTTATTACCCTTTATCAATCAAAAACCACATGCAACAATTCCTAAATCCCAAAGATCAAATAAATGGGTTGTAAGTCCATGAATTAGTTAATCTGGGCTATAACACAATCTGGGAAATAAAAAAAGAAAAATAATAAGTGGCAATATTTGAATCATATTAATCGGGCTTGAGTTAGAAAAAAGAGATGTAAATGTAGAAAAAAAAGCTATGTGACACAAATCCCCTCAACTATGGGAATATTGTGTGATTAAATTTTCTTTGCTATTTTAATTACTCTGATACGCAAAGAAACATTTATATATCTTCATATATATAAATTAAATGATTTGATTTAAATACTGATATTTTTGTATTGGTAGATTTTGGATCTTGGGAGAATTAATTAAAAGAAGTGATCACTTGTAAAAAAACTCGACTAAAAATCACTAAAATAGATGTTAAGAGAAGTGGGTCACTTCAACAGCCTTAATATATTAGTCAAACAACCTCAACAACTAAAAGTATTCTTTCCCAAACTTACCATCAAACAAACAACAATAATTTTAAATTTATTTAAGTTTATTCGATTGGTTTTTTCATCATTTACCTTTCATTTATTTATTTATATAAAGATCAATCACTTACATAATTTGGTTTCCATTAAATATTTAATTCAATAATGAATCATTTCAAAAAATATTACTTAAGCTTCTACTGCCCTACTTATTTTTATAACTTAATTCGGTTATTGAATAAAAAATTATGTTTTTGGTATTCGCCCTTGAAGAGAAAAGAAATATTTCAACATATCTAAAAATTCAGTTAAAACATTTAACCGTATTCACTTAGTAAAAATATAAGATATATTTAAACATCCACATTGCATTATGCAAAGATTTTTCAAAAGTCTAAAACAATGTTAGAAATTTATATCAAAACATTATAGTAAGCTCTAAAATAAAGTTTCTTAAATCCCATAATTTATTAGACTCGTTATTTTTAAAAAAAGTATACACTTTAGATTGTTAAACTGAACTAATAGTATACTCAAATCTTACATTAAATTTCTAAATCAAAATAAAAAAATTCATAATTAATTTTACACACTTGTTTTAAAATGAATATTCAAATCATGGAAAAACATTTATTGGTTTAATACAAAAATTCAAACAGTAAATAAACCAATAAATTTACTATTAGTACTTCGAAATCAATTAAATATTCCAAACTATGCTTGCAAAATAGAGATTCAAATTTATTTGTCAAGTATATTACTATAAATAAACTTCGCAAATCGATTTTTTTTCATTTATTTAATATCTTTAAATTATACATTCAAAGAAACTTTTGTAAATTTTACTTCAAATATTCATTTTAAAACTTCATTTGCAAATAAGTCATCTTTAATACTTTAATACTTTTCAAAAATTCATTTGTAAAATTTCTTGCTTCATTTATAAATACCAATTAAGTATTTTAAATAACATCTTTATAAATTTATGTAAACTATTTGAAAATAATTATTTACATCATTACTTATATTTACAAAGAAGCTATTGAAAACCTTAAATCCATTATTTATAAATTTATTAGTTTTATCTCAAGATACTTTTCAAACATTATTAATAAATCAATAATCATTTACTTTAAATATATTTTATTGAATTAATAATTTATCACAATATTTACAACACTAATAAACCATGTTGTACATAAATAGATAATATTTTAAACATTTTAATGTATTTAGAAAATAAAAAAATGACCAAAATATCTGTTATATGATACTTTATCAAAATACTTCTATAACTCGATATCTTAACAGGTTTATCCTCGCTCTTGCAGACGCTGGCCATGCGTTGAACAGGCGCAAGGCTAGAATTCCTCAAGTACTTAGTAGACATATTTCAACACCTAGTGAAAATACTTAAAAATAGGTATGAGAAGTACCGCTCAAAATCCAATGTCAAATGATGATAATACGATAGCAGTGGCAAGCTGTTGATCTAGTATTTACGTAATGGACACAAAACTTTCCAGAAGATCCTTCTACCTTCCAGATTCTAGAAAAATATCGTAGCCAGTTCGTAAATAAGGGACCATCGACCACTATTGTAGTGGTACGTTGCTAATTCAATGATTTACGCAATGGATGCACTTCCTTCCTGGAAGGTCCATAAACAACAGATCCCAAGATTGAATGCGCCTCCATTGGGTAAACTAAAGAACCAATTACCCAGAAAAAAATCAAGGAACTCATGAGCTTAAGTCCGGACAACCAGATCAGTTCGAATTCATTTTTGAATTCACCCAAGTCAATTGGGGTTTATTGGTCGAATCCATTCCTGGACTCCCCAAGTCCATCTTGGTTGAAGCATATCACTATACTTCGTCACGGAGGGTACTTCCCGTACCTCTTACTTTAAAATATAATATACCATATGTAGTACCCTTTCATAATCATAGTTTCGTATATCGTACTTATATAAATTCCATTATATATAAGATTTCATTGTCAGACAAAGTACTATCAAAATCAATAATCTCGAATATATCAAATCATTCTTATATAAATTCCATCATATATAAGATTTCATATTCACCCAAGTCCATTGGGGTTTATCGGTCGAATCCATTCTTGGATTCCCCAAGTCCATCTGGGTCGAAGCATATCACTATACTTCTTCACGGAGGGTACTTCTCGCACCTCTTACTTTAAAATATAATATACCATATATAGTACGCTTTCATAATCATAGCTTCAAATATCATACTTATATAAACTCTATTATATATAAGATTTCATTTTTAGACAAAGTACTATCAAAATCAATAATCTCGAATATATCAAATCATTCTTATATAAATTCCGTTATATATAAGATTTCTTTTCAGATCGAATACCTTATAAAATTAATAGTTTCAAAATCACTTGTACTTATATAAAGTCCACCTTATACAAGAATCAAAAAAATTTCAAATTAATTTCGCTCTATGAAAAGCCATATGGGATTGAACATCTTTGCTTTTCAAAAGGTTGAAATTTAGAATAATTTTGTATATAAAATCGTTTTTATGAAATAGTTTTGTATATGGTTGTGTAAAAAAGTTTATAAATAAAATACTTTGTAAATAAAATAGTTTATAAAATGGTTTTGTAATAAAATAGTTTAAAAATAGTTTTGTAATAAAATAGTTTATACAATAGTTTTGTAAATAAAACAGAATAAGATAATCTGTATAAGAAAAATAAATGAAAATAGTTTTGTAAAATGGTTTTAAATCAATAGTAGTTTGCATAAAAGAAAATTCTAATTTAAATTACAAATATATCCAATCCAACAACTTTCAATTTCAGCTCCAAAGCATATCAATATATTAGAACATAAGATGTACATATGTCATTATTCCGCAAAATCACATTTGACCGCTTGCTCGACCACACAAGTTCGCTTTTGAACTAGTATTGCCCATTCAACTTCCTTAATGCAGACTTCGATATGGTTTCTTGACTAGAAACCATCATTCTCCTTGCATAGCCATATATTATGATAGAAAATTCTAGAATCAAACCAGAAATCCATGTCAAATATTCGCCATCAAGAATTGAATGAAAAATCCTAACACGAAGTGATGTAATTCACATAGAACTTGTGTACTCAAATCGGATCAAATTAATTTTACGAATAAAATAATATACATCCAACTTATGTAATTGTTCCAATTTGTTTCATCACAAGTTCATTTCAATTAAATTCATTTTTAATCTCATCGATTAACACCAATATTACTTCATACTTTAATATTTGTTTCATAGAATTTCTTTATTTAATATAAACATTAATATATCCATTCTCATAATATTGCTTATATTTCTCTTTAATTGAAATTACATCCATTCACATGTAATATTTCTCATTTACTACTACATTTATTTGCAAATCATTTCATAAGGAATTTTCTTATGTTTATAACCAATTTATTAAACTTAATTCCTTTTTATAAGACATTGTTCGAGTTTAAAGTTATAACAACTTTATTTATAACCATTTATTGCAACATCCATTTATTTCATAACAATTTACAAGTCATGGCTTTATTTGAAATCATTTCACTTTTAATTCATATTTGCTTATTCCATTTAGTTTCACCTTTACTTTTCAATTTATTTATGACACGTTTCGTAAATGTTAATTAAGTTTATAAACATATTTTTCTGATTTAATCTCATTTACAACATTTCCTTAATCACAATTTCAATTTAAAGATCCCAAGGGTTAAAGTTCACACTTGTACATTACATGCTAAGAATGTATACCCCAATTCTATTCATTTACTAAACATAGATATAACAAATTAAACCTTGTTTTACTTGCTTTCAAATTAAGGTTATCAATTCAACTATATAATTCAACCCAATTATCAAGTTTCACTCATATACTAATTCAAAAGATTTTGATTATCCAAAATATCCAAATATTCCATTTTTTTAATAGTTTAAACTACATGTCAACAAACAACAAAATTCGCAACAACATTTCAATTTCATAAACAATTATCCTAATTATTCATTTTATTCTCTTTAATACACCATTATTAAACTAGTGTTTAGTCCATTAATTCAATCAACAATAATTAACCAATATTTATAATTTGATTAAATACAACAAGTCAACAAAAATGATAATAATTAAATATTACCATTTCATAAATCAAACACATTACAAATAACTATATTAGTCATAAAATTTTATTCCTTTATATATATCATATAATATTAGGAAAAATAATTACATTTCGAAATTTATATAAAACATTTTTGTGATACTAACAAATAAGTGCTCTCGTATATACACTTAGATAACTCATTCTAGGGTATCACTACCCTATCGCTAATGAGTTAACCCTAACAGGCTAAGGTATGCCTAAACCTAAGCTATGATACCAACTGTAACGACCCACCCTTTTGGACTGTTCAAATCGACAATAAACCACACATGTCAGACTCAAACCATTCAAAAGAAAGGATTGTTAATGGGGTAAATAAGAAAATGGTAAGAAAAAACAAAATACAGAATCTTTTAGCGGAACGACCAAATATAATAATCAAATAAACAGTTCATGAAGTTGTTCTACAAATAACATTTGATTACACTTTTACAAATTCAAATCAGAGTTATACATATATCATAAATAAACAAATAACGCAAAAGAACACAAAATGTAGTGAATAATAAATAGCAATAATATACCGAATCTTCGTCTTCGTCCACCAGAAAATAGTCTTCAATGCTGAAAAACTCAGGCTGACCCGAGCATATTGAAAAACAATACATTCGAGTCAGAACTAAAAATTTCTTTGTAAGTCAACTCAATCACAAATAAAATATGAGTGCAAGGGCTTCAGAGACGTTACGGGATTTTTCATCTCCTATCAAGTGTACAACCTGAGTGCAATAACTCACGAGATTTCAAATAATTCGAAATACCAATTTTAACCACTTTACTTAAAATAAGTCTGAAGTTTAAATTAAAAATTTAAACTCTTTAAATAATTCAGTTTCAATCAATAATCCAAATTCAATAAATTGTATGGGTATATATCATTTCAACCCATAATTTATGTCTTAATTGTCCAATTCTAAAATGATTCAGAGGACCATTTAAATGATGTGAATAATTTATAAGGTGATAACAAGGATATATTAAAATAAATAAACAACCATACATCTAACATATCAATCAATAAGCATCCATTTCAAACAACATCCAAATAAACCAATATATTTCAACATATAATAGTTATCAATATCGGGGTTAAACTATCAATTAAATTCCAATATAAAATTAAATGTCAATTCAGATTCAATATCAATTCAAGTGTCAACTTAAACTAACAATAAAATATTTATATATCACATCATATATTTTATTTAATTTGCAATGGAATTTGTAGTATTGCGTGAGTGGGTTTAATCACTCACCTTTGATTTATAGCCAATTGAAAATCCAATAAAAGCCCAAAATTTCAACGGTCTCCAAATCCAACCATACTAGCTTCATTTTGTCCGAAATTTTGATACGAACCCAAAGGAAGAAACCATGAATTAATCGAAGTTCATATGCGGAAAATATTCAAGTTATAAGAATATTATGGAAATGAAATAGAAAACCATGTACACATATTTTAATAATAAAATAAAACACGTTATTTACTCGCATTAAGAATTTTGAAGCCTGGTCATGTTTCTAAATTCTAAAGAATCAACGAAAAAAGGGACACGATGGCTCACACACGGAGGAAGGAGGTTTTAGGAAATGGATTTGTAAACAAATGGAAAAGATTGGCTTCATGAAAATAAGTTTCTCACATTTGTTTGTTCGTTTTTAGAAGAGAAAGAAAACTTTAGGCAAAAGAAATAATGGAAGCACGTTTTGGAAATGGAAAGCTAGTGGAATAGATTTATGAAATAGGAAACGAATAAGGGTAAAGCACGTTTGGAAATTAAAATATGAAAGGGAAGGATGCAAGAAGATGTAAATTTGCAAAATAAAAAGAGCCTAACATGTAGGTAATTAACAAAAGAAGAAAGCCACACGTTGGAATTTAATAAGACTTGCTTACATGGCAAGCAAATCTTTTGGTATAAAATTTCAAAACCTATGCTACCTCAATTAATTTCATGAACACACATGAAACATTTCAAGGCAAGGTCCACGTGTAAATAAATAAAACTTAGTGGAAAACCAAAAGAGGCAAGTATTTAATAAAAGAAAGTAATAATAAAATAAAATAAATGAAAGCGATGATTTAAATTTGAGAATGTAGACCGTACATAGAAATCACAAATCTAATATACTAAAAAAACAGTTCATTTTAACATATTTTATCAACCCTAATACGCTCAAATTTACACACATATATGTATTTTTATTTAGTACACAGTAAATAAAATTAAACACTACAATTAACATAATGAGGACCACCACCCCACACATTAAAAGATGAACTGAGACTCTAAAGTCAAATTTGAAACGAAATAAATCTTCTATGTAAATATGCTAACTATTTCAAATCAAAAATTTAACCAAAACTTCAAGTTGTTTTCTTACCATTTTATTATTGTTATTTTCTATAAATTAAATTCAAATCAAGTTTGAATATTTAAATAAATCAAATATTCCAACTAGAAATATACAATAAAATTCAATTCTTTGTTTTAATGAAATTAAATTTACATTCACAAATGAAATATTTACTTTATTTGATAAGAATATTCTTTTCAAGAAACCATCCTTTTCTTTTATTTTTATTGAAAATATTTCTTTTTATTACACATTAATTTACAATTAACACCTCCTCCTTTAAAACCAACTTATATTTAAAGATCATCCCATTAAAGAGTCACAAAAATAATACTTCATACAACCACGTCGTTTCTTTATCAATTAATTTCCTATTATCGTTATATTTGTAACAAATTTAAGTACTCACAATTTGAACGTAATATTTCTCATTGAAATTCTCATTATATCTTTAACACAAAACATATGTTGCACATATCATTGATTAATTACCATTTACTTCTATCTCTTATTAATGGCAAGATATAATCACTATTAATTACAATAATTAAATCTCAAAATATACCCTAGTACAGGGAAAATAATTAATCCAATTGTTTCCTTTGAAATCCAATTTTCCATGTTATACGCAATATCTATATACTAAATTAATTCCAACATTTAATTACAACTATAATAAAACCCGTTCATTATATATTTAAATTCCAAAAAAATCCTTTTATTTTGATTTACATTCATATTATCAAATCAACTGTTCCCTTATGCAATTGATTGACATATGTTTTCATTTTATTACACTCATCACTCAACAGTTAACGTTTCTTCTTATATTAATTGTAATATTTCAATTTCATTAATTCTCCATTATTTACCAAATAAATTTCTAACGAATTTAATAATAAGATAATAAATAAAACAATAATAATCCATATCTATTAAATTATTGTTTACAAACAAAGGTTAATAAATTTATGTACAAAATAATTGATTTCATACTCCATATTAAAAAATAATTGCAGATAATAACATAAGATTACATCAATTTATACACTATTTATTCTACTCTTTATTAACCTTTATTTTTTAAATTATTGAAATTACGTTAACATAGTATAGTTTTCAGTTATATTCAATTAATATTAACAAAATTATATGTTAATACGTGTTACCGTCTTTTATCTCTTTAAAATTAGTTGTTTTAAGATTTATCTTAAGGTCAAAATTTCTAATCTAATAAGATTCGATTTAATAAATCATAAATTTTAATTTCTGACAATATTAAAGTCCAAAACCTTATTAAATTTAAAATTTTAACTATCAAAAATATGGGTTGTTACAACTAATAAGTTCATAGGGACCATGGGAATGCTATGTCATTAAATGGACTATTTTATGGGGTGGCGTAATCATGGGAATGTTTAACCCTCCAACCCTAGTAAATGTCGGACTAATTTTCATTCTTTATGCATGATGATGACATTATGATTATGTTACATCGTTTTGGTTATAGAATATGTTATGATTGACATATTTTTTTGATAAGGTATTAGTGTGGAGCAACTCATTCCGTGCTTCAACTACGTGGTCACATTAGTTATCTTTTTTGTTTGAGATGGACTAATATTATTCATATTAGACTTTTTTTCGACCTAAAATTGTTGTTTTCCCCCTAAATTATGTTGCATTCATTTGTGTAGGCTAAGAGTAGGGCTTTTCAAGTTTAGATGAAAAAGCTTCTAAAGATGTATATGAGGCAAGCTATTATTAGAGTTTACTTCCATTGTGCAATTTAACTACCTTTATTTTTTATTATATGTAATAACAGGGTCTATAACCGTGTAGTAGTTAAGATTCTGATAATTCAAGGGATATCATCATATGCCGACCCTAGAATTATGTTTGTATTTATTATATTTTATCTGAACAATGGAAAAGTGGGGTTGTTCAACTAAAATGTAATGAACTTGCAAATGAATGAGTGAAAATGTTTTGTGAAAAAATTATAAACTTTTATGCTTTTAATGTTAATGATACAATAACTTATCTTATTTTATCACTGGAGAATAATGTTAAGGATGACTATATCATCAGTAGTATCTATTTTCGAGCCTAAGAATGAGGTATTACAACTTGGTATTAGGGAGACAGGTTTAAACAAAGCCTAATAAGATTTTTGAAAAACATTAACCAAATAAATTTGGGAATGGGGTAGCATTATATTAACGTACTTGTTATTTGATATATGTATAGGTATAAATACATATACCTACATATATTCCCCATGCCATCTTTAGGTTATTCTTCTGTATCTCATGAAGACACTATGTAGATTATGAGAAATGGACACCAAAATAGGTATACTAAACTTATGAGGTGAAAGCACCGCAACTAATGGAAACGTTAGTCGAATACTCGAAATGTTAAATAAAATATCAATGCTAATGCAAATGCTAATATGGGTGTTAGAGCCATACCAATGGATATAGGAATAATTTATCAATTCTTTATTAATATGATGCATGTTGGAGGCGGTGGTTAGGTTTACTAGAAGAAACGCTGATAATGTGGGAGATGTTGTGCCTAAAGTGGTCGCTCGTAATAATTACGTTGCATTTAGTAAAGATTATAACAACTGGGGAGGAAAACCATTCTTAGGGACAGAGAATGACATCGAAGTGGAGGATTTGATTCTTTATTGTAAAAGAATCTTTGTTGATTCGGGTTTAAATGATGAACGAAAGAGGATACTAGAAACAAGGCAGTTGTAAGGAGCTGCTTTATACAGGTAGAATAATGTTACCGTGGAAGTATCAGAAGATAAGCTTACCTGGACCGACATTAGAAAAAGGTTAGAGGAGAAGTTTCCTTCTAAGGCAGCCGAGTCTACTTTGTTTAGAAGGTTTTTGGAGTTTGAGCAAGGAAAAATAACTATTCTGGAGCACATGACTATGTTTGATAAACTATTATGGCATTTGCAGACCATCATTAATACTTTTCACTACACCAGAAAAGCGATTTTTCCACGGCTTAGAGCCGTGGCTAAACAGTTTAACCACGGTTCTAAGCCGTGGCAAAATCTGCAGTGGCAAATATTTTGCCATGGCTCAGAGTCGTGGCAAATTTATATTTTTCCACGGCCCTGAGCCGTGGCAAACTGTACTTTTGCCACGGCTAAGAGCCGTGGCAAATTCCCACCTTATACCATTTTAACCACAGCTCAAATTCATTCCTAAATGCAGTTTCATGATACACGAACATTCTACATGCAGTTTCGAAATATGTATAATACATGGAATAAATAACGTAAATATAAAACCAGCAATAGATGAAAAACCCAATTTATAATACAACTACTACAAGTGCTTGATTACAAACTTACAACTTTAAGTTCATAATACAACTTCATAGTGAAACCATCAGTTCATAGAAAAACAAGTAAACATCTATTGTTCATAATACAACTTCATAGTGAAACCATCAGTTCGTAGACGCAAATTAAAGATATTTCAGATGCTTCTCTCCCTAAGCAAAATCCCTAGCTGCAAAATAAACAAAAATATGAAGAAAGTCAACAATGGAAAATAAACAGAAATTATGTTAGTGTACGTAAACATATTTCAAAGCAAAAGTGAAGAAGGGTAAATGTTTTTAGTTCTCTTTTCTTTAGGACAATTAAATTGTACTAGTACTTATTAGTAAATAAAAAAGACATTGCATCACAGCTCTAATTAGCAAGGGTTTTAGTAAATAAACAAGCAGTATACATACTTAGTTAAATTTGCCACAGTATAATAATACATACATACCTGTTTATGGGTCTATAAATATCGAATATTAGTCTTTGGATGACACACATAACCACCGATTCCAACTTCACCAAAGGTCATAGCAAGAGGATGGTTTTGTTTGCATGTTTTCTCTTCTGGTAACAGTATATTGTCCACAACTAACTTCTCATGTGTTGGAGGTAATGATTTTCCGTGTATAATGGATGCTGTCGAATCTTTACAGACGGTGGCTATTGCAATGACCTCAAGGTCAATGTTCAGGATTTCACATTTTTGATTGGCTAAACCAGATGAATTCAATGAATTTGCCAAGTCAATATTCAACGTTCTTCCAACACTTCCACGTGGTGTACCGCTTCCTCCTTCATTTGAAGATATGTCCGGTAAATGATTTCCTTGACCTGCATATTGTCCCTTCAACAAGTCGACCAATGACTTCAATGTACCTTCCATATTATCCATTCTAGCTTTCAAGTCTTCTGTGCCTCCTTGAGCCTTTTTGAGTTGTTTACGTGCAATAATACAAGCCTTAACTAGAGTTCTTGATATTTTAGCTCCAATACTTCCAGTCCGACCTCTTTTATCCTTGCCAAACACTTGTGATAGGATATCTTCATCCAATGGCAAGTCTTCTTCATCACTACCGATGATTGATTCCTTTGCTTTTGCAATTTTATCCTAAAATATGGTAATACTTAAGATGTTATTTACTACAAAGACTTTATAGAATAGTTCAATTATTATCTATTTAACTTACGAAGTATGTAGAAGCCGAATCTGATATGGTACCGTCTTTTTTGGTGCGAGTCTTCTCCCACACTTGACGCCGTGTGATTTCTTTTGTCGGATTTGCACCGGCCTACAACAACAAAAGAGTTCTAAAGTTGAGTACCAACCAAAAGCAAATTGTTCTTGTCAAATTAAAAAATATATAGACACGAGCAATAATACATGAACAATCAACAACCAAACTGCCAAGGACCAAACAACATCAACATTTCATACTATTAATCCATAATAGTATGGTTTATTGATGAAGACCAACATGGGGAAAAGTAAGCAACTCATGGACTTTTACTGTAGGCATGCTTGGAAGAAATCTTTTCCAGTGCAAAAAAGAAAAATATTAAATAAACTCACCTACTTATGGAAGAAGACATATTTGATTTCATTAAGAGAAAAAGATGAATCCAAAAAATAAATGGACCTGATCTTTCAAGTTATCACATATCCTTACGCCTAGATTTATAATCAAGCATTGTTATGTGAAGTGCCTCCAAAAATAGCACTCTACCCCAATGGTTTTATTGAAATACTAGTTATGTATTCCAAATATGTGTCATTAAAATCCCACAAACTTTCGTAATCAATCACAACTTGATTTGATTTGAAACGTAAGAATTGGTAGTTCCTTTTCATTTAACCATTAATGTGGTTTATTTCCCTTTTCAAAGTTTCAAGCTCAACTTTGTTGACATTTCAGTATATAAATCTTATGAAAAAGAATGAGATTCTAGCAAGATGTTTAGCTCATACATGGTGCTTGTATTCATCAAAACCAAAGTTGAAATGATTATAGTAAGCATTCCATGCATCAATGGTATCACTAGACTTATCATTTTCTGTTGTCTGAACCATATCGATTTCTTCATAATCCATTGCTTGTTAGTTTGTGTTGAAAATGTTAAAGGTAAATCCTAAGGTGTCCAAAAGAAAGTAAAAGTTGATAATTCCTGCAACTTATAATAGCGTTGGAAGTTGGTATGGTATCCTAGTCTATATGATTAGTGTGAATCTCACTATTGCAGTTTCAGCTTTTTATTGTGACACTGATCATAAGTCTATCCAACCTGTTCAAAAGAATCCCCCACATATTGCATCATATCAACTCAAACATAAGCCTCTTGTTCAGAACAGTGAACATCATCAGAGTCTATATTCTCAAAAGCCAACGTTTTGCACTCAGCGTTCTCTAAGAAAATATCTACACGATTGTCAGATACGCACTTGTCTGTCAACATATTACTAATCGAACTAACATCAGAGCATTCCAATCCACCATCTACAGCTAGCTTTTCAGAAATATCCATCAACGAGGCAAGACAATTTAACTTGTTGGCTGTGATTAACTCAAAGTTGCCCAACTCGTGAGACTTTATTTTTTCTCTTTTGCCGTTGATTCATTATAATCCAATAAACATTGCGATACAGAAGGATCATATAGAATGGGGTCAAAACCATTTTTCTCTTCACTTTTATAAACTGCAGGTTTAATAGAGTCCCTACATCCACATTTCTTATTCAAGATAGCAGCTTTCTCATCATTCGCATCTGAACAAAACTGTTGAACAATCTCTCTGTTCATCACCACACAAGTTCATTTGAAGTAAAAAAAATTCACTGCCATTCAAACATTACCTACATTACCTACCAAATTCACTAACTTTTGCATTTACAATTTTGTCTTCCAATTGCTTTTCTGTTGCAATTTACAAGTCTGTTTTCTATTGGCACTTTGCATTGCATTCTCTCTTGAATTACATATTTCTTTCTCTGTTCTAATTTGTACAGGCAGTTGAACAACTAACAACCAAACCCCCTGCCACAATCCATTACTTCACCTGAAACTACCCACCATCCCATACCTCTCCTGTATACAAACTCCACCCTTCTACTTCCACCAGTTCCTCCTTCCACTCTCCCTGTTGCCATCATGCTTGCAGCCACAGTGTCAAACTGCTTCATCACAGAATCATCTACCTAACCACACCACATTCAAGTGCCTCTGGTCATCCACCCCATTTTCAAACTGCAACTTGTACGCCAAATCACACAGTTCTACAAACCACTTGAATACCCACCCCACCGACCATAGTTACAGCACAATCCACCAAACCATACGACCATCACCTCATTTGTGCATTTCAACCATTTTTTTGTTAACCTCCTCTGCTACTACTTCACTCACCATCCATAACAACTCATAAACTCCAAAATCTCCTTGCATCTGTCAGAACATTGCTATACTTCAAGCAGCGCAACACTTCAACGCAGCAAACATTCATTACTAACAGATAGATGGATTATTTTTGGTACTTTTGTTATTTTTTAAAACATAAAATATTTTGTTTGTTAATTTTATTTTAAAATTGGCTGTATTTCAACGAAAAAACCAAACAAGCTAAGTTAACTTTTGATTCAAAACAGGAGACAATTACCATGGACAAATAAACAAATGATTTATATCCCGTTGGGCAAGAAATACTACTGTATAAACGGTTACACTCAAACTGCGACACTTCTGCAATTTAAATCACAATGAATATGTGGTTTTGCGGATTAGAATTATGAATTGCCTCAGTCGTTTAAATCATAAAATTTCATATCTAATTAATCCATCACTTCTGCAATTATGTACAGTTCTATTTTTCTATAGCACTTGATATGAAAACTGACAGTAAAAATAACACTGTAGAAGAGAAATGCTTTAACAAAAACATTATTATTTTGAATATTATTAGATATTATTTGTTTTTGGAAATCTAACAAGATGGTTTTAAAATTTGGAAAAGCCAACAAGATGTAGTTAAGAGGTGTGTGCAAGGTATGTAAATATTTTGGTATACTAACAGATCTCTAATATTTAAAAAATGAAACAAACATACCATTTCGTGTTCTACTACAGCGTGACTTGTACGTCCAGTATGATGACAGCAGTTGTACAGCGATCTGTTTTTTTGCCTATCTCTCTTCTTTCCCTTGCACCGGGTTTTGCTTCATTTTTCACAAACTCGGTCCAATCTTCTTGGGCGATTGTTAGTGGACAATTTTTCAGCCTATCTTCGTCATTATCATGTTTGTCATAATAGATTGTCTCAGTTCGCTCTTGTGTTTCCTAAATGACTCAGCCATTTTTTTTAAAAACAAGTCTTTTGAATCCGACTCTATATCATAAGATGTCTGTAAAATTAAGAGTTGTTTACGTAAGGAAAGAAATTATGTGGCAATACAGACATATATATATATATAACATACATACATACATATATATATATAAACTGAAAGTGGTACAAATCAGTTGTTGCTTACCAGCAATTCATTCCAAACGTCAATCTTGTATTTTTCAGGTACTTTATCCCAGCTTTCATATGAGATCGGCACATGCATTCGAACCAATTTATCGACTCGACTGCTTACTTTTCCAGCATTTTTTGAAATAGGAGCACCTAATGCATTTATCTCAACTTTTTCGGGTTGTGTAGAGGTTGACTGTGTAATTGAATGGGTTGACGCTTCCGTAGGTTCCGACATTGCTACTATATTCTTGGTTGCAATCCAAACGAACAAGACCACCTGCAACAAACAATAAAAATAGATTAATAACAAAATTATGCATTTTTAATATCAAACTATGGGAGCAAGATGGATGACTTGTATTAAAATTGGAAAACAATTAATTCATGCATTTTTAATATGTTTAAAAAATTCAGTCATAAAAAAATAGGTTTGTGTATCAAATATGGGAGCAAGATGGATGACTTGTATTAAAACTGGAAAACAATTTATTCATGCATTTTTAATATGTTTAAAAAATTCAGTCATAAAAAAATAGGTTTGTGTATCAAATATGGGAGAAAGATGGATGACTTGTATTAAAACTGGAAAACAATTAATTCATGCATTTTTAATATGTTTAAAAAATTCAGTCATAAAAAAATATGTTTGTGTATCAAATATGGGAGCAAGATGGATGACTTGTATTAAAACTGGAAAACAATTTATTCATGCATTTTTAATATCAAACTACCAGATAATACATGCAAAAAAAACTATAAGTGTCAGGTGAAAATTTCATTATTTGTTCAAAGCTAAAGGTCCTACTTGACTAATACATAGGATAAAAAGGAAAAACGTGAACTGAATAACGGATAAACAAAGATAAATTCAATAGAGGACATTAATAACAAAGAATTGTTCATTTTTCTTCTGTCGTGCAATGACGGATGATTTATGTAGTGAAGCATACAAAATTTACATTTGCGATGCATTTTAAGGATTTGTTTTGAGTTTAGGAGCAGTCAGACACCACACATCGTTAGTACAAATTAATATGTAGCAGTTCATCAAATGGGTTGAACTAATAGTTGTATTTCATACTATAATTTCAACAGTCATATTTTCAATGCACAATTCGATCCATCTCCCTGTTGTTTAAACTACTTAAAATTGGTATTAAATCATCTTAAAATTTGATAATTAATTGTCAATTATGAACTATGCATTAGTAAAATTAAAAAATTTATATTCTAAATGTATAAAATCTGACAGCTAAAATAGTTTGTGGTGGACTTTGTCTTTTTTTTCCAGTCTCAACTCCATATTTGTATGTGTGAACACATTTACGTACATACGCACAGATATATCAATCACAATATACTGTATATTACTATACTTGATAGAATATCACTGTATAGTAAACTGATTACTAAAATACATAACTAACCTCTTATAATAATCACAATATACTTATGCAGTCCACTTAATAAACTGAGCCCTACAACCAAGCTCGTGAGTTTGCAATCAATCCCATCAACCAAGAATACAAACTATGCTACAATATTTCGCAAACTGTTCTATAGGAGTTAGAACCGAAGTACATGGTAAACATGGTTGGCTGATAATATATTACAATAGCTATGTCTGAACTGCATATAATCAGGCAAGCAATAGAAGCTGACAGATCCGTATCATGTAAACAATGATTAGGAATAGAATTAGAAAAATGAAAGGCCTAATGATTAAATTATAACTGAATTACTAAAATGTTAATAAAAAATGATATCAAGCCTTTTCGAGAAGCTGAACATTACATGTCCGCAACGTACATCTTTAACCAACCATCGTCTAATAACTGAAACAATTAATTCATGCTTTTTTTTCAAATCCATTTAAGATTTTTTTTCCTTCGAAAGGGCTTGAGTTTTTTGTTATCATCTAAGTTTTAAATCTAAATAATCTTTGTCAGCTACCTTCATAAAATATGCATGAAAATGAGCAATTCAATAACTTAATTAGGCCATGATTAGCCAAATACAAAATATTTTATGAGAAAAAAGAGCAACCTATATATTGTGTTTGCTATAGGCGGGCAAAATGACTCAAAATATCAAGTGCGAGTGCCATGATATTATAGAGAACCAAGGCTTCAGATGTGTATATCAATGCATATAATGACCATATGTTTGGATAAAAAGTCTACAAAAGGGTAACATAATGTACAAAATTAAAATAGAAGACATCTAGGATAGAGATACATAAACTCAAAGCTCAACTTAAGACTACGTATTTAAAGCAGATATGGTCCCGTACTAATATGGTCTCGTATCCAACATGCATAGCATTTGTATTCTTTTTAGTAAATTGTAACTGAACTATATTAGAGGATGCAACATATATGTTTCAGAGGATGCAGCATAAATATCAGAGTAGGTGCATAAAACGAAAATGAAACATAAGCAAACAAAAATAGTGAAGAAATTCTAAATTCAATCACACTTGAAATTCAATTCATTTCAAGTAAGAAATACATCTTATATTAACATATGCATTTGGTAAGGTTTTCTAATTTTTTATTGTCTTCAAAAGCTGATTGATAGAAAATAGGAAACTCGGTGTCATCCACAGTTGTAGTCAACCGTTTTGGTGTATGCAAAACCACAAACCATCCGCTATTTTTTAAATCTTTTGAGTAAAACACTTGATTCGCTTCCGATGCAAGAATAAATGGCTCATCATTCACTCTATCTTTGGTCTTTAATTTCTCTAAGTTAACAGTAATCAAGTTTGAAACGGGATCTATCTTACAACCATTAATCTTATCTTCGACCTTTACCCAATCACAATAAAAAACCGTTTGTTTGAAGTCAATATAATCCAACTCAATTATCTGCTGAATAACTCCATAATACATTGTTTCCGCTTCCTTGTAATTTTTATCCTTCCCGCTCGCTCTAAATTTTGTAATTGCTCTCATACAAACGCCACTATCTTGTGTTACCATCCGTTCTTCATAATTTTTTGGAGAAAATATGAATCCATTCACTAGGTACTTCGTATAACTACGCGCTTTGAACTTCGGCCCGTTCACCAACCGCCAAAGAGTTGAATCAACTTCATTTGTCTTGACCAACTAAAAAAACATAATAAGTAAAAAAAACATGATCGTAATGGTGTATAATCCACTTAAATACACATGAATACCTAAGAAGATGTAATACCTCATCACGTAACCATAGAGTGAAACTTTGACAAGTTTCCACGAATGCAACCCTACTTCGGGATTTAGATTTAGTACTTTTCACATAGATATTATACCTCCTGCGATAGACATTTCAATACGTATATGAGTTAATTTATTTTACAATAATGGGAATTCAGGATAAATTGGTGAACTTACTTCTCCCATTCATCCAATCCATCGTACTTATTAAGGTCCCATCTACGAACTTGTTCAAACTGCACTTGGGTCAAAGTTATATCTTTATCACTGTCTAGAGCCATCTCACCAGCAAACTCATCATCTTCGTCTAAAAACGCTTCACGGGTATGTTTATGAGTGCCATCACCTCCTCTTGGCATATACTCCATGCAGTAATAACTAGCTTCTTGTACATTATATCCATCTGCAATACATCCTTCAATATATCTTTTATTGCGCACATATCCTTTATATGTTTTCATCAACCTATGTAGGTAATTAATTGAAATAACTGGTAGCTATTTAAATCGAACGATGAAGAATAAAACAAAAATTAGTAATTTACCATTCAAAAGGATACATCCATCTATATCTAACAGGGCCACAAATCAATGCTTCATCAGCTAGATGAACCATAAGGTGGATGCTGATATCAAAAAATGCGGGTGGAAAATGTTTTTCTATCACACACATTGCTTCTACCAAACTAGCCTTTGCTTTTAAAAGATGTTCCCTATTGATTACCTTTGAGCACAAAATGTTAAAGAATAGACTTATACGGTGTATAGCATTACGCAGATCCTTATGTTGTGGATAAGAATGTTGAAGCAATACTGGAAGTAATTGTTGCATTATGACATGATAATCATGTGACTTCATATTTGTTAGCTCGGGAGGATTGATACTCACATTGTTGTGGAAGTTAGAAGAGAATTTACTAGGTACTTTAAGGTTTTTCAAAATGGTGCAAAATCGAACCTTTTCTTCTTTGCTCAAAGTGAAAGTTGCTTCTGGTATAGTTATTTTATTTGTTTCATGATCTTCCCTCACCCACAATTTTTGTTTTATACTCATGGTTTTCAAATCCTTCCGTGCATTGATGCCATCTTTTGACTTGTCTTTATGACCCATAATTGTACTGATGAGATGCTCAGTGACATTCTTCTCTGTATGCATAACATCAACATTATGTCGGACCAAATTTGCTTTCCAATATGGCAAATCAAAGAGAATAGACCTCCTATACCATGCAGGAACATCGATAAGGTCTTCATAATCGGTTTTCTTTTTTCGTTTTCGACCAATTTCTTGTTTGTTTTTACCAACTTTCATCTTGATATTAACTACCTTTTCTTCAACTTGATAACCATTCAATGGCCATGGAGGACGACGATATTCTTGTTCATTATTGAAGTTTGCCTTATCGTCTCGAAACTTGTGTTGGGAAGGAAGAAATCTTCGATGTCCCATGTAACACATCTTCTTACTGTTAGGAAGATAATAAGAACAAGTATCTTCCCCACAAATAGGACATGCAAAATAGCCGTGAGTTGTGCACCCCGATAAAGTACCAAGCGCAGGATGATCATTGATTGCCCACAACATCCTAGCTCTCATTGTGAACTCGGAATTATTAAATGAGTCAAATGCATTGACTCCTTCCCATAACTGCTTCAACTCGTCTATCAACGGTTGTAAATAAACATCGATATCCTTACCTGGTTGTTTTGGCCCAAAAATCAACAATGTCAACATTGAGAACTCTCTTTTCATACACATTGATGGAGGAAGATTATATGGTACTATAATTACTGGCCAACAACTATAACGACTGGCTAGAGACGCATGTGGATTGAAACCATCAGTTGCTATTCCAAGTGTGATATTTCGTGGGTCAGTAGCAAATGTTTTATCAAAAGAATCTGCAGCTCGCCATTGAGAAGTGTTACGTGGATGACGCGTCACATTTGAATCGGACTTGGCACGAGTATGCCAAGTCATAGCATCTGCTATCCATGGTATGGTATACATTCTCCTCAATCTAGAAATCAAAGAGAAATGTCTCAGCGTCTTTTGAGGTACTTTGGTAGCTCTTTTGTCCTCGTTGAATGTTGTCTTATATCTTGGTTCGTTGCAAATTGTACAAGAAACTCTGTTTGCATCATCTTTCCAATATAACATGCAGTCATTAATGCATGCATCATAAGTCTTGTAATTCATCCCAACTTGTTTAATCATCTTCTTCGTGTCGGGGTATTTTGTCGGTAGTGTGTTACCTTCAGGGAGTAACTCCTTTAAAAATTCGAGGAGTGCAGTCACACCATTGTCGGAAAAGCCGTATTGAGTTTTCAAGCTATCCAGTTTCACAATGGCATACAATGTTGTTATACCTTTAGAACATGAAGGATACAATGACTCTTTTGCACTATCAAAAAGTGATTTGCACTTCTTTCTTTGATTGGTCGACCGATCAACATCAACCATAGACGGTTCTCCAATATTATCGGACAACAGACTATTAGGTTGAAAATGATGAAATCTATCAGCATCATTGACCAAGTCTTCCATCCTAGGATGTTCAGCCTTATTAGCACTTACGGCTTGACTAATAGATTGTTTTTGCTTCTCTGTCGATTCTTCTCCATGAAAATGCCAAACGGTGTATGACTGGACAATTCCCCATCTGAGTAAATGATAATGAATGTCATCTACTTTAATCTTCATTTTCATATTTTTGCACTGTGTGCAAGGACAAGAATAGATTTCCTTATCACCACCATTTTCCACAACGAATTCAATAAACTTCTGCACTCCTTCTACATATCGTGTGGTTCTTCGATCGGACTCTTTCATCCATTGTTTGTCTATACTAGACGACATATTGCCCTGCTATATCATACATGATATACAACATTATGAGTGTAAACAATATCATTTGGTTTCAAAATTGGAATTAGCCATATTGCTTAGTGTTGTATAAGCATGTCTCATTGCAGTAGATTTAGACTTGGAATTTATTCACATTTGAGTGAAATTAGTCCTTTAGAAGGAGTCATATGTTTTGGGCTCTCACTTGCCACGTTTCTTTTTCCAGGGAGGCAAACAACAGTAAAGTTAATGGAACAGAGTTTACTGCTGCAACTAAACAATTCAGTATTAGGTAAAAGTTAGAGACATGCATATCTGCCATGCTTCTAACTAGGGTGTAATTTTTATTTTTTTCTTAATTTTTTTTTGAAAAAGAAAATGTAAGGTTTGTGGAGGCTCAATTTTGTTGCATGCATGTTTAGTTATTCAACTACAAAATTCACATAATGCTTGCTGAAGTTCATTAGTTTTTGCCTTTTATGCAGGGTGTTAAAGCACACTGTTCCCGATTGAGGTTTAGATTGAGATATTGTGGACATATGAACATTATTTGCTTAATAAACCAATGTAGTTGATTGGTGTTTGTTGGTATTTTTATAGTGGGAGATGGATGATGAACAAGGCCATGTTAGTGTAAACCAAAGTACCTAATACAATGACTTAGAAATCCGAAGACGTGAGACAATACCTATGCAATCTTTTATATATATTTCAAAATTCAAATAGTAGGAAAGATAAACGAGCTGCAATCAAGGCATCCTCTATATTTAGCGAGTCCTCAAACTCTTCATCTACTAGAAAGTTGGAACTCGTAAACAAGAGGAGGAAAATTAGCTCTGGGACTGCATCTGCTTTGTTAGCTGGCAGAGTTAAGCCTTCTTCTTGGACACACCGTGGCAGTAATAATATCACTGGTGGATACGGTGCAAAACCTACAGTTGTACCTCGTAGATGATTTTTTTTGAAGTCACGAATTAGGTGCCAAAGTGTGTACATATTTGTATATTTCTTTAGTTAGTGTTCATGCAACGCAATTGTGAACATCATAAGCAAGTAATGGTCCTAATCACTCATACCTGGGTGCCTCCTTGTACTGATTGTGTGGTGTGTATAAATGAGTTGATACAGCTCACTCAAATCTTGAGAATGTCCGTGCTCAGGTTAACGTACTAATTTTTTTATTCTTAGATTGTCGTGGCTCGTTTATCTATTATGGATTCTAGATTTTTCATATTTATATGATTAGCATGTGTATACTGAAGAAGCAACTTTAATATTTGTTATTTCTGATATTTTAAACAGGATTTGGGATGATAAAACGTTTTAATCTTGAATATCTGTAAAGGATCTATCATTTGTGAAGGATAAAATGAAATGAAAGATTTAGCCGCATCGTGCGGACTTAATCAAAGTTACGTTCATCGGCAGTTCTCTAATTTAAACTTCAAGATTGCTTCCAACCCACTTACGTGAGCCCTTTCTTTTTTTCCTTTTAACATGGACAGTTGGACACCAACGTATCTTACCAGAAAAAATTAAAAATATGTTCACCCAAAAATTCTAACTACTACAGAAAGCGGATCATATTCTGAAATCTAAAAGCACAATCAGTACATTTCTTCTTACATGTGCCATTTAATTTCAGTACATGTTACCCATTAAGATGGCCAGTAATGAACTAAAATCAAAACCAAAAATACTGCAGTACAAAAAAATTCGTTTATGTTCAAGCTTGTCCATCATAAATACTTCCATCCTCTTAACACGTGCATCCATCACAAATTTGAACATTTAAAAACATAAAAATCTAACAAGGTACAGAATTGCATACGAAAATTAGCTATCCAAAACAGTTTACAGCGAAGGAGTTATTCGTAAGTGGGTCAAGCTTGTTCTATACAAATACAACAATCCACATCAAAATACATAACAGATACTTGTTCAATGCGTATTTGGTTCATATAAATGAACGCTGATAATAAAAATAAAAGATCATCAAAATCTTGATTAAAAATAAAGATAAAAATACCTTGGGAGCTGGATTGAGGTCGGCCGATAGGAAAATCTTGGGAGCGATGACAAGAAAATCTCGATATTGAGGTCGGCCGATTCAGGAGCGACGCTAGGGCATGGGAAGTAAAAGGGAATTATGGAGAAGGATTTGCGAACGGGAAGATGATTAGGGCACGCGTGGCCGTTATTTTAACAAAGAGATCGTATTTGAGTTGTATTCTGTACGCAAGATGGGGGTGAAAAAAATGGACCAATTTTACAACGGCTTAAAGCCCTTTCAGAATTGCCACGGTCCATGATGCATATATGTTTTGTTTTACCACGGTTCGAAACCGTGGTAAAATTGCCACGGCTTAAGACCGTGGCAAAATTTCCGCATGAGGTGTGGCAAAATTAGCAGTCTGGTGTAGTGTTTCTTAAAGAGGAGAAGTTCATTAAGGGATTGAAGCCGGAGATTGCAAAGGAAATAATGTCATACCTTAGAGATCCATATACATCACTGTAGAATGGATATGTGAAATATAGATTTACCTACATCTCTGGGGAAGAACAAGTTTGTGGTGACTGTAGGTTTCTAGGGGAGGAAGATGAAGATCTTCAAGAAGAATGGAGCTCAGAATAGTCGAGTTCCAAAAATGGGAAGCTAGAGGTGACTTGTTATAAGTGTTATAAGTAAGGGCACTTCGCGAATGAGTGTTATTCCAATAATGGCAAGAAGACAATTAATAAGAAAAGAGAGATATGCTATAAATACAACAAGATGGGAGCATTTCAAGAAGGAATGGCCTGAATCGTTCAAAGTGGAAAAGGGAAGTTTATGCTCTGGAGTCTATAGTTTCTAGACCGACTTGGAGGAGAAGGGAAAGGTTGTATTAGGAGGCACACTTATTATCATAGCATATTTTTTATAATGTTGTTCAATATTGAAGAATCTCATTATTTTATCTTTGGATGTTCTGTAGATGAGTAAAACCTTAAACAGACATACCTTATAACCTCTTTGAAGGTTGTGAATTTGATAGGCGACTATGCGACTCTTGGAATAAGAAATGACCATGTACAATTTGATTTTCTAGGTCTTAAGTTTGCATATAATTTTCCTGTATTTATTTTGTGGATTTTAGGATTATTTTTGGTATGGATGGTTAAGCTTATATGATGCTAGGACATTTTATCGAGATTGAGTGATACCCTTAAGACATACTGGTCGTGATAGTATCATATACTCTTTAGAAGTATAGAGGTTCAATGTATGTACATTATTGGGTTCTGTGGAAGGGGTAGCGAATGAAACTAATTTGGATTTTTTAGTAAGGTAATAAGCCGATGTTTTTAAGCCGGTTATAAGATTACCACTGAAACGTACTGTCAAATTTTGGATAAATCTCATGCTTGGATTTGAACCCACAAGTGCACCACCTAGCAGAATTACACATATCAAGATGAAAGATTTGAAGGTGTAGTTAGTGAATTTGGAAAGAAGAATTTTATTAGACCAAGCAGTTCTCTTTTGGAGGTGTAGCATTGTGTGTGAAGAAACCAGATGGGTCGTTGATGCTATGTATTGATTACAGAAAGTTGGATGAGAAGACAATAAGGAAGCAGTATCCTTTTCCTAGAATAGATTATTTGTTCAGTTAATTGATTGGAGCCAAGGTGTTCTCATAGTTGGACATAGTAATGGGTTTCCATTAATTGAGGATGGTGAAATAAAGTATATCACTAATGATGTTTCAAACAAGATATGGATCATATGAATGGTTAGTCATGCCCTTCAGACTGACCAATGCACTTGATTTATTAGCAGACTTAATGAATAAAATCTTCCAAGAGCATTTAAATAGATTCAAACTGGTATATTACTCATAATGTTTGAAACAAGATATGGATCGTGTAAATGGTTAGTCATGCCCTTTGGACAGACAATGCACTTGATTTATTATTAGACTTAATGAATAGAATCTTCCAAGAGAATTTGAATAGATTCACATTGTTGTTTACTGATGATATCTTGAAATATTCTAGGAATGAACAAGATTATGAAATTAATCCAATAATAGTGCTCAATACGACAAGGCAGCATCAGCTAAAATTGAATTTTTCAGAATGTCGTTTCTAGGAAAAAGAAGTGAAGTTTCTTAGACATGCAATTTCAAAAAATGGATTTTCTATGGATTTATCAAATATTAAAGCTATTAATAATTGGAATAGTCCTATGACCATTATTGAGATTATAATTTTCTTGGGATTGCTTAGCTACTACTAGAAATTTATTAAGGATTTCTTTTGTATAGCAGTAAAAATGACTAAAAAACATTGAAAGACATAAAGTTTGTTTAGAAATGTGACGAAGAATTTCAAAAGCTAAAGAATATATTAACTAGTGTGTTAGTGTTAGTTATGTCAGACGGGAATTAGGACTTAACAGTGTATACAAATGTTTGTGAAACATGGTTAAGGGTTGTATTAATGCAAAATGGTAGAGTCATAGCCTTTGCATCTCGATAGCTTCGACCAGATGAAGTTCTATTTCCTACTAATGATTTGAAGTTGGAAGTAGTAGTATGGAGGCATTATCTTTTGGGAGAGTGATTCGAATTGTTTACGGATCATGCATCCTTGAAGTCATTTTCTCTCAAAAGGAGATAATATGCAACAGCAAAGACGGCTGAAGTTTTTGGCAATGTTTGACATTGGGATTGAGTATATGTTATAGAAAGGAAATAAAGTTATAGATGCACTTAATAGAAAACATCAAAATAAGGTGTTGGTGATGTTATCTGATATGTGTTGACTTCCTATTGAGTTCAAACGAGGTTGAAGGCTAGTCTGTCAAAATACTACAACAATTTAGAAGGTCGATCGGTGTTAATCGAAAGAATTGCTAAGAGGAAAATGGTGATCTATTACTAGTGGAAGGGATTAAGAAATTTTATGTGGAAATGACATTGATGGTTTGGAAGGTTTCGCATTTGACCAAAGAGGATGGTAGAGAAAGAAGTGACGGTTATGTGTTCAGATATCTGTGGAGGGAACTCTTAGAAAATATCATCAACCGAAGTTTACCATTCATTCTGGAGGTGTAAAGAAGTACCGAGATATGAAGAGAAGTTACTTTGGGAAGGTATGAACATAGGTGTAGGCTTTTGGGTAAAGCAATGTTTAAATTGCAAAGAAGTAAAAGCCAATCATCAACGGCCAAGTGGATTACTTCGACCATTAAAAGTTCCATTATGAAATTGGGGTTCTCTGTCGATGGATTTTATAAATGGGTTTCCAAGGTTGAATATGGTAAAGGAATGTATTAGGGTCACAAAATTGATTGACTGACCAAGAGTGCATACTTTATCCCCATTAAGCCAATAAGGTGACGATGAGTTTGGCAAAATTATCCATGAAAAATGTTGTGAGACTTTATGGTATACCGATTAGCATTATAAGCGGTAAAGATCTTTCTTTGTTTGTGAGTTCCGAAAGAGCATACAGGATATGTTGGGCACCAAGCTGAAAATGCATACCGCTTACCATCCACAAACTGATGGTGAGACGCAAAGGGTAAACAAGGTAATTAGTTAAGTTTTCCTATAATAATAGTTATTAGACTAGAATAAGAATGTCACCTCTTGAAGCACTTTATAGAGGGGCATGCAAATTACCATCATATTCGTTAGAGGCAGATAATAGACTAATGATTTGTATGGATATGGCAAAGAAAGCAATGGAAAAGATCGAATTAATCCAAGTACGGATGAATGAAGCTCAATCAAAGTAGAAAGTTACATAGATAAAAGGCGTAAGGACTTGGAATTCTCAGTTGAAGATTATGTCTTTGTGAAAGTATCACTGATGCAAGGTGTTATATAATTTGAGAAGTTAAGAAAGTTCGCACCAAATTATGTTGGTATGTTCCCTGTTATAGTGAGTATGGAGAAACTTACATATCATATCGAGTTACTAAATACTTTGGTAGGAGTCTAAAAAGTTTTTCTTATATCTCATGTTAGAAAGTAAGTATCTGATCAGAAGACTATATTGAGCAACCCTTTTGGAAGATTTAGTAGGGGAGCTTAATATTACTATCATTAGGCGATCTATTTATATAATGGATGAAGTTAAAAAGGATTTTTGAAATAACAGTTAAACCAGACAAGGTCCAGTGGAGTAACAGTGAGAAAGACTTTACTTGGAATACTAAGCATATGATTAGAGAAGCTTATCCTGAGTTATTTTGATGTATGTTATATATGTTTGTATAGACTTTTGACTAGTAATTATGCTAGTGATGTTTTGATTTATTTGATTGTTTTACATTTTTGCATGACTGATATGCTTGATTTTTTGTTGTTACCACAAATTCCTATTTCAACCTTGTCGAAACCAAAAAAGTGAAAAGGGAAAATGAACAAGTGATGACAGCACCAACAAAACCTTTCGAAGGAGTCGAAGGGATGCTACAGCCAAAAATCGGATGTGTTACAAACTTTTGAAGGGGTCAATGTGGTCGAAAGCTCCCTTTCGTGTCAATGTATAGCTTTTAAAACTGATTCTTTCGCCTACACGAAGACGTTTCGAATTAGAGGAGGAGTACCTTTCGAAGGCGGCATGCATGCTAGACCTTTCGAAACCCAAGATTTTGCCTCTATTCAAATTACTTAGAAAAATGCCTTGATCGGAACAACCCTTTGAAAGCATAATCATGCCTTTCGAATTGGTTGAATCCTTTAACATCCAAGGAAGGTTCCATATCAAGTTGCAAGCATGCATTAAGAAACTACCTACCGCATCGAAACCATTAACACCTTCAAAGCTCCAGAGAACAACCCCTCGACATAGTCGAAAGCTCTTACTCTACACACTTGCAACAATAAAGAAGTGCAATGGAAAGGGAGCGTCTACCCCTTTAGACGAAGACGAAAGCATCCAAACCTAGTCGATAGCATTGCACAGGGATCCGGAGTATCAAAGGAGATGGTTGGTATATAAAGCTACCTTTCAACCAGGTCGTAAGCTCTGGGTCGAATGGTGCTAACCACATCTATAATTAAGACCCTAGGGGTCTGGTTTAGGCGATCCAAATTTCATTCACTCTACTCTTATACTTTCCTACAATTGTAAATTTATAATCCTAATTTGGGAACTAAATGGGAAAAGTGATCATCTCTATATCCGAAATTCTACTTTGGGTTGTGGACAAGTTTTGTTGTTAATATTTTGGCGCTAGAAGGAGGATCTGAACCTTCAATCTTGTTAAAAATTCAACACCATTTTGCTTTAACCCGATTCTATTCCAAACTTACTCACCTTGGGCCTTGCTTCATCATTATTGGCAAATTCAAAAGATCCAAGCAAAGCTCCTCGGAGCCACATCTAGTTGGATTCTCCTATGAACGATTAATGGTAGGAATCTATAAGAAGAACAACTATTAAGGGTGAAGGCTTTAAGGATCATAAGGAAAAAGAAAGTTGAAGTCTATGATCCACTTAAATGGATTTTAAGCCCTTTTTATACTGGCCCCACCCTAATCTTTTCCTTAAGGAAAAAGAAAAATGGAAGTGACAACTTGTTTGACCAAATGAGGAAAACAATTCAACATTATACCAAAGACACAATCTTTGAAGAAGGAATAATAGCTGATTACAACACCTTTGCACACAAATGGGATCAAGTAACTAGTGGGAAACTACCTATACCGAAACTACAAAGAGTTTTAAAGAGAAAACCAGTTGACAAAGGTGGAACTCCATAGCCAAGTAGTAAAAGATCCAGAAACCATCCTCGAGAAACAAGCACCAAGTCAAGACTTCGAAAAGAATGCAACTTAACATCTATTGAGAATGTCTACTTATTAACCAAGGATGAACTCAATTATTGGCCATCCCAAAAGATAAAGCCTAAATATGAAAAGAACTTAGATGGATCCTATTGCCATAACCATATGATGAATGAACATGAAACCAATCATTGTAGAGCACTTGAAGGAATGATAATTAATTTTTTCGGAGAAGGAAAAATTAATGGGTTTGTAAAGAGATCCCGAATGAATTCAATAAAGAGCTACTTTACTAAAGAGAATCTACATGGTTGGGAGAAAAATACTCCTTTCACTTAGACATTACCTTAGACGGTCAAAGCTTTTGTCTGTGCTGGGTTGGCCAGAGCAGAACACCTATTGGAGGGAGGAGTGCAAGCCTTTATCCACATCATGCTATAGCTAGGATAAAGCATCGACAAGCCATTGACAGTGCCACACTATGGCCGGGTTAGGGCGCCTTCTGGAGGGAGGACGGAGTAAGCCCTTGGTCTCGCCATGTAATGGCCTGGCCATGGTACCGAACAAACCCTTGACTGCGCCATTCTATGACTAAGTCAAGATGCCTCTTAGAGGGAGGACGGAGTAAGCCCTTGGTCCTGTCATGCTATGGCCTGGCTAAGGCACCGAATAAGCCCTTAATTGCACCAAGCTATGACCTGGTCTAGGTGCATCCTAGAGGGTGGTTGGGTAAGCCTTGGTTCCAGCTTCAGAATAAGCTAACCAAGCACACCAGAAAACAATGGACTAAGACATCCGAGCACAAGAAGCGACATATAAAACTATGGACTAAGATGTCCAAGCCCAAGAAGCTGCATACCAAACAACAGACTAAGACATCCATGCTCAAGATGTGGCATATTGAACTATGGATTAAGATATCCAAGCTTGAGAAGCAACGTATCAGACAATGGACTAACATGTCCGAGCCCGGGAAGCGGCATGTGAAATGATGGACTAAGATGTCTAAGCTCGAGAAGCAGCTGATCAAGAAGGAACTAAAAACATGGTTGAAATAAGATTTTAAAGCCTCCAGCTGATCATCAAAGAAGAATTTCCAAAATTCACTTATTAATAATCGAATCTGGATTTTGGGTCATTCATTATTGATATTTAGGACTTCACTTATTAATACCCGAACCTGGGTTTCGGGTCTTTCAATTCATGGACTTCATCATACCCAAATATGGGTTTCAAAACTATAAACGGACTTCACTCTCAATGCCTGGATATGGGCTAAAGATCTCTATTAAGAAGATTATTATTGTGGACTTCTGGTTATCATTCACAAATAGTCGAATATGGGTTTTGGATCTTCTAACTTTTAAATTTCATTCATTAATGCCAGATTCTGGGTGGAAGGACTTATATTACACAACCATTATTTTCTTTCTATTGATTATCTCCAAAAGTTGGATTTCTCAACACCTATAATTAATAATCTTCGGTTGAATCTATGGTTTTCTATCATCGGACTTTCGATAATCTCACAATGGTAGGATTCAAGGCATTTAGTCATATTCAATTATGGGATTAATTTTCATCTGATGATTTTATTCAATGACATGAATAGACTTCTATACACATTTCATACTTACGATAAGAAATATTGTTTATTTTGTGCTTTTTAAGGAAAGCAGAACGGTAAAAAGGATTGAATGAACCAGCAAATACGGAAGTCATGGAACAAGTTATCAAAGAGATGATTCAAAAACAACATTACAAGATAGGATCACAAACTAAGTGATATTTACAAAATTTTCATAACTTATATAATTTATGAAATTATTTAAAAGTGTACAGAAAAAAATATACATTTCATAAATGTGAATTATTCGTAAATCTTGAACAACTTTATTTAGATTCTCAGCAATTAAAGGATCCACGATGTGATGAATAGCAATGCAAAGACCTCTTTAAGTTTCTTCTCTTTCTTCCTCATCCTGTCTTCATCATCAATAGCCTTGATGTTGGTTTTCAAAAAACGATTAAAAGCTTTGTTTACGCCTTTAAGAGTCTTATTCTCCCTTTCCAAATCAGCGATGCTTTTCAGATGGAGAAACTTTTCACATTCTAGCTTTTGAATCCTAGCTGCATATCCATTTATGCGTTCCGAGTAACTTGCTTTTTGTTATTCATCAAAATACTTCATCATCTCAATTTTAACTTTCCTACACCACTCTCCTACTACTTTTTTTCTAAACCATGAGGAGGGTTAGTCGTAGCAGGAAACTTTTGGATGGCAAGGGAAGTAGACATTATTAATTTTGTGACAGGAGAGAAACCGGTAAGTCAATGTTTGAAACATTATTCCCCATAATAGATTCTAGTGATTTGCATTAAGCTTGACTATCCTTTTTAATTTAATCTGCAAGTCACTAATTTGATGGAGGAGCTTAGACATCTTACGGTAAAAATCAACTGAACGATTTGATTTTTGGATGCTTTACTGAGAGAATCATTTCCCTTTTGCTCTTAACATCCACCTCTAGGTTGAAAATCTGATCGTTAAGATTTCTAACAATTGTTTTCTGAAGAAAACATCTCCTTTGGCATTCTAGCGCTTCAGTGTTGTCCTGAAAACGAGTGGATAAAGGATCGTCAAGGAGTTTCTTCTTTTCAAGATCTGCTAACAACCTATCTTTAGTATTGATAAAATGTGATGCCGAATCCAACTAAAGTGGAGTTGTAGATATCTGTAACTCCTATTTAAGCAAACAAAGAAGAAGAAAATGAAACCAAGACTTGAGTAATCCATCTCTTTATTATAACAATAAAAGATTGCAACTTAAGTAAAAGTGAAACTAATAAGTACAATTAGACATTTGTTTTACATCTATAGTTAGGAAAATGCATTTCTAACTTTATCCAATGAATTAGCAGAAAGAATAACTATTGAGTCAAAAGGAACATTGAGTCCTTGCGAAGTAACAACCGGAGGATATTTGCTATAGTCCCATTCCCCGGCAGGAGGACTATCGTGACCACACATTAACTTGGCATGATATGTCCAGATTTCATTAAGTAGCTTTTCTTTCTTCACCGAGAAAATCGAAGCAAAGCCGAGGATGTTCGATATAAATTTTTTGCAAGTCTTTAAGAAAGCAATATTGGCTAACTTTGAAGATTTTAAAATTGTTGCCTTTTCAAGATAATCTCTTCTTAGCTTAACACACTAGCTTAGATAATCTTTAGAAACAAAGTGACCAAAGAGACATTTATTATGTGATAACGTAGTGAAGTACAGCTAAGTATAAAAGGTAGATTGAAGCAAAAATTCAAAAATCAATATTATTACATAATTATTACTGTTCATCTGGTTCGTACAAAATTGACTTTGTAAATAATTCTGAAATAAACTTGTCTTTATAGTATTTGAGTTTATCAGGATGTTGTTCTTAGGAAATCAATCTGACTCGTGGTAAGTTCCAACATGCTCTAGGATGCGGATCGGATCCAAATTTGTCCAAGTATCTCTTGTGCAAACGCCTAAGTGGACCCTCCACTATAATTACCTAAGTAAGAGAAATCTATAGTTGGGTGTCTATAATAAGCTTTGTATATGGAGTCTACCAAAATGTTTTTCTCCTCAATCAATTTCCAAAATAGCATGATCAACTCTCGATTCTATTTAAAAACACCATCACATCATAAGTGCACCCTCCTTGGTCGTGAGGCAGGTTCTTGATGTTTAAAGGATGCTAACACTACCACAGTTCTATTGAGCCTATGATATTTGTCGAAAATAATATTGTGTTCCTTTAGCTGTTTATCTAACTCCTTATATAAACTATTTATTTCTTCTAGTTTTCATTCAAGCTTGGTTTTATAGGGGTGGACGGGTTTTCTCCTTATCTAAAATAAAGGATATAAACCATTCCTATGTTGGAAGTGAAAGCTGTTTAGACAAAGAGTCCCATACCTGAGAGACAGGAATTTACACTTGAGAAACTTGCTTTTTCTCTCTTGATTCTTCTACATTAATGTATACAGACTCCTCTTGAGGGATAAAATGCATAGGGGGTTTAGGTTGGCTTGCTTCATGAATAAATGGATCAGGATTAACCTTTTTAGAAGTCCCTAAGTTGTCATTGCCATCGTTTTCAGGAGCATCAGTGCAAACACCTCAATCGCGGCCTGAAACTTGACCCCTATCATTGCCTCTTCCTTGACAACTTCATCTTTGTCACCTTCCTCTTTGGAGTTGGAGTCTATTTCGAAGGAAGGGACTTCGAAGTTTGCATTTTTGAGGCATCGATTTCCTCTCTTTCAGCGACTTCAACCCCCCTACTCCATCCTTTTAATTTTTTCCATAACTCTACAAATAAGAGCACGGTCGAGTGAATGAAAGCTCAATTCTAGGCATTTATCGACGTTGTCGGCATAAGCGATCACCGTAGCGTCTTCAAAAGAATTGACAATGAGGTCTTTAAAAAAGTATCAAGGAATCGAGATACCAGCTGCTTTGCATCAGAAATAGTGTCGATGGCCAATTTTAAAGAATCTTTATTATTCTTCGTCTTTTTCTTTAAAGATGATTGTTTTACTGCCATTTGAGTTTTTTCGTCCTTAGATTCTTTAAGGGCCATTTTCAAGGCTAAATTGTCATCGGCAAGGAGTTGGTGAACTTTCCTCTCCTTAGAAATAACAGATTCAGAATGGGCAGGTAAAGACCTCAATCGCTATAATTCTATCATAGCCTTATTTTTCTTCATAGACAGGGAGGAAACTTTACTCTTTAAGTGTGAAATTTCTCCTTGGAGCTTAGTCGATTCAGCGGAGGATTTTGATGCGTTCTCATGCAATAAGAACCACCTCTTGGAAATTTGAAAGAAAAGGTAAAACATAAGTCAAAAACATAAAGAAACACTTAAGAAAAAACATTAACAATAAATTTTAGTGAAATGTACCAAGAGTTGTTTTTCTATAAGAGACCGGTAGTGACCCGCCAAATCAGAAATAGAGGAAGGAGGGTGAATAGAGGCAAAATATGAAGAACTCAAGATAGATTGGACTATCTTTTCATAGTCGCTTTAGGGCGTAGGAGATGATGGTCTAGAAGGAGTAAGCTCCAAGGAAAGGTCAAAGTCCCCGAATCTTTCTGCATCCACTCAATCACATTAGCAGAGCTCGAGATAACAATGCAAGAGAGGGTATCAATTTTTGAGGGAGTCTTCTCAAATGGATCAAGAGGGGCTTCGATAGTAGGACTTTCCAAGGAATTTTCAACATCTACAAACTTCCCTTCTTCCAATAGTGGAGAATTAAGAACTTCTACAATCTTTGCTTTCTTGGGAGGAGATACTTCCATGGCCACTTTTTCCAGTTTTCTTTTAGCGGCCATCTTTGACCTAGTAGATGACCCGAGATAAAGATGACACATGAGAAGTAGAAGTAGGAAGAGCCGGATCACTTATAGGTAGTTCAACCTGAGGAGCAGCTGTAGAAAATTCAAATAAACTATAATTCAATAAAGTAATTTGAGATGTAATGCAGCAATAAACAATAAGTACTATATTTAAGTTTACCAGAGTGATTGGGACAAATTGGTGACATCATAGAGAAGTTCTTTGGATCTCCTAAAGAAATGAAGTGCTTACTCCGAGATGTATGTTGGATGAGAGGAGGTTGGCCAAGTACTCTTTGACCAGCTGGCAGAAGGGAATGCTTTTGTAAATTAGAAGGGTTCAATAGAGTTAGTCTGTTTCCAATCCTGCTTGAAGCGGCATTAGTGACTTTATTGTTTCCCTATTTTCTTCATTTAGCTCTTCAATAGAAGCACCTGCCAAAGAAGTATATATTAGCAAAGAAAAGTAACTAAACGAAAAAATAAAGTCTAAGATCAACTTACGGGGAGAAAAGAAAACCCCATTAATGTTGGGGAAGAACTAGACAAAGAAGAACCGTGTCTCCCAATCCCTGAATTTGTTCACCCTCTCAAATATTAGCTTCTTGGGAGGTTTAGCTCTGAAGATTTGGTTGTTCTAGTTCCAAAGCTTAACCAATCTAACCAGAAAATTCAACACTTCAGCATTGAGAGAGGGAATGCTGGAATCCAATGCCATAAGCTCCAGGGATAGAAGATAGGTATACACATTGGGAGATAGTTGAATAGGAGCAACACCCAGATAGGTTAGGAACTTGGATAAGAAGTCCGGGAAGGGAAGGAATCCTCCATGCCAAATATGAATTGTTGTGTAGGAAAATAACCATCAGGAAAGCTGTGAATGGTGTCGTATTCAGAAGGGAAATGGCTTCCACCCCAGTAATACCAAAGTCAATGAGAATCATGTCCACGTAATCCTGGGTGGATATTAAGGAATGTTTTGAGGTAGCTTTAATCTTCTTGGGTTAACTCATGATTCTGTCAGGTGAAATCATTTCAGTTAGAAATTATAGTATGTTATGAAATTAACATTCTTTCAAAGATATTGGAAACCTATTATAACAATTAGAATATCAAACAAAACAAGAAATTACATATTCTTGAAAGAATGATAAAGTTAGAAAAATGAAATGTATTGAGCCTTCGTTAGAATCAAAAGGGAAAGTAGAAGTTGACTCCCAACAAGTTCTATTCAACAATGTTGAAGGCTCAAGGATAATTTTAATATCAAAAGAAAGTAGTTGAAACCTACACAACAAATTTGAATAAGATATACGTCACCAACATTCAATAAACAAGGCAAAAGAACCTTTCGACGGTGTCGAAAGCCAGGAACTTAATTTTTCTAAGGGAATATGAATGTTGTCGAAACCTTGCATGTTAATTGGGTCGAAAGGTTTTGAGTTTGGATCATATTTACAAAATAAAAGGACTTGGGACGTTTCGAAAATATTGGGAAAAGATGATGATCGAATCTCAATTAGTTACAAAAGGTTTCGATGGAGTCGAAAAGGAGTACATGGTTTTGGAAGCATGCCAACAAAAAAATTTGAATCAATACAGAAGGTTTCGACTAAGTCAGAATGTTTGATTGATTTACAACTTATACAAAGTATGCTTTCTTTAATCCAATTTGTAAAATATATAAAGTAAGTATGTACTAAAGGTTTTGAAACCTATAAAACAAAGACCAAGCTTTTGAAAGTGTGTATTAGATAATTACCAAGTAAGACACATTAGCCAACTTCTTCAAATGGTATCAGAATATGCTAAAGTACAATTCTACTTTCGAATAAGTCCACTTCCTATTAACTGCACAACCTTTTGGTGAGGTCAATTGAATGAGGCGTTAGACTACCTTTCAACTCCATTGAAGCGAAATAAAAGTTGTCGTCTCAATCCTTTTCGAAGGGGTAGAAAGGTAAGGTTGTAGTGCTAAATTTTAATTCATATAGCTCAAAGCTTCTCTATGAAGTAATTGAAAATCCCTTCTTCCCTAAATTCAATTTTAACCTAAAATTTCAAAATCGGTAACTAAATTGATTTAGGCGCGAGTTCACAATCAATAGTTTCAAAATCCCTAGAAGTTATTTTCAAACCTCGCTTTCTTTTTAAAAATAGAATATTTTGAAATTAAAAATTAAAAAATTACTTTTTAGATGAATCAAAAAATGAATTAAAGTAAGAAATCAAACAAGAGATGCCATATAAACAAACCGATGGATTTTTTCATAAACTGAAAGCTTAAAGTTATTTCTACAAGGTTTAAGTAGAATTTCAAATTCGAATTAAGCGAACGTAAAAACCGAAAATTAATATGAAAAGTTATACAGAGATAATTGAAAACTTACTTTGGATTTGTATTTCTACAATTGGAAATAGAAAATATTTGAGAATCTGGAAACTTTGATGCTTGCTATAAATTTCTTCTAGTGGTAGGTAAGTGAAAGAGGGGAAGGAAGGAACTTGCTTTATAAGAAAAGTTAGCACGACGGTAAACCGTACGATCAAATTTAAACGAATAGTTAAGATTTGAGCATGAATGTGAAAAGGTGGGACGTGTGATAGTTTTTGAAGAGTTGACTTGGAATGTCAAGAGCATCCCATCGTGGGGGTGGATGTTACCACAAATTCCTACTTCAACCTTATCGAAACAAAATAGGTAAAAGGAAAAAGGAATAGGAGATGACAACGCCAATAAAACCTTTTGAATGAGTTGAATGGATGTTACACCCAAAAGCCAGACGTGTTACAAGCTTTTGAAGGGGTCAATGTGGTCGAAAGCTCCTTTCATGTCAATGTCTACCTTTCAAAACAGATGCTTTCGCCCACATGAAGACGTTTCGAAGAAGAGGAGGAGTACCTTTCGAAGGCAGCATGTGCGTCGGACCTTTCAAAACCAAAGGTTTCGCCTTCATTCAAACTACTCAAAAAAATGCCTTAATCAGAACAACCCTTTCAAAGCATAACCAAACCTTTCAAACCGGTCAAAGCCTTTAACATTAAAGGAAGCTTCTGTATCAAGTCGCAAGCATGCACTCGAAGCTACCGACTATGTCGAAACCATCAACACCTTCAAAGCTCCAGAGAACAACCTGTCGACATAGTCGAAAGCTCATACTCCTACACACGTGCAACAACAAAGAAGTACAAAGGAAAGGGTGCGTCTACCCTTGTGAACGAAGACAGAAGCATCCAAAACCAATCGAAAGCAATGGAGAGGGACGCGCAAGTATCAAAGGATATGAAAGCTATATAAAGCCACCTTTCGATTAGGTCGAAAACTCTGTATCAAAAGGTGCCAACCCACATCTATAAGTATACCCTAGGGGTCGGGTTTAGAGGATTCGTATTCCATTCACTCTACTCTTATACTCTCTTACAATTGTAAATTTGTAACCCAATTTGGGAATTGAATTAGGAAAAGTGACCATTGTGTACATCATTAATTAAAGAAAAGGGAATCTTATATTTTTTAATATGCTGCTGTTTAGATATTTCAACTGGATTTGATTTTTTTCTGCCTGTGTCGACTTCGTTGAAAAGGTACCATCTAACTGATTCGAAACCCGTTATGTAGCCCAAAATACTTAAGTTCTAGTTCCATACCACAAATCTCCAAAAGCCTATCTTTCTAGGGAGTCGAAACCATAACTTGGCCATAATCCCCAGCTTTAACAATCCAAGCCAAAGTTATTAAAGAAGTAAGCTTTCGACACAGTTGAAACTTATCCATTCATCCCACATCCTTAAATACTAGATTTAAGCTTTCAGTTACCCCAGCCATTTCGAAAGGGAGGTTTCGATAAGACCCAAAATTAGTTCGCCTACCTCGAAAGGTGTTGAAATAAGGATTTAAGTGCTCAAACCAAGTCGAAAGGTCGCAATTAAGATATTACAACCATTACAACCCATTTGAAAGGTAGACCCAAAAGAAATAGATAGGTGCAAAATATTCTTATCAGGTCGAAAGGTGGTTTAATTGGAACATCTATATCCAGAATTCTACTTTGGGATATTGACAAGTTTTCTTGTTAACATTTGTACCTTATCGAAATTTGAAGTAACAAATTTTTATAAGAAGGTGAACTTATAAAACTTGTGAATTTTACAACACATTATTCTAGATATTTATTTAAGACATAATTCAATTAATAATATGGGTAAGTTAAGAAATAGGGGATTTTCCATGGTGGACTAATACGGCTGTAAAACAAATAATTATGGGTGTGTTTTTAAGAGAGAGAACGAAGCTTAATCAACTTAATAAAAAGGAAGGCAAAAAGGAATGAAAAAGGTTTTATCATTTTCCCCTCTCCATTCATTCATTCACATTCGTTTTCTTAACTAAAAACAAAACACACAAGGGCCTACTTCCACAACTAACAAAGAAAGTAGAATAGCTAAGGAAAATATAAAGAAAGCAAGAAAAAAAGAAAACCTCTTCATTTCAACTAAAACTAGGTAAATAATATTACCATTTTTTTTTGTGTGTAACTCTACTATAATTCAGATTTAAGGTGAAACCCAAATTTATATGTTGTGAAGTCGTGCATTTAGCTTGGATAATCATTAATATGGGTTATGGTTCTCATTTATTAATTTTGTAAAATTTCTAAAGGAAGATTGAGTTAAAAACACAGATTTTGATCATGAAGTTGAATTTTTAATATGATGTTGGAAATATTATTTTAGAGATGTGTTAAATTTTTGAGTTTTCTGAAATTTTATGAATTAATTATGCATCTTCCAAGTTGGAAATTATGTAATTTCGAATTTTAATTATTTATAAAAAGAGAAATAATTATTATTTTTCAAAATTTGTATATGTTATAAAAGATGAAATTCGTAATTTTGAGGAATTTTTCCCATATATTTTTATTTATTATGAATTATTTATGGTTTTTCTCATAAATTTTAATTTATTATGAAAAATTAATTAATCATGGTGCATTATTAAGGTTTTAGAAGTTCGAGAAATTTTCTTTGAATAATTTTCTGTAAATACTTGGGTAACCAATAAGAATCCGACAAATATATTGGTTGGTTAAAAGGTTGTTACTTCCAAATGAAATAAATTGGTTTTGCAGATATTTACGAAAATGAATTTTCAACCTTCAATGGCTATGAACTTTTCAACATGCAATAACCTTTTGTTTTCAACCTTCAAAAAACCTTCGATAGCTACACACTTTTTATAACAACTCGTTGTCGTGAAGCAATAAATTAATAATCTAATAGAAAGATTAATTAAATGTGTTTTGAAATATAAATATGGAATTATGGGAATGATTTGGAAATATGATAAGGATTATTTATATAAATGACATAAATTTGATATGAAGCGAATATTGATTTGATAATTTATTTGATTAGTTGAAATATGAAAATGTAAACTAATTATTTGGAAAAAATGTTAAATTAAATTTCATAATAAATAATATTAGAAATAAATAGGTTTGAAATTTATTTTGAAAATAGAAAGTAATCTTATTAAAAAGAAGTTTGGATTTAATTAGTAAATGGATTTAAATTGAATGACTAAATTAAATAAAAAATTATGGAAAATAACTTTATAAAATAGGTAATGATATAATTTGTTTAGTAAAAAAATTAGTGTAATATAATTGATTTTGAATGTAGGCTTGCATTTATATTTTGTTTCATGAACTAAAGTAAGAAAAGATAGAAAGAAAAAAATTATATTAGTTAATAAATAAACCTCAACATTTCTAAACCCAAACCCAAATTCTTTATTTCATGATATTTCCATCCCTAAACTTTTCTTTCCCTAGATGACTCATCTCCACTTATAAATGAAACCCTACATTTTTATTTACTTTGCTTTGGAAAATCAACAACTCAACTAAACTCCACCACTTGGAAAATTAGAATGAAATCTCAATAAATTCTATATATTCCCATAAGTCAGTCCAATCTTCTTATCACACAGCTACACCAAATTATCAAGCCTGAATTCAAGATTTGCTCATCAAATTGAAAGGGGGTAATTTACAGGAAAATGAAATGGTGCAATAAGGCGTAGATTTGCATAACAATTTTGTTCTTTAAGTCAAGGTGAGTAATCTCACTCACTACCATGTTTATATTGATTTTGTGATGTCTGGGATGGTGTTTGTGTACCCATGTATTCAAATAACCCAATTACAGTAACATAGCTTTTTCTTCCTTTGATATTAATTTGATTTATATTAGGTAATTGATGTGTATTTGGACATGATTTAACCATAGGTTAGAAATGCAGAGTTGTATGCACTCAGTGGAAGAAGGGAGTAGTAGATTAAAGGAAGAAGATATGCTGAAATACGATGATTCAGGCACTAAAATATGCGACATCGGTCGCTTGAACTGGTCGACTGCGGTGATAGCGACCGGTCAGCAAATTTTATAACATATATATATATAGGTAAAATAAAATATAGTAAAATATAAAAAAAATATTACTTCATACTTATATTTTATCTTGGTTATATATACACTTTAAGTTACTAAATTATTAAATGAAGTTGTTTAATAATATTATATTAATGATTTACTATAAAGATTTAGTTAATGCTTATATTTAAAGTATCAAACGGTCGTATAATTTTTGTTAATGATTTTGGAAATTTAAATTTATATAAATAAATGAATATATTATACTGTATTAAAACTATTTACTCTTATTTAATATAAATATTTGATTAAGATGATTTACATCGTATTTCTTATATTCTTTTCTTTGTTGATTTTTAAATATATAAATGATCAACCATTGATATTGATTTGGGTAATGTTTTTATGTGATGCGATGATGAAATCTTTCTACGTTATTTAGCGATACCGCCACTTTATGATATTTTTCTTTTGGACATTTTACATCTGTGTGGGTAGGAAACCGAATAAACGGCACCATAATACTATCCGGTATGAGGCTTTTGGTGATATATCTTCAGTTACTCTTTAGACTCATGAAATAGAATATTGGGGAAATTGAGTGTAATTTATGAGCATTGAATAAACAATTGAGTATCATGTCGTGGCATGGAACACCAATGTGATATTTATTTGCTTATTCATTGTAAGTAGAAGTTACTCAACTGACGGGATCAATTGCATTGAATAATATTACGTGAAGTGATGCTCTGGGTTGAGCAAGCACATGGGTTTGAGCATTGGTTTGAAGCCTATACAGGCACACACACTATGTGCCACTATCATGATGTACTCATGGATATTTATTGATGAATCACCAGATGGCTAGAGTCCACTTTAGTAGCTTGATCGTAGGGTCGTGCCTCCAAGTTGTGACATCTATATTGGATATTATATCCGATGTGCATCATGAGATTTTGGAAAGTATTATCAGGCGGTTTACACTTAGTACTTGTGTCACCTAGGCGAGCAGTCTATTACCTTAGGGTAATATTTCGAATAGTGATGGGAAGTCCTTGCATTGACGAGCACATGGGGGGGACATTGTCATGATTACTGTGGAGGTAACTTAAGAATGTAGGAGTAGAGCCAAGTTGGTTAACCTGGGCTCCTAGAGCAGGCTAGGAGCTATCAGTCTCCCTTCTGGTTCTAACAGAGTGGTATGTGGAAATATACTATTTATACTCCTCACCTTTGTATGGATATGAGTTAAGTAACCTACATGTTGAGATATGACTCTACTTGGGACCTTGTGCCTGTCGTACAATTAATTCATACCACCTTCTTGGGCGTGTATTTGCCATTATATTATTATATGAGGGTTATGCCGTTTGTATTGTATAGGCAGACGATGCCATTTATGTTGACAGACCCATGAATATCTATTTATATTTTTGAGTTAACCCTATTTTATTTGATGATTTAATGTTTAGATGATTCACCCATTTGATTTGGTTTTCACGATTTCTTTTTGACTTGACTTATACTAGTAAGGACATTTTCTACATGGGTTTTTATTAGATGTATTTTTTGAATATTTTGATATAGTTTATGCTATCACCATTTTACCTTATATATTATCAATATATGTTATATATATCTACCAATATAGACATTGTCTGACACGTGTGTTATAATAATACTCAGGCCAATCCGAGAAAATTTGATTTCAGGGACAAGATGAGCAGTTTGTGGATATTTGGTATAGATTTAGGCTAGGATATCATTATGTAATGTCAATTTATATATGTTCACTATTAGGATACATACTGGATTCAGGTATTGGAGGTTTGGAACTGGTGGATATTTGATGTATATACTGAACCTATGTATAATTCTCTATTATATATTATCTCTAAGCTTATTGACTTTATCTTCTCCTTATTATTTATAAATTGTGTATTGTTCTATACTAAAGGCACATGGTTTATTGCTTTGTAGTGAGACCGTGTACATTTTTGATTAGTCTTATATAATATGAGATATGTACTGGTGTCAATCCAAGGGAATATTCACGTATGTATCCCGTATCACCTCATTCTTCGTATTATCTGATAGAATTACTTAGTAATACTCTTTGTTAATATGGGTATACTGATGGGGGTGTTACACTTTTCAACATGCGATTGCTTTGTGTTTTCAACCTTCGATAGCTATGCCTTTTCCAATGTGCAATAGCTTTGTATTTTCAACTTACTATAACTATACAATTTCAACATGCGATAACTATGTATTTTCTCAACATGCACTAGCTTTATGTTTTAACCTTTGATGGATATGCATTTCCTTAACAAGTTGTAGCTATATGCTCTCAACTGGTGACAGTTATATAATTCCAACACTCGATAGCAATGTTTATTCAACATTCGATATCTTTAAATTGTCAACACCGGATGGCTAAATGTTTTATTCAATATGCAATAGCCTTGTTTTGTCAAAACTTGATAGCTATCTATTTTTTAACATGCGATGGAATTGTTTGTCAATGCTTGATAGTTACATATATTCAACATGCGATAACTTATTTTGGTTGGCATTTAGCAACTTGTTTGGTTGGCATGCAATAGCTTGTTTTGATTAACATTCCATAGCTTTGCTAACATGCGATAGCTTCGTCTATTTTGACATGTGATAGCCCAGGTCATTGACATGTGATAGCATATTTTCAACTGCGATAGCACTAAGTTTTGAGAAACGAGGGATACTACTTTATTGACACTCAATAGCTTTTAACTATATATTGGGTTGTGTTTCCCTTAAATAAAATATAGCTTTGTTAAGTATTTTTCGCAAGGGTTTAAAAGGAAAGGAATGATATCTTTAGCCCCTTTTTAAAGAGTTTTTGGTGGAAAATTTAATACTTTAGTACAAGTTATGTATAACATGGATATCATATGAACACATATTTGTGATGGTTGATGTTATTATATGTTCAACTTTGCATCTCGATCAGTTGAATTAAATTTATAAATTTTTTACATGCTCACTTATATGTTATTACCCAACATTTATGACCTTAGGGATTGAGAACTGGAGACCGATTAGGGTTTTTCGGTAGTGGGTATGGTCACACTTAACTCCCATGTAAGTATAATTGCATCTAGGAGATCGTGAAGATCAATTTGTGTTAGGATACCTGAACTGATTAAATGACAAGACTCACTGATAATTGAGAACAATTTAAGGGTAGATACTAGTGTAGGGTCATACCTTACACTCTAATTATTATGCCCCCAGCTGGTCAGATCTACGATTCCAATATACAAGGTTTTGCCGATATTGACGATAAATTTTTTAGTTACGCAACTAAGGGAACTCATAGCTGTGCTTAACTGTATTTTCTTCTATAAGATATTTAAAGTCCTGTAACAATCCGTCTTTATACCCATACTATCCACGAGTATAACTAAGTAGTAATGTCGGATAATATGGAGAGTGAGGATGCATGGGGTATACATGTGAATATTTCATTAGGCTAGCACTAGTACATATTTAAATATCAACAAATTAACTCACTTATAGGTACACAGTATCGGCACAAAGCAATAAACACATGTGCTACCAAGATAGAATAATACATAATAAATATAAATAATTGTCAAAGATCACAAAGTCAATTTTACAACGACAAGATATAATATGGAATAGTATATGGAATAATGCAAATACAAAATATCATATGGCTAATATCTCAAAAAGAAATACAATAAATATTTAATATACAACTTAGTATCATACATATACAGTGAATCAAGGTTACACAAATATCATGCAACAATCCTAGGACAAGCCCACGTTAAGCCACTAAACTCAAGATAGTCACAACATCCTTATACTTGAAATGTCTCGGACTGACCAAAGTATTACGTAAATAACACATATGTTAGATTATGTCTAAATTAAGGATCTACCAATATAGGTGACACAGTATAAATTAGGAATAATAATATGAAAACACTATAAGAGTAACTTAAGGTAAAGATTACAGTGTCAATGTATATGTATACGTATGCATGCATGTATGTGTATGTATATGTATATGTATAAGAGAAAACGTATAAATGGCATATTAATAATTATATCATAAGAAATCATTAAAAGTACGATGAATATTTAATATCACAAAATCATACATAAAAATGCCATCACCTATATAGAAGTACATCAAAATAGGAATTGCATAATCATATTGAATAGGTGAATTATCCATATCCAGAAATAATCATTAAAGTCCAGAAATCTTCTATAAATGGGATATCACCAAGTATAGTAGGCTACCACCTAGCATTGCCAAATATATCTATCAACCTGATTAGATAGAACAACGTTATCAATATATTTATAGGATATGATAGGTTGCCTATCAATATTATAAAAGATATGGTAATCCACTATACTCCAGACACCTATCAAGATATTATATCATCTTCTCATATATGAATAAATCAAAATATATCCTGATGGGGAATGATTGTACGACAAACACGAAATACCTTGTTGATCCATTTATATACATATCAATAGGTGGGTTTCCCAACCTATAACAATAAATAAGTGAGGTGTATCGATATTACATGACAATCTATCACTCTGTTAGTACTAAAAGGGAGACTAATCGCATGGGGCTAACTCCAAAGTCGTGGAGACTCTACAGTCTTCAGTTATCCTCATGTTATCATCACACATATCCACCGGTGTGCTCGTCAATGCGAGGACTAGATTTCACAACACTCCTTCTGCTCCTATAGGCAATAGACTACTAGCCTAGGTTATACAAAGGCATGCATGTAGCGTAGCACAAAGCTATATAAATATAGAGTGTCATGGATTTTGGATGCAACCGCACGATTAGGCTGCTAGGATGGATTCTATCCATTTCCACTCCAATGTCCATAAAAGGAGTACATCATGATAGATGCACATAAAACTAATAAATATAGACATAAAGCCTTGCTTATCATTAGACACATAGTCTTACTCACTGAATATAGACAAAGCCTTACTTATCACTGCATGTATCATCTCACACCTGCAACACTATTCCCATCATGTGAGTGTCATCTACACGCAATGATTTACCTAATAAATATCACAACAGCGTCTCATACCACTACATGCTGCTTAATCATTTATTCATTGTTTATAAAATGCACTCAATCTACTTAATATTCTATGTAACGAGCCTAAAGAATAACAGAAGAGATATTACCGAAAGTCTCATATCAGTCGATGTATAACTCCGTTCATTCAAATTCCTCATCACACAGAATAGAAATATCACAAAATCAAGCATAAGCATGTCATCGTTGTATCATTTTAAAATCACAAATCCTATCAATATCAAGGGAAAAACGCTCAAAACGTTGAAATTAGTAGAGGAAAGATAAATAATTAGAAATGTAAAGTAAAATCTCATCAATCAAATATATAGAAAAAAAATTCCTATTTAAGCTTATTGGTTTATATTACTTTGAAATACTTGAAACATTAATTAGTAATTACTTTATATTTTCAAAAATTATATATATATATATATATATATATATATTTGTGTGTGTATGTATCTTTTGAATAATTGATTAAATACAAATTAAATTTACTTTCAAAAAATTAATAAATTTTAAATAAATTGAAATACGAAATTTTAAATAAAACTTTACTTCAAAAACTTCTTATTTATACAAATTTTCAAAAAATGGAATATCCACAACATTCAAACTCATAATATCAAAGTTGAGAACATCAGATATTATATCCATTCTAGAGTTAAATTAGGTATTTAAATAAATGACAAATTAGTAAATATATATTTTCTTTATTTAAATATATATATGTAAATATATATCGTACATATATTAGTATTATTAATCATAGAATTCATTTTGAAATACTTAGAATATTGCTTAAATTATATTTCTTTTATTTAATTTAATTCTTATAACTTTGAAACGATTAACTAAAACCAAATATAAATCTTCTTTTAATAAATCAAACCTTTTTTTTTTGACAATGCCAGCTGGTTTTATAATGGACCCTCCATTTTTTATTACAACAAATGTAATAAGACATTACAAGAAGGAGGAGATGGGTAAGGTAACTATGCTACATAGATAAGAGAAAAGAAAAGGAGGACAAAAAAACAGAAACAAGACAAGGCAGGAAAGGAAAAAAGATATATCACAAAAACCAGAAAAGAAGGAAAAAAACACAACTAAAAGTGATTGAAACCTTCAGAGCACTTGCTCATCCTGAGACCATGTGCAATATCCAAAATTAGAACATTCTAGAGAATCAAGGCAGACCTTCTCTCAGATTGAAAAACTTTTTTATTTCTTTCTTCCCACACAATGTTTAGGTATTTTTTTGAAATAAAAAAGAGATAGGCTGTTTTATCATTTCTCCACCTTGTTGCTTTGCTGATGATATTCCAATCAGTACATGTAACTCCAGTAAATTCATGATAACCAGCCTTGGCCATAATAGATAGCCACAAGCTTTTTACAAAGGGGCAGGCAAAATAAAGGTAGTATATGCTTTCATTGTTGGATTGACAAAAAGTGCAGGCAGTATAAATATTCATACCATACTTCTCAAGCTTTTCTTTAGTCATTAGTACATTCATCACTGTCTTCCACAGCATAAGGTTGTCTCTAGATAGGGATTGTTTGCACTATGTTACAGAAGACAACTTGCAATCAGGCTCAGCAGCATGGCCAGAGAGAAGTGAATAGAAAGAAATAATTTTATGTTTGCTACCTTTCCAACTAATAGAGTCTCTGTCAGCAAAAGGAATGTTAAGCTATTAAAACTCTTGCCATAGACCTCTGACTACCTGATTGCTTGTACTAGGAACCTACCATTATATGTGTGATCAACTGCCTTTGCACTGCGGTTTATTGATGACTGATGGATTTCCTGAGTTGTTAAACTTCTAGATATGATTATCCCATCAGCCAAACAAAGATCATTCGAAAAACAAGCTGGAAGTGTCAGATTGTATTTGATGTATGAATGAAGATCACCTCTTAAACCAAGAATTTTTCTCCAAATCCAGCTACAGTTCTGAGGCATATCCATGGCCCAAAATTTCTTGCCACCAATATTATGCCTCCAAATCCAATTAGTCCAAAGACTGTACTTCTTGTTAAGCAAGGTATGTAAGTGAAAACTGATTGCTGCTTTGTTCCATCTGCTCATATTTATGACCCCGAGATCGCCTTTCATTTTAGGGAGTTCAATCATGGTGAAGGGTATAGGAACAAGCTTCCTAGAATGAATAGAGCTAGACCAGAAAAATCTGATCATTGCACTCCTAACCATCCTCAATAATTTAGCTGGTAGAATGAAAGTTCTCGCCCAATAGACCGTCATAGAGAAACATACTGATTTAATAAGGACTAGTCTGCCAGCTTGATATAGCATCCTAGTAGTCCAACAATTAATCATGTTGGTGATTTGGTCATAGAGTGGGAGGCAGTCAGCCATGGTGACTCTGGGTGTACACAGGGGGAGACCAAGATATTTCATATCTGCAGTTAAATGTTGGAGTCCAAAGAAGGAAACAATCTCCTCTTTAAATCTCAGAGATACACCCAAAGTTTCAATTATGGTTGCAATGGACTGCCTATTTGGTTTTAGTGAAAATAATAATATCATTAGCAAATAGGAGGGAAGTTATATCCAAAACCTTGCATTTTGGATGGTAACATATTTGGATTGAGAGTAGTTAATGTTTAGCATGCACGTGAGGGCTTCCATCACAATAAGAAAAAGGTAAGAAGATATTGGGTTACCTTGCCTAATTCCTTGCTTACCCTCGAAATAACCATGTGCAGCACCATTGTAGATGAGAGAATAAGAGGCAGAAGAGATACACATGTACACCCAGGCTACAAAGGTCTTCAGGAACTTCATAACCGCCATAATCCTAACTATGGTTGATCACTGAATGCTGTCATAGTCTTTACTGATATCAAGCTTCATCATTGCACTGGGCACAGCTCGACTTCTGCCATACCCCCTAATTAATTCATGGGTGAGCATGATGTTTTCTTAAATGCTCCTATTAGGCAAGAAAGCACTTTGATTTTTAGATATTAAACGAGGGAGCACTTTAACTAATCTTGTGGCTAGTATCTTAGAGATACATTTATATATGACATTGCAATAAGATATTAGACGAAAATTAGTAGCATGCATAGCAGGAGTGGTTTTTGGGATTAGGGTGAGATTAGTTGCATTGACTTCCTTGAGCATTTCTAAATTTAAGGAAAAAAAATCTGAATGGCATTGATGAAGTCTTTTCCTATTATATTCCATATTGAAGTAAAGAACACAACATTATATCCATCAGGTCCACCACTCGACTTTTTATTCATAGAGAATAGGGCAGTTTTAATTTCAGAGTCTGTTATAAGGTAAGTAAGCTTAGATTGAAGGGAAAACGGGATATGGGACAGTCGCAGGGTATCAAATATATCAAGATAAGATTGGAAGTCATAGGCATTACCAAGGAGGTCAAAAAAGTAGAGGAAGATATTATCCACTTGATTGGGTTGGGAAAGTAGGGTACCTCTATTGTCATACAAAGATCTGATCTGCTTCCTTGCTTGCTTGATTTTGATCGAGGCATGGAAATAAGCTGTATTTTTATCTCCTTCAGAAATCCATTTGTAGTGAAGTTGTTGTCTCCTCATGCTAGCTTCCTTATTTAAGACTTCATTAAGTTGAGAAAAGAGTAAACTCTCCTTCAAAGCTGCATTCTGATCACTAGGATTAGCCATCATGATATCTTGTACTTCCTTCAACTGTGCTTTAATATTGCGGATAGTTGAGAGCCATCCCCAAATTTGGCTTTAGCCCAATCCTTGAGTGCTACTTTGAATGCCTTTAATTTCCTGCATAAAACATAAATAGGGTTTCCAAATACATTAGAGGACCAGACTGATTGAATAATATGAATAAAGTCATTTTCCTGGACCAAATATTAAAAAATTTGAAAGCTCTCTTCTCCTTCACTGGCCAGGGATCTAGGCTGGTAATGATTGGGGAATGGTCAGAGAGAATGGGATGAGGAAAGAAGGAAGATAAGGCAAGCCATATATTTAAAGCTTTAATATTGCAAAATGAATGGTCAATCTTGGTGAAAGTTCTATCACCGGAGCGACTTCTATTATTCCAAGTATAAGGAACACCATGGTTAATAATAGGAATTAGATTGGAATCACTAAAGGCATTGTTTAAAGGGGCAATGTCTCTAGGCATTAGAGGATGACCACCTTTCTTATCAGATAGTTTATGGCAGTAGTTGAAGTCACCAAATATCAACCACAGATGGGAGTCCTGTCTCATAGTAGGTATGATGTTAAGGATTTGTTGCCTGGATGAAAGGGCATTATGGGCATATATGAAGGTGAGATATAATGACACATTAGATTGGAGACACATTGCATGAAAATCCCACTTGGATCCAAAGAGTAAGCTATGGGGTCATGGACAACCATAATTCCTCCATAAGGGGATTCAACTGAATTATGGTTAAGGATCCAAGTGGGATTGATGAGTGATGTTGCATTGATGGTGAGGAAAAGATTGAGCTTTGTTTTAAGAGTAGCAACAATGGATAAACAGTGGGTTTTGATGAGGAATTTGACATGATCGAGTTTGATGGGTTATGAGCACCCCTAATATTCCAGGAAGCTATATGATGTGACATTAAGTAAACTGTTAGGGAAGAAGGTTGTTGTTTGACATATTCCTAGTTGTAGGAGGATTTGATCGAGCTGCACTGATTTGGTCTACAAGATTGGATGCTCATTTGGATTTTTTCCTAGAACTAGGGGTAAAAGGATCAGGATAAGGAGGAGGGGATTTCCAACCAGGGATTTGGCCAGTGAAGTTGTAGGCAGATGATGGGAGAGGAAATGGGATGGTGATGAATGGATTGAGGAAGAAGTGAAGGAGATGGAGAAGTTTGATTGTGCATGGAAAGAACAAGGGAGGAGATTTGATGCTGCAGTCCAATACAAAAGGAGTATTCAGACTAGTTTCGATTAACAAAAGGAGAAAGAGCATGTTTTCATTTGCAAAAGTGCTTGGGTTTAGAGTTGTGAGGATTTGATTAGCATTGCTGCATGGAGATTGTGGTTTGAGGTAATCAAAAGTTGATTGTGCTTGAATAACAATTGGAATATTGCGTAGTTTTTGTGTTGACGGTTGAGCCAAAGCGCTGATGCTTGTATTAGGTGGACATTGTTGTTCATTTGCACTGTTGCATGGGTTATGTGGAATTTGTTGTTCATTTTCCCTGTTGCATTGCTGTGCATGTGCAATGACTGCACTACAGTTATCCAACGCAATAACATGCACACTTGCATTTTTGTCTTGCCCATTGAAGATATTGTCCTTTTTCATTATTTCAACTGAGCCTTAATGGACCACCACTACATCAGAAATTTTTTTCAATTTCACCTTCCTCCAGTTCATCAGTCAGCAAAACATCACAGCTATCATTTTCTCCAATTTCCTGTAGCACAGCAAAAGAATTTTGTTTTGTGCTAATATCTTCCCCTCTTGTTTCACTTATTTTACCTAATTGAACACTTTCACTTTGAACTTGCTGGTAATGCTGCGCCTTTTTACTGCTACTATTTGCATTAAATTAAGACTTTTCCTTGCATTATTATTACCATTTTTAAACTTTTTACTAGGCACACTTCTCCAACTACCACCTGAACTTTTTTGTTTGTCACTGTGCATCTTTCTAGTGGCTGCAACTTCATTCACTTTCTCAGAAATTTCATTAACTTTTTCTCCTTCATAGTTGCTTCTCCTTCCACCCTATTCTTGGCGTTGACTTACAGAAATTACTATTATGTCAAAATTCTTTGCACTGAATACAAATTCGTGGCTTCCATAAGTACTCAACTTTCACCATTTGTTCGCTACTATCTAATAGTATAACAGGGAACATGTCAGGTAAATCCTTCTCCTGAGTTATCTCCACCATACATTTTGCAAATCCAATTCTTTCTAGCTTTTCAGTTGACTCATCTATACGCAGAAATCTACCAATCCACATTGCAATTCAATTGATTCCAAGATGTGACGAAGAGAACAAGGGAATGTTGCAAAGTTTCAGCCAAACTGGGGCAGACTTGATTGTACTGATACTGTTACCAATTGATGGATCCCACTGCTTAATTATGAAAATCTTATTCCTCATAATGATTGGATCTGATTCGACAATTCTCCTTCTGTCCTCCTCGGAGGAAAAAAAGGAGAAGGAACAAGCTTCCATCCGATTTCACTTGAAGCCCGCCCCTCAATTTCCAAATCCTTTTAAGATGGCCTATGACAGTCATGTAGGGTAGCGGCTTATCAAGGAAGAATCCGATAAGGTAAGCAACTCAAACTTCATTCCCTGCGTAGACCACTACCGAGGGGGGTACCAGAGCTTCACCAGAATACTCAAGTTGAATTTCAACGGGGACGTATTTGCCAGCACTTCAAGGCTTACTTTTGACAAGAGAATTCCAAGGCATAAGAGTTGAAAGAGAAGAAGAAGGAGATTGTTGGGGAGGCAAATGAACTGGGTGGGCAGAAACGGTAGACGAGTCTAGTTTAGGGGAAGAAGAAGATAACAGAGGGTTGGACAGAGAGGTAGGGAGAAGATCTACGAGGTGAGAGGAAGGATGAGCCAGAAAAGGTGGGGATTGATGGTACGGAGGGTATGGTGGTGTTATGAGAAGCGGGAGATTTGAAGGGGGATATCGGCTGCCATTGAAGAAGAAAATTACACATAAAAAAAGAGAATTTTTTTGTTTTTTTTGAATAAATCAATCCTTTTTAACACATTAAATACTCGATTTTAAAATAATATTTCTTTATAAATTCACATATTTTCATTGCCAATTTTATTTATACTAAGTATATTTTGTTTATTTAATATTGTTTATTACATATTTATTTATATTATTTATTTATATTTTATAAATTGGATTGCATAGCCAATGGCATCATCGATCGGGCTACTAGTGGTCGACCAATAGGTTGTCGACCAGTTTCTCTACCGATCGAGCGTTCCTGTGGAAAACATCAGATCGTTTCCTCCATCTCTGATCAAATTCCGATTCCATAACACATTATTCTATTTCAATTCAACCTATACTATATGTATTTATAGAATCATCAATCCAAACACATGATATCAAAAGAATATGATGATTCAGCAAAGTAGGAGTACTCACCAGTAATTTTATTGCTTATTCCTATGCGTGCACCATTCCAGCCCATAAAATCTTGAATGATTTGCAAAATTATTCCTGTAAGTTGTATGGTAATGCATAGAGACAAACTTACTTCAATTTGGAAGTTGAATGGTAATTAACTTGATTTTCAATTTGGAAGTTGTATGGCCAAAATCAATTTCTCTGAAGCCAAAATAACATTGCCGCTGTTTCGCGTATGCTTCTCCCCTAAATTTTCTCCTGCTGACCGCGTATTCTCCCTTTGAAGCTTTCGCTTACGTTTTCTCCGGTCAAGATTCCCCTTCCCTCCCCTCTTTATTTCTCCCTAAACCAAATAAAACCATATTCCAGTCTGATATGAACGCTACTCTTCTCGAACGCTACTCCTCTCGTACTGCTCTTGAGTCTCCACTGATTGATCTCGACTGCGCCTCTCGTCTCGCTCCTCCTCTTTATTTTACCGCAACTACATCACCCGCTGGTTGATCTCGGCTGCACCTCTCGTCTCCCTTCAGGTAAATCTTTTCTTTTCTAATTATTTTTTGATTTTGGATGCTTCGATAGTAGTTATGATGTATATTACAGTTGTTTTTCTGCTATTTGATGAATTTATGAAAGAAATTAATGTGAAATATCGACATTATCAAATCTGGAAATGCCCTACTTCATCGTTTCTATAATGAATTCTATAATGCTCCAGGTAAATCTTTTATTTTCTAATTGTTTTTGATTTTGGATGCTTCGATAGTAGTTATGATGTATATTACAGTTGTTTTTCTGCTATTCGATGAATTCATGAAAGAAATTAATGTGAAATATCGACATTATCAAATCTAGAAATGCCATATTTTATCATTTCTATAATGGTGGTATAAATTATACATGAATATATGCAGTTAACCTTTGATGTATAACTGAACATAATGGTGTAGTTGAAAAAAAAGTTAAATAACTGAATGTACAATGTTGCATTTACATAGCATTCACATAGAAGTCGAACAGAAGAAACGAATTTATTGAAATAAAAAAGGCATTGCCAGACTAAAGCCATATTTTTTCAATATTGAATTTGCAGGTAACTAGTTTCCCATGCATATTTACTCATTACCTAACAGTTAACTTTGAGTTTATTAATCCTTTCAGTATTGAACTCATTTCATATAGGACATGATGTGGTCAAGATTGTACAGACATATTCCTTTATAGGTTTGATTTCATTATGAAGTAGTAAAATCATTCAGTTACAAAATGGGAAGCTAGTATATCAAAAATACACCACATGTATCACAGGTGATGTAACAACCCGCATATTTATCAATTGTATATTTAAATATTTCATCGTTAGTCGGATTATGGTCCGAAAAGCTACTTTTTGCAAACAGTCTAATTGGGACTCGAGACACCTTCCATTGAGTTCAAAATGTTGTTTGCAACCTTTTTGAGTATAAGCTTCGATATATTTGGAGTAAGTTGATTTTTGCTACTTTTTCTATTGGGTTTTGGGTTTGGGTTCAGCCCACTAGCTAACTTAATACTCTAACTCAGCCCTCTCCTCTGCATTCACTCATCCCACTCCTCAAACTCAAGCTAAAACTGAAAATGGGGGAAAGGAAGAGGAATCAGAAATTCCAAGCCCTAGTTTCTTCTTGCAAACTCAAATTCTTGCTCCAAAATCAAAGAGAAGCCATTGGTAAGCCTTCTCTTCATCTTCTCCAACTCTTTCTCTCTTTAATTTCAGAAATTCCTAAAACTAACTTTGGGAATGTTCTTCTTTGGAACTTAGGTTTAAGCTCATTTGGGTTGTGTTGAAGTGTGATTGATTCTTCCTTTGCTTTCAAGCTTCTCCTTCCTTATTTTTGTGAAAAGGTGAGATTTTTATCTCACATCTATGCTTATATCTATCTTTGAATGTTGAGTATGAATTCCTAACACTTATTCATGTGCATTTGCTTTTGGTTTGGATTGAATTGGTGAATATCCCAATTTTTAGTGTTTTGGGTTCAAATCTTTAAAAATCCTAACTTTGATGTTGGAACATGTTTTTGGTAATGCATCGAGGAGCCAATAGGGCCGGGTTGCCGATTGGCGTAAACCCCTAGCGTCTGTGCTTGCCGGATTGCAAATTGATTGAGTTGAACTTTATTTAAAATGGGATACAAAATGAAGTACATCAGGTTCGGTCGACCGAACTCCCTGAGTCGACCGACCGAAGCTGTAGCCGAAACATTTCTGGCCTATTTTCGGTCGACCAACTCAGTGGTTTAGTCGACCGACCTGCTCCTATTTCCCTGTTTGCCTATTTATGCTCATTTTGCTTTGTTTTTCCAATTGTTAATCGATTCTTCTTCTCCGATTAGTGGTTATCACCTTTGTCAACTTTGATAACTTCTATTTTTGGAATTTTTGGGTATTTCCACTTTGATGGATTCGGTATCGATTTCTTTGGATTTTATTCACGTCTTTGTATGTGAATTTTATTGATTGATTGTTCCCACAATCATTTTTGTGATTTGTCACTTTAAAAATATAAAGGTTTTCAATACTAGTAGTAAATATCAAAATTCTTTCATCAAAACGATTTCAACACTATTTTATTATAAAGCTCGTTTCTTAAACCGTTTTCCAATCTATTAGTATATACAAACATTTACCTCACTCGTATGAGAAATCTAATTAAACGACTTAGTAAAACAAGTGGTATGAAACACTTGCGTTTACTTCGTCGGTTAATTCTTGGACTTGTTCGATTGAATTTCTTGTGATAATTTTCAAGTGGAGACTTACAGTTTATTCGTAAATATTTAAGTTAAGCTAGTGGTTATGAAACATGAAGCTAAGCTCATATATTTACTATCTTAGTGTAATTGACACTTCTTGATGATCAATGATGATCATTTTATGGTTTAGACTAGCAATGTGCGATTCTCTTTGTCCATGTGGGGGACTGTACTTCATTTTATTAAGCTTCGTCTCATTTCTCGCATGGGTCGTACCTATTTAGGTGCGTCGATGTTTATTTACACATGAGTCGTATCTATTTAGGTGCGTCGATGTTTGTTTACTTCGTGGAGCAATCGGCTCAATAAGTCGGGGCATGAGACGTATCTTTCTAGGTGCGTCGATGTTCGACTTTGCATGGGGTATATCTTTCTAGGTGCATCGATATTAGACATTACATATGGCGTATCTTTCTAGATACGTCGATGTTGAATTATGCATGGGGCGTATCTTTCTAGGTATGTCGATGCTTATTTATGCATAAGGTGTATCTTTCTAGGTGCATCGATGCTAGACATTACATGGGGCGTATCTATTTAGGTGCATCGATGTTTGTTTTTGCATGGGTCATATCTTTCTAGATACGTCGATGTTGATTTATGCATGGGGCGTATCTTTCTTGGTACGTCGATGCTTATTTATGCATAGGGTGTATCTTTCTAGATGCATCGATGCTAGACATTACATGGGGCGTATCTATTTAGGTGCACCGATGTTTGTTTTTGCATGGGTCGTGCCTTTCTAGGTGCGTCGATGTTTGACTATGCATGGGGCGTCTCTATTTAGGTGCGTCGATGTTCGGTCTATAGAATAGCGTTCCCTTTGGATTGACCATCCTTTTCTTGTGATTTTTGGATTTCTAATTGATGATTTCTGGAATTTATGTTTCACCAACTTTTTCAATTGGCATTGATATGTATGTCATTTATTGTGGCTTGGTGAATTAAATAAAGAGTATGACATTCCTTTTGATCTTTGAGAAGATTCTTATGATATTGATTAAGCCCTAGTTGATTTTCAATTGCATACTTATCACACTATGGCTTTATGGTTATGATATGTTTTTGTCATATCTCTTATTATATATCATTTCATCTGATATTTATAGTTAGACTGATCCGTTTATTATTTTCTTATTAAATAATACTCGGGTCGGACCTAGATGTTTCAGGTGCTTCTGCTTGACTTCCTATCATGGTCCTTCATATGACTTTTGACTAACTACTTTAGTTTAGTAGTTTTTGTTAGTATACATTCGAGATAGAGACTCCTTGATGTATACTTATTCTTTTGTGTAGCACTTGTAACTATTCTTTTGTGATGTTGTGGATCTTGTTTGACCACTACTCTGATATACACTTCATGTGTTATATATTCATATCTTTTTCCGCCTTTGTGATATGAATTATCTGTGACTGATTTGTGTTATGTTTATTTCTATATTTGTTTCCGAAGATATTATAGCCACTGTGTAGTAGCTTTGAGTTTTTGTCGGTATGTCGGATTTCCTCTTGAAAAGAGTGCAAGTTATATTTTATCTGGCATATCGGTGCTCGCACAGAGCCATTACACGAATGGTTGCTCCTTAACAGCCTTATTCTCCATGCTAGTTGATGGCATTACACCGTAGTGTCATTGGCTAGTGTGGGTATAGAGGTGGGGCGTCACAGCTTGGTATCAGAGCGAAACTTCGAAACAATGTAGAATAATTTAACAAGGATCATCGCCCTAAGTCCATCTTAGGAGTCGTGCTTTAGGATTTAATTCGTGTCTTCGTACCATTCTATCCTATTTTCCTTTACGATGCCTTGTTTTATCAATCAAGTTTGTTTGATATTCATTCTGAGAATAACCTTTTTCTTCTTCTTTCTTTCTTTCTTAAAGAAGAAGAAATGGTTAGTTCTAGCAGTCCAAACGCTGGTCAATCCAGTAGCCCTTCTCTGGATGGCGCATTCATGTCTGCCCAACAACTTTTGGATCTTGTAAAGAATCAAGAGTTTATCTGTGCTTTGAGTAAGAACCCCGAAATGGTTCTACCTTTGAAATTTGAAGTTCCTTTCAATCAGCTTGTGGATGTCACTCTTCGACATGAAGATGTTGGTAAAGGGGGTGATAGTGATATTGGGATTTCCAAGAAGAGGCATATTAAGTTCAAAAGCCCTTATCCCAATAAGAAGGTGAAGCAAACTACTTTGGTAGCAAAGACTCCAATCCCTAATCGTGAAGGATGCTACAATTGTAATTCTAAGGAACACTATGCAAATATGTGTCCGAAACCCCATTCCTGTCGCTATTGCAAAAAACCGGGTCATCTTTTATCTGCATGTCCCAAACTTTTGAACAAGGACATGAGAAAGCTAAATATTGTGCAAGCTCCTAGCAACTCTTCTCTTAGTCAAGGTAGCCATTCTATCCTTGATGACATTTGTTTTATGATTTTCCTTTTCGAGTTCTTTTTTATATGGGTTTCACCTCACTATTTTATATCAAAAGAACTAGTTGATTCCTTTTTTTAAAACATTTTTGGGCTTGTTGACTCCTTTGACAATGGCGAATCCTGTTGGTGGATCCGCAACGCTCAGTTGGTTCCTTGTATTGATGTCGAAATTATTTTATGTGATTTTTCTTTCCGAGCCGATATTTTTACATAGGTTTCGGAATTGATTTTTGAAAAGGGATTGACTTAATTATTATGAAGCCATATCCTATGTCCCCAGTGGACTACTTATCTTCGATATTCTTAATCTGTTAAGCAGATTTCTATTTTTCCTTTGTGATTTTGATTCCAACTTGATGGCATCATTTTATTCTTTAAGCCCACATGATAAGGAAAGTGTTATTTCTCTCATTCATGTAGTTTGAGAATTTTTCGGTATTTTTGGAGTTTGTCTTAGCATCATCACCTAAGCAATATCTTGTGTGGTGTTAAGGTCTTTTCAGCTCGACCTTACCACCGGTTTTCATTTGCTACGAGTTGCGGCAGTTAGCATTCCACTTACCGCATTCCGCACTCGTTATGATTCTTATGAATGACTTATTATATCATTCAGTTTGTCCATCTTGTTTCATCCATTTTATAAATCGAGTATTCTATGAATATCTCGATAATTCCATTCTTGTATTTATTGATTTTGGATGAAAATAGAAATTTAAAATTTTGCATATCTTTTTCATAAGATTTATTTATAAGTACAATTGGATTTTGATCTTAAACGAGTAAAGAGTATTCTCAAAACTTTTAAGAGATATTTTCATCATATAGAAGATGATTTTGTGATTATATTGCCCGTTGAGTGCTTTAAGAATTATGGTCGATGCGCTTGATCAATGTTGTCGATAAGAATCTCCTAAACGTTTTGATGAGACAGTCAGACACGATATATTGACTTGTAGAATTGTAAATTTTTCTAGAAATATTATTACATAAAGATAAATGTAATTTTGAAAGTTTTAGCTTTTCGGGAAAGTAGATTATTTAAACGAACACTTTTCTGATACTCTTGTTCTTGTGATTCCCGAGGGGAACCAAAACTTTATCTTTTGTACTAATGCTAGTCGTATTGGTTTGGATGTCGTTCTCTTGCGAAAGAAGACGTGTTATCACTTGTGCTTATAAATCATTAAAGACTATCGAGACTAGATATGCCACTCACGATCTAGTGCTTGCGGCTATTATTTTTGCTTCTAGAGTTTGGCATCGTCATTTTTGGGGGAGAAATTTATTCTCTACCCCGATCATAAATCTTTGGAATATTTATTTTCTCATAAGGAACTTAATGTTGGCTAGAGTTCCTTGATCTTATGATCATAATAGTCTTTGTATACTCCCGGAGGGGAAATCATGTTGACAATGCCCTTAGTCGTAAGCAACAAGCGGTTGTCTTTTTGATGATGTCCGAATGGAATGATATTTTTCCAATGTTCATCGGACGTTTCGATGTACCTTGTTTTATTGAGCTTCGTCTCATTTCTTTATGGGCTTGCGTCCGATGTTCTTTTATGGTGTTCGGTTCATTGGACGTACCGTTTTTGTACTGCGCCGGTGTTCCGAATTATTCGAGCTTTGGTTCATCTGGCGTACCGTCATTGCACTACGCCGTTATTCCAAATTATTCGAGTTTGTAGTTTCTCGAGCGTACCGATTTTGTACCACGCCGTTGCACCGGCTCAATTTTCTGCTATCCTTGACGTTTTCCATGTCTTTTAACTATGGAAATGCTTTTAGGTTTCCGATTTTTATTCTTGAGCCTGGTGTTATAGTAGGGATTGAAGTTTCACCAGATTTGACTTTTGAGCAACATTCTATTCACAACATTTCTTCGGGGGTTGAGTGCCTTCGAAATAAAGGTGTACTTTTGTGAAAGTCTGATGCTTCTCACATCTCAAGGATAGAACTTGAGAATCCAGAGAATTCATCGAGCAAACACGTTCGGACTTACTCTTTCGTGCTCTTTTTGGTGAACTTCTTATTTCAATTTTTCTTTTGTGTTGATATGCTTTTATGGTTGTTACTATTTATTTTCTTCTTAAGTATTGCGAGGACGCAATTTCTTTAAGGAGGGGAGTCTGTAACAATCCGCATATTTATCAATTGTATATTTAAATATTTCATCGTTAGTCGGATTATGGTCCAAAAAGCTACCTTTTGCAAACAGTCAAATTGGGACTCGAGACCCCTTCCATTGAGTTCAAAATGCCGTTTGCAACCTTTTTGAGTATAAGCTTCGATATGTTTGGAGTAAGTTGATTTTTGCTACTTTTTCTATTGGGTTTGGGGTTTGGGTTCAGCCCACTAGCTAACTTAATACCCTAAGTCGGCCCTCTCCTCTCCATTCACTCATCCCCACTCCTCAAACATAAGCTAAAACTAAAAATGGGGGAAGGGAAGAGGAATTAAAAATTCCAAGCCTAGCTTCTTCTTGCAAACTCAAATTCTTGCTCCAAAATCAAAGAGAAGCCATTGGTAAGCCTTCTCTTCATCTTCTCTAACTCTTTCTCTCTTTAGTTTCAGAAATTCCTAAACCTAACTTTGGGAATGTTCTTCTTTGGAGCTTAGGTTCAAGCTCATTTGGGTTGTGTTGAAGTGTGGTTGATTCTTCCTTTGCTTTCAAGCATCTCCTTCCTTATTTTTGTGAAAAGGTGAGATTTTTATCTCACATCTATGCTTATATCTATCTTTGAATGTTGGGTATGAATTCCTAACACTTATTCATGTGCATTTGCTTTTGGTTTGGATTGAATTGGTGAATATCCCAATTTTTAGTGTTTTGGGTTCAAATCTTTAAAAATCCTAACTTTGATGTTGGAATATGTTTTTGGTGATGCATCGAGGAGTCAATAGGGCCGGGTTGCCGATTGGCGTAAACACCTAGCGTCCGTGATTGCCGGATTGCAAATTGATTGAGTTGAACTTTATTTAAAATGGGATACAAAATGAAGTACATCAGGTTCGGTCGACCGAACTCCCTGAGTCGGCCGACCGAAGGTGTAGCCGAAACATTTCTGGCCAATTTTCGGTCGACCGACTCAGTGGTTCAGTCGACCGACCTGCTCCTATTTTCATTTTTGCCTATTTATGCTCGTTTTTCTTTGTTTTTCCAATTGTTAATCGATTCTTCTTCTCTGATTAGTGGTTATCACCTTTGTCAACTTTGATAACTTCTATTTTTGGAATTTTTGGGTATTTCCAGTTTGATGGATTCGGTATTGATTTCTTTGGATTTTATTCACGTCTTCGTATGTGAATTTTATTGATTGATTGTTCCCACAATCATTTTTGTGATTTGTCACTTTAAAAATATAAAGGTTTTCAATATTAGTAGTAAATATCAAAATTCTTTCATCAAAACGATTTCAACACTATTTTATTATAAAGCTCGTTTTTTAAACCGTTTTCCAATCTATTAGTATATACAAACCTTTACCTCACTCGTATGAGAAATCTAATTAAACGACTTAGTAAAACAAGTGGTATGAAACGCTTGCGTTTACTTCGTCGGTTAATTCTTGGACTTGTTCGATTGAATTTCTTATGATAATTTTCGAGTGGAGACTTACAGTTTATTCTTAAATATTTAAGTTAAGCTAGTGGTTATGAGACATGAAGCTAAGCTCATATATTTACTAGCTTAGTGTAATTGACACTTCTTGATGATCAATGATGATCATTTTATGGTTTAGACTAGCAATGTGCGATGTCTCTTTGTCCATGTGGAGGACTGTACTTCATTTTATTAAGCTTCGTCTCATTTCTCGCATGGGTCGTACCTATTTAGGTGCGTCGATGTTTATTTACACATGGGTCGTATCTATTTAGGTGCGTCGATGTTTGTTTATTTCGTGGAGCAATCGGCTCAATAAGTCGGGGCATGGGACGTATCTTTCTAGGTGCGTCGATGTTCGAATTTGCATGGGGTGTATCTTTCTAGGTGCATCGATGCTAGACATTACATGGGGCGTATCTTTCTAGATACGTCGATGTTGATTTATGCATGGGGCGTATCTTTATAGGTACGTCGATGCTTATTTATGCATAGGGTGTATCTTTCTAGGTGCATCGATGCTAGACATTACATGGGGCGTATCTATTTAGGTGCATCGATGTTTGTTTTTGCATGGGTCGTATCTTTCTAGATACGTCGATGTTGATTTATGCATGGGGCGTATCTTTCTAGGTACGTCGATGCTTACTTATGCATAGGGTGTATCTTTCTAGGTGCATCGATGCTAGACATTACATGGGGCGTATCTATTTAGGTGTATCGATGTATGTTTTTGCATGGGTCGTGACTTTCTAGGTGCGTCGATTTTTGACTGTGCATGGGGCGTCTCTATTTAGGTGCGTCGATGTTCGGCCTGTGGAATAGCGTTCCGTTTGGATTGACCATCCTTTTCTTGTGATTTCCGTATTTCTAATTGATGATTTATGGAATTTATGTTTCACCAACTTTTTCAGTTGGCGTTGATATGTATGTCATTTATTGTGGCTTGATGAATTAAATAAAGAGTATAACTTCCTTTTGATCTTCGAGAAGATTCTTGTGATATTGATTAAGCCCTAGTTGATTTTCAATTGCATACTTATCACACTATGGCTTTATGGTTATGATATGTTTTTGTCATATCTCTTATTCTATATCATTTCATCTGATATTTATAGTTAGACTGATCCGTTTATTATTTTCTTATTAAATAATACTCGGGTCGGACCTAGATGTTTCAGGTGCTTCTGCTTGACTTCCTATCATGGTCCTTCATATGACTTTTGACTAACTACTTTAGTTTAGTAGTTTTTGTTAGTATACATTCGAGATAGAGACTCCTTGATGTATACTTATTCTTTTGTGTAGCACTTGTAACTATTCTTTTGTGATGTTATGGATCTTGTTTGACCACTACTCTGATGTACACTTTCATGTGTTATATATTCATATCTTTTTCAACCTTTGTGAAATGAATTATCTGTGACTGATTTGTGTTATGTTTATTTCTATATTTGTTTCCGAAGATATTATAGCCACTGTGTAGTAGCTTTGAGTTTGTGTCGGTATGTCGGATTTCCTCTTGAAAAGAATGCAAGTTATATTTTATCTGGCATATCGGTGGTCGCACAAAGCCGTTACACGGATGGTCGCTCCTCAACAGCCTTATTCTCCGTGCTAGTTGCCGGCATTACACCGTAGTATCCTTGGCTAGTGTAGGTATATAGGTGGGGCGTCACAGGTGATGTCATGTGGAGCAGAGAGGCAGACTATTCATTTTTCCTATTTTGGTAAATGGTTTTAAAGAAAAGGTTTGGTTGGAAATTAACCAAATTAGCCACAGAAAACTAAAATAAGCTCAAGCAGTCATATTGCATAGAATAACAAAGATGGTTCAAGTTTTCAGGTTTGTTGATATTGTAATTACGCAAATGCTCTTAATTGAGCTATATCTTTTGCTATATAAATACGAATATTGCGTAATCTGAACTGTAACAAACTATGAAAGCTTTAGATCCTAAAATGGTCAAGATCAAATTTTACTGGGAAATAGCTAACATTATTTGTTGCTGAAAAAAATCTGTAACAGAAATGTAGATACTTAGTATTGGTCAATATATAGCATTATTCTGAAAAAATATAATAGTAATTTGCGAATTAAAGTTGAATTTATAACAGAAAATGATCTGTGTACATGCAGAATACTAAAAAGCGTGTATGCTCTCTGCCATATGCTGCAATATAGTCCATCGACACCACCCTATCTTGATGTAGCGTTATTGTGTTTTCAATTACTGCTGCTTTATGATTAAGTTGTCAAAATCTTCTCTAGAAAATTTTTCTTAATCCACTCTTCATGCCTAAATATTTTAGATCATAATTTGATTTTTAAGTCAATACAATATACCTACTGATGTTCAACTCCTGTAGAAACAAATTTTACATCCAGTTTTTTTTGTACACACACAAACACAAACATTTTAAGCAAAATTACTTTGATGTTCAATTATGGTTTTGCAACAATATGGATTTTTTTCCTTTCTATTTCAGTTAACACCAGGGATTATGAAATTTTTGATACAAATTTTGTGTGCCTTCTCTTCCATTGCTTTGATGACAATTTGGTCCCTTAAAAAAATTTGCTTTAATTCAATCAAACATTTTACCTTCTTGCAACTTCTGTCTTCCAATGCAAATTGGTTCACACCAGTTCAATGTTAGAGTTGTATTAACAAAGAATATTGAATTTTGTTTTGTTGCTTTGGTATTTGTGTGGATGAATAGATCATGATATGTTATAGATTCATAGCAAACAAAGTTACAATACAAGATATCTTCAATTATATGTTTTTCTATCAATTTGGAAAATTAGAAAATCACAAAACTAACAATAAAATGTTGGTAATATGGTCATCAGGTGGTTTTGTATCCTTAAATCAAATATTATAATGTCCAAAATGATGTGTAGATTGTCATTTCTCATCAACTATTTGAGGTTGAAATTGCACTTGCATTATAATTTGTCTACTATCTTTTCCATACAAAACAACTTGTCAGCCTATTTTACTGATAATATGGAATTTTGATACTTTCTAGAAAATAAAGTATTAGAGGCCCCTTAGGAGAGGTAATATAAATTATGCGCCTCTACCAATAGCCGATTAAGGGCAATAAAATGTTCCATCTCTACGCAAACTCCACTAATATAGTTTGGTAGTTTGCTCCCTCAAACTCATTTTTACCTGCGTGGATTTTTTATCCGGGTTTTGAAATAAATGCGTTAGTTTAATTTAGCTTCATATTAATATGACAGCAATGTAAATTTAGGAAAGTGAAAACTAAACCCTAAATCGATTGATGTCCAACCTTCCTTCAAATTGAAATCCGTATTCTTCTAAAAAAACTCTTAGTCAAATTACTTTGATGACAACCCTAACAATTTGGTGTTTGTGAAATTTTTTACCAATTTGTGTTGCTGCAACTCAAAGTTGTTTTCTCTTTCAGGAAGTTTCAATCGTAATCCTTCTTGACTGTATTGAAGAAATCTAACGAATACTATCTGGCCTGACAAGAAGACGGGCAAGCGAGACTTACCAATTGCAGATCTAAGTATGCCAAGTTTACAATTGAATATTGCGTTAAACTATATGCCAAAAAATCTATTTATCAGACTTTTTGTTATCACTTGGCATTATAAAGTAAATCTCAACGATAACCTAATTTTTTATAAAACTAGTTATGTATGTTTGATAGTACAGTTTATATATGATTGATATAATCTTAATTTTAGATATTTATCATTTTGTTCTCAAGTTCTTCAAAGTTGTTTAAGGAAATCTAATATAGTTCAATTTTAGCATAACTAGATAGTTGCTTTTAACTTAGACAAGATGCATTTATTTATATAGTTGTAAAAGTGTTATATGTATGGGTTTTCTTTATAAAGAAATGTGTTTTCGATGATACCACTTGAGCTAAAAAGGTAATTTAATAGTATTTCAATTTTTCAGCTTACCATTTTCAATGAGAATAATGACATTATGTTTACCTGGAAGGATATGCTTTATCTTTATCTAAAATAGTTACTGTTTGAATTTGACAACTGGCTTATGTCAAGGTTCATGGCATCGAGGTGTCCTTGCTTTGCGCAATTTGTTTCTAGTGTGTTTTTAAAGGCAATCGAGCTTACTGCTAAATTTTTTTTAGCTTTTACTAGGGTCTTCCATTCCTGACTTTGTATTTTCTTCTGATTTTGATAGCTCCTCTATGCCATAAAGCTTTTTTTCTTCCTTATTTTTGTTTAATCTAAAGTTTTGATGCTTTTCCCTCCTTGGTATATAGTCTTCTTTGTAATAACTTCATCATTACTATTGGTACCCTCACCAGATGTTGTGTTTAATTTACAAGGTTCATATATTAAATCAGATTATAACATAAATTTGTCTGAGAACTATATGTATTATTTGATCATCAACTGTATTTCTGTCCGGGTTAATACTTCATAGGTCAATTGTAGAATCAAAAGTAAGACAGTTACCTGTTGGTGTAATTATTTTATTGGTGGTATTAATATTCAGGGTTGTTTGTAAATAGGTTTTTGAGTGAAAACTTGTAATATTAGTTTTCAAGCGATTGTATAAGTTTATACATAATTAACTTTGGAGTTGTCTACTTAACTTAAAATTCTTCCATCGCTTAGTAGGATCTGAAAGAATAAACTTTTGTTTCCTTCAACATATACACAATAAAACATTGTAAATATGGGAAATCATTCTCATGTCCAAGTAATTGTCACTTGATAAGAAAATTTTAACTTATAATACTCCACTTCTTTACCATCATCTTCATCATCAATTTCAAACTCAACTCAATTTTGTCCAGAAGTAGTGTGACAATTGCGACTCAATTCAGGAGCAATTGTTCAATGGAAAGAAGCTTACGTATGAGCTATGATCAAATAAATCAATGGATTGTAGTATTGAACTTTTTATCTTCTAGAATTCGGTGTGGTTATATTGGAGTGGTTTTATACTAACTTTCAAGCGATTCATCTCTATAGATATTGAGTCATATTATATATACAAAATTCCTATAAAAAATAATTTTAAAATGGTATAGATAATGTGGACTGCAAATTTTATTATACTAACACCAATACAGTGTTGCAAGCAAGATCGAAACTGTAATCCAACTTTTTACATAATAAAAAGTTAAAGGTTTCCAAAATATCTTAGGGCGATTTCTTAATAATTTTATCAACGTGTCACAAATTATCGGTAGATTAATGAATTCGTATATTCCAAGTAATAATCATCATGCTTCATGTACTAATAAGTTGGAGATATGTTGACACTTAGCTATATGTTTATGTTCAAAATAAAAGCAATATGATCATTTATTAACTCTTTTCCTGGACAAGTACCACTAAAAACTATCATAGAAAAACTTTCAAGTCTCGTTTTCTAATAAAAAACTTACAAATTATATATCATATTTCCAAGTTCACAAAAATAATCTTCGAAGAAGCACATAGAAATATAAGAACCATTCCATCATAATTTTCATTGTGTTGACCACATTTTTGTTTCAGGTTAAGAAGAGTGCTTTTCATTTTACCAAAAAATTAGCTAAAAGAGTGAATGCTAGTGGTGATGCTCAGAACTAATACTTAAGAAGGCATGTAATCTGATGTGCTTAGCTATGAAATTAAAGGTGCAAACTCAATTTTCAGTTTTCCGGTTTATTTTCATTTTTATCTTCCAATATGTTTCCAACTCTTTTAGAAGCCTTACATTCGTCAACTTTGTCCCTAATTCATTATTTTCCTAATTACTATATTTAAATTGATTTTGGTATGGTTGTAGTCTTTGTTGGTTTAATGAAGTTGACTTTTTTCTGAGAATTTGAATGAAGTAGGGAATTCATTCTTTTTAATTAATGAGGTACTATTGCCTATATTTGAAGTTCTTAAACATCAAATTACATATAAATGAGGTGCCATTGGTTACATTTTTGCTTTATTATTTACTTATAAAATAAGTTCTATGCAAGCTTCGGTTTCAATTATATGACACAATTCTGCATTTTCTTACTATATTATTTGAACTCCCAATTTGCTTATGACAGTAAATGTTAAGAATAATTAAATTGTCTAATTATTTTATGTCTTGAACATTGCAAATCTTTTGTTATATTTAAGGTAATCATCATGCATCTCGATCCATTTTCGAGTTGCTATCAGTTTCCATAAACAAATATCATCATGGGAAAGTTATTTCCAGTGCTTGAGGTTCATTTTATCAAAGTTATTTATCACCTTCTAACTATATCAGTTTTATAGCTCTTTCACCACCTGAGATATCAACAAAGGCATGCCATTCTATTTATCTATAAGCAACTAAATTGTGTTAGATTGCCACTTGTTCTTATGTGGTTTTCCTATGTAATTGGAGAAGAAAATTATCATGATATCTAAGTTGTTTGAATATGTAAGTTATTATTTTGTTTTATTATAGATAGAAGTATAAAAATATAATTGATCATATAAAAGTAGTTCTTATTTTATTGCACTTTAATCTTAATTACGAGGGTTAAGTTCAACTATTCTTATTTTGGTGGTACCGAGGCTTGCTATGATTTTGATTTTGAAATTGTCAAAAAAATTTGATTTTGAAATTCAACTGTTTTATTAATCAAAGTTTTAATATCAAAAATTTTGGGGGTGAGAAATTAGTCTGTTAATACCGCTCTATTAACTCCACCAATATGATACAATTAACCACCTTAATTGATGTTCATGTTGTATCATTAGTTGATTACTTTTAACACTTTGTCTTAGCATAGTTTTTGTTGTAAACCTACAATAAAAACTTTCTTCATATTTAAGCACGATTATTTATTAATTATAATGCTACTTGAATGTTATATTCAAGGACTGTTCATTATTTGTTACAAGTGCAGCAGCGATTGTATCTTTTGGTGATAATTCTGCTAGGCTTCTTGTGGAAAATAGACACATGAATTCAAAGGCATTTAGTTTGTGCAGGGATGAAAATTTAGATCTTTCTACCGATCTTTTTGCAGCCCTTTTATTTGCAGCTCAACACGGAAACTTTCAAAGGCTTGTCTTTGATTTGACGAGGCTAAATGCACGCATAAATATTCCTTCTGGTTCAATCTTTATCTTTGGTGATGCTTATTTAGTAGAGAAACTTTTCCAGATTCAAAGGTCATCCGTGCTGTTTGCCCAGAGCTGACCGCATCTCTTCAGCAACAGGTATTCATGCTATAACATCTTAAACATTATTGATTAAATCTTTGTAGCTTGGCCTCTTGTCCCCAATATGATAGGTTATAAATTATTTAAGGTATAGTTAATTTGTTTATTTATAAAAACTCAGGTTATGGATTTATGAACATCTTATGCGCATCAAAATTTAATACCACAAAGCCAGATACTTGCATCAAGAAACATATGAGTTGATTATGTGCATTTGTTTTTGGTATCAAAAATATTATGCTAATCATTTTTCTTAGTCACTGTGCTAAACGAAACACTAACAGCAATTTTTCTATATGCGAGGCTTATCATGATTAAAATTTTCTTACATAAAATAATAACGTACAGATCAATAATATTAGATATACAGTTAAAGTGCTTGGGTTCACAAACTTGTTATGATTGACTAAATTACTCCACAATTATAGTTACTAAGAAAGCCCATTCTTCATCCAGTTAGCTTCAAGTTTTAGATTAGGGACCACTGATAAATCAAATTTTGGGCCCTAATTATAGTTATTAAATAAACATTGACTAAATTACTCCACAATTAATGTTTTATCCAAATACATCAAGATACCAAATATTAGGCCAGTGTTTGAAATCTTGTTTCAACAAATAATTTAATAGTTCGATTTATTTCTTGCCAAATATCAGACTATTTTTTCGTATAAAGAAAGTAATTTAGAGTTTACATTTTTGACTTGATTTATCTTGTTTTTGCAACTAAAAAGTAAAATGACCGGCCTAAAACATTGGGTATTATGTTTTTTAACATACATTATTTATTCCATTTTAGTTATAAAACCAAAAGCAAGCCAATTTAGTAACAATTGACCAGTAAATCACATTATTTATGTTTAATTATTTACAATTTATGCATTGTTCTAACAAATGCATAGTTTAACATGTCCCCCGATATTTGTCCCCACATTTACGACCAATGTTTTTTCACTTCTCCTTTTATGTTGTTTGACATTGAATTATGATTATGAAAAGCATCATGTAATAATGTAGATATTGAATACGGTTGACATTGGCCATTAAAATTTGCAGTGCATACATTTGATTCCTAAAAATTCTCCAAGTATATATCTTGTTTATCTAAAATTGCAGTCTAAAACTTTTGAATCCTGAAAACTCTCCAAATCCTAAAAAGTCACAAGATAGTATCTTCAATGCCTACATGATAATATTATCTTGTGAAGCTTATGTGTAATGGGCCATTTAACGATATAAAATGCACATGACAATGATGTATACAAATTCTCCAATGTAGAATGCATTAAAAAGTAACTTTTCTTATATGTCAACTTTTCCATGGATGAAGATTTTTATTCTTCTTCAATAATTTGAGTAATTTATTCATTATTTTATCAAATCAATTAATAAAAGTTAATGTGTAATGCTTCACATTGTGATGTGCAATGTATGAGACCATATTGTATTTCACATCATCTTATTAGATTATAAGTTGTGACATCTAACTTAACGTGTAAAAGACTTTTCATTTTGATTAGTTATTATGATGGGTACTATACTATTCTTTGTAAACTAGTTTTTGCTTGCTTGATGTTAGAGATTGACTATTGATTGCTGAATGGTTTTAAATTTATTTGTTACCGAGTGTTTTAATATTGAAAGAAGCAGTGAAGATGTTTATTATAAAACACATATCACACTAAATATTAATCTCTTTCTAAATGAAAATAAATTTAACAAATGTGTAGTACTGATGTCCATTTTAAGCCTTGAAGATGATGTCAAATAAGCACTTAAACCGTTCAATATCCACATTTATAATCTTCAATTATTGGATGTTATAAACTTTTATAGCCGTCATACACTAGAATCTTTTCTATAATGCCCAATCCTAGCTATGTTTAAATGATGCACAATTTAGTTTAATCACAACAAGTGTAAATAATGCTTACATATCTTGTTACTAGTTTGCTATCATCCTTACACGAACAAGGAATACACGAGGACTATCGTCAACATAGTAATAAGATACGATTTTACTGCATATACCCTAATTGAAATCAAAATAGGTGTTTAGTTGCTGCTACCGGTTTAGCTAATAAATAAATTTGTAAATGGTAACTCAAATTCTAGTAGGGTTTAAGTACTCATCTTGTTTTAGGATACACATGAAGTACATGACCAGTAAATAAAAGGACAATTCTAGATATAAACTAATGAATCTTATGTTATTTCAAAATTTTGATAATATCTCTTTATTTGATATACCATGCTCAATTTTGATTTTCTACGTATATCACCGGAATAGAAATAAAAACACAGATTTCATCATCGTATAGAGGTATATGTTTGGGTTCTCAGAAAAAAGGATGAGCATTGAAGTTGGGTTAATAATTTATCATAGAAAACATGGTATGACCGAATCCTTTTGGAATGATCTTTTAATTTTTAATGAGATTTTTTCTAGGATGATAAGAATATCTCATATACATAGTTGCATAATGTCAGTTTAAACGTATGATGTATAACCTATTTCCTCATAATATACATCTAATCAGTAGTGAATTATTATCATTTTACTAATGAAGTTGTAGAATAACATTATAGGTTGTAGTTTTAGTAAATTAATTGCATCAGTACTTTTTTTACCCATTTATTACTACTTTTTCTTACCCATTTATTATGCAGATTACTTATAAAATTAAATATAATACTTACTATAATATTGGATATCTGCCATTGACCAGTTCACATCAGTTCAATGTTAGAGTTGTATTAACAAAGAACATTGAATTTGTTTTGTTGCTTTGGTATTTGTGTGGATGAATAGATCATGATATATTATAGATTCATAGCAAACAAAGGTATAATACTAGATATCTTCAATTATATGTTCTTTTATCAATTTGGAAATTAAAAAATCAAAAAACTAAAAATAAAATGTTGGTAATATGGTCATCAGGTGATTTAGTCTCCTTAAATCAAAGATTATAATGTCCAAAATGATGTGTAGATTGTCATTTCTCATTGACTATTTGAGGTTGAAATTGCACTTGCATTATAATTTGTCTGCTATTTTTTCCATACAAAACAAGTTGTCATACCATTTTACTGATAATATGGAATTTTGATACTTTCATTTCCAATGAACAACCTAAAAAATTTCTTTTAATACATGTTTGTTTGGAAAATGGGTGCAAGTATATATTTAAGAGTATTGATTTGTTCCCTTAATCCATGGCTCTTTTAAGCTCGAGTATTTGCTCATTGCAGTTTTAGAATGAATGGATGCACATAAGGGTTCTTTAATAAACTTTAAAGTCTTTATGCCAAATTTCCGTATTAATTTCTTTTTTTTCAATATAATTAGAATGAGTACATATATCCATGTAACATAGGTAAATGTAATAATTTAACATTGTCAAGGAAATCCGAAGTCATTTCGGGATGAAAATTATTGTTATCAACTAAAAATCGCAATACCTAAGAGGTTGAAAATAGGGACATTAACTAGAATATAAAATATTGGACATTTAATGCACCCTTAAGTAATGAATTGAGACAAGGGTTTTGTTATGATGTGCCCTAAGGGCACATGTTAGTAATGATTGTTTCAGGCTTAAAAAAAAAGTTAAATATCAATTTTAGCCTCCAACAAAAGTGGATACGTGGAATTCAATGGTGTTACTTGGATAAATTCACAATCATAACATTTCCCTGAGACAATCTCCAAATTTGATTTGTGACCCTGCCTCCTTTGAAGTCCAGCCATTTATTTATGTGTGGATACCATTTTTTTGTTTTTTTATCCAAATAGTAAATGGCTGTGGTTAAGCTAGATCTTTAGGAATTGTGTTCATTTTGCCTTTCGAGATTATCTTAAGATAAAAGCATTTATTCCATAGTTTTTAACCGGTTCAAATCTTGGGTTGTACAAAGCATTATAGTTATTTATATTTATTACTCAATTATAGGATAAGATTTCATATACACCTAAAAAGAACAGAAATAAAAATACACGGTATTGCCTCCAGTGGCACCATCTCCTACCTGATGCTGCATCGCCTTACATAACTCATGGTTGCTATGGCATTTGGTATCGGAAGGAAGCTCCATTATTTAATTTGAGTGTAGATTTTTTATTTTTGTTTTCTTGTCAAATATCATAACTTTTATTTTGATATATTCACTTTACTATTTGATGGTAATGTTTATAATAGAAAATTAGAGTACTACTAATCTGTAATTTATGTTGAGATGAATTTTGCTTAAAGTTCATGTTCTTCTGGTTTTCTTGTACTCATAGTGTCATGCCTTCTACTCTAAGTAGGTGTAACGGGAAAATGGCACCTTTGCATGAGGAATTCATATCAAGTGAATCTCAAGTTGGTGAAGAAAGTTAATATCAGACTTTAGTTACTGCTTTTCACTGTATATTTAATTTTGATGTTGTATATTTGTCTTAGTTCTTAGTCATTCATAATAATATTTTATGAATATTACATTATAGAATTTTTTCGTTATTGGAATGGGAGTAAATCGTTGTTTATGTTTCTAAATCAAAAGTAGAATTTTTTTTATTTTCATCAGCATAGCATGGTCATCTTTAAACAAGAAAAACGAACTAAACCTTGAAATAATTTTTGTCTCTTTACATAGTAATAACTCTAAGAACTTATTAAAATAAATAATTCTCATCGAACATATTATCATGGTATGTTTGAGATTTATAGTGTCCCAATTTTACCATTTATTTGTGTTCAAATAGAATTTCCACACACAATGTATATGTATATCATTTATATATTTTAACGATTAATTGTTTTTCTACTACGCACGCATAAACACACACCTTTGGGATGATTATTTGGAAAAAAATTATACATAAAAAAGATACAATCGATCTCAACGATCACGTTTTGTTTACAACAAGAAGATTTAATGTTCGAGATCTGTACCCAAATTATATCATCTATTTGTGTTTCTATAATTTAATTGTTAATTGTTTTTTACCATATAGTTTTTGTAATATTTTTATTTTACTTTTTTGTTAACGCGAATGTTTTTTATTGAACATGTTATCATTATGCGTTTAGTGAGAAACTGAAATAATGTTTTTTTCAAATTTAAAATGCTAACGGTCAGTTTTTTCCACCGTTGTACGGTTATACTAGTTATTTTAGAGTAGCAAAAGAAGATAATAGGTGATTACTGGCTATTAGAAAAATAGAAGAAAGAGGAGAGGAAGCTTGCGCCATGACGAATGAAGAATGTTAAAAGTAAATAAACTTTATAAATTTTATCAAGTGAGTTTGGACTCAAAATCTTGGCCTTGGGCTCTATAAACTAGGACAAACATTTGTTTTTAATTATTTATTATACATTTATTTATTTTTCCATTTCTTTACATATAGAATAATTTTAATTTATTTCAAATTGCAATAAAATTCCAATTAAACTTATATTTATATTTCTCAAGCAGTTACTCAATATTATAAAATTTCTTAGACTTTATTTCCCATATTATAACCAATTTAAAAGTCGCATAACACGTATTTGTAATCCAAGCCCAATTACTATTAAATTACAAATTATTATTTCTTTAACATTTAAAAGTCCATTTTAATCAATTAAATCACTATTTTTAACTTTAATTAATTACTATGTAAACTTTCTCCTTTAAGAAAGTTGCATCCTTGTTATTTCATATTAGAGAAAACTTAAAACTAGTTTATAACTCCAAACATAATCATCTCATTACTAATTTATATTTAAATACAAAACAAACAGTCATCAAAATTAATAGACAATACACTCTCTTTACTATTTCTACTCAACATATAGACTAATCTATATTGATTCAACAAGTACAAAATGAAGCAGTACAAAAATCAATGATTAGACCCTTCTTTCGGTAGCTTATCAAAAGAATTAATTTTACCTTTAAAAATAGTAAAAAACTTAATTCAAAATCCACTTTCCAAAGAATGACAATTTAAAATATTTTGCAAATATCATTTACTTCATATACAAAAATTAATAATTACATTCACATATAAAGTACTTCCTTTAAAATAATTCATTCTCAAATATTTTTCCCAAGATTCTCATTTTATAGATCATTCGATCACCATTCAACATTAAAATTTCTATCAAATAAACTTTGAAATATTTTAGCAAAACCCAAAACCTTATTAAAAAAATTTCACTAAAATATCATTTCACTATTTAATATTAATACCTTTAGATATAATTGTTATTACCCTTATTATTCTCAAAGTGACATGAGATGCGACATGAGTGTAAAGCCGCATCAATGATCGTAGTCGAAGAGGAGGGTCATGGTTCAGTGTTGAAGAAAGTAGTAGATCAAAACTAACAGTGTCGAAGAACAGCATCAATGCTCATTTATGCAAACTCTCCTCGTTAATCATCACTTCATAATTCACCAGCATTACGTTACTTCAATAACAGAAAATGATCAATGTCACCACATCTCATGAAGGATCGCAATTCAACCATGCCTCAGTGCCATGCAATCAACATCACATGCCAACAAAGTCGAAATAGAATGCCACACTTCATCATAACACGGTATATATAATGATGGATGTAACTAAAGTAGCAAAGAGATTGAGTACAATCCACTACGAAAGCCATCAATGAGCATCGAAGTGTCCCATAACACATTCCATTGATGTTAAGTTCTACCATTTTTCATCAATAACTATAAAGGCTATCATAGAACTTCGAACATGTTACCTTACGATAATGCTGCACATTATCAATATTCAAGATTACTTTCAACCAATGATTGGTGACGAACACCTTAATGCATGGATTATCAACGGCGAAGGTTATCACTATCAAGGCGGCATCAGTGATCTGCTATGGTCGTCATCAAGCAAGCTTAGTACATAGAAACATTGGAGTCACTAAGGTCGTTGCTAATATTATCACCGAAGCCGATGCTGAAGCACGTCGAAGTCGAGCCTATTGAAGACTTAAAAGGCAGAGTAGAGCTGCTTACCTCTAATATAGACCTAAGGGCAATATTTTGGGGATGATTCTTCATTCTCTCCCTCTTTTCTTAAATCAAAGCCTTTAACCCTAAATCAACTTGGGGATTTTAGCTGATTGTTATACTTGAACTTCATATATATAGGGAATTCGAAATCAAATAGGAGCATGGCATATTGAAATGACTTCGAGCGAACCTGCATAGCATATTGGATCGATTTGACTTTGGACTTGCATGTCAATCTAACTTGAGACTGTAACTTTCATATTAACTTTCATATAGACTTGTGCTTCTATTCTCAAATTGACTTAAACATTGAGTTTGACGATGTACATATGACTTCGACTTTGATGACTAGAGTTGGAATTAGTATGGATGCACACTACACTTTGATGACTTCAACAATGCTCAACAAGGCCTTTCTATAAGTTTGCACTGCTTACGGACACTTTTGGGGTTAGCAAATTTATTCGTTAACATTTTGATGCTACAAGGAAGGCCGGAACCTCTGACTTCATTAACAAGTGGAACTATCCTAGACAGCATATTTAGGGCTTAAAGAACATACCCTACCAAGCATATCCTATTCATACTAACCTACCTTTGATTGCATCAATTAAGCTTTACTTAGTCATGACAATTAACTTGGTTAAGATGCCTAAACAAGGTTCTTTCGAGCCTCGAACAACTAGGCCTACTTTCCCAATCACTAATAATACCCAGCTTTACGAGGAATAGGTGTTAGGAATCAAGGCACTATAGATCATGGAAAATAAAAGAAGATAAAAAGCATCTTACAACCTAGATAAATGGAGCTTGAATCCATTCCATTTAGGGCCGTCATTGATTTTTGCCCTAGTAAAACAGTGTAAGAGAGATAATGTCTTCCCAAGCATAAGAAAATAGATCCAACTTAGAGCCAGAGGAACCATTTTTGAAAGGTAAGTGACAAAGGATTTTGAATGATTTAATAGAAAGTGGTAAAGTATTCTTAGCTACTCCTAAGGAAAAAAATAAGACTCGAGATTCTTTGAAAAGGAAGCTTGTTGTGGAAGGTAAGGAACTTAGTTCAAGCAACAAAAGAGCTAAGCATCAGCTAAAAGGCTTAGCTTCTAAGTCATGACTTCCAAAATATTGTACTCTCACCACTACTATGGAAAACATCTATTTCTTGACTCAAGATGTGCTTAATTGTTGGCCTTCAAAAAAAGGAGACCCGAGTTCGAACGGAATCATGAGGGATCATATTGTCATTATCATCTTGAAATAGCTATGACACTAACCAGTATCAAAAGTTTGGAAGGAATAATCTCTAGTTTTCCAGGGCAAGGAAAGCGCGATGAATTTGTAAAGGGATGTTGAACAAGGTTACAATAATTAAAGGTTCTTCAAATAAGAGAATATACATGGTTTTGGAGTAGGATTCTTCTAATATAAAGAACCTAGCCATCAAAGGCTCATGACAACAAGAGGTCCCTGGCCATTAAAGGCCCTAGCCATCAATGCCTCATGACCGCACGAGGTCCCTGCCCATCAAAAGGTCATGATCATAAGAGATCAATGGCCATCAAAGGCCCTAATCTTACAGTGCTGTCATCAAAGGCCTCATTAAAGTGCCTCCTAGAGATAGGTTTGAGTAAATGTTTAGTGCCATCATTAGAGGCCTCACTAAAGTATCAAAAAGCGTTCAACTCCTGCTTACTTGGCCAGGTTGGAGCACTTTCTAGAGGAAGGATGGAGTAAGCCTTTAGTGTCATCATCAAATGCCTCACTAAAGCACCAAACCGATCCTTCAGTTTCATCATCAAAGGCCTCACTACAGTGCCTCCTAGAAGGAGGTTGGACAAGTCTTCATTTTTACTTAAGATAGCTAACTAAATGCACTAGACAATAGATTCAAGTCATTATCTACGATAGTGATAATGAGTTCCAATCTATGTTGAGATCATCACCTAAGATGGAGCGAAGCAAATCTATCAAAATCAAAGCAAAGCAGTGCTTCAAATTGAAAAAATTCTTCTAGTCGAAGGCCCATCAAATATGAGCTATTTATAAACCCCAGTAAATGCAATTTTCAACTACCAAATATAGATTTTTGGCCTTTAATTATTATTTCTAGATTAGGATTTCTATTCTTTTATTATTATTGGTAGATATGGATTTTTGGCCTTCTATTACTATTGCTAGATATGAGTTTCTAATCTTTTGTTAGTATTGCCAAATATGGATTTCTTGTCTATTATTATTGCCAAATATGGATTTCTGATCTTCTATTATTATTCCCAGATATGTGTTTTTTGTCTTCAGTTATTATTGTCAGATATGGATTTCTAGTTTTCTATTACTATTGCCAAATATGTATTTCTGATCTTTTGTTTGTACTGCCAGATTTGAATTTATGACCTTCTTTTTAATGAATTTCCAATCTTCTATTATTTCCGTATTTGGACTTCTAGTCTTTTATTATCAAATATGGGTTTTTGTACTTTTTATATCAAATAGGTTTTTGGTTATTAACCGTTGAACAATTTTCTTAGTATTTTATGTGAAAACAAATTCTATTATGAAAATTTCAGTTAGCAGGATTTTCAGTTATCTTAACAAGAGAATGTTGATCTTGACATCAAAAGCTCAAAGTACAAAAAGCAAGATAGTTGGACAATTTGATTCAAAGCCACATACTTTACATTTGAGGTAACTTTCATTCCAAAAAAAATTCATTCATAACTGATATATTATATACAAAATTATTGGTACCAAAATCAGGCAGATAAAAGGATTTGTTCAAAGAAAATCTTCGCCAAGGCTCAAGATTCTGTGCTAGCTTATTCAAGTCCTTGGCAATTAGAGAATTGTTGATGTGACAAACAACCGCATCCATAAGTTTTTTGGTTTTCTTTTTTCATTTTTCGAACAAAGTTTGCATTATCAACTGAATCAATTTGAGTTTCCCAAGAATGTTGAAAAGTCTTGTTGGCTCCTCGTAAAAGTTTGAATCGTGCTCTTAAATTCTTGATCTTTTATTTAAGAGTATATCTTTTATGCTTAATCCCTTGGATTTTTCTTTCATATTCTTTGATACATCGAGATACTTTTTCATCCCATTTCCTGCTGAAATGTTGCATACATTCAAATTTAACTATTCTACTCTATTTTGAGATCATGTCATCACTTGTAACGACCCATAATTCCGGACATTATAAGTTGACAATAAACCACACATGTCCAACCCTATTTGAATGAAAAAGCGGATAATTAAGGAGAAAAGAAAATAAAGATAGAAATAGAGTAGAAAAGTAGAATTTTATATAAATGGAATAGCATAAATTATTAATCATAAAATATTTTATAGCAGAAATTTTACATACATATATCAGAGTCTAACCTATATTAGCTTGCACAATTATAAATCTTTGTCCTTACAATTCTAAAAACAAAAAACAAATGCAGCGAAAAATTGAATACGTCCATATGTTGATGAAGATTTCCAGCTCTCCTTTAGAAACTCCAAGTGTCTTTAGCTAAACTTGAAACCACATGAATCTGACCTGAGTACTAAAAATACCCAGATCAGGCTTAATAACCAACGTGAGAAAACTTGAATTTTAAATGTATAGATCAGATTGATGTAAATCAAACCTTTAGAAAAGAAGGGTTTCTCGTACGACCACGTAGCTCATAAACATGAACAAGTTTTTACATTATGTTAACCAAAATAATTTTATACCAAAATAATTTTATACCAAAATAATTTGATGTTATCTTTAATGACATTCCTTGGAAAAACACGTTTCAAATAATATATCAAAATAGAAGAAATTGTTACATTTGTTAAATTTGATACTAGGTTCTACAACCAAAACCGTAAAGTTCTTAGTGGAATTGGATTTCTAACATGATAGGGAATTAGTGGCCTTTTCTTCTGATGTGAAACTCTTAGTGCGACAATTATAGTATTCAATGGCCACTCATCCAAGGACTCAAACACCACTATACTATGTTGTCCACTCCGATGGATCAACATACCCTATGGCTACTCATCCACGGACTCAGACGTCGCTATACTAAGTTTTCCACTTTGATGGATCAACATACCCAACGACAACTCATCTAAGGACTCAGATGCCATTGTATCAATCCATAGGACAATAGATGCCTTGAGGATCCAGATTCCATTGGACTCCTTCATACTCATAAAACTGATTGCCAAAATATATGTTCTTCAAACCACATAATGACCCGTAACGTTACCGAAATGTGAGGCTCTTAAGGCTATCTCAATTTTTACAAAGCCACGCTTTGCTTTTCACAAAACCATGCTTTGCTTTTCTCACAACAAGTTCCACTTTAAATGCCACATTACCATTTCTATCAACACACTATTGATTTCTACGAACGGACAACTTCTGAGCTCGTATGTCTTAAAGAAGGATGTTAAGTATAAGAGAATTACCTCCTACATCACCAAATAGATGTACGTTTGTAGAGACCAATATACATGGTTTCAGAAATGCAATGCCAAATACTCATTCATATAAGTTGTTTGGGAATAGAACAAACCAAAGGTACTTTCCTATTACATCCTGTCGGGAATCACCCTTAGGATTAATAGTGAGTGGTCCTTGCATCGAAGATTTTCATAATAAAGCACTACTCCACCGTATATATATATATATAATATGAAATCATAGGGCCGGTGACAAGCATCCCTTCATCATTAAGATCTCCATCTTCAAGATCATTGTATTCAACATGTCTTCACTTCCGACTATATACATTGGTTTGAAGTGGTTTTCAAATAGGAATCACCCAAATCCGACTTTGGTTTCTCCGAACCAATCATCGATAAAAAGATATCAAGTACATAGATGATTATCAAACATCATCCAATTAATTAATCTTTGCATTAACTCAATTATCTGTCAGAGATATATTCTTTTCAACTATTTCATTGATCTTCTCAAGAGTATATGGAATCATTACGCCTCATTTATCAAATTCTCTGGTTAATTAAAACTTTTTAATCTTGGAATAATTTCCAAATCAATTTGCCTTTTGCATAGGAAAAATTTCCAAATTATTTATTTAAATCTTGACAAAGATTTCTTATTTTCAGATCATAACTCTTAATTGATCTAAAACCATTTTATGTTAACATGGTAAATTCAAAACTAGTTAATACTAAGTAAAAAAAGAAGCTACAGAGATTATAACAATTTTACTCAATATTAATTTTTATATTCAACCTTTATTGTCCATCGAATAACGGTGAAATCACCTTTGAAATTCACACGAACAGTATAGGTACCCTCCTCCAAATATAATACCAAGTATAAGAAGATTATTTCTATACAATCCAGGTTATATGAAATTAAATTTTTAAATTTTAATTTTTTATACTTGCCTCATTTCCGATATTTCGACCTTATCTCCTCACCTAGGAAAGAGGCCAGGTGGGCCAGAGCATTGGTTGCTCCTAAAAATCTTCTTAGTTTAATCACCTTGCGTCCGGATCTCATGAATAGAAAAATCCAGTCTTCTCATCGGCTTTTAGAGCCAATATTAAATCACTTATTTATATAACTTTTCTTCTAATCATTTATTTAAACTCTTTTAAAATAATTATGAAATCTACAAATCGTCTTTAAAAGACTTATTTATTTATTTGAAAACATTTATAATAGATTCAGGAAAGAATAATTAAGTTAAAACCATGATTTACAAAAGTTACTAAAACTGTTGCGGAAAGTGTTGCAAATAGTGTTTTTAAAGCTTTTTTGATCAAGACATATTTTGTGTCATTTGGAAGTCCATTTTTATAACTCCCTTTTAAAACACTTTAATATATAAATATATTCCATATTTTAAAGATTTAAAATGTCCATTTAAAGCAATTACCATTATAGTTTTTAAAACTGCCAAACCGCGATGTTTCAGAAAATTGATTTGATCATAATTCAAAATTTACTTAATGAAATCTTGATCTTTCTTCTTCACTTGAAAACTATAGTTATAAAAATTCATAAAAAATTTATTTCAAACAATTCCAAGATATATTTCATTCTTTATATTGATTTAACTTATTCGACGTGAAATAACTACCGATACACGATGCGCCTATTTTTGACTCTAAATTCATTTCTTGCCAAAACTTTTCCAAATTGAGTTTTGATGTTTGTAAAACATTTATAAACCATTTTAAATCATTTAAACTATTATTTTCCATAGTAAATCTCATATTCACTTTTAAATCATTTCATAATATTGCATTATTATACTACTCATTTTCAACCTTTTTATATATTCAAAAATCACTAAGCGGCTAAATAAAATCAATAGACATATGAATATCAATTTATTTTCAATTAATTAACCATGGTTAGTTATTTAACCATTTTTAATATGATTTCTCATAATTTATCACAACCAAGTTATCAATCATATAATCATCCATATAATCAACCAAGTTATCAAACATTCATATTAATCATTAAGAGACTAAATGGTCATATTATCATACTTAAGAATGGTTATAGAGATAATTTATCGTTTAATAAATATTGAGTACTCACAACTAGTTCCACTCTACTAAACTTTTTGGTAGCTTTCTAAAATTGAACTTGCGGTACTTTGGCAGCACTTCCTCCTATTTTCCTTACTCCGGAGCTCGTCGAACATACTCCTTCTTTGATTCTCTAGGCCTTGACCGTAGGAGTAGTGGCTTGGCCTTGGGTGGTGATGGAAGGTGGTAGTGAGTTGTAGAAGGGCGGAGGAGGTGATTGGCTAGTGTTTTGAGGAGATTCGACCTTCTATATATGTGTATGCTATTTTATTTCCTTTTGATTATAAATTTTTTGATAACTTTCTTATGTAAAGAAGCAATCAGGAAGCTTAGGAAAGAAGAAGGAGATGAAGAAGAATGTGTGTAAAATTGTGAAGGTGAGGTCTTGTATTTATAGGTAAAAACTTATAAAATAACATCATATTTTTCCCTTAGCTATCACATCTCAACTTTCCACCTCCCATCATCATCGCACATAACTCCTCCTCTGTGCTTCCATCACTTCACTTCTCTTCCATTCCATGTGCATTGATTTTAAATTCCTTAATATACGCACCATTATCAGAGTACAATAGACAACAACCAATCTGGACAGTTATAATAACTATACTGTTAAATAAACAACAACCAATCTGGACTGTTAAATACAAGAACTGTACTGTTAATATACATATCATTATTAGAATAGAATAGACAACAACCAATTTGGACAGTTATAATAACTTGTCCTCACACAGCAGAAATATAAAAGAAGTATGGAGATATGTCTCTGTCATCTAGCTCGTCTTCTGAGCTCCATAGCATCCTATCTTGAATCTGTATACTCGGTCTGACCCGAGCATTATAACAAAATAACACCCGAGTCAGTCTGGAAAACCAGCGTGAGAAAACACACTCAATTTGGATTGTTAAAGTTATCAAATCCTTTGAAAAACAAAGGTATCTCATAAGACCACATGACATATAAACACGATGGTTTTCACCTACGATAACCAAAACATTTGATACCGAAATCATCTTATATTATAATAGTGTCTATAGAAAATAAATTAGAAAATAGCTGAAATGCTAACATTTCACGTTTTAGGATAGTTGGACACAATCAAAACCGTACGTCGCTTATTCGAGAATGGAATCCATACAATGACTGGGCTACTGGAGTACCGCCCATCATAATACACCTCTAGAAAAATGTACAGAGGACCTTGTTGGGATCCCTTGCCAATACAAAACCAGCCTACCCCTAACCAGGATAGTACCGAATATGTTATCACCCCGGGTGTTCCCACCCTTAAAATCGAGCACTCACTTTTCCATGCACAACCATATCCATAATCTGTATATATTTCCATGGGTATGTAGAAAGGTTGTAAACATACCTTAATTGTGTGCGACCCACTTAGCCTTACTGCATCTACCATGTTTTAGTCATTCCCGATTGATGAGGCTTGAGGCTAACGATTACCTTTCAAGAAAAATTCTACTTCGAATGCTCATCGTCCTCCAATGACGATGTTCTGATAGCATTCCTCCATACAAGATGTCCCGGGTCTGGACAAACCAGATCGTCGTCTTCACCATCATCTGGATATCAGCATTCGTAACGTTCAAACCAAATCGAAGTGGTTTTTGAAAAAATTAAATCTAATCTCGGTCTCTTCGAAACAATCGACAAATTTGGCCAAAATTGATAGTCGGTTATTTAACTATCAATAAAACATCCATAAGCAGAATTAGACCTTATTATAAATTTTCCAAAAAATTATTTCCAAAATATCTTTATAAGATATATGTTCAAATCCCTTCCAAATTTTCCAACATTTGAAACGATTTCAAATCCTTATATTTCCAATAGAATATTCCCGAACCTTCCCAATACTTAGAATATTTTCCAAATCCAGTTTTTGTTCAACACTTAGGAAGCATTCCCTTTATTCTCTATTTCCTATTTTCTCAAACTCATTTACAATTTATTTGTAAATTCCTTAACTCGTTTAGAACGAATTCTATAAGTTCTGGGGTTCCTTAATTAATCTCCTTTGGTATTTCCAAAGTCAAAACACTTGTCTATAATTCCAAATATCCATTTCTAACTTTTTTTATGAATCCTAATTTAATTTTTTTGAAGTTCGCTTTTATTTGAATACATCAGAAATTTTCCTTAATTTCCCCACATTACATGTTGAGAATTTCTCTTATAAATCCCATCTACCATAAAAAAAACCTTTTTAAAATCTGAAGAAGATTTATAATTAAATTTAAATCATTATAAACTGTATATATATATATGTGTGTGTGTGTGTGTCTATATATATGTATGTAAAGAAAATAAGTATTTAAAGGAATATTAATTTATTTTTAAAACATGTTCAAGTAATTATTTAAATTATCGAAACATTTTTATAAAAATCGGTAACTCACTTTAGATAAATAAATCGATTTACAAGCCGATTATAAGAATTAGAATTTAATTTCAATCAATATTAGGTATTTGAAAAATTCACTTCCGAAGTATTTCAATAGCAATTAGTTTAAAATTACACAATTAAATAAATAGAATTTCCCTTTTTAAATCAAAACTTAACTTCTTAATAAAATATATTTTTAAAATCCCAATAACCAATTCAATTTATAAATCCCTCTCAATTTACAACACATCGATCCCATTCCGATTCTCTAACCATCCTAATTTTTCAAAAATAGAATTCACTGTATTTACCCAAAATCTATTTTTCATATCTCGATATACATTCACCCTGTAAAATTATATTCCAATATATCAATTAATTTTCATTTCCCCTTGTTTATAAACATTGTTTATAATTTATAACTCCTTTGAGTTTCACTTGTTTATAAAACTAATCTCATTTATTAAATCTCATTTTATAAATCCATTTCTTAATAAATTTCATATATTTCACAAATCTATTTAAATTATCGATTTGAACTCCTTTCATATTTTCTAGAAATATCGTTTAAAAATCCTCTATATAAATTATTTTAATATCTCTATTTAAAATATTTTTACGAATGGTTAAATACAACCCTAAATCAATTTTTGTTTTTATCCAAATCAATTTCTTTAAAAATAACCCGAATTTCGATATAAATATTTTTATATTCATAATCTCCTTTTAAATCCTTTCAAATTCCAAAAATTATAAATATGGTTTTTAAAATATCAAAAATTAGGCCAGTGCTACTATAGCATCCAATAATTCACATCACAGCAATAATTTATAACAGATTATTCTAACACATCATATATTATTATAAATAATCAATACAAATTTGAGGAATTCATTTGGATCCTTTCAACCTGTTACACTGCATCCACAGATGTTAGATAAAATAAAAATACTAATCCCACTTCGAGGGGGATATCACGATAATATATGGTCATTCGCTATTATGCAGGGCGTATAGGGTCTCATCCGCTCCAATAGGCGGGAATTTGAAATCCAATTACTAGTGTATATATATGTATATAATATCACATCCAAATGATAATAATTTATAAATTCAACCAATCATCCAATAATTAATTTTAACACTTTAAAATTAATAGCAGTATCCAAATGAGTGAGAATTTACTCACCTTGATTTTCGAATTTGTAAATAATTGTAATCCCGAATTTGTTTCATTCCGTAGTTTATGTAATTTTGAACCTCACACGAATAATTTATGAATTATAGAAGTTAACAATTTTTTTATATACTTACTAAGTATAGCTTTATTAAATTTAATTAAAATTTAATTATTTATTCCTTCATCTCTCCTTATCAGACTTGTAGCTGAAACCGCCTCCACCTCAGCTGTCGCATCCCTTAATATCAACTGCATCGCCTCTAAAATCATCAACCGAAACCATTACGTACGACAAACTCCAGCCCTGTTGAGCACAATCTTAAACTGTCGAACAAGATAGTAGCAGCTGCATCCTCCCTGTTGAGTAACACGTAGCACAATATGCCAGATGAAACCAAAAGACGTGTGTCACCTACGCCCTTCCATATGCATGCTCGAACACGCCCTCAACAAATCACCACAGCATGAAAATCCATCGCCCATCCATTTTCAAAACAACCACCGCTTGAGCCGTGCATCTGCGACTTTCTCTCTGACATCGACCTCACGTTGCCACTTGCTCCTCTCGTTCGCCCACATCCTCCATTCCCACAACGTGACTCGCGTCAAGTCGAAGCCCTTCATAAATCGCGACATTGCCTCTTCGAGCAGCCCCTAGCACAATGCCCAATCCAAACAAGATAGTTCGAGAGCTCCAAGCCGCCGCCTCCTCCTCGGCTCCCACGATTTCATCCAAATCGACTTTGATTTCTTCCTTTTGATTTTTTTTGAATACGACCGGGATTCGATTTTGATTTTTTTTCTTTTACCTCGCGTGCATTTGAATTGAAGGGAAGAGAAAGGGATGGCCAGTGATTTATTTATTTTCGTTGCTTATTTCACTTCCTGGAGGTTGAAATATAAGATGAAGAGGAAGAGTATGAGAGAAGGTCAAGTAGTCGTGGGTTATAATCAGGGTAAGGCGGCTTATAGACTAGGTCGGCTGACAATTGACAAGAATGAACTTGTTAAATCGAAAATAATACATTGTTTAAAATTCGAATTATCCAGATATTCAATTCCGAACCCCGATCGAAGCATGCCGCCTGTCGTTCCTAATGTTATACCCTCATTTCGAAAGCAAAGGAACAAGTCTCAAGTCCTAACTCGATCGTATGGAGAAAATAGCTTTTTGAATCGACAATTTAAATTTAATTCACTTAAGTTATTTCTAGGCATTTTCAGATCGTGCGACTAAACAGTAAATCCAAATGCTACAAATTTGAAATCCGATAACAGTACTCTATTGTGGATCAAATGGAAATGGTTTCATCGAATTTCGAGACTATGCCCGGGTTCGCTACTTGAACGCGTCGATTAAATCGACGATTTTCAAAAATCAGCGAAATCGCTTGAAATTTCAGTTTTAAAATCTTACTAACTAAATTAAAATTCCAAATCCAATATTTAACCATTTAAAAATTCAAAATCAAATGACGAAAAATTTGGGTTGTTACATTCCTCCCATTTAAAAGAATTTCGTCCTCGAAATTGCTAAGGCGGAAAAATGCTTCAAACTCATTAACTTTCTTAAACCCACTTAGTTAAAACTCGATGCTTCACTTTTATAAATCTTTAGTTTCAACCAAAACCATTAGTTTTCATTTCTAATTCAAAACCCTACCTTTCAAATACAATTCAAAATGAACATTTTTAAGTTAACAAAAAATTTTCAAAATTTTTCTAACACCCAAAATTTCCAAAAAAAGTTGGCAGAGTATTCCTTGTACGGAGAGCCTTTTACAATATAACAAGAGAGGTAAAAATATATACATTGACCCACACAGTCGAAAAACAAAATATATATCAATATTTATATCATTTTCGGTATTTAATCCAAAAACGTACCTTGATTTAGCGTTTTTAAGCGAGCGGCTTATTTTATATGCAATTACGCAAACCTACTCTAGCGCAATAGCCTCCGTGGACATGTACTTACTCAATTTAAACCACGTAAGTACCAAAGCATCAAATTCAATACCATTTCACTTATTTCATTAGTTGAACACAATATTTCAGAACCAAACATGTTAGCATATATTTATAAGCAATTATATAGTTCCGGTACTAATTTAATTACTTTCAATCGATCCATATATCATTTCATTCTATTCGAATGATTTACAACCAAATTATTTGCATACAATTCTTTTTTATACCAAAAAAACTTACATCCATTCCAAATTGATTTAAAAGTAAATTTATTCACTTTCTATTAATTCATAGAATTTTGTTTACTTCTGTTTTCGTCAAATGACAATATTTCCATGCAAATACGGTGATATTCATTTAATAGAATAATCATTTCAGTTTATAGCTATTTTAAGTTGATTCCAAATCAATCTATATTCAATTCTATTCCATTTCAAACTGATTCTCAACCAATTTATTTACATTCCATTCATATCCACTTTCACTATATTCAAATCCATTTTATTTGGCTCGGAATCATTTCATGCTACTTTATTAAATAACCATTTCAATAATTTTATTTGCGCCAAGCTTCCATCAAAAATATTAAATCAAGTTAATTCATTTATTTCAAATTATTTCAACTCTATAACTTAAGTTTAGTACTTTTACAACCAATCACATTTTCATTTTCAGATTGATTCTCATTCAATCAAATTCATTCCATTTTACTAACTAATTTAATTAGTTCATTCATTTATTCCACTTCAAATTTAATTCCATACTCAAGTTCATTCTTGAATTCATTTACATGATATCCAAAGCCATATTCAGTTTATTTTTACTTAAGTTGAATTAGTTTATAACTTAAGTCATCATCATTTCAACCCATTTCTATTTTATTTAACAACATTTCAAATTTTATTTAATCTGCTTATATTTAAGTCGAATTTTATTTATAACTCAAGTTCCAATTCCAATATTCACTTTTAATCCATAATCCAATTTATTCAATCAAGTTAAGTTCCATTCCCATATTTAATTAACTAATTTATTTAGCTAATTAGTCCATTTCTATTTTATAATTAAATATTTGATTTTTATTTCAAAACTCACTTTATTTAATTTACTTGAGTTCAAATCTATATTTATAATTCAAGTTTGAGTTGTATTTCTTCACTTTAAAATATCACACCATCTTTATTTTGATTTTACCATTCCATTTTTTCCAAATTTATAAATTTTACAACTTCTTTTTTTCATTTTCATCAATTTTTTTACTCGAGTACATTCACATTTTTATTTTTATGTCGAGATTATACCTCTATTTATAGCCTAAGTATATTTTTACTCCATTAATTTCATTTTTTTAAACGATATAAACTTATTTATTCACCATTCCATAATTTTTCCCTTAAATTTTCCATTCAAAAATTTATAACTTATAGTTATACAATCATTTTACCCTTTATAAATTTTATTCACTTCAATTCGATATTATTTCTAATCCAATTCAATTTAATTTAAATTTCAATTTATTCTATTTATTTAACTTACTCATGTTGAATTTCAATTCTAAACTTCAATTTTTCACACTTCTTTCCTTATTAGTATCATCCTCCACTTATAAGTTCAAAAACTCATTTTCTTATACTTTCTAAAACATTTAATAAGAATTCCAGAATTTTTTTAAACATCCGGTACTATTTCAAATCACTTTGAAATCAAATACACACACACACACACACACACACACACACACACACACATATATATATTTACACACACACACACACACACACACACATATATATATTTACACACACACACACACACACATATATAGACACACACTCTTTGGTTTAACAAACCACTTCCTTGGAATTTCAAAATCAATCTGATTTTATTTAAAACAATTCTTTTTGGAATTTTTAAATAAAACTTGTTCGTCCAACAAATCTGAAATAAATCAATTTAGATAACAATCCATCACTTAAAAACTCAAAAATAAACATCGATGATGTTGCGATCATCATCCAAATTATTTTCCAGTGGTTGTAGTGAGTTCAGTGCTTTTATCACTTCAAAATCCATATAAAACAATTTCCATTCAAAAATATTCCAAATAGTATTACTATTATTCATTTCAAAACACTTTGGAAAATATTTCCAAATATCACCGGGGTTTAATTTTTCAATTTCCAGTTTGAATAAATTTTCAGTTTTAACCCATTTGTAAAATTTAGTTTTGGTTTTATAAACCATTCCCAATTTTCATAATCTTGTCTTGATTATCTAATAACAACCAAAAATACCAATATACTATAACAATTTCTGTAAAATTATATTTTTTATATCAAAGTATAATTTGCGTAAAATTATTTCATTTACCTGCTTCAAAACAATACTATGTCAGTTTACCGTGTTTAGAAACTTCTATCGATTTAGTGGCATCCCACTACTAGACCAGAATTTATATGCCACTCAAGAGATAAATCAACATAACATAAAACCATTTATATTTACTGACAAATACGTGCTCATATCTATTAATACTCTCAAACTGATTCTAAGGTACTTCTGACCCTATCTCTAATGAGTAATTCCCACCAAAGCCAAGGTTCTCTCTTAACCTTTAGCTTTGATACCACATGTAATGAACTGAGATTTTACGACCCTTGAAAATCGACATCTATACGTTCACTGTATAACTTGCCAAATATTCAAGTTCTAGAAACATCGATTACTAGGGGTGAAGATGAAAAGGTAGAAGAAGAAATAGAAAACAATAACACGGAATCTCATAATCGCAGCGGAACAAAATATAATATATAATAACAGATTTTAAATACAAGTGTACTATTAATATACATACCATTATCAGAGTACAATAGACATCAACCAATCTGGACAGTCATAATAACTTATCCACACACAGCGGAAATATAAACCAAATATAGAGATACGTCTCTGTCATCCAGCTCGTTTTCTGAGCTCCATAGCATCCTGTCCTAAATCTTATAGTCGGTCTGACCCAAGCATTATAATAAAATAACACCCGAATTACTTTGGAAAACTAGCATGAGAAAACATACTCAATTTGAATTATTAAAGTTATCAAATCCTTTGAAAAACAAAGGTATCTCGTAAGACCACGTCACACATAAACACGATGGGTTTTTCCCTTACGATAACCAAAACATTTGATATCAAAATCATCTGATATTATAATAGTGTCTATAGAGAGTAAAGAAGAAAATAGCTGAAATGCTTGCGTCTCACGTTTCAGCATAGTTGAACACAATCAAAACTATATGGCGCTTATTAGCGAATCGATTCCACAAAATGACTAGGCTACTAGGGTACTGTCCATTATAATACACCTCTAGAAAATTGTACCAAGGACCTCTCTGGGATCCCCTGCCAACACAAGACCGCCATACCCCTAACCTAGATAGTATCGAATATGTTATCACTTTGGTGTTCCCACCCTTAAAATCGAGCACTTACTTTTCCATGCACAACCATATCCATAATCTATATATATTTCCGAGGGTATCTAGAAAGGTCATAAACATACCCTAATTGGACGCGACCCAATTAGCCTTGATGCATATTCCCGGTTGATAAGGCTTGAGGCTAACGATTACCTTTTAAGAACAATTTTACTTAGAATGCTCATCGTTCTCCAAAGACGATGTTCTGATAGCATTTGTCCATGCAAGTTGTCCTGGGTCTAGACAAACCGAGTCATCGTCTTCACAATCTTCACGGTGTCAGCATTTCTAACGTTCAAATTGGATCAAAGTGGTTTTCGAATAAATTAAATCCGATCCCGGTCTCTTCGAAACAATCAACGAATTTGGCAAAAATTAATAGTTGATTATTTAACTATCAATAAAACATCATTTAGCAGACATCAGGCCTTCTTATAAGTTTTCCAAAAATTTATTTCCAAAGTATCTTTATAAGATAGATATTCAAATCCCTTCCAAATATTCCAACATTTGAAACGATTTCAAATCCTTATATTTTCAATGGAATATTCCCAAACCTTCCCAATACTTAGAATATTTTCCAACTGCATTTTTATTTTCAACGCTTAGGAAGCATTCCCTTTATTCCTTATTTCCTATTTTCTCAAAATCGTTTATAATTTATTTGTAAATTCCTTAACTCATTTAGAACGAATTCTATAAGTTTTGGCGTTCCTTAATTAATCTCCTTTGATATTTCCAAAGTCAAAAAACTAATCTATAATTCCTAATGTCCATTTCAAACTACTTTTATAAATCTTAATTCATTTTTTCAAAGTCCACTTTTATTTAAATACTTCAGAAATTTTCCTTACATTTCCTCATATTCCATATTGAGAATTTCTCTTGTAAATCCAATTACCGAATAAACCTCGTTTCCAAACCGCGAGAAGATTTATAATTAAATTTAAATCATTGCAAACTCTATATATATATATGTGTGTGTGTGCGTGTGTGTGTGTGCGCGCGTGTAAATAAAATAAGTATTTAAAAGAATAATGATTTATTTTTAAAACATGTTCAAGCAACTATTTAAATTATCGAAATACTTTTTATAAACATCAATAACTTATTTTTAGATAAACAAATTGATTTACAAAGCCAATTATAAAAATTAGAATTTAATTTCAATCAATATTAGGTTTTTGAAAAATTCACTTCCAAAGTATTTCAATACTAACTAGTTTAAAATTACATAGTTAAATAAATAGAATTTTCCTTTTTAAATCAAAACTTGACTTCTTAATAAAATATATTTTTAAAATCCCAATAACCAATTCAGTTTATAAATCCCTCTCGATTTACAACATATCTATCCCATTCTGATTCTCTATCCATCCTAAGTTTTCAAAAATAGAATTCACTATTTTTCCCTAAAATCTATTTTTCATATCCAATATAAATCCACCCTGTGAAATTATATTCCAATATATCAATTAATTTTCATTTCCCCTTATTTATAAACATCGTTTATAATTTATAACTCCTTTGGGTTTCACTTGTTTATAAAACTAATCTCATTTATAAAATCTCATTTTGTAAATCCATAATAAATTCCATATATTTCACAAATCTATTTAAATTATCGATTTCAACTCCTTTTCATATTTTCTAGAAATATTGTTTAAAAATCCATCGTTTAAAAATCCTCTATATAAATTATCTTAAAATCTCTATTTAAAATATTTTTACGAATAGGTAAATACAACCTAAAATCAATTATTGTTTTTTATCCAAATCAATTTCTTTAAAAGTAATGCGAACTTCGATATAAATATTTTTATATTCAAAATCTCCTTTTATATCCTTTCAAATTCCAAAAATAATAATTATGGTATTTAAAATACCAAAATTTAGGCCAGTCCTTCTATAACATCCAATAATTCACATCACAACAATAATCTATAACAGATTATTCTAACACATCATATATTACGAAAAATAATCAATATAAATTTGAGGAATCCAATAGAATCCCTCTAACATATTTCCCCGCATCCATAGATGTTAGATAACATAAAAATACGAATTCCAATTCGAGGGGGATGTCATGGTAATATAGGTTCATCCGCTATTATACGGGGTGCATAGGGTCTCATCCGCGCCAATAGGCGGAAATATTAAATCCAACTATTAATATATATAATATCACAACAAAATAATTATAATTTAAAAATTCAACCAATCATCCAATAATTAATTTTAACACTTTAAAATTAATAGCAGTAATCCAAATGATTGAGATTTTACTCATCTTGATTTTCGAATTTGTAAATCATTCCAATCCCAAATTTGTTCCACTGCGTAGTGCATGTAATTTTGTACCTCGCACGAATAATTTACGAATTATAGAAGTTAACAAATATTTTTATTCTAATATACTTACTAATTATACCTTCATTAAATTTAATTATAATTAAATTATTTATACCATCTTCTGTCCTTATCAGACCTGTAGCTGAAACCACCTCCACCTCAATTGTCGCATCCCTTAATCTCAACCACGTTGCCTCTAAATTTATCAACCGAAACCACTACCTACAACAAACTCTAGCCCTTCCGACACAACCCTAAACTGTTGAACACGACAGTAGCATTCGCATCCTCCCTACTGAGTAACATGTAGCTCAATATGGCAGATGAAACCAAAACAGTTGTGTCACCTATGCCTTCCATACGCATGCTCGAACACCCCCTCAACAAATCACCACAGCATGAAACTTCATCGCCCATCCATTTTAAAAAAAACCACCGCTTAAGCCATGCATCTCCGACCTTTTCCCTAACATCGACCTCACATTGCCCCTTGCTCCTCTCATTTGCCCACGACCACCGTTCCCACAGCGCGACTCGCGTCCAGTCGAAGCCCCCCACAAATCACGACATCACCAATTCAAGCAGCCTCTAGCACAACGCCCAATCCTAACAAGATAGTTCGAGAGCTCCAGGCCACCTCCTCCTCCTCTAGGCTCCCGTGATTTCATCGAAATCGACTTTGATTTCTTCCTTTTGATTTTTTTTTGACCGGGGTTCGATTTTGATTTTCTTCTTCTTTTTCCTTGTGTACATTTGAATTGAAGAGAAGAGAAAGGGAAGGCTAGTGATTATTTTTTCATTGCTTATTTCACTACCTGGAGGTTGAAATATAAGATGAAGAGGAAGAGTATGGACGAAGGTCAAATAGTCGTGGGCTATGATCAGGGTAGGGCGGCTTATTGACTAGGTTAGCTGACAATTGACAAGAATGAACATGTTAAATCGAAAATAATGTAATGATTAAAATTCGAATTATCCAAGTATTCAATTTCGAACCCCGATCGAGGCATGTCGTCTGGCGTTCCTAATGTTACACTTATTCTGAACATAAAGGAACAAGCATCAAGTCTTAACTCGATCGTATGGAGAAGATATCTTTTCGAATCGACAATTTAAATTTAATTCAATCAAATTATTTTGAGGCATTTTCAGATCGTGCGACCAAATGGTATAAAATTTGAAATTCGATAACAATACTCTATTACAGATCGAATGAACTAGTTTCGTCGAATTTCGAGACTATATCTCGGATCGCTATTTTAACGCGTCGATTAAATCGACGATTTCCAAAAATTAGCGAAATCGCTTGAAATTTCAGTCTTAAAATCTTACTAACTAAATTAAAATTCCAAATCCAATATTTAAAATCAAACGACGAAAAATTCGGGTCGTTACATAAGTTCTTAACTCATTTTTTAAATATGCAACGTATTGTTCTAAACCTTGCTTAAATACCAAAATGTAGCACACTACCTCTATACCCATACCATCCAAAAGTATCACCAATTAATATAGTTAGATAATGTAGGGAATGAAGCTGTATAGGGAACACAGATGAATTTTTCCTTAGGATAATGCTGGTACATACTTAAACATCGAATAAATAACTCGCTTATACATGTATGGTATCAGATTAAAGCAATAAACATGTGTTCTACTAAGATAGAACGATAAACAATGTACATAAAAAATGTCAGAGATCATAGAGTCAATTTTGCTATGACCAAATACAATAAGAAATATATATATATATATATATATATATATATATATATATATATGAGTATATGAAATAATGCGAATACAAAACATCATATAGCTAACATCTCAAAAATAAATGTAATGAATAATCAATAGGCTATGCAATATCATAGGTATGAAACAAATTAAGCTTACATAAGCATCAAGCAACAATCTTAATATAAGCCTCCACTAAGCGGACTAAATTCAAGCTAGACACAACGTCCCTGTGTCTAAAATGTCTCAGACTAAACCAAGTATTACATCAATAACACATAGGTCAAACTATGTCTAAATCAATGATTTATCAATATAGGCGACATAGTATAAATTAGAAATAATATTACAATAACACTATAAGAGTAACATAAGATAACAATTAGGTGTCAATATATATATATATATATATATATCTGTGTGTGTACATGTAGAAACGTATACATGGTATATAATAATAATATCATAAGGAATTACCAAATCATGACGAAGCACTAATATCATGAAATCATGCATAAAATGTTATCGCCCACATAAAAGTACATCAAAACAGGAATCGTAGAATCACATTGAATGGGTGAATCACCCACATCTAGAAATCATCATTAAAGTCCATAAATCATCTATAAATGAGATATCACCTAGTATATCAAGCTAGCACATTGCATTACCAAATAATATCTCAATCTCAACAACATTATCAATATATGTATAGGATAGGATAAGCTGCCTATCAGTAGATAAAAGATATAAGAAGCCACTATACTCTGGACACTTATCCAGATATATCTCATCTCCTCGTATATAAATAAACTAGAATATATCATGAATGTGGGTCGCTTTCCTAACTTGTAACTATAAATAAGTAAGGTATGTCAATAATACATGGCAAACTATCACTACATTAGAACCAGAAGGGAGACTAATGGCATAAAGCTAGCTCCAAATTCATGGAGATTCTACAGCCTTTGGTTGCCTCTATAGTATCATTACACATATCCATCGATGTGCTTGTCAATACAGGGACTGAAAGTCGTGATACTGCTCTTTCCTTTATAGGTTACAGACTGCTGGCCTAAATGATATAGGGATGAATGAAAGTAGTGATATCATGAAGCTATAGAGTGTCATGGATCTTTAGGCGACCTCATGATTAGGTCTCTACGGTACATTCTAGCCATCTAGTCCACTCCAATGTCAGCAAAAGGACATCATGATAGTGGTACATATAACTAATAGATATTAACACGAAGCCTTGATCATCATTAGGCACGTAGCCTTACTCATTGAATATAGGCAAAGCCTTGTTGATCACTACGTGTATCACCTCACACCTATAACACAATTCCTATCATGTAAGCGTCATTTACACATAATCAATTCCTAAATAAATATCACAACAGCGTCCCATACCACTATGTGATACTTAATCATTCATTAACTATTTATGAACTACACTCAATCTATATAGTATTCTATATAATGAATCTAAAGAATAATTGGAGAAATATTATTGAAATTCACATACTAGTTCATTATTGTAACTTCGTTTATCCAAATTCCTTGTCACACAAAGTGGCAACATCACGAATTCAAATATAAGGATGTCATAATCGTATCATTTTAAAGTCACCGATCTAATCGATATTAATGGTGAATCACTCATAACATCGACGTCAGCATTGGAAAGATGAAAAATCATGGATGTAGAGTAAAATATCCTCAATAAAATGTTCCTATTTAAGATTATTAACTTATAATACTTTAAAATACTTGAAACATTAATTAGTAATTACTTTATATTTTCCAAAATTAGATATACACATACATATACCTACATACATACGTACGTACATACATACATACATACATACATACATACATACATACATACATATATATATATATATATATATATATATATATCTTTTGAATAATTACTTAACACCAAAATTAATTTACTTTGAAAAATGAATAACTTTTAAATAAACTGAAATATGAAATTTTAAATAAAACTTTAATTCAAATGCTTTATAGTTATACGAATTATCCAATAATAGATTATCGACAACATTTAAACTCATAATATTAAAGTTGAGAACATCAAAATTGAATTATATCCATTCGAGAATTAAACATTTAAATAAATTATAAATACATAATTTATTTAGTCCTATATATATATATCATACTTCTATTAATCTTATTGATCATAGAATTCATTTTGAAATACATAGAATATTACTCAAATTATATTTCTTTTATTTACCTTAATTCTTATAAGTTTGAAATAATTAATTAAAACCAATTATATATCTTCTTTTAATAAATTAATTCTTTTAAACATGTTAAATACTAGATTCTAAATTATAAATTCACTTATTTTCATTTTTAATTTTATTTATACTAAGTTTATTTTGTTTATTTCATATTGTTTATTACATACATATTTATAATTTAGTATATATATATAACTAGTTTGGACAACCAGTGGCACTATTAGTCGACTGATAGCGGTCAACCAGTAGGTGGTTGACTAATTGCCTAATTGATTAAGCATTCTTAGAGCACACATCGGATTGTTTGCTCCATCCCGATGAAATTCTAGTAGCATAACACATTCATCTACACCAATTCAACACATACTTATATATATTCATAGAATCATAAGTCCAAAAGCATGACATCAATAGGATATGAAGATTAAGCATAGATATGTAAGTGGGATGTAACTTTGTTGCTTATTTCCATGCGTCGACCGTTCCATACCACAAAAGCTTGAATGATTTACAAATTCATTCATGCATAATTATATGGTAATGCATAGAGGCAAAATTACTTTGCTTTGGAATTTTTATGGTAATTAAGTTGATTTTTATTTTATAATAAAAACGAAGAGTGTAGTTGATCTGCTAACTTTTGTAAAAATGAAATATAGAGGAGCGGAAGCTTACATCTTGATAAATGAAGAGTTTTCTAGAGTAAATAAACTTTAGAAATTTGACCAGGTGAGTTTGGACTCAAATCTTAGGCTTGGGCTTGGGCTTTGTAAACTACGATAAATATTTGTTTTTTATTAAGTATTTTATATATATTTTTCATTTTTACATATAAAACAAATTTTATTTTATTGAAATTTACAATAAAATTCCAATTAAAACTTATATTTATATTTCTAAAGCAATTACTCAATATTATAAAGTTTCATAGAATTTGTTTCCTATAATATAACCAATTTAAAATTCACATATCATGTATTCATAATCCAAACCAAATTATTATTCAATTATAAATTATTATTTCTTTTAACATTTAAAAATCCATTTTAATCAATTAAATAACAATTATTAACTTTAATTAATTACTATGCAAACCGAGTTGTCAAATGCCTATTGATATATTTATTTTGAAAGATCCTAAAGGTATTTATATTATTTTCATTCGCCATGGGAATGGCTTGGTACTCTTATGGGAACACAAGACCTTTGGATTATCTAGTATATTTTATCATGAATCAGCCGGATTATTTTTTATTTGGCATGTGAAAACTAATAGGTTCATAGTGATCCTAGGTAAACTATACCATCAAATGAATAATTTTATAGAACGGGGTAATTTTGGGAATATTTAACCCTCCTACCGTAGTGAATACATGAGTATTCATCATTATGCATGATGATGATACTATGATTATGTTCTAATTATTTTGGTTACTAGATATGTTATGATTAACATATTGTTTGATAAGTTATTCGTAAGCTAAATTTGTTCCCTATGTGACGACCTGGAATTTTGGACATTTGAAATTGGAATATTTAATTGATTTTAAATATTTTAAAGGTTAATTTTAATTTAAATTTCAAATATCTCCATTTATTGAATATTTAAATTATTGAATTTAATAAGTGGAAATTGGGTAAAGTATTGAATCTATAATGTAAAGCTTCTTAAAAATATTTCAATTGCTTATAAAATTTATATTAGTAATACTGAAGATAATAGAAGTGTTAAAATTGAATTTTTAAGGTGATTTGTTTGGTTTTAAAAATATATTGTTAAAATTGATATTTAAAAATAGCCTTTAAAGGCACAGTCTCGGAAGTCGACATAACCAATTCCATTGAATCCGTAATACTGTATTATAATTGGATTTTAAATTTCGTAGCGTTTGGAGTTATCATGTGACCGTACGGTTTGTAAACGCACTGAAATTTAAATCGAAATTCAATATAATAACTGGATCCAAAAAGCTATCTTCTCCATATGATCGAGTTAGGCCTCGAAATCTTTTCCGTTGCGTTCGAAAAAGGGGTATAACATTAGAAATGCCCAGCGGCACGTCTCGATAGGTATTCGAATTTTTGAGTTGCAAATTCAAGATGATTTAAATTTAAACTTGAATTTATATATAATTTGACTGGTCAAAATAATTCAGATCAGAGCGATTTCTTTTCTCCATCAATCTACCATAGCATGTTGGGTAAAACACGCAACCATCTACACCTGTTTCCTTTTTTCTGTTTAAATCAGGTAAAATTGCAAGAGAAAATAATAAAACAGCTGAATTCATTCACAACCTCTTCCTCTTCAAAAATAAATTCATGAAAAGCATCAAAAAAATGAAGCTCAGATCGAAATGACCGATCGAAAACCGATAATCGCATTCGAAGTGGCTGAGGCCTTCGTTGATGACAGGGCAGGTGAAGCTGGAAGGCGAGTGACTCGCTCGAGCACGAGTTAAAGGAGGAAGCGGTCGCCAATAGTGTGGGGCTCGATCGGGAAGGGACGAACGGTGGCAGTTAGTGTCGGAAGGTTCGAGCTTGATTGTGATGGTCTTGGAATAGGCGGCGTAGTCGACATCAGGGTCGCGGTGGTTTGGATTGGGAAGACACTAACACGTTAGTGAAAAGATGGATCAGTACGTGTTCAAAGCAGTAAGTCGACTCTGGACGTATCTTCCTGTGGGTTGCGGGCTCGACGGTGGAGTCTCGGGCCGTGTCGCAAGCACAGCGGAGGCTGGATCCATTAGCAGACAGGTGTATACAATTTTATTCCTTATTAAAATATATATGTAAATATATAGTAAAAGGAAAAATGTTAAATAAGGAATTATTATAGATTTTGGAAAATAGGTGGATTTGTATAAAGATTAGATTTTTAAATCTATACAGGTTATTTTTTTTATAAGTATATGGGTTTTCAAAAAAAAAGAATAAAAATAAATATGCATGTGCACATTTTTTTAACTTACTGGTTTAATTTTTAAAATAATATATGATGGAGATTAATTCGTTTAATTATGAAAAGGAATTAGTTTAAAATCAAATTATTGGTTTAAATTGAATATATAAAGGGTAATTGATTGCTTGTTTATTTAAAATGTTAACAAACCATATAATGTTTATACAAGGTCTTAAATCAGAGAGAGACAAGCCTGTTTGGAGTAGATTGCAAACAAAAAAATAAAGGTGAGTTAATCTCACTCATTTGGATTATCGGTTAATTTATATAGTAATATTTAAATTATTGGTTGATTGCTTAAATTGATGATTTATTATTAGTCTGGATGTGGTATTTTATATATAGTAGTATGTGTGTGTGTGTATATATATATATACTGGAGTGACTGATATTCCCGCATTATATAGCGGATGAGACCCTATACGTCCCGCATAACAGCAGATGACCCTTTATACCACGATATTTCCCTCGAAGTGGGATTGATATTATTATATTGTGCTAACATCTGTGGATGCAGAGAAACCTGTTGGAGGAATCCAACTGGATTCCTCACAATATTGAAATTATTTTTATAATCTGTGATGTGTTTTATTTATATCCTATAATAGATTGTATTGGAAATCTAAGTTATTCGGTGCTATAGTTTGGATGAATCTATTTTGGTATTTTAAATATAGAAATATAATGAATTGGGTTCTTAAAGGAAATGTAAAGAGAATTTTTGGAATAAAAAATGAAATTTATGTTTCAGATTTAAATAAGGATTTTAAATCATAATAAAGGGTGAATTTGGTGTTAATTGGATAAATCAAGAGATAAATTTCAAAAGGAATTTAACTCAGGAAATCGGTTTGAAATCTATTAAGTGTTTTGGAAACTGTGATTTAAAGGATAATGAGGAATGAAAATTTATAAACTGAGTTTATAAATAAAGTGAAATATTTATCCGTGGATAAATTTGAAAGTATAAATTCACGGTGGGAATTTATAAAGAGGTGGGAAGTGTGTTTTGAAAATAAAAAGGGTGGTTTTATTTTTAAAGTGTTGAAAGAAATTTACGGGATTGGGACGTAAATTAAATTGGGATAAATGGAGCAGAATTTATAAAGGATTAGATGGGCTATATTGAAATGGAGAGTGTATTTCTCTGTAAAGCCAAGTATATTTTCAAAGAATATTTTAATGTATAAGTTGGAAGTTTTAAAGTTGTTTTAAAAATAATGTTTTAGAGGAATTATTATTTAATAATTTTAATATTTTTAAGTAAATGTTTATTAAGTTAATTATAGAAGTGATTATTTAAAGGGTTTAACTAGTATTATGATTCAAAAAGATAATTATTAAATATAATACTTTATATAATAATTTTATTTTTAAGTGGTTTTGGCTAAAGTTTTACTTGGAAATTATTATAGAATTTCATAACTATTATTTGAATAAAGTGACTTAAGTAGTTTTTATTTAAAATGTTTTAAGTATATATTTTTAGGTAAAGTGATTTAAATTGTTAAAAATCTAATTTTAATAAGACTTGGAGTTTTTCAGTGGAAATAAAATAATTGGTTGAAGTGATTGTTTATTTGATAGTTAAATAACCGACTATCAAATTTGGAGCCAAATATAAGTTTGAAAATATCTAGGAAGAGGTATGAGAATTATATGGTACAATTATCGTTCGAGGTACTATACTGTATGTATAAACTTGTTCGTTCTTCTAGGATGTTTATAAGGAAATCCGTCCACTAAATGATTAGGAGGTGATCTCCGATCTTATTTTCGTTTGTGTATTTCCTAAAGAACCGAGGTTGAGTTTACCTGGAAATAGCAAATGTTGTTTTGAAGAGATCGGGATCGGATTTGTGATCCGAAAACCACTTCGATCCAACGAGTACGTTTTCGTGATGAAGACAATAGCTTGGAGTCAAAGATGGAGTAGTGAAGTGAAAGGGCTAATCGCTACCAATCCTGAGAGTGATTGTAGTAGGAGTAGTGCCTTCGGTTCCGTTTGGACCGGGAATGGACTTGTATGGATGAATGCTATCAGAGTATCATCAGGAGGATAGTGAGCATTCTAAGTGAATGTGTTTCTAAAAAGGTAACGTTTAGCCTCAAGCCCCATCAACCGGGAATGATTGAAAAGCAGGGGATATGCAGCAAGGCTAAGTGGGTCGCACCTAATTAGGGTAAGGTCTTCCCTGTCTAGAGGTCCCTTTTTATTCGGCTGTGTGGGTGGTTGTTGATCCCAGCCGCGGGGTGATCTTATTCGGGCTATCCAGTAAGGGGTAGTCCGATCTTGTGTTGCAGAGGACCGGGATGGGTCCTCGGTATGCTGATCTAGACCAGATATCGTAACAGATGGTACCCTGGTGCCTAGTCATTAGTTGGAAATCCACTTTCCCTACATGCCTTTACGGTTTTGATTATAGAGCCTAGTAATTGCTGGAATTTAATGGGTGTAACAATTTCGGCTATTTGAATAAGTATTTGTACTTAGACACTATTATAATGTCAAAGGATTTTGATAAGAAATGTTTTGGTTATCGTAAGGTAAAAACCCGACACGTTTATTTGTGGCGTGGTCTTACGAGATACCTTTGATTTTCAAAGGATTTTGAAACACTAATACCAATTGAGTGTGTTTTTCTCACGTTAGTTTTCCAGACTAACTCGGGTATTATTTTACTATTATGCTCGGGCAGACCGAGTATTATAGGATAGAGGATAGGAAGCTGTGGAGCTCAGGAGACGAGCTGGATGACGAGACGTATCACATGTACTTGATGTATATTCCGTTGTGCAGTATAAGCTGAATAGTCAGCTTTTGTGAGGACAAGTTAATATAACTATCCAGTATTTGCTATTGATTGTGTTGTACTCTGATGATGTAATGTAAAAAACAGATATAGCCTTTTGTATGAAGATTAGTTATTATCTATTATATATTGTTCCACCGCGTTCGTGAGATTCTGATGTTGTTTTCTATTTCTTCTTCTACCTCCTTCTTCTTTCCTTTACGGTCTGTTTTTTTCCGGCATTCGATTGTTCGACATTTAATACAGTGGATGTATTGATGTCGATTTTTCGGTCATCAAAAAATCGGGTTGTTACAGTTGGATCAGAGCTGAAGCTTAAGTGAGAACCTTGGCTCTGATGGGAATTACTCATTAAAGATGGAGTCAGTAATACTCTAGAATGAGTTTGAGCGTATTAATAGATATGAGCGCGTATTTGTTAGTGAATACAATATGGTGTTGGTCGGTTTATTGAGTGGCTTATGGATTCTGGTCAATACGAGAAATTAACGTTATTGATAGGGATCTCTAAACACTTGAATAAAACAATTTGACATAGTGTGGCTTTAATAAAAAAATTGTTTTGAGAATTTTTTTGAAACTGCTTGATTTTGGGAAAAAGTTAACGGGTTGTGGAACATTTCTCTTAACTAGTAATTTTAGGGACGAAATTCTTTTAAGAGGGGAGGAATGCGACGACCCAGAATTTTGGATATTTGAAATTGGAATATTTAATTGATTTTAAATATTTAAAATGTTAATTTTAACTTAAATTTAAAATATCTCCATTTATTGAATATTTAAATTATTGAATTTAATAAGTGAAAATTGGGTAAAGTATTGAATCTATAATTAAAAGCTTGTTAAAAATATTTCAATTGCTTATAAAATTTAATATTGAAGCTAATAGAAGTGCTAAAATTGAATTTTTAAGGTGAATTGTTCAGTTTTAAAAATATATCGTTTAAATTGGTATTTAAAAATAACCTTCTGAGGCACAGTCTGGAAAGTCGGAAAAACCAGTTCCATTGGATCCGTAATATTGTATTATTATCGAATTTCAAATTTCATAACGTTTGGAGTTATCGTGTGATCGCATGGTTTGTAAACGCGCTGAAATTTAAATCGAAATTCAATATAATAACTGGGTCCAAAAAGCTATCTTCTCCATACGATCGAGCTAGGCCTCGAAACCTTTTCCGTTGCATTCGAAATAGGGGTTTAACATTAGGAACGCCTGGTGGCATGCCTCAATAGGAGTTCGAAATTTTGAGTTGCAAATTCAAGACGATTTAAATTAAATTCAAATTTAAATATAATTTGACTAGTCAAAATAATTCACATCAGAGCCTTTTCTTTTCTCCATCAATCTACTGTAGCATGTTGGGTAAGACACGCAACCATCTACACATGTTTCCTTTTTTCTGTTTAAATCCATGTAGGCAAAATTGCAAAAGAAAATAATAAAACCGCTGAATTCATTCACATCCTCTTCCTCTTCAAAATAAATGAAGCTCAGATCGAAATGGCCGATCGAAAAATGCGCGATTCGAGAATCACGTACGAAGTGGCTGAGGCCTTTGTCGATGACAGGGCAGGTGAAGCTGGAAGGTGAATGACTCACGCGAGCACGAGTTAAAGGGGAAAGCGGTCGCCAATAGTGTGGGGCTCGATCGGGAAGGGACGAACGACAGTAGCTGGTGTCGGAAGGTTCGAGCTCGATTGTGATGGTCTTGGAATAGGCGGCGTAGTCGACGTCGAGGTCGCGGTGGTTTGGATTGGGAACACGCTAGCACGTCGATGACAAGATGGGTTAGTACTTGTTCAAAGAAGTAAGTCGACTCTGGATTCATCTTCCCGTGGGTTATGGGCTCGATGGTGGAGTCTCGGGTCGTGTCGCAAGCACCGTAGAGGCTGGATCCGTTGGCAGATAGGTATATACAATTTTATTACTTATTAAAATATATATGAATATATAGTAAAAGGAAAAAAGTTAAACAAGGAATTGTTATAGATTTTGGAAAATAGGAGGATTTGTATGAAGATTAGATTTTAAATCTATACAAGTTATTTTTTTAACAAGTATGTGGGTTTTCAAAAAAAAGAATAAAAATAAATATGCATGTTCACATTTTTTTAATTTACTAGTTTAATTTTTAAAATAATATATGATGGAGATTAATTCGTTTAATTATTAAAAGGAATTAGTTTAAAATCAAATTATTGGTTTAAATTGAATAAATAAATGGTAATTGATTGTTGTTTATTTAAAAAGGTTAACAAACCGTATACCGTTTATACGAGGTCTTAAATCGAAGAGAGACTAGCCGATTTGGAGTGGATTGCAAACAAAAAAATTAAAGGTGAGTTAATCTCACTCATTTGGATTATCGGTTAATTTAAATAGTAAAATTTAAATTATTGGTTGATTGCTTAAATGGATGATTTATTATCAGTCTGGATGTGATGTATTATATATAGTAGTATATATTGGAGTGATTGATATTCCCGTATTATATAACGGATGAGACCCTAAGCTCCCCGCATAATAGCGGATGACCCTTTATACCGCGATATCCCTCTCGAAGTGGGATTAGTATTATTATATTGTGCTAACATCTTTGGATGCAGGGAAACAGGTTGGAAGGACCCAACTGGATTCCTCAAAATATTGAAATTATTTTCATAATCTGTGATACGTTTTATTTATATTCTGTGATAGATAGTATCAGAAATCTAAGTTATTCGGTGCTATTGTTCGGATGAATCTATTTTGGTATTTTAAATATAGAAATATAATGAATTGGGTTCTTATAGAAAATGAAAAGAGAATTTTTGGAATAAAGAATGAAATTGATGTTTTAGATTTAAATAAGGATTTTAAATCATAATAAAGGGTGAATTTGGTGTTAACGTATTTTGGAATTGATTTTGGATAAATCAAGAGATACATTTTAAACGGAATTTAACTCAGGAAATCGGTTTGGAATCGAGTAAGTGTTTTGAAAACTGTGAATTAAGGGATAATATGTAATGGAAATTTATAAACTGGGTTTATAAATAAAGTGAAATATTTATCAGTGGATGAATTTGAAAGAATAAATTCATGGTAGGAATATATAAAGAGATGGGAAATGTGTTTTGAAAATAAAAAGGGTGGTTTTATTTTTAAAGTGTTGAAAGAAATTTACGGGATTGGGACGTAAATAAAATTGGGATAAATGGAGCAGAATTTATAAAGGATTAGATGGGCTATATTGAAATGGAGAGCGTATTTCTCTGTAAAGCCAAGTATATTTTTAAAGAATAATTTTATGTATAAGTTAGAAGTTTTAAAGTTGTTTTAAAAAGAATGTTTTAGTGGAATTATTATTTAATCATTTTAATCTTTTTAAGTAAATAATTATTTAGTTAATTATAGAAGTGATTATTTAAAAGGTTTAAAAAGATAATTATTAAATATTATACTTTATATAATAATTTTATTTTTAAGTGGTTTTGGCTAAAGTTTTACTTGGAAATTATTATAGAATTTCATAATTATTATTTGAATAAAGTAACTTAAGTAGTTTTTATTTAAAATGTTTTAAGTATATATTTTTGGGTAAAGTGATTTAAATTATTAAAAATCTAATTTTAATAAGACTTGGAGTTTTTCAGTGGAAATAAAATAATTGGTTGAATTGATTGTTTATTTGATAATTAAATAACCGACTATCAAATTTAGACCGAAATATAACTTTAGAAATATCTAGGAAGAAATATGAGAATTATACGGTACAGTTACCGTTCGAGGTGTTATACTGTACGTATAAACTCTTTCGTTCTTCTAGGACGTTTATAAGGAAATCCGTCCACTAAACGGTTAGGAGGCGATCTCCGATCTTATTTTCGTCTGTGTATTTTCTAAAGAACCGGGTTGAGTTTACCGAGAAATAGCGAATGTTGTTTCAAAGACCGGGATCAGATTTGTGATCCGAAAACCATTTCAATCCAATGAGTACGTTTTCGTGATGAAGACAAGAGCTTGGAGCCAAAGATGGAGCAGTGAAGTGTAAGGGCTAATCGCTACTAATCCTAAGGGTGATTCCAAAATGGATGTAGTAGGAATAGTGCCTTCGGTTTCGTTCGGACCGGGAACAGACTTGTATTGATGAATGCTATCAGAACATCGTCAGGAGGACGGTGAGCATTCTAAGTGAATGTGTTTCTAAAAAGGTAATGCTTAGCCTTGAGCGTCATCGATCGGGAATGACTGAAAAGTAGGGCATATGCAGCAAGGCTAAGTGGGTATCACCCAATTAGGGTAAGGTCATCCCTGTCTAGATGTCCCTTTTTATTCGGCCATGTGGGCACTTGCTGATCCCAATCGCGAGGTGATCTTATTCGGGCTATCCATTAAGGGGTAGTCCGATGTTGTGTTGCAGAGGATCGGGAGGGGTCCTCGGTATGCTAATCTAGATCGAGTACCGTGACAGGTGGTACCCCAGTGTCTAGTCATTAGTTGGAAATTCATTTTCCCTACATGCCTTTACGGTTTTGATTGTAGAGCCTAGTAATTGCTAGAATTTAATGAGTGTAATAATTTTAGCTATTTGAATAAGTATTTATACTTAGAAACTATTATAATATCATAGGATTTTGATAAGAAATGTTTTGGATGTCGTAAGGTAAAAACCCGACATGTTTATTTGTGGCGTGGTCTTACAAGATACCTTTGATTTTCAAAGGATTTTGAAACATTAATAATCTAATTGAGTGTGTTTTTCTCACGCCGTTTTCCAGACTGGCTCGGGTGTTATTTTACTATAATGCTCGGGTCAGACCGAGTATTATAGGATACATGATAGTATGCCGTGGAGCTCAGGAGACGAGTTGGATGGCGAGACGTATCCACGTACTTGATGTATATTCCGCTGTGTAGTATAAGCTGAATAGTCAGCTTTTGTGAGGAAAAGTTAATATAACCGTCCAGTATTTACTATTGATTGTGTTGTACTCTGATGATATAATGTATAAATGAGATATAGCCTTTTTATATAAAGATCAGTTATTATTTATTATATATTGTTCTGCTGGGTTTGTGAGATTCTGATGTTGTTTTCTATTTCTTCTTCTACCTCCTTCTTCTTTTCCTTACAGTCTGTTTTTTCGGCATTCAATTGTTTGGCATTTAATACAGTGGACGTATTGATGTCAATTTTTCGGGAGTCGAAAAATCGGGCTGTTACACCCTACTTCCACGGCATGTTCTTACAAGTTATCCTTTTGATTTGAGATGGACTAATATTATTCATAAGGAACTGTGTCAGTCAGAAGCTGGTGAACTAAGTAGATTTTAGCAATAAATTTCTATTTTGGATTTATAGGGCCTATGAAATCTAAAGGGTTATTAAACTATTGTTTTAAATAAAATCTAATTTTATTTAAATTTTTAAAAGGATTTTCATAAATTTGCTGTGTATATAAATTGTTAAAAGGAGTTTCATAAATTGTAAAAGGAGTTCATAAAGTCTAGAGGTGGTTATGGCAATGCATAGAGAAACGAAAAGATTGAATGGAAGAACATATACAATGCAATTGGTGGAAGCAACAATCGACATATGAACTCTTAATCTTGCTCAAAGTAATGGTTATAGTAATATGAAAGGAAAGGAATAGTAGAATTTTCAATCATATACACAAGAATCGAATGCAGATATATTTTAAGATATGTAGAAATATTCACACAATGATCACTATGTCTCCTTACCCATTTAATGTTGAAGCTCTGGTTAAGTGGACTTAGTTTGTTTTGTTGTGTTCTTCTTCCTCCCTTCCTTGTTGTTTTCTTTTCTTATATTTTCTGTTTTCTTCCTTGTATCCATATTTCTCACTTATATTGTAAGTTTTGCTTATTGATATAAATAAACGGTAGGGGCCATTCAACCCCATTGGCTTTGTCGAAAAAATATACTCTTATTTGTATATGTGTGTGATAATTAATTTCTTTGTATTAATTTGATATAAATGGGTGATCCTCCAATGGAGGAAAGTGCTCACTAATTTTATTCTACACCTAAAAAAATGCTGCCAATAAGCCCAGCAAGTACCACGGCCCACCTATCCATACATGTAGAATATGCTAGTGTATGATTTTTGTTTGATGATAATAAACATATATATTGGTTTAAATGTATTTGTTGTTGTACTATTTTATTTTCACATAATTAAAGAAATATTTGTTGAATAAAACAAATAACATTGAATTCAGATTTAAACAAATATTTTATTCAAACAAATATTTTATTACAAATTCAAATAGTACAAATTTGAGCTCTTACTACATTTATACATTTTCAGTTACAATACAGCTTTTATTGCAACACAATTTTCAATATAAATTTTTTTCATACATAGTTTATCTCACTACATAAGTTACTCAACACTCTATTTGATCTTCAACTTTTTTCCAGCCTGAACCCAGCATCTGAGTCGTCTGCAAAATAACATGGCATGGTAAAATGAAAAAGAAATTATTTTGTAGTGTACAATAAAATTGTGAAAATATTATTCGCCTCGGTTATCTGGGTTGTTCGTCAACCTGCCTTTTTGGACGTTTTAAATAGACACACATGCCAGACTCAAACCATTCAAAAGGGAAGATTGTTATTGGATAAATAAGAAAAGAGAAAGAACTAAAATAAATACAGAATCTCGTAACTGAATGACAAAATATTATAATCAAATAACAGTTCATGAAGATTTTTTATAAATACATTCGACTATTCCTTTACAACACAAAATTAGAGTTACAGAAACATGAAGAAATAAATAATAAATGCAGCGGAACAATATGATGTAGTGGAATATAATAAATAATACTAGTACAAATCTTCATCTTCGTCCTTTAGAAACAATATTTTCAACCCTTAGATGTTCAGGCTGACCTAATCAAATTGAAAAGACAAAACACTCGAGTTAGGACTAAACGATCTTATGTAAGTTAAATCAATGGTAAATATGAGTGTGACGGCGTCAAAGATGTTTATGGGGTTTGACATCTCCTATCTAGTGTCTAACATGAGTGGAGTAACTTAAGAGATGTTCAGGATTACCATCTCCTAAGGATCCATTAAACTATCTACTATGTAATACAATATGTTATTATAATAGTGTCTACAATAAAGTAAAGTATAAAAATAGCGTTAAGGCGTTATCCATATCTCCTTTAACGCATTTTATATATTATCATAGTTTATACAGCACTGTAAGCTCCTCCGTGAGGTTTACTCAAAAGGCACTCCATAGGTATGATACAAACCAAACTCGTAGAAGACGCTCTAGGGCATGTGAACACGACAGTCGAGCAATGCCACGGTAGATATACTAATTGCAGATCCGGACTAGTGGTAACGTATAACAGCTACTACCGCCCACCTCGGACACATTTCTAAATCAAATCAAAGGTGGCCACCAAATCAATTACAAAGTAATAGAATGGTATCGAAGAAATATGCACGATAGGAGGAATGACCTTACTTGGCCCAGCATGACTCCTATTTTAGTCATATCTACGTTGACTCATGGGAGTCAGGGTCACGTCAATACCTCATGAAGTAATTGTTCACGCAACCATCCTACTTTATTTCTGGAATCTCCACCACGTACAAAGTTTTTAAAGTGGTTTTTGGTATTGGCAGAGAGTACGATAATATCCAATCCCGGTCTCTTTAACAACCAAACGCTTATTTCACATCGGATGGTTCTTTTACATTTCAAAAGACAATTCACAATTTATATCAAAATACCATATTCGATTACAAATCATATCTCTTTCGAAATTATATTCACTTTCAAATTATAATCACTTTCAAAATCATATTCACTTTCAAACTATATTCACTTTCAAAATCATATTCACTCTCAAAGTCATATTCATTTTTGAATTTATCGATAAGATAAGTTAATTAAATCCTTGTTCCAAAATCATCCTATTACTCAAATATTTCATTTTTAAAACGTATCAATTCCAACTTAGATCGTATCATCATTAAGGATTTAAATATAAATACTTCAACTTTACATACTTTGAAATTTTAGACAATAGTTTAGGTAATTATAAATAGTTTATGTAGTTTAAATAGATTTATAATGGTTTAAATAGTAATAATTTAAGTAGATTTGAATTTAATTTAATTAGTTTTAAAATGATTTAAATAGATTAAATATAGATTTAAATTATATTAAGTAGATTTTTTAAATATATTAAATATATTTAAGTTATATTAAATAGACTTAAAATAGATTAAATAATTTAATTAGTTTAAAATAGATAAAATAGATTAAATTGGATTAAATAGGTTATAATTAGATTAAAATAAATTAAATAGTTTGAAATTGATTAAAATAGTTTAAATTAATTAAATTAGTTTAAAATAAATTTCACAGTTATATCCAAACATCTTCGGTCTCTCAATTCCGATAAATTCATTTATATTTGACACTTCAACTTTGAAATTCAAATTTAAATCCTTTAAACATTTCATTAATTCAATTCCAATTTCAACATTAACACTTGGATTATCGAAAATAATTTAGTTTATATAAATCAATATCTATTTCAAAATATCAGTTAACTGAATTCAAAATCTAAAGATTCAAAAATCATTTAATTTAACAAATCCGGTGTCCGTATATAATTCCCTACCCTAGGGTCAAGTGATACAGATATTTATCATTTGAATCCTCAATTTTCAATTTTACGATTATATATCATTTTAAACTACAATCCCGAATTAATTAAACATCCATAAAACCGCTCAGGTCTATCATTTCAACCCATAACTGTTTTTTCCTCTCTATAGATCGTTTGGGTATGTATCGTTTCAACCCACAGGGAAGTTGCAGTGTTAAAACATATGAAAATACAACATCTAGTCATCCAACATCAACAATCAAACATACATCACAATCATCATCCAGATCAACCAATAAACATCAATAAATAACTGATAATCAATACCGGTATTAAATGGACCATTGTAAATTCAATATTAAATTAAACGACGACTAAATGCAATAAAAGTCAAATTTAACTAGAATGAAAAATTTAACATACCAAACAACAATCAATAAATTTCTAATCACATCATAAATTTAATTTAATCAACATAAGAATTTTTAGAAGTTATGAGTGGGTTAAAACATTTACCATCGATTTTAAGTCGAATTAAAATCCAAAATAGGGCCAAAAATTCAACAGTTTTAGAATTCGTCCAAGCTAGCGTCAAATATATGAAATTCCAATACTATCCTAATGGAATAAACTACGTGCAAAACGGACCTTGTATGTAAAAGTTGTTCATATTAGAACGAGTAGAAATTGAAATTAAATAAAATAAAACAAAAGAAATCACCTCCTCACCAAAATTGACACGTCACATGAAAAAGCTCACGCATCCCGACCTCACAAGGCACGAGCCCTAGTTGATGCATGGTTGTCGTTTACTTCATCCTATTGTCCTCGTCGCTATAACGAACTTTGCTCAAATCAGGGATCGCCTCCAGGCTCAACACCTCGAGCCGCTCCCGACCGACCCCACGCGATGCCCCTCTGGCTACCCTGCTCGACCGCCAATGCTTGCCCAACTCACCATTTTCTGGCGACCTAGTGACTCAGGCCATGAACGAACAGTACCCCATCGACCTGCTCGACAACACCTTCACAACGACACCACCCGATCGACAAAAGGTCGACGATCCACCGTTGGATCGTAAACCCTGGAATTGGACGGCCGAAGTTCATCCTCAACTTATGGACAAACGGTGATATGAATCCAAAAATGAATTACTGCAGAAGATTACGCTCAACGAGAGCTTCAAATCGATATATTATTTGATAGGGTTGGAGGAGTTTGATTTTGGAATTGAATTTGCAATTTGGGAATTAGGGTTTTGTAATTGGATTTGGTTCTGCCATTGAGAAGGAGAAGTAGACGGATGGAATTGTACGTATGGACAAATGGAACAAGGAATAGTTAGGTTTTATAATGGGCTATATATAGGCAGATCTGCAATAGAAATGAATGGATTAGATTGTTTTGAAAGTTGAACGATATATGATCCGAAAAGCCCGTTTCGTTCCCGAAATGAAAATGGTCATCCCATATATCAAAGTAGATGTTTTCGATATTTTTAAATTCAATGGAATGGATTTCAAGTTCAAATTCTATCGTATAAAGAAGTCAGCTTAGAATCAGCTTATTTCAAATTGATTTCAATTGAATTGATTTCTAGGCGTTTCGCGTCCGTATGATCAAACGACAAGTCCGATCGCTATGAAACTTAAAATCCTACAATAATTCACCGTTACGGATCCGGTGAAACTAATTTCGTCGAAATCCGAGTTAGTGGCCAAAATGGTTGTTTCACATTAATTAAATAAATAAATATTAAATAAATTAATCATTTTTTAATTCAATATCTATAAACTAACCAATTTTCATCCTTTTAGATTACTTAGACATTTACAATCATTTAAAACAAATTTACATAAAATTTTAGCATTGGTTATTACACTAATTACAGTGTTCAAGTTCGACTGTACTTTAAATCCAATTTAATTATAATAAATTCCCATAAATTAATTTAATTCGATTTCCATCTTTATATCCAATCCATTATTACTCTAATAACATAGTTGATATTTGTTGATATCTTATTTCACTAATATGCTACAATTTCCATCTTTCATTTGCATTAACTACTATATTTCAATTATATTTTATTTTTATCAATTTTACACATTAATTATAATTTAAAATCCCAATTAATTTATTTATTTTGATATCATTCTTTTTATTAAATCAATTATTTCCTTATGAATATAATTAACATTTCTATACATTTTATTGCATTCACAATTTGCAGTCGTTGTCTTAACTCACATTAATGTAACATTTAATTTCATTTAATTAATATTGATTTCCAATTAAATTTAACATATTAAATAAATAAGTAACATATAATAATTGTCACCATTAACTTTTAGTCACATTTGTATGTTTATCATTTACAAGCAAATGTTATAATAGCTCTCATTACACAAATTTTATTCAATTACAATTTGTTACACATTATTTCATTGATTAATACAACATTTAAATTATCAATTTCTCTTTTAATCCAATTATCAATTAATACATGACGTCACAATTGATTTATTTACAATCTATACCAATTTTGACTTTTAATCATTTTAATTAATTTGGAATTTCATTTAAAGTAGTTATCAGTTATCTAAAATTAAGACTATTTCACTTTATTTTAGTTATATTCTTACTATTAAATCGTAAATTTTTATTTCTTTCAACATTAAATTACAAAACCATATTAAATCAACCAATTTTTATTTATCGAAAATTACGGGTCGTTACATTCATTATCATTTTCTTTTAGTTCATCTTACACGAACAACTTGTGACTTGCACAGTGTATCATTGTACATGCCACAAAGCCGAGCATACCGATATGCACTTGCTTGTTAAAACTTCAGGAACAGATGAGCACAAGGTCAAGCCCAAGAAAAAGCTGGATTCAACTCAAGTGCAAAATAACAAACACAGACATGTCAACTTGAATGCAAAACAAGATACAACATTTCAAACGTGATCATAGAATCTCACACATCAAATGGTACAGTGAAATCAGGTCCAACCAACAAGACAACTGTCTCAATAATATGTATAAATGAATACCCACACCAGAGGGAGGTTACATATTCAAGGTTAGGTAAAAGGAAAAGTTCTCACCATATCAGTTCAAAAAAAACTGAAATGGACCAAAAGTGCACAAGACAAAATCAAGACAGAGTGCAAGCTTTCAGTTTCAACCAGGTTTATCAACACGGCAATTGTAAGTTCATAAGGATAGTGAATACAAGTGGAACCACACAAGCACCAGGTAGTTTAACTCGAAGCAACTCAGGAAACACAGGCCAGAGGCACACATGCATACAACATGTACATTAGACCGTACACTAAAGTGCAATAATACTAGACATGTAACAAGACCAGCAACAAAATTACTCAAAGAGACTGCATAGTCAAAGTGAAGCAATGCAAGGAAGCAAGCAAGTAATGTAACCTAGACCGGAATCATATACGGAAGCAAGCACTTGAGAAATATGATAATAGAGCATACATGTGTAGACATTTACAAATATGCAGTGACAAAGTTTCAGTTACAAAGGTGTGTACAAATATGTGGAACCAATATGCATATGTGGATATTGTATACATTGGAACAAGACAACATCTCGAGTTTTAGACTGCAAATGCAACTCAGGCTAGAACAAGCTCGAACACACATGAAAACATGCTTAGGACATACACATATATAGATACATACATATGTGTATGTATGTATACACATGATGAACACACTTGAACCACATGTATGCACATATATATCAGTTTCAAAGACATGAACAAAACCATGGACCAAGTGCAAAGCAATAGAGCAGTGGACACTTCACAATGCAACTAGAGTTTATAAATACAATTTTATAGAGAGATGCAGCAGTCCAAACATACGCACGAAGACTCAAAGTAGTGAACCAGATCAACATACCCACCAGACTGCAACAACACAGCTATGAACGCATATAACTGAACATGAAACAAAGACATAAATAATTTCAAGTGCAAAGGCACACACATATATACATACATGTGTGTATATATGTATATACTCATGAAGACCATTTCAAATTTCACAAGACTCCAGCAACATGAAAGCAGTTCGAACCAGTTAAAGTATATTAAAATAAAGAAATTCAAAGTCATGGGTCATGAACATAGTCATGGTTTGAAAAGAGAATGAAACAGCTGTTCAAAAATTGCCACCAAGTCAATGGTGAACAAGTCAAAGTCCAGATCATCTCAAAATTTAAAATGCCAAAGTCGTAGGAGCAAAAGACTCAAACTATTCAAGCAATATTCAACTAAGAACAAGTCAGAAATCATCACCAACATTCGATTACAAATCAATTGCCGAGCATAACAACATGAATAATTCAAACAAAAAAATATGAATGAAAATATAGGGTTTCGATCCCCATTTAACCCAAATTCATCATTGGAATTTTCTCAATCAAGCTCAAGCAAAAAATCAGAGAGCAAACATTGAAATAAATCACTAACCAATCTAGAACTCAAACCAAGTCGAGCATAACCAAAATAAAAAAAAAGGGGTAAAATCACATACCACTTTTATCATTCGAGCTCAACACATTGGAGCACCCGCAAGCCTATCAAAGCCAACGAGTTGATTGACAAAGCAATTTGAGGAAAAATCATTACGTTAATAGATCGACTATCAAGTAGCAGTTTCAATTTCCAAAAACCCTAAATTTTTGAAGAGAAGCAAAAGGGAACGGTTGAACATTCTACTTAAAAGAAAACAAGAAAACCGTATATTGGGCTTTAGTTAAAGCATCTACTCAAAAGGAAACGACCGAACAGTCTACTCTTTTAATTATTATATGAACAACTTTATTTAATTGTTGAGCTTAAATTAAAATAGGGTTTTTGTTTTAGTTTGTTTTATTGTATAGTTTTCTCTTTTAAACTTTTATAAAATTTTAGTTGTGTAACTAGGTACGAACTACGAGTTTGTAGTTTGAGAATTCGTAACTTCGTGGTTGAGTTGTGGTAGGGTTTTTAGCTTAGAGTTAGGTTAGTCAAGTTAGCGGGTGTCGTAAGTTTACGTGTGTTTGTAAGTATCTGTCTACTTTATTTCTAGTAGAAACCTTGGGGGCAGCACATACGCAAGGTTTTGCCAAAGCTGGGTAAATTTGTGTGTGATCTCTTCTGCATTACCTTGTGATTTTAATTTTATTTCCGCATTAATTTTAGTACACCCTATTCACTCCGCTCGCTCTAGGATTAAAACGATCCTACAAGTGGTATTAGAGCAAGGTTAATGGCATAGACGTCTCACCCTAGTTGCAAATCTAGCAAGACTCGATGCAATATTATTCTCCCTATTTTTGATGGAATAGATTTTTTAAATTGGAAACTAAAAATGGAATTTTATTTAAAATCTGTTAATTCTAAATGTTGGGATATTATTGAAAATGGGTGTGATATAGTAAACAAGAAAAATACTTCGATTAATGCTCTTGCTATGCATATACTATATTCTCATATTAATCGAGAGATTTTAACCATATCTCTCATTATGAAAGTGCACAGGAAATCTGGAACAATTTTAATGCAATATATGGTGCAAAAGTCAACAACGGTGAGAAATTCTCCACAATCGACTTAGTTGAATAAACGTGCTTGACAGGATTTGCAAAAGACAACAGTGATGAAGATTCAATAGCCGATGAGATAAGTGATATTTCATTCAATGATTTAGTTCTCTTGTGCCAAAAATTAATTGAAAATAATGAAGCCCTTGAGATGAAAAATAATAAGTTGAAGAGAACAATCTAAACTACGTCAGAAAAATAATGGTTTGAAAAATGAGCTTAAAAATATTAAGAAAAATAAAAATTCTAATTGCAAAAGGTGTTTGGACTATGAAAAACAATTTGCCTATTTTCATGAAAACTTTCAAAAGTTAGAAAACAAAATTTTAATTTGGGAGAAAAACAAAAATGAGTTGATTTGTAATAATAATATTGTGAAAAAAGAGTTGGATGGTTTTAAGAGGTCGAAAAGTTCTAAATGTGTGATTTTTGAAAAGAAATTAAATGAGGTTAGCGAAAATTTCAAAACCCTTGAAAAAGAAAATGTGGTTTTGAACAAATCTAAATTATTCGATAAATCACGAGTTTGAAAAGGAGATAGAAAAAATCAAGGAATTTGAAAAAATTGAATTTATAAAACTCCAACTCTTTGCAACGGAGATGCTAAAAATTGAGACTAAAATTAGAAAGCTTGAAAATGAAAATATGGGTTTGACGTTCACATTGATATTCTATTGTGTTCGATGAACATTGATGTTCACATTGGGAAATATATATATTTTTAGAAACAAATTCGACTTTAAAGACGATAAGAATAGGAAAATTTATATACGTTGACATCGGTTTGGTATTTTCAACAAAGAAGAAATTCAAGAACCTTCCTTTTAAATATTATACAAAAAATATTAAGCACTTTCTAACCATGCATAACTTTTAGGACTTTTAAATGAGGTTGGTAGTTACTTGAAAAAGAATGTCAAGTATTTCCTAACCAAGCATAACCATGAAGATCTTTAAATGAGATTAAAATTTACTTGATTATTTATCCCTTTCTTATATGAGTCTCATTCATGCATAACCATTAGGACTTTTAAATGAGAATGGAATCACATAAATAGAATTCAAGTAATTCACCCATGCATAATCGTGGCGACTTTTAAATGAGAGTGAATACTTTGGGATGAATTTTTTTTACAAAATTAAATGTTTTCTTATTTTGAAACACGTACTTCTACACAACTTCTACACACTAAATTAAATTGTGATGTACTGATTGAAAGAAAGGCGATAATGATAGAAATGATCATGGAATAAAACTAATTTTAAAAAATTATAATGTTTGTTTAATTTTCATGAAATTTTAAGTTGTCTTTCTCTTGTTATGAAATATTATTTAATCACTATCCATCACTTTCTCAAATACTATTGATAATTTTGGTAAGTTTCAAAAAGGTTCAATTAGTCAACGATTTTATTTTCTAGAGTAAATCCCTTATCAAAATAAAAAATAGTATTTTCATCAAAGTCCAAGTTATTTAAAAAAAATTAAAATATGTGAAAAATCAATTTTCTATAAGGGATTTTGTGAAAATGTCTGCTAGCTAAAAATTAGTTAAAAATAATCAATCAAATGCAAATATGATTTCAACACGATGTTTGATACCACTAGTATTTGGACTGACCAAGGTAACATATAGCAGTATGTAAGAACATAAGCAAATGTTTACTCCTCAAAATCACTCGAATTGATTTTCAAAATTTTTAGCAAGAACATTTATAACAGTCAAAGGCAAAGGCATTTATATTGAAGCAAAAGAACAAACATTTTTCCAATCATTACATTTTTAGTCGTGAAAAAGACAATGAAAGACAACAAATTCTACCACAACAACTGAAAGTTCATGTTTTGAAAATTCACTCCATTTGAAACTACTATTTGAAAGTTTTAAGTCCATACATTGATCTAGCACAAAACATGAAAGTTTTAATATTTGAGGTTACTTATCAAAATTGGCTTCAAGTTAAAACAATAAATCGATCAAAATTTATGATTGAAATACTATAGCATATTTGAGTAAATTAGAAATATATTTCAAGTAATGTGCTGAAATGATTACAGTTTCACAATATTCTCCAAAACAAATTTGCAAAACTCCAAAATAGTAAAGTTGTAGCATTATTTGTTAATTTCAAAAACTTAAGGAATTTCGGTAATCGGAATAAAAATATCCAAGTTATGACCAAATTATTACAGTTTTGTCAAGAAGTTTTGAAACTATTTTCGAACAATACTCCGAATGGTTTGTAGTTTTCACCAGTTTAAGTTTAGATTCTGAAACAACAAAAGGAAAAAAAGACCTTATAGAATTTTTTGTCTATTTTTTAGAACATCTTTAATTTTGTAAATTGGAGTTAAGGAGCTCAGGATATGGCAAATTCACTATAGCAGTGTCAACAAAAACATAATTGACAATAAGAAGAGAAATTCAAGTTTTAGTGATCATATCACTACTTACCTTCGACGTGGTTATATCCGAAATGTGTAGATCTTCACCTTATCTTTCTAGGATAAGGAATACTAAAAATTTAACTCATCGACTATATAGAATAGCTTGAAATCTGTCTTATCAAAGTTGTTCCTTAGCCCTCTTCAACGCCTATGTTTTTGAAGAAGCAATGGCTTAACGAAGGATGAAGGACCATTTTTATTTTCAGTCGAAATTTTCGGTACCCAAATTTGTTTATATGGAACACCGTTAATTCTAACAATCGTATTCTTAAAAGCCTAATTTTTTTTAAATATAAGAGAATTCACTTCTGTATCTTTTGGAATTCAGATTTGTCTAATGGTCTTGATTTAATTTTAACAGTTATTATTGCTATGTCCAATATTTCCACAATTTACGCATCTGGGTATCACACTTCTCCCCTTAGCGGTGTTATTAATCGTTTTGTTTATATATTAACCCCTATTCAAATTCAAGTCCATTTCTGCCATTTGCAAAGAGTTATTTTTCTAATAGCATATTAAAAGTTTTTTCAAAATTACAAAATTTTCGAAAAGTCAACTCAAGGTCATTGACTTTGGATTTTAAAACTTCATTTTTATTATCAGCTTTGAACACCGACTAATAGCATTTTTTTCTCTTTTCAATATTATTCTTTTTAAGACCATGTTTTCATTTCAAGCTCATTTATTTTGCCTCAATTTCTAGCATCTTGGTTTCAAAGAGTTGGCTTTTTCAAAATCCTTGATTTTTTCAGTCTCATTTTCAAATTCGTGATTTATTTGAATAATTTTAGTTCTGTTATTTTTCAAAATCATGTTTTCGTTTTCAAGGATTTAGTAATTTTCTTCGTCCTTGTTTAACTCCCTTTCAAAAATCACACATTTAGAATTTTCCGACCTCTTTAATCTATCCAACTCCCTACAATATTATTTTTCCAAATCAACTCAATTTCATTTTTGTCCAAAATCAAAATTTCTTTTTCTAGACTTTGAAAATTATCAAGAAAACGAGCAAATTCATTTTCTAGTCCAAACATCTTTTGCAGCTAGAATTTTTATTCATCTTAATATTTTTAAATTTAATTTCTGAATCATTGTTTTTTTGACACAATTAAACTGTTCCCTTTTCAACCTTTTATTTTCATCCCAAGGTCATCATTATTTTCAATTAATATTTGACACAAAAGAACTATATATTTAAATAAAAAATCACTTAATCGTTAGATATTGCATCTTCATCACTGCTATCTTTTATAAATCCTGGCAAGCAAATTTCTTTAACTATGTCGATTGTGGAGGATTTCTTGTCGTTATGGACTTCTCTACCATACATTGCATCGAGAGTATTCCAAATTTTCTATGCAGTTAAGCATTGCTAGATATAGTTAAATTCATCTCGATTAATTTGAGAATAGAGTATATGCATTGCAAGAGCACTAATCGAAATATTTTTCTTATCTACCATATCATGTCCATTTTCAATAATATCCCAACATTTAGAATTAATAGATTTTAAATAAAATTCCATTTTTGATTTCTAATTAAGAAAATATGTTCAATCAAAATAGGGGGACTAACACCAGACTGACTCTCGCTAGATCTACAACTAAGGTTAGATATCAATGCTAAAAACCGGACTCTGATACCACTTGTAGTATTAAATTAACCCTAGAAGGGATGAATAGGATTTATAAAAAATTCACAGGTAAATAAAAATTGCAGTACAGATAACAATAAGATAAATAATAACGATACACGGATTTACCTAGCTTCGACAAACCATCAACAGCTCCCCCCAAGGTTTCTACTAGAATTAAACAAACGACCGCTTACAAATCCTACAAACTTGCGACTATCGCTTACCAATTTGTTCTAACCCTACGCTCAAAGCCCTACTATAACTCTGTCACAGAGTTGCGAATTCTCGAATTACACCATGTAGCTCATAACGTAGTTAACATTAAGTTCAAAATTTTAAAAATAAAATTATAATAAAATAAAAATTGAAACCCTAAATACAAATAGTTTAAGCCTAAAATAGAAGTAACCATCTAGTGTGGCTTAATTAAATTGAAAATTTTTATCCTCTTTTGCTTATTCGGTCCGTATTCATTTCATGCTGTCATCCTTTTTTGCTTCATTCTGAAATAAGGGTTTCCACAAACTGAAACCATCGATTAAATTGTTCTCCCGATCGAAGAGAAATGGTTGCCTTGATGCTTTGTTGATTATTGCTTGCTTGATTCCTCTCTGTCGCTTCGTTATCGAGTTGGATGATATGAAAATTGGTACGTTATTTTTTATGCTATTCTGATTTTTCTCAAACTCGATCAATCTAAATGCCGATGATGATATGAGATTTTATAGGAATCGATTTCTCATATTTTCGTTTGTATATTTTAATTTGAATTTTTCAATTACTTTTCTCGGCCATGGATTTTTGATTTAACGCCTTGATATTTTATGAGTTGTTCGATTCTGATATATACTACGATATGTTCTCTCATATGCTTTGAACAAATTTGACCTTTGATTTTGATATTCAAGCAAGTCATATACGGAACGAAATCTGCATGTATCATTGTCAATTACATTTGGTATACTTGGGAATATTCCATTTTGGCAAGTTATACATAGAAACATCGTAATCCTCCGGATTAATGATTCCACTTATTCGCCCCTATAAATATACAAGCATTTGACATTCAAACACAAGTTTTTCTAGAATCCACAAGCCTTTGAGCATTAGCATCAATCGCATGGAGCATCTAGATCCATTTTTTTGACATAAATCATTGTACTCGGTATCAAGTTCTTGTAATAGACAAATTATAAGAAAAGAGAATAAAGAATGAATAGCGTATGTAGGCCCTTTATGGCTGAACCATTATACACCTTGGTGTACCTAACTTTTACTGTACTGTATTTTCATTTAACCCGCTGTAGAAAGATCGTTTGGAGATGTTTACCCGTTTTTCATGAAAACAATTATCATATTGGAACTAATGTATGTATGATTAAAGAATAGAACTTTGAAATCTGTCGGGTCCATATTTGAAATGTAAACAAAATGCATCTTCGAAATTCAAAAGATTGATGCTAATGCAAATATGTTGGTATCCGAATTTAAAACATATTTTTGATAATAGTTGTAATAACTTTGGTGTCGCACTTTTTTGGTATTAGCGTGAATTACCAAAAATTGCAGCTCCATCTTAATATCACTTAAAAATAGATCTATCTTTTTTTACAGATTCAAAATTCTCCTCTAAATATTACCAAATCTTAATATAACTTAGACATAGGATCTAACGAATAAATCTCTACAAATATTAGCGAATCTTAGTGTCGCTTAAATGTAGGCTCGATCGACTAAATTTTCTTTACAAATTCAAAATTTTCCTTTACGAATATTACCAAATCTTAATACCACTTAAAAAAACAATGGAGGCCTATTTTGTTACCGCCTCGAATATCTTTAGGGGTAGTAACATTAATCAGCTAAAATAACTGCTGGGGTTGATTCAATTTCTGCCTATAGGAATGTATCATTAGGGGCAAAATGTTAATTTGCCCTTAATGTAGTGCTCCTAATAGGTTTAAAATTGGAAGTGTTATATCCTAATAAGGTTATGATAATTTAATATAACCATCGATAGATTTTTTCCTTGATTATATTAATTTTGCTAAATTTGTTGAAGAAAAGCAAAGTATTCGCTAAGAACATGTAGTGAATCCATACTCTACTACTTCTTTGGAATTCGTATGTATTTTTTACAATAAAGACGCTTTCATGAAATATGGTTGCGTGTTTATCCGTAAAGTTGGAACCTCCAATGCATATGAAATATTGATTAGATAATATTTTTGTAACTAGTTAGCATTAAGGTGAATTAATATGCTAATAACTATCTCATTAATACAATTTAATTTAATATAAGGGGAATTAATTTAAAGGACAAAATTTTGTATATTTTTAGTCTCAAGGACACGATCTCAATATTTTAACTTGAGACCACAATGACAAACGTTCTCGTAAAAAATATTCATAAGGACAAACATTCTTTCAAAATTATTCATAAGGACGGACGTTCTTTCAAAACTGCTACCGAACTAAAAACCGATATCTAAAAACTGCTATCAATAACTACAAAATGATACCTAAAAATTGCTATCAATAACTAAAAACTGATAGTTAAAGAAAGTTGTACTTCAGACTAAAATACTGAAAGTCCGTGAAGCTAAAACGTTGAGAAACAATAATTTAATATTTAATATAATTAATTGTAGTTAAATCGTCAGCTAGTAACTATCTTATTTGAATAATTCCATTTAAAATAATAAAGTGTAATTAATTAGCATTAATGTGGAAATTTGAATTTTGGTTTTGAAGTAAATAAGCTTGAACATGAAGTCAGGGTTATTAAATATTTAAAGAGATGAAAGTGTGAGACAAGCATATTTCAAAGAACCACACTTGAGACCTGAAACAAAACAGTGCAGAATGAGGCAGAATTCAGAGGGCCATTCGATATGTTTAATTTGATTTAAATCCGGCCATTAATCTAATCCTGTAACCATTTTCAGACTTGAAAAACAGTTCTTTTTAGCATTTTCGCTATTTTAAATCAATATTAGAAATTTATTCTATTATGAAAGGAATGGCAAAAGTTGAGGAGGGGGAAACAATTCTATCTGTTCCAATATGAATATAAACTGATATCAAAAATTTAATACAAAAAAAGAACAAAATAGCTAGAGAGCCTAAGAACTTTAGCAGAAATTTAACACAAAATGGAGTGCGTGGCTCCCTGAAATCAAGGGATTCGGTCCAACAGTGCTGATCTGCGCCCGTTACGTTCGGGTTTTCTAGCAAAGCTCAAAAAGGAAATGCTTTCAAAAGTAACCGAGCATTATACTGATTTAATCAATGAATATACACTAAATGTCTATTTATAACATGACAGTCGATGTTTCAGCCTAAAATCCGAGAAACGTACCAACGGGACTAGGATATTAGTAGCTAATCGTGAATACAAATAGCGTAAACAAAATACTTGATAATTCCCTCCATATTATCAACTAATAAACACAAGTTATTATAACCAAATTCAAAGAACCAAAGTAACAAAAGGCACTTATATATGTTGCAACATTCATAGAACAAACAAACAAGTGTTACTTTGTACATCTGTTCTATACATAATGTAAAAATTACCTAGTTCAAATGGTCATTCAATAATAAAATAACAATGCACCTAAACAACAAAAGCAATGCATGAACTTAAATAAGAAACATGATAACAGGTTATGTTGATACCTAAAGCTAATGTGGCTATGAATCATCATGCAAACTGTTAAATGTAACAGCTACCGCTGCTGCTCCTCTTAGAGTTAGAATTGGAAGACCGAGAGGAGATCATCTCAATCAAATCCATATCTCTATTCGAATGAAATGAACTGTCATAATCTTTATCCTCTAAAACACTGTCTATATCCTTTTCTTGATATGCTTCCAAACTAGGTGATGGACCTCCATTCAGTAAATAACAGATGTGAGAATCCCAGTGGGTATGATTATTGCTACCGTTTTTGTTATCGCTGCAGTCACCGTAAGATTCTCCATGCAAAAACTGCGGTTGCTGAGAAGATTCCAAGCAATTCAAATTATCAAGTGAACCTCCTACATCCATGGATGGTTCTTCAATTTCAGCTTGAATGTTATAATATGCTCCCTCTTGAAAAGTTGTGTTATTAGGGTTTTGATTGTTCATCAAAGTAATGACATTGGAAGGGTAACATGGGTAATCACTAGTCGGAAATTGTAAGTGTGATGATGACTGCTGTATTGATGGCGTCTTAACAAGGGACGGCGTTAGGGTTTTGATGTATTCCTGTAAAATGGATGGATTTGAACCCGAACCATTTTTTGACTTTCTTTTGTTTTTCTTAGTCGAGTTTTGCTTTCTTTTAGAGGCATTCCAGTGGTTCTTGATTGAGTTCTCGCTTCGTCCAGGAATTCTTTTCGCTATCTCTGCCCATTTGTTTCCAAGCTTCTCATGAGCTTCAATTAGAAGCCTTTCTTCTTCTTCACTCCATGATTCCTTCTGTATATAGAAAGTGGATCAACATGGGAGATGGTTGAATATTACTTGTACTTACGAAGAACGAGAAATTAAATCCATATACAATCGATGATTCATAATAGCTGGGAATTCATGTATATAAAAATAATGTCCTGAGATTATTGACATCTTTGACATTTTAATTCGAGTTTTAAATTACAAAATTACATTTAACTTGTTTACATAATTTTGATAATAATAATGCATTTACAATAAAACTTCTATACAAATATTCCATTAACATTTTTATCGGTCCTATCCTGATTTTTTTTTTTTCAGTTTCTGTTTTTGTTTTTGTTTTTTGTATTGGCCTCATATAAAGTATAAAATCCAATGCATATGTATCATATGTTCACATATAAATGAACAAAATCCAGTACCCAATAACTCAATTGATATAATATCTTATGAATTTTCTGCATATATTTTAACGAAACAACTTAACAAAGCTATTTAAAGAATATCAAATTATGTGTCATCCAATACAATGCATAATAATATATTACATCAATGATGAAAGTGGCTTAATAATCCATACCTTGATATCTGGACGCAAATGATTGTGCCACCTCTCTCTGCACTGCTTCCCGATTCTACCAACTAATTCCTTGGCAATTTCAGACCACTTTCGGACTCCATGTTGCCTCACCAAACTTACTAACATGCTAGGTCGCAACAATAATATTACATAGTTAAAATCTACATTACTGATATGTAAATATATTGAATGAAACAAATAAATGAAAATACCTATCCTCTTCCTTACTCCATTGCCCTTTGACAAGATTCAAATTACTGGAAGAAGCAGAAGAATTAAGATTTGAACCACGCTTAACTCCTTTTCCTTTAACAACCTTCACACTATGATATGATGATGCCTCTCCATTAAAAATCCCTGACTGATCATTTGAAAAGGTACTAGATGATACTGTAACATCAGTTTTGTCTTTGTTGATTGAGAGGTTAAGCTCTCTCTTGCATGGAGTTGACAAAAACCTCTTCAGTGGTGTTAATCTCTCCATAGGTTTAGCATTTCCGGTATGAGGCATTCTTTCCATTTAAACAGATTAAGGGAAATATGAATTGTTTTTCTCAGAGCTAAACTCTAGTGCTTATGTTTAGAAGAAAAAAATAAAATGCCTGAAATAAATAAAGATAAAGTAACATGCTTAGCATTTCTTCCATTTAAACAGATTAAGGGAAATATATGAACGGTTTTTCTCAGAGCTTATCTCTAGTGCTTATGTTGAGAATAATAAATGCCTGCAATAAAGATAAATTAATATGTTTATCATTTCTTTCCGTTTTAACAGATTAAGGAAAATATGAAGGGTTTTTTCATAGCTAAACTCCTGTACTTATGTTTAAAGTAAAAAATGAAATGCCTGCAATATAGATAAATAAATTACCACATTCAAGCACATATATTATATACACAAGTATTGAATGATAATATTAGCAAAAGTATAGCATATTACTTTCACCAATTCTATGACTCAGGGGTCCCATCAGTAGAGTTAATGGAAAAGATGACTGAAAATTTTGGGTACTAAATTCTGAATTAAATTATTGATGCTTTATAAATTCTTATTTCGAAACTGACTCTAAAATTTTTAATTGTAGAACGTAAATTGCAATACGTGCATTAATAGTAGGAAATTATTGCATATGAATTTGGCAATTAAGACTCCCCTTAACTTAAAAATGAGTAGTATGGAATTATCAATTTTTATCGTGAAACAAGTAGTAATGAAAAAGGTAACTGCAACGCCAGATGATATATTGCGAAATATTAAAATATATTAGGATATAACAAGTATTTTGATAGTGATTTTAATTAAAAACTTCAGTTATATAAGGTTTTTTGTAATGCGACAAAGAATTTCATCTTTATTAATAGTTGGCTTCAAAGCGCAAACTTTTGATCCATGAACTTTCCAAAATAACCTTTAATCATACATAATTTATTTATTATCTATTATTCCATGTAGAAGTACCTGGAAAGAATCGATGAAATTCTAATTAAATGCAGATGTTATTCTTAATATCTTTAGCCTATTATTTCTAGGCTAAAATGGAATTATTCAAAATAAGTTAAATAGTTAATTTTTTTTACAAATTCAAACTATCCCTCTACGCTTAAGAATATGATCTAACAAATAAATATCATTTAAACAAACAAACATCATTTACAAATTCGTTGTTTATTAATTAATAATTAAATAAAATTTAAACTAACAAAAAATTAAATGTTGCAATTTAGAAATAAAAATTTAAATTAACTACATATGATTTCAACGTAAAAACATGACTAAATATTTATGCAAACTATTTTTTCCTTAATGTATTAATTATATATAAATTGTAGAAGAACAATTTACGCACAAAGCATATGCTATCATCACGCGAGAAGCGTGTACCGTAACACTCGTTAAGGATAAATTTTCTATTTAGACCACATTTGTAAACATATTACAAATACAGGTCAGTTTCAAAACTTATTACAAAACTAGGCCAGTTTGGCCACATTGGTTGCCACATGCACTGAAGCATTTCAAATGCCGTCAGTACACGTTTTAGTGGAAAAAATAACTGGCAGCATTTGAGATGCCGCCAGTTTGCGGCATTTGATATGCCGCCCAGTTGTTGCTGCTTTTTAAGCCTGCCCCCTCTATCATTTATCACTCCTCCCTTAAAAAATCAAATCTCAATCGCAAGTAGTTGAAGTCGAGGAATAACAAATATTTCTTCCTCTTGAACAATTTTGGTATATTATTTTGCAGACCTTAGTTTATTTTTTTGTGCGTTTCTGTTACCATATGCCGTTTGGTAATTATGAAAGTAGTTAAAAAGTTGATTAATTGACATATAAAATGGCTCCCAAGTGTATACCAACGATTTGTTATTATGATGGTGAACTGGCTATAGATGAACTTAATTGTGGCAAATATGTGGGTGAGTCGTATAAACTAGCAAATGTATTAAAAGTTGTAATTTGGCGCAGTTAAAAGAATCGATTTATAAACTGACTAAGATAAAATTTGATGAATTTGACATAGAGTTAGTGTGTAACTGGCGTACGGATTCAGGATCAAAAGTGTAACGACCCGGATTTTTCGTCGTTCGATTTTTTATATATGAATGGTTTTAAATATTGATTTGGAATATAAACTGATTTGTGAATATGAAGATTTAGGTTGAAATGATAGAATGAATTTAAATTTCTAATATAACAATTTATCGTAATATGGAAATGGTAAATAATTGAAATTGAGCTGAATATAAATCGAAACAATTTCTGATGTTGATATAAATTTTATTTAAATTAGAATTGAGATAATAAGTTATTAAAACTGAAATTTCAAGTACTTTCATCGATTTTGAAAATCGTCGTTTTTATCGACGCGTTAAAATATCGATCCGGGGCAGTCTCGGATTTCGACGAAACCAGTTCCATTGAATCCATAGTAGTGTGTTTTTATTGGATTTCAATTTCCATAGTGTTTGAAGTTACCGTTTGGTCGTACATGATAGAAACACGTTGAAATTTATATCGAAAATTTAATATAATAATTGGGTTCAAAAAGCTATCTTCTCCATATGATCGAATTAGGTCCCAAAACTTATTCCATTGCGTTTGGAATAGAGTTATGACATTAGGACACCAGTCGGCATGCCTGAATAGGAGTTTGTTATTTCCATGTATATAATACGAGATATTTTGAATATAAAATAAAAAAATAAAAAAGGAAAACAGTGCAGCGACCTAACCCATGTCCGGCCACCCTAAACTAGTCTTTGCCACCCTAATCCCTGAACCCAGCCGCCTCCTCCCCATTTAAATTCACGTCTTCTTTTTCTACTTCTAAAAAATCAAAATCAATTCGAAAAAAAACAAATCTCGATTGAAGATTCACGATACATGGTGATCAGTTAGGGAAGAGCGACTTGAGGCAAGGGCCAGTCGCACCAAGTCAGCATGTGATATCGAGGCTACGCGTCGTGACCTAAGCAGTGCGATTGATGGAGGCTAGTCACATGCGATTGTTGGAGTGGAAGATGGCTGAAGTAATGGACCTAGGAGGAAGGCACGAGCACGATAGAGTCCAACGTCGTAGGCATGCATACAGACTTGAAGAGGCATGGCGATGTTGAAGTGATTCAAGAGTAGGTGGCAGTTGATGGCTGGAAGTGATAGGAAGTTGTGCAGGCTGCTGCGAAGTTGATGTGTTGGCTGATGGAGTGGCTGCTATTTCGATGAGGAGATGTTAGTGAACTTAGTGGTTTTGGTGGAGAGAAGATCTCATGTTTTGTCGTGAGAGTATCAGATGCGCACGACCATTATTTTGTTTGAGAAGAAGAAATAAAGAAATCAATTTTAATTAAATTTACTAAAAGTATGATTAGTAAGTATAAAAAATTGTTCGCTTATAAAATTTGTAAATCATTCGTGCGTGGTTCAAAATTACAATACGAGTCATGTTGGATTGTAGCGATAAACACTATGCAATGGAACAAATTTGGGTTTGGAACGATTAACAAATTCGAAAATCAATGTGAGTAAATCTCACTTATTTGATTATTTTAAAGTGTTAAAAAATTATTTATTGGTTGATTAGATGAATTTATAAATTTTTATTATCAGTTGGACGTTGTATTATATATATTAGTAGTTGAGTATATTTTCCGCCGTTGGAGCGGATGAGACACTGCGCCCCGCATAATAGCGGATGACCCTATATTACCGCGATATCCCGTCTCGAAGTGAGATTGGTATTTTATGTTATATAACAACCATGGATGTAGGGAAATAGGTTGGAGGAATCCAACTGGATTCCTCAAAAATATATTGATTATTTCATATATAGTGTTATATGATGTAATTGAATAATCTTTTATGGGTTGTTGTATGATTTGATATATTGGATGGTATAGTAGCACTGGCCCAAATTTTGGTATTTTAAATACCATAAATGATATTTTTGAATTTTAAAAAGAAATTCAAAGGTTATTTTTGGAAATAAAAATATTTGTAAGGAAATTGGAATATTGAATAAGAAATAGGTTGTTAAATAAAAGATTTGATTTGGAATTCTTTTAACTATTTTGTAAAGTGATTTAGATAAATATTTTTGAAATTAATTTATACAAGGAATTTGAAACAACAGATTTCAATAATATGTAGTAAATTATAAATGGAAGTTGAAATTGAATTTTGAATAGATTTGGAATTATAGTTGGATTTATTGAGAAATAGATTTCCAAATGGAATTTTAAATAGAAATCGATTTATAAATGGATTTTAGAAAAATAAATTGGTTATAAACTGGAAATGAGTTTATAAAGCTATAAAAAATGTTTATAAATAAAGTGAAATGATTATCACTTGATAAATTGGAAATATAATTTCGTAGTGTGAATTTAAATGAAATATGGAAATCGGTTTAGAAAGAAATAGTGGATTTTATTTTGGAATTTGGAAATAGCTGTGAAATTGAAAATGTAAATTTATTTGTGATAAATAGAGAGAGATTTATAAGTATAAAATCGACAAGGTTGAAATTTAAAAATAATTTTTTCAAGAAGTAAGTTTTGTTTTCAAAAAAGGATTTTTATTTATTAAACTATGTAGTTTAAAAACTATTTTAGATTAAAATATTTTGGAAAGTTAGTTATTCCTATATTTAAATTTGATAAAATAAATTCTATGTTTCATGGACAAGCTTTGTAAATCGATTAGTATTATTTATAAATGAACTGGAAATTAGTTGTCATTGTTTATTTAGAAGCGGTTTGATATTTTAAATAATTACTTAAATGTGCTTGAATTTTTTTTATTATTCTTTAAAATACTTATTTTTTAAATATAGTGTTTTGGAAATTGGTTGAAGCTATCTATAAATACTCTCGAGATTTGTCAATGAGGTTTTATTCAATGGAGGTGATTTTATAAAGGAATCATATAATGGAATTTTTGAAACTAAAGGAAATTTCCAAAGTGTGTAGATACGAGAACTTTGAAAATGAATCGGAACTCATAAAGGAAGTTATAAATTTTTTGATGGGATTATAAATAAGTATAATGGGTTTTGGAAATTGTAAGAGGGAATTTATTAATGATTCCGGAGATTTATGAGATAAATTTTGAAATATTTCCTAAGTTTGATATTGTAACGACCCGTAATTTTCGATAATTAAAAATAATTAATGTAATAAAGGTATTGTGATTTAATGATGGAAGGAATAAAAAAATCAGTGATTTGATAGTGAAAATATAACTGGAATGTAATGAAAAAGTATTAATTCATTCCTCTAAATGTAATTCCAAATTATTAAAATGATTAAGAGTCATAATTGACATAGATTGTAAATAAATGATAGTAATGTATTTATTGATGGGAATTGGATAAAAGCGCAATTAATAGATTAAGTATTGATTAATTAATATAATAATGTGTAATAAATGGAAATTGAATAAAATTCGTGCAATGAGGGTTGTTATAACATTTGCTTGTAATTAATAAACCTACAAATGTTATTAAAGGTAGGAATAGTGGCAATTGTTATCTGTTACAAATTTAATAAATCAATTACAAATAAATGTCATTAAATGTTACATTATCGTGAGTTAAGACAATAACTGTAAGTGTGAATATAACAAAAGGTATAGAAATGTTAATTTTATTTACAAGGCAATAATTAATGAAATGAAAGAATGAAATCAAGATAAATAAATAAATTGGGATTTTAAATTATAATTAATGTGTAAAATTGACAAAAATTCAAAATAAGAGAAATTAAATATAGTAGTTAATGCAAATAAAAGATGGAACTTGTAGCATATTAGTGAAATAAGGGATGAAAAAATGTTAACTAAGTTACTAGAGTAAAAATTGATGGAATAAAAAGTATGAAATCAAATTCAAGCAATTTATTTGAATTTAATTTTAATTAACTGGATTTAATTACGGTTAAAATTGAACACTGTAATTTGTGAAATATTAAAACAGTGAAATTGTTATGTAAATTTGCTTTAAGTATTATAAATGTCTAAGTAATCAGAAAGAATTGAATTTGTTAGTTTATAAATATTGAATTAAAAAGCTATTAATTAATTTAATATTTACTTATTTAACGTGAAAATAGCCATTTTGATCACTGTCTCGGATTTCGACGAAATCAATTTCATCGGATCCGTAACAGTGAATTATTGTAAGGTTTCAAGTTTCGCGGCGATCAGACTTGTCGTTTGATCGTAAGGACTCGAAACGTGTAGAAATCAATTTAATTAAATTCAATTTAAATCAATTTAAAATAAGCTAATTTTAAGCTAAAATCTTCTACGATGGAATTTGGACTTGAAACATGTTCCATTTAGTTTAAAAATATCGAAAACATCTATTTTGATATGTGGGATGACTCACTTTCATTTCGGGAACGACACGGGCTTTTCGGGTCGTTTACCGTTCAACTTTCAAATCAATCTTGTCCATTCATTTTATTTCTAATCTGCCTATTAATAGCCAGTTATAAACCCTAGCTATTTCTTATTTCATATGTCGGTGCGTACAATTCTATCTGCTTCTCTCTTTCCAATTGCAGACAATCCAAAACCAATTCCAAATTCAATTGCAAATCAAAATCAAATCAAAAAATTTAAACTCCTCAAAATATATAGAATTATATATCGATTTGAATCTCTCGACGAGCGCAAGTTAAATCTGCAGATTGTTTTTCGATTTGGATTTCTATGTGGCCAGAATTTAATAATTTAGTCCCGGCCATTCGTTTGTGATTGTTGAATTGTGTAGTGCATCGTCGATTTTATGGCGATCGAATATGCCACTGGGTAGAGGAGAGTGTGCATGATCAATCGGCATGGTTCGTTTGTGATGCACGTCAAATAAGTCGCCATGATTAGCTAGTAAATGGGCGGAGGCGGTGGCTGCATCATCGGGGAGGTGGAGGAGGTCGTCAGAGGTACGTAGGCACGACCGGTGGTGCAGGTCTCGGTCGAGGTGGCCGATCTGGACGAAGTCGAATGTGTGGGCGGCGAAATTTCGATCAAGGTTCGTGATGGTGGCGGCTGTTCGAAAGAGGCACGGGGTAGGGTTTGCATTCATAGGTGATGACGTGGCTCCTTTCTATTTTTTGTAATATTATTATGAATTTAATATTTCGATCTTCTGATGCGTATAAACTTTACATACGAGATCGTTTTGTACACGGTTTGTTTTGGTGGATCGTATCGAAATTTTGGACATTTTAACTCTAGTTTGGACGATTTCTGAGACTGCTGAAATTTGGGCCCTATTTTGGATTGTAATTCGATTTAAATCGAAGGTGAGTATTTTAACCCACTCACAACTTTTAAATTTTCTTATGTTAATTTATGATGTGATTAGAAATTTATTGATCGCTGTTTAGTATGTTAAATTGTCATTCTGATTTAAATTTGACTTTTATTACATTTAATCATCGTTTAATTTATATTGAATTTAAATTGTCAATTTAATACCTGTTATTGATTATCAGTTATCTAATATTGTTTATTGATTGATTTGGATGATGATTTTGATGGATGGTTGATTTGTTGATATTGGATGACTGGATGGTGTATGTTATATTATTGTAATATTACAGATTCCCAATGGGTTGAATTGATACATACCCGAACGATCTATGCATTAGGAAAAATCGTTATGGGTTGAAATGATAGAGTCGAGCGATTTTATGGATTTTTATTTAATTCCGGATTGCGGTTTGAAGTAATATATAACCATAAAATTTTAAATTGCGGACTGAAATGATAAAAATCCGTATCACTTGACCCTGGGGTAGAAAATTATATACGAACACCGGAATGGTTAAATTAAATAATTTTTGAATATTTGAAATTTTGAATTTAGTTAACCTGCATTTTGAAATAGAAATTGATTTATATAAACCGAATTATTTTCGATAATCCAAGTGTTAATGCTAAAATTGAAATTGATTTAATGAACTGTCCAAGGATTTAAATTGGAATTTCAAGGTTGAAGTGTCGAATAAATGAATTTATCGAAATTGAGTTATTAAAAATGTTTGGTTATAGCTTTAAAATCTATTTTATAATAATTCAAACTATTTTATCAATTTAAACTACTTCCAATTTATTTTATTCTATTATAACCTATTTTATACAATTTAATCTATTTTACCTATTTTAAACTAAGTAAATTTATTTAATCTATTTTAAATCTGTTTAATATGATTTAAATCTATATAATATATTTTAAATTTATTTAATCTATTTAAAATCTACTTAATATAATTTAAATCTATTATTTTTAATCTATATAAAACATTTCAAATTTATTTAAATTATTTTTAAATCTAATTAAATTAAATTTAAACCTATTTAGCTATCTTACTATTAAAACTATTTTAAATCTCTTAAACTATTTTAAAAACAATATAAACTATTTATAATTACCTAAACTATTTTCTAAAATTTCAGACGTGTAAAGTTGGAGTATTTATATCTAAATCCTTGATTTTAAAACGAATATGGTTAAATGATGGAATAACTGAAGTTGAGAGTAAAATGACACATTTGAGTAATATGAGGAGTTTGGAACAAGGATTTAATTAACCTATCTTATCGATGAATTCAAAAATGAATATGACTTTGAGGGTAAATATGATTTTTGGAAGTGAATATAGTTTGAAGTGAATATGATTTCGAAAGAGATATGATTTGAAATTGAATATGATATTTTGACATAAATTGTGATTTTACCTTTTAAACGTAAAAGAACCATCCGGTGTGAAACAAGCATTTGGTTGTTAAAGAGATTGGGATCAGATATTGTCATACTCACTACTAATACCGAAAACCACTTCAACAACTGTGTACGTGGCGAAAATTCTAGAAATGAAGTAGGATGGTTTGGCGAACGATTTCTGTAGGAGGTATTGACGTGACCATGACTCTCGTGAGTCAGCTTAGATGTGACTAAAACAAGAGCTATGCTTGGGCCAAATGAGGTCATTCTTCCGATCGGACATGCTTCTTCGATACCATATTAGGACTTTGTGATGATTTATGGCCACCACTTGATTTTTTATATGGGAGTGTATTCTGAGATGGGCGGTAGTAGCAGCTATGCTTTACCACCAGCCCGGTTCTATAATTGGTAAATCTACCCTGGCATGGCCTCGAGTGCCATGTTCACATGTCCTAGAGCACTTTTTACGAGTTTGTTTTGTATCATACCTATGGAGTGCCCTTTGATAGCCCTCCAGTTTACGGAGAAATTGCGGTACTGTATAGACTATGAGAATATATAAAAATGTGTTAAGGGGATATGGGTAACGCCTTAATGCTATTTTAATACTTTACTTTATTATAGATACTATTATAATAGCGTATTGTACTACATAGTAGATAGTTCAACGGATCCTTAGGAGATGGCAATTCCGAACATCTCTAAAGTTATTGCACTCACGTTAGACACTGGATAGGAGATGTCAACCCCGTAAACATCTCAGACGCCGCTACACTCATATTTATTTATTATTGATTTAACTTACATAAGATCTTTTAGTTCCGACTCGAGTGTTTTGTTTTTTCAATTCGCTTGGGTCAGCCTGAGCATTTCAGGGTTGAAGAACTTATTTCTAGAGGATGAAGATGAAGATATGTACTAGTATTATTTATTATATTCTACTGCATCATGTTGTTCTGCTGCATTTATTATTTATTCATGTTTCTATAACTCTGATTTTGTGTTGTAAAGAATAGTCAAATGTATTTTTAAAATAGCTTCACGAACTATTATTTGATTATTATGTTTTGTCATTCCGCTACGAGATTCTGTATTTGTTTAATTTCTCTCTTTTTCTTATTTACCCCATAACAATCTGCGCTTTTGAATGGTTTGAGTCTGACATGTGTGTCAGCTTAAAACGTCCAGAAAGGCAGGTCGTTACATTTGGTATCAGAGCTTTGGTTAAGACCTTAGATTTGTGGGGTCTGACGCATATAGAATACGGTAGTAATACCTTAAAATGAGCCGCTGAGTGTATATATATGAGAGAGCATATTTGTTGGTGTTATAAAAGGTTTTGTATTATTTTAATTTATTCTGTTTAGTTTTTATAAATTCTGGTCGGTATATAGGACGCTATGACATCGATAGGAATTTCTAAACACTTATTAGGACAGACCGACACGATATTGTTTTGAAATACAAGTAAATGAAATAATTTTTCTTATTATGTTTATGTATAAAATAGTAAATTTTATAAATGATATAGTTAGTTGTTATATATTTGTTTGTTAGGCAGTGAATTTTTATAAATACTGGTGGAAAAACAAGATTTACAAATAAAATGGATATACATTGGAAAATTTGAGAACTTAAGCTTCGGGATTTAGAAATTTTCTTTCAAAAGATTTTGGAATATAATATTAATATTAGTTTAAAATATTTTTTGATATTAATATTTCAATGTAATTTGGATGAAATGTTTTAAAAGAAATTTAAAAAGAATAAGTTCTGTACTTCCTCCTCTTTTGTTGGAAAATTATTTTGGTGATGAGTGCACGCATCTTCGACATTCATTTTTGAGTTTTAAAGTGGGAATGCTGCTGCAGTAGTTTACTACACCTCTGTTTTGATGAATAAAACCTTAATGTTGAATTTCTAAATATGATTGATCTACAAAATATATATATATATATATATATATATATATATATATACATATATATAATTTTCAAAGTGAGTAAAATGGAACCCGGTTGTTTAGTTCTTAAGTTTCTATAAATTAGAAATTGAAAGTAACGTAATGAATGGAACCTTGACTATATTAATAATTGAAAACTTTTAAAATGAAAATAAGAAATTTGATGTTAAAATGATTAATGAAATAAATAAGAAATTGAAAATTTGTAAACTGTAAATAAAATGGAAATGAAAATAAGAAAATGTAACTATTAAACATTTCGTTAACTAAATAAATAAGAGAAACTTGTGTAACTTTCTATTGCATTATAAAACACACACACACACACACACACACACACATATAACTTATCAAAATATTTAAAGTTGAAATGTTAATAGAAATATCTAATAGAATATTATACAAGTAAAACTTAAATAAATGAAAGTAATATATGGATTTTTTTTATAAATAAGAGTTCTAATGTTATAAATTGTAATAAACTAAAGTTAATAGTTTGAAATGCTACTAATTAAATATAATAAAAGTGGATAATGTAAGAAAAATGATTATAAACTTAAGTTGACATTTTAAGCTATTTAAAATCAGATTGAATAGTAAAAGGTGAACAATGTAAGTAAATAATCATAAACTTGAATTAATGCTGAAGCCATTCATAATTAAAATGAATACTACATTAATTGAATGTTTATAACTTCAGAAACCATTGAAATGATTTAGAAATGGAGTTAATGTTCAATAATATTATATATGGAAGAATGAATGTGAAAAAAAATCTATAAATGGTACATTAAATTGTAAAGAAACTTACCTGGTAATGTATAATCCAATAATTAAAATAAAAATAACTTATTTAAGCAATAAATGTAAAGTAATAAAATGAAAGAAAATGACATTGTATGAATAGGGAGAAATAAACTTTTGTAATTAATAACGTAGGTAAATTACTGAAGATAAACATTATATAAATGAGAACAGAAAAGTAAATGATGAAAAAAAGAAAAGGAAATTCAAACTAAAATTTGTATATGTGAAGTAAACTGAAATAAAATATATACAATACTTCAATAATGAATCCAATTATGATCCAAATAATTGAAATGGACATGCCTTATATAATTAAAGAATGTAAATTAATAAAATAAGCCTTATATGTATGAATGAGAATCAAAATTTTGTAAGTAATGAACGTGAATTAAAGAGAATTAATGTATGAAAAATAAACAATAAATGATGTGAAAAGAATAAATAGAGGAAACTTAAAATTATGTTGAATTATTGTTTGTGTTCGCTTATGGATGTTTAGGAAGTGATGCTTTAAATCGTTTAGGATGTATGAATAATCTATTGATATTTATCTAAGACAATTGAGTGTATGGTATACTTATAGTTTATTTGTCATTCTATGCCGTTAAAATTGTCTAAACCCAAATAAACCTTTTGTTTTGCTTGATATGGATGCATGATTGATTACATTGGTTTCATGTGATGATTGTATGATTTTAATTGCAAATGACTATTGTTATGTTGTGTTGCTTTGTTTGGTATAAATTGAAACAACTTAAATATTTCTCTATTTTATAATTTCTAACTTCTTTTAGATTATTTAAGTGAAATACAGGTTATGGAAACAATTGCTACTGCTTTTGGTTTCATAAAATAAGCGTTGTTTGTCCGACAAATAGGTACGTTCACGGATCACTGTTTTCTAGCAATATTATGTTGTTTTTCTCGTGGTTTGGGTATATTATTTTGAAAAATATATGATATATATTGTTATTATTTATATTATTATTTCTTCCAGACCTCTCCGTATAAAGAAGACTCTACCGAAATTTTCCGTGAATTTTAGACTTAAGAAAATTTTATGAAATATTTTCTATACTTTTATTAACTTGAAAATAAAGGATTTAATGGATATAAAGCGATATATTCTATTTAAATTATTTAATCATGAAAACTAATTGTTTCTAAATTTAATATTTTGAATAAGATAATTGATTACTTAATTTCTTCTTCTCCCTTCTTTTCCTTTTCGGGGACGAAAAGTTTTGAGTGAGGGAGAGTGTATCGACCCGTAATTTTCGATAATTAAAAATAGTTAATGTAATAAATATTTTGTGATTTAACGATGGAAGGAATAAAAAATCTCGGATTTGATAATGAAAATATAAGTGGAACGTAATGGAAAGGTACTAATTCAAGGTAATTGATAATTGCTCTAAACGTAATTCCAAATTTATTAAAACGATTAAGAGTTATAATTGATATAGCTTGTAAATAAATGATAGTAATGTATATATTGATAGGAATTGGAGTAAACGAGCAAGTAATAAATTAAGTATTGATTAATTAATAGAACAATGTGTAATAAATGAAAATTAAATAAAATTTGTGTAATGAGGGTTGATACAACATTTGCTTGTAATTAATAAACCTACAAATGTTATTAAAGGTAGGAATGGTGATAATTATTATTTGTTACCAATTTAATTTATCAGTTACAAATAAATATCATTAAATGTTACATTACTGTAGGTTAAGACAATAACTGTAAAGTGTGAATGTAATAAAAGGTGAAGAAATGTTAATTTTATTTACAAGGCAATAATTGGTGAAATGAAAGAATGAAATAAAAATAATTAATTGGGATTTTAAATTATAATTAATATGTAAAACTGACAAAAATTCAAAATAAGGGAAATATAGTAGTTAATACAAATAAAAGATGGAATTTGTAGCATATTAGTGAAATAAGGGATGAACAAATGTTAACCAGGTTATTAAAGTAATAATTGATGGAATAAAAAGTATGAAATCAAATTTAAGCAATTTATTTGAATTTAATTTTAATTAATTAGATTTAATTACAATTAAATTTGAACACTGTAATTTGTGAAATATTAAAACATAGAAATTGGTATGTAAATTTGCTTTATGTATTATAAATGGCTAAGTAATCAGAAAGAATGGAATTTGTTAGTTTATAAATATTGAATTAAAAAGTGATTAATTAATTTAATATTTATTCATTTAATTAACGTGAAAATTGCCATTTTGGCCACTTTCTAGGATTTCGATGAAACCAGTTTCATCGGATCCATAACAGTGAATTATTGTAAGGTTTCAAGTTTCGTGGCGATCAGACTTATCGTTTGATCGTACGGACTCGAATCGCACAGAAATCAATTTAATTAAATTCAATTGAAATCGATATGAAATAAGCCGATTTTAAGCTAAAATTTTCGTACGATGGAATTTGGACTTGAAACCTATTCCGTTGAGTTTAAAAATATCGAAAACATCTATTTTGATATATGCGATGATTCACTTTCGTCTCGGGAACGACACAGGTCGGATCGTTTATCGTTCAACTTTCAAATCAATTTTGTCCATTCATTTTATTTCTGATCTGCCTATAAATAGCCTGTTATAAACCTTAACTATTTCTTATTCTATTTGTATGTATGTACAATTCTATCTGTGTGATGACCCAGATTTTTTTGCCGTCGAATATAGGGTGATTATCTGAATTTATTATTGAAATATTAAATAAGTCGAATAAATAAATTTCCGAGGGTTAGAAATACTGAAATCTATAAATTGATCAAAAACTGTAATAAATGTTGAATTATAAAATCTTTGGATATGATAAATTTTATAAGAAATAAATAATATATATATATATATGTGTGTGTGTGTGTGTGTGTGTGTGTGTGTGTGTAAACTCCGCCCTTTAAACTTAAGCTAGAATATTCATGAATGTATATATATAAGTATGTACAAGCTTTATAATGTTGATAATATACACTTAAATATATAGATATAGAAGTATATGATTGCATGCCATATGAAATAATATATATGGAAGCTATAAAAATGTGGATAAATATATATATATATATATATATATATATATATATGCAATAACAAAATATACATAAGCAATGTGTATTAAAAATGTGAAAATGATATGTAAGAAAATAAATATGTAAATAGGAAATTATGTGAAGATATATATGTGTGTGTGTGTATAATGACAAAATATGCCTAGGCAAATGTATATGCATGTATGTTATATGAAATAGTGGCAATGATAAATGTAAATGTACATGTAAATATAACCAGGTCTAAGTGAATTAGGCATAAGCATAAACATATATGTGCACAATGATGACAAATACAAATGCATGAATTATAGGATAAAATGCATAACTATATATATGCACATACAAAAGAATATATCTACATACATCAAATTCAAAATACATGTAAACACTTAAGGGGCCAACCTCATAAATGCATATCATCTCAAAATATAATAAATCAAATCAAGGGAAAAACATCAAAAATTTTATATGAAATCAGGCCAGTTTAAATCAAACTTTAAAAAGATGATAAAATAAAAATGTAAAAGCAGGTAAACAAAATCCCAACCTGTAGCTTGCTCTGCACACCTCATTTCCCTATATATACATACAAATCACTGTTTTATGGCCTTCAAGGGTTAGCATCCTCACAAACAAATTATATAGTATATACACAAATGGGAGTACCTGCGATTGAACTTTAAAGGAACCAAGACAGTAAAAGAGCAAAGCAAAAACAAGTAAAGTTCAAGCTGCAGCAAAATCAAACTGTGAATAAATTAAAGTTTTTGTCTGCTGTAAGCTATATCTGGATGTAGAAAGAGAAGTGTTGATATGTATGCTTTAACCAGTATATATGTACTTATATAAGAATGTATATTATAGTTTTAACCAAAGGAACCAGGCTCTACCACATCCTTTTTGCTGCCGCTCTATTTTTTTTTAAATAAAAACTGTTATGCTTAACTTCAAGAAATTCCTATCTTTCAATCTAATTCATTTTAGGTTGCGATGTAAAAAAGAAGAGTCGGTTATCATTGATTGAACTTCATTTTAAAGCTGGTCATAGGGAATATTATGAAGTACAAAATGTTAAAAGTATGATTTACAGTAAAGTAACCAAATATGGGAGAAATTCGAGTATCTGGGTTTGGGCCTTTACTTATATCAAGGCGATCGTCATCAGGAAAGATGATTTTTGAGGGTAGGTTCATGAGTTTTAGGTACGTATATGATGAGAGAAGGTGAGATGAACGGAATAGAGAAATTTTTGAAATTTCGGTCATCAAGTCGGTGTCGTGTTTTCAAATTGGTCGTGGAGGGAGTTGGGTCAACAGGGTATCCAGGAAAAATGGTATGAAGATTTTTAGTGGGGTGGGTAGATTGGACAAGACTGTTTTAGGGATTTAGGGTTGTTTTTTGTAAGGATCGGTTTCTAGGCAACTGTGAAGTGGCGGAGGGAGACAAGGAGTGCGGTTTGGGGGGAAAGTTCGAGGAGGTTGCAGCGGTCTTGCTGGCGAAATATGGGGGATGCTAGCGGTCGGAGGTAGCTGGACGAGGGGGATTAAGGTTGGACGTGTTCGTTCTTGTATTTGGTCACAGGTACGAATTTCGGTTCGGTGGTTGCTGAAGGTAAATTGGATGGTCAGGGCGGTTTTTGGGATTGGAGTGGACCTGGGCCGATGATCGGTGGCATGGCTGAGTGACCGGAACGGGATGTACACGGATACGTGCATATGTGCACTTGCTTGTTCTAGGTAGTAGTAAGGGAAAGAGAGGAGGAAAGGAAGGAAGGAGAGAAGTAAAAGGGAAATGGGTTGGAAATTAGTTTTGGGCCAGGGAAGGAATAAAACAAAAGAAAAGTAAAAAAAAAAAAAAAAGAAAAGAAAGAGAAAAGCAGAAAGGAAATAAAGAAAAGTAAAAAGGAAAAAGAAAGAAGGAATAAATTTATATACATACATATGACAATTTATATTTTTCTTCTCTTAACTAAAAACTATTTTTATTTTATTGTAAACCCGTAATCCAAAATTTAACTATATTTATAAAGGTAATTAATTTATTAATTTACTTTAACCTATGGGTAATTAATAGCATTTATAATTTTTTGTTTAAATTGTAAATAGTTTGGATAACAATATGAATGAAATCGATTAAGTAAATAAAATCATAAGAAGTAAATCGCTTAGATATTTGTTATCGGTAGTTATATTTGTACTTTGGCTTAATTCCATTAAGTATTTACCCTCGAACTATTTTTGTCTGTGCCAATAAATGGTCATAAAATTTAAAGTAATTGGATTAAAGTAATAATACATTTTATTTGAAGTAAAGATCTGAAATGAATTCCCATATTTAAATAGTGTCACCCAATACAATAAATTGTTTATTTTAAACAATTTACTTTTTAAATTTATCACTTGGATTCGAAGAGACCGGGATAGGATATCAGCGTTATCCAAAACCACTTCGATTTAATAATCACTATAAAACTTTACGGGTTTGATTTAGAGTCTAATAGGCAGGAGTAAATTAATTAAGTAAATATGACCATTTAAAATTGGTAACTGTACCTAGACCTTCTTATAATATCAATGGATTTCTGAAACATTATTTGGTTATAACTAGATTAAAAAACTCGTAGTGCCGTACGAGTTACCTTGGTTTTTCAAAGTAGATTAGATAATCTCAGTATTTCACATTATATGGGTTTACTCACGCTGGTTTTCAGCCTAACTCAGGTGTTACTTTATTGTAATGCTCGGGTTAGAACGAGTATTATAGATTTTCAGGTTAGGACGTTCTGGAACTCAAGAGGCGAGCTGGGTGGTAGAGACGTATTGAATATATTCCGTTGTGTATTAGAGACTGTATAGTCATTATTTAGGGACAAGTTATTATAACTATCAAGATTTGTAGTACTATGATATCTTGTATGTATATTGACAGTTACAGCTTTCTTGTATAAAATACTGCTATTTGTATATTATATTTTGTTCCGCCGCGATTGTGAGATTTTGTGCTGTTGTTTTCAATTTCTTCTTCTACCTCTTTTCTTCTAAACCCTAACAGTCTGGTACTTCCGGCACTCGATTGCTCGGCACTCTATATAGTGAACGTATTAGTGTCGATTTTTGAGGTCGCAAATCTTCGGGCCGTTACAATCTGCTTCTCTCTTTCCAATGGTAGACAAACCAAAACCAATTCCAAATTCAATTGCAAATCAAAATCAAATCAAAAATTTTAACTTCTCAAAATATATCGAATTATATATCGATTTGAAGCTCTCGACGAGCGCAAGTCAAATCTGCAATTTGTTTTTCAATTTGAATTTCTGTGTGGCCAGAAGTTGATGACTTCATTCCGGCCGTTGGTTTGTGATTGTTGGATTGTGCGGTGGATCGTCGATTTTATGACTATCGGGATACGCCACTGGTTAGAGGTGAGTGTTCTTGGTCGATCGGCATGGTTTATTTGCGCTGCAGGTTTAATAAATCGCCATGATTGGCCAGTAAATGGGCGATGGAGGCTGCGTCATCGGGGAGGCGGAGGAGGTCGTCGGAGGTACGTAGGCATGGCTGGTGGTGAAGGTCTCGGTCAAGGTAGTCGAGCTGGGTGAAGTTAAATGTGTGGGTAGCGAAATTTCGGTCAAGGTTCGTGATGGCGGCGGCTGTTCGAAGGAGGAACCGGGTAGGGTTTGCGTTCATAGATGTTGACGTGGCTCCTTTCCATTTATTGTAATATTATTATGAATTTAAATTTTTTTATTTTTTGATGCGTATAACTTTTGCATACGAGATCGATTTGTACGCGGTTTGTTTTGCTGGATCGTATCAAAATTTCGGACATTCTGACGTTGGTTTGGATGAATTATGAGACTGTTAAATTTGGGCCTTTTTTTGGATTTTAATTTGATTTAAAATCGAAGGTGATTGTTTTATTTCACTCACAACTTCTAAATTTTCTTATCTTAGTTAAATTTAATTTATGATGTGACCAGAAATTTATTGATCGCTGTTCGATATGTTAAATTGTCATTCTTATTTAAATTTGACTTTTATTACATTTAATCATCGTTTAATTTAATACTGAATTTAAATTGTCAATTTAGTACTTGTTATTGATTATGAGTTATCTAATGATCTCTATTGATTGATTTGGATGATGATTTGAATGAATGGTTGATTTGTTGATATTGGATGACCGGATGTTGTATTTTATATTATTATAATGTTGCAAGTTCCCTATGGGTTAAAATGATACATACTCAAACGATCTATAGACTGGGGAAAAATCATTATGGGTTGAAATGATAGACTTGAGCAATTTTATGGATTTTTATTTAATTTGGGTTATGGTTTGAAGCGATATATAACAGTAACATTTTAAATTGCGGATTGAAATGATACAAATCCGTATCACGTGAAGGGTAGAAAATTATATACAGACACCGGATTGGTTAAATTAAATGATTTTTTAATCTTTGAAATTTTAAATTCAGTTAACTAGCATTTTGAAATAGAAATTGATTTATATAAATTGAATTATTTTCAATAATCCAAGCGTTAATGCTGAAATTGGAATTGATTTAATGAACTGTCCAAGGAATTTAAATTGGGATTTTGAGGTTGAAGTGTCGAATAAATGAATTTATCAGAACTGAGTTATTGAAAATATTTGGTAATAACTTTGAAATCTATTTTAAATTAGTTTACACTATTTTATCAATTTAAACTACTTTCAATTTATTTTATTCTATTAAAACCTATTTAATACGATTTAATCTATTTTATCTATTTTAAACCAAGTAAATTTATTCAATCAATTTTAAATCTATGTAATATGATTTAAATCTATTTAATCTATTTTAAATTTATTTAATCTATTTAAAATTTACTTAATATTAATTAAATCTATTAAACCTATATTTAATCTATTTAAAACATTTTAAATCTACTTAAATCGTTTTAAATCTAATTAAATTAAATTTAAACCTATTTAACTATCTTGCTATCAAAACTATTTTAAATCTCTTTAAACTATTTTAAAAATAATATAAACTATTTATAATTACCTAAACTATTTTCTAAAATTTCAGATTTGTAAAGTTGAAGTGTTTATATCTATATCCTCGATTTTAAAACGAATATGGTTAAATGATGGAATAACTGAAGTTGAGATTAAAATGACATATTTGAGTAAAATGATGAGTTTGGAATAAGTATTTAATTAACCTATCTTATCGATTAATTCAAAAATGAATATGACTTTGAGGGTAAATATGGTTTTTGGAAGTGAATATAGTTTGAAGTGAATATGATTTAGAAAGAGATATGGTTTGAAATTGAATATGATATTTTGATATAAATTGTGAATTTACTTTTTAAACGTAAAAGAACCATCCGGTGTGAAATAAGCGTTTCGTTGTCAAAGAGACCGGGATCGGATATTGTCATTGTCTCTGTCGATACCGAAAACCACTTTAACAACTGTGTACGTGGCGGAGATTTCAAAAATGTAGTTGGATGGTTTGGCGAATGATTTCTACATGAGGTACTGAAGTGACCCTGATTGCCGTGAGTCGGCATAGATGTGACTAAACAGAAGCTATACCTGGGCCAAGTGAGGTCATTCCTCCGATCGGACATGCTTTTTCGATATTATATTATGACTTTGTGATGATTTGATGGCCACCCCTTGATTTTTGATATGGGAGTCTGTTCCGAAGTGGGCGACAGTAGCTGTTATGCGTTATCACCAGCTCGGTTCTACAATTAGTAAATCTACTCTGGCATTGCCTCGAATGTCGTGTTCACATGCCATAAAACACCTTCTACGAGTTTGTTTTATACCATACCTATGGAGTGCCCTTTGATAGCCCTTCAGTTTACAGAGGAATTACGGTACTGTATAGAATATGGGAATATATAAAAATATGTTAAGGGGGATATGTGTAACGCCTTAACGCTATTTTAATACTTTACTTTGTTGTAGACACTATTATAATAGCGTACTGTACTATATAATATATAGTTTAACGGATCCTTAGGAGATGGTAATCCCAAACATCTCTTAAGTTATTGCACTCACATTAGACACTAGATTAGAGATGTCAAACCCCGTAAACATCTCTGACCTCACTACACTCATATTTATTTACTGTTGATTTAACTTTCATAAGATCTTTTAGTTCTGACTCGATTGTTTTGTCTTTTCAATTCGCTCGGGTCGGCTTGAGCATTTCAAGGTTAAAGTCCTTATTTCTAGAAGACAAAGACGAAGATTTGTACTAGTATTATTTATTATTCCACTGCATCATGTTGTTCCACTACATTTATTATATATTTATTCCTGGTTCAATAACTCTGATTTTGTGTTATAAAGAATAATAAAATGTATTTTTAAACCAACTTCATGAATTATTATTTAATTATTATATTTTGTCATTCCACTACGAGATTCTATATTTCTCTCTTTTTCTTATTTAACCCATAACAATCTGCCCTTTCGAATGGTTTGAGTCTGACATGTATGTCTGCCTAAAATGTCCAAAAAGGAAGGTCATTATATATATTAAATAATTTTGGAGAAAATATTTATAAATATTTTCCTAAGTATTGAAAAGGAGGGTTTTGGAAATATTTTAAGTATGAAATGATTGGTATAGAATTATTTTTCTAAGTGTTATAAGTTAAATTCAGAAATAATTCTGAAATATTTCTAAGTGTTGAAATGGTTTGAAATATCTAGTTATGGATATAAGTATTTGGAATTGTTTTAAGTATTGAAATGTTGGAAGAGATTTGAATATATTTATATATATCTATGTAAAGATTTTCAAAATAAATGTTTTGAAAGATTTATAATATGGGCCCAATGGCTGTTTATGTACGTAATTTGATAGTTAAATAACCGACTATTAAATCTGGCCAAATTCGTTAATCGTTTCGAAGAGACTAGGATCGAATTTAATTATCTGAAAACCACTTCGGTCTAATTTGTGCATTACAAATTATGATACCTTAAAAATAATGGAGATGGTGATCTTGAAGGAGATTCCGTTTGTTCAGACCCAGAAAACTTGTATGGATGAATGCTATCATTGCATCGTTGCTTGGAAGTCAAGTTAATATTCCAAGTACAAATACTATTCTTAAGGTAATATGTAGCCATATGCAGTTAATGCCCCGCTATAACCCTGCTATATCTCATAGTAAATTTCTAGCGTTATGATTTTTTCATATAGCCCCAAATATTGTCTTTTCGTTTTAAGCCTCACTATTTCCGCTATATCTCATTATTCCTGTTATATTCCCCTATTTCTGCTATACCTTCTTTAAAAAATGAATTGAAAAATGATATTTATGCATTATAAAATTATGAAATTAATTTATTTAATTGAATTTTTAATATATTTTCAAAAATGAAAATTCTCTAATATTCTACTAAATTTAATTATGTTATACAACAGTTTTATGTTTATTTATAATATATTCATACATGTTTTTATTTAAAATTGTTTATGTATTAATTATATTCACTTGAATGTTAATTTTTCATTTAATTACCATTTATATATTTGTAAAAATATTAAGTACGAGTTTTATACGCTATTTTTAAGTCATCCGTTATATCCCGCTATATCCTCGCTGTATCCCCGCTATGACTTTTTGCACCTCCGCCGCATTTAATCTGCCGAACGCTTTAACTACACAGTCATAGCCTCAAGCCTCATCAACTGGGAATGACAAAAACATGGTAGATGCAGCAAGGCTATGTGGGTCGTTCCCATTAGGATATGATTATCACTCATCTAGAGTAGAGATTTATCATCACCTTCGTCTGTATGCGTTTCGGGGCCCATTAATGTTGATCATATTCGGTACTATCCGGTAAGGGGTAGGCCAATCTTGTGTTGGTAGGGATCGATAGGTTCGATCTCAATATAGTTTTCTAGAGGTGTACTTTGGCGAGCGGTACCCCGGTAGCCCTGTCATTGTATGTAATCCAATATCCACTACGAGCCTGCACGGTTTTAGTTGTATGCCAAATATGCTTAAACATGAGACACAAGCATTTCAGCTATTTTATAGTTTATTTTCTACAGGCACTATTATAATATCAGATGATTTTGATATAAAAAGGTTTTGGTTATCGTAAGGTATAATCGTATTTATGTGTGGAGCGATCTTATGAGATACCTTTGTTTTCTGAAGGATTTTGATAACATTTTTAATTCAAATTGAGTGTGTTTTCCCACGCTAGTTTTCCAGACTGACTCGAGTGTTATTTTATTATAATACTCGGGCTAGATAGAGTATTAAAATTTCAGGTTAGGATGCTATGGGGATTAGGAGACGAGCTGGAGGAGTCAGGCGTATTTCACGTACTTGATTATATTCTGCTATGTGAGTCATGCTATATATTTGGTATTTGTGAGGACAAGTTATTATAACTGTTTAGATTGATTGTTTATTATTGTACTCTGATGATTGTGTGTGTATCAATAGCTACAGATTTCTTTTGTGTAAAATCCGCAATTATTTATTATATATTGTTCTATTGCGATTGTGAGATTCTATGTTGTGACGACCCGAATTTTCGTGTTTGAAAATCGACACCCATACTTCACTCGTACTCGAATGCCGCAGTTTCAAACGTACAATCTGATTCGCCGGAGCTTATAACACATTAAGTACAACAACATAGTGGAAGAAATGAATATTATATATCATTGATATACAACATTCGATACAAGAATGATACAATATTTGTTACAACAAGATACAACGGATCCAAAAATATCAGAGCAGAATATAGCAGAGTATGACACAGTGGAAAGAAATTTCCAACTTGATCTCCAAGAGAGAAAGGAACTCCAATATCAGCAATCTCCATCTCCAAAGCACCAATCCAGAAATAGCTTGAACTCCCAATCAAGTTGTACTAAGCAAGGTCAGTCGTCCAAAGACTGAAGAAGATTTCCAAAGAATGAAGGCTACTTAATCTACTCCTACTATTTGATTATCTGAAAAACCCAACTCTAGACTGCCTGTGTGGAAAATTGTGGGCACCCGGAGTTTAGAAAGGGAACAATAAACTTTGGGTCAGTCATGGGACTGGTATGAGCAAATAAAAATAGTTTTATTTTGAGAAAAAAACAAAAGAATTTAAAACATTGAAATCCGCAATGCTTTTTGGAAAATGAAACTACCATAAGGCCTCCCACCGCACACACCATGCAAACGCAGAATTGGAGGAGATTTTTCCTTATGATTGTCAAAAGTGATTGATACGCGAAAACCATTTGATGTTATTATTAGTGCATAGTGGAAAACATTTCGAAAGTATAATATTAATCTTAGCCAGCATGCAACATTTCATCGTATGCCTACTATAGCAACCATGTTCAATAGCAGGTTACTGCCACATTCCATGGCAGGTTATACAACTAAAACCGTACATGGCGCGTATTGTTTCTTTGGATTATCCAACAAATGGTCAGGCTAAGGAACTTCCCATTGCCACATGGGTACGCCTCTAGAGGGACGCCCCGAGAACCTACCCGGCTCTCCACTAACACAGGGCCGGTGTACTCCCTTCCCGGGAGTAACACCTAAGATATGCCATCCCCGGTGTTTGGGACCTTTATCCGAGAGCCCTGAACACCAACAACCACAAAGCAATGTATTTGCAGTAACCACATAGGTTAAATATCTCGGCTCCATGCCATGATACCACCCTTTTGCAGAAGGAATAGACATACCCTAGGGGCGCAACCCCTGCAACCTTACCGCATCTTTCCTGTTTCGACCATTTCCGGGAAGTGACGTCCGATGATGTCTCGTCCACAAAGCTACGCTTTTCACAAAAGCCATGCTTTGATCAACAAATGATCACCGGCACTTCATATACCACATTACCAAATTGGGAATGTATCACTAGTAACCATCAACTACATTGCCTCTGAGCTTGCACGTCTCAGAGTAGGGTGTTAAGCTAAGAGAATAAATCTCTGCCCCCAAACAGAAATGTATTTGATAGAAACCGGGTTTACATCTCAAAGTGTAATGTCAGACACACATCCATACAAGTCTATTCCGGGTTCGAACAGAACCGAAGGCACTTCCGAAGAAGCCCTTGCAATTCGGGTATTCACAATCCCGATCGGACTCCCCATCACATATGGAGATCTCTATACCAGCGCGACTCAGTGCAGAGACAATCGACGGTTTATCCTTTCGTTCTCAAAAATACCCGGTCTTCACCACCGGTCTTCAAATGCTATCGATAACATCGTACCATTATTCGAAATGGGTTATATGACACAAGGTCCTCTCCCGGCTAAACCGAATAATGAGCGCATTATTTAAAACATATGGATATTGGGATTTCAGTTAAGTCACAACTTAAAACCCAAAACTTTCTTCTCAAATGGTTTAAACAAATTACCATTTACACATCTTTAAACAAAAAGATTCACTTCACAAAGTTCACCAATATTTCACAAAGATTCATTCACAGCTCTTCAAAACAATTCCATTTCAAATTGGATTAACTCTTCCAATTGTTATACCGACGATTCAATTTATAGCTTTCAAAACTACTTCCAAAGATCCATTTATAACTTTCAAAGCAATTCCCATTTCAAATATAAAAGATACACCATTTAAAATCCTTTTCGGTTTCAAAACAAAGTTTAACAATCTTTCACAAAGGTTCATTCATAGCTTTCAAAAACAATTCACAATTTGGTTTCAAACTTGAAATCTTTCAATAAAAATTGGAAATCCTTTCTTTATATGAAAGCTATTATTATTTGAAAACAAATAGTTTCGTTTTGGAAAAATCCAATTATATTTGCACGAGTTAAAGCCCGTAAGTTAAATTCAAATTCCCAATTCAATACCTTTAAAATGGTTTAACCTATGTATAACTTGTATAACATCTTTAAAGCATAGTTTCCAAACATAGAATTCAATTTCAAATTTTTAATTCAAATTTAAATCAAATTATTTAAATTTCAAAACTTTATTAAGTTATTCAAAATAACTTTTATCTTCTAACTCCTTTTTCAAAAGCTTTCAATTCCATTTCCAAAACTATTTTGGATTCAAATATTCAATCTTTAAAATTATTAAAAATCTTTGACTTAACCAATTTTCTTGTCCATATTTGTGTGTGTAAGGTGTAGTCCAGGGATTTTACCCAATAGTGCAACATCATCAATCATCACAGATTCAAGCATATCAATATCGATAAGCGATATAATCCTATAACGCTTATCTTCTATACACAGATCCATGGATAATATAATTTACATTCATCACAGATAATAAATAAATTGCATTCATCACAACTTGAATTAAAACAATTCACATCACAAAGCATCACACAGTAGAGATATCAGATGACTTACATCATTCAATAAAATATAGTCGTCCATAAGTAAGATAAATTAATGGTCTGGATAATTAAAACCAGACTAATCACTAATCCAGGTTGAGTAACATTACTTAATTATAATTTATGTAAATTAATTATCCTTTAATTATTAATTAATTAACCTTTAATTAATAATCTAATCATTCTTTAATCATTAGATAATTAGCCTTTAATTATTTAATTATCCTTTAAACAAATTTTCCATAATTAGTAAATTAATTAATCTTTACCATTAAATTAATTATACTAAATTAATTACAATAATTAATTAACCTTAAGTTAATTACATAATTAATTAATCCTTAATTAACTACCATGTAATTAATAAAATTACAATAAGTGATTATCCTTAATACTTAATCAACTTTAATCATTAAATAATTATTTTTAAATTAAGTAATTATCTTTAAGTAAATCATATTAATTAATTAATCACCTTACTAAATAAATATATAATCCCTTTAATTACATTGAGTGATTATCCTTTTAAATTACTTTCATTAAGTAATTATCATCTAATTACATTTATTTAGTAATAATCTCGAATCACTTAAGTCTTCAATTAATTAAAAGATAATCCATTTGTCTTAAGAAATTATCATTAACATCTTTATTTAATAAACCTTAAAATTAATTAAATAAATGAGTTTAGATTTTTCAAGTTAGTTAACAATTAAAACACTTCTTCTTAATTACTTTCTTTAATATTATTGAGTTTATTTATAATAAACTATAAAATAAAGTTATACGTATATTAACATTTTCAGACTTGGTTAATTAGAAATAATTTTAATAAAAAAAACCCTGTTAACCAATTTAAAACTTGGATAACATTTAATATTTACCAAAGAATTGGTTTGTAACAAAATTGTTTCAATAAAACTTGATTTTTCTTTAAGGTTTAAAACTGTTTTAACACCAAATCAATAGCCCCGAGCCAATTCTCGTTTTTCCCAAGCCTGACCCCGAGTTAACTCACGTCCATTTCACTTCGAGTATTTTCACGAATTTCTCGAGTTTTCCCCGAGTTACTTCTCATCTTCCCCAAACCACAATCAACTGATACTACTGATATCCTATGTTAGTGCATAGGTGAACTTGAACTGGAATTGGTTTCCTGATTGATCTGCTACATTTGCTTTGATGGGCATGAATTGATCTTAGTTTTGATCTTCTTGTTGAATTATCTTGATTCAGGTTCGAGCTTGAAGTTGCTGAAGTTGTTTTGAATTCTTGTTTCTCAGGCTTGAAATTGTTTTCTTTCGTTTTAAATTTCCAGGCTTTGATTTAAATCTCTGGCTATGATCTGATTTCCAAATTTTTTGATTTTCGAACTGATCTGTTTTCTAGATCTTAAATTTTTTTCATATGTTAACATATGCCTTAGTTTTAAAATGTTTATATCTTCTTACATTACACTAAAACTTTACAAATGTTAATGCCATGTCTTTTTATGTTGAAACCCTTAATTAGATTTATCTTTATATAGTTTTTTATTTTTAAATGTTTTTAAACCTTTTATAAATTTAAACAATTATACTTAGTTATGCTTTAAACATTTTCTATTATTAATATTTGTATAACTTTTAAAGAAAAAAATGATTTTTAATAACCAAATTATACTTTAACAATTAAACGCACATATGTATGTTAAACAACATAAAATTTAGCTTTTAGAAATTCATTATATAAATTTTAAATCATAGACTTTTCAAATCCTGTTTATTTTCCAAGATATTTTATTTGGAATTTCAAATGCAAGATTCTATTTACAATCAATATAGAATAAACACATATTTTATTTATTTGGAAAAATTTATATTTAAATTACCAATTTAAATTTGGCTAAAAACCGGGATCGTTACAGATTCCCCCTTAAGAAAATTTTGTCCTCAAAATTTACTAGGGAGACAACAAAGAACAGATAGATACACAAAGATAGAGAAACAGTTTTGTAGATCAAACTGAATATCTATTCTGCATTTTGCTTACCAAATCAGAATATCACCAATAGTTATCAGAACAAACTCATTCAATACTTCACAAGATATTTGGGTCACGAGATCTACGAATATGCAGGGCACTGGTTAGTTCGAAGGATAACTAACCGTTCGTAGAATATATCGAGGCCCAAACAATAGATATATGGATTTAATCTTCCATAATTTTCAAACACTTGATATAAACTCCAAACTCAGGTCGGAGTATCTCAAAGTATATATAACTTATCCCTCTTCGGACTTGGATCCACACAAGAAATTACAATAGAATTTCAAATTTGGTTTTAACAAATATCGTTTTATCGATACAATTCAAATTTAACTTCATATTTCATAACCAATTTATTCCCATAAGATTTTAATTTCGTTAAAGTGAAAAACAAGAAGATTGATAAGAAACCGATGAAGTTATGAAGTAAGGATTTTCTACAACTGTTCGTAGGGCCATCATCACACCAAATTTTTTTTCTTCGAGCTGCCACGAATCAATTAGAGAATTGAATTTGGATCAAAAAAGATTGAGGAGAAAAGTTGTTCCCGTTGTTGTAGGGTATTGACCATTTGCAGTGGTACTTCCCTATCCCCTATCTCGTACTCTTCTTGCACTCATACTTACTATGAGTGGATAGCAAGAGAATTTACCGAGGCACACGTACGAATATCTTAGGGATATACTCATTCTAGGTTATACTTCACCCTATCTGTAATGAGCTACCTAATATGTTATGCTCCAAAAGCTAAAGTTCAACCTTTAGCTCTGATACCAAATGTGACGACCCGGATTCTCGCGTTCGAAAATCGACACCCGTACTTCACTCGTACTAGAATGCCATAGATTCAAATGTTCAATCCGATTCGCCGAAGCTTATAACACATAAGTACGACAACACATCGAAAGAAATTAATAATATATATCATTGATATACAACATTCGATACAAGAATGATACAATATCTATTACAACAAGATACAACAGATCCAAAAATATCAGAGCAGAATATAGCAGAGTATGACACAGCCGAAAGAAATTTCCAACTTGATCTCCAAAAAAGAAAGGAACTCCAATCTCAACAATCTCCATCTCCAAAGCACCAATCCAGAAATAGCTCGAACTCCCAATCAAGTTGTATTAAGCAAGGTCAGTCATCCAAAGACTGAAGAAGATTTCCAAAGACTGAAGGCTACTGAATCTACTCCTACTATTTGATTATCTGAAAAATCCAACTCTAGACTGCCCGTGTGGAAAATTATGGGCACCCAGAGTTTAGGAAGGGAAAAATAAACTTCGGGCAAGTCATGGGACTTGTATGAGCAAACAAAAACAGTTTTATTTTTAAAAGAAACAACAAAAGAATTTAAAACATTGAAATCCGTAATGTTTTTTGAAAAATGAAACTACCATAACACCTCCCACCGCACTCACCATGCAAACGCAGAATTAGAGGAGATTTCTCCTTTTGATAGTCAAAAATGCTTGATACGTGAAAACCATTTGATATTATTATTAGTGCATAGTGGAAAACATTTCGAAAGTATAATATTAATCTTAGCCAGCATACAACATTTCGTTGTATGCCTATTATAGCTACCATGTTCAATAGCAGGTTACTACCACATTCCATGGCAGGTTATACAACTAAAACCGTACAGGGCGCGTATTGTTTCTTTGGATTTCCAACAAATGGTCAGGCCAAGGAACTTCCCATTGCCGCATGGGTATGCCTCTAGAGGGATGCCTCGAGAACCTACTCGGCTCTCTTCCAACACAAGGCCGGTGTACTCCCTTCTCGAGAGTAACACATAAGATATGCCATCCCCGATCGTTTACGACCTTTATCCGAGAGCTCTCAACGCCAACAACCACAAAGCAATGTATTTGCAGTAACCACATAGGTTAAATATTTGCGCTCCATACCACGATACCACTCTTTTCCAAAAGGAATGGACATACCCTAGGGGCGCGACCCCCGCAACCTTGCCGCATCTTTCCTGTTTCGACCATTTTCGGGGAGTGAGGTCCGGTGAGGTCTCGTCCATAAAGCTACGCTTTTCACAAAAGCCATTCTTTGATCAAAAAATGATCAGCAGCACTTCGTATGCCACATTACCAAATTGGGAATGTATCACTAGTAACCATCAACTACATAACCTCTGAGCTCGTACGTCTCAGAGAAGGGTGTTAAGCTAAGAGAATAAATCTCCGCCACCAAACAGAAATGTATTTGATTGAAATCGGTTTTACATCTCAAAGTGTAATGTCAAACACACATCCATACAAGTCTGTTCCGGGTTCGAACAGAACCGAAGGCACTTCCGAAGAAGCCCTTGCAATCCGGGTATTCACAATCCCGATCGAACTCCCCATCACATATGGAGATCTCTATACATGCGCGACTCAGTGCAGAGACAATCGATGGGTTATCCTTTTGTTCTCGAAAATACCCAATCTTCACCACCGGTCTTTAAATGCTATCTATAACGTCGCATCATTATTCGAAATAGGTTATATGACACAAGGTCCTCTCTCGGTTAAACCGAATAATGAGCGCAATATTTAAACATATGGATATTGGGATTTCAGTTAAGTCACAACTTAAAACCCAAAACTTTCTTCTCAAATGATTTAAATAAATTACCATTTACACATATTTAAACAAAAAGATCCACTTCACAAAGTTCACCAATATTTCACAAAGATTCATTCAAAGCTTTTCAAAACCATTTCATTTCAATTTGGATTAACTCTTCCAATTGTTATACCGACGATTAAATTAATATCTTTCAAAACTACTTCCAAAGATCCATTTATAACTTTCAAAGCAATTCCCATTTCAAATATAAAAGATACACCATTCAAAATCCTTTTCGATTTCAAAATAAAGTTTAACAATCTTTCACAAAGGTTCATTCATAGCTTTCAAAAACAATTCACAATTTCATTTCAAACTTGAAATATTTAGATACAAATTGGAAATCCTTTCTTTATATGAAATCTATTATTATTTGAAAACAAAAAGTTTTCGTTTCGGAAAAATCCAATTGTATTTGCACGAGTTAAAGCCCTTGAGTTAAATTCAAATTCCCAAATCAATACCGTTAAAATGATTTAACCCATATATAACTTGTATAGCATCTTTAAACCATAGTTTCCAAACATAGAATTCAATTACAAATTTTGAATCCAAATTCAAATCAAATTATTTAAATTTCAAAACTTTATTAAGTTATTCAAAATAATTTTTATCTTCTAACTCCTTTTTCAAAAGCTTTCAATTCCATTTCCAAAACTATTTTAGATTCAAAAATTCAATCTTTAAAATTATTAAAAATATGTGACTTAACAAATTTCCTTATGTAATCCATATTTGTGTGTGTAAGGTGTAGTCCAGGGGTTTTACCCAATAGTGCAACATCATCAATCATCACAGATTCAAGCATATCAATATCGATAAGCGGTATAATCCTATACCGCTTATCTTCCATACACAGATCCACATAAAATATAATTTACATTCATCACAGATAATAAATAAATTACATTCATCACAGCATGAATTAAAACAATTCACATTACAAAGCATCACACGGTAGAGATATCAGACGATTTACATCATTCAATAGAATATAGTCATCCATAAGTAAAAATAAATTAATTGTCTGTCAAATTGAAACCAGACTAATCACTAATTCAGGTTGAGTAACATTAGTTAATTATAATTAATGTAAATTATTTATCCTATAATTATTAATTAATTAACCTTTAATTAATAATCTAATCATTCTTTAATCATTTAATGATTAGCCTTTAATTCTTTAATTATCCTTTAAACGAATTTTCCTTAATTAATAAATTAATTAATCTTTACCATTAGATTAATTATCCTAAATTAATTGCAATAATTATTTAACCTTAAGTTAATTACATAATTAATTAATCCTTAATTAATTACCATTTAATTAATAAAATTACAATAAGTGATTATCCTAAGTCACTTAATCAACTTTAATCATTAAATAATTATTTTTAAATTAAGTAATTATCTTTAAGTAAATCATATTAATTAATTAATCACCTTACTAAATAAATAATTAATCCCTTTAATTACATTGAGTGATTATCCTTTTAAATTACTTTCATTAAGTAATTATCATCCAATTACATTTATTTAGTAATAATCTCGAATCACTTAAGTCTTCAATTAATTAAAAGATAATCCATTTGTCTTAACAAATTATAATTAACATCTTTATTTAATAAACCTTAAAATTAATTAAATAAATGAGTTTAGATTTTTCAAGTTAGTTAACAATTAAAACACTTCTTCTTAATTACTTTCTTTAATATTATTGAGTTTATTTATAATAAACTATAAAATAAAGTTATACGTATCTTAACATTTTCAAACTTGGTTAATTAGAAATAATTTTATTAAAAAAACCCCTGTTAACCAATTTAAAACTTGGATAACATTTAATATTTACAAAAGAATTGGTTTGTAACAAAATTGTTTCAATAAAACTTGATTTTTCTTTAAGGTTTAAAACTAGATTAACACCAAATCAATAACCCCGAGCCAATTCTCGTTTTTCCCAAGCCTGACCTCGAGTTAACTCACGTCCATTTCACTTTAAGTATTTTCACGAATTTCTCGAGTTTGCCCCGAGTTAGTTTTCGTCTTCCCCAAACCACAATCAACAGATATGACCGATATCCTATGTTAGTGCACAGGTGAACTTGCCGTCTCCGATCAATGCTGCAACTTCCTAAGCATCATCGACGACCGACTCAATCAACTCAAACACCCAGATTTTTAAAATCGACCATAAATCGAATTCGAACAAAATTTCGACGCTATCAGGAAATTTCCCGATCAACAATTCCTTCACCGACGACACGAACGACCATCAGAGGCCATGCAAGCTTGACCAAAGCTCTGCCACTAACCCACGAACCTTCTCCCCTTGGTCCAATCTCCTGAAACATCTCGACGACGACGCGATTTGCTCGAGAACGCCAGCACTCCAAACATGACCACAAACCCTACTTTCACATCATGACATCTCTATGGTCATCAAAAAAATATGTGACCATTTTTCCTTCAGGCTACAACACTTCACCTTCCTTCAGATTCAAACTCGAGGCTCAGTTTCACTTTGATCATCGTGAATTGACTAATTTTGCAATTCCGTTCAACTAGCATTTTCTCACAATTTAATGATAAAAAATGTTTTTATTTTTATCTAAATTCACCATTTTACAATGCGATTCAGGTTATGAAATCCGAATTAAAATTAAAATGATTGATTTTTGTCAATTCCAAAAGTTTCACTGTAGATTTCAAGTTTCCAGTTGATTACTTATGAAATTTTCTTGAAACTATTTTTTTTAAAATAAGGTTATACTCTTACCATCATTTTTTATTCAAAGATCAAAGTCAAATATTTATTTATTTGGGTAATATGAAATTTTGAGAAAGGTTTAAGAACCTGTTATATTATACATGTACACAGACCTGTATATACACATATAACTCTATATATTCACATGCAACACTTTATCATTCACATAAACCAATTTCAATTCATCATCATCATAAGAATGCAAGCAACAATATATAACTAGATTAAGGGTTGAACATTTGCTCACCTGTACTTGGAACAGAGGGGAACAGAGAATGGTTTCTTGATTGATCTGCTACATTTGCTTTGATGGGCATGAGTTGATCTTAGTTTTGATCTTCTTGTTGAATTATCTTGATTCAGGTTCGAGCTTGAAGTTGTTTTGAATTCTTGTTTCTCAGGCTTGAAATTGTTTGCTTTGGTTTTAAATTTCCAGGCTTTGATTTAAATCTCTGGCTTTGATCCGATTTCCAAATTTTTTTGATTTTTGAACTAATCTGTTTTCCAAATCTTAGATTGAAGATAGATTTGAATTTTTTGGTTTCAGATTTTAGATTTGAAGAATGTTTTTCTCAGGTCTGAGAAGTTCATGTTTTCAAAATTTTGATTCAAAGAAAACAATCTCCTTGCCACTTGTTTAATTAGGCTAACACTTGTCTATACATAATCTCTTTTATTTACAAATGTCACACATGAACTAAATTATGTATATATCCTTAATCAAATTATTTTTGTAAATTTTATTTTAACCCTTTATGCAAAAATTTTTTTCATATGTTAACATATGCCTTTATTTTGAAATGTTTATATCTTCTTATATTACATTAAAACTTTACAAATGTCAATGCCATGTCTTTTTATGTTGAAACCCTTAATTAGATTTATATTTTTATAGTTCTTATATTTTTAAATGTTTCTAAACCTTTTATAAATTTAAACAAATTATAATTAGTTATGTTTTAAACATTTTCTATTATTAATATTTGTATAAATTTTAAAGAAAAAAATGATTTTTAATAACCAAATTATACTTTAGCAATTAAACGCACATATGTATGTTAAACAACATAAAATTTAGCTTTCAGAAATTCATTATATAAATTTTAAATCATAGACTTTTCAAATCTTGTTTATTTTCCAAGATATTTTATTTGGAATTTCAAATCCAAAATTCTATTTACAATCAACATAGAATAAACACATATTTTATTTATTTGGAAAAAATTATATTTAAATTACCAATTTAAATTTGGCAAAAAACCGGGATCGTTACAAATTCCCCCCTTAAGAAAATTTTGTCCTCGAAATTTGCTAGAGGGACAACAAAGAACAGATAGATACACAAAGATAGAGAAACAGTTTTCCAGATCAAACTGAATATCTATTCTGCATTTGGCTTACCAAATCAGAATATCACCAATAATTATGAGAACAAACTCATTCAATACTTCACAAGATACTTGGGTCACGAGATCTACGAATATGCAGGGCACTGGTTGGTTCGAAGAATAACTAACCGTTCGTAGAATATATCGAGACCCAAACAATAGATATATGGATTTAATCTTCCATAATTTTCAAACACTAGATATAAACTCAGGTCGGAGTATCTCAAAGTATACATAAGTTTTCCCTCTTCGGACTTGTATCCACACAAGAAATTACAATAGAATTTCAAATTTGGTTTTAACCGATATCGTTTTATCGATACAATTCAAATTTAACTTCATATTTCATTAACCAATTTATTCCCATAAAATTTTAATTTCGTTAAAGTTAAAAACAAGAAGATTGATAAGAAACCGATGAAGATATGAAGTAAGGATTTTCTACAACTGTTCGTCGAGCCACCATCGCACCAATTTTTTTTTTCTTCAAGCTGCCATGAAGCAATTAGAGAATTGAAATTGGATCAAAGAAGATTGAGGAGAAAAGTTGTTCCCGTTGTTGTAGGGTATTGACCATTTGTAGTGGTACTTCACTATCCCCTATCTCGTCCTCTTCTTGCACTCATACTTACTATCAGTGGATAGCAAGAAAATTTATTGAGGCACACGAACGGATATCTTAGGGATATACTCATTCTAGGATGTACTTCACCCTGTCTCTAATGAGCTACCTAATGTGTTATACTCCAAAAGCTAAATTTCAACCTTTAGCTCTGATACCAAATGACCCGGATTTTCGCGTTCGAAAATCGACACCCGTACTTTACTCGTACTAGAATGCCGCAGATTCAAACGTTCAATCCGATTCGACGGAGCTTATAACACATAAGTGCGACAACACAGCGGAAGAAATGAATAATACATATCATTGATATACAACATTAGATACAAGAATGATACAATATCTATTACAACAAGACACAACAGATCCAAAAATATCAGAACAGAATATAGCAGAGTATGACACAGCCGAAAGAAATTTACAACATGATCTCCAAGAGAGAAAGGAACTCCAATATCAGCAATCTCCATCTCCAAAGCACCAATCCAGAAATAGCTCGAAGTCCCAATCAAGTTGTACTAAGCAAGGTCAGTCATCCAAAGACTGAAGAAGATTTCCAGAGACTGAAGGCTAATGAATCTACTCCTACTATTTGATTATTTGAAAAACCCAACTCTAGGCTACCTGTGTGGAAAATTGTGGGCACCCAGAGTTTGGGAAGGGAACAGTAAACTCCGGGCAAGTCATGGGACTTGTATGAGAAAACAAAACAGTTTTATTTTTAAAAGAAACAACAAAAGAATTTAAAACATTGAAATCCGCATTGGTTTTTGGAAAATGAAACTACCATAACGCCTCCCACCGCACACACCATGCAAACGCAGAATTGGAGGGGATTTCTCCTTTTGATAGTAAAAAATGCTTGATACGCGAAAACCATTTGATATTATTATAGTGCATAGTGGAAAAAATTTCGAAAGTATAACATTAATCTTAGCCAGCATACAACATTTCGTCGTATGCCTACAATAGCTACCACGTTCAATAGCAGGTTACTGCCACATTCCATGGCAGGTTATACAACTAAAACCGTACAGGGCGCGTATTGTTTCTTTGGACTTTTCACCAAATGGTCAGGCCAACGAACTTCCCATTGCCACATAGGTACGCCTCCGGAGGGACGCCCCGAAAACCTACCCGGCTCTCTGCCAACATAAGGCCGGTGTACTCCCTTCCCGAGAGTAACACCTAAGACATGCCATCCCCAGTCATTTGCGACCTTTATCCGAGAGCTCTCAACACGAACAACCACAAAGCAATGTATTTGCAGTAACCACATAGGTTAAATATTTGGGCTCCATACCATGATACCACCCTTTTCCAGAAGGAATGGACATACCCTAGGGGCGCGACCCCCGCAACATTGCCGCATCTTTCCTGTTTCAACCATTTTCGGGGAGTGAGGTCCGATGAGGTGTCGTCCACAAAGCTACGCTTTTCACAAAAGCCATGCTTTGATCAAAAAATGATCAGCAGCACTTTGTATGCCACATTACCAAATTGGGAATGTATCACTAGTAACCATCAACTACATAACCTCTGAGCTCGTACGTCTCAGAGAAGGGTGTTAAGCTAAAAGAATAAATCTCCACCACCAAACAGAAATGTATTTGATAGAAACCATTTTTACATCTCAAAGTGTAATGTGATACACACGTCCATACAAGTCTGTTCCGGGTTCGAATAGAACCGAAGGCACTTCCGAAGAAGCCCTTGCAATCCGGGTATTCAACAATCTCGATCGGACTCCCCATCAAATATGGAGATCTCTATACCGGCGCGACTCAGTACAGAGACAATCGACGGGTTATCCTTTCGCTCTCGAAAATAACTGATCTTCATCACCGGTCTTCAAATGCTATCCATAACATCATATCATTATTCGAAATAGGTTATTTGACACAAGGTCCTCTCCCGGTTAAACCGAATAATGAGCGCAATATTTAAACATATGGATATTGGGATTTCAGTTAAGTCACAACTTAAAACCCAAAAATTTCTTCTCAAATGGTTTAAAAAATTACCATTTACACATCTTTAAACAAAAAGATTCACTTCACAAAGTTCACCAATATTTCACAAAGATTCATTCACAGCTTTTCAAAACAATTCCATTTCAAATTGGATTAACTCTTCCAATTGTTATACCGACGATTCAATTTATAGCTTTCAAAACTACTTCCAAAGATCCATTTATAACTTTCAAAGCAATTCCCATTTCAAATATAAAAGATACACCATTTAAAATCCTTTTCGGTTTCAAAACAAAGTTTAACAATCTTTCACAAAGGTTCATTCATAGCTTTCAAAAACAATTCGCAATTTCATTTCAAACTTGAAATCTTTCGATACAAATTGGAAATCCTTTCTTTATTTGAAAGCTATTATTATTTGAAAACAAATAGTTTTCATTTCGGAAAAATCCAATTATATTTGCATGAGTTAAAGCCCTTGAGTTAAATTTAAATTTCCAAATCAATACCTTTAAAATGGTTTAACCCATATATAACTTGTATGACATCTTTAAACCATAGTTTCCAAACATAGAATTCAATTTCAAATTTTGAATCCAAATTTAAATCAAATTATTTAAATTTCAAAACTTTATTAAGTTATTCAAAATAACTTTTATCTTCTAACTCCTTTTTCAAAAGCTTTCAATTCCATTTCCAAAACTATTTTAGATTCAAAAATTCAATCTTTAAAATTATTAAAAATATGCGACTTAACCAATTTCCTTGTGAAATCCATATTTGTGTGTGTAAGGTGTAGTCCAGGGGTTTTACCTAATAGTGCAACATCATCAATCATCACAGGTTCAAGCATATCGATATCGATAAGCGGTATAATCCTATACCGCTTATCTTCCATACACAGATCTACAGATAATATAATTTACATTCATCACAGATAATAAATAAATTACATTCATCACAGCTTGAATTAAAACAATTCACATCACATCACACAGTAGAGATATCAGACGATTTACAACATTCAATAGAATATAGTCATCCATAAGTAAGATAAATTAATTGTCTGGTTAATTGAAATCAGACTAATCACTAATCCAGGTTGAGTAACATTAGTTAATTATAATTTATGTAAATTAATTATCCTTTAATTATTAATTAATTAACCTTTAATTAATAATCTAATCATTATTTAATCATTAAATGATTAGCCTTTAATTATTTAATTATCCTTTAAACAAATTTTCCTTAATTAATAAATTAATTAATCTTTACCATTAGATTAGTTATCCTAAATTAATTGCAATAATTAATTAACCTTAAGTTAATTACATAATTAATTAATCCTTAATTAATTACCATTTAATTAATAAAATTACAATAAGTGATTATCCTTAGTCACTTAATCAACTTTAATCATTAAATAATTATTTTTAAATTAAGTAATTATCTTTAAGTAAATCATATTAATTAATTAATCACCTTACTAAATAAATAATTAACCCCTTTAATTACATTGAGTAATTATCCTTTTAAATTACTTTCATTAAGTAATTATCATCTAATTACATTTATTTAGTAATAATCTCGAATCACTTAAGACTTCAATTAATTAAAAGACAATCCATTGTCTTAACAAATTATCATTAACAATCTTTATTTAATAAACCTTAAAATTAATTAAATGAGTTTACATTTTTCAAGTTAGTTAATAATTAAAACACTTCTTCTTAATTACTTTCTTTAATATTATTTAGTTTATTTATAATAAACTTTAAAATAAAGTTATACGTATCTTAACATTTTCAAACTTGGTTAATTAGAAATAATTTTATTAAAAAAACCCTGTTAACCAATTTAAAACTTGGATAACATTTAATATTTACAAAAGAATTGGTCTGTAACAAAATTGTTTCAATAAAACTTGATTTTTGTTTAAGGTTTAAAAATGTTTTAACACGAAATAAATAACCCCGAGCCAATTCTCGTTTTTCCCAAGCCTGACCCCGAGTTAACTCATGTCCATTTCACTTCGAGTATTTTCACAAATTTCTTGAGTTTGCCTCGAGTTACTTCTCGTCTTCCCCAAACCACAATCAACTGATATGACCGATATCCTATGTTAGTGCACATGTGAACTAGCTGTCTCCAATCAACGTTGCAACTTCCAAAGCATCATTGGCGACCAACTCAATCAATTCGAATGCCCAGATTTTTAAAATCGACCATAAATCAAATTCGAACAAAATTTCGATACTATTAGGAAATTTGTCGATCAACAATTCCTTCACCGATGACACGATCGACCATCAGTGGCCATGCAAGCTTGACCAAAGCTCTGCCACTCACCCACGAACCTTCTCCCCTTGGTCCGATCTCCTGAAACATGTCGACGACGATGCGATGTGCTCGAGAAGCCAGCTCTCCAAACATGACCACAAACCCTACTTTCGCATCGTGACATCTCTATGATCATTAAAAAAATATGTGACCATTTTTCCTTCAATCTACAACACTTCACCTTCCTTCAGATTCAAACTCGAGGCCCAGTTTCACTTTAATCATCAGGAATTGACCATTTTTGCAGTTCCGTTCAACTAGCATTTTCTCACAATTTAATAATAAAAAAATCTTGTAATTTTTATCTAAATTCACCATTTTACAATGCAATTCAGGTTATGAAATTCAAATTAAAAATTAAAATGATTGATTTTTGTCAATTCCAAAAGTTTCACTATAGATTTCAAGTTTCCAGTTGATTACTTAAGAAATTTTCTTGAAACTATTTTAAAAAAAATAAGGTTATACTCTTACCATCATTTTTTATTTAAAGATCAAAGTCAAATATTTATTTATATGGGTAATATGAAATTTTGAGACAGGTTTAAGAACCTGTTATATTATACATGTACACAGACCTGTATATACATATATAACTCAATATATTCACATGCAACACTTTATCATTCACATAAACCAATTTCAATTCATCATCATCACAAGAATGAAAGCAACAATATATAACTAGATTAAGGGTTGAACATTTGCTCACCTGTACTTGGAACAGAGGGGAACCGAGAAGTTTCTTTGAACTAGACATGGTTTCTTGATTGATCTGCTACATTTGCTTTGATGGGCATGAGTTGATCTTAGTTTTGATCTTCTTCTTGAAGACATCTTGATTCAGGTTCGAGCTTGAAGTTGCAGAAGTTGTTTTGAATTCTTGTTTCTCAGGCTTGAAATTGTTTGCTTTGGTTTTAAATTTCAAGGCTTTGATTTAAATCTCTGGCTTTGACCTGATTTCCAGATTTTTTTGATATTCGAACTGATCTGTTTTCCAAATCTTAGATTGAAGATAGATTTGAATTTTTTTGTTTCAGATTTTAGATTTGAAAAATGTTTTTCTTAGGTCTGAGAAGTTTATGTTTTCAAAATTTTGATTCAAAGAAAACAATCTCCTTGCCACTTGTTTAATTAGGCTAACACTTATATATACATAATCTCTTTTATTTACAAATTTCACACATGAACTAAATTATGTGTATATCCTTAATCAAATTACTTTTGTAAATTTTATTTTAACCCTTTATGCAAAAAAAATTCATATGTTAGCATATGCCTTTATTTTAAAATGTTTGTATCTTCTTATATATTTACATTAAAACTTTACGAATGTCAATGCCATGTCTTTTTATGTTAAAACCCTTAATTAGATTTATATTTATATAGTTCTTATATTTTTAAATGTTTTTAAAACTTTTATAAATTTAAACAAATTATACTTAGTTGTGTTTTAAACATTTTCTATTATTAATATTTGTATAACTTTTAAAGAAAAAAATGTTTTTTAATAACCAAATTATACTTTAACAATTAAACGCATATATGTATGTTAAAAAACATAAAATTTAGCTTTTAGAAATTCATTATATAAATTTTAAATCATAGACTTTTCAAATCCAGTTAATTTTCCAAGATATTTAATTTGGAATTTCAAATCCAAAACTCTATTTACAATCAATATAAAATAAATACATATTCTATTTATTTGGAAAAATTTATATGTAAATTACCAATTTAAATTTGGCTAAAACCCGGGATCGTTACATATGTGTTGTTTTGTTTTTTCTATCCCTTCTTTTTCACCCCCAACAATCGGTATTTTCGGCACGTGAATATACAACATGCTATGAAATGAACATGTTGATGTCGATTTTAGAGGGTCAAAAATTCCGAGTCGCTACGCTTGGTATCAGAGCGCAATGTTAAGCGAGAATCTTCACTTTGGTGGGGATTACTCATTAGACATAGGGTCAGTAGAACCCTAGAATGAGTTTGAGTGTATTATTGACGTGGGGACGTATTTGTTCATGAATATAAATTGTTTTATATTATGTTGACTTATCGATTGAGTGTTTATGAATACTAGTCAGTACGGTGTGGACAATTGTATCGATAGGGTTTTTTTTAAAATCTGAACGATTTAAATCGACATAGTATTGTTTTAAAGCGGGTGAATGAAATAATTTTACCCAAATTATATTTTGTTATAAAAGAAATAATTTTCTGAAATTATTATAGTATATTGATGTGTTTGGTTGTTATTATTATAATCAAAATAAGATTATAAATTAGAATGGTCATATATATATAACCAAATTAAATGGTATAAGTATGAATTATACAAATGAGTTAAAACTCAAATTTGATTCAAACCAGAATTTGGAAATTTAGATCCTGGAAATTTCGAAAATGTTTTCCAACTGTTTTGAAATAAGTAATGATAAATATTATTATGGAAATTTATTTGAATAGAAAATGTTTTTAAATGGATTTTAAGGTGATAAAAGCACTGAACTCACCTCAGTTGCTGGAAAATTGTTCTGGTGAAGACTGCAGATCATCATTACTCATTTTCGAGTTTCTAAGTGACCGATTGCTACCGAAGTAATTTGATATGGAGAATTCTGTTGTAAAAAAGCGTTGTTTTAGAAATTCCAAAGGGAATTTGTTTTTTTGAAATTTCTAAGGAAATGGTTTGATATACAAAAAGAGCTGTATATATTTATGATTTTAAAATGATTTGAAATAAAAACGGTGTTGGAATTCTGGAATATTCATTTAAATGTTATATGAAACTAAAGAAAAATAAGGTTTGAACTTATGAATTTAGAATAATATTAATAAGGAATGGAAGTGTGAAAAGTTGAAATTGGAATTTAATTTTAACTTAAGTTAAAAAGAATTGTATGAATTGGAACTTAACTTAAGCTAAATTAAATAAAAATCGATTTGGATTTGAAACAACATCGAATTAATTGAATATAAAAATTTGAGTTGTAAAATGATATATAACTATAAGTTATAATTTTGAATGGAATCAACTTAATTAAAGATTTATGAAAATATGGAAAAATAAGTAACTTATAAACAGGAAAAAAACGGAATGGTAAAAACAAAATAAAAATGGTTTGATATTTTGGGTGAAGAAATGGAAATCCGATTTTGAACTATAAAATCAAATGAACTCAAGCCAACCCAATTGAAGCGATTTTTGAAATAAAAATCGATTTTAAATTATAAATGGGAGTGAACTAATTAAATAAATATATTAGTTAATTGAATAATGAAATGGAATCGGATTTGATTTGTGGTAAGGTGAATTTGAATTCAAGTGAAAAAGAATTGGACTCGGTAAAATTAAATGGAATGGAATTTGATTGCAATGAAAATGAACTTAAGTATATAGTCGAAGTGTTTATATGATAACATATTAACTTAAGTTAATAAAAATATTTGAATGGAATTGAATTTAAGTCAAGGTAAATAAAGTGATTTTGGAAATGAAACTTAACTTAGTTAAGTAAATTAGAAGCAAACTAATTAGAGAATTAATTAGTGAATTGAGTGTTGGAAATAAGAATTGAGTTATAAATGGAATTCGACAAATATATTTTGAAATGTTATCGAATAAAATAGAAATGGTTTAAAATGGCGATGACTTAAATTATAAATTTCATTTGAGTTTAAAATGAATATGATTGGGAATATTGTTGATAAGAATGAAATTCAACTTAAGTAACTAATTTATGAGATGATTCATAGATAAACTGGCATGGATTGGATTGTCGTTGAATATAAAATTGAGAAAACAAAATTTTGCTAATAAATAGAAGTGGATTAATAAATTTGTGATAAATTGATTTAGAATCAATTTAAAATAGTTTGCAAGCTTAATTGGCTATTTTATTAAATGAATATCACCGAATTTCTATGGTACAATTTGTCGTTTGATGTAAACGAAAGTAAACAAAATTCGGTGAATCAATAGAAAGCGAATAAATTGATTTAGAATCAATTGGGAATGGATATGAATATATTGGGTATGAATATGAAATGAATACAAATGAATTGTTTATGAATCACTTGGAATTGAATAAAATGGTATATAAATCAATTGAAAGTAAATAATCGAATGGAAGATTACGATTTGAATTCAAGTAAATTGTATGCGAACCAATTATAATTTGAATACATGATATATGTATCAAATTGGAAGTAAATAATTTGATGTTGGAACCTTGTATTTGCATGTACATTCTAATATACATGTCGTAACGTATTTTATTTATAAAATGATTTATACATTCATGTATAACATGTTTGGTTTATGCAAATGGCATGTTTAACTAGTTAAATAATGAAATGTTATTAAATTTCATGTTTTTGGAACTTACGTGTTTTAATTGAGTAAGTACAGGTACAAGAAGACCATTTGGCTATATTTTGGGCTACGCAATTGCATATAAATTGAGCGAACTCGCTTAATAAGGTACATCACGAATTTAGCATGTGGAAAATAAAAATATTGTTATATATTGCATCTTCCAGCCATGAGGGCCGATGTATATCTTTTTACCATATCTGTCATATTACAAAAGGCTGTTCGTACAACGGAGACGCTGCAAAAAAAATTCTAGAAATTTAGGGTGTTAGAAAATTTTTGAAATTTTTGTTAACTAAAAAAAGTTGATTTTTGAATTGTAATTGAAATAAAGGGTTTTGAATTAGAAATGGAAACTATTTGTTCTAGTTGAAACTAAAAGATTTAGAAATGTGAAATATTAAGTTTTAACAGAGTGGATTATGAAAAGTAAATGGTTTGGAGCATTTTTCATACCTTCGCAATTTCGAGGACGAAATTCTTTTAAGGGAGAGAAATATAATGATCCGAATTTTACGTCATTTGATTTTTTATACATAAATGGTTTTAAATATTGATTTGGAATATAAATTGATTTGTGAATATGAAGATATTGCTTGAAATTATAGAATGAATTTATAATGATTTATCGTAATACGAAAATGGTGAATAATTGAAATTGAGTTGAATTTGAATTGAAATGATTTCTAATATTGATATAAATTCTAATTGAATTAGAATTGAGATAATAAGTTTTTAATACTGAAATTTCAAGTAATTTCATCGATTTTGAAAATCGTCGTTTCTATCAACGCGTTAAAATAGCGATTTGGGACACAGTCTTGGATTTTGACGAAACTAGTTTCATTCGATCCATAATAGTGTAATATTATCGTATTTCAATTTCCACGGTGTTTGGAGTTAGCATTTGGTCTTATGGGACAAGAACACATTGAAATTTATATCGAAAATTTAATATAATAATTGGGTTCAAAAAGTTATCTTCTCCATACGATCGAATTAGGTCTTGAAACTTGTTCCACTGTGTTCGGAATATGGGTATAACATTTAAAACACCATGCGGCATGCCTCAATAGGAATTCGAGATTTCCATACATATAATAGAGAAATGTTGAATATAAAATAAAAAAATGAAAAAGGGAAAGAGTGCAGCTGTAACGCCCCACCCCAAGACCCACCTTAGCAAAGAGAATTAACAAGTAATTCCATCTGCTAAAGCGGAGAATAGGGCTGGTTAAGAGCGACCATCTATAATTTTGTCTTAAACATCTACTGAATATGTCGATAAATGCAATATAAATTTTCTTTTCAACTAAAGTGGATCGACATACCCATTAGATGCTTAATCCAAAACTACAGGTGGCTAACGGATCTATCAGAACAAAATACAATAACTAAATGTAAAGCACATCACAGTACAGTAATCAACATCATATATATACTTATGCAGATACATGCTTATTATACTTTGTTCTGACCGTAGCTCTGATACCAAACTGTAACGCCCCACTACAAGACCCACCTTAGCAAAGAGAATTAACAAGTAATTCTGTCTGCTAAAGCGGAGAATAGGGCTGGTTAAGGGCGGCCATCTATAATTTTGTCTTAAACATCTACTGAATATGTCGATAAATGCAATATAATTTTTCTTTTCAACTAAAGTGGATCGACATACCCAGTAGATGCTTAATCCAAAACTACAGGTGGCTAACGGATCTATCAGAACAAAATACAATAAATAGATGTAAAGCACATCATAGTACAGTAATCAACATCATATATATACCTATACATTGATACATGTTTAGTACAATACAATATGAAAACAATAAAGGTGGTACTCGACCACACTATATACATCGAATCAAATATAACTACATCAGAGTATGCGAAAGAACAGAAACTACTCGAGAGAAATAAAAGCTTATATCCAACATCAACTTTAAACTAAGTCCAACAGATGATACCTGAAACAACTCGGTCTGACCCGAGTGAAAACACACAGGTCAGGCTAGCTAAAATTATCAGTTAAATAGAATAATCGATAAGGATAAGTAGGTGAGAGCTATGGTATCCTTTTTCTTAAAGGACGCTATGGCAGCCGACCTAGCCCATGTCCAGCCACCCTAAACTAGTCTTCGCCACCCTAATCGCTAAACACAGCCGCCTCCTCCCCATTTAAATTCGCATCTTTTTCTTCTTCAGAAAAATCGAAATCGATTCAAAAAAAAACAAATCTTGTTCGAAGATTTACGACACTTGGCAATCAATTAGGGAAGAGCGACTTGAGGTAAGGGCCGGCCGCATCAATTCAGCATGCGATATCGAGGCTATGATGCCATGACCTGGGCAGTGCGATCGATGGAGGCTAGTCGCATGCGATTGTTGGAGTAGAAGACGATTGAAGTAACGGACCTAGGGTAGAGGTCCGACCACGACAGATTTTGGCATTGTAGGCGTGCATACAGACTTGAAGAGGCATGGAGATGCTGAAGTGATTCAAGAGTAGGTGGAAGTTGATGGCTGGAGGTGATAGGAAGTTGTGCAGGCTGCTGCGAAGTAAATGTGTTGGCCGATGGAGTGGCTGCTGTTTCAATAAGGAGATGTCAGTGAACTTAGTGGTTTTGGTGGAGGGAAGATCTCATACTTTGTCGTGAGAGTATCATATGTGCACGACCATTATTTTTTTGATAAGAAGGTATAAAGAAATTAATTTTAATTAATTTTAAATAAAGTATGATTAGTAAGTATAAAAAATTGTTTACTTATACAATTCATAAATTATTCATGCAAGGTTCAAAATTACAACACGAGTCATGTTGAATCGTAGCGATAAACACTACGCCATAGAACAAATTTGGGTTTGGAACGATTTACTCATTCGAAAATCAAGGTGAGTAAGTCTCACACATTTGGATAACTATTTTTATTTTAAAGTGTTAAAAATTATTTATTGGTTGATTGGATGAATTTATAAATTTTTATTATCAGTTGGAGATGTATAGTAGTAGGGTATATTTCCCGCCATTGGAGCGATTGAGACACTATGCGCCCCGCATAATAGCGGATGACCATATATTACCGCGATATTCTGTCTCGAAGTGAGAATGGTATTTTATGTTATATAACAATTATGGATGTAGGGAAATGGGTTGGAGGGGTCCAACTAATTCCTCAAAAATATATTGATTGTTTCATATGTAGTGTTATATGATGTGATTGAATAATCTGTTATGGATTGTTGAGTGATTTGATATATTGGATGCTATAGTCGCATTGGCCCAAAGGTATTTTAAATACCATAAATAATATTTTCAAATCTAAAAAAGAAATTCAAAGGTGCATTTTGAAAATAAAAATATTTATATGGAAATTGGAATATTGAATAAGAAATGGGTTTGGATTAAATAAATGATTTGACTTGAAATTCATTTAACTATTTTGCAAAGTGATTCAGATAAATATTTTTGAAATTAATTTGTACAAGGAATTTAGAACAACATATTTTAATAGTATATCGTAAATTATAAATGGAAATTAAAATTGAATTTTGAATAGATTTGGAATTATAATTGGTTTTATAGAGAAATAGATTTCCAAACGGAATTTTAAATAAAAATCGATTTATAAATGGATTTTAGAAATATAAATTGGTTATAAACTGGAAATGAGTTTATAAAGCTATAAACAATGTTTGTAAATAAAGTGAAAGTTGATAAATTGATAATATAAATTCGCAATGTGAATTTAAAATGAAATATGGAAATCGATTTAGAAAGAAATGGTGGAATCTATTCGGAATTTGATAAATTGATAATATAAATTCACAATGTGAATTTAAAATGAAATATGGAAATCGATTCAGAAAGAAATGGTGGAATCTATTCGGAATTTGGAAATAGTTATGAAATTGGAAATGTAAACTGATTGTGATAAATCGAGAGGAATTTATAAGTCTAAAATTGCAAGGTTGAAATTTAAAAATAATTTTTCCAAAAAGTAAGTTTTGTTTTTAGAAAAGGATTTTTATTTATTAAACTATGTTGTTTAAAAATTATTATTTAGATTGAGATATTTTAGAAAGTTAGTTAATCCAAGATTTAAATTTATTAAAATAAATTCTGAGTTTTATAAACAAGCTTTGTAAATTAATTAGTATTATTTATAAATGAATTAGAAATTAGTTGTCGTTGTTTATTTAAAAGGGGTTTGATATTTTAAACAATTACTTAAATATGTTTGAAAATTTATTATTATTCTTTAAAACACTTATTTTATTAATATAGAGTTTTGAAAATTAGTTGAAGCTATTTATTAATATTCTCGAGATTTGTAAATGGGGTTTTATTCAATGGAGGTGATTTTATAAGAGGAATCGTACATGGAATTTTGGAAACTTTTGGAAATTTCCAAAGTGTGTAGATACGAGAACTTTGAAAATGAATCGGAATTCATAAAAGAAGTTATAAATTGTTGGATGAGATAATAGATAAGTATAATGGGTTTTGAAAATTTTAAAAAGGAATTTATTAATGATTCCAGAGATTTATGAGATATACTATGAAATATTTCTTAAGTTTGATATTAAATGATTTTGGAGAATATGTTTATAAATATTTTTCTAAGTATTGAATAGGAGGGTTTCAGAAATATTTTAAGTGTGAAATGAATGGTATGGAAATATTTGTCTAAGTGTTATAAATTGAATTCTGAAATATTTCTAAGTGTTGAAATTGTTTGAAATATCCTATTATGGATATAAGTATTTGGAATTTTTAAGTATTGAAATGTTGGAAGAGATCTGAAAATATATCTTTGTAAAGGTATTTCGAAATAAATGTTTTGAAAGATTTACAATATGGGCCCATGACTGTTTAGATGTGTAATTTGATAGTTAAATAACCGACTATCAAATCTGGCCAAATTCATTAATCGTTTCGAAGAGACCGAGATCAGATTTAATTATCTAAAAACCACTTTGAATAGATTTGTGTTTTACGGATTGTGATACCTCAAAAATAATGGAGATGGCGATCTTGAAGGAGATTCGATTTGTTCAGATCCAGAACAACTTGTATGGATGAATGCAATCATTGCATCGTTGCTTGGAAGGCAGTGTTGGCATTCCAAGTATGAATGCTATCTTAAGGTAATATGTAGCTCAGGCCTCATCAATCGGGAATGACTAAAATAGGAGAGATACAACAAGGCTATGTGGGTTGCTCCCATTAGGATATGATCATCACTCATGTGGAGTGGATATTTATCATCACCTTCATTTGTATGCGTTTCTGGACCCATTAATGGTGTTCATATTCGGTACTATTCAATAACAGGTTGGCCAGTCTTATGTTGGCAGGGATCGATAGGTTCGATCTCCATACATTTTTCTGGAGGTGTACTATGGCGGGCGGTACCTCGGTAGTCTTGTCATTGTATGGAATCTAATATCAACTACGAGCATGTACGGTTTTAGTTATATGCCAAATATTTTGAAACGTGAGATGCAAGCATTTCATCTATTTTATAGTTTATTTTCTATACGCACTATTATAATATAAAATGATTTTGATATAAAAAAGTTTTAGTTATCATAAGGTGAAAACTCATCGTATTTATGTGTGGCACGGTCTTACGAGATAAATTTGTTTCCAAAGGATTTTGATAACTGTAATAATTCAAATTGAGTGTGTTTTCTCACGCTAGTTTTTCATACTGACTATGGTGTTATTTTGTTATAATACTCGAGCCAGACCGAGTATTACAGTTTCAGGTTAGGGTGCTATGGGGCTCCGGAGACGAGCTGGACGAGTCAAGTGTATTCTACATACTTGATTATATTCCACTATGTGAGTCATGATGTATATTCAGTATTTGTGAGGAAAAGTTATTATAATTGTCCAGATTGATTGTTGTACTCTGATGATTGTGTGTATTAACAGTTATAGATTTCTTTTGTATAAAAATCTTCTATTACCTATTATATATTATTCCGCTGCGATTGTGAGATTCTTTGTGTTTTTTCTATTTCTTCTATCCCTTCTTCTTCACCCCTAGTAATCAGTATTTCTGGCACTTCAATATTCGCCATGCTATACAGTAAACATACTGATGTCGATTTTCGAGGGTCGAAAATCATAGGTCGCTACAAAAAGCCATTAAAATAGCTAGTGATAACGATGTGGAGCTAATGTTTTCAACGACATCAAAATCAGTAGAGTTGTATGTTGAGAAAAATAGGCGGTTGCAAGAAGTAGAGCCCGTACGAGACAGGTAGTTAACAGTGTAACTAAGGGCTACCGTAGAATGGTTGAGACAATAAGTATTAGTCATAAAACTACATCTCTAAGTTTAATAATCCATCGATGACAGCTATTTACAGTCAACAACAACCCTATATGGATATCCACCCTATAAGAGTTATCAAAAAGGCGTTCAGTATAACTATCCATATCGAAGTCAATGTTGCTTTTCACATTTGCTTGGAAGGTGCAACATTTTTTATTATTTTTATGTCGTATTACATTGTTAGTTATGTAATGGTTGAAAGTTTTGTCGTTCTATATGCAGTTATCTTCCTTATCGACCAACACCGCCTAGTACTGCCAGACCATCAAACTGTCATATGTCTCCTTATATGTATCCAAATCCATCTAAGTTATATGATATAAGTCAGAGATATTTGTTTAGAATAAGCAACCTTTGTTAGCTATTATTTCTGATACGGTGTTTAGATTAATACTTATTTGTGAATTATAGATATCCTGCACATGCTAATGTCAAAGTGGAGAATGTGAACGTAACCACAAACGAAGCATATGTTGATATTGAAATTGACATGGTTATAGGTGAAGATGTACATGACGATCCCCTTATAAATATTATGGATGTAGTGAATATCGCGGAGAATGAGGTGTCATGGATTATAGTAGGCAAGTGAACAACGATGCTTTGACCTATGATTTTGCAATTGAAGACAATATTCCCAAAGACAGTGATGAGGTGGAAATGGAGGCACCTTTGAACGATGATCTGTGCAATGCACAAATAATGGCTAGATCTATCATTGTAAACCTTGAGTTCAACAATGAGTTATTTTCAACCATAAGCGTTTAGAGTGGATTTTGATAGAGTTAGGGGTATGCCCTGGGGGCAATTATGTAATTTGTTACGTATATCTAACTCGCTGACCAATCTTGTTCGAAATACAGGTATTTTCTTTCTACTATATACTTGATATCACGGGGTTATATTAATTAATTAATCAATTTAATTAAAAGTATGTTTAATAGGAAATCCGCAAATGGTATGTTTTTTGTGGTAGTAGTTACCAAGTGTTGTAACCTAAGTAATTTATCACAATGAAACAAATGTACTATTTTAAATATTCCTAGTAAAGATGCATCGAGACTGGATATCGATATATCCGTTGAGACTAGAGTACATAACGCTCTCTAAATGTTGGCAGTGTATTACTCATGACCGTTGGGGGGCATCAAGGGGTTATGTACTAATAGTTATTGGATAACTATGGGATGACTCACTAAATAATTTTCCGTTGATTAATATAACTAAGGTCAAGTAGAGAACATCGATGTGATTAATTTACACAGTCCTCTCGACTTGAGAATACTATTGATTTTCAATTATGGAAGCTCTGCTTTGATTATATTTAAATCATGGTGTGATGTCCATTGAACGAATATAGTTGGGTCGAGTGAAGCATTGGAAGTGAAACACTATTCAAGAGAGGATTCGTCTCATCAATTATATGAGGTTAGTATCACGGTCAACCGAAGTCAACTCAAAGTCAAGCCTTTGGCCAAAGCATTTCGATTAATAATAATTATTTTTATTGTACCAAAGACTTTGTGTTTGGACTACAAAGTTGAATGTGGATGATATTGGAATTTTGACCATTACCAAATTCCATAAATCCAAAGTGATATAGTTTTGACGAAGAAAATTGGTGTAAACAATTGTCACTATTAGGGACTGCTTATAATAAGTTAAATTGGATTTCACCAACATATATGTAAGTGATGATTCGGCCAAAATGTCACACCACTCGCTAAGTGATGTGTGAACATTAATTTTTTGAATTGTTCAATATTAATCGCAGACTGAATTTAAACCTTTGTGTCGCACAATCGTAATGATGAATTCTTCAAAAAACCACATGATTTAATTAATTTATTAAAAGTTGTAAATTAATTAAATTAATTTATATTTGAGAAATATTAATTATTATTTATTTTATTTGATGTTTGAGAGTTATTTGTAATTATCTGAATGCGTTTATAAAAATATTTGCACGCATTGATATATGATCTCATTGTAATTAAATAAAAGATAATTACATGCGTTAATTTATGGAACCTTATGTCATTTGGTGGCACATAAGTTTCAGCTACACCGTGTAAAGAAATATAAGTGAAAAATAAAAGTTAATCAAGATAATTAATTTGAGAATTTTTAATTAAAGAAATGGAAAGGTTTTCTTCTTTCAAATAAAACATATTCTCCAATTCATTCTGTACATACAATAGAGTTTCTCGTTTTTCATTCTTTTTTCTACAGCTTTTCTAGTTCTTTCCTTCTCTAATGGCTGAAAATAGGAGATTTTCATGGCTTTAATTATTTCTGTAATCAAATACAAATAAAATCAATTATGAAAAGTGGTTTATTCCTCCTGATCCTTGCAACATCTGAAGGCTGATTTCTAAATCTAGGAGATTTGGTTCATTATTCAAGATACGATTCATTGGCTACATCTAGAGGAAAAATTCAATATTCCAAGGTGTACTTCAAGGCTTTGGAATTAAGGTATGATCTTTTTATTCTAATAATTTTGATATAATTTTTTAATGAATAAAATTGAATATCTTAATTTATATGTGTATAATATTGTCTCATTTGAATTAAGATTTATCAATTTCAAATTGTTTATTATATGAATTGATTAGTTTTTTTATTTTAGATAAATCAAAACTGAAATTTGTATATGATTAAACAATATTTTAATTTTAAATCTATGTTTAAACATTTAAATCAAAATGTAATTCTTTCGATTTGAATGTTTATATGTTCTTATTTTTTGCATTTTTACTGCAATAGAAACTTACATAAGATTAAATGATGTTTTGACAATAAATTGACTATAATTAATTTTAAAACTTGTTACCCTATTTGACATCAGAATTATCCTTCTTTAACTGTGTTTGCACCAAAAATGGTCACAAACCCCAAGTATCGTGAAAGCATCGGTGTATGAACACAAATCAGTAATATTCAAGCACAAATCTTAGATCTAAGAAAACAACAAACAACAATCCAGTAATATCAAACAAAGACACGAGATTTATAGTGGTTTGGCTATCTCCGGCCAACGTCCACTTCAAAGTTTTATCTTTTATTGATTATCCTGGCTGGTTACAGCAGTTCCAACGAAGTAATTTGAGTACAGCAACGATAATAATGTATAGAATTGAATCCGACAGAGTCTGGACGTCGAGTAGCCAAAAGATCCTTTCTCTGTAGGCTTCAGGGGGCTATTTATAGGCGTAGAAGGCCGATATCGCGCTCAAACTTTGGGAGACTTCTTCTGGCAGGTGAGTGGGCCCACACGAAGTTTTGACTCGATTCTGTGATCGATACGAAAAATTTCGTATCCATCAAAAATTGATCCAATCGAGCTGAAACTTGGCAGGATTGCTCTTTACCTTGTATGCAAGCTGCTGTGAAAATTTCGTAGCATTTGGATCAGCGGTTTAGGAGATACGATCGATACGAGTCGATGTTCTTCGAAAGGCTGTCCGGTTCGAATCCATGGCTTCGTATCCATCCTTTCACATCGATCAGGAGCGCATGCGCGCAATGACGTGGAGTGATGTGGAGCGAGTTTCCTAGATCGATCCACTTTGTGTGCCAAGTTTGACCGAGTTTTTCGCATCCAATTCCGAAGATTCATTCGCACCGACGCATAATTCGCATCCACTCACTTCAGTCCTTCCTCGAATCAATTATCAATTATCGCCTGTTCATTGAAGCCCTTGTTCGTATCGATAAATGTTGGCACACTTTGCATCAATTTCTCATCGATACGAAATGAACTCACTCAAGCATGATGGATGCGAACAAGGACTCTGGCGCGATCGATTCGAGCAACCACGAACTGGATGGATACGAACTATGCTTACCTACAACCGAGGAGAACTTAACTAGCGCCTGATCGATACGAAGCAGTCTTACCATGCTGGATACGAACCGTAACCGACTCGATGCTGCTGTTTAGATCGATGCAAGCCTGATGGATTTGAACTACACATGACTCGATCGATTCGAACATACTGAGGTGATGTCATTCCGATGGATACGAAACCGATCGATTCGAACGAGCCAGTGCCATGATTTCCTGATGGATGCGAATATAATAGATTCGAACACGCCATCTCCTCAACTTACCGATGGATACGAACAACATGTTCTTCTCACCTTGTGTTGATCATATCTTCTTCATACGAACTCTGATTAACCTAAAATTTGAAACATAGCTTCTTCTTGCTTTGTTTGTCATCTCCAATCAATACCGTCCTGATCAGAGCTCGGCCAAATTTTAGCAACATCGATTGCAGCCCTGTTTCCATCGATCTCCAATCCTGATATCCATTCTTCCTTGCCAATTTGTTGATATTCCGGCTTTGACCAAAAGGTGGGATAACAAACTGTTCAAATGATTTTAACATATTGCTTAGTTTAGTATGTATCACCTTGTCTTTTATAATTATTTTTTCATATAGGTTGAATCTCATTAGATTTAAAGTTTATTTGTTCTTATTATCCTCATCTTACTGTAATTAAAACCCACACATGAGTAAAGGATGTTTGGACAATAAATTAATTACAATAAATTTAAATTTGTTATCCTATTTGACATGACTAATATCTTTCTTTAAGTATTCAAAGGATTGTTAATATATTACTCAGTTTAGTGTGTTTCATTTTGTTTAAAAAATTATTCAGATAGGTTGAATCTCTTTAGATTTGAAAGTTTATTCGTTCTTATTATCTGCATTTTGTTGTAATTGAAACCCACACATGATTAATGGATGTTTTAATAATAAATGGATTACAATAAACTTATAAATTTGTTACCCTATTTTACATGACTAACATTTTTTACGCACTCAAAGGATTGTTAATATATTGCTCAGTTTATCATGTTTCACTTTTGTAAAAAAAAAACCATATAAGTTGAATCTCTTGATTTAACTGTATACATATATATTTTGTTAACTATTTTAAGTTTGTATAAGTTCATAAATACATCCGAAAATTTAAATGTTATATGGTTTATTTTGAATTAATTAATAAATTTTGGGTTAATCTTTATATAGAAATAATTATATATATGTACATATAAAACTTAATGTTTATATTTCAAATTGTATAGTTTAAATGCTTTATTAATATCAGACCAATTTAAACGAGGTAGTAGTTTATGCATATGAGTTATTGTTGGCTATTCCTAAATCAAATTTGTCAAAAGGGGAAGATGAACCATTTATCTTTGTCATCTTTTATTTTTTTCCTTTTTGTCCTTTGTGTGATTGCCTTTAAACTTATTCTTAATGCATATTCCTTTCTTTTCCTTATGTGATTGCCTTTAAACTTGGTCTTATTTATTCATATACATCATGTTATAGATTGATCATACCCGCCTTATGTTTAACTATTCTGTCATACAATTAAGAAATGAATATATTTTATACATTCAAACCTTATTTTATATCCTATTATTTATTGTTTTAGAATCAAATTAATAAAAAAATATGACATTAAATAAAATACCGATTTTTTTTAAAAGAAATTTAGATAAGATCTAAATACATTTAGACTTCATATGCCCATTAATGATCCCAAAATGGTGAATTTTTTGAAATTCATCCATTTCTTCCGCTGCAGGCTGGCCAAGTTCCAACAATGGTATCATAGCCCAATAGCTTATGCGGTCTAAACTAGTCATGTTAGGGTAAACTTATTAAGCTTATGCACTTAGTACATTGTCTAGAAAGGTGATGTCTGTATGAGAATTGGGTAATCAAGTACCATATTCTACCTGGTTACTGGCCTGGCTTGAAAGGTAATATGAGCCTAAAGATTACCTTAATAGAAAAGGCTTCATTTGAATTGGGTCTTGGACTAATTTTCAAAATATTTTTAAAAATTAAGACATGATTTTAAATTTAAAAGTTAAATTTAAAATAAAACCTTGTTATTATAAAAAGTTATGGCATAACATAAAATTTTAAAATGTTTGAAAATGTAATGAAAAATTCATAATGTTTGAAACTATGTAAATATTAATTTTGAAATTGGAAATTATTAATAAGATTAATAATATAAATTAATTAAATGAGTTAATTAGTTAATACTTATATGCATGTGTTAATATGTTGATATATGTTATGTTATTTTAAAGTGTTTAAGATAACATAAGGATATATGTATGTATATAAGATAAATTTTTGAAATTAATATAGTTTAATTAAAATTGTTTAATTAACAAAGTAATTAAAGGATAGTTAATTAAATAAAAAATGCATATATAAGATATATATGACTTACTATAAAGGTTATAGTAGACATGTCCAATATAAAAGTTGTATTGCAATACTATTTTAAAATTAACTAAAGAGTTAGTTAATTAAAATTAATTAAATAAGATTTAATTCGTAAAATATCATGCATAAGACTATCATACAAGTAGTATAAAAGTTATATAACAATAAAACTTATATGATATAAATGTGTAAACTAAAGACAGAACATTAAAGGAACCCAAATAGACATGAGGAATAAATACGTATGTAAATATATGTATACTGTGATTTCTGATGTGTCTGACACTTGAGTCATGAATCATGAGGGTATTTCATAAAAAATACATTATTCCATAAGTCGATTTGACTTAATATAATATAATGAAGATTATGAATCCTCAATATAATGTTGTCCTCTACCATATATATATTAATAAACTACTTGCATACTCCTTAGTTGTTGAGAAAACTCAAGTCGAGGATGTTATGTGTAGTATTATTAATATATTTAACAGATGAGGTAAGATAACTATATGTATTTGTTGAGCAAACTCAAGGTACATATACTATACTTAGGCTATCACGATATGTTAGGCACGAGTAAATAATCTCTTTCGATTTGTTGAGCAAACTCAAGGTTGAAATGAAATTAGGATAAGAAAAATGGGTTAGGAGTTGTATGTGATATAACTGATAAGGAGTTATCCTTCGTTTGTGGGGTTATGATTTGTTGAGCAAACTCAAGGTCAGAATACCAAGACAGGTGAGCCCTAACACCCATAGTGAAGTCAAAAGACTTCTATGTTTCATCTTAGGGTTTGGAGAAACATAAAAGACTAGTGGGAGCCTTATTAGAAAAATAAAATGGTAACGTCTAACCTTCTAATATTGTAAAAACATATGCTAAATAATGTTATAATTATCTACAATAACAAATTTGTGCATTTAATATGATTGATAAAATGTCTATCAATTAACATATACAAACGAACAGAATTGAAATTTGACAAATAGAAATATAATACCTACTATTAAATTCCTATTCCATGTTAATGTTTCAACACCCATGCAAGTGCCTGATTTTACAACTACTGAATACATTCGTATTTTGGTCACTTACGTTTTTATTTGGTCAAGACTATGTATTTCATTCTATAAGTTTTGAACTCTAAAAGCAATACAAGACTATGGATATTTGATCCATATAAAATTGCACATGAATGTTATATAGTGAATGGTCAAAGTTTTTAATGTATAATATTTTGATAAAATTAGTTCATCCGATAAACCAAATAAGCCTTAATGCGAGATCGAATATTCAATCTGATTGATTACAAAAGAAATTATATTGTGTTAATGTAACACAAGACCAATAACTACAAGATAGATATAAGAACTCGATCGTTGAAATGACATTTTGATCTGTTTACGTAAAGTGCAACATATTTAATGTCCTTAAACGTTAAGGATGATCAAATACGTTTTTCTAAAGAGTTTGTTATGATATTGTAGTTAGGTTTTTTTTGAATAATTTGACCATTTGAAAGGAAAACAAATGTATAAGAATAGATGTAATTTAAGATATAGTTGAGATGAAGGGAGTGATTAGTCATGTCTGCTTCATAAAGAAACAGTGAAACAGGAATTGTAATAATAATGATTGATACTTGACATTGGAATAAAAAATGTGATTTCTATTCCAAAATATAATTTTGCATATAAAATTGTTTTCTATGAGATTTATTTCTTTGGGTTTAGAATAGTTGATCAAAGAACTTTCTGTTGTACACTAGTTACAGTATGAAATGAATAAACTATATTAAGTGAATGGTGGAACTCCAAATTTAGTACGCTATTATAGTAGTTCGGAAATAGTGGGAGTGTGCCATATAGCACTTATTGATTGCATCAATTATGAATTGTTTTTGTAAAACATACTGAACATTATTTATGAAATAATGACTATTTTTTGTTTCGACAGAGAAATAGACATAGCTATATTTCAGTATGAATATTATGATATTCATTATGAAATAAAACTATAATGTGGTGTTTGTTTTCATAGCAAAAAAGATGTATTGGAAAATACAGAAGTATCCAATATTATTTATTATTATTCTGGAATTATAGATTAAGCCGTAGTTTTGAGAAATAATTTTATTGCGTGATTTTGAATCATATGATACTTGTTAATTATATCCCAAACAACAAAGGGCTATGCACTCGTTTAGTGGTAGTATCATAAGAGTTGATGATTTCTTTGAATTGATACATATAGATGTATGCAATCATAATTCTATAAATACCAAAATGGTTCAAGGTACTTCATCATATTCACTGATGAGTTATCGTCAACATGGACATGTGTATTTGATACACATGTAGTATGTCTATGGTAAACTCACAGAGTATAATGTGGAAATAAATAAAATAACATGCAATAGAAATGATTTTATTTGATCGAATGAGTGAGTATATTGGAAAATGTTCAGAACGTACCTAAAATGAATAAAGATTCAATCTCAAAATTACTCCTCTATGTGATACATAATGATGCATCGATATGGAGTAATCGAACTTTGTTGGACAATGTACGATTAATTGTGAGTGATGTTGAGTTAGTTTCTTTATATAAGGTAATGTACTTAAAGTTAGTACACAAGGTTAATATTATTTCATCTGAATAACCGTTTACAAATTTTTTACAAGATAAGGGTTTATAAGGAACTCCAACATATCCTAGGCCAAAGAATTGGCAGGTTGTGCGAGTCAAAAGATTGCACATAATAATTGTTCATGAGGGATTTTGTATGAGTCTCCCCAAAAGGATTTTGAAAAGACTTTCATTGGATGACATATTTATATTTTGAACATAATTTTTGTAAACTAAAACCAAATCAGTTTTATAAATAAAGAAATACATATAACGTTCATGAATAGCTATTCTATTACACAGAGAAACAATTGTTATTTCAAGAAATTCCAATTCATTATGAAGGAATTTCTATGAGGAATTACTGGTGGTAAAATGGAAATGGATACGATCCGTAGATAATATAGATTAGATGAGATGAAATGAAATTAACTAACTAAAAACAAACAAAACGCATTACTAATAAGTATTCTCGCACATTGAAGAGAAACTGTGAGTTTCTTATTAATGTCGAAAATATACAATCCTAGATTATTTGATTAAACCATTGAGAATGTTGACTCTATATGGTATGATGCGCAAATCCAAAACATTTCCATGAACGCTATCAAAATATAGATTTTGTTGGTCATTACAAAAGGGATATGATCCATCGACCATGACTGTGTCTTTATGAGTAAGACTAATGCAGTTGGAATTAAATGAGCAATGTTGATAAAAATAATATCGCAAATTTCAATTGTTGAAATTAGTGTAATCGATTCATTATTCAACTTGTTCAAGTCAGTTTGGATTTACTCATAAAGTTATCGCTTGATAAGTCCTATATTTTTGGTATATATGTATTGAAAAAATTCTAAATAACGATTTAGAGTAAGTTGTTTACACACGTTAACAAAAAATGTCTCAAAGTCAGTGGAAGTGATATTGAGTTTGTGAGTCTTTGGATATGATCTAAGAAATAATATGAAAATATCATTTTATAAGCATCAAGATTGAATAAGTACTTTGATTGAAATATCAAATGGTTTGATTTTCAATCAAAGTGCAAAGAAAGCATGCGTTCATAAGAAAGAACATTAAAAGGTGCATCGATATTTCTAAACTACAAGTAAACAACACGTTGTTGAATTTAATGATGTACTTGTGTCAAAATCAGCCTTAATTGTTTTAATACTCAACATGGGATTAATAAATGAGGTCTTTTATAGTAAGTATAAAAGATGTCGGGAATGTTCAAATTATATGCAAGGACATCTTATCAATTTGTTTAATACGAATCATGTAAGATTGATTCCTTTACATCGGAAATAAGAATTATCATACATGTTATGTTGTCTACGATATCATGATTGGTTTATGTATTTTGATACATGAACCAAATATCAAATCCAAACCGATATCACTAAATGGTTGTTTGAAGTGTTCTCATGTACTTATGAAATACTAGAGAATTGGTTATAGAAACAATAAATTCCTTATGAAGGAATGTTTAGACTCATACTTTCACAAAAACTATTGAGTATAACATGCCAATAACAAATCTTCAAGTTGGAAATGTAAGACCATGGCTGATTCAATGAAAAAAGACTAGGTACATCACCTTGAATAGCGCCACAATAAAAAAATGTATATAAAAATATAAGTGCACAAATTTATAACTGAGCCGATTCCAAATTTTGAGAATCTCATGACATGGTTATATGATAACAATGTTGTAATATAGTTCATAACAGAATTTAGAGCTCACTTGAAGTTGAGAGACATGCTCTGAATTGTTCCACATGATAAAACAGTTTATCACCATTAGAGAGAGTTGATTAATAAAGTAGATAATTAAAACATAATAACATACATGTTCACAAAGGGACTGACCCAATTGGTTTTGAGAAAATCGATTGAGAAGTTGGAATAAGATTCCATAATGGACCCCAAGTGCAAGTGGAAGATTGATAGAGTTAGGGGTATGCCCTATGGGTAATTATGTAATTTGTTAAATACATCTAACTCGTTGACCAATCTTGTTCGGAATAAATGTATTTTCTTTCTATTATATACTTGACATAATGTGGTTATATTAATTAATCAATTTAGTTAAAAGTATACTTAATAGAAAATCCACAAATGGTATGTTTTTGTGATAGTAGTTACAAAGTGTTGCAACCGTGAGTAATTTATCACAATGAAACAAATGTACCATTTTAAATGTTCCTATTCAAGATGTATCGGACTGGATATTAATGTATCCATTGAGACTAGAGTACGTAACGCTCTCCAAATATTAGGCAGTGTATTACTCATGACTGTTGGGGGCACCAAAGGGATATGTACTGTTAGTTATTGGATAACTATGGAATGACTCACTAGATAGTTTTCTGTTGCTTAATATAACTAAGGTCAAGCAGAGAATATCGATGTGATTAATTTACATAGTTTTCTCGACTTGAGAATATTGTTGATCTTCAATGTGGAAGCTCTGCTTTGATTATAGTAAAATCGTGAGATGACGTCCATCGAACGACTATAGTTGGGTCGAGTGGAAGCATTGGAAGTGAAACACTTTTCTAGAGAGGATTCGCTCCTCGGTTATATAAGGTTAATATCACAGTCAACTGAAGTCAACTCAATGTTAAAGTCTCTGGCTAGAGTATTTCATTTAATAATAATTGTTATTATTGAACCAAAGACTATGCGTTTGGACTATAAAGTTGAATGTGGATGATATTGGAATTTTGACTGTTACCAAATTCCATAAATTCAAAGTGATATAGTTTTGACGAAGTGAATTAGTGTAAATAATTGTCACTATTAGGGACCGCTTATAATAAGTAAAATTGGATTTTACCAAAAGATGTGTAAGCGATCAATTCAATCAAAATGTCTCACACTTGCTAAGTAACGTGTGAACGTTAATTTGAATTGTTTAATATTAATCACTGACTGAATTTACACCTTTGAGTCACACAACCATAATGATGAATTCTCTGAAAATGCACATGATTTAATTAATTTATAAAAAGTTGTAAATTAATTAAATTAATTATTATTTGAGAAATATTGATTATTATTATTTTATTTGAGTTTGGGAGCTATTTGTAATTATTTGAATGCGTTTATAAAAGTTATATTTGCGCGCATTGATATATAATATCATTGTAATTAAATAAAAGATAATTACATGCGTTAATTTATGGAATCTTATGTCATTTGATGGCATGTATTTTCATCCATACCATGTAAAGAAATAGGAGTGAAAATAAAAAGTTAATGAAGCGAATTAATTAAAGAAGTTTAAATTAAAGAATGAGAAAGGTTTCCTTCTTTCAAACAAAACATATTCTCTAATTCATTCTATACGTACAATAGAGTTTCTCATTTTCAATTTTTTCTTGCAACTTTTCTTACCCTCTCCTTCTCTAATGCTGAAAATATCATATCTTCCATTGCTTTATTTATTCATAATATCAAATACAAATAAAATCAATTCTGAAAAGTGGTTTATTCCTCTTGATCCTTGCAACATCTCGAGGATAATTTCTAAATCTAGGAGATTTGATTCATCATTGAAGGTATGAATCATTGGTTACATATAGAGCAAAATTTTAATGTTTCAAGGTGTACTTCAAGGCTTTGAATTAAGATATGATCTTTTTATTCTAATAATTTTGATATAATGTTTTAATGAATAAAGTTGAATATCTTAATTTATATGTGTATAATATTGTATCATTTTATTTGAAAACGGTTTATGTATTTTAAATTGTTTATTATATGAATTGATTGGTTTTTTTATTTAGATAAATCAAAACTTAAAATTGTATATGGTTAGACAATATTTTAATTTTAGATCTATATTTAAACATTCAAATCAAAACTTAATTCCTTTGATTTGAATGTTTATATGTTCTAATTGTTTGCGTTTTTACTATATTAGAAACTTACATAAGATTAAATGATGTTTTGATAATAAATTGATTACAATTAATTTCTAAATTTGTTACCCAATTTGACATCACAGTTATCCTTCTTTAACTATTCAACGAATTTTAACATATTGCTTAGTTCAGTATGTGTCACCTTTTGTTTTATAATTATTTATTCATATTGGATGAATCTCGTTAGGATCTTATTGTAATTGAAACCCACACATGATTAAAGGATGTTTAGATAATAAATCGATTACAATAAATTTATAAATTTGTTACCCTATTTGACATGACTAATATCTTTCTTTAAGGGTTCAAAAGATTGTTAATATATTGCTCAGTTTAGTGTGTTTCACTTTTGTTAAAAAAAATTATTCAGATAGGTTGAATCTCTTTAGATTTGAAAGTTTATTTGTTCTTATTATTTGCATTTTATTGTAATTGAAACCCACATACGATTAATGGATGTTTTAATAATAAATGGATTACAATAAGCTTATAAATTTGTTACCTTATTTGACATGACTAATACTTTTTAAGTATTCAAAGGATTTTAATACATTGCTCAGTTTAGTATGTTTACTTTTATAAAAAAAAAGAAAAAAAAGATTATTCATATAGGTTGAATCTATTGATTTAATTGTATACATATATATATTTTTTTAACTATTTTAAGTTTATATAAGTGCATAATTACATCAAAAAATTTAGATGTTATATGGTTTACTTTGAATTACTTAATAAGTTGTGGGTTAATCTTTATATAGAAATAATTATATATGTGTATATATAAAACTTAATGTTTATATTTCAAATTTTATAGTTTAAATGCTTTATTAATGTCAAGCAATTTTAAACGAGGTAGTAGTTTATGCATATGAATTATTGTTGGTTATTCCTAATCTTATGTCATAATGATTCATTGGTTGCTAATCGAATGTTGCATAAATCGATTTTATCAAAAGGGGAAGATGAATCATTCGTCTTTTTCATTTTTTTTATTTCTTTCCTTTTTGTCCCTTATATGATTGCCTTTAAACTTATTCTTATTTATTCATATATATCATGTTATCAATTGATCATACCCGCCTTATGTTTAACTACTCTGTCACACAATTAAGGAATGAATATATTTGATATATTCAAACCTTATTTTTATATCTCGTTCATTATTGTTTTAGAATCAAATTAATAAAAAAATGTGGTATTAAATAAAATACTGATTTTATTCAAAATAAATTTAGATAAGACCTAAATACATTTAGACTTCATAAGCCCCTTAATGATCAAAAATGGTAAATTTTTTGAAATTCACATATTTCTTCCGCTGCGGGTTGGCCTAGTTCCAATAGAATAAAAGTTGGTATTATTTTCGAGATGAAAGCTGAATTGTTACAATAGTTGAGCGAATGGTCAATTCTACATGCTATGTCTTTTAAAGCTATAAAATCGAATAAAACCAAATACACTGCCATTTTTAATGTAGATGCCAACTGTCCATGGAGAATTCCTGCTATTGTTTCAAAAAAAATCTAAACAGAACTGGTGGATTATAAGGAAATATCCAAGCGGTCACAACTATGTTAACCCAACGTTGAACTCCACTCACAAGCAAACGACTTTTAATTTTCTAGTATCAAAGAACTTACATTTCGTGAAAGCCAATCTGAATATAACACCAGGACTATGCAAGTATTGATGAAAGAACAATTATCCATGAAAGTTAGTTTTATGAAGGCTTGGAGAGCTTTGAGTAAGACGGTGGAACGAATTTATGGTGACTGTGCAAAATCATGTACCGCTATAGGACAGTATTTTGCTGAAATTGCTAGAACGAACCCGGGAAGCGTTGGATACATTACTACAGATGAATATGGAGTGTTCGATCGAGCTTTTTGGGCTTTTGGCCCATATATTGAAGGTTTTGTTCATTGTCGTCCGTTGTTATGTATTGACGGCACAGATTTGTATGGGAAATACAATGGGACATTACTTGTAGCTACTGTTGTCGATGCCGATGACCATCTATACCCTTTAGTCTATGCAATTGTAGAGTCATAATCTGGTGATAGTTGGTAGTGGTTTTTTCCTTGCATGCGCCGCTTCATTCATGGTGTTAAAAATCGACGAATTACCTTCGTTTAGGATTAAATGAAAGGAATACCGACAAAATTGGAAAAGAAATGGGGTCTGTCTCATAAACACCTTTACTATGCTAGACATCTCAAGGCAAACTTTCAAGCTGCAGGATTTTGAGAAAAATGATTGACGGGCCTTTTTTATGCGGCAGCGTGTGTTGCAGAGAAAGCCAAGTACAACAAAATCCGGGCAGAAGTCAAAACTACAGATTAGGGTTCATAATTAGAGATAAAGGAGTTTGAGAAGGAAAGAGGAAAATTGGGCATTGTGTAAAAATGATGACGGTCGATTTCATGTCATGACCACTAACTGCGTAGAAAGTTTCAATAGTGTACTTAAAGAAGCTCGGTCTTTTCCTGTTAAAGCTTTGGTTGCACGCGTCTTTTTAGGTCGGTTAATTATTTTTTGTCAAAGAAGAGAAGCACCAAAAAAAATTACAACCCGTCTTACTCCGAAGTGGAAAGCCAAGATTTCTGATAGAGCTAACAAAGTAAGGTGTACAAGAATAATTTGCTTTAGTCAAGCTAAGTGGCAAGTTGGGCACTATTTCGGTGATGAATTAAAAGTGCTGATCACCGGTAACAGTTGCTCATGTACATGCAAGATACCTCTATTAGAGCACTTAACTTGTACGCATGTTAGTGCTGCTTGCTCAACAGTTTCCAATGGGGGCTAATAGAGCCCATCAAGACTTCGCTTCAACATGGTATTCGGCTAAGAAATACTTGGCCGCTTACACCCACGACTTCACTTCAACCTCGGAGCTTTCGCCCACACCTTTCTTTCATCGTTGATGCTTTCTCTTCATTCGGGGGCCGGTAGGCGGATGCAATGTCTTCAAATGGTGCAGGAGGTGCAATGTCCTTAATAAGTGGTGGCACTGCGGGAGGAGGGGGAGGCGGAGGTGGGATTGGTCTTGACATCTTGTTCTTCGATAAATAAGATCATAGAATTTGTTTGAGCGAGAATCATTTTGCCTTGCTTTTTTCGAGAACCTCCTCCATAAGCTCATCGACTATGTCCAACTTACGATACATACCATTTTCCTGCATATAATATATACCATTACTGATTTTATATCTACCTTAAAAATTCTCAATTTAAATACGTACCACGATCCATTCAAGCATAGTTCTTGGAGTGTAAGGAGCAACCTCTTGCTTAGACACTTCCTCTCATCTTCTTAGCACATAAGGCTGAGTGATATACCAATACCAACTATTATATGTGAGAAATGCGGATTATAGATCTTAAGGCTAGGATTAACACTAGAGGGGGTGAATAGTGTTAATAAAGAGTTACAAAATCTTTTTGAGTTTATGTTAATTTAGACACCGATGTATGCAATATACAGACACAGATATGATCACAGAAACAAACACAGATGCAGAAATAAAATAAAAGCAGTAAACGAAAGAACACACCGGATTTTATAATGGCTCGGAGTTACCCTACATCTAGTCTCGCAACACAAGTACGGATTTCCTTTCAAGATCAGTTGTACAATTACACCCACGGTTTCAAGGCTATGAGGTACACCCTCCAGAATTTCTATCCTCTGGGTAGAGATACTTGATTTCCAGGCCACAAGTTTACCCAATTAATTTACCAAGGCTACAATCACACCTTTTCTCTCTTGATTGATTTTCAAGGCTACAATCACACCTTTTCTCGCTTAATAGATTACAAAGAAGTCTATAACTTTGAATAGCACTGAGAACCTTGTAGAGATAGTGATAGAGAATCAAACTAGAAGTAATCAAGTTCGATTCAATGTTGATTTCGACAAAGTAATGGTAAGAATATATATTAAGAAATGTGGAAGAAGAAGAGGAATAAAAAACCAGAAAATCTGATATGAAATTCGTTGAAACTAACCCCTATTTATAGAAGAACAACAGCCATATCCATTCTTCTTTTGAAATTTAAATTTTAAACTCAACTGAGACCATGTCGACATGGGGTACTTGGGCATGTCGACATCCCAAAGGATTTTTTGGTGTTTTGATTTTCTTTGAAAATAACTTTTATTTTATATTAAAACTATTTTAAACTTTATAAATATACTAGACTATAGTTAAAATTCATAAGTAAATATAGAGAATAATATATATAGAATTTAACTATAATTTTATGTTTAAATCTAAGTATAAATATTTAAAAGTTAAATATATTATATTAAAAGATAGTTTAAAATCAGGAGTAATTTGACTTTGAAATTAAAGATAATTTTGAGGCTAAAATTATTTAAAATTAGGATAGAGGGTTTTGAATCTTTTAAAAGGAAAGTTTTGAAAAACATTTTGAGGATATAATTTTGAAAAATCATTTTGAATAAAAAGTTAGCGGATACAAAACAATGTTGCACTAGATTTTTCGTAGGTTCCATCCTACTTAGGGTTCCATCCCTTTAACAAGCTCGAAGTGGATTCCATTCCATGAATAAATTGGATTTTAAGATGCTGGTGCCTTTCTATGAGTTTTAACATAATTCCTAATGAAAATACTTCACCTTGAAATCTTAAACTCTTGATAATCTTGATACTCATGAGTCTTCTATCTCGATATCTTGAATCTCTATACTGTACAGTCTTCAATCTTAGTACCTGCATGGTTAAATCCTAATATACATATATATCTAAACTTATAATGTCAGTATTTATATTTTATAATCTATTTTAAGGTTGTTGTCATCAAAACCATCATCTCACGGACTAACAATCTCCCCCTTTTTGATGATGACAACCTTTGTTTATAAAATATTATTTCTATCCTAATAACTCCCACTAAAACTATCCTAATAACTCCCCCTAAAAATAATAACTCCCCCTTAATTAATGGCCAACTACCCTATTTTATATTTCTCCCCCTTTGTCATCAACAAAAAACTCACTCCAAACTATATAACTCCCCCTAAAACTAACACTCTATGACATGTGATTATAATGATAATGTTATCATAAGTAATCATCACTTAAATATATTACTAAAACAAAGTTCTAAACTATTAACTATCCTAACTAAGAATTCACGATAGTACTTATAATTAAAACTCATATAAGAACACGAGCTATTTATTACGTATGAAGTTGTATATACATGAGCGTTTAGAAAACATAAAGAAACACAAACAACAATTGAGAAGAAAGAAAAAAACTATTGTGTGTTTTTAAACATAGGAGATCTATGAATCGAACAGTTTGGATAGTGGAAACAGAAATTTCCACGTTGTTCGACAAGATTCCCATTCTTGTCAAAACATACTTCTCCAACACACACGACTTGGTCATCATCCTCCTCGTGCGCTTCTTCCATGGGTTCTTCTTCTTCTTCTTCTTCTTCTTCTTTGTTGGCCTCTTGTTCTTGATTGAGTGAAGAGTCTTCATCAATCAAGATAGGGTTGGCCTGGTTATCCATTAGGAATTTTTTCAAATTCCTAAGAATCTTGTCTTGCCTCTCTTGTTCCTTTGCCATACGAAGTAGAGTCACCTGAATTTCAGTCATCATCTGAAGTGCATCCTTTAGAGAGTTCTCTACTTTAGTCATACGAGCGAGAGTAGTACGTTGAAATGGACCAGTTGTAGGAGAGGGGAATGAAAAGGTATATTTTATGTTTGATTTGGAAGGGGAGGCCATTGATTATTTGATTTCAGAGAGAAGAACATAGAGATAATGGAAAGGATGAATTAGATTTCGAAAATGTGAATAATTTATAACCAATTATTTTGAATTTTAGTAGGAAAAATTTTAAAATTTGAAAACGTTGCATGTCGACATGGGTATATGGGGGATGTCGACATGGCCCTTTTTATTTTTACTATTTGATTTTAATATTAATTATTAACTATACTTGTTATTTATATTTTATATTTCAGTTATAGAACAGATACCTAATTCTCTTCTCAATTTAGTAAAAATTGATTCATTTAAGGGTTTTGTTAAAATATCAGCAATTTGATTTTCAGAATTGATATAATCGAGAGTAACTACTTCCTTACTTATATTATTTCGAGAAAATGATGTCCGATATCAATATGTTTAGTTCGAGCATGTTGAGTAGTATTTTTGGATAAATTTATCGCACTCGTATTGTTACAGTAAATTGGTGATTTTGAAAATTTAAACCAAAATCTTTTAAGGTTTGTTGCATATATATTACTTGAGAACAAGCCAAAGCAGCATAAATATACTCTGCTTCAGTTGTTGATAAAGAAACTGTGTTTTTCTTTTTACTAAGCCAAAAAACCAGAGAATGCCCCAAAAAGTGACAAGTCCCACTTGTACTTTTTCGGTCTGATTTACAACCAGCATAGTCAGCATCACAGTAAGATATTAAGTCAAAATAATTATTTTTAGGGTAGAATAAACCATAATCGGATGTGTGTTTAACATATCTTATGATTCGTTTTACGGCTTTTAAGTGGGTCTCTTTAGGTTGGGATTGATATCTGGCACAGAGACAAACACTATGCATGATATCAGGTCTACTGGCAGTAATATAGAGTAGTGATCCAATCATTTCTCTATATAGTTTTTGATTTACATCGTTCGAGAGATCTTCTTTACTAAGGTACTCATTGGTTGCCATGAGAGTGGGTTTTCCGCTCGCAGTAGTCAAACCAAATTTACTAATTTGGTCTTTAGCATATTTTTCTTGAGTAATAAAGATACCATTATCTAATTTTTTTATTTGTAATCCTAAAAAGAAATTTAATTCACCCATATGACTCATCTCAAACTCTTTTGTCATTATTTCAGAAAATTCTTTATTCATTTCAAAATTAGTTGAACCAAAAATGATTTCATCTACGTAAACTTGTAGTAGTTGAATATCATTTTTATTTCTTTTAATAAAAAGAGTATTATCTACTTTACCAATTTCAAAATTAGATTGCAATAAATAAGATCTTAGTCTATCATACCAGGCTCTAGGAGCTTGTTTTAGACCATATAATGCTTTCTTAAGTTTGTAAATATGATTTGGTAATTTATCATTTTTAAAAAGTGGTGGTTGTTCAACATATACTTCTTCTTTTACAAATCCATTTAAAAAGGCACTTTTAACATCCATTTGAAATAATTTGAAATTATTATGATTTGCGAAAGCAAGTAGAATCCTAATGGCTTCTAATCTTACTACAGGAGCAAAGGTTTCATCAAATCTATTCCTTCTTCTTGAGAATAACCTTGAGCGACTAATCGAGCTTTATTTCTAACTGCCTCTCCTTGTTCAGTCATTTTATTTTTATAAACCGATTTGGTTCCAATTATAGTTTTATTTTCTGGTCTAGGAACAAGTTCCCAAACATCATTTCTAGTAAATTAATTTAATTCTTCTTGCATTGCCAAAATCCATGAATCATCAATTAATGCTTCTTTTGGATTTTTGGGTTCAATAGTTGATATAAAAGCTGCATTACTCATTTGACTTAGTTGATTTCTAGTTTTAACAATAAATTGCATATCTCCTAGTATATTTTCTATAGGATGATCATTTAAAAGTTTGTCCTTTTATTCGAATGATTAATTTCATTATTAGTTTCAACTGATTCTTGATTTTGAGTGATTAAATCCTCTTCATCATTTGTATCTTCAAAAATTTTGAAATTTTCATCAAATGAAACATGCATTGTTTCTTCAGTGGAGTTAGTTTTTAAATTAAACACTCTGTACACTTTACTTCTATTAGAATATCCGATAAAGATACCATTGTCGGATTAAGGATCAAATTTATCTAAATTAACTTTTGTATTTAAAATAAAGCATTTACTTCCAAAAATTCTGAAACAAGATACCTTAGGTTTCTTTGAATAAAGAAGTTCATAAGATGTCTTATTAGTTAGAAATCTAATTAAAATTCTATTTAAAATATAACAGGCGGTGGCAACTGTTTCTGCCAAAAATTCTTTGGTAAATTACTATCTGTAAGCATAGTTCTCACACACTCTTGAATCGTCCTATTTTTATGTTCTACTACTCCGTTTTGTTGTGGAGTTCTTGGAAATGAAAAATTGTGAATTATTCCCTTTTTATTGTAGAATTCCTCAAACTTTTCGTTTTCAAATTCACCACCGTGATCACTTCGAATAGTTGTAATTTTTAGAGAAAATTGATTGTGAATTTTTGAAAATGTCTTAAAACATTCAAAAGTATCACTTTTATGTTTCAAAAATATTGTCCATGTAAATCTAGAATAATCATCTACAATTACAAAGACCTATTTACTATGATTTATTGATAGAATTTGAGATGGACCAAATAAATCAAGATGAAGTAATTCAAGAGGTTTTGAAGTTGAAATCATATCTTTTAACTTGAAGGAACATTTTTTAAGTTTTCCTAATTGAAAAGCATCACATAAACTATCTACTTTAAAATTCATTTAGGGAGACCTCTTACTAGATCATGTTTTGACAGTCTAGATAAGTGTTTGAAATTCAAATGGCCAAATCTCTTATGCCAAATCGAAGGGTCAGTTGTATTTGCCAACAAACACAGGTTATCATTTGAAACTTTCATACTAAGAATATAAATATTCTTTTTCCTGACTCCCTCAAATTTAATGGTTGAATTATTATCTTCAATGTGACATTTATCTTTTTCAAATTTAATTTTATATCCTTTACCACACAGTTGACTTATACTTAGCAGATTATGTTTCAGATTCTTAACTAGCAAAACATTAGTAATAGTAGGAGTTTCAGAATTACCGACTCTGCCGATGCCAATCACATATCCTTTTGAATTGTCTCCAAAGTTAACCAGTCCTCCGTCTTTGTATATTATATCATTCAGTATATTTTGATTGCCAGTCATGTGTCTAGAACACCCACTATCAAGTATCCATTTGTTCTTTCTGATCTGCACAATTTGTCCGTTGGGGATTGATTCCTCAACACCCATAAAGCATGATTCCTGCACATCAAACAATCTTGGTGGACAACTTGAATTTGAATATTGATTATATGCAGACTCAAGAAACAATGATGGTTTGAATACTTCTAAACTAGTATTAACAAATATAGCCATTTTAAAAACTTTTTCAAAAATCAGATTATGAAACTTTTCTAATACCAATTGTGAGAAATGCGGATTACGGATCTTAAGGCTAGATTTAACACTAGAGGGGGGGGGTGAATAGTGTTAATAAAGAATTACTAAATCTTTTTTAGTTTATGTTAATTTAGACACCGATGTATGCAATATACAGACACAGATATGATCACAGAAACAAACACAGATGTAGAAATAAAATAAAAGCAGTAAAGGAAAGAATACACCGGATTTTAAACTGGTTCGGAGTTACCCCACATCCAGTCTCGTAAAACAAGTATAGATTTCCTTTCAAAAGAAATTGTACAATTACACCCTCGGTTTCAAGGCTACGAGGTACATCCTCCAGAATTTCTATCCTCTGAGTAGAGATACTTGATTTCCAGGCCACAAGTTTACCCAATTGATTTACTAAGGCTACAATCACACCTTTTCTCTCTTGATTGATTTCCAAGGCTACAATCACACCTTTTCTCGCTTAATAGATTACAAAGAAGTCTATAACCCTAAATAGCACTGAGAACCTTGTAGAGATAGTGATAGAAAATCAAACTAGAAGTAATCGAGTTCGATTCAATGTTGATTTCGACAGAGTAATGGTAAGAATATGTATTAAGAAATGTGGAAGAAGAAGAGGAGTAAAAAACTAGAAAATCTGATATGAAATTCGTTGAAACTAACCCCTATTTATAGAAGAACAACAGCCATGTCTATTCATGAAGAGTTATGGCGAATAGACATTTCTTTTGAAATTTAAATTTTGAACTCAACTGACACCATGTCGACATGGGGTACTTGGGCATGTCGACATCCCAAAGGATTTTTTTGGTGTTTTGATTTTCTTTGAAAATAACTTTTATTTTATATTAAAACTATTTTAAACTTTATAAATATACTTGACTATAGTTAAAATTCATAAGTAAATACAGAGAATAATATATATAGAATTTATCTATAATTTTATATTTAAATCTAAGTATAAATATTTAAAAGTTAAAAATTTTATATTAAAAGATATTTTAAAATTAGGAGTAATTTGACTTTGAAATTAAAGATAATTTTGAGGCTAAAATTATTTAAAATTAGAATAGAGGGTTTTGAATCTTTTAAAAGGAAAGTTTTGAAAAACATTTTGAAAACGGGATATAATTTTGAAAAATCATTTTGAATAAATAGTTAGCGGAAACAAAACAATGTTCCACTAGATTTTTCGTAGGTTTCATCCTACTTAGGGTTCCATTCCTTTAACAGGCTCGAAATGGATTCCATTCCATGAATAAATTGGATTTTAAGATGCAAGTGCTTTTCTATGAGTTTTAACAAAATCCCTAATAAAAATACTTAACCTAGAAATCTTGAACTCTTGATAATCTTGATACTCATGAGTCTTCTTCTCGATATCTTGAATCTCTATACTATGCACTCTTCATTCTTGGTACCTGCATGGTTAAATCCTGCATATACATATATATCTAAACTTATAATGTTAGTATTTATATTTTATAATCTATTCTAAGGTTGTTGTCATCAAAACCATCATCTCACGGACTAACATTGTACTCCTCATCAGTCAGCGTGATCTCATGTTCATCTTCTGCAGTTAAGAAGCGGTTATTCAATAACCGTATCATCGTTTCAAACTCGTCTTCGCCATATGGAAGAGTATAATATAGAGCAGGATGTGGTAAGGGTTGACGAAGACCAAACTGCCTTATCACTCTATTTGAGAGATGGTATGCTAGATCGTCAAAGAAAAATATCATCAGTCTTGTCCGCCAAACTACCTCGCCATGGTGCATAGAGCTGGAAGAGCATCAAGCTATGCCTCAGTGTATAGAGTCCACTAATTGCGTTATAGTGCAAGACATCAAAACCGTTCCTGTAGAACGCCAAATTCCATTTGGGAGTCATTTTGGTGTTCATCGGTCCAACCCACCTAAAATAGAAAAATTTTATACAAACTGTATAAGTTGATACAATCATACAACTATGGTTGTTTTACCTTGATCCATATGGTTTCAAATTGTTGATTATTGCTCTCTTCATAGTTATACAAACGACTAGAAGATAAGTCTAAGACCATGGATGCAAGAGTATAAGTTGTATTTAATTAATGTTTATGACATACACAAATATGAATTAATGAATAACTATGACCGTACCTGAACTAGATTCATACAACTACCAGCAGATAGTTGCTGCACCAACGTCACTCTAGTAAGCTCTGCATAAGTGAAAGCTAGCACTGCACTGCCCCATGAATATTGCCGACAAGAATCAAAGTCTTCTAACAATGGGGGCTATTGAACGAGCCACTCAAGTCTTCGATCGATGCAAAAAAGACGTTGAGTGATGATGTACAAAATAATAGTGCGGGCACGCTGGGCTACCTGCACTGGAGAGGCACGACGGGGAATACCATCGACCAACTTCTCCCTAAACCAGGTGGCCACTATCGACTCATTTTCTCATCTTATGTCTTTTGGAGGAGACATGCCAAGCAAGGGCTCATACAAATCCATACAATTGCTTGGAAAATTCAGTTTTAGAATGGCATCCCCTTAATCGGCAATCCAAGCAACACAGCTACATCTTTTAATGTGACGATCATCTCACCTTCTCTGAGATGAAATGTAGACGTCTCATGTCTCCATCAATCGATCAACGTCATCAGAAGATTACGCTCGAGCTGTGTGTATCCCAACTTATGATAACACCAAATCCGTTCCTATCTAAAAGTTCTAACACACCAAGATACGCTGATGTGACAAGTTTTAAGATCGAAGAATGGTCAATGAAGCCGTCCGGTTTAACCTCCTATCGAAAACTAAAACAAAATGCAAGCTATTATGCCATTCACTAACACATTACAACATGCAAGTATCTACATGTACCTCAATCAAATTGTTATTGCTTGTGTAGTGTTAAGCTTGTAAGTAAAGAACGCTATCATCAATCGGTCAGGGTGTCATTTCTTTATATTCTACCACAATAAAATAACCAAATCAAATTTATGACCTAAACAATCCTTATATACAATCAATAATCAATCAAACAAACGTTCTATGCATACAAACTACTTCATTGTAGTATACAATAAAGATTTATGCCTACAAAACAATTTTTTTCTAAACCCTAAAATCAAAAATTCAAAATTTGAGAGACAAATGAAAGAATACAAACCTCTAGGAGGTACTTGAGAGGATGAGAAAACCATTCTTCAACTTCTAGCTTGCTTTAATGAGTTTTTGAGTGAAAATGTTGATTTTGGAATAGTTGGGATGTTGTGTCCGGATTTGGGATTTTTTGGAGTTTGAGGGTGGAGTGATAAAAAATAGAGGAGACCGCCTTAAATAGCAGGCAAACAACATTGCGGCATTTGAAATGCCACAAACTGACGACATATCAAATGTCGAAAACTGGCACCATCTCATATACCGCCAGTTATTTTTCCCACTAAAACAGATACTAGCAGCATTTGAAATGCTGCCAGTACACGTGGCAACCTATATGGCCAAAAGTAGTCCATTTTTGTAATACGTTTTGAAACTGGTCTAAATTTGTAATATGTTTGTGTGACGACCCGAAATTTCTAACAATTTAAATTGGAATATTTAATTGATTTTAAATATTTAAAAGTTAATTTTAACTTGAATTCAAGATATCAATATTTTCTTTATAATTAAATCATTGAATTATATAATTTAAATATTGAATTTAATAATTGAAATTGGGTACATTGTTGAATCTGAAATTTCTAAGCCTGATTAAATAATTTGAAGGCTTATAAAATTTATAAAGATGATACTGAAGATAATAGAATGGTCGAAATTTAATTTGAAGGTGATTTGTTCAGTTTTGAAATCATATCGTTTAAATTGAATCCGTAATAGTCTCGGAATTTGACGAAGCTAGTTCCATTGGATCCGTAATAGTTAGTTATTATCGGATTTCAATTTTTGTAGCAATCGGAATTGTCATTTGACCTTGGCAGCTCGAAATGCTTAGAAATTATTTTAATCGATTTAATTGAAATTTAATCGTTTTCTTTTGCAACTCGCACATATGATCAAATTAGTCTTCGAAACATGTTCCATTGTGTTCGGAATGCGGGTAGAACATTATGAACGTCTGTCGGCAAATCTGATTTGGGGTTCGGGGTTTCGCGTTATGCAAAAAAGATATTTTCAATATTTAAATTTAACACTCGTATTCAAGAAGCTAACCTCAAAACAATATTTATCACCGGCCCTCTTACCTTCAACAAAAAGTCGAACACATTAAAAAAAACCCTAAATCGATTTGCTGTACCTAACTCAAAATTCGAAATCAAAACAATTCAAACTCGTTTCGAATCGCGTGAGTAAATCATCCTCTATTGATGAGCGACAACCTCCCTTTCATCGATGCATTTGGGTTCGACGTCGAGGTGGGACGAATCATGGAGGCGCTTGGATGTTGCGACAGCGTCATCGCGATGAAAGGAAGCAGCTGTCGTGAGCCTCGAACGATGGACCTTGGTGATTCGCGAGTTAGGGTTGATTTTTGAAGGTCGCGATCGATTGTAGAGGGTTGATGCCGAGCTCGAGTACGATGGCTGCATTCTCGTGGAGGGCTGCGAGCATAGGAAGCATGCGTGCGATCTGGATGTGGCGATTGTGTGGATCTAGGGTTGGCAGCGATACTCGGTGACGAAGGGTTTGGCTTGCTTCGAGACAGTGAGGTAATCTCATTTTTTTGTTTCCAATTTGAATTTAATTTATTTACAGTAGGAAATATATATATATATATATATATATATATATATATATAGGAAAATTATTTTTGTTTAGAACTAAATTTATTAGATAAACTAATTATAAAATGGAAAATGATATTTCAGATATTAAAAAAATTGTAAATTGTTATACAAGGTCAAAATTTGAGAAGAAACAAGCTGGATTTGAGAATGAATTGCAAATCGAAAATCAAAGGTGAGTAAACCTCACGTTTCTGGATTTTATTTAAAATTAAATGGTTAAAATTTTAATGATTGGTTGAATGGTTGAAATTGGATTGTTGTGCTATATTATATAGTAATATATAATATATACTGGAATGATTGATAATTTGTGATGAATATTTCTGGTAATTGCAATGTTGTATGCTATGGTTTGCTTGAATATTTCGGAACCCTGAGTTATCGAAATATATAAATTGGATTTTGAAAGAAATACAAGGGTGAATTTTTAAAGTGAAATAATTATAGAATAAAAATAAGAATGAATAGGAAAGAAGTGAAAGTGGTATTTAAAAACTGAAGTTTTAAACTATAAAGTAGAGATTTAAGACAAGTTCTAAATCAAAGTTAAATTTAACAAATTAAGTTTTAAATATTAAGTGTTTTAACAACTTGAATGAAAGTGCAATTGTAGATTGATTTGAATTTAAAAATAAATTTGGTTTTAAATTCTTTTAAGTTTCCATTATAAAACGAGTAATTAACTTATTTAATGAAGTAAATAAAAAGATACTTAATTTCAGGTTGAGATAAATCAAGAATGATTAATATTGTGGTTAATTAAAGTAATTAATTTAGATTTGGACAAATTAAAATATAATTGGAAAACATTAATTTATAAAATCATTGATGTAAATAAAAATTGATTAATTAAAATTTAATCAATTCAGCAAATAATGAACTTATGAAAAATTATTTACTATAAGTAATTAAGAATTAACGTAATTAATATAGATAATTAATTTATGAAGTAATAAATTAATTTATGAAGTAATTAAGATTACTTATTGATTCTGGTTAAGAATAATAAATATTGTGAAGTTAATTAATGATAATTTCTTGAATGAAATTGAAGGATAATTAATCCAGGGTGATTAATTTAGATGAATAATGTTGGGTTGACTAATTAATTGATTTGGAATTAATTAATGTTAAATGAAGGGATCTAACTGATTGAGGTTTGAAATTCAATTAGGATCAATTGAATTGATTTGTATGTGACTAAGTTTTGCTTATGGATGATTGAATGGTATTGGATGTTTTGAATGAGTTGAAATCTCTGATATGAAATGTGATGTATTTCATTTGAATAACTTAGGTTAGGATAACTTGAGTTTCGAAGAGACCGGGGTCGGGTATTGCAAAATACCCGAAACCACTTCAAATTTTTATAAATTGATTTGTGAAATCAATAGGATGGAATGAATTGATTTAAGTGAATTGGATTATTTTATCTAAGTTTGGTACTTAGAAATTGACACGTGGAATAAGTGTTGTCTATAACACAATTGTGAATTTGTTAAATTGATATAAGTTACACCGGTTTATATAAGTTGTTTGCTTTTGTATTCCATGTTGAATGGGTTTACTCACGCTGGTTTCCAGCCTGACCCGGGTGTTACTTTGATGTAATGCTCGGGTCAGACCGAGTATTACAGATTTTTAGGTAAGGACGTTCTGGAGCTCAGGAGGCGAGCTGGATGATAGGAACGTGTAGAGTATTTCTGCTGTATTATAATATTGTAAATCTGAGACATGCTGATTTGTATATGTCCGGTGTTGAACATTTGTGTAACTCTGATGTATTTAAATGTAATCGACAGAATATTATTCCTTTGTAAACTGTTATTATTTATTATTATATTTTATCCGCTGCGAATGTGAGATGTTGGCGCTTCTGATCTTCTTCTTCTTCTATCTCTTCTTCTTTCCATAACTATCTGGAATTTTCGGGTTCGAAAATTTTGGGTCGTTACATTTGGTATCAGAGCTGAAGGTTAAGCGAGAACCTTGGCTCTGGTGGGGTTACTCATTAAGGATAGGGTAAGTGGTACCCTAGAATAAGTTGAGTGTGTGTGTGTGTATATATATATATATATATGAGAGCGTACTTGTTATTTTCTTATATAAAGATTTTAAAAGATTATATTTTGATATATAAAGCAATATTTCATTCAAATAAATATTAAAGGAATTGGTTGTTAAAATTATTGGAATTAAATTAAGAAGTAATTGAACACAACCAAACTCAAATTGAAATTGAATAAGGATAAGTTTGAAATAAATTCAAACTGTAATTTAATTCGTGAATTTAGGAAAAAAATTTAGAATATGGTAATAGTGAAATGTTTTAAGGAAGTAAAACATTTCGATAAGTATGGGATATAAATTGAAATTGAAGTTGATCTAAATTGTGAAGTTTGAATCTTAAGATTTAATAACATTTGAAATTTGTTTTCAAATTATTAAAAAGGATAATAAATAATATTATCTGAATGAGAGAGTTTGATGCAAACAAGAGTTGTTTGAAAATTTTAAAGAGAATTTGTTTTGAATTGAAAGCAAAGGTGGTTCAAATTTTAAAATTTGGCTTGGTGGGTCAGGAAGTAAATATGTATATATGTATGGATATACATAATATCAAAGATGGTTTGAAATAAACTCTAAATATTGAGTTTTAAATCTGGAATGAGATATGATACCAAAGTGATAAGTTTTTGAACTTAATAAGTGGGAAGATTATTTATGAGAAGTTCAAATTTTGAAATGGAAGATTCAAGTTGGGTAAGGTTAACTGGATTAAGTGAGTTGAGTTTAACTTGGGAAAAGTTAAATATGTTGAAATGATCAACCTGATTTGTAAATTTTAAGATGAGATTAAGATTTAACTTGAGAAGTTAAATGGTTGATTGTAATTGAGAGTTTGAGTGATCTCAAATTGGGTTTGATATCTAGAAATTGAAAATGAATGGATGTTTTAAAATAAATTAGATGATATCATCCTATTGTTGTTAAAAATCTTTAAGTTATGAATTGGAATTGTTTAAATAAATAAGAAATGAAGTGTGGTAATATATCCATTATGGGGATAAAAGGAAAATCACACTTTAATTTGATTTAAGGATATGGAACTCTTTTGAACTTAAGGTTTGAAAGTTAAGAAATGAATTTGTAAATTAAAATTGTTTGAAACTCTTACTTGAACCTTGTAATAAGTTAAGTAAAGATAATTTAAAATGGAATTTTGACATTTGGACTCAGAATTAAATTGTTTAAAAACTTTAAATAAAGATAATTTGGTCTAAGAAGTTAACCAACACTTGAAATTTAACTCGAATTTATATAATTCGAGATGATTTAAAGTGAGATTGATTTTGAAATTTGATTTGAATAATTTGGAATTGTAATTAAAGTTGAATAATTTTAAATTCAAATGAAGTTTGAATTGAATTTGGGAGGAAATCAAGAATAATTCAACTTGATTTGGAAATGGAGTTTGAAATTGGAATTTATTTGAATTAGTAGAATTTGAGATCAAGGTCGAATAAAGTTAAATTTGGAGAGAAACTGAGGTTAATTCAACTTGAATTGGGGTTGAATCAAGTCCAATGGAAATTGGAGTTATTTAAAATTGGAATTGGGTCATTTTAATTAGAAGAGGAAATTTAAATTGAATTGATTTGGAATGGAGATTGGGAAGTGAGCAGTTTTGACTATTTTTAATATAAATTGTTTTAATATAAACCTATTTTTCCAAGATATTAAATATTTATACAACCTTTCTTTTAAAAGCCAAATTATCTTATACTTGTTTTACAATTATTTTTGAAACTGATTAACAATTTTCCAACTGTTTTATAAACTAATTACTATATTTCAACTATTTTACAAAACTAATTACTATCTTACTATTATTTCGCAATTATTTAAAATTTCTATAATTATTTTAACTATTTTATACCTATTTTACAAACTAGTAATTATTTTCAAACTACTTATCTATTTTTAAAATTTTCAAGCTATTTCCTAAATAAAATGGTCGTAGTTCAAACTGTTATTGGTTAAATACCCAATCGGGACAAGAATAGAGGTGATAATCCATATGGATTGAAGCAATTGTGAGTAAGTGAATGTGAATAGAAATGGAATTGATTTGGCTAATAACCAATAAAGATAAATACGTATGGTGTACGTATGTTATTCTATTCGCATAATGATTTGATCCAGATTCGAGCAAAGAATTTCGAGATAGTATGTCGATCCGAGTTGGGATTTTTCACACGATTTTCGACGGCGAACCTGGATATAGATTATTGATTGGTTCTGGATATTCTCTATCATAGTTATGACTATGCTAGGAGAATGACGGTTTCTGATCAAGAAACCAGATCTGTGTCCGCACTAGGAAGTCGAGTGGACGATACTAGTTCGGAAGTGAAATTGTGTGATCGAGTGAGCGATCAGATTGGTATAGCGTATGGATGATAAGTGTACATCGTAAGGATCTGGATGAAATTGATATTGATAGAGAAGAATCAAATTTGAATATTTGATTTTTGAATAAACAAGTCATATATCTTTGTTATATAAGATAAATCTCCCCTTGTTAAATCTATTGCTGGAAGAAAAGGATTTTGTAGGTGTTTGAAGTATAAAAGAAATTTTATACAAGTTTGAAATGATCCAAAGTTTTAAAAGTTATATATATCTATATATATAAAGGATCTTATGAGGATTTTGGAAAAAAGGTTTTGAGAACCTTTGGCTTTGGAAAGGCTTTTGATTTTTGGGTAAAATCAATATTTGAATTTGGAAAGCCTAGTTTGAGAATTTTCGATTTTGGAATAATCGATTTTGTGTAAAGAGCTTTGTATGAGATCATACTAGGAGTATGATTTGAAGATACTATATATGTATAGTATAAAATGTTTTGATGATGGCTCTGGGGAAAAAGGCGCCCACTTGAAATGAACTTCTCAGGAGTACCACCAGGTGGTGCTGCCTTGAGCCCCGAGGGGGGTTCTAAAGTTGATCCTGTGAGGAGTCCGGACAAAACTAGTTCCTAGGGATTATGAGTAGTGAATAACATAGCGAAATTCGTGTGTGCCGTTGAGAGTCAACAGTCTGCGTTTGATTTTATATCGGTAGACTGCGACCTATGTAGGAGTTAAGAAGTTTCATTTCGCAGCGAAAATCAGAGGCAGTTGAGAGCCTGCAGTTACATAGACTTTTATTGCGATGGCAACGTAACCCTGGAATGTAACTGCGATCTGTTGTGGTTTCCATGGCGTAATCGAGAGGCCGCGGAGAGCCTACGGTTACGTGGACTTTTGCTACGATGGCAACGTAACCCTGGAATGTAACTGCGACCATGGATGGGGGTGATGATTTCCAGAGCATTCTCACCAAAGATATATCCTCTATTCAAAAACTGTTTTCTATATTTTCAATAAAATTATTTTCAAAAGTATTTTCACTGGATGTTGAAAGGGGTCTGCCAAGAACTTGTAGATTTTCAGTCTTACGCCTGATCAACATATGATCGAATTTCTATGAGAACAAAGGATGGACTGGTTGAGACATCGAGGTATAAGAAGTATTTTTTATAAAGAGCTATTTTATTAGTCTGATGTGAATTTAAAAGCATTTCTAATTTTTTTAAAATAAAGGTGTTGGAATTTTGGGGAAATAAAAGGAAATCCAAACTGGAATTTTAGTGAAGTGATTTTGTAATTAAAGTCGAATATTGATTTAGAAGTTGGAAATAAGCTAATTGGTTAAATAATTATTCGATAGAGTATATTAATAAAGTTTAACTCGGATAAATAAAATGGATTGTAAGTTACTAATGGAATTTGGAAATGAAATAAATTAGAAGAGATGTTGTAGAAACAAAATAAAATAGAGTGGAATCGAAATAGTGATGGTTTGATTAACAAACAAATTTCAGGTGTGATACGAATAGAATTTAACGAAATTTGCAAGTAAATTAGATATAAGAGAAGTGTTGTCGAATGAAATGAAAGTGAATTATAATAGAAATGGTTTGAGTGCAAACAAAACCCAGATGAGTAGAAATAAATTGAGAATGGCTTTGTGTAAATAAAATAAATTCGCGAATGAATTAAGTAAGCGAGTTAAAAATTTAAATATAGTATGGATAAATGGGTTAAGTGAATCAAATAATAAATGGATGAAGTCTGATGAATAAATTTTTTTTGAATCAAAGTTTTAATTGGAATTGGATTATCACAATGCACTTAAGTTATGAGGCGAATTAATTTGAAGCAAGATTACTTAAATAAAAGCTTGGCTTCGAGTGACAATAGTAGACCATTAAATAAGGATTTGGGTTAAATATATCCGGAAAATGGTTATTAATATAAGAAATGAGTATTGTCAAGCTCAATGGAGTAGTTTTAAAAATGGAAACGATGCGGAGATGAAATGGAATTACATACAGAGTGAGTTAAAATTAATTTAAAGTAGTTATAAACTAAAAATAAATACCCTGTTAAGCGAATATCGTCGAAATTGCATAAAAAAAATAGTTGTCGTTCGGCGTAAATAAAAGTAATTAAAATTCTTTGAGTTGATAGCGATTAAATATATTTGATTTTGAATCATTTGAAGTGAATGTGGATTTGTCTGGATTAAAAATCAATTGAATGTACGAAATTGAGTTGCAAACCATTAAAATTGAATGAAATGGCTTATGAATTGGTTGAAAGCAATTGAATTATCTTTAAAGTTATATAAATCACTTATGGTAAGCGTTCGGTGTTTGTTGCTTTTTAAATGCTTGTGTTTAGCTATTGAATATAAGTGAAATGATAATAGATTTTCTATATATGGCACTTACATCTTTAAATTGAGTAAGTATAGGTACCTGAAGACCGTTTGGCTGGTTTTGGATGCACTAATTGCTAAAATAAATAAGCTGCTTGCTTAAAATGCTAAATAAAGGTATGCCTACGCAATACAAATAGGAAATATGAACTATTTTTGTTTTTCCGACCTGGTGGGTCGACGTATACATATTTATATCTCTTGTCAAATTGCAAAAGCTCCTCCGCACAAAGGAGACTCTGCCAAAAAATTTCAAAATTTTTGGGAATTAGAAAATGTTTGAAAATTTTAGCGGAAAATTTTATAACGACAAAATGATTTCAAATTTGAAATTAAAGTAAATTAGTAGATGAAACTAATATGAATCAGTTATAAACGGAAGATAAATTCAATACTCAGAATTGAAGACAAATTGAAATCATATGGAAATGGGAAAAACTAAATTGAAACAGATATGAAACCTATGTAAGAAAATGAATAAAATAATTAAAAAGGTTACGATTGGATATTATTGCTAAGTAAGATATGCAGGTATTGTAAAGAGAAAAGAAAATTGGATTTGATTCCAAAGGATAAATTTGAATTGCCCGACAAAAATGTATGTATTTAAATTTCTGTATGAAATTGGATTGGGTTTTTGATCTAGCAACTTGGCTTTTGGAATTTGGGAGCCCGTAGAGTCATTTTGTAGTAGTACTGAGCTAGCCGTGCAAAGGAGACGCTGGCAAAAAATTTCGGAAAATTAGAGAGTGAGAAAATTTTGATAATTCAAAATTTGGTTTTAAATTGAAATTTAGATGATTGAGCAAAAGGGTATTATTTGAAACTATAGAAGGATTTGGGAAGTTGGTTAAGGTGATAGTGGGTCTTTAATAAAAGATAGTTGGTAGGATGTTGAATTGTGAGTTTTGGAAAAAGTAAACGGGTATTGGTCCATTCTTCTTAACTAGCAATTTCGGGGACGAAATTCTTTTAAGGGGGAAGGAATGTGACGACCCGGAATTTCTAACAATTTAAATTGGAATATTTAATTAATTTTAAATATTTAAAAGTTAATTTAAACTTGAATTCAAGATATCAATATTTTCTTTATAATTAAATCATTAAATTATATAGTTTAAATATTGAATTTAATAATTGAAATTGGGTAAATTGTTGAATCTGAAATTTCTAAGCCTGATTAAATAATTTGACGGCTTATAAAATTTATAACGATGATACTGAAGATAATAGAATGGTCGAAGTTTAATTTGAAAGTGATTTGTTTAGTTTTGAAATCATATCGTTTAAATTGAATCCGTAATAGTCTCGGAATTTGACGAAACCAGTTCCATTGGATCCATAATAGTTAGTTATTATCGGATTTCAATTTTTGTAGCAATCGGAGTTGTCATTTGACCCAGACATCTCGAAAAGCTTAGAAATTATTTTAATTAATTTAATTGAAATTTGATCGTTTCCTTTTGCAACTCACACATATGATCAAATTAGCCTCCGAAACATGTTCCATTGCGTTCGGAATGCGGGTAGAACCTTATGAACGTCTGTCGGCATATCTGATTTGTGGTTCGAGCTTTCGGGTTATGCAAAAAAGATATTTTCAACATTTAAATATTTAAATTTAACACTCGTATTCAAGAAGTTAACCTCAAAACAATATTTATCACCGGCCCTTTTACCTTCAACAAAAAGTCGAACACATTAAAAAAAAACCCTAAATCGATTTGCTGTACCAAACTCAAAATTCGAAATCGAAACAATTCGAACTCGTTTCGAATCGCGTGAGTAAATCATCCTTTATTGATGAGCGGCGACTTCCCTTTCATTGATGCATTTGGGTTTGACTTCGAGGTGGGACGAATCATGGAGGTGCCTGGGTGTTGCGACAGCGTCATCGCAATGAAAGGAAGCAGCTGTCGCGAGCCTCGAACGATGGACCTTGGTGATTCGCGAGTTAGGGTTGATTGTTGGAGGTCGCGATCGATTGTAGAGGGTTGATGCCGAGGTCGAGTACGGTGGCTGCATTCTCATGGAGGGCCGCGGGCATAGGAAGTATGCGTGCGATCTGGAGGTGGCGATTGTGTGGATCTAGGGTTGGCAGCGATACTCGGTGACAAAGGGTTTGGCTTGCTTCGAGACAGTGAGGTAATCTCATTTTTTTTTTTCCAATTTGAATTTAATTTATTTACAGTAGGAAAAAATATATATATATAAATAGGAAAATTATTTTTTGTTTAGGACTGAATTTATTAGATAAACTAATTATAGAATGGAAAATGATTGTTCGGTTATTTCAGATATTAAAAAAATTGTAAATTGTTATACGATTTCAAAATTTGAGAAGAAACAAGCTGGATTTGAGAATGGATTGCGAATCGAAAACCAAAGGTGAGTAAACCTCACGTTTCTAGATTTTATTTAAATTTAAATGGTTAAAATTTTAATTATTGGTTGAATGGTTGAAATTGAATTGTTGTGCTATATTATATAGTAATATATAATATATACTGGAATGATTGATATTCTGTGATGAATATTTCTGGTAATTGGAATGTTGTATGCTATGTTTTGCTTGAATATTTCGGAACCCTGAGTTATCGAAATATATAAATTGGATTTTGAAAGAAATACAAGGGTGAATTTTTAAAGTGAAATAATTATAGAATAAAAATAAGAATGAATAGGAAAGAAATGAAAGTGGTTTAAAAACTAAAGTTTTAAATTGTAAAGTAGAGATTTAAAACAAGTTCTAAATCAAAGTAAAATTTAACAAATTAAGTTTTAAATATTAAGTGTTTTAACAACTTGAATGAAAAGTGCAGTTGTAGATTGATTTGAATTTAAAAATAAATTTGGTTATAAATTCTTTTATGTTTCCATTATAAAACGAGTAATTAACTTATTTAATGAAGTAAATAAAAAAGATACTTCATTTCAGGATGAAATAAATCGAGAATGATTAATATTGTGGTTAATTAAAGTAATTAATTTAGATTAGGACAAACTAAAATATAATTGGAAATCATTAATTTATAAAATCATTGATGTAAATAAAAATTGATTAATTAAGATTTAATCTGTTCAGCAAATAATGAACTTATGAGAAATTAATTACTATAAGTAATTAAGAATTAACATAATTAATATAGATAATTAATTTATGAAGTAATAAATTAATTTACGAAGTACTTAAGATTACTTATTGATTCTGGTTAAGAATAATAAATATTGTGAAGTTAATTAATGATAATTTCTTCAATGAAATTGAAGGATAATTAATCCAGGGTGATTAATTTAGATGAATAATGTTGGGTGACTAATTAATTGATTTGGAATTAATTAATGTTAAATGAAGGGATCTAAGTGATTAAGGTTTGAAATTCAATTAGAATCAATTGAATTGATTTGTATGTGACTAAGCTTTGCTTATGGATGATTGAATGGTATTGGATGTTTTTAATGAGTTGAAATCTTCGATATGAAATGTGATGTATTTATTTGAATAACTTGGGTTAGGATAACTTGAGTTCCGAAGAGACCGGGGTCGGGTATTGGGAAATACCCGAAACCACTTCGAATTTTTGTAAATTGATTTGTGAAATCAATAGGCATGAATGAAATGATTTAAGTGAACTGGATTATTTTATCTATGTTGGTACTTAGAAATTGACGTGTGGAATAAGTGTTGTCTATAGCAAAATTGTGAATTTGTTAAATTGATATAAATTACCCGGGTTTATATAAGTTGTTTGCTTTTGTGATCCATGTTGAATGGGTTTACTCACGCTGGTTTCCAGCCTGACCTAGGTGTTACTTTGATGTAATGCTCGGGTCAGACCGAGTATTACAGATTTTCAAGTAAGGACGTTCTGGAGCTCAGGAGGTGAGCTGGATGACAGGAACGTGTAGAGTATTTCCGCTGTATTATAATATTGTAAATCTGAGACATGCTGATTAGTATATGTCCAGTGTTGAATATTTGTGTAACTCTGATGTATTTAAATGTAATCGACAGAATATTATTCCTTTGTAAACTGTTATTGTTTATTATTATATTTTATCCGCTGCGAATGTGAGATGTTGGTGCTTCTGATCTTCTTCTTCTATCTCTTCTTCTTTTCATAACTATCTGGTATTTTCGGGTTCGAAAATTTCGGGTCGTTACAGTTTGCAAATGTGACCGAATTAGTAATTTATCCTTTCATTCAATATGGTTAATTTTATAAGACCAAATCTCGCAAACTTCAATAGTTGACTTCAAGTTTGGTGGTAACTTAACCAATTATTTGTTCTATATTATTATTATTTGTTTAAGACTGTATGGGTTGACAATAGATGTTATAAGAAACCTTCTCTTCTGGGTAATAATATCCAACCTTGGTATTCCTCTAATTTGCTTGCTATTTACTCCATCTGTTCCAGAGAATGCCCATTCTACTCCTTCTATGCTTCTTATTCTTAATTACTGGTATTTGTTCGATTATTTGCTCCACGTAGATGTGTACAATGTACTGCAAATATGTTGGAAATTAATATTCTACCGAGTGCATAAGTGTTTCCTACTATTTTGGATCTTTGTAAAAATGTTGCAGTATTCATCAGAAAAGAAAAACGAACACATAACACAGGCATGTGCATGTTAAGTTTTTTTGGCTATTGTACATGACCCGTAAGGGTAGATCCCCCAAACTGTAAGACATAACATAGCATATATGATTATAGACATCAACAATATACATCGCATGACATGGACACAGTTGCATGTAGAATGAAACTATATGCTTTTATTAGAAGATAATAAACTACAAAGTTTGGTGACATGTGAAACTAGTAGACATAGGGTTCGGATAACTGGGTCCTCGATATGTGAAAGATCAAACTTAACGACCTGGAAATTTCGATCCCAAAAATTCCAGATAGATAGTGGAAAGAAGAAAGAGAAAGAAGAAGAAACAGAAAACTCAAACTCATAATCTCACATTCGCAGCGGAAAAAAAATAATATAATATCACATAAATAATAGTTTTACAAAGTAGAACTGTATCATTACATTTATATTTTTATATACTAGAGTTACTCACCATTACACAACACTGGACAGTTTAAAACAACATGTCCTAGATAAACTATAATATATACAGCGGTATATGCTCCATACGTTCCTGCCATCCAGCTCGCCTCCTGAGCTCCAAAACGTCCTTACTTGAAAATCTGTAATACTCGGTCTGACCCGAGTATTACATCAAAGTAACACCCGGGTTAGGGTGGAAACCAGCGTGAGTAAACCCATCTAACCACAACACCAGAAAGGCAATTTCCTCACCGTTATAAGCGTGACAAAACTAATTTGTTATGGTTATAACCGTTAAAATAGGTACTGTGGGCAAATTCAGTCACACTTTTACTCATGGTTATAACCGTGACAAAAATAGTAATTTCTCACGCTTATAACCGTTGTAAATTTAGATATTATCACACTTATAACCGTGACAGAACAGTATTTACTCACGGTTATAATCGTGATAAAATGGTTATTACTAACGCTTATAACCGTGGGAACTTTAGATAGTATCACACTTATAACCGTGACAGAACAATAGTTTCTAACACTTATAACCATTACCAAAAAGGAAACTCTAACACTTATAACCGTGACTAATGCAAATTAGATCTAATAGTATTTCATTCAACCATATCTCATTCCGGATCTTATGGTATAATCACATATTATTTCATTCAACTATACATATTCAAATTTATAGCAATAACAAGCATGAAACTAAATTTCAAAATTAATATATCATCAAATTGTAAAGAAAATCAAACATACTAATTAGTTCATATCAAATTCTACAAGTTCATTGTGAAAACTTCAAATTTCACTACTACAAAATATGTTGAAGCTTACTGAACTAATACTGCATTTTCTGAGGGTCTGCGTCGTAATTTTAGGTACCTAATATTGAAGCCACCTGTGGACTCCATTCACGCTTATGGTACTCAAAGTGAGCTACTAGTGCATCACCCTATAGATATAAACAAGTAATATAGCTTCAGCTAGTTGAGAACAAAAAGAAACTCAAAATTGAATAGCAAGAAACAATTACTAATTTTTTAGAGTGCTAATGTGAAATAATACATAAAATGGAGCTCTTAAATAAATTGATAGTTTTTAGTTATTTTCCCTTATTATTTGACTGGACATGAATAAATATACCAGTAACAAATGCACTTAATGGAATGAATGAAAATATTAGTAAAATTATTCAAGTTGGCATGAATAACCATATTAGAAGAATACCAGCTAGTATCAGCATTTTTCATTTATTCACACACATTGGTGCTGAGACATCACTAATAACATTTCAACATTGAATATAATTACAATGGTAATTCTTTGTCTATTTATTTATGGTGAACTCTATGTAAAATATAGATGTACTATTAATGTAGGTTGATATGAAATGTAAAGGAGATTTACACACCTTAATGTTATTTAAAAACTCTATCATGGTTATATCGATAATAAAAGCTACATACCTTATATGCAGCCAGATTATTTAGGATTTGATGAAGTACACGGATATTTTCATCTATTATTTGTTGTGTTGCGACATCCAAAGGTGTGACTATAGACACAAAGAAGAAGAGGAAATGCATGATCAATTGGGAAACAAATAACATATGCGAATTTCAGAGAGAGAAAAGGCAAAACAAAAGTAAAAAAATAATGAGAATGCAGCGCCCTTTGTTGTAAAATCAGTAGAATGTCAAATGGCTGGGGAAAAAGAAGAGATGTGTATTTTGCTTGGGTAACATAGGGAGTGGAACAAATAATCGTTCCAACACAGGTAAGTACAAAATAAAAGTGTTACTTAAGTAAGGGCATCTATTTTTTATGCGCAGCCATTGTAGATATTCATTTTACAATCACACTATTTTTATACTAATAGGGAGCCATCTTAATTTGATGTTGTGACAAGTACTTTTTTTGAAAGAATAAATTAAGATGCTTAGTGTGCGTGTATCTATGCATTTTAAATACATACTGCTGTATACATACCTATTCATATGATAAAACATAATAGCTGATTGGCTGCTATGCCAGACAATTCATTCAAAACCATAGTTTTGGAGTTTTGTTAGAGCAATTCAAGAAACAGCAAAAAGACCCAGGTTCCTATGTCATATAACACGTAACAGGTAACCTGATTTAACTTCACAGTGCTCCACATTGCACATATTATAATATATTTTTAAATCACCGTTCACAACCATCTAAATCTGAAAGTACAAAAACAAGATTGTTTGATCTTTCTTTTGTGCACAGGTTCAGTCAGTTTTCTTCAAACAGACAATTCTTCGGTAAGTTAAAAAGAACGAGATGAGTATACCGATTACAATAGAGTATAAGATATTTTCAAACTAGTAAACTAACAACTAAACTGTGAAGAAAAATTCACCAAGTAGTAAGTAAATCCCATCAAAGTTGGTAGACGGATAATTTCTTGCCATCCAGGTATGAAGCTATATAAGGCAAAATAAAATATAATGTTAATGTCATAGCAAATTCTGAAAACTATGATGACTTAAATACATGTATTAATGTACACGGTGATCTATTAAAATGGATTTTACCTTCTTATTGTATTGATTTTTAACAGCATAATATGCTTCTAACTTGCGTCTCTTACCATTTTCCTGTATCCATGGAAAAAAACATTATTTAGCTTCTGATTTACTGATGCAAGCCTGATGATACTAGATAAGCAGATGATATTAGTGCATATATGAACAAAATTAGTACGCAGATAAATTTAGAACCAAAGATCAAAGCAGACCTAGCAAGAAAGCAATAAATTTAGATGTAATATGATGATTTTCAATTTTCAGGATATAAATGTAGCAATACAGAAGTGAATGGCTTCATTGCGCGAAGCCACACAGATGTAACATTAAATGCACATATGAAAAGAACATTAAAATGTAAAAAATTAATATTTACAAAGGAAGTCAACTTATAATTTATAATTTTCAAAGTCGAAAATGTGATGATTAAGAATACAAGTATGAACTCACAGCCAACCATCGACACCTCAACGCAACATCTCTTACAGTCTGCAACATCTCTTGTAGTCTTCTGCTTAAGTATAGATGCTATCTTGATGTACGTCATAGTGCTGTGTTCACCAGCGTGTCTACAAGTAAAAACAAATTCATTAAATTATATACTGAAGTGATTTATAAAAAACTTAATTCATTAATATGTTTATATGCAATTAAAATGCAAGAGGCATAAGAGTATACAACTGTCATTGTGATCCTTTGCTAAGTAGGAACAATTCCAGTGTCTCTACTCGCTTGCTCTGATCTTTTGCTTCCCTCATACTTGTTTTCAAGTAATTTGGTACAAACTGCATTAAGGAAACGGTATTGTGAGCATAATGGGACATTGCTTACTGTTATCTAAGAATCAAAATATCCATGTTATGTGTGCAAAATTTTGGGTTTCTGCATCTTTTTTTGAGGTAAATATCAAATAGATGAAAACTGTAAGATTGACTTGTATGCTTACCAACATAATCTGAACTATCACTGTTCATAAAGATGATCCCAATTATCACCGTCCATCATCACAATATAATATCATGTCATTTGGAGCAAAGAGTGATTGATATTCTGATGATTCTAAGGTAAGTTCGTTCATTCACCTAATTTTATCACTAAATTATCTTTTTTTTTCAAATGCACATTAACTTTATTCCAGCCTTGTTATCCTGGATTCTACTGCAACACTTCATAGAGGTTTATATATGAATTTTGATCATGTAAAGAGGGTTTTATTTCAGTAATGTAGCATGCTTCAAAATACTTTTCTAGCTACACACAATTATGTCAATATGAATTTTCATGCAAAATTATTTAGCCCAATGAGTATTATCAGATGTATATTCTTCTGCTTGCTGTCATAACTAACATGAGCCAATATTTATAAGTAGGCACTTGAAAGAACATGGAAAGAAGCATGCAAGGGTCTGATTCAACTATAAGATTCCTTCAGGCTATATTTTTGTTCTGAAACCGCTAAATCTTTAGGGTCCTTGCATGACTTATCTTTGTCTTTAGGTATTGCTAATTTTTTAAGTTAATATTAACTAATTTTTAAATAAAGGATAATCAAAAAAATGAAGATGGAAAAACCGAAAACGTACTACCTACATCATGATTATTGTTTAGCAAAATATAAATATAGTAGGAGATCATGCAAACCATTCATCATTCACACATTTACTTAAACAAAATTAAAATATAATTAATAGTTTTCCATATACATATATTAAAATATGAAGAGATGAATAGAATTATCTTTTTTACATACATAAACAGATAGATGGAACTGTTTTGGCACCTATAGACATGGCATAATGGGCAAAATCAAGTCTTTTTCAATGGTTTAAATTTAAACGGCTTTCAAATTTAACCATACAAGGCAGTGACACGTTTGATGGCCAGGGATCTTCATGGTGGAACTCCTCCATCTTACGTCATTATTTTCTAGAATAATCCAAAGTAAGTTTTGATATATTCGTGATTGGTATTTATGAAAAAATTCCCTTCAAATTCTATTGAAAGATCCAAAAAAGGCACAGTGGGATTAGATAAGGCCTACAGTATGGAATTCTTCCTTTAATACAATTTTTATTCTGATTCCTAATTTCATTTTTCCATTGTTTTGAGATTCACCTCCTATAACATTTATCAGGTAATCAGATTTTACAAAAGCTACAATATCACTGTTTCCAGTATCAACATTGTAAACATTCCTCAGTTCATCTAAAGTTTGAAACTCATGTGGTATCAACATAAAGAACATCACCAACTCTTCTCCTCATGAGAGCCTAAACACTGATGGAATTCATCTCCAAAACACTTAAAATGTGGAAATCAAGCAGTCATATATTGGTTCCGGTATGATTTCAAATTTATACACTTCCATATCATGTTTATTTTCCAAAAAAATTACAAAATAAAAAAATAAAATAAAATAGACCGCTGTTGTATAAAACAAAAAATAATTAAATTGACCACAGTTTAATATTCCTTTTTTTCTTATTTCTTTTTGATTAAAGGGTCGGGTCGGGTTACCAAAATGCCAAACATAGAAAATCATGAAACCAAATCATGACGCGTCTCATTTTATTCTCTACCCTTTTAATTTCTTTTTTTTCTTATTTCCAATTTATATGTACTTTACTTTTTTCATTTAATAGAGATGCTTCTCATTTTATTTGCAGCAATTATTCATTCAGAAGCTTGAAGAAAAGAAAATTCATTTTACCAAATCACGAAACAAAATCTTACCAAATCGAACGGTTTCATAGTCGTTCACATCATTGTAACACAATCATTCAAATATGCTTACATGAGAATAAGATTCATACATTTACCAGATTCTAAACATACATCCTTAGTAAAACAGTCCCAAGAAAACAAAACGCTAATCAAATGAACAACTAAATCAACAATTAAACATCTTCCTCAACCCTCAGCATCTAATGTGAACGAACACACTTCATCACCAACTAATATTACAGCATCAGATTAATTCAACATCAATACAGCAATATTAGAAATTTTGAGAAGATGCTAAATTATAAAATCATTTCTAGAGCACTCAAATTAACTGGACAATAAATTAAAATTGAATTGAATACCTGATTTGAATGTGAAAATTTGTTTGCAGTCGATTGCCGAAATGGAACACAACCCTAATTCTCCTTCGCCTTCATCAAATTGGTAGAACAGAGGGCAAAGGCGGAGGTAGATGGCGGAGGCGGTGGAAGATAGCTGAGGAGGTGGTAAATGGCGGCGGTGGTGGTAAATGGTGGAGGTGGAGGTGGTAGACGGCGGAGGTGGTGTTAGAACAAATTGGCTATAACCCTAGAGCGAACGAAAGAGAAAAGCGTTGACAGAATGAAATTGTTATTCTTTAGAAATAGGTTAATTAATTACAGAAGATAAAATTACAATCCTATCCATATTTCATTTGATTATTTACGAAATTACCAAATTCGGTAACGGTAATAACCACGATAAATGTTAGTAACTGAAATAACAGTTTGAAATTTGTAACGATTATAACTGTTAAAATTAAAAGCGGAAAAGTGTTACAAAATGGACTGTTTGGTGTAGTGAACATGGAATTCAAAAGCATACAACTTACATAAACCTGGGGTAACTTATATCAATTTAAAAGTTCACAAGTTGTTATAGACATCACTTATTTCACACATCAATTTCTAAGTACCAAAACTTAGGTTAAATGGTCCGATTCACTTAAATCATTCCATTCCAGATTATTGATTTCACATATCAATATATAAAGAATCGAAGTGGTTTCGGGTATTACTGATACCCGACTCTGGCCTCTTCGAATCTCATGTCATCTTAACCTAAATTATTCAAATGAAAAACAATTCAAACTTTAAATATAGGATGTCTCTTTTTATCACAGCAATTCATCATTGACATATAACCACATTTATTACAGTCCACATCAAACATATCATATCTCAAAACATTTCATATCAGAGAAATCAACCAATTCAAGGCATTAAAACAACATTCAATCATTCATAAGCAAGATTGATCACTCCCAAAGTTAATTTAATTTATCTCTAATTAAATTAATTACTAATCACTTGGATTACCTTTACCTAACATTAATTAATTACAAATCAATTAATTAATCACCTTTTAATTATCCATCCTAATAATCATCCTTGATTAATTATTCTTTAATTACAATAAGTAATTAATTCTTAATTAATTTCACAAATTAATTATCCTTCACTCATCACATTAGATAATCCCTTAATTACTCTTATAAAGTAATTAACAATGATATATTACATTTAACCTTGCTTAATTTCTCAAATAAATTTTTTCTATAATCACTTACATTGATTAATTATCCCTTAATTAATCTCACTCATTAATTAACTAACTCTTAGTTAATTCCTTTAATTAATCAATCCTTCAATCAATTATACAAGTAATTAATCCTTATATTTCTTCCCTTAGGCAATTTAGCTTCAATTATTTTCATCAAGCAACTATTCCATTGGTTAATTACCCTCAGTTAATTAACCCTTAATTATTAATTAATTATCTTTAATCACCTATAATAATTAATCTCTATTTAATTAATAAATCTTTATCACCCAAAACTTGATTAATTAAAAGACAAGTTATTTATCTTGATTTACTTCCTAATTATTGTAAGAAAAACTTATCAAATAGACCTTGAATCATATTATCATCAATCCATGATTTTACAACTAAATAAATCAAGCTCTTAAATATAAAACACTTATTGTTTTAATAAAGAAAGAAGGTTAAAACCTATTTTAACTTAAATTCAGACCTCGATATTACCTTATTATACTGACCCGAGCTAATCCCAAAGCAAACTCGTATTTCTCCCGAGCTAATTCTTCCTCTTCTATCTTTTTTTTGTTTGAACTTTTTAAAATAGTTTTATTAAAAACCCCGCACACTTAAATCATAACCCGAGCCAAAAGCTAGCTTACTTCGAGTTCGTCACGAAGAAACATCATCCACCCCAAAACAATCCCATCACAGACATGCTAGTGCACGCGTGCACATGCATTGCCTCTTCGATCACCACTGATCGTCGTCGAGGTCATTAGCCAATCGCCAGTGATCCTTTCCAAGCATCCCATCACCCAGAACCTTTGCATGGCCTCGAAATCGAATTCGGGCCCAAAAGAATTTCACCAGAATCCACTCGATCATCAGAAGTCACCTCGTGCCGATCATTCCCACCACCATCGTTCACGCCTCCACCCTTGAAGACTCGTCAATACATCCTCCTTATCCACTTGGTCTGATCCTCTCGATTCAAACCACGACGAGAAAATTATCACTCAATCCATCGTCGCCTAAACTCAACGTTAAACCCTACATCGACCAAATTCTGACGCCACGATGAACTAGAATAGCTTCAACTATTTTTCCCAACCTTGTCAGATCCCCAGCTTGCTACAGCCAAGTCCCAATTCATACCAGTGCCGTCGATCACAAGAAAAAGCTTTGAATCCAAAATCCGTTCACCACATGAATTCTCACTCGATTCTAAGTTAAATATTTTGATTTAACTTCTAAAAATCATGGTTTCTACCGGAGTATAGGATTATATAGGTGAATCCAAGAATTATTATTCTTGAGTTTTATCTATTTATAATTTTTCACTGTCTTTTCAATATTTCCAGAATTTTACTAAATTATCTCACTTAAAAATAATTTTAAATCTTAGTAAATGTATAAACAAACATAATTCGTTTGAAATCCTAAGTCTAACAGAGATTAGATAGGGAGAATTGGAATTTTTGATTTAAATTTTTAACTCTGTAATTTAAAACAGAAGTGATATAGATATATTCATACATGTACACGGGTTCCTGCTTTCACATATACATATTTCCAGATCTACACAACTTATGTTCATAATTTCTAACATGCATCCTAGTTTTACTTTCAACATTTGCCCTATGAATCCAAATTAAAATTTGTTTAAGCATAGATTACTCACCTTATTTTGAAACAATAGTGAAAATTTTCCTTCCTGAAGCGAGTAAACTTATTTAATCTGAATTACTTGAGTTTGATCTAGTATTGAACTTTGCTGTCGAGTTGATTTGCTACTGGAAATTTGATTTTCTTTTCTTTGGCTTTGATCAGGTTTCAGCTTGAAAATTGTTGTTTGGTATTTTTTTTTTAGAGAAGAAAGTCTAGTTTCACAAAAATGAATACAGCTCCAACCTTGATTTTCTACACATTAATTATATTTTTGAAATAAAATAAAAACAAGAATGCCACTTGTTGCCACGCATGATATCCTAAATTACAAATGTTTAAATTCATTATCGCATTAATTACTTATTATTATTTTTATAAATCACGTGTTATGTTATATTTATTTACATATACAACTACCTTGATTTCAATAAAAAAATTAAAAAAGAAAACATTTCAAACCTTTTTATTATTCTTATTTAAATTTAAACTAAAGCTAAGATATACTTTAAACAATTAAACATTTACCTTAAATATTTTGAAACTATATAAGTAACTTTTTTTTAAATAGCATTGAAAAGTTTTATTTTTAAATTTAATCATTATTTTTAAATTACCAAAATATATTAGAATTTGAAAACATAATTTTTATTTATTAAATTAAAATCAAAGATATTCTATTTACAATATATATAAATATATACACACATTATAAATACAAAATACTTTATTAACTTTGAAAGATAAAATTTATCAATTAAATATTTATTTACTTTTAAAATTCAAGATTCATTTACATATCTAGATATCTTTTATTATCATAATTTTATCTGTTCAATTGATTAAAACAATTAATTATCCAATCATCAAATGTCCCAAAATCCGGGTTATCACATCAAAGCTATTAAAAGTTCATATTTGAATGTATTGGAGAGGATATATATCTGTAATATAAGTCTCAAAATGGTTAGAAGCTGTTTGGACTATCTCCTTAACTCTGGGTCAAATCAATAGTCCAGATTTACTGACAACTGCCAAGCCTTCGTTGAACAATTTCTTTGATCTTGGAACTGGGTTTACTAAAAAGTCTAAGACTAAATCAGTCTCTAGCGTTTGATGAGTTACTAAAAAGTAAAAACAAGTCAAATATAATGTGGCTATTAATATTCTTGGTTGAATATATTGTTTAAGTGTCATTTAGTATCTGATTAATAAGAGTGCTAGTTGGGATCATGCTTTAGACTCAATTGGTTCTGTTTGAATAATTGACCAAATCTCCTGGAACATTTTTATTTGCAAGAAGTAATGCATAACAAGATACTCTCATGTAGCATATGTACCAGTAGTGTATTGTTGTGACAATAGTTTTGTTAATGGTAGTTTGAATATCTTAATATGTAGCAATAAAAATGGATGCAGCCACAACGTTGAAGACGAGATTGAATTATGCTCGCCTTCTTGTAGAAGTGACTGCAGAGGATGAGCTTCCTAGTGAAATATTTCTTTCTTTGTATAATGGAGGAAAAGTTACTCAGAAAGTTGAATACGAATGGGTACTACCAAAATGTAATGTTTGGAAATGTTTTGGGCACAGGAGAGATCAGTGTAACCCAAAACAGGCATGGGTACCCAAGAGTCATAATCAAGAAATGCAAGAAAAAGAAACCTCATATCCAAACTCGAGAAATAATTCAGTGTCACAAGAACAATCTATGCCATATGAAGATAATGATCGGATCAACCAAATAAGTATCATTTCCGATCATCGAAAGAATGATATTGTACTCTCTGATCAAGATGGTCAAGTCATAGTAGAGGAAGCTCATCAGAATAATTCAGAAAACATAAAGGGAAAATTGCAGAGCAACAAAATGGTGGGCAAAAAGAATACAAAGGTCTTAGAATCTGTAACCCCACCAGTTACAAATCCTTGTATAATTACAGACAATTATGGTACAAATAGAAAAAATGATAATGAAGATCATCTGCAATCTACAATCTTGAGTTTGGACAAGCCTCCTGGAACAGCCTCTCCACCTGAGCGGGCTGCACTGACTGAGAATTCTGGCTCAGCCATGCCTCGCACTGCTGTCCCATTTGATATCTCGGCTATTATAATTCCAGAAGGTATTAATAATTCTGGAGATGAAATGGAAATGGTGGATGTTGTTGATCAGTTTAATATTTCTGAATTGCATATACCTAAAACAAAGGTTACAGGTAAGAATAGGGGTAACAAAGAGAAGAAAGCTTTTAAGCAAAAATACATTTCTATAAATCCAGATTGGTTGGGGAGAAATGTCTACCAGGCTAAAAGCAAAAAGTGTTTAAAACAAGAGAAGACATAAGAGTGCTCTGGCATCAGGTACTATCTAAACCCCTAATTTAATTTTTTGATTATGTCTATATTTGCATGGAATGTAAGAGGTATGAATTCATCTTATAAATAATCTGATATATTACATATGCTTAGTGTTTATAAACCATCTGTTATTGCACTAATAGAGAATAAACTGAATGAGGAGAATTTTTAAATTTTTTGTTTTAAACTTCCCATAAATTGGAAAGCTGTTAATAACAATGACTGTGGCTATAAAGTTAGAATTATCGTTATTTGGGATTCCAATATTTGGAATATGTTAAACTGCAATAAAGATAAGCAATTTATAGATTGTCATTTTGAAAATACTGGTGGTTTTTTCTTCAAATTACTAGTATTTTTGGAAGCAATTTGGAAATGAAAGAAATAGTTTGTGGAGTAGGCTAAAATCTTTAAACTTAAATTATAATTTCCCATGGATAATTTTAGGGGATTTTAATACTGTTTTTCATGCCTCTGAAAAATATGGTGGTATTAAAATTCCCTAGAGCAAGCTAGATAAACTTAATAAATTCTTAATAGAAACTGGGTTAATTGAACCAAGTACTAGTGGTAACAAATTCACTTGGATATCTGGTTTGGAAAAGAATATCCATTGTAAATTAGATAGAGCTTTGGTTAATAAAGAATTCTCCAATGTTTTCCCTAAATTTATATGCTCTACATTAGAATAAAATACTATTGACCATACTCCAATTTTAATTTCTCTTTTTAGGGATTCAGTTTCTGATAAAAAAAATTCTCCCTTTAGATTTAAGAATGGTTGGATTTTAGAGGATAACTATAAAAGCATAATGGAAGAATGTATGAATTTCTCTTGTAATGGTACTAAACAATTCTTGTTTAAAATGTTTTTGAAAAATACTAAACTTAATCTTAAAAATTGGAATAAAAATAGTTTAATGAAACTTAACAATCTGGAAGTATTAAGACAAGAAGGGAAAATGTTGTAAGAAATAGTTGATAAAAATCCTGGGAATGTAAATATAGTCAAAGAATTTTTTTTCCAATCAACAGAATTTAGCAACTGAATTATATATTAATACTTTGAATGCTAAACAAAAAGCCAAGGTTGACTGGTTAACTATGGGGGATGATTGTACTAAATTTTTTCATGCTAAAATGAGCAGCAGAAGACGTGTGAATAACATTGGTAATATTATCGACAAAATTGGTAATCTTACTAATGCATATGATAAAGTAGTTAAAGAGGCAGTTGAATACTATGAAATACTTTTTTCTCTGATTCTAATATTAAAGAATTTCCTCATATTATTTGTAAAAATATCTTAAATCCAAATGCTTCTGAAATCTTACTTTCTCCTGTTGTTATGGAAAAAATCAAATATGTAGTTTTCATGGCTGGTGATAATAAGAGTCCAGGCGCTGATGGTTTTAATGCCAAATTTTACAAAAATCATTGGGACAACATTAAAGATCATGTTTTGGGTTTAGTAAATGAATTTTTTGATAAAGGTAAAGTTAAGCATAAATCATGCTTTTATAACTTTAATCCCCAAAACTAAAAATCCCACTTGCATTGGTGATTATAGACATATCTCTTGTTGAAATTTTATTTATAAAATAATTGCCAATGTTTTAAGTAATAGGATTAAGAAATTTTTGCCATTTATCATTTCTGAAAATCAGAGTACTTTTGTTCCTAGCAGACTCATTTATGAAAATTCCCTTTTAGCCCATGAACTAGTCATACACTTTAATTCTAAAAGTGTTGAAAATGTATGTATTAAGGTGGATTTACAAAAGGCTTATGATAAAGTGAATAGACACTTCATATATCATATAATGAAATGTATGGGTTTTCCTATTAAGTTCTGTAATTTGGTATTTGAATGTATAAACTCTCCTACTTTTTTATTCTCATTCAAGGCAAATCAAAGGATTTTATCAAAAGTAATAGGCGTATTAGGCAAGGGAATCCTTTATCTCCCTATCTCTTTACTATGGTTATGGAGTACTTTTCTATTTTAATGGAAATGGAAGTGTTTAAAGGTAATATTACGTCTACGAAAAAAGTCCAGCCTTATATTAATCATCTTATTTATGCAGATGATCTCATGGTTTTTGTCAAAGCTAATAAGACTAAAGCAGATTCTATTAAGAAATTTTTTGGTAAACTTTTTAAATATGCCGGTCTTCAGCTCAATGAATTTAAAAGTAAAGCATATTTCAGTAAAAACAGTAGGTATAAAAATGAAATATTAGAATCTTTAAATATTGTAGAAGGCAATCTACCTATTAAATATCTTGGTCTACCCTTATCTATTAATCAAGTTAGAGATTCTGATTATTCTATTCTTATAGAAAAAATTCAAGATAAAATAGAAACTTGGTCTTGTAAACTTCTTTCAATAGCTGGCAGAATGGAGCTTATTAAAACTGTAATATATGCAATTATTCTATATTGGATTCAAACATTTCATATTCCAGCTGCCTCAATTAAAAAAATTGAAAGTAGATGTGCTAATTTTTTATGGAGAGGTAAATACCATAAAATCAATTGGATAAAGTGTGTAGACCTAAAAAAAGGGGATTAGGTATTAGAAATATGAAGGATCTTTTTCTAACACGCCATCTAAAATTATTTTGGAGGTTTGTGAATGCAGATTCTCTTTGGGCCAGATGGATGAGATCCAAATACCTTAAAAATGATAATTTTGGACGGTCTTACCTAAAAATAACCAATCTTATGCATGGAAACAGATTTTAGAATGCATAAATATTGGTAAGACCTTTTCGGAAAGAAGATTTAAATCTGGAGATCAAACCAGTCTTTGGTTTGATCCCTGCTTTAAAAATGAATCATTTGTTAATAAAACGGGTTGGGATAGCTTAGTCATTTGTGGTGGGATTAATGATACTGTGGCTATGATAATAAAAGACAATCAATGGTACCCACAGTTGCATCCTATCACATACTGTAACAACTCGCATATTTTACGATTGAATATTTAAATATTTTTTTAAAATACTTCATAGTTAGTCGGATTATAGTCCGAAAAGCTACCTTTTGCAAACAGTCGAATTAGAACACGAGACCACTTCCATTGAGTCCAAAATGCCGTTTGCAACCGTTTTGAGTTGAGTGAATTTTATTATTTTTTACTTAGGGCTTTGGGTTTGGGTTTGGGTTCAACCCACTAACCCAACTCATCTTATATCATTACTTCACCTCCTCTCCTCTTCATTACTTCACTTTCATTTCCTAACACTCAAGCTTCATCAAAAATGGAGGAAGTGATTGGAAACTAAAATCCTAAACCCTAGGTTCTTTGCAAATTCAAGTTATAGCTCCAAATTCAAAGAGAAGCTATTGGTAAGCATCCTCTTCTTCTCCAACTCATTCTACCTTCAATTTCAGAAATTCCTAAACCTAATTTAGAAAATGATCTTCTTTTGAGCTTAGATTCAAGCTTCTTGGGTTAGAATTGAAGAGTGATTTTTCTCGCCTTGCTCTGTAGCTTCTTCTTCATTGTTTTGAGTAAAAGGTGAGATTTTATTTCACATCTATGTCTATATCTATCTTTGTTGTTAGGTATGAATTCCTAACACTTATTGATGATCATTTTCTTTTGATTTGAATTGGTTTTTATGAATATTCCAATTTTTAGTGTTTTGAAGTCAAAATCTTTAAAAATCATAATTTTGATGTTTGATCATGCTTTTGGTGATGCATCGAGGAGCCTATAGGGCTGGGTTGTCGATTGGCGTAAACCCTTAGCGCCCGTTGCTCGTCCGATTGCAAATTGAGAGAGTTTGCACTTCAATTAAAAATAGGTTAGGAATGCAGGAAAACAGTGTTCAGTCGACTGAACCCTCTGGGTCAGTCGATGAGCTGAAACCCAAGAATTTTCAGGGTCTGTTTCAATCGACTGACTCAGTGAATCAGTCAACTGACCTGCTCCTATTTTCCTGTTATGCCTATTTATGCCTATTTTTCTTAGTTTCCAAATTAAATCGATTCGTGTTTATCCGACTTATTGTTATCATTTATTATTGACTTTAATAACTTTTCCTTTTTGGGATATTTGAGAGTATTCATTTGATGGATTCGATATCGATTTATATAGATTTGATTCATGGCTGTGAACGTGAATTTCGGTGATTGATTGTTTCTACAATCATTTTTGTGATTTGTCACTTTAAAAATATAAAGGTTTCAATACTAGTAGTAAATGTTAAAACTCTTTCAGCAGAGCGATTTCAACATAATTTTATTACAAAGCTCTTTTCTTAAACCGTTTTCCAATCTACTAGTATATAAAAACCTTTACCTCACTCATATGAGAAATCTAATTAAACGGCTTAGTAAAACAAGTGGTATAAAACGCTTGCGTTTACTTCGTCGCTTAATTCTTGGACTTGTTCGGTTGAATCTCTTGTGACAATTTTCGAGTGGAGACTTACAATTTGTTCGTAAATATTTTAGTTAAGCTAGTGGTTATGGGACATGAAGCTAAACTCATATATTTACTAACTTAGTGTAATTGACACTTCTTGATGATCGATGATGATCATTTTAAGGTTTAGACTAGCAATGTGCGATGTCTCTTTGCCCACATGGGGGACAGTACCTCGCCTTATTGAGCTTCGACTCATTTCTTTTATGGGCTAGCGACCCATGTTCTTTTATGATATTCGGTTCATCGGATGTACCGTTATTTTACTACATCGATGTCCCGGCTTTTCGATTCATTGGACGTACCGTTATTGTACTGCGTCAATGTTCCGAATTGTTTGATATTCGGTTCATCGGATGTACCGTTAATGTACTACATCGATGTCCCAGCTTTTCGATTCATTGGACGTACCGTTATTGTACTGCGCCAATGTTCCGAATTGTTTGAGTTTCGGTTCATCGGATGTACCGTTATTGTACTACATCGATGTTTCGGCTTTTCAATTCATTGGACGTACCGTTTGTACTGCGTCGATGTTTCGAATTTATGGTTAGTGACCATGGAATAGCATTCCGTTTGTGATACACGTGTTGGTGAGTTTACATGCTCCTGTTTATGATAGGCCTCCCCCTTTTTGTGATTTTTGGATTTTTAATTGATGATTTCTAGAATTTGTGTTTCACCAATTTTTGTGATTGGCATCGATATGATATCAATATTTGTGTTTTGGTGAATAGAGTAAAGAATATGACATTATTTTTGATGTTTTGAGATTTCTTGAGATATTGTATGATTTTTGTTGTTGTCAAACGTATACTTTTCATAGTATGGCATTATTGTTACCATACGTTTTGTTATATCTCTTATTCCATCTCATTTTATCTGATATTTATAGCTAGACTGATCCTTTTATTATTTTCTTATTAAATAATACTCGGGTCAGACCGAGATGTTACAGGTGCTTCTACTTGACTCCTGATCTGGGAGTATTACTTGACTTTTGGCTAACTACACTAGATTGGTAGTTTTTTTCTTTATACACTCGAGATATAGACTCATTGACGCATACTTATTCTTTTGACTAGCACTTGTATCTATTCTTTTGTTATACTGTGGATCTTGTTAGACCACTACTCTGATATACACTTTTATGTGTAATATTCATATCTGTTTCCGCCTTTGAGATATGAACTTCTGTGACTAATTTGTGTTATGATATTTCTATATTTGTTTCCGAAGATTATATATAGCCACTGTGTAGTAGCTTTGAGTTTGTGTCGGTATGTCGGATTTCCTCTTGAGATGAAAAGTTATATTATTATCTGGCATATCGGTACTCGCACAAAGCAATTATACAGATGGTCGCTCCTCAACAGCCTTATTCTCCACGCTAGTTGACGGCATTACCCCATAATGTCCTTGGCTAGCATAGGTATAGAGGTGGGGCTCCACAGCTTGGTATCAGAGCCAAACTTCGGAACAATGTAGAATAATTTAACAAGGATCATCGTCCTAAGTCCATCTTATGAGTTGTGCCTTAGGATTTTATTCGAGTCATTGGACCCGTTCTATCCTATTTTCTTTGTGATGCCTTATTTTATCAATCAAGATTTGTTTGATGTTCATTCTAAGATTAACCTTTTTCTTCTTCTTTCTTTCATTCTTAAAGAAGAGAAATGGTTAGACCAGGCCGTCCCAATGCCGGTTAATCTAGTGATACTCCCCAGGATGGAGTATTTATGTCTGCCCAACGCTTCTTGATCTTGCAAAGAATGCTCAAGATGCCGGACCCATTCCAGAGCCTACTCATCCTAGATCCAGTTTTGCATGCTTGTGCAGAGACTATACCGATTTGGGTGGAAGGCCATTCAGGGGATCCGAGAGCGTTATAGAAATTCAAGCTTGGCTCAAATCGTGCGATCGCATCTTTTCTCGCATGAATCTTGTTGATTTACATCGAGTCCAAGTGGCTTCTAGCATGCTCCAAGAAAGAGCATTAGATTGGTATGAACTCTTGACTTCTGAGATTATCGAAGCGGATCTTACATGGGAGCAATTCCGGGAAAGAATTGAATCAAAGTTTGTGCCGAAGGCTGAAAAAGTAACTTTGGCCCAGCGTTTTATTGACCTTGTTCAAGGTGAATCTTCCGTGATAGAGTATGTCGCGTCTTTTGGATCTCTCTCTAAGTATGGGGTCGAGTATATTAATACACTATTGAAGAAAAATCAGAGGTTCGTCTATGGGTTGAATAAGAACGTCAAGAAGCCATTACTTCTGAAACTAGAAGTTTCTTTTGATCAGCTTATTGATATCGCTCTTCGACTTGAAGAAGCGAATAATGGGAATGATGTTGAAGTTGTGTGTGCCAGACAGAACTTCAACAATAGCATGAAGATGCCTATTAAATTCAAAGGCCCAAATCCCAACAAGAAAGGGAAGCAAGAAACTCCGGTCGCAAAGACTCCTACATCTAATCGGAGACAATGCTACAACTGTAGTCCCACGGACCATTATGCTAATAGGTGTCTGAAGCCTCTCTTTTTTCGTTATTGAAAAAGTTTGGGTCATCTTTTACCTTAATGTCCCAAACTTCCATGCAAGAGAGAGGGAAAGCTAAATGCGCCTAGTAACACTTCTCGTGATCAAGGTATTTCTCATTCAACCCTTGATGACATTTGTTTTGTGATTATCCTATTCGAGTTCTTGTTGATATGGGTTCATCTCCTTATTTTTATATCAAAAGAACTTGTTGATTTCTTTTCTTTAAATATTTTGGGCTTGATGCCTTCGCAGAGAATTGCTATCCGGATAGTGGATTCGCAACGCTCGGTTTGCTTTGAAAAGATATGAAGATTATTTTATGTGATTAATCTTTTCGATCCGATTTGCATGTTATGCGTTACTCAGACTCCGGAATTGATTTTTGAAAACAGATTGGCTTAATCAATTGAAGCCATATCCTTTGTCCCGAATGGACTACTCATCCTCGATATTCTCAATCTGTTAAGCAGATTTCTATTTTTTTTGTTTGTGATTTTGATTCCAATTTGATGGCATCATTTTATTCTTTAAGCCCACTTGATGAGGAAAATGTTATTTCTTTCATTCGAATAGTTTGAGAATTTTCTGGTATTTTTGAGCTTGTCTTAGGATTATCACCTAAGAAAATCTATCGAGTGATGCTAAGGTCTTTTCAGTTGGACTTTGCCACCAGTTTTCATTAGCTATGAGTTGCGGATGATAGCGTTCCACTAACTGCATTTCGCACTCATTATGATTCTTATGAATTAATTATTATATCATTCAGTTTGTCCAGCTTATTTCATCCATTTTATGAATCGAGTATTCTGCGAATATCTCGATGACTCCATTCTTGTATTTATTGATTTTTGATGAAAACAACAATTTAAAAATTTTGCAAATCTTTTCCATAAGATTTATTTATAAGTATGATTGGATTTTTGTTCTTGAAACGAACAGAGAATATTCGTAAAGTTTTTAAGAGATATTTTTATCCTATAGAAGATGATTTTGTGATTGTATTGCCCATTGAGTGCTTTAAGAATTCTGGTCGATGCGCTTGATCAACGTTATCGATAGGAATTTCCTAAGCGCTTTGATGAGACAATTTGACATGATATATTCACTTGTAAAAATGTAAATTTTTCTAGGAAGATTATTACATAAAGATAATTGTAATTTTGAAAGTTTTAGCTTTTTGGGAAAGAGGATCAATTAAAAGAACTCTTTCTTTTCGTTACTTCTATTCTTGTGATTCCCGAGGGAACCAAGACTTCACTGTTTGTACCGGTGTTAGCCGTATTGGTTTTGATGTCGTTCTCTTGCGAAAGAGAATGTTCTATCATTTATGCTTTTATAAAATTTAAGCCTATCGAGACTAGGTATGACTCATGATCTAGTGTTCGCGGCTATTGTTTTCGCTTCTAGGATTGGCATTATTATTTTTAAAGGAAAAATTTGTCCTCTACATCGATCATAAATCTTTGGGGTATTTGTTTTCTCATAAGGAACTTAATGTTGGATCGAGTTCCTTACATCTTATGATCTTGATATTCCTTATACTCCCGAAAGGGGAAATCGTGTTGCCAATGCCCTTTGTCGTAAGCAACAAGTGGTTGTTTCTTTGATGATGTCTGAATGGAATGATCTTTTTACCAAGTTCATCGGACGTTTCGATGTACTTCTTTTTATTGAGCTTCGTTTCATTTCTTTTATGGACTAGCGTCCGATGTTCTTTTAGGGTGTTCGGTTCATCGGATGTACCGTTATTGTACTACATCGATGTCCCGGGTTTTCGGTTCATTTGACGTACCGTTTGTACAGCATCGGTGTTCCGAATTATTTGAGCTTCGGTTCATTTGACGTACCGTTTGTACTGCGTCGGTGTTCCGAATTATTTGAGCTTCGGTTCATTTGATGTACCGTTATTGTACTGCGTCAGTGTTCTGAATTATTTGAACTTTGGTTCATTGGACGTACCGTTGTACTGCGTCGGTGTTCCGAATTATTTGAGCTTTGGTTCATCTAGCGTATCGTTATTGTACTACGCCGTTGTACCAAGTTATTCGAGTTTCTAGTTTCTCCAGCGTACCGTTATTGTACTACATCGTTGCACCAGCTCAATTTTTCTACTATTCATGACATTTTCCACGTCTTTCAACTACAGAAATGCCTTAAGGATTTCGATTTTATTCTTGAGCCCGGTGTTATTGAGGAAATTGAAGTTTCACCAGATTTGACTTATGAGCAACACCCTATTCGCACCATTGCTTCGAAGGTTAAACGCCTTCGAAATGAAGATTTCCCTTTTGTGAAAGTTCAATGATTCTCAAATTCTGAGGATTGCACTTGTGCGTTTGGAGAATTCATCGAGCAAATGCATCCGGACTTACTCCCTCGTGCTTTTTGAGGTGAACTTCTTATTCCAAATTTCCTTTGTGTTGACATGCTTTTATGGTTGTTACTTTTTATTTTCTTCTTAAATATTGCGAGGATGCAATTTCTTTAAGGAGGGAAGTCTGTAACAACCCGCATATTTTACGATTGAATATCTAAATATATTTTTAAAATACTTCATCGTTGGTCGGATTATAGTTCGAAAAGCTACTTTTTGCAATCAGTCGAATTAGAACTCGAGACCACTTCCTTTGAGTCCAAAATGTCGTTTGCAACCTTTTTGAGTATAAACATCGATATGTTTTGAGTTGAGTGAATTTTACTATTTTTCACTTAGGGTTTTGGGTTTGGATTTGGGTTCAGCCTACTAACCCAACTCATCTTATATCATTACTCCACCCCCTCTCCTCTTCATTACTTCACTTTCATTTCCTAGCACTCAAGCTTCATCAAAAATGGAGGAAGAGATTGGAAACTAAAATCCTAAGCCCTAGGTTCTTTGCAAATTCAAGTTATAGCTCCAAATTCAAAGAGAAGCTATTGGTAAGCATCCTCTTCTTCTTCTCCAACTCATTCTACCTTCAATTTCAGAAATTCCTAAACCTAATTTAGGAAATGATCTTCTTTTGAGCTTAGATTCAAGCTTCTTGGGTTAGAATTGAAGAGTGATTGTTCTTGCATTGCTCTATAGCTTCTTCTTTATTGTTTTGAGTAAAAGGTGAGATTTTTATCTCACATCTATATCTATATCTATCTTTGATGTTAGGTATGAATTCCTAACACTTATTGATGATCATTTTCTTTTGATTTGAATTGGTTTTTATGAATATTCCAATTTTTAGTGTTTTGAAGTCAAAATCTTTAAAAATCAAAACTTTGATGTTTGATCATGCTTTTGGTGATGCATCGAGGAGCCTATAGGGCTGGGTTGTCGATTGGCGTAAACCCTTAGCGCCCGTTGCTCGTCCAATTGCAAATTGAAAGAGTTTGCATTTCAACTAAAAATAGGTTAGGGATGTAGGAAAACAATGTCTGGGTCAGTCGACTGAGCTGAAACCCGAGAATTTTCAGGGTTTCCATTTGATGGGTTCGATATCGATTTATATGGATTTGATTCATGGCTGTGAACGTGAATTTTGGTGATTGATTTTTTCTACAATCATTTTTGTGATTTGTCACTTTAAAAATATAAAGGTTTCAATACTAGTCGTAAATATTAAAACTCTTTCATCAAAGCGATTTCAACACTATTTTATTACAAAGCTCTTTTCTTAAACTGTTTTCCAATCTACTAGTATATACAAACATTTACCTTACTCATATGAGAAAGTTAATTAAATGGCTTAGTAAAACAAGTGGTATGAAACGCTTGCGTTTACTTCGTCGGTTAATTCTTGGACTTGTTCGATTGAATTTCTTGTGACAATTTTCGAGTGGAGACTTACAATTTGTTCGTAAATATTTAAGTTAAGCTAGTGGTTTTGGGACATGAAGCTAAACTCATATGTTTACTAGCTTAGTGTAATTGACACTTCCTGATGATCGATGATGATCATTTTATGGTTTAGACTAGCAATGTGCGATGTCTCTTTGTCCATATGGTGGTGGGGTTACCATTATTCTTTTTCTTGTATGCGTTCTTAAGAAAAGGAATTTTTCCATAATAGTGCGAAAAGAAGGCCCGGCTCCAAGTTGTTCAGGAATAGTGGCGTTGAGTTTCTCGACCATTTGCCTTAGGATTAGTTAGTTCTATTTCTCGATGGGGCCGGGAAGGGATATAACTCAGCGGTAGAGTGTCACCTTGACGTGGTGGAAGTCATTAGTTTGAGCCTGATTATCCCTAAAGTACCTCGTCCTCTTGAGCTTCGTCTCATTTATTTTATGGGCTAGCGACCCATGTTCTTTTATGATATTCGGTTCATCGGATGTACCGTTATTGTACTACATCGATGTCCCGACTTTTCGATTCATTGGACGTACCGTCATTGAACTGCGTCAATGTTCCGAATTGTTTGATATTCGGTTCATCGGATGTACCATTATTGTACTACATCGATGTCCCGACTTTTCGATTCATTGGACATACCGTTATTGTACTGCGTCAATGTTCCTAATTGTTTGAGTTTCGGTTCAACGGATGTATCATTATTGTATTACATCGATGTCCCGGCTTTTCGATTCATTGGATGTACCATTTATACTGCGTCGATGTTTCGAATTTATGATTAGTGACCATGGAATAGCATTCCGTTTGTGATACACGTGTTGGTGAGTTTACATGCTCCCGTTTATGATAGGCCTCCCCCTTTTTGTGATTTCTGGATTTCTAATTGATGATTTCTAGAATTTGTGTTTCACCAATTTTTATGATTGGCATCGATATGATGTCAATATTTGTGGTTTGGTGAATAGAGTAAAGAATATGACATTATTTTTGATGTTATGAGATTTCTTGAGATATTGTATGATTTTTGTTGTTGTCAAATGTATACTTTTCATAGTATGGCATTATTGTTACCATACGTTTTGTGATATCTCTTATTCCATCTCATTTTATCTGATATTTATAACTAGATTGATCCGTTTATTATTTTCTTATTACATAATAATAGAGTCAGACCGAGATGTTACAGGTGCTTCTACTTGACTCCTCATCTAGGGGTATTACCTGACTTTTGGCTAACTACACTAGATTGGTAGTTTTTGTCGTTATACACTCGAGATATAGACTCATTGATGTATACTTATTCTTTTGACTAGCACTTGTATCTATTCTTTTATTATACTGTGGATCTTATTAGACCACTACTCTGATATATACTTTTATTTGTAATATTCATATTTATTTCCGCCTTTGAGATATGAACTTCTGTGACTGATTTGTGTTATGATATTCTATATTTGTTTCCGAAGATTATATATGGCCACTGTGTACTAGCTTTGAGTTTGTGTTGGTATGTCGGATTTCCTCTTGAGATGAAAAGTTATATTTTTATCTGGCATATCGGTACTCGCACAAAGCAATTATACAGATGGTCGCTACTCAACAGCCTTATTTTCCGCACTAGTTGACGACATTACCCCGTAGTGTCCTTGGCTAGCGTGGGTATAGAGGCGGGGCTCCACACATACACCCATAAAAACAATATATGTCAAATTCCTATTGATGTTCATTCAGACAGTGACTATTGGAAATGGATAGCAAATACCAGAGGGAAGTTTTCTTTTAAAATTACTTGGGAAAGCATTAGAAATAAACTCCCTAATGTTGAATGGCATAATTGCATATGGAACAAAGTGAATTGCCCCAAAGTGGCTTTCTGTACTTTTTTTGCAGTCAACAATAGATTGCCAACTTGGGATAGAGTTAATAAGTAGGGAAAATCCACTAATTCACTATGTTCCCTATGGAATCTAGTTAATGAAAGTGGTAATCATTTGTTTTTTGAATGCAACTATTCTTACTACATCTGGAATAACATTCAAAACATTTTGCATATCACTAACAATGGTCAGATGGATCTAATTCAAGCCATTCAACATATCAACAGCAATTTTAAAGTTAAAAGCTTCGAAAGAGACTATGCGCACATTTTATTAACTATTGTGGTGTTCCATATATGGAAAGAGAGGAACTTCCGAACTCATAATAAAAGGAGTATGAAAAAAGAGCAGACGTGGATACTTATCGAGACTAAGAGAAGAATAATTCCTCATAAATCTCAGAAAAAAATCAGAAATCAAACCAAATTTTATTTCTTAGCCTATGAATGGAGCCATGAAGTAGGCAACAAACAATTGGCATTATTTCTCATTTGTGCAAAATATTCTCATGGCAAACATCATTTGTATGAAGCTAACGACCCTCATCAGAGATCATTAGCTACTGAAAGTGACTTTCGTCTAAATCAGCGAACTAGTGAGACTACCAGGCAGAGCTGGCTTTCTAATTTTGACGTTAATGCTGCTATAGGTAAGAAACTAACAGATCTAAGTTGTAAAGCATTTATATCTGCTAATTTATCCTCGATCTCAACTCATCAGAGAAACCACAGTTTTAAAGAGAACATCGAGGGGATGCGCGGTGGCTTTAACAGGTGCTTATCTTACTGGAAGAGAGTAGAGTCGAGCGGTGTTTGTAGAAGTGACAGAGAATCGGAGTAGCAATTAGCCGTCTCTCGTCTCGCCATTGTTTGGATTTGTTGAGAGGTAGTGTTTATACGTCGGCTAGGGTTTGTATGTGTTTTGTAGTGGTGGTGTTCGGGTCTCAGGATTTTAACCTGTTTTGTATTGGGCTTGGCCCGTTTATCCTTTTTTCAAAAAAAAGGATCTAATAAATAAATTATTAATTAATAATAAAACAAAATTTCAAACTTAAAAAAATTGATGTTCCACCTTAGAAATAAAATTTAAACTAACAAAAATGATTTTAACACAAATATATGGTTAAATATCTTTCTTAATAGTTGGAATAGAAAAACAATTTTTTAGTCCGACCATGAAATTGCAAAAATACTTTTATGTGTATTTCTTTATTAATAGTTGTAATATATTTGTCGCCGCATTCTTTTAATGCTAGCATAAAATACCAAAAATTTCTCTCTGCATATATTATTATAAAGGTTTAGCATCATTTAAAATTAGGACCTCACAACTAAGCTTCCTTTACAAATTCAAAATTTTCTCTAGAAATATTTACCAACTCTTAATATTACTTAAAAATAGGATCCAATAAATAAACTACTTTACAAATTCTTTTTTTGTTAATTAATAAAATAATTAGAAATTTAAACTGACAGAAAATTGGACATTGCAACTTAGAAATAAAAATTCAAATTAACCGCGTGTTATTCAACACAAAAATACGGCTAAATATTTGTGAAAATCGCTATCTTTTAAACGTATTAGATAAATATAATTTATAGAAAAACAATTGAGATGTCTTCATCACGCGCGAAGCGCTTGCCGTAATGCTCATATCTAAAAGTATTTTTTACTGCAAATGGACATAAGTAGTGAAATTTAAGAAATCTTCTTAATCCGAAATCGGTAATCAGTACTCACTTTTACTAATATTAACACTTCATGCAGAAAGGAGGGGGTAGTATGTATATAGGCTGGTTTTGTTGGAGATGATGCTCCATGGTCCACCTTTCCAAGTATTGTTGGCCAGCCTGGTCAATTAATGCCATGGTTGGCTTGGTATTGCAAAAAAAACATATGTTGGCGATGATGCACTACCCAGGAGAAGCAATCTCATTTTGAAATATCCAATAAAGGACGGCATCCAATAAATGGTGGAGTTTATATTTTATAACTAGTTGGGATGACATGGAGGCGATTTGGCATCACACATTCTACAACGACCTGTTGCACCAGAAGGACATCCTGTTCTTCGTAAAGACCGACTTGGTAACTCAAAAATATATAAAGAGAAGATGACACAAATCATGTTTGAAACTTTCAATGTTCCAGCCTTTTCTGTTTCTATGCAGGCTTATCGAAAGAATAAGAAATGAACCGGTGATTCAGCTCCAACATATACAAATATCACTTTATTAACAGTTCAGGTTACTTGCATCATGGGCCAAACCAAAGCCTAATAAGCTATTTACAATAGTTTTCTGTATAAATACCGAATGTACATGCTGTAACAGATTATTCTGTGATGTTGCAAATATCATATCTCTCTTTGATTGTAAAATTCAAGTGATGAAATAGATTCTTTTACATTTCTTCTCAAATTCTTTCTTGGCATCAGAGCCAAGAATTTCTTAACAGGCTGTGCCATTGATCTCTCAGAGCAATTTCATCATAGAGATTAGGCTGCGCTTATAAGATCATCAGAGAACTGACATTCTCTTCATCTGATTGTGATTAATCAGTCATACTTGTGGTTTATCAGAGTTTTTTTTATCTCACTGGTCAGTCTTCCTGATCATATACCCACTGTGCCTCGATAAGAAATCAATTGTCAAAGTTGGTTTCATCATTCAGTTGATCTCTGGCTACACTTTTCATCAAGTTTGCTGATTCTTACCGTTGCAATCCTTTTTCCAGCATCATTTCATCAGATATCACAAGTTTTGAATATGGCTGAAAGAGACATTGACTACACAGCCACTTTTGAAGCAAGAACCACCAATTCAACATCTCAGACAGCTAATACCTAAGATCTTATCAAAGCCATAATAAAGCCTCAAAGCCAACTAGTCAGTGTTTAACTAGATGAAAGCAATTATCTCCTGTGGAAATTCCAAAAAGAGACAGCGATAAGGGATTATGGCCTTGAAGATCATGTTCTTGGAACATTAATTGCACCATCAAGATATACTGTAGATAAAGATGACAAATTAGTGAGCAATCAAGATTATGTTGGTCATCAAAGGCAAGACAGTATAATCAGTGCATGGTTACTGTCATTTATAAGTGCAAATATTCTACCACAGTTAATTGGGTGCAAAAATGCACATGAGATATGATCAACAGTGGAGCAGATCTTTAACACTCCATCTGCAGTAAGAATCATGTATTAAAAAAGACAACTACAAAGCATAAGAAAAGAAAACTTGCCATTGAGAGAGTATTTGACCAAGATCAAGACACTGTATGATCAACTTGCATCTGTAGGTCATAAATTTTTTGACACAGAGCAAGTTTTATGCATATTAGGTGGATTAAATGAAGAATATAAGGTTGTGGTAGCAGTGATATCTTCAAAGAAAACAACACCAAGAATACAATATATTCACTCCACTCTACTTGCCCATGAAGGGAGAGTAAAGCAAAAAAGATCAACTGCTGTAGACTTCTCTGTAAACTTCACCAGTAACAATAAATTCAAGAATCAAGAAAGAAACAACAACAGCAGAAATCAATCTAATTCTCAAAGGGGTGGTCAATCTTCCAGATCCAGAGGAAGAAATGGAAGATACAACAACAATAACAACAGAATGAGGTGTCAAATTTGTGAAAAATTTGTCCATGCAGCCTGTAACGACCCGCTATTTCGGACTATTTGCATCTGCACACGTCGGACTTGAATAATAAAAAATACCGAATTGTTAATTTTAATTTGGAAAAACTCAGATATACAATAAATAAATAATCACAGAGTCACAGACACAAAGTAATAATATGCAGCAGAAGCAAAAGATAGTAGTTCATGAAGCTACTATATATATAACAGAGTTAATAAGTTACAAGAGAAGTCTCAAATACAAAAGTCAAATACAATAATCGGAATACACTACTGGAATCAACTGAATATCTGAAAACTGGATAGATAGCTGGATCTCCAGGCGAAGCTTCCACAACAAAGGTGAGACTCGAATACTGGTACACTCAGTTTGACCCGAGCGTAAAGCAAAACACAAAACACTCGAGTCAGGATTAACGTTCTTATATCAATAAATCCAACTCAAGTGAAATTACAACTGAAATACAAGTAACTCAAAGGACGTTGGAATAACCGTCCTCTAAGGATCCGTTAAACTATCTACTATGTAGTAATATACGCTAAATAGATAATGTCTATCAATAATATAAAATATCAAAATAGTGTTAAGGCGTTACCATTATCCCACTTAACACATTTTATATAAGCGTTATAGTTTATACAGCACTGTAAACTCCATCGTAAACTAGTGGGATATCAGGGAGTACTCCATAGGTATAAAACAAAACAAATTCGTAGTGGTCGCGTATATAGGGATACAAAGTATGATAAGGCACATGAGGCAATACCCAAGGTAGTGAAACTACCGTTTGCCTGATCCGGACTGGTGAGAACGCATCGCCGCAACGATCGCAACACCACGAAACAACACTCCCAATATACGAGGGTGCGCCAATCAATAACAAGTAATGGGTAGTTTACGAAGAAGTGTGTTCGCTCGAGGTGGCTAACCCCATTTGGCTCGGCACGACTTCTGTTTTAGTCATTTTCAATTTGACGCAAGTGTCAAGACTATCCATTATCGTTCTCTTTCTTCAGTCATCATGTACATCATTTCAACCACTTCATTCTGGATCACACTCTGCGTATAGTTATTAAAGCAGTTTTCGGTTTAGACAGAGTGTATGTCCATAACCGATTCCGGTCTCTTTAATAACTTTCGCAATTTTTACACTGATTGGTTTTTTAATATATTTCAAAACCAAATCAATTTCAAATTCAATTAGAATTTGTGAATCAACATTCCATTTGCCTTTCTACATCAATTTCTATAATTTACGTTTCAAAACTTCCAAATTCACAATTTCAAAATCTTATAATCCAATTTCAATTTTTACTTAAACAATTCAAATATTGATTCAAGTTCGTATACAAGTTTCATTCCAAAATCATTTAAACTAATTAAATTTAACGTTCAAGTCAATTAAATTCATTGATTGATTTTATTCAATGTTCATTAAGTTAATTTATCAATTCAAAACAATTTCTATTAAATTTCCAATTCATTAAATCAATTTAAGTTTTCCTTCATTATATCAAAACTTACAAATTGAATTAAATCAAATTCGTCAAATCAAATTCTTCAAATTATAAGTCTTTCATTAATTTTAATAAATCACATTTTATTTTTTGTTAAAGAAATTCAATTTCACTTATTTATTTACTTACTTTAAATAATTTTCCAAAAACTTAACTAATAAAGAAACTCAATATCACTTACTAACGACTTTCAAATTCACTTATTTAGAAGTCCAATTTCTCTTATCAAAGGATTCAAATTTTATTTAATTCTCAAGTAATTCAATCTTATTTAATTATTAAATAATTTCAAAACTCAATTATTAAATAATTCCAAAACTTAATTATTGAATGATTTCAAAACTTAATTCAATCATTTCTTAAATTAAACAACGTTCTTTCATCAATTACTTTGTTAATATTTGTTTCAGATTATTAAATATTAACATTTCCCTTCATAAAATTCAAATTCCAACTTCATTTCAAAACTTATTATTATTTCAAATAAAATCTTTATTTTATTTTTAAATCAATTTATTGACCAATCGGGTTTATTTAATTCTCTATACTAAGTCAAGTTCATTTGGGTATTTATCATTTCAACCCGATTCCATTTCAATTCAAAAATCAAAGCATAGCAAAAGGGAATTTGCAGTGTGATAACTAGGATGGTGTCAAAGTAAATAAACAAGCAATAACACACATCAATATCAATCCAATAATTTATTTAAATAATACCGAAATAATCGTATTAATTTACATTTGTTTGTGCAAATTAATATAATTATTTCTAGAATCTACACTATCATTTCATGTAGATTAAAAATTATTACATCAATATTTATATGTTTTTTCACTTGATATCTATTATTTAATTTCATATAGCATCAACTTAAACGACAAACATTTAAATGGTTCAAGGTGTATTTTACCAGATTACTACGTGTCAATTAATTCAACATTTAAAGGGTCATATTATGAAAATGTCATCTAATCAAATTCAACATATATCAATCCAACTATTCTACGTCAATTTCAAATTATTTATCACTTACTGCATTAACAATTTAACTTCCACTGTAAACATCAAAAAAAATCAATCAATTATCAGCCAAACCGTATTATCAACGCATAAATAACAGATAATGGTGTCGGATATCATGATTGAACTGATACAGGTAATAACATACATAACAGTGTAAATAACCAACAGCAACATATTTCAATTGTCATTTCAATTGAAATCAAATTTAATAAATAAAGAACATTAATCGTGAGTGATTGCTCACCTTTCGAGGCTAGATATGAACGAGAATAAGAGAAGTTAGGAATTCAAGCACGAATTCTACATCAAAGTCAGATTGGCACGGATTCGACCGACAAATGATAAATAGGAATAGATGAAATCAAATCAGAACTAAACTAATGAAGAAAATTGGTATAAATGACTGTTATCCCATTTTTGGCCAAAACTGGAATATCAACAAATTGACGAGGAATGATGGATATCAGGATTGGAGATCAGTTGAAAGCAAGGCGACGATCGATGTCGTCAAAATTTGGTTGAACTCCGATCGGGACGAAATTGATTGAAGATAATGATAAGGATTAGGAAAGGCTATGTTTCAAATTTCAGGTTAATCGGAGTTCACATGAAAGAGTTATGATCGATGCAAGGTAGGAAAGGCATGCTGTTCGAATCCATCAAGGGGTCAAGGTGGTGCTCGTTTCGAATCCATCGGATTCGAACCCATCAGGTTCTCATCGATCAAAGGCACGGCGCAGGGATGGTTCGAATCGATACACCTCATATCGATCAGGAAGTGATGGCTTCGAATCGATACCTTTTGTATCGGTCAGCTTGCACACGGCCCGGTGGGCTTCGTATCGATCACCATGGATTCGGCTCAGTGAAGTTCGCATCGGTTAGGATGGGAAGAAACGAGATGCTTCGAATCGATACGTTCGTATCGATGGCAGGTGGAATTTGGCTCCTTCGTATCCATCAGGTTGTAGTGCTTCGAATCCATGAAGACACCTCTCTTCGAATCCAACCAGTGCTGTCGTTTCGTATCGATCAGCTGAAGCGAGATATGATCGATACGAAAGAGTCTCAGTTCGAATCCATGCACGAGTAAAGCCTTCGAATCGATTAAGTCAAAGCGGCAAAGTTCGAGCGACGACTCTATCAACTAGGCGAAAAATGTGGATCGACTCGAAGAATGCGCGCCACGTCAACCTACTAGCGCGTGCTTGGATCGATTCGAATCAATCGATTCGAATTGATCGATTCGAACGGAACGAAAACTCCAGGAAATGCTAATTCGAATCGATGATATCTCGCGATCTACAAGTCCAAATGCTATGAAATTTTCACAGGAGCTTACATACATGTTGAAGATTGTTCTCACCAAATTTCAGCTCAATTGGATGATTTCTTTATCGATTCGAATGGAGTTCGAATCGATCTCGATGTGGGCCCGGATCTCCAGAATTCGGCCGTATGGGCCCCCTCATGTGCTAGAAGCGGTCTACGGGATTTTTAGGAGAAATATCAGCTTCCTACGCTTATAAATAGAGCCCCTGGTCATTCGGAAAAGGGGTCGGAGAATTGAGAGAGAACAAGCACGCCCGGATGCTGCCAGAATCATTCCATATCGTCATTTCTACCATTGATTTTGAATTTGGACTTTGTAACTGGTGTAATCACTTGTAACCAGCAAGGATAATTAATAAAAAGGATAAAACTTTGGAGTGGACGTAGGCCGGAGATAGCCGAACCACTATAAAACTTGTGTCACTGCTCGTTATTTTGGATTTGCTGCTTATTATTTGCTGAGATCTGTTATTTATGTTTGAATATTGTTGATTTGTATTCATACATTGGTGCTTTCACGGTATCTGGGGTTTGTGACCAATTTTGGCCCAAACACTTTGGTGCTTTCACTGGGAACGACCAGCACCCGCTACATTGGATTTGAAGTTTGGATTTGAAGGTTTTAAGGAGTTCGGATTTGAGGACGATGACTAGGCAAAATAGTAAAAGGCAAAGGGCTGAGAGAAGCCAACAGGAAGGAAGTCAACAAGCATCCTCCGGAGCTGGGGAAGGACAGGCTTCAATCTACATAACTCGGGATGAAATGGAAGCTATGATGAATTCTTTGCAGGAGAGATTGTTGAAGAACCAGCAGAAAATGATGCAGACTTTCTTTGAGCAAATGAGAGCTGCAGGGATGCAAAACTTAGGAACAGCTACAGCCGCCGTGGATGCAGGATAGGGGACTAGGGTCGTGGAACCCAATGGAGGACGAGATACGGAGCCAGAAGGCAATCAACAGGGCTTGGGGGCAGGCCCACGGGATCCAACACAAGAGGACCTCTGGAAGGAGTTCAACAAGCTAGAGCTAACGTTGCTGCTAGTGAACCACACGAGGAATATGTACCAGAGTTCCCTCAGGGGCATGGGGGGCAACCCCCAACCGACAATACTGGATTAGTAGAAATCATCAGAAGAACTGTGCGAGGCGGTTTGACCAACAGAGACTTGGAAGGAGTGAATAGGAGTCTGTTCGCTCGGGAAATAAGGATGGCTCAGAATCCACCTAAGTTCAAGCTACCTAGCGTGGAGGTATATGATGGTAAGGCGGACCCAACTGATCACTTGATGAGGTACACCAGACACATGGAGGTGCTGGGGGCATCGAAGGAAATGATGGCCCGATGTTTCCCTTTGTATTTAACGGACTTAGCTGCAATGTGGTTTAGGCAGCTGGGAGAAGGATCTATAAGGACTTGGAGGGAATTGGTATAAAAGTTTTTGGGACAATTTCGGGTTCACGTCAAGAGGCTGAAGAATGTGATGACATTAACATCGGTGAAGCAAAGGATGGATGAATCGCTTAGAGCTTTTCTAACTCGATTCAGTGCGGCGGTCGTTTTGGTGGATCGGCCTGATCCATCGATGGTTTTAATGGCAACAGTATCAGGAGTCAGGGAGGACTCGGATTTCAAGGTATCTCTGATACGAGATCCCCCACAGGATCTCGATGAATTCTTTCACGAGGAAGAAAGGTTCCTTCGGCAGGAAGATGCGAGTACGGATTTAAAGGTGAAAAAGGTTAATGCAACTCAGGATGTAGGACCATCCAGCAAAGGTTTGGATAAAGACAAAGGGAAAAGGAAGTTGGACGATGATTCTGAAAACGCTAGGAAGCGATGGAAGGATCCAAAGTTTTCCACATACATAGGATTGAACGAGACGCTGGAGCGGATATACCTGGATACTCAGAACCGCCTTCCTTACCGGAGGCCGGCTAGGAGAGAACCATCAGAACGGGAAAGGACATCAGGAAGGCACTGCCTCTTCGATGATATAGATGGAAATGATACCAACAGCTGCAGGCACTTAAAGGATATAATCGAGAAGCATGTAAGGAATGGACAGTTACAGCAATATGTCGGAACTCGGAATGCAACGGTAGAGTAGGAGCAACTACCGACTACCTCACACCGTGATGATGTGAGGCCCAGGGATGATGGTCGATTGATCATCCACTGATCAAGATAATGTGAAATAAGTAGCGAACTACTGGCAAGCAACCAAGTCATTTACACATGTATGGGGACAAAGGTAGCCCCTAGGCATGCTCTGAATGATGATAAACTGCGATGCTGTGGTTTGTGAAATTTATCTTTTGCTTTTTGATCGAACACTGCTTTTCTTTTTGGATTTGGTTTTGGAGTTCGGATCGAACTCCTGGTTTTGCTTGCTTTTTGATTTGGATTTTCCATTGGATGATTGTTTTGGGTTCTCGATGCTGGTTTGGACTTTTGATTCTTTGATTTTGATTTGGATTTTTGGGATTTGGATTCTGGATTGGATTTTGATTGGATTTTTATCTTGTTTTTGATACATGGTCGTCGGGTATGGATTATGCCTGGCAAGGGGTGAGTCACTTTGCCCGAACATGGTAAATTGACTCATTCAGGTCGTTGAGTATGGACTATGCTCAACAAGGGTCCGGAGAGACCAGGATTCGGCCTAGGACTCAGGCCCCATATTATCGATTATTGTATCAAGTCGTTGAGTATGGACTATGCTCAACAAGGGTCCGGAGAGACCAGGATTTGGCTTAGGACTTAACCACGGCATTGCTCAACGTCCAGGGACACTGGACCACGGTCGTCAGGTGTGGATTGCGCTTGGCAAGAACCCGGAGAGGTTAGCTCAACGTCCAGGGACACTGGACCATGGTTGTCAGGTGTGGATTACGCTTGGCAAGAACCCGGAGAGGTTATGGATTCGGATATCGACCCGGAGAGGTCCTGGATCTGGTTATTGGCTATTGGATAAGGATGGATCAGGACTCGGCTGTCGAGTTCGAATGGATATGGAATTGGCTAAGGCTTTGGTTACGGGATTTGGAATTGTGCATCGACTCGAAGCAGTCAAGGATGACATACTCTGGCGATATGGCTATGGACTTTGGATATTGGAATCGGAACTATTCAAAACACGCCTTCTTACCAAAAGGCATGTTTTGGAGGGCAAAGTGTCATCCCATTTTTGGCCAAAACTGGAATATCAACAAATTGACGAGGAATGATGAATAACAGGATTGGAGATCAGTTGAAAGCAAGGCGGCGATCGATGTCGTCAAAATTTGCTTGAACTCCGATCGGGACGAAATTGATTGGAGATAATGATAAGGATTAGGAAAGGTTATGTTTCAAATTTCAGGTTAATCGGAGTTCACATGAAGGAGTTATGATCGATGCAAGGTAGAAAAGACATGTTGTTTGAATCCATCAGGGGGTCAAGGTGGTGCTCGTTTCGAATCCATCGGATTCGAACTCATCAGGTTCGCATCGATCGAAGGCACGACGCAGGGATGGTTCGAATCGATACACCTCGTATCGATAAGGAAGTGATGGCTTCGAATCGATACCTTTTGTATCGATCAGCTTGCACACGGCCCGATGGGCTTCGTATCGATCACCATGGATTCGGCTCAGTGAAGTTCGCATCGGTAAGGATGGGAAGAAACGAGATGCTTCGAATCGATACATTCGTATCGATGGCAGGTGAATCTTGGCTCCTTCGTATCCATCAGGTTGTGGTGCTTCGAATCCATGAAGACACCTCTCTTCGAATCCAACCAGTGCTGTCGTTTCGTATCGATCAGCTGAAGCGAGATATGATCGATACGAAAGAGTCTCAGTTCGAATCCATGCACGAGTAAAGCCTTCGAATCGATTAAGTCAAAGCGGCGAAGTTCGAGCGACGACTCTATCAACTCGGCGAAAAATGTGGATCGACTCGAAGAATGCACACCACGTCAACCTACTAGCGCATGCTTGGATCGATTCGAATCAATTGATTCGAATTGATCGATTCGAACGGAACGAAAATTCCAGGAAACCCTAATTCGAATCGATGATATCTCGCGATTTACAAGTCCAAATGCTATGAAATTTTCACAGGAGCTTACATACATGTTGAAGAATGTTCTCACCAAATTTCAGCTCAATTGGATGATTTCTTTATCGATTCGAATGGAGTTCGAATCGATCCCGATGTGGGCCCGGATCTCCAGAATTCGGCCGTATGGGACCCCTCACGTGCTAGAAGCGGTCTACCGGATTTTTAGGAGAAATATCAGCCTCCCACGCTTATAAATAGAGCCCCTGGTCATTCAGAAAAGGGGTCGGAGAATTGAGAGAGAACAAGCACACCCGGACGCTGCCAGAATCATTCCATATCGTCATTTCTACCATTGATTTCGAATTTGGACTTTGTAACAGCTGTAATCACTTGTAACCAGCAAGGATAATTAATAAAAAGGATAAAACTTTGGAGTGGACGTAGGCCGGAGATAGCCGAACCACTATAAAACTTGTGTCACTGCTCGTTATTTTGGATTTGCTGCTTATTATTTGCTGAGATCTGTTATTTGTGTTTGAATATTGTTGATTTGTATTCATATACTGGTGCTTTCACGGTATCTGGGGTTTGTGACCAATTTTGGCCCAAACAATGACCTTATATAAATAACCATATATAACTACTTACATATATAAAATTCATATCCTAAATTCAAACACAAATAAAAATTTAACATACATGCATTTGAAACATCCTTGTCTTTAAATTAAAACGGATATATTAAAATCAAACATATATTTAAAATAATATATATATATTCAATTTCAAATAATTAGTAATCCCAAACGTACTATATTTATATAAAATTGAAAACCTAGTTCCCATATATAAACAAATATATATACACATATATAAAACTTACACATATAAATGGGCAAGATAACATTAAAATAGCAAGTACACTTGTAGATGAACATACCCACACAAATTGTATGAACACTAATCCTACTCCTATACTCAAAATAAGAATACAACATATACATGAAATTAAGTGTGCAACAAGGCGCAGGAAGCCAAGTATGACACATATAGAGGAAGCAGCTAAATTTTATTAAATAAGAGAAGGTGCAGCGCAATAGAGATTAATAGCCAAATGAAATTCACAAAAGAAAGGAGACTTCATTTTCTTTGGTAAAAGAAGAAAGCATAGTACAAAATGACAGCATATTTGTATATATGTAAATGTATACAACTTCACATATAAACCCAAGCGTACACGCACATGCTCCCTCACCATGTTGACAACAAGGCACACATGCAAGACACAGAAACCACACACTCAACAGCAGACAATACTCACGACAATACATACAGGCAATTTGCATACAACATAATGGAGTAAATGTAAACACGGCACGGACAAAATAAAACATGCATAACACGCACACTGTAAACCCGAAAGTCAGTTAATAGTCATATGTAAAACAAGTATATATGTACTTTGAAATCAAATAAGGATTTATATAAACTTTTATAACTTATATACTTTAATATATATACTTACACAGTAAAAATTTCATAGTTTATATAATCTTGTACAAACCAACGTTATATACTTATATATAAAACCCCAACCGAAACATACACATAAAAAAATATTGTATGAAGACTAATATAATGTATACATATAAAGTCATATACCTATTATGTATTTTTAATAGAATATATTTTTAAAACAACATGAACTTGCTTTGTTATTATCTCTTCATAAAAAAGAAATCCTAACTAACTTGTATCAGCTTTTACAACCAACAGACCATATCATAACTTTATAAACTTATAATATTGCTACAACTATTATAGCCATATGTACGTACGTGAAAAGGAAAATCAAACTCATGCAGACTTTAAAAATTCAGTCAAAAGAATTATGTACGCCCTAACATATGCAGACCCTATTAAAAAAAACATATTGTAGAACAAAACATGCATGTGCAGACCTATATACTATATTTTAAAAACCAACCCATACTCTCCTTGTTTAACTCTATTTTATACGTACTGTCACATATCAAAGCTTAGCTGTTACAGAACATAAATTATATTCCTTTAAAGAATATATAACAAAAAAGAACTAAACAATGTTTATACTAGATTTGTAGATCAAAAGTAAACCAATATATATCATACTGAGAAATAGATTTGAACATAAATACCTTTGCTATCGTATAAAATAAACTATAAAATATAACTATAAATGTATACCTGCACATAAAAGAGCGAAAGAAAGGCTCGAGTCAGAGATATTGCAACTGTTGCTTGGAAAAAGAACTAAGGTGGAAGAGCCGAAATGAACGGGCAGGGAAGGTGAAGAGGAAAGGAGGCGCGACGGAAAAAATTGGTAGGCGAGCAAAAGGGGTGGCGATGGCGGCGGCATGTGGGAGGTCGGGAAGGAGGTCGTGGGCTGCGCTTGATGATGGAGAGGCGGCGAACTTCGGTAGAGGGATCCCAGTGTTGAACTAGCATGGGATGAGGTGGGATGGCTACAGGAATGAACATATGAGTTGTGGGAAGGAAAGATGTGGCTGAGATTTGAAAGTGGAGGAGAGAGCAACAGTTTCTTTTATTTTATGAACAGAGGTGGGAACCGAAAATAAAAATAAAATAAATTATTATGGGAAGTAAAAAATGTTAAACATTGATATCTGTGAAATCAATAAAGTTTATGATGGTTCGTTTCAACCGATGGAAAACAACCGACAAGGAAACAAAAGGTTAAAATGGGTATCGATATGGTTCAACATTTACAGATTTCGCCGTCCACCGGACGTCGAAACACACCTACGAATATACCGTGGAGATCAACACAACGAGGCGATCAAAATGGCATACGAATATCAGTGGTACGATTGAATTTATAAAATTCGAAATTTCCTACTAGCGAAAAATGCAGCAAAAACGAAGAAAAATAAGATCGACGGAGCTAAAGATGTCCGAATTTGGAAAAACGAAAAATGACGTCATGCTCAGAAGATGATTTATAATTTTTGTATGTAAAAATATTTAGGTTTCGAAAACATTTTATTTTCATCGATTTTAACTGATTAAATTGAAACAAAGTTACGCACGAAAATAAACTTCGTATTTTCGGACGAAAATTTACCAGTTGCTATGTTTAACAAGACGCATTTCAAATATTAAATTTTTATTTAAAAATTTTATTGTTTACAATTTCATAAAATTTCAGTTAATAATGTTATTGAAACAAGTTAAATTTACGGGTTGTTACACTCTCCCCCACTCAAAACTTTTCGTCCGCGAAAAGGAAAGAAGTAGGGGAATAGAAACAACTAGAAAGATAATAGATTGAAAATAGAGTAAAACAATTAATTCAATCATATAAATTTCAATTTACCTCAATTAATACTCAAGATTTGCATTAAAATTCAAGGTATTTCAATAAGTTGATTTAATTTCAATTTCTTAATATTTGATACCAAAAGATTCCTTCAAAACAAAATTTTATTTATTTATCTCATTTATTCATTGTTTTATTATCCAATTATCCTCTATTGACAATTTTCTAAAATTATAAATTTGAATAATCATTATTATAATCATATTCTATTTAACAAATTTAATTCTTCTTTGTTCCGAATTATTAATAAATTTATTCCACTTAATACATCTTATCGCATATATTAAGTATATTTTCACCTATTATACTTACTCAACTTTATTTAAAATTTATTTTAACATCATTTTGTATAATATAATATCCAAATACGTAGTTAACCTCTGAATAATTTGGTAGGTTATATTGGAACGCAACTGGGTATTATACAAGTAAATTTCAAATTCAATACTCTCGTGTTTAAATATTAATTCAAAATTCTGGTTTCATTTATAATTGAAATCACCTTTTACTCGAGTTTTAAGATAAATTTCCGATTAACTTCAAACAGTTTAGAGATAATTATGTATATACTATATATATCAAATCAAATTAGATTTAATATAATATACCTATATAAATCAAATCATAGTTAAGAAATTTAAATCGATTTAATTTCCAAAATAAAACTGTAGCTAAGCTACGAATTGGTCTCTTCCTTTCGAAACTCGAAATGAAAGTCGATGATGCAGCCGTCATCACCGAAATTATTTTTCAACGACAAAAGAGACGAGCACAGATTCAAACATTTAAAATTCTTTGAAACAGTTTCTATTTGAAAATATTTTAAATACTATACGCTTTAAAACTTTTAAAATCAAAGTTTGAAATCACCGGAAATCAAATTCTTATATTCCTGATTTACATTCATTTCAAATTCCAAATCAAAGTATAACCAAGTTTTATAAATTCATTTATTTATATTATGAAATAGTCAATGGTTCATAAAATAATAAATGAAAGTTTAATATTATCATTTCAGACAACGGATTCATTAGTAGTTTAATTTCAGAAAAATTTATATTTATATATAATATAATCATTCAAAATTATTTACTAAATTTGAAACAATATTGTGTCAGTTTGCTCTGTTCAAGTGTTTTGAAAATCCTATCGATAGCGTTGATCAAACGAATCGATCAAAAACCCAAATCAACATCAACAACTCAAACAACACAATATATAAAACATTTTAACATTAATTTACAAATAAACTTCCTCGCTCGACGATACAGGAATGGATTTCAAAGAAAGAATACATAGATTCAAATTGACGGACTCAAATTAAAGAGAATTTTGATTTGAAGATAGGTTTGGAACAAAGATAAGATGATTAAGTAGCAAAATAGAAAGATGGATAAGTTTACATAAATCGCAGGCAACCTTAACCGGGTCGACCGTGACTCAAGAATAAGATCAATGCAGAATTCCGAGGCAAATCGCATTTGATCTTAAGAAATAGAATTCAGGCACAACAAGAGATAGATAGCATCGTAAACCGAGAATACAGAAATCTTTGGTAAATCAATGCCTATTGTAAAGGAGTTTCGCCCCTTTTACAATTCAATTTGAGTTTGGCAAGACTGCCGACTCATTATAAAGGTCATTCGAAGTGGAGTTAAGGGATACTACAGAATTAAAAGAAGACGAATAGTGAGGGACACGAATGGATTCTGGAACCGCAGGGAATGTTCCAAAATTCAAAGGAAATTCAAATCAAAGGGAAGAGATTGTGGAAGTGATTCTGCAAATGCATTAACCCTATATGCTGAGTTTTGCCTAGAGCTATCAAAGCTCTGATACCAACTGTAACAACCCGCTATTTTAGACTATTCACATCCGCACACGTCGGACTTGAATAATTCAAAATACCGAATTGTTAATTTAAATTTGGCAAAACTCAAATATACAGTAAATAAATAATCACAAAATCACAGACACAGAGTAATAATATGCAGCGGAAGCAAAATATAGTAGTTCATGAAGCTACTATATATATAACAGAGTTAATAAGTTACAACAGAAGTCTCGAATACAAAAGTCAAATACAATAATCGGAATACATTAGTAAAATCAACTGAATATCTGAAAACTGGATAGATAGCTGGATCTCCAGGCGAAGCTCCTACAACAAAGGTGAGTCTGGAATACTGGTACACTCAGTCTGACCCGAGCGTAAAGCAAAGCACAAAACACTCGAGTCAGGACTAACATTCTTATATCAATAATTCCAACTCAAGTGAAATTACAACTGATATACAAGTAACTCAAAGGACGTTGGAATAACGGTCCTCTAAGGATCCGTTAAACCATCTACTATGTAGTAATATACGCTAAATAGATAACGTCTATCAGTAATATAAAATATCAAAATAGTGTTAAGGCGTAACCATTATCCCCCTTAACACATTTTATATAAGCGTTATAGTCTATACAGCACTATAAACTCCACCGTAAACTAGTGGGATATCAGGGAGTACTCCATAGGTATAACACAAAACAAATTCGTAGTGGTCGCTTATATAGGGATACAAGTATGACAAGGCACATGAGGCAATATCCAAGGTAGTGAAACTACCGTTTGCCTAATCCAGACTGGTGAGAACGCATCGCCGCAACAATCGCAACACCACTAAACAACACTCCCAAAATACGAGGGTGCACCAATAAATTAGAAGTAATGAGTAGTTTACGAACAAGTGTGTTCGCTCGAGGTGGCTAACCCCATTTGGCCCGGCACGGCTCCTGTTTTAGTCATTTTCAATTTGACAGAAGTTTCAAGGCTATCCATTATCGCTCTCTTTCTTCAGTCATCATGTACATCATTCCAACCACTTTATTCTGGATCACACTCCGCGTATAGTTATTAAAGAGGTTTTCAGTTTAGAAAGAGAGTATGTCCATAACTGATTCCGGTCTCTTTAATAACTTTCATAATTTTTACACCGATTGGTTGTTTAATATATTTCAAAACCAAATCAATTTCAAATTCAATTAGAATTCGTGAATCAACATTCCATTTTCCTTTCTAAATCAATTTCCATAATTTACGTTTCAAAACTTCCAAATTCATTACTTCAAAATCTTATAATCCAATTTCAATTTTTACTTAAACAATTCAAATATTGATTCAAGTTCGTATAGAAGTTTCATTCCGAAATCACTTAAAATTTAACGTTAAAGTCAACTAAATTCATTAATTGATTTTATTCAATATTTATTAAGTTAATTTATCGATTCAAAACAATTTCTATTAAATTTCCAATTCATTAAATCAATTTAAGTTTTCCTTCATTATATCAAAACTTACAAATTGAATTAAATTAAATTCGTCAAATCAAATTCTTTAAATTATAAGTCTTTCATTAATTTTAATAAATCACATTTTATTCTTTGTTAAAGAAATTCAATTTCACCCTGTTTATTTACTTACTTTAATAATTTTCCAAAAACTAAGTTAATAAAGAAACTCAATTTCACTTATTAACGACATTCAAATTCACTTATTTAGAAGTTCAATTTCTCTTATCAAAGAATTCAAATTTTATTTAATTCTCAAATAATTCAATCTTATTTAATTATTAAATAATTTCAAAACTCAATTATTAAATAATTCCAAAAATTAATTATTAAATAATTTCAAAACTTAATTCAATCATTTCTTTAATTAAACAATGCTCTTTCATCAATTACTTTGTTAATATTTGTTTCAGATTATTAAATATTAACATTTCCCTTCATAAAATTCAAATTCCAACTTCATTTCAAAACTTATTATTATTTCAAATAAAATCTTTATTTTATTTTTAAATCAATTTATTGACCAATCGGCTTTATTTAATTCTCTATCCTAAGTCAAGTTCATTTGGGTATTTATCATTTCAACCCGATTCCATTTCAATTCAAAAATAAAAGCATAGGAAAAAGGAACTTGCAATGTGATAAGTGGGATGGTGTCAAAGTAAATAAACAAGCAATAACACACATCAATATCAATCCAATAATTTATTTAAATAATCCCGAAATAATCGTATTAATTTACATTTGTTTGTGCAAATTAGTATAATTATTTCTAGAATCTACACTATCATTTCATGTAGATTAAAGATTATTATATTAATATTTATACAGTTTTTCACTTGATATCTATTATTCAGTTTCATACAATATCAATTTAAACAACAAACATTTAAATGGTTCAAGGTGTATTTTACCAAATTACTACGTGTCAATTAGTTCAATATTTAAGGGGTCATATTATGCAAATGTCATCTAATCAAATTCAACATATACCAATCTAACTATTCTATGTCAATTTCAAATTATTTATCACTTACTACATTAACAATTTAACATCCAATGTAAACATCAAAAAAATCAATCAATTATCAGCCAAACTGTATTATCATCGCATAAATAACAGTTAATGGTGTCAGATATCACGGGTGAACTGTATGAATCGTGAGTGATTGCTTATCTTTCGCGGCTAGATATGAACGAGAATGAGAGAAGTTACGAATTCAAGCACGAATTCTACATTAAAGTCAGATTGGCACGGATTCGACCGACAACTGATAAATAGGAATATATGAAATCAAATCAGAACTGGACTGATGAAGAAAATTGGTATAAATGACCTTATATAAATAACTATATATAACTACTTACATATATAAAATTCATGTCCTAAATTCAAACACAAATAAAAATTTAATATACATGCATTTGAAACATCCTTGTCTTTAAATTAAAACGGATATATTAAAATCAAACATATATTTAAAATAATATATATATATATTCAATTTCAAATAATTAGTTAATCCCAAACGTACTATATTTATATAAAATTGAAAACCAAGTTCCCATATATAAAATATATATATATATATACACACATATATAAAACTTACACATACACATATAAATGGGCAAGATAACATTAAAATAGCAAGTACACTTGTAGATCAACATACCCACACAAATTGTATGAACACCGATCCTACTCCTATACTCAAAATAAAAATACAACATATACATGAAATTAAGTGTGCAACAAGGCGCAGGAAGCCAAGTGTGACCATATAGAGGAAGGAGCTAAATTTTATTAAATAAGAGAAGGTGCAGTGCAATATAGATTAATAGCCAAATGAAATTCTCAAAAGAAAGGAGACTTTATTTTCTTTGGTAAAAGAAGAAAATATAGTACAAATTGACAACATATTTGTATATATGTAAATGTAAACAACTTCATATATAAACCCAGGCATACACGCACATGCTCCCTCACCATGTTGACAACAAGGCACACATGCAAGACACTGAAACCACACAATCAACATCAGGCAATACCCACGACAATACGTACAGGCAATTTTCATACAACATAATGGAGTAAATGTAAACACGGCACGACCAAAATAAAACATGCAGAACACGCACACTATAAACCCGAAAGTCAGTAAATAGTCATATGTAAAACAAGTATATATGTACTTTGAAATCAAATAAGGATTTATATAAACTTTTATGACTTATATACTTTAATATGTATACTTACACAGTAAAAATTTCATAGTTTATATAATCTTGTACAAACCTACTTTATATACTTATATATAAAACCCCAACCGAAACATACACATAAAAAAAATATTGTATGACGACTAATATAATGTATACATATAAAGTCATATACCTGTTATATATTTTTAACAGAATTTATTTTTAAAACAACATGAACTTGCTTTGTTATTATCTCTTCATGAAAAAGAAATCCTATCTAACTTGTATCAGCTTATACAACCAACAGACCATATCATAACTTTATAAACTTATAATATTGCTACAGCTATTATAGCCATATTTACGTACGTGAAAAGGAAAATCAACTCATGCAGACTTTAAAAATTCAGTCAAAAGAATTATGTATGCCCTGACATATGTAGACCCTGTTAAAAAAACATATTGTAGAACAAAACATGCATGTGCAGACCTATATACTATATTTTAAAAACCAAACCATACTCTCCTTGTTTAACTCTATTTTATACATACTGTCACATATCAAAGCTTAGCCGTTACAGAACATAAATTCTGTTCCTTTAAAGAGTATATAACAAAAAAGAACTAAACAATGTTTATACTTGATTTGCAGATCAAAAGTAAACCAATATATATCATACTGAGAAATATATTTGAACATAAATACCTTTTCTATCATATAAAATAAACTATAAAATATAACTATAAATGTATACCTGCACATAAAAGAGCGAAAGAAAGGCTCGAGTCAGAGATATTGCAACTGTTGCTTGGAAAAAGAACTAAGGTGGAAGAGCCGAAATGAACGGGCAGGGAAGGTGAAGAGGAAAGGAGGCGCGACGGAAAAAATTGGTAGGCGAGCAAAAGGGGTGGCGATGGCGGCGGCATGTGGGAGGTCGGGAAGGAGGTCGTGGGCTGCGCTTGATGATGGAGAGGCGGCGAACTTCGGTAGAGGGATCCCAGTGTTGAACTAGCATGGGATGAGGTGGGATGGCTACAGGAATGAACATATGAGTTGTGGGAAGGAAAGATGTGGCTGAGATTTGAAAGTGGAGGAGAGAGCAACAATTTCCTTTATTTTATGAACAGAGGTGGGAACCGAAAATAAAAATAAAAATAAATTATTATGGGAAATAAAAAATCTTAAACATTGATATCTATGAAATCAATAAAGTTTATGACGGTTCGTTTCAACCGATGGAAAACAACCGACAAGGAAACAAAAGGTTAAAATGGGTACCGATACAGTTCAACTTTTACAGATTTCGCCGTCCACCGGACGTCGAAACACACATACAAATATACCGCGGATATCAGCACAACGAGACGATCAAAACGGCATACGAATATCAGTGGTACGATTGAATTTATAAAACTCAAAATTTTCTACTAGCAAAAAATGCAGCAAAAACGCAGAAAAATAAGATCGACGGAGCTAAAGATGTCCGAATTTGGAAAAACGAAAAATAACGTCATGCTCAGAAGATGGTTTATAATTTTTCTATGTAAAAATATTTAGGTTTTGAAAACATTTTATTTTCATCGATTTTAACTGATTAAATTGAAACAAAGTTACGCACGAAAATAAACTTCGTATTTTCGGACGAAAATTTACCAGTTGCTATGTTTAACAAGACGCATTTCAAATATTAAATTTTTATTTCAAAATTTTATTGTTTACAATTTCACAAAATTTTAGTTAATAACGTTATTAAAAACAGTTAAATTTACGGGTTGTTACACAGCCAACAAATGCTACTTCAGATTTGGCGCTAATTACATACCATCTCAACAAAGAAACAACAATTCAATAAATCATAATCTCAATGCAAGTATGACCAATACTATCCAAATTCTAAAGAATAAACAGATATTAGAAGCACAGGGACTCCAAAGATTGATGCTATTCAGGATAAAAGCCGGTACCCTGACTCGGGAGCTACCAATCATGTAACAAACAATCTCAGCAATATAAGCTTGGGAAGCAGGGATTACAGAGGTAAGCATTTAATTCATATGTGTAATGGTGAGTTAGTTAAAATTACACATACTGGAAATGCAAGTTTTGTTGGCAGAAAAGAACTCTTTCTCAAAAACTTGTTAAGAGTTCCAATGCTTTATGTATGTACATATTGTCAAATGGGTAAAAATCACAAACTTGCATTTCCATTCTAAAAAAAAAATTACACTAAACCCTTAGAATTAGTTGCTAGTGACTAATGGGGTCCAGCTCCTGTTAACACAGATTATGGCTATTAATATTACATGTCATCTGTTGATGCATATTCTAGACATGTATGGATATGTTTTTTGAAATCAAAATCTGAAACTTATGATGCAGTCTTACATTTAAAACTCAGGCTGAAAGGCAAACAAATTGCCAATTAAAAGTCGTGCAGACTGATTGTGGAACTGAGTTCCAACCACTTAAAACATATTTTCAAAAAAGTGTATAATTCACAGAACAACCTATCCATGCACATCAGAACAAAATGGACTGGTTGAAAGAAAGCATAGACAAATTGTTGAGACTAGGCTTACTTTACTGGCTTAAGCATCACTTTGTCTAAAAGTTTTGGCCTGATGCCTTTGCTACTACCGTGTTCTTAATAAATAGATTACACACAAAAGTCTTACAGTTTAAAAGTCCAGTAGAGGTTTTATATAAAATTAAACTTGAATATCAAAGTCTAAAGGTGTTCGGATGTCTATGCTTTCCCTACTTAAGGCCATATAATACACACAAATTAAGCTTTAGGTCATCACCATGTACCTTCGCAGGCTATGCAACCACTAAGAAGGGATACACATGATTGGATAGCAATGGATTTTTTTTATATCTAGGCATGTAGTGTTTAATGAAAGGATATTTCCCTTTAGCCGATCAAATATAAAAACTTCATAGAAGGTATATAATTCAAAATTTTCTATACCACCAATACCCGAGCAACTTGATGTTATAACTCAAGTTGAAGGTGAAGAGTGCAGAATGACACAAACTTAGAGTCACTTGCTAGATCTACTTCACAACACACTATGCCCAGTCCTGAGCCAGGTCATAAAGAAGTTGAACCAACTGAATTTACAAGTCAGACACCTCGTCAATGCTTCACCACTCGGTCAGACTACTGTCAACCATTAGATGATTCACAATCATAAAATGATCAATAGGAAGCCATAACTGATGAGCCAAATCAACCACCTACACAAACTAGACACATATGATAACAAGAGCCAAGAGTTGTATATTCAAACCAAAAATATACAGTGTTGTCATGAATACTGAAGAACCAAATACCTACTATCAAGCTGTGTAGAATGAAAATTAGAAGGCGGCTATGAAAGAAGAGTACAATGCATTGATGAAGAAAAAACCTAGAATCTAACTACATTGCCAAGCAATAAAAATGTTATAGGCTGCAGATGGACATATAGAATAAAAAGAAATGCTGATGGTTCAGTTTCTAAATATAAGGCAAGGCTAGTAGCTAAAGGGTATTCACAATAAAGTGGTTTTGACTTTATTGAAACTTTCTCACCAGTTGTGAAACCCTATACTATTAGAGTTATTCTTACCATTGCCTTGCATAGAAACCAGAACATCAAGCAATTAGATGTAAATAATGCTTTTTTGAATGGTATTTTATAGGAGGAGTGCATATGAAGCAGCGTCCAGGTTTCAAACAAGAAGGAAGTGACAAGTTTCTATGCAGATTGAATAAGGCAATTTATGGGCTCAAGCAAGCACCAAGGGTTTGGTTTGAAAAGCTAATGTTAACACTAGTCAGACTTGGCTATAGCTTAGCGAAATCAGACAATTCCTTATTCACAAAATTTAATAATAATGCAACTACATACATACTGATATATGTTGATGATTTTATTATTATAGGTAGTAGTGAATCAAAGATCAACAAACTTACAGAACTCTTAAACAAGGAATTTTCAATCAAAGACTTGGGAAACTTGAATTATTTTCTTGGTATTGAAGTTAAAAGGATCTCTGACACAGAAATATATTTAAATCAAATAAAATATATCTCAGAAATTCTACAAAGAGCAAAAATGGATCAAGCGAATGCACTGTCTACTCCTATGGCAAGCAATTTACATCTGTCAAAGTATAAAAGAGAATCTATATCAAATGACAAATAGTACAGAAGCATTGAAGGAGCATTACAATATGTGACAATTGCCAGGCCTGAGATTTCATTTAGTGTTAATAAAGTAAGTCAATATATGACAAATCTACTTGATGAACACTGGAAAGCTGTCAAGGGAATTCTAAGATATCTCAAGGGAACCATGAATCATGGACTAACACTACAATCATGTGAATCTATCGATATAAAAGGCTATGCAGATGCAGACTGTGCTACAGACATGGATGACAGAAGATCCGCCACTGGCTACTATTTACTTTTAGGTAACAACCCAATCTCACAGTATTCAAAAAAGCAACCCATGGTGTCTAGATCTAGTACAGAAGCCGAATATAGAAGTGTTGCTAATGCAACTACTGAAGTAATATGTATCAAGTCTTTTCTTAGTGAACTTCATGTTAAGACAACTAACAAACCAACAATTTGGTACGACAATTTGAGCACTGTTCTGCTTTCAGCAAATCCAGTTCTACATGCTAGAACTAAGCACATAGAACTGGATCTATATTTTGTAAGAGAACATGTAACAGAAGGAAAAATCAACATAAACCACTTACCATCATCTTACTAAATTGCTGACATCATGACAAAGCCTCTATCGAAGAAAAAACTTCATTCGCTTCGCATAAGAGATGAAGACGACTGAACCTAACAGCAAAGAGCAAGGCAAAATCTCCAGCAAACCGAAGCATAACAACATCAATTACTTCAATCAAGTGAAATTCCACCTGATGAAGAAAACTTCCGTAAAAAAAATTATCTTCATGTTGTCAAGTGGTACAGATCTACAAATTTATTGATGTTGACACTCTCTGTTGATCAGTCTCTAAAGATATCAAAGAGTAAAAAGCATTGAAGCTCTCATTTTTTATGGTGGCGGCTGAATTTCAAAGGAATCGCAAACCCTAACCCTAAGTTAGGTTTGACGGGGGTATAGAAGGAAATAAGAAATGAACTGGTGATTCAACTCCAACATAAAAAAATATCACCTTATCAACAGTTCGGGTTACTTGCATCATGGGTCAACCCAAAGCCTAATAAGCTATTTACAATAGTTTTCTTGTATAAACACGGAATGTACATGGTGTAACAGATTATTCTGTGATGCTGCAAATATCATATCTTTTTCTGATTATAAAATTCAAGTGATGAAATAAATTCTTTTACATTTCTTCTCAAATTCTTTCTAGGCTGAACTTTCTCTTTATGCCAATGCATGGCCAAACCACAGGTACCAACATAAGTACTTTTTCTTTATCATCAATGCATTCTAAGTTTCTAACCTACATTGTGCTCTAAATTATATATTATATACATGTTGGATACTATAGTCTGGAGACAAAGGTCTGACCTCCAACCATACGTTTAGCTCATTACCTTAATAGCCAGTTGGATACGAAGGTTACAGTCTAATTTGGTATCTCCCTTGACTACAAGCTTATCTTATGTATAAACTTTTGAATTGGTTCGTGCGATTGTTTCAACTTTCAACTTGATGTCATACGCTAACAAAGAAACATGTTGAACTCTTTCCTATATTGCATAATACAACTTTGGTGTTTAGGTTGTAAACATTCAATATATTCTGGCTGTAAGTTAAAGTAATTGGATTTACTGATTGAGAGGAAAGATAACAGAAATTAGGTTTTGCTAAAATTGAGAAGTAATCCGTTTATTGTTTATTAGTCTCAAGCATACAAGCTTTATATACAAATAATATGCAGTACATGGTGCACATGCATAAACCAGTGCGCATGCACAGCAGATCTCACTGGCTAACACATCAAACCCTAATACAAATAATCTCTCTCAATCAATATCGCTTACACATCACTCAGTAAGATATTCCAACTAATTCCTTCTCTCTTCAACCCCTTACCCGCCCCTTCAATTCTCTTCTTTCTTCTTCATTCAAACTATCTTCAACATTTAGTTCTCTTCTCAATCTAGCAAAATAAGTTAGCGACAAAGGCTTCGTCAGTATATCGGCTCGCTGATACAGTGCTGAAATATGATTTATACATATATTTCCTTTTGCAACCTGCCATCTAACACAATATAGGTCTAGCTCGATATGTTTGGTTCTAGAATGGAGCACTAGATTTGCAGCAAGTGCCATGGTGCTCAAGTTATCACACGACACTGTTGTTTTATAATCCCTTTCATCACACACCTATAACAACAAAGATTTTAGCCACATAATTTCAGATGTAACACTAGCTACACTTCGATATTATGCCTCAATACTTAATCTAGAGATAGTTGGTTGTTTCTTCGAGTACCATGATACTATGTTCCTCCCAATATATACACAATACCCACTGGTTAATCTTCTATCATCCATGTCAGCTGCCTAGTCTGCATCTGCGTGTGCACTGGTACGCAATGTCTATTTGTATAAAGCTTTGCCATAATTCAATGTCCCTGCTAGATATCTTAAAATCCTTCTCGCTGTCTTCCAATGCTCTTTCCAATGCTCAGTTAGAAGCTTCTGCATGAACTGACATGCCTTGTAAACGCTGAATGATATCTCTGGCCTTGTGACAATGATATATTGTAGAGCCCTACTATACATCTACAACAATGTGGATCAACAATTGGATCACCGGCATTCTTTGGAGATTACTAATCATGGGGTAGGTAATGGCTTTGCCTGATCCATATTTTCTCTCCTTAAGACAATCTAAATGTAATTTCTTTGGCTAAGATACAATTCACCATTCTCTTAATGCTTGGCCTCAATGCCTAGAAAGAAACTCAAATTTCCAAGGTCTTTAATTTGAGTTGCTTATCTAAATATCGAGCTAGCTTATCTATTTCTGTCTTGCTACTTCCAATACACGCACCAGCACATAGGTTGTGAAACTTCTAGTCCTCTTAATAAACAACGAATAATCTGATTTTGCTGTATGATATTTCAATCTGGTTAATGTCTCATTTAGCTTTTCAAACCACACTCTGGTTGCCTGTTTCAATCCTTAAACGGCCTTATTTAGCCTGCATACCAATTGTTGTTCACACTCACATTCAAATCCTTTGGCTGCTCCACGTATATCTCTTCCTACGACTCTCCACTTGACGCAGCGGATTAACACTTTGACGTGCTAATAATGTTTTGATACAAATTAACGCAGCTTTCTTCCTCACGAAATGATTACGTGTCAAGTAAACCAAGATAAATGCCCAAATTCATTGATCTCTCAAGATACCGGATTCTAGCTATCTTCAACACGTTGATCGTGCACGATTCCGCATTAGAAGATCTACGATTCTTTGACGTTTATCTCACGTACGAGATTCCGTGAATCGGCTTCAAGTTTGGTTATTTGAGCGCACTCGAATATCCAAAGATGGAAGAAGAAGGAGACCACACTCAACTTCAACAAAAGTGGAAAAAGCACACAAACAAATTTTATTCAAAATCAACTCCTTTTACAAGTGACACAACACCACTATTTATAGAAATTTACAACACAACACACGACTCAACATTTACAACTCAATTGTAATGACCCTAAAATAAAATAAAATGAAATGAAAGTTACATTTATTTTAAGAATTTTTGAAATTATAAAAAAAATGATGCATTAAAACAGAAAAGCTTGTTAATAAATAAATAAAATGTGCATAGGAGTTTCTGTTTGATAAAATGCAAGGAGTTAAGGTGATTAAAAATTTGGACTTAAAACAAAATAATTCCATGTCCAAAGAATTATGTAAATACATATATCTAATATATGGGGTGTTTTCTGTTTTATTTAAAGACAGAATAAAATGGAGTTTAATATAAGGCTTAAATGTCTTATGTATTTATGCTAGAAACAATTAACATGATGTATGTGATTTTTATCACATAAAGGTGTATGAGGAGTTGCTGTTTTAACTAAAAGCAGAATAAAAACAAATATAGGATCAAATATGAATTTTATATCTTATATTTATTTCAAGCAAACAACATAGTGTGAATGATTTTTACATTACATGATTATGTATGATAGTATACATGATTGAATGGAGATGGTAGTTAGGTAGATAACACAAGGGGGTTTGCAGTTTCTTTAAACTTAGGGAAAAAAAACAAGGGGTCACATGCATATGGCATGAGTAAAATAGAGTCATGAAAATGGCATGAAGAGTTTAAAATGCTTAATTCCCGAAATAACTAATTAAGGTAACCAGATGTGTGCATTCCCAATTAAGGACCACACAGGGAAATGATTTGTGCATGAACATCTAAGGGTATCCAGGGAATTACCCATTTTTCTTAAACCCTAGAATGGTTTTATAAAAACCTGCACATAATAATATCCATCATTCTCTCGGGATCAAAACAAAATAAAATAAAAATAAGAGAAATATTAGCCTGAAACTTTGGAGGATTTGCTATTCAGGGGATTAAGGCAGTAAAAAGAAAACACTATGTGAGTATTTATCCCTTTGTATGCAATGGCATTAAGTTCTCTTATATGCAGACTAAAATTTTATAAATCATTTAAAATATCTGAATGATTTGTTATGGGTGAGATGGATGTTTGTTTGTGCATTCTTGTTTGGGGTTTTAATCTGTATATGAGTTTTCAAAGCTAAAATGGTTTGAGCATTTTTATTCTACTTTATTATTATGAAGTATGGACCTGAATTATTTAGGAAATAGGAAGCAAGACAGTGATCTAGCTCATGTTTATTTCTTAGAGAATGAAGCATGAAACTAAATATTCATATTATAAGTCAGAGGAGAATTTCTGGGTTTTTAAGGGATTTCCTTAATAAAACCCTTATCCATATTCACAATAATATAGAAGAAAGATAGTAGGATCATGATGCTTAAATTATTTTTAGGAAAACCACAAGCATGTTGTATTTTCTGTAATAAGGAAAAAAGAAAAATAAATGGAGAATATGGGGCTGAATCATAAAGTATAAAAGTAAATATGCCTTTCTGAAACATGAATAAATTAGAAGTTTTTATGATTTAATTCATAAATGGAAGCTTAATAAAATAAGCTGAAACTGGAGGGGGATTTATTAAATCAACAAACCCTATGAATGAATGAAAGAAAAATTAAATTGGTCATTTGGGAGTTAGTCAATGATCTGCTTGCTTCAGGTGGGAATAAGTATATGCATGGTGCAATTGCACCCTGAGGCCTTTGTGTGTTGGAATAAATTAAATAACCTGGGAGTTTCCTTCACAATGCATACATGGTGTTCATTTGACAGGGAGTTAAAGACCATAAAATGAAGGGAGAATGGGGTTTAAAAATCTGGGTTATAAAAATATCCAGACATGGAATTAAATTAATCAAATTTGAATATTATGCTTTGATTAATTGCTGGGAGAAATTGGGAGTATAAGTCTGGGTTTACTTATTCAGAAATGGAGGAAAATGAATCAAGAATAATATATTTATTTTGATTATTTACTGGGTGTTGTTTGAATGAATGAATGTGTCTTTGTATCATTTGGCATTAACCAGTAATATGCAAAGTATGTAACTTGCTAAATTAGGTAGATATTGCATGTTCACCAAAATTTATGAATATGGGTATAAAGTTTGATAAATACTCATACCAGTGAAAACTGACCCTTTTGGTTGCCCTTGAAATCATCTAGGTGTCTCAATGAAATTGGGGAAGCTCAGTGAATTGCCTGCAGGAAATTGAAGTTGGCTTGATGGATGAAGAAGGCATTAGCTGCTAGTATAAATAAAAGAGACCAGTTTTGAAATTTGCAGTTGTTTTGATGAATTTATTAGTCAGATTATATGTTGGAGTTGAAGTTAATTGTAGGAATTTTTTTGGGTATTTGAATTAAGATATGTACTTAAGTAAACCTATTTTAATTGACAATTGAGAATATTTGGTTAACTACTGATTTTATGAATGTCTGATTTGGAGAAACAAGGGGATGGACATATCATATAAATATGATATGTGTAGATGATAATCTCTGATTCTTATTGCTTGAATTTATATTGTGATTTATGAAAATTAAAGAGCTAAGGTGACTAATAAAAAAATGAGCTCACAAGGTTTGAGTAGGGGTATTCAAGAGAAATGAATTTGTGCATGGCAGGTAAGTAATACAGGCTTGTGCATGAAATTCTAGAGAGAGAATCAATTATAACATGCATTTGAGTATTTGATTTATAAAAAAAAGGATTATGAAGGAAACAAATGGCTAAAAGATTGAATGTAAAGAGATGCATTCCCAGGAATTTAAATAAGGCAGAAACGTGCTTGTGTTGGGAACAGATCTTTGTAGAAGTTTGTTAACATGAGGAATATGGGTTTGAAAGTGGCAAAAGAAGGACTATGGCCAGCCTAGATGGCAGTGGGTCAAACCCTTGTAGCCTGGAACCATTTACTTCAACTCATGAAGTGTAAGTGTTTCCAGACCTGACCAAAAAAAAAATTCCAAGCAACACTCAAAAAGACTCCAAGTATTTTCAATAAAACACCAAGTACTCAAGTCTGCACCATGATAAACTTAAAAATGCAATATGGCTTTATTTGTTCAACCTGAAATGGTGAATAAGAATTAGACCCAATGTTCATGCCTACAAGTATAAATTTTTGAAGTTATTTCATACAAGAACTTGATAACTATCATAAGAACAATCAAATGCCATTTTAGTGTTAATAGACTTGTTTAGGCAGAAAGTCTAGAAAAAAAATGTGCTGTGCATTGTATTATTATATATATAAGTATTATAATTGCCCAAAATATATCTTTTGCAGTAGAGCAAAATTTAGGGAAAACAATTATATATCATCAAATATATAATTGTCTTTATATGTTTTGTGTACCGATATGATTATATTAGTAATCCAGGGTCTTGGGAAAAAAATATATGTGGAAATTATCTAAATATTTAAATATAGTAGAAATGGGGTTTAGTGATGAACTTCTTTTGTATGCAAAAAAAAATCTATGTGTTTGAAAGGAGGGTCTTCACACTCATGGCTTAACATACACAGACGACTTACATCAATACACGACCTAACACATACGAGTCACGGCTTAACAACATACATGTTACAACACAGCATCACACGACTTAACAAATAACAAGACATACGACCTAACAAAACAATACAAGTTAACACTATGCGACTTAACGACATAACAATACATGACTTAACACCATGCAACTTAAGCTTCAAGCGGCATAAGTTGATAACATAGCTTCAGCGACATAAGCAAACATGCAACCTAGCGACATAAGTTGAGCGACATAACAGATGCGACCTAAGGAAGCAGCATAGGTGAGCGACTTAAATCAGCCTTCACGCGACATAAGAAATCAACAGCTTAAGAAGCAATGTGGCATAGGTTAGTTAGCTCGCGAACGACTTAAGAAGTGCAACTTAAGGAATGTGGCTTCAGGGAACGATCTAAGAGATGCGGCTTTGTTTCCTTGATCCGTTAGGTCGTTGAGCGACTTAAGTTGGGACCTAAGAGATGCGGCTTTGTTTCCTTGATCTGTTAGGTCGTTGAGCGACTTAAGTGGTTGCGACTCAACATGGCGCGACTCATAATAGGCCGAACAACTTAAAGCACACGAGTTATCATGGTGCGCTGCATCTTCCTCCACTGCATCATCTATCTCGTTAGGTCGCGTGCGACTTAAGGCAAGCGAATGACTTAAGGCAACCGAACGACTTAAAGCACACGAGTTATCATGGTGCGCTGCATCATCCTCCCCTGGTTGAAAAGAATTCGACCCCGAATTCACACTTTCCTCTTCTTCGACATGCTTATTCCAATGATATGGAATCAAGTATTTGACATTGAAAACGTCAGCAGTGTGGATATGATCCAGCAATCTCAACTGATAAGCATTCTCATTAATCTTCTTTACGATCCCCAAAGGACCAATCTTTCTAGCAGCTAGCTTGTTGTAAGCACCAATAGGAAATCGATCCTTAGTCAACACTGCATATACAAAATCTCCTTCTTTGAATTCAACATTTCGTCGTTTCATATCTGCGGATTGCTTATATTTCTCATTCGCCTTAAGTAATCGTTCCTGCACAACCTTGTGGCATTCTTGCAACTCATTCACTAAATCACTAGCTCGTTTGATCACTCCTTTCTGCTGCGGAACTGTAGATAAATCCAATGGTCCTTTAGGACTTGTCGAGTAAACGACCTGGAATGGACTGAAACCTGTGCTATGATTAACTGCATGGTTGGGTGCAAACTCAGCTTGACACAGCTTGGAATCCCAACTCTTCAAATTGTCATTCACGAAGCATCTCAATAGATTATCCAGGGATCTGTTCACAACTTCTATCTGTCCATCCGTCTGTGGATGATAAGCACTACTAAATTTCAGCTTTGTCCCGACCATTCTCCATAGACTCATCCAAAAATGACTCAGAAAACGAGGGTCTCTATCCGATACAGTAGATTCTGGCAACCCGTGAAGACGATAGATCTCTCTGAAGTATAACTGTGCGACATTAACCGCATCCGCCGTCTTCTTGCATGCAATAAAATGTACCATTTTTGAAAATCGATCAACCACCACATAGATAGAATCATTGCGATGTTGCGTCCTCGGCAAACCCAATACAAAATCCATACTAACATCCACCCATGGCTTAGTAGGTATAGGCAACGACAAATATAAACCTGCATTTGTCGCGGTCCCCTTTGAAACTTGACAAATATGGCACCTCTGAACAAACTTTTCAACTTCTTTTCTCATTGATAGCCAAAAATAAGACTTTGAAATCAACTGCATAGTACGGTCGCGGCCCACGTGTCCTTCTTCATGCAATTCTTTGATGATCTTCATTCGTAAACTGCAATCTGGAATACACAATTGATTTCCTTTAAATAGAAAACCATCAACCAACACATATCCATCCATGCTTCCCTGCTTGACTTTTTCTAGGATCCTGGAAAAATATGAATCTGAAGTAAGAAAATCTGGAAGTAAGTCAAAACCCATCACATCTACTCGCATAGTTGTTAGCAAACTACTCCTTCGACTCAATGCATCGACAACGCGATTAGTTACTCCAGACTTATGCTTGATGACGAATGTAAATTGCTACAAATAAGCTATCCACGATGCATGCCTAGCTGCAATTTTATCCTGCCCTTGTAAATGTTTCAATGCTTCATGATTCGTATACAAGACCCTTTGTGGAACAAATAATGTCTCCAATGCTTCAAGGCTTGCACAATCGCATAACACTCCACATCATAAGTATTATATCTCATCTTTGCTCCAGAAAATTTTTCACTGAAATAGGCAATTGGACGACCCTTCTGACTCAACACTCCTCCAATTCCAACTTTCGATGCATCCGTATGTAACTCAAATAGTAACTGAAAATTCGGCAACACTAGAATCGGTGCTGAGGTTAAAAGTTCCTTGATTTGCTCAAAAGCATATCCTGCCTCTTCCGTCCATGAAAACTTCTTTCCCTTCATACAATCAATAACATGAGCAATTACACTACTAAAGTGTGGTATAAATTTTCGATAAAATGAAGCTAACCCATGAAAAATTCTGACTTCTGTGATAGTTTTGGGTTGTGGCCAATTTCTGATTGTGGCTACTTTACTCTGATCCTCCCGTATCCCTTCCTCAGACACAACATAACCCAGAAATAAAACACTTGGCGTCATGAACACGCACTTCTTCGTCGTTGCATAGAACTGTTCTTGACGAAGAATAGTTAACACCTTTCGTAAGTGTTGAATATGCTCCTCTGTGCTTGCACTATAGATCAAGATCTCATCAAAGTAAACAACAACAAATTTCCTAATGTAAGGCCTGAAAATTTGATTCATCACCCTCATAAATGTACTTGGTGCATTAGATAGACCAAACGGCATTACCAGCCATTCATGTAATCCTTTCCGTGTCTTGAATGCTGTCTTCCATTCATCACCTGGTCTTATGCGAATCTGATGATAACCACTCTTAAGATCGATCTTTGAAAAGATTACAGACCACTAAGTTGATCCAGTAGGTCATCAAGTCTTGGCATTGGAAATCTGTATCTGATGGTTATTTTGTTGAGTGCCCTGCTATCCGTACGCATTCTCCATGAACCATCTTTCTTCGGCACTAACAAAGCTGGTACAGCACAAGGACTGAGACTTTCTCGAACACGTCGTTGCTCAAGCAACTCCTCAACTTGTCTCCTCAACTCTTCATGCTCCTTCGGACTCATACGATAATGTGGCATATGCGGTAAAACAACACCTGGCACTAGATCAATTTGATGTTGTATGTCCCTCAATGGCGGTAACTCCTTGGGTAATTCTGTAGGAAAAACATCTTCAAACTCATCCATCACTGGTTTAACCTCCACAGGAATTTCAAGAACTTCGTTTGTTTCATACCCAATCAACATAAAATTTCCGCACTATCTTTCACCTCTTCAACAAATTCTTTCGAAGATAATAGGCTAGTTGATTCCACCTTCTTCTCTGACTTGCTTTCACTTTGTTCACGCTTCTTAGGAACCAACGTAATTTGAGTACCTTCAAACATGAAACTGTAGCTGTTGGTGCGACCATTATGTTGCCATAGTCTTCCCAATAGTAAATGACACACATCCATATCTACAACATCACCCATATATCATCTTTGTACTTCTTCCCAATAGAAAATGTAACAAAAGCTCGTCTTCCCACTGTCACTTCTCCACCTTTCTTTAACCATGCCAGTTTATAAGATCTAGAATGCTTTTCAGTCTTCAACCCTAACTTCGTGACGGCTTCTTCAGAAATTATGTTATCGCTGCTTCCCGCATCAATAACAAATCGACAAACCTTTCGCAAGATAGTACATGTAGACTGAAAGATATTGCTTCTTAGCCAACTAGAATCATTCTCATGCTTTGGCACTAAACAAGACCTCCTCATCATCAAATTACATCCTTCATCTCCTGACACAACTTCTTCATCTTCATCAAACTTCGATGGTTGAGAATAGTCAACTTCAGCTTCCACATCCTCATACTCACATTCCTCTGCAACCAAGGTTCTTTTCTTTGGCTTTATACATTCATTACTTTTGTGGCCAAACTCCTGACAATTATAGCATTTGATACTGTTGTTAACCTTTACTTTAGCGGCTTCATTGACAATTGGTTTTCTGACTGCCTTGGAAACATTAGCACTACTACTAGCACCTTGATTCTGATTGTTAGAACTTGTAACACACCACCTCCTCGTCTCCCTTGTTTCTCCCAAACTAGAGCTTTCTGATGTACTTCGGCAACAAACATTGGATTAAACATATTCCCCATGTCCTGAATTTGCATTCGTAACCCTCCAATATATCTAGTTGTTAGTTGTTCCTCGGTCTCCATAATATCATTCCTCGCAATCAATTGATAGAATTCATCTGCATAATCATTCACTATCCTCGTCACTTGTCTCAAATTCTGCAATCGTTGACAAATAGGAGATTGATAGTTGTACGGCAAGAAAGTTTCTTCCATCATCTTTCTCATCTTCTCCCAAGTGACAACCTTTGATTTTCCCATTCTCTCCCGAGTTAGTTTAGTTTGCTGCCACCAAGCCATAGCTCTTCCCCTTAGCCTTGTAGCAACTAATTGAACTCTTCGATTCTCAGGTACCTCCTTGAATTCCAAAATTTCTTCAACATTAGATAACCAATCAAGTAATTCTTCTGCTTGCATACCACCTTTGAATTCTGGAATTTCATCCTCATACCTGACTCCCATTTACGGTGATTCTCTGAATCAAGATATTGATTTCGCACTTGGCCTCGATCTCGATAATGAATACTTCCTCTATCACCATGTTCCTCAAAATCATATGTACTTCAATATCGATCCCGTCCATCTATGTCTCTACGATCACGCATGTCCCTTCTATCATGTCTTTCAGCATCACGATATGGATCATCTTCAAATCCACGATGAGTTCTTCATTCTTCATTTCGATACTCATGGTGTTCTCGCCTCATTGAAACTGAAGATTCTCTCTGATCTCGATAAGACTGGGGTGACATTCTCCTTTCTCCCGAAACTGATGGTGAAACCCTGTTTCCACTATGGTTCGAAACTGGTAACGTTCTCCTTTGACTTTGATTCATATCTTTCATCAATTTCTCAAACTTTCCAATACCTTCATCGAACTTTTCATTAATACGTTGCTCCATCTGTTCAGCTTCTTGTCTTCTATACACATCTTCAACATTATGATAACGATTAGCACATCTCGGAGGCATGATCTTCAAACAATCTCGATTCTTTGACTTAGCTCCGATCTAACTTCCTTAACTCGCTCGTCTTCGAACTAGATTGAACTGATATGTCTCGGATCTGATATGGCTCCAACTTTGGTTCGGCTCAAACCTCCTTTGATCTTACTTAGCTCTGATACCAAATAAGTGACGTAGCAGATTAACACTTTGACGTGCTAATAATGTTTTGATACAAATTGACGCAGCTTTCTTCCTCACGAAATGATTTCATGTCAAGCAAACCAAGATAAATGCCCAAATCCGTTGATCTCTCGAGATACCGGATTCTAGCTATCTTCAACACGTTGATCGCGTACGATTCCGCGTTAGAAGATCTACGATTCTTCGACGTTGATCTCGCGCACGAGATTCTGTGAATCGGCTTCAAGTTTGTTGATTCGAGCGCACTCGAATATCCGAAGATGGAAGAAGAAGGAGATCACACTTAACTTCAACAAAAGTGGCAAAAACACGCAAACAAATTTTATTCAAAATCAACTCCTTTTACAAGTGACACAATACCACTATTTATAGAAATTTACAACACAACACACGACTCAACATTTACAACTCACGGCTTAACATACACAGGCGACTTACATCAATATATGACCTAACACATACGAGTTACGGCTTAACAACATACATGTTACAACACAGCATCACACGACTTAACAAATAACACGACATACGACCTAACAAAACAATACAACTTATAACACTATGCGACTTAGCGACATAACAATACACGACTTAACACCACGCGACTTAAGCTTCAAGCAACATAAGTTGATAACACAGCTTCAGCGACATAAGTAAATATGCGACCTAGCGACATAAGTTGAGCGACATAACAAATGCGACCTAAGGAAGCAGCATAGGTGAGAGACTTAAATCAGCCTTCACGCGACATAAGAAATCAACGGCTTAAGAAGTCAATGCGGCATAGGTTGGTTAGCTCGCGAACGACTTAAGAAGTGCGACTTAAGGACCGTGGCTTCAGGGAACGACCTAAGAGATGCGGCTTTGTTTCCTTGATCCGTTAGGTCGTTGAGCGACTTAAGTTGGGACCTAAGAGATGCAGCTTTGTTTCCTTGATCCGTTAGGTCGTTGAGCGACTTAAGTGGTTGCAACTCAACATGGCGCGACTCATTTTAGGCAGAGCGACTTAAAGCACAGGAGTTATCATGGTGCGCTGCATCTTCCTCCATTGCATCATCTATCTCGTTAGGTCGCGTGCGACTTAAGGAAAGCGAACGACTTAAGGCAACCGAATGACTTAAAGCACACGAGTTATCATGATGCGCCGCATCACCGTTCAAGAAAGCATTATGAACATCTAGCTTCTTGATCTGCCAACCTTTGTATAAGGCTGGTTAGCATGACTTTAATTGTAGTGGGTTTCACCACAATTGAGAAGGTTTTATTAAAATTAAAACCAAGCTACTCAGTATACCCCTTTGCTACAAATCTTGCTTTATACTTTGCAATGGTTCCAGCAGCATTTTATTTCAATTTATGAGTCCATCTGCAGCCTACTTCAAACATGTTCTCAGGCAAGGTGATTAGGCTCCATGCATTATTTCTTATTAAGGCTTTGTACTCTTCTTCCATTGCATTCTTCCACTCAGGATGTTTTATTGCTTGCAGATAAGTTTTTGGTTCCTTTTGAACACTGTTTTCCATAAATACTTTTGGTTTGAAGATTCCTCTCTTTGCTCTTGTTATCTCGTAATGCCCTTGCTGATGGTCCATTTTCCATAATTGGTGTGTCTTCGGGTACTGAAGCCGTTACGCCATCAGTTGTTTATGTTTGATGAGTGTCATGTGCTGGCAAGATATCTGTTGTGACTTGATCTTTTTCTAACTCCTCTATATTATCATTTGATGTAACATCATCTTTAGTGCTGTTGGAAGTCGATGCAGCTCTGCAATAATCATCAATTCTTTCTATAATTGGAATGATATATTGTTCACCTTCTCTGATGCATATTGGCATGCGTGGTAGTGATTTTTGTGGGTTATGAACTTTGCTTGAACTCCTTATCTCACTCCTAACAAAAGGGAAAATTCTTTCATTAAAACTACATGTCTGGTCACTATAATCTTCACTTTGCGAGTCAAGCACTTATATCCTTTCTAATTTGTCCCATAGCCTAAAAATGTACATGGTGAAGATTTGAAGTTGAGTTTATGTGCATAATATGGTTTTAGCAAGGGAAAGCATAAACATCCAAATACTTTCACTCTTGTTGTTTGGTTTTGTTCCAAATAGAGCCTCTGATGGGCTTATATGCTTCAATACCTTTGAAGATAGCACGTTTATAAGATATGCTGCAGTGGAGAAGGCTTCTGGACAAAACTTTAAAGGCAATGATCCTTGGGCTACCAAAGTCAATCCTGATTCTGCAATGCACCTATGTTTTCTCTCAACCATTCCATTTTGTTGTGAGGTGTATGGTAGGTATATCTGTGTAATATTCCCTTGCATTGAAGATGTCTTTTAATGGTTTATATGTTAAGCCCCCATCAGTTTGGAACACTTTGATTCTACTTGCGTAATAAATTATTTAACTGCCTCATATATAGGCTTCAGATTTCTATCTTAATAAATATATCCAAGTGTACCTTGTGCATGCATCTACAAATGTGATATAATATTTGAACCCATAGTCCGAATATATGGATGCAGTCCAAAATATCACACTTCATAAGTTCTAATGGATTATTATATAGGGTTTTTGATAGGTAAAAGGATTGCTTAAGGCTTTTGTCCATTTGACATTGACTACAAATATAGGGTAATACACCATTCTTGCAAGATACATTCACTTTAGTCAAAACATCTTTCATTACACTTACATTTGGACGATCCAGCTTTTTGTGCCAAATATTAAATGCTTCCTCTGATTTACTACCAACTATATTGCAGCACTATGTCTTGTCTTTAGAAACTGCTTTAGTTTTGAAATTGAATTTGTATAATCCATCACATAGTTCTCCCAGCAATAATATTTCCCTAATCACACAGTCTTTAACTAAGCATATTTCAGGGTGAAACTCAAAAAACACTCCATCATCTCTACCAAATTGTAAGACACTAATAAGGTTTTTCTTTATTTAGGGTGCTCTCAAAATATTCTTTAGAAGCAATGATCTATCAATTCTGCATGAATCAATGCTAGCATGTCCTATATAAGTTATATTTAGTGGAATGCCATTTTCTATATGTGTTGAATTCTTACCTTGTGATGCAGCGGAAATTACGGATTGACGACGAAATGAAGATTTCGTGTCAAACTAATCGAAGAACGATTAGATGAATCAATATAAATCGATGGATTGACAAATACCGAAATGCCAAAATTCATTGATCTCCAAAAGATAACGAATTCTAGCTATCTTCGACACGTTGATCGCGCACGATACCGTGAAAGAAGATCTACAATTCTTCGAACGTTGATCAAGCGCACTTGATACCGTGAATTGGCTTCAACAATCATTGATTCGAGCGCACTCGAATAATCGAAAGTGGAGATAGGAGATCACACTCAACTACCAATTTCAAAAGAGGCACAAAGCACTCAAACAAAGTTTCATTCAAAAATCAACCAAGTTACAAAATGACACCACCCTCCCTATTTATAGGGTTACAACGACACACAAGACTCACGGCCTAACTTAGGTCGTTTACAACCTAACACAACATGCCGACTTAACCCACAACGACCTACGAGTTGGCAGAATCACACTCGACCTTACAACAAGCGACTTAACATCTGTACAACACAAGTTAGCAAATACAACACCTAAGTGACATAAGAACAAACAGTGCAACGACTTAAAAATACAAGCGACTCATCATATGTACAATAACAAACTGGAGCGACCTAATACTGGTACGCGACTTAGAGATCAACGACCTAAAGACACATCACATCTTCTGCGGCATAACTTCATGCGACCCGAGCGACTTAAGAGATAAGGTCGTTCGTGACCTAAAGAAACTGGCTGGTACCATCATATGTTGGTCCTGGTAGGTTGCTGGAGCGCCGTGGCTAGGTCGTATCTCGCTTGAGCGACATTTAAACTCGTTTACCTGCATTTTCATCTCTTTAATTCGTTCACTCTTCATCCCTTTAAGTCGCACGCGACTTAAGCTTAGCTCGTCTTCATCATTAGGTCGTTGAAGCAACTTATAGGCGATCTTAAGTCGCTCTCGACCTAAGTCTTCATCCAGCTGGGCTGCATCATCCTCCCTGGTTGGGAGAAATTCGTCCTCGAATTTAAAAGTTCTTCCCCATTGGGTTGTTCATCTCCATAATAAGGTATAAGATGTTTAACATTAAACACGTCAGAAATGTACACATCCTCCGGTAGCTTCAACCTATAAGCATTTTCATTGATCTGTTTCACAACCTTTACAGGACCAATCTTTCGAGCTTTAAGTTTATTGTATGTTCCCACTGGAAAACGATCCTTCGTTAGTACAGCATATACTAAATCTCCTTCATTAAATTCAACACTTCTTCGCTTCAGATCCGCAGATCGTTTATATTTCTCATTCGTCTTCTCCAATCCTTCCTGAACGATTCTATGGCATTCTGTCAACCCATCAACAAAATCAGCAGCCCGCTTAACTGTCCCCTTTGGTTGTGGTACCATCGTTAAATCCAATGGTCCCTTTGGCAAGCTTGAATATACAATCTGAAATGGACTGAAACCCGTACTACGGTTGATCGCATGATTATGAGCAAACTCTGCTTGACATAACTTCACATCCCAACTCTTCAGATTATCCTTCACTAGACACCGCAACAAATTTCCTAACGATCTGTTCACAGCCTCTGTTTGACCATCCGTCTGCGGATGATAAGCACTACTAAATTTCAACTTAGTTCCCACCATCTTCCACAAACCTAGCCAAAAATGACTCAGAAATCTGGTATTCCTGTCTGAAACTATAGATTCCGGTAAACCATGCAATCGATAGATCTCTCTAAAGAATAACTGTGCAACACGGACGACATCTGTTGTCTTCTTACAAGCTATGAAATGTGCCATTTTCGAAAACCTGTCCACCACAACAAATATAGAATCATTTCCCCTTTGAGTTCTAGGCAAACCCAAAACAAAATCCATGCTCACATCAACCCACGGTCTAGTAGGTACAGGTAATGGCATATATAACCCTGCATTTGTAGCTGTCCCTTTCGAAACTTGACAAGCATGACATCTACGCACAAACTTTTCAACTTCCCGCCTCATCGATGGCCAATAGTACGACTGAGAAATCAACTGTAATGTACGATCCCGTCCAACATGTCCTTCTTCATGCAACTCTTTTACAATTTTCATTCTCAAGCTGCAATCCGGTACACATAATTGATTCCCCTTGAAAAGAAAACCTTTTATCAACACAAACTCATCAGTATTTCCATCTTTGACTTTCTCAACAATCTTCGCAAAGTAAGGATCTCCTTCAAACAATTCTGGTAATAGTTCAAATCATGTCACTTCAACCTTCATCGTTGTCAATAAATGATTCCTCATGCTCAAAGCATCATCTACACGATTCGTCACCCTTGATTTGTGCTTTACAACAAAAGTAAAGTGCTGTAGATACGCGACCCATGAAGCGTGTCTAGCTGAAATTTTGTCCTGCCCTTGCAAATGTTTCAAAGCTTCATGATCTGTATAAAGAACAAACTCTTTCTGAAACAGATAATGTCTCCAGTGCTTCACAGCTTGAACAATCGCGTAAAATTCCACGTCATAAGTGCTATATCTCAACTTGGGTCCGGATAATTTCTCACTGAAATAAGCAACTGGTCTGCCATTCTGACTCAATACTCCACTAATGCCAACCTTCAAAGCATCAGTATGTAAGTCAAACAACAACTGAAAATCCGGCAAAACTAGAATTGGTGCTGTCGTCAACAGTGTCTTGATCTTCTCAAAAGCAATCCCTGCTTCCTTTGACCACTCAAACTTCTTTCCTTTCATGCAATCGGTTATAGGTTCCATTACGCTGCTAAAATGTGGAATGAATCTTCGATAAAAAATACCAACCCATGAAAGCTTCTCACTTCAGTAATTGTCTTGGGTTGTGGCCAACTCCTGACAGGTTCTACTTTACTTTCATCCACTTGAATACCTTCCTTTGACAGAACATACCCCAGAAACAAAACACTGTGCGTCATGAACACACACTTCTTCGTTGCAGCATAAAATTGCTCCTGTCGTAGGATCAACAGCACTTCTCGCAAATGCTGGACATGCTCTTCCATACTCCCACTATAGATCAAAATATCATCAAAGTAAACTACCACAAACTTCCCAATAAATGGTCTGAAAATCTGGTTCATCACTCTCATAAAAGTACTAGGAGCATTTGACAAGCCAAACGGCATAACCAACCATTCGTATAGACCTTCTCTAGTTTTAAAAGTAGTCTTCCACTCATCACCCGGTCTAATACGAATTTGATGGTATCCACTCTTCAAGCCAATCTTCGAAAACATAACAGCCCCACCCAACTGATCAATCAAATCATCAAACCTCGGCATAGGAAATTTGTATCTCACAGTGATCTTGTTTAGAGCCCGATTGTCCGTACTCATCCTCCACGTCCCATCCTTCTTTGGTACCAATAAAGCTGGCACGGCACATGGACTCAAGCTCTCCTTAACACGCCCTTGTTCTAACAACTCCTCCACCTGCCTTCTCAGTTCCTCATGCTCTTTAGGACTCATCCTGTAATGTGGCCTGTGAGGTAGTACTACTCCTGGAACAAGATCTATTTGATGTTGTATGTCCCTCAACGGCGGTAATTCGGTTGGCAGTTCTTTAGGGAACACATCTTCAAATTCCTCCAACACCGGCTTGACTTCCTCTGGAATTTCAATTTCCTCACCACTTTCACGCCCGATCAACAAGAACATTTCAGGCTCATCTTCGACTTCTTTACCAAATTCTTTCAGAGTCAACAAAGTCTTCAGCTCCTCAATCTCTTCTGATTTGCTCTCTCCTTGCTGTCTCTTCTTCGGAACTAAAATAATCTTAGTACCCTCAAACATAAAGCTGTAGCTATTAGTTCGACCATCATGTTGCACTGCTCGGTCATATTGCCATGGTCTTCCCAAAAGCAAGTGGCAAACATCCATCTCCACCACATCACACCAGATCTCATCTTTATACTTCTTCCCAATAGAAAATGGAACATGAACTCGTCGGTCCACCTTCACCTCTCCTCCTTTCCTCAACCAAGCTAACTTGTAAGGATTTGGATGCTTCTCCGTCTTCAACTTCAACTTTCTCACAGCTTCAGTAGAAATGATATTATCACAACTTCCCGCATCAATCACAAATTTACAAACCTTCCCTAGAATAATGCATGTCGACTAAAAAATATTACTCCTCAACCAACTAGCTTCTTCTTCTTGCTTCGGTGTCAAAGAAGATCTCCTCATCATTAGATTACATCCTTTATCTCCTGACGCGATATCCTGTTCATCCTCCTCAACTGGGCTAGAATAATCTTCACCAACATCCTCACCTTCCGCTTCAGCAATCATAGTTCGCTTCTTCGGCTTCGGACATTCATTACTCTTGTGGCCCACTTCCTAGCAATTATAGCATTTGAAAATGTTGTTAACCTTTGCCTTCTCAACCTCTTTCACAACTGGTTTACCGACGACTTTAGGAACATTACAACTCCCACTAGCACCCTTGTTCTGAGAATTGTAACTTGAAAACACACCACCTCCTCGTCTCCCTTGTTTCTCCCAAGAAAGTGCTTTCTGATGTGCTTCTGCAACAGATCTCGGATCAAACATATTCACCATGTCCTGGATCTGCATTCTCAACCCTCCAAAAAATCTAGCAGTCAATTGTTCCTCCGTCTCCATAATGTCATTTCGAGCAATCAGTTGATAAAATTCATCAGCATAATCATTAACAGTCTTCGTCCCTTGCCTCAGATTCTGCAACCTCTGATACATGAGCGATTGATAATTGTAAGGCAAGAATGTAGCATTCATTAACTTCTTCATCTTCTCCCATGATTCAATCTTTGACTTCCCCATTCTCTCCCGCGTAAGTTTTGTTTGCTGCCACCATGCTAAAGCTCTCCCTCTCAACCTTGTAGCAACTAACTTAACTCTTCTACGCTCAGGAACTTCTTTGAAGTCAAAAATCTCTTCAACATTAGACAACCAATCCAGAAATTCTTCTGCTGCCATTCCACCTTTAAATTCCGGAATTTCTGTCTTCATCCCCGACTCCCATCATCGATCATCTTCTACTTCCCGATATGCATCTCGTACTTGGTCTCGATCTCGACAATGAACACTAGCTCTATCACCATCCTCATCAAAGTCAAATGTACGTCTATATCGATCTCAACCATCAACATCCCTTCGATCACGCATGTCTCTTCTACTATGTCTCTCTTCATCTCGATATGGCTCATCTTCAAACTCACGTGGAGTTCTTCTCTCTTCATGTCTATATTCATGGTGATCTCTTCTCGATGAAATTGATGTTTCTCTTCTTTCTCTAAAAGATTGTGGCGACACCCTCCTCGCTTCCGTCACTGATGGTGAAACTCTGTTTCCTCCATGGTTCAAGATTGGCGACCTTCTCCTCTGATTCATATCAATCATCAATTTCTCCAATCTACCAATGCCTTCATCTAACTTCTCATTGAATTTATTGCTAATGCGTTGTTCCATCGGTTCAGCATCTTCTCTTTTGTACAAATCTTTAACATTCTGATGGCGATTAGCTCTTCTCGGAGGTATGATTAATCTTCAACAAATTTCACAAACACAACTTTCGGCCTTGGACACTTGATGCACGGCTCAAACTCCAACTAGCTCAGCTCGGCCTAAGTCAAACTTCATTTTGGCGCGCAAAACTCCAATGAGAAAATTCAAACACTTTTCGAACTTTGATCCAAAATGACATGGATCGAAAACTCCCACTTGTTGCAACTTCACGATGAATACCAACTTCAAACTCCTTGGATCCAAGACTCGGCTTAGCTATGATTGGCTAAGTCTAGCTCTGGTACCAAACTAACGCAGCGGATATTACGGATTGACGACGAAATGAAGATTTCGTGTCAAACTAATCGAAGAACGGTTAGATGAATCAATAGAAATCGATGGATTGACAAATACCGAAATGCCCAAATTCGTTGATCTTCAAAAGATACCGAATTCTAACTATCTTCGACACGTTGATCGCGCACGATACCGTGGAAGAAGATCTACAATTCTTCGAACGTTGATCAAGCGCACTTGATACCGTGAATTGGCTTCAACAATCGTTGATTCGAGCGCACTCGAATAACCGAAAGTGGAGATAGGAGATCACACTCAACTACCAATTTCAAAAGAGGCACAAAGCACTCAAACAAAGTTTCATTCAAAAATCAACCAAGTTACAAAATGACACCATCCTCCCTATTTATAGGGCTACAACGACACACAAGACTCACGACCTAACTTAGGTCGTTTACGACCTAACACAACATGCTGACTTAACCCACAACGACCTACGAGTTGACAGAAACACACTTGACCTTACAATAAGCGACTTAACATTTGTACAACACAAGTTAGCAAATACAATACATAAGCGACATAAGAACAAACAGTGCAACGACTTAAAAATACAAGCGACTCATCATATTTACAATAACAAACTGGAGCGACCTAATACTAGTACGCGACTTAGAGATCAACGACCTAAAGACACGTCACATCTTCTGCGGCATAACTTCATGCGACCTGAGCGACTTAAGAGATAAGGTCGTTGGCGACCTAAAGAAACTGGCTAGTACCATCATATGTTGGTCCCGGTAGGTCGCTGGAGCGCCGTGGCTAGGTCGTATCTCGCTTGAGCGACATTTCAACTCGTTTACCTGCATTTTCATCTCTTTAATTCATTCACTCTTCATCCCTTGAAGTCGCACGCGACTTAAGCTTAGCTCGTCTTCATCATTAGGTCGTTTGAGCGACTTATAGGTGATCTTAGGTCGCTCTCGACCTAAGTCTTCATCCAGCCGGGCTGCATCACCTTGATACACATGTCACCCTAGATTCAACTTCTGCTAATTATTTGTAACATATACAATTGGTGGCACCTAAGTTTGGAAACCATGTTTAATCTTCTGTATCTTCTTTTGCCAATTCAACTTGACTACCATGAGAAGAATTATGACCTCTGGAATTATATTTGGCATCTGGGTTGAGTTGACCTAGGTTTCTATTGAGTGAATAGTCTCTTTGATTACCCTTATTAGATGAAGCCTGTTGATTATTTATAAAATTTGAATCAAATCTCTGAAATATCATCTTATGGCAGTATGACCAATTCTTCCACAAATCCGACATCTTGGTCTATATTAACTACTTCTTCCTCTTCCTCTTACTCTTCCATACACACCACCTCTACTATAGAACTGATAGCCTCTTTGATTTTGTATACCTCCTCCACTGTTGCTTGAAGCTAATGGTTTATATATGTAATTTTGATTCTTGGTTCTTGAATTTGATGCATTGTTGATAGAGAATTCTTGAGTGGATGCAATCTTTTGTTCTAACCTACCTTCATGTGCAAGAAGTGAGGAGCTCACATATTGTAAGGTGAGTGATATTTCTCTCAAGGAAATAACAACTACAACTGCTTCAATGTCACAGTCAAGGCCATTAAGAATGGTGAGGAAATGTTCTGTCTCTATCACCTTATGACCAGATGACTTAAATTGATCCCACAAGGTCTTTATCTCGCTCAAATACTCTCTGATGGTTAGGTTCTCCTTCTTGATATTTTTCAGTTGACTTTTGTAATACATGATTCTTGCGGATGACTAAGAGCTAAAATTCTGGTGAATTGTGGTCCAAACTTCATACGAGGTTTGGCATCCAACAGCATGAGATAGAAAATTGGTACTGATAGAAGACAGAAGCCACATGCACAGCAAACTATCTTGTCTTTAATGATTTACAAATTCGAGATTACTGATAAATTTTCCTCCTAATCAGTTACGAGCCAGGATGGTAAATAAGGTGTAGAGTCAATGAAGTTTTGTAGTCCATAACCTATAATTGCAGTTTCATTCTGAAACTTCCATAACAAGAAGTTGTTTCATCTAGTGTTATAGTAATTAGTTGGGTCTGCGGATTGATGATGGTCTTCAAGGAGTCTTCAAGAATTTTCTGAGATGTGTTGACACTTGCATTTCCTTGATTGGATGAATCAATTTTTGATTAGGACTCGTTGTCTTCTGACATGGTTCTGATTGTAGTATGATAGTAAACTGCGGGTGAGGGAGTGGTTTAGGAACGCTGATTGAAATTTGTAGGTGATTCGATAATGGGATAGGGTTTTGAGATTGAAAGATGATTTGCATGTGCTTTAGGAATCTTAATGTGGTTCTTGAATCTTGATGAAGAATGTCGCTAGGCTAGATGCTCTAATACCAAGTTAAAGTAATTAGATTTACTGATTGAGAGGAAAGATAATAGAAATTAGGGTTTTTCTAAAACTGAAAAGTAACGCGTTCATTCATTGACTGGTCTCAAGTATACAAGCTTTATATACAGGTAATATGCGTATGGTGCACATGCATATACCGTGCACATACACAGCAGATTTCACTGGCTAATACATCAAACCCTAATACAAATAACCTATCTCAATCAATATCACTTACATGCCACTCAGTAACACATTACAGCTAATTCTGTAATAATCCTCAATGTGCACACAAAATTAGGATTTAGCCATTGCATGATGACGACCATTATTATTTCCTTTTGGTGTGCATGTATAACCTACGTCCTGTATGATTGTGTTTTTCAGTCATGTTTGGATTCTCTAAACATAAGCCCCACACACTTAGTCGGTGGTTAATATTGCCTGAAGTTTTGTCACAAATTATGACTGGATTTCTAGTCTAAATATTCTACATTCAATTCAAAGGAATTACGCTGGACTTGGGTGATGGAGCTAGCCATGCAGTCCCTATTTATGAAGGCACACAATTCAAGATGTGATAGTCAAATCGGATTTTGCTGGTGGTGACTTAACCAATTTCCTTTTGTCATCACTTGGAACAAGCATTAACTCTTTTACCTCCTCTTATAAAGAAATCGTTCATGAGATTAAGGAGAGATTTGGACATATTACACTCTATTATGATGAAGAAATACAAAAACATAGGGAAAGTATCTCTGACATCATTTAGTTACCAAATAGGTAGGTTGTTATTGTGGGCGAGAAAACTGCTAGAAATGGCTAAGATATCGACGGAACCTAGCGACGGCTAGCGACGGCTAAAAAATGCGGCCGTCGCTATACGAAATATACAGAGCCCCTTCCCGCGAGCAGAACTTTCATTCTTCCCATCAAAAAATAAACCCTCCTTCCCCTAATCCGCCACCCCCGTCACCGCAGTCGCCGCCCCGCCTTCCGCCGCCTTCAAATCACCCAGATTCGCGTATGTATGCTTCTAAACTCTATATTTTGAATGTAAATTTGATGTTTTTTAGGTTTAGTTTAAACCTTAATTAAACTAGGATTTGTTGTTAAATTAGGTATTAGTAGTGTTGTATGTTGATTTGGTAGATTAATTAGTTTATTATCATGAAGTTAAATTAGGTATTAGATTAATTAGTTTATCATGAAGTTGAATAAATGGTTGATGTAGATAATTAGTGTTGGCGATTAACATGGTTAGTTGTGTTAGGTGAAAAATTAGTGTATATTAATGATTAACTTGGTTATTGACAAAATTTACATGAAAGTATTTCATAGTTTATGAAATTGATAAATTACACATTTAAGTTGTTAAGTGAATTTAAATTGACAAATTTTTATTTAATAATTAGATTTTTATTGTTTTCTAATTATCTATTTGATAATTAGATTTTGTTGTTTTATAATTATCTTCATCGATAATTCTTCTATTTATCCTGTTGATTTAGCGACGGCTAGCGACGACCATTTTAATAATTTTAGCGACGGCTAGCGACGGCCAAAATATAAAAGGTTGTATATATTGTACAAAAATAAAGTTTATACAAAAAATTAAAAAATGAATATGAGAATATTAAAAATTCTGCAAACATCTAAAAAAATTTTAAAAAAAATTAGGAAATGACTTTAAAAACAACTGATATTGTACTAAAATCGATTTTGTAAAGAAATTAAGAAATGAATATAACAACAACAAATATTCCGCTAAAATCTATGTCGTAAAAAATAAAGAAATGAATATTGAATTAAAATTGTTAATTGAATGTTGAACTAAAATTTAAATACACAAATTTATGCAATAAAATTTAAATAGTTGAAACATTATCAAAATTTGAAAAGAACAACAATATTTGATAAAATTTAGAGAAATTTTTTAATCCCTTAGATTGACATTGGCCCCGTCTGGCAAGTGTTGTATATGATCGTTATATGGATGTTCGTTTTGTAACGGAACGGACATTTATATTCATCTGATACAATATTTGTCGGATTTGTCCCTGTATTGGACAAGTTACAATCACAATAAAGTAATTACATATTATAAATCATTTCATTTTAAACGGTTATAAAATTTTGAAAGCACTTCCTTTACGTTCCCTGTGTACACGCATTTGTGTGCGATACAGGGAACAAAAGGGAAGTGCTGCCGAAATTTTGTTGGACCGTTTAATCTGAAATGATTTATGAAATGTAATTACATTATTGTGTTTATAATGGGAAGTAAGATGACTGACCACTGAAGTGAAAACTAAAATACCAAAAAAATAAAAAATGAAGCGAAGTTTTTATTTTGAGTTTTCTGCAACGATGAGCTGTTTACAATGAAGAATGGTTGAAAATTAATGATTTAAATTGTCTAACATACATTTTCAAATCAGGAAAAATGTTCAATTATTTTCTCGACCGTACTTGGATGTATGAAGTCAGAACTGGAAAGAATGGATCAATAAAGCAACATTTCTACAACGGTGTACATGAATTTATTAGATTTGCTAAATCTAATAACCGAAACAACACAGAAATTCGTTGCCTGTGTAGTAAGTGCCAACATTTGAAGCATTGGAAACTAGATATAGTTGAAGTACATTTGTATCAATATGGTTTCGTGCCTGATTATTATTTCTAGGATCGTCATGGAGAATTTGTTGAACCTACACCTAATACTAAAGAGTGAGAGGACGCTAATATGATGACGAATCCGATAGAAAATATGGTGGATGATGCAGCACGATCAATTTTTCCTACAACTGAAGCTGTCGATGAAGACGAAAATGTCGAAGAAGAACCGACTGCGGAAGCTAAAAAAATATACGATTTGTTGGATTCTGCTAAGAGGCCATTGTGGAACGGATGTAAAAGAGAAACCGAACTTTCGGTAACCGCCGAATAGATAACTACGAAATCAAAATTCGACCTTACGGAAGTTACGTTTACAGCAGTTGTACAAGCTGCAAAACGACATATGACACCCTATAATATGATGTGCGATAGTCATTATAAAGTAAAAAAATTGATGTCCGCTTTCGGTTTACCGTACGAGAAGATAGATGCATGTGTGAAAGGTTGCATGTTGTATTGGAAAGACGAAGTTGACCTCAGAAAATGCAAAATATGTAACGAAGAAAGATACAAACCAAGAAAGAAGAAAGGGAAAGAAGTCCCGTACAAGAGAATGCATTATTTACCCACCACTCTCAGACTTCAAATATTATATGCATCTTCTGCTACGGCCTGTCATATGCGATGGCATAGTGTGAGAACAGCGGAAGAAGGAACTTTGATACATCCATCCGACGGAGAAGCATGGAAATATTTCGATAAGACTTATCCCGCATTTGCTACGGAAAGCCGAAATGTCAGACTTGGTTTATGTACGGATGGATTTTCACCATTTTCACAGTTTGGTAGTAAATATTCATCCTGGCCAATTATCATTACTCCGTATAATTTACCTCCATGGATGTGTATGAATACACCATATATGTTTCTCATCACTGTCGTTCCCGACCCTCATAATCCAACCCAAGGAATTGATGTTCATTTACAACCATTGATCGAAGAGATGAAACAATGTGGAATGAAGGAGTCGAAACTTACGATGTATCAACGAAAAAAAATTTCGGTTATTCGCTTCTTTGTTATGGACTATTAATGATTTTCCTGCATACGGGATGCTTTCTGGTTGGAGTACAGCCGGTCGTCTAGCATGCCCTTATTGTATGGAAGAAAAAAGAGCATTTTCGTTACGATATGGGAAGAAAGTTTGGTGGTTTGATTGTCATTGGTGTTTTCTTCATCCCAATCATACTTTTAGAAGAGATAAGAAAATTTTCATAGTTAACAGAGTAGAGAATTTGAAACCACCTAAGGTTTAGTCAGGCGAGGAAATATACGAAATTGTAAGGGACTATCTCAGTAAAGAATTTGCCATATGGTTTTTGAACTATGTTTATGAGCCAAGAAACTGTCTCGTTGATGAAGGCTTAAGACATCTTACGATTGGACCGAAAAGAAATGTGAAGACTTATCCAATATTCTTCGTCAATGGGTTTAAGTTCAACACGAAAGATTACGGGGCTGAAAAATTAACATATAACAGCGGGGTATTTGTCAAAGGCAGTGATGATCTAGATGAGCATTTAAAAGATTTTACGGCGCCTTAACACAGATTCTAGAGTTGACATATTATGTTGAACCTTTAGAAAAGGTTTTTTATTTAAGTGCAAATGGTTCGGTAACGTTCCTGGTTCCGGAATCAACGTGCATAAAGAGTATAAACTTATTGAAGTAAGGCATATATCACACTACTATAAGTACGATCCTTTTGTATTAGCCAAGCAAGCGTTACAAGTTTATTTTGCTCCGCATCCATCTTTGAAAAGAGATAAAGCGGATTGGTCTGCTGTTTTCAAAACAAAACCAAGGTTTATGTTTGATGGAAATAATATTCTAGATGAAGCAGCATATCAAGCCAATCTTGAACCAAATATAGAAATAATAGTAACTGATGATATTGATGTAGGGCCTTTGAATGATGAATCGAACGTCTTATTTGATGCATCCGAAAGTACCGAAGAAAATGAGATAGAATACGAGACTGAATCTGAATCAGAAAACGATGAAGACTGGTCGTTATTGATATAATTGTTATGTGATAGTGATTGAAACATGCTATGTAATAGTAAATTTCTGTAATTGTTCTGTGATGATCATTTAGTTAATTTTTATCCATGTTTTGTACTAGTAAATTTTTATAATTGTTCTGTGAAAGTGATTGAAACATGCTATGTAGTAGTGAATTTTTATTATTGTTCTGTGATGATCATGTATTTAATTTTTATGTATGTTTTATACCAGTAAATTTTTATAATTGTTTCTGTGAAAGTAATTGAAACATGCTATGTAGTAGTGAATTTCTATAATTGTTCTGTGATGATATTGTTTTTCTATAGTAGATATGTCTGGCAGGAGACGAAGTATGACAGGCATGCCACAACCATCTCCTGGTGCAGGTGGTAGTGGCACTGCATCATTATATTAATTTTAATTTAAGTTTTAAAATCCACTAAACATGTATATCATAACTTTTGTAGGGGCTTTGAGGTGGAGCCATCAGATTATATTCTACAGGTTTCGAGGAAGGCTTTTCAGAGCCGGATGGATGGTTGTTGGCCTCACTGGGACGACATCTCCATTCATGTCAAGAACGTAATACAGGCCAATTTACTTGTAAGTAGTAGTTTGAATTTCAGTTGTAAATTAATATAATCTATATAACTTAAAATAATTTTAATTTACATGCTGCAGCCCGCGTTGACCCTGATGATATGGACGTTTTCTTAAATCACTGGAACAAAAGAATGAGGAAAAATTATAGGGATAAATTGTCCAAGGCTAAGAATTCAGGCAAAAAGCCGAACTGGATGGGTGACGGTGTATGGGCTGATTTTCTTCGGCTTTGGGACACTCCGGCAGCAAAAGTAAGTAATATATGTTTTCTTTGTTATTTAAATCTAATATAAATCTCGCAAGATATATACGTGATAATTTGTCTTATTTATAGAAATTATCTGCGCGGAACCGGGCTAGCAGGAATAAAAATCCTGCGTTGCACCGTGGTGGCTCCAAATCCTTCCAGGAGCATAGGAGAGAGCTGGTAATTAAATTTATAAACTGTGTTTACATTTTATTAAAATTTTATAATCAGATTAGCAATAATATTTATATATTTTCAGATCGCGAGATACAACCGCAAGCCCACTATGGCCGAGTTGTTCAAGGTGACGCATGTCGTGGAGAGGACTGATGAAGAAGGCAATGTTTCGTACGAGTGGACGGATGACAAATCCCAATCCGTAATGGTAAACTAATTTATTGTTAATAACAATATTTTGTATTATTTTATTTTCAAAAACTTGAAATTCGGTTTTTATCGTGTAAAACAATTGTTTGTAATCGTAGGAGAGGTATGAAGCTGAGCGGGCTCTGGGTAGCACAGTCCACTGGTCGGGAAGAGCTTACGCTAGAGGAAGCGAACAATATCTAGGATGTTATTATTGACCCGCCTTCTCGGACCAATGTGCGGTATAGCTATGGAAATCTGGAGGTAAATTTTGACATGTACTAATATATAAATTTACACACGCATATGAATAGTTAAATAATTTTAATAATATTATATATATACACACTAATATATAAATAATTATGAACTATTTTACAGGTGATGAGATTGCAGAGTGCATACAGGAGGTCCCAGCAAGAAGAGGAGATTGCTCAGTTGAGGCAAACAGTGGATGAAATAAATGATTGGAGGAAGAGTTTCTTCGAGCAATAGCTGGATGAGCGGATTGCAGGTTATTTGCAACAACATGGGAGGATGCCTGGAGAGGATGGTAGCGATGGAGAGGAGTAGGTATGCTTGTTTGCTCATGTTTCAGTTTGGTATATACATATTTTGGTTGGTTTGGTGTGTATATATTTCGAAATATTATGTACATATTTTGATGACTTGTAGTTGTGTTAACAGTTTGTTTGGGTTAACGGTTTGTAGTTGTGGTTGGAGAACTATGCACACATTTTGGTTGGGAAACTATGTACATATTTTGATGACCTGTATTGATTGACATGATATGTATTGTTGTTGGGATTATATATGATTTTGTTTGGTTTTGTTGGATTTTATATTGTTTGAATGTAGAGTGATGTTATATGATGGATATATGATGGTTATAGTTGATGAATATAGTGTATAGTGGTTGTGATGATGGTATTTGATGGTTATTGTCTGAAGTGTATATGGGCTATGCAAGTGCATAGAATTTTGTTCAGTATAGCGACGGCTAGCGACGGCTGGCGACGGCCATTTTGTTCAGATTAGCGACGGCTAGCGACGGCCATTTTGTTCAGATTAGTGACGGCTAGTGACGGCATTTGGACGTTGGAAAATTTCCACGTGGCACATTTGCAGTCACTAGCCGTCGCTATTTATGTGATGGAACCATCGCTAAAGCCGTCGCGATTCTATTGGGCGACGAGGTAAATAGCGACGGCTAGCGACGGCCGGCGACGACTAAAAGCAGTCGCTATTAGGTGTCGTTCTTGTAGTGGAAGTGCTGGGGTGTCTCGTGTTATATGTGGGTAGTATGGCACACTGAAAAAAGAATAGTCACACATGGTGAAAATAATAAAGGTAGAATGGTATATATACGAGTTTGGTCGCATGTAACAACAAAAGATTCTTTTTGTTAAAAGGTGTTGATCATGCTGTATGTTGCCTCCACGAAGGGATGTGTGAATAGATTTTGAATACAAACTTTTTCCATAATTAGTATGATGATATATGTCCAAATATTATTAGTTCTACTTTTAAAATTTTAAACTTTACTAATAAAAATAGCTTATTTTGTAATAGTTGTAGTAAAACTAATAAGACAGAAGAAATTCAAATTGGTTAATAAACTATAACATATATAATATTAAATAATAATACACAAATATAAAAACTAAGAAACCTATAATAAATTTGGAAAATTCAAAATGTAGGTGGTCGAATTAAAAAAATTACAATGCAATGTATGATAACTATTTGGATATAAACGAATTGTAAATTAATTTTTCTATTGTTGATTATGATTGATGTATTTAATATAATTTAAAGAACTTCTTAAACGTTTTTGTTAACATAAATATGGTATAAATATTGAAATTTTCATATTTTTATGATTTATTAAACGGAACAATAAATAATAGTTTACTGAATTTATTTAAATTGTTTGAAGATTACATAGTCAATTCTAATATATGAACTTAAATGTGAAATATTGGAAGGGGAATAGATGGTTGTTATGTAATTGATTAAAGAAATTTTGATATGTAGACATTCGAAGTGGAAATTGTAATACAACATGCCATAATTTTTTTAAGATAAATTAATTGTAAATTGAAAATATTTATTGCTACTATATCTAGTTTATGTTAGGTGACTTACTTATCTTTACTTCAATAAGAAAACAATTTTACCATTGTTTTTAATATGAATATCATTTACGTATTGAAATTTTCATATTTTCATCATTTAGCAAACAAATTAACGAATATTTTTTAGTCAGGTTTATCTAATTATTTTAAATTTGAGATTGCATAATTAATTTAAATATATGGACTGAATCTAAAATATTAGAAAAAAAGTGAAGCATGTTTTGAAAGTAATTACGGTAATTTTAAATGGAGGTATTTGAAATTAACATTAGAATTTTACAATGCAATTTATGATATGTGTATTGAGGCAAATTAATCATAGATTAATTTTTTATGGTTTTGTGTGATTTATATATCATTATGGTTGAATATTTTTTTTACCATTTTGACTAGTACAATAGTGGTATGCATATTGAAATCATCATTCATGAATATTTATAAGAAATGTTAGTAAATACTACTTAACTGAATTTATTTAAATAGTTTAAATTTTAGATTACGTAGTACCACTCTTATTCTATAAAAAAAAGTTGGATTATGTAATTAACCTAGATATATGGATTTGAACATAAAATTTTATAAGAGGTAATTACTAAGGGATTATTTGTAGATAACTGCATAAACTTTTAAATGTCTTTACCCTTCCCTTCCCCTTCCCATAATAGAAAAATAGGCACAAGAATAAACTTTGAAAAAAAATAGACTGAAGGATAGCAAGTTTTTTTAGGCTGAAGGATGATACTAACTACAACTAGCATTTTATGTAGCGTAAAACTGAATATAATGCTAGTTATAACTAGTATTCCATAAAATGCAAAAATTGAATATAATGCTAACTATTACTAGCATTTGTCCTTGAGTATAAAAATAAAACTTGATGTCCTTCAGCCAATTTTTTTTCTAAAGTTTGTCATTATCTCTATTTCCCCCAAATATGAAAAAAAAGAATTAAGAAGAAGAAAAAACACTAAGAGTAAATAATAGAGCTAGAAATTTTGCTGCTTTACCAGTATTTAATAGATTAAGTTTTTGAGATAAATGGACTATAAATAAAAAAAATAGTATTAATAATTTATGGAGATAAAAGAATTATAAATTGAAGTATCATTTATGTATATACTTTTAGTTACACGATATATATATATATATTATATATATATATATATATATATATATATATTGGTACTTTATATACAACATGTCACTAGGATAACATATCACAAGTCAATAAACGTTCGATTCACACTATGCAAGTTTCGAACTTTTAACCTCTCGTACCAAAGCTGAATCACTTAACCATTAGGACAATGGTGCTTTTTGTGCTTGTCTATATATTTTTTATATTTGATTAAAATTTGATTTTACCTTTCTTGTCAATATGAATGTGATATGCATATTAAAACCATCACTTTTTCAGATTTATTGGATTAATTAATAATAGTTAACCAGGTTTATTTAAATTATTCGAATTTAAGTTTATTTAATTACTTTAAATATATAGATCTCAATGTAAAATGATAGGAGGTAATTGGGTGGAACTTTGCAAATGATTATATAAGTTACAAAATGTTAGTTTTCAAATGTTAAATGATTAGAGAGAATAAAGCATTAGGAATGGTTATGAAAAGAATAAATTATCTAGGGATTTGAAAATAAAATGCCATGAGAGAAATAAGAAGAGAGAAGAAAATTGCTAGAATTAACAAGAAGGTTGGAAATTATTTCATGTAACTATTATTTAATAGAGTAATCGATGAATAATATTTTGAGAATGAATAATAAATAAAAAGTTATTATTGATAATTTATTAAGATGGACTAATTATAAAAAAGTCGTTATTATTATTTATACACAGACACACACATATATTTGTGTTTTTTTATATGTTTTAATTTGAATTGAAATGTCATTTTACCACTTTTATTAATAGCAATTTAGTATACATACTGAAACAATCACTATTTCAGATTTATTAGGCTTGCTGGTAAATATTAGTTAGCTGATTTATTTACACTATTGACAATTTATTAAGATAAATGAATTATATAATTTTGTGAGTTTTAGTTATGTGTTTTATGTATTTTTGCATTTGAATTAATTTATATTTTATTTTACCATTTTCGTTGGTACACATATTGAAATAGTCGCTTTTTGGGATTTATTCGACGAACTAGTGAATATAGTTAACTGAGTTTATTTGAATAGGTTAAGTATAAGGTTATTCAATTAGTTTATGTAAAATGATAAGAGAGAACAAAGAAATTTGTAAATAATTATAAAGTTTTAAAATTTAAAATGTAGGTATTAGAATGTAAATTAGTTGTAGAGAACTAACAAAACATTGAGAATAACCATGAAAATCGTAAATTATAAAATGATTTTTAAGTAAAATATCAGGAGAGAATTAAGGAAAGGGGTAAAAATTAATAGAATTAATGAGGAGGTTGGAAATTCTTCCGTTCTATTAATATTTAGCTAGTGTGTTGTAACGACCCACTTTTCCATATAGTTTAAGCTGATAATAAACCACACATGTCCAATCCAAATTGAACGGAAAGGCGGATAGTTAGGAAAAAGAAAGAAGAAAGAAGACAAGAAGAAACTACACAACATAGAATCTCACAGCAGAACGGATAATCTATATTATATAATAAATCTTTACACAAAAACAAAACTATAATTTATATATATATATATATATATATATATATAAACATCAATCAGAGTATACTAACATATTCAGCATAGACAGTCATAACAGTCTATCCTCACAATTGCTGAATAATATACAATGATGCAGACAATTAAAATAAAATCATCTATATGGATACGTCTTTAGGCCTCCAGCTCCTCTCTTGAAACTCCAAAATATCCATCTATACCTAGAAAATATGCTCGGTCTGACCCAAGCATATAGGAATAACCATGCCCGGGTCAGTCTGGTTAAACCAGTATGAGAAAATACAATCAACTTGATTCTTAAAGTTTAATAACCTTTTCAAAACAAAGATATCTCATAAGACCTTACCGCAAATAAAAAAGAATGGTTTTTTGCCTTACGATAACCAAAATTCCTTTATAGAAAATCATATAATATTATAATAGTGTCTAATCGCCAAAGTAATAATAAAAACTAGCTGCAATGCATGTGCTATGTACATCACAACCATATTAGTCATAAAATTCAAAATCTGATAAGGCTCGTTCGCTAATTGTGTAGGATTTCCACGGAGGTGCCCTCGGTACTTCGAGAACGATCCTCCTACACAAGGATTAGAGTTATTCTTACAAGCTTTAGTACCTGTGTAGCTGAGGTACATAGGAAATACATAACTGGCCACCTAAGATGACTGAATCGCAAGGATGACTGAATCGCTCCCAACAATAAACGATAGGGACATGCTAGAAAGAGAGACGACTACACCCTCAAGGGTTAGCTAGGCCCCTGGCTTTGCACCTACCTTTGGTTTTAGTCATTTCCACTGATGATGCTACGCCCGACGTTCTAGCTTACACGCCGTCCTAAAAATAAATTACGGAATCCCACATGGATTCCCACACCTTAACAGGTCATGGAATAACATCTGAATTCCACATCTCAATAGATCTTGGAATCTCATATAGATTCCCACACTCCAACGAGTCACGAAACCACATATGGATTTCAAATTCTCAAACTATAACGCATCTCCTCCATTTAACCGTATATGGTTTTGGAGGAGGTCATGGGTTCCTAGTCATCTGGTTCTTTAGGAAATAATCTGACAATGCATAAGATCGAGGATCACCTCCTAACTGTTTAAGTGGATGAATCTCCTTATCATTTGTCCTAGAAGACCCACAAGTTTATATGTATAGTATATCAATCCGATGGTAACCGTACCATGTAATTCTCGCATTTCTCCTAGATATTTCAAGAGTTAAAATCCTTCGATGTTAAGTAGGAAATTAATTCTCTAGCACCAAAATTAAGAAGGATTGCATATTTAGGCCAAGATTTGATAGCTGGTTATTTATAAACAAGCATTCAACCAAAAATTACATTTCCCACTGAAATCACTGAGCCTTATTTAATTTAATTTCAATAAATTAAATCTCTTTATCAAAAACAGTCATATACTTATTTCACTGGAATAAGTATATTAACAAATCATATATTTCAGAAATACATGAAAATCTTTTTAAAATAAATATGGAAAGCACCATTCGGTATCGACTATGGGTCGTAGCTCAATGGTTACGTCTCTATCCCAGAGAAATGTAACTTAACTTTAGGCAATCTCTGCCTCTCAATTTACGCCATGGAAATATACCATTTCTTCCCGAAATCTTTTATTTCAATAATTATCCTAAAACAATGGTTATAAAGTTTCAATATAATTTTTCAAGTTTAATTTAGGAAAATACTCTTCTATAAAAGCTTACTATGTGTATATATATATATATATATATATATATATATATATTTGAACAATATTAATATTTGAACAAATTATCTTTGAAATAGTAATATTTTAATACTGCTTTATTTCTTAAATAATAATTAACTTTTAGATCAAATTATTATAAAATAACTTTAGTTAATAATTAGAATATAATTTTAAACATATAAATAATTAAGTAACTTTGAAAACAATAATTAAATACTTTTAATTAACTTTTAAGAATCATAAAATAATTAACTTTAAATCATTATCAAATAATTATTAGTTATCTTCAAAATATCATTAGTAAATAATAATCATCCTTAAAACAACTTTGGTTCAAAAGTCAACTTCCAAATGGGGAAGAAGCTTAGTAACTCCAATGGTACTTAACCAAGTCACCGTTTATTTCAATAACAACCCAGAATAACATATTCAAATATTTTGTAGAATTAATCCATCATTATAATCAGCAGAATAATAATTAGGGGTCCATACAAATGTGATTGCAAAACAGGTTTATTTCTGTTAATCAATGTCCAAAAACATGCTTGCTTAGTAATAACAGTAGAAATGTGATTTATTATACCAACAGGAAACCAGTTAAATATAGTTAGCAGAACGGTGTTTTATTTAGCTAAAAAGATGTCCAATCATCTTACTTACTCCAAATTAATTCATAACTATTTTTATCTGGCAGCTTACATCGATAGATAGAACATATAAATTTTAAATAGCTAAATTCGTTTAAATCACATATTTTAAACTTGTTCATTTTAAGGTGCCATAAATAATTACTTGGTCAAATCTAATAATAAGCTTTATGACAACGAAGTACTTGGCGATACGAACTCATAGCAAAAAGTCACGCGTTAATCGGATTTTGTATGCACTAGTTATAATATTTCAAAATTTCCTATATATATATATATATAAATTAACATTTTAATTATAATTACTTTCACCCTCATTTTCTTCTGGGCCGAATCCCAAACCCACATACCTGAAAAACCCACTTCTCCTTTCCTTCCCCAATTTCTCGGCCGAACCCAAAAAACTCAAGAACCCAATGCCTCAATTCTTCGATCGCCTTTCTTCCTTCATTGATCGCACACCCAAAATCTTCTCGCAAGACTCGAGACCCCAGCCCCAAACTTCGGCAACCCATCCTCTACGTTCGACCATCCCACTGCCTACAAGAGTAGACTTATGCATGTGCATGGGCCCATTTCGTCGTTGTTCGACCAACTATAGCCACCGACACGATCACCACCAACACGATCACCACCAACTCGTCGTCCCACTCCACCACCTCGCCAATGCTCTGGCTCACCCACGCAACTTCCGACCAAAGTTCGGTCATGTACAAACTAACATGCCTTCAGTAAATCTCCTCCCAAGGCCACCATGATCATCAAGAACTAATGTCACCTACGCCACTTGAATCGTCAACGCCTTGAGCACCTCCACACCAACTGCGACCATACTTGTTGCCTCACTATGCCTCTACGACCCAAATTCTTGAACCCAACAAAACACAGCCCTTAAACCCTAAAATCCCCTTGTCATCGCCAATCAAAGCCACATTCAAAAATTGGCCATGGTGAACCCCTTGCCCATGTCACCATGCTTCTCCTCGACGAAGCCTCTCCTCCCCTCATTGACTATATCGCTGGAATTTAACTTTTGAGTGGATTTTGATCATCTAGAAATTTCTCACAATCTAGGCTATTAAAAATTACGATTTCTTTGCTAGAAAACAATCTTCATACGATGATCTCGATTACATATTTGGTTTGATGATTTGAACATGTTGAAATTTGTCGAAACCTGGGTTGCTTACTGTATTTTTACAATTTCACACAATTTATATCATGAACCAAATTCATACTATTTTTAGTGTGATTATACTCAAAAACAAACACTTCATTAGTTTACATCATCGGCAAACTCGAAATGAATTGAGAGATAATGATTTTTGAAATTAGAGCATATACATAAATTTTTCCTCTGTTGAACATGACAAAGTAATGTTAAAACATTCTAGGCATCCAAATTTAATTCTCACCTTGAACATGCTTAGATCCTTTAAAAAACTTCCAATTTGAATCTAGGCTAGAACCTGAAATCTTGAAAACTTGCTTTTTTTCTTTTGGGTTTTGAAAGAACAGGACGCTTCTTTTTTTTTTCTTTTTTTTCTTACATTGTTTTTGTTTACAGGTTTTAAATGCTGATACTTACACATCTCTATATATATACATGTTTATACAAAATGTAATGATGTATATGCATAAGATTTTGGAGCTCAAAAAGAATTTTTGGCTCTTGTACAAGGTTTTTAATGGCTTAAAATGAAGTTTTGATGGCTTTGTTATGAGGTTTTTAGGTGGCTGCTGAGTTAATATAAACTTCTGCCTACATTTTTCTTTTGTTTGACTAGGTGTGTGTGTGTGTATATATATATATATATATATTCCTTTTCCATTTTGACCTGTAAATTTTGTTGTTATCTCCTTACTTTCCATTTGATTCTAAAAGCATGCTTTCACTATATTTTTGAGAATAAAGTAGTACTGAAATAAAAGTATTATTAAGTCCTTATATCCATATTACTTTTTATATTTAGAAATGTGTACTCAAAGAAATAAAGGTTTGCTAAGGTATGAGAATAACATTTTTGTTTAAAACTCATTTTGTAAAAGATTCTCTTTTAAAAATGGTTTAATTATTTATTTAAAATTTTCTCATTACCATCATATATTGTTTTTATTATATAATTACTTTCTTTTCACTTTCCATTTCAAAATGGACTTGCTTTGGTTTGTTACATTACAATAATTAATATCACCATATGTATGTATATAAGAAAATCCAAATTTTAAAAGTCTCTTCCAGTTATACAATCTTATTTTCCGTATGCTATATTCATTTCTATTTACCCATATACATATATTCTTCTTTCCATCTATATTTATTATGAATTTTCTTTAATTTACATACAAATTTTTTTGTTATAAATATATATAAGAAATTCCAAATTAGATCAATTTTCTATTTCATAAACAAAATCTAGAAAATTCAAAATCTTATCTTGATTTAAAGCTATTTATTATTACAAACTGTCATTTAACAGGGGTTTTATTTTGATTAAAAGACCATATTATTGAATATTAAAAATAAAATTCATAACTCAAGATGATGAAAATCTAAACTAACACTTTAATACCATTTAAGTTTAAAACAAAACTAGCTCACAAATCTAAACTAAATGTTCTAAACCACCACTTCTTTATTTTCTCTTAAGATAGTGTTTTATAGATATCCTCTACTATCACTCAAATAAATAAGTTTCAAAACAAATTTTATAGTCATCATTAATAAATTGTACTAAAACATTCAATTAATATTTTAAATTTTCAAACCAAAGTATTCTTTTACCTAAAATACATCATTTTATTAATCAAAGCATCAAATGGTATTTTCTTCTAATTAAGAGATCCTCTTAATTAAAATTATTCATTTTACTTACCCAAATTACCACATTCAGTTTCTCAAATTTCAAATAATATAAGGGTATTGCCTCGTCATTGACTATAGTGAATGACCCTATCAATTGGCTATAGAGTTGATCAAATGATCAAAACTGCCTCGCCACTATCCAACACTCACTATGGTTCAATGGTTTTATTAAATATTTAAAATAAAATTAATACTCCAACATATTAAATATTTTCAAACTTTACTTATTAAAACTAAATTTACCGTGTTTGACTGTCTCATCACATCATTTAGGAAATTCCTATCAATAACGTTGGCCAAACGCATCGACCAGAGTTCTTAAAGCACTAGATGGACAACTCAACATAAAAATTCATTTTCTTTAAAAATAAATACCTCATATATAATACTCAAAATATTCTTTATTTTTCTCAAAAACAAAAATCCAATTTCTCTTAGAAACAAATCTTCAGTTTTTGAAATTTTTTGAAAACACAATTTATTACTTATTCTCAAAATCAAGGAACACAAATAGAGCTCATCGAGATATTCTTAGAATACTCAATCCTCAAGATTGATGGAATAGACTGGAGTGTTCATTATTTCAAATGGTATAACGAACCACTAACAAGACTCATAGCGAGTGCAGAATGTGGTAAGAGAAATGCTATCCTTCGTGACTCGTAGCTCATGAAAAATCGGTGTAGGATCAAGTTGAGGAATGACCCTAGCAACACTCCATAGATTAAAAAGAGAGAAATGAGATATAAAGTAAGGGTAAAATATCTTCTCGAATGAGGAGAAGTAATATTAACAACAAATCACTACTTCAAGTGAAGTAATACCATAAAGTATATCAACAATTGAATATCCAAAGAGGATATCTCAAAATGGGTAAGAAAGGAAATATCAAATAAATTCAATGAATCACCTCATTTCCCTTGTGGACATCCTCGTGGGAGGATGACCGAAAGGTTAAAGGCCGGGAATGAAGTCAATAAAATATTCGATTGCCCGATTGGGTGTCATACCCAAAACAGACTCTCAGAAATCAATAGAGTCACAATGAATGGAATTCGAGATATATCATAAACATCTCGAAACTCAAGAGTGAATACAGAGACTTCGGAATCATCATTAACAATCTGAAGAATAAGAAACAACGAATCAGCCAAATTAGGATACTTAATGTAGGGTCCCTTTATTCATAAAATGTTGCTTGATAATAGGCAAGCCACTTCATCTCAAACACTCCAAACTCTAGATAGAAAATGGCGTGCTAATTCGCATGAAAAGATAAGCTATAAACAATAGTCCCTAATCCCCATACATCATGCCACATATTGCGGATTCCCTCAACATGATTATTAATCCTCACAAAAGAACAAGACAACAACATCCAAAAGCATCAAAAACTCCTCGAATATGGATGGGTGTCAAGCACCCGTATTGAAGAGGACTCGAGTAAAACAATCACGGTTAGGATTACTCCTAAGATAAGATGTCATCAATTCAATTTTTGGAATACTATGGAATAAAAATATTCCTAGACATATCCCATACTTCAATCTCAAAGGACACTATAAGATAAAGGACACGATGATTAAGGGATTCGTACACTCGTACTATACTTGGATTTATCATAATATATGCTTATGTTCTATGTTTATCCCATTTTGTTTTGAACTCAGCTCTAATACCAAGCTGTGACGCCCCACCCTGAGACCCATATTAACAAAGAGTATTACTGGGTAATACTGTTTGCTAATGCAAAGAATAGGGCCGGTTAGGAGCAACCATCTATAGTCTTGTCTTAAATATCTATTGAATACTTCGATTAGTTCTCTATAATTTTTTCCAACTCAAGTGAATCGACATATCCAATAAATACTTAATACAAAACTACAGGTGGCTATAGGATCTATCAGAACAAAATACAACAACTCAAATGCATAACACATCATAGAACAACAAACAGATATATATATACATATATACTAATACATCCCAATACAATACAAACAATACATCATAAGTGGTATATGACGACCACAATATACAAACGAGTCAAAACAATAAATACATATTAGAGTCATAAAAAATGACAATAAAACTACATAAAGAGATAAGCTGATATCCAAGGCGGAAGCATAAAGTAAAGTCCAAAAGCAGGTATCTAACCTGAAACAACTCGGTCTGACCCGAGTATAAAATACACGGGTCAGTCTAACTAAACATATCAGTTTATAAGGATAAGCAGTAATAGATGCATATGGATAAGGGCAATGTTCTAATGTTCTTCTTAAACAAGAACGAACAATACTGAGTATAAGCATGAGTATAAGTATGGTATGCTTACTTTTAAGTGATGGGATGATATCACTTACACAAACATATAGTCTCAAAGGAGATAAGACAATCCATAAAACGATAAATATAGCAAGCCTCATATTATCGACATATCACAATCATTAATAGTGGTTTAGGGAAAATTAACTCCTAAAAAGAAGAAATCCCAAACCCACTATCGGCAAACTCAAAGACATTTCAAAGAAATCGCCATCTTAAAATATGCCATAAGGCAATCAAATATTAATCTCCAACATAGGAGAATATAATCCCAAATAAACGCCAAAAGGAAAATATCCAATAACACTAGTGTAGGCAACTCTAATTCCCATAAGGTAATCATCTTATATATATATATATATAATGGCTTGAATGGCCAACCATGAAAAAAAATGCGATGCACTCGGGAAATCACAATAATCAATGAAATCATCTCAAAAGTTTTGCACATGCTTTTGGCCGAAGCCTGCCAAATACTGATCTCAAATATGGTACCATTCCCACAGGCAAATATGTCAGAATAACAAATACGTTGGAATGGCTAATACGCTGTAATGGCAAAGCTGCGATGGCAAAGCCGTAATGGCAAACATCTCGAGGACAAATACACCGCAATGGAAATGACCTGATGGTCCAGTACTGGCAATACGTCATAATGGGAAATGTTTCATAAACTCTCGGAGGAACCCGAACAGTGTTAACGTGTGTCCCATACCATACGTCCGCACTAAAGTTTTACTAATCGCTAGTAAATTTCACACTCAAAGCAGTAAAAAGTTTATCTCATCTCATCGGTAAACTAGATTCGAAGGTCAAAACGATCAAACAAATAAGTTGGAAATTAATCGATAAGATAAACGCACATGTCCCATACAACGTGTTCTACCAATCCGTTTAATTCTCCTTCTCATTTGCTCGAATAGTGTAAAAACGTGTATTTTATATATAAAATAATTTACTATGAAAGACAAGCTTTTAAAACCAATATTCGAAATAAATTTGAAAACCCATATTATAGAGAATAAATAGATTTTATACTTGAAAATACTTTAATATATTATATAATAATTATTTTAAAATGCCCATTAATTTTAAAAATCATTTCAAAAAGATTTAGAGAAAACCGTGCTCGAAAACGAACAAAAACAAGGAAAATCACTCAAACCGATATTCAAATTTAAATTCAAATTTAATTCAAAATAATCAAAAATTTGAAATTTAAATTCACCAAAATTTGGCTAGTCTATTGATAGATATCATGGCCTTCAAAAATGGTCAAAAACATTACTAATTAAAGCAAAAAAATGAAGCAAAAGATGGTAGAAAACATCGAAACAAGAGGGGAGGCAAGGCAAAAATTTGTCATTGCCCAGGTCGACCATTGCCCAGGTCGACCTTGAGGTCGACTGGGTGGTCGACCTCCTTGGTCCATAGGTCAACCATGTAGTCGACCTAGGATACTCTACGTCGACCTCCATGTTGACCCAGGAAGGTGTGGCAGTTGACCTAGCATACGGACTTTGCTTCAGGCATTTTCAGTTCGTGAACTCATTTTCCAGCAAGAGTTTGACATAGGAAATGACCACAGCTTTCAACAAAAATTTACAGAGATGATGTTCAACATGCAAGCTACAAAATGCTAGAAATCTAGCAGCATTTAGTTGCTGGAATCACAAGATATGAGGTATCAAAGATGCAACGAAAACTTATTATAAACAAAGAAATTTCAACTACAGGAAATTGCAAACTGAAGCAAATTTTTCACAGTTTCAAGCATTGGCACTTTTGTTTTTGGTGGATTGTTTATACAACTCACCTTGCTGATTAGATGCCAAAACCCAGATTAGAGTTGCAAGAATGAAGCTTTCAACTAGATTTGGTTTTCAAAATCCTGTATGAGACGACCCGACTTCCTATCTCCAGGAAATCACATCATCTTGAAGAAAGAAAGGGATAGAAGAAGAAAAGAAAGAGAAGAAGAAACACAACAACATCAGAGAACTCACAGCAGGACGAATGAAATATAATATATCACATAAAATATTACATAATATCACATTACATCAGATTATACAACTTATACAACAGATATTAGACAGTTATAAACATCTGTCTAACTAAACATCTCATGTAATCACAAGATACAGATACAACAAACACAGCGGAACCATAATATATCTACACATGGAAGCCTCCTGCTCCATAACTCCTCCAGAATTCGTCAAGCAAACCTGAATCACTTGACTGCTCATATATAATATGAGTACCCAAGAGTTTAATAAAACAGAAAATAAACACTCGGGTCAGACAGGGGTCGGGTGTGAGTAAACGGCTTAAAATTGCTTAGCTTTAGAAAAACCTTTGAAAAGAAAAGGTATCACGTAAGACTTCCCACACATAAACATGGAAAAGTTTTTACCTTACGCTAACCAAAACATTTGATAGGAAATCCAATGATATTATAATAGTGTCTAGGGTTTTCAAGTAAATAAGAAATAGCCGAAATTGTTACATTATTAAATTCCATCTACTAGCCACAAAAGTGGGTAATACAATCAAAACCGTAGGGTCTCCTAGGAAGAATGGGTTTCCATCAATGGCAGGGCTATTGGGGTACCGCCCGTCACAGTACGTGGCCTAGATCAACGTACCGAGGAGTACGCCCGCTCCCCTGCAACACAAGGCCGGGACCATTCCTTACTGAAAATTCCCAAACAAGACAACCCCACAGTTGGCGCGCGATTCCAACTGCCCACACAGCCGAATAAAAAGGGACTTCTAGACAAGGGAGAATCTTGCTTTCCAGTGGGAGCTACCCACGAAGCCTTGCTGCACCTCCCCTCTTTTATCCATTCTTGGTTGATGAGGCTTGAGGCCGCGATTACCTTTATATAACACATCTATCTTAGAATGCTCATTGTCCACCTGACGATGTTCTGAAAGCATTCGATCCATACAAGTTTGTTCCGGGTTCGAACGAAACCGAAGGCACTATCTCGTTGCACTCATTTTGGAATCACCCTCAAAGTCAACGATTATAGCCCTTGCACTCTGAATCACCATCTCGAATCTATAAGTACTATTCCATCAACTCATTACGGAATCACCCACAGAGTCATCTGACGTATAGTCCTTACACCTCGAGTCTTCACTTGCTCCACTTGGATTCATGACCTAACATTTAATTGGAATCGATGTGGTTTTCGGATCCCAAATATGTATACCCGATCCCGGTCTCACCGAAACCAAACGCCATTTTAATGTCCAAGTTGTACTTAAGGGTTTACACAATTAAACTTATATTCAGGATGATATAACAGATAGATGAATAACATTATCACAACAGATAATTCATATCAAACATTCATCTTACAAAGCAACATATCACATATCATATATCTCCAAATCATCCAGTATCAACCCATCAATCACCCAATATCAATCACTCAACATTGATTATCCAATATCAATCAATCAACCAATATTAGTCAATATTAATCAATCATCCAAAACAAAATTGATTTACTCATAATCAATTGGATTATCCTAAATCCCTCTTCATTTATTTATTTCAAATAAATTAATCATCTCTAATGATCTTCCCAAATTAATCTTCCTTGATTAATTATACTTAATTACATTTAAGTAATTATCCTTAACTATATGCAGTAATTAACCTTTAATTACTATCATTAATTACAATAATTAAAGATCATTCATTTACTTCCATTAATTAACTATAATTAATTGCATTGAGCCTCAATAAATTACAATTAATTAATCACACTTAAATTAATTACTTATACTAATCAATTTTGATTAATATCATTAATTACATTAATTACTTTAATTAATGATCCCCATTAATTAATAATTCTCTTTAATTAAATAATTAACTTGTAATTAATCAACTCATTAATCATAATCAGTAATTAACAATTTGTAATTACTTATCTTAATTAATTAACTTCTTAATTAATTATATTAACCTTTGATTAATTAATCTAAGTAATTAATCTTTAATTACTTCATTAAGTAATTATTATTAAATTGAATTAATAAATAAATCCTTAACTAATTACTTTATTGATTAATTACATTTTAATTCATTACACTTAGTAATTAATCACATTCATTAATTAATTAATCACATTAATTATTTAACTAAAAATAACTAAGTAATTAACCTTCAATTACTTAACAAGTAATTATTTTTTAATTACTTCTATTAACCAATCTTGATTACTTCCTTAATTAATTACTTAACAAGTAACTAATTCCATTATTAAATAATCCTTAATCCTTTAATTAATTAATTGCTCCATAATTAATTAACTTTACAAAACAAGAACATTTAATCACTTTTTCCATAAGTAAACAAATATTTGTCTGTTTTTAAAAACATTTACTCACCTTTTTCCTTTAAGCAGAGCAGTTTTGTGAATTTCCAGGCTTCCAATTGAGGTTGAACTGCAAGTTACTTGCTGTTGAAAATTGCAGTTTGAATTTGATATGAAGTTACAGATTTTAATTCTCAGGTTGATCATGAACTTGATTCTTTGAAATCCAGATGATCAAATGTTGCAGACTTCAATTTGCAGGTTTGATTTAGAACTTTGAAATGCAGTTTTGGTTGTAGATTTCCTTGATGTTGTAAGCTTGAGGTTTGCAGATTTTTAATTTATTTCAAATTTTGACTTTGTGTTTAAATCTTTCAGATTTGTAAGTGGTTTACTGAATTGCCTTTAATTTTGAGAAGAAGAAAGAAAGTTTTGAAAAAAATGAAAAAGGAGAAACAATTTTCTTTTATGTTTTAAATTTTCAAACAAATGAAAGATGAATGCCACATGTTCATAAATCTTACATTTGTCACTTTACTTGATTTAATTACTTACAAATGTTATTTAGAGGTGTCTATATGGTTACATTTGTACTTAAGCATTTTAAATTAATTTTTACTTAATTTAAATGTAAATAAAACTTACTCAACTTACTAAATAAATAAAATTTACATATGTCTTTCTCAAGTATTTTTAATAAACTTTTATTTAATTTAAATGTAAATATAGTCCTACTTATTTAGGTTACTTTATAAGTAGATACTTATATATGTGAATATAAATTTACTTTTAAAAGAAAATGTTCTAAAACTAATTAAAATATAAATAATTTCTTATACATAGATTTAAAAATCTAAAACATTTATAGATACATTTATAACTATTTTAAATTTAAACACTTTTAAAGAAAACAAACAAAATGTCTAAATATTTTTAAACTATCATATTTTAAATAAATAACAATCTCATATTTTAAAAACAAACAATTATCTTATAATTGAAAACAATTTAACAAATCTAAATTAACTTTTGAAAATATAAATTAAACAAAGCTTTAAATTACAATTATAAATTATCAATTGATTAAAATTAAATTTCAAAACAAATCCAAATTATAACATATACATACATATATATAAATATATATATATGTATGTATGTATATATATATATATATATATATATATTACAATTTTAAAATTCAATCTTTATTTAAAACAAAAGATATTCTATTCACAATATATATCAAATATATATATATATTTTAAACAGAATAAAATTTCATTTGCTTTGACAAATAATTCATATCTTTTGTATATATTGTTAAAAAGATATTGATCACAGTCATCAGATTAAATATTTATTAACCTTTAAAAGATTAAATTTACCAATTTAAATTGAAATTATATAGAAAATTATCAAACCAATTGAATTATTAATGCGGATTATTAAATTGATATTGCGTCAAATTCCGGGTCATTACAATCCTCCCCCTTAAAAGAATTTCGTCACCGAAATTTAAAAGCAAAGGTAATTTAATAACCCAGTAAAGATTTCAATTTCAAACAGCAAAGCATTCCTAACAACCAGTTACTAACAACCAAAGAAATCAATCAAACAAACAAACCTGACTAATTATTCTGACACAAATCAGAATAAATCTCTAAAACTATCTAGAGTTTCCCAAGTATAAATCACCGGGAGACTCGCTCTACAGAAGCTAAACAAACTACACCACTAAAATCCAGAGCTCAACTCATCTCTAGATCCATCAATCTGAACAGAACATCAGACTATACCCAAGTCTAGCAGAACTTCCAAATCCAACTGGACTGCAGATTCAACAACCAATCGATGAATCATGCACGTACTCCCTAAGAGATACGTAAAATACAATGAATTCCACCTATCCAAACTGGCAATCCAACCTTATCTTATCAAAAATACAGATAAGAAATCTCAAATAACACTACACTAGCCATCCAAATACTGCTCTCTTAACCAGAGAAATCTTAACAACAATGAAGTCTCCAACTTCGAATTCCAAACTCCTTATCTTATATCTGCATAACTCAACAGACAATCCTAGACTGCCAATCTCTTTCTGATCAGCTCAATCTATGCTGATACTTCCAGAAACAACTAGACCAAAGCAAACAGTTCCTGGATTCTATTCAACAGAAAAGTCTTCCAAAATCCATCGAAATCCAGAACACAAGCTCTACTTCCAAGCAATAGCAAACAGAACTTTCTTCTTTTCTTGCGCAGCTGCTACCTTGCTTCCGCTGCACATCTCTGATTCTGAAATAGATGAGAATACTGTTGATGAACACGAGCACAAACTTATCCAATATATTCGAGAAACTTTGTTCATCAAATCCATAAAAATCTGAGTGACTCATCTGACTCGGTCACACAACCTTACTACAGAATCCAATTCAAAAACAAGATCTGACCAAATCCAAATTCCAAAAATTCTGAGTTGCTACACCAACTCTTCCTACTAGGCTGACTACTAAAATCACTTCTGGAACCAAAACAATATGGAACTCAACTCCAGATGCAGACAAACTTCTGACTACCTCAGTAGTTCCTACTTCCACATGAGAATCCTCAGTCTCTAACCAAAGATTGCCCAGATATATTCCCAAACTAATCGCAAGTCACTTTTGCGATCCAACCTAATTCGGATTCCAAAGAAATTGTCCTCTCTTTACCAATTAGAACAGCTTTAAGCTTCTCCAAACAAGGTTAACCCTCAAGAAAACTTCACCACCTGCCCGGACTGTTGAAAGATGAACCACAAGATTTCTGAACCATCGGAGAAACAACCACACCGCTGCTTCCAAACTCTACCACGATGATACTGAGAAGCCAAATGACCTTCTCGTTAGCACACCGAACACTTTGAATTGCACTGCTACCACAGCTAACCAAAGACTTCTAATCCAAAGGCTTTTCCAAACCCAAAACCATCAACAAACCACACAACGGACCTCCGAGACGGCAGACAATACTCTCAAGAGATTCGGGCTCCAAACCAAGCATCAACATCTCGCTCTCCTTAAGTAATGACAAATGAGACAATGCCGAAGCGAATAAACTTATAGACATTAGTCTCATATTCCAAAACAGCCAACCACCTTGCTACAGATCCAGATAACTTCTATAAAGACGAGTCTTCCATGTGGCAGTAAAGACTGCTCCTCAACAACTACTAAAACTGCTTCAAGAGAAAACATCTTCTGAAAATATCCAATAGATACTGCATCTCATCACGTAGTTATCAAGATATCATTACTTATTTCTGCACTTCCGACAGATCCAAACTCAAGAAAAATTCGCTCACCTGAGCGAAATCCATTCTTACACTTCAAAAATAAACTCCGAATCTTTAAAAGATTTCCTTCGGATCTCAGAGAAATCCTTATTCCAAACTACAAATCTTACTCGAGACGGTATTAGGTCTACAGTCTCGACAAATACACTTACAACCTCAAATATATGGACCTCTTCCATTAGTGATAGTCGTGTTACACACGCAAACCACCACTCCATCTACCTCTAAAATTTATTGGAAAATCCGAACAGATAACCCAACAGATTAGGGAGATATTGATATATATATATATATATATATATAGTTATAGTTATATATAAAAATTACAAGTATGCTCTCTCAAGAAAGACACCACTCCGGAGCCTAGGTTTTCACTCAACCTAATGCTCTGATACCAAATGAGACGACCCAACTTCCTATCTTCAGGAAATCACATCATCTTGAAGAAAGAAAGGGATAGAAGAAGAAAAGAAAGAGATGAAGAAACACAACAACATCAGAGAACTCACAGCGGAACGAATGAAATATAATATATCACATAAAATATTACATAGTATCACATTACATCAGATTATAAAACTTATACAACATATATTAGTCAGTTATAAATATCTGTCTAACTAAACATCTCAAGTAATCACAAGATACAGATACAAAAAACACAGCGGAACCATAATATATCTACATGTGGAAGCCTCCTGCTCCATAACTCCTCCAGAATTCGTCAAGCAAACCTGAATCACTTGACTGCTCATATATAATATGAGTACCGAAGAGTTTAATAAAACAGAAAATAAACACTCGGGTCAGACAAGGGTCTGGTGTGAGTAAACGGGTTTAAATTGCTTAGTTTTAGAAAAACCTTTGAAAAGAAAAGGTATCACGTAAGACTTCCCACACATAAACATGGAAAAGTTTTTACCTTACGCTAACCAAAACATTTGATAGGAAATCCAATGATATTATAATAGTGTCTAGGGTTTTCAAGTAAATAAGAAATAGCCGAAATTGTTACATTATTAAATTCCAGCTACTAGCCACAAAAGTGGGTAATACAATCAAAACCGTAGGGTCTCGTAGAAAGAATGGGTTTCCATCAATGGCAGGGCTACTGGGGTACCGCCCGTCACAGTACGTGACCTAGATCGACGTACCGGGGAGTACGCCCACTCCCCTGCAACACAAGGCCGGGACCATTCCTTACTGAACAGTCCCAAACAAGACAACACCGTAGTTGGCACGCGATTCCAACTAGACAGGGGAAAATCTTGTTCTCCGGTGGGAGCTACCCACGAAGCCTTGCTGCACCTCCCCTGTTTTAGCCATTCCTGGTTGATGAGGCTTGAGGCTACGATTACCTTTATAGAACACATCTATCTTAGAATGCTCATCGTCCACCTGACGATGTTCTGAAAGCATTCAATCCATACAAGTTTTTTCCAGGTTGGAACGAAACCGAAGGCACTATCTCGTTGCACTCCTTTTGGAATCACCCTCAGAGTCAACGACTAAAGCCCTTGCACTCTGAATCACCATCTCGAATCTATAAGTATTATTCCGTCAACTCATTACGGAATCACCCACAGAATCATCTGACGTATAGTCCTTACACCTCGAGTCTTCACTTGCTCCACTTGGATTCACGACCTAACGTTTAATTGGAATCAATGTGGTTTTCGGATCCCAAATATGGATACCCGATCCCGGTCTCACCGAAACCAAACGCCATTTTAATGTCCTAGTTGTCATTAAGGGTTTAAACAATTGAACTTATATTCAGGATGATATAATAGAAAGATGAATAACATTATCATAACAGATAATTCATATCAAACATTCATCTCACAAAGCAACATATCACATATCATATATATCCAAATCATCCATTATCAACCCAACAATTACCCATTATCAATCACTCAATATTGATCATCCAATATCAATCAATCAAACAATATTAATCAATATTAATCAATCATCCAAAACAAAATAGATTTACTCATAATCAATTGGATTATCCTAAATCCTTCTTCATTTATTTATTTCAAATAAATTAATCATCTCTAATGATCATCCTAAATTAATCTTCCTTGATTAATTATACTAAATTATATTTAAGTAATTATCCTTAACCATATGCAGTAATTAACCTTTAATTACTATCATTAATTACAATAATTAATGATCATTCATTTACTTCCATTAATTAACTATAATTAATTGCATTAAACCTCAACTAATTACAATTAATTAATCACACTTAAATTAATTACTTATACTAATCAATTTTGATTATTATCATTAATTACACTAATTAATGATCCCCATTAATAAATAATTCTCTTTAATTAAATAATTAACTTGTAATTAATCAACTCATTAATCATAATCAGTAATTAACAATTTGTAATTACTTATCTTAATTAATTAACTTCTTAATTAATTAGATTAAGCTTTGATTAATTAATCTAAGTAATTAATCTTTAATTATTTCATTAAGTAATTATTATTAAATTGAATTAATAAATAAATCCTTAATTAATTACATTTTTATTAATTACACTTAGTAATTAATCACATTCATTAATTAATTAATCACATTAATTAATTAACTAAAATTAACTAAGTAATAAACCTTTAATTGCTTAACAAGTAATTATTTTTTAATTACTTCTATTAACCAACCTTGATTACTTCCTTAGTTAATTACTTAACAAGTAACTAATTCCATTATTAAATAATCCTTAATCCTTTAATTAATTGATTGCTCCATAATTAATTAACTTCAAAAAAACAATTTAATTAATCAATTTCTTAATTAATAACATTAAGTGATCGTCCATTAATCACTTCAATTAATTACTTTTGTGAGTAATTACCACTAATTACTTCCATAAGTAATTACCAATTCTTAATTATATTCAATAACTAACCATTAATTAATTTATTAAGTAATTACACTTAACTAATTCATAATTAAGTGATTATTAAAAATTAGATAAACAATTAACTAATTATTTAAAATTAATTAATTAATTAATTAATTAATTTCTTATATTTTAAAAAAACTCTTTTAATTAATTAAGAAAAACATTTCTCTTAATTAAACTCTTTACTTATTAATAAATCATATTAATTAAGTATTCTTAAGTTCATATCCAAATAATTTAAACTTATGTATCTTCATAAATAAATTATTTGAAATAAATCAAATTTTAATAACCTTAAAAAAAATTATTCGATTTTGATTTCAAAATTATAACAATAACCTTATTTTGAAATTAAGAAATTTAGAAATCAAATTCTAAAATTTAAAACACTTAAATTATCTAGTTCAAACTTATTCATTTTCAATATAAATTGAAACTTAGTTTTTAAATAATTACTTTATAAATTCACTTTAAAACTTTTATTTAATACTTAAGTTCAAAACATTCCTTTTAAATTAAAATTCAAAATTTAATGAAGTTGATTACTTCCAAAAAAGAAATCATTTTAATCAAATTTAAATTTTAAAACAAATTCAATTAATACTTAAAAGGGTTGATTAACATTTACTTTAAAAGACCAAGTTTTAAAATTCGTAAATTAATTTCCCTTTTATAAAAACTATTTTATATTAGCACCAGAAAAATGGTATCGGGTCAAACCCGAGAGGAACCCATCAAAACCCTGAGTCACTCATCCACCCACAACGCTCCGAGTCATCCCCATGAAAAACACGAGAGATTCACCGAGTACAACTCGTCTTCCTCAATCTGGAAACTCCAATGTACAAAACGTACACTGTGCACGTGCACCGTTCGTCCCGGCCGACGTCGATCGCCACGGCAATCCCTTACAACCCCAAAATTTCATGCGAACACGAATCCAACCCAGTTCGAACAATAATCAACCGAATCAAAATTCGAACCTAATGCTCGAACAACTGCAGGAAGCTCGAACTACAAAACCAACGCCACTGGCCAAAATAACCACCGGAAACTTCAACAATCACTCCTAAGCATCGCCGCAACCTCCTCGCCACCATCCCTCATACGCGAACAATTCCAGTCATGTATTCAAATCACAAAAATCGAAACAGTACAGCCGAACAAAAACAGTCTAAAACCCTAGTTAAGTCGAATTCACACAATTCACTTTATGGAAAAATTAAATTGTATTTTTTCCATAATCCTTGATTCATAAACAAGATTTGAGCCAAATTTCAAACCAAATTAATGAGTATAACATCTACAGTTCATAAAAAACCCCAAACATTCAAACCTAAATTTTGAATTAATTACTAAACTAAAAATTTCAAATTTCATATCTAAATTCATGATTTTACATCAAGATCACATGCATGTAATTAAATTTATAATTTAAGGTACTTGGTTTTTTCGTGAATCAAGAAATTTACTGTCATTTCTGATTTAACTTATTTATTGAAATAAAAATACTGAAATGATTTTAAACACAATTATGATCCATTAACAACAATTTTCATTACATTATCAAAACTAAACATTGATAGTTTTAGGAGATTTGAATTTTTTTTTTTTAAAAAAATTGAATCTGGACCAGGAAGAACAGATAACAGAGCAGCAATCTATATACAGACCAATACATATGCAATTCTATCAATCTAAAAGTATAAATAGTGTAGAATTTTCATGCAATATCAAGATTAATTCACAAATTTAACACATGCATTTAAGTTAAACAAATATTTATCTGTTTTTAAAACATTTGCTCACCTTTTTCCTTTAAGTAGAGCAGTTTTGTGAATTTCTAGGCTTCCAATTGAGGTTGAACTGCAAGTTACTTGCTGTTGAAAATTGCAGTTTGAATTTGACATGAAGTTACAGATTTTAATTCTCAGGTTGATCTTGAACTTGATTCTTTGAAATGTAGGTGATCAAATGTTGCAGACTTCAATTTGCAGGTTTGGTTTAGAACTTTGAAATGCAGTTTTTGTTGCAGATTTCCTTGATGTTGTAAGCTTGAGGTTTGCAGATTTTTAATTTACTTCAAATTTTGATTTTGTGTTTAAATCTTTCAGATTTGTAAGTGGTTTACTAAATTGCCATTAATTTTGAGAAGAAGAAAGAAAGTTTTGAAAAAAATGAAAAAGGAGAAACAATTTTCTTTTATGTTTTAAATTTTCAAACAAATGAAAGATAAATGCCACATGTTCATAAATCTTACATTTGTCACTTTACTTGATTTAATTACTTGCAAGTGTTATTTAGAGGTGTCTATATGGTTACATTTGTACTTAAGAATTTTAAATTAATTTTTACTTAATTTAAATGTAAATAAAGCTTACTCAACTTACTAAATAAATAAAATTTACATATGTCTTTCTCAAGTGTTTTTAATAAACTTTTATTTAATTTAAATGTAAATATAGTCCTACTTATTTAGGTTACTTTATAAATAAATTCTTATATGTGTGAATATAAAATTACTTTTAAAAGAAAATGTTCTAAAACTAATTAAAATATAAATAATTTCTTATACATAGGTTTAAAAATCTAAAACATTTATAAATACATTTATAACTATTTTAAATTTAAACACTTTTAAAGAAAACAAACAAAATGTTTAAATCTTTTTAAACTATCATATTTTAAATAAATAACAATCTCATATTTTAAAAACAAACAATTATCTTATAATTGAAAACAATTTAACAAATCTAAGTTAACTTTTGAAAATATAAATTAAACAAAGCTTTAAATTACAATTATAAATTATCAATTGATTAAAATTAAATTTCAAAACAAATCCAAATTATAACATACACACATATATATATTACAATTTGAAAATTCGATCTTTATTTAAAACAAAAGATATTCTATTCACAATATATATCAATTATATATATATATATATATATTATAAACAGAGTAAAATTTCATTTGCTTTGACAAATAATTCATATCTTTTGTATATATTGTTAAAAAGATATTGATCACAATCATCAGATTAAATATTTATTAACCTTTAAAAGATTAAATTTATTAATTTAAATTGAAACTATAAAGAAAATTATCAAACCAATTAAATTATTAATGCAGATTATTAAATTGATGTTGCCTCAAATTCCGGGTCGTTACAATCCTCCCCCCTTAAAAGAATTTCATTCCCAAAAATTTAAAAGCAAAGGTAATTTAATAACCCAGTAAAGATTTCAATTTAAAACAGCAAAGCATTCCTAACAACCAGTTACTAACAACCAAAGAAATCAATCAAACAAACAAACCTAACTAATTATTCTGACACAAATCAGAATAAATCTCTAATACTATCTAGAGTTTCCTAAGTATAAATCACCGGGAGACTCGCTCTACAGAAGCTAAACAAACTACACCACTAAAATCCAGAGCTCAACTCATCTCTAGATCCATCAATCTGAACAGAACATCAGACTATACCCAAGTCTAGCACAACTTCCAAATCCAACTGGATTGCAGATTCAACAACCAATCGATGAATAATGCATGTACTCCCTCAGAGATACATGAAATACAATGAATTCCAGCTATCCAAACTGGCCATCCAACCTTATCCTATCAAAAACATAGATAAGAAATCTCAAATGTCGCAGCACTAGCCATCCAAGTACTGCTCTCTTAACCAGAGAAATCTTAACAACAATGAAGTCTCCAACTTTGAATTCCAAACTCCTTATCTTATATCTGCATAACTCAACAGACAATCCTGGACAACCAATCTCTTACTGATCAGCTCAATCTATGCTGATACTTCTAGAAACAACTAGACCAAAGCAAACAGTTCCTGGATTCTATTCAACAGAAAAGTCTTCCAAAATCCATTGAAATCCAGAACACAAGCTCTACTTCCAAGCAATAGCAAACAGAACTTTCTTCTTTTCTTGCGCAACTGCTGCCTTGCTTCCGCTGCACATCTCTGATTCTGAAATAGATGAGAATACTGTTGATGGACACGAATACAAACTTATCCAATATATCCGAGAAACTTTGTTCATCAAATCCATCAAAATCTGAGTGACTCATCTGACTCGGTCACACAACCTTACTACAGAATCCAATTCAAAAACAAGATCTGACCAAATCCAAATTCCAAAAATTCTGAGTTGCTACACCAACTCTTCCTACTAGGCTGACTACCAAATTCACTTCTGGAACCAAAATAATATGGAACTCAACTCCAGATGCAGACAAACTTCTGACTACCTCAGTAATTCCTACTTCCACATGAGACACCACTCCATAGCCTAGGTATTCACTCAACCTAATGCTCTGATACCAAATGAGACGAGCCGACTTCCTATCTCCAGGAAATCGCATCATCTTGAAGAAAGAAAGGGATAGAAGAAGAAAAGAAAGAGAAGAAGAAACACAACAACATCAGAGAATTCACGGCGGAACGAATGAAATATAATAGATCACATAAAATATTACGTAGTATCACATTACATCAGATTATACAACTTATACCACATATATTAGACAGTTATAAACATCTGTCTAACTAAACATCTCAAGTAATCACAAGATACAGATACAACAAACACAGCGGAACCATAATATATCCACACGTGGAAGCCTCCTGCTCCATAACTCCTTCAGAATTCGTCAAGCAAACCTGAATCACTTGACTGCTCATATATAATATGAGTACCCAAGGGTTTAATAAAACAGACTCGGGTCAGATAGGGTTCTGGTGTGAGTAAACGGGTTAAAATTGCTTAGCTTTAGAAAAACCTTTAAAAAGAAAAGGCATCACGTAAGACTTCCCACACATAAACATGGAAAAGTTTTTACCTTACGCTAACCAAAACATTTGATAGGAAATCCAATGATATTATAATAGTGTCTAGGGTTTTCAAGTAAATAAGAAATAGCCGAAATTGTTACATTATTAAATTCCAGCTACTAGCCACAAAAGTGGGTAATACAATCAAAACCGTAGGGTCTCATAGGAAGAATGGGTTTCCATCAATGGCAGGGCTACTAGGGTACCACCCGTCACAGTACGTGGCCTAGATCAACGTACCGAGGAGTACGCCCGCTCCCCTGCAACACAAGGCCGGGACCATTCCTTACTGAACAGTCCCAAACAAGACAACCCGGCAGTTGGCGTGCGATTCCAACTGCCCACACAGCCGAATAAAAAGGGACTTCTAGACAGGGGAAAATCTTGCTCTCCAGTGGGAGCCATCCACGAAGCCTTGCTGCACCTCCTCTGTTTTATCCATTCCTTGTTGATGAGGCTTGAGTCTACGATTACCTTTATAGAACACATCTATCTTAGAATGCTCATCGTCCACCTGATGATGTTCTGAAAGCATTCAATCCATACAAGTTTGTTCCAGGTTCGAACGAAACCAAAGGTATATCTCGTTGCACTCCTTTTGGAATCACCCTCAGAGTCAACGACTACAGCCCTTGCGCTCTGAATCACCATCTCGAATCTATAAGTACTATTCCGTCAACTCATTACGGAATCACCCACAGAGTCATCTGACGTATAGTCCTTACACCTCGAGTCTTCACTTGCTCCACTTGGATTCATGACCTAACGTTTAATTGGAATCGATGTGGTTTTCGAATCCCAAATATGGATACCCGATCCCAGTCTCACCGAAACCAAACGCCATTTTAATGTCCAAGTTGTACTTAAGGGTTTAAATAATTAAACTTATATTTAGGATGATATAAGAGATAGATGAATAACATTATCACAACAGACAATTCATATCAAACATTCATCTCACAAAGCAACATATCACATATCATATATATCCAAATCATCCAGTATCAACCCATCAATTACCCAATATCAATCACTCAATATTGATCATCCAATATCAATCAATCAACCAATATTAATCAATCATCCAAAACAAAATTGATTTACTCATAATCAATTGGATTATCCTAAATCCTTCTTCATTTATTTATTTCAAATAAATTAATCATCTCTAATGATCTTCCCAAATTAATCTTCCTTGATTAATTATACTTAATTACATTTAAGTAATTATCCTTAACCATATGCAGTAATTAACCTTTAATTACTATCATTAATTACAATAATTAATGATCATTCATTTACTTCCATTAATTAACTATAATTAATTGCATTAAACCTTAATTAATTACAATTAATTAATCACACTTAAATTAATTACTTATACCAATCAACTTTGATTAATATCATTAATTACATTAATTAATGATCCCCATTAATTAATAATTCTCTTTAATTAAATAATTAACTTGTAATTAATCAACTCATTTATTTGCACCAAAATTGGTCACAATACTCTTCGGGAGTCTTTGAAGAGATAATAATGAAGAACGTAAATTGAAAATGAGGATTATCTAACAAAAACTCCAAATTACAGTAAAGTAAATGCGTAGACAAGCGATTTATAGTGGTTCAGCGTGTTGCCTACGTCCACTGTGAAGTTTTTGCAATTTTATTGAATCTCTTTCAATGGTTACAAGTTGTTATTGCAATCAACAACAAGTTACAACTGGAAATTCAAATTCAACAGCAAAAATATGATGTAGGATGATGGAGATCTCGATCCGGCAGAGTCTGGGCGCTTGGGAGTCAAAAGATCCCTTTTCTGTTGGCTGGGGGCTCTATTTATAGGCGTAGGTGGCTGAGATCGTGCTCAAATCTCGGAAGACTTTTTCTGGCACGTGAGTGGGCCCACGCGACCAACCTCGGAAAGTTTCAAGTCGATCTGTGATCGATACGAAGTCATTTCGTATCGACCAAGATGATGTCCAATTGAGCTGAAATTTGGTGGAGACGTTCCTCATCATGTATGCAAGCTCCAGTGAAAATTTCATGGCATTTGGATCAGTAGATCTCGAGTTATCGTGGATACGAAATGATGTTCATTGTGTGGTTGTTTGGTTCAAATCCATCTCTTCGAACCGACGGTTTCGAATCGATGGTGGCACGCGCCTTTGTGATGACGTGAAGCGCAAACTTTGACTCGATCCGGTCTTCACTTCGAGTTGACCGCGTCGACTCCATATATCTCGACGCGTTCGCATCAATGGATGACACGTCACCAAGGCTAGTTGACTCGATGGATTCGAATGATGTCTTATTCATGGATACGAACTGCAACTGTTGGTGGATACGAATCACTGATGGACACGAAGCAGGGTAACCTGATGGATACGAAGTGCTTTGACCAGATGGATTCGAAGGGATGCTTCCATGATGGATACGAAGAGGACATTGGCTGATCGTTACGAAGTGTATCTTCTGCTGATGGGTATGAAGTCCATCGATACGAACTCGATGGATTCGAACACGGCCGATCCTGATCGATACGAACTCATGGGGGTTGATCGATACGAAGTAGGTCACCTTCCAATGGATGCGAAGTGGGCCTTCTGCCAATGGGTTCGAATGAGACCGAGTCGAACCGAGGTACTTCGATGGATTCGAACTTGATCGATACGAACCAAGGTACTTCGACGAGTTCGTAGTTGATCGATACGAAAGTGATCGATTCGAACCAGGGTTCGGTGATGGATACGAAAACACCCATAGTGATGGATACGAAATCTAGGCTTTTCCCTTCAAATTGAATCGATCATAACTTGAGCGTATGAACTCGGATTGACTTGAAATTTGAGATCTTGACTTCTATGGCTTTTCTTTTCATGTCCTATCAATTGTAGCTCAATCTGGACTCGAACAAAATTCAAGGATATCCATAGTGAAGCAAAGTATGACCAATCTCTGAGACGAACTGTCCTTTGTTTTCGATCGATCTTTTGGTATCATGGCTTTGCCAAAAAGCGGGATAACATTTGCCCCCCAAAGTACGTCTTATGGAAACATGACATGCTTTGAAAAGCTGCAATTTCTCTCCGAACAATCATTGCTCTCTTGTCGAAAGTTGTAACCTTGCGTTGATATGATTGATTGCTGTAGAATAGTGCTTTGCTGTTGGTTGCTGTAATCGTAACAAGATGAGTATTCGACCCCTGTGAATGTTTAAAATCGAATATTAGTCCGACATATATGCACATGTGTTAATTTGACTCTCGTTAACGTTGTGTTTTCACGAGTTGTTGTCAGTTTTGTTTGTTACTGAATTTCGTATGGATTCTCTCCTGAACCGATTTGCAAATTTGAGTTGAAACAATGCTTGATGGTTGTTTTTGACTATCTTCTTGTACCAATCCTCTCCTAAATCGATGTAAAAGATTGAAAAGTAGTTTTTCATATCGATGCGAGTCGAAATGATGGATACGAAATGATAGTTCGTATCGATGAGCTTGGATGGATACGAAACATCTATTCGTATCGATAGATTTCGGATGGATACGAAACATCTGTTCGTATCGATAGGTTTCCATGGATATGAAATCGTTGTTCGTATCGATATATAGTGGATGGAGTTGCGAACTTGCTGACGTGAACGAGGGCTTCGAGTTGATGTGCTCACTGCCCATTTCGCATCGATGGAGTTCAATGTCTTCAGCACAGCCTTAGTTGTATACTTCGTATCGATGAAGTGTGAGGGTAACTTCGCATCGATAAGGTCTTAGGCACATGGGTTCAAATGGAGCTTTCGAACCGATCCGTGTTTTGACTGGTTGCGACCGGTCAAGTTGACTGGGAGGCGAATCGACTCGGTTCTTCTATGGCTTCATATAAATAGTGTGGACTTAGCCATTTTTCACCTTTTTTGCTTTTACTGTTACCTTGTACTCTCTGTGTTCTTGCATCGACTCGAAGCTTCCGAGAGAAAAGCAGCTTGTCACGTCTTCGAATCGATTCAGTCCTTTAATCCTTCGAAATTAAACGTTAAAAATAGGTAATTAATGGATAGAATCGTGTTTAGAACGATGAAACTCGAAATCTCAATCCATCCTTCTTTCTTTTATGATCGGTTTCGATGGTTTTAAGATCTGGGCGTGAGAGCAAGATTGGGGATGGAGCACGACCACGGAGTTAAAGCCTCTTTTGAGAAGAAGGAGTTATGGAGTTTTCGAACCGAAGGAGATTATGCGATTTCGTACCGATACGAATATGAGAGCGGCGATCGATGCGAAGCAAATGTTCTCAGATCGATGCAAAATGGTGTGCCCTTGGTCGATACGAAACGCATCTTTTCGAAATGGATCGACACGAGACGTATCGAGTCGAACCTGATCGATACGGAACGTATTGAGTCGAAGTTGATTGATACGAAACGCATCGATTCGAACATATTGATATGAAACGTATCGATTCAAACATGGTTGATGATATTTCTTTGACTCGATAAGAATTTGAATTGCAGCGACCGATTCCAAGTTGAAATTAGACGAATTTAGAGAATTGTTGCTCATTAGAATACTTGACTCCGAGGAGCTTCTGCCTTTCATGACTGAACTTGACCGTAGAACTGCATATTTGGACTTCCTTTCGAAGCTCGCCGATGGAACTGTAACTTAAAAAAACATAACGAACTTCAACTTGGATCGATCGTTTGCGTCTGGATGGCATGGTTGTGACGGTCAGCGATGACGGTCATTTCCGGTTTGATTTTCAGAGTTTTGTCGTTCATACATTCCAGTTTATTCTATAGAATTTGCTCAAGTAATGCACAGCACTGCATGACACATTCATGCACTTTACACCGAGGAATGCACGGGCTTTTTAGCATCTAATGATGATTTCTCGTGAGTTAGCTAGTTATGGAAACTCCAAGTTCGCAGCCGCAAGAAACTCACAGTTCAGTCCCTCCCGTGCTTGAAGTACCGGAGATTGAGAATGAAGTTATCGGTCCAGCTCCGGACGAGTTACCTGACGCATCCTTCATTAATAACCCATCAGACTCTGTCCCGTCCAATATTTCGAAAGACATGCTAGGAAGTATATGTTTAAGGCATGGTTTGTCGATGGATGACGTGCTACTTCCGGGGCCAAATGATAGACGGCACAATCCACCGGAGGGATATACCGCATTCAATCGCCACGTGTGCGCAGCTGGGACACTCCCTCTGTTTAACCAGTATATAAGAGAAATATTGTCATTCTTGAGGATCGCCCCATCTCAACCGCATCCGAACGGATATGCGTCACTCAATAGCTTGTTCATTGCATTTATGGAACATCTCTATCGTCCTCCACTCCCGATTGAGATAAGATACTTGTTTAACTTCAAGAGTCGGGCCGATAGTCCATGTTTCACATTTCTGGAGGTGGTAAGAAATTGCCAAGTGATCACAGGGGCTTGGACTAGATTGAGCTACTTCAGGAGGAAGTGGTTTTATGTCAGATGCCCCCCAGGGTTTGCTCGACGATGGCTATTCAGACGCGAGTATTGCTATTTTTCCGGGTAGTTGATAGGACTTATGTATTTGAAGTCGAACTCACATCTTTTTTCCTTTTCAGCCGTGATTCAGCGACCCGATGGTGATCGTTTCAAAGCGATAGTTCGGGTATTTCAAGAAATCTCGAGTGAGGAGAGAAATATTGAGTTGCTATTGACAGATAGGAATCTCAGAATCCTTGGGTTGATTGAAAGAAGACAAAGCATAATGCTCGACGGTGTCTTACGAACTACCTCGAAAGAACGAGTTAAACGAAGAAATCCTAAAGTTATCGTTATTGAGGAGGCTGGCTCGGAGAGAACTCATACCGATGAGGAAACACGGGGCGAATCTGCGGATGTAGCCCAAGATACCCAAGAACAAAGAAAAGGCAAGGCAGCCGTTGTTAAGCCACCTAAAAAGGGAAGATGGAAATCAGTTGTCACGGCCCGACCCGCTCCCGGAATTAGGATTTCGGAGGTGTCTCCTCTGAGAACTGAGTATCTTTATGAAGGGCTCGTCGATATTCCAATTCCGGACGATGTGTCCTTGCAGCATGATGCCGTATTGGACGAACTTTCAGAAGCCTTAGTTTTGAGCGAGTCTCTGCCCACTAGTGCGGTTGACACATCTGGTTGGTCGGGGGGTTGCACCCACATTCACACTTCATGGCACTACACGATTTATAAATGTAATACATTCACTGTGAGAGATTACTAATTTCGCTTTATATTTTTGCTTCGCAGATACTATGTCTGGTAGAGGTTCGATGCTTGGTAGCCTTCGTAAGAAACGCCGGTCTTCTTCATATTATGAATCGCGCAGGAGTTAAGGAGATAGAGACTATGACTATGGGCGCTCGAGTCACGAGCGCTCTGACAGAGACAAAGATTATAGGCGCCAGTCTCGATCTTGCATGCCACCTCCTAGAGCTCCTGCACCGCCTCCGGTTCATGTTTCGAGGCCTCCGGAAACTTCACGGCCCAAGCCGTCTTCCCAACCATCGAGGTCGGATACTCATTGCAGAACGGAGATCGCGGCCTCCTCGTCAACAGAACAGATATTGACAGAGCCTTCGGGGGAAGGAGCAGTTAGGCTTGCTCAACCGAGGAAAGAATTTCCTGAAATTTTCTTTGACGGGTTCGTTTTTCCCCCGCATCTAAAAAGGATACTGCCGACAGTTGCACCTATGATGCATGACTATCTCTCAGACGTATTCTTTCAGTATCAAGAATGGTCGAAGACCGCTAAGAAAGCGTCAAAGGTGGCCTTTGATCGAGCGGCTACGATTGAGAAGTTGGAGAAAGAACTTAGTCAAAAGGACCGCATTATTCAAGCGCTCGGTAGTGAGGCCGAGTCCTCTCGAAAGTCAGAGATTGAAGCTCTTAGAAAAGCGGATGAAGCCCAGGTAGCAATGGATAGGATGAAGCGTGAGCATTATGCTACGGTGGAGGACATGGGCCACTGAAATACCATCGTAACTGCCGAGCGGGATGCGGCCTTGAAAGAGCTAAACGAGCTCAAGGCCAAAGTTGCAGAGATTATGATGGAGAGGGACACCACTAACGTTTCCACACAGGAAGCGTGTGATCAGGCGGTGAAATTTTGGAGAGAAAGAGATGCGGCCTTGGAGAAGGTCCGCGAAACGGAAGCCAAAGTCGATGAGAAAGTTCGTCAAGCAGAGACTAAGCTAGAGACTGAGGTGGAAGAACTTCTCATTACTTATAATGCTAATGTGCTGAGCCACAGAAATTTGACATGGCTTGACGACTATCTGACACATTTGTTCAACGCCTGGAATTTATTAGTCGAAGAAGAGAAAGCATCACATCCAGAAGAAATTTTTGATGAGTTTGAGTTGGAGAACCGTATATTTACTGATGAAGAGAGAAGGTTCTCCATGATTTCATGATCTCTCATGCTAAAGAGAGACTGGGCACCCAACACTTGGAAGTTGGTGAGGGGTCTGGCGTTGTGCATCTAGTTACAAGTTCAGAGATGATTACTTCATCTGGATCGGAGCCGACGCCGGCGACTGAGCCGCAACTGGTCCTAGGCTATGACCCTGAGCAGCCACGCTTATCTCCCATAAGGGAGCATTCTTCTGAAGCTGTTCAGTCAGCTACAAGTTAAGTTGAGGAAGGTACTCTACACAAATCTATTGTGCGTCTGAATTGAAGTATTTGTATTGAAATGTGTTCTGACAACTTCTTTTCTTTCTTGTCCAGTGAATAAAGTTGCGCCGACAGCGCCTCCTGCAAGTCAAGAGTTGCATCAAGTGCAAAAGGTCATCACCACTGAGGCGATTATCACGACTACGGTCGCGCCGACAGAGACGGCACAGGGGGGTTCGTTTACTTTCGATGAACATATGATGAATGAACTCTTGGGCCAACATAGTGACCCTTTTGCTGACATGCCATTTGTTCTCGGCTCGTTCCCTCCCGTTTCTATTAGATCGTCACAGTCCACCGCTACCTATCGTGAGTCTCGTGCTGCTCGTGAGGCTGAGATACTCGCTCAAATCGATGCAGAGATGGAAGCGGCAGCACATGGTGGTAATTCTGAAAGTGTCATGACGGCGGTCGGGCCCACTCCTCTTGTGGTGACATCTTCTGGGGACACGCCAGTCGGAACCAGCGCGCCCATTCCGCCCCCGGTGGTAGACCCGACTCCTCCGGCTCCTCCAAAAGAGAATATTCCTTTAAGTTCAAGTTCGTAGGAGTATATCGATATCATGCCTTCGCCAGAAGAAGATCCGACAAAGAGTACGGGATCGAAGCGGAAGACTGCTAACGGTTCCAGTGGTTCCGCGTTGAAAAGGAAACCGAAGAAGAAGAAGTAGACGATCCCCTCTAGTGCATTTTTGACAGCTAGGAAGTCATTTTTATTTTTCTTTCATAGGCTATGTATAGATGTAGGCTTGGCCCCCTGCTAGTAGGAATTTTTTTGGAAGAACTTGTACATGAATCTTCACATACAGTTAGTTTAAATAAAATTCAATTTCTTTGTTTTAATTCTCATTTCTTTTTGTGCTTAAGTATTTGCAGTGTTTGGCTTTCAGTCCGGTGTACTTGTGGCGTTTTTACAGTCAAGTAGAGTTCGTTTTATTTGCCAAGTCTGAAAATCTTGGTCACATGGTGTGATTGATGAATAAGTTGAACTTCGGTCATTGTTTCACTTCGGTTAGTGATCGACGCTTAAGTTTTTTGCCCCCCAGTTTCGAGGAACAGCATTTGTATTTCGGTGGTTGATTGCACTTACTGCAAATCTTAAGCACATGTCCACACTCTAGGGACTTAGGATGATTTGCGATCGATAATCAGATTCGCACTCTGGGAATTTGAGAGTTATCGATGTTTGTAATACGGTTCACGCTCCGGGAACCTGGAATTGTTGTTCGCATTCCAATTCACGCTCTGGGAGCCTCGAGTTAGCATTTATATTTTGGTTCGTGCTCCGGGAACCTGGAATTGATGTTTATACTCCAATTCGCACTCTGGGAACTTGGAGTCAGCCGATAGATGGTCAGTCACACCTATTTGGGATTTTTAGGAATTCATTCACACTCTGGGAATGATGGATTTGATGTTTATACTCCAATTCGCACTCTGGGAATTTGGAGTCCGTTCGCACTCTGGGAATGATTTATTTGATGTTTATACTCCAATTCGCACTCTGGGAATTTGGAGTCCGTTCGCACTATGGGAACGATTTATTTGATGTTTATACTCCAATTCGCACTATGGGAATTTGGAGTCCGTTCGCGCTCTGGGAACGATTTATTTGATGCTTACACTCCAATTTGCACTCTGGGAATTTGGAGTCCGTTTGCGCTCTGGGAGCGATTCATTTGATGTTTATACTTCAATTCGCACTCTGGGAATTTGGAGTCCGTTTGCACTCTGGGAACGATTCATTTGATGTATATACTCCAATTCGCACTCTGTGAATTTGGAGTCCGTATGCACTCTGGGAACGATTTATTTGATGTTCATACTCCAGTTCGCACTATGGGAATTTGGAGTTAGCTGTAGGACTATCGTGTGTCGGTCCAGATCAGCCTTTGATGTGGTGGTTTGCCCCCGAGCTGAGGTTTCACATAGTGAGTGGCCGGTCGTATCATAGTCTCTCACTATTTGAATAAATTCCGTTGTTTGATGGAACTTAACTCTTCGCGTGTCATGATTGTTGAATGTTGCATTCGGTGAATCACAGCTCTATCTTGAAGAGATAGTAATTCATTGCTGGAACGGAAAAACATGGCAAAGTCAGTGCCTTATTACAAATTCAAATTTCAGAATGTAAAGGAAATTGCAAAGTATTCATAGATTGAATAGAGCATGTCATGTGTAACAGTGACGAAGATCCTCGTCGTTCCAGGCTCCTGAGAAAGTTGGTCCGCCACTGATGGTGTTTATCACCAATCTTCCACAGGGATAAGCAGAGTCCTCCTATCTCGGTCGATTGGGTTCATTATTTTGATTTGATGGGCCCGCTTCTCCAGGCTGCAGCGCCCGAACAAACTGTTCCTGCTTCTTTTCTCTGATCAATTTTTCAACGAAATCTTGTAAGTGGCGACACTCATTCGTGTTGTGCCCGTAGCTTTCATGGAACCTACAAAATTTTCCCGTCTGGATTTGCCTCTCTGACGACGGTTTTGGTGTAGGTTTTTGATAGTGAATTGTATTACAGATTTGTAGATACGAGTTCTCCAGTGATGTATTCAAAGGAGTATAACTGTCAAACATAGGAGTTTGCGCTGTGGGCCACGATTTTGATCTCGTTTTCTAGTTTGATTCACGCTCTCTCTTCGCCGCGCTTGTTTGTTTTTAACATTCAACTAAACTTTTCCGGAGCTCTCACCGGACTGTTTGATTGCGACATTGCTTTGGATTTCTTCCGTGCTTGGCCCTGCATCAGTTTGCTTCCTAGACTGTTTCGCATCTTCCCTTCTCAAGAATTGAGCCGCTTTGGCATGGAAACGGTCCAATGATGCAGGTGCTTTTCCAGCTAACCAGTTGCCAAACTCAGAATCGAGGTCGATCCCCTTAGTCAACGCCATAAGGATGGAGTTATCGTTCGGATTGCTAATCTCCGCACATGCAGTATGGAATCTCTCTAAGTAGTGTCTGAGCGTCTCTCCAGGAGCTTGAGTGACGCTAGACAGAGTGTTGATAGCTGTTGGCCTTGCGACGTGCATGCGGAATTGTTCAACAAATTTTGTAGCCAACTGGTCAAATGAAGAGATGGACCGAGGTGGCAGTCGAGTGAACCACATGGTAGCGATGCCCCCGAAGGATATAGGGAAACTACGACACTTCACTCCATCGTCAGCTCTGGCAGCGGTCATTGACCACTCATATTTCAGAATATGTTGGTTGGGGTCGGAGTTTCCCTCGTACATGGGTAGAGTTGGCATCATGAATCGCCGTGGGGGTTCAGCGGTAAGAATATCGTACGTAAAAGGAGTGTGACTTCGGGAAATTCCCCAATCGTCATTGGTGAGACCCTGGCTCTCACGGATCATCTGACGTATCATGGTCGGAAGATCCGGCATTTGCATATTCTGTGGGCTCGTGCCGTAATGTGATTGAATCCTACATCTTGGAGTTGGACCGGATGCTGTTGGCGGTCCAAATCTTGCCTTCTTGGCTCGTAGTACTCTGGGACGTACGGTTCAGGGGTGCGCCCATGCTGGCGACTGTCCGGGTTCGACTGACTTGGGGCATCGACCCTTGGTTCATCCGCGGCATTCGTGGCGCAGTATTCTGCGGTGCAGTGAGGAATGGTACCTCCTTGGGAGGAGGGCCTGGTTTGGAAACTGGTTGATGGACCAACTCTCAGTTGTCCAATAGTCATTGCCGGTTGATTTCCAGCAGTTCGTATGTGACTCCCATCTAGCGGGGGTCGTGGAGATTGATTATGATAATCAGAAGAGGAGGAATTTTCGCTGGAGGAGCGAGAGGCATAGTCTCTCTTGGATCTCTTTCGCTTCTGGCGATCCAGCGGGTTGATCAGCTCGGCGTTAGCGCGTAGCTATTCTGCTTGCTGTTTCCGACTCTGGGTCAGCTCTTGGAGTTGCAACTGCAACTCCTGTCGGGTAACCGGACCTGATGGTTCCGAGTGTCCAGTAGCATCTTGATTAGATGGAGGTAGTGGCGCAGGATTCTGTCTATCCCGTTCTTCTTGATTGATAGCGTTAGAGGTGGTCCTTGTGCTAACCATCTTGAAGGTTGAATTCCTTTCCTAAACTTTATGCAAATCTGAATAGAAGGGAAGGAACTTGGATTTGATGATATGGATCTCTCTCTTAGATTTATTCAATTCGGTATCGATGACAGATCCAAAGAGCAGGAGAAAATTTGGGTTTTCTCAGTGAAAGCACCGAAGTGTTTGCACCAAAATTGGTCACAACACTCTTCGGGAGTCTTTGAAGAGATAATAATGAAGAACGTAAATTGAAAATGAGGATTATCTAACAAAAACTCCAAATAACAGTAAAGTAAATGCGTAGACAAGCGATTTATAGTGGTTCGGCGTGTTGCCTACGTCCACTGTGAAGTTTTTGCAGTTTTATTGATTCTCTTTCAATGATTACAAGTTGTTATCGCAATCAATAGCAAGTTATAACTGGAAATTCGAATTCAACAGCAAAAATATGATGTAGGATGATGGTGATCTCGATCCGGCAGAGTCTGGACGCTTAGGAGTCAAAAGATCCCTTTTTTGTTGGCTCTAGGGCTCTATGTATAGGCGTAGGAGGCTGAGATCGCGCTCAAATCTCGGGAGACTTTTTCTAGCATGTGAGTGGGCCCACGCGACCAACCTCAGAAACTTTCAAGTCGATTTGTGATCGATACGAAGTCATTTCGTATCGATCAAGATGATGTCCAATTGAGCTGAAATTTGGTGGAGACGTTCCTCATCATGTATGCAAGCTCCAGTGAAAATTTCATGGCATTTGGATCAGTAGATCTCGAGTTATCGTGGATACGAAATGACGTTCTTCGTGTGGCTGTTTGGTTCGAATCCATCTCTTCAAATCGATGGTGGCACGCGCCTTTGTGATGACGTAGAGCGCAAACTTCGACTCGATTCGGTCTCCACTCCGAGTTGACCGCGTCGACTCCATATATCTCGGCGCGTTTGCATCGATGGATGACACATCACCAAGGCTAGTTGACTCGATGGATTCGAATGATGTCTTATTCATGGATACGAACTGCAACTGTTGGTGGATACGAATCATTGATGGACACGAAGCAGGGTAACCTGATGGATACGAAGTGCTTTGACCAGATGGATTCGAAGGGATGCTTCCATGATGGATACGAAGAGGACATTGGCCGATCGTTACGAAGTGCATCTTCTGCTGATGGGTACGAAGTCCATCGATACGAACTCGATGGATTCGAACACGGCCGATCCTGATCGATACGAACTCATGGGGGTTGATCGATACGAAGTAGGTCACCTTCCGATGGATGCGAAGTGGGCCTTCTGCCAATGGGTTCGAATGAGACCGATTCGAACCGAGGTACTTCGATGGATTCGAACTTGATCGATACGAACCAAGGTATTTCGATGGGTTCGAAGTTGATCGATACGAAAGTGATCGATTCGAACCAGGGTTCGATGATGGATACGAAAACACCCATAGTGATGGATACGAAATCTGGGCTTTTGCCTTCAAATTGAATCGATCATAACTTGAGCGTATGAACTCGGATTGACTTGAAATTTGAGATGTTGACTTCTATGGCTTTGCTTGTCATGTCCTATCAATTGTAGCTCAATCTGGACTCGGATAAAATTCAGCATATCCATAGTGAAGCAAAGTATGACCAATCTCTCAGACGAACTGTCCTTTTTTCTCGATCAATCTTTTGGTATCACGGCTTTGCCAAAAAGCGAGATAACATCATTAATCATAATCAGTAATTAACAACTTGTAATTACTTATCTTAATTAATTAACTTCTTAATTAATTATATTAACCTTTGATTAATTAAGCTAAATAATTAATCTTTAATTACTTCATTAAGTAATTATTATTAAATTGAATTAATAAATAAATACTTAATTAATTACTTTATTAATTAATTACATTTTAATTAATTACACTTAGTAATTAATCACATTCATTAATTAATTAATCACATTAATTAATTAACTAAAATTAACTAAGTAATTAACCTTTAATTACTTAACAAGTAATTATTTTTTAGTTACTTCTATTAACCAATCTTGATTACTTCCTTAATTAATTACTTAACAAGTAACTAATTCCATTATTAAATAATCCTTAATCCTTTAATTAAATAATTGCTTCATAATCAATTAACTTCAAAAAAACAATTTAATTAATCAATTTCTTAATTGATAACATTAAGTGATCATCCATTAATCACTTTAATTAATTACTCTTGTGAGTAATTACTACTAATTACTTCCATAAGTAATTACCAATCCTTAATTACATTCAATAACTAACCACTAATTACTTTATTCAGTAATTACACTTAATTAATTCATAATTAGGTGATTATTAAAAATTAAATAAACAATTAACTAATTATTTAAAATTAATTAAATAATTAAATAATTTCTTATATTTAAAAAACTCTTTTAATTAATTAAGAAAGACATTTATCTTAATTAAACTCTTTACTTATTAATAAATCATATTAATTAAGTATTCTTAAGTTCATATCCAAATAGTTTAACCTTATCTATCTTCATAAATAAATTATTTGAAATAAATCAAATTTTAATAACCTTAAAAACAAATTATTCTATTTTGATTTCAAAATTATAACAATAGCCTTATTTTGAAAATAAGGAATTTAGAAATCAAATTCTAAAATTTAAAACACTTAAATTAACTAGTTCAAACTTATTCATTTTCAATATAAATTGAAACTTAGTTTTTAACTCATTACTTTATAAATTCACTTTAAAACTTTTATTTAATACTTAAGTTCAAAACATTCCTTTTAAATTAAAATTCAAAATTTAATGAAGTTGATTACTTCCAAAAAAGAAATCATTTTAATCAAATTTAAATTTTAAAACAAATTCAATTAACACTTAAAAGGGTTGATTAAAATTTACTTTAACAGAACAAGTTTTAAAATTTGTAAATTAATTTCCCTTTTATAAAAACTGTTTTATATTAGCACCAAAAAAGTGGTATTGGGTCAAACCCGAGACGAACCCATCAAAACCCCGAGTCACTCACCCACCCACAACGCTCCGAGTCATCCCAATGAAAAATACGAGAGATTCACCGAGTACAAGTCGTCTTCCTCAACTGGAAACTCCAATGTACAAAACGTACACTGCGCACGTGCACCGTTCGTCCCGGCCGACGTCGATCGCCACGGCAATCCCTTACAACCCTAAAATCTCATGCGAACACGAATCCAATCCAGTTTGAACAATAATCAACCGAATCAAAATTCGAACCTAATGCTCGAACAACTGCAGGAAGCTCGAACTACAAACCCAACGCCACTGGTCAAAACAACCACCGGAAACTTCAACAATCACTCCTAAGCATTGCCGCAGCCTCCTCGCCACCATCCCCCATACGCGAACAATTCCAGTCATGTATTCAAATCGCAAAGATCGAAACAGTACAGCCGAACAAAAACAGTTTAAAACCCTAGTTAAGTCGAATTCATACAATTCACTTTATGGAAAAATTAAATTGTATTTTTTCCATAATCCTTGATTCATAAACAAGCTTTGATCCAAATTTCAAACCAAATTAATGAGTATAACATCTGCAGTTCATAAAAAACCCCAAACATTCAAACCTAAATTTTGAATTAATTACTAAACTAAAAATTACAAATTTCATATCTAAATTCATGATTTTACATCAAGATCACATGCATGTAATTAAATTTAGAATTTAAGATAGTTGGTTTTTTCATGAATCAAGAAATTTACTGTCATTTCTGATTTTAACTTATTTATTGAAATAAAAATACTGAAATGATTTTAAACATTATTATGATCCATTAACAACAATTTTTATTAAATTATCAAAACTAAACATTGATTTGTTTTAGGAGATTTGAATTTTTTTTTATAAAAAAATTGAATCTAGACCAGGAAGAACAGATAACATAGTAGCCATCTATACACAGACCAATACATATGCAACTCTATCAATCCAAAAGTATAAATACTACAGAATTTTCATGCAATATCAAGATTAATTCACAAATTTAACACATGCATTTAAGTTAAACAAATATTTATCTGTTTTTAAAAACATTTACTCACCTTTTTCCTTTATGCAGAGCAGTTATGTGAATTTCTAGGCTTCCAATTGATGTTGAACTGCAAGTTACTTGCTGTTGAAAATTGCAGTTTGAATTTGATATGAAGTTACAGATTTTAATTCTCAGGTTGATCTTGAACTTGATTCTTCGAAATGCAGGTGATCAAATGTAGCAGACTTCAATTTGCAGGTTTGATTTAGAACTTTGAAATGCAGTTTTGGTTGCAGATTTCCTTGATGTTGTAAGCTTGAGGTTTGCAGATTTTTAATTTACTTCAAATTTGTATTTTGTGTTTAAATCTTTCAGATTTGTAAGTGGTTTACTGCATTGCCATTAATTTTGAGAAGAAGAAAGAAAGTTTTGAAAAAAATGAAAAAGGAGAAACAATTTCCTTTTATGTTTTAAATTTGCAAACAAATGAAAGATGAATACCACATGTTCATAAATCTTACATTTATCACTTTACTTGATTTAATTACTTACAAGTGTTATTTAGAGGTGTCTATATGGTTACATTTGTACTTAAGCATTTTAAATTAATTTTTACTTAATTTAAATGTAAATATAACTTACTCAACATACTAAATAAATAAAATTTACATATATCTTTCTCAAGTGTTTTTAATAAACTTTTATTTAATTTAAATGTAAATATAGTCCTACTTATTTAGGTTACTTTATAAATAAATTCTTATATATGTGAATATAAATTTACTTTTAAAAGAAAATGTTCTAAAACTAATTAAAATATAAATAATTTGTTATACATAGATTTAAAAATCTAAAACATTTATAGATACATTTATAACTATTTTAAATTTAAACACTTTTAAAGAAAACAAACAAAATGTTTAAATCTTTTTAAACTATCGTATTTTAAATAAATAACAATCTCATATTTTAAAAACAAACAATTATCTTATAATTGAAAATAATTTAACAAATCTAAATTAACTTTTGAAAATATAAATTAGAGAAAGCTTTAAATTACAATTATAAATTATCAATTGATTAAAATTAAATTTCAAAAAAAAAATCCAAATTATAACATATATATATATATTACAATTTGAAAATTCAATCTTTATTTAAAACAAAAGATATTCTATTCACAACATATATCAAATATATATATTATAAACAGAATAAAATTTCATTTGCTTTGACAAATAATTCATATCTTTTGTATATATTGTTAAAAAGATATTGATCACAATCATCAGATTAAATATTTATTAACCTTTAAAAGATTAAATTTACCAATTTAAATTGAAATTATAAAGAAAATTATCAAACCAATTAAATTATTAATGTAGATTATTAAATTGATGTTACCGTAAATTTTGGGTCGTTACAATCCTCCCCCTTAAAAGAATTTCGCCCCCGAAATTTAAAAGCAAAGGTAATTTAATAATCCAGTAAAGATTTCAATTTCAAACAGCAAAGCATTCCTAACAACCAGTTACTAACAACTAAAGAAATCAATCAAACAAACAAACCTAACTAATTATTCTGACATAAATCAGAATAAATCTCTAATACTATCTAGAGTTTCCCAAGTATAAATCACCGGGAGACTCGCTCTACAGAAGCTAAACAAACTACACCACTAAAATCCAGAGCTCAACTCATCTCTAGATCCATCAATCTGAACAGAACATCAGACTATACCCAAGTCTAGCACAACTTCCAAATCCAACTGGACTGCAGATTCAACAACCAATCGATGAATCATGCACGTACTCCCTCAGAGATACGTGAAATACAATGAATTCCAGCTATCCAAACTAGCAATCCAACCTTATCCTATCAAAAACACAGATAAGAAATCTCAAATGCCGCCGCACTAGCCATCCAAATGATGCTCTCTTAACTAGAGAAATCTTAACAACAACGAAGTCTCCAACTTCGAATTCCAAACTCCTTATCTTATATCTGCATAACTCAACAGACAATCCTGGACTGCCAATCTCTTCCTGATCAGCTCAATCTATGCTGATACTTCCAGAAACAACTAGATCAAAGCAAACAATTCCTAGATTCTATTCAACAGAAAATTCTTCCAAAATCCATCGAAATCCAGAACACAAGCTCTACTTCCAAGCAATAGCAAACAGAACTTGCTTCTTTTCTTCCACAGCTGCTACCTTGCTTCCGCTGCACATCTCTGATTCTGAAATAGATGAGAATACTGTTGATGAACACGAGTACAAACTTATCCAATATATCCGAGAAACTTTGTTCATCAAATCCATAAAAATCTGAGTGACTCATCTGACTCGGTCACACAACCTTACTACAGAATCCAATTCAAAAACAAGATCTGACCAAATCCAAATTCCAAAAATTCTGAGTTGCTACACCAACTCTTCCTACTAGGCTGACAACCAAAATCACTTCCGGAACCAAAACAATATGGAACTCAACTCCAGATGCAGACAAACTTCTGACTACCTCAGTAGTTCCTACTTCCACATGAGAATCCTCAGTCTCTAACCAAAGATTGCCCAGATATATTCCCAAACTAATCGCAAGTCACCTTTGCGATCCAACCTAATTCGGATTCCAAAGAAACCATCCTCTCTTTACTAATTTAACAGCTTTAAGCTTCTCCAAACAAGGTTAACCCTCAAGAAAACTTCACCAATTGCCCGTACTACTCAAAGATGAACCACAAGATTTCTGAACCATCGGAGAAACAACCACACTGCTGCTTCCAAACTCTACCTCGATGATACTGCGAAGCCAAAAGACCTTCTCGTTAGCACACCGAACACTTCGAATTGCATTGCTACCACAGCTAACCGAAGACTTCTAATCCAAAGGCTTTTCCAAACCCAAAACCATCAACAAACCACATAACGGACCTCCGAGACAGCAGACAATCCTCTCAAGAGATTCGGGCTCCAAACCAAGCATCAAATCTCGCTCTCCTTAAGGAATGATAAATGAGACAATGCCGAAGCGAAACAACTTATAGACCTTAGTCTCATATTGCAAAACAGCCAACCTCCTTGCTACAGATCCAGATAACTTCTATACAGACGAGTCTTCCCTGTGGCAGGTAAAGACTGCTCCTCAACAACTACTAAAACTGCTTCAAGAGAAAACATCTTTTGAAAATATCCAATAGACACTGCATCTCATCACGCAGTTATCAAGGTATCATTACTTACTTCTGCACTTCCGACAGATCCAAACCCAAGAAAAATTCGCTCACCCGGGAAAAATCCATACTTACACTTCAAAGATAAACTCCGAATCTTTAAAAGATTTCCTTCGGATCTCAGAGAAATCCTTATTCCAAACTACAAATCTTACTCGAGACGGTATTAGGTCTACAGTCTCGACAAATACACTTCCAACCTCAAACATATGGACCTCTTCCATTAGTGATAGTCGTGTTACACACACAAACCACCACTCCATCTACCTCTAAAATTTATTGGAAAATCCGAACAGATAACCCAACAGATATGGTAGATATCGATATATATATATATATATATATATATATATATATATAGTTATATATAAAAATTACAAGTACGCTCTCTCAAGAAAGACACCACTCCAGAGCCTAGGTATTCACTCAACCTAATGATCTGATACCAAATGAGATGACCCGACTTCCTATCTCCAGGAAATCGCATCATCTTGAAGAAAGAAAGGGATAGAAGAAGAAAAGAAAGAGAAGAAGAAACACAACAACATCAGAGAACTCACAGCGGAACGAATGAAATATAATGTATCACATAAAATATTACGTAGTATCACATTACATCAGATTATACAACTTATACCACATATATTAGACAGTTATAAACATCTGTCTAACTAAACATCTCAAGTAATCACAAGATACAGATACAACAAACACAGCGGAACCATAATATATCTACATGTGGAAGCCTCCTGCTCCATAACTCCTCCAGAATTCGTCAAGCAAACCTGAATCACTTGACTGCTCATATATAATATGAGTACCCAAGAGTTTAATAAAACAGAAAATAAACACTTGGGTCAGATAGGGGTCTGGTGTGAGTAAACGGGTTAAAATTGCTTAGCTTTAGAAAAACCTTTAAAAAGAAAAGGTATCACGTAAGACTTCCCACACATAAACATAAAAAAGTTTTTACCTTACGCTAACCAAAACATTTGATAGGAAATCCAATGATATTATAATAGTGTCTAGGGTTTTCAAGTAAATAAGAAATAGCCGAAATTGTTACATTATTAAATTCCAGCTACTAGCCACAAAAGTGGGTAATACAATCAAAACCGTAGGGTCTCGTAGGAAGAATGGGTTTCCATCAATGACAGGGCTACTGGGGTACCGCCCGTCACAGTACGTGGCCTAGATCAACGTACCGAGGAGTATGGCCGCTCCCCTGCAACACAAGGCGGGGACCATTCCTTACTGAATAGTCCCAAACAAGACAACCCCGCAGTTGGCGCGCGATTCCAACTTCCCATGCAGCCGAATAAAAAGGGACTTCTAGACAGGGGAAAATCTTGCTCTCAAATGGGAGCTACCCACGAAGCCTTGCTGCACCTCCCCTGTTTTAGACATTCCCGGTTGATGAGACTTGAGGCTACGATTACCTTTATAGAACACATCTATCTTAGAATGCTCATCGTCCACCTGACGATGTTCTGAAAGCATTCAATCCATACAAATTCATTCCGGGTTCGAACGAAACCGAAGGCACTATCTCTTTGCACTCATTTTGGAATCACCCTCAGAGTCAACGACTACAGCCCTTGCGCTCTGAATCACCATCTCGAATCTATAAGTACTATTCCGTCAACTCATTATGGAATTACCCATAGAGTCATCTGACGTATAGTCCTTACACCTCGAGTCTTCACTTGCTCCACTTGGATTCACGACCTAACGTTTAATTGGAATCGATGTGGTTTTCGGATCCCAAATATGGATACGCGATCCCAGTCTCACCGAAACCAAACGCCATTTTAATGTCCAAATTATACTTAAGGGTTTAAACAATTAAACTTATATTCAGGATGATATAACAGATAGATGAATAACATTATCACAACAGATAATTCATATCAAACATTCATCTCACAAAGCAACATATCGCATATCATATATATCCAGATCATCCAGTATCAACCCATCAATCACCCAATATCAATCACTCAATATTGATCATCCAATATCAATCAATCAACCAATATTAATCAATCATCCGAAACAAAATTGATTTACTCATAATCAATTGGATTATCCTAAATCCTTCCTCATTTATTTATTTCAAATAAATTAATCATCTCTAATGATCTTCCCAAATTAATCTTCCTTGATTAATTATACTTAATTACATTTAAGTAATTATCCTTAACCATATGAAGTAATTAACCTTTAATTGCTATCATTAATTACAATAATTAATGATCATTGATTTACTTCCATTAATTAACTATAATTAATTGCATTAAACCTCAATTGATTACAATTAATTAATCACACTTAAATTAATTACTTATACAAATCAGCTTTGATTAATATCATTAATTACATTAATTAATGATCCTCATTAATTAATAATTCTCTTTAATTAAATAATTAGCTTGTAATTGATCAACTCACTAATCATAATCAGTAATTAACAATTTGTAATTACTTATCTTAATTAATTAACTTCTTAATTCGTTATATTAGCCTTTGATTAATTAATCTAAGTAATTAATCTTTAATTACTTCATTAAGTAATTATTATTAAATTGAATTAATAAATAAATCCTTAATTAATTACTTTATTAATTAATTATATTTTAATTAATTACACTTAGTAATTAATCACATTAATTAATTAACTAAAATTAACTAAGTAATTAACCTTTAATTACTTAAAAAGTAATTATTTTTTAATTACTTCTATTAACCAATCTTGATTACTTCCTTAATTGATTACTTAACATGTAACTAATTCCATTATTAAATAATCCTTAATCCTTTAATTAATTAATTGCTTCATAATTAATTAACTTCAAAAAAACAATTTAATTAATATATTTCTTAATTGATATTACTTCAATTAATTACTCTTGTGAGTAATTACCACTAATTACTTCCATAAGTAATTACCAATTCTTAATTACATTCAATAACTAACCATTAATTACTTTATTCAGTAATTACACTTAATTAATTCATAATTAAGTGATTATTAAAAATTAAATAAACAATCAACTAATTATTTAAAATTAATTAAATAATTAATAATTAATTTCTTATATTTAAAAAAACTCTTTTAATTAATTAAGAAAAACATTTATCTTAATTAAACTCTTTACTTATTAATAAATCATATTAATTAAGTATTCTTAAGTTCATATCCAAATAATTTAACCTTATCTATCTTCATAAATAAATTATTTGAAATAAATCAAATTTTAATAACCTTAAAAACAAATTATTCTATTTTGACTTCAAAATTATAACAATTACCTATTTTGAAAATAAGGAATTTAGAAATCAAATTCTAAAATTTAAAACGCTTAAATTATCTAGTTCAAACTTATTCATTTTCAATATAAATTGAAACTTAGTTTTTAAATCATTACTTTATAAATTCACTTTAAAAATTTTATTTAATACTTAAGTTCGAAACATTCCTTTTAAATTAAAATTCAAAATTTAATGAAGTTGATTACTTCCAAAAAATAAATCATGTTAATCAAATTTAAATTTTAAAACAAATTCAATTAGTACTTAAAAGGGTTGATTAACATTTACTTTAAGAGAACAAGTTTTAAAATTTGTAAATTAATTTCCCTTTTATAAAAACTGTTTTATATTAGCACCAGAATAGTGGTATCGGGTCAAACACGAGAGGAATCCATCAAACCTCGAGTCACTCACTCACCCACAACGCTCCGAGTCATCCCCATGAAAAACACGAGAGATTCACCGAGTACAACTCGTCTTCGTCAATCTGGAAACTCCAGTGTACAAAACGTACACTGTGCACGTGCACCGTTCATCCCGGCCGACATCGATCGCCACGGCAATCCCTTACAACCCCAAAATCTCGTGCGAACACGAATCCAACCCAGTTCGAACAATAATCAACCGAATCAAAATTCGAACCTAATGCTCGAACAACTACAGGAAGATCGAACTACAAACCCAACGCCACTGGCCAAAACAAGAACCGGAAAGTTCAACAATCACTCCTAAGAATTGCCGCAACCTCCTCGCCACCATCCCCCATACGCGAACAATTCCGGTCATGTATTCAAATCGCAAAGATCGAAACTGTATAGCCGAACAAAAATAGTCTAAAACCCTAGTTAAGTCGAATTCACACAATTCACTTTATGGAAAAATTAAATTGTATTTTTTCCATAATCCTTGATTCATAAACAAGCTTTGATCCAAATTTCAAACCAAATTAATGAGTATGACATCTGCAGTTCATAAAAAAAACCCAAACATTCAAACCCAAATTTTGAATTAATTACTAAACTAAAAATTTCAAATTTCATATCTAAATTCATGATTTTACATCAATATCACATGCATGTAATTAAATTTAGAAATTAAGGTAGTTGGTTTTTTTTCATGAATCAAGAAATTTACTGTCATTTCTGATTTTAACTTATTTATTGAAATAAAAATACTGAAATGATTTTAAACATTATTATGATCCATTAACAACAATTTTTATTAAATTATCAAAACCAAACATTGATTTGTTTTAGGAGATTTGAAATTTTTTTTATAAAAAAAATTGAATCTAGACCAGGAAGAACAGATAACATAGTAGCCATCTATACATAGACCAATACATATGCAATTCTATCAATCCAAAAGTATAAATACTACAGAATTTTCATGCAATATCAAGATTAATTCACAAATTTAACACATGCATTTAAGTTAAACAAATATTTATCTGTTTTTAAAAACATTTACTCACCTTTTTCCTTTATGCAGAGCAGTTATGTGAATTTCTAGGCTTCCAATTGATGTTGAACTGCAAGTTACTTGCTGTTGAAAATTGCAATTTGAATTTGATATGAAGTTACAGATTTTAATTTTCAGGTTGTTCTTGAACTTGATTCTTTGAAATGCAGGTGATCAAATGTTGCAGACTTCAATTTGCAGGTTTGATTTAGAACTTTGAAATGCAGTTTTGGTTGCAGATTTCCTTAATGTTGTAAGCTTGAGGTTTGTAGATTTTTAATTTACTTCAAATTTGGATTTTGTGTTTAAATCTTTCAGATTTGTAAGTGGTTTACTGAATTGCCATTAATTTTGAGAAGAAGAAAGGAAGTTTTGAAAAAAATGAAAAAGGTGAAACAATTTTCTTTTATGTTTTAAATTTTCAAACAAATGAAAGATGAATGCCACATGTTCATAAATCTTACATTTGTCACTTTACTTGATTTAATTACTTACAAGTGTTATTTAGAGGTGTCTATATGGTTACATTTATACTTAAGCATTTTAAATTAATTTTTACTTAATTTAAATGTAAATATAACTTACTCAACATACTAAATAAAAAAAATTACATATGTCTTTCTCAAGTGTTTTTAATAAACTTTTATTTAATTTAAATGTAAATATAGTCCTACTTATTTAGTTTACTTTATAAATAAATTCGTATATATGTGAATAAAAATTTATTTTTAAAAGAAAATGTTCTAAAACTAATTAAAATATAAATAATTTCTTATAAATAGATTTAAAAATCTAAAACATTTATAGATACACTGATAACTATTTTAAATTTAAACACTTTTAAAGAAAACAAACAAAATGTTTAAATCTTTTTAAACTATCATATTTTAAATAAATAACAATCTCATATTTTAAAAACAAACAATTATCTTATAATTGAAAACAATTTAACAAATCTAAATTAACTTTTGAAAATATAAATTAAACAAAGCTTTAAATTACAATTATCAATTGATTAAAATTAAATTTCAAAACAAATCCAAATTATAATATATATATATATAATACAATTTGAAAATTCAATCTTTATTTAAAACAAAAGATATTCTATTCACAATATATATCAAATATATATATTATAAACAGAATAAAATTTCATTTGCTTTGAAAACACTTTTTCACAGAAAATTAAAAATTTATCTACTGTGAAAGAATTTTTAGATGAAATTGAATGATTTGGAGTTTATTACCTTTGATTTATCACTAGATTGCAAAAAGAGTTTAATTTGGTGAGTATTAATGAAAAAATTTGGCTTGGTTTTGCAATTTGAGAAAATTTTTACTGGCCTTTGTTTTTTAGGTCGGTGAGGAAGAAGAAATGATAGCCTGTACAAATAAATGTACAATAACTCCTTTTATTCATTTCTCAAACAGGTTAAAGGTTAATGGGCCGATTGGGTTTAAAAATTAAAAGAAATAAATGGCCTAATCTTCATTGATCAACACTTAATATATGTGCATAGATCACGTATATACAAACAAAATGCCTTTTCTCCATATTTACACATAGGAAAAATATGAAAACTTATATACATAGAAAATAAAAAAAATCTATCATATAAAAAGATTAATTTATATTTTAAAACACTTTTTATTATTAAATTCCTTAATTTAACAAAAATGCACCATTTACTCAAATAAATGAATAAAACATTGTTTTTAACTTCTAAAATTCTACAAAAATGCTTTTCTTGGTTAGAAAATATTTCAAACCATTTTCAAACTTAATTAACAGCCAAAACATATTTTTAAACCAATTTCTACCTTTTTCATAAATGAACCACCCTTAAAAATCAATTACTTCTTTTAAAATTTATTAAAAGAAGCAAATATGCAATAATTAATATAATTATTGCATTTTCTATAGAATAAAATCATTTTATTTATTTAAAGCCCATATTCCATTTATTATCACTCCAAACAAAATAAAATAAAGTTCTAAGACTTATTTTCACAATTTAACTCCAATTTTGTTGTTTATTCCAAATAAGCAATTTAATTTCTCCAATTTTAATTTAATTTAAAATATTAAATTATAATTACCATTGTAATTTAATATTCATGGATAATATCCAAAACAGGGTTTTTACACTTTGCTTTTGGATTTTGAAAGAACGGGATGTTTCTTTTTTTTCTTACTTTGTTTACAGGGTTTTAAAACCTGATACTTACACATCTCTATATATGTACATGTTTATACAAAATGTAATGATGTATATGTACAATATTTTAGAGCTCAAAAATGATTTTTGGCTGTTGTAAAAGATTTTTGATGCCTTGAAATGGAGTTTTGGTGACTTTGATATGAGGTTTAGGTGGCTGCTGAGTTGATATAAACTTCAGCTTGCATTTTTCTTTTATTTGACCAGATATGTATATATTCCTTTTCCATTTTGACTTGTAAATTTTTGTTGTTATCTCCTCACTTTCCATTTGATTCTAAAAGCATGCTTTCACTATATTTTCTAGAATAAAGTAATAATGAAATAAAAGTATTTTTAAGTCTTTATATCCATATATCTTTTTATATTTGGAAATGCATACTCAAAGAAATAAAAGTTTTGCTAAGGAATGAGAATAACATTTTTGTTTAAAACACATTTTATAAAAGATACTCTTTTAAAAATGGTTTAACGATTTTATTTAAATTTTTATCATTACCATCATAAATTGTTTTTCTTATGTAATTACTTTCTTTTCACTTTCCATTTCAAAATGGACTTGCTTTGGTTTGTTACTTTGCAATAATTAATATCACCATACATATGTATATAAGAAAATAGAAAATTTAAAACTCTCTTCCATTTATACAATCTTATTTTCCATAAGCTATATTCATTTCTATTTACCCATATACATTGAGACGACCCACCTCCTCGATACTCAAAAATCAACACTAATACATCCTCGGTATTCATGTGCCATAGATCTAAGTACCGGAGAGGCAGATTTTCATGGGGTAAAGAAAAAAATAAAGATAGAAGACAAGACAATAATAGAATCTCACATCGTATTCAACTCATAATCATACATGTCATAACTTCAAATTTCTCCATCTGAATTGATATAAACCCAGCTAGGATAGTTATAATTGCGTATCCTTGCATATGCTAGTAACTACATAATACGTAACACAGCGGAATAAATAGGTGGCTTCTACAAAAGATCCAAAATGCTCCAGGCTTCATGCTCCATTCCAAAATGCTCCAAGCTTTCCTAACTACATGGCTGACCAAAAAAAATAGGGCACTCAGAGTTTAAAGTGAAAAGAAAATAATCTCTGGGTCGGTTATGGGATTGGTGTGAGAATTCAAAATACAATGTTTGAAAACAAAAAGGTATCTCATATGACCACGCCACACATAAACACGAAATAGGTTTTTATCTTATGATAACCAAAATCCTTTCTTACGAAAAATTAATGGATATTAGTTTTAATAATATTCTTTGAAAACCTTTACAAATGAACTTATTAATCTTAGCCGAAATTGTTGCCATTATTAAATTCTGGATACTAGGCTCTATAAAAAAATCTGAAGGTACTTATGGAAAATGGATTCCATACAAATGACAAGGTAAGGGACTACCTTTCGACAGTACACATTTAGAGGGATGCACCTAAGGTACAAATTTGGGTGCCTAAACCAACACAAGGTTGGCCTACCCCTCATGCTGGATAGTACCGAACATGTCATCACCCGATCGTTACCAACCTTTAACGGGATCCCGAGTCATACATTCATGTTATACTTGAAATGTGTAGAGTAATCTAGAAGGATGATGACCTATCCTAATTTGGAGCGAACCACTTAGCCTTGCTGCTTCTACCAAGTTTTTGTCATTTTCGGGTGATGAGGCCTGAGGTAAACGATTACCTTTTCACATAACACATTTTCTTTCACTTTGAATGCCACTTTGTCATTCCACACATGACTGATTTCTACAAATGTATAACTTCTTGAACTCGTATGTTTCAGGAAAGGGTGTTAAGCTAAGAGAAGGTGTCTTCGCCGCCATCGATTGATATACTTTTACAGAGATTACTCATTGTGATTTGGAATGCAAGGTCAGACATTCATCCATACAATTTCATTCTGATACTGAACGAAACCAAAGGTACTTTTCTCGGCCATTACTATGCGAGAATCATTTGTGATTCTGAGAATTTTGAAAACAAAGAGACCACTGCTACAAAAAGTAAATAGGGATTTTATGCCCAATTAATCAACAAGTAGCCCCTCATTATTATTCGTCTTAATATATCCATCTTCAAACATCTTCAATCTTCGAACACATAAATTGGTTTGAAGTGGTTTTCGTATGGGAATAACCCAAATCCGACCCCGGTTCCTTCGAAATCCAATCATCGATAAAAATGATGTAATTAGATGATTGTTTTTCGATTCATTCATTTTTCTTTACCAAAATATCTTTGAGTGCTATATATTTTCAAAATATCTTTTAAAATACTTTACTATTTACTTAACAATGCTTACGAAGTATATGGGAAAGAATTGTTAAGTTTCAACCTTTATTTCAAAAGAAATAGAAAAGCGTTGCGAAAAAAATGTTGCAAATAATGTTTTAAAAACTATATTCTTCAAAACGGCTTTTATATCATTTAGAAATCCATCTTTTCAACTTAAGTCACTTTTAAAATATTTTAAAAGGTTTTTAGAATTTATTTCATATTTTTAAAACATCTGAAATATTAATTTTAAACTGTGGTCATTTTACTGCAAAAGCGCGATTTTTCTAAAAAATTATTTCAGACATATTTTAAAATCTACTTAATGAAATCTTGATTTTATTTCTTCGTTTGAAAGATATGGATATAATAGTCCATAAAATTCTTTTCTCAAAGAACTTCGATCTAAATTCCACTTCGTATTGTTATTTAAATTTTTCGACGTGAAATCGCGAATTACCATTGTGCGACACGTCTAGTTTTGACTTATTTATTTTGGAAAGTGTTATCCATGGGAATCAATGTCGCATATATCATGACTTGTTTCAATATTTACATGCTATAAACAACACATGAAAATCAATATCATAACCAAACATCCAAACAAACATATCACAACACATAATCAAATATATATATAAATATAAATCAGGAGGTCTCATACCTGTCTCATGACTGATCCGGAGTTTATTTTCTTTTCCCTTTAAACTCTGGGTGCCCTATTTTTTTTGGGCAGCCAAGTAGATATGAAAGCTTTGAGCATTTTGGAATGAAGCATGGAGCCTGGAGCATTTTAGATCTTTTGTAGAAGCCACTTATTTATTACGCTTGTTATGTATGATGTAGTTACCTGCATATGTAAGGATAGGCAGTTATAACTAGCCCATATGGGTTTGTATTAACTATAATGGAGAAATTTGAACTTATGACATGTGTGATTATGAGTTGAATACGATGTGTGATCCTATTATTGTCTTGTCTTCTATCTTTATTTTTTTCTTTACCCCATGATAGTTTGCCTTTCTGGTACTTAGAGTTATGGCACATGAATACCGAGGATGTATTAGTGTTGATTTCTGAGTATCGAGGAGGTGGGTCATCTCATTTGGTATCAGAGCAGGCAAAAGAGTTACGTTGATAGGAGGCGTGGAGATTTGGAATTCTCGGTTGGAGATTTTATACTTTTGAAAGTATCTCCAATGAAAGGAGTTGTATGATTTGGTCGAACTGGAAAGTTAACACTACAATATATTGAACCTTTTCTCATTCTCAAGCGGAACGACCCACTAGCCTATCGAGTATAACTGCCAGAAAGATTGTTAGGTGTGCATAATGTTTTTCCCGTATCTCAATTACGGAAGTAGAAGGGTAGCGAGATGGCTGAAAAGCCTACCAGGGCGGGTCCCAAAAAACCCATTCATTACATACATATATTCTTCTTTCCATCAATATTTATTATGAATTTGTTTTTAATTTACATATAAATTTTTTTGTTATGAATATATGTAAGAAATTCCAAATTAGATCAATTTTCTATTTTATAAACAAAATCTGGAAAATTCAAAATCTTATCTTGATTTAAAGTTATTTATTATTACGAATTGTCATTTAACAAGGGTTTTATTTTGATTAAAAGACTGTATTATTGAATATTAAAATAAAATTTCATAACTCAAGATGATAAAAATATCAGGTCGTTACATGTAACTTGTACATTACACAAGGTGTTATTGTAAAATATAGAATATTCACTTTTTATATTAAATGAGAACGTTGTAATGCAACATATGATAAATTCGATGAAACAGATGAATTATGTATTGAACTTATTATTATTGTTTATGTATAATTTATGTTATGTAGCTTATGTACATTTATATTTGGATAATATAATATTTTTTCATTTTTGTTGACATGATATGGTATACATGTTGAAAATGACATATTTTAATGATTTTTTACAAGAGTTAACAAATAATTTTTGAAGGAATTTGCTTAAATAGCTTAAACTTAAAATTATTTTGTAATTAGTTTACATTGTTTATCTAAATTCATTTAAATATTTTAATTGAATTCGTTTAAATAGTCTAAAATTTTGATTTTAACATATATATACACACGTCAATATAAATTATTATAATGTAATTGATGAATTATTTATAAATAACTGTAAAATGCTTGAAATATCGATACCGAATGTAAAATGATGGAAGAGAATTAGTAGAATAAGTGAAAGTGATTAATTAAAGGGATTTGAAAATAAAATATAAAGCGAGAATTAACATGAAGAGAGAAAACTTTTATAATCAATAAAAAAAGCACCTACAATTAAGGAGAAGACACAATTAAGAAGGATTCTAGGTGTTTTCCTTCTTTTCCTTAACTCTCTATCTATTTTATTTTCAACTCTTTAATTTATCACTTTACCATATTTTATTTTCAACTCTTTAATTCATCACTTTACCATTATTCTGCTGATTCTCTCCCATCAATTTACATTGTAGTACGGTCAGTTAAAATTTTATGTAGTATTTACCGGTAAACCATCAATTACCTTCTAATATTTTATATCAAATCCATATATTTAGGTTAATACATAATCTAAAATTTAAACTATTTAAATAAATTCAATTAACTAATATTTGTTTATATTTCTTACAAAAACTAAAGAATAACAATTTTGATTTATGTACCACTATTGTCCCATTCAAAATGGTAAAATTAATTTTTTTTATTCAACTATAATATATAAACCACATAAAACAATAGTAAAAAATTTAATTTTTCATTCATTTATCTTAATAAATTTATCATACATTGTATTATAAAATTCTTCTTTTAACTTTAAATACATACATTTAAAATTACCACAATTAGTTAAAAATCGACCTCGCTTTTCTTCTAATATTTTACATTTCAATCTACATATTTAAATTAAGTATGCAATCATAAATCTAGACTAACTTGATAAATCAATTAACTAATGTTCCTTAATTCGTTAACTGAATTCTGAAAATTTCAATATATACACTATATTTATATTAACAAAAATGATAAAATTGTTTATTTATTATGTAAAGATACATGTCGCATGACGCAATAAATATACATAAACAATAATAATAAACTTTAGTTTCGGGAATTTGGATGACAAATCTCTATTAATAGTTAAAATGGATATAAAGTCCCTGCTTATAACTTTCTGTAAATTAAGTCTCCGCTCTATTATCTTCAACTTTGTCATTTGTTATTCTCACTCTTGTTTTAGTCGATTTAATTTGAATTTTTAAAATGCAATAACTTTTACAAAAATATTGAATTAACAAACCATTTCCACTACTGAATTAAATTTTTTATTATTTTTCTAATGATGTGTATTATATATATAAAAATTAAAATTTTAAAATGCAGCAAAATAGATGTATTTCAAAATTGGTTCAAAATACAAGAAAAATTGCATAACTCATGTGCAGTTAATTATTACATTACTTAAAACTACATTTTTCAAATGAAGTAAAATATTTTTTAAAAATTGATTCTAAATTTAAAAATTTAACTACATAACAATATGTAGTTGATTACTACATCTTTGAATGCACTTTTAAGGCTTTAAATTTGCTAAAATATTCTTGAGACTATATTCAACAACTCAAAACTATGTCTTTCAAACATAATGAAATAGATCTATTTTAAAAACGACCTACGCAGTATTTGTTCATCTATCTCATTCTGGACTGCAAGAGTCTTGTCGAAAGTGGCTACCACGATTCCGACTCCTACTCCATTGTCATTGGTGGATCCGTCGATGAACAATCCATTTGTACTGAAACTTTGAAAACTTGATATAATAGAAATTAACTACACAACAACCATGTAATTAATTACTAAACGGGGATTTTCACTCAAATGGCTTCTTTGTGTAGGGTAATAAGTTTTAAGGACAACACTTCTAAAAATTAGGTATAAGGATAACTTATAGGAAAAAGATAGTTGAAGTTATCATTTTCAGTTATACAAAAATAATGATAATTGAATTTACCATTTCCTATATAACTTTAAAGATAAACGAATTCATCATTTTTCTATAATTATTCTTAAAACTAATTATTCAAAAGTATTGTTTTTAAAACTAATTACCCGGAAATGAGAAGTCCTTCAACCTAATTTCCACTTACTAAAATTTTAAAATGTATTTTTAAGTCCTAAAAATACTCAGAGTAATTGCTAAAACAATAATAAACTACTTAATATTGTGTCTTTCAACTTTAGTAAAATAGATCTATTTTAAATCTGCATCAAATTATTAAAATAAATTAACTACATAATAGTCGTATAGTTAATTATTATGCAATGCTTAAACTACAATAAAAATGTAAAACTACCAAAAAATAATATTATACAACATCATAAATATAAGTTTACTCTATATTAAATATTAAATTTTTTCGACCACTTATGGTTATGAAGTTAATTATTTCAACGTTTAAAGCATTTCTAAATTTTAAAATTAGTAAGATCCAGCTATATAATATTGCATTGTTAAGATGCTATTATGTGATATTGCATTGGGGTTTTGGACCAAAGGTCCCTATATTCAAAGCATATGCACAAAAATTCCCTACTCATAAACTCACGTAAATTTGGTCTCTGTTTTGTTATTTTTTACCAAATTGTCCCCTCGTAAAAAATTGGTCCAACATTAAAATCAGAGGCAAAAGCAGCATAAATTAACCAAAAACTAAAAATATGGACATATTTTTCATAACTTTTTCGGAAGGGACATTTCTTCCATCATCTTTCAATTGTGGGGACTTGGCAGCTATTCCTTGTATTTGCATAACTATATCTTTTTAAAACATTTGAATTTGCACTAAACATAACATGGTTTTATCTACATCACCATGATGCAGTTAAAAGTCATATTGCTATGATGCAGCTAACGTTAATATGATGTTATGTAACAACATTTTATTAATGTAGTTAAACAAGCATTAATATAACATAATTCTAACTACATCACCATGATGCAGTTAGAAATTGCACTGTAATAATGCAATGCATAATTCTATTTTTGGCGTTTCTAGATATAACTATATTTCTTAATGTAGTTAAAACTGCATTCCTTACCGCGGTTAAAACTGCATTTCCTTATTGCAGTTAAAACTGCATTTCCTTAATGCAGTTAAAAAGAAATAACTTAATTAGTCTATAGTAAGTTTTAGTTATAATCGCATTTCCATAATGTAGTTAAAACAACATTACTTTAATGTAGTTAAAACTGTATTTCCTTAATAGAAAAAATAACTTATTTAGATTACTGTAAGTTTTAGTTATAACTGCATTTTTTTGATACAATTAAAATTACCATGTAAAAGTATTATTTCAAAATTTTATTTTTAGGTATTAACAATGGATATCATTAGATAGTTTATTAAATTTGTGGTTTAATGGTGAAATCAATTTTTAAATATGAATAATCCATAAAAAGTTATCATATTTTAAATGTTGAGTTTAAATGAGTAAGCGGTTGTCCGGACTGATGTTAGAGGAGTAGGGACCTAATTTATAAAAAATTATAGATGAGGATTCGCTTTATGTTTAAAACAAAAGGTAGGTCCCGTAGCTAATATTCTATTTAATTTACAATTCATTTATTTCAATAAATGTATCATACAATGTATTACAGAATTATATTATTCTTACTTTAAATACCTATGTTTTAAAACTCAGTAAACCCCACTTAGTTCCCTCTCAACATTTTACATTTAAAGTTCATGTAATAGAATTAATTACATAATCTTAAAACTGTTTAAATAAATTCAGTAAACTATTATTCGGCGATTTGTCCAATAAATAATACAAATATGAAAATTTCAATATTTTTATCTTATTCATCAACAAAAATGATAAAATTAAATTCATATAGATGTATAAATACCTTAATCACATAACTTAAACTAAATTCATAAATAATAATCATAATTTAATTATAATTCATTTATATCGATATATTTTAACTATGCATTGTAAATTTCTTATTTTAATGTCAAGTACCTACATTATAAATTTTTTATAGTTATTGAAAAAACCCTCCTCAATATCTCCTAATATTGTAAATTTAAGTCAATATTTTTATAATTAGTTATGTGTTCATGAATTCAAACAATTTGAACAAATTCAACTAACAAATATTTGTTAATTCATCTAATACATCATAAAATATGACGATTCGAATACATACATTATATTCATATCAATAAAAGTGGTAACAAAAATTTATTCAGATATAAAGATATAAAAATCACAGAACATAAATAATATGCATAAACAATAGTAACAAATTTATTTTATTACCCATTTATTTTAACATATTTCCCATGTATTTTGTATTGCAAAATTTTGTTTCTTAGCTTAAAATGCCTACATTTAACATTTCTACAATCATTTTCAAATCTTGCTCAATTCTTTCTTGATATTTTGTATTCTAATCCATAAACTTTTACTACTTATGGATCTCAAATTTGAATTATTTAAGTAATATTATTGAAAAGTTCATCTATTATTCAAATGAATCCTAAAAATATATACTACTAGGTACATGCATACATACATATTACATACATACATATGTGTGTGTGTATGTGTATCTACGTGTGTTCATATTAAAACATGATAAAATTAATTTCTCCTTTAATTTATAAAAATTTATAAATAGCATAACATAAAGTATGCACATAAACAATAATCACATAGTTAATTTCCAAATCGACTACAATCCGTATATCCTAAAAATTTACCATTACAAAATTCTTTTTTTTTTAACTTCAAGTATCTCTACATTAAAATTTCTACATTTTTTAACAAAACCATTCTCGGTTCGTTCCTATTATTTACCTTTAATTTAATATATTTGAACTAATTATGTAATTTTGAACTTAACATATTTGAAAAAAATATAGTTAAATAAATTTTTTAGTTCATTTAATAAATCATTAAAATATGCTAGTTTCAACATGTATATCATATTCATGTTAACAAAAATGATAAAATTGTTTTTATACACAAATATAAAGATATATAAGCTACCTCAACACAAATTAAATATAACTAACAACAATATTGATGTATAGTTCATTCATTTCACTGAATTATCATATGTTGCATAACGAAGTTCTAACTTTTATACTAAAATTATAATTATTATATTTCATAATATTACTATGTGCAAAGTACAGGTTTCACACTAGTATATCTTTATAGTTGAATTAATGATTTTACCACTTTTGTTAATATGAATATACATACATACAAATATATATATATATATATATATATATATATATATATATATATATTAAAATTGGCATACACTTTTAGGATTTATTTGAAGAATAGATTAACTATATATTGAGATTATTTAAATAGTTCAAATTTGATATTTTGTAAGTAGTTTACATATATGTATTCAAATATAAAATATTTGGAAAATATTAAAGGGGAGGGGTTCGTTAATAGTTGTAGAAATGTTAAATATACGATTTTGATGCTAAAACTATAATTTTGCAATGTAACATATACGTTGCTCCATTTTTTCGCAAGTCAAAGAATTGCGAGCCAAAAATCTATCCCAGCCAAATTTAAGCCAATCCGTATAATAGCAAGTAAACGTCAAATATACCACCACCCACTCTCCTAAGTCGGTCGATACAACTCAAAACAACACTAATAGCCAACCATTTTACTAAGCCTAGCTCAAAGGCTACCTACCCTTGGCCGGATTCATTCTCATCTTGCCTCTAGTCGATACCATGCAGGCCGTCTCATCGCAACGTGAAAGGAACACCTCCTACCTTTATTAGTCTTTACCCTACAAGCATAAGCTATAAGCAATAGACCGTTACTGGGTAAAAGAAGCTTCTTTATCGCTTTATTTTTATGGAAAAGTGTACTACATTAAACTGTTCATCTAACAAAGTACAACCTAGAAAAGTACACTCACTCATATGCAATGTCGCCTTGCTTTGTGCAAAGCATGCCTCTGGTATGGGACAATATTTGGCATGCATCTTTGCCACACGATCACACCACCTTTCTAAATATCCTTCGTCAGCCTAGGCGATCAAATAAATGGCCTAAAGCAATTCCCTCCCTTTAGTTGTGCAACCTCAGCCATTCAAAGACCTACTTCAGCTACAATAAATAACCCTTACTATGAAACTTTATAAAGGTTTGGAACTTCATTTTCAACATAAAAATACAAGGGCTCTTGAGTTAGTAACATTATAACCTTTAATGCTCTTATTTTCTTATTATCTCTTATAATTCCTTGTAATTGTGAGAGTTCCATATAGTATGAAATCTTCACAGTGGACGTATACAAGCTTGGCCAGACCATTATAAATCTTGTGTCATTTTACTTTAATTGCTAATTTGATCCTCATTTTTAACTTTTAAGCCTAGTGTTAGCAAGTAACTATTTCTGATACATATACATCATCATATTTCCAAGGTTATGTAAATTTTTAATTAACATTTTGGTGCTAAAAAGGAAGCCTCCGTAAAATATCTCAATCTTTCTTTTTTTCTCCGTTAAGAACCTGTTTTAATTATCGCTTTAAAATTAACAGTAATAACAAAGTTATCAACTCTAATGACCATGACACTAGAAGTAGCATCGTTTCCAATGTTGTTTGTCCAATCCTAGACTAAGTAATTACATGTGGCGAAGCGTGCTTCAAAGCTTAAAAAATTGAAACCCTTGCCCATGATGTTAATGAGCTAAGGAGAAGGTTTAATACTCAAATGACCATAAGCTTCAGTCCTCCAACCCCTTCGGTGGTTGATATAATTCCTACGAAGTCTACCATCATAGCACTTACAACATCATTAATACCAACCAAGAGAGGGTGGTGCTTGAAACACAGATTGGGGTAGCTCAAGTTCATAATATGGGTGTGCATGTTGTGTGTGAGCTAAGTGAAGCTATTTATATTACGAAGACAAAATTGGCTCTATATATAGAATAAAGGAATTGCCATTCGCCTTTTGAACAACTTCTAGTAGTTGATGGAGCCCGAGACTTGAGATTCGATCATCTGTGGTGATACTCATGCCATTGGTAGATAATAAGGGCCACCTTAGCATACTACTAGTCCCTATAGGGATATAGCCAGGCCCATATCAGAGAAAACCCGAGTCAAGCAATCATTGTTACCTTCTGTATATAGAGAGAGGAGGTCCCCCTCTTTGATCCCTTATCACTATCGTTGATCTCCATTGCATCATCATCACTGATCCCCCACTCCATAAAGACATCGACTAATTCCATCATCGGTTATAGGCCAAACACGTCTGTGGCGGGGGCGAAAGCTATTCTTTGTGTGGAAATGAGCTATCTTCGCCGACAACTCAATAGAATGCAAGCCCATAATAATGGGGTTGAAGCACTGTCTGGTGACAAGAATAGTGAGCCATTCTCTGAAGAAATTCTAGGCACCTGCATCCATAGAAGGTATGCTTTTCCATATATTAACAAATATGGTGGAAGTACTAACCCATTGAACTATATCACTACTTTCAGTTCCATCATATAGGCATATCACTTTCTAACCCTACAAAGTGTCTCTTCTTCCATCTACTCTCACAGGATTGGCCTTTCGTCGATTCCCATTCATGGTCCTAACATAATCCAAATCATGATAGCTAGTGAGTTAGGTAATGTTAGGCAGGGGTCGATCGAGAATCTTCTTTCATTTGTGAATAGTTTTAATAAGAAGTCCACCTAGGCTAGGGCTGTCGATGGAAATAGCTTAGTTGTGGGGCTTTACTCAGAGATAAGATAAAAATCGAGGATGTGGAAAATCTTCAAAAGCAGTCGTGTAATATCCTATGGGATTTAGATGTATATTTCATTAATAGGGGTAAAATGTTAATTTTACAAATGTTAAACTAAGCGATGAGAAATGTACTATTGCGCAGTGCTCATTTTTCTAGTTGGATTGGTATATTGGTTTACCCAGAATCGAGTCCGTATGAAGGAGATACGCGTATTTTTATTTATTGGTTTTGGTTGACTTAAACGGGCCTGTGTCCATTAGAATAAAGTAACATTTCAGGGAGTTATAAAACTCAAGTTATAGAAGTTTGAATTCATTTTATTCATGTACAATTTCAGTTCTAACTTCTCCTTCTTCCTCCATCTCTCTATTATCATTTTTCTCTTTCAAATCTAAACCAAACCCTAAGTATGTATGTCTATGTGTATGTGTGTGCGTGTTAAATCGACAAGCACAAGGAGGGTTATTGGAAGATACTCATTGTTGGTGGAATTAAGGAACTTCAGAGAGCATCAATTTTGGACTGCGAGGAATTAGAGAGCAATTAGGTGATTTCTAGGGCTTGTTGACATAAATAGATGAGTGGAAATCATTATTGAGTTATATGTTATTTACATAAAAACAGTATTCATTGTTTGATTGCTAATTTAGATTAGTGGATATTAAATTTGGGTAAATTATATTAGGGGATAAATACTAAAGTAATTATAGGATTAGACAATATCATTGATAATTGATTTGATATTGAATTTGTATTAGAGATGAAGATTAGAGTTACATGATGAAATTATGATGGTTTGGATGAAAATCTGAGTCTGCACTAGGAGGTCGGGTGGACGATACTAGTTCGGAAGTGAAATTATGTGATGGAGTGAGCGATCGGATTGGATATTACGTACGGATGATATGTGTACGACGTACGGATGAACTACGATTTTCTTATGAGAAATGGGTGTCAGACGTAGAGATCGCTTAAGTTTTTGTGTTGTCTACATTAGACAAGCCATTGTAGAGGTGGCAAGAAAATATGTTAGTCATGAAATATTCGATAGTCTCAGGGCCTTGTTTGATGAATGGTCACATTTCGTGAGGTACAAGCTTACAAAGAAGCTGTTCAATAGCAAAATGACCAAGGGACAGAAAGTAGATGATTACGTGCTAATGATGGAGGGCTATATCTGTAACGACCTAGTATTTTGAACCATTCAAATCGATAATCATCCGCACATGTCAGACTTGAATTGCTCAAAACAATAGATTGTTAATTTTATGTTTGGCAAAACTTAGCATATACAGTAAATAGATCAATTACAGAGTCACAGACATAGATTATTACAACAATAAGCAGCAGAATAGATAAATAGTAGTTCATAAAGCTACTACAGAAACATCAGAGTCTAAAATAATATAACAGAAAATCCCAAGTATACAGAAGTCACTAATAAAAAGCAACTGACAAGTCTAAACATAAAAAACTAGAAATAACTGAAATAACTAATAGCTGAATGGATAAAAGAAAGATCTTCAAACAAAGCTCCAAGCTCCAAAGGTGAGTCTCAAATGTTGTGACACTCAGTCTGACCCGAGCATAAGGCAAAACAAAAAATATTTGAGTCGGGATTAACATTCTTATATCAGTAAATCAACTCAAGTGAAATGTCAAGTGAAATGCAAATAACTTAAAGGATATTAGGACTCCATCCTTTAAGGATCCGTGAAACTATCTATATACATAGTACAATACGCTACAGAGATAATGTCTAAAGTAAATTAAACTATTAAAATAGCGATAAGGCGTTATTCATATCCCCCTTAACACATTTTATATAAATGTCATAGTCTATATAGTACTGTAAACTCTACCAAACCGGTGGGCTATCAAGGAGCACTCCATAGGCACGACATAAACCAAACTCGTCGAAGGCACAATAAGGTATGTGACAAGGCACACGAGGCAATGCTAGGGTAGGATTCTACCGTTTGCACTCCCGCACCGGTGGTAACGCATAGCGACTACTACTGCGCACCTCGAGACACACTCCCAAATCAAAGGTGCACCCACTCAAATCACAAAGCAATGAATGATATCGAAGAAATGTGCCTGATAGGGGAAGCGACCCCACTTGGCCTGGTATAGCTCTAGTTTTAGCCACATCAAGCTGACTTGAGGGAGTAAGGGCAGCGTTCATACCTCATATAGACGTTTGCCAAGTCATTCTACTTCATTCTGGAATCTCTGCTATGTGCACAGTTGTTAAAGTGGTTGTGAAGCCCCGCCCTGAGATCCACATTAACAAAGAGCATTATAGAGTAAAACTATTTGTTAATGCAGATAATAGGGTTGGTTAGGAGCGACCATCCGTAAGCTTTGTCTTAAACAAGTATTGAATATGTCGATTGGGTGCTCTAAATTTTTTTCCTTTACCTTTCTCAAGTGAATCGACATACTTATTAAATGTTTAACACAAAACTATGGTGGCTAATGGAACTATCAGAACAAAATATAACAACAACAAATACAACAAATCACAAAACAGCAGTCACACATATATATACATATATACAGATACATCATAGTACACTACAAAGTGATACAATAGTGGTGGTGCATGGACCACAATATATACATCAAGTCAAAAAGAATAAGTACATATCAGAGTTCACAAAATACAACTAGACTACACAAAATATGACTAGCATCAAAAGAAAGCAAGAAAATCCATAGTGGAAGCAGCAGAGCGGTAATCTACAGTAGGTGTCTAACCTGAAACAACTCGGTCTGACCCAAGTATATAAAATACACAGGTCGGTCTAGCTAAAACAAACTGATTAGTATATGATATATGGTATGGGGATAAATGATAATATTTCTTCTCAAAAGAGATGAAGCAATACCAAACATACATATCAACTACCAAAATATCATACGAGGGTTTCTCGAAAGAGGCAAGTTCAACTACAACAGTCATAAATATTCGCCTCATATCATCAGCATTAACAACAACCAATATAATGGCGTCCATCAACACCATAACTCCTAAATAGGAAATCACAAATCTCTAATAAACGCCAAAGGATGGCAACCACAAATCACAATAAGTAGGACTCGGTTAAGAGTTCAAAACTCCAAATGTAATACCATATAATGAATCTTCAAACAGCTCAAAAGGATCAATAATCTTGAAATGACGAGAACATTCGGAATTCACAAATAAATCATGAAATATCACAAAATATGCACGTGCTTATTAAAATGGACGAAGCCCATCAAGTACTGTATCACAAATAAGGCGCCAAATACGACTTGAAGGCCAAACATCCCGAAGGACAAACAACTATAAAGCCCAAATAACCCGAAGGTCAAGTATTGGCAATTAACCTAAAGGTCCAATATAAAATGTCATCAATTTCCATATAGTAACCAAATTAGTGACAATAATGTGTCATATAACACACGTTCTCACTTAACCGTTTACTATAAGGTAGTTAATTCCACTCTCGTGTACGACCCCAATCGAACAAGTTTGAAAATAACCAAAAGTTAAACGAATGTGTCACATACCACATGTTTTACTAAATCATTTAAATCTCTTCCTTATTCGCTCAAAGAGTGCAAAAATGTGTATTTTATATAGAAAATACTTTCCTTCGAGAAAACTGAATCATCTGGAAAACAAACCTTTGAAATTCTCTTTATTATAAAGAATATATATTTTTAATAGCTTTTAAAATTAATTATAAATAGTGTAAAAATATTTATTTTGTAAGCTATTTTATCATAAAAATCATTTCAAAATCATTTTAGAAAACACATGCTTGAAAACGCCAAAAATCGGCATATGAAATCATCTCAAAAACACATCAATCCGGTGTACGGATCAACCAAAATATTGGCTTATCTATTGTTAGGTTTAAGCCCTTCAAAACATTTCAAAATCTCACAAAAAATGGTTGAGAAAGTCACTGGTATAAGCTAAAGAACATAACAAAACAAAAGAAAGCAAGCTTGGAAAATACACAAGCTCAGGTTGACCTTTGTTTTTCATAGGTCAACCCTAAGGTCGACCTATGCATTGTCTGGGTCGACCCTTAGGTTGACCCCCAGAGGAGCTGGGTCGACATGATGGTCGCGATTCTTATGGGCAATTTTTGCCTGCTTCAGTCAAGTTTTAGCACAAATTTCAGGCGATTTCATGTTGAATTAGACTATGAAATTTGGCATGCACAAACAACTACACTTAAACAACAATCAGGAGAAATTCCAGCATGGATTCATAACAAGAATAGAGATATATAAAAACAAGAAGAAGCACTCTAGAACATATTTCACTGTCAACTTTCAAGCATCCAACTTTTGTTTACAGCAAGCAAATTCAGCACATATCAGCTAACAAACTTGATTTAAGCTAGAATGTGTGAGTAATAAACTCGGCTTAGCACAATATTGATCAAGCTTGAGCAAACTTGAGGAAGATAGGAGCTTTTGCCCTGATTTAGTTATAGGAACCTGAAAAGAAAAGAGTATAAAGACATGCAACAATACGAAATGGGGTTACAGACAGCTCAACTCTTAAAAAATTGAAATAGATGAAATAAGTTTAGATTTTGGATCGATTACCTGAAATAAATAGCTTCAAATTGATCAACTTTAACAAAGGATTAGGATAAATTGGAGATTTGGATTCTAGGTTTTTAAGAGAAAAAGGGGTTTCTAGTTTTTCCTTGTTTTCAATTTCCTAAACTAACTATACGTACAATTCAGAGAAGAAGAAACTTTCTTCTTTGTTAAAACTGTTGTTGGGCTTAAACCCAATAAGAAAAAGAATAATCATTTTATCTCACTAATTATCACTTAATAAACCAAAACACTTACATTTTTAACCAAAACAACTTATATTTACATAATTCAACTTTATAAAAATCATACAAACACATTTTTATGTTCACAAAATATTTTACAACATACAAAAAGTTATTTTAAGCATTAAAACAATTTCCATCATAAATATCCTTATTTTTTATTCAAATGCTCAATTTATACTATAATTACATAAAACAATATTTTTAACGCCAAAATTACATAAAATCATTTCTCTTGTTTATATTATCTTAACAAACCATGTTAAAAATATTTTTACATCCGAATATTATTTTTAGAACAAAATTCAACCTTTTTATGTACAATAATTACCATATTAAGTTCTAATATTCCATTAAAAATAACAAAATTCAACATTTGACAATAATTTCCAAAATTATTGCATTTTATCAAATTAAAACCATGTACTACTCATTTTTTTATCACAAATTCTCATAACAAAGTTTCTAAACTTTATTTCCAACATTATTTATTTATTTATAGCAAATGGTATTGAATTAAATTCTTTTACTTATTTAAATAATTAACCACCAAATCTACATAATTCCATTTTATTTTTCCAAAACTCAATGTTTATTCCAAATAAATGATTTTAACAAATTTTCATCTCCATCAAATTATAACCACTGTTATAATTTAATTTCACAGATAATCATCAAAACCAGGGTTGTTATAGACTCCCCCTTATAAAAATTGCGTCCTCGCAATTTTCTAGAGAAAAACTGTAGAAACACAATTTATTTCATCTAGCAAAGGAAAATATATAAGCTTGAGTTTAAAAAATTCTCACCCTTACTCCGAGAAGATAGAAAACCAGGATGAGATCACTCGATAAATTCTCTAGTTTCCAATGTACAGTCATTGGGATTAGCGGACCATTGAATTTTCATGAGCGGTACATCCTTATTTCGAAGGTGTTTCACCTCCGAAGTAAGAATACGGGCAGGATGTTGCACAATAGATAAATCAGGTGAGATCTCAAGCTCTTGTAGACAAGGAGAATTAATAACAGAATCTGAATCACGAAGGCACTTTCGAAGCTGAGAGATGTTAAACACGTCATGAATACCAGATAAATGAGCAAGAAGTGATACTCTATAAGCAACTAAGCCAATACACTCAGTAATAGGAAATGGTCCTATGAATCGAGGAGCCAATTTCACGGTCCTACTGAAAAGAATTACTCCCTTCAAGGGAGATACATGAAGATAACCAATAGAGAATTCAAGAGGCCTCCTACAGTTGTCCGTGTAGGATTTCTGACGACTGTATGTCTCTTTCAGTCTCTGACGAATAAGATCGATCTTATCTAAAGCTTCACGAATAGAATCGAGGACTAAAGTCAACTTCTTCTCGGATTCCAACCAACAAGAAGGTGATTGACATGGCCTTCTGTAAAGGGCTTTGAAAGAAGCCATACCAATACTGGAGTAAAAACTATTGTTATAAGAGAGCTTAACAAGTAGTAGGTGGTCCTCCTAACTACCACCAAAATCAAAAATGCATGCATGAAGTAGATCCTTAAGAATACGATTCACCCGTTCAGTCTATCCATCAACTCCATGGATGATAAGTTGTGTTGAAATAAGCTTTGTACTAAAAGATTTTTGATGACTCTGCCAGAAATTACTGGTGAAAAGTGGATCTCCATCATAAACGATCGAAATAAGAACACTGTGAAGTCTCACGATCTCCATAATATATAGCTTAGATAGACGAGAAGTAGTCCTATTAGATTTAATAGGAAAAGAATGAGCTGATTTTGTCAAGCGATCCACAATAACCCAAACACTGATATGGCCCGATCTCGAACGAGGTAGGCCATCAATAAAGTCCACAGAGATTTGATCCCATTTCCACAATGGGACCTCAAGAGGCTGAAGAAGACCACCGGGACGCTGATGTTTGGCTTTAATGAGTTAAAAAGTCATGAAATTACTCACATAACTTGCAATATCGCGCTTCATGCCTTCCCAATAATATAAGCATCTCATATCGGCATACATCTTGCTACTGCCGAGATGAATAGTATACTTAGAATGGTGACAATCATCAAGAATATCGCGCCTAAGATCAGAAACACAAGGCACATTCAATCGATTCTTCTTATGAAGACAATCATGAATATTAATGCTGGAATCCCTCAACTCATTGTCATGGGATTCGGACTTATATAGCTGAATAAGGCACATAAGATCTGGATCTTGCCGCTGAGCATCGAAAATACGATCCAATAAGCTAGGACGAGTTTCCAAGCTAAATAATAAGATAGGAGAATCTGAAGCTGGAGCACGATCACGAATATCACAAAGAGATAGAGTCTCCAACACATCCCACTATGCTAACATCATAGAGACAACGGCCGAGTGTTTGCGACTTAGCGCATCAGCAACTCGGTTCCCTTTATTAGGAGTGTACTAGATATCAAAATCATAAGAGGTTAGGAACTCGAGCCAACGGTGTTCCTGCATATTACGTTCTTTCTAAGTGAACCGATATTTCAACGATTTATGGTCGGTATAGAGAATAAAGCGCTAGCCTAAAAGATAATGACGCCAAATCTTTAAGGTAAAGACTATGGCCGCTAACTCTAAATCGTAGGTGGCATATGTTGAATATGCGCTTATATGATTTTTGTTTGATGATAATAAACATATATACATTCGTTTAAATGTATTTGATAATATACTATTTTGTTTTTTTTCACAGATTAAATAAATATTTGCAGAATAAAATAAATAACACGAAATTTGAATTCAAACGAATATTTTATTCAAACAAATATTTATTACATCTTTGAATAGTACAATTTCAAGCTCTCACTATAACTATACAACTTTGATTACAATTACATCACATTTCACATTTACAATTCACCTCACTACATATCACTCACACTCGTATTTTTTTTCAACTTCATTCCAGTTTGAATCCAGCATCTGAGAAATCTGCAAAAATATTCACTAACGCAGTAAAATTGAAAAAGAAATATTTTTGCAGTATAAAATAAAACGTGAATTTTAAAAATATAATTTGCCTCAGTTATTTGGGTTGTTCGTCATCATTTAAATTTGAATTCATCATACACGAACAACTTGTGACATACACAGTGTATCACTGTATATGCCACAAGGCCGTGCACACCGATATATACACTTGATAATGCTACAGGGACCGGTGAGCACAGGTCAAACCCAAATGCAAAGCCGGGTTCAACGCACGTGCAATATATTTAAAATCACGACACAAGCACAAGGTCAAATCCTATTTTTGAAACTGGATTCAACACAAGGCGACATGATATGAATGCAACGAAGACCAACATCAAAATGGACTGCAACATGGATATCACAATCAAACTGCGACAACAAGGCATTGCAACCAGCAGATTACTGCAAACCAGGGACAGTAACAAATATGCAAAAGTCAAGACCAACCAGAGTACAACTACTGAAGCTCAAGTATACCACAATATCAACAAACCCAAATGCACAGACCAACAACAACAAATACAACTTTAATGCAAACAGTCAAGTTAATGCACAATGATGAACAAGGCAACAGTGAAGTACGATATCAATTCCAATGAATTGAAACTCAACTGTATGAAAAGTGTTTCAGTAATGAACAAAGACCAAAGTGCATGAACACAGTGAAGACCACAAAGGCAGTGCAACAGTGGTGATGCAGTATGACCAGAGTGAAGATTATAAGACTGCAACAGATACAACATGTCAAAGAAAACTACAAAGCAACCCAGTGACTACATCTACATCATCAAAGGCTGTAGCAAACATGAACACTGCAAAAATTTCACTTACTGCAACAATATTTTTAAATGGACAGCAAAAGTGATCAACCTAAATGAAACTAACTCGAGTGCAGCAATAGTGTACAGCAATGCAAGTAAAGATGACACAAACTCAAGCAAATGCAACAAAGAAGCAAGCTGCAGCATACCAGAAGTACACAATTACAGGCCGCAACTAACATACATATGAAGCAATTCAAATACCAACTGCAAGTTCGACAAGCAACTGAAGGCAGCAGGACCAGTGCCAACAAAGAATCAAAGCTCGACCAATATAATGTAAACTACACAAAGACCAAGTAACAATGCAATGCACAGCAAGGTATAACAAAGTCAAGGGCATATGAAGATAGTGTAAACATCACATTGAAACAACTCAAACTCAACTGGAAAGTACTATCAGAAACGAACAGAGGCATCAATATGGCAACACAGCAGCAACATGCACCAGTAAACCAAGTTATCAACAATGTTATGGAGTGTAGGCAACATGATGAAGTAGTGCAGTAAAGAATCCCAAGTCAAGGCAACTAGTTCGAACCAAAAATGCCAGCAAAAATCAATGTTGAACAAGTCAACAAAGAAAAAAATTCACGAAATCAGTATTGTCAAAGTCAATCAAGCGTTCACCGTGATAACCAAGCAAATTGAACAAGTCGCAGTTTAAAACCGTATTATTCAAGTAAATATGAACAAGTCAAAGATCAATCTTAGCATCAAAGTGAAATCAAACGGCCGAAGACGAATTCAATCAAAAATATACGAACGCAAAAATAGGAAATCAAATCCTATATATAACCCAATCATCATCGGCAATCAAAGTATCGAATTCCAGAAAGCATAAATCAGAAAAGAAAAACCACATAATTACATACCGGAGTTCGATCAACGAAGCCCTAATTTGCAAAAAGCCGAAGCACTAGCATATCTCACAGGAGCGAACGCAAGTCCAAAGACATAGCAAATCTCACAGGAGCGAACGCAAGTCCAAAGACATAGCAAATCTCACAGGAGCGAATGCAAGGACAAAACCCTAATTTGGTTAACAGGAACAAACAAAAACGAGGCCGCCATTTATTTTTTCACAAAGAAGACCGGGCTAAAATAAAAGGAAGAATAGGGCCGGCTAAATAATAATAATAGGAATTAAGGGTTTTGTTTATATTAGGGCTATTTTATTTTAAATCTGTTTTTAATTTGTTTTTAATTTGTATTTTCTCTTTAAACCGTTTAATTTTCTAGTCGTGTGACTAGGGGACAGGCTACGGTGTGTAGCTTGAGAATTCACAACTCGGTAATTGAGTTGTGGCAAGGTTTTGAGCGTAGAGTTAGATTAGTCAATAGCGGTGTATAGCGAGTTTACGTGTGTAAGCGAGGGACTATCTAATTTCTAGTAGAAACCTTGGGGGCAGCACGTAGGCAGGGTTTTGCCGAAGCTGGGTAAATTCTGTGTTGTTCTGTTTTATTCTGTTATTTATATTCTGCGATATCTGTGCTGCTATTCTGTGATCTGAATTGAAATTAATTTATAAGCTTCCGCGATTAATTTTTAATAATTTACACTATCACCCTATTCACCCCCCCCCCTCTAGGGTGAAATCGATCCTACAAGTGGTATCAGAGCTAGGACAGGAATAGAAGTCAACATCTGTTTTAAAAATTCGTTTTTTTTAAAAAATCAGTTTTTGTTTTAAAAATTTGAATTTTTAAAAATGGCTTCTTTTAATAATGCTTTTGCAGAAGGTCAATCCATAGTTAGACCACCAATGTTCAATGGTGAATATGCTTATTGGAAAAATAGAATGCAAATTTTTCTGAAAACCATTGACGCTTGGAATATTGTTGAGACAGGTTATAGAATACCAACTATAACCGTAGATAATCAGGAAATAGAGAAACCAAAGGAACAATGGACAGAATTAGAAAATAAATTACAGAATACTAATGCCAAAGCTATGAATTCTATTATCTGTTCATTGGATCAATTTGAATTTAATCGTGTCTCACATTGTCTAACTGCGCAGGAAATATGGCACATACTAGAAGTGACTCACGAAGGAACATCTCAAGTCAAAGAATCTCGCCTTGCAATGCTAAGCAGCGAATACGAGAACTTCAAAATGGTGAAGGAAGAAAATGTCAAAGAGATGTACGGACGACTCTCCAATATCGTATACAAATCAAAAGCTCTCGGAAAAACATGCACCGAATTAGAAATAGTCCGGAAAATCCTCAGAGTCCTTCCACGAAGCTTTGAAGCAAAAGTTACTGCCATACAAGAATCGAAAGATTTAAAACAACTTAAAGTTGAGGAACTCATCGGAAATCTCACCACTTATGAGCTAGAAATGAAATTCAAAGAAGAGCGTGAAGGAGGTGACACTCAAAAGAAATCAATAGCTCTCAAAGGAACAACCGAAAGTGATGATGATAACGATGAAGATGATGGAGCAGCAGAATTGGAGTTGTTAATAAGGAAATTCAAAAAATGGAATCAAAAACATGGAAATTCAGCTCGAAATCCAAAAGCAAAAAGCAGAATAGCCAAAGCACTAGACTACTCAGAAGAACAAAAGTTTATTTGTTATAATTGCAACAAACCCGGCCATATCAAGCCCGATTGTCCACAAATTAAATCCAGCCACGGAAAGAAACAGAAAAAGAAAAGTTTTGCAGCCACTTGGGATGAAATAGACGAGAATGATCAAAGCACTGGCAGTGAAAGCGAAAAGGCAGAATAGTGTCTTCGAGGTGATACAACTGACAGTGACGATGACGAGCCAAGTGAGGTATCAAAACTTACCCATTCTGAGTTGCTTATATATTTTCATGAAGTAAACGGTTGTTTTGAACGACTTAGGGAAAAATACGCCAAACTTGAATCTCAAAAAGATACTTTGATAGAATGTAATAAACAACTTGATCAATTAGTTAAAACCTATCAAAGTAGGATCCCTAAGTGTGATAAGTGTCCAACATTTGATGAGGAAATTAAAAAATCAGAAATTAAAATAAAATCGCTTGAAAATGAAATTCTGATTTTAAAGGAGAATGAAAATACTAGGAGAGAGAATTCTATTAAAAAGTGCACACAGTTGTTAAACGAAAATGAATTTCTCAAATCAAAAGTCCAACAATTGTCTACGACTTTAGATAAATTTTCAAAAAGTGAAAAATCGTTGAATATGCTATTAGGAAAGCAAACTGTTAATACGGTTAGACAAGGACTTGGATTTAATAATTCAAAAATTGTTGAAAACAAGATTAATCAAGTTAATTCTATGTGCACAATTTGTAGAAAATTTGGACACGATCACAATAATTGTTGGTATAGACCCAAACATGTGAAAACTATACCGATTTGGGTTCCAAAAGGCACAAATATAAAATCTCTCAAAGTTAAACAAATTTGGGTGCCAAAGGGAACAATTATAAATAGTTTTGGGTCTACACAAAATTATTTTTCAAAATTTTCTGCCACTAACAACCATGGACCTATAAAAAAAAATAGGTCACATAAATCCTTTTCCGTGTAGGTGTGGTGGCAGGCTAAGGAACAACAATAGTGTTCTCTGGATTTTGGCTGTTTCAGAAACACAACGGGCGACAAAGCTAAGTTCCTTAGCCTAGTATAAGGGTGACAGAATCACAATGAACAACGACGAGAAATATCGTAAAGGTAAAGACAGGTAAAAGTATATTTATTTGTACGATATATTAAATGTGATAATCTGTACCATTTTCTGAATAAAATCAGCCAATTATGATATGATGATGATTTAATTATGATTTTGATTCTGACTTTATTCAAAATTGATTAGCCATTTATATTCTTATGCCAAAAACACTATAAAATTCTCTAGAATTACTTGATATATAAGTTTGAGAGAAAAATAGTGTTTTGATTGGATAATAATATTGTTGTTATAATATTTTTGGCTAAATCTATATTCATGTTTTGACACGGCCTCGATTTAAAATCCTAATGAATTCTATTTTAAAAATTGTGAAAAGGATGTTAAATTTTTTTTGAAATTGTTGAAACTATTAAGAAATTGCTTTGAAATAAAAATAACGTTTGATGGCTTCTAAAATTGACACTTTAATATATGATTGATTGTTGACACGGTTTTCATTTCAAATCCAAGAGAATTTCATTTAAAATTTGTTGATAATAATCATGAGAAATTTCTTAATCTGGTCTTTGACATTCAACGAGTGAATTTTGAGTGAAATTTAAATTCAGATGCAGATTACACTGGTAATATGGTTGATAGAAAAATTACTAGTGGAACATGATTAATTTTTGACACATTCATTAACTGCATCGTTTTTCAAAGAAAATATCTGCATATTTTTCATTTCAAATAATTTTCAAATAGCAGAAAATTTTCTTTTAAAACCCCCTGGAGAAAATCATTTTTGACCATATTTTCAGATTAGTCATTTTGAAAAATTGGTTTCATAATTATTTTTGAATTTGATTTTAAATGACTATATTGACTAATCTGACTCCCTAATGTTTATCGAAAAGAAAAATAGTAATAGAAAAAGTGATGAGTGTTGATATTGATCATATATTATAACTCGAGAAAGTATAATTAGAAAATTTCTTTAGAAATTTAAACAAGAGTTATAAAACTTTTTGTTGGTAAAAATTCCATGACCATCTCTATATCTATCATATTTCTAACAACTATCACTCATCAAAACTCTATATAGTTTGTCGGTATGTGGTACTTTAAACAGGAATCGTTCGTTTTTCATTTTCACATTTTTTTTAAAAAAAAAGCAAAAATAAATAAATAAATACCAAAGTATTCACTCTCATTTAAAAGTCCTCACGGTTATGCATGGGTGAATTACTTGGAATTTGTTATGTGCTTCCATGCTCATTTAAAAGTCCTCACGGTTATGCATGTATGGAACGCATATCAAAAGTTGATTTTTTTCTTTTAAAATAAACAAGTTGATTCTAATCCCATTTAAAAGTCCTCACGGTTATGCGTGGTTAGAAGATACTTGAATTCATTTTTTTTAAAATAAAATAAAATAAAATTGGAATACTACTAATCTCATTTAAAAGTCCTAACGGTTATGCATGGTTAGTAGATATTCAAATTCCTGATATAAATATACCACAAATAGACACAACTGTATGGTTTTATATGATGACATCACTTCCATCATTCTAAAAGTGGAATATGCGCCTAACAAAATATTTATGATTTTTGTTTGATTTTTTATTGAAATTTAATATTTATATTCAATTGAGTTTTAATGTTGGATTGATATCGATTACTTTATCTCTATTTTCTCTAATACTATTATTCTTTTGCTGATAACAAAAGGGGGAGAGAAAAGTTAAGATTTTGTCAAATAAAATCAAGCAAAGGTCAAATAATTTTCCATTTGCATATAGACTCATTCACACATTTTATTTGTATGCATATATGTAGGGGGAGTCATATATGTAGGGGGAGTATCATATAGAAAGGAAGCATTCAAATAGGGGGAGCAATTGAAATTATCAAATACTTTTAATATATTCAAAATCTTAAATATATGTTTGTTATCATCAAAAGGGGGAGATTGTTGAATATGCGCTTATATGATTTTTGTTTGATGATAATAAACATATATACATTCGTTTAAATGTATTTGATAATATACTATTTTATTTTTTTTCACAGATTAAATAAATATTTGCAGAATAAAATAAATAACACGAAATTTGAATTCAAACGAATATTTTATTCAAACAAATATTTATTACATCTTTGAATAGTACAATTTCAAGCTCTCACTATAACTATACAACTTTGATTACAATTACATCACATTTCACATTTACAATTCACCTCACTACATATCACTCACACTCGTATTTTTTTTCAACTTCATTCCAGTTTGAATCCAGCATCTGAGAAATCTGCAAAAATATTCACTAACGCAGTAAAATTGAAAAAGAAATATTTTTGCAGTATAAAATAAAACGTGAATTTTAAAAATATAATTTGCCTCAGTTATTTGGGTTGTTCGTCATCATTTAAATTTGAATTCATCATACACGAACAACTTGTGACATACACAGTGTATCACTGTATATGCCACAAGGCCGTGCACACCGATATATACACTTGATAATGCTACAGGGACCGGTGAGCACAGGTCAAACCCAAATGCAAAGCCGGGTTCAACGCACGTGCAATATATTTAAAATCACGACACAAGCACAAGGTCAAATCCTATTTTTGAAACTGGATTCAACACAAGGCGACATGATATGAATGCAACGAAGACCAACATCAAAATGGACTGCAACATGGATATCACAATCAAACTGCGACAACAAGGCATTGCAACCAGCAGATTACTGCAAACCAGGGACAGTAACAAATATGCAAAAGTCAAGACCAACCAGAGTACAACTACTGAAGCTCAAGTATACCACAATATCAACAAACCCAAATGCACAGACCAACAACAACAAATACAACTTTAATGCAAACAGTCAAGTTAATGCACAATGATGAACAAGGCAACAGTGAAGTACGATATCAATTCCAATGAATTGAAACTCAACTGTATGAAAAGTGTTTCAGTAATGAACAAAGACCAAAGTGCATGAACACAGTGAAGACCACAAAGGCAGTGCAACAGTGGTGATGCAGTATGACCAGAGTGAAGATTATAAGACTGCAACAGATACAACATGTCAAAGAAAACTACAAAGCAACCCAGTGACTACATCTACATCATCAAAGGCTGTAGCAAACATGAACACTGCAAAAATTTCACTTACTGCAACAATATTTTTAAATGGACAGCAAAAGTGATCAACCTAAATGAAACTAACTCGAGTGCAGCAATAGTGTACAGCAATGCAAGTAAAGATGACACAAACTCAAGCAAATGCAACAAAGAAGCAAGCTGCAGCATACCAGAAGTACACAATTACAGGCCGCAACTAACATACATATGAAGCAATTCAAATACCAACTGCAAGTTCGACAAGCAACTGAAGGCAGCAGGACCAGTGCCAACAAAGAATCAAAGCTCGACCAATATAATGTAAACTACACAAAGACCAAGTAACAATGCAATGCACAGCAAGGTATAACAAAGTCAAGGGCATATGAAGATAGTGTAAACATCACATTGAAACAACTCAAACTCAACTGGAAAGTACTATCAGAAACGAACAGAGGCATCAATATGGCAACACAGCAGCAACATGCACCAGTAAACCAAGTTATCAACAATGTTATGGAGTGTAGGCAACATGATGAAGTAGTGCAGTAAAGAATCCCAAGTCAAGGCAACTAGTTCGAACCAAAAATGCCAGCAAAAATCAATGTTGAACAAGTCAACAAAGAAAAAAATTCACGAAATCAGTATTGTCAAAGTCAATCAAGCGTTCACCGTGATAACCAAGCAAATTGAACAAGTCGCAGTTTAAAACCGTATTATTCAAGTAAATATGAACAAGTCAAAGATCAATCTTAGCATCAAAGTGAAATCAAACGGCCGAAGACGAATTCAATCAAAAATATACGAACGCAAAAATAGGAAATCAAATCCTATATATAACCCAATCATCATCGGCAATCAAAGTATCGAATTCCAGAAAGCATAAATCAGAAAAGAAAAACCACATAATTACATACCGGAGTTCGATCAACGAAGCCCTAATTTGCAAAAAGCCGAAGCACTAGCATATCTCACAGGAGCGAACGCAAGTCCAAAGACATAGCAAATCTCACAGGAGCGAACGCAAGTCCAAATACATAGCAAATCTCACAGGAGCGAACGCAAGGACAAAACCCTAATTTGGTTAACAGGAACAAACAAAAACGAGGCCGCCATTTATTTTTTCACAAAGAAGACCGGGCTAAAATAAAAGGAAGAATAGGGCCGGCTAAATAATAATAATAGGAATTAAGGGTTTTGTTTATATTAGGCCTATTTTATTTTAAATCTGTTTTTAATTTGTTTTTAATTTGTATTTTCTCTTTAAACCGTTTAATTTTCTAGTCGTGTGACTAGGGGACAGGCTACGGTGTGTAGCTTGAGAATTCACAACTCGGTAATTGAGTTGTGGCAAGGTTTTGAGCGTAGAGTTAGATTAGTCAATAGCGGTGTATAGCGAGTTTACGTGTGTAAGCGAGGGACTATCTAATTTCTAGTAGAAACCTTGGGGGCAGCACGTAGGCAGGGTTTTGCCGAAGCTGGGTAAATTCTGTGTTGTTCTGTTTTATTCTGTTATTTATATTCTGCGATATCTGTGCTGCTATTCTGTGATCTGAATTGAAATTAATTTATAAGCTTCCGCGATTAATTTTTAATAATTTACACTATCACCCTATTCACCCCCCTCTAGGGTGAAATCGATCCTACAGCATAGCGAACCTCATTCGGATGCAATTGCCTAGAAGCATAGGCAACTACCCGATCTCTCTACATAGGCATGGCACTGAGACCACATCGACTAGCATCAGTGTAGACAACACGATCTTGATTCCCTTTGGGAACCACAAGGATAGGAGCATTACTGAGAAGTTCTTTCGATTTCTAGAAAGAACCTTGTAACAACCCATATTTTGATAATTAAAAATATTAAATTTAATAAGGTTTTGGTCTTTAATATTTTCAGAAATTAAAATTTATGATCTATTAAATTTAATTTAATTAGATTATAAATTTCGACTTTAAGACAAATCTTAAAACAACTAATTTTAATGAGATAAAACATATAATTTGCTAATATTGATTGAATGTAATTGACTACTATACTACGTTAACTTAATTTCAATCAATTATTAAAATAATAAAGGTTAATAAGGAATAGAATAAATGATGTATATAATCTTATGTTATTAATTCCAATTGGTTTTAATATGGAGTATGAAATCAATTATTTTGTACACAAATTTATTAACCTTTGTTTGTAAACAATAAGTTAATATATATGGATTATTAACGTATAACCATTGTTTTATTTGTTTTCTTATTATTAAATTCGTTAGAAATTTATTTGGTAATTAATGGAAAATTAATGTAATTGAAATATTACAATTGATTTAAGAAGAAATGTTAACTGTTGAGTGGTGAGTGTTAAACATATGTTAATCAATTGCATAAGGGAATAGTTGATTTGATAATAAGAATGTAAATCAAAATAAAAGGATTTGTTTGAAATTTAAATATATAATGAACAGGTTTTATTATTACAGTCGTAAATAAATGTTGGAAATTAGTATATAGATATTGGATTTAACATAGAAAATTGGACGAAGGAAACAATTTGATTAATTATCTTCCCTGTATTAGGGTATGTTTTAAGATTTAATCATTGTATTTAGTAGTAATTATATCTTGCCATTAATAAGAGGTAGAAGTAAATGGTAATTAATTAATGATGTGTGCAACATACGTTTTGTGTTAAAAATATAATGAGAATTTCATTGAGAAATATTACGCTCAAATTGTAAGCACTTAAATTTGCTACAAATATAATGATAATATGAAATTAATTGATAAAGAAATGATGTGGTTGTATGAAGTATTATTTCTATGACTCTTTAACGTGATAATCTTTAAATACAAGTTGGTTTTAATGGGGAGGTGTTAACTGTAAATTAATGTGTAATAAAAAGAAATATGTTTCAATAAAAATAAAAGAAAAGGATGGTTTCTTGAAAAGAATATTCTTATCAAATAAAGTGAATATTTCATCTATAAATGTTAATTTAATTTCATTAAAACAAAGAATTGAATTTTGTTGTATGTTTCTAGTTGGAATATTTGATTTATTTAAATATTCAAACTTGATTTGAATTTAATTTATATAAAAAATGGTAAGAAAACAACTTGAAGGTTTAGTTAAAATTTTGATTTGGAATAGTTAGCATATTAACATAGGAGATTTATTCTATTTTAAATTTGACTTTAGAGTCTTAGTTCATCTTTTAATGTGTGGGGTGGCGGTCCTCATTATGTTAATTGTAGTGTTTAATTTTATTTACTATTTACTAAATAAAAATTCACATATATGTGTAAATTTGAGCGTATTAGAATTAATAAAATATGTTAAAATGAATTGTTTTATTAGTATATTAGATTTGTGATTTCTATGTACGGACTACATTCTCAAATTTAAATCATCGCTTTCATTTATTTTATTTTATTACTACTTTCTTTCATTAAATACATGCCTCTTTGGTCTTTCAGTAAGTTTTATTTATTTACACGCGAGCCTTGCCTTGAAATGTTTCATTACGCGAGCCTTGCCTTGAAATGTTTCATTACTCGAGCCTTGCCTTGAAATGAAATTGTTTTTCCTATTATTATAAGATATTTATAAAGGAATAATATTTTATGACTATTATAGTTATTTGTAATGTGTTTGACTTACAAAATGGTAATATCTAATTATTATCATTTTTGTTGACTTGTTGTATTTAATCAAATTATAAACATTGGTTAATTATTGTTGATTGAATTAATGGACTAAACACTTGTAACGACCCAGAATTTATATTAATTAAAATTTGTATATTTAATTAAATTTAAATATTAATAAGTGAAATTTATAAGTCGAATAAATTTTATTTCGAATATCTGGATTTAATTGGATAATTAAATCGATAATTTAATATGTTAAATTACAGAAATAATTGAAAATCGAGTTTAATATGATTGAAAATGATTTGTAAAATTTTATTTTATCATATTGAAGTTAGAATAACATTATAGAACTTTTAAAATTGAATTAAAAGTTTATTTGCGAAAATTGAATATTTTAATATTTAATTATCGACTGAAAATAGCCAATTTTCGAACAGTCTCAGAATTGGACAAAACTAGTTCCATTAGATCCGTAATAGTTTGTTATTATCGGATTTAAATTTTCGTAGAAATCGGAGTTTTCGTTTGACCGTGGCAGCTCGAAACGTATCGAAATTGTTTTAATATTAATTTGGCGAGTTAAAATAGTCATTTTTCAAACAGTCTCGGATTTCGACGAAATCAGTTTCATCGGATCCGTAATGTTATATTTTTGTAAGGTTTTAAATTTCGTGTCAATCGGATTTACGGTTTGTCCGGGGCAAGCCAAAACGCGTAGAGATTAGTTTAAATCGATTTAATTTAAATTGATCGTTTATTTCCGTAACTTGCACAGATGATCGAATTAGCTTCCGAAACCTGTTACATTGTGTCCGAAACGTGGGTTAAACCCTAGAAACGTCGGTCATCGTGCGAGATTTGGAGTTCGAAAAATCCGGAATGAATAGTGTTCGTCAGAATTTCTATAAAAGCACCTCAACTCTTCACATTTGCAAACAAGAGATTAGGGTTTCATCTCAAACCCTAGCCGCCACTTCAAAATCAAGGGCCGAAAATGGCCAAACTTCTCCCCTTAATCTCTTTCAATCCATTCAGTATTTTTGAAAACTTTCAACTAGCAAATCGAAGAGCATTGGAAGGGATTTGAATCCATACCGCTGAGATGTTATATAGCCAAGCAAATCGATGGCGATTTGGGTTCAAAGCACGTGGGTTCGCGCTCATTTTCACGGCCATGGTGACTACCGGACTTCGCCGCTCTCTGGCCGAAGGTGGAGCTCTGGTAGGCGCGCGCGTCTGTGGTGTTCGATCGAGTTCTCGGCGTTCGTGGTGGGTGCGGCCCGCGATGGGAAGGATCAATGTTTGGGTTTCGTGCGTCTTCTATAGCCTGGGAAAGAAGAAGGAACCTATGGCCTAGATCTTTGATTGCGAAATCAACGGCTCTGGATAGATGGAGGTTTAAAATAAAATAAAATTGTGTAGTTAATTTTATAATAATTTGTATAATCTTTAAAATGTTATATCTTTTTCATACGAGATCGAAAAATTACGAAACCAGTTGCGTTGGATTCGTTTTGACGCGAAATACGCAATGGAACTGGATTGGAGTCGTTTGGAGCTAGTGAGAATTTCGGATAAAATTAAACGCGCGTTTAATTTTATTCGAAATAAAACGCTACAAATTGCTATCGGAAAATCAAGGTGAGAACTTCTCAGTCAATCGAAATTGTTCGATGTTAATTTTAAATAGCTAAATTTTAAATTGCTGATTGTATGTTTGAATGTTGATTGTTATCTATTGATGGTTAAAATAGATATTATGCACCGTTATTAAGCGGAGGTTATTTATTGAAAAAATATACCACGAATATTTCACCGCATAGTGAAATTGGTATTATTTATGTATTTGGAGTTGATTTCCCGCATTATATAGCGGAAGAGACCCTATTGCGCCGTCTATTAAGCGGATAATATTTTTATAAATCCCATATACTGCGATAATTCCGTACTGGAACAGAATTGGTATTGTGCTAACATCTTTGGATGCAGGGAAACAGGTTGGAGGGATCCAACTGGATTCCTCAACTATATTGATTTATTTACAGATATTGTGATATTTGTTGATTATCATATTGATATATGATTTTTGGTTTGTCGTGATTGACTATTTGGTGTTGTTGCATCATCGGATCCATTTTTGAAGTTTTAAAATAACGATTTTGATTTTAAAAGGAATTTTAAAGTGATTTTCGAAAGTATGCGCTTTATTAAATTTTGAATTGTTAAAATAAATAAACGTTATAATTTTATTTTCATAAAAGTTATTATTTTTGGAAAATAATACTTAAGTATGATTTTGAAGTATATAAGCTTTAAATAACGATTTGTAAATTATTAAAAGAAAAGTTTAGTTAAATTGGGATTTTTGAATTGTTTTAAAAACGATTTATATAAAAGATTTAAAATTTGATATTTATAAATTAAAAATATAGGAATTATAAAACGAGTTTTTTTTAGTGTTAAAATGAAGAATGATTGGATTTCTTAAGTAAATGAAATTTATCAATTTATAAATCGTGAAGTTATAAAAACAAATAGATTTTTGTAAAATAAAGGACTTATAAGTAGTTAACTTGTAAATTTGATTTTTGGTATAAAATTGAGTTATATAAATTGAATTGGATTAATAAAGGAGATTTATAAATCGAAGTTTATAAATAGAAATGGAATTTATAGACAATGTTTATAAATTCGAAATCAATTGAATTTGATAAATTGAATATAGAAGTTTATAAAAGAAAATATATTCGCAATTTTGGATAGCGAATAAATTCTTGAAATAAAACGTGTAGTAAATATTGAAATTGGGTTAGTGAAGTATATTCGCGATTTTGGACAGTGAATATATTATTAAATAAAATGGATATGTTTTGGGAAATGATATTATAAAATGAATCTAAACGATTTAAAGATGTTTTAAAATGTATTAAACATCGAAACCATAGATTTCAACATTCATTGTTGAAATAGACGTTTTCGAGAAATAGAAGGAAATAGTGGACTATAACACTGTAGTTATAGTAAATGATTTCCGAAAGGAAATGTTTTTATAGTATTGGGATTATATATATATCTATCTTAATTTCGAATCGCTATACTAGTGATTTTGGGTTGTTGTAACGATGTTTTACGCAACATTCGTTTTGGCCCAAACAAATATGTTTAAGAGAATGATTTCTTAAAGAATGAAATATATACTTAATTTCGATTTAAGTATATTGAATATTTTCCAAGTGTTGAAAATAAATGGATTTGTGAATTACTTATTATTATTTAATAAGTATGGAAATGTTTTTCAATATGAAATGAATGTTCTGAGATTTTATCTTTTAAAGATAAATTAAAAAAATGAATAATAGAAATCGATTTGAAAATCGTATATTCATAGATATTTTGGGATTGTAAATTCACTATGGAATTTACAAAAGAAAGGGGAATTTGTTTAAAAAATAAACGTTGATTTATTTTTGAAGTATGGGGATGAATTTACGGATTTGGAACATAAATATAAGTAAATCGGTATGGATTTATTCAATTGGTTTAAATGAACCATGTTGAAATGAAAGTATTTCCGCGTAAGGAAAATGTTTGAAATTTGTTTTCAAAAATGGTAAAGGCGAAAAGTGATTTGAAAATTTGTTTTCAAATGGTTGAAGTATGGAAATTATATATCCTGTAAAGATATTTTTGGAAAATAAAAACTTGAGAAATTATTTGGAATTTGGTGATGTTGAACACGCCTATTGATAGTTAAATAATCCAACTATCAATATTTACCTTTAAATAGGTATTTGTTGTGATTGCTTGAATTTGAATGCCACACTTATTTTTAAATCAACGCTCACTATTCGGGTTAGCCGGGAAAGGACCTTAGGGTCGTATAACCCATTCCAAATATGTGATACGTCGTTATGAATTGCATTTGATGACCGGTGTTGAAGACCGGATATTTGTGAAAATGGAAGGATTACCGTCGAATATTTCTGCATCGGCTGATCTCCGATATAGAAATTTATTACCCTTTGTGATGGGAAGTCCGGTCGTGATTAGTGAATATCCGGATTGCAAGGACGTCTTTGGAAGTGTCTTCGGTTCCGTTCGATCCCGGAACAGATTTGTATGGATGTGTGTCTGACATTACAATTTGAGATGTAAAGCTGGTTTCTATCAAATATATTTCCGTTGGTGGCGGAGAATTTATTCTCTTAGCTTAACACCCTTAGAGGTTATGTAGTTGATGGTCACTAGTGATACATTCCCAAATTGGTAATGTGGCATACGAAGTGCTATTGAGCATTTGATGATCAAAGCACGGCTTTTATATAAAGCATGGCTTTGTGGACGAGACTTCGTCGGACCTCACACCCCGTAAATGGTCAAAACAGGAAGGATGCAGCAAGGTTATTAGGGGGTAGCGCCCCTTTAGTGTATGTCATTCCTTCTGGATAGAGGTGGTATCATGGTATGGAACCCAGATACTTAACCTATGTTGCTGCTGCAAATTTATTGCTTTGTGGTTGTTGGAAATCGAGGATCCTCGGATATAGGTCGGTTACAATCGGGGAATGACATATTCGTGTCAGCAGTTACCCAGTTAGGGGTAACCCGGCCTTGTGTTGGCAGAGATCCGGTTAGGTTCTCGGGTCGTCTTTCCAGAGGCGTACCCATGTGGAAATGGGAAGTTCCTTGGCCTGACTTGTTGGAAATCCAAAGAAACAATACGAACTTTGTACGGTTTTAGTTGTATAACTTGCCATGGAATGTAGCGGTAACCTGCTATAGAACATGGTAGCTATAGTAGGCATACGATAATGGTCGTATGTTGGCTAAGATTTATATCTTTATCTTTACTTTTGAAATGATTTTTTGCTACACTATGCACTAGTAATAATATCAAATGTTTCTTTTTAATGCGTATCAAGCATCTTTGACTATCATAAGGAGAAATCTCCTCCGATTCTGCGTTTGCATTGTGTGTGTGTGTGTGTGCGGGAGGCCTTATGGTAGTCTCATTTTCTAAAAAGCATTGCGAATCTATTTTAAAATTATCCTGTACTTTGTTTTAAAAATAAACTGTTTTAGTTCTCACACCAGTCACATGACTGACTCGGAGTTTATTGTTTCCCTTCCTAAACTCTGGGTGCCCACCAATTTCGACACGGGCAGTCTAGAGTTACGTTATTTAGGATATTCTGGATTCAGGAGTTGCTACAGAAATCTGGAGGCGAGCTGGATGGCGTAGCATATTACTAAGTATATAGTATTTCTTTTCCGCTGTTTGTTTGTTGTACGCTCTGATAATGTAATGTAATGTGATGTAATGTAATAACTGATATAGTTCTTTGTTTTAAATGATTATTCATTTATCTACTATATGTTGTTCCGCTGTGAATTGTGAGATTCTGATATTGTTATGTTCTATCTTTCTTCTTATATCTTCTACCTCTTCTTTAACCCTAACGGTACGGTTTTCCGGCATTCGATTGCTCGGCAGTTGATACAGTGGACGTATTGATGTCGGTTTTCGTGCGTCGAAAAGTCGCGTCTGTTACAACACTAGTTTAATAATGTTGTATTAAAGAGAATAAAATGAATAATTAGGATATTTGTTTATGAAATTGAAATGCTGTTGTGAATTTTGTTGTTTGTTGACGTGTAGTTTCAACTTGAAAAAAATGGAATATTTGAATATTTTGGATAATCGAGACCTTTTGAATTAAAATATGAGTGAAACTTGATAATTGGGTTAAATTATATATTTGAATTGATAACCTTAATTCTAAAGCAAGTAAAACAAGGTTTAATTTGTTATATCTATGTTTAGTAAATGAATAGAATTGGGGTATACATTCTTCGCATGTAATGTAATAATATACAAGTGTGAACTTTAAGCCTAGGGATCTTTAAATTGAAATTGTGATTACGGAAATGTTGTAAATGAGATTAAATTGGAAAAATATGTTTATAAACTTAATTAACATTTATGAAATGTGGCATAAATAAATTGAAAGGTAAAGATGAAACTAAATGGAATAAGCAAATATGAATTAAAAGTGAAATGATTTCATATAAAGTCATGACTTGTAAATTTTTATGAAATAAATGGATGTTGCAATAAATGGTTATAAAGAAAGTTATGATAACTATAAACTCGAAAAATGACTTATAAAAAGGAATTAGGTTTAATAAATTGGTTATAAACGTAAGAAAATTCCTTATGAAATGATTTGCAAATAAATGAAGTATTAAATGAGAAATATTACATGCGAAATGAATTTAATTTAAATTAAAAAGGAATATAAGCAATATTATGAGAATGGATATATTAATGTTTATATCAAAAGGAGAAATTCTGTGAAACAAATATTAGGTATGAAGTTGATTTGAAAACTATTGATTTGGAAAGGTACTCAATTTGAAAGCGAAATTTTATATAATCAAATTCTATATAAGTGTGGTTTGATACTATTGATTTTGGAAAGTATTTGATTTGAAAATGGAATCTTATATATAATGGACTTTATATAAGTATGATATTTGAAATTGATTTGAAAAGGTACTATATGATACATTTTTTCGAAGTAAAGATATAAAAAGTGCCTTCTGCTTGATATCCGCTTTGTGGCCACATTGTGGATTCATTCTATCGATATTATTCTCTCTGATTTTGGTTTTTCGGATGTGATACTTGAGTGTCCTACAATGGCGTAACCCATGGTCATTTTTTTGGGTAGCGTAATCCGCAAGGCAGAGATTGCTTAAAGGGTACGGATGCTTTCTGGGGGATCTAGGCGTAACCATTATGTATCCTGCGGTCTACCGGTTTTGTTGTCGTGGTGTAATCCGCAAGGCAGAGATTTCTTAAAGGGTATGGATGTTTCTTGGGGGATCCAGGCGTAATCATTGTGTATCCTGCGATCCACGGGTTTTGGTTATCATGGTGTAACTCGCAAGGCAGTGACTGCTTAAAGGTATGGATGTTTCCTGGGGGATCCAGGCGTAACCATTGTGTATCTACGATCCAGGTGATTTGTTTGGATTGTACTTTTCATATCAGTTTGAACATTTTTCAAGTATTTTCACAAGGTGTTGAAACAGGTCTACTAAGTACTTAGAGCTAGCCTTCGCCTGATCAACGCATGGCCAGAGTCTGCAAGAAAGAGGATTAACCTGTTAAGACATCGAGTTATATAAGTATTTTGATAAAGTATTATATAAAGGATATTTTGGTCATTTTTTTCTTTTCTAAATACTTTAAAATGTCTAAAATATTATCTATTTATGTACATAATGGCTTATTAGTGTTGTAAATATCGTGAGAAATTATTAATTTAATAAAACAGATTTAAAGTAAATGATTATTGATTTATTAATAATGTTTGAAAAGTATCTTGAGATAAAACTAATAAATTTATAAATAATGGATTTAAGGGTTCCAATAGCTTCTTTGTAAATATAAGTAATGATGTAAATAATTATTTTCAAATAGTTTACATATATTTATAAAGATGTTATTTAAAATATTTAAATGGTATTTGAAAATGAAGCAAGAAATTTTACAAATGAATTTTTGAAAAGTATTAAAGATGATTTATTTGCAAATGAAGCTTTCAAATGAATATTGCAAGTAAAATTTATATAAGTTTCTTTGAATGTAGAATTTAAAGATATTATATAAATGGAAAAAAATTGATTTGCGAAGTTTATTTATAGTAATATACTTGGCAAATAAATTTGAATCTCTATTTTGCAAGTATAGTTTGAAATATTTAATTGATTTCAAAGTACTAATAGTAAATTTATTGGTTCATTTACTGTTTGAATTTTTGTATTAAACCGTAATAAATGTTTTTCCATGAGTTTAATATTCATTTTAAAACAAGTGTGTAAAATTAATTATGAAGATATGAAATTTTAAAGTTTGATTTAGAAATTTAATGTAAGATTTTAGTATTCTATTAGTTTCAGTTTAATAATCTCGAGTTTATACTTATTTTAAAAACAATGAGCCTAATAAATTATCAGATTTAAGGAACTTTATTTTAAAGTTTATTATAATGTTTTGGTATAAATTTCTAACATTGTTTTAGACTTTTGAAAATCTTTGCATAATGCTATGAGGATGTTTTAAATATATCTTATATTTTTACTAAGTGAATGAGGTTTTATGTTTTAACTGAATTTTTAGATATGTTGAAATATTTCTTTTCTCTTCAAGGGCAAATACCAAAAACTTAAATTTTTATTCAATAATCGAATGGAGTTATAAAACTAAGTAGGACAGTAGAAGCTTAAGTAATTTTTTCTGAAATGATTCTTTAATGACTTAAATTTTTGATGAAAATCAAATTATGCAAGTGATTGATCTTTATATAAATAAATGAATGAAAGGTAAATGATGAAAAAAACCAATCGAATAAACTTAAATAAATTTAAATTTCTTGTTGTTTGGCTGATGGTAAGTTTGGGAAAGAATACTTCTAGTTGTTGAGATTGTTTGACTAATATATTAATTAATTATCTAAGGCTGTTGAGCATAGGGTACACTTGACAGTTTATTCATCACCTTGCATGATTTAAGGTTTCTGAACTAAACAAACCATTGATTTTGTGGCTATGGATGTATGATGGATTCTTTAGTTGCATAAATGGTTGTATTGTTTGTTTGAATATGTTTTATATTGATTTGCTTTTGTTGCAAATTGAAACAACTTAAATATCTCTCTAATACATAATTCTCACTATTTTGGATAATATAAGTGAAATACAGGTTTATGGAAGCAATAGTTATTGCTTTTGGTTTCATAAATAAAGTTGTTTTCCCAACAAATGGTACGTTTTTGGATTACGGTTTTATGGCGATATTTTATTATTATCCCATGGTTTGGGATATTTATTTTTGAGATATGATATATATACGTTTATTATTGATATTATTATTTTTTTAGACCTAACCGCACAAATGAGATGCTGCCGAAATTTTTCGTGGAAGTTGAGTTATTTTCAAATTTATATTAAATTTAAATATGTAAGTTAAATTATTTATAAATTGATCATTTTGAATAAAATATTTCAAATTCCTCGATTCCTTCTTGTTCCTTTTTGAGGACGAAAACTTTTGATAATTAAAAATATTAAACTTAATAAGGCGTTGGGCTTTAATATTGTCAGAAATTAAAATTTATGATTTATTAAATTGAATCTTATTAAATGAGAAATTTCGACTTTAAGATAAATCTTAAAACAACTAATTTTAATGAGATAAAACATATAATTTGCTAATATTGATTGAATGTAATTGACTACTATACTATGTTAATGTAATTTCAATCGATTTAAATAATAAAGGTTAATAAGGAATAGAATAAATGATGTATAAATTGATGTAATATTATGTTATTAATTGCAATTGGTTTTAATATGGAGTATGAAATCAATTATTTTGTATGTAAATTTATTAACCTTTGTTTGTAAACAATAAGTTAATAGATATGGATTATTAACGTGTAATCATTATTTTATATATTTTCTTATTATTAAATCCGTTAGAAATTTAGTTGGTAATTAATGGAGAATTAATGTAACTGAAATATTACAATTGATATAAAAGAAACGTTAACTATTGAGTGGTGAGTGTAAAACTTATTTTAATCAATTGCATAAGGGAATAGTTGATTTGATAATAAGAATGTAAATCAAAATAAAAGGATTTGTTTGGAATTTCAATGTATAATGAACAGGTTTTATTACAGTTGTAATTAAATGTTGGAATTAAATTAGTATATAGATATTGGGTTTAATATAGAAAATTGGATTTTAAAGGAAACAATTGGATTATTTATCTTCGCTGTATTAGGGTATGTTTTGAGATTTAATCATTGTACTTAATAGTAATTACATCTTTCCATTAACAAGAGATAGAAGTAAATGGTAATTAATTCATGATATGTGCAGCATATTTTTTGTATTAAAAATATAATGAGAATTTCATTGATAAATATTACGTTCAAATTGTGAGCACTTAAATTTGTTACAAATATAATGATAATATGAAATTAATTGACAAAGAAATGATGTGGTTATACAAAGTATTATTTCTGTGACTCTTTAATGGGATAATCTTTAAATATAAGTTGGTTTTAAAGGGGGAGGTGATAATTGTAAATTAATGTGTAATAAAAAGAAATATGTTTCAATAAAAATAAAAGAAAAGGATGGTTTCTTGAAAAGAATATTCTTATCAAATAAAGTGAATATTTCATCTATGAATGTTAATTTAATTTCATTAAAACAAAGAATTGAATTCTGTTGTATGTTTCTAGTTGGAATATTTGATTTATTTAAATACTCAAACTTGATTTTGAATTTAATTTATAAAAAAACATAACTATAATAAAATGGTAAGAAAACAACTTGAAGGTTTGGTTAAATTTTTGATTTGGAATAGTTAGCATATTAACATAGGAGATTTATTCCATTTCAAATTTGACTTTGGAGTCTCGGTTCATTTTTAATGTGTGGGGTGGCGGTCCTCATTATGTTAATTATAGTGTTTAATTTTATTTACTGTTTACTAAATAAAAAATACACATATGTGTGTAAATTTGAGCGTATTAGGGTTAACAAAATATGTTAAAATGAATTGTTTTTTAGTATATTAGATTTGTGATTTATACGTACGGACTACATTCTCAAATTTAAATCGTTGCTTTCATTTATTTTATTTTATTACTACTTTCTTTCATTAAATACATGCCTCTTTTAGTCTTTCAGTAAGTTTTGTGTATTTACACGTGAGCCTTGCCTTAAAATGTTTCATTTGTGTTGATGAAATTAATTGAGGTAGCACATTTATTGAAATTTTATACCAAAACATTTGCTTACCATTTAAACATGTCTTATCAAATTCCAACGTGTGTCTTTTATCTTTTTTTAATTGCCTGCATGTCAGGCTTTTTTTATTTTGCAAATTTACATCTTCTTATATCTTTCCCTTTCATATTCCAATTTCCAAACGTGCTTTTCCCTTATTCGTTTCCTATTTCATAAATCCCTTCCTCTAACTTTTCACTTCCCAAACGTGCTTCCATTATTTCTTTTGCCTAAAGTTTTCTTTCTCTTCTAAAAGAAACAAACAAAAGTGAGCAACTTATTTTCATGAAGCCAATCTTTTCCATTACAAATCCATTTCCTGAAGCCTCCTTCCTCCATGTGTGAGCCATCGTGCCTTTCTTTGTTGATTCTCCAAAATTTAGAGACATGAGCATGCTTCAAAATTCTTAATGTAAGTAACTAACGTGTTTTATTTTATTATTAAAATACGTGTACATGGCTTTCTATTTCATTTCCAATATATAATTATAACTTGAATATCTTCCGCATATGAACCCCGATTAATGTGCGGTTTCTTCCTTTGGATTCATATCAAAATTCCGGACAATATGAAACTAGTATGGTTACATTTGAAGACCATTGAAATTTTGGGCTTTTATTGGATTTTCTGAAACGACCCGCCTTTCTCAACACAGAAAGAAGCATCATTTTTAAGAAAGAAAGGGATAGAAAAGGGAAAAGACAGAGAAGAAAGAAAGAACAACATCAGAATCTAAACAGCGGAATGAATAAATTATATTAATCACATAATATATTATATAGTATCATATACATCAGAGTTACATAGCATAAACAACACATACTAGACAGTTATAAACACCTGTCTAGTTATACAACTCAAACATACAATATAGACAAACGACTTAGAGAACACACAGTGGAATACAATATATCTATACGCTGAAGCCTCCTGCTCCATTGCTCCTCCAGAATTCGTCAAACCTAACCTGAATCCCTTGGCTACTCGTAAAAATTTGAGTACCCAAGAGTTTAAGAAAAACAGAATAAACTTCGGGTCAGACATGGGTCTGGTGTGAGTAAACGGTTAAAGTTCCTTAACTTTAAAAACCTTTTGAAACAAAGGTATCATGTAAGACTTCCCATACATAAACATGGAAAAAAATTTACCTTACGCTAACCAAAACATTGATAGGAAATCCAGTGATATTATAATAGGTCTAGGGTTTTCAAGTAAATATGAAATAGCCGAAATTGTTACATGATTAAATTCCAGCTACTAGCCACAAAAGTGGGTAATACAATCAAATCCAAGGGTGCTTATTGGATTTTGGATTCCATATAATGGCAGGGCTACCGGGGTACCGCCCGTCACAGTACGGGGCCTAGATTACCGTACCGAGGATCACTCCCAATCCCTTGCAACACAAAGTCGGAACCATATCCCTTATTGGACAGTCCCGAACAAGACAACCCCGGCGGTTGTAGCAATTCAACCGCCCAGACGGCCGAAATAAAAGGGACTCTAGACAGGGGTTCATCTCATCCTACTTAGGCATGACCCACTTAGCCTTGCTTCACCTCTCCTGTTTTAGCCATTCCCGGTTGATGAGGCTTGAGGCTACGATTACCTTTATAGAACACATCCCTTAGAATGCTCATCGTCCTCCCGACGATGTGTTGAAAACATTCAATCCATACAAGTTCGTTCCGGGTTCGAACGAAACCGAAGGCATTATCTCGTTACACTCATTTTGGAATCACCCTCAGAGTTAACGACGATAACGCTTGCACTCTGAATCTTCATCTTCACTTGAAATTCATGACCTATCGTTAATTCGGATCGATGTGGTTTTCGGATATCCAAATATGGAAACCCGGTCCCAGTCTCATCAAAATCCAAAACGTATCTTTTAGGTCCAAGTTTTTTAAGGTTAAACAATTCAATTCTACTATCTATACACACACAGATAGATAAATCAAAATATCATAATAGATAATCTACATTATCATCACAACAGATAATTCATATTATCATCACAATTCAACCAAATCATCTCATAACATATATCACACATATCTCATCAGAGATATCAAACAATCAAGCTATACAATATCAATCAGCCATCCATAAGCAATGATCTATTAATCACACCATCTATAATTAATTTAAAATGAATTGAATTAATTACTTCATCTCTAATTAATTTAAAATTAATTAAATTAATTATCTTCATCACACAAATCATGCTTACATAATCATTAATCAAAACAATTAATTAATCAACCTTGATTAATTATCTTTAATTACATTAAGTAATTTACCCTTAATTAATTACACAAATTAATTATCTTCAAACCATTAAGTAATTAACCTTAATTACTCTATTAATTATAATTAATGACATTAATCCCTAAATTAATTACAATTAGTTACCTTTATAATAACTTATTATAGATTAATTAATCTTAATTAATCAATCCTTAATTATTCTCATTAATCACATTAATTAATGAACCTTAATTAATTACTTCCTTAATTAATTAACTATAATTAATTACATTATTCCTTAATTAATTACATTAATTAATCATGCTTAAATTAATTAAACCAACTTTAATAATTATAAATAGAAATAAATTACTTTTAATTACATTTATAAATCCTTTGATTTATTACACCAAGTAATAAATCCTTAATTACTTTACCAAGTAATAAATCCTTAATTACTTTACCAAGTAATTATCCATTTAAAATTACTTCCTATTAGGTAATTTTCCTTATCTTAATTACCTCTAGTAATTTATTCATCAATTACCTACCTTAAGTAATTACTCTTATCAAATCTCATTAAGTAAGCATACTTAATCAATTACCTTGTGACTATCTTTAATTAATTAAGAAATTAATTAACTTAACTTAATCCCATTCACCTCATAAATCATAACCAAGTAATTCACCCCTTTATTACTCTTAACCAAATTAATCTTTAATTACAGATTAATTATCCTTCAACTATTAATTAATAAACCTTAATTATTAATCAGTCTTTTAATACAAAGTAATCAATCCCTAATTACTTTTATAATTAATTAATTAACTTTAATTAACTAATTAATTATCTCTTAATCATTAATTAATAAAACTTAATTATTAATTAACAACCTTAATTACAAATTAATTAACCCATAATTATAATTAATCAATCCTTAATTACAATTAATTAACCTTTAATAATAGTTAATTAATTCTTAGTTAACTTGAATTATAGATTAATAACCTCTTAATTATTAATCAAGAAAACCCAATTATTACTTAATAAAACTTTATTAAGCATTTCTTAATTAGTAGTTTAATTAACCCTTAATTACTTAATTAATTAATTAATTATTACAAATTAATTAATCTCTAATCATTAATTAATCCATCATAATTTTTAGTTAATTAAATTAATAATTATCCTTAACTAATACTTAATTAACCCTTTTTAATAATTAATTAAATTAATTAATTTAACTTAAAATTTCTTAATTAACTTAATTAATTACAACTCATAAAAAACTTAATTATCCTTAAGATGAAACATTATCTTAAATTATCTTTGAAAACATTTTATCTTAATAACTAACTTTACTAAATTAAATCATTAATTAAGTTTAAAATATAAAGTAATCATTAATTACTTGCCTCTAATTATTAATTAACAATCCTTAATTTCAAGTTATAAATTACTTTGAAATCTTTAATTGTTAATTTATAAATCATTATTCATTAACTAATTCTTTAATTATTCCATTTATTATCAATGTATATTAAGTTTTTTTAAGATAAATCATTTCCTTATTAATTTCCTTTTATATTCAAATTAAGTTTGAAAATAACTTTAAGGATTTAACTTAAAACATTTAAAACAATTCATACAAATTTATTTATACAAACAATTCATTTCAAAGCAATGAATTTCAAGAAATTGATTTAGCTTAATTATTTAAAATTTAAAATTTACTTTATTTTAAATTTAAAACTGGTTAAACATTTTACTTTGGGTTTAACCCATGTGTACTTGAACCAAAAACAAGTACATCATCTTTTCTTTTTTTTAAACAGTTTAACATAAATTTTAAAAACTGTTTGATTTAAAAATCTTAAACTGTTAAAAACTTTAAAAGTTTCCTACATGCTCGTATAAGTTCCCATGACAAGCCCGAGCCATAACCCTATATTCCCGAACCCATCTTCGAGACAACAACAATAACACAACCCAGACACAACGGCACCAACACAAGCCACTGTGCACCTGCACAACTCGACGATCAACTTTCGATCATCGCCAGATCCTCCAGCACATCACCCAACGCTGCAGCAACCATATTGATCACCCAATCGTACTTACGATCTCTCTAGCATGATCGAGCTACCCAGTTGAAATCTAAAACCAAACAGCCTCCACTAAAATCCCTTCGACCACTCAACTCCGACCATCAATGGTCATACAATTCTGGCCACATCTTGCCGCCCCAACATACAACCTTTTCCCCGAGTTTTATGGCACTCGATCCAACAGAGGAGAAGTAGTGGCTCGAAACTCAAGCTCTATCAAAACTAGGGTTTAAAACCCTTATGACCTACCGCCGACGCCACAGTCCACTATTGCCTCAACCACCATTTTTCCCTGCAACCATGGTCCTTCCTCCACCTCCAATTGAAACACCGACCACCCAAAATGCTCTGACCACCAGAACTTGCCCAAAAACCCAATTCCAGACAATTCCCAAATTCACATTCATTCCTTTATTAAAAATTGTAATTTTAATTTTAAAAATCCTAACTTCTAAAGTGGATTCAAGTCATAAACTCGAAACAGTAAATTAAAGTAAGTGGATTTATCATGTTTAAAAGACTTTTTGCTGAATTCTATTTCCCAGATGAGTTGCTAAATATTTCTACTTAAATTCATTTTTAATATTGAATATTAGCTTAAACAAACATTTAATGTTTGAAGACCAAATCCTATATGAAATCAGATTAAGAGCAGCATGAAATTTGGTTTAAACTTGATAATCCTATAACAAGAACAGGGGAACAATATAACATAGACATGCACACTCCTGAACACAACCAAATAAATAAAATTACTACACTTATATATATAAACATGCAGAGCATTTTCACATAGAATCTCAAAGCAACTTTATTTGTCTACTTAACTTTTAATTAAAAAGTTTACTCACTTTTTTTTAATGAAATGCAAAGAGTTTGAAGTTCCCTGGAAACTGAAATATAGGTTGCTTGCTTTACTGGAAACTGGAATTCTTTTGAAAACTTGAAGGCTTGCAAAACAGTTTGAACTTGAAAACGTGCATGCTTGATTTCTGAACTTTATTTGCTAGAAACATGAAGACTGGAATGCTTTGAAACTAGAAAGTTAGAAGCTCTGATTCACTTCTTGCTTCTAGGTTGCAGTTTTGAGAAAAAAAATGCTTTTCAGGTCGCATGCTTGAATTTTTTAAAAACAAGATGTTGTAGGCTTTTGAACTTGAGCTTAAACTTCTGAAAATGATTTCAGGTTTGAGGATAATTTGATTGCAAGCTTTATTTTTTTAGAACAGTTGACAGGTTTGCAGTTTTGAAAGTGTTCCAGGTTTTGATAACAGAAGGTTTCCGGCTTTTTAAAATGCTTAAATAATCTCAGATGTGATTTTGTTTTGAGGAGATTACAGATCTGAAGGTTGTTTCAGAGGAGATGATAACAAGTTTTAGTTTAGTTTGCATTTGTTGTTTAGGAATGAATTTAGGTTTGAACTGAGAAGGATTCTTACATTTCAGGTTTTGAACAAGTGAAGATTGCATGGAAAATTCTAGTTTTCATTTAGAAATGAACTTAGATTTTAAAGAAAAAGAAAATGAAGAGGAGATAGGGGTTTATATAGGTTAATTGCATTTTTATAGAATTAAAAGAAAATTAAAATAATGTGACACTTGTCCCTAACTTATATTAATACGCTAACACATGTACTTAAGAGATTACAACTTTAACACTTGTCCTAATTTATTTTTATATTATTTATAAATGATTTTAAAGGCCTTTAAATTAATTTTTCTTAATTAATCAATACATATATTAATTATAAATGTTATTCTTATTAAATTTCTATTTAACAAATACATTTAATAATTTATAAACACTTTTCTAAATTTTATATAAATACAATCTTTAAAAGAAAATAAAATAAAACCAATTATAATTTAAATAAAATTATATATAATATTGTAAACTCATTTTTAAATGCTATTTCAAAAAGTCTTTGTATTTATTCCTATTAAATAAATATTTTTTCCAAATTCCTATCAATAAATTTCTTTAAATAGAATAATATAAAACAAATCTTATTTTAAAATGAAAATCTTATTTTTAAATAGAAACTTTATCCATATATTTTAAATTCAAACTATATTGTTATTATTATTCTAAGATATATATATTCTTTTAATTTCAAATTCAAATTCTATTTAAAATCCAAATTTAAAGTCAACTCAATAAATATAGATATCAATTTTAAACAAACTCGTTATTATTTATAAATTTATTCTATTTAAAATCAACTTAAATACACAGTTATATATATATATATATATATATATATTTAAACACACTTATTAACTTTGAAAATAATAAGTCAATTTAGAAATTATTTATACAATAACACAAACTAAATAATTATTCTTGTTTAAAAACCAATCCATAATCATAATTTAAAACGTCACATATTTAATTGTTTGGCTATTTATATTTGAAAATAACAATTTTATCAATTTTAAACAATTTAATTAAAAGATTATCACATTTTAAATTCCATGAAATTCCGAGATATCACATTCCTCCCCCTTAAAAGAATTTCGTCCTCAAAATTTAAAACAAAGATAATCCAGAGTTTTATTTTATTTCAACCAATTCAAACATACATATCATCCATACATATCCAATCAAACAATTTCATCCAAACAAACAATTCAATCAAACAACTCTAGCTATCTGGACATAGATCCGGATAAATTTCCTAAAATTATCTTGAGTTTCCCAGGTACAAACACAGGGATACTTGCTCTACTAAATCCAAACTAGCGATACTACTAAGCTACTGAGCTCCTACTCAGCTAGATCTATAATCTGCACAAGATATCAGACCACAGACAAGACTAATCAACAACTAAATCCTTCAGGACTACTGGTTCCAAAATCAGTGATGAACCAGATATGTACTCCCTCAGAGATACGTGAAATATTTTGAATTCCATTCATCCAAACTGGCAATTCAACTCTTTAGACCCAAGCACTAATCCTTATAAAAACTCAGAAGAATCCAACATACCTCAGAGCTAACCTCGTAATCTTACCAAATCTTTTTGCTCCCTTTACCGGAGAAATAACAATGAAGTCTCCAACTTCGAATTCCAAATTCCTCCATCTCTTAACCTCAAAACTCTACTTACGATCCTGGGCTGTTTACAAATCCTTTCCGATCAGCTCAACCTTCGCTGATGCTTCTACAAACAAACTGAATCAAAAACAATCCAACACAAAGATTCTCTCAAGATTTACCCAAAATCAAAATCACAAATTTTACTCCATAAACATCCATAGACTTCACACTTACTTCCTTATCCGGAAAATACAGAACATGATCACTCGCCACCTTGTCTCAGATCCTGAAAATTCCAATGGAAACTCTCTAATCCAAAACACTACAACTTCCAGTTGCTTCCACTCTAGAATAGCTGCCACCTTGCTTCCGCTGCACAACTCTGATCTGGAGCAGATGAAAATGTTGTCGATGAACACGAGCACAGACTAAACAACACATCCCAAAAATAAGGTTCAACAGAAGTTCCAAGAAATACAGAGCTGCTTTACCCAAAACAATCAACCTAGGAGACATCCTTCTATCCAGCTGAATTACTGGTAGCTTCACGAACCAAGTCAATACGTAACTCAATCCTCAACGCGGGCAAATCTCTAACTTCCCTGAAGATATCCGAAAAATCTTTGACAACTCCATAACTCCTACATCCTCTAGAGATGCTTCAAACCCAAGCAAAAGATTATCCAAGAGAATCAGCCAAACTATTGCAAGTCAATTTTGTGATAAACCTAACCTAAATTCCAAAAATACTGTTCTCTTTTCACCAATTAGAACAGTTTATCCTTAAGCAACTAATCCATCGAAGAAACGAGTCTCTCCACTGCTTCTGATTTCCACCTCTAGGAAATTGCTAAGCCAAAAGATCTTCCTGCTGGAATACAGAATACTCCCGAGCTACACCGTTGACGCAGATGCTAAAGACTTCTTATCCAAAGCTCTTTGATCATCAAAATCATATCAACCAATCCCAAACAGGACCTTGAGATGTGCAGACATCTCCTCAAGAAACTTGGGCCCCAAACCAAACACAAACATCCTTCAGAAACTCAACTCCAACACCGAAGAAGACATGATCCCTTAAACTTGTTCCAAAATAAAACATCTTCAGAGTCATCCATAGTCACCTCGTCTCATCACGCAGCTACTACTTCCTGGGGTTACCAAAATACCATCACTTGCTTCTGCCAAACCGACAGATCCAAACTCTCAAAAATCCGCTCACACGAGCGCGATAAACTTGCACTTTAAAGATGAACTCTGAACCTTAACAGGTTTCCTTCAGAGATTAATGAATCCTTACACCAAGCTGCAAAGATTACTCAAGACGGTATTAGGTCTACAGTCTCGACAAATACTCTTTCAACCTCAAACATTCAAACTCCAACCATTGGTAGTCGTGCTACACACACCACTACCCTATCTACCTTTATAACTTATGTTGGAAAACCTGAACAAGTAACCCAACGGATAGGTAGAAATATATATATATATATATATATATATATATAGTTATAGTTATATATAAAAATTACAAGTACGCTCTCTCAAGAAAGACACCGCTACAGAGCCTAGGTATTCACTCAACCTATGCTCTGATACCAAGTGAAACGGCCCGCTTTTCTCTACACAGAAAGACGCATCATTTTTAAGAAAGAAAGGGATAGAAAAGAGAAAAGACGGAAAAGAAAGAAAGAACAACATCAGAATCTAAACAACGAAACGAATAAATTATATTAATCGCATAATATATTACATAGTATCATATACATCAGAACTACACAGCATAAACAACACATACTAGACAGTTATAAACACCTGTCTAGTTATACAACTCAAATATACAATATAGACAAATGACTCAGAGAACACATAGCGGAATACAATATATCTATACGCTGAAGCCTCCTGCTCCTTCAGAATTCGTCAAACCTAACCTGAATCCCTTGGCTACTCGTAAAAATTTGAGTACCCAAGAGTTTAAGAAAAACAGAATAAACTCCGGATCAGACATGGGTCTGGTGTGAGTAAACGGTTAAAGTTGCTTAACTTTAAAAACCTTTTGAAAACAAAGGTATCGCGTAAGACTTCCCACACATAAACATGGAAAACTTTTTACCTTACGCTAACCAAAACATTGATAGGAAATCCACTGATATTATAATAGATCTAGGGTTTTCAAGTAAATATGAAATAGCCGAAATTGTTACATGATTAAATTCCAGCTACTAGCCACAAAAGTGGGTAATACAATCAAATCCGAGGGCGCTTATTGGATTTTGGATTCCATACAATGGCAGGGCTACCGGGGTACCACCCGTCATAGTACGGGGCCTAGATCACCATACCGAGAATCACTCCCAATCCCCTGCAACACAAAGCCGGAACCATCCCTTATTGGACAGTCCCGAACAAGACAACTCCGGCGGTTGTAGCTATTCAACTGCTCACACAGCCGAAATAAAAGGGACTCTAAATAGGGGTTCATCTCATCCTATTTGGGGATGACCCACTTAGCCTTGATGCACCTCCCATGTTTTAGTCATTCCCGGTTGATGAGGCTTAAGGCTACGATTACCTTTATAGAACACATCCCTTAGAATGCTCATCGTCCTCTTGATGATGTGCAGAAAGCATTCAATCCATACAAGTTCGTTCCGGGTTCGAACGAAACCGAAGGCATTATCTCGTTACACTCATTTTGGAATCACCCTCAGAGTTAACGACGATAACCCTTGCACTCTGAATCTTCATCTTCACTTGAGATTCACGAACTATCGTTAATTTGGATTGATGTGGTTTTTGGATATCCAACTATGGAAACCCGATCCCGGTCTCATCAAAATTCAAAACGTATCTTTTAGGTCCAACTTGTTTAAGGTTAAACAATTCAATTCTATTATCTATATACACACAGATAGATAATTCAAAATATCATAATAGATAATCTACATTATCATCACAATAGATAATTCATATTATCATCACAATTCAACCAAATCATCTCATAACATATATCACACATATCTCATCAGAGATATCAAACAATCAAACTATCTAATATCAATCAGCCATCCATAAGCAATGATCTATTAATCACACCATCTATAATTAATTTAAAATGAATTAAATTAATTACTTCATCTCTAATTAATTTAAAATTAATTAAATTAATTACCTGCATCATACAAATCATGTTTACATAATCATTAATTAAACCAATTAATTAATCAACCTTGATTAATTATCTTTAATTACATTAAGTAATTTACCCTTAATTAATTACACAAATTAATTATCTTCAAACCATTAAGTAATTAACCTTAATTACTCTATTAATTATAATTAATGACATTAGTCCTTAATTAATCATAATTAATTACCTTTATAATAACTTATTATAGATTAATTAATCTTAATTAACCAATCCTTAATTATTCTCATTAATCGCATTAATTAATGAAACTTAATTAATTACTTCCATTAATTAATTACATTATTCCTTAATTAATTACATTAATTGATCATGCTTAAATTAATTAAATCAGCTTTAATAATTATAAACAGTAATAAAATATTCTTAATTACTTTTAATTACATTTATAAATCCTTTGATTTTTTACACCAAGTAATAAATCCTTAATTACTTTACCAAGTAATTATCCATTTAAAATTACTTCCTACTAAGTAATTTCCCTTATCTCAATTACCTCCAGTAATTTATTCATCAATTACCTACCTTAAGTAATTACTCTTATCAAATCTCATTAAGTAAGCATACTTAATCAATTACCTTGTGACTATCTTTAATTAATTAAGAAATTAATTAACTTAACTTAATCTCATTCACCTCCTAAATCATAACCAAGTAATTCACCCCTTTATTACTCTTAACCAAATTAATCTTTAATTACAGATTAATTATCCTTCAACTATTAGTTAATAAACCTTAATTATTAATCAGTCTTTTAATAGAAAGTAATCAATCCCTAATTACTTTTATAATTAATTAATTAGCTAATTAGTTATCTCTTAATCATTAATTAATAAAACTTAATTATTAATTAACAACCTTAATTACAAATTAATTAACCCATAATTATAATTAATCAATCCTTAATTACAATTAATTAACCTTTAATAATAGTTAACAATTCTTAATTAACTTGAATTATAGATTAATAACCTCTTAATTATTAATCAAGAAAACATAATTATTACTTAATAAAACTTTATTAAGCATTTGTTAATTACTAGTTTAATTAACCCTTAATTACTTAATTAATTAATTAATAATTATAAATTAATTAATCTCTAAACATTAATTAATACATCATAATTTTTAGTTAATTAAATTAATAATTATCCTTAACTAATTACTTAATTAACCCTTTTTAATAATTAATTAAATTAATTAGTTAAACGTAAAATTTCTTAATTAACTTAATTAATTACAACTCATTAAAAACTTAATTATCCTTAAGATGAAACATTATCTTAAATTATCTTTGAAAACATTTTATCTTAACAACTAACTTTACTAAGTTAAATCATTAATTAAGTTTAAAATATAAAGTAATCATTAATTACTTACCTCTAATTATTAATTAACAATCCTTAATTTCAAGTTATAAATTACTTTTAAATCTTTAATTATTAATTTATAAATCATTATTCATTAACTAATTCAATTAATAAATCACTCTTTAATTATTCCATTTTTATCAACTTATATTAAGTTTTTTTTAAGATAAATCATTTCCTTATTAATTTCCTTTTATATTCAAATTAAGTTTGAAAATAACTTTAAGGATTTAACTTAAAACATTTAAAACAATTCATACAAATTTATTTATACAAACAATTCATTTCAAAGAAATGAATTTCAAGAAATTGATTTAGCTTAATTATTTAAAATTTAAAACTTACTTTATTTTAAATTTAAAATTGGTTAAACATTTTACTTTGGGTTTAACCTATGTGTACTTGAACCAAAAACAAGTACATCATCTTTTCTTTTTTTAAAACAGTTTAACTTAAATTTTAAAAACCGTTTGATTTAAAAATCTTAAACTGTTAAAAACTTTAACAGTTTCCTACATGCTCGTATAAGTTCCCATGACAAACCCGAGCCATAACCCTATATTCCCGAACCCATCTTCGAGACAAAAACAATAACACAACCCATACACAACGGCACCACCACAAGCAACTGTGCACCTTCACAACTCGACGATCAACTTTCGATCATCGCCAGATCCTCCGGCACATCACCCAACGCTGCAGCAACCAATATTGATCACCCAATCGTACTCACAATCTCTCTAGCACGATCGAGCTACCCAATTGAACTCTAAAACCAAACCGCCTCCGCTAAAATCCCTTCGACCACTCAACTCCGACCATCGACGGTCATACAATTCTGAAAATGATTTCAGGTTTGAGGATAATTTGATTGCAAGCTTTATTTTTTTGAGGAACAGTTGACAGGTTTGTAGTTTTGAAAGTGTTCCAGGTTTTGATAACAGAAGGTTTTAGGCTTTTTAAAATGCTGAAATAATCTCAGATGTGATTTTGTTATGAGGAGATTATAGATCTGAAGGTTGTTTCAGAGGAGATGATAACAAGTCTTAGTTTAGTTTGCATTTGTTGTTGAGGAATGAATACAGGTTTGAACTGAGAAAGGTTCATGCATTTCAGGTTTTGAACAAGTGAAGATTGCATGGAAAATTTCTAGTTTTCTTTTAGAAATGAACTTAGATTTTAAAGAAAAAGAAAATGAAGAGGAGTAGGGGTTTATATAGTTTAATTTCATTTTTATTAAAATTAAAAGAAAATTAAAATAATGTGACACTTGTCCCTAACTTATATTAATATGCTAACACATGTACTTAAGAGAGTATAACTTTAACACTTGTCCAATTTACTTTTATATTATTTTTAAATGATTTTAAAGGCCTTTAATTTAATTTTTCCTAATTAATTAATAATATATATTAATTATAAATGCTTTTCTTATTAAATTTCTAATTAACAAATACATTTAATAATTTATAAACACTTTTCTAAATTTTATATAAATACAATCTTTAAAAGAAAATAAAATAAAAACCAATTATAATTTAAATAAAATTAGATATAATATTGTAAACTCATTTTTAAATGCTATTTCAAAAAGTCTTTGTATTTATTCCTATTAAATAAATATTTTTTCCAAATTCCTATCAATAAATTTCTTTAAAGAGAATAATATAAAACAAATCTTATTTTAAAATGAAAATCTTATTTTTAAATAGAAACTTTATCCATATATGTTAAATTCAAACTATATTATTATTATTTTAAGATATGTATATTCTTTTAATTTCAAATTCAATTTAAGATCCAAATTTAAAGTCAATTCAAATAAATATAGATATCAATTTTAAACAAACTCGTTATTATTTATAAATAATTTATTCTATTTAAAATCAACTTAAATACACAGATATATATATATATATATATATATATATTTAAACACACTTAATAACTTTGAAAACAATAAGTCAATTTAGAAATTATTTATACAATAACACAAACTAAATAATTATTCTTGTTTAAAAACCAATCTATAATCATATGTTAAAACATCACATATTTAATTGTTTGGCTATTTATATTTGAAAATAACAATTTTATCAATTTTAAACAATTTAATTAAAAGATTATCACATTTTAAATTCCTTGAAATTCCGGGATATCACATTTTCAATTGGCTATAAATCAAATGTGAGTGATTAGACCCACTCACGCAATACTAAAAATTCCATTGCAAGTTAAATATAATATATGATGTGATATATAAATATTTTATTATGGTTTGTTGATTTAAATTGACATTTGAATTGATATTGAATCTGAATTGATATTTAATTTAATATTAGAATTTAATTGATAGTTAAACCCCGATATTGATAACTATTATATGTTGAAATATATTGGCTGATTTAGATGTCGTTGAAATAGATGCTTATTGATTGATATGTTGGATGTATGGTTGTTATTTATTTTATGTCCATGTTATCATCTTGTATATTTTTGACATCATTTAAATGGTCCTCTGAATCATTTTAGAATTAGATAATTAAGACATTTAAATTATGGGTTGAAATGATATATACCCATACAATTTCTTGAATTTGGATTATTTATTGGAACTGAATTATTTAAAAATTTAAGTTTTAATTTAACTTTGGATTTATTTTAAATAAAGTGGTTATAATTAGTATTTCGAATTATTTAAAATCTCGTAAGTTATGGCACTCGGGTTGTATACTTGATAGGAGATGAAAAATCCCGTAACATCTCTGAAGCCATTGCACCATATTTTTATTTGAGACCGATTTGACTTATAAAGGAATTCTTATTTTTAACTTGAGTGTATTGTTTTTCATTTTGCTCGGGTCAGCCTGAGTTTTTCAACATTGAAGACTATTTTCTGGTGGACGAAGACGAAGATTCGGTATATTAATGCTATTTATTACTCCACTACATTCTGTGTTCCGCTGCATTATTTGTTTATGTATGATATATGTATAACTTTGATTTGAATTTTTAAAAGTGTAATCAAATGTTATTTGTAAAACAGCTTCATGAACTGTTTATTTGATTATTATATTTTGTCATTCCGCTGCGAGATTCTGTATTTTATTTTTTCTTTTCCTTTTTCTTTTTTTTCTTATTTACCCCATTATCAATCCTTCCTTTTGAATGGTTTAATTCTGACATGTGTGGTTTATTGTCGATTTGAACCATCCAAAAAGATGGGTCATTACAAACCTTCTCACTTATCAGACCAAATTAATTGAACGCCTTTTCTAGTAAGGCTAGTGAGAGGAAGAATAATGCAGAAGAAATCCTCGATGAACTGACGGTAATAACCTGCCAATCCGAGAAAACTACGAATCTTCAAAACATTCTCTGGCCTTTTCCAATTATGAATGGCTTCTATCTTGGATGGATCGACAGAAATGCCATCAGAAGATATAATATGGACAAGGAACTTCACCTCATTCTCCCAAAGGTGGAACTTGGAGAATTTAGCTTTAAGTTGATGCTTACGAAGAATATTCAAAACAATCTTCAAATAATGAGCATGACCGGCTTCGGATTTAGAATAGACAAGGATGTCATCAATGAATACAAGGATGAACTTATCGAGATATTCTTGGAATGCTCGATTCATAAGATCGATGAAATAAGCTGGAGTGTTCATCAAATCAAGCGGCACAATGAGCGACTCATAAGAACCATAACAAGTGCGGAATGCGGTGAGAGCAATGTTGTTCTCCGCAACTCGTAACTGATGAAAACTGGTGGCAAGGTCAAGTTGAGAAAAGACCTTAGCACTACTCAACTGATTGAACATGTCATCAATCCTAGGCAATGTATACTTATTCTTAATGGTTAACTCATTAAGCTTGCGGAAATCGATGCAAAGTCTAAGAGTACCATCAGATTTCTTAACAAAGACGACTGCAGCACCCCACAGTGAAGAACTGGACTGATTGAATTACTTGGCTTCAAGTTCCAACAATTTCTTTTTGAGTTCCTCATTTTCCTTAGTGGACATCCTCGTAGGAGGACGACTAACAGGCTGAGCACCAAGAATGAGATCAATATGGAACTCAATTTTCCGCTTAGGTGGCAAACCCGAAACAGGCTCAAATACATCAGCAAAATCACAAACCACTGGAATTTGAGATGCATCATCATCATCTCGATACTTAAGAGAAAATAAAGACGCTTCAGAATTACCATCAACATTCCAAAGAACAAGAGACAACTAACCAGCCGAATCAGGATGCCTAAGATATAGGATCCTTTCAGAACATAGGATTCGAGCTTGATGACATGCAAGCCAATCCATCCACAAAATCATATCAAATCCAAGATAGTGAATAACATGCAGATTCGTATGGAAATAAAAACCACAAAGAATAATCTCAACATCACTACAAAGTATGCTAAGTGTTGTGGATCCCCCAATAGGATTCACAATCCTCAAAGAAGTAACAAGCCAAGAAACATCCAATGATATAACATCAACAAGTTCCTTCGATACGAATGAGTGTGAAGCACCCGTATCGAAGAGAACTCAAATAGAACGATTATGAAATAATATAGAACTTTTAAGAATAGAAGGAGAAGTACCATTGGGCTGAGAATAACCACCAAAAGCATCCACGATAATAAGCTTGCCCGACTAGCATTACTAGGAGCAATGAGACAAAATGAAACCCGATGCCCCTCTTTCTTGCAATAATGGCATACAAGAGGCTTAGGACAATCTCAAATTAAATGATCAGAGGAGCCACAATTGAAACACCCCTTTTGACGAGGAGGTGCTCCACTGGGATAGGACCTAGAACCAACAAGCTTCTTCTTCTTGTTATAAGGAAAAGACTTGGACTTCAGAAAAGGAAACTTCTTCTTCTTGGGGTTCTTATGAACCTCAATCTCATTACTATTATCTCTCTCCTTCTCGACTGCTTCAAGGTGAAGCACTAAGTCAACCAACTCCTCAAATAAAAGCTTAAGATGAAGCATCAAAGATTTCTTCAAATATTTCTTGAGGCCAGAAAAAAACTTGAGATTTTCTTATAAGAAATGCTAATATACTTGAGACCATACTTGGACAAGGCCTCGAATGAAGAAACATACTCAGAAATTGAAGACTTCCCTTGCTTCAACTCAAGGAAGCGGTAGGCTATCAAGGCTTTCTCGGACTTGGGAATGAACTTAAGTTCGAATCGCTCCCTAAACTGGATCCAAGTAAGAGGGAACTCATCAAACTCAATAATAAGAAGCTCATACCAATCAAGTGCATGCTCTTACAACATACTCGATGCTACAAGAACTCAGTGATGGTCGAAAATATCCATGCGAGTAAAGATACACTCGCATGTACGAAGCCATGCCTAGGCCTTAAGGACAGACTCTGAGTCGTTGAAAGGCTTGCCTCCAAGATGAGAGAAATCACTTCACATACGCGCAAAAGCAGACTTTAGCAGAAGAGAAGGAGGAGTAGGAGCTAGAGGCAGAGTGCTCCTGAATAACTCCATAAACTGATCAGCAGACATATAAACGCTCTCTGGATGTGAGCCATTGGACGGCTCAGCATCAGAATGGCGACATCTGCCTCTTCCAGCCATAGTTGAAAGTATAAGATAGGATTAGGATTATTCATGGGGTAAGATATCATTATTACAATTAAGGAATAGTATGGAATTAAAAAGTATTCCTAGAAGTATTCCATATTTATATCTACCCCAAGGACACGAAAAGATTAAGGACCCGGTGACTAGGGAATATGCAACACTCATACTGTATTCTGATGTACTATAATATATGTTCTGTTCTATATTTATCATATTCTGAACTCTACTCTGATACCAAGCTGTGACAGCCCACCCCAAGACCCACATTAGCAAAGAGTATTATAGAGTAATATTGTCTGTTAATGCAGAGAATAGGGCTGGTTAGGAACTACCATCCATAAGATTTGTCTTAAACAAGTATTGAATACGTCGATTGGGTGCACTAAATTTTTTTCTTTTACCTTTCTCAAGTGGATCGACATGCTCAATAAATGTTAAATACAAAACTACGGTGGCTAACAGATCTATCAGAACAAAATATAACAACAACAAATAGACAAATCACAGAACAACAGTCACACACATATATACATATATACAGATATATCATAGTACGCTACAAAGTGATACGATAGTAGTGGTACATGGACCACAATATATACATCGAGTCAAAAAGAATAAGTGCATATCAGAGTTCACAAAATACAAAAAGACTACACAAAAGATGACTAGCATCAAAAGAAAGCAAGAAAATCCATAGCGAAGCGTTAGAGCGGTAATCTACAGTAGGTGTCTAACCTGAAACAACTCTGTCTGACCAAAGTATATAAAACACACGGGTCGGTCCAGCTAAAATAAACTGATTAGTATATGATAGATGAAGTATAAGGATAAATGATAATATTTCTTCTCAAAAGAGAAGAAGCAACACTAAACATATATATCAACTACCAAAATATCATATGAAGATTTCTTGAAAGAGGTAAGTTCAACTACAACATCAATTAGTCACAAATATTCGCATCATATCATCGGCGGTGTCCATCAACACCATAACTCCTAAATAGGAAATCACAAATCTCAAATAAATGCCAAAGGATGGCAACCACATATCACAATAAGTAGGACTTGGTTAAGAGTTCAAAACTCCAAAATGTAATCACCATATAATGAATCTTCAAATTGCTTAAAAAGCCCAATAATTTTGGCGAAAACATTCAGAAATCACAAACAAATCATGAAATATCATAAAAGTTGCACGTGCTTATTAAAATGGCCGAAGCCCGACAAGTACTGTATCCCAAATAAGGCGTCAAATATGATCTGAAGGTCAAACATCCCGAAGGACAGACAACTAAAAAGCCCAAATGACCCAAAGGTCCAGTACTAGCAATCAACCCGAAGGTCCAATATAAAGTGTCACCAACTTCCAGATAGTAACCAAATCAGTGACAATAGTGTGCCCCGTACCAAATGTTCTCACTTAACCGTTTACTATAAGGTAGTTAATTTCACTCTCGTGTATGACCTCAATTGAGCAAGTCTGGAATTAACCGAAAAAGTAAATGCATGTGTCTTATACCACATGTTTTATTAAATCTTTTAAATCTCTTCCTCGTTCGCTCGAAGAGTGAAAAAATGTGTATTTTATATAGAAAATACTTTGCTTCAAGAAAACTAGTTTTTAAAACAATTTTTTGAATCGTTTCGAAAACAAACCTTTGAAATTCCCTTTATTATAGAGAATATATATTTTTAATAGCTTTTAGAAATAATTATAAATATTGCAAAATTTTATTTTTAAAGCTATTTTATCATAAAAAACATCTCAAAATTGTTTTAGAAAACGCATGCTCGAAAACAGCAGAAACCACCGAAAACATCAAAAATCAACGTATGAAATCGTCTCAAAAACACGTCAATCCAGAGTATGGATCAACCAAAATGTTGGCTTACCTATTAATAGGTTTAAGCCCTTCAAAAAATTTCAAAATATCATAAAAATTGGTTGCAAAATTCAATGGTATAAGTTGAAGAACAAAACAGAACAAAAGAAATAAGGCTTGGAAAAATACACAAGCTCTGGTCGACCCAAAGGTCGACCTTTGTTTTTCCTAGGTCGACCCTAAGGTCGACCTATGCATTGTTTGGGTCGACCCCTAAAGAAGCTGGGTCGACCTAATGGTCACGATTCTTATTGGCAATTTTTGCCTGCTTCGATCCAGTTTTTGAGCACAGCTTTCAGGGGGTTCCAAGTTGAATTAGACTATGAAATTTGTCATGCACAAACAACTACACTTAAACAAAAATTCAGAGAAATTCCAACATGGATTCATGACAAGTATAGGGATATATGAACACAAGAAGAAGCACTCTAGAACATATTTTCACTGTGAACTTTCAAACATCCAACTTTTGTTTACAGTAAGAAAATTTCAACACTTATCAGGTAGCAAACCTAATTTATGCTAGAATTTGTGAGTTATAAACTCACCTTAGCACAATATTGAGCAAACTTGAGGAAGATTGGAGCTTTTGCCTTGAATTAGTTGTAGGAACCTGAAAAGAAAAGAGTACACAAACATAAGAAGAAACGGGGTTGCAAACAGCTCAACTCTTAAAATTTTGAGATAGATGAAATACGTTTTTATTTTGGATTGATTACCTGAAATAAATAACTTCAAATTGATTAATTTTAACAAAGGATCTGGAGAAATTGGAGATTTGGATTCTAGGTTTTTAAGAGAAAATAGGCATTTTGGTTTTTCTTTGTTTTCAATTTCTTGAACTAACTGTACGTACATTTCAGAGAGGAAGAAACTTTCTTCTTTGTTAAAACTGTTGTTGGGCTTAAACCCAATAAGAAAAAGAATAATAATTTTATCTCACTAATTATCACTTAATACACCAAAACACTTACATTTTTTAACCAAAACAACTTATATTTACATAATTCAACTTTATAAAAATCATACAAACATACTTTTATGTTCACAAAATATTTTTCAACATACAAAAAGTAACTTTAAGCATTAAAACAATTTCCATCATTAATATCCTTATTTTTTATTCAAATGCTCAATTTATATTATAATTACATAAAACAATATTTTTAACACCAAAATTACATAAAATCATTTCTCTTATTTATATTGTCTTAACAAACCATGTTAAAAATATTTTTACATCCAAATATTATTTTTAGAACAAAATTCCACCTTTTTATTTACAATATTTACCATATTAAATTCTAATATTTCATTAAAAAAAAACATCATTTGGCAGTAATTTCCAAAATTATTGCATTTTATCAAATTAAAACCATATAATTCTCATTTTTATCACAAATTCTCACAAAAAAGTTTCTAAAACTTTATTTCCAACATTATTTATTTATTTACAACAAATGATATTGAATTAAAATCTTTACTTCACTTATTTAATTAATTAACCACCAAATCAACATAACCCCACTTTATTTTACCAAAACTCATTGTTTATTCCAAATAAACAATTTTAACAAATTTTCATCTCTAATTTATTTTATTTTCTCCATTAAATTATAATCACCGTTATAACTTAATTTTATAGGTAATCACCAAAACCAGGGTTGTTGCAGTGGTTTTTGGTATTGGTAGAGAGTATGAGAATATCTGATCCTGGTCTCTTTATCAACCAAATACTTATTTCACACCGTGGTCATTTTGTATTTCAAACAGTTCATAATTCATATCAAAATATCATATTCATTTCAAAATCATAACACTTTTGAAATTATATTCACTTTCGAAATCATACACTTTCGAAATCATTATTCTTTTTAAATCATTTTCACTTCCAAAAATCATAACCACAAAATAGTTTAAACTATCATATCAAAGAATTCACATTTAAATCCGTTTAATCTAAATCATACCAGTTCCAACCTAAATAGTTTGAATATTGAACGTAGTTTATATATTAGAATAGTTATACATTAAAATAGTTTATATTTAAAAATAGGTTATAGATTAAAATAGTTTATATATTAAAATAGTTTATATATTTAAAAGAGTTTATATCGAAAATAGTTTCAAATTATAATTGTTTATTCCAATTTCACAAATCAATTCAAATCAACTTTAGTTTCAAATTCAATTTAAATCAAATCTCAGTTCAACAATTTCAATTAAAAGGTTAAAGGTTCAATTAAATTCTCATTAAAACCATTTAATTTATATCGATTTTAAATCCAGGTTTGAACTACCAATTTAAATCACTTCCAAATTCAATAGGTTTCAGAGTTTAAATATTCAAGCAATTTACAATAACTCAATTTTATATATTTCATTTATATTTCACAAATTCAACTATAATTTTTTTAAATTATAAAACATTCACTTAATCATTTTTAATAGCCATTTAAATAAAATCCCAAATTACAAATTTAAATCACAATTAAATATTCAATTTCAATTTTATTTGAAATTTAAAAATATTCATTTAATCACCTTTAATCAAAATCAAGTTGTCAAGTTAAAAAAACATAATTAAATCTCACAATTGATAAGTACCAAATCAATCCTTATTTAAATTCAATTCTTAAACAAATTAAATTACAAATCAATTTTAATTTATCTTTCCCACTTTTATTTATTAAAGTTAATACAAAAATCTATTTTAAAATATTAATAAAATTTTAAATAAATACTTAAACATATTATATATACTTATCCACTTAAATTCTATTAAATTAAATTTTATTATATTAAATATTATTAAATTAAATCTGATTTTATTGAATCTATTTTATTTATATAAAACTATATTTTATATATTTAAAAATAATAAAATTATAAGTAAAATCTTAAAATTTACATTTTTTAAAACATAGCTTATAATTTAAAAATTTTAAACATATAAATTGAAAATCTAAAATTTACTCGTATATTAAAAGAAAATCTTTATATTATATTTAAAAATCAATATTTATTAGAAACCCATATATTTCTCTTTTCTCAAAATTTTGGAAATCATTTAAAAATATACCAACGGTATCCATATATAATTTTCTATCCTATGGACAAGTAATACGGTATTTTCAATCCGCAATTATTTAAATTTACAAGTTTATATCATTTCAACCCGCAATCCCAAAACTCAAAATCAATAAAATTGCTTGGGTTTATCATTTCAACCCATAACAATTTTCCTTAATCTATAAGATCGTTGGGTATGTTTCACTTCAACCCATAGGGAATTCCTAACTAATAGGAACTTGCAGAGTGAGAACAATAGTAATAAAATAACATAATATATCAATGACGAGCATATATCATAATTAACAAATGTAAATATAATATATATATATATATACACAACATGGTATGGTGTCGTATATCAATCATAGGTGAACAATTTAAATAATAACATATCATATTCAACAATTTGATTACTAACAAATTAAATTTTAATAACACATTTCAATCATCATTTCATGTGAATTAAATTACTAAATATAAGAATGCTAATCGTAAGTGATTGCTCACCTTTTGAGGCTAGAGAAAAAAGAATAAGATGCAAGTATACGAAAGTGGAGAACATGACAACTGCTGTTGAGATACTTCGGACAGCAAACACAAAACAAAGCAAAGCAAGGCTGGAACTCGATAATTGATGAAAACAAAATCGAAAATCTTTAAAATCTAAAATTTACTTATATAAAATCTTTATATTATACATTTTATTTTAATGTCTATATCCAATTTGAAACACATATCAAAATAAATTCTTTATATATATATATATATGTATATATATATATATATATATATATTAAAATCAAATTTTTAGTTCAAAACCCATATAAAAATAATATATATGTATATATTATATTAATTTCAAAGTATTAACATAACATATTATATATATATATACACACATTTCAAATACTAACATAACATATTTTTAAACAAAGAGGATGCTGCATATGGCCGTGGATGGTCGGTAGCTAAAGTGACGAGGGAAGAGTGGTTGCTTTAGTGGCGGAGATGAGCTCGGAGATCGGAGTAGTGGGGTTCAGCGCAGGTATGCTATGGTGATGGGGAGGCAAGGCGGAGAGGGCTCTTGGCTATACACGACAGTTGATGTGTGGGCTCGGATGGGTTGCTTGGAGGAAGGATGATGTGGAGCGGGTTGTGTTGTTGTGGGGCGGAGGATTTGTGTCAGGCTGTTGTGGATCTAGTCGCTTGCGACTGATGGGTGAAAGGCGTTTGGGCATTGGTTTGTAAGAGGAAAGGAGAAGGGATGGGTCAAGGGAAGTTGTGTGGTCTGGCCGATGGGCAGAAGTGGAGGCGTTAGCTGTGGGTTAGAAGGGAAAAGCGGAGCAAGGTGCTTAGGTGGCCATGGAAGATGGCGAGGGAAAGGAGCAGAGATGGAGGGGCATTGTGTGTGGTCACCTGGGTTCCTTCAGTGGTGTTTGGGGTCATATGCGGAAATGCGTGAAGGGGATGAAGCAGGGTTTCGAAGGAGTGTGGCGGGCGAACGAACGATAGATGAGGAAGGATTGCGCTCGGACGAACAGGATTTCACAAACCATATAAATTATAAACTATAAGTTATATATATATATATATATATATCAAGCAAGAAGATAATGATAGAAGAAAAAGGAAGTGATGAGTTCATTATCTAGAAACAAATGAATATAAGCATGCATACTTATTATATTATTATTTTCTTCTCATATGAACCAGAAAACAAAGAAGGAGAAAGAGAGAAAGAGAACGAAAGGACAAATCAAAAAATATTATATTGAAACCAGAGATACTGAAAGTCAAAAGCTGAAAATATTAATGCTAATGGCTATTTAATTCATGGTGAACAATGAAGGGACAGGAAACCAAAAGGTTAAAATTGGGTATTGATATAGCTAATCATTTTACTGATTTCGCCGCGTACCGGACTCCAAAATGCACAAATTAATATAATACGGAGATCAGCACGGTAAAATAAACAAAATGGACATAGATATTAGAGATACGACCATCTTATCAAAACTCGATTTTTCGTTGTCGAAAATGCTGCTAAACGCCGAAAATAAGATAAATGGGGCTAGAACAGTCCAAATTTGGCAAAACGAAATATGACGTCTCACTCAAAAAATGATAAATATTTTTATTATATGAAAATATTTAGATTTCAGAGTATTTTATTTTCAACAAATTTAAATGATTTTAAATTGAAATTGAATATTACATAACAGAACTAACTTTCAAATTTTCAGATGAAAATCTGATACTTGCTACGTTTAAATAGAAATATCACAAATATCAAATATTCATTGTCAAATTTTATTGTTTAAAATTTCATGAAAACTTAGTTAATTACGTTATTTAAATTGTTAAAATTTTCGGGCCGTTACATTATCGATAGGCTTTCACAATCGACATACAAATAAGAAACAAATTACAAGTAGATTCGCTCCATAGTTCACTTACTCCTCGATATGAACCATTCATACTGAATTATAACATGAACCAATTGAATGTGACTCTCATGGAGCTCCTCAATACACTAAGGTCTACCGAGCCATAATCTAAGGATTAAGGGGTTGTACTTACTGTTAAGGTTAGTGCATCATCTTCAAAGAGGTTTAAAAAGCGAAAAAGAGAAGGTAGGAAAAAGAAAAGTAAGAAGGCCGATTGCAAGGGTGAATGTTATCACTACCACAAGAACGATCACTAAAAAGGAATTATCCTAACTATATGAAGATTGTTAGAGAAAAGAAGCAGAATGGTTCTACCGCTCCATTAGGTATATTTATGATTCAAAATTGTTTTTTAATTAATGAAATATCTTTTTTTAGATATTGGATCCGGTATTCATATATGTAATTTGTTATAGGTGCTTAGGAACTAGCATCGCATGGCAAAAGGAGAGATGAGGCTCCAAGTTGCTAATGGATCTATTATAAATGTAACGACAGTCAGAGATTATCATTTAGTTTTGCCTAGTGGAGTAGTATTAGTATTAAATAATTGCTATTTTTATAAAAGACTTCATTTGTGGGATTATTTCCATTTTTAGACTATTTGGGACTATATATATATATATATATATATATTTCATTGTACAAATAATGTTATGAACATCAGTTTGGATGGAAATAAAGTATGCGATGGTATTCTCGAAAATGGAATTTACACGATTAATACTAATTTGTATGTTCCGTGAATAATCCTTCTAACAATATAAATGATAGTTATCTTTAGCATTCTAGGCTTGGTCATATTAGTGGTCATATTAGTGAGAAACGAGTACACAAATTGAAAACCGATGGTTTTCTACCACCAATTGATTCTGGATCATTTGGCATGTGTGAATCGTGTCTCAAAGTAAAATGACCTAGCATCCCTTCAGTGTGATAAATGAAAGAGTTGATGGACTCTTAGGGTTAGTACATAATAATGTATATGTCCCAATGCCTATAATTACCAAAGATATTAGTTCTTACTTTGTTACCTTCACCGATGATTTCTCGAGACTAGGAATATGTATTTTATGAATAATAAATCCGATGGCTATGAGAAATTTGTAGAATGTAAAAATGTAATAGAGAACCGAACTGGCCGTAATATGAAGTTCTATGATCTGATCGAGGAGGTGAGCATTTTGGATAGGATAACCAACAATAATTAATAGATAATGTGATTATCTCTCAAATTACCCCACCTTATACTTCACAACACTACGATGTGTCGAAGCGAAGAAACCTTATTAGATATTGTCGTTCATGATGAGTAAGGATGAGTTATGCCTATCCTTTTGGGGAAATGCACTGCAAACCATAGCACATATATTGAACTTGTTGCCCACTAAGCTTGCTTTGAAGACGCTATTATATGACATAGGAAGAAAGCCCACTTCAATTATTTAAAGGTATGGGATTATCCAACCTATGTTAAGAACATTGGCCCTAATAAGTTTGACGTGAGATCAGCTTTGTGTAAGTTTATAAGATATCCTAAGAATTTTAAGGGATATATTTTCTACAACACAGTGAAACAAAAAGTGATTGTTTCCACACATATTGTCTTTTTAGAAAAGTAATTTCTATCAAAATAAATTAATAGTGAAGTTGTAAACTTAGATGAGATCCGAGAAACTAAAACTAAGGCTGAACCAGTGGGAGAACAAAGTTAACCCATATACCAAAACACACAACCTATTAGAAGGTCTAGTAAAGAATCTTGCGCCCTAGAGAGATACCAAGTGTTTCTTATGGATGGCAACAACGAAGACCATGTCTTAGACGATGACATTCCTCTATCTTCCAACAAGCACCGCACAGTAAAGACCCAACACTCTGGCTTGGAGCTATGAAATCTAAAATGGATTCCATATATGAAAATAAAGTTCAGAATTTGTTGGAAGTGCCCGAAGGGATAAAACCCATTAGCTACAAATTTATTTTTAATAATAATCTAAATGCAGATGGAGAAGTAAAGACTTATAAGGCAAGGCTAGTTGCAAAAGGATTTCGTCAAATTCAAGGTGTTGATTATGACGAGAATTTTTCGCCCTTAGCAATGCTCAAGTCCATTCAGATTATGCTAGCCAGCGCTACATTCTATGACCATGAAATATGGAAAATGTTTGTAAAGATAGCTTTTCTAAAAGGTGATTTAAAAGAAACTATTTATATGTCGTAACTCGAGGGTTCTATGGTCAATAGGAGTGAGAGCAAAGCTTACAAGTTGTTAAAGTCCATTTATAGACTTTAACATGCTTCAAGAAGTTGGAATAAATGTTTTGATAAAGTAATCAAATAGTTTGGTTTTTATCAAAACACGGAAGAAGCGTGTGTATATAGAAAGTAATAATGCATGTTAACGTATTCTTGGTGTTCTATGTGATGATCTATAATTAATTGGTAATGACACTTCATTGCTACAATTAGTGAAAGCTTGGCTTTCCAAGAACTTCTCCATGATGGATTTTGAGGAAGCAGCCTATATTATTGGTATAAAGATCTATAAAGATAGATCTAAGAGGCTGTTGGGATTGTCCTAATCTCTATACATAGATAACATACTACAAACATTCAATATAGAGAATTCCAAGCGTGGAAATGTTCCAAAGCAGTCTAGAATCATCCTTTCTAAAATGACACTCCTTATACCGATGAGGAGAAAGAGAGTATGAAGCGGATCCCTAATGTTTCAGCCATTGGATCCATAATGTATGCTATGCTATATACTAGATTAGATGTGGCATATGCATTATGATGCATAAGCAGATACTAGCCTAATTCTGGAAAAAACATTGGACGGTCTGATATGCACATAAAAGTGTATATTTTTACTTTCATATTAAATCTAATTTAAATAAATAATTGAGCATATAGGGTATTTTTACATATTTAAACCAAAATTCAAAATAATTTTCAAATCATCATTTATTCATCTTCATATAGAGGCAAAATAGTCATTTTTATGCATATATTAATTTGAGAATATTAATTTTCACATTTTATTTTTATTTGTTGGAAAATTGGATGGAAACTACAAGAGGCTTCATCAAAAATATGCATGCACAAGAGGAAATAAATGAACGAAGATGGAAATAATTCAAACTTATATATTATGGAGGGCTTCACCTACCCAATTAGCTTAATCTACAACTAGAAGCTAATGCATAAGTTAGTGTAGTTAAAAGTTTCATGCATATTTAGATGGAGAATTACCTCATGCTAATGATAACTTGGTGGCCATACTTCCTAAGAAGGTAGTTTGGGTAGTTTCCAAAAATATGATTAGGATTTCCAAACATGTATAAATACCTCATATGTTCATTTAATTAATCTCTTAGCCTTTAAGCCTCCATTTAGTTTAGATTGGGATCTTTTATAAGTTACAAGCTCTCTTGTCTTTTTCATGGCTATTTAGCCATTTTCTTCTTTCCTGTAATTTTATTTTCATGCAATTTAATTCAAGACCTTTTCTTTCTTCTTTTCTTTTATGTTAGTAGTTTAGTTTTATTTGTGCATGTAGATTATCTTTTATTTCATTTAAATTAGCTCTCTTTTTAAATAGCTTACATTTCCTTTTGTTTTTATTTCATATTGAATGCTACAATTTTTGAAATGATAAAAAAATTTGAGAGGCTAAACCCCTTCAATTTAAAGATAATGAAGCTCTCTAATTAGATTCAACATAATTTGATAACTTGTGATCTCCTTTTGTACTTAATGACAATGTTTGATTTAGTTAAAATCTGTTATTTTATCTTTGAATTTGATAGCCTATGTTGTTGACACCAAATAGATTATGCTTAAACAAACTATCAATAAAAATAACCTCTTCATCTACATATGATTATGGTAATGAAGTGATTTTAAAATCAAAATTTGATGGTCTATATTTTTAATCAATAGTAAATTGATCATGCTTAGAATAAATTTTATTTTCAATTTTATTGCAATTTCCATGAGAGTTAAGAAGTGGTTTAATGGGTGTGTTATAGTTTGATGGTTTATGTTAGGCAAATTAGTAACATAAATATTTCATACTTATGATAAACACATCAATTAAATTCACTAATGACAAAAAAAAGATCATAATTTCATGTTGTGTTGATTTATCTTTAAATTGCCTTCAACTCTCATTTTTTATCCATTCTAGCTTTTGTCAGTTTTTACATTTTTTAGCTTAACACAACTTCAAATCTTAGTTTAATTTGATTGAATAGAATTTTAAATCTAAACACTTCCATGTGGATCGACCTGAACTCGCCACGTACTAAAATTGTACGTCGTGTGCTTGCGGTTATTTTTAGTTAAATTTATCGATGATTTTCTAACTCATACAAAAACCAACGTTAAATAAGTTTTCGGTGCCGTTGCCTGGAAATTGATTTGATTTTTATTTCTATTCTTCGAATTATTTTTCATTTGATTTTTGTGCGTTTTACTTTTGTGTGTGTATTTCATTTTAAAAAAATGTGTTTTGTGTTTATGTGATTTGTGCTTGCATTTGTTTATTTGCTTGTTGCTTTTCTATTTTGCATTTTCATTTCACTTAAAAAAAGTGGACACACACAATTTATTAAAAAAAAAATTCTCACAGTTGCATTTAAATCTTCTGTTTTGGTCAAATACACTTTTCAGTTACATCTGCATTTAAAAAATAAAAAATAAACAGTGTAAATTTGTGCACTGTTGACTATGCACAGCCCTGCACAACCATTCACTCCTTTGTTGTCACTTCATCATCGTCTATATTACTGCTACTATTCCATACAAGAACCTATGCCACTGCACTGTGTGACCACTGTCTGCACTCAATCCTCCACCATCTCCATATAACTACATCCACTTCTATGCATAGCCGGACCATCCTTTCATTGTGCACAGTTACTTCTCATTCTCTATGCAAGTTTCAGTGCAACTACTGCTTGCTTCTTCAACCATCTTCCTGAACAACCACACTTTACGCTTAATCCACTACTGCCTGCTCCACCGCACAACCATACCATCCTTCTGCATATTTTTTTATCACAATCACTTCTCCACACACAACAACCAGTCTTGCATAAACCACTTCATTCATGTTACAAACATTTCTCCACTTACACACATTAGCAACCCTTGCACTGTGCCTTCAAACAAAACATCCACCCCTCTTGCATACTTTTGCACTAATGCTTATCACACTTACCCACCCATAACTACACTTTATCTCATATATCTCATACAACCTTCACAGCTGCATATCCCATACAGAAATTCACATCAACACTCCAAACTACTGCCTGTGCATCTTTATCTTGTTACCAAAACAAACAGCCGCCACTTACAACAAAACATACATCTTCCAACATACTGACATCAACCCGAAAAAAATTCATCGATTTATACATCACTAACCTCCTGCCAACCACTTCAACATCAATGCCACACCATCATCTGCTGTACACTTCAACAACCCAGTTTAACTGCCTCCTCTCTGTCGCCATCGCCTCTGAACCTCTACAATCCAAAATTATCACAACTCCTCCAAGCGCAATCAATGCCAACCATCGAATCACAACTGTGACCTCACCCCGCAATCACCTCAAACATCGAACAACCTCCACCACTTCTGCTTTGCTTCGTCGGCCATCGACTTCCAAATCGACCATCCTCAACATCAATCACCACCAGAGTCGCAAACTTCAATTTCGACTTTGAGATCACAATTGATTTTGATTTCGGAAAACCGCGTATTCTCTGTATAAAACGAGTTTAAAAAAAGGAATGAAGAATTTTTTGGGTTTGCTAAACTAGTTGTGGGTTGGGTGAATGCTCTTGGGCCGAGTTTGTTTGTTTGGTGAAGTTAGCATTTTTTTTTTAATGGTGAATTGTTTTGGTTTTAATTTGTTTTGTTTTAAATCCTTTTAAGTTTGTGTGTTTTCATTTTCATTTTGATTTGTTTTGTTTTGTTTTTAGTTACATAGTTTAAAAAAAATCTTTTGATTTCTTTTCTTTTGTTCAGCTTGTTTTTTAATTTTTTTTAGTTCAATTTAAAATTAGAAGAAAAAAAAAAGCTTGCTTTCTTTTATTTTAGTTTTTTTTTGAAAGTCAATAGGCTAAGGGAGCCTTGCCCATTATTTATTACAATGATCATTATAACATATCTACATTACAATATACATCAGCTCATAATTTGCAAGAATCCAAAAAAAAGAATCATACAAAGAAACTAATATATAAGCTATCAAAATGTCTTGAATACTAAATTGTACATTTTTACTTTCCAGCCTTTAAGCTTCAGATCTAGTCTTTATGCTTCATATCCAAATTGAACATTTGTACTTCAGAAGAAAATGCTATTTGTCTCAATCCTTCAAATCCAAACTTAACCTTCAGAAGCCATGCTACTGCCTCAATGCATCAGTTCCATAACTATCTTCAGATCCATATGCATGGAACAAACTATCAATAATAGCTTCAGAAGCCAAAGGATCAGCAAGTATGTTACAGGCAGTTAACATATAATCACTCATCTATTCTTTCTTTTTTGAAATAAAATGTTAATCTTTGAAACCAAATCAGTGGCTGATTTATAATTATCAGAAAAAATTCTCTCATTTCTTTCCTTCCATATTACATTAACAAAGATTTTAAGAACTATTAATAATTCTTTAGCTCTGGAATTCCTCCATCTAGTAGCTTTGTAGATATTGAACCATTCTTCCTTAGAATTCTTATTAGGAGTGTGAAAATTTCCAGAAATCATCAACTTGTTCCAAATATCACCTGTAAAAGCACAACTAAAAAATAGACGAGTATTGTTTTCTAAATGATCATTGCAGAGAACACATGTGCTATTTTCAATTATTCCATAAGACACAAGTTTATCCTTTGTTAATAGAGCATTAGCCATAACCTTCCATAACACTAAATTCTCTTTAGCTGGACTATCAGTGTTCCATATTCTATTATTCCAAGCAAATTCCTCACTGCATTTATTATCCACAAGCAAATCATATATTAATTTTATTGAATGTCTTCTTCTCTGCTGTGACCAAAGTACAATAAAATCTCTCTCAGGAATTTTAATCTTGGCAATTTCATTCCAAACCTTTCTGACCTCCATGGAACTGCTATAAGGAAGCACTATTTCATCTTGATGAATAAAATCTGATGCTTTTGTCTGAAAGGGAATACCAGTGGAAATAAAACTAGAGTAATTCATACATTTATCCAAAATTAAACCAGGTTTTGCCCAAGGATCGGTCCAAAAATAACAATTTAAATTCTTCTTTGGATTAATTTGAATCATTGGTAAAAATGTCTCTCTCAACTTTAAAATATTTCTCCAACTCCAACTAGAATTATTCTGTATTAGCATATCCCAAAAGTTATTTCCCTTGATCAAATTCCTCTTAATCCAAATTGTCCATAAGTCATCACTATTGCTTAAGATTTTGTCAAAGTATTTTGATATTGCAGCTTGATTCCAGAGATGTAAATTTATAATACCCAATCCTCCTTTATATTTTGGCAAACTTATCTTTTTAAATGAGATAGGAATTATTTTCTTTGAGAAAGGATCACCATGCCAAAGAAATCTATTCAAAGCACTATTAATCATGGAAATTAGTTAACAGGTAAAATATAATGCCTCATCCAATAAGTAGTCATGGCAGATGCAATGGATTGGATTATTACAAGTCTACCAGCTTGTGATAATTTTGAACTAGGCCAAGTAGAAAGCTTTTCAGTAATTTTCTCATATAATGGTAAGCAGTTAACTTTTGACAGTCTAGAAGTTATCAATGGTAATCCTAAGTATGTTGCATTAGAAGGCATGATATTTAATCCAGAAAATTTAATCAACTCATTCCTGATGTCCTCTTTAACTCCAGCTATTAGAATATTAGACTTACTGATATTTATATGAAGACCAGTGATTTCCCCAAATCTTTTTAGTATCTCCAAAACTGTCTGTATATTATCCTTAGAAGGCTTAGTGAATAATACTAAATCATCCGCAAAAAGTAAATGAGTGATCATAGGGTTCTTACATTTTGGATGTAATTCCAATGATTTACTTTGTACCCTCTCCTTAATTAGCACATTTAAAATCTCCATAACTATGATAAACAGATAAGGAGAAATTGGATCTCCTTGCCTAATCCCCTGTGTTCCTTTAAAAAAACCATTTAAACAACCATTTCTAGAAATAGAATAATAAGGTGTAGATATGCATGTGTAAACCCAAGCCAACATTGGTTTTGGAAAATTCATTCTAGCCATGATTGCAATGATGGAATACCAAGATATAGTATCAAAAGCTTTCCTAATGTCAAGCTTTATCATACACCTAGGAGAAATATTAGATGTACCATATCCCCTAAATAATTCTTGTGTCAGTAGAACATTATCACTTATGTTCCTATTGGGAAGAAAAGCAACCTGATTCTTTGATATTATTGAAGGAAGGACTGCTTGCATTCTAGTAGCTATAATTTTGGTTATTATCTTGTAAACAGTATTACAACAAGATATTGGTCTAAACTCTGAAACATTAGAAGGATTATCAATCTTGGGGACTAGTGTGATTGCAGTAGAGTTAAAACCTTTAGAGAGTTTATTAGAAGCAAAAAAGTATTTAACAGCTCTTAACACATCAAATCTAATTGTCTTCCAACAATATTGAAAAAAATATGCATTAAATCCATCAGGACCTCCACAACTTTCCTTATTCAAGTTGAAAACTGCTAACTCAATCTCTTCATTAGTGATTTCCTCAATAAGATTATTAGCTTGGATTGAAGAAAGATAAGGAGTTTGAAGTTGAAACAATGGACTCACATCAGCAACATAAGGCTTATGATTGGCAAGAATGGATGCAAAGTAATCCACAAAAGTAGTATTAATATTCTCTTCATTATCATGCTTAACACCTTTATCATCGTATATATAATTAATTCTTTCTTTCGATTGCTTAACCTTGATAGAATCATGAAAAAAATTTGTATTCCTATAACCAATTTTTTCATATTTAGCATGTAGTAATTCTTTAGAAATAGACAATTCAAATTCCAAAACATCTTGCAATGACTTAGCTAGTTCATTTTCCTCCATACCAATAGTAGCATTCAATGGATCAGAAAGTAAATTTCTTTGTACCTCAGATAGTCTTTTCCTCAAATCAGAGGAGATATCAGAACCAGTACCAAAGTTATTCCTAGCCCATATCTTCAATTTGCTTTTTAATTTGGAGAGTTTAGTCTTGAGAATATACAAAGGATTACCAAATACTTCTTCATGCCAAACCTGTAAAACTAATTCCTGAAAAGAAGAATGATTAGTCCAAAATTTAAAAAATTTAAAAGAGGAAAATTTTGCCTTTGCGACCTCTCCCCAAGATAAGATTAAAGGACTGTGGTCAGAAATAGAAGGAAGAAGAGTATTACAATACAATGAAGGCCAGAGTGAAATAGCTGCAGAGTTTTGAAAGGCATGATCAAGTTTGCAAAAAATTCTATGATCATCTTTACTTTTATTGCTCCATGTGAAAAAAGGGCCAATGGATTGTATGGGAGATATATGAGCATGCAATAACATTTGAAAAAGAGGAGATATATCTTTGGTAGAAAGAGGAGAACCCCCTAATTTATGGGAAGATGAAAACATACAATTAAAGTCACCTAAAACAAGCCAGGGCACTGAAGGATTATTAAGATGAGGCAAATGATTAAGCAGCATTTTTCTTCTCTCAATGCAGTTTTGAGCATAGATAAATGTAAGAAAAAAAGAAGAGTTAGTTACAACAGAAAAAGCTTCATAATGCAGAAATTGGTCAGATTCTTCCAATTTTTTCAACTGATAATACTTTAAATTCCACATCACCATTAGTCTTCCATAGGATGCACTTGAAAGATTATCATCTTGCTGCCAATTTGGGGCAATAAAATTGCAAGCTCTACTGGTTAAATCAGCATTCAATTTAGTTTCACTAACACACATGATATGAATATTTTCCTCCTTAATCATTTTCTTAATTTCAAGTTGCTTATATAGTAAGTGACCTCCTTTAATATTCCAGTAGGCTATATTCTTCATCATCATCAAGAATTGGGAATAATTAATTTACTAGGATTTCTCCTAGTATGTCTTGTTAAATTTCCTGAAACATTTAAAACTAAGTCATCTGATTTAGGTTGAACTTCCTCTAAACAACAATCAATATTATTGTTCATATCATAACTTCCTGTACTAAATTCTTATTCTTTGCTTTTCTACCTCTTTTTAATGATAAGCTTAGAGTGGGAGGAACAGATTTTTGGTTTGAAATTTTTTTTTCCTTCAAAAAAGAATTAGGAGTTATAGAAGCATTAACAGATGAAGAAGGAATAGAATTGTCTTGAATCATGGTGGAATCCAAGTTAACCGGAGGAGGTAGTATTATATTATCGGGAGGAGATAGGTGAGAGTAAGGAGAACATGAATGAGTTGATTTTGAAGGTAAACATCCATCTACAATCTTATTTACAGAATTGATATTATCATCTTCATTCATCTCAGCTAAAACTGCGAATGTATTCGAAGTATCCACCTCACTAGATTTAAGCACTGTTTCTTGTATTCCTTTTGAGTTATTTACATCATCAACAAGATCTTTGCCCATTATCTTTACATTTTTTGTGCTTTGAGTATCTCCAGACTGCATACCAATATTGTTTCCAGAAAAAATATCATTAGTCATTGTCTTGTTCTTCATATTATCCACTTGAAACTTATCCTTTCTCTTCCAAACCTTATTCTTTCTTTTTTGATAAACAAAATTATTATTCTCCAAATCCCTTGATTGGTTATCTTGCACAGTATTATTATGCAACAAATTAACATCATTTGTCTCCCTACAGAATTTACTATCTTCAGTGTAATTGTTCCCAAATCCATCCTCATCATAAGTTTCATAACATTTTTTCACTGCAGAATCCATACAGTTTTCTGTATTATGTCCAAAAACTTTACAAACAACACAAATATTAGGTCTCCAATCATATTCAATTCTTACTTTATATCCTCCTTCACCCAAACCATCAATTTCTATAAATTCTGGTAATTCCTGATTAGGTTCAATTTCTATTAATGCCTTGGCATATTTAGATCTCTTCAAATTTTCAGTATTCTCATCAAAACAAATCAATCTTCCAATATGACATGCCAGCCAGTTAATACCCATAAGAGTCCATGCAATTGTAGGGATTTTATAAAAATGAACCCAAATAGGAACTCTTCTAATACTAGCTTGAACACACCCAATAGAAGGATTCCACAAATTAATAATGAACATTTTTCCTCTGATAAAAATGGGATCAGATTGAAGAATATGTAATTTGTCTTGCTCATTTGAAAATTTAAAATAAAAATTCTCATTGTCAGATTTAATATCAACCTCACCTTTAAGCTTCCAAATTCTTTTAAGATGATTAGTAACAGTAAGATAAGAAAGAGCTCCATCCAGGAAAAAACCAACCAAATGGTCGCACCAATATTTGATACCTTCATTCTTGACATCATCAGGTAACTGTTTAGGTTTACCATCTCTAATAATTTCGAAATCTCTAGGAACATAAACTCCGGCATTTTTAGGCTTTTTCTTGAAAAGAGAGGACCAATTTGGCACATCAACTACCTTCTGTTGATCCAACTTCTTATAAGAAACCGAATCCCCAATGAAAGGAACATCAGCAACCAAAACATTATTGGTTAGAGCTTGATCAGAAGAATCTAACCCAATCTCATTACCATATTCAACCACAGAAAATGAAAGAGCAGGATCTTGGAAGAAGGAGGGACCAGATTTAAAAGAAAAAGAAGGAGAGAAAGAAGAAGGACAGTTAATGGAATGAGAGGGAAGAGGAAAAGAGAGATTGGAAAGAGGTTGAATATTGGGTAACGAAGAAGAAAGAGGAGAATTAGGAGAAGAGTGAGATAGGATCAAAGAAGGACAAGAAGCGCCCAAAATCGCAGACGGACAAGAAGAAAGAGGAGGAGGAGGAAGAGGAGGAGGAGGAAGAGGAGGAGTAGGAGGAGGAGGAGAAGAAGGAGGAGAAGATGGAAGGATCGGGGGAGGACGAGGGGGAGAGGAAACCGCCATTGCAAAATTCAAATTGCTTCTTAAGACATTAGTTTTTTATTTTAGTTTTGCTTTATCCTTTACAAAAAAAAAATTTATTTTAAATTTGTTTTTTTTGTTCTAATTTTATTAAGTTCCATCCTTATATATTAAAAATATGTATATATCTTGTTTTTATTTTTGCCAAAGCAGATATGAAAAGTTACTTGCTTCGCTTAGCTTGCTAAAAAATAAATTGCTTGCTTGCTTATAAAAAAAATTATCTGCTTTGAAAAATAAATAATTTGCTAATAATATACACGCTCTGGTATCGTGCTCTTATCACTTGTTTTTATTTTCATTGCATTGTTGATTGCTTGCATTTAAAATAAAAAACAAATCTCGTTTGTAATTGCATTATAAATACATGTTTAATTTCAATTTTGCATTTTATTTTAGAACTTGATTGATAATAACGGTTAGACACTTTACTTAAGGGTGTCGCGAGCTCACCTAGAGCTTAATTGTATATTGATAAGTTGTCTTCTTCGAACAATTTGAATTATTGGTGTCTAGGCTACGGCAGAGCAATAACCATTTATAAATATTACGGTGATTCGTAAATATTATAGTGTTTGTTTCTCCGAAGGTACTTAAACCATTGGCTGCATTACTACGGTGATTCGTGTTGCGCCGATAACTCCTGTCCGTTACCTGGCTGAGAACTATCTTGTTGGGTTAAGATAAACAGTGATTATACAATTTTGGGTTAGAAGCTACTCAGGATAGAAAATTTGTAATTAAGCCCTTGCATTCATTTAGTTGCATTAGGTCATGCATATTTAAAAAAAATTCAAATACCAAAACAAAAAAAATTGTAAATATTCTTTAACTTAGTTTTTAAATCCTTTGAAATTTTTCAATCAAAATAAAAAAATCCAAAAAAAAAATTGTTATCTCGCATTTTGGTCAAGGCCGAAATATCAACAAATTGACTAGAAAGAATGGATATCGGGATTGGAGATCGATTGGAAACAAGGCTATGTTCCATGTCATCAAAATTTGTCCGAGCTCCAATCGAGGAGAGATCGATTGGGAACGATGATCAAGGCTAGTGTAGGCTACATTTCAAATTTCAGGTCAATTGGAGTTCGTACGCTCGAAATATAGGTAAATCAATATTGGAAGGGGTTGATTTCGTATCGGTGGTTTCGTATCGGTACATTTCGTATCGATACAGTTCGTATCGATAAAGATGGATTCGGCTACTTGCTTTGGATCGATGTGTTCGTACCGATTAGGATGAAATCAGGCTACGGATTTCGTATCGATACATTCGTATCGATGGGATGGTGAAGTATGTCGATACATTTCGTATCAATTAGGGCAGGAATCGGTACGAAGGATGGAGCAGTGGTCGTAGAAACTTGGACAAGCATTTCGTATCAATCGATTATTGATCGATTCGAAGAAGACCTAAGGACATACTCAGTATAGCTGTGTTGGATGGATGCAAAGGGTTCGGTAGCCATGTTTGTATCGATCGTATTCGTATCGATCGAGATGAAGGAAACGATCAAAGTGGTGCGAAAGGTGGATCTCCCCTGGATCTTCGAGACACGTCATCGATGCTAACTTGATCGATTCAAAGAGAGGAGAGCATGGAGACGAAGCAATGGATATGAACGCGACAGCCAACCGATGAACATGAACACTACATTTTGTATTAATCATATCTCGAGATATACAAGTCCAAATGCTATGAAATTTTCACAGGAGCTTATGTACAAGCTAAGGAATGTTCACGCCAAATTTTAACTCCATTGGAAAAAATCTTGATCGATACGAATTACATTCGTATCGAACACGGATCGAGCCAAAACTTCATGGGATCGATCATGTGGGCCCACTCACGTGCCAGGAGAAGTTTTCTAGGATTTGGACGAGATATTTGCAGCCTACGCCAATAAATGGCACCTCAGGGCCTATAGGAAAGGGATCTTTTGGCTATCCAATGTCCAGACTTTGCCGAAAACACATTTTTCATTACTAAGCTATTGTTGTACTCGAATTTCTTCATTGTAATCAGCTGTAACCAGTAAGAAAAGTCAATAAAAGATTAACTTTTGAAGTGGACACAGGCCGAAGATAGCCGAATCACTATAAACCCTATGTCTTCGTTTGTTCCTTTCCGTTTTAAGTTTGTTAATCTTCATTTTTATTCTATATATAATTTAGATCTATGATTGGTGATCATGATTGTCGATCTGTGTTCGTACACTAGTGATTTCACTATATTTGTGGTTTGTGACCAATTTTGGCACAAACATTTTGACGCTTTCATTGAGAATGACTAGCACCCGCTATACCAGATTTGGAGTTCAGATTTGAAGGCTTAAGGATTCAGATCTAAAGGGTTATGACAAGGCAATCAAGTAGAAGACAAAGAGCCGAGAGAAGTCAACACAAAGAAAGCCAGGAGGCATCATCAGGGGCTAATCAGATTTCATCTTTCATCACCAGAGACGAGATGGAGATGGTGATGGGAGTTATGCATGAAGAGTTTCTAAAAAGGCAGGAGGAAATGATGCAGAACCTCCTCAGACAGTTTGGACAAGTAGGAACAGCTGGAGCTTCAGGAGTTCAGATCCACGATGCTGGAGCAGAAGGACCAAATAGGCAATCTAATGGAGCATCTCAACAAGGCGCAAACCCAAATCAGCACACAACTGCTAATCTGGATGGATCCAGGCTTAGGGGCACACCACCTGGAAACGATGGAAAATTCCAGGTGACACCGCACGATAAGATGCTGGTAGGAATGCAGGAGCGCGTGATGAAGAGTATGTACCTGAGTTCCCCCGGAGACTTGGGGGCAACCCTCGACGGACAACGCTGGATTGGCTGAGATTATCAGGCGAACTATGTGCGGAGGTTTGACAAACATAGACCTAGAAGGAGTAAACAAGAGTCCGTTTACTCGTGACATCAGAATGGCTCGGAATCCACCAAAGTTCAAGCTACCTATTCTGGAGGTATACAATGGCAAGGCTGATCCTACCGATCATTTGATGAGGAACACACGAGACGTGGAAGTGCTAGGGGTATCGGAGGAAGTTATGGCCCGATGTTTCCCTCTGTACTTAACAGATATAGCTGCTATGTGGTTCAGACAGCTGGAAGAGGGATCTATTAGGACATGGACTGAATTGGTGGACAGGTTCCTAAAGCAGTTTCGGGTTCATATCAAAAGGCCAAAGAATGTAATGACGCTAACGTCAGTAAAGCAAGATGAATCGCTCAGAGCTTTCCTAACTCAGTTCAATAGGGTGATTGCTTCGGTGGATCGGCCGGATCCATCAATGGTTTTAATGGCAGCAATGTCAGGAGTCGGAGAGAATTCGGATTTCAAAGTGTCAATGATACGAGATCCACCAATGGATCTCCAGGAATGCTTTCACAAAGATGAGAGATTCCTTCGGCAGGAAGATGCATGTTCAAATATGAAATTAAAGGAGGTGAACGTGGCTGATGATGGAGGGCCATCCAGTGGAGGCTCGGATAAAGATAAAGATAAGGAAAAAAGGAAGCTGGATGACGAATCGGGAAAAGCTAGGAAGCGGTGGAGAGAGCCAAAAAATTTCACTTACACAAGATTGAACAAGACGTTAGAATAGATATTCATGGAGACTCGGAATCGCCTTCCCTACTGAAGGCCAACAAGGAGAGAACCCTTGGAACGTGAAACAGCATCCGGGAGGCATTGTCTTTTTCATGATTTGGATGGACATGATACCAATAGCTGCAGGCATCTGAAGGACATAATTGAGGAGCATGTAAGGAATGGACAGTTGCGACAATTTGTTATAGCTCGAAATGCAACGATGGAGTAGGAGCAACCACCGTCTGCCTCAAACAACGATGATGCGAGGCCCCGGAATGATGGGCGATTGGTTATCAATTGACAGGGATGATACGAACTAAGCAACAAACTACAGGCAAACGACCAAGTCATTTACTCATGTACGGGGACGGAGATGGCCCCTAGGCATGCTTTTGAATGATGATAAACCGTGACACCATGGTTTGTGAAATCTATTTTTTCTTTTGGTTTGGACATTTGCATTTTCTGGTTTGGTTTTGGAGTTTGGTTTGAACTCCTGATATTGTTTTTTTCTGGTTTGGACTTTTGTTTGGATGACTATTTTCAAGTTTGTATATTGGTTTTGATTTCAGATGTGGATTTTTGGTTTTCTGATTTGATTTGGATTTGGGATTGGGTTTTAATTGGATTTTTATCTGGTTTTTGGTATATGTTCGTCAAGTATGGATTATGCTTGGAAGGGGTAAGTCGCTTTGCCCGAACATGGTGAATTAGCTTATTTTGGTCGTCGGGTATGGACTATGCTCGGCAAGGTTCCAGAGAGACCAGGATTCAGCCTAGGACTTAGGCCCTATATTATCGGTTACTATTTCAGGTCGTCGAGTATGGACTATACTCGACAAGGGTCGGAGCGACCAGGATTCGGCTTAGGACTTAAGCCATGGCATTGTTCAACGTTCAGGGACACTAGACCACGGTCGTCAGGTGTGGATTGCGCTTGGCAAGAACCCGAAGAGGTTACGGATATGAATATCGGCTATGAATGGAAAAGAACTTGGATATCGACCCGGAGGGGTCCTGGATTCGGTTATTGGTTATTGGATAAGGATGGATTAGAACTCGGTTATCGGGTTTGGATGGATATGGAATTGGCTAAGGCTTTGGTTACTGGATTTGGAATCGAACATCGACTCTGAGCAGTCGAGCATAGTGCACTCGTATGGGATGGCTTGGTGATGGATTGAATGATGAATCGGATGGTATGGCTATAGACAGAATATGGACTTCAGATGTCGAATTCAGAACTATTCAAAACACACATTCTTACCACAAGGCATGTTTTGGGGGGCAAATGTTATCCCGCCTTTTGGTCAAGGCCGGAATATCAACAAATTGACTAGAAAGAATGGATATCGAGATTGGAGATTGATTAGAAACAAGGCTATGTTCGATGTCATCAAAATTTGTTCGAGCTCCAGTCCAGGCGGGATCGATTGGGAATGCTGATCAAGGCTAGGGCAGGCTACGTTTCAAATTTCAGGTCAATCGGAGTTCGTATGCTCGAAATATAGGTAAATCAATATTGGAAGAGGTTGATTCGTATCAGTGATTTCGTATCGATACATTTCATATCGATACAGTTCGTATCCATAAAGATGGATTCGTTTACTTGCTTTGGATCGATGCGTTCGTACCGATCAGGATGGACTCAAGCTATGGATTTTCTATCGATACATTTGTATCGATGGGATGGTGAAGTATGTCGGTACATTTCGTATCGATCAGGGTTGGAATCGATATGAAGGATGGAGCAGTGGTCGTAGAAACTTGGACAAGCATTTCGTATCGATCAATTATTAATCAATACGTAGGACTCACTTGTGCATCGATTCGAAGACCAAAGGACATACTCAGGATAGCTGTGTTGGATGGATGCGAAGAGTTCAGGAGCCATGCTCGTATCAATCGTATTCGTATCGATCGATACGAAGGAAACGATCAAAGCGACGTGAAAAGTGGATCTCCCTTGGATCTTCGAGACACATCATCAACGCTAACTTGATCGATTTGAAGAGAGGATAGCATGGAGATGAAGCAATGGATATGAACGCGACAGCCAACCGATGAACACGAACACTACATTTCATATCGATCGATCTTGTTCCTTTCCATTTTAAGTTTGTTAATCTTAATTTTTATTCTATACATAACATAGATCTGTGATTTGTGATCATTGATTCTCGATCTGTGTTCGTACACTGGTCCTTTCACGATATTGGGGTTTGTGACCAATTTTTGCGCAAACAAAAATTAAGTTAGCTTTTTTGAAAAAAACAAAAAAATAATGATAATCTTTTCAAAAACAAAAAAAATTGAAAAAAAAATCAAATTTCCCTTTTTAAATAAATTCCCTTTCATAAATATTTTTTTCTTTTCCTTTACAAAAAAATAAACATCTTGAAAATGTCTGAATTTTCATACTCGCCAGAGTTTTTCAATAGTTATGAAAATCAATATAATCCATGAAATTTCACACCAACTTCCTATGGATATTTCAATGAAAGCTATTGTACAAACAATTTGAAGTTTGAACCACAAAATTTTCAAAATGATGAGCAGCCCTCGACTCTTGAAAGCATTGGAACAATTTTGTCTTTGCTTGAACTCTCTACACAATAAAATCAAATGATAAATGATTTGTGTAATTCATATTTGTGCAATAAAAGTCAATGATTTGAAAATAATCAAAATCTAAATTCACTTTAAAATTCAAATTATAACTCATGCCAATTCAATTATGGACTCCAAAATGAATTTCAAAATCATAATGAAATTATGAACCACTTTTCAAATAATTTTGGTAACAAGAATAATCTTGACTATGGTTAATGGACAATGTTTGTTCTCAACAACTTCAAATTGAAAATTTTCAATTTAATAACTATAAATTTGATTTTGTTAAGCAAATGGATGAAATTTAAAATGATCACACGGATTTGTTTTTTAAACGTACAAAAAACAACATGAAAAAACAAAATCAAATCTCAATGTGTGACCGTCAAGTGATTATCCCTTTCTTATCAAAATTGACGATTTTCAAATTACAACTTTTGAAATTGAAAATGATAATCTTAATGAAGTTGATGAAAATTTGGTAATTGAGTTGGATTTCAATTCTTTTGAGAGTGTGAAACCAAATTTAAATTTTAATCTTCCATTTTCCAATTTTGAAAATTTGAATACCACAACTTTGGATTTTGAACATGATATATATTATAAAGTTGCTGATAACCCAACAAAGGAAGACGAATTTAATGAACGGGATTTCTTTGGACTTTTCGAAAAAGAGTTGTTGAATTTCGAAGGTGAAGATCTAAATCACCATTTTGATTTCGAAATAAAAATTACTGCAGAATTAGTAAATGATGAGCTTGAAATTAAATTTGATGAAAATAAACTTGAATTTCAACCAATTGTTTTATCTACCCCAAAAATTATTGAAAATAAAAAAAATCGCACAGTTTTTTATAAAACGTCATGCGTTTTCCCAAATCAACATTCGACTTTGAAATCTGTTGTGGTTTGGTTTTCTGTGCTTAAGTTGTGTCTCATACTTGACGAGACAAATGAATTGGTCTTTGGAAGACTGTTTCATTTACTCTTTGATCACATATTTTTTGACATCATGTAAATAATAATCGTTTCATTTTCATGTAAATATAGAGGTCAATTTATTTTTTCTCCTTTCACTTGGATTGACTGTGGGGACACAGTCAAAATCAAATATGGAGGGGAGTCTCATCTTCTTTTTGATTTTTCATGGTTAATCTTTTTTCAGTTTCTTTCAAAAACTCAAAAAATAAAAAGTAAAACAAACAAAAAAAATCTCAAAAAAATTCTTTTTACCCTTTTGACTTACTTTTGAAAAAAACAATATAGGATAAATATATGATTTTCGTTAATTAAATTGAAATTTTCGAAAATTTATTTATCTCGACAAAAGTAAAAATGAAGTTTGATTACAAATAGGTTTAACTAGTATATAGGAAGATTCATAGGTGATAATTATGAAGTATATCCTAATTGAAATCTTTGTTTAAAAAGTGGTGAATTTAAAGTAAAGGATATAACATTTTTTATCTTCTAAGTTAAATAGCGCTAAGATGATTTTGCAAATTCTCTCTTCAAAAAACAAAAAAATATTAAAAAACCACAAAAAAAATATTGTGTATATATATATATATAAATATATATATTTTCATTAACACTTAGAGTCATGGGTATACACTTGTGTGTACATTCACCATGCTCTATACCCTTTTCACATAAGCCCGAAAGGAAGTGCACGATCAGTATATGTAGCCTTGGTTTATCTAAGTTAGGTGTATATATAAAAAATTTCTTTTATTAATAATACCTACAGTAGATAGGTGTTCACATTTATGTGTTCACTAGCTACGCTCTATATTTCCCTCATGTATGACCGTAAAGCAGTGCCTGGGTAATATATCTGGCCTCGGTTTTCTGAGTTAGGCATATGTAAATATTGTCAATATCAGTAAAAATTTCAAAAATAGAGAGAGTAAGCAATTGAAATCCAAGCACTATTTTCACTTATTTGATTCAATTTGTTATTCAAAAGAAATAGAAATACCACTTTGAAAAACTTTGATAATCAACTAAGGATGCATTTCATAGTTACACTATTTATCAGTCGAAACAACTAGCCAAACTAGAGTCTATTTGTTATGATAACTTAAATTTTGTTGGAAATTTTGACAAGTAAAGGAATAAAATTTCTTCATAATTACCAGAACTTATATTTAACTTATTCATGTTGATTTGAAAGTAAATTCTTCATTTGTAAATATTTTCAAAAAATTTGCATTCATCTCTTTGTAAATAAATCTTGCTTATAGAAAATTTTCACTATGGATTTTGTGGGTAGTACCCGCTGAAAACCATCATGAGATAACACTCATCCTACCAATGACACTTAGAGGTTTAACATCTTGTTGCATACGCTTAATGCAATCGTGTTTCCTACAAAAACGAATTTTTTTTAGTTTTTCTTTACTTGAAGATGAATAAAAAGATAATTGTGGAAGTATTTGATGTGCACGTAAATGTGCATATTATTACTTCCGTATTTATTCTAATTTAAATAAATAATTGAGTATATAGGGTATTTTAACACGTTTAAACCAAAATTCAAATTATTTTCAAGTCACTTCTTTTCTTTTATGTTACTAGCTTAGTTTTATTTATACAAAACCATGCCCACTTTGACCACCAATCGACGCCACTACAGGGCTCAGATCCGACATCCAAGACCATCATTGAACCTGCCTTAATAAGCTCCATTTCCTCCCAGAAATTCACCACCCCTGACACCCTATTCGGCTCACACACAACCATAAATGCTGCCACCTTTGATCCTCGATTCTAACGAATTCAGGCGTAATTAGGTCAATCCAATCATACATCTTGTAGATCTCGATGAGCACTACAACTTTCATTTAGACTTCGTCGTGAATCGGTGAGAGATGAGAGAGAATCTTCTCATTTACTCCATGAAAAATCACGTTCAAAACTTCTTTGTTGCTCTCATTTACTCCATGAAGCCCAAGGAGCAAATCTTCTCATTTTAATTCCAATAAAATCCAAAAAATTCAAGAAAAATCAAAGGTAAGTTATTTAGTCCCTATTACATCCCCTAGAATAATCAAAACTAAGTTTTGTTGTGTTTTTATTTTTCATGATTCCATGAATTTCTATTTAGTGGGGAAAGAAAAGGAGATTGGGAGTTAGAGAGGTCATAGCAAGGTTTAGAAGGTATATAGCAAACGATGGCATCAATTGGAGGTGAGCTCTGCTCACAAATACAACTAATATTGGATTATGGAATTCATATGTTGAGAGTTGTGGAACTCTTGAATGAAGGGAATTTGTGTATATGTGCTTGTTTTGGTTATGGTTGATTTTTATTAATCTTGTTAATGGCCATATTCTTCCTACTAGCCATCATAACTTGCATATATTGGTTGCATATAGTCCGACATATGGTGCTAAGTCATAGTGCATGATGATTGTCGCATTTGTTGCATAGACATTTGTGAAGTGATTTGCATAAATGAATTTTGATTTTTATTAAATGAGAGATTTTGAATTTGGAGCATTTATCTTCAATATAATTCATATGGCTCCAATGTAGCATCCTTACACCACAATGAGTTCACTATGATTGCCAGAATCGAATTTCATTAGGTTATCATTGGATAAGAGTGGAAAGCTGGGAAACTGGGGCGAGACGAAGTTGACACTCATATCGTCAACATCTCATCCAAGTGTAGTGGCTAACCATTTTGGTTCATGGTTTGGCATTTATTTTAGTGAGATGTATAAGAGGAAATTTTTTACTTTAAAAGTAATGTTGGGGAAAAAATATATATGCATTTTTTGAGAAGAATATTTGATAATTTTAATTTGGGCATGGGTGTGTTAAGATAATTATTTACGCTAATTGACTGTTAGTTTATGTTTGATGCCTGAATCCTTTAATTTATGGAATTGTTTATAAATAAATCCTTAAAAATTGCTTAAAATTTTGAGTGAATTTATAGTTTAAAGAAAATATTAAATAATAAATGTGTTAAGATATTAAAATAATGTTAAAATTTGCTATTTGGATTATACATTTAGGTTCTAAGCAATTGTTGGGTTGTTTTAAAATTAAGTAATGTGGTTAGCTGTTATTATCTCCTATATTTTGTCTTAAAATTGAATGGATTTTCATATATTTTAAAGATATAAAATTTAGAATGCTTATATGTAATTTTAAATGAAGATTTTAAGTGGGAGGTTCTAAAATGTATGGTAAGAAGTTAAAAATGGAAATTCTTGACTTAAAAAGAAAATAGTGAAATTTTAGTTTATGGTTTTATTATTTAGAAAGGATTAAGCTATAATGATTTTAAAATTTCGTTGGTAATTGAAAGGCTCTTTGACGTATCTTCAAAAGTTTAGATAGGAGTAATTTATTACAGAAAATAAAGGGGAATAATGAAAATTTGTTAGTATAAGTTATCTTTTAGAATTCCTTTGAAGTAAACAAATACTTGAAAAGCATTTATAAGATTCATTTCTTTGGTTGATTGAAAATTCTTGAGACACCTTAAACTGGATTTTAATAGCAACCCTAAATTAGCAATGTGTTTGTTGGAAAAAAATTTATGGTGCAGATTGAGTTTTGAATTATTGGGTTTTAGAAAGGGGCTTGCTAGATGATTAAAATGGTTGTTTTGAAGAATATAAATATGTGTGTTTATGGATTTTTCTAATGAATGAAGTGTGTATTTTATATAGATGAAACTAATTGGTCAAGTTATATACTAACCTTAAAAGTTGTTTTAAATTGAGAAAGTGAAATTAAAATTTCAAAGGTTGATTTCAGAATTTTGTAATGTATGAAATGAGAAATAAAACGAATAACATTATTGGACTTGTTAAACTTTTTAGTGAATAGCTAATTAGAGGTGGTTAACAGGAGAATTTTAATTAGTTATGTTAGAAAGGATAAAAATCAAATTTTATTCATTTTGGATAATTTACGAATAAGACAATTGTATTTCAATAATATTTGAGAATTTCAAATCTATTTAAGATATGGAATGAGGTATTAAACTCTAGTAAAATTTGTTTCAACTTTTGATTAGAGAATTTGATCTTATTTGGCTATGAAATGGAATTATATACATTTAAAAATAATGGAAAGAATAGTAGGAATGATTTCTAAATCACTAAAGTATTAGTGAATTCAACTTAATTTTTATATTTCATTTGTAGAATATGGGAAAAAATTTAGTATTACATGTATGATTTCTTCCTTTGACCTTATATGTGTGTGTGTATACACTTTTAGAAATGAATGTTGAATGGTTTAATATTAAATAAGTTTAATGATGTGGATCTCTTGCTTTGTCAATTAAGTGCTTAATGTGGATGGTTTAGCTCACAGAAAGGTGTGCATGTTTACAAATGAATATCTAGTATATTTGAAAGTTAGAAGTCAATTTTGGTGTTTTTCGAATTTTTTGGAATATTGGTAAAGAAAATAAAATGTTAGTTTATTGAGAATTTTGAGAAAGTAGAAATCATGTTAGCTTTAAAATTCTTTTATATAACTTATAATTGAAATTTTGGATAGAATTGAATATTAGGCATGTACATTCTAATTTAAAAAGTGGTATAATATTGTTGTAGGTAGAACTTAAAAAGAAATTGTTTGCTTATGGTGTATGTTTAACTTTGTAATGATTTTATAACTCCTCTTTGTCGCGTCGCTCTTAAAAAAGAAAATTTGAAATTGTGTTTAAATGTGAAGATTAATCTCAGTCCAGAATTTAAAAATCTGAAACTTTTTTGGCCATAACTTTTGATCCATAAATCTGAATTTAGTGACCTTTATCTTGATGGAAATCTAAGAATCGTATTTACAACTTTCGTGTTTTAAATTTTTGGAAAATTTAGAAGTTTATGAGGTGGAAAATTGATTTTTGGATAACTGGGTTGAATGTGAGTATATTGAAAATTTTGGTTTTCGTTGATGCATTTGAATCTTTGTATAGATATGTGTTTTTTTAATGGATGTATAGTATGTAGTAGTTATTTTTATATGTAAAACTTTATATTTATGAATGGCATAAGTGAATGGGTGGTTTTGGGCAAGGAGAAATGGAAGAAATGCCATGTTCGAGGAGATGTTTTATGCCTTTGGGATATAGCGAGGTAAGTATTAATTTATATGCCATTGTTTTTATAGTTAATTGTGTTCGCCGTGATCAGGATGCCTCTTCGGAGATGTATAGATGTTCTTGTGTATTTTGAGATTTTGAAATGTCCTCCATGCAAAGGAGTGTTAAAATTTGCAGAATTTTCGAATCTTAAAAAAAATTATTCAATATGGTAGGTGGAAGTCTCAATTAGCGAATATTTTAGGTAGGTGCTTCAATATTTGTTGTAGGGTATCTTGGTTATGATTGTTGTTTGCATCGTGTATTATAGTGTGTGAGTAAATAATTGATGAATGTAATGCTAGTATAGTACGTTATGAATTCCCCTTTAAGGAGAAATTGCGAGGACGCAATTTTCTTAAGTGGAGGAGTTCTGTAACAACCCGAAAAATAGAGCTTGTTAATTAAATGAGATAAATGATTTAATTTAGGATTTTAAAATATAAGCATGGAATTATAAAACATCAATTTGGGATTTAAAATTTAAATCAGAGATGTTGGGAAATAAAATAATTTTTTTTAAAACATTAAGTAAAGGTATTATAGAACAAATTATTTTCACAAGTCTAGAATATTTTTATGGGAATTATAAAGATAAGAAACAAATAATTTTGGGTTTACCCTCAACATTAGGGATTTTGAATAAACTGTTTATTATTGGGATTTTTGTTAAAATTGGTTTAAAATAATTTAAATAATGATATAAGAGTTATAAAAGTATTTTTATTTTTGTTTTTGTATTTGAATTCTTTTAGAATTTAATCATGTAGCTTTAAATGAAGAAAATGAGAGTAAATGAAGTAAAAAGGGGAAAATTATCTACGTATTGTTCATGGGCTTAGCCCAATTACTCATTATAAAGACCTTCTCATTAAACATCCCACCAACCTCTTCTCCCCTCATCAAAAAAAATCACGTTCAAAATTTCTTTGTTGCTCTCATTTACTCCATGAATCCCTAGGTGCACATCTTCTCATTTCAATTCCAATAAGAAAAATCAAAGGTAAGCTCTTTAGTCCCTATTACATCCCTTAGAACAATAAAAACTAAGTTTTATTGTGTTTTTTCATTTTTCATGATTCCATGAATTTCAATTTAGTGAGCAAAGAAGGGGAGTTTGGGAGTTAGAGAGGTCATAGTAAGGTCTAGAAGGCATATAGCAAGCTGTGGCATCTATTGGAGGTGAGTTCTCCTTACAAGTACAACTATTATAGGATTATGGAATTCATATATTAATTGTTTGAGAGTAGTGGAACTCTTGAATGAAGGAAATTTGTGTATATATGCTTGTTTTGGTCATGATTGATTTTTTATTAATCAAGTTAATGTCCTATTCTTCCTACGAGCCATCATAACTTGCATATATTGGTTGCATATAGTTCGAAAAAAGGTGCTAAGTCATAATGCGTGACGGTTGTCGCATTTGGTTGCATAGAATGAAATTTGTGAAGTGATTTGCATAAGTGAATTTTGATTTTTATCAAATGAAAGATTTTGAATTTTGGAACATTTATCTTCAATATAATTCATATAGCTTCAAGACTCTTATTATAGCGTCACTACACTACCATGAGTTAACTAGGATTGCCGGAATCGAATTTCATGTGGTTTTGAATTCAAAAATTTTTCAAAACATGAAGTTCTTTTTACCGAATTCTCGATATTTCCGGACCTGAAAATGAAATGGCAATATCTATTGATTGGTAAGTTGAAATTAGGTGACTTTATTTCTGAATTCAAGCTAAGGTTATCGACTTCAAGTTTCATATTTTGAGCTTTGTATTATTTTGGGTTTAAAAGGATCGAATTATCTTTTCAAGCCGCAGCCCTATGGAATTTAAATTTACTCAGAGTTTTGTAATTTCAAGACCAGAAAATGAAATGGCCATTTCTTTTGATCTGCAAGTCGGAATTAGGTGATTCTCTTTCTAAATTCAAGATAAGGATACCATATTCAACTTTTTTATTTTTGAGTTATAAAGTATTTTAGGGTTTAAAGGATCGAATTGGCTCTTTAAGCCGCGGCCCTATGGAATTTAAATTTACTCAGAGTTTTGTAATTTTAAAACCTAAAAATGAAATCGCCATATCTTTTGACCCTTAAGTCAAAATTAGTTTTTTTGATTTCAAAATAAGGTTACTATATTCAACTTTCATGTTTTGATTTTTATATAATTTTGAGGTTTATATTTTTGAAATGGAAATCCAATGCCTCAAACCCATGAATATCAATTTTCTGAGTTTGATAATTTCAAAATCTGAAAATGGAATCACCATATCTTTTGATCCCTAAGTCGAGATTGATGATTCTTTATTTTAATTCAAGCTAAGATTGCCATCTTCAACTTTCATGCTTAGATATTTACATAATTTTGAAGTTTATATTTTCGAAATGGCAATCGAATGCCTCTGCCCTGTGAATATCAATTTTCTAAGTTTGATAATTTTAAAAACCTAAAAATGAAATCGCCATATCTTTTGATCTTTAAGTTCTGTTTTTGAATTCAATCTAAGGTTACCATTTTCGAGTTTCATATTTTGATTTTTATATAATTTTGAGGTTTAGATTTTTGAAATGGAATCGTATGACTCAGCCATGTTAATATCAATTTTCTAAGTTTGATATTTTTAAAACCCGAAAATGAAATCGCCATATCTTTTTATCCGTAAGTCATAATTAAGTGATTATTTTTTTGAATTTAAGCTAAGGTTATTATCATCAACTTTCGTATTTTGAGTTTCAAGTGAGTTGTGGGTTATAAAGGGTTGGAATGGTTAAATAAGCCGCAGCCCTGAGATTAAATTGCTTTTTATAATGTCTTGTTTTTATATATAATTATTCATAAATTTTGACTATTTCCATTCTATGTGATGAGAATTGATTATAAAAAGATTAGAATTATCAACTGGTTATGGGATGATAGTTAAACCTAGTCCAGATATTCTCATGACTTGTCGAATAGATAAACTAGTGAAATTCACTAACTTTTAGTAAATATTCGAATAATGTCGGGTATTTATGGAATGTTCGGTCAATATTTGATTAGTTACTATTGGAAGTGTTTGAAAATTATTGTGGTGTTCTACTTAGGGTGTTTGGAATTTAGAGCTGATAGATCCCTAGGCAACCACGATCCAACTCTTGTCGATATGATATCAGAATTTATGTTTTGATAGTCAAGTCGTTTAGTTTTTCGGTGACTTGTTCATGATTATGAGACATGCCCATCTAATTTTCCGACGGCCTCTGTCTTATATGAATTGTAGTACGTTTAGATTTTCATTGGCTACATATCCATCGATCTTGTTAGTCTATCTAAATTTCTGGTGATCGGTAGTTTTGGACTAGTGAGTGCCATCTAGTTTTTCGGTGCACTCCTGAAATCTACGTAGTATTCCCCCGGTAGAGGTCTCGTCCTGCTACGCTTTGATCGAGATGGGAGACTATCATTATAGTATAGTTTAATTTTCGGGTAATCATTCCCGTTATTTAATGAATCATCTTGATGTTGATATTGTTTTATGACTTCGATAATTTTGAGATGATTTCTACCATATTTTGAGATGATAATCTATCAAGACTTGATATGATTTATGACATGGTGATTTGTTTCACGCCTTTTGTGTGATTGTTTTGGGCATATTTTGATATGATTTCCACCATATTTTGAGATAATAGTTTATCAAGGACTTGATATAGTTTATGACATGGCGGTTTGCTTCATGCCTTGCGTGTGATTGTTTTGGGCATATTGTTGGTTCTCTTTTGATGCATGTCATACTAATATAATTTTTATTATCATGTCTCTCACCCTTTTTATAAGTTGTAACCTGACTCGTTTGTTATATTTTTATACAGTACTCGGATCACGCGGAGACCATGCAGGTAGCAGGGCTTAGCTTTTGGAGTTGGGCTAGCAGATGTTAAACCTATTATACTTTTGTGAAAATGCATGTATATGTTTAGATTTTGTTGTGTTGGAGACTCATCATACATGTATATTTTGGCTAGCTAGTATTACTTGATGGTGTTGTATTATTATACTATTATCTGAGCCTAGACATGTATTTTTGTAGACTCGCTACTATGTTATGACATTTATCCTTTCACTGTGATCTATGATATATCTTGGATATATGTTATATTTTATGTTGTTTTGGATGTATTGAGCCTTTGTGTTATTACTTTGTTCCGATACTATTCACGTCATTTTATTATTTGTTGAGGTATATAAGACTTGTCAGTATTAGCCCGAAGTAATTTTACGATGGTCGCTCCTTTCAAAGCCCTACTCTCCAAATTAGCAAAGGATATTATTCATAATATTCTTTGTTAATCTGGGTATAAAAGGTGGGGCGTTACATAACTCCCCCTTAATCCCAAGAAAAGTGGAACCCTAGTCTCCAAACGTTTAATGTTGATCGCGTCCATCCCCCAATACATCTTCGCACCTATCCAAACAACTATGGACTTGTAGATCTCTTAAAAATGGATCCAAAGATCTTTGTTTTAAAAATTTGTTGATTTTTTGTTTGATAATGATTTTTGAAGGTAAGAGGCTTAACTTTCTTTGTTTACTGGAATAGATAAAACAAAAAGCGAAAGAGGTAAAGAAAAGAAAATGTGTTGAAAAATCTTAGTGTAGAGATATGTTTATTTTGAAATTTCAGGCATCTCGACACGAAATTCATTTCGCGTACGAATCGTGATCGACAAAATAAAAATACAATCATGCACAAAAGTATGACATAATCTCCAAACACTAAAAATATACCCCGGTTATCTATTTTTGTAAGATTCCAAAAACATATCGTTTACTGTAAAATCTTCAAACGATAATTTAAATATTTTTCAAGTTAAAAATCAGGGAAAAATCGTATATGCGTCAATAAAAATTAAATGGTAATATTAACAATTGATTTTCATATGATTTATTAAATTGGAATTAAGTCTGAATATTAAAATAGAGTAAATATTCCCATTCAAAATGTTAAAAATGCCGGGTTTTTTTGGACATTTTCTTTCTTTGGAAATTTCAAGGATGAAATTCTTTTAAGAGGGAAGAATGTAACAATATTGACCTAATTTTTCAGTCATCTAAATTTAGAATATTTAATTGAATTTAAATATTAAAAAATGAATATTATATTAAAAGTAAGAATTATAAGCTAAAAAAATTAAATATTGAATCTGGAGAAGTTGAACTAAATTCTATTTGAATTAGAATGGAGTTAGCAAACTTTTAAAATTGAATTAAAAGTGAATAAATGGAAATTGAAAATTTTATAATTTAATTTGACGAGTAAAAATGGTCATTCGGGACACTGTATCAGAACTGGACAAAAGTTGTTTCATTGGATCCGTAATAATGTTATTATAGGATTTCAAATTTGTAGCGATTGGACTTACCATTTGACCGTGCAAGCTTGAAACACACAGAAATTAATTAACGAATTTAATTAAAATAATTCGATTTTGAAAACCTATCTTATGTAATTGGCCTCCAATATATATTCTATTACGTTTGGAATAGGGGTAAAACATTATGAATGCCAAACTGCACGTTTCGATTGTAGTTCGAAAATATTTCGGGTGAATAATGTTTTATAATTGGCTATATAAGGACCCCATACCCCAAAACCCTAACCTAAAGTCAATAGCCGCCACTAAGAAATGGATGATCAAAATCTTCGATCTCTTCTCCCCTCATTTCTATCAATCCCTCAATTATTTCATGAAACTTCCAACTGCAACGTTGCAGAGCTCGATGAGCTCTATAAATCCAACAGTCGGTTTTTGTTATCATCGACGAGGGGAGCAGAAAAAGGCTCACATTTGGCCTCCATTTTGTTTTCAATTGCACATGATTAGAGAAGGGAAGGGGAGCCGGTTTTTTGCTGAAGGTCAAGAGGAACTCGAGCTTTGAGTTGGTGTCTTCGATCATCATATAGTTGAACGTAGGAGATGCAACAATCAATGGAAGATGTCGCGATGGGTTAATGTTTCATGGCCTTAGTTGCATGAGGAAGAACCTGGGAGGGGGAAACGAATGAAAGTGAGGAAGGTTTAAAAAATTTAATTAAAATTTATATTTAGTTAATTATATAATTTAATTATCGTTATGGTAATTAATTCATAACTTTGTCATACGAGGTCCGTTTCACATGAAATGAATTACGTTGGATTCGTAGTGTCGAGTACTTCACTTTAGAGCTGGTTTGGATAGATTTGGAGCTAGTGAGAATTTTGGCTAAAATTAGACGCTCGTTTAATTTTAATCGAAATAAAATGCTGCAACGATGACTATAAGCAATGTGAGTAAAATTCACTCTTTGTGACCCGCTTATATTTTTATATAAGTGGGAATATTTTTATTATGTTGTTTGATGACTATTGGATGTTATATATATATATATATATATATATATCTTTATGTGTGTATGTATATATATTGGATGTTTGGATGTAATGCTATAGTAGTTAGCAGTTAGATACATTCATGTCGATTGGAGCAAATGAGACCCTATACGTAACCGTGTATGAGCGGATGACCCTTTATACGCACGTCTTCCTTGATGCAAACATTGTACATATTTTCTCATATGTATATTTATTGTAGGTGATAGGTTGGAGGGATCTAATAGGATTCCTCACTATGGTTGATGTTTATTTGCACATATTGTTATATATATGTTGTATTTTGTGATATTTGATGTGTTGGATGCTATGATTGCTATTATTGATGTTAATATCTTTATTTAGTACTTTTGCAGCATTGGGTCATATTTTTGAAATTTAAAATATAGAAATGATGATTACAATTTAAAAAGGATTCCAAAGTGATTTTGAAAATATATGTGGCTTAATAGTTTTTGAATTATTGAAGAAATGAATTTATTCTAAATAAATAAATAATATAATTTTTATGTTATAAAAATTATGTTTTGTGAAATATGCTTAAATATAATTTTCACAATATGAAGTTAACTATTTTGTACTTATTTTAAATGGTTTATATATAAGATTTATAAAATTGATATTTTATAAATTAAAGTAATGGAATTATAAACAAATTTTATAAGTTTTAAAACGAAGTTATAAATGAAACTTTATAAGTAAATGAGATTTATAAAGTAAGGAAGTCATAAAAGGAATGTTATTAATAAAGAGATTTGATGAAATAAATTTTATAAACGGTGTTTTATAAATATTAGAAATGAAATTGCAATCAAATTTGTATATGGATTTGCAATTAAAATTTAGAAAGGAATTTATAATGGACTTTATAAGTAACGAGATTACAAAAAAATGAATTTGTAAATAAAGAGATTTATAATAAATAAACTTATAACTGGATTTTGATATATAAATGAGATAAATGGGAAATTGGCTGATAATGGAATTTTATAAAAGGAAGTTGGTATAAAATAGAAATGTGAATTATAAACACTATTTTATAAATGTGAAATCAATTTAATTTGATAAGCTAAATATGAATTTTTATAAAAGGAAATATATTCACGTTTTTGAAGAGAATAATTCTTTAAAAGAATGTTTTGGAAAGCGATATTATAAAATGGAGTTTAAATGGTTTGAAAATAAATTAAATTGGGAATTCACTCATTATTAAAATAAGTATATGGAAATTTTTTCCAAATATTGAAATGGTTTTGAAATTATATCCTTTCAAAAATAATTTGAAGTAAATGATTTGGAAAAGCGATTTAATTAATGAAAGAATAATAAATCAAGCCCAATGACTGCTTACGTGCTAGATTTTATTTGTTGCTTTGATAGTTAAATAACCGACTATCAAATTTGGCCATTTTTGTTTCCCAACTTGATGTAGAGACTAATTAGTCATACACTTAGTATGTAATTAACTGTGTAGGCATGATTATCGATTGTGTTGAGAATGTTGTTTCGTGTAGTGCAGAGTGATTACTCTAATATATTGAGCTTCCTTCTTGGCCGAAGGATAGCAAGTTGAAAGTTGGAGACGTGATAAGTCTATGAGACTTGGATTCAGTGTGAGGTTGAGAAATGCTTTTACGTTATTGGTGCGAAGAGACCGGGATCAGACATATCTGAAAACCACTTCGTACCAACATATATGCAACGATTGTGCAGGTTGGTTGATGATATTGATATTTAGGATTTTCATAGTGAATGACTGCGTGCTGATCATTTGGGGTTAAAATCCCAATATACATATAGTAGCAGTAGTCCCTTCATTATGAAATATCCATTGCAAGGGCTGTCACCAATAATCCTACAGGATGTGGTAGGAGAGTACCTTCGGTGTGTCCTCCTAGACAACCCGTATGGTTGAGTGTATGACATTGCATTTTTAAGATTACGTACATTGGTTTTTACAAACGTACATCATGTGGTGGCAGAGAAGGCAACTTCTTTTAGCTTAACACCATCCTTGAGACACACGAGCTCAAAAGTTGTATTTTTGTGGAAGGCAATTAGTAGTCAACGGGAATGGCAATATGGTATTATGATATGTGTTATGTGAAAGGTAATCGATACCTCTTTTGGCCTCACTTCCAGGAAAATGACTAAACCAGGGATTGAACTGGCAAGGCTAAGTGGGCCGCTTCCATTAGGAGATGTCACTCTTCTAGATGTATATTTATATGCTATGACATCGTGTATCTGATTATTGTTGATGTATGCTTGTGGCCATGGATGTAGGTCGGTAATGACCGCATATTCAGTGCTATCCAGGAAAGGGTAAGTTGATCTTGTATTGGTTTAGGCGCATCTCGACCTTAGGTACATCCCTCTAAAGGTGTACCAAGATTTGGTTTGGAAAGGTAGTCCCTTTAACTAGTCATTTGTATGGAAATCAAAATCCACTATGTGCCTGCCATTTTGTTTGTTGAGTCTAGTATTGCTGGAATTTAATAATGCAACAATTTCAGCTATGTTGATTAGTATTTGTATGATAGGCACTATTATAATATAACATGATTTGATATGAAATGGTTTGGTTATCGTAAGGGAAAAACTCGTATGTTTTTATGTGTGGACGTGGTCCTACAAGATACCTTTTGTTTTGATAAAGGAAAAGTTTTGATAACAATATAAATTCAGTTGAGATGTGTTTTTTCACGCTGGTTTACCAGACCAATCCGGGCGTTCTTCCCTTTCGATGCTCGGGTCAAACCGAGCATATTTACAGGTTTAGACTTGGTGCTTTTGGAGCTTCAGCAGGCGAGCTAGAGATCTTCATGTCATATACACGTTTATTTTTCCACTGCTTTGCATTGTTGTTGTTGTAAATTATCAGTATTTGTGACGATAGGTTATTACAACTGTCCAAGCTAACGATTATTTATTATGCACTCTGATATTGATTTATGTATATTATAGTTTCTCTTTGTAAAGATTACTGATCTATATTATAGTATTCTGCTGCGATGTGAGATTCTGTATTGTTTTGATTCCGCTTATCTCTTCTTCTTTTCTTATTTCTTCTCTCTTTCTTCTCACCCTCTCTTTTCTTTCTCATAATTATCTGCAATTCTGTTCGCTCTGGGTCGACAGGCATGGTTTATTGTTGGTTCAGAGGGTACAGATTTGCAAGTCATCACAGTAATGACTCAAAAATTTTAACGTTTCAAATGGAAATAATTAATTTATTTAAATATTCAAATTTGATTCAAAATTTAATAAATATTAAGAAAATCAATTTTCAACAAAAGGACTTGACTTTTATTTATGATTTTTAAATGAATTTATAGGATTTTTCCATAACTTTTAATTTAAAAATATTTAAGCTACTATTTGACATAGTTTTTGGCAGGCGTTGATATTTTTGAAATTTCATAGAATAAGATAACTAATGTATTTTATCATTGTTTTATGATCACGTTGCTTTGTTGCGTGTGATCATATTTTTGTTTCTACCGTTCGCGGTTCGTATGCAAAATAAATTATATGAGGCGCAATGTCGAAATTATTGAATAAACAAACCAAAACATAATACTATTCCTTACTTATTTCCATTTTTTCTCTTTCCCTCTTTCACTTTCAATTTAAAGTAAAAACTAAACCTAGTTTCCTCATTTAAAAATTAAAATATGATGATTTACTAAAGAAAGAAAAATGAAACTGAATCCGTTAAGTTTATTTTGGCATAAGCTTCGAAACCATGTGAGTTTGGATGGGTGCAGCATCGATGGGAGAGTTCAACATGAGGAGTTAAAACTAAGGTTTGTGTTGGTCAGATTTTCGGGCGACTTTAGGTTTTGGCATTGGTTGCATCCGCTTGTCGCATGAAGAAGCATCGGTGGAGTGTGTTTAGGGCAAGCGACCCTAAGTGGTGAAACAAATCACTTATATGGTCGTAGAGGAAGCAGTATCTCACATCTTCGATGTGGGGCCAAGCTTGGGATGGATGGATCAGGGGAGAAGCTTCCATCAAGTGGAGTTTGTCAGTGAAGGCGGTGCGCGATTTCGCCGCGCATAGAGTGAGTTAAGGGAGGAGTGCACAGTGTGTATGGGTTGTTCAAGTATAAGGTGTTAATTTAGTTGAGGTAATTAATTGATAATTAGTTAATTAATTAATTTGTTTGATTTCAAAACTTATAAAATCAATATCTCACTTATACAAGGACCAATCAAGATGTTATCTTATGCATTGCACTCGTAGAAGTGTTATCTATGCACTGGAGTTGATTTTGTCAAGTTTCGAGCAAGTGGAATATTGATCCAAAATCTAACGCCATTCAATTTTAGATCGAACCAGAGCATGTAACCATCAAATGGAATTATGATGAGTTAAACTCGCCTTTGAATGAATACCATATAATATATTGTAGATATAAATTGTTGTTTTTGTGCTGGAATGACTTGTTAGTTTGTTTTGGTTGAATTCCCGCTTTGGAAACCTATTTGCATTTAAAATGAAATACCGGGAATTTTGTAGAGAAATCAAGATTCCTCACTCTTGTTGGTTTTCATTTAAGTTATATAATTATTATATAAATTATTAAATGTCAAAGTTTGGTAGTTTGGCTATATTGGATGTGACATGGCCATATTGGATGTGGGATTGATATGTGTTAAAAGTTGAACTCTTTTAGTCTTAGATCTATGGAAGCACTTATTAAGTGCTATGTAGCTTTGAGCCACAATATAGTATTTTTTTAATAGTATGGTTATCTATTTTGATTTGAAATTTATTTTGATTCGAAGAATGAGTTTTGATGTAGTTTTTGGGAATTTTGATGGTATTTATTTTGAAATGGTTTTTGAACTTCTCATATCACTTCAACCTTTTTATTTGTCTTTTCTAACATATATGGAAATGTTTTAAAAGTATTGTGATACGTATTTGTTTTACAAAAAAGTTAATATAATGTTTATTATGAAAGAAAATGGGAATTTATCTTTTATAATTTAGTTATTCTATTTTAAACAAAGATAGAAATATTTTAAAGTAAATATTAGTGAAACGCTTTATATAAATTGTTGTATTGAATGATGGATTTATAAATGGTATCTTATAAATAAAAGCATAGATCAATAAATTGGATTTTAGAAAAAGGAAATGATATCATTTTAATAAATTTGAAAATAAATCACATTTGTGAATTTACAGTGATTTATGAAATGAATGTTTTATGAAAAGTATTCAGTCCAATTTTAGGAGCCGAAGATTTTTGATAAGTATATGGGAATCAAATTTGGAGATTTATAAAAAGAAGTTTACAAATAAATTTGAATATTTATAAAAGAAGTTTATAAATAAATTTGGAGATTTATAAATGGATATATATAAAAGGAGTTTTATAAATATAAAAGAGATTTATAAAGAGGAGTTTTATAAAAGGAATGGGATAAAAGAAGTTTATAGATAAATTTGGAGATTTATAAATGGATATTTATAAAAGGAGTTCTACAAATATAAAAGAGATTTATAAAGAGGAGTTTTATAAAAGGAATGGGATTTGATTTTCCTAAATGATCAATTTAAATTATGGTGGCATTGAAAGTATTATTTTCATACTTAACACCAAATTCTAAGGTACGAAAACTCGTTTCTATCTCTATCTGTTAGATTTTTAGAATGTACTTCGTGGCAAGGATAGTACACTAACATGTTCGACTTCATTGTTAATCGAGGATAGTACAGGTTTGAAATAGGGAAGTAGTGGTAGGTATATTTAGTCTAATTTACATACGATCCATTTACTTAAAATAAAGGCAAGATGTTTTGGGTTTACTGTTATCTATGTTTTAAATGACATTTGTTTAACCCAATTAAGTATAGTTTTGAAAGTGAAATGGCCTGTGAATATACTTATACCATTATATAAATAATGCTCTAAGTATTGAAAATAATAGAGAGAGTTTGTGGATATATTTTTGCAAAAGTAATTTGATATAAGTATTTACAAAGTGGTTTTAATTAATAAAAGGATTAATTTAAGAGGCTTCCATCTGAAGTTAAATCTCTTATTTGATTGTTTGTTTATTTGATAGCTAAATAACCAACTATCAAATCTTCGCATATTTTGAAACTATCGATTGCGGTTAAGAGAGCTGAGATTGGATATGTTATTTGCAAACCACTTCGAATTGACATAAGCATTCGAATATGAGACATCTTAAAGATGATAAAATAGCAAACAAATTCTTTGAAGTGCAAGGCCTACTTTCTACTAATCTCGAGGATGATCCCAAAATGGATGTAGTAGAATTAGTACCTTCAGTTTATTCATATTCTGAACAACTTGTATGGATGAATGCTGGCATCGCATTGTTTCCTGGAAGTCAGTGTAGCATTCCAAGTGGGATTTGCTAAAAAGGTAAAAACATAGCCTCAACCTCACACTTAGTAATGACAAAAACAGGGGGTATGCCGCAAGGCTATGTGGTTCGCTACTATTAGGGTATAATCATCAATTGTATCGAAATCAACATTTATTGATGGATTTTGTATGACGGGCCCATGGAAATGGTTTGTTAAGTTGGCAGCTAGGTTACTATCCAAGAAGGGGTAGGCCTTTATTGCCATGTAGTAGTTGCAAGTTTGGAACCTTAGTACATTTTATCTAGAGGTGTACTATGACGGACAGTACTATAATACGCCTACCATTAGTGGAATCCATTTTCCAATACACGCCTTACAGACTTAGTTGTATACTAAATTGTTAGAATGTGAGATGTAAGCATTTCAGCTATTTAATAAATTTATTTAAAACCCTAGATATTATTATAATATCATCGAATTTTCTAATAAAAATGGTTTGGTTATCATAAGGTAAAAGCTTGTATGTGTTTATATGCAACATGGTATTATGAGATACCTTTGTTTTTGAAAGGTTTTATAACATTAGAAATCTATATGATTTGAGTTTCTTATGCTGGTTTATCAAACTGATCTAGGCATTATTATTTTTTAATGTTTAGGTCAACCCGAGCATACTTTCGGATTTAATAATGGATGCTTTGGAGCTTCAGGAGACAAGATGGTTGCCTCCAAGACGTATCCACGTATCTTTTATTTGCACTTCATTTCTTACTTTGCATTTATCAGCTTTTGTGGGGACAGGGTGTTATAACTCTCAGGACAAATGACAGATTGGTTTGCTCTAATTAATGTATATATATTACAGTTTTCTTCTGTAAAGATCACGTGTATATTTTATATTACTCATCACAATGTGAGCATCTATTACGCCTTCTCTTTCACTCTAACAATCCGTCTTTTCGACACTATGATGCTCAGCATGTGCATACCGTAGATGTATTAGTGTCAACTTTCGAGGGTCGAAAAAGCGGTTGTTACATAATCCATCACGATGAATGGTCTTCGAGAAGAAGACCAGTGTGGATGGAAAATAGTAAGCAATGTTGATAAGAATAATGTCATAAATTTCATCTATTGAAATTAACATAATAGATTCATCATTCGACATGCTTGCGTTAATTCATATTTTACTTGCAAAATTATTGCTCAGTATGACTTTGATATTTGATACATGAATGTTGAAATGTATATTCTAAATAATGATATAGAATAAACTATTTGCACACAAAAATCAAAATGTTTTGAAGTTAGTGGGAATAATAACTATGCATGTAAGTATCGGATATGATCCAAGAACTAATATGGAAGTATCGTTTGATAAGCATCAAAGATAAGTAAGTTTTTTGACAAAGAAATCAAATATTTTGAATTTTGATCAAAATGCAAAGAAACTGCATGTTCGTAAGAAAGAACATTAATAGGTACTAAAATTATAAGTAAACAATAAACTTATGATTGTTGATCATGTACTCATGTCAAAATCATTTTAATTTGGTTATTTAACTTTCATGTGGGATTTGAATTAGCAACTTTTATAATCAGTATATAAGGATGCAGGGAATGTCCTAAAACAATATACACGGACACCATACAAAATATTTAATACGGAGCATGTAATATGAATTTCTTATGTATTGATGATAGGAATCATCATATATATTGTAATGTCTACATTATTACATTTCATTTATGTATTTGATACATTGGGAAAGTACTCAATCTGAATAAAGATTATTAAATGAAATTTTAGAGTGTTCTCGAGTATTTATGAAATACTAGAGAATTGTTTATAGAAACAACGCACTCCTCGTGAAAGAGTGCACCGACTCGAAATACGTAATTAATATCGAGTATAGTATGTCAATACTAAATTCATGTTCAGTCTTAAGTTAAGAATTTTAAGTTGGAAATGTTCCAAATTGTCAATAGCGGCTGATTCAATTAAAGGCTAAGTACATCGCCTTAAATAACACTTAATGAAAGAAGTATAAATAAATGCACAAATTATAGCTGATTTTGGGGTGATTCCAAATGTTGAGAATCCCATGATATTATTATATGATAATAAAGTTGCGATACATTCGTAAAGAAACCTAAAACTCAACAGAATTTAAAAAACATACTCTAAAGGGTTCCACATGATAAATGAAGTTTATTAGCATCGGAGAGAGTTAATTAGCAGAGCAGATAGTTAAAACAATATAGCATACCTATTCCTTAAGGGGTTGACATGATTAGTTTTTGAGAAAACTATTCGAAGAACATGGAATAAGAATCCATAACCGATCCCCAGTGAAGTAGAAGACAGATAAAGTTGGGGGAATCCCTTGTGTGACGACCCACCTTTCTGACCCTTAGGAATGATACTTAACACATCCTCGGTATTAGTGTGTCATTGCCCAAGAATCGAAAAGATGAACCTTCATGAGTAAAATAAAGAACAGAATAGAAAAACTCACAACAAAACTGCAAAATAAACCATAATAGTTAATAGTCATCAGGTTACTCCTTAACAGAAGAGTTACACAAAAGTACTACAAATCATCTTAGGCAGTTATAACATCTTGTCGTTGCATATACTGAAACAAAATACACTTGCACAAACAAGATAATACAGCAGAACAGATAACTAAGAAGTTGAAAGCCTCATGCTTGGGAACTGTCTTCAAAAGAGCCCTCAAAAGACCTGCTACTCTCAGATAACTCCGATAAAATAAGTACCAAAGAGTTTAGGGAAAACAAACAACTCGGATCAGATGATATATCTAGTATGAGTAAAACTTTTAAAACAATAGATGTGAAATCAAACACCAACATCCAAGACCATGCTGCTGAAAACGGAATGGGTTTACTCCTACATAAATCAACATCCAAATGTAATGAATGGATAAATAATTAAACACCATGAAGAGTGGTTGACTCGTCCCGATGCAAATATGGAAATGAATTTGAAGGTTCGAATCAAATAAGAAAAGGAAAATCTCCAACAAGTGACTACGAAGGTGCACCACCCTTGAAGTATACCTCCACTATTATGCTTCTGAGAAGCTCATAACTCCGTGACACTTCTCAAACAATACCAAGCTGAACCCGCCAAACCTTATCGAGTATTCGAATATTTCGCTTCAAATATCGCAACTGAATCCAAATCTAGATGAGATGTGAAAGTACCCTAATAGGAGCAACTCCACATAGTTTGGCTTCCTCTCGCGCTTTGGATGAATTTATTTCTAACAAAGTATATCAATGCTCAATGGAGCAACACATTGTTTAGAATGACGATAATAAAGAAGCTAAAGTAACCGATAGCTGAGAAACCAACTATTGATGATATAAAACGATCATATATGGAAATTAGTTCTTGTATACTTATCATCACTCATCGAATTCAAAATTTTACTATTTCTTGGTTAATAATAATACCGGACAAGTTAAGGTAGTGTTACCTCAAAATCATGTCTCACAATTATTATTAACTTTTAAGATAGCGACAAGCCTATTTCTTCGAATGTTTAGTGCTAATTATACTAATAAATCATTTCCATAGAAGTGAATAGCTTTATGAAAATAAATTCATTTCAATAAAAAATTCAAACCTTTTCTTTTAAAAACCCGAATTCGTACAAGGCTTCATATTATTATTAATTTTTATTTTTTACTTTTTTGGGCAAAGCCAATCGGTGTTTGACGTGTGTCATCCACATTTATTATCCCAAACATTTAAAAGAACAGGTGATCGGAACAGGCTTTGGATCAGCTAAGACAATAAACGGAAAGCAGGAGATAGGCAGACAAGTCTAAACTACTACATAATAAGGACAACTATTCCTCAATGACAAGACTAACCACAGCGTCACACGAAGGACCAAGAACATGAAGAACCTGACAGAATGGCGTAGCAAGATAACAGTTTCATATTACAAGTATTAGCTTCTGAAATATCTTCATAAAAAGGATTTAACAACTTAAAACATCCTTATTACATTGATTAATTAAATTTAAAAAAAATTGTTAACTAAGTTAATTAATTAACTTCAATAACCTTTAATTAAAAAGGGTAAATCTCATCATTAATTCAATCAAATAATAAGATAATTAATTAAATTAAATTAAATCATTAAATAACATTATTTAAAAGTGATTTATTAATTTAAAACTTTATTTAAGGAAAGATTAATTAAGGTTAACAGATTTATAAACTTTTAATAGTCATCAATTAAAAGGATTACTTAATCTTAAAAAAAGTCATTAATTAATGAACTAATAAATCTTAATCCATCATTGTCAAAAGATTATCTAGACTTAAACATCATTAAATAAAATTACTTATTAAATTTAAAGCATCATTAACTAAGAAATTAGTTAAATTTAAAATACATCATTAATAAGTTAATTAGTTAACTTTAATCCTTATTAATTAAATAATTAATTTAATTTAACAATCATTATTAAAAGAATTAATTATTTTTGAAAACATCATTACCAAAACTTGCGTAACTTTTAAAATAATTCCAAGCACGATCATGAAACCAAACGGTTTCGATAGAATGTGAGTTCCTAAAAGTGCCAATATAGTGACTATCGCTATACAGGGAGTTCGAAATCAAGCTTATGTCATTTACAATACAACCAAACATCACACAGCAAGGAAATGAGCATACACACATGATGATTTACAATAATACAACATATATAAAGCATTTATTTACAATGGAATTAGTTTAACTGCTAGATTTTCATATAACTTAAGATTCGCTTACTAACTTTCCATAGTGACTAATTTTTAAGCAACAAACCAATCCATCAACCAAATCATTATTACAACTATACAAGAAGTGTTCAATAGCTACAAATATGAGCATGAATACAGTTTAAACTTTATAACTCAAAGGTGGAAGTTTCACTCACCAAAATGCTTACTTGAGTCGAAATTGCACTAACTCTTTGAACCACACCAGAAATAAGCTTTCCTATGCACTTGACTTCAATTTATGAACTCGTGTAGGCTTGAAGGGTGCAAGGTGGTATGGACTAGGCTAGGTATAGGCTTGGCTTTGGATTTTTTGAGGTGGAAATGGCTTTTGTCTTAGTGGAGGGGTGTTTATTTAAAGAGTGGGTGTAGTGAGCTTAGAAATGAAGAAGAGTTAGCTTTTCAAGGATTTTGAGTGTATGGAAGCCATGGATCATTTCATGAATATGAAGTCATGGTAATGAACTTTGTAAATGAAGATGCAAAGTGAGAAAAGTATATGTGTGGTGGTATTTATAGGCAAAGAAGTGGATTACTAATTTAATTTAACTTAAACACTTATAAAATATAAATGTTATCATGAAACATGGAAGGCATGCCTCTCCACCGTTCCTAGTACACGCGTACACCCCTAGGTTCCCTCCTTCACCATGCCTTAGGTCTAGTTTAGGTGATGGTGTTGCATGAGAGGTTATATTATATTATATTTTTCCTTTTATTTTGAACATATTGTGCCTTATCATGATTATATTTAAATTATCATGGTTTATTACCTTTAATACCTTCACTAACTTACTATATGACTTATGTACATGCATGTGCATGTGTACATGAGCTATATAAAAATGTGCACAATATTTCCGATGGCTTTCCGAGGGCGAAAAGTCAAAATTTTGAAAAACATTTTTCATTCATGTTTTCTATTTTTATTTGAAATAATTATTTCGATAAACAAAATTTGAAAACGATTTTAATATCATTAATTAATGTTTAAAATATTTTTATTTAGTTATTAAAATGCATTATTTAAATATTGAAAAATGATTTGAATATTCAAATACAAAGCGATTAATTTACGGGTCATTACACTCTCCCCAAGAGAATTTCATCCCCGAAATTAATACACAAAAGATAATCCAAAAGGTATGTATTATACCCAGAAATTCATATAACAATGGAAAGCAACTATGCCAAACAAGAACATATCTAATGCATTCAAACCACAAACAACTAACTTGACATTACATCAGAGTATGTTTCTCTAATATGATCCTCAGTCTCCCAAGCACAATCGCAAGGGTCATCACTCCACTGAACCTTCGTAAGCTTAATCACCTTGTTCCTCGATCTCCTTTCATCCCGATTTATAATATGAACTGGGTGTCGGACTACCGTCAAATTGAGTTCTATCTCTATGTCTTCTTTAGTAGACGTCTCAACAATCAAAGATGGATCATGACATGCTTTCTTGGATGAGATACATGAAAGACATTATGAACTTCTGACAATCTTTCAGTCAATTATATTCTATAGGCCAACGATATAATTTTCTCAAGGATTCTAAATGGTCTAATAATTCTAGGTGCTAGCTTACGTGCCCCTTTGAATCTTATAACTCCTTTCAGCGGGGAAACTTTCACAAATAGCAAATCCTCTATCGCAAACTCAAAGTCCCTTCTTCGTTGATTGGCATAAATTTTCTATCCATCCTGGGCTTCTTACATCCTTTCCTTCATCATAGCCACTTTCTCTAGTAATTCTCGAACTATCTCTAGTCCAAGAACTAAATGGCCTCCGGTCTCTACCCAAAATAAAGGTGATTTACATGACCGTCCATACAAAGCTTCATAGGACGCCATGCCAATGCTAGCTTGGTAACTATTTCTATAAGGGAACTCTACCAAATGTAGATTATCTTCCCAATGCTAGCTTGTTAATCGATGTACAATTACCTAAATGCTTTCATTACCTCTTCTTGTTCTAGGCAACCAATCGATAAAGACCACGGATTCTTGCTTCTACTTCCAAGTAGGTATCTCCGATGGTTGGGTAACCCAACAGTCTTCTACTGGTCACTCTTGACCTATTGATAATTTGCACATCGACTCATGAAGATCGAACTGTCTCTCTTCATCCCTTTCTACCAAAAGGTCTTCTTCAAATTATGAAACATTTGGTTACTCTTAGGTGGATAGTTAACTTTGACCGATGGCACTCTCTCAGCACATCATGTCTTATTCCATTAACATCTAGCGTGCAAATCTGTCCATTCATTCTTTTGAGAATCTATCTGAAAACTGGAGATAGTTCCATCTTCAACATCCTTCTTAAGCTGAGCTAGAATAGGGTCTTATTCTTGGAAATATGCAATTCTCTCCATCAGTGCTGGCTTAATTTCCAAATTTGCAATTTTTGCCACATTCCTACTCAACACATATGTAACGACGTTTGCTTTCCCTAGGTATAAAGAATCTATAGGTCATAAAATGCGAGAAATTCCAACTATCGTTGCAACGTCAAGTTCAAGTCTTTTAGGGTAAAAAGATACTTTAATAACTTGTGATCCGTATATAACTCAAATTTTGCATCCAAAAACTAGTACCTCCACACCCTCAATGCGAAGACAATTGCCAAAAGCTCTAGATCATGCGCAGCATAATTTTTATCATAAGGTTTCAGCTATTGACTTGCATACGCTACTACTATACCATTCTACAGCAAAACTGCTCCCAATTCAGTCCTACAAGCATCCGTGTAAACTGTTAATCCTTCATCCCATTTGGAATAATTAAAACGGGAGCAATTTTCAACTTCTCGTTTAACTCATTAAATGCTTGATCACACTTGGGTGTCCAAAAAATAGATTCCTTCTTCGTCAACTTTGTTAGATGAGAAGCAATCTTCAAAAAATCTTTAATGGACCTTCTATAGAAACCTTCCAATCCCAAGAAACTTCTGACCTCGGTCGCACTTTCGAGTTTCTTTCAATTTTGAACTGCATCTACTTTTGTTGGATCCACTGATATGCCTTCTCCTGAAACCACGTGTCCTAAAATCTAACTTTGAATTTCTAGAAATGGCACTTAGAAAATTTTGCCTTTAACATAAATTCTTAAGGTACTTAGAACAACGTGAAGATGATACTCTTGCTCTTCCACTATTTTAGAATAAATGATAATATCATCAATGAAGACGAGAACTAACTTATTAAAACGATCCCGAAAAACTCTATTCATCAAATCCATGAAATAAGCAAGTGTGTTAGTCAATCCGAATGGCATAACTAACCACTCATAAAAACTATTCGGAATTCGAAAGGATATTAAGGGTACACTCCCATCTGCTATCCTTAATTGGTGAAAACCAGTGGCAAGATCCAATTGAGAAAATATCCAAGCTTCATGGAGCTAGTCAAACATGTCATCGAGCCTAGGTAAAGGATACTTATTCTTGATAGTCCCCTTATTTAATTCTCAGTAATCTACACATAACCTATGAGGACCATCGGCCTTGGTAATGAACACTATTGTCAATCACCAACTTGATGTGTTGCGTCTCATCAAACCTTTCTACAATAAATCAAATGTCTACTTCTCTAAGTCTCTTCTTTCTTTTGGATCCAGCCTTCAAAGAGGATGTACAATAGGTCTAGTTCCTGGAACTAAATCAATACATAATTCTACTTCATAGTGAGGAGGTAAACCTTGCACTTCTTCAAAAATATCCTTGAAATCCCAAACAATTGGTATATTCCTTATCTCCTCTTTGAGTACTTCAAGGGAATACAGAAAACTGCTCATCAACCCCCTAGATTCTCCATAGCATATATCAGCGCTTCTACTTATTACATCTTTTACTACAATCACCTTTCTAACACAGTCCAAGATAGATTTAAACTTAGATAACCAATCCATCCCTAATAATACCCTAAAACCTATGAACCTGAAAACAAACAAGTCAGAAAAGAAAGGCTGGTCTCGATAAGAAATAGGCACATTCAAACATATGGCGTCGAGATTGGTTGGACGCCCAACTAGGTTTAACACACAAAATTATGGGAATAACATATTTAAGATTCAACTGGTTCATTAGGTCATATGAGAAAAATTATAGGATGCATCGGTGCCAAATAACACTCTAATTGAAATATCAGAAATGGATAGTATACCTTGCAGCACCTACTTTCCTTTTTGTTCTGCAGAAGTAGATGGTATTTCCTTAATAGCAAAAGCTTGTCCCTATAATCCCTTATTTGGAAAAGGGCATTGGTTCTTCATATGTCCATGTTAGTAGCAATTGTAGCAGAGCGGTCCACTAGCTGGGTTTGGGCACTGATTTGCAAATTGACCCATTTGGTTACACTTAAAACAAAGAATCTTGGTCAAGTCTAACTGTTTGTTCTGTGCAGGAGCTCCACCTCCAGGCTTCTTCCCTGACCACTTCTTCTTTTCTTTAAGCTTGAAAAATGGCTTACTGGCAACATGTATCACTGATAAAGGTGCTTTGAACCTATGCTTATACTACACCACTGTCATCTCACCCTATTTCAAATCAATAAAACTTCTTAAAAACTGATTCCTCCTCTTCTATGCAATAAACTGAGCTTCAAAAACCTCTTTAAACACGCCCAAGGTAAATCTTCTTCTAGTGTATTAATTGTGACCGAATCCCACTAATCCATTGCTACTTTCTAAAGATGATGCAATAGCATCTCCCAACTGAAGATCCTCGAATATCCTTTGTAGCCGTACTGATTCCAGATCCCCTCCCTCTTCTCCCTCTTATACTCATTTTCAATAATCTGGATAAGTGATGGGTATCATTAGAATACAAAGGTAGGGTCAAAGATGATAAAAGGAAAACTGCAATAAAGGATCTAAAACCAAACTTTTAGGGGAGAAAAGGAAACATTCTCTCAAGATTAAACTTTTAGGGGAGAAAAGGAAAGATTCTCTCAAGATTAACTCATTATGGGGCTCCACTCACCCTATCTCTATGATTTATACCCTAATCAGGTTAAGGTATTCGCTCAACCGAAGCTCTGATACCAACTATGACGGCCTACCTTTATGACTCTTAGGAGCGATACTTAACACATACTCGATGTTCGTGTGTCGTTGCCCAAGCATCGGAAAGATGAATCGTCGTGGATTAAAATAAAGAACATAACAGAAAACCTCACAATGAAACTGCAAAATAAACCATAACAGACAATAGTATATCAGGTTACCCCTTAATAGGGAGTTATCGAAGTTATACAAAAGTACTGCAAATCAGCTTAGGAAGCCATAGCATTTTGCCTTTACATATGCTGAAATAAAATACACTTAAACAAATAAGACAATACAGCAAAATAGATAATTAAGAAGATGAAAGCCTCCTGCTAGGATGGAATCTTCAAAAGTGGCCTCAAAAGACTTGCTACTCTCGGACTACTCAGATAAAATGAGTACCCAAGAGTTTAGGAAAACAAACAACTCAGGTCAAACGGTATGTCTAGTCTGAGTAAAACCTTTAAAAAAATAGGCGTGAAATTAAACATAAACATATGAAACCACACCGCTAAACCCGGAATGGATTTACTTCCACATAAATCAACATCCAAACGTAAAGAATGGATAAATAATTAAACACCATGAAGACTGGTTGACTCTTCCCGATGCAAATAAGGAAATAAATTTGAAGGTTTGAATCAAATAAGAAAAGGAAAATCTCCAATAAATGACTAGGAAGGTGCACCACGCTTGAAGTATACCTCTAGTAATATACTTCTGAGAAGCTCATATACCTCGTGACACTTCTCGGACAATACCAAACCAGACCCTGCCAAATATTTCACATCTAATAGTGCAATCAAATCCAAATCTATAATGAGATATGAAAGTACCCTAATAGGAGCAACCCTACATAGCTTGGCATCCTCTCACGCGTTGGATTTAGTTATTTCCGACAAAGGATATCAATGCTCAACGGAGCAACACATCATCTTAGAATAATGATAATAATGAAGCTGAAGCAGTTGATAGCTAAGAAACCAACTATGGAGGATATAAAATGATCATATATGGAAACTAAGTCTTATATATTTATCACCACTCACTGAATTCAAACTTGTACTATTTCATGATTAATGATACCGGACAAGACAAGATCGTGTTACCTCAAAGTCATCTCTCGTGGTTATTCTTAACTTTCAAGATAGTGACAAGTCTACTTCTTCGATGTTTAGTGATAATTATACAAATGGATCATTTCCATAGAAGTGAATCGCTTTACGAAAATTAATTCATTTCCATAAACAATTCAAACCTTTTCTTTTAAAAACCCGAATTCGTACTTGGCTTCACATTACAAGTATTAGCTATTAAACTCTTTGTTTAAAAAGTTTACTAACTTTGAAATATCTTTATAAAAATTATTTAACAACTTAAAACATCATTATTACATTGGTTAATTAAATTTAAAACTTTGTTAACTATGTTAGTTAATTAACTTCAATATCCTTTAATATAAAAGAATTAATTAAATAAGTTAAATAATTAGATAACATTATTTAAAAATGATTTATTAATTTAAAACTTTATTTAAGGAATGATTAATTAAGGTTAAACAGATTTATTAACTTTAATTATTAATTAAAAGAATTAATTAATTTAAAAAACATCATTAATTAATAAATTAATAAATCTTAATCCATCATAAAATATTAATTAGCCTTAGACATCATAAATAAAATGATTAGTTAAATTTAAAACATCATTAACTAAGAAATTAGTTATATTTAAAACACATCGTTAATAAGTTAATTAGTTAACTTTAATCATTATTGATTAAATAATTAATTAGATTAAATATTTATTATTAAAATAATTAATTATATTTGAAAAAATCATTAGTTAAAACTTGCTTAACTTGTAAAATAATTCCAAGCACGATAATGAAACCAAACGGTTTCGATAAAAAGCGATTTTCCGAAAGTGCCGGTATAGCGACTATCGCTATACGGGCAGTTCAGAATTCAAGATATGTCATTTGCAATATAGCCAAACATCACATAAGAAGGAATTGAGCATACATACATGATGATTTACAATAATACAATGTCAAGCATTTATTTATAAGGGAATTAGTTTAACTACTAGGTTTTCATATAACTTAAGATTCACTTACTAACTTTCCTACGCGACTAATTTTCAAGAAACAAACCAATCCAACAACCAAAACATTATTGCAAGTATACAATAAACATTTAATAGCTACAAATATGAGAATAAATATAGTTTAAATTTTATGATTCAAAGGTGGGAGCTTCACTCACCAAAACGCTTCCTACTTGAATCGAAATTGAACTAACTCTTTGAACAACACTAGAACTAAGCTTTACTATGCCCTTGACTTGGATTTATGAATTCTTATGGGATTGAGGGGTGAAAGATGGATTGTACTAGGCTATGTATGGGCTTGGCTTTGGAGTTTTTGAGGTGTAAATGGCTTTTGTCTTCGTGGAGGGGTGTTTGTTTGAAGAGGAGTGGATGTAGTGAGCTTAGAAATGAAGAAGGGCTGGCTTTTGAAGCTTGTTTTAGGATTTTGATTATATGGAAGCCATGGACCATTTCGTGAACATGAAGTTATGGTAATGAATTTTGGAAATGAAGATGCAAAGTGAGAAAAGAGTATGTGTGGTGGTATTTATAGGCAAAGAAGTGGAATATTAATTTAATTTAACTTAAACATTTAAATAATATGAATGTTATCATGCAACATGGAAGCCATGCCTCCCCACCAGTCCTATTCCACACACCCCTAGGTCCCCCCTTCACTATGCTTTAGGTCCTAGTTTAGGTGATGGTGGTGCATGAGAGGTTATATTATATTATATTTTTTCTTTTATTTAAACATATTGCTTCTTATCATGATTATATTTAAATTATCATGGTTTATTACGTCTAAACCTTCATTAACTTAACATGTGACATGAATACATGTGTGTGCATGTGTACATGAGTTATTCAAAAATGTGCACAATGTTTTCGATGACTTTTCGAGGCCAAAAAGTCGAAATTTCAAAAAATGTTTTTTGGTCACATTTTCCAATTTTATTTGAACTAATTATTTTGGTAAAAAAAATTGAAAATGATATTAATATCATTACCTAATGTTTAAAATATGTTTACTTGGTTATTAAAATCTATTATTTAAATACTAAAAAATGATTTGAATATTCAAAGACAAAGCGATTAATTTCGGATCGTTATACCTTGTGGCAAATGTAATTAGTTACATATATTTGTAAATTATGCTCATAGTAAAAGGTGGTTTTGTCTCTGTTATATACTTGGCATATTGTGATATATTAATTGACTATTTAACTAAGTATATTAAAGTAAAAAATGCTAAAATGATAAGTATGCGATAGTAATTACAATGAGTTGTAATCATGAAAAATTTATCACATTAAGACAACATATTATTTTAAATATTCCTAGTCAAGATGTTTCGAGAAAGGGTATGAACTCATCTGTTGATATAAAATTATGTAACGTTCTCTAAATGTTAGGTAATGTATTACTCATGGTTATTGGAGGTACCAAGGGGTTACGTATTGATAATTATTGGATAACTCTGGAATGACCCACTCAAGAGTTTTCTATTAGTTAAAATAACTAATGTCAAACAAAGAATTTCAAAGTGATGATATTACAATGTTCTCTCGATTTGAGAATACTATTGAACCTCAATATGGATACTTTACTTTGACTATAGTTAAATTACGCCATGGTGTCTATCGAACGACTAAAGTTGGGTCTAAGTTGAAACATTGGAACTAAAATACTATTCAATAGAGAATTAGTCTTCTTAATTAAATGGGGTTAGTACCATGGTCGAAATTAGTCAACTTAAAATCAAAGTCTTTACCCAGAGTAGCATGGTTAATAATAATTATTATTATTAAACGAAAGACTTTGTGTTTAGAGTAGTCGAGTATAGTGGATGATGTTGAAATTTTGACAAAAACCAAATTCCATAAGTATTAATGTGATATAGTGTTGACGAAGAGAACTGGTGTAGATAATCGTTACTACCAGGCACCGCTTATAATGGTAAAATTGGATTTTATCAAAAAGATGTCTAAGCGATAAATTAGACCAAATTGTCACACCGCTATCTACGATGACGTATGAACATTCATATCTGAATTGTTCGATATTAATCATTGATTTAATTTGTACCTTTGAGTTACACAACTGTAATGATGAATTACTCTAAAAACCACATGATTTAATTAATTTATAATTATTGTAAATTAATTGAATTAATTAATATTTATAAACTTTTAATTATCATGCTTTATTTGATTTGTTTGCACACAATTAGTATTTAATAATGTTGTTATATAAATTTAAATATGTACGTATCGATATACCATATTGATTAGTATTTAAAATTGATTTAAATCATTAAATTCCCAAGTGGGTTTGGAAATTTTTGAAAGCCTATGTAGGCTTTAATCTGTGGTCATCTATGCATCATAAAAAATAGTTGGCTGAGATTTAATGAGGAATTAAAGGAAAGAAGTTTTGAGGAAAGGAATTGGGAGGTTTCAATGATTCCATTAAGATAAAATTTCTTACATACATTAATGCCTCCTAACAAATAATTTTTTCTCTTCCACCTCGCTTCTCTGGGTCAAAAATCAATGGTCCCATATCCATAAAATTCCTAAAATAAAATCAAAACAAATCGAATGAAATAAATACAAAAATGGTGCTTTAGATCATTACAACTTCTTGAGATTGATTTTATCAAATATATGTGTTTCATTCCTCATTCAAGGTGCGCTTTTTGGCATCACTTTAAGCTAATATTATAATTTTAATTTATTATATAGTTTAATATGTTAATGTAGTTTAAATGTCCATATTCTACTTTTTTTTGATATGTGAACATCATGTATGTATTGTTTAGATCCCAAACATTTTACAATGAATTTACATATACCTGAGTTGTCTGATCTAATTTTGTTTTTGATTTAGGTATTAATGATCAAAAAAATAGCTGGGAAACTAATTTTAACTTATTGATATAATTATATAATTTCTCACACACAAACGTGATTAAGCTACACACATTGAATAATCGAAATCATTTTGAAAAATGATTTCATATTTTATATGTTTGTTGATTTTGTTTGTAAATTTAAGTTTTAAACCATACATATAAAATCATAAAGTTTAGAAATTAGTGTTTTTTAATTAATTATTATTGTAAATACTTATAGACGTATACATACAAATTTGTTATTTCAATTTAAAGTTTACAAAAGGTGCTTTTGTTTAAAATCACGTACTTAATTTTAAAACCTTCCTATGTTAAAATTCAATTTAAAATTTTTGATTCTAGAATTCAAAACATGTAAAGTAGTTAAAACTATAATTTAACACACGAGATGCATATATAAGTAATTAATTAATGGATTTTATGGCTGGAATAAACCTCTTTTACGTAATAACCGGTGATGGTTAAGTTGTTTTAAAATTTGGTTTACAAAAATAATTAGTTCGAAGAAAAATAAAAATGTAACCAAAATCCTTTTTCATATTTTTCGGCTTTTCATCGTCTAAAAGTTATCGGAACATGTTGTATACACTAGAGCATATATATGCACACATATATAAATAACATATACTTTGGTTAAGGAAGTGATTAGAGTTAATAGGTTTAAAATATTTACTTTGAGTAATAAAGTGAATGTTGACTTTTATTAATTTAAAAAAAATAAAAGAAAATGGTAAAAGGTAATATCATGTCATCTTGAAAGAAATGAAGTGATGATGATGAGATGGGGAGAGTAGAGGTTACGGGTGGAGTAAGGGAAGGTAGGGGTGATGTGGCAACAAGTTATGGAGGGTATAACCAAGGGTAAAAAGTCTACATTTCATTTTATATAAAAATAATCTTTTAATCTTCATTTTTACTTTCTTTCATTCATTTTCCAAACTCTTACCTTGTCTTTTCCAAGCTTCCATTTCCCACTCAAGTCTTCTCTAAAAAAATTCAAAATAAAAGTCTCCTCTTTTTCACTTTTTAATCCTTAAAACTTGGTTAAAAATACTTCCTTTTTTCTTTACATCTCTTCTCTTCCAAAACAAGACCCGAAACCCTCCTCCTTAAACGAAGCTGAGCCCTCCACCCAACTTGGCTGAAAATAAAAGCCCTCTATGTCCCAAAAATCAAGTTTTTCAAATAAAAGTTAGATTTGGGTGCTTGTGCAAAGTTGTAGTAGCTTTGATTTGTATTAGTGTTGATTTTGGTGAGTAAATCTCACTTTTAAACCAAAGTTTTATACTTTATTATTGTGCTATTAGTTAGTTACTTGGGTTTAAAAGTGTTTGGAAATGATGTTCTTTGGTTTGGTTCCCGCATGAAGCGGATGACTTATTTAAGGATTGGTTAATGACTCGAAATGTAGTCAAAGTGCGTAAGTAATAGTTTTTAAGTGCTAATCTTTCCTTGTTTTGTGGATGATATTCACACTTATAAATGTATAGACTTATGTATATAATGATGCAATGTTGGATGGAAAGTTAAAACACTTGAATTAGTTTATGTTTTCGACATCGAGATCATGTGTGCTTTAAAACTAGCATACTTCCGTGTTTTCAACGTATGTTTAAAAAGGTTTTTCGAACTTTACCTTTTGTTTCAAACCTCTATACAAAGTTATAAAGTGATTTAAATATCGAAGGAAAGGATTTAAAAGCCCATTTTTGGTTTATAAAACAAATTCAAAGGTTATGGTGCAAATTGATAGCTTTTGTATAAACTAAAAAGAGTTTCTACTTAAGATATTTTTGAAAAATCTTTAAAAATACATATAATTACTAATAAGTAATTTTAAATATTAAAAATATTTCCAAAAATTATTGTTTAGTTATTAATTAAATAAAAAGTTTAGATATTATTTAATTATTATTTAAATAAAAGGTTTAATTATATTTAAATAAAATATTTAATTATTATTTAAATAAAAGCCTTAAGTATTATTTAAATAAAAAGCTTAATTATTATTTAGTTACCATTTAAATAAAAGATTTTAATTTTATATCGCTTTATTTCCAAAGGTCAGTTTGTTTAAAAGCAACTATGTTTTACAAAGGATGTTTTTGAATACAAGAGATTTCTTTGTCTATGCCACTAAGTTGCCAAACAAATATGATAGTAGTGCTGAAACATTGACACGTTTTATGTAAAGTAAGTCATCTTGTATTTAACACTAAAAGCCGATGAGTAGATTTTCCTCTATCCGTGAGATCCAGAACCAGATTTTCTAGTGGGATAGAGAAGTCGAAATGTCGAAAACAAGATAAGTATGATAGAGTTTATTTCAATAAATGGGTTATGATTAATTAAGTATATGGTGCGTACTTCATTGTATATTTAACACCAAATTTCAAGGTATGGAAACTCATCTCTATCCTAAAAAGTAAGAATGCACGTCGAGGCAAGGATAGTTTTATAACTTGTCCACTTCATTATTAATTAAGGGATAGTACTGTTTATAATCGGAAAGTAGGGATAAGTATAGGATGTCTTATTTTTTATATGCAAATCAATACTTACACCCAAATAGTGGGTTTTTTTTACTATTGATAACTTGACCGGTTTTAAAATTATTGATTGTTGGCTCAAAGAGACTGGGATCAGATAAGCATGAGTTCAAAAACTACTTTGAACCAACATAAGCATTTGAATTAGAGACATCTTAAAGATGATGGAATCAAAGACGAAGATCTTTGAAGTGCATTGCCAACTTGCTACTAATCTTGAGGGTGATTCCATAATAATGTAGTAGAAGTAGTGTCTTTGGTCTATCCATATCCTGAACAACTTGTATATATGAATGCTGGCATTGCATTGTTGCTTGGAAGGAGATCTAAGAATTACAAGTGGGATTTGTTAAAAAGGTAAAAACATAGCCTCGAGCCTCACAACCTGGTATGACTAAAACATGGGATATGCTTCAGGGCTATGTGGGTCACACCCGTTAGGATATGGTCAACACCCAATCTAGATCAATATTTTCAGATTATGTATGCTAGTGTCCTGGGTGCGGTTGTTGAGCACGACTGGGGTGGTCACATACTTGGTCCTATCCAGTAAATGGTAGGCCAGTCCTGATTTGCAATGGGTCCATGTAAGGCCCTCGGTACATTTTATCTAAAGATGTACTGCGACAGGAGGTACCTAGTAGCCTTTTCATTGATGGAATTCATTTTCCAATAAGTGCCTTTGTGGACTTAGTTGTATACCTAATATGCTAGAATGTAATTAATGTAACCATTTCGGCTAAGATTCAATATTTATTTCAAATCGTAAAGATTATTATAATATTACCGGAATTCTTATTTAAGTGTTTTGGTTATCTAAGAAAAAAACTTTTCTTTGTTTATGTGCGGAATGGTCTTACAAGATATCTTTATTTTTAAAAGGTTTTTATATATAACAATTTACTTGTTTGGAGTTTATTCACACCAGACCCATGTCTAATCTAAAGTTTTTCTTTCTTTCCCTAAAACTCTTGAGTACTCAAATTTGTATAAGTAGCCAAGTAGTCCAGGTTCTTACGGACGTAGTTTGGAGAGGCGCGGAGCAGGTGGCTCCGATATTATCTAGTCATCTATTTTATTTCCAATGTGTATGTATATTTTGTATCGGCACTATATATAGGCAGGCATTTATAACTGCTTTGGCTAAAGTTAGTACCTGTTGTAACTCTGATGTTTCATTTTGGAAGTGACCATATGTACTATCTTATGTTCTATTATATATGATTGCGTTATGTTGTGAGATTCTGTGTTTCTTTCATCTTGCCTTTTCTTTTCTTTTACTCTAACGGCTTGTCTTTCAGACAACTAGATGATTGGCACATGAATACAATGGTTGTATTAAGTGCCGTCTTTAGGAGTAAGAAAGGCAAATCATTACATGTGTTATCAGAGCTTAGGTTAAGAGAACACCTAGACCTTGGTTGGGGTCAACTCATTTGAGATAGGTTTAGTAATACCCTATAATGAGTTTAGTCTACGAGAGCGCGTATTTGTAATTTTTTTCATATATATATATATATATATTCAAATTATTTTGATCAGCTTTGATATGTTTGATTTAGTATACTTTCCCCTTGTAACTATCTCGTCTAAGTATTCTAAAGTTATCTTACTATATCTAGATAGTAAGAATGAGTAATAGGGCAAGACAAGGAAGTGGAGCCAGTAGCACCACGACCACCAATAATCGAGCTCTAAATGCTGGAAGAGTTGGATTAGTTAAAGAGGCAGCACCAGTGTTGTCCCTTGTGAACTTTATATCTTTGTGCATAAACTATATTAATCTGGGGGGAAATCCATTCAAGAGCATGAAATTCATTATCAAAGTCCAAGCATGGCTTAATTCTTGCAGGAAGATTTCCAAGGAGCCGGATATTTCAGATGAGAAAAAGCGCTTCTTAGCATCTCGCAGCATGGTGGGACTATGTTACAGCAAATGTTTCGAAGGATGGTTTTTCTTAAACTATATTTAAAGATGTGTTTGAAGACCAATTCATATCCGCTGTGGCGAAGTCCCATATATGTAGGAGTTTCTTGGATCTTAAGTAAGAAGATTTGTCAATAACAAAATGTGAAACCAAGTTTAACGAGCTATCGCGATTTGGTCCAGAGTTGATCGATACCTCTCTTAAGAAAACTGAGATGTATGTGATAGGGATGAGGAAAGGATTTTAGGAGAAGATGACTACCCATTTGAAGGGATCATTTGTGGATGTAGTGGGTATGGCTTTGCGGTATGAAGTTCTTGAGAAGACGAAGCTGGTAGTAGCACGTAGTGGCAATAACAGCAACCCGAATAAGAGATAGTTCAACCCGTAATGAAAGGGAAAGTCCAGAGGAGATCAAGGGAAGAAGTTCAAGGATGTTGAGCATTATCAGTGTAAGCAGAAGGGCCATCTGGCAAGTTTTTGTAAGAATTCTGAACCATCAACTTCAAGGGATGTGAAACATAATGGATTTCTTGTAAGTACTTTAATTGTCAATGGCATTTCTATTCAAGTGTATTTTTGATACCAGGGCCTCATATAGTTTTATTTCTTTAGAATCGGTAAGTAGATTGCAACTTTCTTCAAGAAATATAGATACCCCTATTTGTATATCTGATCCCATCGGAGGTACAACTAATTTGTGCATGATTTGTGAGAATTTGCAGATTACTTATCTCACCCATCGTTTTTCATGTGACCTATTTGTTCTAGATTTTAAGGGGTTTGATGTTATACTTGGTATGGATTGGCTATCAGAGAATGAAGCTATCTTAGATTGTGTTGGGAGAATGACATATTTAAAAACCAAATTGAGGAACTTTGTTAATGTATCATGTGACGAACCACACAAAAGGATGAGCTGCTTCCTTTATGCACTAGATTTGCCTAAAAGGAGTTAGGGTCAACGGCTATTATTAAGGATTTCCCTATGTTTTTAAAGAGGTTAACAATCTACCTACACATCGGGAGATTGAGTTTCATATTGACTTAATTTCTGGTTGGAACCTGTCATTCAACCTATTTGTAAAATGGCTCCGAAAGAGAAGAAGGAGTTAAGGGACCAGATAGATGACTTGTTGAGGAGAGGACTGATTATATTAAGTCATTCAAATCATGGAGTAGTTGTAGTTTTTGTTGCAAAGTTTGATGGTTCTTTAAGACTTGTGTGGATTATCGGGAGCTGAACAAGCAGATAATTCATAATAATTATATCTTACCTCGTATAGACGAAATATTTGACCAACTTCATAGTGCTCAAGTATAATCCCAAATGGACCTTGCTATAAGATTTCACCAGTTAAGTATGGCAGAGGATAATATACCCCTACTAGCATTAAGAGGACCGGATTGTTTCTTCGAGTGGTTGGTTATGTCTTTTTGGCTAACCAATGCACCTGTTTATTTTGTAGACCTTATGAATTGAGGTTTTAGAGATGTGTTGAATAAATTTTTGTTGATCTTTAAAGATGATATTCTTATTTGCTCTAAGACCAAGAAAGAACACAGACACCATTTGGAAGTGATGTTGGTAGTATTAAGGAAATACGTTTAGAAAGCTAAATTTTCTAAGTGTCATTTTTAGCAATCGGAAGTAAGGTTCCTCAGGCATGTTGTGTAGGGCAATGGTATTTCCGTTAATCCAGCAAAGGTAAAGGCTGTTCAAAATTGAAAGACGCCGTAGGATCCAACGGATGTTTGAAATTTCTTAGGATTAGCAGGATATTATAAGAGATTCATCCAAAACTTCTCTAAGATTGCCTGATACCGAACCAAGTTGACAAAGAAGGATGAGAAGTTTATTTGGACTTTGAAGTGTAAGGGAGCATTTATTGAGTTAAAGAAGAGGTTGACCAGCGTGCCAGTTCTAGCTATTCCAAATGGAGTGAAGGGTTGACCATGTATACTGATGCTTGTGATGTAGGTTTGAGTGCGGTATTCATGCAGCACGGGAGAGTTATTGTTATGCTAGTAGGCAGCTGAAGCATCATGCAAGGAATTATGGAATGCATGATTTGGAGTTATTAGCTGTTGCGTTTGTATTGAAGATGTGGAGGCATTGCTTGTTGGGTGAAAAGTTCGATCTCTTCATGGATCACAAATCCTTGAAGTATCTTTTCACTTAGAAAGATTTGAATATGAGGCAGCGGCGATTGTTGGAATTTCTGGCGACATATGACTTGGATATGCTATATACGTTAAGAAAAGAAAATGTGGTAGTGGTGCTCTGAGTAGAACTGCAATTTATGCTCTTTTGGAAGTTACTCTAACTCTTTTCGAGAGGATTGCAAGCAAGTAAAAAGAATACAATCTTCTTTTAGAGTTTGTGCAACGAGTTAAAGAAAGTCGATGTTTGAGTTTTATGATAGATAGCCATGGAATTTTGTGAATGAACAGAAGGTTATGCATTTTAGACGTTGATGGTCTTAAGCATGAAGTTTTGACGGAATGCCATAAATTTAAGTTAAGTATCCACCTTAGAGTTAAGAAGATGTATCGAGATATGAAGAGAAAATTTTGATGAACAGGGATAAAGAGGGATATTTCAATCTATGTTAACTGATTTGCGAATTGCCAACAAATCAATGGTGATTACCAAAGGACCGCTGAATTATTCCGGCCACTGGAGATTCGAAATTGAAAATGAGAGCAAGTATTAATGGATTATATATATAGTTTGCCTCAATTGAGAAAAGGTAATAAAGTTGTTTGGATCATTGTGGATCGGATAACCAAGTGCGCTCATTTTATTCCAGTAAAGCCATTCGGGACTGCGTCGACATTGGTAGATGTTTATACGAGGGAGATCATTCGATTGCATGAGCTTTCGGTTAGCATTGCAAGTGATTGGGATCCATCCTTTACTAGTCAGTTTTGGGTAGCGTTACAAGTAGCTTTGGGAACAAAACTAAGTTTGAGCACAGCCTACCATCCTCAAATGGATGGTTAATCAAAAAGAGTTAGCCGAGTCATGGAATATATTTTGGAAGCATGTATCTTGGACTTTGGAGGATCGTGGGAGGATCAACTTCACTTGGTGGAATTCTCCTGTAACAATAGCTATCAAGCAAGCACAGGTATAGCACCCTATGAAGCTCTTTATGGACGACCATGTAAATCACCGTCGTGTTAGGTGGAAACCGAGGATCAGTTAGTTCTTGGACCTGATATGATTCAGGAAGCTACGAAGAAGGTTGTTGTAATCAAAGGGAGGATGAAGGAAGCTCAAGATCGACAGAAATATGTTGATCGAAGGAAAAGGGATTTGGAATTTTTAGTCAGAGACTTTGTGTTTGTGAAGGTTTCCCTGATTAGAGGAGTTGTATGATTTGAAAGGGCAGTGAAGTCGGCGCTAAGGTATGTTAGTGCTTTATAGATTATTTGAGAGGATTAGGACACTTTCCTATCGAATTGAGTTGCCATAAAGATTGCTAGGAGTTCATAATGTTTTGCATGTATCACATTTGAGGAGGTATGTGCATGATCCATCTTTTATTATTAAGGCATCTATTCAAGAGGATTTGGTTGGTGGAATAGAATTTAAATTTGATAAGGCATCCAATTCACATTGTTGATCGAGATGTGAAACAATTGCGTAATAAAGTCATGAGATTGGTTAAAGTTCAATGGAGTAAATGTTCCAAAGACAGCACTTAGGAGACTGAAGATAGCATGAGAGAAGCTTATCCCGAGTTGATGATAGAATAGTAGTTTGCTTGTTGTGTGGATTGTATACTCACCATTTGTGATGTAGTTGCTTAGTATGTGGCTTTTGTATGCGTTTCATCATATATAATATATGCGCTTTTTGAGTTATTTTAAGTTATCTTTTTATGTTATAATTTCAGGACGAAATTCTTTTAAGAGAGGAGAATGTAACGACCCATGATTTAATCACTTTAAAAATGTATTTTTAATAAGTTTTTAAATAACTAATTAGTGAATTTTATAGCTCGAATAAACCTCTGTTATGTAATAACTAGTGATGGTGATTTGTATTAAAATTTAGTTTACATCAATAATTAGTTTGGCCAAAAAATCGAAAATGTGACCAAAAATCATTTTTCTAATTTTCGACTTTTCATCGTTTAAAAGTTATTCAAACATGTTGTATACACTTGAGTATATACACGCACATATATAATTAACATATGCTTTGGTTAAGGAAGTGATAAGAGTTAAAAAGTTTAAAATACTTAGAATAATAAACTGAATGTTGATTTTTCTCTTAAAATTTTAAAAAAAAAGAAAAAGAAAATGGACAAACGTAACATCATGTCATGTTAAAAGAAATGAAGTGATGACGATGAAGTGATGATGATGATGATGATGAGATGGACAAACGTAACTTCACTTTCATTCATTTTCAAAAAACTCTACCTCTTCTTTTCCAAGCATCCATTTCCCTTTTCATGTATTTTCTAAAATTTTCACAATAAAAATCTCCTCTTTTCTCCTCTACACCTCCTTTCAGTTGGATCGTAGGTTTGATTGCTGACAAGGAACAACGATTCATGAATCTACGACTACGACATCATCCAGACTCATCAACTCAATATATGGTTTGTATAGTTACAAATTTTAACAAGAGTCAATAAGTATATATATAGAGTCTAGTTAGTGCTTTGTTAAAATCTTTCTTAAAGATTCATCACTCACAAATTCAATTAAAACTTGCATTCATTTTTAAATTCAAATATACACACATATATTTCACTACACTGGAAAAACATTACTCGGTCGACTGACCAAGTGGTACCGGTCGACTGAGACGGTGTAAAAAAATTTATATATTACACGGACCAGTTGACTGAACATACCTGGTCAGTCGACTGAGTCTATGCATGAAATTTGTGCATCTTTTGAATTCAGTCGACTGACCAAACAAGTTTATTCGACTGAATCCTACAACAGTCGCATTTTTGAATGGGAACTTCCATTGATCCAAAACTTATCTTCTTTCTAAAGAGCTGCAACAATAGCTTTTTATAAAGAACTTTTTCCAGCAGTTGTAACTCATCGTATACTATAAAATCACAAAAGTTTCAATGATCTAATCACCTAATTTTCTAATCTCTCTTGATCTACAGTGCTGAAATCTTGATTTCATTATTTACAAATCTTTATACAATCATTGCTTACCATTCCATTTCTGTATTCTTCAAGCAAAACCATTCTTCTTATTCTTCAAACACACACAATTATACACATCATTCTAGAAGAAAAGATTATAAGAATGGTGTACAACAAGTGACAAATCCGTGTTATTTAGAACACACATAGTCAAGTTAATTTGGTTTGTAAGAAAGTCCTGTTCGGTTACTCAGGCGGTCATGTCCTATTCTATTGCAAAGGCAGTCAAGTCTTGTTTGGTTGTTCAGGCAGTGTAATACATATTCCTCCAAGTTAAGTGAGAATTGCTAGCTTTAATTCCAAAAGGAGTTTGGGACTGCACGTAGAACGAATGTACGAACCAGTATAAAAATTCCTAGTGTCATTTTACTTTACTGCTACTTTTTTGCACCGGTTATTTATTATATTCCATATTCCTTGATACTATAGCATAATCACTTTCATTTGGTATCAGAGCAAGGCCATCATATAACCGTAACATAGTTATCTAATATATTTTTTAATATGGAAAACAACACCAGCACTGTAACTAACACTACCTTTCTAGAAGGTCAATCTACTGCATGACCATTAAACCACCTCTATTTAATGGGATGAACTATAAATATTAGGAAACTAGAATGAGAATCTATATACAAGCAAGTAGTTATGAAATCTGGAACATTATGCAATCGGAATATACTATTCCTACTACTGAATATTCACAATGGTCTAACACATAAAAATTAGATGCTACTACAAATGCTAAAGCTATGAATATGTTATATTGCGCATTAGAAAAAAATGAGTTTAATAGAATAAGCATGTGTAAAACTACTCATGAAATTTGGCATACACTTAAAGTTACACATGAAGGTACTAACAAAGTCAAATAGAGTAAAATTTCTATGCTAAAAAATCAGTTCCATAATTTTAAAATGAAGCAAGATGAGACTATAAATGATATATACTCTAGATTTCAAGATATATATCATTCTTTGATAGCATTAAGAGAAACCTATACAGATTTTGATATTATTCCAAAGATTCTCAAATCACAACGGATGAGTGGGAACGAAAAGTCTTAGTAATCCAAGAAGCTAACGACATTTCGACCATAAAACCGGAGGAGTTGATAGGAAATCTAATGTCCTATGAAGTTAATCTCTAGGAAAAATGAGTACATGCTTAAGATAAGAAGAATAGAGCATTCCATGCAAAAAAAAGATGAATCAAATTTAGATGAAGAAGATATGGCGTTCACTGCTACGAATTTCAAAAAGATTTTGAAATTTAGAAAGAGCAACAAACTTAGAAATAACAAGAGTAGCTCCAGCAATAATAATAACACCAACAAACCATCATCATCTGCTCTAGAATGTTATGAATGTCACAAGAAAGGCCACATCAAGAAAGACTGTCCTGAGAAAAAGAAAGACAAACATAAGCACAAGAAAGACTGATTCAAGAAGAAAGCTTTCTCATTTACTTGGGACGATTCGAAATCATCTTCATCATCAGATAGTGACTCTGACAGTGATACAGAACATGCAAATGTATGTTTTATGGCCACAAAAGATGAGGTGAGCGGTCTAACTTTTGATGATATATTGGAAATAAACTCAGAGTTACTTGATAAATTAAAAGACATCAAAAGAAAGTACAAAGAAACTCTTGAAAAACTGAATAGAACAGAAATTGAAGTAGATATTCTAAGAAATGAGAAACAAATCTTAGAAGAAAAACTTGAAGTTACTTAAGAATCTTGTTCTAATATGACATCTCAAATCTCTACGCTAAGTCAAGAGATAGAAACTCAGAAAAGAAAAGAATGATGCTCTATTAATTGAAAATCATGATCTTAAATCAAATGTCAAGATTGTAGAATTAGATAACTCTAGACTTAAAACAAAGTTCAAAGATACTACTAAATATGTCTCTAATTTTAATAAAGGTAGAGAAAATCTTTCCAAAATTATAGAAAATTCTCAAACTGCACCAAATAAAAGGGGACTAGGATATAAGCAATCTTCTAAAATTATTCCAAAGAAAAAAATCTTCACTTAAAAGGAATAATGAAGTTGAGAAACCGAGTTCAAAAATTTCAAATTTTACTAAACCAATTAAAATTTGGGTTCCTAAAAAAAATAACTATTTGATTAGAAATAAGTATATAAAATCTTTTATAAAAACTATTCATAAAAACAAAGATTTTATTTTCAAAAGGAATTCTGAACCCTCTTGGGTTTGGCTTCCTAAGACTTAACTCTTAGAATCCAAAATAAAATGGTAGGTACCAATGTTAATTTTGTATTTTGTGGGCACCGCCTAAAAAGAGAGGAAAATGGATACCAGACAGTGGTTGCTCAAAACACATGACAGGAAAAAAAAGGGATGCTAACGAATATTATCTACTCAGATGGAGGTTCTGCCACATTTGGAGATAATTCTAAAGGATATATCATCAGCAAAGGCGATGTGAGCAATAACGATATATCTAATTTACATCTTATGAAAGATGTTTTGTTGGTTAAAAATTTGAAGCATAAATTACTTAGATCGACCAATTGTGTGACAAAGGATTCAATATACCTTTTTTTGAAAATAAGTTTAGCATTTTTTGATCAAATAAAAATGTTAATTTTAAAGGTTTTAGAGATAAAAATAGTTATATTTTGAATATGAATATAAATTACAATACAAATATGTGTTTAATAGCCAAAGAAAATGATCTTTGGCTATGGTACAAAAGATTTTTTCATACTAGTTTCAAAGCTATAAATAAATTATCTAAAAATGATTAGTAAAAGGTTTACCAAAAATGAATTATAAAATAAACAATATTGTAATTCTTGTCAATTAGGAAAATTATCAAAATCATCATTTAAATCAAAGAAAAATATTTCTACAGTACAACCACCAGAACTATTTCATTTAGATCTCTTTGGTCGAACTTAAGCACAATCTATGAACCATAACAAATATGTGTTTGTTGTAGTAGATGATTTCTCAAGATATACCTAGATTTCTCTAAAATACAAAAATGATACTCTTGAAATTTTCAAAGATTTTGCAAAGAGAATTCAAAATTTTAAAAATTCAAAATATTAGAAGTGATCATGGAGGTCAATTTGAAAATGGAGCTTTTGAACATTTTTGTAATAAAAAGAGAATTTATCATAATTTTTCTTTTTCTAGAACACCACAACAAAATGAAGTTGTAGAAAGGAAAAATAGAACGTTACAAGAATGTGCAAGAACTTTATTAAATGCAAGCACATTACCAAAACATTTTTGGGAAGAAGCTGTAGCAACTTCTTGCTATGTTCTGAATCGTATTTCCATCCGACCTTTAACAAAACACACTCCATATGAACTTTTTCATCAAAGAAAACCGAACATTTCTTATTTTAAAATTTTTGGTTTAAAATGTTTTATTTTAAACACAAAAGATCAGCATAGAAAATTCGATCCAAAATCCTATGAGGAAATCTTCGTAGGATATTCAGAACAAAGCAAAGCTTATTGAACTTTCAATAAAATAACAAAAACAGTTGAAGAAACATTTCATGTTTCATTCGCCGAAAATTTCAAATTTAATAAATTTTTTAAGGATGATGAAGTTATACCTAATACGGTTACTCAAAATAATTTTGAAGAAGATGAAAACATTGTTCATAATTTTGAAGAAGATGAAAACATTGTCCATAATGATAATGAATTAAGATCTCCTCCTAGGTTTTACGAGATCACCCAGTAAAAAATGTTATAGGAGAAATTGATTAACATGTTAGAACTAGAAATCCACTTAATCAAATGGGCCATGTAGCATTTATTTCTAATATTGAACCTAAAAATGCAAAAGATGCTTCTGCTGATGACTATTGGACTATAGCTATGTAAGAAGAGCTAAACTATTTCGAATGAAACAAAGTTTGAGAACTAGTTTCCAGACCGAGTGATGAAACAGTCATTGGTACTAAATGAGTCTTCAAAAATAAAGCAGATTAACAAGGTAGTATAACTAGAAATAAAGATAGATTAGTTGCACAAGGATATAATCAAGAAGAAGGAATTGAATACGAAGAAACTTTGCTCCAGTTGCATGACTTGAAGCAATACTTATCTTACTGGCCTTTGCATGTTTTCATAATATCAAACTTTATCAAATGGATGTTAAAAGTGCTTTTTTAAATGGTATATAAAAGAAAATGTTTTTGAACAACCTTCTTTATTCACACATAAAAATTTACAGACCATGTCTATAAACTTAAGAAAGCCTTATACGGTCTAAAACAAAAAATATGGACCAAAAAATTTGAAATGTCACATATGGAAGAATTATCTTATTTTCTTGGTTTACAGATTAAACAATTAGAAAATGGAATTTTTATTAATCAAGAAAAATATTTTAATAATCTAGTTAAACGCTTTGGTATGGAAAATACATCTATGAAACCAACTCCAATGAGTACAACGATACAACTCGATAGAGATGAAGATGGCAAAAGTGTCGATCAATAATTATATCGAAGTATAATTGGGATCACTACTTTATCTAAGTGCTAGTAGACATGACATAATGATGAGTGTTTGTTTATGTGCTCGATTTCAAATAATTCCTAAAGAATCACATATGTGAGCAGTGAAACGAATATTGCGTTATCTAAGCAAAACCAAATATTTTGGACTTTTCTACCCGAAAGAATATCCTTTCGAGTTAGTTTCATATAGTGACGAGGATGTCGGAAGGATCGAAAAAGTACTAGTGGGACTTGTCACTTCATTGGACAATTCTTAGTCTCTTGGTTTAGCAATAAACAAAATTGTGTTCACTTTCGACTTGCGAGGCAGAATACATTTCTGCTGCTTTAGCATGTACTCAAGTCATTTACATGCAACAAACAGTTCAAGATTTTGGTATAAATTTATCTAAATCTACTATTTTCTGTGATTATACAAGTGCTATAAACTTATCTAAAAATCCTGTCAATCACCTACGAACTAAACATATTGACTTACGTCATCATTTTCTTTGTGATAATATTGAAAAGGATTTAGTTAGGTTGGAATTTGTATCCTTTGAAAATCAACTGGCTGATATATTTACAGAAGCTTTAAATGAAAATATTTTTATAAAACTTCGAAGAGAATTGGAAATTTTGTCTTCAAAAGATTTATAGTTATTTTCTTTCAAAAAGTCTTTAAATAAATAAAAATTCAACAAATTTTTTTCAAGATTGCCAAAACTGAACTTCAAACTTCTAACCTGGCAATATAGTATTCTACCACTTTACTATATGTTGTACCTTATCTCTACTTACTTTTTTAGTTCATATTATTTTTGATTTTTCATAACCACTCTTTTTTTACATCTTTTTATGACCATTCCTATTTCTGGTTGTTGGTTATTTTTTCTTGGCTTTCATTGTTTATCATTATCACTCTTTCCCATCTATTTTCAAGGCTACTGTTTATTATAAATTCAAGAGCGTTTTGTTTTTTCTTACATAAAACTCCTTGAATTCAAAAACAAAGATTTAACCTCTTAAAAAAAATTAATCATGTCTTCTCAACACAATTTAGAATCCTCTTCCCTCTCCTATACCTCTATTAGCTCAAATGCTGCCAACCTACCTACTCTAACCCCCATTTACGAGCCCGTTCCGATAGTTCCACCATCCACTCACACCGGATATACGCCTCTTAGTAAAAGACCTAACGCTCTTTATTTTTCGCATCGCCACCTACCAAAGAAAAAATAGACGACATTCATCATTATTAATTGGATACGTTGGAATTACAGCTAGAGATGTATTACGAGCAGAATGTAAATGCGAAGTGATTAAGCTTCCTCAAACAACTAGCTCTAAAATTCTGTGGATCGTCATCTCACAATACGGTTCACCAACCAAGTTCTCCTTCAAGTTGTAGCCAGTGAGAACCATCACCTCAACGTCCACATGTCTCTCCAAATTCATGAGAACATGGAAATGAATACCAAGGTTGAACCAGACGGATACCACATGCTATCCTCTTCATCCAAGTCTTCGTAAATTTTATATATGTGTGTGTGTGTGTATCATATCTCCTGTGCTTCTTGTTTGATTGATTTAAATATTTGTGTATTAATCTTTTAGTAATTCTTATAATCATATGCTTTGTTTTTAAAAATTGTTTCAAAAGCATGTATCTTCATCCTGCAGTTTTTAGTACTTCTAGTCGACTAACATAGGATAAACAGTCGACCGAACCATTTGTTATACACTATTTTTTTACCCTACAGTCAGTCGACTGACCCATTACTTTAGTTGACTGAATTTAGCAAATTTGAACTAAAAAGTCTCGGGATGAATTCAGTCGACTGAACCCCTAAAGTCAGTCGAATAACCTATATAAATTCTTTTTAAAATACCCGGTCGGTCGATTTTGAATACTCAATCGACTGAAACTGGTAATCGAGGTTTTCTGGCCAAAGGTCACTTGAAAACAACTATTTAATCTCTTACTTTTTAGCTTTTTAATTTCATTGCTATTGAATTTCTACCATTATTCCTCACTCCCACTTCAAATGCATTCAAAAAGCTCTCAACTTTTTCAAATTTAAAATCATCCTCCTCACATTTCAAACCCTAGCTCAATCAATGACACCCAAACAAGCTCGACAATCCCAACCTTCGGCAGGTCCTTCCGATTCTCAGATTCGAGGGTGGTTGCACAATGAAAAAGCAGCACAACGATTCGATAAGATGAAAATTTCTTGCTTCTTCGAAGGATCATTTTGTGAAATTTCCCAACTTCACTCCTTATGCAATCCAAGAGTTGGCTCGTCGCAGCGGACTAGAATCTCTATTCGATTTCATTGCATATAACAACAAAATCAACCATCTACTCGTAAAGCTCTTTTATGCCAACCTAAATCTCGACCGTCGTACCATCTTAAACCCGTAGAATGCCGTTTGGATAATGGTATGTGGTGTGAAAATTTTCCTTCCTCTTCAATGTCTTGCTAGAATTCTAATTTGCCTGGATCAAGGAGAAGAGTTGGGAAAAATAGTCGTTAACATGGAAACTCGAGATCGTGTAAGTCATTTGTTCCTCTCCGACGAATTAACGGAACTAAAGTCGGTTGTGCTACATCCAAAGGCTCGCATCTTGCATTATGCATTAACCCATACCATCAACCCTAGGACCGGAAGTTACGAAAAAGTTTACAGGAGGTACTTTCAATCTTTGTATGCTATTTGGGGAGGTCGTCGAGGGAATTTGGCAAAAGTCATCTTGGACGAATTTCAAACATTCAACCAAAGTTGCATGAGAACGATTCATTATGGTGCACATATTATGTGTATTCTCAAGCACTTTGACGTTCCTTTTGCCGACTCGAAATGCTCAACCATTGGCTCATTAAACACTAAGACACTTAGCTTAATGAATCTTCCGAAACAATATCTTGACTACACCATCATTACATATGAGCATTGGCTTGAAAACCAATCCTACAGTCAAGCACAACCTTCCCCTCGCCAACAACAACTCATGTTCAAGCTTCAACTTCATCTCAACCTCCTCCACCTAAAAGACAAATCACCGTGATTCAAGAAGATGATCCTCAAGGTCGACCTCAAGAAGCCGTGTCTATCATTTCCCAAAACCAACGACTTCTTGATCAACAATTTTTTCGAGTGGAATCAAATGTATCTTGATTTGAAAAGTCCATCACCAAAGTCAACAAGAAGCTTAACCATATAAAGGGTTTTCTCAACAATATTTGGGAAGCGATCACTTGCTCTCAACCTTCTTCAACTTTCGTTCACGTGCCTACCTCACATGGGAAACGACCTGTTGTGCACTTCACATGATCGACTTCAAATGAGGAATAAGAAGAAGAAGGAGGAGGAGGAGAATAAATTGGTGGCAAATATGGCGATGAGGAGACCGAAGGCGAGGAAGAAGGAGAAAGCTCAAATGAAGGAAATGACGGTGATGAGTAAGGTTATCTCTTTTCTTCTAATCCAAGTCATTTTTCTTAAATAAACTTACGTGTTATTTTATTTCAAAACATTTTCTATGTGTTTTTGTTGTGTGTTTAAGTGGTAGTTTCTCTAGACTAACTATGTCATTTTTTAAACTCTGTGTTTCTATGGTTATATGATTAACTGTTTATGTGGTTATGTGGTTCTCTATGGTTATGTATTCTTGTTTTTGAGTTATGCGTTTCATATGTATCTTTGTTCTATGATTATTGTTACTATCATTGTTCATATTCTCTACTCTGAGGCCTCTCCTTTTTTTCTATGACCAAGGGGAGAAAAGATTAATTATTTCTAGAAATATATAGCATAGATTCAGGAGGAGAAAACAATAGTATAGTTGCAGGAATATATTCAGGGGGAGAAATTAACAAAGCTTGTTAAAGATTCGTTAGTAGAAAATGAAGTTGTCATCATCAAAAAGGGGGAGAATGTTGGATCATAGGTTTTGATTGCTGACAAGACACAGCAATTCATGAATTTATGACTATGACAACATCCAGACTCATCGACTCAATATGTGGTTCGTACAGTTATAAATTTTAACAAGAGTCAATAAGTATATATATATATAGTATAGTTAGTGCTTTGTTAAAATCTTTCCTCAAGATTCATCACTCAAAAATTTAATTAAAACTTGCATTCATTTTTAAATTCAAATACGCATACATATATTGCACTGCACTGAAAAACAGTACTCAGTCGACTGATCAAGTGGTACCAGTCAACCGAGTCAGTGTAAAAAATTTATATATTACACGGACCAGACGACTAAACACACCTGGTCAGTCGACTGAGTCTGCGCATGAATTTTGTGCATCTTTTGAATTCAGTTGACTGACCAAGCAAGTTTAGTCGACTGAATCCTGCAACAGTCACATTTTTGAATGGACACTTCCATTGGTCCAAAAGTTATCTTCTTTCTGAAGAGTTGCAACCAATAGCTTTTCATAGAGAACTTTTTCCAACAGTTGTAACTCATCGTACACTATAAAAGCACAAAAGTTTCAATGGTCTAATCACCTAATTTTCTAATCTCTCTTGATCTATAGTGCTTTGCAACCTTGATTCATTATTTAAAAATCTTTATACAATCATCGCTTGCAATTCCATTTCCATATTCTTCAAGCAAAACTATTCTTCTTTTCCTTCATAAACACACAATTGTACACATCATTATTGAGGAAAAGATTATATGAATGGTGTACTACAAGTGACAAATTCGTGTTATTTAGAACACACATAGTCAAGCTAATCCATTTTTTAAGAAAGTCCTATTCGGTTGCTCAAGCGGTTAAGTCCTATTCTGTTGCTCAGGCAGTCAAGTACTGTAAGTACTGTTTGGTTGCTCAGGTGGTGTAATACTTGTTCCTTCAGGTTAAGTGAGGGTTGCTAGCTTTAATTCTAAAAGGATTCTGAAACTAGATGTAGAGCAGGAGTTTGAACCAGTATAGAAATTCTTATTGTCATTTTACTTTACTGTTATTTTTTTGCACTAGTTATTTATTATATTCCACATTACTTGATCCTATAGCACTATAACTTTCACTCTCTTCCAAAACAAGACCTAAACCATCCTCCTCAAGCTAGACTGAGCCCTCCACTCACGTTTGCCAAAAATAAAAGTCCCCCCTAAGTTCGAAAAATCAAGTTTTTAAAAAGAAAAGTCAGATCGAGGGTTGGTGCAAAATTGTAGTAGCTTTAATTTGTATTCGTATTGATTTTGGTGAGTAAATATCACTTTTAAAGCCAAGCATTTAAACTTTATTATTGTGCTAATAATATTAGTTAGTTGCTTGGGTTTATAAGTGTTTGTAAATGATGTTGTTTGGATTGGTTCCCGCATGAAGAGGGTGACTTATGCGAGGATTGGTTGATAACTTGAAATGCAGTCGAAGTGCTTAAGTAATGGTTTTTAAATGCTAATCTTTCCTTGCTTAATGGATGATATTCACACTTATATATGTGTGTGCTTATGTATATGAATGATGTAAAGTTGGATGGAAAGTTTAAACACTTGAATTGGTTTATGTTTTTGACATCGAGATCCCATGTGCTTTAAAACTAGCTTGCTTCCATGTTCTCAAAGTATGTTTTAAAGGTATTCTAAAACTTATGTTTTGGTTTCAAACCTCTATACAATGTTTTAAAGCGATTTAAATGTGCAAGGATAGCATTTAAAACCTATTTTGGTTTATAAAACAAGATTTAAGTTTATGGCCCACATAGCGACAATCGTTATGGATGCAATTTGTAAATTGATAATTTTTGTGTAAACTAAAAAGAGTCTCTACTTTAGATATTTTTGAAAAGTCTTTAAAAATATATTATAAGTACTAAAAGCTTAAATATTAAAAATATTTTCAAAAGTTATTATTTAGTTCTTACTTAAATAAAAGGTTTGATATTACTTAATTATTATTTAAATAAAAGGATTAATTATTATATGAATAAAAGGCTTAAGTATTATTTAATTATCATTTTAAAAAAAGGTTTTAATTTTGAACCACCTTGTGTCCAGATGGATGTTTTTGAATACAAGAGATTTCTTTGTCTATGCCATTAAGTAGCAAAACGAATATGATAATAGTGCTAAAATGTTGACATGTTTTATGTAAAGTAAGTCATCTTGTATTTAACATTAAAAGCCGATGAGTAGACTTTCCTCTATTTGTAAGATCTAGAATCAGATTTTTTTTAAGTTAGAGGTAGAGAAGTCGATATGTCAGAAACGTGATAAGTATGAGAGGGTTAATTTTGATAAATGGGTCATGATTAGTTAAGTATATAGAAGGTACTTCATTGTATACTTAACACCAAATTCTGGGGCATGGAAACTCCTCTCTATCCTAAGAAGTAAGAATGTACGTCGAGGTAAGGATAGTTTTCTAACTTGTCCCACTTTATTGTTAATCAAAAGATAGTACTGTTTGAAATCGAAAAGTGGGGATAAGTATAAGATGTCTTATTTTTTATATGCAAATCTATACTTACACCCGGATAGTGGATTTTTCTACTGTCGATAACTTGATCGATTTTAAAATTATTGATTGTTGGTTCAAAGAAACAAAGGTATTTCGTAAGACCACGCTACACAAAAACATGATGGGTTTTTACCTTACGATAGCCAAAAAATTTCATATCAAATCCTCTAATATTATAATAGTGTCTAAGTACAAATACTTATTCAAATAATTGAAATTGATACATTAATTAAATACCAACATACTAGGCTCTACAACCAAAACCATAAAGGCACGTATTAGGGAATGGATTCCATACGAAAGACTAGGTACTGGGCTATCATCTGTCGCAGTACATGTCTAGAACAATGTGCCGAAAACCATGATGGGATTCCCTTCTACACAAGACTGGACTATCCCTAACCTAGATAGACCGAATATGCTACCACCTCGGGTGTTCCCACCCTTTTCGAGCCCCTTCCATAAATCATAGTAATAATATCTAAGGGTATCTAGAAAGGTGATAAACATACCCTGATTGAGTGCTACCCACTTAGCCTTGCTGCATCTCCCCTACTTTTTAGTCATTCTCAGTTGATGAGGCTAGAGGCTATGATTACCTTTTTAAGGAATTTCACTTAGAATGCTCACTATCCTCCAATTATAATGTACTGATAGCATTCATCCATACAAATTCGTTCTGGGTCCGAACGAAACCGAAGGTACTACTCCTACTACATCCATTTGGAATCACCCTCAGGATTAGTAGCGATCAGCCCTTATACTTCACTAATCCATCTTTGACTTCATGCTCTTATCTTCATATCGAAATGTACTTGTTGGATGAAGTAGTTTTCGGATAACTTATCCGATCCTGGTCTCTTTAAAAAAAACTTCCGATATTTTCGATAAACTCAACCCCAGTTCTTCAGAAAATAAACAGATGAAAATAAGATCGGAGATCACCTCCTAACCGTTAGTGGACGGATTTCCTTATCAACATCCTAGAAGAACGAAACGAGTTTATACGTATAGTATAGCACCTCGAATGGTAACTGTACCATATAATCCCCACGTTTCCCCTAGATATTCCCAAAGTTATATTTTAGGTCCAGATTTGATAGCCGATTATTTAACTATCAAATAAAATAATCATTCCTCTAAATATTCCATTTCCCACTGAATAATTCAAAATCTCTTTTTAAATTAATTTTAATAAGTTAAATTTCTTTATCCAAAATATGTGCTTATCTTATCGAATTCAGTATATTCACAAATTATCCTTTACAAAAATATCTGAAAACCCTTTTAAAATAATATGGAAAGTACCACCACGATATCAAACCATAGATTCACAGCTCAATGGTTGCGTCTCTATCCCAAAGAAATCCAACACTTAACTGCAGGCACTCACTGCCTCTGATTACGTCATGAAAGTATACCATTACTTTCCGAAACTTTATTTAAAAATTATCTCAAAATGATGCTTACAAGTTCAAATATAAATTTCCAAGTTTAATCTAGATAAATATAATTAAATAAAAAGTTATTATACAAAACGATGTTAATACTTAATAATTTACCTTTTAAAACAGAATGCTGAGTAATTCTTAAATAATAATAATAATAAATCTTTAATAATCATTATAAGCTTATGGATTAATAATTAAATATGCTTTAAACAATTTAAAATAATTAAATAACTAGTTTTCAGAATATTTTTAACACTTTTAAAATTACCGAGTTAATAATTAAAAATCCTCTATTTAAAACAAGCCTAATTTCTCGATTCCAATTTCAATTTGTAAATTTGAAAACCTTACTTGAACTCCAGTATAACCAATTTTATACTTACTACCAAATTCACTTCTATCCTTCAAAAATATTTAAAATCTCGATTTTTAGACCTTTTATATTTTAAAAAAGTACCACTTAAGTATTTATTATTTAAAAATCCTTTTATATACTTTTATCCCAAAATCTCCATTTACAATATCCCGGATATGATAAGTACAAAACTTCAACCCATTATTTTACCAGATCAATTAACCCAAATTTCTAGATAAATATCTTACTTCAAAAACTCCATTAAATTCTTTTCCAATTCAATCCATATATTACTGGTATTTAAAAATACCAAAATCTAGGCTAAAACTGCCCAAGCATCCAATCAATTTCAAATCACACAATAATTTATCACAGATTATTCAAAAAAAAACATATATCACCATATATGAAATAAAATTTGACATTTTTTAGGAATCCAGTTGGATCCTTCCAACCTGTTTTCACTGCATCCATTGATGTTAATACAGAATAAAACATCAATTCCGCTTCGACAGAATATCGCGGTACACGGGGTCATCCACAGTTATGCGGGGCGCATAGGGTCTCATCCCACACACACAGAGAAATATCAATCACTCCAATATATATACTACTACATATAATATAACATTCAACTGATAAAAATGTATCAATTCAACCAATCAATCACTAATTATTTTTTAACTATTTAAAATTAACGCCAGCAGTCCAAAATCGAGTGAGATTAACTCACCTTGAATTTTTAATTCGCCAAACATTCAAATTTTAAATTAAATCGAACACTTTCGATTTAACCTAAAATCTTAATTCGCACCAAACACCTCAAGATCTACTTCAGAGCATAGTGCTCGTCGCGACGATTCTGTCGTTACTTGTTTCGTCCGATTCCGACCTCGTATGACAAAGATAAGCGTTTTTGAAGATTTTAATATAATTATATAAATAAATTTACAATATTTATTTTATTAAATCGCCCAGATCTAATCAGGCCACACATTTTGATTTACCAAAATCTTGGCCACCTATTTCCTTCAGTTCTCCTGCGCGTTCATCCTTAGGTTATTCGAAACCATCGGCCGCCCAAAACGTGGTTTATCGCCCCACCATTCACACGACCGGATCCGCATCTAAGACCACCATGACGTGCGCCCAGGCGTGCTCCACCCACGGCCAGAGGAGTGCCGAACATAATCGCCCCCTTCCCCAGAAAAACGCAAACCTACGCCGCACCTTCAATGCCAAATCGCTATCTATCCATCGAGTTCCAACCGATTACAGCCGTTGGATTTATAGATCTCACTGCACTCTTCGATTTCCTAGTTGAGAGATTTTCATGAAAGCTTACGGCTTGGAAGAGATTTAAGGAAGAACGAGATAAATTTTCGGCCATTAAACTTAAAATGGTGGCTAGGTTAAGAAATGGGGAGGGTTTACTGTTCAAAAGATATATATATATATATAGACACAAACACACACACACACACACACGTGTACAAATTAGTTTAATATTATTTTCCACAATTAACGCGCTTTTCCAAACGAAGTGTGCCGCCTGGCTTTTATAATGTTTCTGCCCCATACTCCAAATGCAATGGAACATTTTTCGATGCCTAATTTGATCATATGTGGAAGATAGAGTTTTGAATCGAATTAAAATATTGAATTTTCGATATTTAGTTCACTGCGTTTCTATCCCATATGACCAAACAGTAACTACAAACGCTGCGAAATTTGAAATTCAATAATAATACACTATTACAGATCCAATGGAACTAGTTTCGTCACATTCCAAGACTGTTCCCGGAAGGCTGTTTTAACGCATCGATTAAATCGAACGATTTTCAAAATCGACAAATTTACTCGAAGCTTCCATTTTAAAAAATTATCGACTCCTTTATAGATCATACAGAATTTATATTCATATAAGAAATCATTTCGATTTGTATTAAATCAAAAGTCAATTATTTACACTATTTCCATATATTAAATTTCACTATTAAATTAATATACAAATCCCAAATTCTAACTTATCGATTTTTAATTCCATTCAAAGGTCCAATATTATAATTCTAATCCCAACAGAATTTAAATCGAATTTTAGAAATCATTTCCATGTCCATTTATTTCCAGATTCACATATTTACACAATTTCGAATATTAAGTTACCATTCACCAAGTCCATTAGATTGCTATATTCGAAAGTTTAAACTATTTCACTGATTCAAGCTAATTCTCCATATTCAAAATCAATTAATATTTCAATTTCAACATTTAAAAATAAATTAAATGTTCAAAACTAAACGACCAAAATTCTAGGTCGTTATAATATGCTTCAAGGCTATGTAGGTCGAACCCATTTGGGTGTGGACATCACCCGATCAAGATATTTTCAGATTATGCATGATAGTGACTCGGGTACAGTTATCGATCACAACAGGGTGGTTATATGTTTAATATTATCCAGTAAGGGTAGACCGGCCCTGATTTGTAGGTGGTCCATGTGAGGCCCTTGATATAATTTATCTATAAGTGTACTCTAACAGGTGGTACCCCAATAGCCTTGTCATTAAGGGAATCCATTTTCTAATAAGTTCCATTATGGACTTAGTTGTATACGTAATATGCTGGAATGTAATTAATTTAACCATTTCAGCTAAGATTCAATATTTATTTTAAACTATAGATGATTATTATAGTATCATTGGATTTTCTATTGATTATCGTAAGGTGAAAACCTATATGTGTTTATGTGTGGCGTGGTCTTAATAAATATCTTTATTTTTAAAGGGCTTTTATAAGTATAATAATTCACTTGTTTGGAGTTTAATCACACCAGACCCATTTCTGACTTGGATTTTTTTTCTTTCTCTAAAACTCTTGGGTACTCAAATTTGTATGAGTAGCCAAGTAGTCCAGGTTCTTATGGATGCATTTTGGAGGAGCATGGAGCATGTGGCTTCGACGTTATCTGGTTATCTTTTATTTCCGCTGTGTAAGTATATTGTATACCAACATTTATGGGGGTAGTTAGTTAAAACTGTCCCAGGCTGAAGTTAGTACATGTTGTAACTCTAATGTTTTATTTTGGAAGTAACCATATGTACTATCTTGTGTTCTATTATTTATGATTGCCTTGCATTGTGAAATTCTGTGTTTCTTTCTTCTTGTCTTTTCTTTTTTTTACCCCAAGGGCGTTTCTTTTGGAAACCTGGATGATTGGTATATGAATACCATGGAAGTATGAAGTGTCATCTTTATGAGTAAGAATGGTGGATCGTCACAATCTATATGTATATGTGTTTGTATGTATGTATATGTGTATGTATGTATTAGTATGTGTATAATTATTCTTATATGTGTAATTACAATTGTTATTTTATGTTTTTTGTAAACTTTGGACAAGAAAGACATATTTAAAGGGACAAATGTGTTGCTCGGTGTAAATCCCAGCACCTATATACGATCATATTAACCATGACACTTCATATATGTAGCACGTACACTATACACATATAAGTGTACTCCATACACTTATAAATCAAAACTCAGTTAATTTAAATTAAATTGAACTTCCTTTAAACAAATTAAGTAAAAATATGGTGGATTGTTTGTAAAGGCAGTAGGTGTTATTTTTGATTGATTGCACATTCATTGCATTTATGACCTATATAATAGTTTACATAGCTAACAACTTAACTCTTCACTTGCCAAAATAATGACATGAAGCAATTAACTATACACATATGTACGTATAAGAGTATATTTGACATATGTTAATTTATATAAACGTTAACTTTATAAAAATCCTTTTGAACAATTTAAATAAATTGAGATTTTATTTAAAACAATATTAGATTGTACTTATTAACCCTTTAAACTTCATAGACCCAGTGGATCCATGATAAAAAAAATTAAGCTATTTTACTTGCTTCAAACTAGGGTTGGCCGATCATGCATGGAGACGGGTGGGCCATTTTGATTGCCATGTGTGCTCTAATCAGCTTATGGTAAATTATTTATTAAATCATATAGGAAGATGGAAAATGATTTTATCCCATAGCTCAAGAGTGTCTGTAAATATATCTCTTTCTCACATTCATTTGACCACAAGAAAAAACTCAAGCCTACATGGTTTCAAATCGATGAAGCTAGAAGATAGATTTGTAGCCTGTAGTCTAGGACAGAGAACTTGGAGTTCAGAGAGGAGATTGCTAATAAACAAGATGTTGGCAACCGGTAGGATCATAAAAGGTACATGTTTTATTTAACCACATGTGTGTGTGTTTGTGTGTGTACGTAAATGTATGTATGTATGTATGTGTGTATGTATGTATGTATGTGTGTGTGTTGATTGATTTATCCGTCTTCATCTATATGCTTTCGACCATTAAAAAAATTGAAAAATCAAAATTAACATGCACACACATGCTTGCATATTAATAGATAGTTATCTACATATATAATTTAAAACAAAGTATATCTATTTGTTTTTTGCATAAATAGAAAAGATTTTTTCCCGATGGCGTTATATACACACACACATATACATATACACAGTATATGGGCAATTTGTATCGATCCAAAAGTGGTCCAATTGAGCTGAGATCGATCATGGAGGTTCTCGAGTGTATCAGGAAGCTCCTCTGAAAATTTCATAGCATTTGGATCTGTAGATTGCGAGTTATGATTGATGCAAGTTTGTGTTCACCGCTTGGCTGTTGCATTCGCATCCATGAATTCATCTCCATCCCTTCATATCCATCACAATCGCATCGATGACGTGGCTTGGAAACCCAGGGGAGATCCATTTTTGATGCCGAGTTGACCGCTTCTTCATTCAAACACGTTTCTTTCGTATGGTTCGAATGCTATGCTCTTCGTATCTATCGGGTCATAGCCTTTTGCCTCCATGCTTCGTATCCATCCACCAGCGCCTGTGGGCTTATTCGTATCCATCAACCGTGCCTATGTTCGCATCCATCGATCCAAGTCCATAGCCTTCGTATCGATCAAAGCCTTACTTCTTCGTATCCATCGGTTGCTCCCTTGTTCGTATCCATAGATCTCGTATCCATCACCTTCATGTCCATCAACCCGTTCCCCTCTTCGTATCCATCGGCTACTGTCCTCTTCATATCGATCGGCCACTGTCCTCTTCGTATCAATTAGCCACTGTCCTCTTCGTATCGATCTTTGAGCACTCCTAAAGTGCATGCCTTCATATCCATTCAACCTGCTTCTTTCGTATCCATGTTGTTCATATCGACCCAAGCTTTTGTTATGGATTGATACAAACAAAACCAGCATGAACTGTATCTTCATATCCATCCTAACCGATACGAAATCTTCGATTCGAAGCGTGAAGCTATTTCCATCCCGATTGATATGAACTGCCACCAATCCAAAGCCATGTGTGCTATCCACATTCGCAATCAGCTGCTGACACCCCTCGATCGATACGAACCATATCAATATGAATGACATCCGTCGATTTGAAGTCTTCCAGGTTGAGCGATATGAATGGTATCGATGCTAACCATTTCTCTTTACATTGATCCATCCATAACTCGAGCGTACGACCTCCGATTGACCTGAAATTCAAAACGTGGCCTTTCCTAGCCTTGTTCATCATTCCCAATCGACCCCTCTTGATTGGAGCCCGGCCAAATTTTGACGGCATCGATCATAGCCTTGTTTCCAATTGATCTCCAACCCTAATATACATCCTTTCCAGCCAATTTGTTGATATCCCGGCATTGACCAAAAGGTGAGATAACAGTGTGTGTATTAGAATTGGTTTTTAATTATTTCCTTTAAATTGTCCCTTATGTAACTCAATTTAAATTGTTTCTTTTATCTAAACCGTTTCCTTCATTATTTCCCTTATATAACTTAGTTTAAATTGTTTCTTTCACCTACACTACTTCCCCTAAATCCCCCCCCTACATAACTCTATTTGAATTACTTCCTTTAGATTATGATTCAATTTATTTTATCATATATACATATATAATGGTTGAAACAACATTGTATATGTAGAAAAATATTTAAATATGTGAAAATGTGACCACGATCGTCATACTTCATATTATATCATACACACACATACACATGTTTACTTATATACATATATGTGAATATATAACCATAGTCATCATCCCTTGATACCATACCTTATATAATAATCATAGATCTTTATGGTTATTTATACGCACGTGGCATCCATTCATCTATTTTATACCCTAGGTTAGTCTATTTTATTTATTATAATTACAAAAGTTCGCATTATGAATAAAAAAAATTATATACTAAAATACAAATTTAACTAAATTAAAATAAATTAATGAATACATATTATTTTAGAAAAGACAAATCAAAATATATAAACATAAATTTTTTGATATAAATTAATAAGTACAAAATTAAAATAGTAAACTACTTTATTAATAATCATTAAATATGATTTGTGGAAATGTTCTACTCGTATAAAATTAAATAAGACCTAGTGAAAATCAATCAAATGATTTTATTTTTTTCAAATTTCCCCTTTTACCCCATTATTGGTGCACCTAATCAAATAGTCCTTAAGGAGATGACCCATGACAATGATAGCCAAATAATAACATAGCATATGATATATTTTAGTTTATAATAGGTATATCCCCCTTTTTCCATTGTTTTGTTATTAGTAAAAAAGAATTTTTTTTTGTTTAATTATATGTTCAATGTATGTGTGTATGAGTCTAGTATAATTATATTCTTTTCTTTTGCATTTTTATGCATGTGTTTTTGTGACTTGTTAATTCTTCTAAGTGTTTTAATATTTTTGTGCATGAGCGACTTGCATGGTGCCCTATTAACATAACACTAAACAACAAAAGCACTTATAAGAAAATCTAAAACACTTGTAGGAATCTGAAAATACTTGTAAAAAATTAAAAGATTTTGAGCTTATCCCGGTGGCTCATCTTTGTTTTTGTAATAGTGGATGTCGTGCATGAAGCTTTTAGATGTTTACACTTAATTTAGGATCCCATCTTTGTTATGGCGGATTTATGACGAGCATGCTACCTACATTTATATATGCCCCTAAGTGGCAGGGAACTTGTTGTCCGGGCACTTATTCTTGCACATAAGAAATACGTAGAATAATTTTTGTAACTCGACTTCTTTATATGCTTGGGGTTTCCTATTTTTCCTTTTTTATTAGGGCATCATTCTACACTTGGGGAACATGTAGGTTTCTTTTGGTTGATCCATCTCTTGGTAGGGAAACCTCAACATGATGGAGCGGGAATGGTCTTCTTGGCCTATCCCCATTGTGGCGGGCCCACTATAACTTAGTGGAGTAGGAAGTTACTTCATATACTAGCCCTATCACAATAGGACAACTCCAACTTGGTAGAGCGAATAGATTCTTCATGGTCGAGCCTCATAATAATGAGGCTAATCCAACTTGGTGGAGCGAACAAATTCTTCTTGCCCGAGCCCTATTGTGGTGAGGCCACTCCAGCTTGGTGGAGAAGGCATCAATACAAATGTAAGGATTGGGATTACTATAGAGGTAATCACAACCATCTTTGGGCCAATGCCTCGTTCCACACTTAGAAGAATGAATAGCACAATAAACAAAGGAATCGGGGCCACAATATAGGTGGCCACTCCATCAGTTTGTCGGTGCTCCATTCTTTTCTTAGGAGAACAACAGAAAACACCACGAACAAATGAATCATGGTTATGCTTGAGTGGTTACGTCACTTATGCGTAGGTGCCACCATAAAGGGGTTTCTCTTAGGCAATACTCGCCCTCTGGTGCATTCTTCACCATGGGTGCTAAAATGGCATGATTTTGTCGGTAATGTGTCATAGATGGTTAAAGATAAGTCTTTTCGTTTATTGTATACATAATGATTAAGTTGATAGGTCGGAGCATAATTTTTCTTACAATAGTTTTAACGTGCCTAGTAACTTGGCTTACAAAAGTGTTTAAATATAGTAGGTCTTGAGCTGTCTCAGTACCCACATTCAAGGGATGCTAACGCATAAAGTGAGTGAGGAGTATGCTCTATTGGTTAAGGCAAAACTAATAACATACATCACCCCCCAATTAGGTCTGAGGACCCCATCGGTTAGGTTCCTTCTATTAGCGAAGACTCATCGTAGGACGAGGTCACCAACAATGAAGTTTCTCTATATAGCCCTAGAGTTGTAGTGTTTAGACACTTTCTTTTATAGGCTTTCGATCAAAGCTTTGCCTCCATCATCTACTAATCCAGGGCATTGAACCTAACCATAAAAATTCTTTATTTTGTTCATGGTTATGGGTTATGTGCCTTGGTAAGGGGATATGTACCTCTATAGGTAGCACTGCTATATACGTATAAGCTAGGGAAAAAGGTAAGTACCCAACGATGTCAGAGAGGATGTTCTACATGAAAAAAGAATGAATTGAGTCCTCGGACCCAATTTCCTTTGGCATTAATCAAGTGCTTCTTTTGGGTTGCATTGATTATTATGTTGATCGTCTCCGCTTGGCCATTTGATTTAGGTGGATGATGGAGGACAAGCAATTTTTGATTATTCCACAAAAGTGAAAGAATTGGCCGCTTTCAAATTAGGTGTTGTTTTTGGTGATAATCTTTTTAGGGAGACCGAACCTGGAGGAAATATTCAATATGACAAAGCTGACAATCTTGGGCATTGTGACCTCTGTGAGAGCTTCTAACGCAGTCCATTTAGTGAAGTAGTTAATGGCACGATTGTATCCTCATTTTTCATTTGGGAGCTTCCCGATTAGATTGATCCCCGTGTGTCAAATGACCTTGGGAGGTCAATAGGGTTTGAAGGTTTGTGGAAGCTTTGGGAATCTTGGCGAAACATTGGTAATGGTTTCATTTCCTGGCATACTCCATGGAATATTTTATCACCGTCGGTACCCCTATTGTACATATTTCTTTGCAAGGCTTTTCCCCTAGCATAGTCCTTGCAAAATCCTTTAGGTGGTTCCTCCAAGACATGTTTGGTTTCATTTGGTCGATGCAGCATTGGAGCGCGGTGGAGTAGCCTCTCTAATATAATTTTCCATCCATGAATGTGTAGCTAGGCGTTCATTGGAGGATTTCTTTTAGCTTCCTTGCACTCCCTGAGAAGTTTACCGATCATCAAGTACTTTAAGAGAAAGGTCATACACTATCCAGTGGTTCACTGCTAATTTCAATAGTCATAGCCTCTTGATGGATGCATTGGATGCTTCAGATTTCGAATGAGACCCAAGAGTTGGTCCCCTCTAGGTTGCTTGTCGTTTCAACCAAATTTGTCAGCCTTCACATTCTTCCCTCTTAGTATTTGCTCGAGTTTGAAGTCGAAGAAGTTATTGATCCAAATTTTGGCCTTAATAACATATTAAGCCAGCCTTAATAACATATTAATCTAGCCTTGCCCTTCCCTTGAAAGCACTCACTAATCTTGTTGACCACGAGCGACGAGTCGTTGTAGAACTTAAGAGACTCAACCTAGAGTTTTTTTTGCAATCCTAAGGCTACATAGTAATGCCTTATATTCAAATTCGTTGTTTGTAGATTTGTAATCCAGTGTTATAGCAAAGCAAATCTCGTGTCTGTCTGGGTGACAGGAACCATGTTGGCCCCTACCCCCTTCTCGTTTGATGCCCTATCAGCATATAGTTTCCAGTAGGGTTGTTATATGTTGTTATTTCTTCTTTACCTCTGTCTATGATAGAGCATTCAATAAAAAAATCAGTTAGGGCTTTGCATTTGATTTAGGTGCAAGGTTCGAAATGGTATGATTCTAGTCGAGTTCCACCACCTATTTTAAGAGGCGGCCTACTTTATTAGGTCAGCTCAACATTTGCTTCAATGGTTGATTAGTGAGAATTTTGACAAGGTGGGCCTAGAATATTGGATGGAGTTTCCAAGCAGCAATGATAGGTAATACGCCAAGTTCTCAAGCTTAGTCTATCTTGTTCTAGACCCATCAGCCACTTACTACTGTAGTAGATTGATCATTGTATGTGTTCTTCATCCCTTACCAAGGCACCGTTGATAGCTTGGTCAGTCATGCGAGGTAAAGGAAGAGGTCTTCCCTATCTATTGGCATTGAGAGGATTAGAGGAATGGCCCGGTGGTGCTTTAGCTCCCTAAAGGCATTGGTTCTATGAGTGAGAAAATGGTTTAATCGGTTTAAAACTAATAAAAATATCAAAACCAAAATAAAAGTTCAATACTAATCCAAACCAAACCAACATTTTTCAAAACCAAAACCAAATAACCAAAAAAAGTCGATTCATTTTGGTTTATTTAATTGGTTAGTTCTAAATGAGTTGTATTATGTAGTTGCTACAATAATATACAAATGAAACAATTAATTTGGTCCATATTTATATAAAGATGTGATGATGTTATAACTTTAAAAATCTAACTACTTTTCTTCTACAATCACTAACATAAATTAAAGGATTTATATTATTATTGTTATGCCAATAATAAGATTTTCGATAATTATATTTCTCATAATTAATTGAAGTTATTTATTCGATTTCATTAGTTGGTTTGATTTCAGAATATCAAAAACCAAAACTGAACAAAAAACCAAAAATTTATGAATTTAAAAACGAAACAAAAGATTAATAACTAACAAAATAGAACCGAACCGACCATACTTATTTGGCTCAGTCGGTTTATTCAGTTTGAACTAATAAATGCTCGCCCCTACTGGGTGTAGTAGTCCTCCCAAGCGAAGCCTTTCCTTTATTAATTATGTCAAAGAAGGGAATGTACTTATCCATCGCCATTGAGATGAAATGGTTGAGAGCAACGACCCTTCCATTCAAGCTTTGAACTTATTTGAGAGTGTGATTGATCTACATGTCTTAAATTGCTTTGATTTTATCTAATTTGATCTTGATCCCCTTCGCACTTACCATACACATCAAGAATTTTCTTAAAGAGACAACAAAGGAGCACTTCTTTAGGTTTAGCTTTATGTTGTATCTCAGGAGGATGCCGAGGGTCTCGGCCAAGTTTTACACAAACCTTTGAATTTTTTCGGACTTTATTAACATGTCGGTGATATAGATCTCCATTCACATTTTAATATAATCGACAAAAATTTTGTTTATAAACCTTCAATAACTTATCTCTACATCCAAGGATCGAAGAGCATGACTTTATAGCAGTAAAGCCTAGTATTGGTGATGAACAAATCATGCTCCTAGACAGAGCTATTGGGTCAGGTGCATTTGCAGTAGGTATTTCAAAAAAAAATCTCCTATTAATTTTGTACTAGATCTTATTTTTTATTTACATGAATAACTTATTTACGCTAAATAATATTTAGTGGACAACGGTAAAAGGAGTTTGTTATTGTGAATTAATTGTGTTTTGTTTTATATCTAAAATTTCGACGTATATATGTGTATATTAAAACATAATATATTTATGTGTATGTATGTGTATATATTATAATTTTAGTTCAATTCAATTTTAGTTTATTATATTTTATTTGTTAGGAATTAACATTCATAATTTGAATATTATAGGTGGTATAAACTAACCTAGGGCAAACATCGATATATGAATATATATATATATATATATATATATATATATATATATATATATATATATATATATCCGTGTATATGTGTGTGCATACATATAGAGGAGGATTCAATGACACCCCTCTTTTGGAGCATCCCTATCGTATTTTGAGTTACATGATTTTAGGTACTATGATTTTGTGAATATGTTCATATCATACTCAAGATCATCTCCATAAAAATTTAAGCATATTTAAATATACATATAACATGGTAAACTCAATGTTTCAAGTCAATGGATAAAATAAATATTTTAACGGTTAATATTGACTTATTATGTTGACAAGCTTAGAAATTTCAAAACAATCTCATATTTGAAAAGATGACATTCATAATATAGATTAAACATCTACAAAAGTTCGTGGCATTTAAATCGTGTAACTCAGGATGTGATAGGGGTGCTCCAAAAGAGAGGTGTCATTGAAGCATCCTCATATATACATACATACATAAACACATATAGACACACACAGATAATATCAATAATTATTTTTAATATATTCGAATGATATCTTAATGATAAGTGATATCATATATATTTTAATAACCATAGTGAAATATGGTTAAAAAGGGTAAACAATATTAATATTTTGTTACATTTTTAAATAATCTCAAGATGATAGATGATAGTATATTTATTTATTTGGCTATATTTATAAAATATACATATTTTACTTTAAATTACATATATACATATATATATATACGCATAATATAAATATAGTTAACCTATTATAATATATATATATATATGTTAAAAATTTAAAAACTAAATCTAATTTTATCTACAGTAATATATATATATGATTTAATATTTAATGTATAAATCTAATCAAAAATAGTTTTTTTGGTTCGCCATAAGCAAGTAATAAATTTTTAAACTAAAAATTCGATATTGTAATAAATAAATAAACATATATATATATATATGCACCTCATTTAAATTTGTTTTAAAATAAAATATGTAAGTTCATATATATTTATAATAATAAATGCCAAGAAGAAAAATATTTATTTCAATTTTTAATACCCATGAATAAATAATGTATATATTTAAATATATGTATGTATGTATATGAGTGTGTGTATACACACACGTAGAAATATATATGTATACACACATATAATATATTAAAATGCTTTAAAGTAATTTAACGTTAGAAAATTATTAAAATAATTTTTTTATTTATGGTCGAAATAAATTATATATTTATGATATTATATACATGTATACATATACAAAATTTGAAATATAAAGCATACATAGATTTTTCGGTTGTTGAAATTTTGGCTACAAGTTTTCCTTTTTGAATCGCTATTCCTTGTCTTTGAACTTGGTATGCCAAACCTAACTTTAAGGCTTCAACAATTTTTTAATGGAGGTCGGGATTTTAGGTTTTTGTGCGCTTATGAGAATTAGAGAATGAGATATTTGTAGCCTCTCTTGGGTTAGGTATAGATATATGTTTCCATCTTTCTCTCCATTTAATCAAGGTTTGATAAACAATTTACCAAATATCAATAGACAACATGTGGTAATCAATAATTATCCATCTTTCCATTGTATGGTCGACCATATCTACGCATGAACTTCCATAATGTTGGGGCTGACTAATATACCATATATTAATTAATTAATCATTTAAGGCGATATATTTAATTTAACCAATATATAACAATTATATATTATTTTAATCAGTTTTAACTTAAATGAATAATTAAATGTCATAAAAATTTAATACAACATTTTTGTTAATTTTTATCATTAATTTGCATTAGTTAGAATCTAAAATTAGCTAACAACTTGGTTATATTCATTCCCAAACGTAAACTCAAACCTCAGTTAATATTTATATAATTCAAATACTAAAACATGTATGATTTTGTTAAAGTACAGTATTGAGCAGGAGTTCAGTTACTTATAGATCACTTGGGTAAAATTCAACATCTTATCTTTACTAGGCCACACCTTTTAATGAGATTTTGTATACATTTTCTTTTCCTCATCACTATATCGCTAAGATATATATATATATATATATATATATATAGTTTGGTCAAAGGTCAATAACACCAATAATATTTGTAGTTAATTTTATAGATAACTTTAAAGTCCTTGATTAAATCAGATAACATCTATCCATTAATCAACTCGAGCTAAAGATTTTTGACTTTAAGTTGACTACGAACTATGTTGATACCAACCTTCTACAATGTAGGAGAAAATCCTTCCTTGAATAATGTTTCAGTTCAAGTAGTGCAACATATGCCCAATTGTGGTCGTAACAAGATCAAGATGTTATGTGATTGACCATAATCAACGTACACCATAGCTACTTAAGATCAACGGTACTATCAAGTCTGAAGATTACTGCACATTGTTATATGAGATCTTCTATGTTGACTTAGTCATATTAACATATAGAACACTCTCATTGAGTCGTTCTATTATTGTTCTAAATAACCACAAGTATATAGCACATTGATGTCCCTAATGATCATGAATAATTCATTGTTAATCATACGGAGGGCATTATATACACTACTCACAACACATATGTTGATACCCTTTTTTCAATACATCTTGAGTAGGAACAATTTAAGGATAAGTATTTACCTAACACACTTAAGTACTCATGGTTGCGAACCATTCACAACTACAATCGTTTAACAATTTTCCTAAGGATTTTTTACTTATATATACATATAACATGTGTATATATATAATATAATAAAACATTACCTACATCCAATATATAAATATATATGACGAAAAGTATAATCATAAGCATACTTTATTATGAACAAGATTCTATTAAAGAGTTAAGCTATATAATCAAATTACATAATTATCTCTAGTGCACACCTTTATTTCTATCAAGGGATATGCATAGCCATATAATTATACTCCAAGTTGGCAGCCATGAAAGTCAGCAGTTTGTGTTTGTTGGTTACAGCCACGAGAAGATCAATGCAAGGCAAAGGGAAGTTGTCCTTTAGGTAGGCTTTATTAAGGTCAAAGAAGTCGTTACATGTCCTTTAAGTAATTTTAGGCTTATTGACTAGTACATGGTTAGCAACCTATACTAGATATTCAAACTTTCTAATGAATTATTAAGGAGCTTCTCGATCTCTTCATTTATAGCTTTGTACCTTTCAGGTTTGAGCGCCCTTCTTTTTTTATGATCTAGATGAGCTTTAGGGTCGATGTTAATAGCGTGGCATATGAAAAATGGATCCACACCAATCATGTCTGCTTGCCCCTAGGATAACACATCTGTGCTCTGTCAAAGGAAATCTATCAACTATACTTTACACTCGGATCCACTTCATGCCATTTTGGACGATCTGGCTTTTGGTCATTATTATCTAAGACGATGGCCTCAAGCTTTGTGGCTTTGCTACCGTCTAGATTGATGTCTCCCACTTAAGGGTCCAATGGATCATCATTATCACTCCTTGCACAGAGCTCTAGTTTGCTTCGATCCTATGCATAGATCATGTGTTTTTTGAAATCTTCAATTTAGGTGGACATATATGCTCAAACGTGGTGAGTAGTTTCTCTTGGTTCTTAAAGACGAGTCCAATGACATTAAAAGGATTGATGTAATTATATTGCTATTTCTCACCTATCAGGAGGGATGGACCTATTCGTTCAAGGTCACGGTAAGTTCCTTGGTTTTGACTAGGTCTACCGAGGAGATTAGATCTTAAGTGTTTCTGGTTAAGGATTCAGCATAAACGAGAGCATTGATCGGCTCTCGCATTCTCTCAAGAGCTGACTTGGTATTAGGAGGTGTTAGGCTTGCTTCAATTTGATTAATGCCTCTGGCATGAATAGGAACATTAACCAGCTCTTCCATCCTCCTAAAGATTTTTTAATCTTGCATGGGTCTTATGTAGATGAACTTCTAGGGATTTTTGTACTCTCTCGAAAGTTTCTAATTGCTCATCCCCAGCATGAGTGGGAGCTTTTTATGGCTCTCTCACTCTCTTGTTGAAAGTTGATTGCTCATCTTTGGCCTTGAGTAGGAGCTTCTAACAGCACTTGCACTCTCTTAGAGGAAGTTGGATTGTTGGGCTTGCCCTCAAACATGGGCAAAGGCACTTGGGTAATCTCCTACCCTTTCGAGGTGGCCGTTGCATATGATGGTTGTCGCCTTTATTGGATCATAAGTATCCTTTTTTTAGCTTGTTAGAGGGAAATGTTGTAGTAATTCCTAGCAGATTGTTGGTTGTTTTGGATGCAGCTGACTTACCTCAATCCCCGATGGTAAATTACATCATGGGTGTCATTTGGTACGTAACGACTGTGCCTAGATCAACTAAAGCAAGCTTTCCCTTAAGAATGTTGTAAGCGAAAAGGCAGTCTACTGTAACAGTCTACTGTAACACAGTTTACATCAAGTTTGATGGAATGGGGCTCTTCATTGATGGCAACCACGTGCTAGGTTGGTCTAAATGGACAATCCCAACAACACGAAAGCCATAAATAGTTAGTGCATGGAGTCAAGCTGGATTATGGAAGCTTTATGTGGTCAAAGATGTTTTGAATACGACACTAATTGTACTTCCTCCATCTATGAAAACCCGATGCACTTTGGTGTTCATGATGTGAATGGAGATGACCATGGTGGTCGTGATATGGATATCTTACACCTCTCTTGTCATGAATTATGAATGTAATGTCGGCTTTATTCGGCTACACCCAAGCTTTTGGAGTCTTGAGTACATATAGTCTCTTTGGTTGGCGGGGTTGATCTTGGTTTTGTAGTAGGCTAGGGATCCTTTCTATTTCAACCATATATGGGCCATTGAATATGGATATGATCTCGTTGTTGATGATGATGGCATTACTTCACTCCGCCCACTGAGAAGGGGCAGGGAGAGCTTAGTGTTTAGCCATTTGATCCACTTGTTGCCTAACATATTGTACATGTACACCTTCACGGATTAACCACTATATCTCATCCTTCGGGTGCTAGCACTCATTCATAGCATGGTCATTGAATTGACGAAATTTATAGTATTTTCTAGTTCCATAGACTTCCTCCTTACGCTCGAAGTTGACATGAGGAAGCCTATCGAATTAGAAGTAGTCCCTTATGGCAAGGTAGGTGGTTTTCATATCGTGGTTTAAATAGGCATAGTTAGCATATCTTTCCTTTAACTATGAACCATCCCAAAGACATTTTTATTATGCTCTCGATGATCGGTTCTTCAACATCTACCAATGTTGTAAGGGTTGTGTTTGTCCCTTGTCATTCTTCCTTAAGAGTTAAGACTATCCAATAGATTGGCTTCTTTCATCCTCATGACAACATTAGTCCTTTGAAGTATATCGGTCAAGGAGGAAGCAGACTACTTGTGCAACTCTATCCATATCTTGGAGCGGTACCTCAGCCTAGAGTAAAGGGCGACCACTAAATTATTCTTGTATGCTCCCTTAGCGAGGGGTTGATTTTTTTATTGAAGTGATTGACATATGAGTTGAGTAACTCATTCAGACTTGGTCTATATTGCATAGTTTACTAGCTATCAAATGAAGCGAGTCATAAATTTTGGTGCATAACTTGCTCCAAGAGTGGATACTACATGCCTATAGATGAAAAAAACAATGGACGGTCGGTTCACTCATGGTGGAAGGGAAAATTAGGCACTCGGCGTTCTTGGAGAATTGATCGGTTTTATTATTTGAATTAAAGGTCCTGATGTGATCAAATGGGTTAGGGCTCCCATTATATTTTCAATTGGAGGAAAAACATACCTCTGATGGATTGAGGTGCTCATTATCACTTTTGAGAATAGTTCACATTCTCGTCGTCAAAGAAGTCGTCGCTGTCCTGGTTTTGGAATCATATCTTGAGCATTTGTTGTCTTAGTGATTCCATTTCTTCTCTAATGCCAATGTCTACCTCATAAGGGTGAGGAGTATCCCTCACCGTTGAAGGGGATCTTTAGTGCCTTGTAGGGGAAGGAGGTTGACGGTGTCGATAGGGAAGAGTATTGCAATCTATGATTTTTGTTCAATGCCAATAAACATATATTTATGTATTTAATGTGTTTGTTAAGTTACTATATAGATTACAGGATCATAGAAAGATATACAATAAAAGAGTGAACATACATATATTTCATTCATTTTGGTAAAGATTTCAAAAATACAAACTGGGATTGATATAAGGCCTCTTATCACTCTCTCATATACAATACTTCTCTTACCCGCTTGAATACAACATTCTTTCAAAAGTCAACATGAATTTGTTTTTGTTCCAGCTTCCATCAAGACAGCATCCAAAATGAACAATGTATATCCAAACTTCTCCTGAAAAACAATGAAGTAGTAAAAAGTAAACAAAAACAAACTGAAACTGCAAAAGAGAGGGCAGGTGTTTGAAACTTGACTTAGCCTTAGAATATGGTTCTTCTCATGTTTCGAACAGACATCGAATGAACGAACATGGACCAGTGCAACAGGTATACACAAAGATCAGTAAGACATGTTCATTCAATGTTTAAACGGACAAAAATTCCATTTCAAACCAAAGAACGCACACGAACATGCACGAGCATCTCAAAACATGCAGAATGATACGAAGTACACAAACTCAACACAGCATCATCTAGTTCAATAAACGAAGGCAACTTGACTGATTCTGGGTTTTTCTATATTCTAAATCATACGATAAACCAGAATTAACATTGTCTATAAAGTCAGAAATGAGTATTAACATCAAGCAACAAAGTTAAAATTCAAAACAATTTGTTCCATCAACCAAATACAGTTTCAACAGTCTGGAATAAATATAGCAGCAACATAGGACTTGGTCACAACATCTGGACTCACAAAACCACAACACAAGATGCAATAAGAATAAGAAGATCAAATAAATAATCCAGTCACACTAAAAAAATGCAACAATAGGACATGCACAGTATGGTATAAGTACAACAACAAAACCATACAGATGCATGGTATAACCAGGTACTTGCACAACATCAGGAAATACGGTGAAGAATGCCACAATCTAAAACACGATGCAACAAATACAAATGCACACTAGGATTTCAAGTAGAACAATGTACCATGTCACAAGAATATTAAACATTAAATGTATATGAGCAAGGTACACAATAAAGCATGGGCTAGTAGTCAAGAGCATGCCTAAAATACGCAAGGAAATATTCAAATTAAAATAAGGAACTAAAAAAAGCCATAAGCATAAAACGGGGAGATTAAAACCAAGTCAAAGCTTAATACAATGAGTTTCATTTAAGGATAAAATTGAAATCAAATTAAATTCTAACCTACCGTTGAACATACAACTTCACAGAGCTGCAATAAAAGGAAAAATCTAAAAAACTTCTTTGTTTTCGTCACTACAAAAACTAGTTCATCGTCGGCTATTAAAATCATGGAGTTTAATGATAACAAAAATAAGAGTGAATCAGTTAAAGAAGAAAAAATACTTAACAATTCCTAATATTTCACTAAAATAAAATTTGCCTCATTAACAATCGATGAAGGAAAAATACTCGATGAGAGATCAATCAAGATAAGCACAACCAAATTAGCTAATCAATTCAGGTAGGAAAAATTTCCAAACAATGGCAGTTTCGAAGCATCAGTCAAGGACATTAATTTTTTCTAAATCACCGCCTTTAGATTTGAAGAAGAAGAAAGAAAAGGGGAACAGGGTTGAAAGAAAGCGGCCGGAGAAGTAGAAGGGAGTTTATAATTCAACCCTTAATTATTTAGTGTTGTAATATACATAATTTTATTTGTAATAGCCGCGCTAATTTTTGTATATTTTTTATTTCAAATATTTGTCTAGGATTACCAACATATTTGCAGTTTGGGAAATCCTCAACTCAAGGACAGAGTTGGGGTAGCATTTCTAAGCATAGTGTTAGAATAATTAGGTTAGTGATAGTTGCAAGTTTACAGGTAAATTTGTAAGCGGTCGATTGTTTAATCTTAGTAGAAATTTTAGGGGCAGCAGTAGGCAGGTTTGCCGAAGCTGGGTAAATTTGCGTGCTGCCTTATTTCTACAATTGTTTTTATCTATGTTGTATTTATCATTAAACCATGAATTTATAAACTCTATCACCCCCCCTATAGGGTTAATTCGATTCTACAAGTTGTATTAGAACAAGGTAGTTAAATTCATGTTTTTAAAATATGTCTAGTTCTAATAATATGTGAAGGCCAATCCATAACTGGACGACCCATGTTTAATGGCATTGATTATGCTTCTTAAAAAAACTAGGATGGATGTTTTTCTAGATACTATTGAGGCATGAGATACAGTTGAAATTGGTTATAATTTGCCTATGGTAAAAATAGATGACCATGAAGTTCCTAAGCTAAAAGATAAGTATGATGCAAGTGAACTTAAACTTTATCTATCAAATGCTAAAGATATGAATTCTATTATCTATGCCTTATATAAAATTGAATATAATTGTGTTCACATTGGGTGACTACGTTGAAATTTGACATACACTTGAGGTGACTCATGAATGTACATCACGAGTCAAGGAATCTCCTCTAGCTGAGCTTAGCAATGAATACAAGAATTTCATAATATCAAAGGATGAAAATATAAAGGAGATGTATTGAAGTTTTTCAAATCTAGTGTTCAAATCCAAAATTTTAGGAAAAGCTTAAGAGAATTGGAGATGGTCCAAAAATTATGAGAATCCTCCCTAAGAGTTTTAAAGCAAAAGCGATAGCAATTCAGGAATCTAAAGACTTGAGAAAGAAATGTCAACACTTATGAGATGGAGGTAAAAGCCAGGAAGAAGCGTGTAAACGGAGACCTGAAAAATAAACCAATTGCTTTGAAGAGTACAACCGACGGTGATGAAGAAGATGAAGTTGCAACTAAGCTAGCACCATTAATGAAGCGATTCAAAACGTGGACCAAAGAGCAGTGAAATTCAACAATGAACCGATGGATAAAATATAGCATTGCCAAAGTACTAGATGATTCCGACAAGGAAATCATATGTTATAAATGCAAAAAGCTAGGCCACATCAAACACAATCATCCAATGAATCGACTTGACAAAGGAAAGAAGAATAAGGGAAGGAATTTCACAGCCGCCTAGGATGAGAATAGAGGAGAAGAGGAGGAGAACACTAACCATGAGAAAGATGTGGCAAATTTATGTCTAATGGGCCAATTGACAACGGAGATGAACCTAATGAGGTAGCACACTTATCCCGTATTGATTTACTTTTATTATATCATTAGTTAAATGGAAATATTGATAGACTTAAATAAAGGAATAATGATCTAGAATTTGAGAAAAATGGTCTACTTTGTTTAAATGATTGGTTAGAATTTATGCTTTAAAACATTAGAAAACTTAACGCTGGATGTGAAAAGTATCATTCTTTAGAGGAAGAAATAAACGGATGTGGAAATAAAATTGAATACCTTGAAAATGAAATTTTGTCTTTAAAAAATAAAAATGACACAAAAGGAGAAAATTTCATTGGAAGATGCACCTCACTTTTGAATGAAAACATCGCTCTTAGATCTATGGTTCAATAACTTGAATCAATTGCAGAAAGATTTTCTAAAGAGAAAAATCGTTGAATATGTTGTTAGGTTGTCAGACTATAACCAAAAACAGAAAGTGACTTGGATACAATGGAATTGAGAAAGCTAGAAAAAATTGGGAAAAGATAAATTTTCATACAGAATCATCAAAGTGTTTAATTTGTGGAAAAGTTGGACATAAATAAAATAAATATTGGGATACGAACTAAAAGAAAAAAGTTAAAAAAATTAGGTTTTAAAAAGTACAAATGTAATTTTTCACAAATTTAAATAAGTTTGGGTACATAAATACTTTGTCACTAACATCAATGGGCCTATGAAAACTTTTAGGTCATTTTATTCTTCCCTCGTATAAGTATGTTGCGGGCTAAGGAATAGTAAGAGTGATTCTTAGATTCGGGTTGTTCCATACACATGACATATGACAAATCAAAGTTCCTTAGCCTAGAAGATTGCAGAGGTGGGAGTGTAAGATGGGCAATAACAATGAATGTAAGATTATTGGATAAGGTAAAGTAGGTAATAATACGTTTACATTAAGTGATGTTCTATACATTGATAACTTACACCATAATCTCATCTTTATCAGCCAGCAACACGAGAAAGGTATGAATGTTGTGTTTGATGCTAATCGTGTAAAATAATTTACAAATTTTCAAGTGATGTTTTGTTCACGACTAAGAGAAAAACAACACATATTCCTTATTGTTTATTGACCTCACACTGTCAAGGTATCTAGTAGCTAAGGATGAGGAAGCTGCTTTATGGTACAAACAACCATGACATGCTGTAACGACCCGGAATTTTCGATCCCGAAAATTCCAGATAGTTAGGAAAAAGAAGAAAGAGATAGAAGAATAAGAAGATCAGAAACGCCAACATCTCACATTCACAGCGGATAAAATATAATAACAAATAATAACAGTTTACAAAAGAATACTATATCTGTCGATTACATTTTAATACATCAGAGTTACACGCATACTCAAACACTGGACATATACAAATCAACATGTCTCAGATAATCAGAAATGTATTATAACGGAAACACTCCATACGTTCCTACCATCCAGCTCGCCTCCTGAGCTCCAGAATGTCCTTACCTGAAAATCTGTAATACTCAGTCTGACCTGAGCATTACATCAAAGTAACACCCGGGTCAGGCTGGAATCCAGTGTGAGTAAACCCATCTAACATTGAATACAAAAACATACAACTTATATGAAATCCGGGGTAACTCGTGACAATTTACAAATTACAATTTGTTATAGACAACACTTATTCCCCATATTAATTCTAAGTACCAAAACTTAGATTTAAATGGTCCAATTCACTTAAATCATTCTATTCCAGCCTATTGATATCACACATCAATCTATAAAGAATCGAAGTGGTTTCGGGTATTAACTAATACACGACTCCAATCTCTTCGAATCCAATGTCATTTTATCCCAAGTTTTCAAGTGAATACAACTTACTTAAAAATACTGGATGTCACCTTTACATAGCAATTCATCATCATAAGATAACCACATTTTCAATGTCCACCCAAACATATCATATCACCAAACTCAGGTGATACCACCCTTGATTAATAACATCCAGTAATTAACTATCCTTAATTACTTTATTAAATAAATTACTCCCGAATTTATTATCTTTAATTGATTCCATGATTAATTCCATTCGGTAATTATCTTAAATTAATTAAAGTTAATTAATTATCTTAAAGTAATCACATTTACTTAATTGATTACAATGAGTAATTAATTTCTTAAGTACTTTCATTAAGTAATTATACTTAACCAAATCCATAAATGATCATCCTTTAATTAATTAATCAAATTAATTATTAAAATTAATCACATTAATTTATTATTAAAATAATCCCCAGTTAATGATTTTCATTAACCATTAGTAAGTCTCTAATTACTTCTTTAAGTAATTAAGCTTAATTAAACATTATTAATTTCAAATTAATTAATTCTAAATTTACATATTAATTTATCCTAAATTAATTAACTTAATCCTTAATTAATAAATTTTAAAACCCTTAATAACTTTATTAATTAGATTTTGAATTTATTAGCTTATTAATTTAATGAAATCTCCAATCATTAAATCTGAATTAGCTTTAAGAAAAAAATCATTTCCTTTATAAATGATTTAATCACCATTTACAAAATCTTGGGGAAACACTTTATTTTAAATTCACATTTGACTTTCATTTCAAATTCAAGATTTGAAATAATTTAACAATTTAACTTTAACAAATTAACCCAAGTTAAATTCCTTTTTAAAATAAATGTTAAAAACAACATTCATCGTATAAAGAAGTTTATATAATGGTTTTAAACAAAATCATTTAAATTCAAACTCATTTTAAATTCTTCCTTATCCCTTTAAAGTTGTTTAAATAATTTAAATTTTGTAAAACTTCATTTATTTCAAACTAGGATTCAAAAGTTAATTTGAATCTCATCTTTAAATTCTGATTTTTAAACTTCCTATATAAAAAAATTTAAATCAGTTTTAAAATTCAACAGACGGGTTTTGAAGAAAACTTGTAACAATAAAAAATGACCCGAGGCCAATCCTAATTCGCTTCGAGTCACAAACCATAATTTTTCGAGCCAGACACTCGAATTACTCGAGTAAAACTCGAGTACAACCTTCTGTCCCAAACCAACAAAATCAACATCACCAGAAATGTGCACAGTGCACATGCACCGGCCATCCACCAATCTCCGATCAACCACGATGACTTAAACCAGTCATCGATCACCAATGCAACCTATCTCGATCACCAGAACCGATGATTCCCGTCGAAATCAAAATCTAGCATTCAAACACAAACTGGAACCACCAGACTACAACCTGGAAATCACCTCGCCCTTCAATCTCCCACCAGAACCCCAGAGGCTCCGGCTACAGCTTCGCCCACGTCCAGTCTATCATTACCCAAAGCATGGTAACCCTCAATCCACCAGAGGATGAATGCTGAAGTAATTCCCGACATCCACCAAAACTAGGTTTAGAAACATCAACGACCTCCTATTTCCATCACCAACCTCTGATCGACATCCTTCTATTTTTCCTTCAACCTCCGATCATCCTTCTTCCTTCGGACAGAAATTCGACCACCCAATCTATTGAGATCCAGAGACAACCTCAAAACCCAAAATCTGGTCAAACCCAACATGCTCTCATAATCTACTACCAGAATTTGTGATTCTAGTTTTAAAAATCATAATTTCATATAAGAATTCAAGTTATAAACCTGAATTGATGTTTTAGGATGTTTGAGATTTTACTTTTCTTAAGCAATTATTATTCTTATGGTTATACAGAGACCATCAGATTTTATTTTATCTTAATTATAATTTTTAAACATAAATCCATCTTAAACAAACAACTTTTGTTTACATCTAAAATCCTAAATAAGATCAGATCAAGTGATAATGAATTTTTTCTCTCCAAAATCTTAGTTTTTTAAAAAAAAGCAGGCACAGGTAAACAGATACATAGCAGTACTCATATATGTATTTACACACAGAAGAATCATCACGATTCAATCATTCAAAACATACTCATTTCTAGTTATCCACATGCAAACAGATAGTTAACACTTATGTTTTAAAATGTGAAGTTACTCACCTTAAATGGTTTGAAACAGACAGAAATGGTCCAAAAAATTTGCTGCTTGCTTTTCTTTGATCTTAATCTCCTCTGTAGAGTTTTTTTAATTCTATATTTTGTAAAATGGAAGAAGTGTTTATTTTTGTTTTACTTATCTTGCTCTCGAATGAATCGAATAAAAGAAGGTACTGGAGGTATATAAGAAAGTAGGCTGCATTGTTGTATGCAGCAAGCTTCTTTCCACTTTTATATATACTTTTTTGATTTTGATCAGAGATTTTTTTTCTGAAATGTCGGCTTGATTCATATTTTGTATGCTGACATGATTTCATGTCTAGTGTGCTATGTTTTAAATGCTTGTCTCCTCCTTTGTTCACATGCATTTTTATGTGAATTGATGTATATATTTATTCATTTGTTTGTATGTGTATATTAGCACTTATACATATCTCTATCCCTATTACTTGTGTATGTTTATGATATCATGTTTATATATTTATACTTTTACAAACCTCCCTATACCCTACTTTGCCATGTTTAAACATATATGTATGAATATTTATTATCTCCATAACAATTGTTTTTATAACATGTACATACCCTTATGTTCACACATATCCTTCCTAACATTACTTGGATTCATTTTGTCACTATATAAATACCCATCTTTATACAAATTCATGTATATTATTTCGTATGAGCCTCCATTCATATACTCATATATGTATATACTTATATATATATATTCCCAATCATCATAAGGTTTGTATGTATTTTCATTTTTATTTTTCCATCTTAATTTAAATAATGGAGTGTAAAATATTTTCTATAAGATTTGTTATAGTTTCCAAATTAATTTATATATGTCCAGATATTTTAATTGTCATAATTTTTATTCGTATGTTTTTATTTTAAACTTAAGTATCATCACTTAGATTATATTCTAATATTTTTAGTTATCAACAATTCATTTGTTCGACCCATCAAAGATTAATGTTTCGTTAACAAAATCAGTTGATTATCTGATTAACAGACATCCAAAAATCCGGGTCGTCACATTCCTCCCCCTTAGAATTTTTTCGTCCTCGAAAAGGAACGAAGCCAGAATTTATTAAATACTTAAAATCAGATAAATTATCTTTTGATCATTTCAAAACACTTTAAAATCTACATATTATTACAAAAATAGTTTTTATAAAATTACTTGTTATAACTCGACGTTTTAACAAGTCTATTCTTGTTCTCATATAAATTCGGTCATACGTTGATCAGGCGTAGGACTGAAAATCTATAAGTACTTAGCAGACCCGTTTTCAACGCCCAGTGAAAATACTTGGGAAAATATTTCATTGAAAATAGAAAACATTTTGAAAATAGAGGAAACATTTTTGGTGAGAATACTCTGGAAATCATCACCCTCATCCATGGTCGCAGTTACATCCTGGATTACGTTGCCATCACAGCAAAAGTCCATGTAACTGTAGGCACTTCGCACCCCTCGATTACGCCATGGAACCCACAACAGATTGCAGTTACATTCCAGGGTTACGTTGCCATCGCAGCAAAAGTCCATGTAATTGTAGGCATCAGCGCCCTCGATTTTCGCTGTCAAAAATGAAACTTCTCCACTCCCACATAGGTCGCAGTCTACCGATGTAAAATCAAACGCAGATCGTTGGCTCTCAGCGGCACACACGACTTTCGCTATGTTACCATAGGTCGCAGTCTACCGATATAAAATCAAACGTAGTCTGTTGGCTTTCAACGGCACACACGACTTTCTCTATGTTACCATAGGTCGCAGTCTACCGATATAAAATCAAACGTAGACTGTTGGCTCTCGGCGGCACACACGACTTCCGTTATGGTCTGCAGTAGATCGCAGTGACGTCGAGTTACACTGTCGTCACAGCATAACCCAAATGCCTCTGTAGGCAGTAATGCCATCGACTTCCACTACACACTACACATAATCCTCAGGAACTAGTTTTGTCCGGACTCCTCACAGGATCAACTTTAGAACCCCCCCCCCCCTTAGAGTTCAAGGCAGTACCACCCTGTGGCACTCCTGAGAAGTTCATTTCAAGGGAGCGCCTTTTTCTCCAGAGCCATTTTCAAAACACTTTATACTATACACATATAGTATCTTCCAAATCATACACCTAGTATGATCTCATACACAGCTTCTTTACACAAAATCGATTATCCTAAAATCGATAATTCTCAAACTAGGCTTTCCAAATTCCAATATCGATTTTACCCAAAAATCAAAAGCCTTTCCAAATCCAAAGGTTCCCAAAAACTTTTTCCAAATTCTTCATAAGATCCTTTATGTATATATATATACATATATATAACTTTAAAAAAAATCTTTGGATCATTTCAAATTTGTATAAAACCCTTTTTATACTTCAGATACTTTCAAAATCCATTTTCTTCTGGCTATAGATTCAACAAGGGGAGTTTTATTTTATATAACAAAGATACATAACTTTGTTTATTCTAAATCAAATATTCAATTTTGATTTCTCTATAAAGCCACTTACCATTTTACTTACTTCCATAAAGTAAATTTTTACCTTGGAAATATCAAATTTATAATATCAATTTCATTCAAATTCGTACGATGTACACATATCATCCGTACGCTATACCAATCTGATCACTCACTCGATCACACAATTTCACTTCTGAAGTAGTATCGTCCACATGACTTCCTAGTGCGGACTCAGATCTGGTTTCTTGACCAGAAACCATCATTCTTTTTGCATAGTCTAACTATGATAGAGAATATCCAGAATCAATCAACAATCTATATCCAGGTTCACCGTCGAAAATTGAGTGAAAATCCCAACTCGGATCGATATAACTATTTCGAAATTCTGTGCTCGAATCCGGATCAAATCACTATGCGAATAGAATAATATACGTACATCCTACGTATTTATCTTTATTGATTATTAACCAAATCAATTCTCTTTTCTATTCACATTCACTTAAATTTCTATCCACTTATCCACAATTGCTTAAATCCTCATTTGGATTATCACTTCAATTCTTATTTCAATCTGGGAATTTAATCATAAACAGTTTGCACTCTGACCAGCTTATATTTAGAAAATAGCTTGAAAAATTAAAAATAGACAAGTACTTGGAAAATAATTATTAGTTTGTAAAATAGATGTAAAATAGTTAAATAATTGTAAGATATTTGAAAAATAGTCAAATAGTTATAGAAATTTTAAATAATTACAAAATAGTTGTAAAATAGTAATTAGTTATAATTTATTTGAAAAACAGTAACTAGTTTATAAAACAGTTGAAAATTTGTTAAATAGTTCCAAAATAATTGTAAAATAAGTATAAGATAGTTTATCTTTAAAAAGAAAGATTGTATAGTAAGTAGCTTGGAAAAGTAGATTTATATTAAAACAATTTATTTTGAAAATAGTTCAGAGCCAAACCGTACAATTTCCAACCTCCATTTTCATCAACTCAATTTAAATTTCCGCTTGTCTCACTTCCAATTTAAACAACTTCAATTTCTATTGAAATTGATTTATCCCCAATTCAAGTTGAATTAATTCTCAATTTCTTTCCAATTTTCAAATCAAATTCTAGATGAATTTTAAACCTATTCAACTTTAATTACAATTCCATATTATTCAAATCAATTTGGACTAATTTCAAATTGAATCCACTTGAATTTCAAATCATTTTAATTCTATATGAATTAATCCCAATTCCCATTTGAATTTGAACTTATTCAATCTTCGATTTTATTTCAAATTAATCCAATTCAAATTTTCCATTTGAAATTTATACTTATCCATCTTCAATTCTAATTAAGTCAAACTAAATTCAATTTGAACCAATGAAATCTAAATCTCAACTTTAACCCATCTCGAATTATATAAATTCGAGTTAAATTTCCAAATGTGTATTTAACTTCTTAAACCATAATAACTTTTATTTTAAAGTCTTTAAACAATTTAATTCTGAGTCCAAATTTCATAATTTCATTTTAAACTTATTCCAAATTTCAAATAATAACACAAATTCTTTTAAACAATCTAATCTTTGAAATCCAATTTACTACCCAATTTCAACTTTGAAACCAAATTTCAGCAATCTCATTTGCAATTTATCTTAAACATTCAAATCTCCAACTTAAAGTAATTCCATATCCTTAATTTCAAATTAAAGTCTAATTTCCTTTTTATATCAATAATGGATATATTACCACACTTCATTTCTCATTCATTTAAACAAATCCAATTCATAATTTAAAGGTTATTAATAACAATAGGATGATATCATCTAATTCATTTTAAAACATCCATCCATTTTCACTTTTCCAGATCTCAAACCCATTTTGAGATCACACAAACTCCCAATTCAAATTTACCATTTAATTTCCTAAGTTAAATCCCTACTCATCTGAAATTTCCAATTCAGGTTGCTTGTTTAACTTTCCTTAAGTTAAATTCAATTCATTCCTTCTGTCAACCTTACTTAAATTTGAATTCCCACTTCAAATTTTAAATTTCACATTAATAATCTTATAAGTTCAAAACTTATCACCTTGGGTATCACATCTCATTCTAAATTTAAAACTCAACATTTAGAGTTTATTTCAAACCATCTTTGATATTATGTATATTCCCCATACATATTATTGCCTTTACACACCAAGTTATCCTTAAATTTTAGACTACCTTGGTTTTTTTTAATTCAAAACAAATTTCTTTAAATTTCAAACAACTCTTGTTTGAAACAGGACTCTCCATTCAAATAATATTATTGATTCTTTCTTTATCACTTTGAAATAATTTTCAAATTTTGGACTCATATTTAAAACTTCACAATTTATATCATCTTCAGTTTCAATTTATAAGCCACACTCACCTAAATGTTTTACTTCCTAAAAAAAATTCATTTTTTTTACTCATTAATACACACTTTATTATTAAACACAACAATATTTATGATAATAACCAAGATTATCATATCTGGAATCCAATTCATTATTATCTTATTCTAAAATTCTTTCCCCAAATTCAAGATTTTAATTTCAGTTTGAATCCATTTCAAACTTATCTTTATTTAATTTCAATTTGGTTGTATTACTATTACCACTTAATTTAATTCCAATAATTTAACAACCAATTACCTTAACATTTATTAGTTAGAAACATTGCTTTATATATCAAAATATATTCTTATATAAATTCATTTAAAACCTTTATATAAGAAAATAACAAGTACGCTCCCATATATATACTCAACTCATTCTAGGGTACCATCTACCCTATTCTTAATGAGTATTCCCCACCCGAGCCAAGGTCCTCGCTTAACCTTTCGCTCTGATACCAAATGTAACGACCTGGAATTTTCGATCCCGAAAATTCCAGATAGTTAGGAAAAAGAAGAAAGAGATAGAAGAATAAGAAGATCAAAAACACCAACATCTCACATTCGCAGCGGATAAAATATAATAACAAATAATAACAGTTTACAAAAGAATACTATATCTGTCGATTACATTTTAATACATCAGAGTTACACACATACTCAAACATTGGACATATACAAATCAACATGTCTTAGATAATCAGAAATATATTACAGCGGAAACACTCTATACGTTCCTGCCATCCAGCTCGCCTCCTGAGCTCCAAAACGTCCTTACCTGGAAATCTGTAATACTCGGTCTGACCCGAGCATTACATCAAAGTAACACCTGGGTCAGGCTGGAAACCAGCGTGAGTAAACCCATCTAACATGGAATACAAAAGCATAAACTTATATGAAATCTGGGGTAACTCGTGACAATTTACAAATTACAATTTGTTATAGACAACACTTATTCCCCATATTAATTCTAAGTACCAAAACTTAGATTTAAATGGTCCAATTCACTTAAATCACTCTATTCCAGCCTATTCATTTCACACATCAATCTATAAAGAATCAAAGTGGTTTCGGGTATTAACCAATACCCGACTCCGATCTCTTCGAATCCAATGTAATCTTGTCCCAAGTTTTCAAGTGAATTCAACTTACTTCAAAATACTGGATGCCACCTTTACACAGTAATTCATCATCATAAGATAACCACCTTTTCAATGTCCACCCAAACATATCATATCACCAAACTCCGGTGATACCACCCTTGATTAATAACATCTAGTAATTAACTATCCTTAATCACTTCATTAAATAAATTAATCCTGAATTTATTATCTTTAATTAATCCCATGATTAATTCCATTCAGCAATTATCTTAAATTAATTAAAGTTAGTTAATTATCTTAAACTAATCACATTTACTTAATTGATTACAATGAGTAATTAATTTCTTATGTACTTTCATTAAGTAATTATACTTAACCAATTCCATAAATAATTATCCATTAATTAATTAATCTAATTAATTATTAAAATTAATCACATTAAAATAATCCCCAGTTAATGATTTTCATTAACCATTAGTAAGTCTCTAATTACTTCTTTAAGTAATTAAGCTTAATTAAACACTATTAATTTCAAATTAATTAATTCTAAATTTACATATTAATTTATCCTAAATTAATTAACTTAATCCTTAATTAATAAATTTTAAAACCCTTAATAACTTTATTAATAAATTCTGAATTTATTAGCTTATTAATTTAATGAAATGTCCAATCATTAAATCTAAATTAGCTTTAAGAAAAAAAATCATTTCCTTTATAAATGATTTAATCATCATTTACAAAATCTTGGGAAATGCTTTACTTTAAATTCACATTTGAATTTCATTTCAAATTCAAGATTTGAAATAATTTAACAATTTAACTTTAACAAATTAACCCAAGTTAAAACCCTTTTTAATATAAATGTTAAAAAAAACATTCATCATATAAAGAAGTTTATATAATGGTTTTAAACCAAATCATTTAAATTCAAACTCATGTTAAATTCTTCCTTATCCCTTTAAAGTTGTTTAAATAATTTAAATTTTATAAAACTTCATTTATTTCAAACTAGGATTCAAAAGTTAATTTGAATCTCATCTTTAAATTCTGATTTTTAAACTTCCTATTTAAAAATTTTAAAATCAGTTTTAAAATTCGACAGACAGGTTTTGAAGAAAACCTGTAACAAATCAAAAATGACCCGAGGCTAATCCTAATTCGCTTCCAGTCACAAACCACAATTTTTCGAGCCAGACACTCGAATTACTCGAGTAAAACTCGAGTACAACCTTCTGTCCCAAACCAACAAAATCAACATCACCAGAAATGTGCACAGTGCACATGCACTGGCCATCCACCAATCTCCGATCAACCACGATGACTTAAACCAGTCATCGATCACCAATGCAACCTATCTCGATCACCAGAACCGATGATTCCCCTCGAAATCAAAATCCAGCATTCAAACCCAAACTGGAACCACCAGACTACAACCTGGAAATCACCTCCCCCTTTAATTTCCGATCACCAGAACCCCAGAGGCTCCGGCCACAGCTTTGCCTACGTCCAGTCTATCATTACCCAAAGCATGGTAACACTCGATCCACCAGAGGATGAATGCTGAAGCAATTCCCGACATCCACCAAAACTAGGTTTAGAAACATCAACAACCTCCCATTGCCATCACTAACCTTTGATCGACGTCTTGCTATTTTTCCTTCAACCTCCGATCATCCTTCTTCCTTTGGACAGAAATTCGACCATCCAATCTACTGAGATCCAGAGACAACCTCCAAACCCAAAATATGGTCAAACCAGCATGCTCTCTCAATCTACTACTAGAATTTGTGATTCTAGTTTTAAAAATCATAATTTCATATAAAAATTCAAGTTATAAACCTGAATTGATGTTTTAGGATGTTTGAGATTTTACCTTTCTTAAGCAATTACTGTTCTTATGGTTGTACAGAGACCATCAGATTTTATTTTATCTTAATTATAATTTTTAAACATAAATCCATCTTAAACAAACAACTTTTGTTTACATCTAAAATCCTAACTAAGATCAGATCAAGTGATAATGAATTTTTTTTCAAAATCTTAGTTTTTTAAAAAAAACAGGCACAGGCAAACATGTACATAGCAATACTCATATATGTATTTACACACAGAAGATTCATCACGATTCAAGTATTCAAAACATACTCATTTATAGTTATCCACATGCAAACAGATAGTTAACACTTATGTTTTAAAATGTGAAGTTACTCACCTTAAATGGTTTGAAACAAAGAGAAATGGTCCAAAAATTTTGTTGCTTGCTTTTCTTTGATCTTAATCTCCTCTATAGAGTTGTTTGTTTGATTCTATATTTTGTAAAATGGAAGAAGTGTTTATTTTTGTTTTACTTACCTTGCTCTCGAATGAATCAAATAAAAGAAGGTAGTGGAGGTATATAAGAAAGTAGGCTGCATTGTTGTACACAGTAAGCTTCTTTCCACTTTTTTTTTATTTTGATCAGAGATTTTTTTTTTTCTAAAATGTCGGCTTGATTCAGATTTTGTATGCTGACATGATTTCTTGTCTAGTGTGCTATGCTTTAAATGCTTTTCTCCTCCTTTGTCCACATGCATTTTTATGTGAATTGATGTATAAATTTATTCATTTGTTTGTATGTGTGTATTTGCACTTATACATATCTCTATCCCTATTACTTGTGTATGTTTATGACATGAGGTTTATATATTTATACTTTTACAAACTTCCCTATACTTTACTTTGCCATGTTTAAACATATATGTATGAATACTTATTATCTCCCTAACAATTGTTTTTATAACATGTACATACCCTTATGTTCACACATATCCTTCCTAACATTACTTAGATTCATTTTGTCACTACATAAATACCCATCTTTATACAAATTCATGTATATTATTTCGTATGAGCCTCCATTCATATACTCGTATATGTATATACTTATATATTCCCAATCATCATAAGGTTTTTATGTATTTTCATTTTTATTTTTCCATCTTAATTTAAATAATGGAGTATAAAATATTTTCTATAAGATTTATTATAGTTTCCAGATTAATTTATATATGTCCAGATATTTTAATTGTAAGAATTTTTATTCGTATATTTTTATTTTAAACTTAAGTATCATCACTTAGATTATATACTAATATTTTCAATTATCAGCAATTCATTTTTTCGACCCAACAAAAATTAATATTTCGTTAATAAAATCAGTTGATTATCCGATTAACAGACATCCAAAAATCCGGGTCGTCACACATGCCAGCATGAGCTTATTGAAGAAGCCAAAAGGAAAAGATTTGATGTGAGGATTACCACAATAGAATTTTGAATCTAGTAAGATGTGCAAATCTTGGATGATGGGTAAGTTCAGTAGATCATATTTCCATGCCAAAAACACTATAAGTACTTCTATAGTTCTTAAGCTGATTCATACATATTTGTTTGTCCTGAATGATGTTGTTAGTTTAGGAGGTAAGAAGTAATGTTATTTGTTAGTCGATGATTGCTGTAGGTTTAAATAGGTTTGTTTTTTAGCCAAAAAGTCAAAACTAACAACTTTATTTCAAAATTTGCAAAATTGGCTCAAAATGAAAAAGGAGTTCAATTGTTACTTTAAGAAGTGACCATGGCGGAGAAGTAGAAAATTTTGACTTTGAAATTTTTTGTGAAGAAAATGATTTTAATATGAATGACCTACTCCATGAACACCTCAACAAAATGAGGTAGTCGAGCAAAACATTACAAGAATTGGCTAGATCGATGATAAATAAGTGTAAACTTCCATTGTCTTCTTGGGTAGAGGCAGTAAATACATCATCCTATGTAATGTACAGAGTAATGATTAGACCGATGCTTAATAAAACTTCTTATGAGTTATGGTTTGATAGAAAACCTAACATCTCATATTTCAAAGTTTTTGGATGTCCATATTTTATCCTTAACATAGGTAATCAACTCAGCAAACCTGAACCCAAAGGCAGATGAAGGTATATTCATGGGATACTCACCAAGAAGCAAGGCTTATAGGGTGTACAATAAAAGGATCAAAAGCATTGTAGATTTAATTGATGTCAAGTTTGAAGAAGTAGATGTTGATGGAAGTGGAGAAAAGAACAAAAGTGATAAAGATGACAACGTTGAATATGAGGAATCAATGGATAATGCTACTAAAGACGATGTAACTACATAGCAACCTAAAAGAAATTTGGAGGTTAAAAAACTAAAGTTCAAAGCAGATCATTATCCAGAATTGGTAATAGGTAATGCAACAGTAGGTATTCAAACCTAATCTTCATTTAATAAAAATCTTTATGCTTTGTGAATTTATAGCGCGTTTTCATTTCATAAATCGAACCCTAAGAATTAGACACAACATTTAGTAATGAAAGTTTGATTATGGCTATGTAGAAGAAATTAAATCAATTTGAATGATGTTTCGAAATTAGTTCCTAGACCAAGTGACTATCCAGTTGTATGAAACTTAATGGAATTAAAAACAAATTTGATGAATCTAGAAATGGAATTAAAAACACAGCTACGTTAGTCGCTACAGGATACAACCTAATTGAAGGCACTGATTTTGATGAGACATTTTCTTTAGTTGCTAGATTAGAATCCATTAGAGTTTTGCTAGATTTTACATGATTTAAGGGATTTAAATGAAAACAAATGGGTACCAAAAGTGCTTTTCTAAATGGAATTTTAAAAGAAAATGTTTATGTTGAATAACCCTTATATTTTGAAAGTCGAGAATTTCCCAATCATGTGTATAAACTTTAAAAGCATTATATGGTCTAAAACGAGATCCTAGGGCTTGGTATGTTAATGACCCGCCCTTTTGATCCTTAAAAATCGACACACTGATACATTCACGGTATTCAAGTGTCGAGCATTCAAGTGCTGAAAAGACAGATTGTTGGAGAAAAAGACAGAAAAGACAGAATAGAATCTCACATCATGACAAGTCATATATAATATACAATAGATTCTTTAAAAAAGAAAAGTGTAATATACATCTATCAAATCAGAATCACTATACAACTCATCAGCCTAGACAGTTATAGCAACCCGTCCTCACGAATGTTGATAAATATAAACAACCAATATAGTGGAAATAAAATATACGTGATTACGTCTTGGAGACATCTAGCTCATCTCCTGAAGCTCCAAAGCATCCAAACTGAATATGAAAATATACTCGATCCGACCCGAGCATTATAAGAAAATAACGCCCGGATTTGAGGAGCGTTTCTCACGCTGGTTTACTAGGCTGATCGGGGTGTTAATTTCTTATAATGCTCGGGTCAGACCGAGTATATTTTCAGATTCAGTTTGGTTGCTTTGAAGCTTCAAGAGATGAGATGGATACCTTCAAGATGTATTCACGTATATTTTATTTACGTTGCATTGGTTGTTTATATTTATCAGCATTTGTGAGAACATGTTGTTATAACTGTCCAAGCTGATCAATTAGGTAGCGTACACTGACTTAATGGATGTATATTACAATTTTCTTTTTTGTAAAGAATCTGTTGTATATTATATATTAGTCGTCACGATATGAGATTACGTTGTCTTTTCTTTCTTTTTCCCTAACAATCTGTATTTTCGGCACTTGGATGCTCGGCATATGAATACTATGGATGTATTAGTGTTGACTTTTGAGGGTCGAAAAGGCAGATCGTTACAGTATGACTGTCTTAGTACATATTTTTTGGAAAATGGTTTTAGAAAGGGTTATGCAGATACTATATTGTTTTTCTTGCATGATAAAAATGATCTCTTGCTTATTCAGATTTATGTTGATGATATTATCTATGGTGCCACGAATAATCTTTTGTGCAAGAAATTTGAAAAGGTCATGTATGAAAATTTTGAAATGAGCTTTGCTGGAAAATTAAGTCTTTTTTCTAGGATTTCAAATCAAGCAAAGTGAGAAGGGGACTTTTATTTCACAAACAAAGTATGTGAAAGAACTATTGGAAAGATTCGGAGTAGTAAATGTAAACCATTAGAGACCCCAACTAGTCCTACGGTCAAACTTGATAAAGATAAAAAGGTATTATATTTGATCAAAAGAAATATCAAGGTATGATTTGTTCTCTACTTTATCTCACTACATCCAGGCATGATATCATGTTTTTAATGTGTTTATTTGCATGTTTTCAAGAAAACCAAAATAATCTCATTTAAAAGTAGTGAAAATAATTTTGAGATATCTCTTATACACATAGAATTCTGGTTTATGGTATCCATCATGTAACCGTTTTGATTTGGTTGGTTACTCTGATGTAGACGTTGGTTGTCTTGTTAATAGAAAGAGCATTAGCGGAACATTTTTTTGCTAGGAAATCTATTAGTTTCATGGTCAAGTACAAAGAAAAATTATGTTGCATTATCTATTGAAGAAGAAAAATATATTACATTAGGCAGTTGTAGTGCCCAAATTTTATGGATGATGCAAACCCTATTAGATTTTGGCCTAATACATAAACGTATTCTATTAAAATATGATAGCAAAAGTGCCATTGATTTGTCAAACAATCCTATGCATCACTCTCGTACTAAACACATAGATGTGAGCCATCGCTTCATTTGAGACCATATCTCAAAAGATGATATTTGCATTGAATTCGTTTCAACTTATTTTCAATTAGCGGACATTTTCACAAAACCTCTTTCAGAAAATAAATTTTCATAACTTCATTTGGATTTGGGAGTTTTAGAAATAAATTAGATTTTTTTTCTATTTCTTTTATTTTTTTTAATAAAAGATACTCTTGTTTTCATTATCGAGGAATTTACTCTAGAAAAGATTATGTTTGACATCTTGAACTTTTGAAATTTATTAAAATATATTGATTGCATAATTGATAGGCAATGTTTGAATTATGTTTCATAATTAGAGGAAGGGTATTTTAATATTTCTTCAAAATTGAATAAATGCTCATGATATTCTGCTTATTAGTACATATTCCATGATCATTTTTGTACATATCATCCTTTTTATGATCCATACACCCAAGTTTAACGTAATGAGCTAAAGTTGGTATTTGAAAAATAATTAATTATATATTTGATTTGATTTGATTTGATTTGAACAATATAAACTATCACAAAGTCCCTACGGTTACGCATGGCTGAATAACTTTCGATCTCAAGATATGTTCTTCCATTCTCATTTAAAAGTCCTCCAATTATAGATGGATGAAACATTTACATGAGAGAGGGATAAAAACTCAAGTAGCTTCTAACCTCATTTAAAAGTCCTAATTATTATGCATGGTTGGATAATGCTTGACATTTTTATTTTTATATTAAATCTATTACTAAAATATACCACTCTTGCTGTATAAAATTCTCTATCAATCACAATTGAATCATCATTCTAAAGTGGGACATGTGTCTAATTAATAGAATATTGTGATTTTTGTCTGATTAATTGAAATATTTAATATTTTTATCTTTTTTCGAAGAAGAGTCATTAAAATTTGTATTACCACAAAAAATGTTCAATAAGTACAAAGAAGCATCAAAACAAAATAATAATCGTTCCCGTGTAAAGATAAAAATACTTTCAACTACCAAAAGCTCTTGAACTCTGAAAATGGAGGCTCAAAACCAAGCAATCATTTCAATGTCCCTAGTCTTCATATCTGAGGCTCACAATGAATAACCAGCGAGCTATTTCCTTCACCATAAGTTATGCTAGAATGGAGAGGCTCAAGGGTAGGTAAGTGGAAGATAAACATCAATTTCAGTTAACATCCGGTGGGTTGGCTCTGATATCGAAAGGTATTCCCCATAATACTTTAGATTCTTGGTAGATCTGAATATTTGGTGTAATTTCCTTTAGTTTTAACATCATAATTCTAAAGTAGCACTCAATCTAATGACAAACTCAAACTTATTTTTAGTCCAATTGTGAAAATTTTTGTTATTAGGTTCTTTCTAGATAGCCCAAACTGAGATAGAAATTGCTAATATTGTCATATCTTTAAAGCGATATTTATTTTTGAAATTTGAAGACAATTGTTGATACTCAGTCATTTGGTCATACTAGTTGCTTTGTTGTTTTAATTTGAGCATACACCAACTCCAAATGTACTTAGTGTAATATAAGTATGACACGGTTTCTATACCATTATGACAGAGCATGCAGTTTTCATCATCTAAGAGTACGCACCTTTGTCTTAGTCTGTGCTCAGTAGTAGTTTGTTAGTAAGTGCTTTGAATAAACATATAGACATTTTGGGTTTGTGAATTTTATCCCAAAGAAACCTATATCAATAAATCTCTGGGATATTAGTATTTAGATTTTGGAAAATTGATTTAAAAGTAACTTTACCTTGGAGGTTAGATTTTCAATAGTAGTAATCTTTATCGCCTTGATATATGTTTACAAAATTGACCTCCCTACAATATTAACATTTTTATCTTTATATGACCCATAATATCATTCAGAATCTGTCACTATGTCCATTAATATTTTATTACTTTTGATGATAACAAAAGGAGGAGAGAGATTAAGATTTTGGTGGATGAGTAAAAACCCTATTGATACTCAAGACGTACTATTTTTTTTGGCATTTAGGCATTTAGACACTAAGGCCTTTAGGCATGAATAATTAGGCACTAAGGCATTTAGGCATGAATAAGGGTCTATTGTTTAAAGTGTGCATATAGAGGAATATCCTTGTAGGGGAGCATCTTAGTAGGGAGAGCTTATGATTAGGGTATAGAATTTTCTTTTGCATATCAAAACATTCATACTATAAGATTACTAAATTTCAGTATATGTTTGTTATCATCAAAAGTGGGAGATTGTAGAATATTACAATCTAAGATTTTTGTTTGATGCTAATAAACATATATTTATGTATTCAATATGTTTGTTAAGTTGCTATGAAAATTACAAGATCACATAAAGGAAATGAAGAAATACAATAAAAGAATAAACAAACAGATATTTTATTCATTTTAGTAAAGATTTCAAACATACAAACTGTGATTGATATAAGCTCTCTTCTCACTCTCTTATATACAATATTCTCTCACTCACTCGAATGCAACATTGTTTCTTAAAGTCAAAGTTTACATGAAGTTCTTTTTGTTCCAGCTTCCATTCATACATCATCCCAAATGAATGATGTATATCCAGATGGCAGGTTTTTTCCTAGCAAACAATAAAGTAGTAAAAAGCAAACTAAAACTATAAGAGAATGAAAAGTGTTTGAAACTTGATATAGCCTCAGAATTTCGTTCTATTCTTCTCATGTTTCAAACAGGCACCAAATGTATTGAACATGGACCAATCTAACAGGTATGCACAAGGACCAGTATGACATATTCATTCAATGTTCAAAGGGATGAAATTTCCATTTCAAACTAAAGTATGCACAAGAATATGCATGAGCATCTTAAAACATGCACAATGATATAAAGAACATGCAATAGGTCATACACGAACTCAACGTTGCATTATTTAGATTAACAAACAAAGACAACTCAATTAATTCTGGCTCAATAACCTATATTCTAAAATAACAGTCCAGAATTATCATTGTTAACAAAGCCATCAATATCAAGCAACAAAGCTAAAGGTCAAAATAATTTGTTCTCAATCAAACACATTTTCAACAGTCCCAAACAAATATAGCATCAACATAGGATTTGGCCACAACATCTAGACCTATAAAACCACAATATAAGATGCAACAAGAACAGGAACGACCCAAATAAATAGTTTAGGTCTATACATAGAAATGCACACTGGAACATGCGATAATAAGTACAATATGGCACATGTACAATAGTAAAACCATGGTGATGCACGGTATAACTAGGTACATACACAACATCAGGAAATACGGTAAAGAATACCACAAACCAGAACATGATGCAACAAGTACAAATGCACACTAAGGTTTCAAGTAGAACAATGTGCCAATATTAAATGTATTTGAGCAAGGTATACAGTAAAGCATGGGCTAGTAGTCAGAAGCATGCCCAAAAATACTCAAGGAAATATTCAAATTAAAAATGAATATTGAACTAAATCAAAGCCACAAACATAAAAGGGAGATTAAGACCAAGTCAGAGCTCAAAATAGCTGATTTCATTTAAGAATAAAATCGAAATCAAATCAAATAAAAATTACCATTAAACAATTCAAATTCACAAATCCGTAAGAAAAGGAAAAATCAAACAATATTTTTCTATTTTGATCACTATATAAAACATATTGTCATAGGCTATTAAAATCGTAGATTTCGAAAGGGATAATAAAAATCAGAGCGAATCAATAAAAGACGGAAAAAACATACTTAATAATTCCTAATCTTTCACTACAATAAGTTCTTCTTCCTTATCAATCAATACAAGGGAAGATACTCGACGAGAGATCTCGCTAGGCAAGCACAACCAAATTAGCCAATCGATTCAAGCAGGACAAATTTCTAGACGATAGTAGTATCAAAGCATTGGTCGAGGACATTAACTTTTTTGAAGTACCATGTTTAGGACTGATGAAGAAAAAAAATGGGAACAAGATTGAAATAAAGCGGCTGGTGAAGTGGAAGGGAGTTTATAATTCAACCTTAATTATTTAGTATTTTAATATATATATATATATATATATATTATATAAATTTATTTTTAAAAGAAACTCTATTTTTTGTATACTTTTACTTTCAAACTCTATTCATCTAGGGCTGATCTACATTTTTGTAGTTCAGGAAATTCTCAACTTGGAGATAGAGTTGAGGTGGGATTTCTTGGTATTTAGGATAATAAGGTTTAGCGATGGTCACAAGTTTGCAATTGAATTTGTAAGCGGTTGGTTGTTTAATGTTAGTAGAAATTTTGGGGCAGCAGTAGGCAGGTTTGTCGAAGCTAGGTAATTTATGTGCTGTTTTTGTTTTTGCAATTTTTTAATTTGTGTTGTGTTTACTATTAAACCATGAACTTATAAAACTTATTCACCCCCTCTATGATTAATTCGATCCTATAGGTAGAATGGTGTTGGTGAGTTGCGACATTTAAATAGAGGTAGATGACCTTTTTCTATCCAATAAAGGAAACCTAGAGTGATGGTCCCACCTCCGATATAAGCGAGGTCTTCGTTCTTCCCGTTAGGATCGGGAGTGGATGGAAAATTCTCTAGGCTCATTATCCTTTGCTCACCATTTCCCACTTAAGTGGTCAAAATGCAAGCCGTGTCCCTCACTATTTCCCTGAGTCATCCGAAGGCAAACAGTCTTTCGAAGGAGGGTAAGCGATGAGCAGCACGAACTTTGGGTATTAGAATCGGTTTAGGCCTAGGAGCATCATGAGCAAAGTTGTTGGTGGGCATGTTACATGTGTTCATGTCTTAGGTCAGACCATTCCTACAAGGTTTCGATTACAACCATATCCTTAACATTATGTACATTATTGTATGTGCTAGGAAAAGCAGGCGGGAGAGGCATTCTATCGACGATGATTGGGATCTTTGACTATGGTCAAAGGCTTCATGGGCTTCTAACCGAGTATGAAGCTTTTTCAAGTCGCGGTTCATTTGCCGATGTATGCAATCCCATTGACCATGCTTAATCGTACATCATTGCTCAAGCATGGATTGAGGTCAATTGCGTTGGATACATTGCCACCGTTAGTTTTATGGTTGTTAGAGTTATTAGTCTCAATTTCATTGTTATTCCCATCAGTTTACATGACGAATGTTTTGAAGAGAATAAGTTTTTTGGGAGTACAAGGTGTGAAAATTAAGAGTTTTAAGGCGAAAGCCCTCCTTCTATTACTAAATTGTTAGTTAGTGTGACGATAGGGATTTTTCGCGTTCGAAAATCGACATCCATACTTTACTTCGTACTCGAATGCCGCAGATTCGACCGTTCAAATCCGAGTTGCCGGAGCTTATAACACAACTAAGTAAACAACATAGCGGAAGAAAAAGAATAATACATTGATATACAACATTGATACAATATCTGATACAACAGATGATATAATAGATATCAATATACATCAGAGATACAATAAAATAGCAGCAGAAAAGAAAATAGATAACATTAGCAACGGAACAAATAACTCCGGATAGTCTTCAAAAGAGAACTCCAGCAGCAGCTCGAACCAACATCATGATTCACCAAGACAAGCAAGTCTCGTCCACATCTAAAGACTGAACTAGCTTCAGATAACCTACTAATCTGACTATCCGAAAAACCCAACTCTAGACTGTCCATGTGGAAAAAAAATTTGAGCACCCAGAGTTTAGGAAAGAAACAATAAACTCCGGATCAGTCATGAGACTGGTATGAGTAACAAAAATAGTTTTATCTTTAAAAACAAATAAAGAAATATTTTAAAATAGATTCGCAATGCTTTTAGAAAATGGAACTACCATAAGGCCTCCCGCACACACACACACACAATGCAAACGCAGAATCGGAGGAGATTTCTCCTTATGATAGTCAAAGATGCTTGATACGCATTAAAAAGAAACATTTGATATTATTACTAGTGTATAGTGTAGGAAAAATCATTTCGAAAGTAAAGATATAAATCTTAGCCAACATAGGCATTTCGCACTTATGCCTACTATAGCTACCATGTTCAATAACACGTTACCGCCACATTCCATGGCAGGTTATACAACTAAAACCGTACAAGGTTCGTATTGTTTCTTTGGACTTCCAACAAATGGCCAGGCCAAGGAACTTCCCATTGCCACATGGAAACGCCTCTGGAAAGACGCTCCGAGAACCTAACCGGATCTCTGCCAACACAAGGCCGGGTTACCTTTGCAAAAATAGGTAACTACTGACGCGCGTTTGCCATATCCGGTTATAACAACCTTTATCTGAGGATCCTCAACCAACATCAATCACAAAATCATATAAATTTGCAATATTCACATAAGTTAAGTATCTGGGCTCCATACCATGATACCACTTCTATCCAGAAGGCAATGACACACACTAAGGGGCTCTACTCCCTAAAACCTTGCTGCATCCTTCCTGTTTTGACCATTACCGGAGTGTGAGGTCCGACGAAGTCTCGTCCACAAAGCTACGCTTCATACAGAAGCCCTGCTCTGATCACAAATGATCAACAAATGACCATCAACACAAAGCAGCACTCAGCATGTCACACTACAAAATTGGAAATATATCGCTGATAACCTTCAACTACATAACCTCTGAGCTCGTACGTCTCAGAGAAAGGTGTTGAGCTAAGAGAATAAATTCTCTGCCAGCAACAGAAATGTATTTGAAAGAAATCTGCTTTATATCTCAAAATGTAATGTCAGACATACAATCCATACAAGTCTGTTCCGGGTTCGAACAAAACCGAAGGCACTTCCAAAGAAGTCCTTGCAATCCGGGTATTCACAATCCCGATCGGACTTCCCATCACTTAGGGAATCTCTATACCGTAGCTACTCGGTGCAGAGACAATCGATAGGTCATCCTATCGTTCTCGCAAATACCTGGTCTTCACCATCGGTCTTCAAATGCTATCCATAACGTCGAATCACATATTCGGAATGGGTTATACAACACAAAGGTCCTTTCTCGGCTAACCCGAACAGTGAGCGCAACATTTAAAACATATGGATATGGGGTTTCAATTAAGTCACAAAACTTTCTTTCAAATGTTTTAAACCAATTACCATTTCAAATCTTTTAAACAAAAGAGATTTATTTCATAAAGTTCACCTAGTTTCACAAAGATTCATCCCTGGATTTCAAAACAATTCCATTTCAATTGGATTAATTTATTTAAATCTTTAAATCAAAGATTTGTTTCATAGCTTTCAAAACTCGTTTCCAAAGATTCATTCATAATTTGGAAAATCATTTTCATTCAACTTGGAATCCCTTTAATATAAATTGGAAGTTCATTATTCATACGAAAGCTTTTGTTGTTTGAAAACAAATAGTTTCATTTCAGAAAGATCCAATTTTATTTACACGGGTTAAAACCTTTGAATTTAAATTCAAATTCCCAAATCAATACCTTTAAAATAGTTTAACCCATAAATAAACTGGTATAACATCTTTAGTCCCTAGTTTCCAAATCATAGAATTCAATTTCAAATGTTGAATTTAAATCAAAATATTTTAATTCCAAAATTCAATCAAGTTATTCAAAATATATTTCATCTTTGAAATTCTATTTCAAAAACTTTTCACTTTAAACCCAATCCATTTCCAAAACATTTGAATTCAAATATTCAATTTTTTTAAAACTATTTCAAAAATCTATGACTTAACCGATTTCCTCGTGAAATCCATATTTGTGTGTGTATAAGTGTGGTCCAGGGATTTAACACAATAGTGCATCATCATTCAATCATTACAGATTAAAACACAGAGATATAGCTGATAAGCGATATAAATTATAACGCTTAACGTCCATTCACAGATTCACAGATAATATACAAATGTATCACAAATAAATGAATAAATTATACACAACTCAAATCACAAAACAAAATGTCACAGATCAGGTAGGACAATTAATTCAAGGCATCTCATACAATATAATCATTCATAAGCAAGGTCAAACATTCAATAATTATTTATAAACAGTTTTAATTAATTGTTTAATCCTAATTTATTCAATTCATTTCCAAGTAAATTAATTGCTTATGAATTAATTATCCAATCTTGATTTATTAATTACAAATCATTTGATATCAATTAATTTATCAAACACTTTAATTAATTATTCTTAATTAATAAATTAATTAGATTAACGTTAAGTTAATTACAAAATCATTTAACCTTAATTAATTTCATTAAATAATTATCTTTAAGTAATTAATTATCTTTATAATAAATCAACATTTTAATTACATTAAATGTAATTTTATCTTAATCACTTGATTAATTAACCTTACTAATTAACTACTTACAATAACTAATTAATCTTCAATTAATTATAACTCATTAATTAATTAATCTTTAATTAACTATCATTCAATTAATTATCCTTAACTGGCTACAATAAGTGTTCATCCCAAATCACTTATTCTAAAAAATCAAATTTTAATTACATCGAGTAATTATACTTAAATCCCTTGATTAATTATTCTTAAATTAATCATTCTTTAATTAGTATCATCAAAATCCCATTCGTAAACATTTGGAAGCTAATGAAATCAACCTATCGCATATTCTTTTAGAAACGAATCAATTTTGGACATTTAAATTTATAAAAATCTATTTTGTTTCAAAATTTAGGATTCAGTTTTGATTCAGGTTCAGTTTTCAAGTTTTTAATTTAACTTGTTTTTTTATCAACTTTCAAATTTATTTTAAATACAAATCTTCTATTTCACTTAATTGCTTAAACCTTTTTTTTTAAATTACTAAAACAATTAAAAAAAATTTAAAAACACTTTATTCCAAACTAAACCTCAAATTAAACCTGGATTCATGTCTGAACTTTTAATTTAAAACTTAGTTTAAACTTTGTTGAAAATTTTAAATGCAGTTTTAATATAAAATAAAATTAAAAAAACAGGACAGGTAAATCTGGAAAGCGAGTTAAGCAAACAAAATTGACCCGAGACAAAACCATTTTGCTTTGGGTCCAATACTCGAATGCTTCGAGTCAAACACAGGGATTACTCGAGCAACACCCCTTTTTAACTCGAGAACACCCGAGTACTCATCTTCCTCAAACCCACACAATACCCACTGACACCGACAACCCGCTGTGCATATGCACGTCACCGGAGTCACCTACCACCACCAACGAACCTTCCATCATATCAGACATCATCACTGCGACTATCTCCGATCACCAAAACATCACCATCGGCCTTGAATCAAAATCACGCAAAAATCGAAACCTGGAACACAAGAAAAGACCTCACCTCCAAACCTGGCAACGCCACGTACTCGACGCTCCGACCACCGAAAAGTTTGAAACTCCGGTGCTGCTTCGTTGACGTCTCCCCCACCATTCCTCCAAACCACGGCGAACTCGACCCACTGTAGAGGCTGTGGCGATCGAATAATTTTAGCACAGTAAAAACTAGGTTTAAAAATTTAAATTGATCGCCGCCGACGTCACCGTCATCTTCGCCACCTCCGGTCATTTTTCCTACCACCACCGTAGCTTCCTCTATCACCACGAGACAACTCGACCTCCCTAGTTCATCGTAACGCCGGAATATGATCAAACTACCCATTTCGATGATCTTCGAACTGCTCTCAAACCCCGCCTCTAAAAATTATGTATCTCACCTTAAAGTTCATATTTTTCAATAAGAATTCGAGTTGTATAACTGAATTCATGATTAAAGATATTTGAAATTTCACTAAAATTGAACTTTGATCAGTTCTTTGATTTTTCAGAGACATTTACGTGTTGTTTCAACTTAAATTGATTTTTAGAACTTGGTTCAGGGTCAAACAAACATCTTTCATTTTAATCCAAAGTCCAAACATTTAGTAGATTTTGAAGAAATGATTTTTGAATTAAGTTTTACACTTAAAACCTAAGAACAGAAAACAATATGCTAACAGCAGAAATTTATAAAACACTTCTAGTTTAAAATATGTTCAGAGAATCTATATGTTTATGCATATATATAAACAAACCTATTCACAGATTTATAGATAAGCAACAGTTTTCATCCTTTAAACATTTAAGAAAATAAGTTACTCACAGTATTTAAGCAAAGTGGCAGAGCTTTTTATAGAAACAGGCTTTGATCTTCCCATTGAAACTTTGTTTGATTTTTTTTTCTTTATTTATTGAATGATCTTGAGTTGAAAAGGTGGTGATACTTATATTTTTCTTTCTCTAGCTTTGCCGTGTTTTTTTTTTGTTTTCGAATGAAATAAGTAAATATGGGTGTGTGTGTGTGTGTGTGTGTGTGTGTGTGTATATGAAGAAGGCAGTGTTGTACAGGGATATGCATATTGTACAGGGTGATTATATTATTTTTTATTAAACAAGATCTCGGCTGGTGATTCTTGTATTGTGCTGATGAGTATTATATTGTGTACTAAGGTGGAAGCATTAAATGAAATGGTCCTTTATGTTTACAACCTTACCTTATTAGTACATAGATATTTTCCTTTATACTTTGTTTCCATGCTTGCCTACTTATCTCTTTTATTTTCTTTGTGTTCATACTTGATTGTTTACAGCCTACATACTTCCTTTATTTTTTTGTACTTTGCTTTATTACTTATGTAAAAATATATACTTTGTATTTGGCTGAAGTGATGTTGTTATGTACAATATCAAAGACATTTTGCTTATCCTTTCATTTGCAAGCTATTGAATATATTTACATTTTTTTGTTTACTTGTTTCATATTACAAGTGTGCATACTTATATTTTTATCCTTTATTTTGTCTTTGTTTTATTATAATATAGATAAATTCCTATTATTATTATGTTGTTATAATTTTTCTAATGTATTCATTTAATAATTTACATAGTTTATTAATATTTTATGTGGCTTTATATTTTATTTTACTTTACAATATTTGTAAATCCCAATTCAAATTAAATTTAAATACATTTTTCCAGTAATTCATAGTTTAACTGATATTATATAGCAATTACCACCAAATTAATTTCACAAATTTTTATTCAAAAGTTAAACTAATTATCATTTTAAACTTAATTAAAATCCCGGATCGTTACAATTAGATTTATAGCCAACTTCGGGATAGTGACTAAAGAAGATCTTTAGTGAAGGTTACTCACTAAAGACGTTGCTAAAAGTGTAAAGTGAGGGGCGTAAATATGAGTGAAATATGATGCAAGTAAGTAAACAACAAGTGGTTCGATCTAGAATAGATCTATGTCCATTATGGCTTCTTATCTTGTTGTTTTCGAGAGTTAGTGGTTACAAGAGAGAAGAATAATTGCATTTACAAGAGTATCAAAATGAATAAGAATCCAGCTTCCAAATAAAAAGAATTCGATCTTTGCACAAGTGCTTGAGTTATCTTATTTATGGCAGTAAAGATCATGTTTTAAATGGGTTGGTTGATGTCTTAGATGCAAAAATTTCTTAGAGGCGTTTATTGCGATATACAGTTAAAATGTAGCTATCTCGGACGCCGCGTGTACGGATTGTCCAAATGTGCGTTAAATGGCAGGTCATACTGAGCATGCTTACATAATAAGCTCAATATGGTAAATGGATTGGTTGCTGTACAATGATGCTTTTATCAAAGAGACAATATGATTTTGCTGCTTTTTCCGGGGAACGATATAGAATCGCCATCTTTTTTTGTAAAATTAGTTGAGAGATTTTGTCAGGTTCTTGCTCGCATACGACTAAGTGAGGTGGGTAGAAAAGTTGGCCGAGGAGGGATTTGAATGGAAAGTAAGGTGTCAAAACAAGGCATATGGACAGACATGTGAGATAAGGAGTTGATGTTACTTGGGTAGTTAGGATGGTGAAGGACAAGACGAAGAGGTGTGAAGGATGGTCGGGAGATGTTGCTCGACGATGGTTGGACAGACCTTAGGAGTGTGGTTAGATGGACGGACATGCAACTGGACTAGAAAAGATCTTGATCAATACATTATTAAGCGAATGTTTGTTGTTGAGCTTCGGGTATGATGAACTCAATTATAATTTGCGAGAAAAACGAGCAATAAAAATATTTTTGGATTTTAAATAACAAATGAATTGGAAAAATCGTATTTGTTAGTTTAGTCAAAATGTTTACTTATGAATAAAATAAAAAATAATAGTAGAATTCTTTATTTCTTATATTAAAATCCACATTTTTTTTTCCCCTTCATATTTAAGCTATTGTAAATTGTATTTGCACCCGAATAGGTATATTCGGCCCGAAACCACTGGATCTTAATTTTCAGTCCAGTACCTCAAATTACTATAATTCTTTTCAGTGCCGATTGTACATTCAACGAGCAAACAGTATCATATCAAATCTCGTAGATGTATTTACATGATTAAGCAATAAAATAAAACACTAATTAGGAAACATGGGAGATTCGACGATTCTAGAATTACAAGAATCGGGATGGGAAGAACTGAGACGAGAAGCACGAAAGATAGAATCCGATCTTGATACCAAGCTCTCTTCTTATGCTAAATTAGGCGTTAGATTTAATAACCACTCGTCAGGTATTATTCGCATTGCTATATTAATTTAATTTTAAAGTTAGATCTGATTCGTGAATTATTGCATTTTGTCTATTTTCCTAATATTATGCATTATTTGTTGAGCGTAGCTTGGAAATTTTTTTGGTGTAGTGAATTCAGAGTTTGCAGTTTGTCCAACTATTAGGAATGGGTTACTCCATTGTTTTCAGATAATTTTTTTGAAGCTAAAGCGGAACCGTAGTATTTGAATTGACATATTGGTTTCAACACTCTGTAGCGCTGAATGGAGTCTGTGAATTTAGTTAGGGAGACTACCATGGTTATAGATATCATGTATTGGAATGAATATGTTAAGGAGCAATGTGTAGCATATCAGTTTATATTTGTAGCATGGTACTTCAGTTTCATCAGTGCATTGAAATAATAATTATCAACCAACATTGAGACATACTGAACATAATATAAATGTTTAATAACTTTCTTATAGAGCGAGGATCAGTAGCACTCCTTTTTGGGGGCACACCTTTGACACCTTTATCATATTTTGAGCTACGCAATTCCACATGATACAAAATTTTGTAAGTATGGCCAGGACATACTTAAGGTCATCTCTACAAAACTTGGGTTCATTTGAATATACCTATTACCTAACATAGTAAAACTCTTATCTTAAATCAATGGTTCAAATCATGGTTTTTAAGACCGAACCATAAATCAAACCGTAATGCTTCAAGGTAGAAGGTTCTAGTGGTTCGATCGGTCAAACCGTGAAAATCCATGTCGATTATATTTTTGCTACTAAATTATAAATATACTGACAGAATACTTTGATTCATGGAAACAAGCTAAATTTAAGTAATAAAACGATAATTCTACCATTTTCTTTTATTAAAGATTCACAATTTTTAAATGAAATGACAGGCAAAATATAACTAAAGTGAAGTTAGAATGTATCCTTGTTAAAAAAAAAATACAGAATTGTTTTGATAATGTGTGAAAAAAATGGAAATAAAGTCCTAATTATATCAGAATTGCTTTGACAATGATGTTAGAATGTATCACAGATTCACAATATTCTTTTGTTACATCCAGTTATATTAGCTTTGTAGAAACAACAGAAAAATCCCACATAATGAAGTCAAGGGTTCTAGATTATTAATTTTGTATATGAGTACGCACTAACTCATCTCTGCAAGACTACAAACGGGTTCTAAGCCAAAGCTTTCATTAACCTGATATATATGGCCTGTTTGAATGGGTTGAGTTCTAATTTTTAAATAAAAAATTGTTTGCAAACGGTTTCATGTGGTTAGCCTCTGATTTAACTCGGTTATGGCAGATTTATACGGTTCACTACCAAAAGAGGTCCAATTGCATCCCAGGCCATTATGGTCTGTGGTCTACGGTTGGGCCCATGGCCCTGTCCGGTTGTTAAAGCATTGGTTCAAATATGTCTTTAAATGGTTAAAGATGTTAGAAATTTAAAAATTGTCTCATTTTTTATTGACAATATATTCACAATATATATCGAAAATCTACAACATTTTGTTGTTGGATCAAGTGCGTCACATAGCGAGGTAAAATGATGAATTTTAGAAAATTCCTTTTGTTAAAGTTGCACAAGATCATTTTATGTGATTATGAATAAACTTTTATTGATATAATTGTTTTTGGGATCTGATTTGAAGTTTAAATTAATATTTACTTATGTTTTTTGAATTAATTTAAATTGTCAATATTAACAAGTATTCACCCATCTCTACAATGTGTAAGGGTAATATCTATACACTAGTTATACATGTAATGCATATTTAGTAGGATTTATAACTACAGAGACATATATTAGTAGCATATTATATGCATATATATTAGATATTTAATATATGCACGTATTGTGTGTGTAATTATTTGTCCATATTGTATATAATTTATTTATTTATATTAAATATTAATATTAGAATTGAATTATAAATCATTTCAAATTTAATGAAACATCTAAAGTTGACCTAGTCAAATTAATTTGAATGTAAAAATTTTTTTAAACAAAATATATCTAACTTTGGACTTGAAGTGGCGCCTTGGTGCAACGGTTAGGTCTCCCGCAGGGTGATCTGGACGTCCGGGTTCGAGTGCGGTAACAGTCTCTTCGCAATGCGAGGAAAAGACTGCGTACATTTTCGACTTCCTAGAACCCACTATCATGCGGAAACGTCGTGCATTGAGTTTTACCTTTTTTATATCTAACTTTGGACTTATCAAAATAAAATAAAAAATCAATTTTTTATTGTTATATAATTTTTTTAACTGTAGTGTGTGTGGAAATTTAACACCTTTGAGTTTGATAGTATCATAGAAATTCAAAGTTCAAAATTTTGGCATAAAAAGATTTTATTAATGGTGTTATTATTTTAAAAACTCTCGGCGGTTGAATTTTTGTGTGTTAATTAATTAATTATTTAATTAGTATTATAATATATTAAAGTATAATAAAAATATATTATAAATTTATGTTTGGCAAAAATAATAATTTATTTTTTGTATACAAAACGTGAACATATGTATGATTTTTTATAATTTTAATTTATGCAAATGAATTAATCAACACAATTATAGTTCATTATTAAATGTTTAATTTTGAATTAAATTAAAATGAAAATTTTATTAAATACGAAAATTCAAAATCTTTTAAAAAAGTTTCTGTTGGAGCCGAATAATAATTTTATAAATTTCATACATATAATTTTAGTACATCCATCAAATTTATTAAGATAATTTCCAGTTGATATCAAATTATAATAATTAGTTAAATTTTACTTTGTAATGCAAAAGTTAATATTGTAGCCAAAATAATTATGGGGTTATCAAGGACACATTTAAAAATATAATACAAAAGTAATACATTTTAGATTAAATTTAGTTTTGAACACGTCGGAATTGTAGATTGACCATAGAGAATTCTTTCTTTAATTTTGCTATGGGTTGCGACTCTAAGCCTACGGCTGTTTAAAGGAGGAGAGAAAATGCTCTTGCAAAATTACTGTAAACAAAACGAAACCCATATGTCCATATTTATTGTAGAGAAGTGGAGCGATGACATCATTCTTGATCCACTTTTTTTATCAACCCGTTGAGAAATAGTTTATTATAATTATCCAAGTTTAAAACCTGAAATAATTTTCACCATTTGATTATATGAGGCCGACCCTACATAATTAAATAAATAACAAATTATTTATTTAATTTTGGCTATACTTAAATATTTAAATGTTTAATCTTGGTCCCTTCAATTTATTAAAGTCCATTTAAATTAAATAAATGTATGTAACATATGTATACAACATCTACAAATTTTAGTAATTAATTTCAATATTTTAATTATAAATTATTTCATTAAATTTATTACACGAGTCTCAGTTATATGACTCATATGTGTGAAATCACTTGGTAACATTTAAACAATCTGAATATTAAAGTATTTATAGACTTTGTTGAACTATAGTAGTGCAAATAAATATGTTTATCGATCATCTTGATGAATGATTACTTCATAATTGTTTTAAACCGACACTTTTAAGTAACAATATGGTGTGTACATTATGTTTCTTTGTTATCATTGTGTCAGTTAGACGTCTAGAATTCAATCAACTGTCAATACTCTAATAGCATCCGTATTTAATTGTGAAGTTTGATCTTCAAAGTCACTTGGTTCGGTCTGATAACATTTTTTGATTAATCGAGGTATCTTGATCAGAGATTTAGGGCTTCATGTCAAATTCTAGTTTACAGTGATACAAACCTTCTATATCGAAGGAGAAATACCCTCTTTTGTGTAATATTTCACTTCATGTGACATATATCCGATTATATTGGTAATGCGAACCAATATCACATGATTGATCATAGTCAAAGCATGAGTTATATACACACATAAGATTCACAGTATTTTCAAATCGAAAGATTGCACATCATCATATGGGATCTTCAATTTAACTTAAATACAATAATCTATAGAAATTCCGAGTGGATCATTTTGAAACTACTACAAATATGTAACCTATTAGTGCCTCAATAGTAACAACATCATGTGAATAACATTTCGTCCACTAATCTTGTTGTGCATCGATATTTCGTTCTCAAAATACTGAATGAATTGGAACATATAAGGATAAATATTTATTTTATACATACGATCCAATACCCGTGATTACAAATCTTTTTTCTTCCATGATTGATTAAACACTTTGTCATGGGGATCTCCCAATTTGTGATGATGTACTCTTAACATTATGTAACATAAAAGAAAAAACCCACTTTTATTTTGAATAAGATTTATCATAAGAGTTAACTTACATAATCAAATTACAGAATTTCCTTTAAAGCATAATCGTAACTCCATCATCTGTAGCATTTGAAACAATGAAACTCAAATAATAACGAGGGTGCAAATTGGGTGCTAAAATAGAGGGATGCCACATGACCTTGCTCGTATTTATATCTTTGGTTCAGAAGACAGTATTTGTATGGATGTTTCAGATTTGGTTCTTGGCTTGTGTTTTTCCTTGGATTAATGTTTGAGGATATTTGCTGAAACTCAATTTGATCGATGAGAATATGTATAGAGCAACCAGTGCTTTGTCCGGGTGATATGCGTATATCACATAACGCGAATTATTTATTAAAAACCATATACTGTATTCTTTCAATATTTTTGATTTTTTTGTTGTTGCCAGGTATTTGAAAATATTTAATTAAATCAAAGGTAAGCAACTTATTTTGCAAAATCTATTTCTATGGTCTAATAGGTATACCTTAGAATCATATATTTCCACATTGGGGTGTATTTTTTCGAAACATAGTTTAAATATAAGAGATTCATAGAAAGTAGACATTTTCCCCATGGTTGCTAAGGGCTTACAAAAGGAATTTGTGATGTTCTCTTTTTTTGTAGTTACAGCATGTAGTAATAAATTAGCCATTATCCAAAAGTATATGAGAACAGTCAAAAAGACCCATATCACTACAGCTACTCCACAACAACCCCAGGTGGCAATACTTAATTGACTCTAGATGTGAATATCAAATTGATGTATTAGCTTCATACAAAGTAGTATGTAATACAACCAGTGACGCAGCCAGAAATTTTTAGCGATGGAGCCGGAAAAATAAAATGGAGACATAAAAGAACAAAATATAAGTATTATACAAAAAGCTTTCAACACAAGTGTTCAGTTGTAATCTTTTATTGTTTTATAGTTCACTGTAACTTATATCAGTAATATGATTGTATTTTTATTAGATTTTGTTATCATTTATTCTACTGCAGAAAGCACCTTAAAAAATACTTTCTTTCATTGTGATTCAAACCTTTGTAGCATATAACTAAATAACATTACTGTATAAAGTCATGCTACTTTAATCGGAAATCAAAGGATGGGAATATGCTCATTTACAAATGGATGGTGGATATCTAGTGTGGGTTGTATGGTTCAGATGTTTATCGTTTGTACCCGCGATTTGATTTTCGGGGGTTCAAGAATTATCCTACTGTGTAGATAATGAACAAGATATCATCAGATTACTAGTATATTCATTATTAAAACTACTGAAGAAAAAAATTAGAAGAAAATTTGCAATCTTTTCCTTTATTTGAATTAATGAGAAAACAATTTTATTTCTCAATTTAATCAAATAAAAATTTGCAACTTTTCATCCTTGTAAATTGTAACAGTAGAAGAAAAGGCTAAATAAATTATACCCGAAGCTAGCAATGTAATTCAATTACTTTTAGTGCTTAATAATTTCTTATACTTAAAATATCAAATTCTGGCAACAACAAGAGGCTAATAATAATAAACTTGCAGCCTACACAAAAGACATGAGAGAACTACGGTAAGGAAGCAATTGTATTTGTATTCTCAAATTATGGTTTGCTTTCCTCTCTTTGCAATTAACACACACACACACATTGACAGGAAAGAGAATCCGGTAAAAAAAATCATGGTGATTCTTAAAAAGATGAGCAGTAGCAGTCCCCACTAAACCTATGATGGGGACCTCAATGGATACAACGAATGAGTGTCTGTTTGGTACAGAAACTTCATGTAAAAAAGTTTGAAGCACCTAAAAGTGCAACTAAATAAAACATATCTTACTCTAAAGAGATTTTATATCCCGAAGCTTGATTGACAAGACTATATTTACTTACCTATAATTCTGTTTGCAATTTGGCTTAGAAGCTGCTCGCTATTATATGCCATCTTATTCTCAAGAGTCAAAAATCACTTACCTGTTATCATTTATGTAATTTAACTTAGAAGTTATTTATGATGCATTCTTGATGAAGAGAAAAGGGCTCACAAAAGGGTATTTGAAAAAGTTGGAAAGGAAAGTTTGGTGAAAGGATAATGCATTTTTTGATGTGAAAAGATTTATGAAAGGAGAATGATTGGTTGTATTTGTTTTATCATTAATATATATCATTATTATATTTTTTTAATTTGTTTCAAGTAATTTTAAATTAACGTTATGAATTAAAATAAAATACTATTAAATTAGGAGATAATACGGAAATTGAAAACATAATACACATATATGTTTTAAAAGCTGATATATCAAAATTGAAAAAAATAAATAGAAAACAAACAATACAACCAGCTAAAAATAGTACATGCAAAGATATCAAAAACACTACTGCTTAGGGGCAACGACATCATCATAAATTGCTAATACTGAATGTTGTGTTGCGTCTATGCTGTCTCAGCATTCAATGAGCTTTTGAAAGTATCATCGTCCAGTACGTTGAATCATTTTCTCTCTTTTACTATAAGAATCATTAATACTTCAAGAACGGCAATTTCTGCAAGTTTACTTCAAACGAGTAGTAGAAGCGATATATGCCGAAGATGATCCAATAGTGTCTATATTATTTGTATTAGCTATTGGGTTTGGACTTGGAGTAGAAGTTGTGCTATCTGTTTTGAAATGAGATTTCTTCATTTGCTTCTTATGTATCAACTCGACAGTCTGATTTAGCTTCTCATCGATCTCACCACGTCGTCTTCTGTCACCTCCATTATGACCTTTAACGTTGGAAGATGAATAACTATCCATTCGATGTGTCAGTTTAATAGATGATCCAAAATTTGAAATGACCCGTGTAATTTGTGAAGGTTGTATGCCAGGTTCTTCGAGCGAAGTGTAAAAATACATCAAATTCCTAGGTTTGATCGAATTAAGTTTGAGTAGTTTGGGCATGCAGAGAAGATCGGTGTGACCATTTTCTTGTGTAGCACCGGGTGTGAACGCACCCTCTCCAATTGCATGTGTACCATGAAATATTATTTCAATAATTATGCTTCTTCTATTGATATTCTTTTGTATAAACATGAAAACATGCACAAAGACAAACTTAGAATAAAAATTTAGGCTGAATGACAACAAATTTGTTTTAGGCCGAAGGACAATACTAGTTATAGCTAAAATTTTGTATGGTGTAAAAGTTAAATATAATGCTCATTATAAGTAGCATTTATCCTTCAGTCTAAAAATAAAATTTAATGTTCTTCAGACTAATTCTTTTTTCCAAAGTTTGTTCTTTTCCCTAGTTCCTTATAAAATAAAAGTGTGGTCAAATTCCTAAAGGCAAAAAATAATTGAAAAAGTTTTGGCGAATAATTTGTATAAAAACATAAAACAGATGCGATGCATAAAATAAAATAAATACCTGACCTCCATTCATTGTTACCACATGTGGTTTGTCTTATAGAATCTTACACAACACATGTTTTATTGCACAAACTATGTAATTGAATCGTTTTTTTTTCTAATTCCATCGTATTTGTATCAAACTCGCTCTTCGGTCATCATTGTTTCTCCATGAATGTTTTGTAAAACTTGACGAGCGTTATTGACATTTTCCTCCTTTATTGTTAGTTTTAGCGGCACCATATAAGTCGGTTGGGCGTCGTAAGGAAGTGGGAAGTAGCTTGGTGAAAACAGTTTATTGATTTTTATGTGTTGGTTTTTACGACCTTTTTTTATATCAATAAATGTTAATAGAAGTGGAGAGATGATGGTTATAGTCGAATTTGTAGTATAAATTTTCAGCCGTTAAAATAGTCTTTGTGTCCAACACATCGGATTCATTAGACGCTGAATGGCTAAAAATTTTACACCGTTGGAACAGACTATTTTCTTGGGTTCCCCCGGTCCAGCTTCTGCAAATGCCGGAACAGGGGTAAAATTTGCGAAAGGACGCACCCTTACTGTCCTTGTGAATAAGGTAACACGTCTAAAATAAATACCACATAATTTTTCTTAGAACAGACATTTAGATAGGAATGACAATGGGGAGAGTTGGGACGGTTTTTTAGTGTCCCATACCCGTCCAGGATTTTTTAGATCTCGCCCCAGACCCGCCCCGTAGACCTGGTGCGGGTCTGGAATTTTGCCCTGTACCCGGGACCCGTACGGGTCAGGATAGACCCGACCCGCCCCAAGACCCGATGAGTATCATGTATTGATTCAAAATTGTGTACCAACTTACATATATTTATTTGTTTATACTCGTTATCACCAAATAATACATGAAATACAAATAACAACGTGTCTAAGGAAAGTTAGTAAAAATGATGTGTACGATAACAATTCAGAAAATATATACATATTAGATTATTTATTGGAATATTTTAATATCCATGCTAGAATCACTTATATCTAAGAAGATTAATAAATCATTATAGTAATAAAGCAGTTTCATGAGATGTTAGTAGTGCGGGTCGGGTTGGGGCGGGTCAACCGAGCCCCGACCCGACCTAGACCCGGAGCACTCAAGAGCGGGCTATGGGTCTACCCGCCCCAATGACCCAATGTGGCGGGTCAGGACGGGTCAGGACGGGCCAAAACAGGGGCATGTCGACTGGGTTTGGACCCTAGACCCACCTCATTGCCATCCCTACATTTAGACCTTCAAACTATATCCCACAATAACACTTTTGATAACAGACAGTTACACCTTCAGAACATAATATTTGTGCACCAATTTCCTTGATTTTTGATTTTTGTTTTTTTTATTACTGTGTGCTTTTCCTAATTCAGTAGTTCTTTAAATTTTATACTCATTGTTTCTGCTATAAATGAGAACCATCTAAATTTGTAAGTAATAAATATAGGAGTCAAGTCAGGGTTGTATAATTAGTATTACATAAGGTTCTAACATGCCTATGCTATGGCTTAGTTTTAACTTACCCTGTTTTCACTTTTCAATACCTCAAACTGTTCACCTTAATCTTACTAGCTTTACACATTAGTATAATATTTCTTCTGTGGTTGTGGTTCTTTAGAGCCTGAATGCATATATCATTTCCAAAAAAAATGGTGCGTTTACATCGGTTTTTAACCATCTAAACCACAGAAAATGTTACACTTACAGTAATGTATTACAACATGTAGATCAAGGTGAATGGTTTCGATTATTTGGTAACACAGAAACATGTAATTTAGCAATATTACCTATGTTGTGACACATATGTACTTCTCATCTTAAAACAGTCGTTGTAAGACTAGACCTACTGCAAAAAGCTTATGTCAATAATAACCTCACCTCAAACTTAATAAGCTTCGTTTTTGGATTTGTGCATGCGGATTTTCAAAATTTGCACGAATATACAATTTTTGAGCAACTCCATGTGCATGTACAAATACAAAAATGAGCTCTGTTTTTGTAATAAGTTTGAGTTGAGCCTTAATGTTGAAGAAAGTTTTGAAACAAGACCTAGTTTTGTGATTAACTCTATCTTAAAAATATACATTCCGTTTTAGGTTTTGATGGCTCACCTACAGTTGCCTCTGGTAGATCATGGAAATCGATGGAAATGGAAATACAGTCCTTGCTTGAAAAACTTTTGGATGTCAATGATTCAATGAGCAGGTGTGCTGGATCAGTTCCTGCTACAAGCTCTGTGAACCAAAAGCTTGCAAGGCACAGAGACATACTTCATGAGTATACACAGGTAATTTACTGGATCCTTGCTCTTCTCAAAATATCTTATTGGTAGATGTTAAGTGGACATTTTGCTGCTTTGCCTGCTTTCATTTTTGTCCCACCCAATTTTACATATAAGTCTAGATATGTCCCAACAATTATGTTTCAGTGCTATATTATGTCTTATGCCTATGCATATTCATATTAGCTCATAAATACACACATGATACTTTTGTAAGTCGTATCCTTGGCTTTTAGTTATAACTACACATATAGGTAGCAGTAGTATAGATCGGTTTACGGCATATTAAGTCCAAAATGAAATGTATATTAGTCACGTCCTCTAGACGAACTGTTACAATCGCAATCATAGCAACCTTTTTTCCTTCTGAATTTTTGAAGACTAAACCTGAGATATATATCTACTCTTAACACATCTGACTAATTAAGTATAGTTTATCTGTCGCTGTTGTTAAAATTCTCACCTGTTACTCTTCAACCTAGTGCTCAACTGCAGTGAGGACAAATTTACTATATCATTATAAAAGCTTGCTTGAATCTTCTTTGATTATTTATTCAGCGAACTTTCATGCTCACATTTGTCGATATGATATTATGTTCGCATCTATAGTTTTGTGTTAGGTTCAAATTCATCTCTACAAATAGATTTCTTATTTTGTATCCTCCATATAAACATACGTATGTAATAATTTTAATTTGTGTGAGTATCAGAATATAATTAAGATTCCCTTTTTTGAACAAAGGTGCAGTTATAGCTATTACCTCATTAAATTAACATTCTAGCAGTCAGTTAACATTTTACTTTTCATTTTTCTTTATTCTTCCAATTTACTATTGTATTCTCTAGCTATTCTGCAATACCAAGTTGGGTTATTTTCTACTTGTGCATTTATTTACCTTTCCTTTGATTGATTCTAACAAATTACAATAACAAATTATCGCAACATAAACTTTTCTACCACTATTATGGTGTAGGAATTCAAGCGAACAAAAGGAAACTTGAACTCCATGAGAGAGCATGCAGAACTTCTTAACTCTGTCCGTGATGATATCATTGAATCTAAGGTGATGACCGATTTCAATCAAAATGTTCCATAATTATGTGATGACTAATGTTCAATTTTTTGTTCAGGCATCGGGAACTATGTCACCTAGGGTGCATTTGTTAAGAGAGAGAGCTTCCATCCATGGGAACATAAGTCATGTAAGAATCTCACCTTGTCATTTTTTTTCTGTGATTTGCCAGAGTAGGGCTGCACAGCAGATCAAATCCAATGGATTTTGACCAAAGACGATACGATGCAATTTATAGTTGGATTTTTTTTTTTTTTTTTTTTTTTTTTTTTTTTTTTTTTGCTTCTGGTGCATCTAACCTTTAAATCTGATCCAATCCTATCCGATTTTTTTTTTTATATATTGGGTTAGATATTGGTTGGTGTGTGTGTTAAAATTTGCCAAATTGATACATTTAGGGACCACTCATATGAAAATCGTTAGCTATACGTTAGGGCTTGTTTTATTAAAGACACTATACAATATATTTCTAAAAATTGTTGGGTTTTTACTATATAATTTATAAGGCTTAATTTTCATTCTCTAACTCTATTTTATTATGGACTTAACGTTAATATTATAACTAGTTTTTGTTTCAATAGTTTGAATTTATAAATTTGATGTTTATTGATTGACGTGATAAACTTGTCTTCTTATTGCAAATTAAAGGAAACTGAAACTAAGCATAGAATATAATGTAGCATACAATCATATTTCGCTGGCCTCCATTTGAATTAATCAGATAAGAAGACATACTTTTAATTTTATCAACATTTAATTGAATAAAATTGGAGCAACTCATATACTTGGATAGGAAGAAAAAAAAACCGCGTCTTAGTAGAAATACGAGAATTATTTTTTTAACATTAAACGTAAGGACCATTAGCTCAAGTGACAAGTGGTGACTCTCTAAACCGAGGTTCTATAGTGGTCTTGGGTTCGAATCTTTGAAACATCAGAATCGCTGTGTTGCTTAAATAAAGTACTGCTCTTATTCTCAAAAAATAAAATAAAAAATAGGTATAATTTAAACATTTAAATTTTATACATGTAAAATAACTAAATACAAAATTATGAAGATGCGAAAATAATAATAATGATTTAAAGCTCAATTTGAAGCATTTAAAAGATACAAATCAAAACTACGTGAGAATTGAAAAACCCAAGTTGGAAAAAAATTGCATCACAATCAGTCAAATTTATCAATTCTAAAATCAAACGTGGATATCTGATTTTTGATAGTTTAAAATAAGTTGGATTGGTTATCCAATTGGTTTTGACTTTTGACCATAAGGATCTACCAACCGATCATCCATAATTGAATTTCTACAATTTGAATCCGATCCGATTTTAGAGTTGTTTCCGATTCAGTATTTTTCTTTAGGTTGGATTGGTTTTTGAACAGATAGATAATCAACCCTTGTGCACCCCTAGTCCAGAGAAATCATATACATTTTAATAGTAAAAACTTGAATATTGGTTGTTACTGTATTTCACTAATTTATACACAGGCGTGCACATACACGAGCGTTATGGCACGCGCTTCACGCGTAATGATGGCAAGTGCTTCGTGCGTGAATTGTTTTCTGCAAGTTATATATGTTTAGCACATTCAAGAGAAAATGATTTGTAGAAATATTTAACCATATTTTTGCGTTGAAATCATTTTTTTAGTATAAATTTTATTTCTATGTTGCAACATCTATTTTTTCTTTAAGTTTGAATTTTTATTTATATTATTAATTAATAATTTATTTGTTAGGCCTTATTTTTAAGTGATATTAAAAGTTGATAGTATTTGTAGACCGATGTTTTAAATTTGTAAAATAATTTTATTTGTTAGATCCTATTTTTATGTGATATTAAGATTAAGTAACATTAGTATACGGACGTTTTAAATATATAAAAGAAATTTAATTGTTAGATCTTATTTTCAAGTGATATTAAGATTTGATATTAGGAACATTTTTGGTAGTTCACGCTGACACCAAAAATGTGACACCAAATGTATTATCATTATTATTAAAGATTTGTAAAAGAATTTTATTTGTTAGATTCTATTTTTATGTGATATTAAGGTTAAATAACATTTGTAGACGAACGTTTTGAATTTATAAAAGAATTTTAATCGTTAGATATTATTTTCAAGTGATTAAAATTTGGTATTATGGACATTTTTGATAGTTCAACATCAAAATAGTGTAACAACAAAGATATTACAACTATTATTACGAGCGTTACGGCATGTGCTTCGCATGTGATGTTAGTACCCGCTTCGCGCGTGAATTGTTTTTCTTATAACAAATTTGTATATGTTTAGCCTGTTCGAAAAAATATGATTTATATAAATATTTAGCCATTTTTTACGTTGAAATGATGTCCAGTTAGTTTTAATTGTTCTTTCTAAATTGCAACATCTAATTTTTTTTGTTAGTTTGAATTTCCATTTTTATTGTTAATTAATAAAGAATGAATTTAAATTTTTATTACTTTGAATATTTATTTCTATTATTAATTAATAAAGAACGATTGTTGAAAAGAAAATTTATTTGTTACGACCTATTTTTAAATGATATTGAGATTTCAATAATATATGTAGATAAGCGTTTTAAATTGGTAAAGAAAACTTATCTGTTAGATTCTATTTTTTAAGCGATACTAATATTTAATAATATTTGTAAAGAGACATTTTTGGTAGTTCATGTTGATACGAAAAAAGTGTGACACCAAAGATATTACAACTATCATCAAAGATATATATATATATATATATATATATATATATGTATGTATGTATGTATATATATATATGCATGTTTGTGTGTGTGTATGATAATGATGATTAAATTATTAAAAGCTACGCTTAAGATTCCTTGATGAGTAGAATTTGAAATGTTGAATCCTTGATACAACTAAATAATAGCCTAATAATTAGCTGTATATTATTTAACATTGCTGAACTAAAATAACACAAGCAAAGCGCGCAGATAACTTGTGCATGCAATCATACAGTTGGAATTGCAAGTGATTTCAACTGCATCTTATCACTCATCCGTAAGAAAGGAAAAATAATAATAATTGTTTGAAATAATATCAAGACAACAAATAATCTGACTGAGGTGTTTTTTCTTTTCTTTTCCCCAACCAGATTGATGAAGTTATAAATCAGGCTCAAGCGACAAGATCAGCACTGGGGGAACAAAGGGCATTCTTTGGCAATGTTCAGGGGAAATTAAAGCAATTAGGAGAAAAGTTTCCTATTGTCAGAGGACTTCTTGGTAATCTGAGTATTGCAATTATTTATTTATCATACAGTTTATTAATTCAAAAAAATTGGTACCTAAATATTTATTCAATAATGGATGTATATTCATTAGCAGTGTTATACCAAAAGGTTGAAATATTAATTTAAATAAATTTTCCTTTAGGTTGTTATTGTTATAATGTTATATCATAACATATGTTTGCATTTGAAGGTGCCATAAAAAGGAAGAAATCTAGGGACACCCTGATACTTTCTGCAGTAATCGCTGCCTGCACATTGTTTTTGATCATTTATTGGCTATCCAAGTAGCCAAGTGCACGTGTAGCTGAAATTAATATCCGAGTTTATTATACCTTACCACATAATCTGTTTATCTGTATGAAGATGTACTGATTCTGCTAATTTGTTGATTTGGAAATATATCTTCGAGGGAGAATTTTTGTTGTTTTGTTGGTTTTAAGATATTACTCTACTTTGTATAGTATGTTATATATAATGTAATGCATTAATTTTGAAATATGAATATATTCATTCAAGGGAGATTTTTGCTTTTTTTTTGTTGGCTTTAAGATTATTCAGCTCTGTATAATTTACTGTATAAGATAATAGCTCAGTAACGCTGCTGCTGTGACTGCGCTAATGCTTTTGAATCATTGTTCTTAATTTTCTTCTGAAACCATCTATTATAAGATAATAGCTCAGGCAAGTTTTTGTACATTTACGTATTGATCTCAAATCATTCGGGCTAGGAAAAAAAAAATTGTTAACAGACAAGAATGAATTTACATATTAACGCTTTATGTGTTAAACTCTGGCAACTTATAATAGATAAATATGCCTAGGACCAGTAAACTTAAAAATAAATATTCAATTAAAATATTCTAGATAAGCGATGTTTGGAATAAAAAATAAAATATTATTTATTGGAAAATATGTATTAATTTATGCAAAATGCATGAAGCAAGACATTGAAATTTTATCTGCTGCTCCAAATGTTGCATGTTTCCAACAAAAAGTAAAAAAAAAAAGAGAAATAAAGAAAGAAAGATCTTAAATTCAAAAATTAATTAAAGGAAAAAGAATCAATAAAATGAAAATTAACTTTAGTCACTGGTTAGAAATGTAAAGCAAGACAGTATATAATAATTAATGTAAAGAGGGATTTAATATAATAATTCACGTAAAATAAATTTTGCGATGTATAGTTTTTAAAATGTGAAACTCTCTATGTTTGAAGTCTAATTTCACCATTAACCACTAATTTATATGTTTTTTCTTATGATAGATATTGTTGATGCATTAAAAATTTGAAATCCGTTTGATTCAAAATTTACGCGCACTTTGCATTTTCCACGTGTACTTAAAAAAGATGCGAAAGAGGAGGAAGAATGAAAAAATAAATCATTGTATTCAACAAAACAAAAGAAAGAAGATAGTTTGTCATATTTTCTTTTATATTTCCCAAAACTCGAAAGTATGAAAAGTCGTTTTTAGCTTCATATGCTACCACGATTATCCACATTGATAGTTTTGGAAAATCAACATGTTTAGAATGTTATAAAAGTCCAAAATCGAAAACAGAAACCAGAGAAGACCTTATGTTTTTCAAAGAAATTTAAAGCTACCGCTGGTAAGTAGGCACAACGAAGAAATTGCAAAAAAAATTAGTCTCAGGGCAACAAATTTGCTTTTTAGTCTGAATAACATTTTTTAGTGTAAACTGAAAATGATAGTTACAACTATCATTTTGTGAATTACACTGAAAAGTGTCCTTTAAAACAAACTTTTTGTCCCTAAAATTAAATTTTTCTCTAACTTTTTTCTTGAGTCTAAAAACCTCTTTAAACTACATCAAAAACGCTGTTTTGACTGCATGGAACCGACGCTGTTTTGACTACGTTGGCATAGTTAAATTAGAACAACATAGATACTCAGTTTAAACTATATCCACGGTTTAAGTATTAGTTAAAACTACGTCAAATTGGTGCAAATAGAACTGCATTAGATGCATTAAACTATTAATTGCATCCGAACGATGCAACTTTAGCAGCATCAAACCAATCCAACCTTAGTTGCAATGGCTTTACGTAACTAAAACCACATAAAAATTATGCAGCAAGCTGCATCCAAACAACGTACCTTTACAGCTTATCAAACCAATGCAATTTCAGGTGCATAAAGAATCAGCTCAACCTAATTTATCTTTAGCTACATAGAACCAATGCAGTTGAAGCTGCATATACTACGGGAAAAAACGAATCAGACGACATATATGCTCCGTTGTCTGATTGAATACCTATCTGTTGTTAAACCCCGTGCTATCTCATTGCACATCAGACTAGGAAAAAAATAATTCAAATGTTGTCTGATGTTATAATATCATTTTTGAAATTCCTATTCGATAATATATAACTATTGACTAATATGAATAATTGTTCACATAATGAAATTAAAATATTTTATTTAAACAAAATTTTTAGTTCAAACTGAATTCAAATACAATACAGTTTTTACTATTATTCTACCTACATTTTCAAATATAATTTTCACTATCACTCTCATATATACAACATTTCTATACACTCTCATATATAACATTTTTTTTTCCGCTCATACGAGCTTGTTTTTTATGTTGATCTTGATTTGATTGCTCCAGCTTGTGTCCATCCATCTTCTATACCTATCAAGTAAACAACGCAGTAAAATGAAAAAGGAAACAAACCTAAATTGCAAAAATAAAATTGAATTGAATATTAATATTGTCTCGGTTTATGGATTGGCTTTCTCTTCATGATTTAGACAGAGATAAATATATATGTGCACGAACAACTTATGATATGCACAAATTAAATCTCATGGACAAGTGCGCACAAGGTCAAATCAAGCAGTGTACATAAGGCATTCATGCTTACACAGTCACACATATATACATACATATGTATGCATGTATATACATGGAAAGTCAATCATAGCTCAAATACATGCATACAAGTGAAACCAGTCATGTGCAAGCAGGGAAGGGACCAAACCGGAAATAGACATGAGAATGTCAAGTGCACATGAACAACTAGCAAAGGTAATGCACATGCAAAGGTCAGCACGTGAACATGTACAGGCCAAAGCTAAGCACACAACTAGGGAGCAAGTAGTGAGGATATGGTACAAGTAGAACCAACAACCAGGTTCAAGTTTTCAACATCATCAAAGGGACAGTTCAACAGAAGTGAAGATCGAAATATGGTGCAGCGAACACAAGTGCATAAGCTCATATCAGTAAACCAAAATCAAGCACAAGAAGACAGGCACACAAACATTTATTTATACATGTATGTATATACATGTATGCATGGACATGGTTGCAACTTCAAACTACAAGAAGCGTTAATGCAACAACAAGCATGAATCAAACCAGAGCATACTGAAGCAAATAATAGAGCAAATATGGATTACACAGAGGAGAGAAAACAAGATAACTAACTTTCTATTAGTACGAGCTGCTAAATAAAACAAACTGAACTCCACAAAAGAAGGAAAACACAACCCACTAACACATCTAAAACTGACACTAACTTGCTGAATAATAGGACAAACATGACTTATTATTCTAGTAGACTTATTCAAGAAGCAAACGCTTCTAACATTCCCTCCCATAAACTGATTTGTAGAGCCGATACAATCAGTTTACAGGAGAAACAACTTGCAGCATGGCTCCCTCATTCAAACCGGGTCTTCCAAAGCACAAACACCCCAAGCAATTTGCGTAATTTCAAGAACTGAGTCAACTTAAGAGATTTGGTAAGAATGTCAGCAAGTTGATCTTCGCTGCGGCAGTGGACAACATCAATGGACTGAGCTCGAACAAGTTCACGCAAAAAATGAAACCGAACATCGATATGTTTACTACGTCCATGCAAAACAGGATTCTGGGCAAGTTTGATGGCTGAGCTGTTGTCACAACATATTATAGAAGAACTGACTTGAGGGCAGTGCAATTCATTCAAAATGTTTCTAAGCCACACAGCTTGACAAACACAAGATGCAGCAGCTACGTATTCCGCTTCAGTGGTGGAAAGAGTGACAATTTCTTGTTTCTTCGAGGACCAGGAAATGGCTGCTGAACTGAGTATAAAGGCATAACCGGATGTGCTCTTTCTATCGTCAGGATCACCGACATAATCACTATCCACAAAGCCCACAAGACTGAAGTGCTCTTCCTTCTTGTACATTAACCCCAAACTTTGTGTTCCCTGCAAATATCGAAGAATGCGCTTTGCAACAGCAAGATGCATAGTTGTAGGACTTTCCATGTGCCTGCTGATCAGACTGACTGCATACGTGATGTCGGGTCTCGTTGCAGTCAAATACATTAGGCTGCCCACAACTTGCTTGTACGCTGTGCTGTCAACTTTGTTTCCGTTTGGGTCTTTGTGCAATTTCAAACTAATGTCAGTTGGTGTACCAACTGAATTGCAGTGCTGCATCTGAAACTTAGCCAAAGTTTCTCGAACATACCTTTGCTGTGAGATAAATATTCTGCCAGGGGACTGGACAATTTCAATGCCCAAAAAATAGTGTAACTTCTCAAGATCTGTCATGTCAAATTCCTGCATCATTGAGCGTTTGAAGGCATCAAACATAGCTGCATCATTTCCTGTGTAAATAAGATCATCGACATATAAGCATACGATCAGTATGTTAGCATTAGGTCATATCTTGATAAATAATGCATGTTCATAAGGACACTGTTGAAAGCCAACATTTGAAAAATAGCTAGCAATGCGGCTATGCCAAGCTCGAGGAGCTTGTTTGAGCCCATATAGAGCCTTCCGTAATTTGTACACCATGTGCTCACGTCCTTTCTGAACATAACCTGGAGGCTAATCGACGTACACCTCTTCTTGCAAAGCGCCTTGGAGAAATGCTGATTTTACGTCCGATTGGTAAAGAGGCCATAAATTGTGGGCTGCCATAGCAAGTATTAACCTAATGGTATTATGTCGTGCGACGGGAGCAAACACTTCTTTGTAATCCACACCAAACTCTTGCTCATATCCTTTAGCAAGAAGACGAGCTTTGTATTTATTAACTTTCCCATCTTGATTCAATTTCGTTTTAAATACCCACTTGACACCAATGGACTGGTGACCTTAGGAAGATCTGTCAACTGCCAAGTATTGTTCTTCTCAATGGCTTGAATTTCAGAATCCATGGCTTCCTTCCAGTGTGGTTTTTGAATAGCATCTGTGAATGAAACTGGATCACAATCTACAAACAAAGCAAAATGAACCGATGGATCATCAATATTTTGAACTCCAGGCACTTGATAATCTTTCATCCATGCTGGTTTGCTTCTAGTGCATTGAGGACGAGAATCAGTTGGATGATCTGACTGTGTGGGCATAGAGGAAGGATATTGAGATGGAGATGAAGTGTTAGTTGGATGGAGGTCACTAGGTATAGTATCAGGATCTGTTTGCAAGCTGATAGGGGATGGCGGTGGAGTCTGTTGGGAGCCAACTGTGGACTGTGGAGGAATCCCTGCATTTTCATCATCCAAAGTGATGGAAACTTGCTGTTTGGTGTCAGTGACATTCCACATCCAAGTCTTTTCTTCATCAAATATAACACCACGGCTAATTATCATTTTCCCTGTAGAAGGATTGTATAATCTATAGGCTTTAGAATGTTCACTAACTCCCATAAAGATGCATTTTGCTCCTTTGTCATCAAGTTTCTTTCTTTTCTCATTTGGAATATGTGCATATGCAATGCACCCAAAAACTCGAAAATGACCAACGCTAGGCTTTCTACCACTCCAAGCTTCTTCCGGCGTCACATTTTTAACAGCTAGAGTAGGACTTCTGTTTAGGACATGGATACTCCACAATATAGCTTCCGGCCAAAATCGTTTGGGAACGCTAGACGTAGACAACATACTACGCACCGTATTCAATACGGTGCGATTTTTCCTCTCCGCGACACCATTTTGCTGCGGAGTGTAGGATGCAGTAAGTTGCCTTTTGATTCCATTAGATTTGCAGAAATTAACAAATTCTTGAGAATTGTATTCGCCGCCACGATCCGAGCGAAGAACCTTAATAACCTTTCCAGTTTCTTTCTCAACAAGATCTTTAAAAGATTTAAATATACCAAACACTTCGGACTTCTCATGCAAAAAATATACCCAAGCTTTACGACTGTAATCATCGATAAAAAGAATGAAATACCTTTTGTTCCCATTCGAGCTTGGATTGATAGGTCCGCATAAATCTGTATGAATCAATGCGAGAGCTTCTTTAGCATGCCATGCTGTCCCTGTTGGAAATGGAAGACGGTGTTGTTTGCCAACAATACACTGCTCACAAACATGTGAAATATTATCAATCCGAGGAAGACCTGTCACCATATTTTCTCGAAATAATGTCTTCAGCCCATTAAAATTGAGATGGCCATAGCGGAGATGCCAAAAGGTTGAGGAGTCTTTTATTATAGCTGTATAACATGACTGGATGACATGGTTAAGAGATAAAGGAAACATCCTATTTTCAGTCATTGGCACCTGTGCAATAAGTTGCTTCTTTATATCTCGAATTTGACATGTTCCTGCTGCAATCGTGATTGTATAACCCTTCTCTTGTAGCTGACCCACACTTAAGAGATTGGTTTTCAAATTTGGCACATAGAAAACATTAGAAATAGTTTCAGCAGTATTTGATTTGGTTTGTATTTTTACATCACCTTTTCCCATGACTGGAATCACAGAATTATCTTCGAATTTCACAGTGGTTTGGAAGGTTTCATTCAAGCTTGAAAACAAGGACTTATTGCCACACATGTGGTTGCTGCAGCCAGTGTCGATGTACCATATTTTGGAATCAGTTTCTTCCTTATTATGACATGCCAACAATAGAGTTTCTTCTTCATTCTCAAGAAAGTTTGATTTTTCACCATTTTCCTTTTGCAAGTTGGAATAACATTCATTTTGATAGTGACCATACCTGTGACAGCGATAACACTCCACATTCGATTTGTCGAGCCTTAGATTTTGATTGGAAGAGTGATGATTGTTGCGACCTCTTCCTCGGCTTTGAAAATCTGATGTATGAAAATTGTCTCGCCCTCTTCCTCTCCCATCGCAGCCTCGTCCTCGTCCGCGTCTGCGTCCGCTCCATGTTGAACATTTATTATTACTTGAGACCTTCAATGCTTGCTCCTCTGTTTTTTTACAGTCCTGAATTCTCTGCTCATGCACCAACAAGGAGCTTTGCAATGCATCAATTGAAAGCTCATCGATATCATTTGCCTCCTCAATAGAGCATACAACATAAGCGAATTTTGGTGTCATGGATCGAAGAATTTTCTCAACCACTATAACTTCGGTCATATTATCTTCATGCATCCGCATCTTGTTTGCAATCACCATTGTCCTTGCGAAATAATCTGAAACAGTCTCTCCCTCTTTCATATGTAGTGTTTCAAACTCTTTACGAAGAGCCTGAAGCTGGGCACGTTTCACCTTGGTTGTGCCTTGAAATTTCTTTTTCATTGATTCCCATATTTGCTTTGAAGTGTCCTTAAGAAGTATCGTCTCCAAAATAGTCCGGTCGATTTCTTGAAATAGATAATTCTTTGCTTTTCTATCCTTCAATCTCTACTCTTCAAGGGTTTTTTTTTGAGTAGCTGTTAGCTCCCTTTCTGCAGCATCACTGTCAGGTTCTGTGATTCCATGTTCAATTAGATGCCAATACTCTTTTGATCGCAAAAAGTTCTCCATAAACATGCTCCAATGGTCATAATGGCCATCAAAATGTGGAATAGCAGGTTGCACGTAGCTATCCGATGCCATTTATGATTTAGAGTCTGCGGCTCTGATACCAGAATGAAGCAAATAATAAAGCAAATATGGATTACACAGAGGAGAGAAAACAAGATAACTAACTTTCTACTAGTACGAGCTGCTAAATAAAACAAACTGAACTCCACAAAAGAAGGAAAACACAACCCACTAACACATCTAAAACTGACACTAACTTGCTGAATAATAGGACAAACATGACTTATTATTCTAGTAGACTTATTCAAGAAGCAAACGCTTCTAACACATACAAGCCAAAATTCAATGCACATGGACTAAAGCAGAACTAATAACAACGGTTCAGGAAAAAGAGCATCACATAAGTTCAAGTATAAGTATAGTGAGCAACACACATATACACATATTCATATACATGTATACATGCAACCAGGAAGTGCCACAAACAAATGCAGCCAAGAAGTACATGAGTTCAGGACAGTGTACACTGCCAAGAAATAATAAACTAAAATTGTAAGGTGCAAGAATCAAAAGAACAAGAATTGAAATGAAATTGTAAGGTGCAAGAATCAAATGAACATGAATCAAAAGAACATTCACCCAAGAATCAAATGAGCCAGGGAGTACATGGAAAACAAGGCATTTGCCAGTTTGCATATAGTGCAAAGCAAAACACAAGTGTCCCAACTCCTGTTCCCAAATTCAACAAGTTCAAGTTTAACAACACATAGTGCAAAGAAAAAAACAAGTATATGTATGTCAGTCAACAAGTTCAAATTCAAATGCCTTTGATTTTGTGCTAGTGCAACATCACCATCTTCACAAAAACAACATATATGAAGTAAAACCATACAAGTACATATATACACATATATGTATGTATGTATACATATACTAGGGACATCAAGCAACACATTGATACACCAAAACATACATTCAATCAGTAATACCAAAGTGAGGAGTAGCAATGACAAGCATAGGCAGCAAACCACAAGTGTTCAACTCCAGTTCCAAATTCAAGTGCAAGTTCAAGTGTAAGTCCAGTAATGACAAGCCTAAACATAAAGCATTTATTAGCAAATATATACATACATATGTTTGTATATATATACATGAAATATCAAGCAACACATCCAGTATGGTTCAGGCATACATCCAAGTAGACTCACAGAATCAAACCCTTTAACCAAATGAAAATCTAAAATATCAAGTACACACAACCAATATAGAAACACTCAAGCATCCAAATCAGAATAGATAAATCCAGACTCAAAGTAATAAGGCCATCTGCAAGACCTAACTAGACTCAATTCAAATAAAGGCATGAACAAGGAACACCAGAGAATGCTTAAATTGGTTGAAGCAATATCAATACTCAAATCATCACTGGAAAATAGTGACAATCATTGAAAATATTCAGATAAAGGCATGAACAAGGAACACCAGAAAATAACAAGGAACACAAGTCCACTTTAAATATTCAAACTCGAAAAACAAATCAAACATATATGAAATATAGGGAATCATTGAAAATTGATTCCTATAAATCCAAACCCAAATCATCACTGGCAAATAGTCGAGTTTGAACACAAAATTCAAAAGGGAATAAAATTCGTACCAATTTGAAAGCAACAACCACTCGTCAGTGAAGCAGCCAAGAGAGTTCAAAGCTATATGATCGATCGACGACGCATTCATGCAACAATCAGTGAATCGTGTTAAGTTTCGGCATTCCCGCGTACCATATGCATTCGCTTCACCGTGTCTATCGGAGTCAACGGTCGAAGTCTCCCATGCCGGCGTCCCGATTGAACATCCCTCCATCGCCTCCATCGAGCATATAATCTGGTCTTGGCAACACATTGTAACAAAAGGAATCCTCAATATTACGTGCCACCAATCTCATATATATACCACGATTATTCTGAATATTCCGCGATGTGGGACTTTTTTTAGTCCGTTCAATTCACGCACCCACTTCATTTACAATGCGAGACACACCTAACAATCTCCACCTTGGCGAGCATTGCTTAAGTCACCTTGGAGTCATACCGAGTTTTATTCGCAGTGGAGTCAAGCTACTACCCTGAGTTCTCATAAGCAGGACGGAGCGACTGCTTTAGCCATATCTCCACCTTGACGAGCATCCCATGCTCAAGCCCTTTAGGAGCCATTCTTCGGTCACGCTGCATCATACCTGTCCCATCGAACCATGGAGCTCCGATACCATGTTAAGTTTCGGCATTCCCGCATACCGTACGCGTTTGCTTCACCGTGTCTATCGAAGTCAACGGTCGAAGTCTCTCATGCCGGCGTCCCGATTGAACATCCTTTCATCGCCTCCATCGAGCATATAATCTGGTCTTGGCAACACATTGTAACAAAAGGAATCCTCAATGTTACGTGCCACCAATCCCATATATATACCACGATTTTTCTGAATATTCCGCGATGTTGGACTTTTTTTAGCCCGTTCAATTCACGCACCCACTCCATTTACAATGCGAGCCACACCTAACAAATCGGTGGTTTCAAACAATGCGAAACCCTAATTTCTAAGGACAAAAGGAGCAGACGAAATCGGTATGGATAACGCGGCCATGAAATAGAAGAGATCAATAACCCTAATTTGGTTTTGAAAGTGAGAGATGACAATAAAATAGAACGGAAAGAAATAAAAGAGAGAACTAACGCAACCACGAAATAATTGCCACAATATAGAGAGGGAAACCAAAATACTGATTTGGAGGCAAAATGAAATTTTTGATAACTTAAACCAGACAACAGATAAAATATTGTTTGAATGGCATGAATGAAATCTCAATAAAACAATGATTTCATGGGTCATGTCACACAACGGATGATTTTTCCATGTATTGTGTGAAACAGTGGTGAATATTGGAAGAACAATGCTGTGTGATCGCTGTTGTCTGATTCACTTTTTGGCATAGAGATAGAACCAATTCAGCTTTACATGTGTCGAATCAATGAAATTTCAGCTACATTGAATTGACTTAGGAAAAGCTACACTAGGCCAATGCATTTAGTAGTACAGAATCAATTTAGTTAAAGTTCCGTCCAAATTTGCGATTTAATGATTATAATGATTTACCAATCTGACATTACTAAAAAGAACTATTGCATTTTAAATATTTAAATTAAAATAAGGTTTGAAATGTCTACATAGAGTGTGAGGATAATGATAGAAGATGAAAAGGAATAAGAGACCATGATTTAATATGTAAATGATTACGATGAGAGCTTTTTCCTATTTGAATTAATAAGAAAGACCTCTCATCCAAAGCCCCTTCAATAATTAAAAAAAAAAAGAACTTCAAATTATGAGCTTTGGACGAGATATGTCCACATTATTAATTTTATTTATTAGAAAAATATGCACATTCATTACCATTTATTAATTAAGTCTCTCCCCACTGTCTCTCTTCTTCTCCATCATGTTATTATTGCATCCCGTGTTAAAATTCACACATCGTTAAGTTTGAACTTTAAAATATACTTTTACAAATGTCACATCTGTAATACGCTAACACCGTTTTTCCTGAATTGTATGAACTTCCTAATGACATATAGTGTACATATAAAAATATCAAGTGAAAATCAATTTAGAAAATTTTGTTTGTTCGAAATAATGGCCCCTCCAAGGAGTTAGGGGCGAGATCAATTGGAGTATGTCTTTTGAAGCACATCGAAGAGTCATTCACAGTTAGAGACTTTGTCGATGTAGTTAAAAACTATGTAACGTTGATGCAATCTAAACTATTACAATGATCCAAGAAATACATGTTCGTTGTAATTTTAACTACGTACCACAGATGCTGTTAAAACTACATCTGAATGATGTAGTTCAAACAGCATTTATCAAATTCAGTAAGAACAATGCATGGTTGGCGCAGTCAAAACAGCATCAATATGACATGATTAAAACCGCTTCTATGGAATCATCTTTGCGAAATGTAGATAAAACTGCTTTATTTAATTTGCACTTCAAAATTTAACTCCCTTTGTTGAAGCTATCAAAACTATAGTTGCCTTTGTTGGAGGTAATTATAATCCATTAGCCAAACAAAGTGGTTACCCAAACTATTATTCAAAGAAACGGAGAAAAATATATTAAGTGGATTTGAGTTCATGAGACTTGAACCTTGATAGATGAATGAATCATTAAAGAAACCACTTAACCATGCTATTATTTTTATTACCTTGCACTTTTTTGAGTATTTAATTATAATATATGCCTTCTCCAATATTGGAACCAAATTGGAACCTTGAGTATTTGTATTATCTCCTCAACAAAATCCGCTCCCTCTCTGAAATGCCAACACCGTGTCGCTCTCGTTTCATTTGCAATCTCAAGTTGATTTCCATAAGTTTATATCCTTAGACGGCGAGCAAGGTTTGTGTTCAAACTTTCTTCTATTCTCTTCATCCAAAGGTGATGAATAAGCGTTACTGCTGCAGTGTATTTGAGGTCTTGTAATACGCCTTTGGAACCATAAACATCGGTGGTACGATAGATCTTGTGTTGCAAGCTCAAATTCCTAAGTGATGGAATTTCCATATTTGTCACCATTAGATCCCACAGACAAGTATTGTAACTGCATTTTTTAAATAAACAATCGTGATCCTCCTGATAATTCTTGCACAGTCTACGATTACCGTTGAACGATAGTCCCTAATTTATAAGATGGTCCATTGTAGGAAGTCATTGGGAACATGCTTTATAAGCTGTGAATGAGAATTTATATGCGGTTGTAATGTGCCACACCAATTTATGATAGTTGTTTATTGCTGAGTGATGCCTAATGCTATCCCAAACCTTCGAAAACACAAATTTTCTTTTATTCATAATCTACCAGTAATCTTGAAGATCGTCGTTCCCTACTTTAATCCAATGAATAACTGTAGGCACTCTCTTGTTTCGGGGAAGATTTCTGGATACAGTTTATTATTGTACAAAATTTCACTTACTGTATAATGAGCGCTGCTGCATAGTTGTACTTTATTCCATCCTATAATGCTAAGGACTTGTGGTTGATCCAAGGATCGAACCACGGTGAAGTCTGCTTAGCATTGACAATAACTTTGTTTAATAATTTGCATTCATTTTCTCTTTGCCGTAGAATATATTTCATTGTACAAGAAAAATTGTTATTAATTAGCATAACCCAAAATTTGTTTTTAGATAAATAGCTTGCATTCATCCATCTAGACCATAAATTGTCCTTTGTTATTAGATTCCACAACAGTTTAATTATAGCAGTGATATTTAGGTTTGAAAATTTTCGAAGACCCGTTCCCCTTTTGATTTAGGTTTGCACGGTGTATCCCAAGCTATTTTATTTAGTTTTCCCCACTATAGAAAATCAGCACACATTTTGTCCAATTTTTTCAACATGGTAGATGGAATATGGTAGATTAGCTGCCAATACACGATGATAGGTGTTACAATATTGTGTATAAGTTTTGCTTTTCCAACAATAGACAAGAGTTTACTATCCCATCCCACTAACTTACTGCTAATTTTTTGCAACAGGGAAATACGGTAAATTGCATGTAAATAATTCGAAGTTAAAGAAATGCCTAGGTACTTAACAGGTAATGCCGCTTCTTCATTATGTACAATTGTAGAGATTTCTATTTTAGTAGCAGCAGTTTTGCTAAAAAGAACTTTGGACTTAGCCTGATTAATTTTCAGTCCCACCGTATCTTCAAGTTTGTTAAATATACCATTCATGTAGTATGCATTCTCTACAGTTGCCGCTAGGAATATCATCACATCATCTGCACATAGGAGATGTGCTATAGTAGGCTGTATATTAGAAAATAGGGTAAGCTTGCCCTCATTAACACATCTTCCATAAGTAATGATAAGTATTCTATAGCTATGCAAAAAAAAGGAATAGGGGATCTCCTAGACGTAATCCTCTATTTGATTCAATAAAGCCTTGGGGTCGTCCTCTTATCATTACAGAAAAGGTGGGGGTGGATACACATTCGTATACCGCATCAATAAGCGAATTAGGAAAACCCATAGATCTCATCATATGACGTACAAACTCCTGATTCACCATATCGTATGCCGTTGTAAGTCAGACTTGATCTATGCAGTTAATGTTCCGCTATTACCCCGCTATCTCATAGCGGATTTCTACCGCTACGATTTTTCTATATAGCCCCAAATATAGCATTTCCGCTTGAAGCCCCACTGTTTCCGCTATATCCCGTTATTCTCGCTATATTCCGCTATTTTCGCTATATCTATTGAAAAATGATATTTATACATTATAAAAATTATGAAATTAATTTATTTAATTGAATTTTTAATATATTTTCAGAAATTAAAATACTCTAATATTCTACTAAATTCAATTATGTTATATAATAGTTTTACGTTTATTTACAGTATATTCGCACATGTTATTATTTAAAATTATTTATGTATTAATTATAATTCATATAAATGTTAATTTTTCATTTAATTACCGTTTATATATTTGTAAAAACATTAAGTACGAGTTTTATATGCTATTTTAGAGTCATTCGCTATATCCCGCTATATCCTCGTTGTATCTCCGCTATGACTTTTTGCACCTCAGCCGTATTGAATCTTCCAAGCGCTTTAAATGCACAGATCTTGCTGCACATTTTCCTTTTTCCTTTTTTTGCAAAATCCTGTACAAGTTCATGCGCCAACAATATATTGTCTCCAATAGATCTTGCAAGGATAAAAGAGGATTGATTCTATGCAATCAAAAAAGGCAGAATATCTTTTATCCTATTGCAAATAATTTTAGCAACGATTGTATAAATTACATTAGAAGGTTCATGAGTTGAGGCTTATCGTTTTTTAGGAATTAGTGTGATGAAATTATGGTTCGAGCCTCTCGCTGTTAACCCAAAAAATGGATCAACACCCTAAACTGAGTGTGAAAGCACCAGCCGTGTTCTTACAGAGCAATAATATAGAGAATAAATGTAAAAAAGCAAAAATAGTAAAAGGACAAGAAGATTTTTATAGTGCTTCGAATGTTAATGAAGCCTACATCCACTTTATAACTTTCTATTAACTGACTGCTGTTACAAGTTGAATCGGATTACAATATGATTGAATCTTCTAAGTTAGATCAAGTCACAAGTTCAAGAGTTCACTACAGAATCACAGTGAATCCCTATATGACTATTGTGTGGGAGAGAAGAGTGAAGAATAATCTCTGTAGAGTTTCAGCAGCCAGTTCAGAAGATCCAGTTTATGTTGCAGGGGGATTGTACTTATAGAGGTTGGAGAGCTATTGGGCTAGACCCGCTTGCTTGATGCTTGCAAATGGCCATACGAAGGTGCACTGAAAGTTTCACAACAAACCGAATCAATTTGATGGATCGTTAGTGATCCATAGCTTTTGGCTTGCTAGCGATTTGATTGCTTGAGATTCTTCCTACCATCCTCTCCTTTGAAGTTTATGGAAATTTGGCAAAATCGTATGGGTCGTTAGCGATCCATAGTGTCGCTGGTGATCCATAGCCTATGGATTGCTAGCGATCCATCAAATTGATTCAGTTCACTGTGAAACTTTCAGTGCACCTTCGTATGGTTATTTGCAAGCATCTGATAAGGGTGCCTAGCCCAATAGCTCTCCAACCTCTATAAATACAATCCCACCTGCAACATAAACTAGATCTTTTGGACTGGATGCTGAAACTCTGCAGAGATTATTCTTCACTCTTCTTCTCCCACACAATAGTCGTATAAGGGTTCACTATGATTCTTCAGTGAACTTTTGAACTTGTAACTTGATTTAACTTAGAAGATTCATCATATAATAATCCGATTCAACTTATGACAACAATCAGTTAATAGAAAGTTATAAAGTGGACGTAGGCTTCATTAACATCTGAACCACTATAAAAATCATCTTGTCTTTTTACTGTTTCTGCTCTTTTTACATTTATTCTCTATATTATTGCTCTGTAAGAACAGGGCCGGTGCTTTCACACTCAGTCCAGGGTGTTGATCCATTTTTTGGGTTAACATTTTGGTGCTTTCACTGAGAACCAAATTAGGCTTAGATCTAACTATCTACTTTGGATCAGATAGGTTCAGAAGTTAGATCCTTATTCTCTGTTCAAAAGAACCGCTGCTAAGAATCCATAGCTCCGGGAAGAAAAAGAACTGCTTCTGGAAGACCTATAGAGGTAGTAATAGCCGGAGAAGAGATGAATCATCAACAAATTGAATTAAATGGCGCCAATGCAGGAGATCAGGGGGCTAGGATCCTCTAATCAACGAAAAGTCATTACAAGAGATGAATTGAATTAAATGGTTGATGAAATCAATCAGAAAATGGAAAGCACCCTGAAAGCTCTTATGGATAATCTTAATGCCCTCTTGACCTTATAATCACTTCCTACTCCAAGAACTATGGCAAAACCCACGGCTGTCGTAAAACAAGAAATTTTTTCCGTTTCTAGTCTAAACAGAAGAAACGGGAAGCAGCCGCAAAGAGGTGTGATAGCTGGAACCGTGGGAACCAATATAGAAGGAAACACAAGTACTCCACCGACCGCAAGGCAACCAGCTATGAACTCGAACCAAGGAGTGAAGACCCCACAAGAGCATATAGCCATGGACCTCTCCGACTCAAAAGATGGAGAGCAATTTAACGATGGCAAGTTGGAAGGAAATGCCAATGCATTCGATAACGCCAAGAATGTACAAACTTCCTAAATCAGGCCAACTGTAAACCAATGGAATAGGGAGTGGCTCTCCCTAAGACAGGAGAGCCTAGATGTAATATCCTGCAATTTTGGACCATTCAAATCGACAATAAAACCACACATGTCGGACTTGAATAATTCAAAACAAAAGATTGTTAATGAAATTTGGGTCAAATAAAATCAATCACAGAATCACAGACACTGAATATCAGAATAACTTCGCAGCGGAATAAAATAAATATAGGAGTTCATGAAGCTCGTAGATACAAAGTCTCAAAACTAATACATAGTATCAAAGTCTGGAAACAAAATACACTTGGAAAGTAGATACATAAGTTCTATACTACAAAAGCAAAAGCTGGGTGGAATAACTGGAATATAATATCAAGTAGACTGCTAAATATCCGGTGGATCTCTAGCTCCAAATAAGGGTGAAACCAAAGCTGTGAAACTCAGGCTAACCCGAGCGTAAAGCAAAACACAAAACACTCGAGTCGGAACATACATACTTATAAAATGTAAATCAACTCAAGTGAACTGCAAAGGAAATGCGTTAGTAACTTAAAGGATGCTTTGGATCGCTCATCCTTTAAGGATCCGTTAAACTATATACAATGTAGTAACAGACACTATTATAATAATGTCTAAAGTAAAGTAAACTATTTAAAAATAGCGTTAAGGCGTTACCCATTTCCCCCTTAACACATTTTATAATGCCAATAGTCTATACAGCACCATAACTCCCGGTAAACTGGAGCCGCCAGAGGATACCCCATAAGTACGACATAAAACAAACTCGTAGAAGGCGCGCTAGGCTAGGTGACACGGCACAACTAGGCAATGCCAGGGTAGATATACTAATTACGCATCTGGACCGTTGTTAACGCATAGCCGCAACCACCACCCAACTCAATCCATACTCCCGAATCAAAGGTGCGCACCAAATTAATCACAAAGTAATAGAATGGCTAACGATGAAGTGCGTCCGATCGGAGGTGCTACCTCACTTGGCCCGAGAATCGCTACTGTTTTAGCCACCTTATGCCAACTCACGGGAGTCGGGTCCACGTATATATACCTTTAGGATCGTCGCCACCATCATACTTAATTCTGGAACCTGCACCGCGTACACAGTTGTTAAAGTGATTTTCGGTATCGACGAAGAGTATGTCCATATCCGATCCCGGACTCTTTAACAACCAATCGTTATTATAACCGTGGTTATATAAATTTCAAATGGTTTATATTTCAAATCAAACATATCCCTTTCAAAACCATATAAATTCCATATCATTATACTTTTAAAATAATATTCATTTTTCAAAAGTCAAAACACTTCCAAATTCATTTAATTATAACCCCTTGAAACATAATAGTTTAGGTATCACAACACTTTAAATATAACCCTTATAACCATAACATATAACCCTTTAGAAAATCGTAACATTCTGAAAATGACATTTTTAAGAAAACGCAGCAGAACAAAAGTGCTACTGTAAGGATTCGCAGCAGTGCAGAAGTGTTACGGTAGGAATTCGCAGCAGTGCAGAAGTGCTATTGAAAGAATTTGCAGCAGTGCAGAAATGTTACTGTAAGAATCCGCCGCAGTGTAGAATTGTTACAGTAAGGAAATCGCAGCAGCGTAGAAGTGCTACTATAGGAAATCGCAGCAGTTTGAATTGTTACCGTAAGAAATCGCAGCAGTTTGAATTGTTACCGTAAGAAATCGCAGCAGTTTTGAATCGTTACTGTAATACTTCCTACTACCATAGTTTATGCAATCAAATAGTATATATATTTACAGTTTTTATCATAGTCATTCTGTCATTCCTATTACATTACTCAAATTTAGATACTTGGTCATTAAAGAAACCACACTTTTAGTTAAATAACTTTGTTTCTAAAATATCCAATTTTAAGCCGAAATCTCTACGCTAAGAAAAATAATTTAACTTGCACTTTATTTTCTTTCAGTATAACCTTTTTATTCTTTTATTACCCAAGTTATACCATTTACCTTAGTTAAGACTTACATGTCAAATGTACGTTTTAACTTACAATTTCCCACAAAACATTTGTCATTCTTAATCAATATTACATGAATAAAAACTTACAATTTATAGGAGTAAAGTACAATTATTAAGTCAAATCGGCTTATAAAATTTCAATTAACCTTCATATTGTAAATTATATCCCAAAATTTACATTTCCAACTGTTTATTTCATATAGAATCTTAACCCATATAAACAATTTATAGAAATCATCACCTTAAATTTTTAGTTGAGATATATATATAAAAATCTAAAATACTTAATAATCTTTAGAAAAATCATTTTAAATCAACCATGGGGTCTGTATAAAATTCTCTACCCTAGGGTCAAGTAAATACAGACATATATCGTTTCAATCCGCAATTTATTAGTTTTCCGGGTTTTATATCATTTCAAACCCGCAATTCCAAGTCAAATAAAATTGCTCAGGCCTATCATTTTAGCCCATAACAAGTTTCCTTAATCTAAAAATCGTCCGGATATGTATCATTTCAACCCATAGTGAAGGAACTTGCAGTGTGAGAATATTAAATGACATAACAATATTCAACATATCATGGCATACGATCAAAACAGGTATAGTATGATGTGAAATAACATAATAAAATCATATGAATGACATAATATAAACATATGAAATAACATGAAATAAACATATCAAATAACATGAAATAAACATATGAAATAACATGAAATAAACATGGGTGGAATGTCAATTTGCATCTACATATCCTCACAATTCAATTGCCATCAATTCACCAAAATTATAAGTATGTTGTCAAGAGTGATTACTCGCCTTCCTTTGATTAAAAAAGTGATTCAAAGTGCAACACAACAATCGATAAATTACAGACAAGCTTGAGTGAGAGGAGAATCCAAATCCGGCGCTTTGAAAAATAAATACATTCCATATGTAAACAAATAGTTCGCATATAAAAAAAATAAAAAAATATTTGCAAAATACAATAGAAGAGGCTTGTCTAGGGGTGCATAAGCTTGGTCTAGAGGTGGTTTGGGTTAGGTTAGGCTCGGCCTAGGGCTTTTGGATTTGGTTTTGTGGTGCATAGGCTAGTGTTTTTGGTGGAGAAGGCTCGGGTTTGGGTAGGTTCGGCTAGGCTAGGGCTTTGGAGAGGTGGAGGCTCGGTTTAGGTAGGGTTTGTGGTGAGGTGGGTTCGGCTTTGGTAGGGTTTGTGAGGGGGTGATGGCCGAAAATAGAATAGGGAGATGGAGGCCGAAATTGGTGAAGAGAAGAAGGGGAAAGGAAGGAGGAGAAAGGGGTTTTGGTTGGAGTTTGGTGATGGGAAGGTGATGGAATAGGTGTGGCCGAAATTTCTAAGGAGAGGTGGATGAAAATTGTAGAGGAGAATAGGAAGAAGGTCTAGGGTTTGGAGGAGAAGGATGAAGAAGAAGAAGACTTACATTTTTCTATGGTGGCATAAATGAATGGATGTGGAGGCTAACTAAAACCCTAGGAGATGTTATATAGGCTATTCAACAGGTGGCTTCTCATCTACTATAGGGGTTCTCAGCCCATTAGTACAAGCCCAAATCAAAATATAAATAAGATAGAGGTTAAGAGAAAACAACTGCGTGTAATACGCTGAAAACAACAAATTTGGAGAAGTAAAAATCAGAATTTTACGAAACGAAAAGTAGAGAAAAAGTTAGAATTAAATCCAGCTTCATAAAAAAAAAAAATTAAATTTCAAATTCAAAATTTACAACAGGAAGTCAAATTTTGACCAAAGTTGACCAAAATTTAAATTTTTAGAAAAATCTTTATTTTGTTAAATTTGAAAAAACATTTTACATCAAATCCCAAATTATATATGAAAACTCCAAATTTATCAATTTTAAGATAATTAAATTCAAAGTTTCAATTAAAACTCCATTTAAAATAATTACAGAAATTACGGGTTGTTACACTCTCCCCCACTCAAAACTTTTCGTCCTTGAAAAGGAACGAGACCCAGAAAACAAGAAGGATAAAATGGTAATGAATAGTACCTGAAACAAACAATTCCGGATTCGAAGCACGAATTGTCTCTTCCGTTTCCCGAGTACAATCCCGATCATCAGTGCTCCATTGCACTTTGACTAGGTTGACAGATTTTCTTCGAAGCTACTTTGTACCTCTATCGATAATACGGAGTGGCTTCCTCTCGACAGTAAGATTTGGCTCAACATCCAAACTCTCGAGAGCAGAAGGATGGACAATCAAAGATGGATCATGAAGATATCGACGAAGATGCAAAACATGGAACACATTATGCACTCCAGAAAGTTTCAGAGGCAAATCCAAGCGTAGGCTAAGGAATCAATTCTCTCTACGATGCGAAAAGGTCCTATAAACCTAGAATTGAGCTTCCTCTTCGATCAAAACGAAACACATTTCTTAATGGAGAGACCTTAAGGAAAACCTCATCACCAACAGAAAACTTCAAACTCCTCCTACGCCTGTCAGCATACTTCTTTTGTGTAACGACCCGTAAATTTTCGATAATTAAAATAGCTAATTTAATAAGATTTCGTGATTAAATGTTAGAAAAAAATTTGTAATTCGTTTGGAATAATAATAACTGGAATGAATTGCAACAATAATTATCCAAGTAATGAAAAATAAATGCTACTTAGTGAATGCCATTGCAATCAATAGTTGGATAGGATAATGAATGTTGAATTCATTGGGTATAATAGAGTAATTGATTGATAAGTAAAATCTATTTAAAATCAAAATTATTGAATATTGAACAAGTAAATTGTTTAAATTAAATATTTAAAACTTACTGAATAATTGAATAACTGTAAAATGAAAATAGTGTTCTAAATTGTGAATTGGTTTTAAGGTTGAATCTTATAAGTTCAATTTCAATATTTCAAAAGATAATGAATTATTGGATAATCGAAATTGTTTAAATTCAATATTTGGAATTTATTGAATAATTTAATAACGAGAAAGAATAAATGTTTTAATAAAAATGGTTGTTCTATAATTTGAATTTGTTAAATTTTATAAGTTCGTTTTGAATATTTCCAAAGATAGTGATTTAAGAATAATCAAATTTGTTAAATTTAATATTACAAATGTTTGAATAATTAAATTCCGAATTTGATATGATTAATTTGATATTGAAATTTAATATATGAAAATAGAGTGAATAATTGAAATTTGATTTAATATGATTCAAATTGGTTTCCAAAGCGAATGTTAGTTATATCGGGATTATAATGGAGTTAATAAGATTTTAAAATTGGAATTTATTGGATAATTGAATAACGGGTTTAATATGATTAAAAATGATTTGTAAAATTTTATTTTATCATATTGGAGTTATAGTGATGTTATAGAACTTTTAAAACTGAATTTAAAATTTATTTGTGAAATTTGAATATTTTAATATTTAATTATCGACTGGAAAATAGCCAATTTTTGAATAGTCTCAGAACTGGACGAAACTAGTTCCATTGGATCTGTAATAATTTGTTATTATCGTATTTCAATTTTCGTAGCAATCGGAGTTGTCGTTTGACCGTGGCAGCTCGAAACGCATCGAAATTGTTTTAATATTAATTTGACGAGTTAAAATAGTCATTTTTCAAACAGTCTCGGATTTCGACGAAACCAGTTTCATCGGATCCGTAACGTGATATTATTGTAAGTTTTCAAATTTCGTGTCAATCGGATTTACAGTTTGTCCGGAGCAAGCAAAAACGCACAGAAATTAGTTTAAATCGATTTAATTTAAATTGATCGTTTATCGCTATAAGTCTCACATACGATCGAATTAGCTTTCGAAACCTATTCCATTGTGTCCGGAACGCGGGATAAACCCTAGAAACGCCGGTCACCATGCGTAAATCGGAGTTCGGAAAAGCCGGATAAATAGTGTTCGTCGTTTTCTATTTAAGCACTCCACTAAATTCACTTTTGCAAAATAAAAAAAAAACCTAGGGTTCAAGGTTACAGCCGCCGCTTGTTAAAATCAATGGACGGCATCTCATTCTTTTCTCCCTCAAATTTCTTCCAATCCACACCTTGATTCGAGAAACCTTCAACATGAAAGTTGTAGTCAACATCAAGAACTATAGATCCAAGGGCTGAGATGTTGGTTGGCGAAGTGGATAGCTCAGAATTTAGCCGCATTCATCAATGGTTCGAGCACGATTTTGTACGCATATGGTCGACCGAGCTCTGACATTTTCTGGCCGATGGTAGCTCTTGGCGTGGGCTACGATATGGAGGGTTCTGATCATCTCCAGGGGGCTCGTGATGGCAGCGGCAATTGACGAATTCGAACGGCTTTGGGTTTGTTTCGAACGCGTTTTACTGGAGGTGGAGGGAGAAGAAAGAAGTCGCGGCCAGGATCTAATGTCATGAAAGCAACGGCCATGATTTAGCAGAAGGTTTAAAATATTAAGATAAAATTGTAAATTAATATATAGTTAAATTCGTGTAACTTTAAAAATCAATAACTTGTTCATACGAGGTCGGAATTGCGCGAAACAAGTTGCGTTGTCTTCGTTTCGTCGAGCACTACGCTATAGAGCTGGATTGGAATCATTTGGAGTTAGAGAAAATTTTGAGTTAAATCGAACGTCGTTCGATTTGATTTAAAATCGTAAAAATCAAGGTGAGTGTTTTATAACGCTCACAACGTACTGAATATCTTTATGCTAGATAAATTTGACATTATGAAGTGTTATGATTTTTATTTGTCGTTGTTTGATAAATTTAATTGTCATATAGATTGTCATTTGAATTAACCATTGAAAAATTAAACTGACAGTTAAACTGAAATTAAAATTGAATTTCGATTAAATTACCTAACATTGATAACTATGAAACTGCCATGAATTGTATTGTCTATTGGATGATGTATTTTGATCGATGTTATTGGTTGATATTTAAATGTTTGGATGTTTATTGCTTATATATACTGTTATGCGTACATATGACACTATGATTTGATTTAAGTAATATATATTCATCCCTGACATTAATTGAAATAAATAATTACTTGGCCATAGGATAGAAAATTATATACGGACACCGAATTGGCTAAATTAATAATTTTTAAAATCGTCAATTTGAAATTTATTTAAATGTTTTGATTTAAAAGTTATAAATAGAAATCAATTTATAGAAATCGAATTTATCGAAAAATTGAGTTTGGAATGTTGAAATAAAATTTTGGTTAAAAGAAATTGTTGAATAAATTTAAGTAGAGACTTTGAGATTTAAAATTTGGATATGATTGAATTTCGGAAATTTATTTGTTTTAAAGATTGAACATTAAATTTGAGCTTTGAATATTACTAAGTAAAAGTGACATGAAGATGATATTTTGAAATGAGCTTGGAATTGAATCATATTGTAATTGGGTTTTAAATTTGAATATTGGAAGATAATTTTGTTAAGTATTATAAATTGATATTTTGAAAAATCAAGCTCCAGATCGATATAAATTGAAATTGAATAAATTAAAGGTGAATGTAAAATTGAATTAATTTGAAGTCAAAGTTGACATTGATTTGAATTGAAATCGAAATTGAATCGGTGGAATGGAAATTGAAATTGATTTGAATTGGGAAGTTATAATTGAAATGGACTGGTTTTGAAGTTTTTTATTTTGTTTTCCAAATTACTCTGTTATATAAACCATTTTTGAATACTTGAACTATTTTAGTCTATTTTAAATCTACTTAACCCAATTTAAATTATTTTAAACCAATTTATCTATTTTAAATCCATTTTACGATTTTAAGTATTTTAACTATTTTAATTATTTAAAACTACTTTTAAACTACCTAAAACTATTTTCTAAAAATTCAAGCTGGTCAATAAGGTGAAATGTTTATGTTTAAATCTCGAACGTAAATACGAATTGGGGTAAATGAAGTTGCAACCTAAATTGAAATTCGAAATGATTTGGAAATCGAAATGAGATATTGAGGCGAAAAATGTTTTTTTGAAACGGAACCTTACATTTTGAATAGATACGATGATATTTGAAATTGACTTGATTTTGAAGCGAATATGATATTTTGATATCAACTATGAATCGATTCGAAATGTAAAAGAGCCAACGGTGTAATAATACGTAGTTATTAAAGAGACCGGGAACGGATATGGACATACTCTCTGTCGATACCGAAAACCACTTTAATAACTATTATACGCGGAGTGTTGATCCAGAATGAAGTGGATGGTTTGGTGAACGCGTTGACTGAAGAAAGAGAACGATATTGGATGACCCCTGACATGACTAAAACACGAGCCGCGCCGGGCCATTGAGGTTCGCCATCTCTAGCAGACACACTTCTTCGATACCATATCTATTACATTTGTGATGCGATTTGGGTGCACCCCTTGATTTGAGAGTGTTGTTTCGCGGTGTTGGGTAGCTGCTAGCTATGCTCAACATCAGTCCGGATCACGCAACTACTAGTATCCTAGTTGGTATCGCCTCATGTACCTTGTCATACTGATTATCCTATTCGCGACCACTACGTTTTGTTTTGTGTTATACCTATGGGGTACCCTCCGATAACACCAGTTTACGGTGGGTCTTACGGTGCTGTATAGACTATGGCATTATAAAAATGTGTTAAGGAGGATTATGGTAACGCCTTAACGCTATTTTGATACTTTATATTACTGATAGGCATTATCTACTTAGCGTATATTACTACATAGTAGATAGTTTAACGGATCCTTAAGAGATGGAAAATCCCGTAACATCTCTTGAGTTATTGCACGCATGTTGACACTGGATATGAGATGTCAAACCCCGTAAACATCTCTGACGCCGTTACACTCATATTTATTTACGATTGATTTAACTTACATGAGGATATTTAGTCCTGACTCGAGTGTTTTGTCTTTTCATTACGCTCGGGTCAGACCTGAGCTTTTCAGCTTATTGAAGATCTATTCTGGAGGACGAAGACGAAGATTTGGTATACTATTACTATTATTATCTTTGCATCATGTTGTCTGCTGCATTATTTTATTGTTCTGTTGTATATGTATAACTCTGATAAATGTTGTATAAATAATTGTCAAAGTATAGTAAACAGCTTCATGAACTGTTTATTTGACTATTATATTTTATCGTTCCGCTGCGAGATTTTGTGTTGTTTCATCTCCTTTATTTCTCTTTCTTTTCTTTTCTTATTTACCCCAATAACCATCTGCCCTTTTGAATGGTTTGGAATCGACATGTGTATTTGATCGTCGGTTTAAACTGTCCAAAAAGGCGGGTCGTTACAGTTGGTATCAGAGCTTTGGTTTAGCGATAACCTTAGCTTTGTGGGGTCCGAATCTTTATAAATAGGGTAGTAATACCCTATGATGAGTCGCTGAGTGTATATATATGAGAGAGCGTATTTGTTAGTGATATAAAATGTTTTATATTGTGTCGGTTGATTTGTTGAGTGGCTTATGGATCCTGGTCAATACGAGTAATTAACGTCATTGATAGGGATCTCTAAACACTCGAACAGAACAATTCGATATAGTATTGTTTTGAAATTGGGTAAATGAAATAATTTTGCCCTAATTATATTTTGTATATAAAGAATTTATTTTCAAAATTATTGTGATCTATCTAGCTTATTTGGTTGTTGGAAGCGATAATATTGATTGTTATTATTAATTGGATATTGTTTTTTAATAAATAAGGTTTATTACAAAATAAACCATGATAAAACAACTTGTGGAATATTTCAAGAAAGTAAAATCCTATAAGAATAGTTTATAAAGGTGACATATGAATTAAAATAGATTTAAATTGGAAAATATTGAATTTAAGACCCGGAGATCTTGAAAATGGTTTTCAAAGTTTTGAAGAAATATATAGTAATATTAGTTGGAAATTGTTTATGGAAATATTTTGAAAGGATTTTAAAGGAAATAATGAATTCAGTATTCCTCTCTTATGTCGCTGGAAAATAATTTCGGTGATGACTGCGCAGCATCATCGACGTTCATTTTCGAGTCTCAAAGTGGGGGAGGCTTCTAAGAAGCTTTGTTTTTCTTCGAAATTATTTGGATAAATGGGTTTTGGTTTAAACTCCAAAGGTATGATTTGATATATTAAAGATATAAGTGTATATATTTATTTCAAACGATTTGAAAAGAACCGGGCATTTAAATTTCTAAGTCTGTTAATTAATATTTTTCAAATTATTTGAATGAAATGTGAATAACCAGAATTTATAAAATAAGAGGATTAAGATATCTAAGCTTATTGTTTGGGAAAACTTTAAAGTTGAAAGGTAAAGAGGATTTAAATAAATCAAATTTGTGTACATTCTAATCAAGAAAAATGAAATTCTATAAATTTGTATAATACCGAATTTGTATTCTTTATAACATATAGTATGACTTACCAAATTTTAAGAAGTTGAAATAATGTTTTGGATATGTAATGAGATATTGTACAAATAAACAGAACCTGAAAATAATTGAAGTATACAAGTAAGGAAAACTCAAAAAGGAATTAAAATGTATATAAATGAAAATTTGGTTGTGATAAAAAGGTTATATACTTAAATAATAACATGAAATGATGAATGGATAAATGGAACAAGTAAGTGAACTTAAGAAAGAAGACAAATGAATTGTATAATATATTTTGTAAATTGGTTATAGAAAATAAATATAAATTGCATAGAAAAAATTGAATTTGTAACTTTGAGATAACCGTAAACTAAAAAAAAGGTCATATATGAGAAGTTAGACTTTTATGGAATGACTATAAACTAAAGTGATGATTAATAAAATGCTCCATAAATAAATTTGTTATTAACTAAAATTATGAAATTGAAGTAAATATAAACAAAAGAATTTGGTATAGCTAAGAATCAATTGGGGAAAGAAATTGAGTTTAATTAAATTTTATAGAATGTTTAAAATGAACTTGAGTAAGCAAATTCTTTGATATGATGTTTAAGAAAAGATAATGTTAAAGAATATGCTATGTAAAGAAATGAATATACTAACTGAGTAGTGGATTGTGAATAATTAATTGTAAATAAAATGAAAGTCAATAAAACAATTTAATATAGATAAATTATATAGAAATCTATTGAAAGGTGATACATAAGTTGTACGTATATTAGTTTATTCGCATAACGATTTGATCCAAATTCGAGCACAAAATTTCGAGATGATTTATATCGATCCAAGTTAGGATTTTTCACTCGATTTTCGACGGCGAACCCTGGATATGGATTTTTAATTTGATTCTGGAATTCCCTATCATAGTATATGGCTATGCAAGGAGAGTAACAGTTTCCAATCAAGGAACTAAATCTGAGTCCGCACTAGAGAGTCGTGTGAACGATACTAGTTGGAAGTGAAATTGTGTGATCGAATAAGCGATTAGATTGATATTGCTCACGGATGATATATATACGGCTTACGGACTTAATTAAAGTTAATATTGGAAATTTATGATGCCAAATATAAAATGATTCTTTTAAAGTTATATAACAGGATATATATATAAAAGAGATAAGCCAAATTGAATGTAAAATTAATAATTTGGTTATGTTGGGTATGATTTGGTTGTTATATGATTGTTAATTGATTGTATATAATTCATTAAGTGTTAATGAAATTTGAAAGCTATAAGTCATTGAAATCAAATTGGAAGTTAAATGAATTTAAATAGAATTTAATTTGATTCAAATTGGAAGTGAACTAATGTAAATATAAATTGGTGAATATTAACTAATTGAATTGTGAATGAATGTTAGTAAAATCCAACGTTAATGAATCAACCGTGCTTAAAATTGAAAACCAAGTGAATAAATATTAATGAGAAGTGAATTTATATTGATTGATTTTGGATTTGTTGGATGATAGTTGGATGATAATTGATTGATGGTTGCATTTGTTGCTTTTGTTGCATTTGTTATGTTGGCATATGTAGTTGTTATGTTGCTATATGATGTATATTGATATTATTTTCATATATGCATGTTTCTCATGGTTTGTTGAGTGTTTAGTAGGTGCGGATTGCGCTTGTTTCGCATTTGGAGCTCGCTTTCGCGCTATATTAGCCGTATATGCTCGCTAAATAATATATAAGGTACATATCGCGGATTACATACCGTACTTTTACACTTTTCCCTACGGGATGCCTCATCACTTGATGAGATGTATATTTGTGATATATATACTGTCAATTTTTTTTCCGATCGAGCCGCGCAAAGGAGACTCTGCCGAAATTTTCCGTAAATCCGGGTGTTAGAAAAATTTTCAAGTTTTAATTTTTTTTAATATATAACTGGTTTTGATAACTAACTTTTAAAGTTAGAAAGCCGTTCGGAGTAACTTAGTGGAAGCGTAGTTATGACTTTATAAATGGAATTTCATTGTTTCATAAGTTGGTAACTTTGAATAAAATATAGCTAATGTTGAATTCTATACTTAGTTCCTTTTCCCTTCTTTTTTCCTTTTCGGGGACGAAAAGTTTTGAGTGGGGGAGAGTGTAACGACCCGTAAATTTTCGATAATTAAAATAGCTAATTTAATAAGATTTCGTGATTAAATGTTAGAAAAAAATTTGTAATTCGTTTGGAATAATAATAACTGGAATGAATTGCAATAATAATTATCCAAGTAATGAAAAATAAATGCTACTTAGTGAATGCCATTGCAATCAATAGTTGGATAGGGTAATGAATGTTGAATTCATTGGGTATAATAGAGTAATTGATTGATAAGTAAAATCTATTTAAAATCAAAATTATTGAATATTGAACAAGTAAATTGTTTAAATTAAATATTTAAAACTTATTGAATAATTGAATAACTGTAAAATGAAAATAGTGTTCTAAATTGTGAATTGGTTTTAAGGTTGAATCTTATAAGTTCAATTTCAATATTTCAAAAGATAATGAATTATTGGATAATCGAAATTGTTTAAATTCAATATTTGGAATTTATTGAATAATTTAATAATGGGAATTGAATAACTGTTTTAATAAAAATGGTTGTTCTATAATTTGAATTTGTTAAATTTTATAAGTTCGTTTTGAATATTTCCAAAGATAGTGATTTAAGAATAATCAAATTTGTTAAATTTAATATTACAAATGTTTGAATAATTAAATTCCGAATTTGATATGATTAATTTGATATTGAAATTTAATATATGAAAATAGAGTGAATAATTGAAATTTGGTTTAATATGATTCAAATTGGTTTCCAAAGTGAAGTAAGTTATATCGGGATTATAATGGAGTTAATAAGATTTTAAAATTGGAATTTATTGGATAATTGAATAACGGGTTTAATATGATTGAAAATGATTTGTAAAATTTTATTTTATCATATTGGAGTTATAGTGATGTTATAGAACTTTTAAAACTGAATTTAAAATTTATTTGTGAAATTTGAATATTTTAATATTTAATTATCGACTGGAAAATAGCCAATTTTTGAACAGTCTCAGAACAGGACGAAACTAGTTCCATTGGATCCGTAATAATTTGTTATTATCAGATTTCAATTTTCGTAGCAATCGGAGTTGTCGTTTGACCGTGGCAGCTCGAAACGCATCGAAATTGTTTTAATATTAATTTGACGAGTTAAAATAGTCATTTTTCAAACAGTCTCGGATTTTGACGAAACCAGTTTCATCGGATCCGTAACGTGATATTATTGTAAGGTTTCAAATTTCGTGTCAATCGGATTTACAGTTTGTCCGGAGCAAGCTAAAACGCACAGAAATTAGTTTAAATCGATTTAATTTAAATTGATCATTTATCGCTATAAGTCTCACATACGATCGAATTAGCTTTCGAAACCTATTCCATTGTGTCCGGAACGTGGGATAAACCCTAGAAACGCCGGTCACCACGCGTAAATCGGAGTTCGGAAAAGCCGGATAAATAGTGTTCGTCGTTTTCTATTTAAGCACTTCATTAATTTCACTTTTGCAAAATAAAAAAAAACCTAGGGTTCAAGGTTACAGCCGCCGCTTGTTAAAATCAATGGCCGGCATCTCATTCTTTTCTCCCTCAAATTTCTTCCAATCCACACCTTGATTCGAGAAACCTTCAACATGAAAGTTGTAGTCAACATCGAGAACTATAGATCCAAGGGCTGAGATGTTGGTTGGCGAAGTGGATAGTTCAGAATTTAGCCGCGTTCATCAATGGTTCGAGCACGATTTTGCACGCATATCGTCGACCGAGCTCTGACATTTTCTGGCCGATGGTAGCTCTTGGCGTGGGCTACGATGTGGAGGGTTCTGATCATCTCCAAGGGGCTCGTGATGGCAGCGGCAATTGACGAATTCGAACGGCTTTGGGTTTGTTTCGAACGTGTTTTACTGGAGGTGGAGGGAGAAGAAAGAAGTCGCGGCCAGGATCTGATGTCACGAAAGCAACGGCCATGATTTAGCAGAAGGTTTAAAATATTGAGATAAAATTGTAAAATTAATATATAGTTGAATTCGTGTAACTTTAAAAATCAATAACTTGTTCATACGAGGTCGGAATTGCGCGAAACAAGTTGCGTTGTCTTCATTTCGTCGAGCACTACGCTATGGAGCTGGATTGGAATCATTTGGAGCTAGAGAAAATTTTGAGTTAAATCGAACGTCGTTCGATTTGATTTAAAATCGTAAAAATCAAGGTGAGTGTTTTATAACGCTCACAACGTACTGAATATCTTTATGCTAGATAAATTTGACATTATGAAGTGTTATGATTTTTATTTGTCGTTGTTTGATAAATTTAATTTTCATATAGATTGTCATTTGAATTAACCATCGAAAAATTAAATTGGCAGTTAAACTGAAATTAAAATTGAATTTCGATTAAATTACCTGACATTGATAACTATGAAACTGCCATGAATTGTATTGTCTATTGGATGATGTATTTTGATGGATGTTATTGGTTGATATTTAAATGTTTGGATGTTTGTTGCTTATATATACTGTTATGCATACATATGACACTATGATTTGATTTAAGTAATATATATTCATCCCTGACATTTAATTGAAATAAATAATTACTTGGCCATAGGATAGAATATTATATACGGACACCGAATTGGCTAAATTAATAATTTTTAAAATCGTCAATTTGAAATTTATTTAAATGTTTTGATTTAAAAGTTATAAATAGAAATCAATTTATATATCGAAAAATTGAGTTTGGAATGTTGAATTAAAATTTTGGTTAAAAGAAATTGTTGAATAAATTTAAGTGGAGACTTTGAGATTTAAAATTTGGATATGATTGAATTTCGGAAATTTATTTGTTTTAAAGATTGAACATTAAATTTGAGCTTTGAATATTACTAAGTAAAAGTGACATAAAGATGATATTTTGAAATGAGCTTGGAATTGAATCATATTGTAATTGGGTTTTAAATTTGAATATTGGAAGATAATTTTGTTAAGTATTATACATTGATATTTTGAAAAATCAAGCTCCAAATCGATATAAATTGAAATTGAATAAATTAAAAGTGAATGTAAAATTGAATTAATTTGAAGTCAAAGTTGACATTGATTTGAATTGAAATCGAAGTTGAATCGGTGGAATGGAAATTGAAATTGATTTGAATTGGGAAGTTATAATTGAAATGGACTGGTTTTGAAGTTTTTTATTTTGTTTTCCAAATTACTCTGTTATATAAACCATTTTTGAATACTTGAACTATTTTAGTCTATTTTAAATCTACTTAACCCAATTTAAATTATTTTAAACTAATTTATCTATTTTAAATCCATTTTAAGATTTTAAGTATTTTAACTATTTGAATTATTTAAAACTACTTTTAAACTACTTAAAACTATTTTCTAAAAATTCAAGCTGGTCAATAAGGTGAAATGTTTATGTTTAAATCTCGAATGTAAATACGAATTGGGTTAAATGAAGTTGCAACCTAAATTGAAATTCGAAATGATTTGGAAATCGAAATGAGATATTGAGGCGAAAAATGTTTTTTTGAAACGGAACCTTACATTTTGAATAGATACGATGATATTTGAAATGGACTTGATTTTGAAGCGAATATGATATTTTGATATCAACTATGAATCGATTTGAAATGTAAAAGAGCCAACGGTGTAATAATACGTAGTTATTAAAGAGACCAGGATCAGATATGGACATACTCTCTGTCGATACCAAAAACCACTTTAATAACTATTATACGCGGAGTGTTGATCCAGAATGAAGTGGATGGTTTGGTGAACGCGTTAACTGAAGAAAGAGAATGATATTGGATGACCCCTGACATGACTAAAACAGGAGCCGCGTCGGGCCATTGAGGTTCGCCATCTCTAGCGGACACACTTCTTCGATACCATATCTATTACATTTGTGATGCGATTTGGGTGCACCCCTTGATTTGGGAGTGTTGTTTCGCGGTGTTGGGGTAGCTGCTGGCTATGCTCAACATCAGTCCGGATCACGCAACTACTAGTATCCTAGTTGGTATCGCCTCATGTACCTTGTCATACTGATTATCCTATTCGCGACCACTACGTTTTATTTTGTGTTATACCTATGGGGTACCCTCCGATAACACCAGTTTACGATGGAGCTTACGGTGCTGTATAGACTATGGCATTATAAAAATGTGTTAAGGGGGATTATGGTAATGCCTTAACGCTATTTTGATACTTTATATTACTGATAGACATTATCTACTTAGCGTATATTACTACATAGTAGATAGTTTAACGGATCCTTAAGAGATGGAAAATCCCGTAACATCTCTTGAGTTATTGCACGCACGTTGACACTGGATATGAGATATCAAACCCCGTAAACATATCTGACGCCGTTACACTCATATTTATTTACGATTGATTTAACTTACATAAGGATATTTAGTCCTGACTCGAGTGTTTTGTCTTTTCATTACGCTCGAGTCAGACCTGAGCTTTTCAGCTTATTGAAGATCTATTCTGGAGGACGAAGACGAAGATTTGGTATACTATTACTATTATTATCTTTGCATCATGTTGTCTGCTGCATTATTTTATTGTTCTGTTGTATATGTATAACTATGATAAATGTTGTATAAATAATTGTCAAAGTATAGTAAACAGCTTCATGAACTGTTTATTTGACTATTATATTTTATCGTTCCGCTGCGAGATTCTGTGTTGTTTCATCTCCTTTATTTCTCTTTCTTTTCTTTTCTTATTTACCCCAATAACCATCTGCTCTTTTGAATGGTTTGGAATCGACATGTGTATTTGATCGTCGGTTTAAACTGTCCAAAAAGGCGGGTCGTTATATTTTGTCTATCCTGAGTAATCCTCATCTTTCTTCTAATCTCCTCAACCTTCTCAGACGCTTCTAGAATCATATCCGGACCAAGAACCAACCGACTGCCGGATCCAATCCAGCAAGATAGAGATTTGGAAGGGCATCCATAAAGAGCAGCAAATGGAGCCATTTTGATACTAGCCTGAATTCAAAAGATGGAATAAGATAGATAAATGTTTAAGATAACCTTATATATATATATATTTGAGATTATACCTGATAACTATTGTTATAGTCGAACTCAAAGAGATGGAGATGATCTTTCCAAGATCCTTCATAATCAAGGATACAGGCACGAAGAAAATCTTCCAGAATCTGATTCACTCTTTCCGTTTGACCGTCGGTCTGCGGATGGTAAGCAGTGCTCAAATTCAGATGAGTACCTAAAGATTCTTGAAAATATTTCCAAAACTGACTGGTAAAGATGGGTTCTCTATCATAAAAAATACTGACCGGAACACCATGAAGATGAATACTCTCTCTCATACAAATCTCAGCTAAACTCGAAGCAGAACGGTTAGATCTAACCGGAATGAAATGAGCTGACTTAGTCAATCTATCCACAACTACCCAAATAATTACATTACCTCTCCTAGTCCTCGGTAATCCATCAATAAAATCCATAGAAACTTGTTCCCATTTCCAATTGGGAATCTCAAGGGGTTGTAATAGTCCAGCAGCTTTTTGATGATTAGCCTTAACCTGTTGACAAGTTGCACATCTACTAACAAAAAGGGAGATATCACGCTTCATACACTCAACCAATACAGCTTCTTCATATCATGGTACATCTTCGTCACACCTGGGTGAATAGAAAGTCTAGACCTATGATTTTCCTAAAGTGACTCTTGCCTCAATCCATCGACATTTAGGACACAAATCCGTTTATTAATCCTTAAAATCCCTTTATCATCAATCAGAGCTCCACTTCCATCTTGGCTACTACCACTAACTCTGCTACAAACATTCTCCTTAATAAGCTTAAGCATCTCATCCTCATCTTGCTTAGAAATAATATGATCCATAAGAGGAGAAGAAACAACAAGCTGACATAACATCGCCTTCTTCCTACTCAAAGCATCGGCTACAACATTAGCTTTTCCGGGATATAATTAATGTCGAGGTCATAAGAAGCTAGAAACTCAAGCCACCTAACTTGCCTCAGATTTAGGTCCTTCTGGGTGAAAATATATTTCAAAGACTTATGATCCGTAAAGAGCTCAAACTTAGTTCCCAATAGATGATGTCTCCAAAGCTTCAAAGCAAAAACTACGGCAGGCAATTCCAAATCATGGGCTGCATAATTAGCTTCATAAGTCTTCAACTGTCGACTCACATAAGCGATATCTTTTCCATCTAGCATCAGAACGACTCCCAAACCTTCACGACTGGCATCAGTGTATACCGTTAATCCCTCATTTCCATATGGAACGGTAAGAACTGGTGCGGAAGTAAGCTTGCGCTTCAACTCATTGAATGCAACTTCACATTTATCATTCCATCTAAACTTAGCATTCTTACGAGTTAGAGCGGTGAGAGGTGCAGCAATCCGAGCAAAATTCTCAATGAATCTCCGACAATAACCGGCAAGGCCCAGAAAGCTACGGATATCAGATGGAGTCTTAGGAGTTTCCCAATCATTGACCGCAGCGCTCTTAGCTGGATCAACAGAAACTCCACCACCAGAAACAATATGTCCAAGAAATCGAACTTCATCTTTCCAAAAATAGCATTTCGAGAATTTGGCTTTTAACTGATGACTTCTGAGAGTCTTTAGAACAAAATCCCTATAGATCTCGTGCTCCGCCTTATACATAGAGAAAACAAGAATATTGTCGACGAAGACTAGAACAAACTTATTAAGAATATCATGGAAAACCCTGTTCATAAGGTCAACAAAGAAAGCTGGGGCATTAGTCAAACCAAAAGGCATAACTAACCATTCAAAGAAACCATCCTCAGAACGGAAAGCGGTTTTGGGAATACTTTCCTCGGCAATTCTGAACTGGTGGGAACTGGTGATAAGATCAAGCTGAGAGAATATAGTAGCGCCATACAGCTGATCAAACATATCATTAATGCGAGGCATTGGATATCTGTTTTTCATAGTGAGCTTGTTCAGCTCCCTATAATCAACATACATCCTCAAAGAACCATCAGACTTAGTGACAAAAACTACTGCTGCTCCCCATTCGGAATGACTGGGTCTGATCAAACCTTTGGAGAATAAGTCTTCGATTTGCTTCCTCAACTCAACCTTCTCACGGGGTGCCATTCTTCTGGGAGGAAGAACTATAGGTCGAGCTTCAGGAATGAGATCAATACGGAATTCAATTTCCCGTTTAGGGGGTAAAGAAGTGACTTCACCAAATATGTCACTAGGAGAGGAATCAAGAGAACAGATAAAACTGCCTGCAAGATCTTGAGGCGTATGGCACTGAATCACCAAAGGGTTTCCAAAATCATCAACAAGAGAACCAGTCTGGGTCTTGCAAGAGATAACAACTTCATGCATCTTCAGCCAATCTCCTCCAAGCAATATATCAAAAGCATCGAAACCAAGAACATATAAATTTCCAAAAAAGCGACGTTTAGAATGGCAGAGTTTCACGTTGTTACAAATCCTACTAAGGTTTGCAGGACCACCATAGGATTAGTAACACACAAAGGTTTGGATGCAAACTTAGGTGAAAGGATATGCTCAAACTTATCACAAAGATCCACAGAAATGAAACTATGCGAAGCTCCAGTGTCAAATAAAACACGAACAGAAAGTTTGAACAAGGTAAAGGTGCTCTAAAGAGTACCTTGGGTATCACTTGGAGTAGGTGGAGTAGATGAACTAACCGCAAAGACACCCGATGGCTTTCCCTTCTTCTGAGTAGGACAATCCTGCTTGAAGTGGCCAGGTTGCAAGCAAATATGGCAAAGATCACGCCTAGTCATCTGAACTGGAGGAACAACAGCTCCGACTAAAGCCGGACAACTATTGGCATAGTGCCCCTTCTGGTCACACCTGAAGCAAGTGATGGAAGAAAGATCAATTGGCTGCTTCCGGGAAGAAGAAGATCCTAAACCTAGATTCTTAAGCCAATTCTACTTCTGAGACTGAAAATTAGACTTTCTCTTCTTAGATTTGCCAGAAGATGGTTGAGATGAAGGTGCACGAGTAACAGCTGATTCCTTAGAAGTGGGGTTCACATATTTAATGGCCATATCCATCAATCCAGTAAAAGGGCTGTGCACATGAGAAATCAGATGGTCATAAAACTCTAGGCGGGTTCTAGCTATAAACTTCTCATTCTTCTTAAGTAGGGTATCTCTCAAGCTAGGACCAAATTTTGAAAGTTCGTCAAACTTCCACTCATACTCAGCAAATGACATATCCCCTTGCTTAAGATCCATAAACTCCATGTATAGCTGAGACTTCCCAGCCTCTGGCACCCACTTCATTACAAAAGCCTCCCTAAACTGATCCCAAGAAATATCTGCCTCAATAGTGTTGGCTACAACAGAATCCCACCAATCCAGTGTTGCCTCCTTCAACTGCCACACTGCTAACTGGCGCTTCTGAGCGTCGGTGATCTTCAAACCAGCGAAAATCCTCTCCAAGCCACTCATCCACTGCTGAGCCTCAATGTTGGTCTCTGATCCTGAAAACTTAGTACCACCTAACTGAGTGAACTCCTTACATAGGGTGGTAAACCTATTAGGTGCAATGTAACAACCCGTAATTTCCGTAATTATTTTAAATGGAGTTTTAACTGAAACTTTGAATTTAATTATCTTAAAATTGATAAATTTGGAGTTTTAATGTATAATTTTGGGATTTGATGTAAAATGTTTTTCCAAATTTAACAAAATAAAGATTTTTCTAAAAATTTAAATTTTGGTCGACTTTGGTCAAAGTTTGACTTCCTGTTGTAAATTTTACATTTGAAATTTGAATTTTTTTATGAAGCTGGATTTAATTTTAACCTTTTCTCTGCTTTTCGCTTTGTAAAATTCAGATTTTTACTTCTCCAAATTTGTTGTTTTCAGCGTATTACACACAGTTGTTTTATCTTAACCTCTATCTTGTTTATATTTTGATTTGGGCTTGTACTAATGGGCTGAGAACCCCAGTAGTAGATGAGAAGCCACCTTTTGAAAAGCCTATATAACATCCCCTAGGGTTTTAGTTAGCCTCCATATCCATTCATTTGTGCCTCCATAGAAAAATGTAAGCCTTCTTCTGCATCCTTCTCCTCCAAACTCTAGACCTTCTTCCTCTTCTCCTCTACAATTTTCCTCCTCATCTCCTTAGAAATTTCGGCCATACCTATTCCATCACCTTCCCATCAACAAACTCCAACCAAAACGCCTTTCTTCTCCTTCCTTTCCCCATCTTCTCTTCACCAATTTTGGCCTCCATATCCCTCTTCTATTTTCGGCCATCACCCCCTCACAAACCCTACCAAAGCTAAACCCACCTCAGCACAAACCCTACCCAAACCGAGCCTCCACCTCTCCAAAGCCCTAGCCTAGCCGAACCTACCCAAACCCGAGCCTTCTCCACCAAAAACCCTAGCCTATGCGCCACAAAACCAAATCCAAAATCCCTAAGCCGAGCCTAACCTAACCCCAACCACCTCTAGACCAAGCCTATTCACCCCTAGACAAGCCTCTTCTAATATATCTTGCAAATATATTTTTCTATTTTTTTTAGATGTGAATTATTTGTTTAAGTATGGAATTTATTTATTTTCCAAAGCATCGGATTTGGATTCTCCTCTTACTCAAGCTTGCCTGTAATTTGTCGATTGTTGTGTTGTGCTTTGAATCACTTTTCTAATCAAAGGAAGGTGAGTAATCACTCTTGACAACATACTTATAATTTTGGTGAATTAATGACAATTGAATTGTGAGGATATGTAGATGCAAGTTTGACATTCCACCTATGTTTATTTCGTGATATTTCATATGCTTATATTATGTCATTCATATGATTTTATTATGTTATTTCATATCATATTATACCTGTTTTGATCACATGCCATGATAAGTTGAATATTGTTATGTCATATAATATTCTCATACTGCAAGTTCATTCATTATGGGTTGAAATGATACATACCCGGATGATTTTTAGATTAAGGAAAATTGTTATGGGCTGAAATGGTAGGCCTGAGAAATTTTATTTGACTTAGGATTGCGGGTTTGAAATGATATAAAACCCGAAAAACTAATAAATTGCGGATTGAAATGATATATGTCCGTATTTACTTGACCCTAGGGTAGAGAATTTTATACAGACTCCGTGGTTGATTTAAAATGATTTTTCCAAAGATTATTAAGTATTTTGGATTTTTATATATGAATCTCAACTAAAAATTTAAAGTGATGATTTCTATAAATTGTTTATATTGGTTATGATTCTATAAGAAATAAATAGTTGGAGATGTAAATTTTGGGATATAATTTATAGTACGAAGGTTAATTGAAATTTAATAAGCCGATTTGACTTAATAATGGTATTTTATTCTAACCTATAAATTGTAAGTTTTATTCATGTAATATTGATTAAGATGATAAATGTTTTGTGGGAAATTGTAAGTTAAAACGTACATTTGACATGTGAGTCTTAACTAAGGTAAATGGTATAACTTGGGTAATAAAAGAATAAAAGGTTATTTACCGAAAGAAAATAAAGTGCAAGTTAAATTATTTTTCTTAGCGTAAAGATTTCAGCTTAAAATTAGATATTTTAGAAACAAAATTATTTAACTAAAAGTGTGGTTTCTTTAATGACCAAGTATCTAAATTTGAGTAATATAATAGAAATGATAGAATGACTATGATAAAAACTGTAAATATATATACTATTTGATTGCATAAACTATGGTAGTAGGAAGTATTACAGTAACGATTCAAAACTGCTGCGATTTCTTACGGTAACAATTCAAAACTGCTGCGATTTCCTTACCGCAACAATTCTGCACTGCTACGGATTCTTATAGTAATAATTCTACACTGCTGCGAATTATTACAGTTGCACTTCTACACTACTGCGAATTCCTACCGTAACAGTTCTGCACTGCTACGAATCCTTACAGTAGCACTTCTGTTCTGCTGTGTTTTCTTAAAAGTGTCATTTTCAGAATGTTACGATTTTCTAAAGGGTTATAGGTTATGGTTATAAGGGTTATATTTAAAGTGTTGCGATGCCTAAACTGTTATGTTTTAAGGGTTATAATTAAATGAATTTGGAAGTGTTTCGACTTTTGAAAAATGTATATTATTCTAAAAGTACAATGATATGGAATTTATATGGTTTTGAAAGGGATATGTTTGATTTGAAATATAAACCATTTGAAATTTATATAACCACGGGTTATAATAACGATTGGTTGTTAAAGAGACCGGAATCGGATATGAACATACCCTCTGTCGATACCGAAAACCACTTAAACAACTGTGCACGGGGTGCAGATTCTAGAATGAAGTAGGATGGTGGCGACGATCCTAAAGGTATATGTACGTGGATCCGACTCCCGTGAGTTGGCATAAGGTGGCTAAAACATGAGCGATTTTCGGGCCAAGTGAGGTAGCACCTCCGATCGGACACACTTCATCGTTAGTCATTCTGTTACTTTGTGATTGATTTGGTGCGCACCTTTGATTCGGGAGTGTGGATCGAGTTGAGCGGTAATTGCGGCTATGCGTTATCAACAGTCCGGGTGCGTAATTGGTATATCTACCCTGACATTGCCTAGTTGTGCCATGTCACCTACCCTAGCGCGCCTTCTACGAGTTTGTTTTATGTCGTACCTATGGGGTATCCTCTGGCGGCTCCAGTTTACGGGGAGTTACGGTACTGTATAGACTATTGGCATTATAAAATTTGTTAAGGGGAAATGGGTAACGCCTTAACGCTATTTTTAAATGGTTTACTTTACTTTAGACATTATTATAATAGTGTATGTTACTACATAGTAGATAGTTTAACGGATCCTTAAAGGATGGGCGATCCCAAGCATCCTTTAAGTTACTGATGCATTTCCTTTGCCGTTCACTTGAGTTGATTTACATTTTATATGTATGTATGTCCTGACTCGAGTGTTTTGTGTTTTTCTTTACGCTCGGGTCAGCCTAAGTTTCACAACTTTGGTTTCACCCTCTTTTAGAGTTAGAGATCCGCCGGAGATTTAGCAGTCTACTTGATATTTTATTCCAGTTATTCCACTCAGCTTTTGCTTTTGTAGTAGAGAACTTATGTATCTAAAATTCCAAGTGTATTTTGTTTCCAGACTTTGGTACTATGCATATTTTTGAGACTTTGCATCTAGGAGCTTCATGAACTCCTATATTTATTTTATTCCGATGCGAAGTTATTCTGATATTCCGTGTCTGTGATTCTGTGATTGATTGTATTTGCCCCAAATTTTATTAACAATATGTTGTTTTGAATTATTCAAGTCCGACATGCATGGTTTTATTGTCGATTTGAATGGTCCAAAATGGCAGGATGTTACAGTTGGTATCAAAGCTTTGGTTTTAGGCAAACCTTAGCCTACGGGGCAAAAACTCATTTGATATAAGGTAGAAATACCCTAGAATGAGAAAAAACAATCTTCGAATTATTCTTTGCGAGAGAACGTATTTTTATGTATAAAATGATTTTAAAGGATTATTTTAGATATAAAATTTTTCTTGTTTTAAAATTCTTTTTCTTAGGTTTTTCCTTCCTTTCGTATCCACCTTGCTTTGTAAAATTCTTTGATTAGGATTTCCAGTCTAGTTGGGTTTTTCTTCTATCTTTTCCTTTATCTTTGTCCTAAAATTCATTCTTGAATTTCCAGGATGAATCGTAGGAATGCCAGAGGTCAGGGTCGTGGTGTTTCCCCAGTTCACTCACTAAGACCGTTTGCAAAGCCTAACACTCGGTGTAGTGACTGACAGCCGACCCACAGACCATCGGACATTTGAGACATATATCGTGGATATGGTCAAGTGACTAATGATGAGAATAAGAATAGAAGAGATGATGAGTAGGGATCCGCTCCAAGTCGGACTCTCTTTACTGATAAGATCTTGAATGAGCAGTTTCGAGAAAAGTTCACTATGCCAACTATTCCATCCTATGATGGAACAAAAGACCCAAAACCCCATCTATTCAAGTACATTTGTACATGGACGGAGCGAATGCTTCGGACGCTGTACGATGTAGATGTTTCCTAAGTTTTCTGGAAGGAATTGCTTCCATATAGTTCACTAGGATTCCTCCAAGATCCATCTCCACTTTCGATCAGGTAGCAACAAGATTCCTTAATTAGTTCAAACATCACAAAGCACAGCCTAAAGATGTGATGTCCTTGTCTGGCCTATTCTAGAGATGAAATGAATCTCTAAAGTCTTTCATAAACTAGTTCAATACTACAGTGATAGAGGTAAGCAATTCGAACGAGGGTATGGTTTTGTGGCTTTGATCTGCGCCATCCACCCTGAAACTGAGTTTGGAAAATGGATCAAAATGAAATAATCTACAACTAGGAAGGACTTCAATCGTAAGGTGAGTCAATACTTGAAATTGGAAGAGGTGCAGGAGTTAGAAAGGAAGTCTACTAACTTGCAACGATGAATGTTAGGCAGAGTGACATGGCGATGAACCAGAACATAAATGCCTTTGGGACCGCTGAAGGAAGTGTGGGAAAAGACGGAAATCAAAAAAGGAAAAATCAGAATTCTAATAAACGAAATGGTAACAATAAGCAAATTAAAGGCTTCGGTCCTGAAGATTACACCCCGCTCAATGATACTGCAGAAAACATCTATCTTGCAACACAGGGGACAGAAGAGTACAAGAAACCCCCTAGGAAGGAAGCAACTGAACAACAAAAACACTCGAGAAAGTTCTGTGGCTTTCACGATACGCATGGTCATGACATAAACAAGTATCATCACCTAAAGAACTTGATTGAAGAGCTGATCCGGAAAAACAAGCTTTAGCAATACGTGAAAAAATCGCGAAATCTTGACCAACTCGTGGCTTCCTAAGCTCTTACGTATCAAAGAAACCAAGTTGGAACCAACAAAGAGGGATTTAAACGAACTGACCAGAGGCTCATCATCGGAACGATGTCTGGAGGACCTTATCCCGCATAGAGGAGTTGGGAGAAATGGAGTGGTATGCGAGCTCATTAAAGCACGCTCCAAAGGATAGCACTGGCCTCTTAGCTAAATAAGACACTGGGAAATGGTTCTCCACTTGGAACATCATAGACTGGGTCCATGACACCGGCAGACGGAAAGATCGGCTTCCCTAAAAGCTTGGCCCTAATCGAAAGTTCATGCCTCGCGATCGAAGATGGAGCTCTAGCCAAGCAGCATAAACTTTGAATGATGATATAGTATTCCAAAATCGGGATACCGAAGGGATTGAAGCTCCAGCTTTCGATCCCATGGTAGTGACAGTAGGGATCAGACCCGTCATAGTCCGATTAGTATTGGTTGACAGCGGCAGTTCTATGAATATTCTTTTCAGACAGACCTTTGACCAAATGAAGATCAGTATGAAAGATGTATCTGCATCCCAAACGAAAATCCAAGGATTCATTGGCGAACCCAAACAACCCGTCGAGATAATTGACTTGCCTGTAGAACTTGGGGAAGGTGACCAAAGAGTCACCTTCACCCAAACTTCCACAATTGTAGATGGAACTTCCGCATACAATGCCTTCTTGGGATGGCCAGCGCTGGTGCATTTTAGAATCGCTTTAGCCCAGTGGTGCCTAACCATGAAATTCCCAATGGCAATCGAAACTGGGGTGGTCAAAGAAGATCAATGCACCGCTAGAGAATGTTACGTCGTAGAACTGCATGAATCCAAAAGAAAAGGAAAAGGGAAGGATGTAGGGAGAACTCTCCACATTCGTGAACCTACCAAATAGAAACTACAGAGCCGCCCTAGCTTGGGGACCATAACTGATTCGACAAGGCTTTAGGCCCTAGAAAGAAGAGTTCAGGGAAGGATTGGGCAGCACTAGTAGAATTAATGGTGTCTGTTCCTGTCGATATAGATGACCCAATGTGGGTCCTGAAAATTGGATCACACCTTGGAAACAAGATGCAATTAGAACTCATCAAATTCCTTCGTGCCAACTTAGATGTGTTCGCTTGGACATATTCCAATATGTGTAGGGTATCACCAGAAATTGCATGCCACGCGCTCAACATTGATCCTAGGTTTATGCCGGTAAAGTAGAAAAGGCACAGCCTGGGCCCCGAGCAGTCCAAGGCATTAAGAGAAGAAGTAAACAAGCTGAAGGCCAATGGTTTTATCCATGATGCGACCTACCTCGAATGGGTATCTAACCCAGTTTTGGTCAATAAGTCCAATGGGAAATGGCGGACTTGCATCGACTACTCAGACTTAAACAAAGCCTGCTCGAAGGATAGTTTTCCGCCGCCCAGAATTGAACAGCTTGTGGATGAGACGACTGGGCATGAACTGCTATCATTTATGGATGCGTACTCGAGATATAATCAGATCCTAATGCACGAGCCTGACCAGGAAAGCACCAGCTTCATCACCGACTTAGGATTATACTGCTACAGAATAATGCCATTCGGTTTAAAGAACGCAGGGGCAACCTATCAAAGATTAGTAAATGCCACGTTCAAACATTAGATCAAAAAAATCATGGAGCTCTATGTGGATGACATGTTGGTGAAATCACGAGTAACACTCAATCACTAGATAATCTCACCGAAATGTTTAAAATACTCTGAAAATATGGAATGAAACTCAATCCACTCAAATGTCACTCCGGGTTAGCCTTTGGAAAGATCTTGGGATTCATAGTGAGCGCCAGAGGCATTGGTGCAAACCTAGAGCAAATAACTACCCTACAGGAAGTCCAAGCCCCGAAGAACAAGAAGGAATTACAAAGCTTGAATGGGAAAGTCACAGCGGTTAGTCGATTCATCTTGAAAGCCACCAACAAATGTATATCGGTCTTTGATCCATTGAATAAAGGAAAGAAGAACTTCAAATGGAATGAGGCTTGTCAAAATGCATTTGAAGAATTGCTGCAACATAAGGAAACCCCGCCAATCCTATCAAAGCCAGTAGACTGAGAGGACTTGTTCATCTACTTAGCAGTCTCACCTCATGCATTGAGTGCCGCTCTTGTACGTGAATAAGCTAGAATTTAGTGACCCGTATACTACATTAGCAAGTGGTTCGTCGGAGCCGAGAAAAATTATCCAAAATTGGAAAAGCTAGCATATTGCATCTTTATCACGTCTAGGAAGTTACGACCGTATTTTTAGGTGCACCTGATCAAAGTATTGACCGATCAACCTTTGAAGAAAGTATTGCACCGACCCAAGACTTCTGGGTAGCTCCTCAAATGGAATATCAAGTTGAGCCAATATGAAATCACTTACCATCCGAGAAGGGCAATCAACGGGCAAGCGTTTTTCGATTTCATCGTCGAATTTACCATGCAGGATGATGAAGAAGAAGACCCAATGGAAGCGGAAACACGATGGAAACTCTTCGTCGATGGCGCGTCTAATAATCTCTGCTTAGGAGCAGGGGTAGTGCTTGAAACCCCCGAAGGACGAGCCATTTGCTATGCCCTATGCTAGGAATTCCCTACGACAAACAATGAAGCGGAATACAAAACATTGATAGCGGGACTAAAAGTCATGAAGGAACTCAAGATAAAGTCCGTTCACATCCACAGCGACTCTCAACTAGTCGTGCCAGGTGAAAGGTGAATACCAGGCTCGAGGGGAGAACCTTTCCCCATATTTGTCTAAAGTACAAGAGTAGCCGAACGACATCGAACATTACACCATAAATCACATCCCGAGGGATCAAAACATGAAGGATGACTGCTCAGATAAATTGGCCAGCTCCGAAGAAGTTTAAGCATTGGGACTAGTCTCGGTTGAGACCTTGACCACTCTAAGCATAGGAGAAATGGATATCAGTTGGATTTTTGAAACTACCGCTGAACCAGAAACGTGGATGATGCCAATCAAAGACTATTTACTTACAGGAACTCTTCCCGTAGATAGGAACCAGCGGAAAAGCTTCTCCAAAAGGCACCGTAATTTATAATAAAGGATGGGATACTCTACCAAAGGGGGTTCTCTACCCCCTGCTCAGATGTATGACCGACGACGATGCTTGGTGGATCTTGAAGGAAGCTCACGAGGGCGACTGGGGAGACCATAATGGGGGGAAAACTCTTGCGAAAAAAATCCTCTGGTACAGATACTTCTATCCAGCGGCCAATCACGATGTAGCATATTATGCCAGACGGTGTGAACGATGCTAAAGATTCAATAAGATTAAAATAACTCCCTCAATAGGGCTAATGCAGATGGTCAGCCCATGGCCGTTCGTAATATGGGGAATTGGCTTGATTGACGTATTACCAATAGCTTAAGGAGGGGCTAAATATACTATAGTTGTCATTGACTATTTCACAAAGTGGGCCGAAGCGGAACCGCTGACCACCATCACCATAAAGAAAGTCATTAATTTTGTTACTAAAAACATTATTTTCAGGTTTGGTGTGCCATAAAAAATCATCACTGATAATGGGACCCAATTCAAAAGCGATGAGTTCAAAGTCTTTTACAAACGCTTCCGTATCGAGAAAAGCTTTTCCGTAATCGCTCATCCGCAAGAAAACGGTTATGTGGAAGCAATAAATAAGATCATCAAGTCCACCATCAAAAAGCAGCTAACTAAAGCTAAATGAAATTGGGTTGATGAACTTCCACTCGCACTATGGGCTTACAGAACAACACATAAAGCAGCAACCGGGCTACCCCGTTTGCCTTGGTGTATGGTTCAGAAGCAATGATCCCCATAAAACTAGAAGTACCCTCCCATCGAAGGCAGTATTTCAATCAAAGGCAAAACGAGCAGCTCCTACTCGATTCGCTTGATATTATTGACGAGAAGAGGGAAGAAGCCGAATTGAGGACCGATGCTCACCAAAAAAGGGTCGCGTGGTACTTCAATTCCAGAATTCACAACCAAACCTTCGAAGTGGGAGACCTCATCCTCAAACGAGTCTATCCCGTATTGGGAGCCTTCGGATCAAACTGGGAAGGGTCGTATGTGATCAGTCAAAAGTTAGGGGACAGAACTTTCAAACCGACAACCGTTGACGAAATCCAAATCCCCCCAGCATGGAACAACGAATCGCTGCGTCCTTACTTTATTTGAAATTATCTTATGTACTTCCTATCTTTTAGCAAATAAGCCATCTCGGAATGCCAAGGGCATTGTAAATAGGTAGAATTTGGCAACGTTTCTTAATAAAATTGCTTTTGCTTTTTGAACCAATAAAATACATTAATAAGAGTAACCTGTTGAGTTAACGAGGTCAAATCAGCTCAAAACCATTCAATTGTTACTTGAGATAGTGGAATCACGCTCAAGTACACCCCACCTACCCGTCGGGTCGACGGAAGAAAATCGACTCAAACTGTTGGATCGACGGAACCCGATCCTTGCCTTCTAAGAACCATGTTGCTTCGGCGACACCGTGAAGGCCTAAAATAAAAGTCGTGCATCCCATAAGCCGGGCATTACTTTTTGAACTATGGAATCATGCTCTCAAAGCATAAACTCCTCACATTGCTTGAAGATTGGTGACGTCGAGAAGTTCCGAAACTGTTCTGGATCGACGGGTCATATTGGTCCCAAAAGCCACCCATCCCATAAGCCATGGACACTCTCAAAAGCTGCAGATACCCTTAAGTACTGGTATTGTCCCAGAAATCTTGGGAAACTCGTCTATTGTAGGAATAACAAGAATCCACCCGCTTCCACTATTGGGAGCAACAGGTATTAATCCAATAATGTCAAACTGACTACGAGTCAGCAAAAATTTCCAATGGTTGACCGATAATAAATCTGGAATCAAGCCGTACAAATCATAAGTTCTAGAAGATAGGAACCACAAAATAAATCCAATTACATACATTCAAAAATCACTTGGATCAGTCGGTTATTTATCAAGTGTTAGAAGTAAACAACCCCGTAAACTGTGAGGCAAACATCAACACTCAAATAATAATACTAAAAAATGAAAACACTTCACAGTTCTGTTACTCTAAACAAAGAATTTTGGCGGTAATCACAGGACTAGATTAAATAAAATAGCAGTAAATAAAATTGACATAAGTGCAAGAAACACAGATAGGTAAAGTTACAATTAAAATGTAAACATTGTATTACTTATAACGTTTTTTGTACAAAGTAAAAGTGTGGGGATTGTACCCACATAATATCAGCCAACAAAAAGGAAAAAAATACAGATGCTACAAGAAAAGCAGTAAGTGCATACATTGCACTTGAACAAAACAAAATAAAATATCCTAGAAACTAGCTCCACTGCCATCCGGACCTCTGAACGCTTCTTTCCACCGCTCCCCTTTCCACCTTTAGTCGAGAGTTTCTTCGTGCTCTTAGAATCCCTGCCAAGAGTAGTGTCGCTGCTCGAAATATCTACTATCTCCTTGGCACTAGCATCTCCCCTCTACACTTTAGCTTTCTCGAAAGACTTCCCCTTGACTTTGCGTTATCGAGATTTGCGGGAGCTCCTGGAGGATTTAATCTCCTCAACCTTTTCCTTCTTAACAACAACCAATTGTTGTTGGGATCTATGTAGTTGGACCGTCCGATCTTCTTGCTCTTGAGCTTTGATTGCCGTGAAGTCACCCTTTAAAGATAACGAAGGGTCATCTAGACTATGCATTGTAGCAATCTTCTCAGATTTATTCCCGCTGCGAGCCAGATACAGACGACGCAATCAGAGCAGCTATGGACACAAGCACTAAGGCGGTTGAAATAGTAGCGAGTCTAGGTGTCGAAGAAATCATTGGGTCAGCAGGTAAAGAAGATGGACCTATAAGATCAAAAATGAAAGCGTTAAGCTCATCTTGTTCCTACGGCGTAAGCTGAAAATTCTCAAACTCGGGGGAAACAAGAAGGTTATGTGCGTCATAGAAATGGCCAAGAATGTCAATCTTAAATTCCCTGCCTTCTCCTTCTTTTGATAGTTGCACGATTTTCGAAGAAGTTCCAGGGCCATCCGAAGTTACTCACATGGCTGCCAAAGGAACAGACGACAGAGCAGCACCAGTAGTATTCACAAACTGATCACGAGGCTAGGTTGATGATTCTCCAGGCCCAAAAATGAATGGCTCCAGTGACGTTTTGGCCGTTGCAGTCATAGAAACATCGACAGCTTCCTGTTCCTTCTCAATCCGCAGGATCTCTTAGCCCTCTATCCGTTCTTTCTTTGATTCCTCATTAAGGTAGGCATCCTCCAACTCTCGATCAGTGTAGACGTCCTTGTTCCTTCAGAAACTGGCCAGAATTTCCTTCCAAACCATAATGAGATTGTGCGGGGAACTTGAGGCCCAAATATATGAGACTCCCTTGATGAAATAGGGATTTGACATAGAAATTTAAGATGGTTTCATCCATCTTCTCCATCTTCTTTTCGAAAGTGTCCTAAAGCTCTAAATAACCTGCTGCAACAGCGGCCTTCTCAATTTCAACACGAGTTTTGTCGCCGCTAAGCTACGCAACTCTTTCCTGGAGCGAAGCAATCGCCTGGGCTTGATCGAAGAAGGTCTTGTCATGGGACTTTACGATCTCCTCATATTCCGCAGTTGTTTTGCTATGCCCTTCAACAATCTTGTCGTGGTCAGCAATAGTCTTCTTCTGGGCTTCAATAGTCATGTCACGAGCTTGGAGCTCCTCTTTTAACTTAACTTCGTCCGAATGAGCCTTCTTAATTTCATTTCGAAATACAACCTCATTTTTTTTCATGGGCCTCTTTCAGTTCCTTAATTAAGCTGGCGCTGTTCTTGCTCTCCTAAAGTACCGCATCCCTTTCTTACACTAGTCGCTCAATTCTGGCATCACGTTCCGCTAATGTACACTTGAATTCGTCTTTCTCCGATTCAAAAAAGAGGATCTCCTGATAATTATTGCGGTTCGTGTTGGCCAGTTGCTTGCACAACTTTTCCCATCCCTCAGCTTGCTTTAAATCATTTTGAATCTCCTGAAGGTGGCGCATATAGGAATCTTTGCAGAATGGGTGAAGGTCACGGCTAAACTTAATTCCCTTTAAAACCATCCGAGGAATTCACCTTCAAGTCTAGAAGGACTGGACGGAAGAATGTAAGCTGACCTATGGTGAGGATGCGAGGAACCAGAAGCAGGCACCACGTGAGTCAATAGGGCTTGAGATGAAAACGGAGCCCAAATGGAAGAAACCAAAATCTCAAGACCGACAGAAGTTAGGACCAGGGCAGAAACCTGATGCTCAGAAGGATGAGAGCCACGATCAACCTTTGGCTTCTTGGATGGTTTCTCTCGATCATCAGGGGGTTTTCTCTTCTCGTAACCGCTTTTATACATCTGACCCCATTCTTCGTCATCATGGCGACGAGCTTCGGCCTTCGAGTCTTTTCGCTATCTCTATTCCTCTTCGGTCTCACAGGACTGATGGCAGCTTGTAGACTGTTTTGACCAACCTTGCAAAGCAGTGAAGTGCTCGAGATCGTCATAAAGTCCACGTCCTCTCATGGTAATGCATGTGTAAGTGAATGTGACCCTAGTGAAATGCATATGTTCCTTAGGGATCCTTAAAGGACGTCACAAACTAGTTCGGGAGGTCATCGTGGTAGAAATTGAATCAACTTTAGATGCAATAGGACCAGAACGAGGAGATGCAGCCTTGAATTCGAAATCTCCCCCCATGAGTTCATTAATATCCACATAAACATTGCTCAAATCCCCAAATTCTACGTTGGCATCTTTAATTGGGGAATCCTGATGTTGCTTGGCTAGGGAAGGAACATCTTTATTGTGGATCTCTCGAGGAGGCGAGTGCGTGGGAATGTGACTCATGCCCGGAGTCTTGTCACACTATTCAGAATCTCTATCACCAGAATCTGCATTGAAATCATCATCATGGAGGAGGAATCATGAATACTGCTCTCAACTTCAGCCATCTCTTTTTCTCTCGCCACTGCAACCTTGCCCTCTCGTTGCTTGAACTCTTCTTTCCCTTCCTCTGGGATTCGAGGCATTCTGGACGGACAGCCGGCTTCAGTCATGACATCCCTTCCCTCATGAGTTTCTTCAGTTGACTCGCTAGACAAGCCTTCCTTTTCTTAGGGAACACCCTCTTCAGAGCCATGTGATGAATAAGTAGAGCGTGTCCATATTCTGGAGTGAGAAGGAGACGGGACTTCAACTGCTACGACAGATCTCCCAGGATGCAATAGTCCACACCGAAGCGAATTTTCGTCCGTTAGAAAAAAATTAACCGATCTTTCCCCGGCATTTATAGCCTTCAAGGTATGAAAATTTTTGTCTAGTGATAGGTCTTTATTCAGCTTCAGAATAACTGCAGGAAGTATTTGACTTGTCAAAAACCCCATAGAGACATGTCGAAACTCAATAGGTAAGGAAGGGAACTTACCCCCTCGTTGTTCAAAGGCGCTTAAACCCTTCGAGACATATAACGAAGAATTACAGAGTCTTGAATTGAGACAAATTTCTTTGAAGCTACAACATGATCTTGCGATTCCTTTAGGCCTCGATGATGACTAGGGATGGACACTCGTCTCTCCTCTTAAACAAGAGAAAATATATCAACTCATCAAAACTCGGAGCATGGTTAAATGTCCTCATAAATAGAACGTGTAGGCAAGTCAAGATTGCATATCCATTAAGATGAATTTGGAATGGGGAAATTTCCAAGTTCGAAAGAGTTTCTATCAAGAAGTCATTGAAGGAGGGGCACTGCTCCTTTTAAGCACATATACCGATGGCAAGCAGTGTATCCCGAAGGTGGCGTATGAGCAAATTCATTCTTCTACAGAAAGCACAAATCATCCTCTGGAATGCTGCGCTGCAAGCAAATGTTATGCAAAACCTTAACGGAGATTACATACGAAGCTCTCTCCGGTGGATTAAAAAGAACTGCTAAATTCGGTGGAGTTCGATCCACAACCGGACCAACTGGGACTAGTTGACCTTATTCAGCCCGTGAAGCAGAAGAGGAAAGGGCGACAGACGATGATTCAGTTTTTAAAAGTGCTGGACTTCCTCCGTTGGACTTACGGCGAGAAGACGAATACTTCATTCTATATAACAGAACTTGCGTCCAACGTGGTCAGGTAATTCTATCTTTAACTAAAAATTCTCCTACAACACTTGAATTCTGTAGGAATATTAATTTACACCGATAAGTCAGATTTCAAGTATATACCGGGGCGAGTGCAGTGTGTTATCTATCGGGGGCAAGCTCTTTGTCTTGAACACAACGAATGCTTTATCCCATGTAGATAGTTCGCTACATTAAAGAATGAAAACGGCTTTTCGTATCGTTTTTTCAAATTATTTCTTCTACACTTATCCGTCATCGATCAACGATCGATAACGAATCTGTTGCCAAAAGCGACGTGGAAAGCTCTTCCCAATTTAGAGACCAACTCAAACTCTCTGAAAGGCAATAACAACGTAAGCTACATGCGAGATGGTATCCTAAGCCGTATCTTTCTCTGGAAGGATTAAAGCCAATTTGTGATACGTCGTGTTGTATCAACAATGTAACTTACTACAAGTCAATTTTAGATTTATGGACGAAGACAGCAAAAAACGTCAAGCATCGAGGAAAGGCCCAAGTGTCATTCCGTGAAGAACTCAAGACTCGATTTACTATCTTCTTCCATAAATCACAATTAACTCGGATTTTCCCCGACAGTCATCACCAATACAACCCCATCGTCAAATTGCTAGACGAACGCCAGAATCAGAATCACCCACCTCATATAAAGAATCAAAAGGTAATGATGATTAGCGATCTAGTAATCTAAATGGGTGGATCGGCAGCGATCCAAAAGAAACGAGGTTTCAGGAGCAAGGATTGAAGTCAAAGCGACAACGAGCTTCAGCATGATCAATGGCGAGAGGCTCTGGTGGTAGATGGTCCACGACGGTGATAGAGTGGATGGACTTAAGGTTTGGTCGAGATTTGGATCAAATCGCAAGGATTTAGCTTAGGTCGCAAGAAGAAGATAAGAATAAAGGATGGATCGGCTCGAGAAGTTTATATAGAAAATTCCACGAGAATTCCATTAGCTATGGATCGCTAGTGATCCATCAAATTTCATTTGATTAATTCCAAATTTAGCCAATATGATTCACGTGCTGTTTAAAGGCATCCTAAAAGTTATAGGGCCAAACTTGGTTTATTATAACAAGAAACAACAATTCACATCAAAACTTAACGAACGGTTGAACAGTCAAAGCCAAAATCGCGTAATGACCATAACACGATCACTTGAACCTCATCAAGCAGGAACCCAAAAGTAGTTACTTCTAGAGCACGCCTTATTTCCAATGAAGGCATACTCTGGCTATAGAAAATTCCACGAAAACTCCATTGGCCATGGATCGCTAGTGATCCATCAAATTGCATTCGATTAATTCCAAATTTAGCCAATATGATTCACGTGCTGTTTAAAGGCATCCTAAAAGTTATGGGGCCAAACTTGGTTTGTTATAACAAGAAACGACAATTCATGTCAAAACTTAACGAACAGTTGAACAGTCAAAGCCAAAATCGTGTAATGACCATAACACGATCAGTTGAACCTCACGAAGTAGGAACCCAAAAGTAGTTACTTCTAGAGCACGCTTTATTTCCAATGAAGGCATACTCTGGGGGGACAAATGATATCCGAGTTTTTTTACCCAACTGAATTCAAAGGAAGTCAGAACAGCTCAAAAGCCGATCGAAAGGACTAGAAGAACCAACCAAGAAAGATCAGAGGAAAAGAAAGCGAAAACACACTAAGGTGATGGATCGCTAGTGATCCATAATGTTCGCTAGAAGTCTACTAATCCTCTTACATCATGGTCCAATAGGTATTCAAAGGAGAATGGCTAAGTTTGATGGAATTTTGAGCTAATTAAATCAAGAAGCAAACATTCGTCTAATTCAATCACCAGCCTAATGCAACTGGTGTGTGAGTCATCATCAAAACAAGCCAATAAGCAATGAAATTACATGGGGCACGAGATAACAAGTGCGATCCAAAAGACAAAGTTCAAAGATCCACTAAGTACATGGACCGCTAGCGATCCATGCACTATGGATCGCTAGCGATCCATACAATTTTGTCAGATTGCCATAAACTTCAAAGGAGAGGATGGTGGGAAGCATCTCAAGCAATCGGATTGCCAACAAGCTAAAAGCTATGGATCGCTAGCGATACATTAGATTGATTCAGTTCGCTGTGAAACTTTCAGTGCACCTTCGTATGGTCATTTGCAAGCATCTAGCAAGGGGGCCTAGCCCAATAACTCTCCAACCCCTATAAATACAGTCATACCTACAACATAAACTGGATCTTATGGACTGACTGCTGGAACTCTACAAAGATTATCCTTCACTCTTCACCTTCCACACAATAGTCATATAGTGGTTCACTGTGATTCTCCAGTGAACTCTTGAACTTGTGACTTGATCTAACTTAGATGATTCAATCATATTGTAATTTGATTCAACTTGTAACGGTGGACAGTTAATAAAAAGTTATAAAGTGGACGTACACTTCATTAACAGTCGAAACATTATAAAAATCTTCTTGTCTTTTTTACTATTTCTCCTCTTTTTATATTTATTCTCTATATTATTGCTCTGTAAGAACATGGCTAGTGCTTTCACACTCAGTATAGGGTGTTGATCTATTTTTTGAGTTAACTATAAAATTCCTTTCTGAAATTTTTTTGATATTACTTCCATCAAATGTGTTTGTAACAAGTTCCCGTGAAGTTTGAAAAACTTGGAGGAAAAATCATCTGGTCTCGGGCTTTTGGAATCATCAATGGACATTAAAGTAGCCTTAACTTCATCTAGAGCAATCAGAGAAGATAAGTTACCACTATCATTAATGATCAGTCTTGCATTTATAGTTAAAAGGCTGCAATGATGATCACCATTAAAGAGGGGGCAATAATAGAGAGTTGTTTCCTCTTTGATTTTATTACAATCATATATCAAATTTCCATGCGTGTCCATTGAAGCTTGAATTTTATTTGTGTATCTCCGCATAGACATTCTTGCGTAAAAGAATTTATAATTTTCATCACTTTGCTGTCGCCATAATATTTTACTTTGTTGTAATGCATTGATTGTATCCATGCAAATGATGCCAACTATTCACGTATCTAAATGTCGTACCCTCTTCTGGTGGTTTTAGCTTATTAAAACTTATGAGAATAGATGTATGGTCGCTGACGAATGAAGGGATAGCGATGGTGGAAAATTGTGGAAAACCATACTTCACAAGCACTTCGTCTATGTTTATTGCTATGCCCTTTCATCGTTATGTATATTTGCAGCCCTGCATATTAGATTCAACCAGTCCATATGTTAGGAGATAGTTTTTAAAGCTAGTTAAATAGGTAAAAGCGGTAGGCAAACCTTTTTTTTTACATATTTGGAATATTTTATATTTTGTATTCAATTTACTTGATCGGTTTGGTTCAAAACTTGAAATTACTGAAATAGAAAAAATAAAAAATAAAAATAAAAAAGAACCCCAGTTGTGTATACTAAAATGAAACCGAACACTATCAATTAACTAACAAAACCGACAAGTAAGCTTATTTGTTTGATTTATTTGGTTTTAATCGGTAAGTGTTCACCCCTAGCCCAACTTAAATCATTGCCATTTTGCAAAATGTGAAAGATGTTTGATGAGAATAGAGTAGAAATTGTTTGAAATATATTCAAACAAGCCGATGTATAAAAAGAATTAGACAAGGTTAACGTCCAAGAATGGGCTTTCTATCACATTGTTCTTTTGGGCATCTCACGTATAGATGGATAGATAGAAAGTTCATGTTATATGTGACATACATTACTTTCACACTAGAAAATGGCTTAATACCGACAGCCAGGACCGACGGCTTCCGACGGCTAATTTTCGACGGTTGTCGACGGGCCGTCGGAAGCCGTCGGAAATATGCGATTATAGCTTCAGCCGAGAGCTCTTCTTTCTCCTCCTCTTATACGAAAATTATATCAAAAAACCCTCAAATTCAACCTCCAAGCTTCCAATCTCTAATTTCTAGCTTCCGGATCCTCCAAGGCTCCCTAATCAAACTCCATTACTCTTAATCTCGGGTATAATCTTTTATTTTTGTGAAAAATTCAGTTTTTACCCTAATTCTAGATTTGCATAAATTGATAAATTAGGGCGAATTAGTGATTGCAATTGTTTCCAATAGTGTAATAACTGTTTATAGCATCACATGATATACCTATTTCATCTTTTATCGTGAAATTGTGAAAAACATGTATAATTTGTGGTTGTTCATGTATATGTAAATTGTTGTATATGCCTTGATTCGACGATTGTATACGTTATTTGGAATAAGATAAAATGATTGAATGAACTAAGAGTATTATATTGTGCACGTATTTACTTATGAAACAAAAAAAATGCATTACTCTAAATTACAATTGTGTGTATTGAAAAATGACAAAAATGTTAAACCAGCCTTAAGTTGATGTAATACGTCGAATAAATGTGTGAAATTAATATATATTTTTGTAAATGTGAACAGTGAGTAAAACTGTATTTTTTCGTAAAATGCGCACATGTAATTGACAAATGTCCCTTAGAGAGTTTTTGGCCCCGTCTGACGAGTGTTGTACATGATCGTTGTATAAATAGTCGTTTTTTTTCGAAAAACAACCATTTATATTCATTTGATACAATGTTTGTCGGATTTGTCCCTGTATTGGACAAGTTATGAACACAGTAAGCATTTATATTTTGTATACTACTTCGTCTCAAACGGTTCATAAAATTTCGGCCTAACTTTTCTTTTTTGTTTCCTACGTACACGCATTTGTGTACAATGCAGGGAACAAAAAGGAAATGCTGCCGAAATTTTGTTGAATCGTTTGAGACGAAGTAATATACGAAATGTAAATGCTTACTGTGTTTGTAATGGGAAGTAGGATGTCTGACCAATGAAAAAAAGTTATATATATTTTTAAATCGTTACATTAAAAAATAAAATGTGCCCTATTTGAAAATATTTTTAAATTTGTGAAGTTGTTCTTTAAATTCAAAATATTATACGACCATGAAAATAATCTTTTTCGAATTTGTATTTTTCAAAATAAATATTAAATTTTGAACTTCTCATTTTGTCAAATAGGAAAAATGATTGATTATTTTGTTGATCGGAGGAGATGGATGTACCAAAGAAAAGGACCGAGGGGCTTAATAAAAGAAGATTTTTATAATGGTATAAACGTGTTTGTTGAATTCGCTTTAAGTAATAACGGAAACGATCCAGAAATTCGTTGTCCATGTAGTACGTGTAGACATTTGAAGTATTTGTTACCAGATATTGTGAAAGTTCATTTGTGCCAACACGGTTTCGCACCCGAATATTATATTTGGGATCAGCATGGAAAAGTTGTAGCAAATACTTCTGTAGAGTCTGAAAGTATCGTTAACGAAATAGTTTCAATGACCCGTATAGAAAATATGATCGAAGATGCAGCACGATCAATGTTCATATGGTTGAAGTTGACGACGATGATGTAAATGTTGAAGAACCAAATATTGAAGCTAAAAAAATTTATGATTTACTAGATGCAGCTAAAAAACCTATTTGGGATGGTTGTAAAAGCGGCACTCAACTGTCAGTAATCGCAGAATACATTGCGATGAAGTCAAAATACAACATCACTGAAGCTGGGTTTACGGCTGTTGTACAAGCTGCAAAAAGACATATGCCGCCCGATAATCTAATGTGTGAAAATCACTACGAAGTTAAAAAAATTATGTCGGCTTTTGGTTTACCGTATCAGAAAATAGATACATGTTTAAAAGGATGCATGTTGTTTTGGAAAGAAGATGCAAACCTTAGAAATTGTAAAGTTTGTAACCAGGAGAGATACAAACCAAGAAAAAAGAAGGGGAAGGAAGTTCCGTACAAGCGTATGCACTACTTACCCATAACTCCAAGACTTCAAAGATTATATGCATCTTCTGTAACTGCGTCTAATATGAGATGGCATAGCGTGAGAATGGAGGAAGAGGGTACGTTGACACATCCGGCCGATGGAGAAGCATGGAAGCATTTCGATAAAACGTATCCAAATTTTGCAGCGGAGAGTCGAAATGTTAGATTAGGATTATGTACGGACGGTTTTTCTCCATTTTCTCAATTTGGTTCTAAATATTCATCATAGCCCATTATCGTCACATCGTATAATTTACCTCCATGGATGTGTATGAAAACGCAATATATGTTTCTTACTGTTGCCATTCCTGGCCCCGACGATCCGACACAAGGAATCGATGTATATTTACAACCGTTGATTGAAGAGTTAAAAATACTGTGGAACGAAGGAGTAGAAACATACGATGTGTCCAAGAAGAAAAATTTTCGTATGTTTGCTTCTTTGTTGTGGACTATAAGTGATTTTCCTGCCTATGCAATGCTTTCGGGATGGAGTACTACCGGTCGTCTAGCATGTCCATATTGCATGGATGAAACACAAGCCTTTTCTTTACCTCATGGTAAGAAAATTTCGTGGTTTGACTGTCATCGATATTTTCTCCATGTAAATCATCTCTTCAGAGGAGACAAGAAAAATTTTGTAGCTAATAGAGTGGAAACCAGACAACCACCGACGATATACTCAAGCGAAGACATATATGAACTTGTTAAGGACTATCCACATATATATGAAACTGGCGAGCAAACAGAAATTGAAGGCAAATCAGTTGTTCATAACTGGTGCAAACAAACTATTTTTTAGAAGTTGTCGTATTGGAAACATCTTCTCCTTCGCCATAACATAGATGTGATGCACAATGAGAAAAATGTATTTGATAATGTTTTTAACACAATTTTGAATGTGAAAGGGAAGACGAAGGATGATTTGAAATCAAGACGTGATATAGAAGAATTATGCAAACTTCCCGAGCTTCATATGAAACCAAATGACAGTAAAACACCCAAAGCATGTTACGAATTAGATAATAATCAAGTTAAAGCTGTGTTAAAATGGGTGGAAGGGTTAAGATTTCCTGATGGGGTATCATCAAATCTTCGTAGATGTGTTGACTTTAAAAATGGTAGATTGAGCGGAATGAAAAGTCACGACTGTCGCATAATGATATAAAATTTATTTCCCGTAATGTTCAAAGAACTACTGCCGTTAAAAGTTTGGAAGGTAGTATCGGAGCTTAGTATGTTTTACAAAGAGCTTTGTTCGACTACTTTAAAAGTGCAACGTTTAAGTAAACTTGAAGTGGACATTCCTATATTGCTTTGCAAATTAGAGAAAATATTTCCGTCAGGTTTTTTTAATGTGATGGAACATTTACCTGTTCATCTCCCATCTGAAGCATGACTTCGAGGTCCTGTCCAATATGGATGGATGTATCCATTTGAGAGGTATGTAATATGTTATAACGTAATTTAATTGCATTTGAAAGATGAAGTTAATATAAATTAATTTTTCATAGATATTTGAATCATCTGAAGAAAAAAGTGAGGCAAAAAGCACGAGTTGAAGGTTCGATAGGTAAATCTTACATCGAAGAAAAAGCTTCGTTCTTTCTCTCTCATTATTTCAGTGACCATGTGAATATTTCATTTCAAAGTGTTCCTCGTAATGACAAAGGCGACGAACAAGAGTCCTCTCAAGCAATGTTATCCATTTTTAGACAACATGGTCGATCTTCTGGAAAATGTGCAGAAATATGGCTAGACGATAGAGATCTTCATGTAGCACATACTTATATTCTTCTAAATTGTGCCGAGGTTGCACCGTTTGTTAGGTAATCTGAAATAATAATTTGTGTTTTATTCTTTTCTATAATGCATGCGCGTGTATAACCTAATGTAATAATTTGTTTATATAAACAGTGTTTATGAACGTGAACATCCGAATGGAGATCTCAGTAAAGAATTTTCCGGTTGGTTTTCAAATTACGTTTATGAGCCGAGAAATTGTGTTGTTGACGAAAGGTTGAAACATCTTGCGATGGGACCAAAAAGAGTGGTCAAGACATATCCAATATATTTCGTCAATGGATATAAATTTAACACCAAAGAATACAGTGCAGAAAAATTAACAAATAATACTGGTGTATTTGTTAAAGGTAGTGACGATCCAGAAAATCATTTAAATGATTTTTATGGCGTTCTGACACAAATTTTGCAACTGACATATTTCTAACGACCCGCGGAGGAGTTGTTTCTATTTAGATGCAATTGGTTTAGCAATGTTCCAAGTTCTGGAATTAATGTGCATAAGGATTATAATCTTATCGAAATAAAACATACATCGCACTATCACAAGTATGATCCTTTTGTACTAGCCAAACAAGCATTGCAAGTTTATTACGCTCCTTATCCGTCTCTAAAAAGAGATAAAGCAGATTGGTCTGTAGTTTTTAAAATAAAGGCCAGATTCACATTCGATGGGAAGAATATTCCGAATGAACAAGCTTATCAGGCAGATCTTGAGCAAAATAACGAAATAATAATTACAGACGATCATACAGATTTTGGTCATTTGATCGATGAATCAAATGTTTTGGTAGAAGCGTTTGACAGTGCAGAGGAAAATATCGTCGAAAACAAGACCGGATCTAAATCATAAGACGATGATGACTGATATAAATCTGAATCTGTTTTTTTGCAATTGATGTAACTATGTTGAATTCTTGATGTATTATGAAATTGATGTAACTATGGAACCAAATCTGTTTACTATTGTTTGCATGTTTTATGTTATTTCCATTTATCATTTATTTAGCAATTTTTATTAGAAATGCAATGAACTCTGCTTATCGTTGGAAGAGTACACCCATTATGAATCAGGTATAACACACTTCCATTTCTATTTCTATTTCAGTCATTAATTAAGCAATTTATACCGTTGATGTCATTTTCATATGAAATATATTTCATTATCATGTTTTTATTCTCTTATATAATGATGTGCATATGTCACAGGTTTATCATTATGTCATATAGAGGTAGGAGCTCTTCCCGATCGTCAGGAGGCGATGGCAGTGGCCCATCGCAAGAGCCACAGCGTGCAGTTGTATCGTTAGTCCCTAGAGCAGTTGGGTAAGAATTAAATTTTATTCAGTATCTTATTTTTTCTATGATATACGTACGTAGTTATCTATATCGTACTTAAAAACAGGGGGTTCGACATACTTCCCTCTAAGGTTGTGCTGAACGTCTCTAGAGCTTCTTATCGCAGTAGGATGAGTGCTTACTGGCCGAAGTGGGATAACATCCCTCCTCACATCATAGAGTGCATATGGCAGGATGTCCTAGTATGTATATTTTTCTGTTTTCCATTTTTAATTCGTTTTTGTCGTTTTTCTACTGTTTATCGTTTAAAGTGTAATCTTTTTTTTAACACAGGCTGAGATAGACATCCAGACAGACGATATGATGCTGGCACGAGCATACTGGATGAAGAAGATGCGCAAGAACTACATGGACACAATATCTGAGATTAAGAAATTTGGTAAGAAACCACTGTGGATGGGAGAGAGCGTGTGGCAAGCTTGGTTGACATACTGGGAGACGGACGAGGCGAAGGCAAGTATACTATTTTTTTTTTAAATTATTAATTTGACATGATTGAAAAATAATGTATCAAATTTTGAATGTACCGGCAGACTCGGATAAAAACTCTGCAAATAGAAATAAGAATCCCGTCACTCATCGCGGAGGATCGAAGTCGTTTCAGCAGTATCGGCAGGAGTTGGTAAATTTACTGAATAATAAATGTAAATAGTTTATGCTATATGATTTTAAATGTATAATAATTGTATGTAACAATCAACTTCAAGAAGCCGAGGCACATGGTCATGCCATCCATATGGACGTGTTCACCCGTACGCATGCTGTCGAGCATGTTAATCCAGACGAGACTGTTTCGTACACATGGCAGGACGATAAATCCAACAAAAGCCACGTAAGCATATTTCATTTTATTCAGTATTAGTGGTTGTTTTAATTGTTAAACTATGATGAAATAAGATATGATATTATTAATTTGTTAATGCATGAGAAGTTTATGGAGCAGCGGCAGAAACTTCTTGCTGACACGGGTCGAGATCAGCTGATGACCGATGAGGAGGACGTTATTTTTGAGTCCGTTATGGATCCAGCAGAGCATGGTCGACGATACGGATTTGGCAATTTATCGGTAAATAATTTACTTTTTCTTAAAATATTTAAAATATGATATTTTGACCTTTTCAAAACAATAAAGTTAGATTTTATTTATTTTTCAATTATTGCAGTCCAGTAGTCAGAGTAGGGGACGACGGAGTAGACCTCAGAGCGATTTAGCAGATATAGAAGAATTGCGGACTAGAGTGTCCAGTTGGAAGAGCAGAACCGCCAACAGGCCATGCAGACCGCACGGTTATTAGAGTACATGCAGCAGTTTGGTGGCCGCTTCCCTTCCTCGGCTGACTCTGGATTTGGAGGAGATAGATTCATTGCTTGCTTGTTTGTTCGTTCGTTCAGGTATGTTTTGTTTTAGTTTAGAATGATTTGGTAGACGACGTAGGTAATTGTTGATTTGTATAATTATGTATGATACACTTGGTTCTACAGTTGTATGAGGATGTGTATGAGAATATTGATGAATTTGTGTATTAACAACATGGTAGATCGGTTATTGTTAGGATTATTGTTAATGTTGGAATTGTTATGCATATTTTGTATTTTATTTTAATTGTAATTTTATTTATTTGTGTGTGTATTGAATATTTTGTAGTTTAGGTTTGGATATTTGGTTGGATTATTGTATATTGGATTGTGCAGTATTGATATCATAATGTTTGGAAGAGAAATGTGGTTGGAATGTTATATTTGCAATGAATTTAAAAAAAAACAGCAGATTTCCAACGGCTTCCGACGGCTTACATGTCAAAATTTCCGACGGCTTCAGACGAATCCCGCCGGCCTGTAGCTCAAAATTTTCGACGGCTTCCGACGTTACCAACATCCATCGGAATCCGTTGGAAGTAGTCGGAATCCGTCGGAATCGTGTACGACCGCGTCCGTCGGAAGCCGTTGGAAATACTGCTCCCGACGCAGTAATTTCCGACGGCTTTTTCTGACGGCGGCCGACGGCTTCCGACGGTTTTTGACCGTCGGAAAACGTGATTCCCCTTGTAGTGTAATACGAAGTTTATTTTAAGTTCTAGTTGTGCACCGTCAAACTCGATTTCTAAGATGTTTGGTTTGATGATCTGAGTTTCAGAAATATAATTTGTCCGTTCTTAATCCTGCTCAAGCCATATGTATGTGAACCCCATAATTGTCCATCCCTAATCCCGTTCGACCCGGAGGTACGTGAACCGGATTCTACTGAATACTGAATAGAGAATGATGAATATGATTCTTACTCCCGCTTCAATGTAATCAGTGTTAGCTAATCATTGTTTCTATTTTAATTATCTATGTGCTGCTTGTTTTTTAATACAGTCTTATTTCTTCATGAGAGAGATTTCATTTTTCAATGCACAAGACATGTAAAATATAGCAAATGTAACACGTAATACAATCCTGTAAAACATGATATGAAAACGTCATTTCATTTTATCAAAATAGTATGCAGCACAACTGTATAGGATCTTGCTATACTTTGAAATGATAATAATCATTAAAAGTGGAGTTCATATGCCACACCCTCACAGACTTTGCAATAACATTGGCATTAGTTGCATTGTTGAAGAGGAAAACTCGTGATTTATCGTTTATTGCTTCAGTTGGGTATGCTCTAGATGTGGTACTTGTTCTTCCTCTCATGGCAAAGCTTTCTACTATAGAATGGTCCACCTGATGAAATAAATAAAACAATACTGCTACATGAAAAAGGTAAAAACTGGAAATAATATACACTGATCAAGGTTGAACTTAATGAATTTAGTTGTATCAAAAGATAATGGTATCAGTTATGATGTGCACGTTCATGTCGGAGCACCTATTTTTTTATTTATGAAAAATAGAATTATTATTATTATTATATGTAGAATTTGCCTAATCTGTTATTACCACGTATACTGTTATGTTAAACATCTTTAAGGTAAAATTTTGGCTTTTTCTTTGGCTGACTACATCGGTTAATTATCGAACAAAATAGTAATAACGTACCAATATTCTTACAGCATATGTTTCACCCTCAAGCACTGGAACTTTGCCTCCAACGACCCTTTTATAGATGTTGTTAGCTTTCGATGATCTACAAATATACAATTGTTGTATCCGAATTGCAAAAGATTAGCCAAAAAAACTAACAAAAAAAGAAACATCACACACACAGACACACGAAGTAAAGCTTGCCTCATTTCATCTTGGCAGAAGTGAGTCTGCAACCCACCATCGGTTCCCTTGCTAACATAGAAATACGTTGCAGTATTCTCAGACAGATCTTGATTGGCAAGTACAAGAAGACCAAATGGTCCAAGCATGCCTCGATTTGCAGCACCACGGCTAGTACTGCAGTTGTATCCAACATCTGCTTCTATTATGGCCTCGAGTTCTTCTTTGCTTATCTCGAATTCAGCTTCTATGTCCAGCTATTTAACATTGCCAATTCATAATTAACTTCATCATTTATAAAGTGTTTTGATTTTTTTTTTTTAATTAAATTGACAAAATAAAACAATGTTTCATCAGCCCTTCATAGGATGACAAATGGTTATCCATAGAGTCAACAACTGACAAAATATACCTTTAACAGCATTCATTGTAGGTTAATGTGCAACTATGAAAGATTATTTAATAACAAACAATACCTGATTGGCATCACCTATGCCAACAAGTTCAACAGTTGATCCCTTGTCGATTGTGATGTGACTGAAATCTTTTTTGGTCATTCTAAGGCTCTCTACTTCTTCAACTGGCCAAGTCAGGAGGTTGGTGCCTGTTTTGACATCATATAATACTGTTCGAGGAATGCCCTATATTATAAAACCTTGGTTAGTACATAAATGTAAATACCATTTCTGTCCGCTCTAGTGGTATTTGGTCACATATGCACACAAGTGAAATCAACTTAGATCCATGTTATATATTATGCATTCAACTTTATGAATATTATCACTGTTGATCCCTAATCTTCATATATGATCTAATTTTATTTAAATTTTTCCATTTCAACAAAAGTTTCATGTTCTAAAATAAGAACTCAATAATGTTGACATATCAATTATCAAAACCTAGCTCTAAAGGAAATAAACTGCATACATATAAGACCCAAGCAGTCCAAGGAAGTGGTGATGAAGTACCACTGATGTATTATATCAGACTGAAGCCGGGAATTTTGAAATAAAATTGTAGCTACCTTGATGAATCCATACAACAGTCTTGAAACACAAGGTTGAAAGAGGACCATCTTTTGGCAGTAATAGGAAATCAAAAAAGAAAAAAGAAATTCCTAACTGATATAAATGCAAGGGTAGACAAGACTGGAAATTCTTCAACCAGTAATCAGCTTGTCATGGATAACCTGAAATGGCAGAGCTACCTGAGCAATTGAAATGAACCTAAATCCAGAATAGCTAGAAAACAAAAGGGTTGTGCACGGTTTAAACGATATTGACCTTGAATCTATTTAATATAATTTGCCATGATTATGTTATTCCTTGGCGTTACTTTTGAACAAAAATGGAAGAGGTCACGTAGTTGCTGTTTGAACCCAGTTGGTGTTAGTTGGCTAGTGTACTAAAACAGATAGCAAGTAACTATCAACTCGTCGCACGAGTTTATCAATTAGAATTCCACTACACTGGAATTCTGTATTAGATAATTGTAACTATAAGTTGCGTTGTAAATAAATTACAACAACAACGTTATACTAGTTATAGAAACGGCACGACGTATAAACGAATATTGTAGAATAAACTAGAATCTAACCGGATATCGTCTGAGCCTTGTCGTAACAATTTCCTTAAAAAATTTATTTTAAAATTCCCCCAAGATACAACAGACGTATTCTGCTCGAGATTGTAGTGAGTATATCAATCTGTGATTTAGAGTATAGCAGCAGAAGAGAAAAAGAAGATTCAGATTTCTAAATTGAGTGAAGGAAGTGATCAGTTTTCCTTCTTATTTATAGTTGGTCCGTATCTCTTCCGAACGGTCGTGTCCGCACCCGTTCGCTCAAACAATCGCGTATGTACCTCTTCGTACAGTCACATCTGTTTTTCTTCCAACGCTGCCCTTTAACGGGTCGCACCCGCCTGCTATTCGTTTCTGTTTGCCCGCGCCACTTCAGTCGGGTCGCACCCGCTCATGCCGCATCCATTCGCCCGCGTCCGCTTCAGTCGGGTCGCATCCGCCTGTGTTCGGCCGTACCGCGTCCGCTTCCGAATAGATCCGCATCTGTTCGTATGGCCTGCAACTGTCAGAAAGCCCGGTCCAGTTTGCAGTAAAAATACGGGTATCATATTAGACCCTAACCCGACCCGGCCGGACGGCGGCGGCGCGCGTGTGGTGGTGATGCACGATCTCCCTCCTCACAACGAAGCATACATTTGGAAGCCCCAGGCCTCCAACCTTCTCATGAGAAAGCCATATATAAACCAATATAGTTCTCAACAATTTGGCGATGTGGGACTTTGTATATTTCCATTCATTATATTTCTTAAGGAATTCCAACAATCCCCCACATGAATGATAATATACATATCCACCACACAAAACGAAATATCACAGAGTACATATGGAATAATGCTTATCGTGGATAAGTAGATATTTCATTTTGAACTTTCCCTAGTTAAAACTTATCGGATCTACTCGGCTAATCGGTGAATTATTTCATCTTGAACCGCCGGCCTTTATTGTATACCCAGACAATAAGCTTTACGAAGCATTGATTCCCTTCTCATCCAATCTCTTAGTTTTGTTAATTTTGGTCCTGAACATATTTTGGTCCTGCGAGTGTTATAGAGAATTTAAGCCTTTAATATTCTCATAGAGCCGACCCAGCTCACACTAACATAGGTGACCGCAACCATTAAAAGTATCCTACATATACCCTACTTGTTATTTCCAAGATATGGTCATCATTAAAAAAACATAGTTTTAACCTTTAACTACTTCTGTAGGCATGCATTATATTTTGCACCATAGGAATGGAGTAGGACCAAGTCCATACAAATGCATAGGTTCTTGAGTTACTCATAACTGGTTTGCCTATTGATCCTAATCCGTGGGATCTCCAGTCGCTATGATAAGTTTCCGTATAAGGTAACTCTTGTTGGTTTAAGCTTTTAAACTCATTCCTCTCGATGCGCAGTCAATTTTCTCTCTTGATAAACCTTTAGTAAATGGATCCGCTAGGTTATCATTTGTCCTCACATAATCAATGGAAATAGTTCCATTAGAGAGTAACTGCCTAACTGTGTTATGGCGACGACGTATGTGTCGTGATTTGCCATTATACACAAAGTTTTTCGCTCTACTTAGCGCTGCTTGATTATCGTAGTGAATACATATGGCAGTCACGGGTTTTGGCCAAACTGGAATATCTTCTAAGAATTGACGAAGCCATTCTGCCTCTTCGTCTGCTTTATCTAATGCGACGAACTCAGATTCCATGATGGATCGAGCTATGCATGTTTGTTTAGTAGATTTCCATGACACTGCTGCTCCTGCAAGGGTAAAGACATAACCACTTGTGGATTTTGATTCCTCTGAATCTGCAATCCAGTTTGCATCACTATATCCTTCTAAGACGGCAGGATATTTTCCATAATGTAAGAAAAAATTAGTGGTATTCTTTAAATATCCCAACACTCTCATTAGTGCTTTCCAGTGTTCCTTCCCTGAATTACTTGTATACATGCTTAGTCGACTTACCGCGTAAGCGATATCTGGTCTGGTGCAATTCATCAGATACATTAAGCATCCTATTACACGAGAGTATTCCAGTTGCATTACACTCTCATCGGTGTGTTTATGCAGTACTTCCGATGGATTAAAAGTTGTCCTCACTCCTTTAATTCCATACTCTTGGAATTTTTCAATCACTTTGTCTACATAGTGTGACTGAGATAGTTTAATTCCATTAGGTGTTCTTATTATTTTGATTCCCAAAATAACGTCCGCAACTCATAAGTCTTTCATATCGAAATTGTTGATTAACATCTTCTTTATAGTCTCTATTACTTTAGTATTAGGACCAAAGATTAGCATATCGTCTACATATAGACAAATCATCACATATGATTGTCCAACATGTTTGTAATAAACACATTTATCACATTCATTTATACGAAAACTATTTTTCATCATGACACTATCAAATTTTTCGTGCCATTTGTTTTGGAGCTTGTTTTAGTCCGTATAGTGATTTCACTAGCCGACATACTTTGTTTTCATTTCCTTTGGAAATAAAACCCTTAGGTTGCTCCATATAAATCTCCTCATCGAGATCTCCATTTAAGAATGCTGTTTTGACATCCATCTGATGAATTTCTAGACCATAAATCGATGCAATTGCTATTAGCATTCTTATAGAGGTTATTCGTGTTACTGGCGAATATGTGTCAAAGAAGTCTACTCCTTCTTTTTGACGATATCCTTTGGCTACTAATCTGGCTTTATACTTGTCGATAGAGCCATCTGCTTTCATTTTCTTCTTGAAAATCCATTTACAGCCAATAGGTTTAATTTCAGGTGGAATATCAACAATTTCTCAAGTTTTATTATTTAGAATTGAATCAATCTCACTTTGGATTGCTTCTTTCCAACATGAAGATTCAGAAGATGACATTGCTTCCTTGTACGTTTGAGGTTCGTGTTCTAACACATAAGTGAAAAAATCCGAACCAAATGTCTTGGAAGTCCTAGTCCTTACGCTTCTTCTTGGTTCAATTTCCTCAATCTCATGATGAGTTTCATCTTCATGTGAATTGTTTGATTCTTCTCTTGTCCTTTTAGGGACATTATTTCCTTCATTCCTTTTGTGTGGAAACACGTCTTCAAAAAATGAGGCATCTCTATATTCCATGATTGTATTTACATGAATATCAGCTATATCAGACTTGAATGCCAAAAATCTGTAAGCACTACTATTTTGGGCTGGCCCTAAGTAGTAACAATCTACTGTTTTTGGTCCAAGCTTGACTTTCTTGGAAGACGGAACTGAAACTTTTGCCAAGCACCCCCACACTTTGAGGTATTTAAAACTTGGTTTGTGTCTTTTCCATATCTCATATGGAATTGTTCCCGTTTTATTGTGAGGAACTTTGTTTGAATGTAATTAGACATATTTAAGGCTTCCCCCCACAAGTTCGTCAGTAGACCAGAAGTTAAAAGCATGGCAGTAATCATGTCTTTTAACGTTCTGTTCTTCCTCTCGGCTACATCATTTTGTTGTGGTGAATATGGAGCTGTTGTTTGATGAATTATACCATTTTCGGCACAGAACTGTTCAAATGGTGATTCATATTCTCCACCTCGATCAGATCTTAGTATCTTGATCTTTTTATTTAACTGATTTTATTCCTCAGCCTTGTACTTTATAAATGATGTAATTGCTTCATCTTTACTATTCAAAAGATATATATAGCAATATCCCGTATAGTCATCAATAAAAGTGATAAAGTACTTTTCCCCACTTCTTGTAGGTAATGATTTAAAATCACATAAATCTGTATGAACCAAACCTAGTGGTTCGGTGCTTCTATCAACAGATTGAAATGTTTTTTTAACCATTTTTGCTTCTACACATGTCTCACATTTGTAGTTCTTATCTACTTGGAATTTCAGAATTAATCCCAAGTTTGATAATATTTTCATTTTTCGGAAATTTATGTGTCCTAAACTATCATGCCATGGTAAAATTTCGTGCTCAAGCAAGTAAGAAACTTTAATTTTATTATTAGTACAATCAGAATACATAGTTTTATTGCCGATAACTGCTACATTTGCCTTAAATAGGCCATCAAATAAATAACCCCTTCCGATATATATTACAGCTTTGGACAGAACCATCTTGTCTGATTCGAACACCATTCTGAATCCTTTCTTTGACAGTACTGCACCAGAGATGAGATTCTTGCGTATGTCTGGAACGTGGAGCACGTTATTCAACTTGACAGTTTTTCCTGAAGTAAACTTGAGAATTATTGTGCCACTGCCTTCGATCATAGATACTGCAGAATTACCCATATAGAGTTTTTCTTCATGATCGAATTTCTTGTATGTAGAAAACATGGATTTGTCAGAGCAGACATGACGAGTAGCGCCTGTGTCCACCCACCATTGGTTAGGATTCTGAACCATATTGCATTCAGATACAACTGTCGAGAAGTTGGACTCATCAACTTCCATGTTGTCTACTAAATTTGCCTCTTTGTTGCGGTCCTTTTTGAGTCTGCGATCTCTAGCGGCATGTCCAGCCTTTCCACAAACCCAACATTCACCATTAAAGATTTTGGTTCGTTTGTTGTCTTTTGGTTTGTTGTCTGGAGCTTTTCTTTTCTTCTGGAAATTCTTTTTTTGTGTTTGGTCTTTGAATCTTCATCCACAAATGCCTCCTCGCTTTGTTTTTTAATTCCACGGTTATCTGCCTCAATTTTCAATCGGATTATGAGATCCTGTAAAGAGATTTCTTTCTTTTTATGCTTTAGATAATTGCGGTAATCTATCCACGACGGCGGCAGATTTCCCGTGATGACTTCAACCAAAAATGATTCTCCAACCTTGTGACCTTCCGCATCGAGTTCATGAATGCTGATTTGCAGTTCATGTAGTTGATCAGTCACCGATTTGGAGTCAACCATCTTATAGTCCATGAATTTGTCTACAATGAATTTCTTAAGACTAATATTCTGCGTCTTATACTTCGTGGCAAATGCATTCCAGAGTGCTTTTGCTGTCTTTAGAGGCTGATATACTTTGTATAGCATCTTATCGAGACAATTCAGAATATAGTTTCTGCATAGAAAATCGAAATGCTTCCACATATCAACATCGGATTCCTTGCCTGATACAGAAATCGGTTCCTCCTCCTCGAGATACCTTTGCAGCCCGAGTGTGGTGAGATAAAATAACATTTGATTCTGCCACGTTAGAAAATCATCACCATCTCCTTTAAAAGGATCGGGCCTGTTGTGTGTAGTAGCCTTTGTTGAGAGCTCTACTGTTGTCATCTCTGTTTTAGCAAAACAGTAAAATTCTTAAGATGATAGTTGGCTAGTGTACTAAAACAGATAGCAAGTAACTATAAACTCGTTGCACAAGTTTATCAATTAGAATTCCACTACGCTGGAATTCTGTATTAGATAATTGTAACTATAAGTTACGTTGTAAATAAATTACAACAACAACGTTATACTATTTATAGAAACAACACAACGTATAAATGAAAGATTATAGAATAAACTAGAATCTAACCGGATATCATCTGAGGCTTGTCGTAACAATTTCTTTAAGAATTTTATTTCAAAATTCCCCCAAGATATAACAGACGTATTCTGCTCGAGATTGTAGTGAGTATATCACTCTATGATTTAGAGTATAGCAGCAGAAGAGAAGAAGAATATTCAGATTTCTAAATTGAGTGAGGAAAGTGATCAGTTTTCCTTCTTATTTATAGTTGGCCCGTATCTCTTCCGAACGGTCGTGTCCGCACCCGTTCGCTCAAACAGTCGCGTCTGTACCTCTTCGTACAGTGACATCTGTTTTTCTGCCATCACTGCCCTTTAACGGGTCGCATCCGCCTGCTATTCGCTTCTGTTTGCCCGCGCCACTTCAGTCGGGTCGCACCCGCTCATGCCGCATCATTCGCCCGCGTCCGCTTCAGTCGTGTGCGTATGGCCTGCAACTGTCAGAAAGCCCGGTCCAGTTTGCAGTAAAAATACGAGTATCATATTAGACCCAAATCCGACCCGGTCTGGTTCGGTCGGACGGCGGCGGCGCGCGTGTGGTGGTGATGCATCATCTCCCTCCTCACAACGAAGCATACATTTGGGAGCTCTAGGCCTCCGACCTCCTCATGAGAAAGCCATATATAAACCAATATAGTTCTCAACAATTTGACGATGTGGGACTTTGTATATTTCCATTCATTATATTTCTTAAGGAATTCCAACAGTTGGTTGTGGGTTTATGGCTTGGAGTTTCAAGATACAGTTGTCTCGGGATCAATGCTCTTATCTTCTAACTCTTATATCAAGTTCGAGGAAAGAGTTATGACTAGCCTAACTTATAGGTGATGATAATCAGAAAAGTATAAACTAAAAATCACGAATTTTTATTAGCTAAAGCTTGGCCTTTTATAGCCAGCAGTAAATAACAATTTTACCTTTAAAATAGGCCACTGAATAGCTACTGAAGAAGAGGTAACATACAGACTTTGACAAAGTCTAAACCCCACGATTAAAATGCTAAATAAAGACTTAATCTAAACTTATCTTAACAGTTCTTAATTAAATGAATGAATAAATAAATAACAATCCTCCCCCTAAGCTAAACTGCATCAACATTATCAGTTAGTTTAAGTTCAGCCATTCCCATAGACTTTCTCAGGCCCTCAAATGTATCCAGCTTCAAGGCCTTGGTCATACAATCAGCAATTTGATCACCTGTCCTGCAATGAATCAGTTTAACAACATTTTTACTAGACAACTTTCTAATAAAATGGTATCGAATATGAATATGTTTGCTTCTCCCATGTAGCACAGCATTTTTAGACAGATTGATAGTTGACAAATTATCACAAAATAAAGTTGTACACTTCTTCTGAGAGTGGTGAAGTGCTTCCAGGATTCCTCTCATTCAAACAGCCTGACAAACATAAGAGGCTGCAGCAACAAATTCCGCTTCAGTCATGGATAGAGTCACAATCGGTTGCTTCTTGGAGGACCAAGCAACAGCTCCTTTTCCCATCATAAACACATACCTGGATGTACTTTTTCGATCATCTATATCCCCAGCATAATCACTATCTGTGTATCCAACTAATTCTTCCAACTTTCCTCTTTTATAAGAAATGCCCCTATTAGTTGTTCCTTTGATATATCTAAGTATCCTTTTGACTAGATTCATGTGTAATTCGGTCGGTGATTCCATATATCTACTCGTCAAACCAACTACAAACATAATATCTGGTCTTGTAACTGTGAGATACCTTAGACTACCAATCATTTGCTTATAAACAGTAGCATTCACTTTAACTCCATCTTCGTCTTTCACCACTTTGGCTCCAGGAACAATAGGATTTCTAACTGAATTGCAATCTGTCATACCAAACCTTGTATCTCTTTTGCATACTTCTGTTGATCGATAGATATTCCTTCATTCTTTTGTACAATTTCAACCCCGAGAAAAAACTTCATCCTTCCTAAATCTGTCATTTCGAATTCTTTCTTCATGGACTCCTTGAAAGCCTTGATCAAATTCTCATCATTTTCTGTAATAACCAAGTCATCAACATATAGGCTTACAATAACCAGTCTAGCTTCTGATTCCTCTTTAACAAACAAGGTAGGCTCTGATGGACATCTTTTGAATCCTTGTTGATTAAAATAACCATCTATTCTGCTATACCAAGCCCTCGGTGCTTGCTTTAAGTAATACAAGGATTTTTCAAGCTTATATACTTTATGTTCTTGACCCTTTACTTCAAAGCCTCGTGGTTGATCAACATAAACATCTTCCATCGGACTTCCACGAAGAAAGGCACTCTTTACATCCATCTGATACACAATCCACCCTTGTTGAGCTGCTTTTGCCAAAATGAGTCTAACAATATCCCATCTAGCAACTGGTGCAAAGACCTCATTATAATCTATTCCATGCTCTTGAGCATACCCTTTGACAACCAACCTAGCCTTGTATCTGTCTACTTTACCAAGCTCATTCAATTTAGTTTTGTAAACCCATTTAACTCCAATTCTTTTTGCATTCTTTGGTAGCTCCATAAGTTTCCAAGTTTCATTTTTCTCAATTGCTTTAATTTCCTCTTGCATTGCTTCTTGCCACTTTGGATTCTTAACTGCTTCATCATAGATTAATGGATCCAACTCAACATACATAACTAGATCTTCTTCTTCATCATCAGTGGATAAGTTACTCCCACTGGTATAATCTTCAAGCCAGTGGGGAGCTCTTGTGTTTTCCCTTCTAGATCTCTCGGGTGGACCTACACTAAGTTCACTTGGGGTATTTGTATCAACTTCATCATTTCCTTCTAGCCTTGGTTCACTTGGAACATCAACTGGTGCAGAGTCAGACTGAACATATCTTCTGGGCCCTCTTCATCATCTTCAGACATACTTTCTGGAACATAATCATTCCAGTCACATTCTCCTCTAGCTAAGTATGAATCATCATCCCACTTCCATGCTTCATTCTCTTCAAAGACCACATCTCGACTGACTATAATCCTTTTTGACTTAGGATCATGTAGTCGATATGCCTTTGATTTTTTGCTCACTCCAAACACAACACACTTATGGCTTTTATCATCCAACTTCACTCTTTTTTGATCTGGTATGTGTACAAATGCTACACATCCAAATACTCTGAAATGCCCAACCAAAGGAACTCTGTTTCCCTACATGCCTTCAGGAGTTTTATTTTCCAGTGCTGAAGTATAGCTCCTATTCAAAACATAAACACACCAATGTACTGCCTCTGGCCAAAAACCCTTTGGCACTTTTCTTTCAGACATAACACATCTTGCTTTCCTACACAGCAGTGAGAACATTTCTTGTCTGGCAGTTTCATAGCAGATAGACCCTCAACCATGCCTTTGGCTTGCATAATTTAAAGATTATTGTAACTAGCATGTCCAAATCTACAATGCCAAAGGTGTGTTGTATCCTCAATTGCAGCTTGATAACAATTCTCCACAGCTTCCTTTTCTTCATTCTTCTCAACAGGTTCTGCTTTGAATCTAAAGATCCTGTTTTTTGCCATTTTTGCAACAAAAAACAGCCCTTTCTCGGGATGGTACAGCCTGCACTCCCCATTGTTAACCACGATGGTAATTCCTCTTTCTTGAAGCTGTCCCATACTGAGAAGATTGGTCTTTAGCTCAGGGATGTAATACACATTTGATAGAATCGATTTTCCTCTTCTCATTGTCAATCTCGCATCTCCTTTTCCAATCACAGCTAAACTGACCCCATTTCCTATCTTAACCGAATGTTTGAAGTTTAAGTCAAGTCTAGAAAACAGATTTCTGTCTCCACTCATATGATTTGAACAGCCTGAATCGATTACCCAATCTGCATTGCTTCTGGACCCTTCTGCTTCAGTTAGTGCCATCAGAAGAAATTCTTCATCTTTATTAGTTTCAACTAAATGGGCTTTGCTATTGCTTTCCCAACTGGGGCATTCAAATTGAAAATGCCCCAACTTATGGCACTTGGAACACTCAACTGCAGATTTGTCCATTGACCTACCTCTACCTCGACCCCCGCCTCTAGAATTTTGTTCTACCTCTTCCTCTTCCAGAACCAGTATCGATAACCCTTAATGCCTGATCATCGTCTTCCGCAGTCCTTTTAAATTTCTGTTCATGGACTGCCAAAGAACTCTGCAGCTCGTCAATGCTCATCAGGGCAGTGTCTCTGGCTTCCTCAATTGCTATCACCACATATGTAAACCTGTCAGTAAGTGTTCTTAGAATTTTTTCAACAATTTTCGATTCAGGTATGATTTCTCCATTACTTCTCATGTTGTTTGCTACCGCCATCAGTCTTGCAAAATAATTATTCACTGTCTCAGAGGTCTTCATCTCCAGCAGCTCAAAATCCCTTCTCAATGTGTTTAATTGAGATTTCTTAACCTTTTGATTGCCTCCATACTTTGTCTTCAGGGAATCCCAAATGATTTTGGACGTCTTCCTGTCCAGAATATGTTCTTTAATGTCCCTCAAAATTGCTAAGAATAAGAAATGCTTCACTTTGCAATCCTTTGTTCTTAATTCGTCCAGCTGCGTCTGCTGTATCTGATTGAGCACCGTCCCTTCTCTTGGCTCCTCGTACCCTCGTTCAATCATCGCCCACAAACCCTTAGCTCTCAATAGATTTTCCATCAGCTCAGCCCAATGATCATAGTGCTGTCCGTCGAATGTGGGTAGTCTAGTGAGACTCGTCTCGCCCTTTTCATCTCCCATCGTTAGGTCACGATCTGCTTCTCATCGCCCTTTTCATCTCCCATCTGCCTTTTATAGCCGGCAATAAATAACAATTTTGCCTTTAAAATAAGCCACTGAATAGCTTTTTTTTTTTTTTTTTTTTTTGAAAACCCAGGAGAAGCCGGCGGACCGGTAAACTCCTGAGGAGGGTATAGGAAAGCCGATCCAAGCCCCCATACCTCCCGCTAAATTTATTTAGGATAGGAAAGCGTATGGTAGGAATCGAACCTGGGTCTTTTTACCAGAACTCGGGCCTCCTTTCCACTGCGCCGCACCCGTGGACAGCCACTGAATAGCTACTGAAGAAGAGGTAACATACCGACTTTGACAAAGTTTAAACCCCACGATTAAAATGCTAAATAAAGACTTAATCTAAACTTATCTTAACAGTTCTTAATTAAATGAATAAATAAATAACAGTAGGCACTCTTTATGTAGTTTCCTTTGTTCTTATTTTGCTTTCTTTTGAGGAATGGGTGATGTCAGTGAGTACTGTTTGTTTGTATCATTTCTCACTTACTTGATGTAGGCACACTCGTCTGTACCTCTTTTTTTCTAAATAATAATAGTATAAATTTTCTATGAAAGGAAATAAATATGCATGTCATAATTTTTGAACACAACTGAAATATACCTGTAAGTTAGCCCATCCCTTTACGATATCTAGTTTCCAATCATCAACCTCTCCAACATAACCCCACATGACTCTCCTCTTCTTCACCGGGTCATAAAAGGTTCTTGCAGCATAAAACTTACCCCAATCAAACCTATTTTATATGAAGTACTGATTCAGCCCACATGAAAATTTCAACCGGCAAAAACACATAATATTTGCTGAATATTACCTCAATCCTAACCCAACATCAACCATTGCATCATCTGGGGTCCATGTATTAGCTGCTGGATCAAAGGTTCCAATGGCATAGTAATCATGCCACTCATCATTGACGCTTCCTTTAAGCACATGTTTTACAGTGGTTCTATCAAGTGCACGTTCTACATCAAAAATATCAATACCATTGTGTATCAATGGGCCTGCTGTAGCAACTGGGTAGACCTCAACGCACTCCAGCATGCCAACTCGGTCCACTGAATGAAGAACTTTTGGGTTCAGGGTAAAATTCTTAAGATCTTTTGTTTCGTAAAGGAGAACAATTGCTGTGTGCTGTAACGAGTCGTTCTTGGAACCCACTGCCATCTTATATGTTGAATCGGTCGAATTGTACCTATTGGAATACATAATATTGCATGTATATGTTAGGGCTAGGGAAGATATTGATGATATAAAGACATAGACATGCGTGCATGCACTCACCAAATGGGATTAGGATCTCTAAAGTCAAATAAACCAATTCCCGGTGGAGGCCAGAGTACTGGGTTTGCATCAAGCTTGATCCATTTAACCAATAATGGGTCTGATGGATCTGCGGCCTCTGCATAATTTATGTTTTGGTAATGCTCTTTTGTCCCACCTGTATACAACATCACAATTCGATCTTCTGAAACGACAGTAATGCTGCCTGTCCATGCACCAAATGTGTCGTACCATTGGTCACGCTCTATTGCTATGGGAAGGTGGTGCCAGTTAAGGAGGTCGCGTGACACTGCATGTCCCCATGTTATGTTGCCCCAGTATGCAAAATCTTTGTTGTGTTGGTAGAATAAATGATACCATCCCTTATAATACATGGGTCCTAAAACATTTCCAGGGTCAGGTCAAAAAATCATTTGTAAGTTACAAATTGTTATATGTAATATTATAGCTAAAAATTCCAGGCTGGAAAACCAGAGAAGGAAATTTCTGGAAAAAAAAAAACCTGTTAATGATGAATCCTCGTAAAATATCATATATATATATATATATATATATATATATATATATATATATATATATATATATATATATATATATAATCTTCAGACATCATCAATGGAGATCTTTAATGGACATATTTAACTACAGAAAGTTTTTGTTTTTATTTTTATTTATTTATTATTATTATTTGCTTTAGAATATGGCGGACAAGTAGATACCCAATTTCTAACATACGGGATCCGCTAATTTCTAGCATACATTGAATACCCGATTCTGTATAAGTTGATTTATTATAGAAGATTGTTTCTTCATCTTCATCTAAGCGTATATTTTTATTGCTATTTGTCAACAATGCAAAATATGTATATAGTTCAACAGAAAACATATATAAACTGCATACGCACCACTTGGATCTGAATTTCATTGGAAGGAAGGTCACCCATAGCAACAAAAGAAACAAACAAAATCATATCAGTGAACGTTTGATAAACAACATTGAAATTAAACCAAAATCGAGAAGAATAAATTATATTACCATTTTGATAATTTTTAACAGTTCTAAAATGGAATGCACACCGTTGCCAAGCCAGATTCTCACTAGTCCATGGATTATCATCATTGGTCCTAACTAGTGTTTCACTCAGAAATAAACCATCCCCATTCACATTAGACAGCACCAAATCAAATAGAAATGTGAAAGGAAGGAGATACGATAGAAACCTTAAGGGAGCTCTCGCTTGAGGATGGACATCGAGGAGGGAGTGAGGGGGCTTGATGTCTTCCTTTTCCATGATGGGTTGCTACAGTCAGAAAACCAGAGTAACTGTGAGTTAGCTAGTGAAGAAACAAAACGTTGGCGTTTTTTTTATATTAGTAGTATGAACTAAGTCGGCGTTTTTTATATTAATAGTATGAACTAAGTGGAATTTGTTATATGACCAGGGCCCGTCCTGAGTTATAGGAGGTCTAAGGCGATATTATATTAGAGGCCTATTACATGAAAAATAAAGCAAAGAACAATAAAGATGAAAAGATTCATTAAAACAAAATGATTCAACGAGATTATAAAGATAAGTTACAACAAATCTTTTACATAACATTTAACCTTCTTACATTTTGGCTTACAAAAGTACTAAGCAAATCATTTAAATCTAGTGATTCCAATAAATTTTTCTCTATAGATATTGTTGCTAATCCATTCAATCTTTCTTGCGACATACTCGTTCGAAGAAAAGATTTAATTAGCTTTAATTTTGAAAAGCTTCTTTCCGCCGTAGCAACGGTAACTGTAATAGTCAATAATATTCTATAAGCAACCCATGAATTTACGTAAATACAACACATCCTTTTAATATAATTTAACACATCAATCGCTTTTTTGACATCTTTCGGTAAAATCCTTCTTAAGATTTGCAACTCCGCAAATAACTCCGCCCCATCAATATCGGAATTAGTTTCATGCTTTAAGACATTCTAAAGGTGGAAACATGAAGACTTCAAACTATCACGTGAATAAATTTTCAATCTTTCTAAATCATACAAGAACCCAAATATGTCATCAAATTTCTTAATTAGTTCAAATCTACTTTCAAGTGATGATAACCCTTGATCCACAATGTTTAAAAAGTAATTGACTCTAAATGATTCTTTTGGAGATAGAATCATCTCTTCACTATTACTTTCATCAAATTGTTTCTTTCTACGTATTATGCGTTTTTCATGAAATGATGGTTCAATTTCCGTTTCATTTGCTATAATTTCGGCATCAACCAATGAAGATTCAAACTCACTTTCTCTAAATGTTTTAAAAAACCAAATTAGCCCTTTTAGATGATCCATGGCGACATCCATGTGCATGTCTTCTACTTGCAACTCATTGCTCACTCTATTAACATTATTCAATAAATTATACCATATAACCATACTAAGTAAGAACTCAAAATTCTCAAGCTCATACTTTGCAAGGATTCGGCCTCGCTTTTGAACATTGGATCATCATTAAGACTTGCTAATTGAACCAAAGCATTTTTAATTTTTGGAGCTTGAGTCCAAATTATTTTTACACTTTCAATGTGACTTCCCAACGTGTTTGTGATAATGGCTTTAATGTAAGACCTTCTACATTGTCTTTGAATATTTTCCATCTTTTAGTAGAAGATGAAAATAAAGTGTATATGCGTTGCACTACTCCAAAAAAAGAAACGGCTTCAGAGCAACATTTAACCATATCACAAAGTGTAAGATTAAGGCTATGACAACCACATGGGGTATAAAATGCTATAGGATTTACTTGTAGCGCTCTATTTTGTACACCTTTATTTTTCCCTTTCATGTTTTAACCATTATCGTATCTTTGTCCTCTCGCATTATCGATATCAAGATCAAGATCATTCAAATTATCAACAAGTTCATCAAAAAGCCCCTTTTCGAATGTGTCATCAACCACTAAAAATCCTAAAAAGAACTCTTCCACATTTGCAATATTCTTTGAAACATCCACACATCGTAAGACTAAAGTCATTTGTTCCTCATGACTAGCATCGGGAGTACAATCAAGTATAATAGCAAAAATATTTTGATTCTTTGTTTTTTTTTCAATAATTGTTTTTCTAATCTCACTAGCAATTAGAAGTATCAATTCATTTTGAATTTGATGACTAAGATAATGATAATGAATTTCTTTACTTTGAATTCTACAAATATGTTCTTGCATTATTAGATCAAATTTGGCAACCATTTATATCATGCTTAGAAATATACCGTTGTTCTCTTGATAAACCTTTTCATTTCCTCCTCGAAATGCCAAATTATTTTGAGCAAGAGTTGTGATAATGGCTATTATTCTCATTAGCGCTTGTCTCCAATGTTCTTTATCCTTCTTTATTTGTTCTTGAATGCTTTTGTCAATTGTTACATCCATTTGAAATCTAGTTTCCAATTCAATCCATTTCTCCATGGCAACGATGTGGTCGACGCTAACTTCATGCATTTTTAGCTTCTCACTAATATTTTTTCAATCTTCCACACCATCATTTTCTAATTGTGTCGTCATTCCATCTTTTTTAAATAACTTGCAACAAAAAAAAAACACTTTACCTAGAGTTTTTGAGTATATTAACCATTTCCTGTCGTACTTCTCTCCATTTGATAATTGCCGAAAATAGTGTACGATAGAGAAACGTCTATTTGATTTATCTTTGGGATAATAAATATTGTTCTCCCTTACAAAGCCTTTTTAAACAATTAAATCTCTCAATGATTGATTTATGTCTTTCCAATTGATCGGATCGCTAATGTCAATATAAACCAGTACAAATTCTTTAGCGATCTCTTTATTTTGGATGTTCTCATTTACGTCTTCATTAATATCTTCATTTTTTCCTCATCTATTATAGGAATATTTTCAATTTCGTCTTCATTAGTCACTCCCTCAAAAATAAATCCATCTTGTTTCCTGCTAAAAAACCTTATCAAGTGATCCAATTTGCGTTTTATTATCATTTTCCACTTTAAGTTTTCTTTTCCTTTTAGAAGCCCCCGATTCAAATTTTCTACCCGACATGAGAATAACCGTTCAAAGTCCTGTAAATATAGTGAATAATTAAAATATATTGACAAACTTTAATTTGTATGAAGCAATTAATTTCCAGAACTTTAATTTTCTGAATTCCAAAAGGACCAAAACCAACAGACAATTAATTTTCAGAATTTGTAAGAAGCAGACAATTAATTTTTAGAATTTCCAAATCAAATTTGTAAGCAGCAGTCAAGCAAACAATTAATTTTCAAAATTCCAAAACCAACAGGCTTGTGGCAACAATCGAGAATTTAGAAATTACCTTTCCAAAAACAAGCAACAACTCCAAATCCAACAATCAAAGTCGCCGCCATCCGTTGGACCGTTGTCTTCGAGTTGTAGTTGTAGTTGCAGTTGTCAATGTCCGCTGTCTTGGAGTTGTAGTCGCCGTTGTCCGCTGCCTTGGAGTTGCAGTTGCAACCGTCGTCTGTCGCCGTTGTAGTCGCCGTTGTTTTTCTGTTTTTTTTAAGGTAGAACCATGCCCTAAATCAGAGATTTTGCTGCCTGTAGAGAGCGTAAGATTGAGAAACTGATAATAGAGGCAAAATAAAAAAGGTCAGAGGCCCTTTAAAATCCGAGGCCCTAGGCAATGGCCTTAGTGGCCTTATGCCAAGACCGGCCCTGTATATGACACAATATTGTTCACTGATTTGTCAAAACATCCCGCAATTAATATTCATCTAATGTTTAATCAACTTTATCCACAGCATAGATAGATTTTATAATCTTAGTAATAATTATCCAGTAATTAGTAAGCAAATATTCGTAAATCTTTAGCAATAAACCTTGCACATATATTCTTCTATGACAACATGAAGTTAACAAATAATACTATCTGCAATAAGGGAAGAAAGTAAGACAACTTGTAAACACTTCAACCTTATTTTGCTGCAGTCTCTCATGTTCTTATAGACCAATTACTTCATTCTTCAGGTAATATGATTAAATCAACCACTTTTAAACAAAGACTACACCTTAGAATACACTTAATAACCATCACCTATGAATCATCCTATATACTGATTACACCAAAGTTGCTTGTAATTTAATTTTTATTTTTATTATTTGTTGAGACAAGTAAATTTGTAAAAAAATTAATTTAATGATCAAAACTATATGCTTACTCTACCTTGTCTATTTGAAAGTACATTAAAATGCAATTTTTTTATGGAATTCTTCGTTTTTTTTTGAAAAAAAGGAGCAAAAATGCATATATCAAACTACCTAAATAAAAATAAAAATAAGACTCTCATCACACTTAATTTTGACTGTGTTCGCACAGTCAGCACATGATATGATGAGTGCAAATGAGAAAAGAATCATGGACTCCTCCTTTCGATCACTTGCCAATTCCAATTAGGGCTTTAAACGATGACTATTTATTTTAAAAATCCATTCGTTCCTATGGTTTTCTATTTATATGGCATCGTGTGGAAAAACAACATGTGTCACGTATGGTCATGTCCATCTCGATTTTAATTTCCTAGGTAATAAATGAAGCCCAGAGTTATGCATAAAGTCAATGACATCGTGTTTCTTTTTCAAAAGGTTTCCGAAAGAGGTAGGAAATGGTTCCATAAAGTCCATTCCCCAAACATCAAAAACTTCCGAAATAAGGATTGGGGTCAATGATTTCATGTTTTTTTCGTGATTTTTCCTAATATTTGACAACAATCACATGCTTTACAAAACTCGAATGCGTCTTTGAAAAGTAAGACCAATAAAAGCCATATTAGAGCATCTTTTCCATGGTTTTCTTGGAACCGAAATGTCCACCACAAGTTTGGTCGTGACAAAACGAAAGAACACTCTTGATTTCATTACCCGGGACGCACCGTCGAATGAATTGTTCAGAACAACACTTAAACAAGTAGAGATCGTCCCAATAAAAATATTTCACTTGAGATAGAAATTTGTATTTATCTAGTTTGAACCAAAACAAAAGAATTTCTTTAGTGACTAAATAGTACACTACATCTACAAACCACAGGTTGACTGATAAGAGGTATTCATTGGGGAAGTTCTCGTTGATGGATAAAGAAGATGGTGCATTTGGAATACGAGACAAGTGATCGGATATGACATTGTCAGATCTTTTTGTCTTTAATTGCAAGATCAAATTCTTGGAGTTACAGGATCCAAAGAATCTAACGATACTTAGCATCCTTTTTAGCAAAAAGGTACCTAAGAACGGATTGGTTAGTGTAGATTGTGATGTGTGAGCCTATCAAATAAGATCGAAACTTTTCTAGTGTAAAAACTATTGCTAGAAATTCTTTTTTGACAGTTATGTAGCTGAATTAAGGATCATTCAAAGTCATGCTAGCATAGTAGATAACATGAAAGATTTTGTTGATAAGTTGTCCTAGGATAGTACCAATTGCAAAGTTAGAAATATCACACATAACCTCAAAGGGAAGATCCCAATTAGGCGACCAGATGATTAGAGTATAAATGAGTTCATTTTTAGGATATTAAAAAAAACACAATCGAAATTGAAATAAAAAAGAACGCCTTTTCCTAAAATAGTAGTCAAAGGTCGAGCGATTTTGATAAAGTCCTTTATAAAAGGTCGATAAAAGTCAGCATGTCCGAGGAATGATCGAATGTCTTTAATGGATTTGGGAATGGGTAAATTCGAAATAACATCAAATATTGCTTTATCTACATCAATGCCCTTATTTAAAATGACATGTTCGAGGACTACGCCATGTTTGACCATAAAGTAACATTTTCCAATTTAAAGTTAAGTGTTTCTCTTTACATCGATTTAGAACCAACTTGAGATGATATAAGCATTCAGAAAAAGAATCTCCAAAGATAGAGAATTTTCCCATAAAAACTTTTAGAAAGCGTTCGATCATGTCAGAAAAGATGCTGACCATGGATCTTTGGAAAGTCGCAGGGGTATTACAAAGTCCGAATGGCATACGTCGATAACATGGTTTTAAATCTCCTATATATCGTCCGAGATCTCCTCCGATATCTTCTTTTCACACTTAAACGAGACGAGACATCAAATCTCCTCCATATCTCTTTCGACACTCATCTCGTCCGGGATATTCAAATCTCACACGAAATATGGATCAAAATCTCAATCCGAAACCTCACCCGAAATTACTCATATTTCTTATTTTTCTAAATATTTTTTATTTTTATATTGATTCAAAAGAAACTACTCAATCTAATTATAATTTACCAACTTCTTGAACGTATTCTTTACTTTTTATCTTAATGAGTCATAGCAAAAGGTTTTACTTCTTTCTTATGTTCAAATAAAAGGATATTATTCGATCATTACCAAATCAATTAAGCTAATCAAGCTACTACTCTTCTAAAAATATTTCTTTTTCCATGTAAATCAAGCATGTTATCATTTTTATTTTTACTAAGAAAGTTATAACCGTTAGATAAATTTTTGACACATCAATTTTAGACACATAAGTACATCCAAGATATTCCCGAAACGCATTATAAGATCTGAGATGTCAATCTGAGATGTACACCCGATATGTACTCATCTTGTCCGAGATCTCCCCCGATACGTGATAACTTGTGTAAAAATTCTGAGACAAAACGTGACCGAAATCCGATATTTAAAACCTTGGCCGATAAGCAAAAGTGTCGAAAAAACACATGAAATCGTGTTCTCTTGATTTTAGTGACTGATTGGAATTTGGTTATAACTGGAATAATCATCAAGAAAGCAATAAAATTTATGGTCGGTCAATCATTTAAGCATTTGGTCTATGAAAGGAAGAGGAAAATGATCTTTACGTGTTGAAACATTTAATTTTCAATAACCAATGCAAACAACCAACCTGCTTGAGTATGGGTTGGAATGAGTTGATCTACGTCATAAGTGACAACGGTGAGTCTGGACTTTTTAGGCACGACACGATTGTGATAACCAACAAACTATCGAAAATAGGATAAATGATACCATTATCAAGGAGCTTAAGAGTTTCATCTCGAATAGCATCTTTCATTTTTGGGTTAAGCCTTCATTGCACATAAAGAGTATGTTTGGCTTCGTCAGTTAAGTGAGTACGACGTTGAACGATTGCAGATCTAACTCCTATAATAATGGAGATAGACCACCCAAATTGCATCTTTGTTTTTCAAAAGAATTGAAAGAAAAGATGCTTCTTGGTTAAGAGAAAGATCGGTAGAAATTATGACATAAAAAGTTGTGTTATCACCTAAGTATGCATACTTGAGGTAAGAAGGAAGAGACTTGAGCTCTAACCTAGGAAGTTGTTTTCGGACTCAACCATGAGAGATTCGAAAGGAAACATGTCTTCAATCTCGTTTTACATGTTTTGAAACAATCGTTTATACTCTTCCTTTCGTTCGTTGTTAAGGTCATATGTTTCATCATCGAAGTTCCCTTGAATAGTGCTAACTTCCAAAGTGTGGTCGAATGGTTCATTTGATTGATTTTATAAGTTGAAAATGTTAAGATTCAAGGTCTTGTTCCTAAAGGAAATTTCGTTGAACCATTTCGACAATTGATCAAGACATTTGAGGTTGCCAAGAAAAGTCATCCTAAAATCAAAGGAATTTGACTCACAGGATTATTTACAAGTTGCGTTTCAAGGACGATGAAATTGACTGGAAATGTGAATTTTCCTATTTTAATAAGAATTTCCTCGATTTTTTTTACGGGTTTCTTTATAGAATGATCGACAAATTGAAGGGTTGCTTTTATCAGTTTAAGCTCACCTAAGCTTAGTTGTTGATACACGAATTATGGAATCACATTTATACTTGCGCCTAAGTCTAATAAGCATTTATTGATTGCCTTGTCTCCTATCGTACATGAGATTGTGGAGCAACCATGATCTTTGTATTTCACAGGAATAGATTGAGGCATGACTTCACTTAGACTCGCCGTAAAGAAGACTTTTTTAGTTACTTGAGTGTGTTGTTTTTGTGTGCACAAGTCCTTTAAACATTGGCATAGGTCAGGACTTGTTGAATTATGTCCAAAATAGGAATGTTGACCTTGACTTTCTTTAAAATCTCTAAAATATTTTCCATTTGATTGGAAAGTTTCTTAGGTTGAATTCGATGTGGAAATGGAGCTGGAAACTCAGTAGGACGGTCTACTTGAGTTGGAAAATAATTAGATTTTGAATTTGGTTCGATGTTCGACTAATATTTTGATCAGAATCATTTGTGGTTTTTAAAGTGTCAAGAGGAATTTCTGGTATGTTGTTTTTATTGACAACTTGGTTATCAATTTGTTTACTATATCGCAAAGTGGTGATAGCGTTCATTTGATTTACATTACTATCTTGAACGATATGAGCTTGGTTTGAGCTTACGTTTTGATTCCTAAGGTTTAGAAGTGGTTGACTCGGGAACGTGCCTCTTTCCTGTTCACTCACAGTAGTGACTAACTGACTCATTTGCATTTTGAGTTTAGACATCGATTAACTCGTATTATGCATATACAAGGTTAATTTTTTTTGTAAATTGTTGCTCTATTAAAGATTTTGAGTGGTTTCTTTAGCCAAAGTTTCTAAAATTTTCTTGTCATCTTGAGAAACAAAAGGTTATTGGGCTTGGTTTTGAGAAGCTACTGCAAAGTTTTGTTTAAATTGATTTGGTTGAAAAGGAGGATTTGAAGCATTGTCTGGAAATGCTTGAAAAGATGGTCGAACCAAATTCGCGTTTGAATTTATTTGCCATGTGAGGTTAGGACGATTTCTCCAACCTGGATTGCATGTTGAAGAGAACAGATCATTCCTGACTTTGTTCAAAGCGTCGATTTGTTATAACAAGTGAGGACATTGATCGATGATATGGTTTGGATCATTACATTTATAACACAAGACTCGAAAAACTTGGTTCATTTGATTAGATGGAAAAACGTTATCAAAGTTATTTGTCATCGCATCGATTTTCGCTTCTAAGCTTAATAATGATCCTCTCGAATGTGCGCTCGATCTTGAATCAACATGTCAATTGAAGGATTTTTAGTACAACACGTTGATCGGGGAAAATTCTATCCATGAGAGTTTGATGGGGATTTTTTTTGTCATAGTAAGGATTGTTTGTTCGAACCAAGCGGTTCATTGATACGTCATGAGTCCAAACACCCATGGATAAGGAAGAAGATTAAGGGAAGAGAGAAGTGAAAACAAGGGTAAAAGAGCAAGAATGAAGTGATTTTTTTTCCAAAAATGTTTACCAAAAAGAAAATATTTCCAAAAGAAATGTTTGTTTTGTTTTTTTGTGTTTTTAAATTTATTTTTATTGGTTTTTGTTTACTAAAAATGTTTGTTTTTTGTTTTATTTTTCAATTTTTTTGTTTTATTTATATATGTAAGAATCGAATACAACTAAATGAATGTAAGGGCTTAATTATGAATTTTCTATCCTTGGTAGCTCTTAATCAAAAATTGTATCGAGGCATTTTGACTTAATTCAACAAAATAGTTCTTAGCCAAGTAATAGACAAGTATTATCACTGCACCACTAATCGTCGTAATAATACAACTGAAGGTTTAAGTACCTTCGGTGAAACAATCACTATGATATTTTACAAATCACCGTAATAATTATAAATGATTGAGACTCTCTCATTGCCTTAAACACTAAGAGAAAGTTTTGTTAAAAGAAATTAGCTTATCAAAATATAAATTTGTCCTATATGAGCTCGCGGCACCTTTAAGTAAGACGTCTAATCTTTATTTAGTCTATAAAGGTAAGGTTTGGTGTAGTTAATTCCCATTATACCCTTTCATAATTTAATTAGTCTATAAACCATTCTTTATCCCAATTAAATTAATAAGCACTGCGACTTAAATTTATTCAAACCACAATCCCCTTATCACTTAATATTTACAGTATTCTATTAAATTTATCTAATTAAATATCTTGAATAATGTTGTTTAAAATTAGGGTTGTTGCAGACTCCTCTCCTTAAAGAATTTCGTCCTCGAAATTCAATAAGGACTAAATATAATCATGGAAAACATCTGTAACCACTCCTAACAACTATATTAGTCTATCTGACTAGCTATCATCTATATAAATCTAATATAGACATACCACTTAAAATAGATCAGGATAAGTATCTCGAATCCCGTCTTCCGTCTTCCAAGTACAGTCCTTCTCGTTGTTGCTCCATTGAACTTTCACCAACTTGATTGTCTTGAACCTCAATCTTTTTTCATCTCTCACCACAACTTGAACTGGTTGTCTAACAATTGTCAAATTAGGCTCTACTAACAACTCATCCAACCCTTTTGGAGGAATAGTAGTCTCCGGATCATGCACATACTTGTGAAGATGAGATACATGAAATACATTATGGATATCTTCCATATTGCTACGCAATTCTACTCTGTATACGAGCTTTCCTATCCTTTGTATAATCTAGAATTGACCAACATATTTTGGTGCCAGCTTCCCTGACTTTTTGAATCGTATCACTCCCTTCATCGGTGACACCTTAACAAAAACCATGTCTCCAACCGAGAACTCTAGCTCTTTACGCCTTTTATCTGCGTAACTCTTTTGTCTGGATTGAGCTTCCTTCATCCGATCTCGAACCAACTCAATCTTCTCTGACGCCTCTCTAACCATATCTGGACCTAAGATTAATCTGCCTCCAGTCTCTAACCAACATGCAGGTGATTTGCATGGCCTTCCATACAAAGCTTCAAAAGGCGCCATTCCTATACTAGTCTGAAAACTATTATTATAAGAAAACGCAATCAAATACCGGTGATCTTCCAAGATCCACCAAAGTCTAGTACACAAGTTCTCAACAAAATTTCGAGTACTTTATTGACTCTCCCGGTCTGCCCATCCGTCTGTGGATGATATGTTGTACTCATCTTGAGCTTGCTACCTAGAACTCTCTGTAGAATTCTCCAAAACTCGCTAGTAAATAATGCATCTCTATCATGTCTATGCCACTAGGAATTCCATGAAGTCTAACTATGTTCTTCACGAACAATTTCGCCAAAACAGGTGTTGTTTTGGATGACTTGATTGGAATGAAATGGATACTCTTGGTCAATCTGTCCATTATGACCCATATGCTTTCAATTCCCTTATTCGACCTTGGTAACCCATCTATAAATCCATGGATATAGAATCCCACTTCCAAACTGAAATCTCTAAAGGCTGAAGCAAACCGCTCGGCTTTTGGTATTCGGCTTTTACTTGTTGACAGTTGCACATTGTCTAACCCACAAGCAAACATTCTTCTTCATGCCTTTCCAACAGAAGCTTCTCTTCATATCTTAATACATCTTGGTTCCCCCAGGATGAATCGTAAATTTGGATCGATGACACTCATCTAGAACTTCTCTTCTCAAGTTCTCTACATTCGAAACACATAATCGTCCATTCTTCCTCAACCATCCTCTCTGGTCAATGTCAAAATCTTTAAGATCATTGATCTTGGATCCCATCTCGAATCTTCTAATTTTCTTAGCTATTTCCTGATCCTCTTTCTGTTTAGAAGCTATCCTCTCGATCAGTACTGGTCGAACCTTTAAACAAGCTAACATAGTAGTACTCCGACTAGAATTAGCAGCCGATCTCGACTTTATACTATGTGTAGACAAAACTTCTAAACCCTTCCATTCTGCCAACATACCTAACATCACATTCTGATGTTTCCTTCTTAGGGCATCCTCAACCTTATTTTCTTTTCCAGGAGTATGTTCTATACCAAAATCATAAGCAGCCTAAAACTCCAGCCACCTCCGCTGTCACATATTCAACTCTTTCTGAGAGAATAAATATCTTAAGGGCTTATAATTAGTGTATAACTCAAATCTCTCCCCTAAGAGATAATGTATCCAAATCTTCAATGCGAAGATCACCGCAGCCAACTCTAAATCATGAGTAAGATATCTTACATCGTGTGGTTTAAGCTGTCGAGAAGCGTAGGCAATGACTTTACCATTTTGCATCAATACAGCTCCCAATCCCCTTCCACATGCATCAGTGTACACCACCAACCTTTGGTTTCCATTTGGAACAACTAACACCGGCGCGTTGGTCAACAAATGTTTTAACTTAAGGATTCCTTTCTCATATTTGTCGGACCAAATGAACTTTACATCCTTCCTAGTCAACTTAGTCAAAGGTGCCACCATCCGTGAAAAATCTTTGATAAATCCTTGGTAATAGCCAGCAAGTCCAAGAAAACTTCTAATCTCGGTTACCATCTCTGGTCTATTCCAATTATTATCAACTTCGATCTTAACTGGATCTACTGCCAAACCTTCTTTCGAAACTATATGACCAAGAAACTTACCTCCTTCTTTCAAAAATGATATTTAGAAAACTTCGCCTTTAACTGATGCTGCCTTAGCGTTTCAAGCACCACTCTCAAATGATTCTCATGCTCTTTCTCATCTTTCGAGTACACAAAAATGTCATTTATGAATACTAAAATAAACATATCCAACTATTTTCGAAAAACCCGATTCATCAAGTCCATGAAGAAAGCAAGTGCATTCGTCAACCCGAATGACATCACTAACCATTCATACAAACCATACCAAGTTCAAAATGCTATTAAAGAAATACTGTTTTCTGCCACTCTCAAATAATGGAAACCGATCGCTAAATCTAGTTAGGAAAACGCTCTGGCTCCACCCAAGCGATCAAACAGATCGTCTATTCATGGAAAAGGATATATATTCTTGATCGTCCTTTCGTTCAACTTAAGGTAGTCGATGCACGGACTAGCTGCACCTTCAATTCTTTCATCTCAATCGGTGTCATTCTGATAGGTGGTCTACCAAAAGGTTCAGCTCCTGGTATAAGATCTATCTGAAACTCAATAGCTAGTTTTCGTGGTAGTCCTATAATCGGCTCAAATATATCTGCAAACTCTCTTACAGTTTGAACCTGACTTAGCTCCTCCACTACTTTCAAGGTACTTAACACAACACAAACACTTCGGTCAGAATTCTCTACCGAGGAAATGATTTGGTTATGACTATTTGGTTGCCTTACTGATATTTTGCTATCCTAGCAAAATATCCTACCCTCATATCTACCCAACCAATCCATATCCAAAATGATCCCGAAATCTATGAAATTATAAACATACAAACTGCATGGAAACATATGACCTAACAAATTAAGTTCTAACTAGTCGCATCTCATTCGTAGAGTTGCATACCCTTCTATTGGATTCGCAACCCTTAAGGAAGAAATATGGTAAGTGGCTTCTAAGCATAACTTATTAACCAAATTTTGGGGTATAAATGAATGTGATGCACCAGAATCAAATAGTATCCTAACTGGAATACTTCGAACCGAAAATGTACCTTCCACCACAGTCTTTCCCTTATCTGCTGCAATTGGTTTGAAAGAAGATGGTGGTCCAATAGCAAAAACCTTTTCTTTTTTTGCCCTATTTGGCTCTGGACACTTGTTCTTGTAATGCCCAACTTGATCGCAGTTGTAGAACTTGATATGCTTCTTATCCGCAGCCTTCTTCTGCCCCTTGCCTGACCAGCACTCGTTTGCAAAATGATCCTTCTTGTCATATGTGTAGCATACTAAATTAGCTTTTGACTTCTTGCCTGAATCTCCCTTCTAGGCTTCTTTCTTTTTTAAGAACTTTCTCTTCTTTCCTTGAGAACCATGGGACTCAACTGGCTTCTCTTTGGCACAAATAGAAAGCGTATCTTCATGGCGAAAGACCATCTCCACCACCACATTACAAGGATCATGGATATGAGTCAGGGTCGCTCTAGCAAGCTCGGGCCTCAGTCCTCTAATGAACCTTTCATTCCTTCTGATGTCAGTGTCTATAATAGCGTATCCATATCGAGATAGCTCATCAAATCTATTTGCATACTCGATAATCGATATGTCTCCCTGAACTAAATCCATAAATTTTCTCATTAACGCTGACTTGGCAATTTTAGAAATAAATCTCTGTTTGAATCTCCTTCAAAATCAACTCAGATCAACTCTTCCTCTGTAACTCCAACAGTCATACTATTCCACCGGTGAAGTGCTGACCCTTGCAACTGTTTAGAGGCCAACCTTCTCTTCTACGCATCTTCTAAACCCAGATCAGAGAAAATTCTTTCACAGTGTAATACCCAATTCTCCACTTCTATAGCATCTTCCGTTCCAATAAATGGCTATCCATCCAAACTGCTGTAGTCTCAGTCTAGCTTAGCAAAATTATTCCTAACGAGAATCATAGGATTTGCTCCTCCAATATTACCAGCCACTCCAGCTGTTCCTGCATGCATCAAATTAGCAAGGAACCGATACATCGTTCCCGCATCTACTGGCAGATTCCCGGCACTCACATTGGCTTCCGCATTTTGATTAGAGTTAGCCTGTCGACCTTGGTTCCTTTAGGTGTTAGGTCGAGCATTTTCCATCAATTATGGTGCTTTCTAGACCTAGATTTCCTCTTCCATTTCCTCCTTCCGTATCTTCTTTCTCATAAATCTATATACGACCCTTAGTAAGATACAGAAGAACGGTCTAAGAGAAAAGGGAAATTACATACTTATATATATATATACACACACACACACCTATATGTATATCAAATAGAAGTACGTTACAATCACGTTAACCCAAACCCCGATCAAATTTTTGATTCATTGGATTATGTTTTGAAAATCTTTTAGGTTTTAAATACTTAAATTTTCATAAACCTATGCTCTGATACCAACTTGTAACATCCCCCACTTAGAGGCCCAAAACTAACGGCTACGGATGTTGTAGTCATCCATAGTTATTAATTCTCGGCGATCAAATACGGTGATGTTAGATAAATTCATATACCAGAAACACGTGGATATGGAAAATTTTAAAATTTCAAAACAACTTTCACATTCCATTCCAAAACCATTTCAACATTCTTTACATAACCCCACAGTGTTAACCACGTTCGAAAAAATATAAATATTACAATATACCTCCAAGAGCGACATATGCAGATGCCCCCTTGGTGATCAAAGTGTATAATAGGAAATATACAACTTCGCCTTAACAAACAACACAACAAAATCACATGAGAAAGAACTTAAATAACTACATGCCTTCTGCATGACTTCAAAAGCTTTTTCGTCTTGAGAGGTACCTGAAAACCTCAAATTTCAAACCACTCAAAATCAATTGAGTACCGAAAGTTTAAAGGGAAACATAAACTCCGAGTCAGACATAATGCCTGATATGAATAATAATATATCATCACAAATCATTTAGATATCTAGTGAGACCACACCGCTTAGTGGAACGGTTTTCCTCTTACTAGTATCTTAAAAACTTTTATAGACCATTTTCTGTGCTTCTACATCCACAATGGTTAAATCAATTCAAAACATTATGATACGATGATATGCAAAACAATTGAATCAATTCTGCATTACCCATCCTCCTTCATTTTGACCATCTGTCATAGTTATAGTTTCTATGATTACTATTAATCTAATAGTTTTCATGGGCTCACTAATAACTGGTTAGATATTTATGGACTTCCTGTCCACTCATATAGTTTTCATGGGATCACTAGAACCTATTGGTAACTCCAATATCATATCTATTATCCTATTTTTCATGGGCTGACTAGGAACCTATTGACTAACAGTCAATAACTTTATTTTACCCTACGACCCATTGACTATCTGTCAATATTTCATTTTCTTATCCGGATATAGTTTCCATGGGCTTACTATAAACCTATCTAACTGACATCTTCAATTTTACATAGTTTTCATGGGCAAACTATGAACCTATTGGCCTTTGCCAATATTATTTTTCTTAAACGGTTTTTATGGGCTTACTGTCAACCTATTGACCCTTGCCAATATCTTTTATTTATATTCACTACTAGGTCAACCTAACTGCTTATTCTACCTTTTTTCAAAATACAGTTTTGGATTCATTATAAAGTGAATATATACATATATGAAGAAGCAAACAATACAACTTGGTTAATTCTTTTAACCCTTTTAAAACTTCTTCATAAATTCCATTTCAAAATACTTTGCTTATTAATGTGCCATGGTTTTGCTTTTAAATGAGATTGGGTTATTTGTTTTGAAAACTATACTTTCAAAATCTTCAAAACCTTGCTTTCGACCTATTGGATAGCCTCCTTCGAAAGCATGTATTTCTTTTCAAAACATTAGGTTTCTGCCTTCAAAAACACTTTAAAATCTTTCTTTCGAAACCCTTCAAATATAATAAAGTGTTACTTATTAATTATTAGAAGCATAGCTTCGAAACCGTTAGAAGTATTTCTTCCTAATGCATTGAAAGTCCCTCTTTCGACATCCTTGGGTTTACCTTTAAAAAAATCATTTGGGTCCAAGAAAATATATTAACGAAAGTATCTCTTTCGAAACCATTCTTTATCATATAAAAATATTGGGGAATTTATCATGATATCGAAATCGTTCCTTTCGACAGAGTCGAATGCACATATTTAAAATATTGAAGGATGGCTATGAAACTCCTTTCAAAAACCTTTGCCTTCGAAACCCATAACCCTTTCGAAAGAATTTAGAAAGAGGCTTAATATAGCTTCAAAACAAATAGTACATTTCGACAATTTTGTCTTCAATGCACTCGAAAGGCAAAAGAATCAGCGGTAGGGCTTCGATTAGGTCGGAACCCTTTTTTTTGAAAGCATTGATTTATAATTAAAGGAGCTTCTTCAAAACCCCTTTATCTTTTAAAATAAACACGGTTACCCATTCAAAAGTTATTATAAACTTATTTCAAAAATATACGTAACGACTAAGTCGAAAGCTTGGCAAAACAAAGGTTGGCGCTTATCTTTTTAAAACAAATCGAGGTAACGACCCCATTGGAAGCTATACTTTCGACACCATACCTTTCGCCTTTCTCCAATCCACTACCTATCACCTAGATGATACCATCTGTATTGAATTTAATTAATGGGATTTCAACATAGTCGAAGGCAAAAGGAAAAGAGCGAAAGGTATATTGAATAGAGGCGAAACCTGTTTTTCCGGGTTAAGTACTAAATTATGCAACTTATATAAACTAACCTACCTGCATGTAAATTTCTATTGATTTTCTTAACTTTTCCCATACTTTTCAAAACTAACTGCCTTTCTGTTTTGGATAAGTATTAAACTTAAACTTTTGCAAATAAAACTTTCCTCTTTATTACACGTAAATCATTTTTATCTTTTTCTCAAAATAATTTATTTTGTATATCAAATCACTTAAGAAAAATCTCCAAAAGTCAAAGAAATTTACTTTTGATCATGTTATCTGACATATCAAAATTTCAAATCCAAATTCTCAATATATTTTCTGAAATAAATTATTAAACCCAACATTCTATATTTTCATTTAAAAATTCATAATAATCTTTCCAAAGCTTGGAAAATTATCAAACTTAAAACCCAATGAAAAATCATGTTTTGCATAACATATAATTTTTCCATGGCATTTAAACATCAATATCACACGGTTCCGATCTAAAACCATATGAACCATTATTTAAACAATCTTGTTTAAATTTAAACAAACCATAATTCAATCGTACCATCATAAAACGTCATATATACGAATTTAAACTTAAATCCGAAACATATTTTTTACAAATAGAGATGGAAAATATCATTTACCTTAATCTTTGATAAGGAAAATGGATTGAAATGAGTTTGATTTCCCTTTTTACTTTCTCTTTTTTTTCTTTGAATTTCTTCTTCTTCTTTTCCTTTTAATGGTCAGCCTTTCACTTCCTTTTCTTACATTTTCTTTTGTGAGAAAATGAATATGAGTGTGAATGGCTTAATGGTAAACATAAATATATAAAGGTAAGGTTAGGTGTAGTTAATTCGTATTATACATTTTCATAATTTAATTAGTCTATAAACCATTCTTTTGTCCAACTAAATTAATAAGCATGGCCACTTAAATTTATTAAAATATCAATTCCCTCATCACTTATTATTCACATTACTCTATTTTATTATCTAATTAAATAACCTGAATAATGTTATTTAAAAATAGGGGTGATACAGGGGAACTCGCAGATTGCTTGGATAGAGGAGTTGTTGCTGATTAAGTGGTTTCAGGCAGGTCTTGAGGTTGCGGGTTTGGTGATTTAGGTAGATGAATGTGTGCACAAATTTGCTGGTTACAAGAGTTGATTCTGTTTTGGTGAGTGCCGAGGGTCATTCGCTGTTGTGGTTTTGGTGTCTAGTTTTTGGTTTTTGTAGTGTGTATTGAAGGCAGGATAAGGTTGGTAATTGATTGATGACTGTGGGGTTATGCAGGTAGAGGTGATTGGGTGTGGGTACGACTGCGGCAGTGCATGATTGCTGTGTTTGGAGTTTGGGTTTTTTTGGTATGGGCTAAAGTTGAAGTTTGGTGTTGATTTGGGAGTTGGACAGATATTGTTATTGGTATTAGTGAGGAGTGAAAGGTTGAAAAATATTGTAGGTAGGTCGGGATTTTTGTTGTAGTGGGTTTAGGGTCGTGGATTTGGCTGTAGACACGGTGAACTTTGGTGGTTCCGATGTAGTTGGTGGCGGTTGTTTTAGTTTTCAGGTTGGTAGTGAATGAGATGGAGCAGTTTGTTGTGTTGCTTTAAATGTTGCAGAGGGTTGTAGGAAGGCTAAACTAAATGATTGGGAATGTGGACGGTGTTTGTTCAATGGTGCGTGGTGTGAGGAAACTAGAACAGAGAATGTGACAAAATTGCACTGTTAAAAAAAACCTAACAGAGAGCATTGTATTGGAAATTTTGCAGTGGAAACATAAATGCATAGTTTGAAACTAAAAAGAAAATGCACAAAAAAATTCTTTTTTTAGAATAAATAAATACAGTTGTATATGAGGTTCATTGTGGTTTTTGATGTGCAATTGTAACACAATACTGAAGACTGAAAAAAAAAATGCAAACAAATGCACAAACACATAAATGCGCAAATAAATACAAATGTAAACAAATGCATTTTTTTTTGAAAAATTAAAAAAATAAAATAAAACAAAAATAATTCGAGGAGTAAAATTAAAATTTAATTGCTATCCCCGGCAATGGCATCAAAACTTGATTCATTTGAAAATGGATTTCTATCAATTAGAAAACTGCCGAATTTTATAGATTAAAGTAATGCAAGCGCATGACGTACAAATATAGTACGTATGTGAGTATGGATCGATCTCTTAAGGAAAGGAAAATTTTCAAAATTACTCAATCAAATTATCCTAAGTGTTTTCAAAGTTTGTTGAACTAAAATTTGTAGAAATGCTAGATAGAAATGGGAATAAAAACAATGAGATTTAAAGAAAATTTAAGATAAATTCACTTTCATTTTCATATAAATCAACAATTTTTTTTATAATTTTCTTTTAATACAAGTAGAATTATTTGATGTATTTATTATAAGTATCGTTTAATTGTGATATTTTTTAACACAACTTAAACCATCAAACTTTAATACATCATCCTAACCCACTTATCAAATCTCATGAAAAAGATTATGAAATTAAAAGTATAATCTAATTGAACCGTTATCTATTTACCATTTTTTGATTAAGTAACATAGAATGTCAAATTATGATTCTACTTTCACTTTCATTATCAAGTTATATGAAGTTTTAACTTGTGTTTATACTTGATTAAGTATAACCTTTTTGTAATTAACAACATAGGCTATCAAATTCACTAACAAATACTAAACTTCCATCAACATTTGAAATTACATTAGACATTAAAAACAATCATAAATGAAATCATTATGTTGAATTTACATAACTCATGAAAGCTTCATTGCTCCTAAATTGAAAGGGTTTAGTTATTCACCTTTGAATTCATATCAACATAAATGAATTTCGACATAAACACAAATGAAAAGAAATGTTCAGAGAAAGAGAGAAAATCAAACAGAAGTAAATCTACGCTACTTTGCATAAAATAAATCTAATCTATTTGCATGAAATAAAATAACTCAAAAGAAAAGAGCATGAATTAAAAGTCCATCAAATAAAATTAAAAAGGCTAAGAAGCCATGAAAGAGAAGCGAAGAGAACATTTATTTATATTTTTTGGCTACAACTTCATATATGCATTCATGTAACATAAAAGGGTATTTATACAAGCCTAAAATCTTGATCATTTTTAGAGTGCTACCAAAAATACCCTTAACTTTGTATGAGTACCAAGTAATCATTAATCATTAATTAATTTCTACTAACATATGATTTTGCTTTTAATTGTGGTTCATTAGCAAGTGAGTAGGTGGGATCCTTCATGAATGTTCTTTCTTTTCTTTTCTTCTTTCATTGACTTTCCACACATGTGCATGCATACATCCATGATGCCTCTTCCAATTTGCACTCAATTTCCTATAAAATAAAATAAGCATATGCAAATAATTTTTTTCAAAATTAATGCATATGCAAAGTTACCATTTTTGCCCAAATGTCGTTGAGTGAATGATCATTTGAAAATACTTTTATGTTTTGGTAAAAGCATGTAAAAAGATCCTAATATGTTATTTATTTTAATAAAATAAGATTAAGTAGAAGAGTAAAAATATGCATTTTTACGTGCACATCATCCAGTTACAACCGGTCCCAGTCTCCCTCAAAGTCCAATGAGAAAAGAGAAGAAGATCCTAAACGTCCCAAATGTCATTTCCTTGTTGATGTTGACTCTTTTCATAGATCAAACCCACCATCAAAACCGTGAAATCCAGTTTGAACGTGTTGAATATTCCTAGATCCAAAGCCCTAACATGAAGAACGGGTCGAGTTGTGCCAATCTCGGTAATTAATATGGTTCAGTACCGACCCTCATATAGGTCGGTACTGACTGATCCTTTAACTATTGCTTTGACTTTCTCTTTGGCAAGTTCAAGTCTTTAAACTATTTCTATATAATATTTTTGAAAACATCACATGGCGGTATTGACCCATATGCCTCAGTATTAGCCTATATTCCTTTAACATAGTTCTATATCCAAGTTATGTCTCTTTCATTAAGTAGTGCGGGCCCTCTGTTAACTCCATATGGTTCGGTACCGACCCGCATGACTTGAGTTATTTTTGGTCTAACTCTTTGGTCTTACAATCTTGGCATTCTAGATGTCCTTCAAGTTGCTCGATTCACTTCTTATTTATTTCGTACTTAAAATCCAATAAAATTTCACTTAGAAAATTTGTCAGTCGAATGAACTAAGCCAGCCAGAGGTGGGTGAAATAGATAGATTTCAAAATTTTCCCTATTTTGGATCTATTGGGCTTATGAATTCTAAAGTGATTTTAGATCTAATCTAGATTCTTTTTAAATAAAATACTATTTTATTTCAGTTTTGTCTAAAAAGGGTTTAATCATTTATATTTAATCAATGTGAGATTTATATAAAATAAAATATATTAAATATACTCTTGTATGTATTTGTGTAATAGTTAATGGTTTAACTTAATTTATGTAACGATCCTGGTTTTGAGTCAAATTTAAATTGGTAATTAAAATAAATTTTTGAATTTAATTGTGGATTAATTTGAATTTTTCCAAATAAATAAGGACATGTGTTTGTTTTATATAATAAATAAATTATAAATAGAATTTGGAATTTGAAATTCAAAAATAAATATTTGAAAAATAAATTGGATTTGAATATATTATGTTTAAAGTTAATAAGAATTTGTTTTCTAATTTTAATATATATATATATATATTTGGAAGTTTTGATTTGAATTAAATATAAATAAATTTTCAAAAGGGTACTTAAAGGTTAAATTCCAATATGTATATATATATATATATATATATATTTGTGTATAATTTAGTTTAAAATCATTTTCTTTAAGATTTTATAAATATTTATAAAAAGGAAATGCATTTATTAAACTTTAAAATATAAATAGAAAATTACATAAAAATATATTTAAAACATTAATGTATAAATAAAGACAAGTGTAAGATATTAAAAACATGTAATAACAAGTGTAAACTAAGAGATGAGCAAGATAAACAAGTGGCACACTTAAATTTCTTTTAAAATTTCAATTACAAATAACATATTAAAGAAAGAAAGCCTGGCTATTCATTTTCAGATCAAAGTTAAACCTTTCTCTTCATCTTCATTTTCTCACTTCTTAAATTTCTTTTCCTTCATCTAAAAACCTGAAACAATCAAACAAAAGCAATTAAAAGATTCAAAGTAACTTAAGCGAATTCAACAATCAAAGATCAAAGTTCAACTCAATTCCCGATCAAAGAAAACAGCTTCAAGTTTTCAGATTGGAATCAAGCAAATCAAACAACATGAGTTTTTCAAAGCATCTCAAAGCCTGGAAATTAAAACCAGAATATTAAAAACAAGTTCAAAATCCAACTCAAATGTAAAGCAAGAATTCAACTGGAATCAAGTAACAGATCAAGCAAAACAAATACATCAGGATACCAGATCAAATTGAACAATCACAGTTCAGATCAATTCAAATGTTCCAGACACACAAATAGCCTGTCTCTGTTCCAAGTACAGGTGAGCAAACCTCTATTTTAAAACCTGAATTTGTTTATCAACTTGATGTATGTGAAGTGAAGTGATGAAAACGTACTGCATATCTATATAAATATGTATATATGTCTGTGCATGCTTGTGTGTATATACATGTTGATGCTCTGTATAGGTTACAAGTTTTAAACCTATTTCAAAAATTCATTTCTCTTCCCCTAATTCTCTTTAGACCTTGATGTCTAAACAAAATTTGTTCGAATTTGCAAGATCTTGATTTTAAAAATATTTTTAAGGATAGTTAGTTTAAGTTTTTCTGGAAAATTTGAGATATACAGAGAAAACTTAAATTCTTGTTAATTTTGAGTATCATGGTTTTGAATTTCACCTTCATTACCTAATTCGATTTCAAAAACCATGAATTTTAAGAATAAAATCAGGATTTTTAGTTTGGTGAATTGTGGGAAATTATGAGTTAAACAGAAAACGCATTTTCGTCAATATCCGATGAACGGCGAAGATTCGTTGGTCGTGCCTTGCGTCGAAGGTAGATTGGAGGTCGTAGATCATTGGAAAAATGAAGGAAAGGTTTTCAGGAGGTCGTGGCGATCGATCGGCGACAAAGTAGGGTTTTACACTTAGTTTTGGTTGAGGTGGTTCCTGTGACAATTTCGACGTCGTTGTTGCATCGAGTTGTACCAGACGAAGGAGAAAAGTTTCGTGGGTCGTCGGGGCAACTCTGGTCAAAGTAGCATGGTTGATGGTAGACGAGATCGTCGGTGCGAGGCTGATTTGGGTGACTAGGATGGGTTCCAGTACTCGATCGAGATTCTCGATTTTGAACTACGGTGAATTGATGGGTTCTGGGTGGTCGTGGTGAACGGAGGGATTGTTGGCGATGTGTCGAAGGCCACGACTATGGTCGAAGGTTGATCAGTTGATCGTGCACGCGCACGCGTGAAGGTGGGTATTTGTGTTGTTTGAATGGTGGAGGAAGACGAGTTTTTCTCGGGGATGGTCATGGGAAAATGAAGATTTACTCGAAGGCGAGAGATGTGAGGAATACACGTGATTGACTCGGGGATTTATTGGTTTGGCTCGGGTTTGTTTAATTAATGCCAGGTTTCATATTTTAAAAAGAAAAATGTTTTCAGGTTCTAAAATTTTGAAAATAAAATATGTACTAGGTTATAAGTTATAAAACAAATATTATACCAAAGTTTAAAACTAAAGATATGAACAAGTTTCAAAGGAAAAATGTTAAGGTTAAATGTTTTTAAATTGTTTTGGAAATTAATTGATTTTGAAATAATTTATATGATGATAATGAATAAATTTCTAAGTATTTTCAAATGGAGTTTGATAATGCTTGAATTAAGAAAGTGTTTGAAATATGTATATTAGAAACTTTAATTAAGAGATGATTTTGAATAAATTTATTTCAATTCAAATAAGTTGTAATGATATAATTAAGCGATTAATTAAGGTATATGGTTTATCTTAATTATTTAAGGTCTTTGTAATTAAAAATATAATATCTTAGTTATTCAAGTATAATTACTTAATGAAATTGATTAAGGATAATTACTTAATGTAATTAATAAAAGATTATTGCTTATTGTAATTAAGGGATTTGTACTTAATTTGGGGATAATTAATTAATTTAAGGTTAATTAATTAATAATTTAAGGTTATAATTAATAATTAAGGTTAATTAATTAATAATTAAAGGTTAATTAATTTATGATTGAAAGATAATTACTTAAGGTAATTAATTATGTAATTAACTTAAAGTTAATTTACTTATGTGATTTAATTAAGGATAATTAATAAATTGAAAGATAATTAATTAAAGGTTAATTAATTTTGTAATCAACTTAAGGTTAATTAATTTATGTGAAGGATAACTAAATTAATTAAGAATAATTAATTAAGATGGGTAATCAAGGATTGATTAATTAATTTCATTAATTAATTAAAGTAATAACAAATGGTTTATAATTTGTTAATGTTAATTAAGCAGGACTTAAAAGTAATTAATTTAGTTTAGGTGGAGATTAAATTAAATTAATTAAGGATTGAATGACTAATTAGTCTTACTTATGGATGTTTGAATGCTTGAATTGATTGTTATCTCTGATCTGTAATATTCTATGATGTAAATTGTTTGAATTGAGCTGTGTGTAAATTACTTATCTGTGTTGAATTTACATATTTATCTGTGAATCTGTGAATGAAGATAAGTGTTATGGGATTATACCGCTTATCGATATTGCTGTGCTTGAATTGATGATGATTGTGATATTGTATTGTTGTGTGTAAAACCCCTGGACTACACCACACACACAAATATGGATTTCACGGGAAATGGGTTAAGTCACATATTATTTAAAATTATTTTATTCAAAATGATGTAAAGATTTTAAAAGTTGAATTTAGAATCCAAAATGGTTTGAAGGTGGTTTGGGCTAAACTTTTAAAAAGGGAATTTTGGAATTGAAGTTATTTTGGATATAGTATGGTTTGTTAAAGTAATTTGAATTTGAGATTTTGAAGTTGATATACATATATGTGTGTGTGTGTGTATGTGTGTGTGTGTGTGTGTGTGTTTATTTGAAAACTATGATTTAAAGGGATTATGCTAGTTATATGGGTTTTAAACCATTTTTAAAGAAACTATTTTGGGAATTTAAATTTAACCCAAGTTTATACTTTAAGGGCTATAACTTGTGCATATTTGATCGATTTTTTCTGAAACAAAAACTCTTTGTTTTCAAATGATAATGGCTTTCATATAAAGAAAGAACTTTCATTTTTTGTTGGAAAAAAAATCAAATTTGAAATTGAAATAGTTTTGAAACCTATGAATGAATCTTTGTTAAAGATTGGTGAACTTTGTTTTCAAATTGAAGAGGATCTTAAAGGTGTATCTTTTGTATAAAAGATTTGAAATTGAAATAGTTTTGAAAGCTATGAATAAATCTTTGTGAAAGATTGGTGAACCTTGATTTCAAATTGAAGTGGATTTTGAAAGGTGAATCTTTTGTTTCAAAAGATTAAAAGTGGAAATTTGTTAGAACCATTTGAAAGAAAGGTTTTGGGTTAAAAGTTGTGACTTAACTAAGATCCCAATATATCCATATGGTTTTAAAATTAAATGCTCATTATTCGGTTTAGCCGGGAGAGGACTTTGTGTCAGAAAACCCATTCCGAATAGTGATACGAAGAGATGAATAGCAATTGAAGAAGGTGGTGAAGACCGGGTATTTTCGAGAACGACAGGATTACCTGTCGAATGTCTCTGCACTGAGTTGCTCCAGTATAGAGATCTCCATATGTGATGGGGAGTCCGATCACGATTGTGAGTACCCGGATTTGCAAGGGCTTCTTTGAAGTGCCTTCGATTCCATTCGAACCCGTGACGAACTTGTATGGTTGTATGTCTGGCATTACACTTTGAGATGTAAAGCTGATTTCTATCAAATCATTTCCGTTGGTGGCGGAGAATTTATTCTCTTAGATTAACACCCTTCTATGAGACGTACGAGCTTATAGGTTATGTAGTTGATGGTTATTAGTGATATACTCCCAATTTGATAGTGTGGCATGCAAAGTGTTGCTGATCATTTGTTGATCGAAGCATGGCTTTTGTGAAAAATGTAGCTTTGTGGACGAACCTCGTCGAACCTTACAATCCGAAAATGGTCGAAACAGGAAGAATGCAGCAAGGTTATGAGGGTTGCACCCTTTAGGGTATGTGCATTTCCTTCTGGATAAAAAGTGGTATTATGGTATGGAGCCCAGATACTTAACTTATGTGGTTGTTGGAATTTGTTAGTGTCGAGCGCTCGGATAAAGGTCGGTGACGACCGGGGGATGGCATACTCGTGTCAGTAGTTACCTAGTTACAGAGGTAACCCGGCCTTGTGTTGGTAGAGAGCTGGTTAAGTTCTCGGGGCGTCCCTCCAGAGGCGTACCCATTCGGTGAGGAAGTTTCTTAGCCTGACCATTGTTGGAAATCCAATCATCCAATACGCGCCCTGTACGGTTTTAGTTGTAGAACCTATCATCTAATATGGTAGCTATAGTAGGCATACTATAATGGTACGTATGCTGGTTAAGATTAATATTATACTTGCAAATGTTTTCAACACTTTGCACTAATAATAATATATCAAAAGGATTTTGCGTATCAAGCATGTTTGACTATTATAAAAAGAAATCTCCCCCAAGTGTGCGATTGCATTGTGTGTGTGCTGGGAGGCCTTATGGTAGTTTCATTTTCCAAAAAGCATTGCGGATTTCTTTATACTTCTTTTGTTGTTTCTTTTTGTATATAACTGTTTTCGTTTTCTCACACCAGTCCCATGACTGATCTGGAGTTTATTGTTCCGTTTCTAAACTCTGGGTGCCTATAATTTTTCACACTGGCAGCCTAGAGTCAGGTTTACAGAAAATCAGATAGTAGACGTAGACTCGATAGCCTTCAAATCTTTGGTTTGACGGACCGGACTTGCTATAAGTCCAACATGATGGTGGTTCGAGCTTGTGGTTTGGATATAAAAGCTTTTGGATTGGAGTCTTTGGAGCTTTGGTATAAAGATGCAGTATTGTTGGATTAGCGCTCTCTCTCTCTCTCTCTCTCTCTTTTGAAGACCATATTGTTATCTCTTCCGCTGTTGTATATCTGTCTTTGATGTTGGGCAATTGTTGTAACACATTGTTATCAGATTGTTGTATCCATTTGTGTATCAATAAAATTCATTTCTATTTCCGTTGTGTTGTTTATCTAATATGTTATAAGCTCTGGCGAACCAGATTCGACGCTTGAAACGGTGGCATTCGAATACGTGTGAAGTATGGATGTCGATTTTCAAACGCCGAGTAAGGGTCGTTAAAATTTAGAGAAGAAAACCTTTTGGTTTTCCCTTTTAAACTTATTCAACAAACTGAGGGAGGATTTTATTTTATTTATAAAGAGAAACCTTTCATTTCTCCCTATTTAATTAAATTAATTAATTTATTCAATGATACTAATGACCAATTTGTAATTGGCATATTTTTTGAGTATATTCAAATATACTCTAGTGCATAATGTTTGAGAACAACATATTATATTGTGCAAACGGATAATGTGATCGCTTATAGGTTCTAGGATTGCACTGTAGTGGACCTATTTCCTCTTTTTATATATGCTTTCGTTGTCCATAATTTATTTTTAAATGTATATATTATAATGACACATGTAAACACAAACGTTTTTAGATTAAGTTTGACTAATTTATATATTTTTAAATCTAAAGATGACAATTTTAAATTTACTTTTAACTTAGGAAGGCTTTTATAATTAAATCAAGGTTTTAATCAAAAGCCCATTTTAAAAAAGGCAAATTCTAATTCATACACCATTTATTATTTTATCTACACCACAAAAAAATATTAGACAAAAATATCCCTATTTATGAAAAAATTAAAAATCAATACTGAAGGATCACAAGTTTATAGTATAATCAATATAATTTCTTTCACAAAGTAACTAATTTTTTTATACATTATCGATTGAATTAAATTTAATTACCTTTTAGATATCAAATTTTATTTATACACTTTTAGCTTATATTCATACATAGTTAATTTTAACATTTTTAGCTTCAAATTAAAAATAAAATAAAATTTTAAAATTATTACTAAAATCAGTGTGGTCCATAGAATACTTAATTCTTCTCCGTCTTTTACTTAAAACAAAACAAGTTTAAATTTAACATCAAAATTGGAATAGTTTAACATTTAGGATTCGAAGATTAAATTAAATTTTCTATATATAAATTATTAAATAAAATTTAATTCCATTTAAGGTATTTGAATTTGAAAACTGAAATTTACAAAAGTGAATTTGAGTACCTTATTTTGATTATTGCATGAGAGAGAAAGTTATTGATATAACATGAGAGTTTTGTTTTATTCCAAACTAGGGGTAGTTTCATAATCCATGTGGTGTATATTAAGTAAAAAATGATGTATTATAGCAAATTTTTCGATGCAAGTATAATAATTTCGATGTATGAGAATTTTCCTTTATAAAATTTGAGTTAAAATAATATCGCAAACATAAGACCATATATAAATGATTGTAGACTATGTTTTAATATTTATAAACAACATATGTATGTAGAGATTACAATCAAATATTTACGCATGTAAATTAATATTCACAAATTAAAATTTAAGTTTCAACTTAGGAAGAAATCAAATGATATAAAATTTTACATAAAAATCCACTTATATATTTCTATTTACAATAACTTTTACACTAATGTAAACAACATCAAATAAAATATTCAAACAACAATCATGTAACACATGAAATAGTTGAAACTTTTTCAATCTGGACTTTTTTAATCAAAAATAATTAAAAAATTATTCATTTTAAAAAAATATCAAATAAGTTAACCTTGCAATATGTATGTGCGAGTACATGCATATGTATATATACATATAATTAAGAAGTATTTAGCAATTAAACGATTCTAAAACAACAACAAAATATAGATTAGACAACTTAGACACATATAAATTCATTATAAAAGATTCAAAACCAAACTATACAAAAAATATGAAAAAAAATCAAATAAGATGAAGGATCTAAACCATGTTAACATATTAGCCATATAATTAATTAATGAATGGTACAAAAGGGGATCCAAATTAACATCATGAACAATTAATTAATTATGGAGTGACAAAAGGGGATTTGAATTATATCACAAAATTAATATTCAAAAGTTTGATATATAGCACATAAAGGATTCAAGCCATATAAACGTGGTTAATACATGAATGAATAAAATAGGAAGTTGCCTTAGAATACATCTAAAGGGTAGCACCTTGAATGGTGAACAAAGCACCTAGATTCAACTTAATCAACCTTTGGATTTGTAGGAATCAAGAGAAAACAACAACATTCAATGAATTTATTTCATTTTATTTTTTTTTTGGAAATTATTATGCCAAGGAGACATCTATTTTTAGGCATGAAAAATTGTGAGAGAGGAGAGGTTAGGAAGAATGAATTGTACATAGAATAATCATGAAATGAATGAAAGAAGATTTTTCTTTAAGAGAGACATTGAAACCTTTCAATTCCCTCCTCTACAAACACCCCTATGAAATCATTATTAAATCTCATAAAATCCTCTCCTCCTTTAGCATGCATTGTTAGTCGTAGATGATGCCACATGGGCCCTCAATGATATTCAAAACCACTCAATAATTAATCAATTTAAATGTTATTTAAATATCCAATCGATATTGCATATTGATACGCTTGTATATAACTTTTATATACACACTTTATTAATTACTAATGGTATTCAAATAGATAAAATAGGATTTGATAATTAATATTGCATAAATATTAATTAAAAATAATAATTTACAATGAATTTAAATTAAATCAAGTCAACGTATCTGTGTAACATTATCACCTCAACATTGTTTGTTAAACTTAGTTATATTTATCCAATAAGATCCAGTACGCATCCCCTTGGTCACCATTGGCCATGAGTTATACATCACCCAACTTTTAGAGACCGTTACATAATTTAGTCTCAATGGATGAATCAATATCATTTCTCAGAACATCTTAACTAGGATTATTTAAAACAACAATACGATAAAATTCTCATGATTGCAACACATTGCAATTACCATCACATTATATATTATTTAAGTATTTTCTATTTAAGATACATTAGATTAATGTCCGCGGGTGCGGCGCAGTGGAAAGGAGGCCTGCGTTCTGGTAAAAATAATCAAGTTCGATTCCTACCATGCGCTTCCCTATCCTATATAAATTTACCAGGGGGTATGAGGGCTTGGATCAGCGGACGAATTTACTATACCTTCCTCAGTAGTTTACCGACCCACCGGGTTCTCCTGGGTTTTCAAACAAAAAATACATTAGATTAATTACTTAACTAATTATATCCAATATAACAAGTATTTAATAGAATTAGTTTGAAAAAGATTGGTTATCGAGTTAGATATATGCAACAAATTATATAAAATTTCACCTTAGACATACCCTTAACTCCATCAATCTCCAATTGTGCTTGGTGTCAATTATGGAATCTTATTCTAACTCTTTTTATCGGTTTTCTTAAAACTAACCAGATTAGTCTCTTAATGAATTTGTATGTTATTTTATCTCAATTATGTACTTTGCCAATCAATTCTCTTTGGTGCTGATAAACTGCATTACCATGAAGAACACTTAGAATTATTTTTTGACTTCTACTCAGCTTTAGGTCCTTCTACTAACTGTGTCTCTACGTTACTATCATATAACACTACAAAATTTTGGAGTTAATTTAATTAAATGCCTTTGCGATAGCATTAATGCAATAAATTTATCAAAAAATCCTATAAATCATTCCAAAACTAAACATATTGACATAATACATTATTTTTAAAAGATAATGTGGAGAAATGAATTATTACATTAGATTTTGTAAATAATGAAATTCAAATAGCTAGCATTTTTTACAAAACCACTTTGTGAAAATAATTTTCAAAGAATAAGAAGAGATCTATGAATTTCTTCTCGGATTGAATTTAAATATTTTTTTAACAAAATACCATCTTTCTAACAATTTTTTAAATAATATCTCTCAAAAAGGCCTGCCTTGAATACAAAAGATATTATAAGAAATTAAGATGTTTTTGGAGTGGGTAGACGAAGTACAAAATCGATTCGTTGGCTCAAGGAGATAAAATATTTCATTTTGTTAAGACGCTATTATATTATACGAAAGCCGATCATGTCACATCATTTCTAGTTTTCATAAAATCTCCTATGAAGCTATGTGTGCTGATAATTTATTTCTCCCAATTTTTTACTTCCTATACATTTGTTATATATTATTTCTGATATATAGTATGAAAGTGAATGGCGACTTTTCACTTCCAGGTTATTTATTCACTAAATTACTCATTCCTTTATTTATAATTTGTGACCTATTACTCTATATACACACACATCTCAGTTCTAAATATCTATTATATCAATCTACTATATAAAAAAGGAAAGTATATGACCCTTAGTATCTCTTTCACATTTCTTCTTATCCTGTATACTTACTTCTTAGTAATTTGAAGGAATGTTTAAATTTACACCCATATAAATTTACAAACCATGTGTTAATGATATCATTAGCTCTTGTAGCATAGATGGCAAAGGTTAATAACATCCTCAATAAATTTATATTAAACATCATATATATTTTGTTTTAATATATAATCATATATATAAAAATGTATATGTATGTGTATATATGTATATATAAAGTTTAGCCTTTGCCAATTAGTATTTTTATTTCCCCCCTACAACAATCCTGCATTCATTATTTCATTATTTTCATACATCATAAACATTTCTCATATTTCGATTACTACACTTCAATCTCATTTTCTTATAATTTTGTCTCTTCACTTTTTCAATATAATACATACTATAACGCACAAATAATTCTATTCCAAGTATGAATCAAATCAAAATATTTCTCAGATAACCTTTTGCCAATCGTTTTAATTTTGAATCTAACCGAAATCTGATTGAACTAGTCAATAGCTTTTCACTCCATATTCATCTTGAATTATTTATGATTCTATTTATGTTTTTCATAGATTGCTTTCTTATCAATCGCTTCCAATGTTGTTATTTTTATGGAAAAATAACTTCAAAGTATCTTGAAAAAAATTAGCTTAATGGATCAACAGAATTTGATTAAAAGGTTAGATTTTTATCATTTTTTTATTCATTTAATTTGAGATTAAATTGCGATTTTTGTTTTAATTTCAAATCTTTGCTTCGAAATTTATGCCCAATACTTTTTTTCTTCTTATATTTGTTTTGGACTGTATGATTATGAATAAAGTTCCGTTCATCGTTTTGCAAAAGGTTGCTGGATTTATAAATATACGAATACCATAGAATATCAAGTTTATTTGTAAAATCTTTTACAGATAAAGTTGAACACGTTTTGTTCTATTCTTAAGTTTTTTTTCAAAATATAATTATATTTTATTTTTATTTAGTTGGGATGATTTTTCATTTTGTTTACTTCATTTGTTTTCTTGGACATAATTTGTTTATTGCTACATAAATATTTTGTTAGAGGTAACGCTCATCTTTTTTTCATTTTGAACTATATTTAAGTATGTTAGAAAATAAATTAAGGAAAAAACATTATATATAAAACAAACGAATATTAAAATAATAAATTTTTGTAGCAAGCAACCATTATTTTCTAAAGGATCCTACTGAGAAGTGAGGTAATTATCAATTGCTTTCCACAAACTTAGTTTGAAATTATGCTTTTCTAATTTTTTTTTAGTTTGGAGCTATATATAGCTAAATTTTTGGTAAAGCTAGCAAGGTTCGTTGGACTTTTTTCAGATTCATTAAATAAGAAAAAATGGGAATAAACAAGCTTAAACCCATAAAGCAAAAAACATAAGAAAGAACAAAGTGAAAAGAAATGAATAGGGCAAACCAAAAAAAAGAGGAAAAAATAAACAAGAAACACACTAGAACCATAGGAAAAAAGCAACAACCATAAGGACATCAGTTCCACATCTCAAAATCTACTTCCTCACTCAATATTCCATGACTACTTAAACCTTTCCTAATATAATGAAGAATTGTATTATACTGGACCATTCTAGTTTAACTTTTACTTTCAAAATGCCTAATGTTCCTTTCCCTTTAAATTTCAAAAATGAAAATCTTCAAAACTAGTAAAAGCACACAAGAATCATCATTTCTCCATCCAGCTGCCTTGAAAATACAAATTTATTATTCTTTACCATTCCTCAAAGGATTATGCATATTTCCTTTCATAAAAACCATGCACCATATAGAATGAGTAACTAACAATTGAAGAATAAGTGTAAGATGTCTTCGTTATGATTTTTGTAGAATATGCAAACATTTGCAAAATCAAGTCCCCTTCTTTGAAGATTAGACATTGTTTGAAACCTATTCCTCGCCACTTTCCAAAGAAAAAAGTTAGGTTTCTCTGAACTGAAGGAGTTCCATATCCTCTTATTCGATAAGAATTTTCTTTCATCGATAGAATAGGAAAGAGCTGTGTACACAAGGGAAATAGTTTGATCCTTCTGCTTGTCTGACCAAACATAAAAATCCTTAATATCAAGCAATCAAGTTCTTTATGTTATATTCCAAACCACCTTGACTCTTACATTACTAGTATAAGATAAGATTATAGCCCCATCATGAACATAATCACAAGCTTTAGCTTCCATTGTTATACCAGATTGACAACTCTCACATAAGCTATAGTATTAGCCAAAATTAAATCTTTCCTAACCCAAGGTAAAACTAAAATTTTGCACTGCTATTATGAGATAAATAAATTTGCACGTGAGGAAGCATAGTATCCTAGCTGCTAAATACTCCTCCCCACCCATCCACATTATAGTGACATACACATAGTCTAAAAATTCTTAATGCTAAGATGATCCTTCCTTGCTCACTTGACCCAAAAATTATCATTATTGTTTAGAAAATTGTCTAAATTCTTTGAGAAAGAAATCTTATTCCGATGCTTTATGCTTTTAATTACAAGACCACATTAACTATGTAATAACCCTAGTTTTTGAGAAGCAATTAATTAAAGTTTATAATTGAGATTTAATTAATTAAATGGGATTTTAAGGATTTCATATGAATGATTTCGGAATTTAATGGGAAATAAAGGGAGTTTGATGATAAATCATTTTTGAGGTAAATATATTAAAGTCAGTGAATTATTAATAAATGATGAATTTAGTTATTTTTCAATAGTAAGATATTTTGAAATAATTATTAGATGTATTAAAAGGGACTAAAAATGAGAATGTATATATTGTTTGAAACGAAATATATTTGTGTAATCACTTTCATGTAGCCTAACTTATTTTGCAAGCCCAAAATCCATCAAGGCTTTATCTTGACTTTTCTAACACTAGAATTCTCCCTTGACTTCATGAATACACTTCATATTGGTTGCCATCTTCTTCGAGAACCTAATTTTCCCTTGGCTTCATCAATACATTTCAGTTGGTTGATATCTTCTCTTGGAAGCTTTCTTTTTCATGAAAGCAATTTTAAAAACCCTTTAATTCATGAATTAGTAGACCATTCTTAAGTCTAGAAAACTATCTTACCTTATGAAATTTCTTCTCATTCAAGCTTTTTCAGGTGAGTTTATAAACAATAGAGAAGAGTCTTGTTTAAAGTACGTATGATTTCGAGTATCAACTCAAAATACTTTGACTTAAAAATTTTCAGGTGAGTTTCGTACACCCTTAATTTTGTTTTCTATGAATATCATGTGTTTACAATGTTGCAAAGATGATTGGTGATGATATTCTGATATGGTTGTGTTTTGATAAATTTTGTGATTTTAAACCCTCTTCGCTATAACATTTGTATTTAATTCATATAGATCTTAAAAATTCTTAAATTTCAATTTTTTGTCCCTAACATATACCAACACCTTTATACCTAATTTCGTGAATTTTCATTGAGGTTTAATGTGCTAAATATAGTGATTTCATCAAACTTTTATTGGAAAATCTGGACAGAAAACTCATGTTGATTAGAAATTCATAATAAATTATAGAAAATTCCAAAAATATGAAAGTTGGATATGTTATTCTCAAAATTTCGCACAAATGATAAAAACTTCATTTAAAAATAATATGTTCTGATTCTCGAAATAGTGCATTTACAAAGGTGAAAATAATGTGTTTTTACAGCAAAATGTTTGCAAAAGTTCAATGACTAGTTTTCAAGTTGAATGATCATACTCATTAAGTCTATTTAATCTATGAAATATGGATTTAGGTTTACTTTGTGACATATTTTGTTATGGCAAATATTATAAAGTGTAAAAATAGTCTGACTCGGGGTTGTTTTTTTCGACAATTCTTGGGTCGGACCGAGGATTATTTATAGGTTTCAATTGACATACTTTTGGGTATGAGATGATGGACGGATCGTGTCGATGGATTATGTATTCATTTGTACTTAAAATAGATATAGCAGTATATTTTAATTAAATGCTGGAAGTGTATAAAATAAATTCGAATATTGTATGAAATATTAAAATGCATAATATACATTATTTGCTTTCGATAGAGTACATGAGATTTATTTATATACGATGTTGTATTTTTGCATTGTTCTATCCTGCAAAGACCCACATCGCTTCATTCTCTGTGTTACTCAATAGTATTACTCTGTAATGCTCTTGGGTAATATGGGTATAAAGGTATGGCGTCACAAATTGCAAGTTATTTCCACCTTGCTTAAAGCAAGTGGTACTAACTTTCTTAATGCATGTTGCCTATCTACATGAAGTGATTCCTAGCTTGTCTAACTCGATCGATAAGTTTGTTTGGAAGCAAAAACGCTCTAGTCTCATCATTCTATTAGCTTGGCTTAGAAATCTATCCACCCAACTATTCATAGTTCTGGTTATTTATTCAAATAGAGGTAGACACTTAGAATATCCAATCTTTCTAAAAGTTTGAGGAATACCTAAATGAGTCATATGGTTTCTCAAAGTCAGCGGAGAGGACGGATCATGCAGTAAATTTCTCTGCTGCATGGGAGGACTTGCTATGGATAAAAAAGACTTTTCAAGGTTAATTTGTAATATAGTAATGCTGTAGAAGGTTTTTAGGACCTTGGAGATTCTAAGCAGGGAAATTCTAATTGGTTTAGCAAAGATAATTACATCATCTACAAACAAAAGGGAAGTTATACATGGTTTTTTACATTTCGGATGCAGCACAAACTACTTGTTTTCAACATCTTTATTAACCAATTGTGTGAAAAGCTCCATAGAAATTATCAACAAATAAAACGACATTTGGTCCCCTTTTAAATAGACTAAAGAAAATAACATTTTATTTAAAATCAATTTTAGATTGGATCTAAAATCATTAGATTTCATAGGCCCTGCAAAGATCCAAAATGATTTTTTTTTTGAAATTAACCCATTTAACTTGCTTTTGCCTAGCCTGGTTCCTTCAGTGGTATCAAAACACAATGGATTATGCAATCTAAATTAGAAATATTAGGGTTAGTCTTATTAAAACCTAGCTATTTAGTAGGGTATCTAGAAAAGTACCGCCTAAGGTTATGCAGTTAAAGCGCTCAGCGGTTCCATAGCGATGGAGGTATAAAAAGTTGCATCGGGGGATAAAGTAGGGATATAGTAGAAATTTATGGAGATGCAAAATGATTTATTAGATATAAAACCAAATATTTAAAGTTAGCTATTCTCTTTCTCATATCTTTTGTGTAGGAAAAAAAAGAGTTTAATCTAATATAACATAACCGAAGAATGCCATGATTTATGTAGTCTGGATATGGTGACTACAATTGATTTCTTATTTATATTGAGCACTTATGCGCTACAACGGGGATTTCTTTAACTACATAGGTCTATAGTTGAGTTTAGATAATCAAGTGCCCTATCCAACCTAGCTATTAGCCTGGCCCGAAGGATGACGTAAGCCGCAAGCTTATCCCAAAATAAAGGCCCAAATTGTTTTAGGTCTTAAACTAGTTTTCAAATCCAGTTTGAAAATTAAACGAATACTTTAAATTTAAAAGTTAAGCTATAAATATAAGAATAAAGTACATAAACGTTACAAAATAAAATTTCTGTATTTTTCAAAATTGTTTTGGAAATTTAAAATTATATTCGAAATGCTAATACAGTATTTAATTAATATCCACTAATTAAATAATTATTTAAATATATATATATATATATATTACTATAATTGTTATAGTTGAGGACTGTCTTAAAATTGTTTGAGACATGAAATATTAAATTTTTTTGAAATTGATTAATTTTTTTAATTAAATATAGAAATTTTTTAGTGTGTCAATTAAAGTTAATTGATATGTTATACACATATGTTGGTGTGTATATAATTAGCTATGAATGTTTTATTGATAAATTTATCTTAAATTATTTAAGGTAAAAAGAAAATTTAAATTTAAAAATATTAATTAATTGGTTCATTAAATTAATTAAATAAGATTTAAATAAGTAATTAATTAAATAAGATTATATTAATAAATAAATTTTTTGTTATATAAGTTATTGATTACAATAGTAATAATCAAAACCAACATTTAATTCTTGAAACCGCCTACTATTTGAACTTCTACACTCACCAACTATAGAGTTTCACCACCAAATTGCTATAAGGTCGTAGTCATCATTCCTTGATAGTTTGTCGTTGGTTTTGTTAAATTTTGTTTAGAAATGAATGAGATATCGAGTTTTGAAGTTTGGTAATTTAAGTGGAATAATGGATTTTAGATGTTGATCGGGAAGATGGAGCTTTATGCACGTGATTCAATTTTTTTAATGTCTGGAGGGAAACCGCATAACGGATAATTCAAATATATATTTATAAATCTGGCACAAAACGCAATAATGATTCAACATCTATTTTGCTCGTATCAACTGCAACGACCCGTATATTACGTATCGGAGGATCGTAAAATATTATTTTTAAATCCTTATGAGGTCGTATGACTCTATAACTTTGGAAATTTTATATTAGTGATATTTCCTATCATTAGAATTTTTCCTGATGATTTTATCCCTGGAAAACTTGTATCAGCATAACTTTTGATAAAAGCTAAACTAGCATCCGATACCACTTCCATTGGAAAGTTATGAGGGTTTTTTTCCGTAGAGTGGTCATAATAGTGTTTTGGAGCATACAACTAGAAAATATCCCTATTTGAAGGTTTTCCTCTAGTCAGGCTGGGCGTGTTCAGGGTTTGGAGGGGAGTTGCCTTGGTTTGGCATCCTCGGTTTGGCATTATCAGTTGGGGGAGTGTCTGTCTAGTACTTTTGGTCGGTGCTTGAGGGGTTTTCCTATGAATAGGAGAGCTACCCTCCTATAGATCACTTTTTCTATTACTTCTCATTCCAGCACCAACCTCCATTATTTCACTCTTCACCTAACTTCTTTCCTTTCTTATCCAATCTTGTCCAAACCATAGATAAGCAAGGGGATTCATTAGGGAGCTTCAAATCTACATTAGTGGGAAGAAAATTAGATCATAGCTGGAATCTTCAGATTTGTCTTAGTTTGCGTGCAAATCTTAGTTTTTGGATGTTTGGTGAGTGATTTATCATCTTTAACCATATTATATATGTATTTCTAGGTTTTATCATATTTTAAACTCATTTTTAAAGTCAAATTTACGTTTCGAAACAATTTTTAAAGTCAAACCTGAAGTAAAATGAATTTAAAATGTTTGTAAGTGTTATAATCATGTTAATTTAATGTATGATCGCCTTGATGTCTGTTATGCTATATTAGATACATATTATAAGATGATTAGCAATGAATTGTTTTATATTTGCATGCTTGAATGATTGAATATTGGTTGGCTCGGCTTGGACTTTGGGCTTAGAAGGAATTGGCTTGGGTTAGGATTGGATCGATGGCTAGGACTGAAAGGTGATTCAATGGCCGAGTAGGGATGTTGGTCCGGTGAGTGACTGGTTTCATGGCCAAACAAGGGAGCCTGTTCGAGGGTGAGGTGGTTTGGTGGCCGGTCGTGGTGGACTGCATGGTGGTATGTCGAAGCGGTGATTGAACGCCAAACTTGGTTCGGTGGTGGAAGCCGGTCCATGGAAGGAGGCTTGGTTAGGCATGCATTGGCTTGCATCTGGCTTGGCTTGGTCGTAGGATAGACCGACAGGGAAAGCATGGATTTTGGCTATGGATTTTAGAGTAAGGCTTGGGGTTACTTGGTGCTCTGGGGAGTTGACTTGGGGTAGGGATGAAGGACCCCAGGATGGCACCGAATGACTTTGGTGATAGCCAATGAAGTACTACGACTTCGATGACTCAATGAGGCGAGTGACTATAACATCTGATAACGAAATGAAGGGATGCATTCTATGTGATAACTCGAAGAGTAGAACTGAGGCAGAGATGCTCGTTAGTAGGACGGGGTAGCCTGCATGTACCCATGTGTTTGGAGGTCTACGTATATCCAGTCCTTAGCCATTTGTGTGAGCATGAGTTGAGCATTTGTGAAGTAGTTCTACTATCGGTATATGTGCTAAAGGATCGATGGATAAATCTATGGTTGTAATACTAATTATTAAAACAAGGTAGTGTTAACCTACCTTTTGGCACGACCATACACAGGTGGATTTAACCCAATAGGCTTCACAATTATCAAGGCCGATGAGTGTAGAGTTATGGTTGTAGGGTCTGGAAATCAACTATAGATAATAACATGAAGCCAAGATTAAACATAGTTGGTAGATAAATGATGCAGAGTGCTTGAAATATGAATATTGGCTTGGAGAAGGAAGGATCGGCGTAACCTGGATTGGCAAAGATTGGATCGGTGTAGTTCATGGTGGATGGATCAGCCATGATAGTAATCTAAGGGATCGGCATAGTGGAGTTTCATGATATGGATCGGTATGGCACATACTTGAAGGAATTAGATCGGCAAAATATCCTAGAGCATTAGGGATTGGCATAATGTCCTAAGTGTTATGGATCGGCATGCCCTAGAAGGATCGGTATACTTTCCAGGCTACATAAAAAAGAATCGACATATCTTCATGGGGAAGGAAGGATTGACATATCTTTATGGAAAAGGAAGGGTCGTTATATCTTCATAGAAAAGGAAGGATCGACGTATCTTCATGGAAAAGAAAGGATCGACATGCTTCATTGAGGATGGATCGGCATGGTATATTGGAAGGGAATGGATTGGCGTAGCATCATGGAAAAGGAGGGGTCAGCATAGAGAACCCTCCAGAAATGATCGTCCTTGGATTGGATGAAGGAAAAACGACCGAAGGAAAGTTTTTCGATCGTTTTTGATTGACGAATTACACATGACGATCGTTATAGTGGGCCCATATGGATGAGAAGGCCCTGTAGCCGAAGTTTCACCTATAAATATAGCATGCATGGCTTTAGAAAGGGGGCTTCCTTTTGCTTCTCTTCATCTTCTACCTAGGCTACATTCAGCCATTTTGATTCTTGGATTTCCGATTGTAACTGTAATCAAACTTTAGTATAATAAAGAGGATTATTCTGGACGTAGGTCAGAGTTAGCCAAACCGCTATAAATCTTGTCTCTTTTACTTGTTTCATTTTTAATTTGTTTATTCTTCATATTATATTCTCCATATTACATACTACCTATGATTTGTGATTGCATATTGGTGTTTTCAAATAATTGGGTGTTGGTGGTTAATTTTGACACCAACTTTTTGGTGCTTTCACTGAGAGGAATTGCATCCTGGATTTGGAAGCTAGGTCTCTGATTTAGAAGCTTGGATACTTGGCATTATGAGGCAATGGTTAAGCAATCAACAAGGAGATAGAGAACAGATAGGAGCCATTATGAAGGGGTCAGCAGGTTTCCTCAGAAGCTAATCTACCTCAATCTTCATTACCAGAGACGACATAGAAACAATGATAGATGCTATGCAGGAAAGGATGCTGAAGAGAAATGCAGAAATGATGCAGAACCTACTCTGACAGATTGGACAAGCTGGAGTGCAAAACCAAGGAAATGGAGTAGGAGAAAATACTGCAAATATGGATCATGGAATAAGAGCAGTAGAAGATGAGGAAACCCAGAATCAGAACCAAGGAAATAAAGTGAATAGGACACAAGATGGAGTGGAACAGTCGGGAGCAGCCCCTGAGCAACGAAGAACGATCGATGGTACTTTAGCCGATCATTCTGACCAACCAAGAACGATCGGTGGTATGTTAGCCGATTGTTATAGAATGATCGGTGTTGATAGTTCCACACTCGAAGGCATGCCTCCGAGTAATATTAGATCAATTACAGGTAGGATACCAGGCGGTGCTGTGCAGTTTGGTGTTGATCGGAATATGAATGCTCATCCAGAAGAATAGATTTCAGGATTCCCTCATGGACTTAGGGAGCAGGTTGGAGACAATGAGTGAAGACTACCATTTGATGACAATGAAGGTTTGGAGGAAATGATCAGACGAGCTATGGGAGATGGATTAGTGAATAGGGATCTGGAAGATGTGACTTGGAGCCCCTTTGCTCCTAGGATCAGGCAAGTTAGGAATCCACCAGAATTCAATCTACCAATGCTCAAGACATATAATGGAAAAACAGATCCCGTTGTTCATTTGACAAGATACATGAGACACATGGAAGTACCGGGGGCATCGCAGGAAGTTATGGCACGGTGCTTCCCCTTGTATTTGACGGGTATAGCTGCACTATGGTTCAAGTAGTTGGAAAGCGGCTCTACCAGCAGATGGACGGAATTGATCGAAGGGCATATAAGGTAGTTTGGGGTTCACGTCTCGAGACCCAAAAATGTGATGGGTTTGGCAACACTGAAACAAAGGACGGAAGATTCCCCGAGGAGTTTACTAACACGGTTTAATGCTACAGCAGCATCGTTGGATCACCCAGATCCATCCATGGTTTTGATGGTAGCTGTATTTGGAATTGCTGATGGCATGGAGTTTAAGATTTTAGCACAGGATCCACCTATGGATCTATAGGAGTTTTACTATGAAGAAGAAAGGTTCCTACAACAGGAAGACACATGAGTATACAAACCGGAGGTGAATGATGTGCAAAGTGCAGGATCATCGGGGGATGCAAAGAAGAATGATAAAGACAAACAGAAAATGAATAATGGAAGTAATAGGTCGAAAAGGAAATGGAGAGGACCGAAATTCTCTTCTTACATGGATTTAACCGAAACTTTGGAAAGAATTTATTTGGATACTCGAGGACGCCTTCAGTATCGAAGGCCGGTGAAAAGGGACCATCCGAATACGAGCAGGCATCAAATAAGCATTGCCTATTCCATGAGCTAGATGGGCGCAATACAAATGACTACAGGAATTTAATGGGTATCATTGAGGAATATGTGAGGAATGGTCGGTCACAATAATATATAAGGACTCAGGCTATTTCGGTGGAATAGGAGCAGCCTCCATCCACCTTGAATGAAGATGGCACTCGATTAAAGCATCATCGTCAACTCATCATTAATTGACTAGATTCACAGCATAAATTAAGTAATAAACCCTGCAGTAAAACGGCTAAGTCATTTACACATGTATAGGATCGAGGATGGTCCCTAGTCATGCTCTAATATGACAATGAACCATAGTCGGGTTAGTGAATTTTTTTTTCCTGATTACTAAGAACTCTAGTTTTCTGATACTATGGTTATTTAGTTTTTTGGTTGTATGGACTCTTATTTCATATTTTACCAAGTGGACTTTGGAATGCTCAAATCTGGATTAACGTAATAAATAACACAGGTCACGGTTATGGCCCCGACCAGAGAGACGGGACAATAACTGCAAGTTACGAGTCCCTTCGTCGGAGAGCAATAGGATGGACTCATACATGGACAAGTCCTCGATCGGAGAGTCGTGGCCAGAGTATGGTATCCATGGATAGTAGTTTTGCATATACTGTGTTTATGTGCTAACTCTTTGGATACAGTGACATGTCAGATATGGTTCCCCATACCTGTGCAGTTAAAGTGCTCGGCAAATTCAATACGGCGGAGGTGCAAAAAGTCATGGCGGGGATATAGAGGGATATAGCGAATGACTCTAAAATAGCATATAAAACTCATACTTAATGTTTTTACAAATATATAAATGGTACTTAAATGAAAATTTTACATTCAATTGAATTACAATTAATACATAAATAATTTTAAATAAAAACACGTGCGAATATACTGTAAATAAACGTAAACTGTTATATAACATAAGTGAATTTAGTAGAGTATTAGAGTATTTTCATTTTTGAAAATATATTAAAAATCCAATTAAATAAATTAATTTCATAATTTTTATAATGTATAAATGTCATTTTTAATTCACTTCTTTTAAAGAAGGTATAGCAGAATATAGCGGGAATAATAGGATATAGCGGAAATAGCGGGGCTTAAAGCGAAAAGACTATATTTGAGGTTATATTGAAAATCGTAGTAGTAGAAATCCGCTATGAGATATAGTTGGGTTATAGTGGGGTAATAAAGGGGCATTAACTGCATAACTCCATACCATATGCTCCTATTTACTATATACAGTTTTATAATATTTTGAGATGACGTATCGCTCACACCAGACTGTTGATTGACTCAAGATTTTATGCTTTGCTCCTTATTACCTTGGGTACTCTTAAATCAGTAGAATATGGATAAAGCATGGAGCTATTCGGAGTGCGAGCAGGAGGCTACGCTTCCATATATCTATATTTTGGAGCTTACTATCGCTTATATTCCGATGTGCAGTACTGTGGAGCCATGTCAGTGCTTGTATTTTGAGAGATAGTTTTAGAGTTTATTTTGGAGACTTAAATGTATAAACTCTTAATTCTAATTTTTGTATAGTCTGTTAACCTGTTCCACTTTGATGTTCTTATTTATGGTACATTTAATTATACTATTGTTCTACCTGTTTTGCATATATGTTGTTATATTTAATGTTGTCTATGCACTGTGTGTTGTTTTACGGATTCCGTGATAGGATTGTATTCCTTCGCACTCTTGGCTACAGTCTCGTATCACCCGAGTACCACTATGGTGCACTATTCAGGTATCTTCAATACCAAAGATGTAGGACGGTTGTCATATTGGTACCAGAGCTTAGGTTGCGAGAAGATGACCTAGGTTAATACTTGGATCCATTAAAGATAAGAAAGGTGCTATCACCTAAGAATGGATTGAGCGATACATGATAGAGCGTACTTGTCATATTTTGGCTTTCGAAACTATATAGAAGTATATATAATATATAGGTCACATTGCATTTATGGACACCACTTATTTATTTTAGAGAGACTAATCATTCTTATTACAGTTTATAAGAATCTATTTGCTAACGAGGAATGCTTCTAGGAACTCCATCTTTGGAATTGAGGAAGAGGTAGGATCAAAGACTGCTAGCCCCGACCTACAGAATGTGTTTACTGAGATGGTGGTTCAAAGTACCCAAGTTACTCTTGTTATGGCTATGGGTGGTGGTGCTCCAATGCAAGCGCCTGAACAAGGATTTCTATACTCTATATAGCAAACCGTTTCTTGGAACAGAATCAGCTGTCAAGGTGTAGGATTAGTTGGATACATGCAAATACATCTTTGAGGATATGGAGTTGGTAGATACGATGAAGAGGAATCTGGCCTCTAGACAGCTTCAAGGACAAGCCATGGAGTGGTGGAATGCCATCAAGATTACTACTTCCGAGGAGCAGTTCAAGCCGAGGTTTGAAAAGAAGTATGTACTGGCTGCTTAAAATTCGGTACTCATTTGAAAGTTTGCTAACTTAGGACAGAGGGATATGTCTACAGCAGAGTATGTGGCTGAGTTCGACAAGTTGTTGAAGTATGCTCTATCTATTGATACTCCACTAAAGAAGAATGAGAAGTTCTTCATGTTCTTGGATGAGCATCTTGGAGAAAAGCTAGTCGAACATATCAATAAGAAGCTAGTGGAGAAAGCCCTTTTACATTAGAGTATATATCCGAAGTCCAAGTTGGTTGTTGCTCCCAAGGATGAGCCAAAGATGCAAGCCGGCATGGGAGGCAAGAGGTAGTGGGACAAGAAGAAGAGCGGTTTCAATAAGGTGGTTAAAAGAAGGGAAAGTGGGATCCTACTTGCTACAACTATGGACAGAGAGGCCATCTTAGCAAAGATTGTAGAAGCGAGAAGAAAGGGTGTTTTAACTTCAAAAGGCCGAGGCATCAAGAATGATTGCCCAGGAATAAGCAAGTTGTGTCTGATTATGCTTTAAACGTTATTCTAGCTTTATCAAATGCTCTATTAGCGAAGGGGAAGGGGAAGAGCATCGTTATACAGGTTATGCTTTCTATTTCTGATACTCCTGTACATGATTTATTCGGTACTAGGGCATCACATTCCTTTATATCTAGTGATTTGATTATCATAAACCTTGTTAGAGGATTGAGTAGCATGTGTATGGTTTTTTAAAACTTGGCCTTATCGAGTCGTGGATGTTTGTTTGCCTATGATTGCTTTATTTTAAGTTTTGTGGGGTTCGGTATAATACTTGGAATGGATTGGCTGAAGAAGTATGCGGTGTTGGACTGCGAAAGGTTATTGGTGACAATTGGGGCTGTGGAGGGATGGATGGTAAGTGATTGGTTGCTAGCCAGAGGATGGGGTTACGGTTAGCTTTATATATTCGCTTGAGACTCCACAGGATAAGTTTTCACTTGTGCCTATTATGAGTGAGTATTTGGACATATTCGGAGAGGTGATTGGATTACCACTACATAGGAAGATAGAGTTCCACATAGATTTGGTAAGGGATGCCAGAATGATTGTTAAGCCATTGAGGCTTATGGCACTCAGAGAGCAGAAATAGCTGAAGGTGCAAGTGAATGACCTACTGAGGCGAGGGTTCATTCATAGGAGCATATTTGAGTGGGGCGCATCAGTAATATTCACGAATACGGTGGATGTCTCTCCAAGGTTGTTTCGCTCCTCCTTGAAGTTGATTTGCTAATTTACTGGTTAACTAACCCTTCAAACGTAGCTGCATACGAAATCCTGTTCTGTGCCAAGAAGCCAATTTGCTGCTTCTCCTTGAGGGTGCCAAGAAGGTTGCTATCTTCTTGTAGTATTGCTTAGACCCAAATGATTGAAAATTTTCTACATGTGCTAATGCAAGCCCACATTACTGGATACGACACTGTTCCAACAAAGTGCCTACCACCCAAACTAGAGAAGTCCCTATACAACTTTGATAAATTCACATTTGGTGATTCTGGACCAGAACCACTCATTGTTTTGCAGCTACAGGTTCTACGGTGTTTACACTGGTTTGACCAGTCGCTTGCATATATCGGTTGAACCAAGCAGGAATGTTCACACTAAAAATATCTGCAGCATTTACTCTAGTTCCATTTCCAGTTCTAGTATCAACCTCACCAATGTTATTTTACATTCCAGTTTTCATCAAGATACTCATATTCTCCTATCTGCAAATGCGACTCATTAGCAACTCCCCAATATGTAGTAAATGAAACTGGAAAAGTAAATTGGGCGTCTACTCATGCTTATACCCGACTCATAAATTATATTATTATATATAATCACATGTATAAAAATACAAATATGCTCTCTCGATACATTCTTAGTCCTTAGTTTAAGGAAAGTTTTGCTTCGATAAAAATATAATAACAACCCATCTTTTCTTGAACCTCGGATTCAATTCCTGAACCTACATTAACATATCGAAGTCCGAAAATGACAAGTCATTGTTATATGATAGCAAGTAAACAAAACAGACTCTAAACAATTACTTTCTGAACTTACATCAGAAGAAAACAACATATAATACAAAACTTTACACTCATAAATCATAGATCCAAATACATAATTAGATTTATACATCAAGCCAGTGATCTAAATAAAAAGTGAAAAATAGAGAGGTGTTACATACCGCTCAACAATCAATGGCACATCAAACATGTCCAATATCCAATAGCTAATCATATGTGTTCAACACAATATCCAAAACCTCACTAAACTAGTCAAATAGCTAATGTCACATAATGTAAACACGTATATTTGACAACATCTGTACCTCCCAAAAAATATCACCATCGTATCACATAACTTCCTACATGGGAGCTCGAAGCATCGCAGGAAGTCCAAATTTTATCGACCATTGGTACGCCAATAATGATTGGGAAGATGAAGTTGAGTTGATTTTTTTAATTTTCTTAATGTTTGGAGAGAAAACACCTAATTTCCAATTCTAATTTAAATTTATAAATCCAGCTCAAAACCAGATGTGACATTAATTATTAACTTTAATAGGATCTTTTATTAGTGTTTGTTTAAATAATTTTATTTGTTTGCATTGCAAAAAAAATTAATAAAATATAATTTTATTTGTGAGTGTAAATAAGTGTGATTATAGTTGGTGTGCATTTAAATTATGTATTATATTTTTCTACATCTCTATCACGCAGTTGCAATTCATGAACATCACAGCATAATTCACAAAGCAGTATATCATACATTACGATATTTCACAAACCGGTATCATTCATAACCAAATTTCAGCACAAATTGCATAATTCGAAATAGATTCACGCGATATTTTTATATAATAACACCTCATTTTAACAGAACATTACTCAAAGTTATCATGGTGTATCATGGCACACTGGATCTCCAGCATTTGACGCAAATGCTGGTTATGCCACCTCAAATCCAGATTTTGCCGTTCAGCTTCCCATTTTGCCTCCATCAAAAGTTCCATTTGCCTTACCATCATCTCATCTTCATCCTCCTGCAATAATTGCGCAAGCCATTTAATTATAATAAAATAGGCCAAATGATTGATATTGCAACAAAAATTGAAGTTCACATTATAGTTCATGGTTATAAATATACCTAGTTGCTACTCTTTGCTAAAGTGCATAATGCATATGAAAGAAATATTATAATGAGCTAGAAAATAATCAATAAAGTACACTTACCCGGGCTCTGGCTCTTAACAAATTTACGCTAAAGAGAACCCCACCTAAGTGAAAAACCAAATAGACGGCAGTTACAAGCAGGAAAATAGTCGTTCATCATCATCCTCCTCCTCCTCCTCCTTTTCTTTTTACCTTTTTCGTGTGCAGAAATGATCATTTATATAGTTGACGTACCTAAGTATCTAACTATTATGCTTTCTGGTCGAATAAATTCAGCAATACACATGATTAATACATTAGCTTATTAATTTATTTATCTCTAAAATATACATACACTAATTTATTAAACGTATCTCTAGAATATAAATTATGAGTTTAACATGTACAAACTTATTAATTTATTTATCTCTAAAATAAATGTATTAAATACATTTATCGATGCATTTATTAACTTATTAATTTATTTATCACTAAAATAAATGTATTAATAAGCTGATAAATGTAAACCCATAAATCATTTTAGACATAAATATGTTAATAAGTTAATAAATATATCTTTAAAAAAATTGATACATTTATTACATGTATATTCTGAGTTTAAATTATGTTGTTTCCATCAATAAAAAGTCCAAACTTTAATATTAGTTATGTCCATTACTAATCTTTGTTATTTTTATATAAAATCTTCCAAATAGTTATTAAATGGAAATATTTGTAAACCACTATTGCAAAAAAATATCACTTTATAATCTATATTTTCTTTGCTTGATTTCACTACTGCTTTCTATTCCATGCCGTGTGTGGGATAATTCAGTGCAATGAACCTCTTTTTTAAACATATTGAACAGAATACAATTTTGTAGATTGGTTTATTTTTAAAATATGATATTTCAAGCTTGTGGATTTGATGCATGTGTTGAAATTAAAAAATTTGAATTACTTTTTTGCTGATTTTGATTTTATGTTTTTCACTTTATAATTTTTTGGTTTCAATGTTTAGTGTTTGGATTTCAAAGCTGAAGCCTTACAATTTTGGAGCATGAAATTGTTGTAGAATTTCATTTTTAACGTTGTTGAATTTCAAAGCTTTTGATATATTTCTACATTTTTTTCCACTCTAAAAAATTGTACGTCAAAATGAATAATAATTAGCTTTTAATATTGTTAAAATTAAAAGTATCGACGTCTGAACTTTTGTTCAGGTAGGTTTTGATCCGGGGTTCAAAGTAATTCAATACTCTATGGTTTTGTTTGTCTAAAATGTAGTTTATCGATTTTGAAAGCAATGAAATTTCATTTTAACTATGCATTTCAAACCTTTGATTTTTTATTTTTGTTATAAACATAATGTACATCAAACTGTATAATAATTGGCTTTAGACGCACATGTAATTCTACAGTTTATTAATTTAGTACTTTAGACTGCTGTTTTTCAATTTTTAAAAGTGTTGAAATTAAAATTTTTTAATTTCTTTCTCGGCTTTGAACTTTGTTTTCGCTTTAAAATTTTTATTGTAAGATTTTAGGGTTTAACATCTGGATTTTCAAAGTTGAAGCCTCACAATTCTGACACATGAAATTATTATAAAATTTTATTTTACTTTTGATTTGAATTTTGAAGCTTTGATTTTTTTTTCTTCATTATGGAAAAATAAACATAATTATTGGCTTTTAATATTATTAAAATTATAAGTTTTTACATTTGAACTTCTGCTTGAGTAGTTTTCAATTTGGGGTTTTCATTCTAAATCAGCATTGAAATTTGAAATTTAGAATTTTAGAATCATTATTCCCAGTGTTACATAATTTAAAAGTCTTTTAAGCATACATATAAGTCTACAATTTATTAATTTGGTACTTTAAAAGGTAGTTTATCAGTTTTCGAATGTGTGGAAATTTTGAATTTCTTTTTTTAATGGCTTTGAATTTGTGTTCATTTTAAAAATTTTGGTTATAAGATTTCATTTTTAACTTTTGGACTTTTAAAATTGAAGCTTCACAAATTTGAAGCGTGAAATTATTGTGGATCCTTTTATTTTGTAGTTTAAAAATATGGGATTTGAAAATGTAGAATGATATATTACTTAACTAGAACAAATTTTTCTACCTCTCCTCGGGTTTGATTAATTTGTCTACTGCCTTTGTTTATTCACTATTGCTCTATAAAATTAATGTGGATCCGTTTCATACTCATTATTTGGCATTTTCTATGTTCTAATTCATTCACTATTTCCTCCTTTTTGTTCAAGTCGAACGAATGATAATTTAATGGAATCAAAATGATTTTGTAAGCACCAGACATAACATGATTTCGTAGATCGGTACATTTTTTGGTTTAAAAATGTTTTATTTGACACTGTATGATCATTATAATTCTATAGTTTAATAATTTAGTACATTTTAATGTAGTTTATCAATTTTGGAAGTGTCGAAATTTAAATTTTTGATTTTCTTTTTTATTAGCTTTGAATTTTTCGTTTTTCGTTTAAAAACTTTTGGCTGAATTTTCACATTTAGTCTTTGGATTATTAAAGTCAAGGCTTCGCAAATTTGGCACACGAAAACTTTGGAAGCAAAAACATAACGCTAAACTTTTTTGACTTTAGACATTTTGAATTTACTTAATCTTTGAACCTTAAACGTAAAATTGGATATTTAAAATTGTACAATCATTCTACTTAATAATATTAAAAACGGAAAAAAAAATTAAATAGGCCTTCAGGAAAACTAATTAGACAAATAAGCTTGGGTGGAAACTTATTATGCATGTTTTGTTCACGGACCAGTATACATGCACATTCTGTAAATGCGCATGATCAAACTTGTACATGCGCATTTACAGAATGCGCATGTACACTGATTTTTTCTAAATAAATAAAATTAGCGCATTCTGTAAATACGCATATACATATTTGTTTATGTGCATTTATAGAATGCGCAAATACAATTTCGGCATAACAGTAGATAGCCACTGTCATTCTTCCACATTTCAACCTTTATCAAAACCTAACACAAAATCCTCAATTTCAAAACCCTAAACCCTACTTCCATCCAAATGTGAAATTAACCTATTTTTATCTCCAAACTCCAAGACAATGGAAAAATCTTCTTCATCTTCTCAAATAAGAGGTAAAAACACTAAATTTAAATTTTGATTTGGAATTTTAATGTATATTATTTTGAGGTATTGTAGATGTATCCTAATGATTTAACTTGTTAATGCTATAATTTAGATCCAAATATAGATTAGTGTACACATGTGTTGAAATTTTTATAATAATTGATTGAAAAAAATTCATGAGTAGAGTAAGAACCTGGACAAATTAATGGAAGCATTCTCTATCGTCTAAAGGAGCATCTAGTAACAAGCATTCATGAATGTATATTATTACATCGGTTTTAGTTCATTATTCTACTAATGAGAATAAAATTTAAGTAATTTTGTCATACATTTAAATTTAATTGAATAGTGAGTTTCCATGGTTAAAGCTATTGATCATTCAAGCAAGCTCAAACTAATAGATTATAAAGATCCTTGACTAGAAGATAATTTAAAAATGGCCCATTTTTGAAAAATATTTCAACTTGAGTATCTTGATTGGACCATCATCTTATTACCGCCTTGTGTGATCGCTGGAGAAAATACATTTCATTTTAGATTTGGGGGAATAACTATAACTTTATGTAATATCCTCCTACTTGGAGACCCAAAACTAATGGTTACGGATGTTGTAGTCATCCATGGTTATTAATCCTCGGTGACCAAATATGGCGACATTAGATACATTGATAAAAAGAAATGCAAAAATATGGAAAAAAAATTAAAAAGTAGACAAATTCCACATTCCATTTTAAAATATTTCAAATTGATTACATAATCCCAATTCGTAGACCACGTTCAGATAACATATAATTATTACAAAATACGCCAAGAGTCACATATGAAGATGCCCCGTTGGTAGAACATAGTATATAGACAGGCAACAATTTGCCTTTACAAACAAAACACATAGCAGAAATAAAAGAACTCTAATAACAAGCTTGCCTCCTGCATGTCCATGGAAGCTTTATTCGTTTAAAAGAACACCTGAAAACCTTAAATCTCAGTCTACTAAAAACCAATTGAGTACTCGAAGTTTATAGAGAAAACAAAAACTTCGAGTCAGACACAAAGCCTGGTATGCATAATAATTTACCATCTCAAACAATTTAGATATCTAGTGAGATCACGCCGCTTAGTGAAATCGGTTTTTCTCTCACTAGTATCCTAAAACATTTATAAAACCATATACTGTGCTCCTCCATCCACAATGGTTAAAACATAGTATTTTAAAACTTTATGATAATATGCAAAACAAGCAAACCAAATTTGGATTACCTATCCTCATTCATTTTGACTATCTATCTCAATTATAGTTTCTAGGATTACTATTCACCTGTTAAATATTTATGGACTATCTATCCAATATCATAGTTTTAATGGGATCACTAAGAACCTATCGATAACTTCAATCTTATCCCTTATCCTAGTTTTCATGGGCTAACTAGGAACCTATTTACTGCCTGTCAATATCATAATCTGGATATAGTTTTCATGGACTAACTACAAACCTACTGGCCTCTGCCAGTATCAAATCAAAGTTTTCATGGGCTAACTATGAACCTATCGGTCCCTACCAATATCATTCGGTTTCATAGGCTTACCGTAAACCTATTGGCCTCTATCAATATCTTTAATTAAGGTTTTAATATCTGTTAAGTTATATTCACTACTTGCTCAACCTAGCCGGTTATTCTGCTCTTTTCCTAAAATAAATTTATGGTTAACAACAATGTGAATAATATTTCCTAAATCTTTATTTATGTCATGGTTTCTCCTTTAAAAATGAGAATGAGTTATTTGTTTTGAAATTTTAAAACATCACTTTCGAAACCACTAGATGGCCTCCTCCGAAAGCATAGAAAACCTCTTTTCAAAACTCTAAGTATATACCTTTCGAAACCAATGATACATTTCGATGGTATCAAGAAACATTCTTTAAAACATAGCTTCGAACAAATAAAGTACCCTTTTGAAAGCATTAGGTTTACTCTTTAAAACATCATTTGGGTCAAAATGGTCATATGTGAGTATCTCATTTGAAAACAACAAAAATAAACTTGGGGAAAAGTGGATGGTGTCGGAACCATCTTGTTCAAAAGCAAAGACCATTAAAATTAAAACTTCGAAGGACAGATTCGAAACCCCCTTTTGAATCCATCACCTTCGAAACCCTCAACCCCTTTCAAAAGCAATTAGGAAGTGGCTTATCCTAGTCAAAAATAAGGACAACCTTTTGAACGTATTGATGACTTCAATACTTCGGAAGGAAAATAGCGGCTAGGTTTCGACTAGGTCGGAACCTACCCTTTTGAAAGCTTCTTATTTAAAGAAAAATTTCCTCTTCAGAAGTTATTTAAAAAATCCCTTTCAAAAGCGTGGCTTTCAACTATATTGATAACTTTAAGTAAAATAAGGCAGGAATTTAACTTTAGAAAACAAACAAAGATTTCGACTTTATGGGGTATCGACTCAGTCGGAAGCTCTTCAAAAATTAGGCAGACATTTATCTTTTTAAAACAAAACTTGGTTTCGACTCTGACGAAAGCATAGATTTCGACATCCTACCTTCTACTACTAACCAATTCACTTCGTACCAATTCTATTAATACCATGTTGCTTGGTTCCGACTATGTGGGTTTCGACAGAGATGGTTTCGACAGAGATGGTGCGGTGGTAAAGGACTCGAAAGGTGCCTCCGAAATAGGCGGAACCACCTTTTTTCTTAAATGCTGATTTATAGCTAAATAGGGCAATTGCTTTATAACTAACCTGCCAGTTGTAACACCTAGATTGGCTACTTTAAAAAATTTCAAATACTTTACAAGTAAAAACTGCCGCATTAGTTAGATCTAAATCAAAGCTTTATAGTGTTAAACCCTTCCATATGACAAAACCAATATTTACAGAAAAGATCTTCTTTAACAATAATTTATGTTCCCAAATAAATCAACTGGGAAAAATCCCCAAAGTCGCAAAAAATCAACTTTATCATGTAATCAAACATATTAAAATTTCAGATCCAATTTCTTCCTGAAATACTTGAAATAAATTTTAAACCAAATTATATCATATTTCCCCTTCGAAATTCATAACAAATTTTCTATAGCTTAGAAAATTCTGAAAAGCAAAACCCATCTCCAAAATCATGTGTTATTCAACATAAAAAATTTCCATGGCAATTGAAAATCATAAACTCTTGGTTTTTCCTTAAAATTGAGCAAAGTCATATGTATATGAATTAAAATAATTTGACCATAACATGATTCAAGCATACCATCTTCCATATCATTATAAAAATGAATTTAAACATAAATCCAAAAACATATAATCATAAAATAAAATAGAGATTGTATGAAATTATTATTCACCTTAAACCTGATAAGGAATTTGAGATTTGTTGTTGATTAATCCTTCCTAGCTTTTGATCCTTAGCTTTCGATTGAAATTCCTCCTTTTCTCCTTGTTAATGGCCGACTATATTTTTATTTTCTGATTTGCGTTTATGATTAGGAGAAATGAAACGGGAATGGACAAAAATGAGAATTGTATAGCTGTGTAAAATAAAATGGCTATTTACTAATATACCCATGTGTAAACTAATCAATCTTTAAACTAAATTAAAGCCCATTTATTTAATTATTAAGCACGGTCCATCATATAATTTATTCTAATCTCAGTCCCCTTATCATCATTGTTCTATTTATTTTATCTAATTAAATCTCTTGAATAACGTTATAAAAAAATTAGGGATGTTACAGGTCCGCCTTAAAGAATTTCATCCTCGAAATTCAGCAAGGACTAAATACTAAACATAGCAATCATTCTAACAACTCCTAACAACCATACTAGTCTAACTGACTAGTAACTATCTATACAAATCTAGTATAGACATACCCTCAAAGAAGATCAGGATAAGTATTTCTAATCATGTCCTTTGTCTCCCAAGTACTGTCCTTCTCATTGTCACTCCACTAAACTTTTATCAACGTAACTATCTTGTTCCTTAATCTTTTCTCATCTCAGGCTACAATTTGAACTACTTGTCTAACAAAAGCCAAATTAGGCTCTACCACTAAGTCATCCAACCTCGTCGGAGGAATAGTAGTATATGGATCATGCACATACTTGTGAAGATAAGACACATGAAATACATTATGGACACCTGCCAAACTGCTCGGCAACGCCATTCTGTATTCGAGCTTTCCAATCCTCTCTATAATCTGAAATGGACCTACATATCTTAAGGCTAACTTCCTCGATCTTCCAAATCATATCACACCCTTCATTGGTGATACCTTAACGAAAACCTTATCTCCAACTGAGAATTATAAGTCCTTACACCTCTTATCTATGTAACTCTTCTATCTTAACCGAGCTTCCTTCATCCTTCTTCGGATTAACTCAATCTTCTTTGACACCTCTCTAACTAATCTAGAGCTAAGACTAATCCATCTCCAGCTTCCAACCAACACGCTGGTGATTTGCATGGCCTTTCATACAAAGCTTCAAACGGTGGCATTACTATGCTTGTCTGGTAACTATTATTATTGGAAAACTTAACCAAATGTAGATGATCCTCCCAATATCCACCAAAGTCTAATACACAAGCTCTCAATAAATCTTCGAGTACCTTATTGACTCTTTCTATCCACACATCTGTCTGAGGGTGATACGTGGTACTCATATTAAGCTTGGTACCCATCACTTCCTGTTGACTCTTCCAAAATTCACTAGTGAAAAAAGCATCTCTATCACTGACTATACTACTAGGAACTCTATGTAGTCTAACTATGTTCTTCAGGAACAACTTAGCTAAAACATGTGTCATTCAGGTTGAATTAACTGGAATGAAATGGGCACTCTTGGTCAATCTGTCCACTATAACCCTTATATTTTCATTACCTCTATTTGACCTTAGCAACCTGTCTATAAAATCCATAGATACCGAATCCCACTTCCAATATGGAATCTCTAAAGGTTGAAGCAACTCACTTGACTTCTGATGTTCAGCTTTCACTTGTTGACAGTTTGCACACTGTCTAACCCACAAGCCAACATACCTCTTCACGCCTTCCCAATAGAAGCTCCTCTTTATATCCTGATACATCTTGGTCCCTCCAGGATGAATAGTAAACTTGGATCGATGGTATTCTCCAAGAACTTCCTTCCTTAAGTCCTCCATATTCCAAACACACAACCGTCCCTTCGTTCTTAGCCATCCTTCCTGGTCAAGGCTAAATCCTTTAAATCATTGATCTCCGTTCTGTAACAACCCAGCTTTTTGACCCCTAGGAACAACACTAAACACAACCTCGGTGTTCGTGTGTCGTTGCCCAAGCATTGAAAAGACGAATCGTCTTGGGGTTAAATAAAGAATAAAATAGAAAAACTCACAATGAAACTGCTAAATAAACATAACAGAAATATTACATCAGCTTACTCCTTAACATGGAGTTATCAGAGTTACACAAAAGTACTCAAATCAACTTGGACAGTATAACGTCCTGCCTTTACAAATGATGAGACAAAATACATTTACACAAACTAAATAGTATAGTGGAATAAATAAATAAGAAGATGGAATGCCTCCTGCTAGGACGCGTCTTCAAAAGAGCCCACAAAGATCTGCTACTCTCGAACTACTCATATAAAATGAGTACCCGAGAGTTCATGGAAACAAACAACTCAAGTCACATGATTTTTCTGGTATGAGTAAAACTTTAAACAAAGGTATTTAATTAAACATAAACATATGAGACAATGTCGTAGAACACGGAACGAGTTTACTCTCATATAAATCAATATCCAAATGCAAGGAATAGATAAATAATTAAAACACCACGAAGAGTGGTTGACTCTTTCTGGTGAAAGTAAGTAGATGAAATTTGAAGGTTCGAACCAAGTAAGAAAAGAAAAATCTCCAACAAATGACTAGTAATATACTTTTGAGAAGCTCATATACTTTGTGACACTTCTCGGACAATACCAAGCCGGACCTCGCCAAACCTTACCGAGTATCTGAATATTTCACATCTAATAGCGCTACCGAATCTAATCTAGATAAGTTGTGAAAGTACCCTAATGGGAGCAACACCACATAGCATGGCTTCTCTCGCGCATAGCAACACCACATAGCAACACCACATCTAATCTAGATAAGTTGATTTCAATTTCATAAATTCCAAGGCGTTTCGAGTCCTTACGATCAAACGACAAGTCTGATCGCTACGAAACTTGAAATCCTACAATAATTCACCGTTACGGATCCGATGAAACTGGTTTCTTCGAAATCTGAGTCAGGGCCAAAATGGCTTTTTTACATTAATTAAATAAATTTAAAATAAATTAATTAAATCAAATTTCCCGTTTAAATTCTGAAATTTGCAAATCTTTATCACTTTATAATTCTTAATCATTTATACAAAATTTTAAACAAGTTTAGATGTCAATTTAAAGTTGATTAATCTATCAATTGCAGTGTCAATCTTCAATTTCAATATATACAAAATTATAAATTAAATTTCCAAAATTCCAATAAATTAATAAAGCTTTACTCTCGATCCTTATAACTCAACAAATTTGCCCAATATGAATAACCTTACAAATGTTACCTAAATTAACCTTAACGTAATATTACATTATAATTATTGTAACTGATTTCCAATTGTAAATTAATACTCTACATAAATAGGTAACATATAATAATCGTTACTCTAACTTTTAGTCACATTAATAAGCTTTTATTTCTCACAAATCAAAGTTCCCATTTATTTTCATTAACTGGCCTTTCATTCAATTCATTAATTAACATATTATGAATAAAATTTACGTTATTTCTAATTATTACCCTAAATTACATTAACGTAACATTTAATTCAGATTTATTGCAATTATTTCTAATTCAGTTGAATGAACAAAATATATATATAAGTTTATTATTTCCACTCCAATATTAGTTACTTACAGAGTATTGCTTTTTATTCAAACTTACTATTTATATAAATTCATTAATTGTCAATTGCTATCCAAATAAATCCATTCATTTGAATCTTTTCTTATTTTCCTTATTATGAATCAATTATTAAAGGTAATGTCAACATTTTAAATTAATAATTTACCTTTTATATCCTATTCTAAATTAATGCACACACACAAATTAAGATTTTTAATCTCATTAATCATTTTATCTAGGTTCCATTCACTATTACTTTAAGAATAAAATTAGCATTTCTTATTCATTTTGTTACATTCAAAGTCTCCGTTATTGTCTTAAACTTGCAAATGTAATATTAAAGTTCATTCAATTCTACATGATTCCCCATTTAGATTTAATAGACCAATTAAACATGTAACTTACAACCATCGCTATCATACCTTTTAATTCACATATGAATTCACTATTCACAAAACAAATGTTACAATCCTTACATAAAGTTGATTTTATTCAATTACCGTTACTATCTATTTTCTCACTAATTAATTTATATTTACACAGTTGTAATTAATTTTAGTTATTATTTCATTAATACTATTTCTAATTTTACTCCTTTCAGTATTAATTACACACTTATTTTAAATTAACAAACTAAAACGTTTTCCACTATTTCTTTATTTGTATTTCATTCTAATTGTCAAGAATTGATTTTATTTACCATTGTAACATTTAATTTCTAACATTCGCTCCAATATAAATTATAAGATTTTCATTTCTTTCTACATTTAATTACAAAATCTTATAAATTTAACAAATTAAATTATCGAAATTTACGGGTCATTACACTCTCCCCCACTCAAAACTTTTCGTCCCCGAAAAGGAAAAGAAGGGAAAGAAGAGAAAAGAAGGATTAAGAAGTCAATATATCTTACTTTAAATATTAAATTTATTAACAAATAAATTTACAAAATTAATTACTTTAAATAAAATATACAAATTTACAACCATTAAATCTTTTTATACTTAAATTAATAAAGTTGGGAATCATTTTCAAAAATTTCTAAGCCCAAAATTTACTGAAAATTTCGGCGGAATCTCTTTTGTACGGAGCGGCTCGGGAGAAAATATAATATTAAATATACAATATATAACATATATTTTTCAAAATAAAATAATCCCAACCCGGGAAAGCAATATAATAACGTTATAAACCGTAATCCGAAAACGTACCTATCTGTCGGGCAATTTACGCTTAATTATGAAACCAAAAGCAGTAGCAATTGCTTCCATAACCTGTATTTCACTTACATAATCCAAAAGAGTTAATAATTACATAGAATGAAATATTTAAGTTTGTTTTCAATCACCAACAAACAATCAATACATACAACAATCACTTGCAACCAGGTATACAACCATCACAAAGAAAACAACACAAATCAATCATTCATTCATCAAACAAAATAAATAGTTGTTCGGGTTCAAACTTTAAATTGTACGGAATGAAAAATAAACTACTGAGTATACCCTTCACTCAACAGTCTTAGGTGAAACTAAATAGATTATTCATCCATCCAAATAATTTTAAAGTATCCTTACCCAAACAACCATAAACCAAGGCAAACAACAATTCCAAACTATAGATCAAGAACAATTTCATCTTATAACATCTGTTGTTTGATTTCCTTTTTATTTATACAATGATTTATCTTTTTACTTCACATTATTTCTTGCAAGTTTTCATTTATTTTTTACAGCTATTCTTTTTCATTTATTTAGCATTCAAGTTTAATTCAACTTCTTTGCATAAAAATTCATTTACTTAAGTCTATAATCTTATACTTGCAATACTTACTTCTTATTACCTTTATTACAGTAACATTTCAGTTATGACTTAAGTTCACAACTCTATGACATCAATTCTTATAAATAAAAGCAAGTTATACTAATTAACTTCATTTATTTACTTCCATTTATTCATTTACTTAAGTTTCTAATTGCTTACTCACAATACTTTACTTTCTATTATATTTAATTTGTAGTATTTCAATTATACTTAAGTTTAAAAAAATTACAACACCAAATTCTTATTTATTAAAGAATTTCATTGAATACTTGCATAATATTCTATAACAATTTCTTATTAACATCTTCAACCTTTAAAAATTTTGGTAAGTTATATATATGCCTTTAAGAATGTAATTGAAAGTTATACAAGTTTTTCTCAATTCTTTTAATTCATTAATGGTTCAATGATTATATCTTTCGTTTTATAAGATTACAATTTCTACTTTCTTTTATCCTTATTTATAACTTAGCATTAAATCACTTATTTTAATTAAAGGTTTCAATCATTAATTACTTACGTTCAAATTCACTACAATAACTGAAACTATCCATTAATGGAAACTTAAGAATTTAAATACCGCGTAAATTTCAAATCATTTTAAAGATAATAGATATAGGTTTATACTTAAAATTTATATATCTAATTATACTTAAAACAATTTAGAAATTTATATTTGGTTATCCGAATAAATCCGTGGTAAAACTACTACAATGGCCTTCCCACTTCGAAACTCGAAAATGAATGTCGATGATGCGTGCACTCATCACCGAAATTATTTTCCAGCAACAGAGAGAGAAGTACTGAACTTATTTCTTCCAAATTTCTTTAAAACAATTCTTTCAAATTATATTGAAATATTTATACAAGAAAATACTTCTAAAATATTACTATTATATTTCAAAATCATTCAAAAGTAAGTTTCAAAACCCCATAACTTAAGTCCTAAATTCTCAATTTCATTTATTTTATTTTCAATCTTATTTCAACTATTATTTATAAATTTCATACCCTAACAACCATTATACTGCAACCAAATATAACCTTATTTGTAAAATTCATTTTATATATAGAAAATATAATAGGCAAAATTATTTCATTCACCTATATTAAAAACAAATATTATGTCGGTCTGTCCTATTAAGTGTTTAGAAATCCCTATTGATGTCATAGCATCCCATGCACCAACCAGAATTTATAAATACAAAACGGAACAGATTAACACAATATTAAAACCTTTTTATAACACTAACAAATACGTTCTCTTATATATACACTCAGCGACTCTCATAGGGTATTACCACCCTATTAATAAAGAATCAGACCCCACAAAGCTAAGATTTATAGCTAAACTAAAGCTCTGATACCAGATGTAACATCCCTCCTTTACGCATACTTTAGATCGACACACGTGCTAATTCAAACCATACGGAAGGACGGATTATTATGGGGTAAATAAGAAAAACGAGAAAGAAATAAAACAAAACAGAATCTCACAGCGGAAGGATAAAATATATTAATCAAATATACAGTTTATAAAGCTGTTTTACAAAATATTCAATTCATACTTACAACATTTATCAGAGTTACACATACCATAGAATAATAATTATGTAGCGGAATAACATGATGTAGTGGAATAATATAGTAGATAATATTACTACAAATCTTCGTCTTCGTCCTCCAGAAATAAAGTCTTCAATTTTTGAAACGCTCGGACTGACCCGAGCGAATTGAAAAGACAAAACATTCGAGTCAGAACTAAAAGATATTATGTAAGTTAAATCAACCGAAACAAATATGAGTGCAGTAACTCAAGAGATGCTCCGGATTTACATCCCTTAAGGATCCATTAAACTATTTACTATGTAGTATATTTCGCTACTATAATAGTGTCTAATTGTAAAATAAACTTACTTTTAAATAGCGTTAAGGGTTTACCCATATAGCCCTTAACAAAAATAATGCCAATAGTCTATACAGTGCCTGCATATCTCCTGATCAAGAGGCTACGAGAAGACAGTCCATAGGTACCACACAAATAGAAACTCGTAGTAAAGGCTCGGTATGGTAGGTGACACGGCACAACTAGGCAATGCCAGGGTAGATATACCAATTACGCTTCCGGGTCGGTGGAAACGCGTAGCCGCAGCTACCGCCCACCTCGAACAACACCCCCAAATCAAAGAAATCAAAAGTGGCCACCGAAAATCCAAAAGTCAAATTATAATATCGAAGGGATGTGTCCGATCAAAGGTGCTACCTCATTAACCCGTCAATCGCTCCTGTTTTAGCCACCTTATGCCAACTCACGGGAGTCGGGTCCATGTATTTACCTTACAAGAAACGCCGCCACCAACCTACTTCATTCTGGAATCTCCACCGCGTACACGGTTGTTAAAGTGGTTTTCGAAGTTGGCAGAGAGTATTACAACTTTCGATCCCGGTCTCTTTAACAACCAAACGTTATTATAACACCACGGTCTTTCAAAATAATTTATACTTCAAAACCAGAATATAATATCCATTTCAAAACTTATAAATACGATATCATTTCCATTTTTAAAACCCAAATCAATATGATATCATTTTTATTTCAAATATATCTTTTCCAAAAATCATAGCATTTTCAAATCTATGTACCTTGAAACCATAGCTTTGAAACATAACTTTTAATTCTTAATGGTTTAAATACTATATTACTTTATATAATAAAATAGCTTCTTTAAATTTCACAATAAATTCCCAATATCAATTTGAACCTCCAAATAAACTATTTTAATTCCATATATTTCAAAGCTTAAAATATTCTATATTTCAAAACTTAAATTTTTATAGTTCATATATTTCAATCGTTAAATATTCCACTATTTCAAAATGATTCTTTGATAATTTAATATGTATCAAATCCAATTTCTATTATTTAAATTTGAAATGTTTACTTAATAAACAAATATTATTTAAGTAAAACCCTTAAACTTCAATAACAGGATATTCTTTTAATTAAATTAAGTTGATAATATTCTTTAAACCAATTTGATATTCATTTAAATCCTCTAGTCAAAATCAAGTTATAAAATCATACCTTTTAAATCTTAATTTATTTACATTTCAAAATAAATTTTTTGAGGATAATTCTTAAATACTTTAATTCAAATCATATTCACATTTATCTTCAACCATACTTTTATTTGAGTCATTAAAACTCTATATACAAAAGAATTTAAATAGATATTTAACCATATTAAATAAAAGAAATTCAAACTTTATTATTTAGCTTATTTTATAATTCAAACAAATTTATACATAGCTAAATCAATAATAAAATAGCATTTATATAACATCTAAAGTCAATATCTGTATAGCCCATATATTTCTTTATAAAACCATAAAAATTATTTCAAAAATAATTTTATATATATACCGTGGTGCCGGTATATAATTTTCTATCCTATGGTCAAGTGATACGGATATTTATCATTTCAGTCCGTAATTTAAAAATAAAAATGCGGTTGTATATCATTTCAAACCGCAATCCCGAATCAAAATAAATGCATAAAAACTTAAAAATTATAACGATATAAATATAACATCAATTCATCCATCATCAACCATCAACCATTTATCACAATCATCATCCAAATTCAAACAATACATTAATATATAACAGGTGATAAATACAGGTATCCACTATCAGTTTATATTCAAAATAAATTATAATTGTTTAACTCGTAGTTTTAAATGCAATAAATAAATAAATAACAATTTAACTAGCAGTTTTATAGTCAAAAATAAATAAATTTAACTGGCAGTAATATGCAATATTAAATTAAATAACAATTTAATTCAAATAAATGAAATTAACTGCGGTGATGATTAAAAATATGCCAAGCAACCATAAATAAATTTTAAATCACATCATATACCAATTTAACAAACATAAGAAATTTCAGAAGTTGTGAGTGGGTTAAAACACTCACCTTTTGAATTTAAATTCAATTTAAACCCGAAAATTTCACCGTCTTCAAATTCGTCTAAACCAGCGTCAAAATGTTTGGAATTTTATTACGATCCTAACAAAAAAAATCGCGCATAAAATGGAGTCCGTATGTGAAAGATATTCGAATAAAACGAGTTGAAATCAAAATTAATTTAAAATAGAATAAAACCAACTCACCCCCATATCACATGCCACGTCAGCAAGGAAAACTCCTCACGCGTTTCTCTAGTTTGCCGTGCCCAGTGAAACCCTAAACGCACGCAAAAACGCATAGGCCGCCATCACTACCACCAAAAACATCGCCTCGTCCAACGCCGCACACACCTAGACTCCGTCGCGCCGGCCCTCTGCTACCCCTCGGCCATGCCGACGACGACGAGGGCGAAAATGCCCAGCCGCCGCTTCAAAATTCATGCCCTAGGTCATAATTTTCTGACGATCCAGCCGTTGCTAACCCGAACAAACACCAATAATGAACTTCCCTCTGTTCTCTCTTCAAAACCCAGAAATGGTTTGTCGATCGGACAAGTTTGATTTCCGACGTGATGAACGACCGAAAATTAAAACACAATTTCTGATCAAACGATAATCTGAATCGAAAAAACGAACACCACCAGTGAAATACGCTAGTCGAAATCTTCAACATAATTTTTTTTTTTCAAATTTTTCCGAGGAGTTTGAAATTTTAGCTTTTGATTTGATTTGGAATTGGATCTAGAATTTGCATCCATTGAGGAAGAGGAGGAGCTGATAAAATTTTACGTACAGACAAATAAGAATAGACGGAGGCTAGGGTTTAGCAGAGTATTTATAGATAAAGTTGAAATAGACAGATGGATCCGAATTATAAACGTGCTAAACGATAATTGGCCCAAAAAGCCCGTTCTGACTCCGGACGAAATTGGGTCAACCCATATATCAAAATAGGTGTTTTAAAATATTTTAAACGCAATGGAAAAGGTTTCAGGTTCAAATTACATTGTATGGAAAAGTTATGCTCAAATCAATATTTTTCAAATTGATTTCAATTTCATAAATTCCAAGGCATTTCGAGTCCGTACGATCAAACGACAAGTCCGATCGCTACGAAACTTGAAATCCTACAATAATTCATCGTTACGGATCCGATGAAACTGGCTTCTTCGAAATCCGAGTCAAGGCCAAAATGGCTTTTTTCCCATTAATTAAATAAATTTAAAATAAATTAATTAAATCAAATTTCCTGTTTAAATTCTGAAATTTGCAAATCTTTATCACTTTATAATTCTTAATCATTTATACAAAATTTTAAACAAGTTTAGATGTCAATTTAAAGTTGATTAATCTATCAATTGCAGTGTCAATCTTCGATTTCAATATATACAAAATTATAAATTAAATTTCCAAAATTCCAATAAATTAATAAAGCTTTACTCTCGATCTTTATAACTCAACAAATTTGTCCAATATGAATAACCTTAACATTACTTACAAATGTTACCTAAATTAACCTTAACGTAATATTACATTATAATTATTGTAACTGATTTCCAATTGTAAATTAATACTCTACATAAATAGGTAACATATAATAATCGTTACTCTAACTTTTAGTCACATTAATAAGCTTTTATTTCTCACAAATCAAAGTTCCCATTTATTTTCATTAACTGGCCTTTCATTCAATTCATTAATTAACATATTATGAATAAAATTTACGTTATTTCTAATTATTACCCTAAATTACATTAACGTAACATTTAATTCAGATTTATTGCAATTATTTCCAATTCAGTTGAATGAACAATATATATATATATATATATATATAAGTTTATTATTTCCACTCCAATATTAGTTACTTACAGAGTATTGCTTTTTATTCAAACTTACTATTTTATATAAGTTCATTAATTGTCAACTGCTATCCAAATAAATCCATTCATTTGAATCTTTTCTTATTTTCCTTATTATGAATCAATTATTAAAGGTAATGTCAACATTTTAAATTACTAATTTACCTTTTATATCCTATTCTAAATTAATGCACACACACAAATTAAGATTTTTAATCTCATTAATCATTTTATCTAGGTTCCATTCACTATTACTTTAAGAATAAAATTAGCATTTCTTATTCATTTTGTTACATTCACAGTCTCCGTTATTGTCTTAAACTTGCAAACGTAATATTAAAGTTCATTCAAATCTACATGATTCCCCATTTAGATTTAATAGACCAATTAAACAGGTAACTTACAACCATCGTTATCATACCTTTTAATTCACATATGAATTCACTATTCACAAAACAAATGTTACAATCCTTACATAAAGTTGATTTTATTCAATTACCGTTACTATCTATTATCTCACTAATTAATTTTTATTTACACAGTTGTAATTCATTTTAGTTATTATTACATTAATACTATTTCCAATTTTACTCCTTTCAGTATTAATTACACACTTATTTTAAATTAACAAACTAAAACGTTTTCCACTATTTCTTTATTTGTATTTCATTCCAATTGTCAAGAATCGATCTTATTTACCATTGTAACATTTAATTTCTAACATTCGCTCCAATATAAATTATAAGATTTTCATTTCTTTCTACATTTAATTACAAAATCTTATAAATTTAACAAATTAAATTATCGAAATTTACGGGTCATTACATCATATCAAGAATCAAAAGGCAATGATGACTAGCGATCCAGTAATCTAAATGGGTGGATCGGGAGCGATCCAAGAAACGAGGTTTCAAGAGCTAGGATTGAAGTCAAAGCGACAACGAGCTTCAGCATGATCAATGGCGAGAGGCTCTGGTGGTAGATGTCCACGACGGTGATAGAGTGGATGGACTTAAGGTTTGGTCGAGATTTGGATCAAATCGCAAGGAGTTAACTTAGGTCGCAAGAAGAAGATAAGAATAAAGGATGGATCGGCTCGAGAAGTTTATATAGAAAATTCCACGAGAATTCCATTAGCTATGGATCGCTAGTGATCCATCAAATTTCATTCGATTAGTTCCAAATTTAGCCAATATGATTCACGTGCTGTTTAAAGGCATCCTAAAAGTTATGGGGCCAAACTAGGTTTGTTATAACAAGAAACGACAATGCACGTCAAAACTTTACGAACGGTTGAACAATCAAAGCCAAAATCGCGTAATGTCGACCATAACAAGATCACTTGAACCTCATCAAGCAGGAACCCAAAAGTAGCTACTTCTAGAGCACATCTTATTTCCAATGAAGGCATACTCTGGCTATAGAAAATTCCATGAAAATTCCATTGGCTATGGATCGCTAGTGGTCCATCAAATTGCATTCGATTAATTCCAAATTTAGCCAATATGATTCACGTGCTGTTTAAAGGCATCCTAAAAGTTATGGGGCCAAACATGGTTTGTTATAATAAGAAACGACAATTCATGTCAAAACTTAACGAACAGTTGAACAGTCAAAGCCAAAATCGTGTAATGACCATAACACGATCACTCGAACCTCACCAAGCAGGAACCCCAAAGTAGTTACTTCTAGAGCACGCCTTATTTCCAATGAAGGCATATTCTGAGGGGGGGGGGGGAGGCAAATGCTATCCGAGTTTTTTTACTTAACTGAATTCAAAGGAAGTCAGAACAGATCAAAAGCCGATCGTAAGGACTAGAAGAACCAACCAAGAAAGATCAGAGGAAAAGAAAGCGAAAACACACTAAGGTGATGGATCGCTAGCGATCCATAATGTTCGCTCGAAGTCCACTAATCCTTTTGCACCATGGTCCAATAGGTATTCAAAGGAGAATGGCTAAGTTTGATGGAATTTTAAGTCAATTAAATCGAGAAGCAAGCATTCGTCTAATTCAATCACGAGCCTAATGCAACTGGTGTGTGAGTCATCATCAAAACAAGCCAATAAGCTATGAAATTACATGGGGCACGAGATAACAAGTGCGATCCAAAAGACAAAGTTCAAAGATCCACTAAGTACATGGATCGCTAGCGATCCATACAATTTTGTCAGATTGCCATAAACTTCAAAGGAGAGGATGGTGGGAAGCATCTCAAGCAATCAGATTGCCAACAAGCCAAAAGCTATGGATCGCTAGCGATACATTAGATTGATTCAGTTCGCTGTGAAACTTTCAGTGCACATTCGTATGGTCATTTGCAAGCATCTGGCAAGGGGGCCTAGCCCAATAACTCTCCAACCCCTATTAATACAGTCGTACCTACAACATAAACTGGATCTTCTGGACTGACTACTGGAACTCTACAAAGATTATTCTTCACTTTTCACCTTCCATACAATAGTCATATAGGGGTTCACTGTGATTCTCCAGTGAACTCTTGAACTTGTGACTTGATTTAACTTAGAAGATTCAATCATATTGTAATCTGATTCAACTTGTAACGGTGGACAGTTAATAAAAAGTTATAAAGTAGACGTAGACTTCATTAACAGTCCAAACAGTATAAAAATCTTCTTGTCTTTTTACTATTTCTCCTCTTTTTATATTTATTCTCTATATTATTGCTCTGTAAGAACATGACTAGTACTTTCACACTTAGCCTAGGGTGTTGATCCATTTTTTGGGTTAACTATAAAATTCCTTGTCTGAAATTTTTTTGATATTACTTCCATCAAATGTGTTTGTAACAAGTTCCCGTGAAGTTTGAAAAACTTGGAGGAAAAACCGTCCGGTCTCGGGCTTTTGGAATCATCAATGGACATTAAAGCAGCCTTTACTTCATCTAGAGTAATCGGAGAAGATAACTTGCCACTATCATTAATGATCAGTCTTGCATTTATAGTTGGAAAGCTGCAATGATGATCACCATTAAAGAGGGGGCAATAGTAGAGAACTGTTTCCTCTTTGATTTTATTATGCTCACATGTCAAATTTCCATGCGTGTCCATTGAAGCATGAATTTTATTTGTGTGTCTCCGCATAGACATTCTTGTGTAAAAGAATTTATAATTTTCATCACTTTGCAGCCGCCATAATATTTTACTTTGCTGTAATGCATTGATTGTATCATGCAAATGATGCCAACTATTCATGTATCCAAATGTCGTACCCTCTTATGGTGGTTTTAGTTTATTAAAACTTATCAGAATAAATGTATGGTCGCTGACGGTTGAAGGGATAGCGATAGTGGCAAATTGTGGAAAACCATAATTCACAAGCACTTCGTCTATGTTTGTTGCTATGCCCTTTCGTCGTTATGTATATTTGCAGCCCTGCATATTAGATTCAATCAGTCCACATGTTGGCCGACGGTTTTTAGCGCTAGTTAAATAGGTAAAAGTGGTAGGCAAACCTTTCTACTTTTACTTCGCGCATCAAAGCTTCCAAATTCAAATCTATTATGATTTTCAAATTCTAAAATTTCAATTTCAAATCGACAATTTTGAATGCTTTGATTAAAATTTAAATTTGAAATTCATATTTTCAGATTTAAATCTCAATTTATTCTTTTCCAACATATTATCACTTAACGTTTAAGTAATATTAACAAAAATTTTAAATGTATATATCTTATCAAAATTATACAATCGAACGGTCGGTTTCTCCACCGTTGTGCGGTTATACCAGTGTATTCAATTTACTTGGTCAGTTTGGTTCAAAGCTTGAAATTACTGAAATAGAAAAAATAAAAAAGAACCCCAATGGTGTATGCTAAAATGAAACCGAACACTATCAATTAACTAACAAAACGGACAAGTAAGCTTATTTGTTTGATTTATTTGGTTTTAATCAGTAAGTGTTCACCCTAGCCCAACTTAAATCATTGCCATTTTGCAAAATGGGAAAGATGTTTGATGAGAATAGAGCGGAAATTGTTTGAAATATATTAAAACAAGCCGATGTATAAAAAGAACTAGACAAGGTTAACGTCCAAGAATGGGCTTTCTATCACATTGTTCTTTTGGGCATCTCACGTATAGATGGATAGATAGAAAGTTCATGTTATATGTGACACACATTACTTTAATACAAAGTTTATTATAAGTTCTAGTTGTGCACTGCCAAACTCGATTTCTAAGACGTTTGGTTTGATGATCTGAGTTTCAGAAATATAATTTGTCCGTACTTAATCCTGCTCAAGCCATATGTATGTGAACCCGATAATTGACCATCCCTAATCCCGCTCAACCCGGATGTATATGAACCGGATTCTACTGAATACTGGATAGAGAACGATGAATATGATTCTTACTCCCTCTTCAATGTAATCAGTGTTAGCTAATCATTGTTTCTATTTTAATTATCTATGTGCTGCTTGTTATTTAATACAGTCTTATTACTTCATGAGATAGATTTAATTTTTCCATGCACAAGACATGTAAAACATAGCAAATGTAACACATAATACAATCCTTTAAAACATGATATGAACGCGCCATTTCATTTTATCAAAATAGTACACAGCACAACTGTATAGGATCTTGCTATATTTTGAAATGGTAATAATCATTAAAAGTGGAGTTCATATGCCACACTCTCACAGATTTTGCAATTACGTTGGCATTAGTTGCATTGTTGAAGAGGAAAACTCGTGATTTATCATTTATTGCTTCAGTTGGGTATGCTCTAGATGTGGTACTTGTTCTTCCCCTCATAGCAAAGCTTTCTACTATAGAATGGTCCACCTGATGAAATAAAATAATACTGCTACATGAAAAAGGAAAAAATTGGAAATAATATACACTGATCAAGGTTGAACTTAATGAATTTAGTTGTCTCAAAAGATAATGGTATCAGTTATGATGTGCACGTTCACGTCGGAGCACCCATTTTTTATATGAAAATTAGAATTATTATTATTATCTTTAATAATAGTTGTAATAGCTTTGGTGTCACACTTTTTTGGTATCAACGTGAACCGCCGAAAACGCCCCTTCTTATATTGTCAAATCCGAATCACTTAAAAATATGATATAATACTAAACTTCTTTTACAAATTCAAACGTCCTAAAAGTAAGATCTATCAATTAAATATTTACAAATTCAAAACGCTTCTAAAAATAGGATCTGAAATAGAACTTCTTTTATAAATTCGGAATATTTCTTTACAAACATACAAATATTAATATTACTGGAGAAAAAAAAATTAACTGATTTAAACATATACAATTTATAAGGAAAATAATTCACGCGCGGAGCGCGTACCGTGACACTCGGTGTTGTTGTTGTTATTTGCAGAATTTGCATAATCTGTTATTACTACGTATACTGTTATATTAAACATCTTTAAGACAAAATTTTGGCTCTTTCTTTGGCTGACTACATTGGTTAATTATCGAACAAAATAGTAATAACGTACCAATATTCTTACAGCATATGTTTCACCCTCAAGCACTGGAACTTTGCCTCCAACGACCCTTTTATAGATGTTGTTAGCTTTCGATGATCTACAAATATACAATTGTTGTATCCGAATTGCAAAAGATTAGCCAAAAAAACTAACAAAAAAAGAAACATCACACACACAGACACACGAAGTAAAGCTTGCCTCATTTCATCTTGGCAGAAGTGAGTCTGCAACGCGCCATCGATTCCCTTGCTAACGTAGAAATACGTTGCAGTATTCTCAGACAGATCTTGATTGGCAAGTACAAGAAGACCAAATGGTCCAAGCATGCCTCGATTTGCAGCACCACCGCTAGTACTGCAGTTGTATCCAACATCTGCTTCTATTATGGCCTCGAGTTCTTCTTTGCTTATCTCGAATTCAGCTTCTATGTCCAGCTATTTAACATTGCCAATTCATAATTAACTTCATCATTTATAAAGTGTTTTGAATTTTTTTTAATTAAATTGACAAAATAAAACAATGTTTCATCAAGCCCTTCATAGGATGACAAATGGTTATCCATAGAGTCAACATTTGAAACTAAGCTGACAAAATATACCTTTAACAGCATTAGTTGTAGGTTAATGTGCAATTATGAAAGATTATTTAATAACAAACAATACCTGATTGGCATCACCTATGCCAACAAGTTCAACAGTTGATCCCTTGTCGATTGTGATGTGACTGAAATCTTTTTTGGTCATTCTAAGGCCCTCTACTTCTTCAACTGGCCAAGTCAGGAGGTTGGTGCCTGTTTTGACATCATATAATACTGTTCGAGGAATGCCCTACATTATAAAACCTTCGTTACTACATAAATGTAATACCATTTCTGTCCGCTCTAGTAGTATGTGGTCACATACACACACAAGTGAAATCAATTTCGATCCATGTTACATTTTATGCGTTCAACTTTATGAATATCACCATTGTTGATCCCTAATCTTCATATATGATCTAATTTTGTTTAAATTTTCCATTTCAACAAAAGTTTCATGTTCTAAAATAAGAACTCAATAATGTTGACATATCAACTATCAAAACCTAGCTCTGAAGGAAAAAAACTGCATACGTATAAGACCCAAGCAGTCCAAGGAAGTGGTGATGAAGTCCCACTGATGGATTATATCAGACTGAAGTCGGGAATTTTGAAATAAAACTGTAGCTACCTTGATGAATCCAATCAATCCATACAACAGTCTTGAAACACAGGTTGAAAGAGGATCATCTTTTGGCAGTAATAGGAAATCAAAAAAGAAAAAAGAAAATCCTAACTGATATAAATGCAAGGCTAGACAAGACTGGAAATTCTTCAACCAGTAATCAGCTTCTCATGGATAACCTGAAATGGCAGAGCTATCTGAGCAATTGAAATTAACCTAAATCCAGAATAGCTAGAAAACAAAAGGGTTGTGCACGGTTTAAACGATATTGACCTTGAATCTATTTAATATAATTTGCCATGATTATGTTATTCCTTGGCGTTACTTTTGAACAAAAATGGAAGAGGTCACGTAGTTGCTGTTTGAACCCAGTTGGTTGTGGATTTATGGCTTGGAGTTTCAAGATACAGTTGTCTCGGGATCAATGCTCTTATCTTCTAACTCTTATATCAAGTTCGAGGAAAGAGTTATGACTAGCCTAACTTATAGGCACTCTTTATGTAGTTTCCTTTGTTCTTATTTTGCTTTCTTTTGAGGAATGGGTGATGTCAGTGAGTACTGTTTGTTTGTATCATTTCTCACTTACTTGTGTAGGCACACTCATTTCTACCTCTTTTTTTCTAAATAATAATAGTATACATTTTCTATGAAAGGAAATAAATATGCATGTCATAATTTTTGAACACAACTGAAATATACCTGTAAGTTAGCCCATCCCTTTGCGATATCTTGTTCCTTATCATCAACCTCTCCAACATACCCCCACATGACTCTCCTCTTCTTCACCGGGTCATAAAAGGTTCTTGCAGCATAAAACTTACCCCAATCAAACCTATTTTATATGAAGTACTGATTCAGCCCACACGAAAATTTCAACCAGCAAAAACACATAATATTTGCTGAATATTACCTCAATCCTAACCCAACATCAACCATTGCATCATCTGGGGTCCATGTATTAGCTGCTGGATCAAAGGTTCCAAAGGCGTAGTAATCATGCCACTCATCATTGACGCTTCCTTTAAGCACATGTTTCACAGTGGATCTATCAAGTGCACGTTCTACATCAAAAATATCAATACCGTTGTGTATCAATGGGCCTGCTGTAGCAACTGGGTAGACCTCAACGCACTCCAGCATGCCAACTCGGTCCACTGAATGAAGAACTTTTGGGTTCAGGGTAAAATTCTTAAGATCTTTTGTTTCGTAAAGGAGAACAATGGCTGTGTGCTGTAACGAGTCGTTCTTAGAACCCACTGCCATCTTATATGTTGAATCGGTCGAATTGTACCTATTGGAATACATAATATTGCATGTATATGTTAGGGCTACGGAAGATATTGATGATATAAAGACATAGACATGCGTGCATGCACTCACCAAATGGGATTAGGATCTCTAAAGTCAAATAAACCAATTCCCGGTGGAGGCCAGAGTACCGGATTTGGATCAAGCTTGATCCATTTAACCAATAATGGGTCTGATGGATCTGCGGCCTCTGCATAATTTATGTTTTGGTAATGGTCTTTTGTCCCACCTGTATACAACATCACAATTCGATCTTCTGAAACGACAGTAATGGTGCCTGTCCATGCACCAAATGTGTCGTACCATTGGTCACGCTCTATTGCTATGGGAAGGTGGTGCCAGTTAAGGAGGTCGCGTGACACTGCATGTCCCCATGTTATGTTGCCCCAGTACGCAAAATCTTTGTTGTGTTGGTAGAATAAATGATACCATCCCTTATAATACATGGGTCCTAAAACATTTCCAGGGTCAGGTCAAAAAATCATTTGTAAGATACAAATTGTTATATGTAATATTATAGCTAAAAATTCTAGGCTGGAAAACCAGAGAAGGAAATTTCTTGAAAGAAAAAACTCTTAATTATGAATCCTCGATAGAGATGTAAAATATCGTATATAAATGGTTTATAATCTTCAGACATCATCAATGGAGATCTTTAATGGACATATTTAACTACAGAAAGTTTTTATTTTTATTTTTATTTATTTATTTGTTATTATTATTTGCTTTAGAATATGGTGGACAAGTAGATACCCAATTTCTAACATACGGGATCCGCTAATTTCTAGCATACATTGAATATCCGATTCTGTATATGTTAATTTATTATAGAAGATTGTTTCTTCATCTTCATCTAAGCGTATATTTTTATTGCTATTTGTCAACAATGCAAAATATGTATAAAGTTCAATAGAAAACATATATAAACTGCATACGCACCACTTGGATCTTAATTTCATTGGAAGGAAGGTCACCCATAGCAACATAGGAAACAAACAAAATCATATCAGTGAACGTTTGATAAACAACATTGAAACTAAACCAAAATCGAGAAGAATAAATTATATTACCATTTTGATAATTTTTAACAGTTCTAAAATGGAATGCACAACGTTGCCAAGCCAAATTCTCACTAGTCCAAGGATTACTATCATTTGTCCTAACTAGTTTTTCACTCAGAAATAAACCATCCCCATTCACATTGGACAGCACCAAATCAAATAGAAATGTGAAAGTAAGGAGATACGATAGAAACCTTAAGGGAACTCTTGCTTGAGGATAGACATCGACGAGGGAGTGAGGGGGCTCGATGTCTTCCTTTTCCATGAGGAGGAGTGAGGGAGGCAGGGAATGAGGGAGCTAGCGAAGAAATAAAACATTTGCGTTTTTTATTTTTATAGTATGAACTAAGTGAAGTTTGTTATATGACTCAACGTTGTTCACTGATTTGTCAAAACTGCCCGCTGATTAATATTCATCTAATATTTAATCAACTTTATCCACAGCATAGATAGATTTTATAATCTTACTAATGATTATCCAGTAATTAGTAAGCAAATATTCGAATACCATAAACCCATAAACAAAAAGCAGCATATATATCAGTTCTGTTCGTAAACTCATAAACTCATGTAAATTAGTGTTTTTTTTTGTTATTTTTTATCAAATTGTCTCCTATTTGAAAATCGGTCCAAATCGGAGGCAAAAGTAGCATAAATTAGTCAAAAACTAAAAATAAAGATCTAATTTTCATAACTTTTTCGTGAGTAACTTTTCTTCCATCATCTTTCAATTCTGTAGAGTTGACAGTCTTTCCTTGATTCGTAAAACTTTAGCAATAAACCTTGCATATATATACCTCTATGACGACATGAAGTTAACAAATAATACCGTCTGCTATAAGGGAAGAAAGTAAGACAACTTGTAGACACTTCAACCTTATTTTTGTTGCAGTCTCTCGTATTCTTCTAGACCAATTACTTCATTCTTCAGATAATATGATTAAATTAACCACTTTTAAACAAAGACTATAAATTAGAATACACTTCATAACCACCACCTATGAATCATCCTATATACTGATTACACCAAAGTTACTTGTAATTTTAACTTTTCTTTTTATTATTTGTTGCGACAATTAAATTTTCAAAAATTTCAATTTAACGATCAAGAGTGTATGCTTACTCTATCTTGTCAATTTGAAAGTACATTAAAATGAAATTTTTTTGGAAACTCTTTCTCTCCCTTTTTTTTTTTGAAAAAAAAGAAGGAAAAATGCAAATATCGAACCATGTACAATAACAATAAAAATAAGACTCTCATCACACTTAATCTTGACTGTGTCTTTACTGTCAACGAAAGATATAATGAGTGTAAAGGAGAAAAGAACCATGAGCTCCTCCTCTTAATTACTTGCCAACTCCAATTAAGGCTTTAAACGACGACTGTTGATTTTAAAAATCCATTCATCCTTAAGGTTTTTTATTTCTATGGCACCGTGTGGAAAAACAATATGTGTCACGTATGGTCATGTCCATCTCGATTTTAATTTCTTAGATAATAAATGAAGTCGAGAGTTATGCATAAAGTCCATGGCATCATGTTTCTTTTTCAAAAGATTTCCAAAAGAGTTAGAAAATGGTTCCATAAAGTCCATTCCTCGAACATCAAAGATTTCGATCATAAGGATTGGGGTCGATGACATCATGTTCCTTTTCGTGATTTTTCCTAACATTTGGCAACAATCACACGCTTTACAAAACTCGAACGCGTCTTTGAAAAGTATTGGCCAATAAAAGCCACATTGGAGCAACTTTTCCGCGGTTTTCTTGGAACCGAAATGTCAACCACAAGCTTGATCATGACAAAATGTAAAAACGCTCTTGATTTCGCTATCCGGACGCATCGTCGAATGATTTGGTCGGAACAGTACTTAAACAAGTAGAGATCGTCCCAATAGAATTATTTCACTTGGGATAGGAATTTGTATTTATCTTGTATGGACCAAAACAAAGGAATTTATGTAGTGACAAAATAGTTCACTATATCAATAAACCACGGATCGATTGATAAGAGGTATTCGTTGGGAAAGTTCTCATTGATGGATAAAGAAGATGGTGCATTTGGAAGACAAGACGAGTGATTGGATATGACATTGTCAGATTCTTTTTTGTCTTTAATTGTAAGATCAAATTCTTAGAGTTACAGGATCCAATGAATCTAACGAGACTTAGATTCTTTTTAGCAAAAAAGTACATAAGAGCGGAATGGTTAGTGTAGATCGTGATGTGTGAGCCTATCAAATAAGATCGAAACTTTTCTAGTGCAAAGACTATGGCTAGTTCTTTTTCGATATTGTGTAGTTGAGTTGAGCATAATTCAAAGTCATACTAGCATAGTAGATAACATGAAAGATTCTGTTAATACATTGTCCTAGGACAGTACCAATTGCAAAGTTAGAAGTATCACACATAATCTCGAAGGGAAGATCCTAATTAAGCGACCACATGATTGGAGCATAAATGAGTTCATTTTTAGAATGTTAAAAAAAAGACACAATCAGAATTGAAATCGAAAGGAAAATCTTTTCCTAAAAGTGTAGTCAAAGGTCGACTGATTTTGATAAAGTCCTTTACAAAACGTTTATAAAAGTCGGCATGTTCGAGGAATGATCGAATGTCTTTAATGGATTTGGGAATGGGTAGATTTGAAATAACATCAACTATTGCTTTATCTACCTCAATTCCCTTATTTGAAATGACATGTTCAAGGACTATGCCCTGTTTGACCATAAAGTAGCATTTTCCAATTTAAAGTCAAGTGCTTCTCTTTACATCGATTTAGAACTAACTTGAGATGATGTAAGCATTCAGAAAAAGAATCTCCAATGATAGAGAATTTTTCCACAGAAACTTCTAGAAAGCGTTCGATCATATCAGAAAAGATGTTGACTATGGATCTTTGAAAAGTCGCAAGGGCATTACAAAGTCCGAATGGCATACGCTGATAAGCAAAGATGTCGAAAGGGCACATGAAAGTCGTGTTCTCTTGATTTTCATAACTGATTGGAATTTGGTTATAGCTGGAATAATCATCAAGAAAGCAATAGAATTTGTTGCTGGCTAATCATTCAAGCATTTGGTCGATGAAAGGAAGAGGGAAATGATCTTTACATGTTGAAGCATTTAATTTTTGATAATTAATGCAAAAATGCCAATTTGCTTGAGTACGGGTTGGAATGAGTTTATTTGTGTCATAAGTGACAACGGTGAGTCCGTACTTTTTAGACACAACACGAATTGGGCTAACTAACAAACTACCAGAAATAGGATAAATGATACCGTTATCAAGGAGCTTAAGAATTTCTTCTCGAATCACATCTTTCATTTTAGGGTTAAGCCTTCGTTGCACATCACGAGTAGGTTTGACTTCGTCAATTAAGTGAATGCGATGTTGAACGATTGCAGATCTAATTCCCATAATAATGGAGATGGACCACCCAATCGCATCTTTGTTTTTCAAAAGAATTGAAAGAAGAGATGCTTCTTTGTAAAGAGAAAGATAGGTAAAAATAATGACTGAAAAAGTTTTGTTATCACCTCAATATGCATACTTAAGGTAAGAAGGAAAAGACTTAAGCTCTAACCTAGGAAGTTGTTGATCAATAAATGAAACCGGTTGAGTTCCGGACTCAACCATAAGAGACTCGAAGGAACACGTGTCTTCGATCTCGTTTTACATGTTTCGATACAATTGTTAGTACTCTTCCTTTCATTCGTTGTTAAGGTCAATTGTTTCATCATCGAAATTTTCTTAAATAATGCTAACTTCCAAAGTGTGGTCGAATGGTTTGTTTCTAAATTGAAAATGTTAAGATCTATGGCCTTGTTACTAAAGGAAATTTCATCGAACCGTTTCAACAGTTGATCAAGACATTCGAGGTTGCCAAGAAAAGTCATCCTAAAATCAAAGGAATTTGACTCATAGGATTATTACAAGCTGTGTTTCAAGGACGATGAAATCGACTGGAAATATGAATTGCCCTATTTTAATAAGCATGTCCTCGATTTCTCCTACTGGTTTGTTTATAGAACGATCGACAAATTGAAGGGTCACTTTTTTCGGTTTAAGCTTACCTAAGCTTCGTTGTTGATACACGGATTACAAAATCACATTTATACTTGCACTTGAGTCTAACAAGCATTTATTGATTGCCTTATCTCCTATCCTACATGAGATTGTGGAGCAACCATGATCTTTATATTTCATAGGAATAGATTGAGGCACGACTTCACTTAGACCTGCCGCTAAGAAGACTTTTTAGGTACTTGAGTGTGTCGTTTTTGTGTGCACAAGTCCTTTAAACATTTGGCATAGGTCAGGACTTGTTGAATTATGTACGAAATAGGAATGTTGACCTTGACTTGCTTGAAAATCTCTAAAACCTTTTCCATTTGATCGGAATGTTTCTTAGGTCGAATTCGATGTGGAAATGAAGCTGGAAACTCAGTAAGGCAGTCTACTTGAGTTGGAAAAAATAATAGATTTTGAATTTGGTTCGATGTTGGACTCGACATTTGATCAGATTCATTTGTGGTTTTCAAAGCGTCAACAAGAATTTCTGGTATGTCGTTTGGATTGACAATTTGGTTATCAATTTGTTTACCAAATCGCAAAATGGTGATAACGTTCATTTGATTCACATTGCTATCTTGAACGACATGAGCTTGATTTGAGTTTGTGTTTTGATTCCTAATGTTTGGAAGTGGTTGACTCGGGAGCGTGCCTCTTTCCCGTTCACTCACAAAAGCGACTAATTGACTCATTTGCATTTTGAGTTTAGCGATCGATTAACTCGTATTTTGCATATACGAGGTAAAAAAATTTTTGCAAATTATTATTCTATTGAAGATTTTGAGTGGTTGTTTTAGCCAAAGTTTTCAAACTTTTCTTGTCATCTTGAGAAACAAAAGGTTATCGGGGTTGGTTTTGAGAAGGTATCGCAAAGTTTTGTAGAAATTGATTTGGTTGAAAAGGAGGATTTGAAGCATTGTTTGGAAATGCTTGAAAGTATGGTCGAACCAAATTTATGTTTGAATTATTTTAGTTTCAAGTGAAGTTACGATAATTTCTCCAATTCGGATTGTATGTTGAAGAGAACAGATCGTTCCGAACTTTGTTGAAAGCGTTGATTTGTTCTAACAAGTGAGGACATTGATCGATGATATGTTTGGATCATTACATTTATAACACAAGACTTGAGAAGCTTGGTTCATTTGATTAGACGGAAAAACGTTATCAAAGTTATTTATCATCGCATCGATTTTCGCTTGTAAGGCTAATGATGATCCTATCGAATGTGCGCTAGATCTTGAATAGATTTATTTCTCATTAGATCGTTTCCATTGAGTTGATTTTTCAGCTAAGTTTTCGAGAACCTGTCAAGCGGCATCATAATATTGTGCAAAAAATTTCCATTGACACGTTGATTCAAACATTGTTCGAGAACTATTTTCAAGTCCATCGCTTAAAATTTAGCAAAAACTCAAATTTTCAAAATTGTGATGTAGACATTTTATTAAAAGTTCCTTGAATCGTTCAAAATATTTTCCAAAAGATTCACCTCCAAATTGATGAAAGTTTACAATTTCATTTCGAATTTTGTTTGTTCTTTCTAATGAGTAAAATTTCTTTAAGAAAACTTTCACAAATTCGTTCTCAGTTATAATCGAATTCGAAGGCAAGCTATACAACCATTTCTCGATGTAGTCGGTAAGTGCGAATGTTATTAACCTAGTTTCCTCCATCGTCGCACAATTGTTGAAGTTTTATAGTTGCACAAACTTGTTCAAACTTTGTCAAAGATGTGAAGATCGTCATTTTCAAAATCGTCAAATTTCGAAAGTGTGTTAATGTGAATTGAATGGATTTTAAATAGATTACCCATTAGGTGAGTAAAGTAATGAAAGAAGGGACAAAAACTCAATCGGGGGAAGTTTTATACATGAGACTTCGATGAGGATTTTTGTTTGCCATAGTTAAAGGATTGTTTGTTCAAACTAAGCGTTTAGTCGATGTGTCATGAGTCCAAACACCCATGCACAAGGAAGAAGATTAAGGGGAAACAGAAGTGAAAGCAAGGGTAAAAGAGTAAGAATGAAGTGAATTATTTTTTAAAATATTTTCCAAAAATAAAATATTTTCAAAAAAACATTTGTTTTATGCTTTTTTTTAAAAAAAAATTGGCTTTTTTTACTAAAAAAATGTTTGTTATTTTTTTTGATTGATTTTTTGATTTATTTATATATGTATAAAACAAGTACAACTAAATTAATGCAAGGACTTAATTAGAAATTTTCTATTCTTGGTAGCTCTTAATCCAAAATTGTATCGAGACACTTTGACTTAATTCAACAAAACAGTTCTTAGGCAGGTAACAGATAAGTATTATCAGTGCACCACGAATCATCCTAGTATTGCAACTGAAGGTTTAAGTATCTTCAGAGAAACAATCACCATAATATTTTACGATTCACCATAATATCATAAATGATTGAGACTCTGTTGTTGCCTTAAACACTAAGAGAAAGTTTAGTTAAAAGAAATCAACTTATCAAAATACAAATTTGACCTAGGTAAGCCCCCGACACCTTTAAGTAGGATGTCTAATCTTTATTATCTAATCAAATTTTCTACAATATAATGCAATTTATGGGCCAAGAAAAAGGTGATGAAATTTCACGCTTTATGTGAATTGGGGTGGCGCCCTAAATAAAAAATGAAATGATGCAAAGCAGATGTTATATGTCCGTTAAAATGCAACTACAGATGAAAATTTTATTTTGAAACTTTTTTATTTTGTTTTCTTTTTATATAAATGTAATCAACCAAAAATGCATGAAAACTAAAAACAAGAGATAAGAAAACAATATTAGAGATTGCAGAATTATTTATTTAAAAGCAGTGAATTTTTTTTTTGCAAGCAATACAGAGCAATTTTTAGCAAGTAATTATTCTTCTGCTTTTGCAATTAAAAAAGTGTTGTAAACATTTTTTAGAAAAAAATAAAACGAAAATAAAAGCAAATGAACTAAATAAATTATAAAGATTTTTTTCGTAAAGTTTTTTTTAAAGGACAAACAAAGGCCAAATGAAAGCAAAGACAAACAAAAACACAAACAAAAAACTTTTAGTAATTTTTTTAGAATAAAAACAAAGGTTCACATAAGAGAACTTAAAATCAAAAGAAAATAACACACAACACTCGCACATTTCCAAAAACCAAACTCCAAAAAGTTAATTTCAAAAAAAATTGTTCACAAATTCCAAAAACCAATAACAAGACCAAACCAAAGCGATTCTTTTTTCTTAAACTAAAATTTGAATTTACATCAAAAAATTCAAAGTCAGCCCACAAGCCCAATACCTAAGGCAAAACAAAATTTTCTAAAAACAGAACATTTTTTTTTGGTCTTTTCCCTATTTTTTTAATAAAACAAATGAATTTATACTAGAAGAAAGAAAAAAATATGTACAAAAACAAAAGAAAACAGCCCACAAATCCAAAAGCCTATAGTGCTACTTTTTAAAACAGAACACATGAAATCCCTAATCTATTTTCTCTGTTAAATAAAAGATGACGAAAAATGAAAAAAAAAAGCAGACACAAATCGAATTAGACCTTAAATCGAAAGAAAAATAATATGAGGCGGCTTGAATCGAATTCCAGAAAAGGACCAAGTTGGATTTTGCAATTGGGTTGATGTTTGTGTCATGCTTTAGGGTTTGTTTCAAGAATATTGTATGAAAAAACTACATAAAAAATTACTCGGACGATAATTCACCAGAATTAGCATCTGAGATCACCATAGGTAAATGCCATGGCGAAAACAAGGAAGTATAACTGCATCAGAGCTCAAAGCTTTAGGTTGAGGAGAATAGAAGATATTAATGGTGCATGTTTTGTGCATGTGCACATACACAAGCGCACACAAGTTATTTGGGGCTAGAATTGCAATTGAGTTGGTTAATTAACTCATTAGGGTTACTTTGGGTTAGTTTAGGACCGTTACAAAAATTCCTATATCTATATGGGTGAGTTTACATGTACAAGTGTTTTGAATGAATAATAAAATCAGTTTTTAGTTTCTTTTTATCTTCGTATGTTTTTCTTCCTCGTTTCTTATGTGGATTCTTGCTGCTAATTGTCACCATCATTCTCTCCTACCCTTTCTCCTAATCTTATAGTACTAACCAACCTCATTACTACTACTTCTCCATAACTTTCCTATACAACTTTTCTGCTTACGCATGGCAAATTCATGTGCATTTTTCTTCTACATCTCTCCTGCATTATCATTCGAACATGTCTTCAATACCTCCAAATTACCCTGAACTCACTATAACTACTCAGTTTCAACTAGAAGCCTGAAACCATGATGACCAAAAACAAGAACAAGCAACAAAGGCCTATCAAATTAATATCAGAGCCATAAGATTTTGGTATACAAACTGACCTTTCTGATGATGAAAATGTGGATAAGATAGGAGGTACATCCGACTAATCACCTGAAGAGTCAAGATAGGAGCAGATTAACATTAAGACTACATTAGCCATTAGGAAACTTCAAGAATCGAACTAAACTCTACAAGAAACTACCCAAGAACTTAATGTTAAGATGGACAACATCAGTGAAGTCATCAATGGCATAGCAAAAGAGTTGAAGGAACCTAAGAATCAGCCTAGAACACCATATATTCCTCCCGCTCACCAAAATTTACCAAGGCCTAATCAAGAATCTTTCATGTCAGAAACCCAACTTCAAAATCAAACTGGCCCTTCAAGAAACACCCCCTGCCCAGCTAATGTTGTATTAAGAGAGTCAGGTGGTGTCTATCAAGTTCACCAGGCCACACCACACCAAACGCCAATCAATCACAAAAACTCCTCCAAAAGACCACCATCAAGTTAGAATTCCCTATGTATAATGGAAAAGTGGAGTGATTGAATGGATCGGTCAAGTAAAGCACCTTTTCTAGTACCACAGTACACCAGAGATAGAATGGGTTCCCACTTGTTCTTTCCACCTTAAGGGAGAAGCCCATTTATGGTCCGGATAGCTTACAAAAAAAAAGTTAAGAATTATGAATGATGAGTGATATTTAAGGAAGAGTTATTAGTAAGATTTGCGCCAGAAGACCTTAAAGGCCCTATGGGGAAATATCCAACCTTAAGCAAACATCCACTATCCGAACGTACCTTACCAAAATTTGGACAACTACAAGGGTTGTGTGATGCCCTACTAGATCAATTCTTGATAGAGAAGTTCATTGATGGCCTCAAAGAAGAAATAAGGTATGATGTTCTGGCTCTTTACAATGTTGATTTTAGAGAGGTAGTAAGTCTTGCGAATGTATTCGAATGCAAAAGAGCCAGTAAAAAGAAAAACAAGCTTAGTAGTTCATCAAGAAATGATCCACAAAACAAAACAAGTAAAGATAGGTACATATAAAGTGTTGGTGTAAACCAAAATTAAGAGTCGTGTCTGCTGATGTGAAAAGTCATGTCTATTCGAATGAAGAGTCATGTCTATTCGAATGAAAAGTCATATCTATTCAGTGAAGAGTTATGTCCGTTCACTGAAAAGTCGTGTCTATTGAAATGAAGAGTCGTGTCTATTAAGTAAAAGTCATGTCTATTGAAGTGAAAGGGTGTCTGTTCAAAAAGGTTATGTCCGTTTGTAAGGGTTGTAAACCACTATATATATGTGGTCATTTTGTTGCGTTAAAAAAAAGTTGTAGACAAGACAAAAGGCAAGTTATAAAAAAAATTGTCTATTCTCCTCTAAAATTATAATTCTCTCTCTTTTTCTACTTTAACAAATTGGTATCAGAGCTTGGTTGAAAAATGTCAAACAACCTTGTCTCCCTTGTTCCTCGATTCAATGGTGAAAAGTTTGATTATTGGAGCAATCTAATGAGGCTCTGTCTTGAATCTCAAGACTTGTGGACAGTTGTTGAAGAAGGTGTTGGTGCGCCGGAAGATGAAACGCAACTCACAGTTGCCCAAAGAGATCTTCTGAAAAGCAAAAAACAGAAAGATCGGAAGGATCTCTTCCAAATCTACCAGACACTTGAAATTCAAGTTTATGAGAGAATTTCAAAAGTTGCAAATGCTCAGGAGGCTTGGAAAATATTGAATACAACGTATTCTGGCCAAGATCAAGTAAAAAAGGTTCGCCTGCAGTCACTACGAGCTGAATTCGAAAAGCTCGAAATGAAGGATAGTGAGAAAATCTCAGAGTATTTTACTCATCTCACTTCCATCATAAATCAGATGGCTTCAAACGGAGAAGTCGTGGAGACTCAAAGAGCCGTTGAAAAAATTCTACGGAGCCTACCAATCAAGTTCGATCATATTGTGGTTGCAATTGAGGAATCAAATGATATTGCTTCACTTTCTCTTGAAGGCTTGCAAGGAAGGCTGAAAGCTCATGAGGCTAGAATCTTGATGAGAAGTAAACAAACAAATTCTTCTCAAGATCAAGCCTTAAAATCTCAATTCACATCCATAAAAGTTCAAGGCCCATCCCATGGCAAAAGTAACAGCAGGAATAGTGGAAAATTTGAAGAATCAAAGGAGGAGAAACGATCATTCCAAAGTAACAAGGCGCGAGGCAAATACAAAGGCAAAAAACCATATTTTGAATGCAATTTCTGTCACAAGCTGGGTCATAAAGCAAATGATTGTTGGGAGAAACATCCTGAAAAGAAGCCAGTTGCTGGTTTTATGCATAATGAAGCAGAAAAATCTGAATCTTTGTTGATCGCTTCGGATGGAAATGTTGAAAACGTATGGTACTTGGATAGTGGTGCAAGTAGGCATATGACTGGAAATAAAAATCTATTTTTAAGTCTTGTGGAAGCTGATGATGGTCAGGTTACTATTGGAGATGCAAAATCATACAAAATTCAAGGTGTTGGCGAAATTTCTTTCAAAACCAAGGCTGGAAAAGTTGAAAAAATGTCGGAGGTTCTTTATGTACCAGGCATACGTAGCAATCTTCTTAGCGTCGGTCACTTGCTGAAGAAAGGATTTGATTTTCGATTCGTTGGAGATCAATGTAGCATGAAGAAGAACGACCAACAAGTGGCAAATATTGTGATGGGATCCAACAAATTATTTCCGATCAAACTTGACATCGTAAGCAGTACGTGCATGATTGCTACTTCTAATGATGAAGTTTCCAAGTTATGGCATGAGAGGTTTGGCCATTTAAACTTACGGAGTTTGAAGGAAATGTCTACCAAAGAAATAGTCCGAGGGCTGCCTAAACTTGAAGTGATAAACGAAGCATGTGAGGAATGCCAATTGGGAAAACAATATCGTGAATCTTTCCCATCCAAATCGAAGTGGATTTCTCAGTCACCTCTGGAGCTTGTTCACACCGACCTCTGTGGACCAATGCAAGTGCCATCGCTTGGAGGCAGCAGATATTTCTTGTTATTTGTTGACGATTACACAAGAAAAATTTGGGTTTATTGTGTCAAAGAAAAATCAGATGCCTTCTCTTGCTTCAAAGAGTTCAAATTTCAAGTTGAAAAACATTCCGGTCATCAAATAAAAAATCTAAGGAGTGACCGTGGAGGAGAATACATGTCCTCTCAGTTTGAAGAATTCTGCCAAAATCATGGAATCCGCCATGAGTTAACTGCTAGGTACTCACCTCAACAAAACGGAGTCGCAGAGCGCAAAAATCGAACAATAATGAATATGGTCAGATGCATGTTGAAGAATAAGAACTTGCCTGCATGTTTTTGGACTGAAGCGGTCTCTTGTGCCGTTTACTTAATCAACCGATCACCAACGAAGAGCTTAAAGGATTCCACTCCAAATGAAGTCTGGTATGGCAAGAAACCAAATGTTGCTCATTTAAAAACTTTTGGTTGTCTTGCATACTCTCATATTCCTAATGCTTTAAGATCGAAGCTCGACGACAAATCTGAAAAAGGCATTTTCATTGGTTATAGTCAAAGGACTAAAGCTTACAAGCTTTACAATCCGAAGACGAAGAAGATAATTATCAGCAGAGATGTTCGCTTTGATGAAAATGGTTGTTATAATTTTTCAGATTTTGCAGAATTACCTGGATGGCAAACTCTAAATCTTGAAGAGGAAACTTCTTTGGAACAAGGTGTTGATGCTAATCTTGGTATTGAAGAACAACAGCCTAAAAATAATGGGGTTGAGCAGGAGCAAAATTCACCACCAACGGCGGAAAGAAGGACGCGATCCTTGAGAGAAATCTATGATACAACCGAAGAAGTTGACACTATGGATCACGTATATTTTGCATTTTTTGCGGGAGAAGATCCAATCACTTATGAAGAAGCATCAAAGGAAGAAAAATGGGTGAATGCAATGAAGGATGAAATCAAGTCTATTGAGAAAAATGGTACGTGGGAGCTTACCACATTGCCTTCACACAAATCAGCCATTGGTGTAAAATGGGTGTTCAAAACCAAAACAAATCTTGATGGCTCCATCAACAAGTACAAAGCACGTTTGGTTGCGAAGGGGTATAAGCAAAAGGAAGGGGAAGATTTCAATGAGGTATTCGCTCCTGTCTCTCGACTTGATACAATTCGATTATTGATTTCTCTTGCTGCCCAAAATGGCTGGAAGCTGCTGCATATGGATGTGAAATCAGCTTTCTTGAATGGTTTTCTTCAAGATGAAATTTATCTTCAACAACCTCCTGGTTTTGTGAAGAGGGGCGAAGAAGAAAAGGTGTATAAGCTGCGGAAAGCTTTATACGGGCTGAAGCAATCCCCCCGTGCATGGTATGATCGTATCAACAATTTCTTCTTAAAGAATGGCTTTGAAAGGTGTCCTTTTGAACACACTCTTTACATGAAGAAGCATTCAAAAGGAGGTTTCATGATCGTGAGTTTATACGTGGATGATCTGATTTTTACTGGAGATAATATGAAGATGTTATCTGAATTCAAAAATTCAATGATGAAGGAGTTCGAGATGACGGATTTGGGAGAATTACATCATTTTCTAGGGATAGGTGTTCAGCAATCAAAATGTGGGATTTTTATCTCGCAAGAAAAATATGCTGCTCAAGTATTGGAGAAGTTCAATATGATGAATGCAAATCCAGTTTCAACTCCTTGTGTTGCAGGTTCGAAATTGTGCAAAAATGGTGAAGGAAAGTTTGTGGATCCAACTATTTTTCGAAGCCTAGTTGGAAATTTGATGTATCTCACTGCTACAAGACCCGACATCATGTACGCAGTAAGCTTGATTAGCAGATTCATGAGAAGCCTTTCTCAAACCATTGGGAAGCTGCAAAAAGAATTTTACGATACGTTAAAGGAACTATTGACTATGGCATTTTCTATGAAGCTCATGTGCCTGTGAAGCTTGTTGGATATACGGACAGCGATCTAGGTGGAAGTATCGATGATTCAAGGAGTACTTCAGGTTATGCATTTAACCTTGGAAGTGGAATTATTTCTTGGTGTTCAAAAAAACAACCAGTTGTGGCACTTTCTACCACCGAAGCGGAGTACATCGCAGCATCTCTAGCAGGATGTCAAACTTTGTGGCTAAGAGGAATTCTTGAAAATCTAAGCTTCAAGCAAAAAGATCCTACGATCATTTATTGCGACAATAGTTCTACTATCTCTGTCTCAAAGGATCCTATTTTGCATGGAAGAACAAAACATATTCGTCTACGTTTCCATTTCCTACGAGAACTCGTTCGTGAAGAAGAAGTGAGTCTTGAGTATTGTCGAAGTGAAGAACAAATTGCTGATATCTTCACAAAGCCGCTTGGAGGGACTACTTTCTCAAGAATTGTTGCTGCATTAGGTGTTCGAAGGAATTTTGGTTTAGGGGAGGCATTGTTGGTGTAAACCAAAATTAAGAGTCGTGTCTGCTGATGTGAAAAGTCATGTCTATTCGAATGAAGAGTCATGTCTATTCGAATGAAAAGTCATATCTATTCAGTGAAGAGTTATGTCCGTTCACTGAAAAGTCGTGTCTATTGAAATGAAGAGTCGTGTCTATTAAGTAAAAGTCATGTCTATTGAAGTGAAAGGGTGTCTGTTCAAAAAGGTTATGTCCGTTTGTAAGGGTTGTAAACCACTATATATATGTGGTCATTTTGTTGTGTTAAAAAAAAAGTTGTAGACAAGACAAAAGGCAAGTTATAAAAAAATTGTCTATTCTCCTCTAAAATTATAATTCTCTCTCTTTTTCTACTTTAACATAAAGGAACTCCAAAGAAGCTTTTACCAAAAGTAAAGGTTTGACCCCTCAAGAAATCATTGAAAGAAAGAGAAAGAATCCATGCTTTGGGTCTAATGAAAAATGGCTAGGGGACATGTTTGTAAAGACAAACAGGTGTATATTATGGAAGGTGTCACGCCTTTACATGATAAAAAAATATAAATCCAAAAGATAACAATGTATCAGATAGTATAGAAGTTGGTGAGGACCCTACTATGCTTGAAGGAAATAAGGAGTCTTATGCCATTACCCTTAATGCCATGTGCATCATTCCTATCCTATACACCATAAGAGTACAAGTCCTAATTAATGGTAAATCAATCACGGTACTTATAGACTCAGGTTCTACACATAGTTCATAAATATTGAGTTATCAAAAAGCTTGAATTTAAGTGTCCAAGATACCATGGAATACTCGGTACAAATAGTAAATGGTGAAAAAAATTCAAGGAAAAGGAATTTGCAAGGGAGTTATTTTTAAATGTCAGGGATGTACAATGCCAATTGATTTATTAGTAATACCATTGGAGGGATGTCTGTGTTAGGGGCTTAATGGATGAAACAACTAGGGTTGTGTCCTTTAAGTTTGCTTAGCTACAAGTCAAATTCCAATTCCAGGGACAAACTCATATATGGCAAGGCATGAAAGATAATAGTAAATTAATTTGTGATAAATACATATCAAAGGAGTGTACAAAAGGACGGCTCACATTACTCGTATACACTAAAGAATTTCATGCTCCTACAGCCTGTTACCCCCATTCAAAATATACATCCTATAGTTCAAGCCATACTGTAACTATTTCCTTTTGTTACCAGTGCTACACCCCCCCAAACCACTAAAGAGAAATTGTAACCACAAAATACCACCCATGCCAAATGCCAAGACTAACTGCTTTAGACCTTACAATACTCCTATTATAAAAAAAATGAATTAGAAAATCTCATCAAGGAAATGTTGGAATCTGGGATTATCCAACCTAGCACCAGTGAATACTCATCACTAGTAGTTATGGTCAATAAAAAGGATGGAATAACGATAATCTGTGCGGATTACAGGTCACCCAATAGCCAAACAATTAAAGATAAGTTTCCAATTCCTTAAGTTGATGATTTATTAGATGAATTATATGGTTTAAATTATTATACTAAACTTGATTTAAAATATGTTTGTCACCAAATTCGTATGCACTTCTCTGATTTTCTCAAGACGGCTTTTAAAACACACGAAGCACGTTATAAATTTATAATAATGCCCTTTTATCTTTCAAATGCACCATCAACTTTCCAAGCTTTAATGAATTATACATTTAAGCCATATTTAAGAAAATTTGTGCTTGTATTTTTTTTGATGATATTCTAGTCTATAGCCAGACCTGGTCTGAGCATATATTGTTGGTGCGGGATCCCAACTCGAGACCACTCAAATCGAAACCCTACAAGAAAAGGGGAAGACACGATTGTGATAAGAAGTGTAAAAACAACCAACCAATGACTCAAATCCAATCTTAACCAATCCAAAAGCAATCACAATCCCAAACAAGCAACATAGAAATCGAAGCAATAACGAAAAATAAATCACACAGTAATTTATAGTGATTCCACTAACATTGTGTTAGTGTACATGCACTTTAAAAGAGAGCTTTTATTAATATTGATGAGAAGAGTACAAGAGATTGAATACAATAATCAAAATTGTAATTAAAAATTGATTTGTGAAGAAGAGAATTGAAGAAAATTAGGTTTTGATAAACCCTAATTGGTGGAGGCTAATCTCTTGCAGTTGCTTGCATGCTTTTAGATCTAGAACTTGAAGCAAGCTTATGTAAGAGAATAGAAATTCTAGGCAATGCTTCGAAATTGCCCCTGCAGATATCGCAAATCTTCACGCCAAGTTCACAAATGAAAAACAGGCGGAAGTCGCCTCAGACGTCTGACCAAATAGTCAGATGTATGACTTAAGTTATTGGAAAAGTTTTGCTTCGGCTCAGACATCTGACCATTTAGTCAGACGTCTGACTTAAGTCTCTGGAATCAATTCTGCGGACGTCTGACTCATTTGGTCAGACATCTGACCTCTGTCTATTCAGCCCACTTCACATTTTCCCTTATAACTACCACCTCCAAACTTCGATTGGCGAACCGTTTTCTCTGTTACGAAGCTACTTCTGACCTCTACAGATCCCCATATAGTGTTGTCAAAATTTAACACTCCACCTCGACAGTATATCCTTAACTAACTCCAATGGTACCATACCATCAACGACAACTGATAGCACCAACTATCACTTCTTCTATTTTCAACCAAACATGAATGCTTTTCCAATGAGCTCCGGCAAAGCCACCGCCCATTGCACTCCACCAACGAGCTCAGGCAAAGCAACCGTCCACTAATGAAATGTAGAAAACATTCAATTTCTAAGCTATCTCACCAAAGACTAGCACTTACCAAGAAGATAGAACCTCAATCTCTCACTTATACTCTTCCTTATCTACCACCAAGCTCCTCTCTTAACCGTGCCACCTCGTGGCACGTTGCACTTCTCCAAGCGAATCAAATTCGAGCAATGCTCGAACTTTCCAACCGAAAACGCCTTAGTGAACATGTCCGCCGCGTTATCTTTTATGTGCACTTTTCGAAGATATACTTGCTTATCTTCATCCATGGCTATTAGAAATGACTCTCTCACCTTAATATGCTTAGTCTATTAGCTAAACGTCAAATTCTCTACCAAGTGAATAACACTCTAGCTATCACATCGAACATCAATACTATCATGCCCGAATCCCAAGTCACACAACAATCGTTTCAAATAGAGTGCCTCCTTTACCGCCTCCACTACGACTATCAGCTCCGCCTCCATAGTGGATAAAGCAACTACGGTCTACAATCTAGATCTTCAACTTATGGTTGCACCCTCAAGTGTGAAGACATATCCGGAAATTGATTCTCTTTGATCCCTATCACCGGCGTAGTCCGAATCACAATAACCAACAAACTTGCAATCCATCGCCTTACTACTGCCAAAAACAAGACCATGAGCTGATGTGTCTCTAAGGTATCTCAATATAAGCTTCACAGCTTCCCAATGCGATTTTCTTGGATTAGCCATGTATCGACTAACCATCCCAGCGGCATTTGCAATATTGGGCCTTGTACACACCATAGCATACATTAGACTTCCAACCGCGCTAGCATATGACACCTTTTCCATATAAGTCTTGTCTTCCTCCAAGATAGGTAATCCTTTACTCGAAAGCTTCATATGCAAAGATAAAGGTGTATTTGACGCCTCTGCATTCTCTATGCTAAACCGGCAAAGCACTTTCTCAATGTACTCCTTTTGAGTTAGTTTCAACTCAAAATGCTTTCGATCCCTTACATCTTTCATGCCCAATATCTCTCTTTCTTCTCCAAGATCTTTCATTTCGAACACCGATTTCAAACTCAGTTTTAGCTTGTTGATTTCATTTTTATCCTTAGAAGCAATGAGCATGTCGTCCACATACAAGAGTAAATACACCCAACAATCATTTTTCAACTTCTTGAAATAAACGCAAGCATCTTTGATGCTTCTCTCATGACCGTTTTCAAGCATAAAATGATTAAACCTCTTGTACCATTGTCTAGATGATTGCTTTAAACCACATAGTGATTTCTTCAACTTGCAAACCAAATTTGACTAACCATCCACAATAAAACCTTCCGGTTGCTCCATGTAGATATCTTTATCCAAGTCCCCATGCAAGAAGGCAGTCTTTACATCAAGTTGCTCCAACTCTAAGTCGTGAATAGAAATTAAAGCAAGTAATATCTGGATAGAAGTATGGCGCGCAACTACTACGAATATCTCATCATACACCTTTCCCTTCCTTTGTGCAAAACTCTCAGCCACTAGCCTAGCTTTGTATCTTCCATCGTCCTTTACATTATATATTCATTTGCACCCAACAACACGGTTTCCTTTAGAAAGTGAAACCAAATCCCAAGTTTGATTCTTCAACAATGATTGCATCTCTTCCTCCATGGTACAAATCCATTTCGAGCTATCACTCGACTCCATAACGTCATCAAGGTCTACCGGCTCATCTTGGACTACATGTAGAGCATAGTCCAAATTATCACAAAAGCTAAGATAGTTCCACTCACCATATCTTTCGGGTGGTCTTTTAGTACGACGACCAACCCGAGTATCAATACCATCACCCAAACTCCTTTCGGCTCTACCTTGAACCGAGTCTTCTCTAGAATCATGTACATCACCAACACCACTAGAGGAACCCTGTGGACTATGTGATATAACATCAAACGCTACTTCCTCACAAGCATCTCTAACTTGTTGAAACTTTCTTCATCGATCATCTCTCTCTTCCAAAGAACATCCAAACACCACTCCGAGACATGACCTAACCTTAAATACCACAACCTAGTCACATCCAAGCCATGAGAAATATCAACTCCTATACAAGTTTCTACAGTCACTCATTGAAGCAAATAAATACCATGAGTCGTTGCACCCTTCATCACCATAAGCGCACCCTTCAAAACCTGCAAGCTATCACTCTCAATAGTGATCTTACAACCTAAAGAATCCAGCTGCCTCAAAGAGATAAGAGACTTCCTAAGTCTCGAAACATAGCGCACATTAGTGAGAGTATGAACCATTCCGTCAAACATTCGAATTTGCACGGAACCAATGTCTTTCGACTTACAAATAGCACTATTTCCCATAATAATTGAATTTCCTTCTTTTTCGATGTAAGAAGAATTTTTTTTCTATTTGGCATCATATGATAAGACGCCTCCGAATCGAGCATCCATTCGCTATCCGAAACATCAGATGCTACCACTGACAAAACATCTACATCTTCCTAACAAACTCCACTCTCCACCGCTGCTGATGAAGATGCTACTTAATTCTTTGTCTTCTCCTTGTCTGGACACTCATTCTTCCAATGACAGGGCTTCCTACAAATATAACACTTGCCTTTTCTTTTTCCTCGACTTTCCTCTCCAACCGGGGTTCCTTGATTTAGAACGCCTTCGGTTCTCCTTCTTCACATACCTTTCCTTCTCCATAAATAAACAATGACCATTACTTGCACCACTACTTCCATCACCGAACTACTTCACTTGATCCCACAACTTCTCGCTAAGAACACCCGTTTTGACATCATCAAGAGTCAATGTATTCCGGCTATAGATCAAACTATTTGAGAAACCTGTATAGCGATCTGACAATGAACACAACAATATCATCGCCTTTTGATATTCCTCAATCTTCAAATCTACCACCTTCATCTTCATTAGAAAATCATCAAAAATGTTCAAGTGCGCCTTTAGCGAAGTACCTTCCTTTATCTTGTAGGTGAAGAATGTTCGCAATAAGATCAAACGATTTTTCAGTGACTTCTTTATATATAACTCCTCCAACTTGTCCCACACACCCTTAGCGGTTGTCTCACCACTAATTTTAGAGATAACGTTCTCTTCCATAGCAAGTTGAAGTGTAGTGAATGCCCACTCTTCCATCTCCTCTCTCTCAACATCCAAGATGTCCGCTGGCAATAAATGTATATCGAACACTACCCGATGCACCCGATTCCTACTTAGAACCGCTTTCATCTTTCATTGCCATTTTTCAAAATCATTTTTGCCATTCCACTTGTCTATTACCAATTGTGATCCTGAAGCTGCGTACGGGCCACATACATAAGGAGCTACACCACTTGGATTATCCATTGAGGAACTACTTGAGTAACTACTTGATTCAGGCATTTCTACAACCACTTACCAACGCCAAGCTCTGATAGCAAATGTTGGTGCAGGATTCCAACTCGAGACCACTCGAATCGAAACTCCACAAGCATAGTGGAAGACGGGATCGTGATAAGAAGTGTAAAAACAACCAATCAATAACTCAATTCCAATATCAACCAATCCAAAAGCAATCACAATCCCAAACTAGCAATATAGAAATCAAAGAAATAACGAAAAATAAATCACACAGCGATTTGTAGTGGTTCCACTAACGTTGTATTAGTGTACATCCACTTTAAGAGAGAGCTTTTATTAATATTGATGAGAAGAGTACAAGAGATTGAATACAATGATCAAAATTCTAATTAAAAATTGATTTGTGGAGAAGAGAATTGAACAAATTTAGATTTGATAAACCCTAATTGGTGGAGGCTAATCTCTTGCAGTTGCTTGCACGTTTTTAGATTTGGAACCTGAAGCTGGCTTATATAGGAGAATAGAAACCCCAGACAATGTTCCAAAATTGCCCCTACAGATATCGCAAATCTTCATGTCAAGTCCACACGTATGACATATATGAGTTATATAGAAACAATTTGGTCAGATGTCTGACTCAAATCTCTGGAATCAGGTCTACACAGACTCAGACGTCTGACCTCTGCCAATTCAGCCCACTTCACCTTTTCCCTTATAACTACCACATTCGAACCCCGATTTGTGAACCGTTTTCTCCGTTACGAAGCTACTTCCGATCTCTATAGATCCTCATATAGTGTCGCCAAAATTTAACATATATGGCACATTAGACTTACATTGCAGGTGCTGGAAAGTAATTAATTAGTCATCAAACTTACACAATGTACATTTGCTGGGAGTCAGGTAACATACTTAGGACATGTCATCTCAAAGAATGGTATAGCTATGGAACCAGATAAGATTAAGGCAATTAAATAGTGGCCACAACCAAAGAACATTAAAGGATGAGGGGCTTTCTTGGACTTACAGGATATTATAGGAAATTTATTAAAAATTGTGGGACTGTTGCCAAAAAAATAATAGACTTACTTAGGGAGAATGCATACAACTGGAATCAACAAGCCATAGAAGCCTTCAACAAAGTCAAATAACGCTTGATGGAGCCACCAGTACTTTGTGAGAAATGTGGATTACGGATCTTAAGGCTAGAATTAACACTAGAGGGGGGGTGAATATTGTTTTAAGGAATTACTAATTCTTTTAGAATTTATAATAATTTGAACACAAATACATGCAATATTCACACACAGATATGATCACAGAATCAAACACAGATGCAGATATAAAGTAAAAGCAATAAAGAAAAGAACACACCGGATCTTATACCGGTTCGGAGTTACCCAACATCCAGTCCCGCAACACAAGTATGCATTTTCTTTCAAAATCAATTCTTACATTTACACCCTCGATTTCAAGGCCACGAGGTACACCGCTCCAGATTCACAATCCTTTGGGTAGAGATACTTGATTTTACGGGCAACAAGTTCACCCAATTGGTTTTCTAAGCTACAATCACACCTTTTCTCGCTTGATTGATTTTATAGGCTACAATCACACCTTTTCTCACTAAATTAATTACAAAGAAGTCTATAACTCTGAATAGCACTGGGATCTTGTTGAGACAGTGATAGAGAATAAAACCAGAAATGATCTAGTTAGATTCAATTATGATTTCGGCAGAGTAATGGTAAAAATGTATGTAAAGAAATGTGGAAGAAGAAGAGGAGTGAAATCAGAGAATATATGAATGTAAATTAGTTTAAAACAGCCCCTATTTATAGTAGAACAACAGCCATGTCCATTTGTGAAAGGATATAACGAATAGACACTTCTTTTGAAATTCAAATTTTTGAAACAAACTGTCACCTTGTCGACAAGGGTATCTTGGGGTTGTCGACAGGCCTAAGTTATTTTTGGTAATTTGTTTTCCTTTGAAAATAACTTCTATCTTGTATTAAAACTATTTTGAACTTTATAAATATGCTTAACTATAGTTAAAATACATAAATAAGTATAGAGAATAATATTTTGGTATATATAAAATTTTACTATAACTTTATATTTAAATCTAAGTATAAATATTAAAAGTTATAATTAAAAGATTGTTTGAAACCAAATATAATTTGATTTTGAAAATAAAGATTATTTTGAAGCTAAAAGTATTTTAAAATCAGGATAGATGTTTTTGATTCTTTTAAACGGAAGATTTTGAAATCATTTTGAAAACAAGATATAATTTTGTAAAACATTTGAATAAAAGGTAGTGGATACAAAACAATGTTCCACTAGATTTTTCGTAGGTTCCATCCTACTTAGGGTTCCATCCCTTTAACGGGCTCGAAGTGGATTCCATTCCACGAATAAAATAGATTTTAAGATGTCAGTGCTTTTCTAGGAGTTTTAACAAAATTCCTAATTAAATTACTTATATTAAAATCTTGAACTCCTGATAATCTTGATACTCATGAGTCTTCAATCTTGATATCTTCAGTCTTGAATGTCTATACTGTACAGTCTTCATTCCTTGGTACCTGTATATATATCCGGCATATATATATATATATATAAACAATATGTTAATATTTATATTTTATAATCTTATTCTAAGGTTGTTGTCATCAAAACCATCTTCTCAAGGACTAACATACTTAGTATGCCAGACTTCAATAAGGATTTTATCATTGAGTTTGGTGTTGGTGGTAGGGAATTGGAGCTGTTCTAATACAGGATGGCAAACCTATAACTTACCTTACTGAAGCTTTGAATGGGAAAATCAGTAGCTGTCCACATACGAAAAGGGGTTATTGGCCCTAATTTTTGCTACCAAAAAATGATCTCATTAGTTAATTGGAAGGAGGTTCATCATAAAACTGATCGTCGAAGTTTAAGGTATCTTTTGTCATAATGATTTACAATAGGAATTCAAGGAAAACAGATGGCTAAGCTACATGGATTTGACTGCAGGGTTGAATATAAAAAGGGTAAAGAAAACACCATAGCAGATCCACTGTCGAGGTTGCCAAAGGAACAGTACTTGGCTTTATTATATGTGCATTGTTATTCCATATCTATTGTTGGGAGTAGTTGGCTACCTGAACTAAAAAAGTACATGCTACACTCTGAAAATTACAAGAAAATGTAATAAAAGATTACAAAATGAAAGCTGAACATGGATAAATAAAAAATAATTGATGATCTTATATTCTATAAAAAAGAATATATGTATACTTCGATTACAGGGAGTTACTTTCGATCATACTTAAGGAGTTTCACTCTACTCTTTTAGAGGGTCACACAGGAGTTAAGAAAACCAAACATAGGCTTAAATAAGTATTATATTGAAAGTAATGAGAGTAGATGTGGTAGAATTTATCAAAGAATGCGACACTTGTCAGAATAATAACCATGAGAACATACCAATGCCTGGATTACTGCAACCTCGGCCCATACTAGAAAGGATTTGGAGTGACATATAAATGGACTTTATTATTGGCCTTCCAAGAAGTGACAAAAATACTGCTATCTATGTAGTAGTTGATAGGCTTACCTAATACCCGCATTTTTCCCTCTACAACACTCTTATACAGCCAAAGATGTAGCTAATTTTTTTAATAGGGACTTCAAGCACAATGGTATGCCACAAAGCATAGTGAGTGAAAGAGATACAATTTTTACTAGTATATTTCGGCAAGAACTTTTCAAGCTACAAGGATGCACACATAAATTAAGCTCAGTTTACCATCCCCAATTTGATGGGCAAACCGAGGCCATAAACAAGATTCTGGCGGGTTATCTTCGATGCTTTGTATGCCATAAGCTACAAGAATGGTCATAATAGCTAGCAGCAGCAGAACTAGTACAACACTAATTGGTATAGTTCTACAAACACTACCCCCTTTACTACTGTGTATGGCATCCCACCGCCAACACTATTATCCTATATTGCTAACACATATAAGGTACTACAAGTAGAGCAAGAGTTATATTCCAGAGGTTCGGTACTACAACTATTAAAAGAGAGCCTAGCTTTAAATCAGGAGAGGATGAAGAAGTTTATTGATGCAAAATGGTCAGAGAGGCAATTTAATGTTGGTGGTTGGGTTTATCTCAAACTACAACCCTATTGGTAAATTTTAGTCAGCAACTTGAAGACTACCAAGCTCTCGCTAAACTTCTATGGACTATATCAAATCATATAATGAATAGGTGAAGTGGCATTGTGACGACGTAGAATTTTGAACAATTTAAAATGGAATAATTAATGATTTTAAATATTTGAAGGTTAATTTTAACTTGAATTCCAAATATTAATATTTAATTGATAATTAAATTATTGAATTGTATAATTCGAAACTGGGTAAAATGTTGAATCTGGAGTTTTAAGCCTGTTAAAAATAATTTGAAGGCTTATAAAATTTATAATGATGATACTGAAGATAATAGAATGATTGAAATTTAATTTAAAGGTAATTTGTTCACTTTTGAAATTATATCGTTTAAATCGATATTTAAAAATAGCCTTCCGAGGCACGGTCTCGGAATTCGAGGAAACTAGTTCCATTGGATCCGTAATAGTTAGTTATTATCGGATTTCAATTTTTGTAGCAGTCGGAGTTGTCGTTTGACCCTGGCAGCTCAAAACACTTACAAACTATTTTAATCGATTTAATTTAAAATTGATCGTTTACTTCCGTAACTCACGCATATGATCGATTTGTCTTTCGAAACACGTTCCATCGTGTCCGAAACACGGGTAAAACCTTATAAACGTCTGTCGGCATGTCTGACTCGGGGCTCGGGATTTCACGTTATGCAACGAGATATTTTCAATATTTAATTATTTAATTAACACGCGTACTCAAGAAGCTTTCCCAAATCTCTATCTTATCCCCGTCCCCTATCTAACCTTCTAACAGAAAACCTAATTCATGAAGAAGAAGAAATCTTCCAAAAAGAAAAATTAAATTAAAAATGGAAGCCAAGCCGATTTCTTTTCAAATCAATTCGTCTCGTTCAAAAATCACGATTTCTATTCTCAAATCCCCTGACCAAATCGAAGAGCGGAGGCAAGCTTGAGCTCGCGTGAGGTCGCGACGTATTCATGTGGTGGAGAATCGAGTTTATCTTTGGGGTTTCGCAATCTAGGGACCTCGACCGGCGACTTTGTGGCATCGGTGGAGTACGGCGAAGGAAGAGGCGATGGGGGTGTTTCACGATCTGTTGTGGAGGGTCGCGAGCGTGAGGTGCGACGATGAGCAGGCCGCGCGCGTAGTTAAGGCAAGTTAGGGTTTTGGTGCGATGGCTTTCTTAAGCGTATAGTTAGGGCTGATGAGGGCTGTGTTGACGTGATGGACAGGGGATCGATGGTGGGTTCGTGTTGAGTCGGCGGAGCAGTTGGGTTGCAACCGATATTCATTGCAGTATTGCAGGGTGGGGGTCGTGCTGTGACTATTTTGTTCTGGGAGTAGCATCATCAGATTTTTGGACAAATACCGATTGTGTGAGAGGGTAACTTGCTGTCTGCATTCTCGATTTATTTTAATAAATTCACTTAATTTAAAATGGATACTTATAAAATTTTATAACGTCTCATATGAGGTTCAAATGGATGGCGATAGTCGGGTTGGTTCGTAGCGGTGAGATCTACGTGTTGGAATTATTATTGGACTATATAGCAAACATCAAAAACAAAGGTGAGTAAATCTCACTCTGTTGAATTTTTTATTTATTTGAAATTTAAATGGTTAAATTAAAATAATTGGTTGAATGATTAAGTTGATTGGATGTGCACTGATGATGATGTGACTTTGGTTTTGGTTTATTCTCGAGTTAATTGTGGTTTGACTCGAAGTGTTAGGGTTTTAAGTTGTTTTAAATTTAAATTATAAATAAGAAAATGTTTCATTTTAATGTTAATGAGGATTTAATGATTTGTGATTCATTAAATTAGTAGGGTAATTAAAATGGATAATTAATTAATTCAATTAATTAATGATTTGGGTTAATTAATTTAGTAATTAAGGGTTTGAATTAATTAATAAATTAAGTTTTAAGTTAACTAATTAAGTGTAAATAATTCAGAATAATCATTTGATGGTTTGATAAATAATTACTTAGTGAAATTAATAAAATATAATTACTTTGTGTAATTAATCAAGAGATTAACTAAGATGGTTAATTAAGGAGAAACTTATTTATTTAATGAAGTAAATAAATGGATAATTAATTACAGGTTTAGAGAAATCAAGAAAGATTAATATTGTGGTTTAATTAATGTAATTAATTTAGATTAGGATAAATTAAAATATAATTGGAAATCGTAAATTTATATAATCAATGACGTAATTAAAGATTGATTTATTAAATGAATTAATCTGTAATAAGTGACTTATGAGAAGTTAATTAGTATAAGTAATTAAGGATTAACGTAATGAAATAGTTAATTAATTCATGAAGTAATTAAGATTACTTATTTATTCTGGTTAGAAAATTAATATCGTGAAATTAATTAAAGTTAATTACTTGGATGTAATTGAAGGATAATTAATCCAGGTTGATTAATAAAGATGAATGATGAAGGTAAGGTTGATTAATTGATTTGAAATTAATTAATGACAAGTGAAGAATTCTAAATAGTTGAGGTTAGAAATTCAATCAGAATTAATTTAATTAATATTGGTAGCGAACAAGCTTTGCTTATGGACGATTGAATGGTATTGGATGCTTTGAATGAGTTGATATCTCTGATATGAAATGTTGTGTATTTCTTATGGATAACTTGGGATAGGATGACCTGAGACTCGAAGAGGCCGGGATCGGGTATTGGGAGATACCGAAACCACTTTGAATTTCTTATACATTGACATGAGAAATTGATAGGTTGGAATGAATTGATTTAAATGAATCGGATTATTTAATCTAAATTTTGGCACTTAGAAAACTTATTTTGAAAATAAGTTATGTCTATAACAAATTGTGACTGTGTAAATTGATTTGAGCTACCCGGGTTCTATAAGTTTTATGCTTTGTATTCCATGTTGGATGGGTTTACTCACGCTGGTTTCCAACCTGACCAAGGTGTTACTTTGGTGTAATGCTCGGGTCAGACCGAGTATTATAGATTTTCAGGTAAGGACGCTCTGGGCTCAGGAGGCGAGCTGGATGGTAAGAACTTATGGAATGTTCCGCTGTATTATATTATTGTATATCTGAGGCATGGTAAATGGTGTATATCTAGTGTCTGTATAAATGTGAAACTCTGATGTATTAAAATGTAATAGACAGATATAGTATTCTTGGTAAACTATTATCATTTATTATTATATTTTATCCGCTGCGAATGTGAGATGTTGTTTCTGTTCTTCTTCTTCTATCTCTTTCTTCTTTTCATAACTATCTAAAATTTCCGGGTTCGAAAATTTTAGGTCGTTACAGTTGGAATCAGAGCCAGGTTAAGCGAGAACCTTGGCTCTAGTGGGAATTACTCATTAAATAGAGTCTGTAGTACTCTAGAATGAGTTGAATATATATATATATATATATATACACGTTGAATATATATATATATGAGAGCGTACTTGTTATTTTCTTATATAAAGGTTTTAAATGATTTAATATATATAGCAACCTTTTCTTCCAATGAGTGTTAAATAAATGTAATTAAATTAAGAAGTAATATAATACAACTAAATTGAAATCTTGAATTGGAATTATAATAATGTGGTAACAGAAATACAACCAAATTAAAATTAAATTGATTGAAATGAAATTCTAAATTTGAGCTTAGAAATTAAATTGTTTAAAAACTTTAAATAAAGGTAAGTTTGAAATGGATTCAAACTGAAATTTAATCTTGAATTTATAAAAGTAAGAATAATATAAAAAGGAATTGGTGTCTAGATATGATTACCTTGGGTATCATCCTAAATAGATATTGTGTTTAATAATGATATATTTGTTATTAAGTAAGCCAAATGAAGTACATTTATAAGATGCGTATAACTTCTAAATTAAAGTGGGTTTTAAAATTGTGACGTTTTAAAAAACTAAGTCTATAAACAATCAATTGTTTCAAAGAGTTAAAGAAATAACAAATAATATAATTCAGACTATTTTGAACATAGTCTTATTTTAAAACAAGAAATGTTTGGATGATTTTTAAGGGATTTGTTTTGAAAATTAAAACCAAGGGTTGTTTAAAATTTAAAGGTAGCCTGGTGTGTAAAGGAAATAAATATGAAAATAAACTCTAAGGTTGAGTTTTGAATTTTCCTTGGAATGTGATGTGAAACCCAAAGTGAAGCAAGTTTTAAACTTAAGTGGAAAGGTTACTAATCTAAGGGTTTAAAATTTGAATGGGAATTGGGATTAAATTCAAGCAGGAATTGAAATGATTTGAAATTGAAGTGGATTCAATTTGAAATTAGTCCAAATTTTTTTGAATAATTTGGAACTGTAAATAAAGTTGAATAAGTAAGAATCAAATGGAATTTGATTTGAAGTTGGAAAGAAATTGAGAATTAATTCAACTTGAATAGGGAATAAATTAAGTCCAATGGAAATTGGAGTTATTTAAATTGGAATTAGGTCAATTTAAAATGGAAGTGGAAATTTAAATTGAATTGTTGGAGAAGTGAACAGTTTGACTCTGGACTATTTTCAATATAAATTTGTTTGAATATAAATTTATCCTTCCATGCTATTTAATAAATACAACCTTTCTATTAAAGCCAAATTATTTTATATTTGTTTTACGATTATTTTTGGAACTATTTAATAATTTTTCAACTGTTTTATAAACTAATTACTATTTTTCAACTATTTCACAAACTAATTTCTATTTTACAACTATTTTACAATTATCTAAAATCTCTGAAACTATTTTCCAACTATTTTACAATTACGTAACTATTTTACAGCTGTTTTGCAAACTAATAATGATTCTTCAACTACTTATCTATTTTCAAAATTTTCAAGCTATTTTCAAAATATAAACTGGTCGGAGTTCAAATTGTTATTGATTAAATACCCAACTGAGATAAGGATTAAAGTGATAATTCAATGGAATTGAGGCAATTGTAAATAAGTGAATGAAAATTTAGGTGAATGTGAATAGAAAGGAATTTGATTTGGCTAATAATCAATGAAAACAAATACGTAGGACGTATGTATATTATTCCATTCGCATAGTGATTTGATGCAGATTCGAGCACAGAATTTCGAGATAGTTATATCGATCCGAGTGGGATTTTTTACTCGATTTTCGACGGCGAACATAGATATGGATTGTTGATTGGTTTTGGATATTCTCTATCATAGTTATAGCTATGCAAGGAGAATGATGATTTATAATCAAGAAACCAGATTTGTGACCGCACTAGGAAGTCGGGTGGACGATACTAGTTCGGAAGTGAAATTGTGTGATCGAGTGAGCGATCAGATTGGTATAGCGTACGGATGATATGTGTACATCGTACGGATTTGAATTAAAATGATATTTAAAAGAGTAATAAAATTTTAATATTTTATTTTGAATAAACAAAGTTATATATCTTTGTTATATATAAGATAAATCTTCCCTTGTTGAATCTATTGCCAAAAGGAAAGGATTTTGAAAGTGTTTGAAGTATAAAAGGGGTTTTATACAAGTTTAAAATGATCCAAAGATTTTTATCAAGGATTTTATATATATCTATATATATAAAGGATCTTATGAGGATTTTGAAAAAAGGTTTTGGGAACCTTTGGATTTGGAAAGGCTTTTGATTTTTGGGTAAAATCAATATTGAAATTTGGAAAGCCTAGTTTGAGAATTATCGATTTTGGGATAATCGATTTTGTGTAAAGGAGCTTTGTATGAGATCATACTACGTGTATGATTTGAAAGATACTATATGTGTATAGTATAAAGTGTTTTGATGATGGCTCTGGGGAAAAAGGCGCTCCGTTGAAATGAACTTCTCAGGAGTGCCACCAGGTGGTGCTGCCTTGAGCCCCAAGGGGGGTTCTAAAGTTGATCCTGTGAGGAGTCCGGACAAAACTAGTCCCTAAGGATTATGAGTAGAGTATACTATAGCGAAAGTCGTGTGTGCCGCTGAGAGCCAACAGTTACATGGACTTTTGCTGCGATGGCAACGTAACCCAGGATGTAACTGCGACCTATGGTAACATAGAGAAAGTCGTGTGTGCCGCTGAGAGCCAACAGTTACATGGACTTTTGCTGCGATGGCAACGTAACCCAGGATGTAACTGCGACCTATGGTAACATAGAGAAAGTCGTGTGTGCCGCTGAGAGCCAACAGTTACATGGACTTTTGCTGCGATGGCAACGTAACCCAGGATGTAACTGCGACCTATGGTAACATAGCGAAAGTCGTGTGTGCCGCTAAGAGCCAACAATTACATGGACTTTTGTTGCGATGTCAACGTAACCCAGGATGTAACTGCGACCTATGGTAACATAGCGAAAGTCGTGTGTGCCGCTGAGAGCCAGCAGTCTGCGTTTGATTTTATATCGGTAGACTGCGACCTATGAAGGAGTGGAGAAGTTTCATTTTGATAGCGAAAATCGTGTGTGCCGCTAAGAGCCAACAGTTACATGGACTTTTGCTACGATGGCAACGTAACCCTGGAATGTAACTGTGATCTGTTGTGGGTTCCATGGCATAATCGAGGAGCGCGGAGTGCCTACAGTTACATGGACTTTTGCTGCGATGGCAACGTAACCCAGGATGTAACTGCGGCCATGGATGGGAGTAACGATTTACAGAGCATTCTCACCAAAGATATTTCTTCTATTTTCAAAAACTGTTTTCTATATTTTCAATAAAATTATTTTCCAAGTATTTTCACTAGATGTTGAAAACGGGTTTACCAAGTACTTATAGATTTTCAGTCCTACGCCTGATCAACGTATGACTGAATTTCTGTGAGAACAAGGATGGACTGGTTGAGACATCGAGTTATAAGAAGTATTTTTATAAAAAGCTATTTTAATAGTATTATGTGAATTTAAAAGCTTTTCTAAAATTTTAAAATAAAACGTTGGAATTTTGGAAAATGAAAGAAATCCAAACTGGAATTATGAAATTTTTTGAATTCAGGAAAATTTAATGAAGTGATTTTTTGTAATAAAATTGAATATTGATTTAAAAAAAATTGGAAGTAAGTTGATTGGCTAAATAAATTATTTGATAGAGTATGTTAATGAAATTTAACCTGGTTAAATAAAATGGATTGTAAGTTAATAATGGAGTTTGGAAATGAATTTGAATTGTAAATAGAATTCAACTTGGGTTTGATAATGAATTAAATAAGTGGAGATGTTATGAAAATAAATAAATAGAGTTCGATCAAAATAGTGATGGTTTGAACTACAAATAAAATTCAAGTGTGATATGAATAATATTTAACGGAACTTGCAAGTAAATTAGATATGAGAGAAGTGTTGTCGTATGAAATGAAAGGCAACTATAATAGAAATGGTTGAATTGCAAACAAAACCCGGATGAGTAGAAATAAATTGAGAATGGCTTTGTATTAATAAAATAAATTTGAAAATGAATTAAGTAAGTGAATTTAAAATTTAAAATGGGTGAATAAATGGGTTAATTGAATTAAATAAGAAATGGATGAAGTCTGATTAAATAAAAACTAAAATCAAAGTTTTAATTGGAATTGGGTTATCAGAATGAACTTAATTTATGAGGCGTATTAAATTGAAGTAAAATTACTTCAATCAATAAAAGCTTGGTTTCGAAAAGAATGGAAGACCACTAAATAAAGTTTGGGTTAAATTTATATGGGAAATGGATAGTAATAAGCATCGAATGTGACAAGCTCAATGAAATAGTTTTAAAATGAATCCAATGCGGAAATAAAATGAAACACAAATGTATGGTTGGTGAATAAATTAGAAATGAAATGGAATTAATTACATAATGAGTTGAAATTAATTTAAAGTATTATAGACTAAAAATAAATACTCTATTAAGCGAATATTGTCGAATTTGCATAGAATGAATTGTCGTTTGACGTAAATGAAAGTAATTAAAATCCTATGGGTTGAGAGAAGTTAAATAACTTGATTTTGAAATTAATTGAAGTGAATATGAATTTGTTTGGATTAAAAATAAATTGAATGTAAGCACTTGAGTTGTAAACCATTAAAGTTGAATGAAATGGTATATGAATTGGTGGAAAATAATTGAATTTGTTTAAAAATCATATAAATTGCTCGTGGAAGCTATTTAGAATGCATTTCTTTTAGAATTGATGTGTTGTAGTTGTTTAAGTAAGAGAAATGTTATAAACTTCATATATATAGTGCTTACATGTTTATATTGAGTAAGTACAGGTACCGAGAGGCCGTTTGGCTGGATTTGTTTGCGCTATTTGCTAAAATAAATAAGCCGCTTGCTTAAAATGCTTAATAAAGGCACGCCTATGCAATAAAAAAAATAGGTTATGTGAACTGTTTTTGCTTTTTCCGACCGTGCGGGTCGATGTATATATATTTATATCTCTTGTCAACTTGCAAAAGCTCCTCCGTACAAAGTGGACTCTGCCAAAAAAAATTGAAAATTTTGAGAAAAATTTTCTGTTAGCAACAAACGATTTCAAAAGTTGAAACTGAGATAAATTAGCAGATGAAACTAATATGAATCATTTATGAATGAAAGATAAAATTCAATATCCAGAATTGAAGACAAATTGAATTCATATGGAAATGGGAAAACTAATTTGAAATAGATATTGGAACTTATGTAAGGAAATGTATACAATGATTTGAAAGGTTACGGTTGGATATTATTGCTAAGTAAGGCATGCAGGTATTGTAAGGGAAAAGGAAAATTGATTGTGATTTCAAAAGATAAATTTGGATTGCCTGACTAAAAGGTATGTATTTAAAATTTCTGTATGAAATTGGATTGGGTTTTTGATCTAGCCACTTGGCTTTTGTTTTCTTTTGGAATTTGGGAGCCCGTAGTGGCCTTTTGTAGTTGTACCGAGCTAGCCGCGCAAAGGAGACGCTGGCGAAATTTTTCGAAAATTTAGAGAGTTAGAAAATTTTTGAGAAAGTTGTGACAATCTAAATTTGAATTTGAATTTTAAATTTGAACAAGTGGAGTAAATAATGTTGTTGGAAACTATGGAAGGTTTTGGAAGTTGGTTGAGGTAATAGTGAATCTTAATAAAAGATATGTTATGACAAGTAGATAAAACTGTTTGGGTTTAAGAAAAGTAAACGGGTATTGGACCATTCTTCCTAACTAGTAACTTCGGGGACAAAATTCTTTTAAGGGGGGAGGAATGTGACGACCCATAATATTGAACAATTTAAAATGGAATAATTAATTGATTTTAAATATTTAAAGGTTAATTTTAACTTGAATTCCAAATATTAATATTTACTTGATAATTAAATTATTGAATTATATAATTCGAAACTGGGTAAAATGTTGAATCTGGAGTTTTAAGCCTGTTAAAAATAATTTGAAGGCTTATAAAATTTATAATGATGATACTGAAGATAATAGAATGGTTGAAATTTAATTTAAAGGTAATTTGTTCAGTTTTGAAATTATATTGTTTAAATCGATATTTAAAAATAGCCTTCCAAGGCATAGTCTCGGAATTTGACGAAACCAGTTCCATTAGATCCGTAATAGTTAGTTGTTAGCGGATTTCAATTTTCGTAGCAGTCGGAGTTGTCGTTTGACCGTGGCAGCTCAAAACGCTCAGAAACTATTTTGATCGATTTAATTTAAAATTGATCGTTTACTTCCGTAACTCGCGCATATGATCGATTTGGCTTTCGAAACACGTTCCATCGTGTTCAAAACACGGGTAAAACCCTATAAACGTCTGTCGGCATGTCTGATTCGGGGTTTGGGATTTCGCGTTATGCAACAAGATATTTTCAATATTTAATTATTTTATTAACACGCGTACTCAAGAAGCTTCCCCAAATCTCTATCTTATCCCCGTCCCCTCTCTAACCTTCTAATAGAAAACCTAATTCACGAAGAAGAAAAAATCTTCAGAAAAGAAAAATTAAATTAAAAATGGAAGCCGAGCCGCTTTCTTTTCATATAAATTCGTCTCGTTCAAAAATCGCGATTTCTATTCTCAAATCCTCTGACCAAATCGAAGAGCCGAGGCAAGCTTGAGCTCGCGTGAGGCCGCGATGTATTCATGTGGTGGAGAATCGAGTTTTTCTTTGGGGTTTCGCAATCTAAGGACCTCGACCGGCGACTTTGTGGCATCGGTGGAGTAGGCGAAGGAAGAGGCGATGGGGGTGTTTCGCGATCTGTTGTGGAGGGTCGCGAGCGTGAGGTGCGACGATGAGCAGGTCGCGCGCGCCGTTAAGGCAAGTTAGGGTTTTAGTGCGATGGCTTTCTTAGCGTATAGTTAGGGCTGATGAGGGCTGTGTTGACGTGATGGACAGGGGATCGATGGTGGGTTCGTGTTGAGTCGGCGGAGCAGTTGGGTTGCAACCGATATTCATTGCAGTATTGCAGGGTGGGGGTCGTGCTGTGACTATTTTGTTCTGGGAGTAGCATCATCAGATTTTTGGACAAATACCGATTGTGTGAGAGGGTAACTTGCTGTCTGCATTCTCAATTTATTTTAATAAATTCACTTAATTTAAAATGGATACTTATAAAATTTTATAACGTCTCATATGAGGTTCAAATGGATGGCGATAGTCGGGTTGGTTCGTAGCGGTGAGATCTACGCGTTGGAATTATTATTGGACTGGATTGCAAACATCAAAAACAAAGGTAAGTAAATCTCACTCTGTTGGATTTTTTTTATTTAAAATTTAAATGGTTAAATTTAAATAATTGGTTGAATGATTAACTTGATTGGATGTGCACTGATGATGATGTGTCTTTGGTTTTGGTTGATTCTCGAGTTAATTGTGGTTAGACTTGAAGTGTTGGGGTTTTAAGTTGTTTTAAATTTAAATTATAAATAAGAAAATGTTTCATTTTAATGTTAATAAGGATTTAATGATTTGTGATTCATTAAATTAGTAGGGTAATTAAAATGGATAATTAATTAATTCAATTAATTAATGATTTGGGTTAATTAATTTAGTAATTAAGGATTTGAATTAATTAATAAATTAAGTTTTAAGTTAATTAATTAAGTGTAAGTAATTTAGAATACTCATTTGATGGTTTGATAAATAATTACTTAATGAGATTAATAAAATATAATTACTTTGTGTAACTAATCAAGAGATTAACTAAGATGGTTAATTAAGGAGAAACTTATTTATTTAATGAAGTAAATAAATGGATAGTTGATTACAGGTTTAGAGAAATCAAGAACGATTAATATTGTGGTTTAATTAATGTAATTAATTTAGATTAGGATAAATTAAAATATAATTGAAAATCGTAAATTTATATAATCAATGACGTAATTAAAGATTGATTTATTAAATGAATTAATCACTAATAAGTGACTTATGATAAGTTAATTAGTATAAGTAATTAAGGATTAACGTAATTAAATAGTTAATTAATTCACGAAGTAATTCAGATTACTTATTTATTCTGGTTAAGAAAATTAATATCGTGAAATTAATTAAAGTTAATTACTTGGATGTAATTGAAGGACAATTAATCCAGGTTGATTAAGAAAGATGAATGATGAAGGTAAGGTTGATTAATTGATTTGAAATTAATTAATGACAAGTGAAGAATTCTAAATGGTTGAGGTTAGAAATTCAATCAGAATTAATTTAATTAATATTGGTAGGGAACAAGCTTTGCTTATGGACGATTGAATGGTATTGGATGCTTTGAATGAGTTGATATCTCTGATATGAAATGTTGTGTATTTCGTATGGATAACTTGGGATAGGATGACATGAGACTCGAAGAGGCCAGGGTCGGGTATTGGGAGATACCCGAAACCACTACGAATTTCTTATAAATTGACATGAGAAATTGATAGGTTGGAATGAATGGATTTATATGAATCGGATTATTTAATCTAAATTTTGGCACTTAGAAAACTTATTTTGAAAATAAGTTATGTCTATAACGAATTGTGACTTTGTAAATTGATTTGAGTTACCCAGATTCTATAAGTTATATGCTTTGTATTCCACGTTGGATGGGTTTACTCACGCTGGTTTCTAGCCTGATCCGGGTGTTACTTTGGTGTAATGCTCGGGTCAAACCGAGTATACAGATTTTCAAGTAAGGACGTTCTGGAGCTCAGGAGGCGAGCTGGATGGCAAGAATGTATGGAATGTTCCACTGTATTATATTATTGTCTATCTGAGGCATGGTAAATGGTGTATACCTAGTGTCTGTATAAATGTGCAACTCTGATGTATTAAAATGTAATCGACAGATATAGTATTCTTTTTAAACTATTATTATTTATTATTATATTTTATCCGTTGCGAATGTGAGATGTTGTTTCTGTTCTTCTTCTTCTATCTCTTTCTTCTTTTCATAACTACCTGAAATTTTCCGGTTCGAAAATTTTAGGTCGTTACAGGCATATAAATTAGAGCTACCGTCGGTTCTAAAATTCACCCAATTTCCCATGTCTCACAACTCAAACGAAAGTTTGGTAGAGGAATAATTTTACAACATGATGCCCCAACCTTGAAGAAATCATTGATGAACCTAAATCTATTTTAGTCAGAAGAATTTTTCCAAAAAATAACAGGTTTGTTACCTAGGTGCTTGCAAAATGGAAGCAACGTTTAGAGGCTGATTCGACCTAGGAGGACTACTGGGACTTGGTTAAGAAATTTCTTGTGTTTGACCTTGAGACAAGGTTAAACTTTAATGGGGGGAGGAATGTTAGGCCTAGGGAAATAGGATCGAACATTATGGAGAGATGAGAAGATAAGGTAGGCAATTCATCAAACACTTGACCGATTCCACCGAATACGGGAAAAAACACGAACTCCGTGGTACTAATGAGTTTCTGCATCCACCACCGTTGATCTAGGGCAAGGGATGACCAATTGCCAACATGAATCAGACGAGCTATGCGAGGCTAGCACTTCGGCACTAACTATCAGTCCTAGAAATGGATAGACTAGTTGTGCACGTGCACAGGCTGTGCACATGTACATATAACCAGAATGAATATGTATAATCTGAATTATTGGGCTTTTAATTCAAAATACATTATGTATTCTGGTGATGTAATGGTTGAACTAGTCACCTAGTAATCATTATAAGTAGGCGGAAAGATCAAATTGTATTCACATTGAGTTGATTGAATTAATAGAAATTTTTGTTTCCTTTCTTTAAAAATTTGTTATCACCTACACTCTTTTCCTTATCCTTTCTTTCTCTGATCTCAATTTCTTTAAACTACCAATCTTTTTCTTCCCTATGATTCGCTCCCTATATTACTTCTCTGAAACCCTTCATGTAACCTCCCTACACCTTTAAACCACCATAGAACTTCCACAAATCCAGTCCATCCTATCCAGGTCCACGAAGAAACCTAAGGAGCATATTAAATTGGTATCAGGGCTTGTAGAAGAGCAAATTTACGACCCTCATCTTGATCCATTCCAAGAATCAAGCATATAGATACTCCACCAATTCTTTGAAAATATATTCTCTTGAAGGATATTGAATTTTCAATTCAGGACCAAAATCGCTAAATTACGATTCTTGTTCATTTCCTTTGATTCTTTAAACATTTCCATAAAAAATACGATACAGCTTCTTCTTGATCTTTTCAAAAATTTGCCTTTTGTGTTGGATTCTATAATAACCTGAATTTGGAATATCACTACCTCTATTTGGATTGTCTTTACCAAAGTTGTTGTTTACAACTATGGTAATTTTGATTTTGTAAATCGAAGACAACTCACAAATTCGAGACAAGCTGCAAAATAATTAAAAGCATTGGCTGATTTTATGAAAGCTCTAAAAGCTCTCATGCCCATTATGTTGATAATTTTGAGAAGCAAAAGAATGGAGTTAACTCTCATACAAAAATTGATGTGAAGATGACTCATGAAGCTAACGATCAAGACGATGAAAAAGATTCAAAATCAAGCGAAATGCCAACATTACTTGAGGAACCAGTTCTTTCTAAAATTAAAACTGGCTTTGAACCAGAAATTACACTAGAAGTTCAAGATCTGTAATGACCCATTTTTTTGGACAGTTTAAATCGACAATAAACCACACATGTCAACTCAAACCATTCAAAAAAGAGGATTGTTGATGGGGTAAATAATAAAGTAAGAGAAAAGAAGGAAAAAACAAAACACAGAATCTCACAATGGAATGATAAAATATAATAAAAAAAGAGTTTATGAAGTTGTTTTACAAATACATTTAATTACACTTTTACAATACAATCAGAGTTATACATACAACAAGTATAACAGGAAAATGTAGCGAACAACATGATACAGTGGAACAAATATAATAAATAGTAGACAAATCTCTGTCTTCATTCTCTAAAATAAAATGTTCTTCAATACACTGAAAAGCTCAGACTGACCCGAGCGTAATGAAAAGATGAACACTTGAGTCAAAACTAAAAGATCTTATGTAAGTTAAATCAATATAAGTAAATATGAGTATAATGGCTTTTAGAGATGTTAATGGGATTTTACATCTCCTATCTAGTGTATAATGTGCGTGCAATACCTTAAGAGATGTTCGGGATTTCCATCTCATAAGGATCCGTTAAACTATTTATATGTAGTAATATATGATATATATATAATGTCTATCAGTAACGTAAAGTATTAAAATAGCATTAAGGCATTACCCATATCCCCCTTAACATATTTTACAAATTTCGTAGTCTATATAGTACTATAAACTCCATCAAATCAATGGGCTATCAATGAGCACTCCATAGGTACGACACAAAACAAAATCGTAGTGGGCTCGATAAGGCATATGACAAGGCACGCGAGGCAATGCCCATGGTAGGATTCTATCGTTTTGTACTCCCGAACCGGTGGTAACGCGCACATCGGAACACACTCTTATAATCAAATCGGGGGTGGCCACCAAATCAATCAAAAAATAACATATATGGTATCGAAGAAATGTGCCCGATCAGAGAAGCGACCTCTCTTGGTCAGGTATCAAGCTGACCCGCGGAGGTCAGGTCTACGTTCATACCTTATAGAGTAGCGTTCACCAAACCATCCCACTTCATTTTGGATTCTCCACCATATGCATAGTTGATAAAGTGGTTTCGAAATTGGCAAAGAGTATGATAATATCTAACCTTGGTCTCTTTAAGAACCAAACGCTTATTTCACACTATGGTCATTTTATAAAACATTTTTAATAATAAATCTAGAAAAACAGTTTATACCTTCATATCAAGACATCCATATACTTATTTCAAAAATATAATGCTTTCGAAAGGGTTTCTTTGTTTTAAAATCGAAGCTGCTTCTCTAATGCTTTCGAAGGGATTGGTTTCGACACCGTCTACTTCTTTTACTTAGGAAATTCCATTCAAAAGAGTGCTTTCGACTTAGTTGTTTATGACCCTTTGTTTTTAATTGAACGTTAAACCCAAAGATTTCGAAAGGAATAGTTTTGAATGGTTTCGGAAGGATGTTTCATATGTTTTTAATTGAACCCAATGCTTTCGAAAGGTTTGATTTATGTAAAGGACTTAATGCTTTCGAAAGGTTTAAGATAAAGGTTTCGAAGGGGTAGTTTGCCCAATGTTTTCAAAAGGTTTTAAATGGAAGGTTTCCAATGGTTTTGAAAGGCAATGTTTAAAGTATTTTGAAAAGTAGATGTCTAAGGTTTTATAAAGCTTTCGAAAGAGATGATTTCAATGCTTTCGAAAGGTTTAGTGTAAATGGTTTCGAAAGGGGTGCTTTCAATGCTTTTGAAAGGGTTACTTGTAAAGGTTTCAAATGTTTTCATTAACAATATTTTGTGTAAAGTATGTATATATATATAACATGGCAAAGTGATTTGAGTAAAGCATAGAATATATTTTCCTCGTTTAAAAATGGTTTAAAAGGTTAAATCAATTTGAAAGGAAGGTTTTTAAGGAAAATTATAAGGGTAGATGACCCTAAGTAAAATGACTCGGATGTTAGAATGCCAGATGGAACTGGTATATTGTCGCATACTATACTTTAGCTGGTAGCCCCTCGCTAATACAATTCCAAAATTCTAGTGTGTAGGGCTTTGTCACAGGTAAGACTAAAATAATGTTACACACAAAAAAGAATATACAGAGTGAGGATAGGTTATTGGTGAGCCCGCAAACCATTAGGGTCAGTTGACCCTGAGAGAAGTAAGTTAGGGATAGACCGCCCAAAAGAGCATCTAACAGAAGTTATACAATTTGTTATTTTGTCTGGCAGGCCCGAATCAGCCAAAGGTTAGTATTTAGCCAAACAAAACTATAGCGTTTGGACAGATAATCTATCGATTATCTGATTTATATACTTACATGATATTGATATTATTGTTTTAACCAGTTTGATTGCAGGGTTTTGCTTTGCAAAAGATATGTTTTTAAAAAGAAATATTAGTGAAGGGAAACTCGTTCCACTAAGCGGCATGGTCTAACTTAATATTATATAACCGAGATGTATAGTATTATTCATACCAAGCTTTATCTCTGACTCGAAGTTTATGTCTTTCTCCTTAAACTCTCGGGTGCTCAAAATTGATTTGAGTGGGCTAAGGATTGAGGATTTTTAGGTTTTAGTAGGTGGACGAATAAAGCTTCTGGAGATGAGCAGGAGGCTGATGTTAGCCATTTAGGAATTTTATGTTTTTATTTCCGCTGTGTAGTATTAAGTCAGTTATGACTATTTAGTAATCTGGTCAGCCAAATGAGCATCTTCATATGTTGCTCTTGGCGTATTTATGTAATAATTATATTTGATTGAACTTGGAAAACGATTGGGATTATGTAATGGCATATGAAACAAGTTCTGTGAAATGTAATCAGAAAAGTTGTTTTTGAAATCTGTGATTTTTTTCATATTCATGTGCTTCTGGAATTATGGATACCATTAGCATTACCGTATTTTATCGCCGGAAGTTAATACTACAAATGACTGTAGCATCTGTAGCGCTTAGCTTTAGGCCTTAAGATAGGGGATGTTACAACTTGGTATCAGAGTATAGGTTTATGAAAACTTTAAATTTAAAATGATTTTTGAAAACATAATCCTAAGAAATTAGATAAAAAATCGAGGTATGGGATAACGCTATAGTAACGTACTTGTGTTTTCTATATATAAGTATACGTTATATCTCTATTCTCTTATCTCTCTTAGGCTATTCTTCTGTATCTTACGAAGACTCGAATGCATAGGCACTAGAAGTGGAAGAGTTAACCTTGATGGGGGAAGAACCACAACTAATGGAAATGCCATACCAAATACTAGGAGGAACCCAGGTCAGACACAAGATGGAAATGTGGGTGCTAGAGTCCCACAAGTTGACATGGAAGCAATGTATTAATTCTTCGTAAACATGATGCAAGCGGGATTCACTGCGGAGTAGTTGGAGGAGGAAATCAAGAAGCTTCAGTGGTCAATAACTATGCTATTCCGAATAGAGATTATGCTCAGTTAGGAGGAAAGACGTTTATTGGTACTAAAGAAGCAATAAAAGTAAGAACTGGTTGGCTCATTACAAGAGGATTTTCGCTGATCTAGGGATCAACGATGAGCAAAAGAGAAGGCTTGCTTCTGGACAGTTATAGTGAGCAGCGTTCTATCGATGGAATGGTGTAACTATTCGAGTTAATAAGGAGACTATGACATGGGCTAGTTTAAAAGGAGATTGGAGGAGAGATTTATGCCAGAGATCACTAAGTCCACTCTGCTCAGGAAGTTTGCTGAGTTGAAGCAGGGTGACATAACTATGCTAGAGTATGCAACAAAGTTTGAGGAGCTAGCAAGATATGGTTATGCTACGGTTGTAACGGCCCATTTTTTTAAAATTAAAAATATTAAATTAAATAAGATTTTGGAATTTAATATTGGAAGAAATTAAAATGTATGATTTATATCTGGAAAAGATTATTTGAATGTAATTTAAAATATTGATTTAATGTAATCGATAATTATTTTAATGTAATTTTAATCAACTGAAATAATTATAAAGTTAATTTGGTTAAATTTGTAAATAAGGAAAAAAATAATTGTTGGAATCAATTGTTGGAATTTATGCAATTGAAATATTATAATTGATATGAGTTAAAATGATAATTGTAGAATATGAATGTAATAAATGTAAATTAATATTAATTATATTCATATGGTAATAGTTGATTCAATAATAAGGTTGTAAATCGAATTAAAAGAATTTGGTTGAAATTAAATTATAACTAACTGGAATTTTAGTATAATTGCAATTGAACTCTGAATTTAGTGTAACATTTAAATAGTGGATTTAACATGGAAAATTTACTTTTATAGATTATTAATTTCTATGAAATCAAGAATGATAAAAAATTTAACTCTTAAATTTGAATTTAAAGGCGACTGAATCAATTTAATAATGATTTATTTAATTAACGTGTAAAAATAGCCATTTTAGCCACTAACTCGGATTTCGACGAAACCAGTTTCACGGGATTCATAATAGTGAATTATTATAGGATTTCAAGTTTCGTAGCGATCGGACTTGTCATTTGGCCGTGCAAGCTTGAAACGCGTTGAAATCAATTAATGGGAATTAAATGAATATAATTGGATTTTGAAAGCCGAATTCTATATACAATGGAATTAGAGTTTGAATTGTTCCATTGAGTTAAAAAATATCGAAAATGTATATGTTGATATATGAGATGACCTACTTTTGTTTCTGGGATTAAACGGGCTTTTCAGGTTGTTGTTATTGTTTCGCCCAATTCGATATGTCCATTCATTTTTTATCTATCTCCGCCTATATATAGGCTGTTATAAACCCTAGTGGCTTCTTTTATTCATTTTCCTGTACATACAATTATGTTCTCTTCTTTCTTCTCAAATGGCCGTAATCTCCAAACCCTAATTCCTAAGTCGAAAACCCAAATTTTAATTTCAAATCATAATAAAAAGTTCAAACTCTTCAAACCATATCAAATTATATATTGTTGGAAAGCTCTCAATGAACGCAATTTATTGCTGCAATTCATTTTTGCAATTAAGTCACGGTTTAGCCAAATATTGGCGATCTTTCTCAACCGTCCATCCAAGAGTTTTGAATTTCTGTGGTCTCAGAAATTGGATCGTCGACCGTTTGATGATCGGGAGGTGCTACGTCGTAGAGGTCGTCAAGGGCTTTCGATCTGTGGTCTCAATTCATCGCTAGCATGCTCGGATTTGATTGGAATAGCGGTGGAAGCGTGGCAGCAGCGCTGGCCATCGGGGGTGGCGGTGGTGGTCTCGTGACCATAGGCAGGCTCGACCACTACAAGAAAAGTGGATTTTTATAGCACAAATAGATAGCGCTTTATTTGATAATGTTATTGTATTTGTAAATTTGTTTGGTTTTGAGGATAAATCGCCTATGTAGCGCATTCAAAGTGGCCTGTTTTTTTGTTGGCCGCCAATTCTCCAAATTATCCCCTTTCCCTCTTCCTTAAATTATCTTCTCTAATCATCAATCTTTAAGTCAGCATCAAATTGTCAGCACCCAAATCCACTTCCCTGTTGTCCTCTATTTCCACTGCCATGGCTTCATTCTCTGTAGCGCTCCTACTTCTTCCATTCCATTGTCTCCCACTGCGTCGTCATCCTAACGCCGTCTACTTGCAACCACACTGTCACATGCTAGCCGCAACGACGCCAACCACCTCCAACTGCCAGCCGCCTCGACACCAATTGCCGACGTTCCCTTTGGTTGCTAAAAGCCCTGAAATCTAAATCCTAAATTAATCGATCCGCTTGAATAACTCTAAATCTGCAACATGCAGAAGGACGTGAGGAACAACGGACTAGATGGAGCAAGCCCAAGGTAATTTTTATTTCACGATCTAGGGTTTTGATACCGTACTTCATTACTTTAACATTGGTTGTTACTGGATTTGCAGAAAAATCTTTATGGGAGGACTTCCAAGAGACACAACAATGCATATGTTTCAAATTATCTATTTTCATAAAATAAATTGCATCTGTGTGTGTGTCTCTGTGTGTGTTCTATCAAAAATATCCTTCTAGCTTTACGAGCTGCAGTTATCTCATAATATATTTCCCTTCTCATAAGCCTTTAGAAATAGTTTCCCCTTTGATATTGGTTGCATAAATAGAAATTTTGTACACTGCTTATCATGATGGAGATGATGCTTAGTGTTATTTAGTGTTTATAGGGGTGCTGATTTGTGTTGGAGAATATGAAGATGTTTTTGTGGATAAAATGATCAAGATTAAATCATTACTATCACCATCCACGTGTGTGTGGTTTATTTTTTATTGAAACAAGAACATCGGAATAGTATATTTTGCAAACCTCAGAGTAGTTTTTCTTGAAACAAGAAGAAGGCAATTGTAATTTTCTGTCCTAACTTACAATTTCTAGACTTCCTTTATAATCTTTAAAAGACAACAATTATTTGGAGCATTATCTTGATTGTCAAGCACATAGCATAATTTTTTGATATAAAAAATTGAATGGTAAATGGAAAAAGTATTTAAGAAATAGTTGTGGATCGAGGTACTACAAATTAAAATGCAAAAATTCCATAAACATATCCAAGTCAAAGTTTGTGGATTTTTTGGAGTTGGTTAATTTACGTTAGCTTAGATTATTCCACCCGTACAATACAGAAGAAAAATAATGGTGCATATCATTTGGCATTAAAAACTAGCGACTATGTATATGGTCTATACATCATATAATGAACATGGATTTTTAATATTTCTTTTCCCAATTTCATAAATTTTATTTTTTGCTAGATTCATTAATATTAGTCCATTATGAGTTTTGCTAAAACAAAATAATTATCACATTTCTCAGTATTTTATTTTGTGCTTATGTCTAAATACTAAAGACACTTACATCAATGGTCAAGAACTATAAAAGTTAAATAAATTTTAATTAGTCGTATTGATCTTATATAAACCTCATTAATAACTAAATAGAATTTATTGAAACATCCCAACTCGGATAAAGTTCTTATCCACATTTTTTAGAATCACTGTACCATCCTCTTTTCTTGTTCTTTCATCCGAATTAGTATTAATAAAGTTCTTTAGCAATATATTTTTTTATAAAAAAATAATCAAATTTAAGATGAAATTTATGAGGTGAATATTTCTATTTTCTTCGAGTTGCACTATTTAATTGTGACTTTGAGGAATATTTTGTATTAGCTATTTTTTTGGCAAACTTCTATTTGTTTAATTGATTGGTTTTCATACCTTTCAGATGTTAGTATTATAATCAAGACGCTTGATTGCTTTATGTTGCTTTTATGACATGACATAGTAAGAAATGTAAGATAAGCGTTTTGATTGTTCGATTTGGCATCAGTGTTATATTATGTTGTTACTTTTCAGATTGTATATTTACCATATAAAGATGTTATCAAGTCGTCCAAGCTGTAAAAAAGGTTGTTTGTATAACTTGTTTGAACAATAATTTTTGTACACGAAGTTGCATTTTCTAAATTGCATTTTAGATGTTTAATCGACGATTGATTAGGAGAAAGATATTAAGACGAGTTTAATGACCGATGAATTATACTAAGTGTCGAGGGAAAGGACTTTAATATGTAGTGTAGGGTAAATTAATTCAATGACGTCATTTTTTGGTCAAGTGTCGTATTACTATAATTACCAAGAAATTGTCTCTAATGTCCTGGATGTATACCATTCAGGCCTTTTCTCTTGTTACTATCCTATGCCCTATCTGAACGTGGTATCTATGAAGCTAACCAAGTACTTGTTTCAATATGGTAATTCATAACATATTGACTTTGAGAATTTATGTATTTATATTCTGGTTAAGCTTTGGGTCATAACATATCATTGCTATTCAATTCGCATAGTGCCCAGACATCATAGCATGTATATGGACATAATTAAAACTTAGTTTATATGTTACACCATATACAATAAAATTTAACCAATGACCTAATGTACAACTAATCTGCAAAGTATTTCGTTTTAAGGATCTTATGTTGCTGAATCTGCTTTGTTTCTAATTGAACCTCTCAATCTTATGTACAAAGCGTGAACCCCCAATTTGTAATATATGTGTCTGAATACTTCCCATATTTGTTAAGTAACCAAAATAAGTCATATATATTCAAACTATTTGAGCAGGTTTTCTATATAGAGATGACCTAATTTGGATCTTTAAAATCAATATTGCCATTGCTCATACCATGTCTCCCTTATAACTTTTTTTAAAAATATATATTACTCGATTTTTGCATGGGCCATTTTTTTCTTCTGAATAATTGTTCAATGGATTTGTTGTAGTTAATTATATTGCTTAATGTACCAATACTTGTCCTCAGATGACATTATTATAACAGAACTTCATATGAGCACTGTTTTTGTTATGCGCTCTTAAAGCATGTCAAAAGTTTATTTATCAAACAAGTCATTGGTTTTAGCTATTTATTGACTTATGATTTATTTTAAAAATTCTTCTAGGCATCCGCTTAGGCGCTATGTGAGACTTCCACCAAAAGGAGAATTACTGCCTCATCCAAGCATCTAAACCGGTATCTAAACACTGCTAGGCACCAATGAGGCTTTATGCCTCATATAAGCATCAGCATGCTAGTTTTAGATGGTTTTACCCCTCTGGCTATTCTCACGCCTATCCAAACCCTCCAATTTGGATCAATTAATACTAAATAAAATACTAAAATTGTATCTATAACACATAATTTGTGAAATATGACTAGCTCAATCCTCACCTAAGTGATTAATTTATAATTCATACTTGCCGTCTAGCATTCTCTAGTGCTTTTTACAACCTTGATCCATGTTGTTTGTACTTTGGCAGTAAGAATTTGTGATATTTTTTCATCATATCTTTCAGTTTTCTTTATTTAAGTGCTATCATTTTTCGGTGAATAATTATCAACATATTTTCATTTTTGATTAAACTTTGTATACTTCCATTCACTAATCTCTATATTCTGCTAACATTTTAAGTTTTGGGTGAATTTTCTTTAATAATTCACCAATTAGAATAAAGTGTAAAACCAACAAATTAATAGAATAGAGATAATGAAAAATTGATTCCAGTCTTTCTCATCCAAGGATAGGTTTTGTTTCTTGTTATTTCTTCTGTAATATCCCGCCTTTTTGTACGCTTTAAATCGACGACAAACCACACACGTCAGACTTAAACAATACAGAAGGGCAGATTGTTATGGGGTAAATAAGAAAAAGTAGAGAAAGAAAAAAACAAAATAGAATCTTGCAGCGGAACGATAAAATATAATAATCAAATAAACAGTTCATGAAGCTGTTTTACAAAACATTTGATCATACTTATACAATACATATCAGAGTTACACAACCAGAGAATAATCAATAACAATGTAGCGCAGTACATGAGGTAGAATAATATAATAAATAATAGTAATACAAATCTTCGTCTTCGTCCTCCAAATATAAAGTCTTCGAATCCTGAAATGCTCAGACTGACCCGAGCGACTTGAAAAGACAAAACACTCGAGTCAGAACTAAAAGATCTTAGGTAAGCTAAATGAACTGTAAATAATATGAGTGGAACGGCGTCAGAGATGTTTACGGGATTAGACATCTCCTATCCAGTGTCTAACGTAGGTACAGTAACTTAAGTGATGTTCGGGATTCACATCTCCTAAAGATCCATTAAACTATTTACTATGTAGTAATATACGCTATTATAATAAAATCTACAGTAATGTATAATATAAATTAAAAATAGCATTAAGGATTTAAATTTTCCACCTTAACACACTTTTATATTCCCACGGTCTATACAGTACCGTAATCTCCCCCCGTACTGGGCATCGTCAGAGGGCACTCCATAGTTATGGTACAAAACCAAAATCGCATCAGCCGCGCTAGGGTAGGTGACACGGCACAACTAGGCAATGCCAGGGTAGATATACCAATTATGCTTCCGAACCGGTGGTAGCGCATAGCAGCTACTACCGCCCACCTCGAGCCACACCCCCAAATCAAAAATCAAAAATGGCCACCGAATCAATCCAAAAGTCAGAGTATAATATCGAAGGGATGTGTCCGATAAAAGGTGCTACCTTCTTAGCCCGTCAATCGCTCTTATTTTAGTCACCTTATGCCAACTCACGGGAGTCGGGTCCACGTATTTACCTCAAAGGAAACGTCGCTACCATCCTACTTCATTTTGGAATCTCCTAAAGTGGTTTTCGGAGTTAGCGGAGAGTATGACAACTTCCGATCCCGGTCTCTTTAACAACTAAACGTCATTATAACACCACGGTCATTTTAAAATAATACCTCAAAACCAGAATATTATCCATTTCAAAACCATATAAATGCGATATCATTTCCGTTTTAAAGACCCAAATCAATAAGATATCATTTTTATAAAACCCAAATCAATAAAGTATCATTCTTATTTCAAATATATCCTTTTTCCAGATTCATAGCACTTCGAAGTTATAACATTTCGAAATCAAACACTTAAAATATAACCTTTCAAAACATAATACTTCAAATTTCATAGCTTCTAAACCATAGCTTCCAAAATTTAAATGGTTTGGATATTCAAACAGTATATAAATAAAATAGTTTGAAATTTTAAATTTACTTTATAAAGTAAAATAATTTCCTCGACTTCACAATTTTATTCACTTTAAATTAAGTCTCAATTCATAACCTTCAACTCACTTTCAGTTTTAATAAACCATCTCAATTTCAATATATTTCAAACTTTGAGTATTAAACAATTTCAAAAATAAGGTTGATAATAACGATTCAACAATTCAATGTTTTATTATTTAGTTTTGAAATATTTGCATAATTGATCCATTATCATTTAAATAAAACCCAAATTTCAAATACTGAATATTTCCCTCGCTTTATTCAAACTTGATATATTCATTTATATAACCTTAAACAAAAATCAAGTTAAAATCATATTCTTTAAAATCTCAAATTCAATGAGTTCCAAATCGATTTTTATTGAATAAAATTCTCAATTACATTTAATTCTAGATCAATTTCCAAATTATCTTTCAACCTTAATTTTTTGAAATCATTATAAATTCTATATTAAAGTATAATTTAAATAAATACTTAACCATATTATATTTTAAATAGAATCAAACTTTATTATTAACTTATTTATAACAACAAATTTACACATAGCTAAAAATCAATAATAAACTAACATTTATATAGTATCTAAATCAATATTGATATAAAACCATATATTTCTTTACAAAACATAGAAAATCATTTCAAAATATTTTTATATATAGACCACGGTGTCTGTATATAATTTTCTACCCTATGGTCAAGTGATACGGATATTTATCATTTCAATCCGTAATTTAAAATAAACATACAGTTATATTTCATTTCAAACCGCAATCCCAAACGAAATAAAAATGCATAACAACTTGCGGTTTATAATAATATATAATACAACATCCATTCATCCAATATCAATCATCAACCATTAATCACAATTATCATCCAGTTCAAACCATAACATCAATATATAACAGATAATAAGCAATAGGTATTTACTGACAGTTTATATTCAATGATAAATAGGTATTTACTGACAGTTTATATTCAATGATAAATTAAACAACTATTTAACTAGCAGTTTATATGCAAAAATAAATTAATAACGATTTAATTCAATAGATTCAATTTAACTGGGATGATAAAAAAAGCCAAACAGTCGTAAATGAATTTCAAATCACATCAGAAATTAATTTAACACACATAAGAAATTTTAGAAGTTGTGAGTGGGTTAAAACACTCACCTTTTGAATTTAAATTGAATTTAAATCCAATTTAAACCCAAAATTTCAACAGTCTTCGAATCTACCCAAACCTGCGCAAAATGTCCGAAATTCCAATATGAACCTAGCGGAGAAAACCACGCGTAAAACGAATCTCGTATGTGAAAGTTATAGTGATTAGAACATGTTGAAAATTGAAATAAAGTAAAATTAAAAGAAAACAAAACAAAAACACGGATGAATACCTGATCGCCACGTCGCACCTTCATCATCCACTCACGCACTACAATATGGTTTCGATCGAAACCCTACTCCGCACGACAAACATGCTTTGACCGCCGCCGCACGCGTCTGTGGGCCACCATCGCCCATGCCGCCGCCGCCTGAGTGCACCTCGTCAACCATCACGTCCACGGCCCTGTCGCGCTCCACACAGTGACGCCTAGAGGCTACAGCTGCCGCCGAACAAAACCCTAGCTCGAATTTTCGAGCACTCAGCCACCCATATGCGAAACGAACCATATAGATGCGCTCCCCTCTGTCCTCTATACACAACCGCACCATCAATTTGGCGATCCATCGAACTTGATTGTCGCGTGATGAACGGCCATGAATTGTTCATCGATTTCTGGATAAACAGAGCTTCAAATCGGAAAACGAATTTCAAATCTGAGATGCGCTCGTCGAGAGCTTCAGATTGATAAAAAATTTGATATTATTTGAGGAGATTGAATTTTCAATTTGATTTTTGAATTGCGATTGGATTTGAAATTGTCTGCCATTGTAAGGAGGAATCGCACGTATAGACAAATGACAATGAGGAACAATTAGGGTTTATAACGAGGTATATATAGGAAGAACAAAATAGAACAGACGGGCTCGATTTGGTTTGGAAAATTAAACGATATATGGCCCGAAAAGCCCGTTTCGATTCCGAAACGGAATTGGGTCAACCCGTATATCAAAATAGATGTTTTAAATATTTAAAAATCAATGGAATAGGTTTCAGGACCAAATTCCATCGTATGAATGAGTTGTGCTAAAATCGAGTTATTTCGAATTGATTTCAACTGATTTCAATTAAATTGATTTCAAGGCGTTTCGAGCCCGTACGATCAAATGACAAGTCTGATCGCTAAAAAACTTGAAATCCTATAATAATTCACCGTTACGGATCCGATGAAACTGGTTTCGTCAAAATACGAGTCAGTGGCCAACATGGCTATTTTCTAGTTAATTAAATAAATTAATAATTAATTAATTAAATCACTTTTTCAATTTCAATTCCAGAATTGACAATTCTTATCATTTTTAATTTCTTAAACAATTACAATAGTTTAAACAAATTTAGATGTCAATCAAAGTTGATTAATTCATCACTTTTCGTGTTTAATTTAAATTCCATTAAATTCAAAAATTATAAATTAAATTACCTATAATTCCATTTAATTGACTTTTCATTCTGTTATTCAATTCATTGCTATCAAATGGATGAAGTTAACATTGGATTCATGATCTATTACATTAATATTCTCAAATTCCATCTCGATCTCTATTAACATAATATTTAAATATTATATTTCAATTAATTGCAATTAAATCCAATTATTATAGTTCAAGTCCTATTAAATTGATAAGTCTTCATTTCCATTCTTTTAAATTCAACAAATTATCCTATTATGGATAATATTAACATTATTTTCAAATATTACCTAACATTAACGTAATAATTTATTTCATTTAATTTCAATAATCCATTTATTATAGCTCAAAATCCAATAAATTAATCAAACATGAATTTCAATTGTTTGCATTCGATCAATTGCCCTATTATGGATAGAGTTTACATTGTTTACTTCTTGTTGAGTTAACAATCATCAATGGCAAATTAAATCAACCCTAACCGCACTAATTAAGTCAATTAACTGCAATTGATTTTATATTAAATTTTATGAACTAAACAAATAGGTAACTTATAACAATTGTTACCATTAAACTTAAATTACCTTTAAGTTTATTACTTTCAAACAAATATTATAATTACTTCTAGAATATTAACTTTATTCAATTACCATTAATTATAATTTAAATTCATTAATTAATTCAATGCTTACATTTGTTTCCTTATATTCAATTTGTAGCTAAGTATAACATCTACATTAATTCCGTTAATTGTGACTTCATTCAAATAGTTAATATTTAACTTAGATTACCCTTCTTACATCTCATTTAAGTTATTATTTCATTGGTTAATTCAATATACTTTTACTTACTTATTTTCAATTATTACAATTAAATGCAACAATTTACACTATTTTATTATAAACTATAAGTTTTTATTTCTTTCTAGATTTTTTTACAAAAATCTTATTAAATTAACCAATTTTAATTATTGAAAATTTACGGGTCATTACACTCTCCCCCACTCAAAACTTTTCATCCCTAAAAAAGAAAAGAAGGGAGAAGAGGAACTTATAAATCAATATATATTATTCAAAACATTATATTCATAACAATAAATTTACAGAATAGGATAATTTAAATAAAATCTATAGATTTATATGCAATTAATTCTTTTTATATTCAAATTAATAAAGTTTGAAAAACATATTTCAAAATTTTCTAAGTCCAAAATTTACGGATAATTTCGGCAGAGTCTTCTTTGTACGGAGAGGCTCGGGAGAAATTATAATATCAAATATATCAAAATATCACATATAATTTCCAAAATAATATATTCCAACACGGGAAAACAATATAATAACGCTATAAACCGTAATCCGAAAACGTACCTATTTGTCGATAATTTACGCTTATTTTATGAAACCAAAAGTAGTAGCAATTGCTCCCATAACATGTATTTCACTTATAGAATCCAAAAGAGTTAACAATTATATAAAATGAAATGTTTAAAGTTGTTTCTACCATAAACAAACAAATCAATACAAACAACAATCACTTGCAACAAGGCATACAACCATCATATGAAGTCAATGAAATCAACCATCCATATAACCATAGCAAACAAACAAATAGCTGTTCGGGTTTAAAACTTAAATTGTACAGAATGTAAAATAAACTACTAAGTGCACCATTAACTCAATAGTCTTAAATGAAACCATATAGATTATTCATACATCCAAACAAATTTAAAGTATCCTTACCCAAACAACCACAAACCAAATTAACAACAAATCTAAACAATAAATTAAGTTCATTCTTATTAATTTCATTTCATACTGTTTGTTGTTTGATTTCTTTTCTTTCATATAATGATTTATCTTTTTAATTTACATTTATTTCTTGCAAATTTTCTCTTTTTATTGCATTATATTCATTCATTTCTCAGTTTTATTTATTTTCATTCATTTATCCATAGTATTCATATTTTAATTCAATTTCTTTGCATATTAATTCATTTACTCAAGTTTATAATCTTATACTTATAATACTTACTTCCTATTACATTTATTACAGTAACTCTTCAATTATAACTTGAGTTCACAACAATTACAACATCAAATTCTTATTTATTGAAGGATTTCATTGAATACTTTCATTACTTCAAATTTGTACTTGTATAATATTCTATTACATTTTCTTATTAAATATTAGAACTTTTGATATTTGGTAAGTTACATATATGCTTCTAAGGATGTAATTGAAAGTTAGACAAGTTTGACTTACTTATTTTAATTAGCAAAATTTTCAATAATCATATATTTCAGATTTCATCCTTTTGATTTACAGGTCAAAAGTTTCAATTCTTGTATATTTCATTCATAACTTACCATTTAATTTCTTATTTTCGTTTAAAAGTTCCCATTATTAATTAGTTACGTTCCATTTTACTATAATAATTGAAACTATTAATTAATGGAAACTTAAGAACTAAATACCGGGCTCCATTTTATATCATTTTAAAATAATAGATAAATGTATATACTTACGACTTATATATATCCAACTATACTGAAAACAATTCAAAATCTATATTTGTTTATTAAATAAATTTGCAGTAAAACTACTACAGTGGCCTTCCCACTTTGAAACTCGAAAATGAACGTCGATGATGCGTGCGCTCATCACCGAAATTATTTTCCAACGATAGAGAGGGGAGTACAGAACTTATTTCTTTTCAAAGTTTCTTTAAAACAATTCTTTCAACTTATATAGAAATATTTATATTAGAAAATACTTCCAACAATATTATTATTATATTCCCAAAATCATTTGAAAGAATTTTTCAAAACCCCGGGACTTGAGTTCAAAATTCCCAAATTTCATTTATTTTATTTTCAATCTCATTTCAACTATTATTTATCATTTTATTACCTAACCAACCAATATTTTGCAACCAAATATAACCTTTATAAAAAATTTATTTTATATATATAGAAAATATAATAGGCAAAATTATTTCATTCACCTATAGTCAAAACAAATATTGTGTCGGTTTGTCCTATTAAGTGTTTAAAAGTCCCTACTGATGTCATGGCGTCCTATGCACCAACTAAAATTTATAAATACAAAACGGAACAAATTAACACGATATGAAAACCTTTTTATAACACTAACAAATATGCTCTCTCATATACATACACTCAGTGACTCATCATAGGGTATTAATACCCTATTAATAAAGAGTCAGGCCCCACAAAGCTAAGGTTTATCGTTAAACCAAAGCTCTGATAACAGATGTAATATCCCGCCTTTTTGTGCGCTTTAAATCGACGACAAACCACCACATCAGACTTAAACCATACAAAAGGACGGATTGTTATGGGGTAAATAAGAAAAAGCAGAGAAAGAAAAAAACAAAATAGAATCTTGCAGCGGAATGATAAAATATAATAATCAAATACATAGTTCATGAATCTGTTTTACAAAATATTTGATTATACTTATACAATACATATCATAGTTACACATACCAGAGAATAATCAATAACAACGCAATGGAGTACATGAGGCAGAATAATATAATAAATAATAGTAATACAGATCTTCGTCTCCGTCCTCCAAAGATGAAGTCTTCAAATCCTGAAATGCTCGGACTGACCCGAGTAAATGGAAAAGACAAAACACTCGAGTCAGAACTAAAAGATCTTATGTGAACTAAATCAATTGTAAATAATATGAGTGGAAAAGCGTCAGAGATGTTTACGAGATTAGACATCTCCTATTCAGTGTGTAACGTGGGTGCAGTAACTTAAGAGATGTTCGGGATTCACATCTTCTAAGGATCCGTTAAACTATTTACTATGTAGTAATATACGCTATTATAATAACGTATACAGTAAAGTATAATATAAATTAAAAATAGCGTTAAGGCTTTACATTTTCCACCTTAACACACTTTTATATTCCCATAGTCTATACAATACCGTAATCTCCCCCGTACTAGGCGTCGTCAGAGGGCACTCCATCTGTATGGTACAAAACCAAAATCGTATAAGGTGCGCTAGGGTAGGCGACACAGCACAACTAGACAATGCCAGGGTAGATATACCAATTACGCATCAGGACCGGTGGTAGCGCGTAGTAGCTACTACCGCCCACCTCGAGCCACACCCCCAAACCAAAAATCAAAGGTGGCCAACGAATCAATCCAAAATACAGATATAACATAGAAGGGATGTGTCTGATAAAAGGTGCTACCTTCTTAGCCCGTTAATCGCTTCTGTTTTAGCCACCTTATGCCAACTCATAGGAGTCGGGTCCACGTATTTACCTTAAAGGAAACGTCGCCGGCATCCTACTTCATTTTGGAATCTCCACCGCGTACACGGTTGTCAAAGTAGTTTTCGGAGTTGGCAGAGAGTATGATAACTTCTGATCCCGGTCTCTTTAACAACCAAACGTTATTATAACACCGCGATCATTTTAAAATAATTATACCTCAAAATTAGAATATAATATGCATTTCAAGACCATATAAGTACGATATCATTTCCGTTTTAAAAGCCCAAATCAATATGATATCATTTTTATAAAACCCAGATCAATCAAGTATCATTTTTATTTCAAATATATCCTTTTTTCCATATTCATAGCACTTCGAAGTTATAATATTTCGAAATCAAACATTTAAAATATAACCTTTCAAAACATAATACTTCGAATTTCATAGCTTCTAAATCATAACTTCCAAGACTTAAATGGTTTGGATATTCAAACAGTATATAAATAAAAATAGTTTGAAATTTTAAATTTACTTTATAAAGTAAAATAATTTTCTCGACTTCACAATTTTCTGCACTTTAAATTAAGTCACAATTCATAACCTTCAACTCACTTTCAGTTTTAATAAACCATCTTAACTTCAATATATTTCAAACTTTGAGTATTAAACAATTTCAAAAATAAGGTTGATAATTATGATTCAACAATTCAATGTTCTATTATTTAGTTTTGAAATATTTGCATAATAGATTCATTATCATTTAAATAATACTCAAATTTCAAATACTGAATATTTCCCTCGCTTTATTCAAACTTGATATATTCATTTATATAACCATAAAAAAATCAAGTTAAAATCATATTCTTTAAAATCTCAAATTCAATGAGTCCCAAATCGATTTTTATTAAATAAAATTCTCAATTACATATAATTCCCAATCAATTTCCAAATTATCTTTCAACCTTAATTTATTGAAGTCGTTATAAATTCTATGTTAAAATATAATTTAATTAATACTTAACCATATTATATTTTAAATAGAATCAAACTTTATTGTTAACTTATTTATAACAACAAATTTACACAGAGCTAAAAATCAATAATAAACTAACATTTATACAGTATCTAAATCAATATTGATATAAAACCATATATTTCTTCACAAAACCATAGAAAATCATTTCAAAATATTTTTATATATAGACCACGGTGTCTATATATAATTTTCTACCCTATGATCAAGTGATACAAATATTTATCATTTCAATCCACAAATAACAATAAACATACGGTTATATATCAATTCAAACCGCAATCCCAAATGAAATAAAAATGCATAACAACTTGCAGTTTTTAATAGTATATAATGCAACATCCATTCATCCAATATCAATCATCAGCCATTAATCACAATCATCGTCCAATTCAAACAATAACATCAATATATAACAGATAGTAAGCAATAGGTATTTACTGACAGATTATATTCAATCATAAATTAAAACACTATTTAACTGGCAGTTTATATGCAAAAATAAATTAGTAACAATTTAATTCAATAAATTCAATTTATCTGGGATGATAAAAAATTCCAAACAGTCATAAATGAATTTCAAATCACATCAGAAATTAATTTAACACACATAAGAAATTTTAGAAGTTGTGAGTGGGTTAAAACACTCACCTTTTGAATTTGAATTGAATTTAAAACCAATTTGAACCCAAAATTTTAACAGTCTCTGAATCTGCCCAAACTATCGCCAAAATATTCGGAATTCCAATATGAACCTAGCGGAGTAAACCATGCGTAAAACGGATCTCGTATGCGAAAGTTATAGTGATTAGAACGTGTTGAAAATAGAAATAAAATAAAATTAAAAGAAAACAAAACAAAACAAAAACATAGACGAATACCCGATCGCCACGTCGCACCTTCATCCTCCATTCATGCACTATAGTATGTTTTCGATCAAAACCCTACTCAACACGACAAACTTGCTTTGACCGCCGCCGCACGCATTTGTGGGCCCCCGTCGCCCATGCCGCCACCACCTGAGTGCGCCTCGTCACCCATCACGTCCACGGCTCTGTTGCGGCTCCATACTGTGACGCCTAGAAGCTGTAGCCGCCACCGAACATAAACCCTAGCTCAAATTTTCGAGCAAAATCCAGCCGCCCATATGTGAAACGAACCGTATAGATGCGCTCCCCTCTGTCCTCTCTACACAACTGCACCATCAATTTGGCGATCCATCGAACTTGATTGCCGCATGATGAACGACCATGAATTATTCATCAATTTCTGGACAAACTGAGCTTCAAATCCAAAAACGAATTTCAAATCTGAGATGCGCTCGTCAAGAGCTTCAGATTGATAAAAAAATTTGATGTTATTTGAGGAGATTGAATTTCCAATTTGATTTTTGAATTGCAATTGGATTTGAAATTGTCTGCCATTGAGATGAGAAGGTGAGGAGGAATTGTACATACAGACAAATGACAATGAGGAACAATTAGGGTTTATAATGAGGTATATATAGGCAGAACAAAATAGAACAGATAGGCTCGATTTGGTTTGGAAAATTGAACGATATATGGCCCGAAAAGACCGTTTCGACTCCAGAACGGAATTGGGTGAACCCATATATCAAAATAGATGTTTTAAATATTTAAAAATCAATGGAACAGGTTTCAGGTCCAAATTCCATCGTATGAAGAATTTATGCTAAAATCGAGTTATTTCAAATTGATTTCAATTAAATTGATTTCAAGGCGTTACGAGCCCGTACGATCAAACAACAAGTCCGATCGCTATGAAACTTGAAATCCTATAATAATTCACCATTACTGATCCGATGAAACTGGTTTCATCGAAATCCGAGCCAGTGGCCAAAATGGCTATTTTCCAATTAATTAAATAAATTAATTATTAATTAATTAAATCACGTTTTCAATTTCAATTCCAAAATTTACAATTCTTATCATTTTTAATTTCTTAAACAACTACAATAGTTTAAAAAAAATTAGATGTCAATCAAAGTTGATTAATTCATCACTTTCAGTGTTTAATTTAAATTCCATTAAATTCAGAAATTATAAATTAAGTTAGCAATAATTCCATTTAATTGACTTTTCATTCTGTTATTCAATTCATTATAATCAAATGGATGAAATTAACATTAGATTCATGATCTATTACATTAATATTCTCAAATTCCATCTCAATCTCTATTAATGTAATATTTAAATATTAAATTTCAATTAATTGCAATTAAATCCAGTTATTGTAGTTCAAGTCCCATTAAATTGATAAGTCTTCATTTTCATTCCTTTAAATTCAACAAATTGTCCTATTATGGATAATATTAACATTATTTTCAAATATTACCTAAATGTTAACGCTAAAAATTGAACGCTAACACCCCGGTGTAAGTAGAGATTAAGTGAAAGCATCACCCGTGAATACGGGAATTAGAAACAAGTAGAAAAGTCACAAAGAAAGCAGCAAAAGACAACAGTTTTATAGTGGTTCGGCTTCAGGTTAAGCCTACGTTCACTTTAATCTTCTTTATTGCTGAATCAATTACAACTTTACAACAATCTTCGATTACAATACCGATGAGACAAACAACTAGAATTCTGATGTAGAAGAATTCTTTGAATCCAGTTTGACTGTGTTAGATTTCCTCTTGAAGTTTGTTGAGATGTCTTTCGTGTTTGAAGTGTCGAGTGAGTCGAGAATTCAGCAGAGTGTCGGCGTTCCAAAAATGAGCCAAAAAGATCCCCTTTTAGTTGGAGTAGGCGGGGTATTTATAGGAGAGTTCGGCGTTAGGTCGTAGGTCGCAAGAGACCTTGGATAGGTCGTAGGTCGTCTGCGACCTAGTGGGAGTGGTTTATGACTTAGATATGGTATACTTGATCATTCTGGATAAACTAACAAGTCATAGGTTGTGGCCGACCTAGGTAGGAAGCGGCATAGGAAGCTCCTTTGGTATGTTTAGGTCGTGAGCGACTTAAGAATAGGTCGTCACACCTTAGCTCACTGCAGAACTTCTTTCCTGTTAGGTCGCTCCCCTTATTAACTTGCTAGGTCGTTCAACCCTTAGGTCACTGAGCTTCTTGGTTTGTTAGGTCCCGGTGCTCTTCAACTGACACTATGTCACTCCATTGGGTCGTTGGGCATCTGAACTCTTTTAAGGTCGCTAAGTCCATTATTTCATTAGGTCGCTAGGACCGTTTTATCCAAGGTCGCTAATACCTCCGAACCTTTAGCTCGTTAAGTTGTTAGGTCGCGAAGTACTTAAGTCCTTAGGTCGCTGCCGCTTTAACTCTTTAGGTCGCAGCATATTATAGGTTGTTAAGTCGCGGGCCTTAGGTTGCTAGATCATTGAGTTCTGTAGGTCGCTGACTAGTTGAGTCGCTAGGTCGCTACTTTCTCTAGATCGCAGGGTCGTAGATAGAAGAGGGTTAACACTTGCCCCTCGAAGTATACGCCTAAGAGTTAGGTCGTGTGCTTCGATATTTTTTAACCCGTGCTAGCTTAGGTCATTAAGTCATGGGCGACTTATGAAAGAGTTAGGTCGTTCATGCCGATTCGTGTTCCACCACCCCTGTATATAAGCTGCCGAGATCGCCCCTTCTTCTCTTTACCTGCTCTAACACCCTAACCCGCTTTCAAAAGATTTCCGAGCTTTCGAAGAAGAATTTGAATCAACCAGCCGCCAATCATCTCCTCAATCTCGCTACGTAAGTGAGTTCGACCATTATTCAACCACGACCACCATCGAATTGTGAATCCCCCAATTTTCGACCCTATCCCGATTTTGCATGCCGCATTTCACCGTGGATCATGTTACGATTAACTTCTGATCATTATTAGACACATTGTCGCTGTGATTCACGAGAGTACAACAGTACATTGGGTTCATGATGGATCTGAGGCGATTTGAATTGGTTTTGGATGATCTGGTGGTGTGGAGAGATGGTGGATTTTATTGTAGAGAGGCTAACAGGTTATTGGGTTAGCGGGTTAGTGGGTTAGGTGATTTGTTGAGAGAAGAAGAGTTAGCGAGTTAAGGAGGGTTAGGTCGTGCTCGACTTAGGAGCCTCGAACGACCTAGGGCTTTAGCGGTTTGAGACATGAATTGCTATACCCAATCGGCTCAAGGGTTTAACTGTTTTGCGACTTAACTGGTCAAAATATCACATGAATTCTAATCAGAACGACTTAAGGAAGTCCGACCTATGATAGGTCGCTGGAATAATGTGACGTCGAAAGCAGAGCGACCTTATAAACTAACGACCTAACTTTCTGCGACGTAGGCTTTAGGTCATGGCCGAGCTAGGACTTTAACAATTTTGCGTCATTCTGACCTGAAGCTTTATTCTCTTATATTCATCATGACTTAAAGAACTAACGACCTAAGTTGACCCACGACATAGCTTTTAGGTCGTGGACGAGCTAACACTTAGTTTAAAAAATGCTTTGCATGTCTTGAAGCATAATTTCAACTTGAACTCGCATGTCTTGAACTGCCTGAACTTGGAATTGTTTGAACTTTGCTGCACTTCTTTATAGATTATATTCACTTGTAAGCTAACAACCTGCTGAACACAACATTTGCACAAAACTAGGGCGAATATACTGCCATTGATTGCTCACATCGAATGACAGATTAGTCGATAAAAGATAATCAACTTAAAGAAATTTTATGAAGTGCTATGAATCAACAAATTCAAGTGAAGTATTAAAGCAAAGCAATATTAATCAATTAAAACTGATTTGTTTGCATCAACACTGCACTTGCATTTGGACTTAAAACAACAAAACCTGAAACTTTTTAACTGACAAATGCCTGTTAGTTTAATTTCAGTTATATTTGCTTGTCATTTTATTAATTCCGCACAACATTTCACACATTTAGGAAACATGCACCTTCATATTTGAATATCCAGTTCCTTGTGTAGTATGTCTTCTCAAGAAGAGATAATAGAGCAATCTGAAGGAGCCTTCCCGATAGCCAACCCATTGGATAATCCTCCGGAAAGAACTCCAACTACCCTGAGTCAGCGGGCATTCATCCAATTATTTATTCAATTTGGGATTGCCGAAGCGGATGCTATACTTCCTGGGCCAAATGATACTGCTGACAGGCCACCTCTCGGTTTTGTCGCCGTCAACCTTCAGATGTGCCTTTGTGGTGCCATTCCTCCATTCAATGAATTTCTTCAACAACTCCTTTTCCGACTAACCATCTCTCCCTTTTAACTGCATCCCAATGGCTACGCCATCCTGATGGGATTGTGTGTTTTATTCAGGAGGATACCTAACCGTCTTCCGAGCTTTGAAGAAATTTGCTACTTATGCACATTCGCAAAGAATAAGGACCACCCCTCCGTCATACTCGTGAGAAGTGCCAGAAACCATAAACTTATCACCGATCTTTCCGAAAGTGCTCATGGTTTTCTGAATCAATTCTTCTTCGTTCGCTGCCCTCCAAGGTTTTATGCCATCTGGAGAGTAGGAAGTAAGATTGCTCATCCCCGTTCTTTCCGTTTCTGAGTTTTTGGAGATCCGAATTGCTAAGTGCTAATTTCATTCTTTTCTTTTACAGCACTTCCTCCTCCCTCTAGAAATCCCAGTCACAAAACGACCTTTGAAAGATTAAGCGTCGTGCCGGTTGAGGAAAGAAGTATTAAGTTTCTGCTGAAAGATGAACTTCTTCACCAATACGGGCTTCTGCACCCCTTCCGTTCTACTCAACCTCATGAAGTCCCCGACTCTCCAGTAGAGACATCGGATTCCCCAGTTTCCGTCGGAGAACTAACGCCAAAAGAACATACTGTTGAGGCTTTATTGGTAAAGTGTTCTACTTCAATTGATGTTGCGGGGTCATCCGGCAAACTTGCACTTGCCCCGGTCATCGAAGAAGAGGAACCTCCCCAACAATCCGGGAAATCTGGTGACGAAGGAACTGAGAGAGCAAGTCCCGCCAAGCACAGCAGTGATGATACTTTCGAGGGGTTGAGCGACCTGATGATTACTTCACATGAGCTTTTTAAAGATGATCCTATCACTGCTAAAGCTACTTCTCCAGCAGTTGAAGCGACAATCGTTTTGCAACAAACTCCATCAGCCCAAGAGTTGACACTGGCTGTAAAATCCATCATCACCTCCCAACCTAGGAGTGGTTCGTAGTTCGACGCGCGTAGTTTGCACGTTACACACACTTAGGACTTTTCAGCACTTATATGCGTTCAACTTCCTGGCTTTGAAGATTTCTGAGTTTATTTTTCTTCATTTTCGGGTTCTCCAATAGGAAGAAGTGGCTCTTACTACGACGATTTCTAGCGTTATGGAAGCGCGGTTCTTATGACCCCAGGAGGTATCTTCCTGCCTCTTGGGAAACTGACGAAGAAAGAGCTGCGAGGAAGGCTCGTGAGAAGCGCGCTTATGAAGAGCGCTACGGGAGACGGGACGAACGGCACGATTCTTCCCAGAGAGAGGATGATTTCCACATGCGAAAGTCCCGTGATGATAAGGGAAAAAGCCATGTCACCGAGGACCCGAGTAAACGGGCCAAACTTGGTGAAAAACTGACATCCGAACTCTCTGAAAAGCCCGCTGCTCCCGTCTCTTTGGAAATTCCTTCCGGCTCTCCCCCCTTCGAAGAGCTGATATTCAAACCGTCATAAGTAGGCCCCCCTATCAAGTTGGACAGGGTCCGGCTACTCTTCAAAGCCGATTCCCGCACTGGTGCTTAAAGGGAGTACACTTCGATCTTGACTTGGTCCCGATTGATAAGCAAGCCATGTTGCGAAATCTTGATGCCGTCAAACTCGATATCGAGAGAATGTCTGGCTGACAGAAACTCGTTGACGAGCTTCAAAGAGTGAATCTCGCAAACCTTGAAGCCATGCTGACTATGAAAAATGACAAATCTGAGTGGAGAAAACGCTCGATCAGCATGATGCCGAAATGAAGAGTATTGCTGCTTATAACGAGAAGCTTGAAGCGGAAGTTGAAAAACTTAAGGAAGAGCTCGCCACTTCTTCCACTTCATACTCTCAAAGAGAAAAAGTGCTTCAAAAACAAGTGAGAGATTCTCATGCGGCACAGAGAGATGCTGAAGCTAAATTTGAAGCTCAGCAGCAAGCTGTAGAAAACTACTGAGCTGACGTTGCTCAACTGCGAGAAAAAACCAACTCCCAGAACTTGGAGATTGAACTGCTCAAGGCTCGACTTTCTGAAGCTGAAAAGGAGCGTGATGAAGCTATTGCCGTTGAAGCTGCAGCTGAAAAATCTCATATGGCAACTAAAGCCGAAGTCAGCTCCACTCTATTCGAGTTTTACATCCATAGTGTTCTGGGGCACGATAGTCTTAAGTTTTTGGGACCGGAGTATGAAATCACTTTGGCCAAAGTGTGGGAGGCCATACTTGATATGCTTGGAGGAGCCGGATATGCCGAAGTAGATTTAATGGCGCACTATCTAGATGATGATGCATGTGCTGCTCTTGCGAGGGGAAAGGAGCAACTCGCCAAAGAGAGAGCCGAAATGGCAGAAGGAGAACATTTAGGAAAGACAATCTCAACCGACCCAGTTCTACCTTCAGTTTCGGCCGATATTGATATTGCCACCGCCCACACTGGAGATGAGACTCAAGAAAGCGCTGAAGCGCAAGACTTCGAAGTTGACATAGTAAAGTCTACTTCTCCAGGTAACCCACTGTTGATCTTGCTCAAGTGGACTGCTTGCTTTCTTCACATGACCTTGATGAACTTTTTGATTATTACTTAAATCTTGACGCACCACTTTCTCCTCTTTTTATGAGAGATACAGACTTGAACTTCTCTTTTCCTGTAGTGAAAGCGCCAAGTGTTATTCAGCCTTTCCCTCTTCTGGCTGTTTCCTCTCCGCCTCTTCATATTACTCCCCCTTCCGTTTCTCAACCGGGGTCATAATAGGAGCAGTTAGAAGCCCTTCAAGGCTTGGATGACCCGGTCGCTTCTCAAGAACAGAAAGCCGAGGAACCTGAAGAAGGCGAAAGAACCCCGGAGCAAACTATTTCTGATGACATAACGTTGTCTGCACTTTTCACTCCGGCCAGTGAGTCTTCTTTAAGGAAGAAGGGGAAGCGTGTAGTTTCAAAGAAAAGGAGAGAAGCTTTTGCTGGCGAAGAAAAAACAGAAGAAACTCCAATTGCACCCCTTCCTCTTTCTTCCCCTACACTCACAAGCCAGCCCAAAAAGTTAATCATCCGGCCAGGCGAAGGCTCGAAAGGTGGCAGGAAGAAGAAGTGATGGGTTCGGGACTTATGCTTTTCGTCTTACTTTTCTGCTTTTTTGCAGGTATATATAAAGACTTGTGTTGACCGGAGATTGTGCGGGTACCGGTCCCCGCCTACTTTTGTTTTGAGACCTGCACATGTATAAAAAAATTTATAGCATGGAATGAAATGATTCTTTTACTTGTACAAACTTCTGTCTGTATTTGAGAATGCATTTATTCTTCTTTTTCGTACAAGTTTCTTTATTTTCTCTGTGTGATGTTCCAGCAAACCTATGGTATGTTGCTCGAGCATTGTTTTTATTTTTGCAACTATATTATATTGCCCCCATACAATGGTTTACTGCAATCTCTTTCACATTGGCAAAATTTTAGAGAACAACTCTTCTGTTTCGAGAAGACTTGTACTTTTTCTTTAGAGAACAACTTCTCCATTTGAAGGAGGTTTGCATCTGTACTTTATAGGATAATATTTCCATTTTAAGGAAATATTTTTCTGATTTAGTAGAATGCGCTTCGTATTGGAGAAGTCTACTTTTTTTTGTTGCGAAGTTTTTACACTTCACTTTTGGAAAAAATCACTTTTATTTTTGGCAAGTGAATTTTCCTTCGTGGTAAAGTGGGCCTCCGAAAAAGGGCTTTGACCTGCTTGTGCCTCCGAAGAGGGCTTTTGTTTGATTGTGCCTCTGGGAAGAGGGCTTTTTTGTTTGATTGTGCCTCTGGGGAGAGGGCTTTTTTGTTTCTGCCTCTGGGGAGAGGCTTTTAATTTTTTTCCCTGTCCGCTGGGAAGCAGGCCTCAGAAGAGGGCTTTTCACATTTCGACTCGTGTGAAGTTTTATTTCAGATCGCGGTGAAATGTGTGCCTCCGAAGAGGTCTTTTAGCATTTCAACTATGGTGAAATGGGCCTCCGAAGAGGGCTTTTCACATTCCAGCACTTGTGAAGTTTTATTTCAGATCTCGGTGGAATGTGTGCCTCCGAAGAGGTCTTTTCACCTTTCAACTCGTGTGAAGTTTTATTTCAGATCACGGTGAAATGTGTTCCTCCGAGTAGGGCTTTTGCTTGAAAGTTTCCTTCTCATAGTTGGATGGATTCACGGGGCGGACACAAGTTGCTTGGATTGTTCGTTTGCACAAACGTTCTCAGCTAATTAACGATTTACCTGTGCCACCGGTCATTCCACAACTTTTGTTGAGAAAGAGAACTTTCTTTTTTTGGCAAGTCCCATTAGAGGTCTTTATCCTCCGAAGAGTTGTGCCTCCGAAGAGGGCTTGCGCCTCCGAAGAGGTCTTTTACTGCTTGCTGCCTGCTCGCCCATGTCTTTTCGCCATTTTCTCATATTAGCGGTTCACTGTTATCATTTTCAAGCACACATTCTTTTCTTTTGCAAATAGCTTATTCTATCCAAAGAAGTGTACTTCATTGTTAAATGAGTTCGCAGGAGCAGATACAGGCTAATTAATCGGATGTTTGTTTGCACAAATGATCACAATTAGTTAGGAAGGGTCTACCTTTGGCGGAACCACTAACTGTTTGCTTGAAGCACTTCTTATATAGGATTTGAGTCTGGAATTTTTGTGGCTGAACATTCACTTATTAGTGATGTCAGGGATCGGTTGGTCTTATGATGGGTAAGCTTTGTTTTAATGGCCTGCAATATTAAATCAACATTTTAGTAATACAATTGAAGTACTTTATATATCGAAATAAAACAAGCAGTTTATAATAGTAGAGAACACAAGATTTATAGTGGTTTGGCCAAGAACTGGGCCTACATCCACTTTATAGTTCTTATTATTCATTCATACTGCTTTTACAATGGTTTACAATGCAAGAATGAAACATCCATAATCATTTTACAAATTTGAGCAAAGCTTTTAAGTAAAATATGGACGCAAGTGATTGCTGTTCCAAGCTCTTGGAATTGGATCTCCTTCGACCGTTGTCAGTTTGAAAGTGCCATCAAGAAGTTTTTTCCTATGACATATGGCCCTTCCCAGTTTGGCGCAAACACACCTTTTTCTGTCATGACCCTTTTCAAGACTAGATCTACAATCTCAAAGTTGCGTTGGCGAACTTTGGAATTGAAATGCCTGGCAATTCTTTGCTGATGGGCAGCAATTCTGAGTTGAGCCTCTTCCCTTTTTTCATCAAGGAAGTCAAGTGCTTCAAGTTGCAACTCTTCGTTTTCAGCTTGGTTGAAATGAATTCTTCTATGTTAAGGGACTTTTATTTCCACCGGAATCATTTCTTCTGATCCATATGCTAATGAAAATGGAGTGTGCCCGGTCGCAGTCTTGTGGGTAGTTCTATATGCCCATAGTGCAGTGGAAGCTTATCGACCCAACCACCTTTCGCTTTTTCTAGCTGTTTTTTAATGGTTGATTTGATAATTTTGTTTACTGCTTCCACTTGCCCGTTTGCCTGCGGACGAGCCACTGCTGAGAAGCTTTTCTGGATCTTGAATCGCTTGCAAAAATCTTGGAACTCTTCACTTTCGAATTGGGTTCCATTATCTGTGATTATCTTTTGAGGCACACCATACCTGATTTCGGATTTGGCGTTGGCAAAGGCCCGATGAGATCTATTCCCCAAATAGAAAATGGCCACGGACTGACCATCTGTGTTATCTCGGTGGAAGGTGCTCCTGGGATTTTTGCAAATCTCTGCCATCGGTCACATTTTCGGGCATAGCTTGCAACATCACGATTGATATCTGGCCAAAAATACCCATAACGGAGAATTTTCTTTGCTAGAGTTTGACCATCTAAATGGTCTCCACATTCTCCTCCGTGTACTTCAGCTAGAATTGTCTTAGCTTCTTCCTTGGTCACACATCGAAGTAATGGCATTGAGAATCCCCGCCTATACAATCGGTCATCTTGAATTATATATCTAGAGGATTTTCTTAGCTACTTCTGCCGTTCTTTTGAATTTTCTGGTAGAGAACCGTTGAGCAGATATTCCATTATCGGAGTCATACATGATTCTTGCTCCTGAGATATAGTCATGATCTAGTCAGTATCCATCTCATCAGTGCTTGGAGCTGACAGGACTTCTATAGGAACTAATCCCAATAATTGAGCTTCACCAGTGCTTGCGTACTTTGCGAGAGAATCTGCCTTCATGTTCTTTTCCCGGGTATATGATTTATCGTATAATGGCCAAGATCATCGAGAAGTTCCCAGGCTCTTGACAAATAAGCAGGCAGATTTCCTCCTTTAGTTTGAAACTCTTCCTTGACTTGACATACAATAAGCTGTGAATCACTAAAGATCTGCAACACTTTGACATTCAATTCTTTAGAAATTCTCAAGCCGGCAATAAGAGCTTCATATTCTGCTTCATTGTTTGTCGAAGGGAATTCCAATCTCAATGCATAGCACAATGACCGCCCTTCAGGGGTTTCAAGCACAACCCCAGCTCCGGAACAGTAATCGTTTCTTGCACCATCAACATATAATTTCCATCGAATTGGGGGATTAGCAGTCACTTCTTCCTCACTATCACCTTTATCTGTACATTCTGCAATGAAATCTGCCAAAGCTTGTCCATTGATTGCTCTCCGGGGGTGATAAGTGATGTCGTATTGACTGAGTTCAATATTCCACTTCAGAAGACGACCCGAAGTCTCAGGACGAAACAGGACTTGCTTTAGAGGTTGATCAGTGAGGACTTTGATAGGATGAGCTTGGAAATATGGCCTCAACTTTCTTGATGCAATCAGTAGACAATAGGCGAGCTTTTTCAATTTTGGATAATTCATCTCTACCCCGGTGAATCTCTTGCCGATACAATAGACCGGGCGCTGGATTTTTGTGTCTTCCCGTATCAATGCTGCACTAAGAGCATGAGATGAGGTTGCCAAATATACGAAAAGATCCTCACCATCGTCGGGCTTAGAAAGTATTGGATGCGTTTCCATATGACGAATCAATTCCTAGAAAGCTTTCTAGCATTCAGGAGTCCAATCAAAATTCTTCCTTCCTTTCTTCAGCGCATCAAAGAATGGAATGCATTTATCATTAGCTTTAGAATTGAATCGACTCAAGGTAGCGACTTTTCCATTAAGACTTTGCAATTCCTTCTTCGATCTAGGAGCTTTGACTTCTTTTAAGGCAGCAATCTGAGTAGGATTAGCTTCAATGCCCCTAGGACTCACAATGAAACCCAAGAACTTTTCGGACTCCACCCCAAACGAACATTTCAAAGGATTAAGCTACATTCCGTACTTTCGGAGGATTGCAAACATTTCGCCAAGTGATCCATATGGTCTACCGCTTTCTTTGATTTCACCAACATATCGTCAACATAAACTTCCATTGTTTTGCCAATCTGCGGTTTGAACATAGCATTGACGAGTCTTTGGTAAGTTGCCCCTGCATTCTTAAGTCTGAAGGACATGACTTTATAGCAGTAGAGACCAACATCGGTGATGAAGCTTGTATCCTCCTGATCCAGCTCGTGCATCATAATCTGGTTGTATCTGGAGTAAGAATCCATGAAAGATAACAATTCATTCCCCGCTGTTCCATCCACCAACTGATCTATCCTGGGTAACGGGAAGCAGTCTTTGGGGCAGGCTTTACTTAAATCTGAGAAGTCAATGCAAACTCTCCATTTCCCATTAGCTTTCTTAACCAGTACTGGATTTGACACCTAATTCGGATAAGTAGACTCCCTGATGAAACCATTCTCCATAAGCCGGTCTACCTCTTCTGTCAACGCTGCTGACCTTTCAGGACCCTGGGTTCTTCTTTTCTGTTTTACCGGTGTAAACTTCGGATCAATATTCAGAGTATGTACTGCAGTTTCTGAGGATATTCCGCATATATCAGCATGAGTACAAGCGAATACATCCAGATTTGCTTTCAAGAATGATATTAAGGAATTTTGAACCGTCACATTAAGTTGCGAACCTACATTCACTACTTTGTTCGGATCTTTCGGGTCAACAGGTATCAGCACCGTTACTTCCACTGGCACCACTTTATTCTCCTCTGCACTAGCTTTTCTAGGATCCATTTCTCTTCGTGCCCCGGTATGCTCGCCAGTGCAGGGGCCACCCTGTAATTGCTACAAGGTTGGTTCTTTGATGTGGACTGGGGCTGCAACATCTTTTCCCATCTCTCTCTTCCTCGCTTCAAGCAACTCTATTAGATAACATTTTTGCCCAGCATTTTGATCCCCTTTAATAACTCCAATGCCATTATCCGTGGGAAATTTCATAGTGAGGCACCACGGGGCGAGAATTGCCTTAAAATCCACAAGAGTTGGTCGGCCTAGGAAGGCGTTGTAGGCAGAAAATTCATCAACAATTACAAAAGTCTGTTTCCGAACCACCTTTTTCTGCCCCTCTCCAAGCTCCACGAACAAGTCGATAGTTCCAATGGGCTGCTTCGGTTCCCCAGTAAATCCAACGATCTTTTGAGATGAGGCTTGAACGTCAGCCATCGGAATTTTCATTTGGTCAAACGTCTTTTTGAAGAGAATATTGCAAGAAGCGCCACAATCTACAAGCACTCTTCTCACAATAGCCGGCCCAATGCCTGCAGACATGACCAAATGATCCATGGTTGGAGCTTCAATACCCATAGAGTCCCTGGCTTTGAACACAATATCATCATTGAAAGTTTTCTGCTGCTTCAAAGGTGCTTCATTTTCTAGCACAAAAACACTCTCTTCTGCTGGTACATACTTCCAGGCACGGGAATATCTTTCCATCTCGCCCCAGCTTCTGCCTACTGGGTGAGGACCTCCTGTAATCACATTGATAACAGGCCTTTCCGATTCATGCACGGTATTCCTCTCACCCGAGCCAGATGGATGAGCAGGAAGTTGCTGGCCCTTAGTAGATGAAGTTGGGTCATTTCTACTTCTCTTAACATATTGTTGCAACTTGTTCTCTCTCGGTAGTTCTTCGATTAAACTTTTCAGATGGTGACATTCGTTGGTATCATGACCGGTTGATTATGAAACCGACAGAATCTCCCACTCTGAGCGGCTTTTTTGCTAACTCTCATCTCAGGCGGTTTAGGATATTCTACTGCATCTTTGGTAGCAAAAAAGATATTCTCCGGAGTGTCAATCAAAGGAGTGAAATCTGAAGGTTTTAAGAAGCGAGGTTTCTTCATATCTTTCTGTTTCTTCCCACCATTGTTCTCCCTTTTCTGACTTCCGGATTCCCTTTTGGTAGGAGCAGTAGTATTATTCTTAACCTATGTCAATGCTACTTTAACTGGTGCTCGAAGGCCTTCCAAGCGCATGAATTCATCAGCTTTCTTATAGAATTTCTCAAGCGAATTCGGTTCTTTCATCTTCAGCCACTTCCCAAATTCGCTTGATTTGTCGATTGCCCTCATCAGGTATGCCAAGACCATCCGTGGCTCTGCATTGTCCACTTCAGCCAAAGCTATGTTGAAGCGGTTCAAGAAAGACCTAATAGATTCCCTAGGATTCTGTTCCAGGCTTGACAGTGACATAATATCCTTTGCCTTTGAAGCATACAACCTGAATTGCTCTTTAAACTTCCGAGTCAAATCGGTGAACTGGTCTATGGATCGGACCGGAAGCTTTGTGAACCAGAGCAGAGCCACACCTTTCAAATATACCGGAAAGTACCAGCATTTGATCTCATCAGACGCTCTAGCACCAGTCATGTGCCAATCATACTTATACAGAAACTGATAGGGTCGCTTGTTCCCTTATAAGCCGTGATGGTAGGAGGAACAAACTTCCTTGGGAATTCCGCCTTTAGAATCCTTTCAGTGAACGGAGTTTTGCTCGGAGCGAATCCCCATTCCTTCTCATCTTCATCCCTCTGCATGCTTTCTTTCAGGAGCCATTATCTCTGATAGACTTCTGGTTTTGAGAGAGATTCTTTCAACAAATTTTTGAGAAGCAATGACGAAAATAGCCTGAGTTGGGTTCTCGGTGAAAGCACCAAAAATGTTAACGCTAAAAATTGAACGCTAACACCCCGGTGTAAGTAGAGATTAAGTGAAAACACCACCGGTGAATACGGGAATTAGAAACAAGTAGAAAAGTCACAAAGAAAGCAGTAAAAGACAACAGTTTTATAGTGGTTCAGCTTCAGGTTAAGCCTACGTCCACTTTAATCTTCTTTATTGCTGAATCAATTACAACTTTACAAAAATTTTCGATTACAATACTGATGAGACAAACAACTAGAACTCTGATGTAGAAGAATTCTTTGAATCCATGTTGACTGTGTTAGATTTCCTCTTGAAGTTTGTTGAGATGTCTTTCGTGTATGAAGTGTCGAGTGAGTCGAGAATTCAACAGAGTATCGGCGTTCCAGAAATAGGAGAGTTCGGCGTTAGGCCGTAGGTCGCATGCGACTTTGGATAGGTCGTAGGTCGTCCGCGACCTAGTGGGAGTGGTTTACGGCTTAGATATGGTATACTTGATCATTCTGGATAAACTAACAAGTCATAGGTCATGGCCAACCTAGGTAGGAAGCCGCATAGGAAGCTCCTTTGGTATGTTTAGGTCGTGAGCGACTTAGGAATAGGTCGTCACACCTTAGCTCGCTGCATAACTTCTTTCCTGTTAGGTCGCTCCCCTTATTAACTTGCTAGGTCGTTCAACCCTTAGGTCGCTGAGCTTCTTGGCTTGTTAGGTCGCGGTGCTCTTCAACTGACACTATGTCACTCCATTGGGTCGTTGGGCATCTGAACTCTTTTTAGGTCGCTAATCCATTATTTCATTAGGTCGCTAGGACCGTTCTATCCAAGGTCGCTAATACCTCTAGAACCTTTAGCTCGTTAAGTTGTTAGGTCGCGAAGTACTTAAGTCATTAGGTCGCTGCCGCTTTAACTCTTTAGGTCGCAGCCTATTATAGATTGTTAAGTCGCGGGCCTTAGGTTGCTGGATCATTGAGCTCTGTAGGTCGCTGACTAGTTGAGTCGCTAGGTCGCTACTTTCTCTAGATCGCAGGGTCGTAGATAGAAGAGGGTTAACACTTAATTAACATTAACGTAATAATTTATTTCATTTAATTTCAATAATCCATTTATTACAGCTCAAAATCTAATAAATTAATCAAACATGAATTTCAATTGTTTGCGTTCGATCAATTGCCCTATTATGGATAAAGTTTACATTGGTTACTTCTTGTTGAATTAACAATCTTCAATGACAAATTAAATCTACCATAACTGCACTAATTAAGTCAATTAACCGCAATTGATTTTATATTAAATTTTATGAACTAAACAAATAGGTAACTTATAAAAATTGTTACCATTAAACTTAAATTAACTTTAAGTTTGTTACTTTCAAACAAATATTATAATTACTTCAAGAACATTGATTTTATTCAATTACCATTTATTATAATTTAAATTCATTAATTAATTCAATGCTTACATTTGTTTCCTTATATTCAATTTGTAGCTAAGTATAACATCTACATTAATTCCGTTAATTTTGACTTCATTTAAATAGTTAAATTTTAACATTGATTACCCTTATTACATCTCATTTAAGTTATTATTTCATTGGTTAATTCAATACTTACTTTTACTTACTTATTTTCAATTTTTATAACTAAATGCAACAATTTACACTATTTCATTATAAATTATTTATTTTTTATTTTTTTCTAGATTTTATTAGAAAAATATTATTAAATTAACTAATTTTAATTATTGAAAATTTACGGGTCATTACATCGTCTGTACAAAATTTGTCAGTACTAGAGCTTGAAAATAATCTACGTCGTGTATTTGGATTTAATGACAAATGTCACTCTTCTTTTTCATTACACATTGTGTATATAGTTAAAAATTGATATGCATATTTACATTTATCATATATTATATGCATTGCCAGCAAACTTATATGTATGTGTCCCACTCATCAAAATTGATTTGTGAAAATACTTGTCATGCATAGCCCCATAAATTTATAAACTCTGATGTATTGTAGTGATAGATTTTTTATTAAATCATGTTTTACTTGCCATTTTTTGGTAATCAAGGGGAGGATATTGGATTTTTCTATTTATCATTATTTTTTGGTTAATAGTGGAATCATAATGTTAACATCTTTTCTTTAAAAACTAGGCCAATTTCTTGGCCATCTACGAGGCATGTTTCGTATATACTACATAATGATGTTCTCTATTTCTTTCATTCTTTCAAAAAATGTACAAGATTATCTTCCGGACATAAATTAGAATATAAAATTTAGGAAATTATAAATTATTTCCTGTCCTTAAGGGCTTCATGTTGTTTCTTATCTTGCTTTCATGTATGCCAGAAATGAGCTCGGGAAAGAGATACAAAGAACCTGAGCGACGAGTGGCAAATGTTGAAACATGATCTTACAAAGTGTGAAACTACGCCATTAGTCTACTAGGAAAGAAAAAGTTAAAAAATATAAGAGATAAGCTAAATATGGCAGAAGAAGATATAATCTCTCTTACTGAAGAGAAATCTCAAGTTGAACTTGATGAGAAGGTAATTTTTTAGATTATCTAATATATTACTCTTATGATAACCGTTCATAAGTAAAATAAGTAATTAGCAGATTATCCAATATAATAATACTTAATCTCTCTTTAGACCATCTTTATTCATTCTTTAGACCATCTTTATTCATTCTTTAGACCATCTTTATCCAATGTATTTATAAGTAATTAACATATTATCCCCAGTTCACTCTTTAGACCATCTTTATTCTATAATTTGCACTTCTCCTACTTCCCTCCTTTTTTACCCATTCTTTCTTTAATTTAATTACTCGTGACTCTATAAAGTGATTGAAATTGAAATTGTTTAATTTCTTAGGCTCTTCAACCCCTTCTTATGGTTATTAGATTCATTCTGCTTAGTGGAGAAGGTGACCACTTTAACTATTCTCCAAATGTACATTGATACTATTCTGTTTTTTTACATTTCTCATATTTACTAAAATAAAAATAATAATTAATATATAATTAAAATGTTTGATTTTATCATTTCTTTTAATTGAAAACTTTTGGAAGCGGTTTTGATTTGATTAATTTTTCTAGAAGAAGAAAATTCATTTGCTAGCTTTTGAGTTCAAATTATTACAGCAACAGTTACCAAAATGGAGATTAAAATCCTTTTTATTGTGTATGTAGAAATTGGCGATCATGATTTACTTATAATAATCAATATTACAAATCTATTAATAAAGAATTTCTATTTACCCAAGCCAGTAAAAAAACCAAGTAAAAAAAAGTAATAATTTACAGAGGAGAAGTTTTCTTTTGATTCACGTAATAGAAATAAACTAGATACTTACAAGTAATAAAAACGCAAATTACAATACTTTATATTCTTATATCACATGGTTTATAAAATTTTAATTATATATCTTTGGATTCAATTTTTATGAATGTTTGATTTGATATTGAAGCTTTGTAAACAAACTTTTCGACAATGGTGTAATCAAATACCAGCATCATATTATTTTAACACATAGTTTTCATTACTATATTAAGGAAGAGCGTCATGGACCTATGAACTATTAATAAAAAAGAACAGCTATAACGTTAAAGTGTTACACAACCTAATAACACTGCATGAAATTAGTGAGGTCTATAATATTATAATTTGTTAAACTGTTTTTCTTTTTAGGAAAATTGATTAATAAAATGAATGCAAAAGAGAAGAATGAAGCAACCGACAAGAGAAATATCCAAGGAAACGTGTATTTTCAGAAGGGTGAATATGATAGGGCTCTAAGCAGATATCTTCTAGTAAAATCTATTAATGTCTTCATAGTATCTCCTTCATTGTATGGAATGTGTCATGTTCAAGATTTATATAATTTCAACATAATATAAAACTTGAAGGCTACAATCTAATTTATACAAGATGACAATTCATTTAACGAAGAGTAAAGGAAAGAAATAAATAGACTGAGTGTAGAAATCCACCTCAATATTGTAGCTTGTGAATAGGAGCGTAAACGCTATAATTAACCTCAATATTGTTAGTTAAATTAAATTTATGATGTGATTAGATATTTATTGATTGTTGTTTGGTATTTTAAATGCTCATTTAAAGTTAATTTGAATTTATATTGAATTTAATTGCCATTTAAATTAATATTGAATTTAAATTGTTAACTAAATACCTAATAATGATAACCAGTTAATCGTTTGGTTTATTGGCTGATTTGGATGATTATTGTGATGGATGTTTATTTGTCGACATTTTTGGATGATTAGATGTTTATACCTCTGTTATCAATATGGGTTGAAATGATACATACCCGAATGATCTTATAGATTAGGGAAAATCATTATGGGTTGAAATGATAAACCCGAGTGATTTTATTGATTTGGAAATTATTGATTCGGGATACAGGTTGAAATGATATATACCTGGGAAATTTAACTATTTTGGGGTTGAAATAATACATACCCTATCACTTGACCATAGGGTAAGAAAAATATATACGAACACCCTTGGTTGGTTTTAAATTAATTTCTTTATAGTAAAGTATGTTTGGTTTTTAAATTAGATTTTTAAATTTAATTTAATGATTTTATTTAAAGAAAATTATATTTTGAAAAATAATTTATTTTACATGTTTTAAAGCTTCAAATTATAAGTCAAAGATGATTTAAATGAAAATTTAAGATTTTAACTTTTAATTTTATTCAGTTTTAAAATGTATATTTTTAAAATAATTTAAAATCTAATTTAATAAAATATTTAGCATAATTTCAAATATATATTTTAAATTTAATTTAATATAATAAATATAGTTTTAATTTAATACAATGAATATAGATTTTTATGAAAACTTTAATAAATAAAAATTGTAAGAGGTTTTTGTAAAGAAATTATAAAGGTTATAGAGATTTTATAATGGATTTCGTAGAAAGGATTTTCATAAAAGATTTCATAAAGGCTTTTTTTATAAAGGATTTTTGTAAAATATTTTTATAAAGGATTTTATAATTGCTTTATAAAGGAGATTATAAAGATTTTAAAGGAGATTATAAAGATTTCAAAGGATTCTATAAAGGGTTTTATAAAAGGAACTGGTTTAAATGGGGAAGATTTGTACACTGTTTTGAAATTTATAAATAATTTATTAATGGTTTTAAACATATAAATAATTTATAAATGGTTTGAGTGAGATTTATAAATTATTTTCGAAACTGATAGAAAGAAATCTCGCTCGGTATTTATGAATATACTTATACTTTTGGAATTAGTATATGGATATCTTGATACGAAAGTTGTAACGATCCGGATTTTTAGACATTTGTTATTAGAATAATTAACTAATTTTAAATATTGAAATATTAATTTTGATAGGTCGAATAACTTAATTTTCTGATATTAAGAATATTCGAATCTATGAATTTTGAAAGCTATACTAAATTTTCAAATGCTAACCGCTGAATATGGTAAAATTGGAATTCGAGAATAATTCCATCGCGTCCGAAATAAGAATTTTTAGTGTAGAATGATGAGCACCACGAGACGTTGACGCTCGAGATATTTTCCCATGAATAACTCAATGCGACATTTAAATAATTTATATATATATATATATATATATAAGCTTTATCATAGCAAAGATCAAATTAGACCACAAAAGAAGTAAGAAAAAAGTAGAAGACTGAACATGAACATATCAGCCACCCTAGTGTGTACTCCAACCTCTTTCTTATTTTACTGTCCCCTCTATTCTCTTATATATAGCCATGCTTGTTCATAAAAAAATCGAGCGTTAAGATATAAAGATTGAGTTATTCAAAGGTTTGGAGGGAGAAGATTAAAGCAGTTGATCAATCATTTTAAATCAGTAAGTAGAACCCTTATTTTTGTTAACTAGGTATTGCATATATATAACTGCGTTTTTGGATGAACCTTTGATTTATGTGAAGATATATAGGATTTTTATGTTAATATGTATATATATGAGTGTGTTCGACATGTCAGTTACACTCAAGCTCTGTGCTTCTTCTTCAAAAGGCTTCTCTGTAAATGGTTTTGGTTAAAAACAGTTAAATTTTTAACTTTAAAAATCAATATCCCAACATTCAGTTAATTTTAAAATCATGATAAAAAAACAAAAGTTGTTTGTTTTTTTAGTATAGAATATTTTAAAATTGATTTCATTCAATTCCATCAAGCATAGAGAGAGAAAACCCCATATAACCGTGAGTGGGTCGGTTATGGCCAAAATTCAACTATCATAATTTAATCAATAGATCATACAGTTATGATTGTTGTTGAAAACATGATTTTTAAGGGTGGTTTGAGGATTTTTACTGTTGTGTGGAGGGAGAAATTGGTAGATGAACGGATTTGGGTGTATTACCGAATTCCCATGATCTAAGTGATTTCACGTCACAGTGTTTGGCGTGGAGGAGGGTTAGGTGATGGGGCATCCCCAAAAATAGAGCGGTAAATTTTTATTGTGCGTGTGGACTAGCCAAGGTTGACTTAGGGTTTAAGAGTGTTTTGGGTTTGGTCTCGATTCATGGGAAATGGCGAAGAGGAGAGAGAGAGATAAGGGTGCACATAAGGAGGGATTGGAAGAGGAGATGATGGCGGAGCTCTGGGTGAATTCTGATGATGGATGGTGGACTGTGGTGACGTGGCGATGCGTTTGTGTGGCATGTCATTGCTCTAGTTTTTGGGTGAGGCGTTCGAATTTTCAAACTGAAGTGTGGTCGTGTTTTTAGGTAGGGAGTCGAGATGCAGTGGTCGTGTATCAGGTGCGAGGGTGGTCGGCGGCAAGTTATGATGGCAGGAGGTTGTGTGCATATGCACACTTACGTGCATGGTTTCATGCATGCAAATGAGAGAGGAGAGTGAGAGCTGGGAAGATGAAGATGAGAGGGAATGGTCTGGATTGTTTTAGATGGGCTGGGTTATCTTTAAAAGTAAATAAAGTTAATTATTATATTTAATAATCGCTAAATTCTTAAAAAAAGAATAGACTGTTTCTCCTTCGTTTTAAATCCAATCGACGCATGGGTTTTTGCGTCAGGATCCTATCATCGAGTATTTTCATTGAACTAATATGTCAAGATTTCTACAATGTAAAAATTTAATGATTTATAACAATTGAAAGTGAACGAATACGTAATTTCTTATTTAATTGATTATATGCGAATTAATCAATCAATTTTTAATGGATCGTTTAATTTTAATTAACTAAGAATAAATCATTTTATAAATTCCTTTGATTTACAAGTAAGCTGGGTTAAAAATATAACTTGACTCGGTTAATTGAAACCAATTCAGTTCTAATTTGTAAATTGATTTAATATTAATTATAAATTTTTGGTTGGAGTTAATGATCTATGCTTTGACTCTTATTTCTCTTAGATATTGATTTTAATTATCTTTTGTCTGTGCCATTAAGTAGTTAAACAAGTTAAAGTAGTTAGAATAAAACACTGACACGTTTTACTGGAAGTAAATCGACTTATACTAATCACTATTCCGAGTTTCGGTAAATGTGATGATAACAAGCGAATTAATTTCGATGGAGGTCATGATAAAGTAAACATATAGAATGAATCTCCGTATGTGAATATTTACACTCTGGTTGTAGAATTTTTTATTTTAAACCTACTTGACCTTTAAAAATTTATCTTTTGGCTCGATGAGACCGGGATCGGATGATAGTATTTTTTGAAAACCACTTTGAACCAATTTATACGAGCGATTTGGAAGATTCTATAGGCAAGATCCAAGATGCGGATTTTGGAGTGTAAGGGCTATTTGTCACTAACCCTGAGGGTTTCCAAAAATGGGTGTAGTTGAAATGGTACCTTCGGTTTCGTTCAGACCTAGAACGGACTTGTATCAACGAATGCTATCGGAACATCGTCATTGTAGGGCGATGAGAAATCTAGGTGTAATTGTTCTTGAAAGGTAAATGTAGCATCAAGCCTTATCAACCGAGAATGACTAAAACATGGAAGATGCAGTAGGGCCATGTAGGTCGCACCCATTAGGGTATGTCAGCACTAGTCTAGAATCATTACTTGTCCCTTTTTCTAGTATAATATGGTACGACTACTGATCATAACCGAGGTGGTGATGTATTCTATACTATCCAATCCTGTGTTGGTAAGGATCGATAAGTTCGATCTCGGTACATTTATCTAGAGGTGTACTGTGATGGGCGGTACCTCAGTAGCTCAATCATTATTGGGATCCATTCTTCAATAAGTGCCATACATTTTTGATTATGCCCAAATATGTTGGAACATGAGATGAAAGCATTCCAGCTATATTCTATTATATTTGAAAAACCCTAGACACCATGATAATACCACTGGATTTTCTATTAAAGTGTTTTGGTTATCATATGGTAAAAACCGATCCGTGTTATGTGCCGCATGGTCTTACGAATTACCTTTGATTTCAAATGATTTTATTTAAAGTAATTTAACCATTTTACTCACACCAGAGCCATGTCTGACCCAGAATTTATTTTTCTGTTTTCCCTAAATTCTTGGGTACTCAAATTTTTATGAGTAGCCAAGTGATCTAGGTTCTCACGATAGCATTTTAGAGGAGCTGGAGCAGGTGGCTTCATCGTTTGTTGGTTACTATCTATTTCCGCTGTGTTTGTATATGCATTTGGATTATAATGTATGGACAAGTAGTTATGACTTTCTAAATATTGTTTTTGTATTACTATTACTCTAATGTATCGTATTTCCAGTGATTGTGTAAAACTTATGTTATGTAATATATATTATTCCGTTCCGCTGTTAGAATTTTTGCTTTGTTCAGTTCCTCTTTTCCATCTCTTTCTTTCAATCTTACTAACCAATAGTAAGAAAGGAAGTTCGTTACAAAAGTATAAATAGTTTTTGGTCTTTTTTCAATGACCACAGTGTGAAAAATATAACGATTGGTTGTTAAAGAGAACAGGGTCGGATATTGTCATACTCTTTGGCAATTTCGAAACCACTTTAACAACTATGAACATGGTGGAGAATCCAGAACAAAGTAAGATGGTTGGCAAACGCTTCTGATATGAGGTAGGAACGCAGCCCTGACCCCCGTGGGTCAGCTTGATATGACTAAAATCAGGAACCATCACCACGCCAAGTGAGGTCGCTCCTCTTATCGGACACGCTTCTTCGATACCATATCTGTTACTTTGTGATTGATTTGGTGGCCACCTTCTATTTGATTATGGGAGTGTTGTTCGAGGTAGGTTGTAGTAGCTGCTATGCGTTACCACCATCCTGGTGCCGCAATCCGGTAGAATCCTACCCTAGGTATAAGCCTCGTGTGCTCTATCATATGTCTTATTGAGCCAACTACGATTTTGTTTTGTGTTGTACCTATGGAGTGCTCCCTGATAGCCCACCAGTTTGGTGGATTTTACAGTATTATCTAGATTACAACCTTTAAAGAATGTGCTAAGGGGGATATGGGTAATGCCTTGATGCAATTTAATATTACACTATACTAATAGACATTACATATATAGCGTATATTACTACATAGTAAATAGTTTAACGAATCCTTAGGAGATGGAAATCCCAAACAGCTCTGAAGCCATTACACTCATATTTATTGGTTGTTGATTACGCTTGGGTCAGCCCTGAGTATTTCAGCGGATTGAAGACTGTCTTTTTGGAGGACGAAGGCGAAGATTTAGTATAGTATTACTATTTATTTTATTTATCCCACTACATCATGTTGTTCCGTTGCATTATCCTGTTATACCTATTGTATGTATAACTCTGATTGTATTGTAAAAGTGTAATCAAATGTGTTTGTAAAACAGTTTCATGAACTGTTTCTTTGATTGTTATATTTTGTCATTCCGCTGTGAGATTCTGTGTTTTGTTTTTCTTTCCTTTCTCTTATTTTCTTATTAACCCCCATTAACAAACCACCCTTTTAAACAGTTTGAGTTTGACATGTGTGGTCTATTGTCGATTTAAACCGTCCAAAAAGGTGGGACGTTACAATTCGTATCAGAGCTTTGGTTTAGTGATAACCTTAGCTTTATGGGGTTGACTCATTATAGATAGGCTAGTTATACCCTAGAATGTGTTTGTTTGAGAGTATATGTACAAGTGAGCGTACTTGTTAGTGCTATAATAATGTTTTTATATTGTGTTAATTTGTTCTGTTTAGTATTTATAAATTCTGATCAGTACATAGGACGTTATGACATCGATAGGGATTTCTAAACATTTAATAGGGCATACCAAAACAATATTGTTTTTGTAATATGGGTAAATGAAATAATTTTACCTAATATTATGTTTTGTATATAAAAGAATAATTTTTATAAATTATATAGTTGTATGTAATATTCTTGTTTGTTAGGAAGTGAAATTTTATAAATATTGGTCGCAAAATAGGATTTACAAACAAAATGAATATGAATTGGAAATTTGAGAACTTAAGTTCCGGGGTTTTGAAATTAGTTTTTCAAAGATTTTGGAATATAATATTAGTATTATTTGGAAGTATTTTTGGATATAAATATTTTCAATGTAATTTGAAAGAAATGTTTTAAAAAGAATTTTAAAAGGAAGTAAGTTCAGTACTCCCTTCTTCTGTCGCTGGAAAATAATTTCGGTAATGATAGCGGCATCATCAACATTCATTTTCGAGTTTCAAAGCGGGAAGACCACCGTAGTAGTTTTGCTACACATTTTTTTGATAAACAGATTTTGATTTAAATTTCTAAGTATGATTTGACACATAATAGATATGAATATATTATTTCAAAATGATTCGAAATGAACATGGTATTTAGTTCTTAAGTTCATTTTAAATTGATAATTTTCAGTTATAGAAATAAAGTGATTTTAATAGTTGGAACTTCTAAAATGAAAAACAAAAATTAAAATCTAGGTGATTAATGAAACTATAATGGAATTGGAGATTTGTTACCTATAAATTAAAGGATAAAGAAAATTTAGAAGACGTAAATTATTGAATATTTTTGCTAACTGAAATGAATAAGATAATTTGTATAACACTCAATTACATTCTGAAACATATATATAACTTACCAGAAATGTTTAAAAGTTGAAATGTTAATATTGATATGTAATAGAATCTTATACAAGCAAAATCTTAGTAACAAAATGCTTCAAAATGAACAAATGTTTATAAATGAAAATTTTAGATTTACAGGAAATGTTATAAACATGAGTTAATGTTTTGAAATGCTTAACAAATTAAATTGAATAGATAAATGTGAAAACTATTTAGTAGATGATTATAAACTTAAAAATTGTTGAAATGATTCATAAATATATTTAATATTAAATGATACTATGTATGAAGGAATGAATATAAATTTAAAAGTTAAGAAATTTAAGTACGAATTTATTCACTAATGAATATTAATATTAAATGGAAATCAAGTTATATAAGTAAAAAAATGTGAATAAATAAATGCAAATTAATAAGAGATACACTTGTATGAATAAATTGGAAATAAATGAAATGTATGTAATACTTTAACAATGTATTTAATGATGATTTCAAATACTGAACGGGAAATTTATTATGTAGGTAACTAAATGAAAATTTATAAAAGATGACTTGGTATGAATGGGAACTGAAAATAAATGAAAGTAGATAAAAGAGTAAAAAGGAAACCAATTGAACAAACTTAAATAACATTTAAATTCTATATTGTTTGGCTAATGACATGTTTGGGAAGGGATACTTCTAATGGTTTGAGATTGTATGAATAATCTATTAAGTAATTATCTGAGGGTGTTGAGCATAGAACACACTTGATAGTTTATTTATCACCCTGTACGATTAAAAGATTCTGAACCTGAACAAACCATTAGTTTGGTTGCTATGGATGTGTGGTTAATTCCTTTGTTGCATATGATGGTCGTGCTATTTTGTTTGTATATGTTTTATATTGATTTTCTTTCGTTGCTAATTGAAACAACTAAATATTTCTATTGTACATAATTATTAACTCTTTGGATTATATAAGTGAAATACATGTTTATGCATGGAAGCAATAGCTACTGCTTTTGGTTTCATAAATAAAGTTGTTTGCCCGACAAATAGGTACATTTTCGGATTACTGTTTTGGAACGGTATTTTAATGTTTATCCCATAGTTTGGGATATTTCATTATTAAATATGATATATACTGTAATTATTTATCTTACTATTTTTCTAGACCTAACCGCGCAAAGAAGACTCTGCCGAATTTTAAAAAAAAATTAGGACTTAGAATTTTTTGTGAAAGTGAAAATATTTTCAAACTTTTACTAAACTTGAATATGAAAGATTTAATTGTTTATAAATTGATATATTTTATTTAAAATACTTAATTATGTAAATAAATTTTTTATAAATTGAATAATTTGAATAAATTTATATCAAGTTTCTTAATTCCCTTTTGTTCCTTTTCGAGGATGAAAAGTTTTGAGTGGAGGAGAGCGTAACGACCCGTATTTTTTATAATTAAAAATATTAAATTAAATAAGATTTTGACACTTAATATTGGGAGAAATTAAAATTTATGATTTATAAATGGAAATGATTATTTGATTGTAATTTAATAATGTTGATTTAATGTAATCGATAACTATTTAATGTAACCTCAATCAATTGAAATAATTGTAAAGTTAATTTGGTTAAATTTGTAAATAAGGAATAAAATAATTGTTGGAATCAAATGTTGAAATTTATGCAATCGAAATATTATAATTAATATGAGTTAAGATGATAACTGTAGAATATGAATGTAATAAAATATAAACTAAAGTTAATTATATTCATAAGGTAACAGTTGATTTAATAATAAGGATGCAAATCGAAATAAAAGAATTTGACTGAAATTAAATATAACAAATTGGAATTTTACTATAATTGCAATTGAACGCTGAATTTAGTGTAGTATTTAAATAGTGGATTTGACATGGAAAATTTATGTTTATAGATTATTAATTTCTATGAAATCAAGAATGATAAAAAAATTAACTTTTAAATTTGAATTTAAAGGTGATTGAATCAATTTAATAATAATTTATTTAATTAACGTGTAAAAATAGCCATTTTGCCACCGTCTTGGATTTCGATGAAACCAGTTTCTTCGGATCCGTAATAATGAATTATTATAGGATTTCAAGTGTCATAGCGATCGATCTTGTCGTTTGGCCATGCGAGCTTGAAACGCGTTGAAATCAATTAATGGAATTTAAATGAATATAATTTGACTTTGAAAGCTAACTTCTATATATAATGGAATTGGGGTTTGAACATGTTCCATTGAGTTTAAAAATATTGAAAACGTATGTTTTGATATATTTGATGACCTACTTTCGTTTCAGAGATGAAACAGGCTTTTCGGGTCTTTGTTAAACGTTTTGACCCAATACGATATGTCCATTCGTTTTTATCTATCTCTGCCTATATATAGACTATTATAAACCCTAGCAGCTTCTTTTATTCATTTTCCTAAACATACATTAATGTTCTCTTCTCCTTCTCAAATAACCCAATTCGAAAACCCTAATTTCAATTTCAAATCAAAATAAAAAAAAATTCAAAATCTTCAAACCATATCAAATTATATATCGTTGGAAAGCTCTCGACGAACGCAATCTACTGCTACAATTCATTTTTGCAATCGAATCACAGTTTGGTCGGAAATTGGTGACCTTTATTAGCCGTCCATCTTTGGGTTTTCAATTCGATGTTGGATCGTTGACCTTTTGACGATCAGGAGGTGTTGCATCGTAGAGATCGCCAAGGTATTTCGATCTATGGTCTTAATTAATTGCTAGCATGCTTCGATTTGACTGGAATGATGGTAGAAGTGTGGCAGCAACGTTGGCCATCGGGGAGGAGGGGGTTGGCGGTGGTGGTCTTGCGACCATAGGTAGGCTCGGCCTGGGGGAGGAGACAAGGCAGCGATGTTGGATATGGGTAGATGTGAGCGTGGTGGCCGTAGCAAATGCTTGGTCTTCGTAAGCGATATGTTAGGGTTCACATGGTAACATTTTACGATTTTGCCCTTTATTTTTATTTTACTTTACATTTAAATTTTTAACCTTCTAACGCTAATAACTTTTTCTTACGAGCTCGAATTTGGACACGGTTTCTTCCATTGCGATTGTATCGAAATTCCAAACGATAAGAAACTGGTTTGGCTACATTCTAAAAATGTTGGATTTTTAGGTTCTATTTCGATTTTAAATCGACGATAAATCAAAGATGAGTGATTTAATCCACTCATAAATGCTAAACCATCTTATTTTAGTTTTTATTAATTGTTGTTTGGTATTTTAAATGGTCATTTAAATTTAATTTAAATTTATATTGAATTTAATTGCCATTTAAATTAATATTGAATTTAAATTGTTAATTAAATACCTAATAATGATAACTAGTTAATTGTTGTGATTTATTGGCTGATTTGGATGATTATTGTGATGGATGTTAGTTTGTTGATATTTTTGGAAGATTGGATGTTTATACCTCTGCTATCACTCCGGGTTAAAATGATGCATATCCGAATGATTTTATAGATTAGGGAAAATCGTTATGGGTTGAAATAATAAACCCGAGAAATTTTATCGATTTGGAAATTGTTGATTCGGGATACTGGTTGAAATGATATATACCTGGGAAATTTAACTATTTTGGGGTTGAAATGATACTTACCCTATCACTTGACCATAGAGTAGAAAACTATATACGGACACCGTTGGTTGGTTTTAAATTATTTTCTTTATAGTAAAGTATGTTTGATTTATAAATTTGATTTATAAATTTAATTTAATGATTTAATTTAAGTAATTTATATTTTGGAAAATAATTTATTTTATATGTTTCAAAGCTTCAAATTATAAGCCAATATACGATTTAAATGAAAATTTAAGATTTTAATTTATAATTTTATTTAGTCTTAAAATATATATTATTAAATGGTTTAAATTTTAATTTAATAAAATATTTAATATAATTTCAATATATATATTTTAAATTTAATTTAATATAATAAATATAGGTTTAATTTAATATAATGAAACTTGTTTAAAGGGGAAGATTTCATAAAGGTTGTAGAGATTTTATAATGGATTTTTGTAAAAAGGATTTTCTTAAAAGATTTCATAAAGGATATTTTTAATAAAAGATTTTATAATATCTTTACAAAGGAGTTCATAAAGGTTTTAAAGGATTTTATAAAGGGTTTTATAAAAGGAACTTGTTTAAAGGGGAAGATTGTACACTGTTTTGGAATTTATAAATAGCTTTATAAATGGTTTTAAAACATACAAATAATTTATAAATGGTTTGAGAGAGATTTATAAATTATTTTTGAAATTGATTGAAAGAAATCTTCCTCGGTATTTGTGAATATATTTATACTTTTGGAATAAGTATATGGATATATTGATATAAAAGTATAAACTGTTATGCTTTTTTTAAATAACCTCGGTGTGAAAAATGTACAATTGCTTGTTAAAGAAACTGGGGTCGGATATTGTCATACTCTCTACCAATTTCGAAAACACTTTAGTGCATGTGGTGGAGAATTTAGAACAAAGTAGAATGGTTTAGCGAACGCTTCTGGTATGAGGTAAGAAAGCAGCCCTGACCCCCGCGGGTCAGCTTGATATGACTAAAATCAAGAGCCATCACCAGGCAAAGTAAGGTTGCTCCTCCTATCGGACATGCTTCTTCGATAGGCTACCTTTGATTTGATTATTGGAGTGTTGTTCGAGGTGGGTGGTAGTAGCTGCTATGCGTTACCAACAGCCTGGTGTCGTAATCCGGTAGAATTCTACCTTGGATATAGCCTCGTGTGCCCTGTCATATGCCTTATCGAACCCACTACGATTTTGTTTTGTATCGTACCTATGGAGTGTTTCCTGATAGACACTGGTTTAGTGGAGTTTATAGTACATTATAGACTACAACATTTACAAAATGTGTTAAAAGGGATATGGGTAACGCCTTAACGCTATATTAATACTTTACTTTACTAATAGACATTACATATATAGCATATATTACTACATAGTAAATAGTTTAACGGATCCTTAGGAGATGGAAATCTTGGACATCACTTAAGTTATTGCACCCACGTTATACACTGGATAGGAGATGTAAAATCCTGTAAACATCTCTAAAGCCGTTACACTTATATTTATTTGTTATTGATTTAACTTACATAAGATCTTTTAGTTCTGACTCGAGTGTTTTGTCTTTTCATTACGCTCGGGTCATCCCTGAGTATTCCAGCGCTTGAAGACCATCTTTTTGGAGGACGAAAGCGAAGATTTAATAATAGTATATTATTACTATTTATTTTATTATCCCACTGCATCATGTTGTTCCACTGCATTATCCAGTTATACCTGTTATATGTATAACTTTGATTGTATTGTAAAAGTGTAATAAAATGTATTTGTTAAACAGCTTCATGAACTGTTTATTTAATTATTATATTTTGTCATTCTGCTGTGAGATTTTGTGTTTTGTTTTTCTTGTCTTTCTCTTATTTTCTTATTTACCCCATTAACAATCCTTCCTATTGAACAGTTTGAGTTTGACATGTTTGGTTTATTGTCGATTTAAACTGTCCAAAAAGGTGGGATGTTACAACAATGGATACTGTAATTAAGTGGAATGAGAAGTTCATCAGGGGGTTAGAGCTTGAGCTTGCTAAGGCCACATTACCGCTTCTCAAGGACCCATGTGATGTTGTAGTGGAAATGGCTTTGAGATATGAGGAGATTCTTGCTTTTCTGGAAAGGAATAAGGCAAAGGAGGTTCAAGCAGTAAAGAGTTAGAAAAGAAAGTTTTTCCACAAGAAGGGAGCTCAGAAGGGTGGAGCTACCATGAAGTGAAAGCCTGAGGTTGTTTGCTATAAATGTGATAACAAAGGGCACTTTGCAAATGAATTCGCTTAGGAGATGGAAAAAAACGTGATCGAGAAGAAGAATATCGATGCTTCAACTGTGATCAAATTGGACATTACAAGAACCATGCAAAGAGCCAGCTATGGATGGAAAGGGCAAAGTGTTTGCACTGGAGCCAGCTACCTCAAAGCCAACAACAGAAGAAAAAGCAAAGACCGTGTCGGAAGGTACGCTTATGATTCATGATATGTCAGCTAGTGTTCTATTTAATACCGATGCATCGCATTCTTTTATATCCCATTGTTTGGTAGATAAGCTTAACCTAGAACCCTCATATTTAGTTACTTCCTTAAGGGTTGCATATATGTGAGGAGTGTATGTGACACTTAGGATGAAGTGTGACCACCTAGAGATTGAACTATTAGGTCGTACCTTTGTTTGCAGTTTGGATGTGTTTGATTTCGTAGGGTTCGAAATTATTTTGGGTATGGATTGCTTAAGCAAATACGATGCTAGGGTATTTTCCATGATAGAAAAATATCGCTTAGACACCCTATTTGTAGTGATAGGATAATATACTCCATAGAAAACCCTATGGCGAGGTTAATGCTTTGTGGGGTGTTATAGAGGTAGAAGACAAATTGAATCGAGTTTTCGTTGTTAGGGAATTCGCTGATGTCTTTGAACCTATAGAAGGACTACCACCAAAACGAGCCTTTGAGTTTCAGATAGATTTAGTACCTGGAGCAGAACCAGTAAGCAGACCACTAAGAAGAATGACATCTACCGAGATGAAGGAGCTAAAGGTGCAGTTGATGGATTTAGAAGGCAAGAATTTTATCAGACCAAGCAGTTCGTCTTAAGGAGCAGCCGCAGTGTTTGCTAAGAAGCCGGACGGATCATTAAAGTTGTGAATCAATTATCGTAAGTTGAATGAGAAGACGATAAAGAATCAATATCCATCACCCATAATTGACGATTTGTTCGACCAGTTGAGTTGAGATAAAGTATTTTTCTAGTTGGATCTAGCGACAGGGTTCCATCAACTTAAAGCACTAGAGGATAGTATTCCTTTGACAGTGTTTAGAACCAGATATAAATCATACAAACGGTTAGTAATGCCGTTCGGACTAACTAATGCGCTAGCATTCTTTGTAGATTTGATGAACCAAGTTTTCCGAGAGCACTTAGATAGGTTCATGTTGGTATTCATAGATCATATTTTGATATACTCTAAGGATGAAAGAAAGCATGAAGTTCATCTTAGAGTTGTCCTTGAGACGTTGAGGCAGCATCAATTGAAGGCAAAGTTTTTAAAGTGTCATTTCTGGAGGAAGGAAGTGAAGTTTCTTGGCCATTTAGTCTAAGATAAAGGGCTGTCTGTAGATCCAACTAAGATCGAGGCAGTGAATAATTGGAAGAGACCCAAGATAGTGACTGAGATAAAGAGTTTACGTGGATTAGCTGGATATTATCGGAGAATCATAAACGATTTTTCATGGATAGCAGCACCGATGACCATGCTAACGCGAAAGGATGTGAAGTTTTTTTTACCGATAAGTGTGAGGAGGCATTCCGGAAGCTGAAACACTTATTGACTAATGCACCTGTGGTAGTTGTTCCAAAAGAAAATTAGGATTTAGTGGTATACATAGATGCATGTCGAATAGGATTAGGAGCCACGTTAATACAAAGAGGTAAAGTGGTTGCCTATGCTTCTTGACATCTTAGACTGCATGAGGTTAGGTACCCAACTCACGATTTGGAATTAGCTGCGGTAATATTTGCATTGAAGATGTGGAGACATTATCTTTTGGAAGAAAGATTCGAATTGTACACGGATCATAAATCGTTGAAGTGTTCATTCTCTCAGAAGGAGTTGAATATGAGACAGCAATGATGATTGGAGTTTATAGCTGCTTATGAATTTGGTATTGAATACACCCTAGGAAAAGGAAACAAAATTACAGATGCACTTAGTCGAAAACATCAGAATGCGGTGTTGGCGATGATAGTTGTGGAAATATTTAAGAGCATTAACAACATGTAGAGTACTATGGAATCTCAAAGTGGGTCTAGTACAGAAACTGCTATGTGGTTATGTTCAGAAGTTCGACCGGTGATGATTGAACGGATTTCTTCTAAGCAGAAGGAGGATCCGTTATTGGTTAAACGGATTAGTAAGTTAAGGGATGCAATAGAGAATGATGGCTTAAAGATTTCAAACTTGACCAGAATGGGTGATCGGCGAAGAAAGGGAGATCATGTGTTTCGAATATAGGAAGCATTAGGATGGAAGTTTTGGAAGAATGCCATCGTTCGAATTTCACTATTCATCTGGGAGGAACTAAGATGTGTCAGGATATGAAGAGGAGTTTTTTTCTAGAAGGTATGAAGAAGGATGTAGGCTTATGGGTGAAGCAATGTCTGAACTGTCAACAGATGAAACCCAAACATCAGATACCGAGTGGGTTACTTCAGCCTTTAGATGTTCCGGTTTGAAAGTGGGATTCTATCTCAATGGATTTTATAGACGGGTTGCCAAGATCTAATAGAGGAAATGAAAGCATATGGGTCATAGTTGACAGGTTAACCAAGAGTGCCAATTTCATTCCAGTTAAGTCAACCAGGACGGCACCTGTTTTTTCCAAGTTGTTTATGAAGAATATAGTTAGACTGCACGGTATTTCTAGTAGTATAGTAAGTGATAGAGATTCCTTATTCACTAATGATATCTGGAAGAGTCTTTAGGATATTTTAGGTACCAAGCTCAATAAGGGTACCGCTTACCATCCGTAGACAGATGGGCAAACGGAAAAGTTTAACAAAGTCTTGGAAAATTGGTAAGAGCTTGTATGCTAGATTTTGAAGGATCATGAGAAGACCATCTACACTTAATCGAGTTTTTATATAACAACAGTCATCAGGCTAGTATAGAGATGGTACCGTTTGAAGCTTTGTATGTAACGCCATGTAAATCTCCAGTTTGCTGGTTAGAGACAGGAGATAGGTTGGTTCTTGGTTCGGATTTAGTTAGAGAAGTTGCAAAGAAGATTGAGTTGATTCGAGTTAGAATGAAGGAAGCCCGGTCTAGGCAGAAGAGTTATGCTGACAGAAGACGGAAGGATTTAGAGTTCTCAACAGGAGATCATGTTTTCGTCAAAGTATCACCGATGAAAGATGTAATTTGATTCGAGAAATCAAGAAAATTGGCACCAAGATTTGTAGGACCATTCCTATTATAGAAAGGATTGGGAAACTCGCTTAAGGTATAGTTCGAATCGGGAAATCAAGGAACTTGACTATAGTTAGGAAGCCAGTTCGTATAGTCACGAAAGATGAGAAGAGGCTAAGGAACAAGACAGTCATATTAGTTAAGGTTCAGTGGTGCGATAATCAGAGAGACTATTTTTGGGAAACTGAGAGCAGGATTAGAGACGCTTGCCCTGATTTGTTTTGTGTTATGTTTTACCATTACGTTTGATTTATATGTGTACATTATTGTAATTTCAAGGATGAAATTCTTCAAGGAGGGGAGACTGTAACGACCTCAATTTTTAGTAACATTATTTAGAGCATTTAATTAGTTAAATAAATAAAATAATGCAAAAGATTAATGGATTGAGTTTTGTGTAATTAGAAGGTAGCCATGCCATTCAAACAAATAAACTAAGGAAAAATGAAATAGAATAAGTTAGTGTAGTTGATAAGGGCAATATAGGAATAAGTAACATTCTTATACCCTAAACCCTCACTCGCGTTCATTATTCACGTTCACAATCAAAAATCAAATACCAAAGAGGTTGGCCAATATTAGACAAAGCTAGAAGAAGCAAAGCTAAAGATCAAGAGGAAGATTAATCAAATCCATTCTCAAATCTCAACTTCTTAATCACAAAGCTAAAGTGAATAATAAGGTCACATCTAATGTTTTATTATTTTAGGCTTTAGATTGAAATTCGAATTATTTTGCAAATGTTTTACCATGTTTTGATTGTTAAAATGGATATATATGCTTGGTGATGATTTATGCTATTTCATATGGACTTCATGATAAGTTTTAATATGAAAATCCTATTAGATAACATCCAAATGCCTTGCGATTTTGAGATAAGGTCAGAAATAATATTTTAGAGATGGATTTAAAATTTCATAATTTTATGAATACTTTGGATTTATTATTAATTTTCTAGTGAATTTAATGGTTAATTGGTTTTAAAAATTTAATTATGGCTACTTTATATAGTTTTTGGGTCAGAAATTAATATATGTTAAAAAACATATTAAAAGTGATTTATGGGAATTTTTGTAGAATTTCCCTAAGTGTTATAATAAGTATATAAAATTATTTAAGGTATGAGACTCAAATGTTTTATATATCTATAAAAGGAGAAGGGGTATTTTATAAATCTTACAAATTATTTACTTTTGAAATTTCGGCAGTAGTTTTGGAAAAGGATTTGAAAACAAATTAGAAACCAATCATATGTTGATAAACAAGGCAGGTAAGTTGAAAAGAATTACCTTTAAAAGATAAAAATTAGTTTACCACGTTTTTGTTGTTTCGCCACTTTCGGCAGCATCTTTCGACCAAGTACTCCTGCCTCTAGTCCATCGAAACCAATGCGCTTGGTATCAAAGACTTGGTACGTGGTGAATTGGACATAGCGAAAGGTATGGCGCCGAAACATAGGGTTTGAAGGGGTCGAAGCCTTACTTTGCTTTTAAAAGGAAATGCACATGCTTTGCTTTCGAGAAGAATGCTTTCGACTTAGATAACTTTCAACTTGGTTAAATAGTTTTAAAGAATGGTTTCGAAAGAGGTGCGCTTTTGTTTTATAAAGAAGCTTTCGAAGGGGTCGAAACCCCTAACGGCTGCATCTTACCTTCGAAGCAATGCTTTCGAAAGGGTTTATTTGTTTTAAAACCAAAGTGCTTCTATAATGCTTTCGAATGGATTGGTTTTGACACCATCTGTTTCTTTTACTTTGGAAATTGCTTTCGAAAGAGTGCTTTTGACCTAGTTGTTTTACGACCCTTTGTTCTATTGAAAGTTAAACACAATGGTTTCGAAAGGGATAATTTTGAATCGTTTTGAAAGGATATTCCACTTTTTTAACTAAACTCAATGCTTTCAAAAGGTTTGATTTATGTAAAGGACTTAATTCTTTGAAAGGTTTAAGATAAAGGTTTCGAAGGGGTGGTTTCCCCAATGATTACGAAAGGTTTTCAATGGAAGGTTTCCAATGGTTTCGAAAGGCAATGTTTAAAGTGTTTTGGAAAGAGGATGTCTAAGGTTTTATAATTTCGAAAGAGATGATTTCAATGCTTTCGAAAGATTTAATGTAAATGATTTTGAAAGGGGTACTTTCAATGGTTTTGAAAGGGATACTTTTAAACGTTTCGAATGTTTTCATCAATAATGTTTTGTGTAAAGTATATATATATATAACATGGCAAAGTGATTTGAGTAAAGCAAAGAATATATTTTCCTTGTTTAAGAATGATTTAAAAGGTTAAATAAATTTGAAAGGATGGTTTTCAAGGAAAATTTTAAGGTTGGATGACCTTAAGTAAACTGACCCGGATACTAGAATACCAGATGAGACTGGTATAGGGTTGCGTCCTATATTTTAGCTAGTAGCCCCTACCTAATATAAGTTAAAAATTCTAGTGTGTAGGGCTTTTTCATAGGTAAGACTAAAATAATGTTACACACAGAGAGGAATATATAGAGTAATGATAGGTTATTGGTGGGCACGTAAACCCATTACGGTCGGTTGACCCTGGGAGAAGTAAGTTAGGACAGACCGTCCAGAAGAGTATCTAATAGAAGTTAGACTACTTTTTGTTTTATTTGGTAAGCCCGAGTCAGCCAAAGGTTAGTAGTTAGCATTACATGATTTATATGCTTACATGATATTGGTATTATTATTTTAACCAATTGGGTTGCTGGGTTTTGGATTGCAAAAGATATATTTTTGAAGATTAGTGAGGGAAAACCCATTCCGCTAAGCGGCGTGGTCTCACTTATTATCATATAACTGAGATGCATAGTATTATTCATACCAGGCTTTATGTCTGACTCCAAGTTTATGTTTTCCCTTTAAATTCTCGGGTGCTTAAAATTGATTTGAGTAGGTCGAGGTTTGAGGATTTTCAGGTTTTAGTAGTTGGACGAATAAAGCTTCTGGAGACGAGCAGTAGGCTGATGTTAGCTATTTAGGAGTGTTATATTTTTATTTCCGTTGTCTTGTATTAACTCTGTTACGACGATTTAGTAATCTTGTCAACCAAGGGGGCATCTTCATATGTCGCTCTTGGCGTATTTATGTAATAATTAAATTTGATCTAAACCTGGGAAACGATTGGGATTATGTAATGGAATACGAAACATGTTTTGTAAAATGTAATCAAAAAAGTTGTTTTTGAAATCTGTGATTTCATTTCATATTCATGTGCTTCTGATATTGACACCATTAGAATTACCGTATTTTGTCGCCGAAATTTAATATTATGGATGACTGCAGCATCTGTAGTGCTTAGCTTTGAGCCTCAAAATAAGGGATGTTACACCAAGCTCCTATGGTATATTACGACCACTCCCAACTGACCAGCTTTCAATCCCACCATGGAGCTCCCATCGTCGAATCATGAATGTTCGTCATCAAAAATCATCAAAAATCATCAAATGGTCGTTGAAAAACTCACTTTAGGATTGACTCAAAGTCAAACTCTGGTAATCACCTACTGGAGTTGAAGTAGATTCTTGAAGTCCTGACTCGAAGTCAAAGTCGAGTAATTAACCATTTGACTCGAAGTAAACCTAGGAAATCTGACCCGAAATAAGACTCGGGTAAAAAAAATATTTTATCCAACCAAGCAGGCAAATGGCTCCAAGCAATGTTTTTCATCAACCCCGCACTTCAAATTCTGTGACTTCAAGCGAACCATGTGCTGACTTCAAGCAAATGGTTCAGCACATGGTTAATTTTCTCAGGTTGGACTCCAAGTAAAATACCATCGATCCATCAATGTTGATCCATCATCATTTGCCCATAACTCGAACATCCGAACTCCAAATGCCTTGAAATTTGGAATTCAACCTTATATGGCCTTCTTTGTCACCCTAGACCAATCTTACCAAGTTTGCAATTTTTTTAGGGATCGTCACTGATCCATGACCCCATCATAAGTGATTTTTCATTCAATCGACATTTCCAATCATTCAAGCATAGGACAATCATGCATATAACATTCTCAAGCATTATAAACAACCGTAACTTGAAAATAGATAGGTCTAACAATGATTAGAGCATCTTCCCCCATCGAAACCCATTCACTGAAGCTGTTCAACATGCAAAATATCCAAAGTATGACTAGCATATGGATGAAGCAAGGGAGATGGATGCAGTCTACTACAAGGCCCTTAGGAATCATTAAAGGATGAAACAACCTACTACTTTGGAAGAATTCTAAGGGAAGGCAAACTAAAACTTAAGACTAGAGGTAGTGCAATTGGAAAAAGGCAAACTTGGCAGTTTTCCAAAGAACATACCAAACAATGAAGGAGCTATAGGACCTCAGGGACCTTCTGCCCAAGAAAGGCTACTAAGACCTAGTAGAAAAGTTCCCTAGCTAACTGACAAAATCAAATGAAAGGATGATTATCAAATACTACTCTAGCTAGCAACTAAGGAATGGGGCAACAACCTAAAGTGATGCATTCTCATCCATACTTGTCTACTTTCCTTTTCCAAATGAGCTGTACCGAGACACTGAGGGCACTGTGGACCGCATAGCGAAAGAAATGCATCTACCCTTCAACGAGTCAAATCGATCCCCCTTTTGAGAACCAGCGTTGCTCCGGTAGCATCGATAAATCTTGTCTAAAGGATCATCGAACAAACAGATCCAACCTCTCAGTCTGCAAGAACAGATAAAACTGTGTTCCCGGAAGGTGAATCCCAAAACTCTTCTTGGAGTCAATGAATTATCTCTCTATGACCGTCTGGTCACCGGACATTTGACCAAAATTCCTCTTGGAATCGATAAATTATCGTTCCAAGGCCGTTTGGTTGATAGGCATCCAACCAAAGTTTCTCTTGAAGTCGATGAATCATCGCTTTAAGACAACCGAACCGTCAGACAAACAACCCAAAACTCTTCTTGGAGTCGATGAATTATCACTCCAAGGTCGTCTAGTCATCGGATATCCGACCAAAATTCCTCTCGAAATTGGTAAATTATCATTCTAAGGTCGTATGGTCGTCGGACATCCGACCACAAAAACTCCTTCACGAACTAAAGCTTCATGAAGGCCTTTAACGAACTAAAGTGTTTTAAGGCAAACCGGTGGATCAGCAGTTATCTAATACAAAAAACCCTTCATGAACGTGAAGATCTTTCACAAAGCTAAAGTGTCATGAAGGCGAAACGGTAGATCTAAGGTCATCTGATGCGAAAAACCCTTCGCGAACGTGAAGGCCTGTCACAAACTAAAGCGCCATGAAGGCAAAATGGTAGATCATCGGTTATCAGATCCAAAAAACCCTTCGCGGACATGAAGGTTTTTCATGAACTAAAGCATCGTGAAGGTAAACTAGTAGATCAGCGGTCATCTGATCAAAAAATCCATTCACGGATGGGAAGATCTTTCACAAACTAAAGCGTAGTGTAGGCGAACCGGTAGATCGGCAAAATTTATATACGACCGATATCCACGAAGGTGAATTAGGAGATCGGCAATCTTCTGATCCAGAGCCCTCAGAAGTCAAACGAAGTAATGCTTTGGGGCCAAAAATCGACAATCATATCAGTCACTCCGCATAATTAACTAAATCACTTCGAATGACCGATGAAACAAACAGTGCTGAAATCTAGAGCTTCAAAGTTGCTTAAAGAAACTAAGCCAAAACTAAACCAACCTTGTGGTTAATCTGAGGCTGACTCGAATCAAGCAAAGACTTAGAACTCGAGAGAACCGCGCCTACTGGGATGGGGGAAACCAGACAATTGTGGAGAGACCTGGGGTATAGTTTAAGTGCGCCAACAACCCTATGGCATGAGGGGCACCACACACACTTGAATAGCCACAAGGAAGGCCGAGACTAATCATACCATAATATTGTTGTGCCCGATCAAAAATTCTGGCATTCTGACAACTACAAACTTAACGATCTAGCTAGCGCAATAAACAAAATAGAAGCATAATACCTGCTTACTTCTTCTCAACTCCTCCTTTACCACCTTTGTTGATCAGTTCCTTTTCCTCTTAAACTGTATGCCAGTTTAAGACTAATTCTCTAAAGGCGGTTTGGACAAAAAACAGAGTCCCTTGCCTCGAACTCCCATAAGCTCTTTCTTCATAACTATCTCCATTCGGTCGGCTGTAGATCTCTCCACCACGGCAACCTTATCTATTTGGCCGTGCACATCTTCCAAAAATATGGGAGGATCATCCAAGCCACAATTACCCGATCAAAAAACCAAATATCTCTTAAAAGTAACGAAATCACGTTCTAGTGAAGTCAAATCGTCGGATTGATGGGAAAACTCGATTCTTACCTTCTAAGAACCGGTATCATTCCTCCAGCACTGGGAAGGCCCAAACCATTATACGCATCCTGTAAGCCGCGAATTACGTAAACCGTGCACTTTCTAAAGCTGCACATTTTGTAAGTCATGCACTCTCAAAAGCCGTGCATTTCGTAAGGCCTGCACTCACAAATGTAACGCATTTCGTAAGCCACGCACTCTCAAAAGCCGCGGATTTCATAAGCCGCGCACTTTGAAAGCCACACACTCCTAAAGGCCATGCATTTCATAAGCCGTGCAAGCACTGCTTGATGTTGCTCCAGCATCATCAACAAATAGTTAAAATTTTCAAAGTACCAGTGTTGTCCCAACAACACCGGGAAACTTGTCTATTGCAGGATCGACAGGGATAAGCCCCCGCTATCCAAAAAACCAACTTTGCTCCTGTAGTTCCATAAAGTTCGAGGACCAAGAAGTCGACAAATAATTTTGATCTTCAACTAAAGTTAATGTACAAAATGTAATGACTTGCCTTTTTGGATGGTTTAAATCGATGGTTAACCACCCATGTCAGACTTAAACCATTCAAAAGGGCAGATTGTTATGGGGTAAATATGAAAAAAAAACAGAGAAAGAAAGAACAAAAATACAGAATCTCGCAGCAGAATGACAAAATATAATAATCAAATAAACAGTTCATGGAGCTGTTTACAAATAACGTTGATTAAACCTTTAAAATACAGATCAGAGTTACATAAAACTAGAATAAATAATAAATAAATGCAGCGGAACAACATGGTGCAATGGAATAAATATAGTAAATAATAGCAATACAAAATCTTCATCCTTCAAAAAGAAGTCTTCGATAAACTGAAAAGCTCAGGCTGACCCCGGTGAATTGAAAAGAGAAAACACTCGAGTCAGAACTAAAAGATTTTATGTAAGTTAAATCAACAGTAAATAAATATGAGTGTAACAGCATCAGAGATTTTTACAGGGTTTGACATCTTCTATCCAGTGTCAACGTAAGTGCAATAACTTAAGAGATGTTTGGGATTTACATCTCCTAAGGATTCGTTAAACTATCGACATACATAGTACAATACGCTATTATAATAGTGTCTATAATAAAGTATTAAAATAGCATTAAGGCATTACCCGTATCCCCCTTAACACATTTTATATATTCCATAGTCTATATAGTACCGTAAGCTCCTCCGTGAGGTTTACTCAGAGGGCACTCCATAGGTATGGTACAAGATGAAGTCGTAAAAGGCGCGATAAGGCATGTGAACACGGCACTCGAGGTAATGCCAAGGTAGACATGCCAATTGCGGATCCAGGCTGGTGGTAACGCATAGCAGCTACTAACATCCATCTCGAAACATATTTCCATAATCAAAATCGAGGGGTGGCTACCAAATCATCACAAAGCCATAACACAGTATCGAAGAAATGTGTCCGATCGGAGGAATAACCTTACTTGACCCGTCGTGGCTCATGTTTTAGTCACATCTAAGCTGACTCGTGGGAGTTAGGATCATGTAAATATCTCATACATAATCGTTCATCAAACCATCCTACTTCATTTCTGTAATCTCCACCACGTACATAGTTGTTAAAGTAGTTTTCTGCATTGGCAGAGAGTATGACAATATCTGATCCCGGTCTCTTTAACAACCAAATGCTTATTACACACCAGATGGTTCTTTTACATTTTCAAAACCATTTCATATTGATACCAAAATATCATATTCTCAAAACCATATCACTTTTGAGATCATTTTCACTTTCAAAATCATATTCACTTCCAAAACATATTCACTTCCAAAATCATATTCACTTTCAAAATCATATTCACTTTTGAATTTATCGATGAGATAGGTTAATTAAATCCTTGTTCCAAAATCATCATATTTACTCAAATATGTCATTTCATAAAAAGGTAACAATTCCAACTTAGGTTGTATCATCATCAATGATTTAAATATAAATATATCAATTTTACACAGTCTGAAATTTTAGAAAACAGTTTAGATAGTCATAAATAGTTTTAATAGTTCTAAAAATAGTTTAAAATAGATTAAAATATTTTAAATAGTAAAAATAGTTTAAATAGATTTAAATTTGATTTAATTAGACTTAAAATGATTTAAATAGATTTAAAATAGATTAAATATATTAAAATTATATTGAATAGATTTTAAATAGGTTAAATAAACTTAAAATAGATTAAATAGATTTAAATTATATTAAATAGATTTAATATAGATCAAATAAATTTAATTAGTTTAAAATAGTTAATAATAGATTAAATTGGATTAAATATGTTATAATAGATTAAAATAAATTAAAATAGTTTAAAATAGATTTCAAAGTTATATCCAAACATTTTCAGTAACTCAACCCCGGTAAATTCATTTATATTTGACACTTCAACTTTGAAATTCCAGTTTAAATTAATTCCAATTTCAGTATTAACACTTGGATTATCAAAAATAATTTAGTTTATATAAATCAATTTCTATTTCAAAATGCCATTTAACTGAATTCAAAATTTAAAGAATTAAAAATTATTTAATTTAACCAATACGGTGTCCGTATATAATTTTCTACCCTATGGTCAAGTGATACGGATATTTATCGTTACAATCCACAATTTAAAATTTTACGGTTATATATCGTTTCAACCAGCAATCCCGAATTAAATAAAATCTACAAAATCTCTCAAGTCTATCATTTTAACCCATAACGATTTTTCCTAATCTATAGATCATTCGGGTATATATCAATTCAACCCCTAGGGAACTTGCGGTGTTATAACAATATAAAATACAACATTCAGTCATCCAATATCAACAATCAAACATCCATCACAATCATCATCCAAATCATCCCATAAACATCAATAGATAACGGATTATCATTAACAAGTATTAAATTGACAATTAAATTCAGTATTAAATTAAACGATGATTAATTGCAATAAAACTCAAATTTAACTAGAATGACAATTTAAACATGCCAAACGTGAATCAATTAATTTCTAATCACATGATAAATTTAATTTAACTAGGATAAGATAATCTAGTAGTTGTGAGTGGGTCAAAACACCAATCCAAATTAAGGCCCAAATTTCAATAGTTTCAGAATTCCTTCAAACAGTTCCAAAATGTCTGAAATTCTGATACGATCCCAGTGGATCAAACCGCGCGTGAATCCGAGTTCGTATGCAAAACATATGTGAATTAGAACAATCAACAATTGAAAGCAATTACCACGTCATCACTCCACTAAGTCGAACCCTTGCGTGCAAATTGAACGCGACTGAACAACATTTCACTGCCGCCAAACTCCACCATCAACACTGCTGCCTAAGCAAGCCGCAGCCACGCCGACGCCACCCAAACGAAGCACTGCCCTCCCCCATGTCTCCTCGACCACGTGCGATCAACCAATCATCATCAATCGGCATGAATTTTACCCAGCCGCTGCCTGATACCTAAACCTAATCAATTTTGATCGCCGATCCAACCATTAGATGACCAAACGAACAATGTCGATGAACTCGGCTTGCCACTCTCCACACATCCATGCCACGCAATCGACGATCCATCGAAGTCGATCGCAACCCAATGAATGGCCGCGGATGATTTGGCTAATACTGGACAAACCAGAATCTGATTGCAAAAACGAAATGCAGATTTGGGTTACGCTCATCAAGAGCTTCGAAACGATACATTATATGTTAGGGGTTTGAAGAGTTTGATTTTGAAATTAAATTTGGAGATTAAATATAGGGTTTGGAATCGAAATTTGTTTCTTCCATTGAAGAAAGGAGCAGACAGAAGTTGATGTATGCACAGGAATTAGAAAAATGACTGCTAGGTTTAGAACAGAGCAGTTTATATGGAAAAGGACCGACAAGAAAATAAACACAATCGAATTGGTACCAATGACAATAACGAACCGAAAAGATCGTTCTATTTCCGGAACGAAAGCAGGTCATCATATATATCAAAACGATGTTTTAGATATTTCTAAACTCAATGGAATAGGTTTCAAGTTCTAATTCCATCGTATGAAGAAGTTAGCTTTAAAATCAGATTATTTTAAATTGATTTCAATCCAATTGATTTCTACGCATTTCGAACCCATACGACTAAACGACAAGCCCGATCGCTAAGAAACCTGAAATCCTACAATTATTCAATGATATGGATCCGAGGAAACTGGTTTTGTCGAAATCCAAGACAGTTGCCAAAATGGCTATTTTCACGTAATTTAAATAAATCCTTATTAAATTAAATTTATTAATTTTTCCAATTCCAATTTTTATAATTAACAAACTTTATCGTTTTTTATTACTCGGACATTTTCAATAATTTAAAACAAATATACGTATCAATTCGGTGTAAAGTATTACACTAACTAAAGTGTTCAATTTCAACGGTAATTAAATCCAATTAATTATAATTTAATTCCAATAAATTGGTTTAATTTGATTTCAATCTTTTTATTCAATCAATCATTACTCTATAGACATAGTTAACATTGGTTTATATCTTATTGTACTAATATTTTACAATTATCATCTTTTACCATATTAGTTGCAATATTTCGATTATACTGAATTTTTGTCGATTTTCACATTAATTAAAATTAAAGTCCCAATAATTTCATTTATCTTGGTTTCACTTTATTATTAAATTAATTATTTCCTTATGAATATAGTTGACATTGTTGTATATTTTATTACATTTATATTTTACAGTTGTCGTCTTAACTCGTATTAAAGTAACATTCAATTTCATTTAATTGCGATTGATTTTAAATTTAATTCAACATATTAAATAAATTGGTGACAAATGACAATCGTTATTTTTTCTTAATTGAATAACATTTATAAGTTAGTTATCTACACTCAAATGTCGTAACTACTTTCACAACACTGCTTTTATCAATTACAATTAATTGCATACTATTTCATTAATTAACACAACGTTTACATTATCAGTTACTCCTTTAATCCAATTTATCAATTAATACACACATTATAACAGTTGATTTACAATCTATAACCTATTATAACTTTTTAAATCATTTTAATTAATTGGAATTACATCTAAAGCAGTTATCAATTACCACAAATTAATACTCTTACATTTCCAGTTATATTCCTATTATTAAATCATAAATTTTTATTTCTTCCAACATTAAATCACAAAACTTTATTAAATTAACTATATTTAATTATCGAAAATTATGGGTCATTACACTCTCCCCAAGTCAAAACTTTTCATCCTCAAAAAGAGAAAAGAAGGGAGAAGAAATCAATATATCTTATTCAAAATATTAAATTTATAAAAAATTAATTTACATAATTAAATAATTTAAATAAAATATATCAATTTATAAACAATTAAATCCTTTTACATTTACGTTGATAAATGTTTGGAAAACATCTCATAAAAAATTTCTAAGTCCAAAATTCATAGAAAATTTCGGCAGAGCCTTCTTTATACGTAGAGGTCTGGAAGAAATAATAATATCAATAATAATAATAATAATATATCATATATTTCAAAATAATATATCCCAAACAACGGGAAAAATGATATAATATCGCTATAAAACTGTAATCCAAAAAGGTACCTACTTGTCGAGCAAACAAACACTTATTTATGAAACCAAAAGCAGTAGCAATTGCTTCCGTAACCTGTATTTCACTTATATAATCCAAAGAGGTTAATAATTAAGTAAAAGAGAAACATTTAAGTTGTTTCAATCAATAACAAACAAAAAACGCAACATAACAACAATCACTTGCAAACAAATCATACAATCATCATAAAAAATCAAAGTAATCAACCATTCATCCATAACACCCAAAACAAATAGCTTGTTCGAGTTCAGAAACTTTTAGTCTAATAAAATGAAAAATAAATTACTAAGTATACCATACACTCAACAGTCTTAGATAAAACTTAATAGATTATTTACACATTTTTATACACTTAGAAGTATCCATTCCCAATCATCCCATAATCCAGTATACATAAAAATTCAAATATCAATTAAGTATATTCTTATAAATCTCATTTCATTTTGTTTATTGTTCTCCAGTTTCAGTCATTCATACAATGTTCATTTAATTAATTTACATTCACTAGTAAAAAATTCATTTCCATTCATTTATACAATGTCATTTTTCTCTTTGCATTAATTTGCATTCATTGCTTACATAAGTTATTTCCATTTAAATTGTTGGATTATCCATTATTTGGTAAGTTTCTTTTCAATTTAGTTCACCATTAATAGATTATTTCTTTTTCACATTCATTATTCACTTTGATTTCCTTTTAACATCAATAATTTTTTGTAAAGCAACTCATACTTTGATTTTTTTTCTTTTCATTTTTATTTCTTTCATACATAGTATTCACTTTTACTATTCACTTTAATTATAAATAGCTTCAACGTTAACTTAAGTTTATAATCATTTACTTACAATATTCACTTTTTCTATTACATTTAATTAGTAGCATTCCAAATTATTAACTTAAGTTCATAAAAATTATACAATCAGAATTCTTATTTATAGAAGTAATTCCAATGAACACTTTCATTACTAAAATTTTACTTGCATAATATTCTATTACATATTCTTATTAGTATTTCAACCTTATATTTTGGTAATTTATATATAGGTCTTTTAGAATGTAATGGAGTGTTACACAAATTCATCTTATTTATTTAGTAAATAAAAATGTTCAATAATTATCATTTCTCATTTTCATATCTTTTTGATTTACAGTTTACAAAATTTCAATTATTTATATTTTCATTAATCACTTAGCATCTAGTTTTTAATAACACATATTAAAAGTTTTCAATTATAAAAATAGTCAAGATTTCATTTCATTATAATAATTGAAATTTCCAATTTGCAGAAACTTAATAACTAAATACCGGGTTCCTTTTCAATTATTTTAAATATATATATATATATATATATATATATATATATGATCATATCTTTTATATATGTCAAATCACATTTGGAAATTAAAATTAAGATTTATTTACCAAAATAAATGTGTAGTAAACTACTCTAATGGTCTTTCCACTTTGAATCTCGAAAATGAACATTGATGATGCGTGCACTCATCACCGAAATTATTTTCTAGCGACAGAGAGGGGAGTACAGAACTTATTTCCTTCCAAAACTTCTTTAAACATTTTTTTAAATCATATTGAAATATTTATATCAAAAAATACTTTCAAATAATTCTAATATTATGTTCCAAAATCATTCGAATTTTTTTTCAAACTCATGGAAGTTAAATTCTCAAATTTCAATTTATACTCGTTTTATTTGTAAATTTTATTTTTTACAACTAATGTTTGTAAAAAATTTACTTCCTAACAACCAAACATATCACCTACAATTATATACTTATAAAACTATTATTCTATATGCAAAATATAATACTAGGAAAAATTATTTCATTTACCTATATTTCAAAACAAATATTGTGTCGTTCTACCCTATTAGGTGTTTAGAAATCCCTATCGATGTCATAGTGTCCTATGTACCAACCAGAATTTATAAATACTAAACATAACAAATTAACATAATACGGAACATTTTTTATAACACTAACAAATCCGCTCTCTTATATATACACTCAGTGACTCATTCTAGGGTATTACTATCCTATTTAATATGTGTTAGACCCCACAAAGCTAAGGTTATCGCTAAACCAAAGCTCTGATATCAAATGTAATGACCTGCCTTTTGGATGATTTAAATCGATGGTAAACCATACATGTCAGACTCAAACCATTAAAAAGGGTAGATTGTTATGACGTAAAGAAGAAGAAAATAGAGAAAGAAAGAAAACAGATACAGAATCTCGTAGCGGAATGACAAAATATAATAATCAAATAAACAGTTCATGAAGCTGTTTACAAATAACATTGCTTAAACCTTTATAATACAGATCAGAGTTACATAAACAAGAATAAATAATAAATAAATGCAGTGGAACAATACTACAAAATCTTCATCTTCGTCCTCTAGAAAGTAGTCTTCGATAAACTGAAAAGCTCAGGCTGACCCAAACGAATTGAAAAGATAAAACATTCGAGTCAGAACTAGAAGATCTTATGTAAGTTAAATCAATAGTAAATAAATATGAGTGCAACGGCGTCAGAGATATTTATAGGGTTTGACATCTCATATCTAGTGTCAACGTGAGTGCAATAACTTAAGAGATATTCAGGATTTACATCTCCTAAAGATCTATTAAACTATCTACATACATAGTACTATACGCTATTATAATAGTGTCTACAGTAAAGTAAAGTATTAAAATAGCGTTAACGCATTACCCATATCCCCTTAATACATTTTATATATTCCTATAGTCTATATAGTATCGTAAGCTCCTCTGTGAGGTCTACTCAGATGGCACTCCATTGGTATGGTACAAGACAAAGTCGTAGAAGGCACGATAGGGCATGTGAACACGTCACTTGAGGTAATGCTAGGGTAGATATACCAATTCCGGATCCAGACTGGTGGTAACGCATTGCAGCTGCTACCGCCCACCTCGGAACATACTCCCATAATCAAAATCGAGGGGTGGCCACAAAATCATCACAAAATCATAATATGGTATCGAAGAAATGTGTCAGGTCGGAGGAATGACCTCACTTGGCCCGGCGTGGCTCCTATTTTAGTTACATCTAACCTGACTCGCGGGAGTCAGGGTTATGTAAATACCTCATACAGAATCGTTCATCAAACCATCCTACTTCATTTCTGGAATCTCCACCACGTACATAGTTGTTAAAGTGGTTTCCTGATTGGCAGAGAGTACGACAATATCCGATCCAAGTCGCTTTAACAACTAAATGGTTATTACATACCGGATGGTTCTTTCACATTTTCAAAACCATTTCATATTCGTATCAAAATATCATATTCTCAAAACCATATCACTTTCGAAATCATATTCACTTCCAAAATCACATTCACTTCCAAAATCATATTCATTTTCAAAATCATATTCACTTTTGAATTTAGCGATAAAATAGGTTAATTAAATTATCGTTCCAAAATCATCATATTTACTCAAATATGTCAGTTCACAAAAAGGTATCAATTCAAAATTTCAACTTAGGTTGTATCATCATCAAGGATTTAAATATAAATACTTCAACTTTACACAATGTGAAACTTTAGAAAATAGTTTAGTAGTCATAAATAGTTTTAATAGTTTTAAAAATAGTTCAAAATATATTAAAATAGTTTAAATAGTAAAATTATTTTAAATAGATTTAAGTTTGATTTAATTATATTTAAAATGATTTAAATAGATTTAAAATAGATTAAAATTATATTACATAGATTTTAAATAGATTAAATAGATTTAAATTATATTAAATAGATTTAAAATAGATTAAATAAATTTAATTAGTTTAAAATAGGTAAAATAGATTAAATTTGATTAACTAGGTTATAATAGATTAAAATAAATTAAAATAGTTTAAATTGATTAAATGGTTTAAATTAATTAAAATAGTTTAAATTAGTTCAAAATAGATTTCAAAGTTATATCCAAACATTTTCAATAACTCAACCTCGATAAATTCACTTATATTTGACACTTCAACTTTGAAATTCCAATTTAAATCCTATGAACAATTCAATAAATCAATTCCAATTTCAGCATTAACGCTTGGATTATCGAAAATAATTCAGTTTATATAAATCAATTTCTATTTCAAAGTGCCAGTTAACTGAATTCAAAATTTAAAGAATTAAAAATCATTAAATTTAACCAATACGGTGTCCGTATATAATTTTCTACCCTATGGTCAAGTGAGACGGGTATTTATCATTTCAATCCGCAATTTAAAATTTTACGGTCATATATCATTTCAACCCGCAATCTTGAATTAAATAAAATCCATAAAATCGTGCGAGTCTATCTTTTCAACCCATAACGATTTTCCCTAATCTATAGATTGTTTGGTTATGTATCATTTCAAAGCCTATGGAACTTGCAGTGTTATAACAATATAAAATACAACATCCAGTCATCCAATATCAACAATCAAACATCCATCACAATCATCATCCAAATCAACCGATAAACATCAATATATAACTGATTGTCATTAATAAGTATTAAATTAACAATTAAATTCAATATTAAATTAAACGATGATTAAATGCAGTAAAAATCTAATTTAACTAGAATGACAATTTAAACATACCAAACATCAATCAATTAGTTTCTAACCATATCATAAATTTAATTTAACTAAGATAAGATAATTTAGTAGTTACGAGTAGGTCAAAACACCCACCTTTGATTACAAATCGATTTGAAATCCAAATTAAAGCCCAAATTTGACCAGTTTAGAATTTATCCAAACTAGTTTCGAAATGTTCGGAATTCCGATTCGATCCCAACGTAACAAACTGCGCGTGAATCCGAGTTTGTATGCAAAAGATATGTGAATTAGAAAAATCAACAATTGAAATTTAAAATAAATAAAATAAGTAATTACGATGTCATCACTGCACTCAGGCGAACCCTAGCCTGCTAATCGAAAGTGACCGAAGAACATCTCATGGTCGCCAAACTCGATCATCAACACCGCCGCCTCAGCACGTCGTGGCCATGCAGGCCCAAACGAAGCGTCGCCTTCCCCCATGCCTGCTCAACCACCCGTGATCAACCAATCATCACCGATCAGCACGAATTTTACCCACCCACCGCTTGATACCTAAACCCTTATCCAATTTTCACCGTTGATCCAACCATCAAACGACCGAACGAACAACGCCGATGAACTCGGCTCGCCACTCTCCACACATACATGCCACCCTATTGACGATCCGTTGAAGTCGATCACAATCCAATGAACGGTCGCAGATGATTTGGCCAATACTGGACAAACCAGAATTCGATTGCAAAAACGAGCTGCAAATTTGGGTTACGCTCATCGAGAGCTTCGAATCGGTATATTATATGATAGGGTTTTGTGGTGTTTGATTTTGAAATTGAATTTGGAGATTAAATTTAGGATTTGGAATCGAAATTTGTCTCTGCCATTGAAGAAGGGAGTAGACAGAAGTTGTGTATGCACAGGAATATGACTGCTAGGGTTAGAACAGAATAATTTATATAGACAAGGACCGATAAGAAAATAAACACAATCAAATTAGTACGAATGATAATAACGACCTGAAAAGCTCATTCTGCTTCCGGGTTGAAAGCAAGTCATCACATATATATCAAAATAGATGTTTTTGATATTTTTAAACTCAATGGAACATGTTTCAAGTTCTAATTCCATTATATGAAGAAGTTAGCTTTAAATTCAGCTTATTTCAAATTGATTTAAATTCAATTAATTTCTACGCGTTTCGAGCCCATACGATCAAACGACAAGTCCAATCGCTACAAAACTTGAAATTCTATAATTATTTACTATTATGGATCTGATAAAACTGGTTTCGTTGAAATTCGAGACAGTGGCTAAAATGGCTATTTTCACGTTAATTAAATTAATCATTATTAAATTAAATTTGTCAATTTTCCAATTCCAATTTTTATAATTAACAAACTTTATCGTTTTTGATTACTTCGACATTTTCAATAATTTAAAATAAATTTACATATCAAGTCAGTATTAAATATTACACTAATTGCGGTGTTCAATTTCAATTGTAATTGAATCTAATTAATTATAATTTAATTCCAATAAATTGATTTAGTTCGATTTCAATCTATTTATTCAATCGATCATTACTCTATAGACATAATTAACATTGGTTTATATCTTGTCGTACCAATATTTTACTATTATCATCTTATACCATATTAGTTGCAATATTTCAATTATACTGAATTTTTGTCGATTTTCACATTAATTAAAATTTAAAGTCCCAATAATTTCATTTATCTTGGTTTCACTTTATTATTAAATCAATTATTTTTTTATGAATATAAGTGACATTGCTGTATATTTTATTACATTTACATTTTACAGTTGTCGTCTTAACTCGTATTAAAGTAACATTCAATTTCATTTAATGACAATTGATTTTAAATTTGATTCAACAGATTAAATAAATTGGTAACAAATGATAATCGTTATCTTTTCTCAATTTAATAACATTTATAAGTTTGTTATCTATACACAAATGTCATAACTACTACCACAACACTGCTTTTATCAATTACATACTATTTCATTAATTAATACAACTTTTACATTATCAATTACTCCTTTAATCCAATTTATCAATTAATACACACATTATAACAATTGATTAACAATATATAACCAATTATAACTTTTTTAATCATTTTAGTTAATTGGAATTACATTTAAAGCAGTTATCAATTACCATAAATTAATACTATTACATTTCATTCCAATTATATTCTTATTATTAAATCAATTATTTTTATTTCTTCCAACATTAAATCGCAAAACTTTATTAAATGAACTATTTTCATATATTGAAAATTACAGGTCGTTACACTACAAAATGTCTAAATTCACGACATCCAAGTCAGGAGTTGCAACGTACCTTTGACTGGGGGCATCCAGGGAACGCCCAGAACATCAAGTCTCACATCAATTGGTCAGAATAATCAGCCATGTCTATCGAGGGGCACATAGCACATTAACACTTGGTCAGGAGAGAATATCACTACAACTTGCAATAAAAGGGAGAACTTACCGTCGTCCCGATAGACGATGACGGAAGGCATTTCTAGAATCAAATCATCAATGCACAAGTTTCCAAAGGCAGAAGCCGGTGTTCGACTGTGGTCTCAAACCCCAACTTTTAGAAAGCTAGCTGTTATCTGAAGATAGACGGCGGCAAGGAGAGAACACTCAAAATCGAGCAGCTAAACCATTAATTACCAAAGATTGAAAACAAAGAATAAGGTTGATATTCGAAATATGCTATCAGCCCAGCATAACAGATATGGCCTAAAACAAGCAAGGTTAAGTGCTACAGATTTAAGAAAAACACTACCGATCTACTGGTCCGTGATCAGTGTAAGAATGAGCACTGCCAAACCGCAGTCAATGTGATGACTCACTCCACAATCTCTAATTTTCTATAAGAACCAGAAATTTGACACCTAAAAATGAAGGGTTTCGCTTAGAAATGAAGGGTTCTGCAGAAAGAAGTCAGATCATAACAAAACCTAGTTCATGGAAATCCATTTTTCGTGAATAAGAATAACCATGGGACTGGTTAAGAAACAACCCTGCATTTCAAAGGGTAACACCTGATGGTGATAAACAAGGCTAAGCAACCGAAATGCCTGCGACTCCCATCCATCTAGAACATAGCATATTCTGAAATTGAGCAACATTGAGAAAAATAGCCACATTGGGTTGAAAGGGATCTACTCAAATATACAGGATCAGATGAAAGATTCAATCCTAACCAACATGACTTTAACATTGCCCGAAGACAGGCAGCACTAAGTCTTCAATCCAATCATCAAGGTGCAATTTTTCGAAGACTAAAACTAGTGCCCACCTGAATTAAAAGCATTACCGGATCGGTAGGGAAAATCGATCCCAACCTCCTGAGTGTCGGTGTTTCCCAGGCAATGCTGAGGCCTTTTCTCACTTCCTAAGTACCAGTGTTGCGATGACAATGTCCAGAAATTTTCTATTTCATAAGCATTGATATTCCCTCTGCAGCGTCGAGAAACCCTTTATTTCTTAAGTAACGACATTACCTCGGCAATGTTGGGAAATTTTCTATTCACTATGTACCGGTATTGCTTCGGCAATGACGGGAAATTTGCAATTCACTATGTACAGGTATTGCCTCAGCAATGCTTGGAAAAGTTTAATCTACAGGTTCGATGAGGAACACTAATCGTAGTAAACCATCAATGCACTAGCTTTCGGAGATAGAAGTTGGTCCTTAATTGAGATTCTACCATTGTCTTCAGAAAACCATCATTGCTCGAAAATGGGCAACAACTGGAACACATAACTTTTTATAGGTCAGTCGAATGGTTTGACTTTCATCACAGGAATTAGCCACTATACAAGAATAAAGTGGCATCGAAAGGAAATCCTAGGATTGAATTTCCCATGTGCTAATTTCTAGGGATGAAAGCTGGTGCACTACCGAATTTACTAAATTCAGTTTAGAAAGAATTTAAATAAAACTAAAAGATAGGCAGCCTCAAGGAAGTGTTGCTTGGAACCAAGCAGCTAGGTTACCAATTCTCGAAGGCACGAATTGGCTTATGAACATAACTTCCATAATGACACCAATCAAGCAAAGAATGCACAGCAAATAACATGTAGGGACAATCATGGAAGGTGGAACTAAAACCATCGAACTTCCTCGATCCTAAAATAGGATTGAGAGCCAGACCATAGGCAATCGAATTATTTGTCCCAAACCTCTCCATCTCCCATTATCACCCAAATACAGAAGTTCAAAGTAGTTGGTCCCTCGTCTAGGGATAGAAGAATAGATACTTGATCGAAAGAAATGTTGCAAAGTCCAAACACGAATAACCTCGAGGTTGGTTATATAATGGTTCTGTATCACAAAATAGAGCGCTCTGGCAACAAAATTGCCAACAAGGGAAATAAACGATTTAATGTTTAGAAATCAACTGTCGCTCGCAATCTGGCAATGACAAGAATGATTGATGACCTACTTATGGTCTAACTTGATCATTTGATTCCAACTTGCAGCAATATACCATTACCCAAAGTTTGGTGATGCTAAGAAGAAACCCCCAGAATGAAACTATCGATACATCAGCTTTCGAAGACAGAAGCAAGAGTTTGATTGAATCTTCAGCCCAACCTTCTGGTATCTCATGCTATCTGAAGATTCACAACATCAAGGAAAATCCATAAAGTTGAGTCATCCGCGCACGAGTTTCTGGAGATAAAAACTGATACATGATTAGGGCCTCAACACTGGACTTGTAAGAATATGCTAGCAAAAAATGAAGACGACGCGTCTTTCTAGCACATGTACCCAGAATGATATTGGATGACGATGTCAACTTGGAGGAATTCAATTACAGTCAGGAAATAGACATCATTGAGAAAATCAGAGCTTGGAATCAAGCAGTAATGTCCCTAGTTCCTAAAGATATGAGCTATCGTGTCAATCAAACTATGGTAATCAAACGTATTACCGAGGAGACCTAGTCTCTCAAAAACATGTAGTCTTAGTATTCGAAGAAATCCGCCCTAAGGGCAGATACACCAACACTTTGTCAAAATAAACTCAATTAAGCATGAGTAGGGATTAGCTATAAAATAGTTAGACCAAGCTACCTCATAATTCTGAACAAAGGTATGAAATAGAATATGTCAAAATGACCATAGAAGTATTACTTAAATGTATAGAATTGTAGTAAACGAGTATATTGCACATGAAGACAAGAGGTACAACAGTGAGAAAAAGCAATGCTCATAATAGAGCAATTAAACCAATAGTCTCTGAAGACAGAGGCTAGTGTGCAAGTTGAATTTCAAAAAATGCAAAGGAAGGATAATCACAATCGAACAAGTCATGCACTAGTTTTCGAAGACTAAAACTATGTCTGATCAAACTTCAACTACAACTCTACAAGAGCAGCTATGTCTTGTGATTTAACTGTAATCAATCATCCCATTATGATAGGAACAATAAGTGAAGCCTAAGTTGTGAAGGACCCACCTTATGAAGGAGTGGAAGTCCCTCCGCCAGACTGAAGATTGGATGACCGAAAAGTCATTTTCAACAATAAAATTGGCATTCAACCTTGTCGGGATCACTGGAGTACAAAAACGGGAATAGAAATACAATCGAATCATCCACTATGTCCGAATTTTGGAATAAATCATCGCATTAGAATTCAAAACGGTGATAGGAACCTGACCAAATCCTTGAAAAGAAACAGTTAAAGACAAATTGCAAGACTTCTCTCAAGAATGGCATACAATCGAACGAGACAAAACTTAGCTTCACCTCTGTTTGAGTTAAAACTATATAAGTCGAATCCAAACCTACATCATGCACCCACTTACAGACTTAAACCTTATGTAAAATATGGAGCAAGGATTGCATCGTCAATACTAGGAGTTGAATTTCAGATCGAAATCAAAAAATGAATGGCTATTAGAAGTCAGTCAATTAAAAACAACATCTTAAGATGGACTCCGACGATTCACTGAAATTCACAGAATAATAATCCCAAATATGTCTTGTTCTAGAGCACACTTTGTTTCCAATGAAAGCATACTCTAGGGAGAAATTGTTAACTAGGTTCTTAACCCAGCATAATTCAACCGAAGTTGGAAAATCCAGACCAAGACAGAATGACTTGAAACTTGAACAAGCCATCTAAAAGAACAAGCCAATGGAACTTAAGAGAAACAAGCCAAAAATCCACTAAGTAGATGGATCGCTGGCGATCCCAGCGATCCAGCATCCATGGATCGGTAGCGATCTAAAAGGAAGCATCATGAGTTGTCAAATCCTCTTGCATCATGATTTACTACCTCCTCTAAGAATACTTACCAAGTTTCATGGCATTTCAAGCAGCGTAGTTCGAGAAGTAAACACTCGTCTGATTCAAGCTGTTTACCCTCTTTTTGGCCAAAGCAGCTAACTTAAAACGGACCTAGAGAACTCATACCAAGTAAGATTGACCTAAAGAAGACAAAGATGACAATCACAAAAAAGGAGCCTGATTGGATAAGTTTAGATGGATTGGTAGCGACCTAACTAGATGGATCGCTAGCTATCCATGTAGAGTGGGCCCCACCACCTTAAATTTTAAGGTAGGTCCCAAACACCTTCTAGAGTGTACCTGCAAAGTTTCGTTTAATTTCGATAAGTTTTGAGCGAGTTATGGATGATTCTTCTGGACCAAATGATCCATGAAAACGGATGATCAAACGAACTCCAACGACTTGATATTTGGATAACGCACTTAAATAAAAGATAGGAAGACAACCAAACTAAGATCACTAAAAATATGTAAAGTGAATGGACAGCTAGCGATCCACCCCCTATGGATAGCTAACAATTCATCAAGATAGGTCGAATCGCCCTCAAACTTTCCGAGCTCCTTCGTAGCACTAAGTAAAGGCTTATGGTAGAAAAAAAAATACTAAGTTGATGGATAACTAGCGATCCATACCCTATGGATAGCTAGCGATCCATGGAAATTACTCAGATTGATTTGAGATTTTCGATGATGACTTGGATAACAACTAGACTCTTCTGCACTTAAACTTCTGGCCCAAGTGCTCTCCAACCCTATAAATACAATCATACCTGCAACATAAATAAGATCTTTTGGACTGGCTGTGGAAACTCTGCAAAAACTATTCTTCACTCTTCTCCTCCCATACAGCAGTCATCTAAAGGGTTCACCGTGATTCTCCAGTGAACTCTAACACTGGTGACTTGATCTAACTTAAAAGATCTAATCAAATTGTAATTAGATTCAACTTGTAATTGCAGTTAGTCAATAACAAAAGTTATAAAGTGGATGTAGGCTTCGATAATAGCCGAACCACTATAAAAATCTATTATCTCTTTGCTTTATCTACATGTTATTATTCTTTGTTTCTATTTTATTTTCCTTGATAAACAGGGCTAGTGCTTTCACATTCAATCCAGGATGTTGTTCCATTTTTGGGTTAACAACTGCTCTTTGTCGATATTACATCGCACATCACTTTTATACAACACATCGAAGACATGCTACTACCAATGTATCAAAAGCGTCGGTATTCTCTTACTATAATTAAAGTAGGTTCATCTACACATTGCTCTTCGACCATAGAATCACTATGCCATTCATAGGGAAATTGCATATTCAAGCAAAGTGGCTTCAATGTTAAGCACCATCGATGCCTACGAAGACCTTAGCACTGTTTGATGGACGTCATTAATAACATCATCAACTATTATAAAGACCCTTACATAGCATAAAGGCGGGGATATGGACTATCATGCTTTGATCATACCATCTTGCATTAGCGGTGATAGTCAACAACGTCGAAGACGTGGAAGTAGTGTAATACCGACGAAATCGAATGTTGTCGAAGTCCATCCTATTGAGTGAGATGCAGAGTTGGGGTTTGCCTACCTTTATAAATATGACCCTATGGGTACCATTTGGTGATCGATTTTTCATTTCTCTCTCTTTTTCTCAATTCAAAGCCTTGTAGCCTTGAATCAAATTGAGGATAAATCTATTTGACTGTAGTCATATTTGAATTGAATGGACATTGACTTGACATTGCATATTGACTTCGATTATGACTTTATTGATCATTATTGATTAGGACTTGCATAATACGAACTTGTCATGACCAATTCAACATGAATCTAATCGAAGTGCCAGGAATATGATGAACTGCTGTATGCATATTTATATGGACTATGGACCTGGAACATAAGAGTGGAATGCATAACTAGTTGTTATACATAACGCACTTCAATATGACTTCATGACTTATCATCTATGTCTATTAGAATATAACATATCATTAGCCATATGGATAACATTGTTTAATGACTAATGTAGGTCCACGTGCATGACAATCTCAATGGCCCAAGAGGACTTTGAACATAACGACTCAAGGGAATGAAATGAACTTTATGCCATTCCTTAAGGGCCAATTGCCATCTATTAATTAATGATTCTGTCTCGGGATCAATCCTAAGTGATGAGTTAGACCTTGAATCATTGTTGAAAGTCTTGATCATGTCATCGCATATATTAAGACGAAGAAGACGTGATCAACCCATGCTTGATTGCGTTTTCGCATGTACTTGAATCAAGAACTAACTTATTATAAGAAGCATCTGAAGTATTATACCATTTTTTAGTCTAAAATTTTTGGTTCTAGAAGGAGGGCTCGATCCTCCAACTTATTTAATTCCCTCATCATCTAGACTGATTAAGTGAATTTTGTTTCAAGAAAATGAGATAATAATGACTCAACGCTTAAACCAAAGAGGTCATATAGACAACAAAACTAGAAGAGAATGTGACTCCTAATTTCAACGTAGGAAACACAAAACATAGGCAACCATCACAATTGGTGCAGCTGACTAGCAATTAAGAAAAAACCCAAAACTTAGAGCAACAACCATTGATGATGAAAGAACTCTTGAAGGGGGTGATTGCCTAGAAATCTTCAAAGACTAGCTTACAAGAGGGGATGAAGTAGAATCTCTAAGAAGAAAATTAAATGCTTCCTAACTTAGGAATAAGGACAAAAGCAATCTTATCTCAACTCTATAGAAAAAGAAAAGTAACCAGTAGATTAAGATAGATTATCAAGGAAGGATTAAGGAAAAATCTAACGAACAGTGTGGAAGCTCTACTTCAAAGGGATATAAACCTGAAAGAAGCAATTATCATACTGATGAGGGCTACCTAAGGGTATGGCAGCACAAATGGTAAAGGATATGCTCAATGCCAAAGGAAAGAGGACCCAAGATGAGAGAGTCAATGATAATCAGCGAGAAGAACCATTCACTGATGAAATTATGTCCACACCACAAGAATTCCATCTCACATTAAGATTCCATAGTTCAGATACTACAAAAACAACTGATCCCAACGACCATTTATTAGTTTTTGAGAGTTAGATGGACTTATATAACGTATCTGGGGCAATGCGATGAAGACTTTTCCCAACCACTTTCAACGGTGCAACACCTAAATGGTATCAGCAATACCATGAAAGGACTATATACTCTTGGATTCAGTTCTTTTATGAATTTTTAGCTTAATTCTGCATCTACAAAGGGGCATTGATTATACTGTAGTAGCAAACATCAAACAAAGACCAGGAGAGTTTTTAGGGTATTATCTTAAAAGGTTTAATGCAAATGCTTTAAAGACTAAAAACATGACAGATAGAGATAAGCTAGTGACCGTACACTCAAGGCTAATCGAGCAACCTCCATTTTGGTGTGAACTACAAATTCATGGGTGCAAGGATTTACAGGACTTTAACTTTTAAGTAGATAAGTTCATCCAAATGGATGAAACATATCATGCCAAAAAGAAAGCTCAGCTCAAATGGAAAACATGGGAGGTAAATCACAACCGTAATCACAAAAGGCCAAGGTGGGAAGAAGACTCAAACGCAAGCCATGTTGCTTGATAAATTGATATCTTACATATACGCTACAATGAAGGAGAACAGTGATTTCATGATTTCTTACACGGCAAAGAGTAACCTTGAACCAAGGAATGGGGGAGAATATTGTTCCTATCACAAATCCAACGGACATAAGATAGATGAAGGCCGGTGTTAGCAAGTATAATCCAATGGATGATTCATAATGGACAGTTAAAGGAGTTTATCAAGGATAACAAAAAGGTTCCTGTCTAGAGAAGAGTAATCCAAAACTTCTGAATAACACTGCAAATGTGTTTGAAGAAGATGTCCAGCTTGATTTCATTCCACCAATTAATAGAATAGGCGTGATTCATGGAGGTCCTCATATAGTTGGAAATAGTAAAGGTGCCAAAAACCATTACATCTGGGAAACAAAGGAGTGGATTTTCTCAATCCAGAAAGAACCAGCATATTGTAGATTCCATAGAGTGAATGGACATCACAGTGATAATTATTGCCATCTGAAAATGATCGAGAGGATGATACAGAAAGGATACTTGGGAACTTTCCAAAAGGATAATTTAGTCACTCCTATGCATAATCTATCACCTAAGCCTCACGAGGACGTAACGAGAAACCCCACTACTCTCATAGCTTCAATTAATGGGGGACCCTATCTTTCTAGAAAAGTAAGATCTAGCAGGAGAGATATGTTTAAGAAACATGCTCAGAGCATAAAACCTTGTTTTACATCAAGCAAAAGCCTACGCTAGATATCATATTCACCTTTACAGATTTAATTGGGATGACATACCCATATCAAAACCCTCCAATGATAATTGTGCAGATCTAAAACTGCACATCGAAGAAAGTCTTTTTGGATCTAAGAAGTTTTGTGAATATTATCTTCAAAATGGCATGCGAAAAAAATGAGGCTCCCAACTAAGATCCTAAAGCCGAGTCTAGAACCAATATATGGCTTCACTAATACAATAATAGTTTTGATGGGAATAGCCCAACTTCGAACTTCACTACTACATAAATCTTTCCGCGCAAGCTTCCTTATTACAGACTAGCAATATCCGCGCAAGCTTCCTTATTACAGACTAGCAATATCCAGACAATGCTTTCCTAGGAAGACCTGCATTGATAGGGATCAAAATAGTTTTCTCTCCGAAGGACTTGCTCACGAAGCTTAACACCTCCGTAGGTGTAGGGAGTGTGAGAGGAGAATAAATATTGTGTGAATAATACATTGTAACTTTGAATCCTAGCAATAAAATTACTAAAATTATACTGTTATGTCTCTAATTTATAAAAATGAAAATAAACTAATAAGCTAATTCTAATAATTACATTAGGCTAAATTCCAAGGCAGATACTAAACCCGACGACCATAATATCTATGAGAAAAGAAAAAGGAGATTACATGCATATGGTTGGAATGGATGGGTGTGACTTCATGCTTGTGCGGTATCTATCAGATGCCTTTCCATCCCTGGAAATAACAGTCTCACCAAAACCACTTAAAGTAGAGGATGCGGTGGACCCATGCTTAAGAATGAAAAGAAAGACTTGTTAGTACCTTAGGCATTGGTTTTGATGACAATGACTATATAGCATTATATAATGTATAAATACTAATGTTTTTATCAAGGTATATATAGTATATAATGCAGGATATTAGACACGTGTTGATTTAAAAGACTATACAGTATCAGGAGAAGATTCAAAAGGATGATATAGAGATTAGTTAAAGATCTGAAGCATTGTTTTCTAGATCCAACGATTCGTAGCGAGCCTGTGACGTGGTTGCACCAGATTCAATCCAAAAATCCGACGGTTTGAGATTCCCAAACTCCACTATATATAGAACCCTAGGCCTAGCTATTTTCTCACAATCATATTTTCTCCCAATTGGGTTCGTTGCCTGAGGCTGAACCCTAAATAGAAAATACTTCTAGGGATAATATCTTTTAATAAAAAAATTAGACGCCTTAGAAAGGGATCCGGAAAGGCCATGGAGTAAAGCTAAGGATGACAGGTGAGTGGATTTAAATTATATCTCTTTCATGTTTATGATATATAATATTGTTAGATTCCCGTTAAATATTTAATTCAGCATTTATTTTAGTAATTAGTTCTACTAATTACTTATGTTGAAACTGTAAATTTTATAGTAGAAGTGTACTTAAATGTTATTTGTTGGAAAAAAGGGAATCCAATTAAATATAAGTAATATTAGGCTTAAAAGTTTTAGAAAAAGGCATAAGCCTTAAAGCGAGAAATTCATAGTAATTTATGTTAAAACGGGAGAAATGAATTACAATAGAATCTAATAACCTGATTGGGAAGTTAGTGATAGATTAGTTGGTTGGTTTAGAGATATTTCCATAGTTTAATTTTGTCAGAATAACGATAAACGTAATTGCAAGAATAAACGCAAGAAAAATGGAATAAGTGCAAAATAGAGACATTACTATATTTTGCATTACCAATAATTAAAAAACAATAAAATAAATATCTTGCATTTACGAGTTATTGTTTATAGCATTATTTAGTATTAAAATATGGAAATGGATTTTTAGCACAGTTTTTGTAACCAACCAAATAGAATAGAACTACGTCCTAGAATAATAGAGAATAACATGAAGCGTTAAAGAAATAAAAGAAGAGGAATTAATCGAGTTAATTATTTGACAAGACTAGAAACAATTAACAGAAAATGTGACTAGATCCGCATTTATTACGCAGATAATAGAGTAACAAGTAAAGCAGTTATTATGAAAAGTAATTTGTGACAGTTGGAAGTAGTCCTAAGCTAAGACTGTCATATAATATAAGAAAACTAAAGAGAATTTTGTATCATAATAAAAGAGACACTTGCAATTACATTTATAACATGTAGGTTATAAAAGAAAGAAAAGAATATAAAAGTGACGGTTGCAAGTATAATTGTAACAAGTAGGTTATAATTAAAAAGAAAGAAATAGAAGAGGCTTATTTTATCAAACTTAGATCTTGGATTAAGTTAATAAGCAAATAATATAAGTGGCCCGTATCGGCAGCATTCTCTTTTAGGTCTAGGATTGATGGTCTCATACATAAGTGGGTTGGGCTTGCTGATTAGGTTAAATAAGTAGCCAATAGAATAAGAAAAGTAAACTAAACACATAGTAAAAGATGAGACGTAGGGTCTAATAAAATGGTAAGGTGCGTTTGGAGCAGCCCGAAAGAGAATCTGGATAAAGAGCCTAACAAAGCAGTTAATCGTAGATTTTAGTACAGAAAGAGCACGTCCAGCTTAGTTAGTTCGGGTTAGAAGGAAGTACAAGACTTCAACGAGACGTGAGGATACTCTAGGATGACCCTCTAGGGTAGGCCTAACGAACGTGCACCCCCAGAGGCAGATCTATAGGTGTTCCATCAAGAGAGTATGCTTCGACTACTTTTGCATTGCAAGCCTAGCGAAGCGGACCTTTGTAGGCAGTCAAAAGGTTGGTGATGGAGTAGGATATTTGTATGACACCATACTCTAGTTTGCGAGTAGGTTATAGTGGGCAGGACCCAAAAGGATAGTCGCATGCAAAGCTCAAGCAATCATCAGGCAGAGCGAGTTCGTGAAAGACTAGAGTTAAACCAAAAGGCTAATGATTCTTTCACTATCGAGACATTGGATGAGGGGCACAACCAATTGGATGCTTAGATTGTTTGCAGTAGGGCACAACCACTTAGCTCTTAAAAGGTCTTTCGATTAGTTGAGGGGGGGCTGTGTAGGTCCATTATCACGATGAGAAAAGAGACGGACAAAGTAGAATATCTGTATTGTAGGCCTAAAGAAGCGGACCTTTATAGATGTAGAAAATCCCCGACTGAGTTTCGTACAAAGTAGACCTTGTTAGCAAAATTTAGGAAGTAGACAGAATGATTACGTTTAGTCCTCAAGGTACGTACCGGGCGGTACATTGTGGATGTTCGGGCACTAGTATAAGCTAGTGCATATGCAATTTCACGTTTTCATGGTAGATGATAGAACATCTGTATTATAGGCATCACGAAGCTGTCCTTTATAGATATAGTTACAGTACGCTCTAGTAGCAAGATAATGGATTCCTTTTTGAGGAGGATACAGAAGGTACTATGGGTAGACCTAGGACCGATGCGGTCTTTTGGCATGTAGCTACACACACACACACACACACACATGTATATATATATATATTGGTTATTAGGTCTTAATCTACTAGGAAGTAAATGGGTACGATTCACGCACAGAGGTGAGAGTATTATAAACCCACTAAACCTAATATAGCAAAATATGGAAAAAGAATGATATATGTAGAATTATGCGTAGAAGTGTATAATTTGTCCATTCATCAGAACTTCAGTTCTGGCCCCTTCCTTATAGCATCCCACAGGTTAGATAGATGGTAGAGATTTTTTAGCTTTGAGACACTTGCTTAGAAAGTGTTATTACCTTGGTGATTATTTACTTACTATTATATTTTATACGCTATGAGATATTTACTTGAGCTCTGATATATTTATCTTTACCTATTTGCAGGATACCAGATACCCAACTCAGGCTTCAGTGGGCTTGGATTTTTAACATTTATGCAAAAAATCCAGACCCGCTGGAATTTGAGTTGTTATATTTGGTATCAGAGCTTAGGTTAGTAGATCCTAAGTAAATTAGGAAATACGATTGAACTTATTTATATTTTCAAATAAAATATAAATATATTATGTACTAAAATCCAAATAGTCACAATTATAGATTTTAACATATAGAAATTTTTTAGAAGTATATTTGTGCATAGTTTGCTAGTTAGGTTTGGGATGACCCAAGGATGTTGAGCCGTATGTTATTGCCAATTTATAATGTACAATAAGCTATGTTTTGAGAGAATATCAGTATCCATATGTTATCGAAAGTGGGAAAGTTTCCTACAGATAGTAGGGAGAGTATTTTATTGTGGAAGGAATTAGAAATTGTGACGGTCCGGATTTTCACGTTCGAAAATCGACATCCGTACTTCAACTCGTATTCGAATGCCACAGATTCAAACGTTCAAATCCGATTCGTCGGAGCTTATAACACATTAAGTATAACAACACAGCGGAAGAAAAATGAATAATATCGTTGATATACAATATTCGATACAATAATTTCATACAAATGATATCAATATCAAAGATATAAAGTACAGTGGAAAATAACACAAATAGATGGCCTAGACTTTACAACCATCGACAGCGGAAAGATAACTGCAGTGGAATGCATCTCTAAAAAAATCCATCACCAAAGATAGCTTGAATCAAAAGCTCGAACCACCATCATCGATGCCTTAAGAAAGGCCAGTCACCTTGAGCAAATGCGATCCATGAATCCAAAGTTGGATGCTATCGAATCTACTCCTACTATTTATCTGAAAAATCCAACTCTAGACTGCCCGTATGGAAAATTGTGGGCACCTATAGTTTAGGAAGGGAAAAATAAACTCTTGGTCAGCCATGGGACTGGTATGAGCAAACGAAAATAGTTTATCTTTAAAACAAACAACAAAAGAATTTAAATTTGAAGTTCGCAATGCTTTTTGGAAAATGAAACTACCAAAAGGCCTCCTGCCGCACACACCATGCAAACGCAGAATTGGAGGAGATTTCTCCTTATGATAGTTAAAAATGCTTGATACGCGAAAACCATTTTGATGTTATTATTAGTGCATAGTGGAAAAACATTTGCAAGTATAATATTAATCTTAACCCGCATAGAACATTTTGTCGTATGCCTACTATAGCTACCATGTTCAATAGCAGGTTACCGCCATATCCCATGGCATTTTATACAACTAAAACCGTACAGGCCGCATATTGTTTCTTTGGATTTTCAACAAATGGTCAGGCTAAAGAACTTCCTATTGCCACATGGGAATGCCTCTAGAGAGACGTCCCGAGAACCTACCCGGCTCTCTGCCAACACAAGGCCGGTTTACTCCCTTTCCGGGTGTAACACCTAAGATATGTCATCTCCGGTCGTTTGCGACCTTTATCCAAGAGCTCTCAACACCAACAACCACAAAGCAATGTATTTGTACTAATTACATAGGTTAAATATTAGGGCTTCATACCATGATACCACCCTTTTCCAGAAGGAATGGACATACCCTAGGGGCGCAACCCCTGCAACCTTGCCACATCTTTCATGTTTCGACCATTTCCGAGGAGTGAGGTCTGAAGAGGTCTCGTCCACAAAAGCTATGCTTTTCACAAGAGCCATGCTTCGATCAACAAATGATCAGCAGCACTCTGTATGCCACATTACCAAATTGGGTATGTATCACTAGTAACCATCAACTACATAACCTCTGAGCTCGTACGTCTCAGAGAAGGGTGTTATGCTAAGAAAATAAATCTCCACCGCCAAATAGAAATGTACTTGATAGAAACCAGCTTTACATCTCAAAGTGTAACGTCAGACACATATCCATACAAGTCTGTTCCGGGTTCGAACAGAACTGAAGGCACTTCCAAAGAAGCCCTTGCAAATCTGGATAATCCCTAATCACGTCTGGACTCCCGATCACAAAGGGTAATCAAATCCCTATACTGGGGATCAGCCGGTGCGGAGACATTCAACGAGTTATCCTTTCGCTTTTGGAAATATCCGGTCTTCACCACTGGTCTTCAAATGCTATCCATATCGTCGTATCATTATTCGGAATGGGTTATACAACACAAGGTCCTCTCCCGGCTAGATCGAATAATGAGCGCAATATTTAAAAACATATGGACATTGGGATCTCGGTTAAGTCACAACTTAAAATCCAAAACCTTACTTCAAATGGTTTAAGCAAATTACCATTTACAAATCTTTAAAAAAAAAGATTCACTTCACAAAGTTCACCAATATTTCACAAAGATTCATTCATAGCTTCTCAAAACAATTTCCTTTTCAAATTGGATTATCTCATCCAATTATTAAACCAAAGTCTCAATTTATAGCTTTCAAAACTATTTCAAAGATCCATTCATAACTTTCAAAACAATTCCCATTTCAAATCTTTTATAAAAGATACACCATTTAAAATCCTCTTTGATTTCAAAACAAAGTTTAACAATCTTTCGCAAAGATTCATTCACGACTTTTCAAAACAATTTCTGTCTCAAACTTGAAATCTTTCAACACAAATTGGAAATCCTTTCTTTATATGAAAGCTATTTTTTTTAAAAAAACAAATAGTTCTCGTTTCGGAAAAATCCAACTACATTTGCACGAGTTAAAGCTCTTCAAGTATAAAATTTGGGTTAAATTCAAATTTCCAAAACAATATTTTAAAAAAGGTTTAAAACCCATATAAACACATTTATAACTTGAATAACCTTTTAAACCATAAATTTCCTAACATAGAATTTAATTTCAAATCTTGAATTCAAATTTAAATCAAACTATTTAAATTTCAAAACCTTATCAAGTTATTCAAAATAACTTTTATCTTTAAAACTTCTTTTCAAAAGCTTTTCATATTAATCCAATTCCATTTCCAAAGCCGTTTGGATTCAAAATTCAACTTTAAAACTATTTTAAAAATCTGTGACTTAACCAATTTCCTCGTGCAATCCATATTTGTGTGTGTATGGTGTAGTCCAGGGGTTTCACACAATAGTGCAACATCATCAATCATCACAGATTCAATCATATCCATATTGATAAGCGGTATCATCTATAACGCTTATCTTCATTCACAGATTCACAGATAATATAAATTTATCACAGATAAATAAATTACAGTCATCACAGATCATACCAAAACAATTCATAGCACAAAGCATAACATATCAGGGATATCAAACCATTCAACAATCAATAGAATTCAAATATCCATAAGTAAGGTCAATTAATTATCTGATTAAATTAAATCAGATTAATTACTTATGAATAAACTTTAATCGTGGTTAATTAATATTAATTAATTCAAACCATTTTGATTAATTATCCTTTAATCACTTATTAATTAACTTTAATAAATAAATTTACCTTTAATTATTAATTAATCAACCTTAATTACTAATTATCCTTAATTATTTCCATTGATTGTCCTTAATTAATGATTAATTATCCTTAATTATAAATTAATTTATCCTTAATTATTTATTAATTAACTTTTAATCAACATTTAATTAACCTTAATTAGGTAATTAAATTTATCCTTAATCATGAAATTAATTGTCCTTAATTAAAAAGTTAATTAATTCTTTAATCAATCTTTAATTAAGTAGTTATTCTTTAAAATAATTATCCCGTAATCACCTTATTAATTAATTCTTATTTAATCATTTTCATTAATTAATAATTCTTTACTTACTTAAGATTTAATCAATAAATTCTTAATTAATTATCTTTTAATAAATCACCTTAATTAATTTTACAAAGTAATTAACCTTTAAATACTTCCACTAAGTAGTCATCCTTTTCACCAATAAATCTTTAATCAACATTTACCTTAAAGAAAAAAAATTATTAAAAAAAACTTCCGTTTCTATTGCTTTTGGAAAACTAGTTAATATATTTTGAAATTTCACAAACCAAATTACTTTTGCTTTTAGTTTTAAATCTGGTACAACATTGCTTTAGATCCTAAAACCTGTTATGATTTAAAACTTGGTTAATTACATACTCAATCAAAATGAAACAGCCAAGCCTATTTTAATTCTTTCTCGAGCCAAATATAAATAAAATCTCAAACAAACTTCGAGTCAAACGAGATCGTCCCTGGAACCAACCCTAGCCCCTACTTATATTTCCCGAACAACTACTCGAGAATATCTTCGTCTTCCCCAAACTCAAGTATCTTCAAACACGAAACATGTAACATCCCGACATTTTCAACCATTCGCATCCGCACATGTCGGACTTGAATTGCTCAAAATACTGCATCTTAAATAAAATTTGGCAAATCTCAAAATATACAGTAAATAAATAATCACAGATCATAGACACAGATTAATAATAATGCAGCGGAAGTAAAAGAAATAGTAGTTCATGAAGCTACTATATAAATATATCAGAGTTAAATAAGATACAATAGAAGTCTCAATATGACCACCAAGTACAAGCTGAACACAACACTGGGATCAACAGGATAACTGGAAGTGAAATAGATAAAACTAGACAAGCAGATAATCTCCAGCGATTCCAATCTCCAGAAAGTGGAATCCAAATCTGTGAATACTCAGGATGACCCGAGCGTAAATAAAAATACAAGCACTCGAGTCAGGACATACATACTTATACAATGTAAACCAAATCAAATGAACTGTAGTAAAGGCACAATTAACTTAAAGGATGCTTGGGACCGCCCTTCCTCTAAGGCTCCGTTAAACTATTTACTATGTGGTAATATTGCGCTGCTATAATAATGTCTATAGTAAAATAAACCTACTTTAAAATAGCTTCAAAGGGTTACCCATATAGCCCCAGACACGTAATAGTCCCAGTAGTCCATCCAATATCTGCATATCTCATGATCGGGAGACTACGAGAAGATACGCATGGGCTATGGGATAAAAACAAACTCATAGTAAAGGCTCGATATGTTAGGTGACACGGCGCAATGAGGCAATTCCAGGGTAGATATACCAATTACGCACACGGGCTGGTGGTAACGTAGCGGCCACATACGCCCACCTCGGAACACATTCCCAAATCCGGAGGGGTGCACCCAATCAATCACAAAAGTAATAGAATGGTATGAAAGAAATGCGTCCGATCGAAGGTATGACCTCACTTGGCCTGAGATCACTCCTATTTTAGCCACCTTATGCCAACTCACGGGAGTTGGGTCCACGTAACATTCCTCAAGAAGGTTGCCACCATCCTACTTCATTTTGGAATCTCCACCGCGTACACGGTTGTAAAAGTGGTTTTCGGTATCCACAGAGAGTATGCCCATATCTGAACTCGGTCTCTTTGCCAACTTATCGTTATTATAACCCGTGGTTATAATTTTTTAAAAATAATAATATCATTTCAAATCAAAATCTTTATCAAATAAAGATTAAATCATTTCCAAATCATTTCAATATATCAAAATATCATATCTTTCAAAACTTCCTCTTTAAATCATTATTTGAATTTAAATCCAAATATCCAATTTAAAATGCCTTTTTAAATTCCAAGATATCATTCATTTATTATCATTTCAAATCACCTTTTTAATGATTTATATTCCACCAAATTGTTTCATTTAAACCATTTAAAAGTGAAGTTATTATTACTTTCAAATCAAGTATTCAATTTTCAAGGTTTCAAACCATTATGAGCTCATTTACTTAGTTAAAAACAATAAACATTTAAAATTTCAGCCTTTCACGGCATTTAGAAAACGCTGTTATAAGTTATACTTGAAAATATTTTAATCCAGCAAAGACAGCATTTAAAAACTGCTGTTAAACTTAGTTTTTAGCTGAAATTTAGTTTAAAACGGAAAAGACAGCATTTCCAGAAATGTTGTAATAGCTCAGGTTTCAAGTTTAAGGTTTTATTTAATTTCAGCAAAGACAGCAGACCACTACAGCATTTACAAAACTGCTGTAACAGGCCTTTATTAAGTTTTAGCCTTTTAAATTTACTACAGCAACTACAGCATTTCAGAACTGTTGTAATAGCCTCTTTTATTCAGTTTTAGTTCATTTACAAAAACCATAGCATTTCTGAATGCTATAAAAAGTATTTTTCAAATTTTAGTGTATTTCCAGCAAATAATAAACTTCAAATTAAACCCTTTAAACATTATAAAAATCATATTTTTAACATTAAAAAATGTTCATTAAAAATACTCTTCCAACTTATGATTTTATAAAGTAACATTTCATAATTAAATCAAATTTCAATAATTTACTTAATAAATTCAAGTGTAAATTTTCTAGCCTACACATTTTTAATAAATAAACTTAACACTTAAATTTTATTACCATTTTTACAAATATAATTTAATTTCCATTTTTATTTATTTATATAACTCAAATTTTCTTTTTAAACCAAAAACCCAAATTTCCAGACTTAAGTTATATTTCAATAATTCAACTTAACCATTTATTTATTTAACATTTTCCACTTATAGAAAAATCATAAATCCTTTATTTAGAACACTCTAAAATCTATTTAAATCAAATTATCATGAATTTACATTTTAAACCACTTAAAATTTTATTTATATAACTTAAATGTCATTTTAAAAGCCAAATTCCAAATTTCCAAATTTAAGTTATATTTCAAAAATTAAATTTAATCATTTAATTATTCAACATTTTTAACTTATAGAAAAATCAAAATTTCTATATTTAAACATTAAAAATCTAATTTAAATCAAATTTTCATAAATTTACACTTTTAAGAATACTTAAAAATATTCAAAATACTTTATAAAATAACCACGGGCCTGTATATAGTTTTCTAACCTAGGTCAAGTGATACAGATATATATCATTTCAACCGCAATTTACAAAGAAAATCCAGGTTCTATCGTTTCAAACCCATAATCCCAAGAAAAAATAAAATAAATAAAACCGTTCAGGCCTATCATTTCACCCCATAACGATTTTTCTCTATTTTAAAGTCTGTTCGGTTATGTATCATTTCAACCTATAGTGATTTCTAAACTAATAGGGGACTGGCAGTGATGAACAGATATAAATGAATAGTTTAACAACAAATATCAGTAACAAATGACATGACACGTAAAATAACAGGTTTAACATCATATAACTAATAATCACAGGTAGTTATAACATCATATATAATTCTACACATTCAATTGTTATCGCTTCACATTTGCATAAGTATAAAATGTCATGTGAGATTTACTCACCTTTTTGTGTTGGAGTTATAAATTCAAACGACACAAACGGATTCCAGAAAGTACGATGACAAAACAATAGACTCAAGTGGATGAGAACCAAGCTGATGATCTTGTGAACAACCAATAAAACAAGACAAGTGTAAACATAAATACAATACAAAATATGTTGAAACAAACTTTGAAATTAAAGACCATAATGAACACAATGATTTGCCATGCTTTCAACACTCATGTGCTCGGCCTAGGGTGCTACATGGCTCAGCCAAGACATGCTTTTGGCGCAGGTTTGGACCTAAAAAGGCATGGCTACAAGGAACAGGAAGTGGTAGAGGTTACATAACATGAATACAAGGAGTTAAGGCACTAAGGTGGAATTTTGGCGAACTTTTTGGGCTCGGCTACATGGGTCTATGGCTCGGCCATGGCATGTACAGATCAGGTCAGATCTGGACAGAGGCTAAAGTGATGTGTAGTGGTGGTAGCAAGGTGGTGGTGGCAGCTAGAGGTGGTGGATGAAGGTATGTTGCAACTAGTGGTGGCTATGCATGTTTTCAAGGGGATGTTGCCATGTTTTGTGGAGTTTTGCCTCATGGGGTGGTACAGCCTGGTCACATCAGAGGGGTAGGTGGTTGATGGTGAAGAGGAGGAGGTGGTGGAGGTAATGACCAAGGCTAGCTAAATGGTGGCCGAGCAAAAGCACAAGGAAATCAAGGCAAAAGCAAATGAAAAAAGAAGAAGAAAAGTAGAAAAAGGAGGAGGCCATTAACATTCTTTTTCTTTGCCGCGAAATGTGAATGAGATGAATGTTTTCTCATGTGAAAAATGTGTAAGAACTCATGGCTAAGGCAAATAAATGTACGGCTAAACTTAAGCAAGTGAAAAGTCTTGGCAAATGAAAGGTTTTTGGAAATGAAAAGTCTTAAGTTTTAAAAGCCTTTTTAACTTTTCATATTTCCTTTTTCTTTAATTCAAATAAAACAAATAAAATCAGTAAATGAATTTAAAAACTGAAACAAAGTAAAATAAAATAAAAATAAATAATTAAATTTAAAGAAAATAGAAAAAGAGTTAAAGAAATTGCTTAAAAATTGGAAACAGGGTTCAAAAATTACAAATAAATTATCACTAGCTTTAAAAAAATTTCTACTTCACTCAAAAACAAATAAAAGTCAAATAAATAAAACAAATGCTGAAAAAATAAAGTGGGAATGAGAATAAAATAAAATCTTAAAAAATATAAAAATAAATAAGTACTTTAATTAATTGAAACTAGAAATTAGAAATCGTAAACAAAAGACAATAGACATTAGAAAATTTCAATTACACTTTTAAAATGTTTTAAAACTAAAATATATACTTAACATCATGTTACAATTGTAAATATAAATTATAACATGACATAACAAACAAAATATTATTTATAAAAAATTAAAATAACAATTTTATTAAATACAACAAATTTCCCACAATAGTGTAAAAGGCATAACTTTCACACTATAAATCAGATTTCAACGAAACAAAAAGAAGTATTTTTAAAATTTTATTTACTTTCATAATAAAAGATAAATTTCGAAATTTTGAAATTTTAAATTTTTTAAATTTAAAAGTCAAAGTTTGACCATATTGACCAAAATTCACATTTTTGGAAAATATTCTATTTATTCATGTTTGGAATTCTAATTCACATAGAAATCAAAATTTATATTTAAAATAACAAAACTATTCACTTTAATAAATAAAATAAAGTTTTTTTAAATCAGGAAATTCAATTAAAATAATTAAAATACACAAAACAATCACAAAATATAGGGTTGTTACATTCTCCCCCACTCAAAACTTTTCGTCCCCAAAAGGGATGAGGTACGGAAAAGCACAGAAAAGGTAAAATGAAATAAGATTAAGGTAAGATGACCAAAAGATTGAAATTATACCTATAACTGTTGTTATAGGTAAGTTTAATAAGGTGGAGGTGATCTTCCCAAGATCCTCCAGAATCAAGAATACAAGCACGAAAAAGATCCTCTGGAACCTGATTCACCCTTTCCGCTTGACCGACGGTCTGTCAACGGCAAGTAGTGCTCAGGTTAAAAATGAGTACCAAAGATTATCATTGATTATAGAAAGATTTCTAAACAGAAAGATTATAGATAAATTCTTACGCCGGTTTGTAGCAAGATAAGGAAAATAAGGACAACCAAAAGATGGTTTGAAAAACAAAATAAGATAATATGTCTGATACCATGAAAATTTCAACTTAAATTGATAATTAATTTTACACAAGTTAAATAAATCTTAACTATCTCTAATTTCATTATCTTATCATCCAATTTTCTTAATTTAACAATCTCTAAAATCATAGATTTGAAAACAAATCATTTATTATACTCATAATGTATTCAATAAATTTAGTTCTTCAAATTAAATTTTATTCCTCTCAATATATTTTATCACCTAATTTAAGTATATTTACACTTATTACAACTTCTTTAATTTATTCTTAGTTCCTTTAACATCCTTTATATTGTAAATTATTCAATTAACCCCTTTATTCTATTTACCTCTGTTAATCTTTTTATAACTAAAACTTAAGTGTATAACATTTATTATAACCACTCAAATTTTATTTATAAAAATCCTTTATATTGTATATTATCCAATTACATTGTTAGCTTCTAAAATTAAGGTAAGTTATATTGAAATAAAATGGTGTATTATACAAATAAAACTTCCAAATTCAATCATTTCAAGCTTGAATATTTATCCAAATCTTGAAATTATAATTGAAATTATCTTTCAAAATAAAATTTAGGGATTTAAATTTCTGATAAATTACGAACTATTTGGAGATAAATAAATGCACATATACTATATATATGTATCCATTCAAATTTAAATCATATATTAGCATAAGTTATAAATCCAGTCTTATTTTAGAAATTCAAATCAATTAAATTCCCCAAAACAAAGCTGTAGCAAGACGACGGAATGGTTTCTTCACTTCCAAACTTGAAAATAAATGTCGATGATGCTGCGGTCATCACCGAAGTTATTTTCCAGCAACAAAGAGATGAGCATTAAATTTTTAAACTTTAAAATTCTTTGGAAACAAATTTCTATTCGAAAATACTTTAAATAATATATCCTTTTAAAACTATAAATACAAGGTTGAAGCCATCGGAAATTAAATTCTCAAATTCTTGTTTTAAATTCATTTTAAATTTCCAAATAAACTTATAAACATGTTTTATAGTTAAATTATTTATATATGAAACAAGAGATAATGATATATAAAAAATAAAATATTATTTATTAACAACCAATTCGTAAAGATCCAGAAAAGTTTATAATATAGTTACAAAATTTGTTTCATTACTAAATTTGAAAAAACCTACTGTGTCAGTTTGCTCTGTTCAAGTGTTTTGGAAATCTTATCGATAGCGTGGTCAGACGAATTGATCAGAAACCCAAATCAACATCAACAACTCAAACAACACAATATATAAAAAAACATTAATTATAGATTTACAAGTACAATTCAAAATGTTTTGAAGGTAATTTGGAAACTAAAGACAAGACGATTAATTAACAAAATAGGGAGATGGATAAGCTTAAATAAATCACGGGAAACCTTAACTGGGTCAACCTTGACTAAAAGAATAAGATCGATGTGGATGTTCTGGGGTAATCTACATTCGATCTCAAGAGACAGAGTTTGGAATAACAAAAGATATTAGCATCTAAACCAAGGATAGATATAAATCTCTGGTGAATCGATGCTAATTGTAAAGGAGTTTCACCCCCTTTACAAGCAAATTTGAGATAGACGAGACTGCCTACTCATTATAAAGATCATTCGAAGTGGAGTTATGGGATACTCCAGAATCAAAAGAAGATGAATAGTGAGGGACAAGAATGAATTTTGGAACCGCATGGAATGTTTCAAAATTCAAAGGAAATTCGAATCAAAGAGGAAAAGATTCAAACTCGAACGAAAGTGATTCTGATTGATAAATTTACCTTATATTCTAAGTTTTGCCTCAAAGCCAAAGCTCTGATAACAAATGTAACATCCCGATATTTTCAACCATTCGCTTCCGCACATGTCGGACATGAATTTCTCAAAATACCGCGTTGTAAATAAAATTTGGCAAATCTCAGAATATACAGTAAATAAATAATCACAGATCACAGACACAGAGTAATAATAATGCAGCGGAAGTAAAAGAAATAGTAGTTCATGAAGCTACTATATAAATATATCAGAGTTAAATAAGATACAACAGAAGTCTCAATATGATAACCAAGTACAAGCTGAACACAACACTGAGATCAACAGGATAACTGGAAATGAAATAGATAAAACTAGACAAGCAGATAATCTCCAGCGATTCCAATCACCAGAAAGTGAAATCCAAATCTGTGAATACTCATGCTGACCAGAGCGTAAATAAAAATACAAACACTCGAGTCAGGACATACATACTTATACAATGTAAACCAACTCAAGTGAACTGTAGTAAAGGCACAAGTAACTTAAAGGATGATTGGGACTGCCCATCCTCTAAGGATCCGTTAAACTATTTACTATGTAGTAATATTGCGCTATTATAATAATGTATGTAGTAAATAAACTTACTTTAAAATAGCATCAAAGGGTTACCCATATAGCCCCAGATACGTAATAGTCTCAGTAGTCCATCCAATATCTGCATATCTCTTGCTCGGGAGACTACGAGAAGATACGCATGGGCTACGGAAGAAAACCAAACTCGTAGTAAAGGCTCGATATGGTAGGTGACACGGCACAACAAGGTAATGCCAGGGTAGATATATCAATTACGCACACAGGATGGTGGTAACGTGCAGCCACATACGCCCACCTCGGAACACATTCCTAAATCCGGAGGGGTGCACCCAATCAATCACAAAAGTAATAGAATGGTATCGAAGAAATGCGTCCGATCGAAGGTATGACCTCACTTGGCCCAAGATCGCTCATGTTTTAGCCACCTTATGCTAACTCACAGGAGTTGGGTCCACGTAACATACATCAAGAACGTTGCCACCATCCTACTTCATTCTGGAATCTCCACCGCGTACACGGTTGTCAAAGTGTTTTTCGGTATCGATAGAAAGTATGCCCATATCCGATCCCGGTCTCTTTGCCAACCAATCGTTATTATAACCCATGGTTACATTTTTTTTTAAAAATAATATCATTTCAAATCCAAATCTTTATCAAATAATGATTAAATCATTTCCAAATCATTTCAATATATCAAAATATCATATCTTTCAAAACTTCCTTTTCAAATCATTATTTGAATTCAAATCCAAATATCCAATTTAAAATACCTTTTCAAATTCCAAGATATCATTCATTTATTATCATTTCAAATCACCTTTTTAATAATTTATATTCTATCAAATTAATTCATTTAAACCATTTAAAAGTGAAGTTATTATACTTTTAAATTAAGTATTCAATTTCCAAAGTTTCAAACCATTCTGAGCTCATTTACTTAGTTAAAAACAATAAACATTTAAATTTCCAGCCTTTTACGGCATTTAGAAAAGGCTGTTATAAGTTATACTTGAAAATATTTTAATTCAGCAAAGACGGCATTTAAAAACTGCTGTTAAACTTAGTTTTTAGCTGAAATTTAGTATAAAACAGAAAAGACAGCATTTCCAGAAATGCTGTAATAGCTCAGGTTTCAAGTTTAAGGTTTTATTTAATTTCAGCAAAGACAGCAGACCACTACAGCATTTACAAAACTGCTGTAACAGACCTTTATTAAGTTTTAGCCTTTTAAATTTACTACAGCAACTACAGCATTTCAGAACTGCTGTAATAGCCTCTTTTATTCAGTTTTAGTTCATTTACAGAAACCATAGCATTTCTGAATGCTATAAAAAGTATTTTCCAAATTTTAGTGTATTTTCAGCAAATAATAAACTTCAAATTAAACCCTTTAAACATTATAAAAATCATATTTTTAACATTAAAAAATGTTCATTAAAAATACTCTTTCAACTTATGATTTTATAAAGTAACATTTCATAATTAAATCAAATTTCAATAATTTACTTAATAAATTCAAGTGTAAATTTTCTAGCCTACACATTTTTAATAAATAAACTTAACACTTAAATTTTATTACCATTTTTACAAATATAACTTAATTTCCATTTTTATTTATTTATATAACTCAAATTTTCTTTTCAAACCAAAAACCCAAATTTTCAGACTTAAGTTATATTTCAATAATTCAACTTAACCATTTATTTATTTAACATTTTCCACTTATAGAAAAATCATAAATCCTTTATTTAAAACACTTTAAAATCTATTTAAATCAAATTATCATGAATTTACATTTTAAACCACTTAAAATTTTATTTATATAACTTAAATGTCATTTTAAAAGCCAAAGTCCAAATTTTCAGATTTAAGTTATATTTCAAAAATTAAATTTAATCATTCAATTATTCAACATTTTTAACTTATAGAAAAATCAAAATTTCTTTATTTAAACATTAAAAATCTAATTTAAATTAAATTTTCATAAATTTACACTTTTAAGAATACTTAAAAATGTTCAAAATACTTTATAAAATAACCACGGACCGGTATATCGTTTTCTAACCTAGGTCAAGTGATACAGATATATATCATTTCAATCCGCAATTTACAAAGAAAATTCGGGTTCTATCATTTCAAACCCGTAGTCTCAAGTGAAAATAAAATAAATAAAACTGTTCAGGCCTATCATTTCAGCCCATAACAATTTTTCCCTATTCTAAAGTCCGTTCGGTTATGTATCATTTCAACCCATAGTGATTTCGAAATTAACAGAGAACTGGCAGTGATGAACAGATATAAATGAACAGTTTAACAACAAATATCAGTAACAGATGACATGACAGATAAAATTACAGGTTTAACATCATATAATTAATAATCACAGGCAGTTATAACATCGTATATAATTCTACACATTCAATTGTTATCGCTTCACATTTGCATAAGTATAAAATGTCATGTGAGATTTACTCACCTTTTTGTGCTGGAGTTATCAATTCAAATGACACAAATGGATTCCAGAAAGCATGATGACACAACAATAGACTCAAGTGGATGAGAACCAAGCTGATGATCTTGTGAACAACCAATAGAACAAGACAAGCATAAACATAAATACAATACAAAACATGTTGAAACAAACTTTGAATTAAAGACCATAATGAACACAATGATTTGCCATGCTTTCAACACTCATGTGCTCGGCCTAGGGTGCTATATGGCTCAGCCAAGACATGCTTTTGGCTCAGGTTTGGACCTAAAAAGGCATGGCTACAAGGAACAGGAAGTGGTAGAGTTTACATAACATGAATACAAGCAGTTAAGGCACTAAGGTGGAGTTCTGGTGAACTTTTTGGGCTTGGCTACATGCGTCTATGGCTCGGCCATGGCATGTACAGGTCAGGTCAGATCTAGACAGAGGCTAAAGTGATGTGTAGTGGTGGTAGCAAGGTGGTGGCGGCGGCTAGAGGTGGTGGCCGTGGTGATGGATGAAGGTATGTTGCAATTAGTGGTGGTTATGCATGTTCTCAAGGGGATGTTGCCATGTTTTATGGAGTTTTGCCTCATGGGGTGGTACGGCCTGGTCCCATCAGAGGGGTAGATGGTTGATGGTAAATAGGAGGAGATGGTGGAGGTGATGACCAAGGCTAGCTAGGTGGTGGCTGAGCAAAAGCATAAGGAAATCAAGACAAAAGCAAATGAAAAAAGAAGAAGAAAAGTAGAAAGAGGAGGATGCCATTGCCATTCTTTTTCTTAGCCGTGAAAATGTGAATGAGATGAATGTTTTCTCACATGAAAAATGAGTAAGAACTCACTGCTTAGGCAAAGCAATGTACGGCTAAACTCAATCAAGTGAAATGTCTTGGCAAATGAAAGGTTTTTGGAAATGAAAAGTCATAAGTTTTAAAAGCCTTTTTAACTCTTCGTATTTCCTTTTTCTTTAATTCAAATAAAACAAATAAAATCAGTAAATGAATTTAAAAACTGAAACAAAGTAAAATAAAAATAAAAATAAATAATTAAATTTGAAGAAAATAGAAAAAGAATTAAAGAAATTTTTTAAAAATTGGAAACGGGGTTCAAAAATTACAAATAAATTATCACTAGCTTTAGAAAAATTTCTACTTTACTCTAAAGCAAATAAAAGTCAAATAAATAAAATAAATGCTGAACAAAATAAAGTGGGAATGAGAATAATATAAAATCTTAAAAAAATAGAAAAATAAATAAAGAATTACTTTAATTAATTGAAACTAGAAATTAGAAATCGTAAACAAAAGACAATTGACATTAGAAAATTTCAATTACACTTTTAAAATGTTTTAAAACTAAAATATATACATAACATCATGTTACACATGTAAATATAAATTAGAACATGGAATAATAAACAAAATATTATTTATAAAAAATTAAAATAACAATTTTGTGAAATACTGCAAATTTTACACAATAGTGTAAAACGCATAACTTTCACAATATAAATCAGATTTCAACGAAACAAAAAGCAGTATTCTTAAAATTTTATTTAATTTCATAATAAATGATAAATTTCAAAATTTAAAAATTTTAAATTTTTTAAATTTAAAAGTCAAAGTTTGACCATATTGGCCAAAATTCACATTTTTGGAAAATATTCTATTTATTCATGTTTGGAATTCTAATTCACATAGAAATCAAAATTTATATTTAAAATAACAAATCTGTTCACTTTAATATATAAAATAAAGTTTTTTAAATCAGAAATTCAATTAAAATAATTAAAATATACAAAAAAATCACAAAATACAGGGTTGTTACAAAACATGCTCGTGCATGTTACACACCTCCCCGACCACCTCCGGTCACTACTATGACTGTCAACAAGTCGCCAACATCACTGTCAACCAGCCTAACCCTCCAAATCTCCAAAGTCGCCCTACATAAAAAGCGAGTTTCTCGATTCAAAACCGAAACCAACACCTCTGAAAAAATTGTTTTGCCGAAGACCATCCAGATCGCCTTATGCCTCGCCACTAGACTACAGATTGGCCATCGACTTATGTGACTTTTCCCCTAGGTCCGGACAACTTCGATCAACCTACGATGATGCAGCGATCCTTCTTTCCGACCTAAACAAAAACTGGACTTAAACCCTAATTAAACTTCGATTAACTTCACCAGCGATCTGTAAAATTATTCACTAATTTTCTGATGATCACAAACTCTCAAGCAACCTTCAACATCAAGCTTGATCCACGAATTGACGTTGATCACCGAAAATTGATGATAATCCATTTTCTGTTCAACTCTAAAACCCAAACGATTTTCAAATCTAAAAATCATGTAATGATTATCTAAATTCATAATTTTGTGATATGAATCGATTTGTAAAGCGAAATATGAAATCAAAATTATTGATTTTAGACTTAAATTTAGTTATCACTATAAATTCCTAAATTTGAAATAATTATTCAATAAATCCACCTGAATTTATTTAAACAAATGATGTTATCATATTACAATTATTTTCTTTTAAGGATCATAGCTTAAACATTCATTCTTTTAGGTGGTAAGAATTTTTAAACAGGTTTATCAACCTGTCATGTATAAAGAGAGGCATATTGCCTGTACCCAATCACACACAAAGTCATCCACACATATATACAAGCATGCAATCACCTTTCACAGTTTACATTCAAGACTTATTACATGCAACATAGATATATTAAGTTTTAAGAATGGTTTTCTCACCTGACTTTTGAGAGAACAGCGGACCTGTATTTGTTTTAATTTGACCAAGCACGTTTTGATTTGTTTGAATTCTTTGAAAACTGAAGAGATGGTTTTCTTTTTACTTGGTTTGCTTTGTTTCCAGGTTGTAGTTTACTTGCTGAACTTTGCTTTGAATTGTTTTCAGACTTTTAATTGCTGCCTTGCCTCAAAACTGAGTTGAATTTGATTTGCTTTTGATCTGAGTTTGCTTTGATCAGGTTTTAAATTTTTATTGCTTTCAAATTTGAAAATCTCATGTTCAAATGCTTTTGTGTTTTGACTGGAATCTGGTTTCCAGGTTGCACTTGAAAACAGCAACATGTTTTTAAAAAAAACTGGAATTGAGTCTGCTATTTGTTGTAGTTGATCTGAACTTGAATCTATTTTGGTTACTTAGATTAAATTGCCTTTGAATCTGAATACCTGATGGTTTTTAGTGGTTTACAGGTTGATTCTCGGGCTTCAGATTTCTTTTCTTTTTTGATCTTATTTCTTAGTTTTGAAAAATAGAGGAGATGATTTTCAAATGAAAATGTAATAGCCTGGTTTACAAGTTTTCTATTACATGTTTACATGTTTTAATTAAAAAGAAAAAGAATGGTTTGCCACTTGTTTCATACATGTTAACACTTGTATAATTTGCATAGCAATATTACTTACACTTGTAATTATATGATATTAATGTTTCTACACTTGTAATTGTATTAACACTTGTTATTTCCCTATTTTCTTTAGCCTACACTTGTTTTAAAACAAGTAAATTTATGTTTAAAACCTTTACCCAAATTAATTTATAATTTATAGTTTAAACCTTTAGTTTAATTAGTTTAAAATTTAGTTTAAACCCTTGTGCATTTATTTTATTTTTTATGTAATATGTTTTCTTATGTATATATAATCTTAAAGAAAGTATTTAATTCTTTTAATTCATTTTCAACTATTATACTTTAAATAAGTTTGTGTTTAAACCCTTGCTTGAAATAATTTTATAAATTATATTCATGTTTTATGTATATCTTATTATATTTTCAAATTTATACTTATATACTTACAAACTATATTTCTAAAAGAAAATGTTCAAATTTAACTTTTATAAAATTATTATATTAATTTCAAAATATAAATTCCAAATAATTATATTATAACTAGAAAACAATTTTTTTTATTAATTTTGAAATAGAGCTTTTCAAATATATTATTCAAACATTTATTTTTAAATTTCAAATTTTTAAATCACAATCAATTTATATAAATAAAGAAACACATTTCTTATTAAATTCGAAAAATTCAAATTAGTTTACAATTTAATCCAAAATTTTATATAAATTATCAATTTAAATTTGACTCGAAAATCGAGATCGTTACAGAGATTTTAGTAAGGAAATGAGATTTCCATGGTTTAGGAAGGGTATTCCTAGGGTAGTAAAAGAAAATCCACTTTATGTCTAGCCCAATAAAATGAAACTTTTGAAATTGAAAAACATAATTATTAATATGTTTGAGGAATTAAATATTGGGTTTTTGAAGAAAAAAAAGTGGTATGAAATTTAAATTGGTTTTTATATGATGTAAATTTTGTTAAAAGTGAAATTCTTTTTGAAGAATTATAGAGTATGTATAGCTTGCTAGTTTCTTTGTAGGTAAACAAAGGTTTTAAATATAAAAATCTGGAGTGTGTTGAGTATCGAAAACATAGGTTATAACATTATTGTTGTAATAGATGTTTTCGTGAAAAATAAAGGAAGCATGGACTATGATACTATTGTTATAGTAGGGGACTCCCAACGGAAATATTTTATACAGCATATAGGATTTATTAATATTTATTTTAATTGAATCCATATACTAGTATTTTTGGGTTGTAGTAACGGTGTTTTACGCAATATCTGTTTTGACCCAAAAAAATATGTTTTGAAGAAAATTTCTAAGTATATAGTAAAATAGTTTGTAAGTACACTTATTATGTAAATAAGTATATTGAAATTTTTTCTAGTTATGAAAATATTAAAACAATTTCGAAAATAAGTTCTTCTAAAAAAAGATGTAAGATAAATATTAGAAAATTAATAAATTTCATAGGAAATGTCTATGGTATGGATATAGATTAAACATACTTTCATCTATTGAGATGAAATGAATAACGGTATAATTTTCTATGAAACCAAATCACAAATAAAGATGTTTTGTGCAAGTTATAAGGAATACATGAAAGAGAAGTACAAGGTATGGAAAGCACCATATTTTGTATAGCCTATTTCGATAAATTATAAAATAAGTTCCTTATAATTTCACATAAACATGAAATCCTCTTTTAAAGGATTCATAGAAGGTTTTAGCGTTAATGGTTTCTCATTAGAGAAAGTAGTTCCAATACATTAAAGTATAAAACCATTAGGTGTAATAAGAAGTGTAATAATTAGAGATATTGTTAGTTAGGGGGAATATTGTAGAGATCCTTAGTAGGAAAGCTAAGCAATGGAAATTTCATATTTTTTCATTGATTGTGCGCATTGGTTGCTTGCCTTTGTAGAAAGTCATCATGTGTAGAAGTTAGAAACTCCTCCAAGGTTAGGTAATTGGAAGAGTAAGAAAGTTAAGGGATTTTTGATAAAATAATTGTTCTTATCTACTCTAATTTTTGTAAATTTGAAATCTACGAAAAGAAGATGTTTTGAAAACATGTAAGGACGTTTTTGGAAGCCAAGAAAAAATGTTTTGAGGACAAGCAAGGCATGTTTTAAGAAAAATGGTTTGGTGAAAAAGTAAATAAGTTTTTGGAAGAGAAAAATTTAGTAAACAGTTAGATATAAAAATCTAACTTTTTTTGAAAGCTGTAAAGGTCTTTAAACGGAAAAGAAGACTAAGTTTTGAACTTATAATTTATATGTTTTCTCCTCTAGATTTGTGTAATAATTTAAATTCAAAGAGCTGTAAATAGACAAGTCTAGAAAGATAAAGTGTTAAGTAACCAAGTACCTATGAATTTAATAGAAACTTCAAAGTAACACTTCTAAAGGCAAGCATCTTGGGATTTGATGTTTCAAAAATTTAGAAGCTTTAATTTTTGAAATGAAATGATAAATACCAAACCAAAATTTTAAATATGGAGTAGATGGGAATCATTTCCTAGGTGTAATGGGAAAAGTGAAAGACGATGTGGAGTTAGTAGTGATTGCTTTTTGTAGTAATAATAAAAGTTCCCGTAAAGTGTATAGGACACTAGTGAGAATCTAGGAATGTTGCTTCATTTGTGTAGACTATAGAAGAATAGTGAAATGATATTAGTAAGATAGTAAGATACATGTGGTTGGGATAGGTAGACCTTAGTTGGGGAAAAATGAAAGGTAAAGGTAAAGAGAAAATTTCCCCAAGCTTAGTTGGTTTTTAGATAGTGACTGCATAGACTGAAATCCTTATTCATTGTAGTAAATGAGACTTGGTTATTCCATTTTGAGTATGGAATGGAAGAGATGAATAGATCTTACTCATCGTGAATAACACAACGAAAGTTAGTAACGAATAATAGACGGCAGGAGGAGCATACGAGTTACTTGGATTCCTATAGTAGGACTTTTCTATGTCAGAGTGGACATGGTCCTAAGCCTCCTAGCCCTAGATAATAGTTGTGTTTAGCTGCTATATTTACCTATCTAGGATCTCTTTATAGTAGGACTTGTTTTCACTTTTAGTTACGAGATTGTACTCCTATGTAAATATTTAGTTCCTATTGTAGTAAATCATGATGATTAATATGATGCTTTTTCTCTGTGTTTTTGTGATGTTCACAAGAAGAGAATAAGAACATAGGATGTAAATAATAAAAGAAAAGTAAAGGTAGATAAAAGTAACTAAAAGAAAAACCATAAAATTTAAAGAAAGTGACAGTAACGTCAAATTTCTTATGTGAACTGTGCTTGGAAAAGCAAATAGAGATTTTTATAGAATAATGCCACAAGTTTCAAGTAGGAGAAAGGGGTGCGCAAAAGTAAAATAGGAAATTGTGAGGTTTTCTATTTTCTACATTCTTTCTGACATAAGAAATCGAGTTTGAAAAATTAGTTTTTTTTTAAATTCGAATATTAAAATTTGTGTGGTAGGTTTTGGATGAAAAACAATTGTTGAACTACTCCCCTATTTAGTCGGAGTGTGGGGAAAATTGGATGAAAAAAGTTTTGAGTTTTCAAAAGATAGCATTCATATAAAATTTGCAAGTATATTTACGATGAGTGCATTATATTTTAAAAATGAGTTTTAAGCAAGAAAAGCATTCATATAGGAGTTACTGCTTAGAAATGCATGTACATGCATATATTTTATGTTGAATGACACTTTGCACAAGGACACTAATAGTCGCAAAATTGGATGTACATAAAATGGATGTGATTGATGCAAGGAATTGCATAATTTTTCCCTTGTCGAATTTCGAAAATGAAATTTCCTAAGGGTGGGAGAATGTTACACCCTACATTTTTAGATAATTAAATAATTAAATAACGATAAATGGTAAAAATAAGAATTTTTGAAATTGCTAAAATATAGCCTCGAAACCTATACCATTGTGTTCGTGGCGATTTTTTGATCAATTTTCATATATAACTTGTCGCAATCCGAGTTAATATGAAGAAGTTACAATAAGAACAAGAAATTAGAAATAAACGAGAGAGAAAAAGTAAGACCCAGCGGGTCAACCCATAGGTCGACCCGCAAAGCACAAGGGTTGACCCATAGATCAACCCGCAAAATACACAGGTCAACCTATAGGTCGACCCACGTTTTCCCTAGACAAGAAATCGTCCAAGGACGTACCTAAGTTATATAATTCGATTTTTGTGAGATCTGAAGCGTTGTTTTTTGGAGCCAACAATTAACAGCAAGCCTTTGACGTGGTTGCACCAGATTCAATTCAAAAATCCAACGGTCTGAGATCCCCAAACTCCACTATAAATAGAACCCTAGGCCTAGCTATTTTCTCACAATCAGATTTTCTCCCAATTGGGTTCATTGTTTGTTGTTGAACCCTAAACATAAAATATTTCTAGGGAGGATATCTTTTTAATAAAAATATTACACGCCTTAGAAGGAGATCTAAGAAGGTTATGGAGTAAAGCTAAGGACGACATGTGAGTGGATTTAAATTATATATCTTCTATGCTTATGATATTTAATATCGTTGGATTCCCGTTAAATATTTAATTCAGCATTTAATTAGCTCTACTAATTAGTAATGTTGAAACTGTAAATTTTATAAGAGAAGTGTACTTATATTTAAATGTTATTTATTTGGAAAAAAATAATCCAATTAAATATAAGTAATATTAGGCTTAAAACTTGTAGAGAAAGGCATAAGCCTAAAAGTGAGAAATTTACAGTAAATTATGTTAAAACAAGAGAAATGAATTAAAAAGAATAAAATCTCATAAATTGATTTGGAAGTTAGTGATAGATTGGTTGGTTGGTTTAGAAAAGAGAATACATTTTCATAGTTTAATATTGTAAGAATAACGATAAACATAATTGCAAAAATAAAAGCAAGAAAAATGGAATTAGTGCAAAATAAATACATTACTCTATTTTGTATTAGCCAATAATTAAAGAAACATTAAAAGAAATATCTTGCAGTTACGAGTTATTGTTTATAGCATTATTAGTAATAAAATATGGAAATGGATTTTTAGCACAGTTTTTGTAACCAACAAAATAGAATAGAATTACTTCCTAGAATAAAAGAGAATAACGTGAAGCGCTAAAGAAATAAAAGAAGAGGAAATAAGCAAGTTAATTATTTGATAAGACTAGAAACAATAAATAGAAAATGTGACTAGATCCGCATTTATTGCACAGATAATAGAAAAAGTAAAGCAGTTATTACGATAAGTAGTTTGTGACAGTTGGACGTGGTCCCTAAGACTGTCATATAATATAAGAGAACTAAAGAGAATTTAGTATCATAATAAAAGAGACACTAGCAATTACATTTATAACATGTAGGTTATAAAAGAATATAAAAGTGACAACTGCAAGTATAATTGTAACAAGCAGGTTATAATTAAAAAAAAAGAGGCTTATTTTATCAAACTTAGATCTTGGATGAAGTTAATAAGCAAAAATAATAGAAGTGGCCCGTATTGGCAGCATTCACTTTGAGGTCTAGGACTGATGGTCTCACACATAGGCGGGACTGGGCTTGTTGATTAGGGTAAATAAGTAGCCAACAGAATAAGAAAAGTAAACTAAACGCATAGTAAAATATTAGGTGTAGGGTCTAATAAAATGATAAGGTGCGTTTGGAACAGCCCGAAAGAGAATCTGGATAAAGAGCCTAACGAAGCAGTTCATCGTAGATTTTAGTACAGAAAGAGCACGTCCAACTTAGTTAATTCAGGCTAGAAAAAAATACGAGACTTCAACGGAACGTGAGGATACTCTAGGATGGCCCTCTAGGGTAGGCCTATCAAAGCTGCACCCTTGGAGGCAGATCTGTAGGTGTTCCATTAAGAGAGTATGCCTTGACTGCTTTTGCATTGCAGGCTAACGAAGCGTGCCTTGGTCGGCATTCAAAAGGTTGGTGATGGAGTAGGATATTCGTATGACACCATACTTTAGTTTGTGAGTAGGTTATAGTGGGCAGGACCCGAAAGGATAGTCACATACGGAGATCAAGCCATCATCAGTCAAGGTGAGTTCGGGAAAGACTAGAGTTAAACCAACAGGCTAACGATTCTTTCACTATCGTGACATTGGATTAGGGGTACAACCAATTGGATGTTTAATTATTTGCAGTAGGGCACAACCACTTGGCTCTTAAAAAGTCTTTCGATTAGTTGAAGGGGGGCTGCATGGGGCCATAGCCACAATGTGAAAAGAGACAGACCAAATAGAATATCTATATTGTTGGCCTAGCGAAGCGGACCTTTACAGATATAGAAAATCGTCGTCTGAGTTCTGTTTAGACCTTGTTGGCGGAATTCAGGGAGTAGATAGAATGATTGCATGTAGTCCTCAAGGTACGCATTATGTGGTACATTGTGGATGTTCGAGCACTAGCATAAGCTAGTGCGGATGTAGTTTCACGTTTTCATAGTAGATGATGTAACATCTGTATTGTAGCCCCCACAAAGCTATCCTTTGAAGATGTAGTTACAATACTCTCCAGTAGCAAGACGATGGAGTCCTTTTCGATGAGGATATGGAAGATGATATGGGTAGTACCTAGGACCGATGCGGTCTTAGCTACATATATATTGGTTATTAGGTCTTAATCTACTATGGAGTAGATGGGTACGATTCATACACAGAGGTGAGAGTATTATAAACCCAATAAACCAAATATAGCATAAAATGGAAATAGAATGGTATATGTACAATTATGCTTAAAAGTGTATAATTTATCCATTCACCAGAACTTTAGTTCTGATCCCCTCCTCATAACATCCCACAAATTAGATAGATGGCAGAGATTTTCCATCTTTGAGACACTTGCTTAGCAAGTATTATTACCTTGGTGGGTATTTACTTACTATTATATTTTAGTCAGTTCCGCTGTGAGATATTTAATAAAGCTCTGATATATTTAGCTTTGCCTCTTTGCAAGATACCAGATACCCAACTCAGGCTTCAATGAGCTTCGATTTTAGCATTTATGTGAAAAATCCCTACCCACTGGAATTCGGGTTGTTACACCAATCAACTTTGGAGATAATTCTAAAGGATATGTGATTGCCATCGGCAGTGTCGGTAATTCTAAAACTCCTACTATTTCTAATGTTTTGTTAGTTAGGCATTTAAAACATAACCTCCTGAGTATTAGTCAATTATGTGATTAGGGCTTTAAATTTAATTTGAGGAAGATAAGTGTCATGCTGAAGATAATGAGTAAAAAAATTCTTCGAAAGCATTAGAAATAGAAATATCTACAAATTAAGTATCAAAAGTGTCAAATGATAATTTATGTCTTTTGACTGAATCAAGTGAGGCTTAGATTTGCACAAAAGATTTAGTCATTTGAATTTCAAATACCTATCTAAAATTGCCAAATATGATCTAGTTAAGGGTCTTCCTCAAATGGGTTTTGATGTTAATAATCTATGTGATGCATGTAAATTAGAAAAACCTAGAAAAAGTTCCCTTAAATCAAAAGATATGATTTCTACCCCTCAACCCCATGAACTTCTTTATTTAGATATTTTCTGTCGTTCGCAAATACAATCTATAAATCATAATAGATATGTCTTGGTAATCTTAGATGATTTTTCAAGGTTTACGTGGACTATTTCCCCAAAACTTAAGCGATGCATTTGAAAACTTTAAAATCTTTATTAAAAGAATTCAAAGTCAAATGTCTATTAAAATTAAAACAATTCGAAGTGATCATGGTGGAGAATACGAAAATGAAAATTTTATAGTAAGAAATGTATGACCTATAGTTTTTCATTTCCAAAAATACCTCAACAAAAAGGAGTAGTAGAACGTCAAAATAGAACGATTCAAGAGTGTGCCAAAACTAACATGTAGATATACGACATCACTTTCTAAGAGATAATGTAAATAAAGGAGAGATCTCATTATAATTTATAAATATTGAAAATTAAATAGCTAATATATCAACAAAAACATTAAATCAAACATCGTTTATTAAGCTAAGAAGTGAGTTAGAAATATGTTCTTTCTCAAAAATGTAAAAATTATAACATACAGATTAAAAACTAAAAAGAAAAACAAATTATCAAAAATATACTGGATATGGCGACATATCAACTTCCTATATGTCAATATATGTAGTTATTTTCAGAATTCAAATTTCCCTCCTTAATTCAAAACTTAATATACCTATATATAACAAATTTATTTCAAAAACAAACCCTTTTTACAGTCTTCTTCTTCTTGGAAATCGCAAACAAAATTAAATTAATGGATCCTACTAATTCCAAACGTCCAAGGCATGAATCCACATTATTTTCATTTTGATTCTCCCACTCTGGGTCCTCTCCAAACCTCTACATTGGCTAAAGTGACCAAGATTGAGAGTGATCTAAAGCATACACTCAAAATGCTCTCTAAATGGAAGCCATTCAATTGAGAATGATGAAAGAATAAGAGAAACAAGGCCAAATTCTGTGAAATCTTCAGAAATATCTATTGTATAATCCAACAAATCTAATAGTAATTGAAGAGGATGAACCTAATCCTATAGAGGAGGAGGAAGAAGATGATGAAGAAGAAGAGGAAGAAGAGGAAGAAAAGAGGACGATGATGAGGTTAGATGCGCTGGTAAGGTATGCTTCGATCGAGATGGAAATCTCATTGAAAAAAAGGGAATTTCTTCCTTCACTGCCTTACTGTCCCATCCACAAGTCTCCTATTACCAAGAGAAAACCTTAGGACTTAGGATTACTATGCTATAGCTTGATTTGTTAGTATTTGGATTTGATTTTGTGTGTATGTTTGGTTTTTATTTATGTGTTTGGTTTGAATTTGGATTTGAATATCTGGATTGGATTTATTAATAAATTGGTTTTCTTATTCATTAACATATCACTTTTACATATCATATAGTATCCTAGTTAGGGGGAGTTTTGGTTATGATATTGTTGATGAGAATGGGGAAAAAATATATAAAATATCTAGGCATGGATTAAGGGGGAGTTATATCATATTATATAAACATGGTTGTCATCATCAAATATGAGGAGATTGTTAATACCTTAGACACTGGTTTTGATGACAACAATCATATGACATTATATAAAATATAGATACTGATATTTTGTCAAGTTATATATAGTATATAGTGCAGGATGTAAGACAAGTCTTGATTTAGAAGACAGTGCAATATCAAGAGAAGATTCAAAAGGCTGATATAGAGATTTAAGAGTTAGAGATTGAAGACTCGTGAGTTCTGAAGATTCAAGGTATCAAGATAAGTTATAGATTCATTGATAATTTTGTTAAAACCCTGATAGCATTTCCTTGATCTTTCTTCATTTTTCAAGAAGGTATTAAAATACATTCTCTAATTTTAAATGCTTTTCAAACATCCTGAATTTTTTTTCAAATGATTTTATCGAATTCCTATTTTCAAAATAGCCGCCATAAGATTTCTAACCTTTTTATTATTTATGTACAAGATTATTATATTTTGAGTAATTAAGTTTTGCAATATTTTATATTTTAATATACTTTCCATTATATCTAATATAGTTTTAGTTTATGCTTCATAAATGTTTATAGTATTTAAAAGTATATTTTTACATTTATTAATACTTTGATTTTAAATATACATTGACTTATACTTTATATATATTATTTTTGAAATAAATTCGTATTTAAATACTTTATATATTAAAATATTTCAAAATAATTTTATAAAGTTTTCTTAAGTTTTATTATGATCAAAATGTGTATAAATTATGCTTAAATGATTTTGCAAAGTATCAAAATATTTCACAAAACTTAACATTTTAAAAACAATTTTTATTTAGTGATTTTTTAAAATTTCAAAAGATATGTCGACATATCCCCATTATGTATGTCGACATATAGGCGGAGAATTTCAAATTTCAAATTTTATTGGAACCTTCTTTCATCGTATCTCATCATGAATGGATATGACTATTGTTTCTTTATAAATAGAGATTTACCTAACGAATTTTTGTTAACTGCTTTCTTATATTTTCTCTCCTCTTTCACTCTCTTGATTTCTAAAAGAAATTTTACCCAAAATATTATCTATTCAACCAGAATCAAATTCAAACTCTATTGATTTGATTCTCTACTCTATAGAAATCAAATCAAATCAATTTATACTCGAGATCGAGAAATTGATTTTGTAAACTCTATCAAATCATACTCTTATGCTCTTGGTGTGCTTGGTATCTTTGAAATCCTAGTTGGTGTGCTTATGTCTCGTCTAAATCAAGTGGGTATGCTTGGTGCCCCCATTTGAATCTAAGTGGGTATGCTGGTATCTCGTCCGAATCAAGTGAGTGTAAGCAGAGCTCCGAAAATTCAAAGGGCGTGTCTTGTAGCCTTGAAATCGAGGTTGTATTGACTTTAATATTTGAAAAGAAATCCATAAAAGAAATTGTACAGAGCTGGATGTAGGGTAACTCCGAACTAGTATAAAAATTTCTAGTGTGCCTCTCTAACTCCTTACTTTTACTTTTAATGCATTTGTATATGTCTGTGTTTGCATCTGTGATTATTAATTCTGCATTGTTTAATTATAATCTTAAAAGAATTTAAAAATATTTGCAAAATTCAGTAAAAACTATCCATCCCCCTTAGTGTTAAATTAGCCTTAAGATCCATCTTAATAAAACTAAGAAGACCTAGTAGATGACTTGGAAGACATCCAAATAGATCTTTCAGATCCGACAAGATTGTCAGCATTAAAAAGAAGCAGAGCAATGAACCGGGCACTAAGTTGATCGATTTCCTAAATAGTTCTCCTAATGTCTTTGCTTGGACCCACGAAGATATGAGGGGAATAAGCCTAGCAATAATCTGTCATGCACTTTATATAGATCCCGATACACATCTAGTTGGATAGAATGGCATACCTTTGATCAGGAAAGTTACAATTCTCTTTATGAAGAAATCAAGAAGCTGAAGGAGAATGGATTCATCAGAGAATTATATTACCCGAAGAGGATAACAAATCTAGTTTTGGTGGAGAAAGGGAACGAAAAATGGAGGAATTGCATAGAATTCAAAAACTTTATGTAATAGCCTGAGAATTTTAACGATTTTTATAACGTAATTAACCAAACTTTTCATCCAAATTAAACAATTAAAGTTATCAGTGAAAATTTGATATTTGGAATGTGTCTACATAAGCATAGCAAGTGTCAGATTTTCATCTGGAAAATATGAAAGCTTGTTTGATTTTGAAATTTCAATTTAAATTTTAAATCTGTTAATTTGATGAAAATTAAATATTTTTGAAATTCTGAATATTTTTACATAAGAAAAATGTATACCATTTTCTGAGTGGGTTGCCATATTTCATTTCACCAAATTTGAACTACTGTAACTCCGTTTATCTGATTTTGAAGTTTTTGCAGCATTTTTGGCTACGAATATCGAGTTTTGATAGGATGGTCGTGTTTTTGATATCTGAGAAAGAAAAAAAATAAGTTATATATATCAGACGTAACCTGCCTCAACCTTTCCTTGCTTATCCTCTACCATTTCTCTTTTTCGACCACTCTCCGTTAACCTGTGCTCCAACCATCTCCTTGAAACCCCATCTCGGCCACATCATTTCCCCTCCACCATCGCACCGACCCTCCCCAGCAAGCCACCCAACTGCCTTTTTCCCATCGCAACCCACAAATCCGACCACCCATCTCCCCCTCCCCCCACGGCAGCCAACACCCACGCCAAAACCCATACTCCCTTCGCCCGCTTGGCCACCCAAACCCTGACCACAGCTGTCATCCTCCCACTATCTCCATTCCACCCTCCAACTGCTTGTCGTTCTCCCTCTCCACCGCCTCAACTTCCACACTCAGACCAAAGCACTCACTGCCTTGTCGACCGCCATCAACAACAGCCTTCCTCCTTGGCTGCATTCAACCAGCAACCATTTTCCACCACCCGAGTAGTACCTACCTCTCACTCTCTATGTCGCCGAATAACCTCCATCATAGCACCTTCGGCCCTCTAGCCTTCCATCCCACAGCCTCAACCTCACCCTACCGATCAGAGCTTGACTCATTCCATCCTACAGCCTCACCCGATAGCAGCCGAGCCCGAAACAATCCCCACCAGATCACCTTCCTCCACCAGATCTCCTCCCACTACCTTCCATGATTGAACACATCCACCTACAGCCAACCCCCTCCGCATCGCCACCCCACCTTCCCTTCCAGTCTACCGATCACACCCTCCAACGAACTGTCACCCTCCAGTAAGTGTCTCCCCAATCTCGCACGCCACCACTGCCATTCCTCTCCAAAGCCTTCTCTCCTCTACACCATGTAGTCGCATCCCAAATACATTGAGTGCCTGCCTCTCTGTATCCTATGCACCTATATAAATAATACACTACAATCCAAAGCATGCAAATACAGTAGTAGCAGCAACTCCATGCTGAACAGCTTCTATTTCTGCTATAATGCGCTTCATTCCGATTCGTTTAGCCAATAGGGCTTGTGAAACAACGCTGTTGAACTGCTTGCTTTGTCTTTTTTCTCAATTGAGCATAGTTGAACTTGATTATTCGATTTCAAGTTTCTAGCTTTGCCACTATCGAATCCGCATTTGAGTTGTCATGTGCGTGTCCGTTTGCTTATTCCCGTTGTTCTCTAGCCTCGAAAGGTGAGCGATCACTTACGATTAACATTCTTATGTTCAGTAAATTCATTTCACATGAAACGACGATTGAGGTTAAATTATGAATTGGATAGAAATTTAACGGTTAAGTATGATATGTTATTATCTGCAATTGTTAACCTATGTTAATTGACATATGACACCATAACACGTTGTGTATATATTATATTTTAAATTGTTAGTTATGATCCATGTTTGTAATTGATATGTTATACAATTTTGTATTATTATTATATTGTCCTCACGCTGCAAGTTCCATGTTAGTTTAGGAAATCTCTATGGGTTGAAATGATACATACCCAAATGATCTTATAGATAAGGGAAAACCGTTATGGGTTGAAATGGTAAACCCAACCGATTTTATTGATTCTAAAATTTTGGCATTACCGCTTGAAATGATATATACCCACAAATATTAATTATTGCGGATTGAAATGATAAATACCTGTATCACTTGACCATATGTTAGAAAACTATATACGGACACCATTGGTCTATTTTTAATTGATTTCCAGAATTTTGAAAATATAGGTATTAATAAAGATTGATTTTTAAGACATAATATAAAGAATTATTTAAATATGTGTTTTAAATTGAATATTATTTTAAAATATAATATATAGATTTTATTTTTAGCATGTGTAAAAAAATTAGATTATTAAATTATATGTTTAGGAAATTTTAACTTTATATGTTAAATTTTGAAAAATATAAATTTAAAGATTTTACTTAATTCTATTATTTCTAAATATATAAAATAAGATTTAATATAAAATAAATTTAATAATAAGATCAAATTTAATAAAATTTAGTACAATAAAATTTAATTTAATTGGCATATATATAATATGTTTAAGTATTTATTTAAATAATTTTAAATTAGATTTTGTAATAACTTTAATAAATTAAGGTTGGAAAGATAAATTGAAATTGATTTAAAATTCTATTCGTTAACATTTGTATTTAAATAAAATTTGATTCGAAATTTGTTAATTTTGAGATTTTGAAGATAGATTTTTGTAACTTGATAACTGGATTTTTATTAAAGGGGATTAAATGAATATTTTCAAATTTAAATTAAATTGAAATTGAATATTTAATATTGAATTAAATTTGTAATTTGATATTTTATTAAATGTTATGAAAAAATGATTAAGTAAATATTTTCAAATTTAAATAAAATTAAAGTTAAATTTTGAAATAAAAATGAAATTTATCAAATTGAGTCATTGTAAATGTTTGAATATTTAAACATTGAAACCTACTGAATTGGAAGTGGTTTAAATTTGTAGTTCAAACATGAATTTTAAATCAATATAAATTAAAAATGGTTTTAATGAGAATTTGAACTGAATCCTTTACCTTTTTAATTGAAGTTGAACTGAGATTGATTGAAATTGAATTTTGGAACTAAAGTTGATTTGAATTGATTTGTGAAATTAGAAGAAACAATTCTAATTTGAAACTATTTTCGATATAAACTCTTTATAACATATAAACAATTTTTAATATATAAACTAGTTTAATTTATAACCTATTTTTAAATATGAGCTATTCTTAATGTATAATTATTCCAACATATAAATTACTTTCAATATTAAAACTGTTTAAGTTGGAAATGTTATGATTTTCATTTAATGGATTTAAATGCGAATACTTTGATACAATGGTTTAACCTATTTTGTGGTTATGATTTTGGAAATGAATATGATTTAAAGTAAATATGATTTCAAAAGTGATATGATTTCGAAAGTGAATATGAATTGGAAAGTGAAATGATTTTAAAATAAATATGATATTTTGACATGAAGTATGAACTATTTGAAATGAAAATGACCAAGGTGTGAAATAACCATTTGGTTGTTAAAGAGACTGGGATCGGATATTGTCATACTCTCTGCCAATACTGAAAACCACTTTAACAACTATGCACGTGGTGGAAAATCCATAACGAAGTAGGATGGTTTGGCAAACGTCTGTATGAGGTGTGAACAAAGCCCTGACCCCCTTGTGTCAGCTTGATATGACTAAAACATGAGCTATATCGGAAGAAGTGAGGTCGCTCCTCCAATTGGACAAATTTCTTCGATACCATATTTATTACTTTGTGATTGATTTGATGGCCACCCCTCGATTTGATTATGGGAGTGTGTTCCGAGGTGGACGGTAGTAGTTGCTATGCGTTACCACCAGTCTGGGCGGTAGAATCCTACCTTTCCATTGCCTCGCGTGCCTTGTCATATGCCTTATCAAGCCCATTACGAGTTTGGATTGTGTCGTACCTATGGAGTGCTCCCTGATAGCCCACCTGTTTGGTGGAGTTTACAGTACTATATAGACTACGACATTTATATATAATGTGTTAAGGGGGATATGGGTAACGCCTTAACGTTATTTTAATATTTTACTTTACTGTAGACATTATTTATGTAGTGTATTGTACTACGTATGTAGAAAGTTTTAGGGATTCTTAAAAATGGAATCCCAAACATCCTATTTAAGTTATATTGCATTTCATTTGGACATTTCACTTGAGTTGATTTACTTGCATAAGAATGTTAATCATGACTCGAGTGTTTTGTGTTTTTCTTTATGCTCGGGTCAGACTGAGTGTCACAGTATTTGAGCCTCACCTTTGGAGCTTGGAGCTTTGCTTGGAGATCTACCTTTTATCTATTCAGCTTTCAGTTATTCTTTTTATTTATGTTTAGACTTGTAATTTGCTTATGTATTGAGATTTCTATGTATTTGGAGTTCTGTTGTATTTACTTTAGACTTTGATGTTTATATAGTAGCTTCATGAACTACTATTTATCTTGTTGTATTACTCTGTGTCTGTGATTTTATGATTGATTTATTTACAATATATGCTAAGTTTTGCCAAATATAAATTAATAATCTGTTATTTTGAGCAATTCATCTTTCCTCTTATGTAATTTAATTATCTTATCTTTCTTTCGAGCCTATCTTCTTAGAATTATCTTTGGTTAGGATCACTCTAAAGTTGAATCTCTATCTTTGTTCTAAAATCCATTCTTGAATCATCCTATGAGGGAGCGTATTTGTAATTAATAAAAAAGTGTATTATATTGTGTTGTTCGAGTTGTTAAGTTTGAATTTTGGGTCTCAATTGGTTCGTCTGGTTAACGATATCGATAGGAATTCCAAAGCATCTTAACAGAGCAAACTGACACAATATTTTTTTCAAAATTGGTAAATGAAATTATTTTGTGTATGATTATATTTTATATATAAAAGTATAATTTTCTGAAATTAGATAGTTATATGAATTGGTTGTTAGAAATGATAGTACTGGATTATCATTTATTGTTTTGCCAACATTCCTTAACCGTTAACTATTGTTGTATGTTATAAGGAGATGAATTTTATAAGCATGGTTTATAAATCTGATTTGCAAATAAAATGAATTTAAATTAAGGATTTGAGAATTTAATTTTCAATGCTTTTCAAAATTTGGTTTTAAAGTTTTGAAAATAAAAGTATATTATTTGAAAGTATTTTCAAATGAAAACTAATTCCAAAGAATTTTAAAAGAAGTAAGTCGGTGCTCTCCTCTTAATTCACTAGAAAATAATTTCGATGATGACCGCAACATCATCGACATTCATTTTTGAGTCTCAAAGTGGGGAGACCACTTGGTAGCTTTGCTACACTTTTATTTGGAAAAACAGATTTGATTTGAATTTCCTGAGTATGATTTGATGTATAAAATATATATATGTGTATATCTTTATTTCAAAATGGTTTGAAGGGAATCAAAAATTTAACTCTTAAGTTTTATGTTAAGTGATGATTTTCAATTATTGAAATGGAGCAAATTTTTTGAATAACAGAAGTGTCTAAAATGAGAAATGAAATTGAAACAACCTAAAATAACTGAACTGGGATAAAACTAATTTGTATAATACTCAATTGCATTCTAAAACATATATAACTCACCTGAAATATTCAAAACGTTAAAATGTTAATGTGAATATGTAATTAAGGGTTATACAAGAGAAAAATTAGGTAATAAAAATGTCCGAACTAAATTTTTCTTAATAGAAATTTTGTAAATAAAAGGAAAATTTGTATAGTGCTCAATTACACTCTGAAACATTATTAAAACTTGCATGGAAAAAGTTTGAATGTAATGAGAACATATAGTTGAATAGAGATGTCTAAAAATGAAATTTATATAGTTTTGAATTAATTGTTATAACTGGTACTTTGTTTTCGAATCTATCTTTCCATTCTATTGCTTCTATTCTCGTGTCTCGTTCCTTTTCGAGGATGAAAAGTTTTGAGGGGGGGAGAGTGTAATAATCCGAGAATTTTAATGATTTTTATAATGTAATTAACTAAATTTATCGTGAAAATTCAACAATAAAATTTATTAGTGAAACTTTGATATTTGGTATGCGTCTATTTAAGCATAGCAAGTGTCAAATTTTCATCGAAAAATATGAAAGTTTGCTTGGTTGTGAAATTTCAATTTAAATTCAAATCGGTAAATTTGATGAAAATTAAATATTTTTGAAATTCTGAATATTTTTACATAAGAAAAATGTATACCATTTTCTGAGTGAGACATCATATTTCGTTTCTTCTAGCTCTGTTTGTCTTATTTTCGACGTTTTAGCAGCAATTTTGACGACAAATATTGAGTTTTGATAGGGTGGTCGTGTCTCTGATATCTATGTACCATTCTCTTCGTCTCGTTATGCTGATCTCCGTAATATGTTCATTTACGCATTTCGACGTCTGGTATGCGACGAAATCTGCTAAAACGGTTAGCCGTATTGGTACCCGTTTGAACCTTTTCGGCTTTTTGTGTCCTTTCGTTTGTCTCTGGTAAAGCTAATAGCCACTAGCCTTTACTATTTTCAAAATTTAAGGCGTGACTTTCGCTTTTCCCCTGGTTGATTTATCTCTGGTTCGTCCTTTCACTCTGTTCCTTTCTTCTTTGATCTATGCTTACTTGAGAAAGAAAAAAATATAAGTTATATATATATCAGACTTAACCCTCCACAACCTTTACTTGCTCGTCCTCCACCATTTCTCCTTTCCGACCACTCTCCATCAACCAGTGCTCCAACCATCTCCTTGTAACCCCACCTTTGCCACATCATTTCCCCTCCACCATCGCACCGACCCTCCCCAGCAAGCCACCCAGCTGTCGTTTTTCCCATCGCAACTGACAGATTCGACCACCCATCTCGCCTCCACGGCCGTCAAACCCACGCCAAAACCCATACTCCCTCCGCCCGCTTGGCCAACAAAACCCTGACCACAGCGGTCATCTGCCCACTGTCTCCATTCCACCCTCCAACTGCTTGTCGCTCTCCCTCTCCACCGCCTCAACTTCCGCACTCTGACCCAAGCACTCACTGCCTTGTCGAACGCCATCAACCAGCAACCTTCCTCCCTTGTCGCGCTTCACCCACGAGTAGTACCAACTCTCCCTCTCTGTTGCCATCGAATAACCTCCACCATAGCACCTACGGCCCACTAGCCTTCCATCCCATGGCCTCAACTCCCCTGACGACCAGACCTCGCCTCATCTCCAGCCTACAGCCTCACTCGAGAACAGCCGAGCCCGAAAAATCCCCACTAGATCGCCTTCCTACACCAGATCTCATCCTACTGTCTTAAATGCTTGAACCCATCCGCTTACAGCCAACCCCCTCTGCACAGCCACCCCCACTTTCCCTTCCAGCTTGATGATCACACCCTCTGCCGAACTGTCACCCTCCAGCAAGTGTCTCTCCAATCTCTCCCGCCACCACTGCCTTTCCTCTTTATACCCTTCTCTCTTCTGCACCAAGTAGTCACATCCTAAATACATTGAGTGCCTGCCTCTCCATGTCCTGTGCACCCATATAAATAATACACTCTAATCCAAAGCATGCACATATAGTAGCAGTGGCAACTACATGATGACCAGCTCCTGTTTCTGCTATAATGCGCTTCTTTTTGATTTGTTTAGCCAATAGAGCATGTGCAACAATGTTGTTGAACTGCTTGCTTTGTGTTTTTTTTCAATTTAGCCTAGTTGAACCTGATTATTCAAGTTCAAATTTCTAGCTTTGCTGCAGTCCGAATCCGCATCCGAGTCGTCATGTGCGTGTCCGTTTTCTTATTCCCGTTGTTCTCTAGCCGCGAAAGGTGAGCGATCACTCACTATTAACATTCTTATGTTTGGTAAATTCATTTCACATGAAAGGACGATTGAAATATGTTGTTAAATTTTGAATTGGTTAGAAATTTAACTGTTAAGTATGATATGTTATTATCTGCATTTGTTAACTTATGTCAATTGACATATGACACCATAACACGTTGTATATATATTATATTTTAAATTGTTAGTTATGATCCATGTTTGTAATTGATATGTTATGCAATTTTATATTATTATTATATTGTCCTCACACTGCAAGTTCCATGTTGGTTTAGGAAATCCCTATGGGTTGAAATGATACATACCCGAACAATCTTATATATTATGGAAAATCGTTATGGGTTAAAATGATAAACCCAAGTGATTTTCATTTAATTTAAATTATGGGATTACGGGTTGAAATGATATATACCCGTAGATATTTAAATTGCGGATTGAAATGATAAATATCTGTATCACTTGACCAAAGGTTAGAAAACTATATATGGACACCGTTGGTCTATTTTTAGTTGATTTCCAGAATTTTGAAAATATGGGTTTGAATATAGATTGACTTTTAAGATATAATATAAAGAACTGTTTAAATATGTGTGTTAAATTTAATATTGATTTTAAAATATAATATACAGATTTTGTTTTTAATATGTGTAAAAAATTAGGTTTTTAAATTATATGTTTTGAAAATTTTAAATTTATAAGTTAACTTTTGAAAAATATAAATTTTATGATTTTACTTATAATTTTATTATTTTAAATATATAAAATAAGATTTAATATAAAATAAATAATAAAATTTAGTATAATAAAATTTAATTTAATTAGTATATACATAATAAAATTTGATTTAATTTGTTTATATATAATATGTTTAAGTATTTATTTGAAATTATATTAATATTTTAAAAATAGACTTTGTAATAACTTTAATAAATTAAGGTTGGAAATATAAATTGAAATTGATTTGAAATTTTATTTGTTTAAGAATTGTATTTAAATAAAAATTGATTTGAAATTTATTAATTTTGAGATTTTGAAGATATGATTTTTATAACTTGATAACTATATTTTTGATTAAAGGTGATTAAATGAATATTTTCAAATTTAACTAAAATTGAAATTGAATATTTAATATTGATTTAAATTCGAAATTTGAGACTTTATTAAATGTTATAAAAAAATAATTACGTGAATATTTTCAAATCTAAATAAAATTAAAGTTGAACTTTGAAATAAAAATGAAATTTATCAAATCAAGTTATTGTAAATGTTTGAATATTTAAACTTTGAAACCTATTGAATTGAAAGTGGTTTAAATTTGTAGTTCAAACCTGCATTTGAAATCAATATTAATTAAATATGGTTTTAATGAGAATTTGAATCGAATCCTTAAACTTTTTAATTGAATTGTTAAACTGAGATTGATTTAAATTGAATTTTGGAACTATAGTTGATTTGAATTGATTTGTGAAATTAGAAGAAATAATTCTAATTTGAAACTATTATAAATTCATTTTATATATATTCTATTTTTAATATATAAACTAGTTTAATTTATAACCCTTTTTTAAATATGAACTATTCTTAATGTATAACTATTCCAATATTAAAACTATTTAAGTTAGAAATTTTATGATTTAGATTTAATAGATTTAAATGCGAATACTTTAATATGGTGGTTTAACATATTTTTTGGTTATGATTTTTGAAATGAATATGGTTTAAAGCGAATATGATTTCGAAAGTGATATGATTTCGAAAGTGAACATGATTTTGAAAGTGATATGATTTTGAAATGAGTGTGATATTTTGATATGACGTATGGACTGTTTGAAATAAAAATGACCATGGTGTGAAATAAGCATTTGGTTGTTAAGGAGGCTAGGATTGGATATTGTCATATTCTCTGCCAATACCAAACAACTGTGCACGTGATGGATAATCCGGAATGAAGTAGAATGGTTTGGCAAACGTCGATATGACGTATGAACGCACCCCTGACCCCCGCGGGTCAGCATGATATGACTAAAACATAAGCTATATCAGGCCAAGTGAGGTCGCTCCTCCGATCAGGCACATTTCTTTGATACCATATTTATTACTTTATGATTGATTTGGTGGCCACCCCTCGATTGGATTATGGGAGTGTGTTCCGAGGTAGGCGGTAGTAGCTGCTACGCGTTACCACCAGTCTAGGAGTGCAAACGGTAGAATCATGCCCTGGCATTGCCTCGTGTGCCTTGTCGTATGCCTTATCGAACCCATTACGAGTTTGGTTTATGTCGTACCTATGGAGTGCTCTTTGATAGCCCACCGGTTTTGGTGGAGTTTACAGTACTGTATAGACTATGGCATTTATATAATATGTGTTAAGGAGGATATGGTAACGCCTTAACGCTATTTTAATATTTTACTTTACTGTAGACATTATTTATGTAGCGTATTGTACTACGTATGTAGATAGTTCCACGGATCCTTAAAGGATGGAATCCCAAACATCCTTTAAGTTATATTGCATTTCACTTGGAAATTTCACTTGAGTTGATTTACTTGCATAAAAATGTAATACTGAATCGAGTATTTTGTGTTTTGCTTTATGCTCGGATCAGACTGAGTGTCACAGCGTTTGAGACTCACCTTTGGAGCTTGGAGCTTTGCTTGGAGATCTACCTTTTATCTATCCAGCTTTCAGTTATTCTAGTTATTTATGTTCAGACTTGTCATTTGCTTATGTATTGGGATTTCTATGTATTTGGACTTCTGTTGTATTTTCCTTAGACTCTGATGTTTATATAGTAGCTTCATGAACTACTATTTATCTATTATGCTGCTTATTGTTGTATTATTCTGTGTATGTGATTTTATAATTGATTTATTTACTGTATATGCAAAGTTTTGCCAAATATAAATTAACAATCTGTTGTTTTGAGCAATTCAAGTCTGACATGTGTGGATTATTGTCAATTTGAATGGTTCGAAATGACGGGTTGTTACACCTTAACAAAGCTTGCCCTACATTTTTCCATTACCAAGAACATATCACGGTGCTGAGATTTATGGACGCGTATTTCAGATACAATCAAATAGCTATGTTCGAGCCGAATCAGGAACACAAAATTTCATTAATGATAAAGGGTTGTATTACTATAAGGTAATGGCATTTTGGTTATAGAACATAGGGGAAACTTATCAGAAAACATGATGTTCGAGAACCAAATTAGCAAGAATTTCGAAATTTATGTCGATGATATGTTAACCAAACCCAAAGCGGGTTCAAATTACATGCAGGATTTAGAGGAAACCTGGGCAAACTTAAAGTTGTATATGATGAAACTGATTCTATTAAAGTGTACTTTTCCTATCTATATGGTAAATTACTGGGATATATAATGAGAGCCAAAGGAATATAGACTAATTCAGAGAAGAATGAAGCTACTTGGAAGATGAAAGTTCAGATAAGCCTAAAGACATGATGAGTCTAAATGGGAAAGCAGCATCTCTGACAAGGTTTATCTCTAGGCATAGAAAAAAATGCATTCCTTTCTTTAGTCAAATCAAATATGGCAGAGACTTAAAATGGACAGATTAATGTAAAGCAGCTTTTGAAGTGCTAAAAGACCACTTCGCCAATCTACCTATTCTTTCAAAGTTAACTATAAGTGAGAATTGATTTGTATATTTGGCCATAACTGATCAGGCTATGAGCGGAGTAGTAGTATAAGGAGAAACTTATGTGCAAAGACTAATAAACTTCATTAGCAGCGCCTAAGTGGAGTAGAATTAAACTACTTAATGATAGAGAAGTTAGCTTATAACCGTCTGCTTACAGCACAAAAGCTGCTGCCATATTTCTAGGTGCATCCCATTAAAGCACTATAGACAAACTGCTGAAGTAGATACTTCAAAAACCAAGGCATACAGTCCCCTGATAAAGTGGGCCATTGAGCTGAGCCAATATGAAAACACCTAATACCCAAGAAACGCCATTAAAGATCAAGCTTTAGCCGAATTCATCGTGGAATGCACAGCTCTAATAATGCAATATAATAAGGAACTAGAGACCTCCACGGGTTTGGTAACTCCATATAGAGTACCCATCTAATGAACATGGGGTTGGAATTGACTATTTATTAGTTACTTCAAATAAGCATAAACTATATGGAGCAGTTCAACTAGAGTATAAAGGGACAAATAACATCGTAGGATATGAAGCGTTCATTATCGAGCTATAAATAACATAGATAATGAATATAGCTTGCATTAAAGTTTATAGCAATTTGCAACTTGTCATAAATCAAGTGCAGGAAAATTATCAAACTAAGGAACCAACTCCGGCTAAATACTGGGACTATCCAAATAGTTATTAGCCCATTCAAACAGTTTAACATAAAGAAAATTCCCAGAGATAGAAACTCTTCGGCATATTCTTCAGCTAAGCTAGTCGGCACTAAGGTTGCATACGAAATGAAGGCGGTTCCGCATGACATTTATCCATGACGAGCATTTCCAAAGCATGGCATATTCTAATGTTGATGCGAGCTCAACAAGCAAGGGGTTAGGAGATCGCAATTCAAGGGGAAGTAGGTGAGATTCAAGGTTACTTAACCTCTCCAATAGTTAATCAAGAAGAGGCAGAATCTTGAATGATTCCTTCTTGTTGGAAGGAAGTTTACAAATAGATTGGAATGTAGCAAGTAAGATTAGGTACCAGCCTTCCATCTTCAATTTCTTTGATGAAATACTTTACAAGAGGGGTTGCTTAACCCCTTGCTTGAGCTTGTAACAAAGGAAATGGGAACAAGAGTCGAGAGAGAAGTCACTAAGGGATACTACGGAGGTTGCTTGGGAGGAATAAAGTTTGCCTAGAAAATATTGAGACAAGGCTACTTTTGGTCCACTGCGTTAAGTGATGCATAGGAATTCATTTGAAGATGTGATAGGTGTCAAAGTTTCGCCAACATCCCAAGAATGCCATCACATGAACTTACCCCGACCAGCCCATGGCCATTTGTTATATATAAGGGATTGAGTTGATAAGCTAACCCCCGATGTCTAATGGGGGAAAATACATAGTGATGGCAGTGGATTATTTTACTAAATGGGTGGAAGTCAAACCCATTGTAGCTATAACTTCCAAGAAAATAGTCACCTTTATGGTCAAGAACATTATCGCCGGATTTGGAATCCCCCATAAAATTATTTATGACAACAAGACATGGTTTCAAAGCAAGAAATTCTCGACCCCTACGATAAAAATAGCATAATCAAAAGCTTCTCATCAGTAGTCCATTAACAAGCAAATGGGCATGTAAAAGCAGCAAATGAAATGATAAAGAAGCTGCTAAAAAAGAGACTCACGAAAACAAAAGGGAAGTGAGCAAAGGAGCTACGTCCTTTAGTTTTATAGGCATATAGAACATCCAAGAGGTCTCCTATAGGCCACTCCCATTTTCCTTGATATGTAGTTATGAACTAATAATGTCAGTTGAAGTAGGCATATTATTGCGCCGGCGCCTATCATGCATGACCAAAACAAAATTTGTATCTGAAAGAAATTACCTTAGACTTTATACAACAAAGAAGGGATGAGGCAGTAATTTGGTCTACAGTCTATAAATAATGACCGGCCAAGACTTATAATTCGTGACTCGGAGAAAGGAACTTCCACAAGGGAGATCTAATCTTAAAAAAAGTATTGGCTAATACAAAGGATCCAAAAGAAGGAGTGCTTGGACCGAACTGGGAGGGACCCTTGGTAGTGGCTGAAGTGCTCTCAAATACCGCATATCGCCTCTCTAGACCAGATAATAACCTAATCCCAAGGGCATGGAACTTAGAGCACCACCCGCCTTACTTTGTTTAATGTTTCATTTCTTATAACGAAGTATAATTTACCAAGTTGTAACCAAAAAAAATTAAAAGATAATGAACTGGATATAGGGATATCGGAGGCCCGAACTAGTATAAAAATTTACTTATCAATTATATTTACTAGTAAATCACATAAGAGTTATAACGGCATAACTTGGCTTTTCAACCAAAACTTCACTAGAAATAGGGGTATTAGACTGCCCTAAACAGTACAAAAAACCATGCACATGAAATAAGTGGTTGTAAATACACAATCTGACTTCATAGTCGAAACACAAAAATTTACGCACCAAAGCGGGGTAGATTGTGTCAAGCATAACAAAAAAAATTATCACGATCAAAGTCAAGAGTTGCAGCGAAATGAAAGAAATTCATGTAATACAACTTAAGGAAAATCTGTAGAGATCCTATGCAAAGCTAAAAAAAGAAAGCACAGAAATTTACAATTTCTTTTCCAATTGCAGTACAATTCATCATAAAATGCTAAGTATGCAAAAAAAAATACATATCAGCTAAGATTCGCTAAATTCACTAAAATCACCCTAGTCGGCCTTTGAATCCTCCCTTATTAGGAACCTTCTTTTCTTGCTGGAAGCCTGAGCAGTATGAGATGGATGTACCTTAGTTATAATGATTGAAGAATAAGGAAGCACGCCAATAGTTGGGAGCGTCAGATCATAGTTTGTTGACCCAAGGATTTCCAAGCTTATCTCCTAAAAATATAATCAGATCGATTATAAAGAAATCTTATGTCTAGTTCCAATAAGAAATGAGTACACACATCAACTATGCGCTTTACAATTATGTCTGATGTAATATACTTGACATTCTCATGCTACGCTATTATGCTAAATATGACTATGCTGGTCTGAAAACCCCAAGCATTAAAGAGTACAAACACCTGGAAGTCATAATTAAGGACTAAACATTAGAACCCAATTTAGATACATGATCTTCCAGCTCATTGATTCGCCTAATAGCTACATGCTACGCTCGATCTAGATCATCAAAAATCTCTACTTTTGTCTTATTGGTTTTCTTTAAGAATGTGTCAAGTAGTTTATTAGCAGTCGAGCACCTTTCCTGTAATACCCTGTAATATGAACGAAAATTAATTAAAAAGAATTAGTACATAATTAATTGATAAGGCTAAAAAATGGAATTAGAGCAAATGTCGAAATTTGACCATGAAACATGCTATGTTGCGTTTGTTGTAATTTTATGAGCAACTTTCATATATGAAGCTTTGAGATCGAAGGTCAAACAAAGAAGTTATTGGCATTTCATCATTTTGGATTGAAAATAATTAAAAAGGAATTTAGGAAATAAATAATAATTAATGTGTGGACCCTACCAATCGACCCCCTTCTGGGGATGGTTGATAGTTGGCAGTCAACAACCCCATTAGGAGCGGTTAACCAGTTAAAGTGGTGGCTGCTAGGGTTGAACCATAGCCTAACGACTTGAATTTAATTAATATTAATCGAACGGATAGAACTGATTCTAGCATCTATAAATAAAGGCATAACCCTTCATTTTTCGTCTTATACTATCTAATCAGAGCAGTGGAGCTCTTTCGTTTTCCCTTTTCCATTATTTTCAGAAATTATATTTATAAATATATATGTATGTGGGTATGTATGTATGTATGAATGTATGTATGTGTGTGCGTATGTGTGTGTATAAATCGGAGAAGTGCGGAAAATAAAAGAGAAGAGAGCAGAAGTGAATCAGTTCTATAAAAAAGTTAAATTATATAATTATAAATCTATATTCCACTAAATTCAAATCTCTCTTCAAATTTTTAATTCTACTGGGTATGTATACGTCTTATTATATATTTTTGGATTGGAAAGGAAAAAGGAGTCAATTAAGGGGATGAATTACGATTTGGAAGATTTTAAAAGTTAAAGGTAGGTGGGAAATTATATGATTTATATATAACACTAAAATTTATATTGTTAAATTTTATATAATTATTATGTCTATGCAAGATCTTCTACCTTAATTCAAATCTAATGTCGCTTGATACGCGCACACCCAAACCCACTCACGCATGCATCTCTCCACCTTATCTCCTCCGTCCCTCAACGAAAATCAACGTCATCTTTGTCAATGCGACATTGCAAGTACTATGCATCCATCACCACAACTTCACACTCTAACTAATGCTCTCAATCGTGACCTAGGCATATTTTTTGATCATGCCAAAACTTTTGCACTCTCCAATAAATATCGGACTTCACGAAACTAAGGGGAAAGCAGCTCAACGACACTAGAAACCCTAATCTACCCTTCGATTCAACTAAGGCTGCCTAGATCTTTATCTATGCAAAACCCTATTGCCTCCTTGCTCATGACTTCACTGTCAAACACTCCAAACATGACCTCAGCCTCCCATACACACCTTGATTTGTAGATCTATGCCTCACTAGTTTAATGATCCTTGTTTTGAAAATTTTAATTGAGTATATTTATTGATTTTAATTTTTAAAGATGAAAAAGCTTACTTTTGTTTTTTATAGGAAGTTTTGAAAAAAGAAAAGAGAAAGGAGCAAAGAAAAAGTCAGCATGTCATTGACTAGGATAACGATATGTTTATTTCAATTTTCGACGCGTCTCCACATCAAATTTCGTTCGCATATGAACTGCGAATGATAAAATAAAAATATTATTGGACAAAAAAATGCGATACGATCCAAAAACAATAATAATATACACTACTTAGAGTATTCTGCAAAATCACAAATATACCATCATTTGCTGAAAAATCATCATATGACAACTTATACATTTTCCAAATTAAAAATTATGAAAAAATATTGTAAATTCAATTAAAATACTACAATAAAAATTAATTCATTTTAATAACAATTTATTTTCTTATTATTTATTTGAACCATTTATTATTTTAAACAAATTTACAAAATGATTTCACGGCTATTATTTATTAATTAAAAGGAGTTAAATAAGGTTATTAAATCCATTTTGATTGATATTTAATTCACAATTAAAATATTTAAATAGTCCCTATTTTTGAATTCAATTTATTAAAATCTAAAACCCAATTACTTAAAGATTTAAAATTAATTAAATATTCGAAATCAAAATGACAAAATTCTGGGGTGTTACATTCTCCTTCATTAAATGAATTTCGTCCGTGAAATTCCCACAGGAAGAAAATATCTTGAACCCTTAAGTTTAAAAATTATTAATTAAAATAAGTTATTAAAATTTTAAAATCTTTAATATTTCAGAAAATTTCGGCAGCATCTCCTTTGCGCTGCTGATCTAGAAAAACTATAACTCGCCACATCTGGCCCAAATCAACCAAAAGAAACAAAAGCCAAGTGGCATCCCATATTTGGGGCATAAAATCATCAATAAGTCAAAACGCCAATTTCTAGATCTACTACGTACCACTTTTGCATTTGATTTTTATTTTTGCAAGCATCTCCCTATGTCCATGCAAATGCAGGTGCGCAAGAAATCAAATAGTGATCTCTTACTCCGTGTACCTATCGTGTACTCATAATCTTACTGACAAGAAGCAATAAACAAGCTATTTCTATCATAAGCAATAGCAACACAAACAATCATAACAACCATATAGAACAAAAGTATAGAGAGTATTCTATAATAAAATACTAAGCATCCAAATCATTTCAAAAATGCTCGGGATTTTATATCCAGAGTATATTTTCAAATTCCTCCAAAGAGAAATATATCAAAAACAAAATCAATTGTGACAAGAAGAAGGCTTCTCCTATCAAAGCATGGTATAACTCTAAAATCAAAATAATATGAAGCATCTGGTGGTATTTAGTTCCTCGTAAACAACAACTAAAGTAAACAAATATACCCGATGAGTCTTCCAAATTGGAAAATTCTCAGTCGTCCAACTTTAGTCATAACCAAAAATATTTAAAAAATCACTTCACAAGAACTCTTTTCAAATATCCTGAAATTATAATACTTTACCAAAAATTTCAATATAATAATATTATTATTCCTTTCACAAGTTCTTTTGAAATCATTTTCTTTTCAAAAGTTCCAAGATTTAAGTCCTAACAAACAACAACTTTATAAACTGTAGCCTATAAAATCACACTATCAATCAAATTAAATTCCATCAAGGAATAAACTAACACTTAACACTAGTTAAAATGTTAAACGACTTAAAAAAACAAGATTTAGAAATTTAGGTCGGGTTTACACTTTCTCGATCGTCTAAGGGTGCAGATAGTTTCCTAATCGGACCATCAGACTCATTAGCCTTTGGTTATTGCATAGAAGATTATCAAAGCTCCCTCAAACAAAATTGAAAGTCACTTTCCAATCTTTTCTAAGCAACCAAACATAGTACATAGAAATACTTAATCTCGTATGATATCATAAATCATCCATTCGCTGTATTTGATCCAACAACTTGCTCGAATACATAAACTTCCTTTCCGAACTAGCATCGCTCTGTAAATTCTGATCAGGTTCCTTGATTAGAGACCTCTGTTTTATTTACATAGCTATATACCATAATAGAAAATCTCAATATCATATCAAGAATCTGGATCAAGTAAATTCGCCAACAAGAATCAAGTGAGAAATCCTTTTTCGGACTAGCGTGAATTGCCCCAAAATTATGTATTCGAACCTTAGATCAAAAACAGTGCGAATAAAATGATCTATGTACAACAAACATACTTGATTTTATTGGTTTCTTGACAACACCAATCTCTTTCTAAACCATTTTTATTTTTATTTACAGTATCTTATTTAATACTAAAATTATTTATGAATTATTACACAAATTTCCGCTTAAATTTATAAACATTTTATATAGACAAATCTTTTAAAAAACTTATTTCCCTATTACTTACTTGGTTAATAATCTTCAACATCCTAAGGGTATATACAAAATGTCAATTTTATTTTTTTTATTTATCATATTTAAAAAAAATCAAATGGAGGCCTAAACAAAATATGGGTCTTTAAAACTGAGTCACCCCTTAGACCCCTTTACCTTAGTGTGTTATAAGGAAAGATGTTTACAGGTTGGCCCAATATCACCAAATAGTTTTCACAGCTTAGAGGATTAACAAAACCTATGGTTTTAATAAAACAATGCTTATTAAAACCGTCCTATCTAATTTTACCCATTTAAAACATGTATAAAATTAACTCTTTGCTGTCAAAGAGTTTTAAAAATCTTCATTTATCAATTTATTATCCTAAATAACTTTCATTTTAAATCAATTTCCTTTAAGGAAATTTAAGGCTGATTACCCGATTTTCATTTCAAAACCTTTTTGAAATCACATTACATATATATTCCATATATATATAATAATCTTAATAATTTATTCACTAGCACTCCCTTTGTATTTGTTTGGATTTGAACTCATTTCAATCATACAATGATACTAATACGTTTGCCTAAGAAAACATCTAATCGTCATTTAAATATTATTCAAATAACTACAAAAAAATCAAGATGTTTTCCCCGAACTATCCAAAGAAATTTCACTCCACTTAAAATCCCTTTTCCAAAATATTTATATTTAGAAATATTTCCCAGTAATACTACCATCATTTTTCTCAAAATCATTTTGAGATCAACTTGAGCGATTACCGAGATTTAAATTCCCAAAAACTCTTTTTATTTAACACCGTTTATAAATGATATCAATTATTCTATATATACTATATTTACGTAAAATTACCTTTAAAATCATTTAGTATAATAATAACTTCCCTTTATTATAATAAACACTTTTATAATATATTTTGTAAACCAAATTTATATAAAATTGCCTTCATATAAAATCATACCATATTATAATAATTCTTCTATATTATAAAATATATTCTCAAATATTTATCCTCTAAATGTCTTATCTTTCAATTTAGATTATATCAAACATTTTTTACTAAAAGTTTACTTTTCGTTCAAAATTATGAAAAGATGATTTTTAACTTAACATTTTATCCGAACACCTTATAGTCAAATTGTGAAACTTGATTCATAAAGGGTGCATAAATATACTTATAATTACCAAAACCATAAATGCCCAAAACTGGTCGAGCATAAATTACAATCAACCAATAATAGTAAATGCTCTTAGATTATCCAACCATGACAGATCAAATAACAATGATAATAAATAAATATTATCATAAAAACAAACAAACACACTATGAATAACTATAAATTTGAAAATTATTTCTTTATACCTAAAAAATATAAAATCCTTGGTGAAATATTTCATCTACCAAATTTCAAAAATTAATATCGTGTCTGTTTATCTTAATTAAATGTTTAGAAATCCCTATCGACATCTTGACCAGAATTCATAAACAACTCAATAGACCAATTAACATAATACGTTTTTATAGTAATAACAAATAGCTCTTGTGTGTGTGTGTACGCTCAAACTCATTCCAAGGTGTCACTTACCCTATCTCTAATGAGCCATACCCTGTCAAAGCCAAAGTTCTAGCTTAACCTTCAGCTTTGATACCAAATGTAACGACTCGCCTCCTCAACCATCAAAGTCTACACTCAATACATCCACGGTATTCAAATATTAAACATTCAATCTTCGAAAAGACAAATTACTAAGGCAAAAAGAAAAGGAACAGGAAAATCAGAATTTCACAGTGGAATGATGACATATAATATAACAAAGACAATAAAAGATGTCACTCTAAAATATATGGTATATCAGAGTTAAAACAAACCTCATCAGCCTAGACAGTTATAATTTTCTAATCTTACAATTACTGATGGGTATATATAATTATACAATGAAAAAATAAAATACTACGGCAGGTGAACATCTCCACTCATGAGCTACATGTCTCGCCAACAACAACCTGGAAAAGTACTTGGTCTGACCCAAGCACTATAATAAAATAACACCTAGATCAGTTTGAAAAATCAGCGTGAGAAAATTCAAGTACTATGGTGAACTTATAATAATTTTATGAGACTACCCCGCTAGACACGGAATAGGTTTACCTCACAAGCATAACTTCCACATATAAATGAATGGCAATAAATTAAAACAAAACCCAAACTTAGAAGGATAGGTATAATCAAGACCAAAATCCAAACTTAAAGAATGGACACAAATAATTAAACATCGAGAAGAGCTATAGTCATTTCTCCATGCAATTAAGAAAAAAATTCAAAGATTTGAATCAACAATAAGAAAAAGAAATTTTCCAACAATGACTAAAAGGGTGCACCCCGTAACCGAAAGTATTCCTCTAGACAATATACTTGAGAGGGTCAGTTTCTCCTGTGACTCTTTCGAAAATGTACAAGCCGGATCCCTTCAACCATATAGAGAATTTGAGTATTTCACATCCTCGTGCACATACCACTGAAATCAATCTAAAGTAGATGTGAAAATACCTTAATAGGTGCAACCCCACAAAGCTTGACGTCCATTCACTTTCTAGCTTTAGTCATTTTCGACAAAGGATATCAATGCTCAAATAAGCAATAAATCGTTTTAAATCGATGATATACAAGGAAGAAAGCAGAATCGATAGTCAATAAATCAATCGTCAGGAATAATGAAAATGATCGCATATGGAAATTAAATCTCATGACCTTACCACTATCCAACGATTTCAAACTTATACAATCCCTCGAAGCCGGACAAGTGAAGGTTTTATTACCTCTAGGCATTGCCTTAACAACAATTTTAACCTTCTATATAGGAATGCATTCCCATACCTTGATGTATAGTGCTAAGAGTATGACTAAATCCTTTCCTCATAAGCGATATCATTTACAGAAATTAAATTTCTTGTCCTTTTCGTATCTGAATCAAACTTTTAAAACCTTGACTTGTGCTTGGTTTTCACATCGCAAATATTTGAAAAACACCATAAAAACACTATTGAAAATATTATTTATAAAGAGAAAATTATACTTCTAAGGGTATTAAAAAGAAGGGTCAAAAACAAATATCATTAAAACATTGTTTATTATAAACCCAAAACAATTCACACTTAGCTTTATTTTTAAAAATAATTCCCTTTTATAAGATTTTCTCATTTACAGACTATAATTTATAAATTTCAAACAATATTTATTTTCTAGAAGATAATAAATCAATTAAAATGCTTTTATAAATTAAAACGATGTTAATCATTCAGGAAGATAATCGATATGATTCTTTTAACTTTAAACCACATTAATTATCTCACTAAAAAATTAATCAACATTATGACTACTTTAATAAATGAATTAATTAAATTTAAACACCTTTATTGAATTATTTAGTTAACTTTAATCACTTTTATTAAATCAGTTAATTAATCTTGAAAACAATTTTATTAAATTCGATAACTAATTATAAACACTTTATTTAAACCAATTAATTAAATTTAAATACCAATTATTAAAATGATTAACCAATCTTAAACATCATTATCAAAATGGTTAATTAACTTCAAAACATCATTACTAAAATGATTAATTAATCTTAAACATCAGTAATAAATTTACTAATTAACTTCATTATAGTTAAATAATAATTAAGAACAAATTTAAACCTTCAATTCTTTTCAAATACTTTTACAATCCTTAAAAACCAATCTAAAAAGAATTTATAACATATTTAAGGTAAATAACCTTTATAAATTTAAAACAACTTTAATTATCCTAAAAGGTAAATAAATCCAATTCATAGTATTTTATAAATTTTTAAACGATATTAGTTATCTCGAAGGATAATTACTCATATTCTTAACTTCCTTTACAAACTATAATCAACACTTATCATTTATTTACAAAATTCTCAAAATATTTGAAAATACAGTTTAAATAACATCTGCAAAACACGACCAAACATTTATTTTGCAAAAAAATGCAAGCACAAGTCGAATACAAAACAAGGGTTTAAGAGAATGATATTTCATAAGTGATAGTACAACGATAACCGCTGTAACAACACTAAAACAATCAAACAGTATGGCAAAAAAAATTCAACCAAATAACGATAAAAGCAACATAAGAATATAAGTAAATTAATATTAGCGAGAAGCCCTTAGGGTCTCCTTATAAATCAACCCTACCATCACACAAATAAATGGGAATTTTCAAAGTGTTTTGTAGCCACCTATTTGCCACGCACACTCCAACTTTCCTTTGGTTTTTGTCCCTGCAACACAATAGTTATTTACGTCATCCACGTTTCAAGCGGGAATGTAAAAATCCAAGAAAACAACCAAACAAAAATTTGAACTACCATCCAAGCATTCAACAATAATTTATAGCAACATATATATCATATAGTTTATTGACAGATTAGTAAACTCACTAAAATTCCAATTGATGCTTTCTCGTTTTGATTTGATCGAAAATCGAACGACGTTCGATTTTATTCCAAAATTCTATTAGCTGAAAATTCAATGATTTCAGTTCCATCATGGAGATATCGTCGACATGAGTCCAACGTAAAAGAACACGTCCAAATTCGACCTCGTATAAGCAAGATATTAATTTTATAAGATTTCGATTTAATTAAAATAATTAAAACCTTAATCACTTTAATTAGTAATTTAATTACCACCATTAATACATCTTCGTCAATTCAAATCTAATGCCGCTTGATACTTGCATGTCTTCAACTTACCTCCTCCGTCCCTCAAAGAAAATCAACGCCAGTGTTACTCGGTTGTTTGACCCGGTTACGAGAGGCTAACTATCGAGTATCTTGTTCCAGCTCTAAGTGAAACATGACCCATTGAGAGATTGGCTTGAGTTTAGAGGCTCGGCATACAAGTACCGTTCGGCCTGGATATGTTGTTCGGCCAATACCGCTTAGCAACTACCGTTCGGCCAACCTCGCTCGGCAACATCGTTCGGCAATCACCATTCGGCCAACACTGCTTAGCAACTACTGTTCGGCCAACTTCCCTCGACAATCACCGTTCAGCCAATGAAGATAAAGGTGGGATAATTTGGTCTGGATGCTCGGGGAAGGACGGCTCGGCATGAGTGGTTCGGTCGAGAAAGCACGAACACATGTCGCTCGGCTTAGAAGGTCGGCATATGTCGCTCGGTCTGAAAGGTTCGGCATACATCGCTTAGGAGAGATGGTAATGGCCAGTTCCATTCTAAAGCGATTCGACTGCTATATCATCACTTCGAGTCACACCACTGTACGTTTCGAGCTCCTTGCGGGTTTGCTTCGAGTCCTTTACCAAGACACCCCGGTTCGCCATTTTCCGTTCGGTATATCTCGTTCGGCATGCCTAACTCGGTGCGCAGAAGTCACATACTACGGGGTGAAGTACCTTGTTCTTAGGCCCATAGAGGAAATCCGGCCTATCTTCGTCTATAAGTAGAAGGGCGGGGGCGCAGTGAAAATGGTCCTTTTTTTCTAAACTTCGGGGAGACTCTGCCATTTTGAAGACTCGTTTCTTTTCTGTTAAAACTTGTATTCAAGATGTTGGTGTATGGATTGTATCTGTATTCAATTATTTGAAAAAGCAATAAAGATTAAACTCAAAGTGGACGTAGGCAGTTACGCCGAACCACTATAAATCTGATGTTCTAGTTTTTGCAGTTAATTTTGCATACATTCCTCTATTTTAATTTTCTATCTTCATTAATCTCTCTACACAAATCTTTCCTTTGGTGTTAGTGACCAATTTTGGTGCTAACAGTCAGGTTCACCAACGTGACACACATCGCAAGTACAACGCATCCATTACCACAACTTCACACTCGAACTAGCGCTCTTAATCACAACCTAGACACAATTTTCATCATGCTAAAATAATTGCACTCTCCAATAAATGATCAGACTTAATGAAACTACGGGGAAAGTGCTCTACAACAAAGGAAACCCTAATCTACCCTTCGATTCACCTAATGTTGCCTAGATCTTCATCTATGCGAAACTCTAGTTTCTTTCTTGCTTATGGCTTCACTATTGAACACTCCAAACATGACCGCAACATCCCATACACACCTAGATTTGTAGATATATGCCTCATGAGTGCAAAGATCCTTGTTTTGAAAATTTTAGTCGAGTATATTTATTGATTTTAATTTTTAAAGATGAAGAAGCTTACTTTTCTTTTTTACAGGAAGTTTTGAAAAAAAGAAAAGAGAAAGGAGCAAAAAAAATGTTGGTATGTCTTTGATTAAGATAGTGATATGTTTATATGGCAATTTCGACGCGTCGCTAAATAGAATTTCATTCACTATGAACCGTGAACGACAAAACAAAAATACGATCACACACAAAAATGCAATACGCTCCCAAAACAATAATAATATACACTGGTTATCATATTTTGTAAAATCACAAAAATATCATCATTTTCCAAAAAATCGTCAAACGGCAATTTAACTATTTTTCAAATTAAAAATTATGTTAAAATCTTATAAATTCAATTAAAAAAACTATTAAAAATTAAATCTTTTAATAACAATTGATTTTCTTATTATTTATTCGAACCATTTATTATTGTAAATATATTTATAAAATGATTTCACAACTATTATTTATTAAGTAAAAGGAGATAAATAAGGTTAATAAATCCATTTAACTAATATTTAATTCAAAATTCAAATATTTAAGTAATTCCTATGTTTGAATTCAAAATATTAAACTCTAAAACATAATTATTTAAATATTTAAAATTAATTATATATTCAGAATCAAGACGATAGAATTCCAAGATGTTACAATTAACAACTTGACCTATTTTGACTTAGAAAATATATAAAATCTTTGTGATTTCATACGGTTTGAGATCCCCCGGGGAGGACACATTTCTATGAAACGTAGTTCTCTTTTAAGAACGCATATTCAAGATCCTGACGGCAACTCTTATATTTTTTTCAAATACTTCTAAAAGAACAGAAATTAAGTTAATTGGGAATTCATCACTTTAGTTTGGAGACACCTGTCTTGGAGAAGTATAGTTTATCTAAACCACTTCGAACTAACAAACGATTCATGATTTGAATCATGGTGAAGTATTTTATAGAGTAGTACTACCATTCCTGAGAGCGCTACCAAAATAGAAGGTAACAAGGTTAAGTTGTTTATTCGATCCCGTAATAACTTATATGGATGAATGATGGCATTGCATTATTATGGAGCGTAGCATTCCAAGATGGGTTTGCGAATAATGGTAATCGTTGTATTAGACCTCGCACCTAGAAATAACTAAAACAGGGGATATGCTTCAAACCTATGTGGTTTGCTACCACTCAGGTGTGGTCATCCTTGATCTAGATGGATATTATTTTTAGATGTATGCTTCATTCCTAGTATAATTGTTGATTAAAACTGAGGGGATGATCATATTCGATACTATCCAAGAAGGGTTAGGCTGATCTTGATTAGCACGGGGTCCATGCGAGACCCTCGGTACATTTTCTCTAGAAACGTACTATGACAGACGATCCTGGTAACCTTGTCATTGTTGGAATACATTTTCCACTACGCACTTTACGGACTTGGATGTATACTAAATATGCTATAATGTAATTGATGCAACCATTTCAGCTATGTTAAATATTTATTTTAAACCCTAGACATTCTGATAATATGATGAAATTTCTTATAGAAATGTTTTTGTTATCGTAAGGTAAAAACCCGTCCGTACTTATGTACGGCGTGATCTTATGGGTAACCTTTATTTTGAAGGGTTTTATAAGTATAAATATTCATATATTTTGAGTTTACTCACATCAGACCCATGTCTGACTCAGAGGTTTTCTTTCCTTCCCTTAAACTCTTAGGTACTGTAATTTTTGAGTAGCCAAGTAGTCCAGGTTATTACAAATGCATTTTGGAGGAGTATGGAGCATGAGGCTTCACGTTATCTAGTTATCTATTTTATTTTCGCTGTGTGTGTATAGTATGTATCAGCATTGTGGAGGTAGGTAGTTATAACTATCCTTTGCTGAAGTAGTACCTATTGTAACTCTGATATTCATTTTGGGAATGACTGTATGTATTATCTTATGTTATATTTGATTTTCATGAATTGTGAGATTCTACGTTTCTTTCTTCTTGTCCTTTTTTTCTTTTACCCCAATGACCTATCCTTTGGACACCTAGATGATCGGCACATGGGTACCATGGATGTATTAAGTGTCATCTTTAGGAATAGGAATGGCAGATCATTAACGCATGCTATCAGAGCTTAGGTTAAGCGAACACCTAGGCCTTAGTTGGGGTCAACTCAGTAGAGATATGGTTAGTAATACCCTAGAACGTGTTTAGTCTATGAGAGTACGTATTTGTAATTTTTATTCAAATGTGTGTGTGTGTGTGTGTGTATTCAAGTCATTTTGATCAGATTTGATATGTTTGATTTAGTACCCCTTTTTCTTTAGGATAATCTCATCTATGTATTCTAAAATTATCTTACTTCGCTCAGGAAGTAAAAGATGAGTAATAGAGGAAGGCAGGGAAGGAGAGTTGGTAGAATAACGACCACCAATGGTCGGGGTCCAAATGTTGGAAAGGTGGGAGTAGTTGAAGAGGGGGCACCTATGCAACCCCACGTTAACTTTCCAACGTGATGCAAAGACTATATCAATTTAGGAGGGAAACCGTTCCAGGGAATCGATTCTATTATCAAAGTCCAAGCTTGCTTTGTTCTTGTGAGAAGGTCTTTAAGGGTTTCAATATTCCTAATGAGCAAAAGCGATTCTTGGCATTTTGGCAGTTATAGGATAGAGCATCAGCATGGTGGGGTTATATCACAGCGAATATCCTTGAGGATGACTTTTCTTGGGCAAGATTTAAGGAGGTGTTTGAAGATCAGTATATGCCAACTGTAAGGAAAACCCATCATTATAGAAGTCTTTTGGATCTTAAATAAGAAGAACTAATGGTAGCTGAATATGAAACTAAGTTCAATGAGTTTTTTGCTTTGGGTCGAGACTTATTGATACCCGTCATGAGAAGAATGAGATGTTTGTAGTTATGATGAGGGAAGAATTTCACGAGAAGATGACTGCACACTTGAAAGGATCATTTGTAGACCATGTTGATATGCCTTTACGGTTCTTGAGAAGTAGAAGCTGACAGCAACACCAAGCAATAGAAGTATTAACCCAAACAAGAGGAAGTTTAATCGGCAAGGAAAGAAGTAGCGGGAAGGAATGTTAGAAGGAGGGGTTGGGAAATAAGCACAAGAATGTTGAGTGTTATTAGTGTATGCAGAAGGGCCATATTGCAAGATTTTGTAGGAATTTCGAAACCCAGAAGCAACAACGGAACCTATTTCTATGATGGTTCAAAAGACACTCTGCAACAATTGCCAGCAACCAGGGCATATAGTGAAGGATTTTCTGCTAATGAAGAAGGGTCAGCGAGCCAAGGTTTATGCCATCAGGGTGGAACCATCAACTTTAAAGGATGTAAAAGGAAAAGGATTTCTTGAAGGTACTTTATATATTAGTGGCATTTTAGTTCAAATATTATTCGATACAGAGGCTTCACGTAGTTTTATTTCTAAAAGATTGGTTAATGGATTGCAACTTACCTCAAGGATTAAAAAAAACTATTTGTGTGTCTAACCTCATAGGTAGTGCAACTAATATATGTATGATTTATGAAAATGTACAAGTTACATACCTTATCCACCACTTTTCATGTGACATGTTTTTTTCTAGATTTTAATGGGCTTGATGTTTTACTCCGTGTGAACTGGTTATCAAAGTATGGAGTTTTTTTGGGTTGTGTCAAGTGGATAGTAGTGTTGAAAGCCAAGTCTTGAAGGGCATAAAAAAGGATATTGTGTGATAATAAAAACAAGCTAATGAGTAGTTTTCTTTATGCATTTAATTCATCCTAAAAAGAGTTAGGGTCGACATTAATTGTTAAGGATTTCTCAGATATTTTTGAAGAAGTTAACAGTCTACCTCCACATTGGAAGATTGAGTTTCGTATTGACTTAATTCCCATTTGGAAACCTGTTATTCATTATATCCATAAGATGGCCCTGAGAGAGAAGGAGGAGTTAAGGAACCAGACCGATGATTTGTTGAGAAAGGGACCGATTAGATTAAGTCGCTTAAATTAGGAAGCAGCTGTAGTCTTTGTTGCAAAGTCAGAAAGTTCTATAAGGGTATGTGTTGATTACCGCGAGTTAAACAAGCAGACATTTTGAAACAAGTATCCCTTACCCCATATAGACGACATGTTCTACCAACTTCATGGTGCTTGAGTATTCTCACAAATGGATCTTGCTATGGGATTTCACCAATTAAGGATGGTGGAGGATAGTATATCCTTAACAGCATTTAAAGGGCCGAATTGTTTCTACGAGTGGTTGGTTATGCCGTTTTGGCTAACCAACGCACCGCATGTTTTGTAGGTCTTATGAATCTAGTTTTTAGAGACGTCCTTTATAAATTTGTGTTGGTCTTTATAGATAATATTATTATTTACTCCAAGACCGAGGAGGAACACAATGCCATTTAGAAGTTATGCTAGAAATGTTAAAGAAACACATTTTAAGAGCCAAATACTAAGTGCAATTTTTACAATTGGAAGTAAGGTTCCTTGGACATGTTGTGTCGGGGGATGGTATTTCGGTTGATCCAGAGAAAGTAACGGCTATTCAAGATTGGAAGACATCACAGACTCTAACGGTGGTCCGAAGCTTGTTAGGCTTGGCATGATATTATAGGAGATACATTCAGGACTTCTCCAAGATTGCCTTGCACTGACGAAGTTAACAAAGAAGGATATTAAGTTTTGGGAAGAGTAAAGAAACATTCAATGAGTTAAAGAAGAGGTTAACTAGCACTTCGGTCTTAGCTATTCCAGATGGAAGTGAAGGATTGACGATATATATGGATGCTTGTGGCATAGGTTTGGGTGCAACTTTAATGCAACACTGAAGAGTGAACGCTTATGCTAGTAGGTACCTGAAGCTTCATGAGCGTAATTATGCAACTCATGACTTGGAATTATTAGCTGTTGTGTTTGCATTAAAGATGTAGATGCATTACTTATTAGGTGAAAAGTTTGAGCTCTTCACGGATCACAAATCCTTGAAGTATCTTTTCATGCAGTACTAACATGAGGCAACAACATTAGTTAGAATTTCTTGCAGCATATGATCTTGATATTTTATACAAAACTGGAAAAGCCAATGTGGTAGCTGATGCTCTAAGTAGGAATGCAGCTTTGTCTCATTTGGAAGTTACTCTGACTCTCCTCGAAAGAATTGCAAGAAAGAAAAGGGAAGATAGTTGTTTAATGGAGATCATCAAGGATATAGATAAGAGACATTATATAAGAATTGAGAATGATCAATAATGAATATTACAGATGAATGGAAGAATATGTGTTCCGAATGTCGATGGTCTTAGGTAAGAAGTATTGGCGGAATGCCATCAATCCGAACTAAGTATCCATCCTAATGTTTCGAAGATGCATCGGGATATGAAGCGAATATTATGATGGAAAGGAATGAAGAGGGATATTTCTATCCATGTTAGCAGATAATAAAATTACCAGCAAATCAAAGGTGATCATTAAAAGACTGTTGGGTTACTGCAACCACTTAAGATTCGGAGTTGTAAATGGGAGCAAATATCGATGGATTTTATAAACGGTTTGCCTAGGTCAAGAAAGGGTAATGAAGGCGTTTGGGTTTTTATTGATCGACTACAAAAGTGTGCATTTTATTCTGGTAAAGCCAACTAGGACTATAGCAAGCTTGGTAGATATTTATATGAAGGATTTGTCCGGTTGATGGAGTACCAAATAGCATTGTAAGTGATCAGGATTCATTTTTACTAGTCAGTTTTGGGAAGTGTTACAACCATCTTTGGGAACGAAGCTAAGTTTGACACCGCATATCATCCTCAAACTGATGGTCGGACAAAAAGGGTGAACTGGGTTTGGAAGATCTTTTGAGAGCTTGTATCTTGGAATTCAGAGGATTATGGAAGGATCATCTTCATTTAGTTAAGTTTTCTTGTAATAACAATTATCAGAAAAATATTTGCACGACAACTTACGAAGCTCTTTATGGATGGCAATGCAAATCACCTTTATGTTGGATGGAAACCAAAGATCGATTGGTACTTGGACCTAGTATGATTCCAAAAGTCACAAAGAAGGTAGCCATCATCATTATGTTGGAAAGCTTCATTATTCCCTTTAACTATAGCTCCAGATCTGATACTCCTATCCTTCTTTGGAGCCATTATCATATAGATCTAGCTAATATCTTCTTCCAAATCCAAAATAAAAGCTAATCTATGCATGAGAAAAACATTCTTAGTTAAAGCACAGAAAAACGTTTGGTCTGAAAATGGGCAATACACACCCAATTCAAAAAAAACGAGATTATAGATTTAGAAATTTGAGAGTAGAGAGTGAACACGCAAGATTTTTAAAGTATTTTGACTCGAAGCCTACGTTCAGTATTGACTGAATTGCAGGTTACTTTCACAACTACAACCAAGTTTACCACAATTTTCAATTTAAAATAAAGTTGATTTCGAATATGGGGTGCAAAATTCAAAAATGATCCAAAAGTCCATATTTCTAAGTGAAAGAGATGGCATTTTATAGGAAAATTTCTCCACCATATTTGACAGAACGAGTTTAAACAAGTAAACATGCAAATTCGAGATTCCACCAGCGAAGAAGAAGCCAAAGTTGTTATTTTCAATAGTTGAACCATTTGGTACAGATCGATTTTGATCGACGCCGAATAGTTTTACTTGCGCAAACCTTCACTCTTTCTTCATATTTGATTAAGTCTTTACGCTTTGGGTGTTCATTGACTAAATTGTCCATCAAGTGTCGTTCGACACCAAATAGTTTTGCTCCTTCAAAACTTGTCTTTTTCTTCAAACTTGCATATAGAACCATCCATGGTCTAGAGTGGTTCATCTTCATTCTGCATTCTTGACATCTTTCTCGAGTTTTCTTCATTCTTTAATTTTGACATCTTCTAAGTTTTTAAATCTTTTTCACCATCATTTCGAATTTTAGATCTATCAATATGTCGCTTGGTTCAATGTAAGATAACAAGAACTAAATAAAAATTACAATTGCTTCAAACATTGGACTATTTTTTTGCACATTGCTATTCAAACAACAAAGAAGTAATAAGTTTGATAGAAATAATAAAAATTTCCTCCCGATTATGTTCAAATGGCAACAAAATAGAATGCAAATCAAAATTGGTCTTTACGTTACATTTTTTTACCCTCTCTCATAAGACAAATCAAAAAATGTTAAAATCTTACCAAGTCCATCTCGCACAAATTTCATCTCTCAAGCTAGACACGCTATTAACCAAACTAACACGCTTAGGAAAATTATTGTTGCCAAGCATGAAAAAGTAAAAGAACATTATGAGAAGAACTGCTAGAAAAAGATAATCAAAATAACTAAGCAAAAAAAATTATATAAATATATTTCTAGTTTTTACTGCCGATATTTTGCAATTAACTCTGAAAATATTAACAAGTAAACTAAAAACATTACAAAATAAAATGTGTGAGAAGAAGATGGCACTACAAAAGAAAAGGTTGACCCAAAAAAAAAATAACAATGCCCAAAAATAGACTAAATCCTAAAGGATATTTAGTATGTATAAATTGGAACTCAATGACAAAAAGTAAAGAAAACACAAAATAGTTTTGATGTCGAAGAGCGATAAAAAATATTCAGTTGGACAAAAAATTCTATTGAATAAGAGGACAAAAATGAAAAAATAAAAAAGAAAGGAAGACTTTATACACTTAGATTGAGAATGGTTTTACGGACCAAATCCAAAAATAAAGATGTTGGCCTCATTTCCACCAATAAATATTAGTTACTTAGACTTATTTAAAAAGTAAATTTAATACCACTTAGTTAATTTAAATAGAAGGCCTTGCATGTAAAACAATGTGAGAAAATGTGAGAATTTTGTAAATAATTGAAAAAGGAAAAAATATGGGTATTTTACTGTAAAATATAAAAAGGAAAATTAGTAGAACATTGTAATGATTATGATAAACGGTAGGAATTTGAAAATAAAATATCAAAAAAAGATTAAGCAAAGAAATAATGATATCTGAAGAGAATTTCTATGATTCAAAAGAGCATGTGATTAAAATAATTTACTCGATTAATGGGTTTAATAGATCAGAGCATCCCTCTTTTAGATAATAAATGATTGGAACATTTTTTGATAAGATATGCACACCAACGATGGATGGATTTATAATCTCCACAAATCAACTGATGGATATAAGCACAATCTCGTGGCTAACATAGTAGCATTGCATGTACGAAGTAGTACCAACCGCAGCTTCTAAGTAAAATATTCATAACCAGTAACATTATCTGAAACATCCCGTGACTTCCCAACGAAATATTACAGCCGATACCAATATTCCTTTGAAAAATCACAATATTACAGAACTAGAATATAAAATTAAGCACTTAAATAAACTATAACTAGCAGTGGAACCATCTCAAGACATGGAGCTCTTCGTGGCACTTAAAAATGATAAAAATCATTATAAGTGGAGTTCATTTGCCAAATCTTCACAGATTCAGCAATCACATTGACACCGGTTGCATTGTTGAAGAGGAAGACTCGAGCTGCAGAATTTATTGCCTCGGTTGGATATGCTCTAGATGTCGTACTCGTTCTACCTCCCATGGCAAAGCTTTCAATCACCGAATGGTCCACCTAACGAAACAAATTTATATTTTTGATTTGTACAAGTCAACAGCGTAGGTATGATATACATCTGCAGGTACACCTAACCTAACGGTGATGTTATAACTTGCATATTGATTTCTTCTGTAACCTTATCATGAGATATTATTATTCCTTGTTGCAAAGTAGAGTATGATAACTTACCAATATTCTTACTGCAAATGTTTCATCGTCAAGCACTGGAACTGTACCTCCTACCACCCTTTTAACGATATCATTAGCCTTCGATGACCTATAATTGCACCAAACAATTAGCCAAAACATAACATCATAGTATAATGGTTCATCAATTTAAGTGTTCATAAAAGTTTATAACCTTGTTTCATCTTGGCAAAAGTGAGTGCGTAAGGCGCCATCAGTTCCTTTGCTGACATAGAAGTAAGTTGCAGTATTTTCAGTTAAGTCCTGATTTGCGAGAACAAGAAGACCAAAAGGTCCGAGCGTTCCTCTTGTTGCAGCACCTCCACTAGTGCTGCAGTTATATCCCACATCTGCTTCTATTGTGGCCTCAAGTTCTTCTTTACTTATCTTGAATTCAGCTTCTATGTCGATCTGTTAAATAAACCCAATGTCATTCGTACAGTTTAGGATTCTGATATTAGCCAATTAAGTTACAATAAAACCATCAAGGAATTGTCTTCTAAGCCTCAAGGGGAAGGGTTAAGCATAAATCAATAGGGGACAATGTAAGGTTTAGAACCATAATTAGGGCATATACAACCTTGTTTTTATTTAATATTTCTGTAACGCACAGAGCCCAAGCTTCGTTGGTAATTTCTAAAAGACTATGCATCCCTAAAGTATAACAAATCAATGATTTTTATATGGTATATCATCCTTATAGCAAATGGTAAAGTCTTGCAATTTGAATCTCTTTTCAAACTGAATCTCTTTGGTCGGGACACTACTCTCAAATTACCATTCAAAACTCAATTACAATCGGGATTGAGAAAACTCATTCAGTTCATGTTGAGGTAAAATTATATCAAATTACTTGATTGAATTTACAATTCAATCTTCTTTATTTCATGGACAAATAAAGATAAAACAACAAAGAGAACTGGTTTTTATGATTAAATGTGTAATCCCAAAATCAAAATCAATTTCAAAAATATAGTATTACTAGAGAAAGAAGAAAATCAATAATTTCATATGCTTAAATGTTATATGATAACCTTCATTGAGTAAAATTTCTAACATGAAAATAAATAAAATCATTGAAATATGAATACTTGAATCCACGATCCATGATTCAAATCCAATTCAGATTCAAAATTTAAACTGTAAGATTTGAATCCCGTTATCAAAACCTTGGCTGTAAACGTAGTTACATCTTTGCGCCTTTCTTAGTGCTCAACGACTTGATCATCCATTATGATGGCATGTACACACGGTTGATTTGTACAATATTTGCAATTAGTTTTTTCGTTCTAGTTGGCCATTTAATCAACCGTAAGCGTCATTTAGTACAAAATTTGCAAAATACTTTTTCAACCCTGACATCAAACTAAACCATATACTTTTTTCTTCTTTGCATATTTTAGTTATGAGTGGTCAGCGCTTTATTTCATGTCAAGTTTTGATCCGTAATATGCTACCGACTGCCCCTTGCAAAATTTGGCAATGAGTGGAGTCCGTAACACAGTGCATTCAGCACGACTCTTTTATTATTCAAATACACCTTGATAAAGTTATTAAGGGTCACTCAAAACAACAGCAACAACAAAAACAAAACAACTAGAAATAGATCATACCTGATAGGCATCGCCAATGTCAGAAAGCTCAACAGTTGATCCCTTGTTGATCATGATGCCACTGAAATCTTTTCTGGTCATTCTAAGGCTCTCAAATTCCTCAATTGGCCAAGTCAAAACATTGGTACCTGTTTTTACATCATATAGCACTGATCGAGGAATACCCTGCATTGAATTTGAAAATTCTTGTTTAGCACCATAATGTACTAGAGAATCATTTTTTCTTCAAATTATTGGCTTAGATCTATGCACACACATCTTTTATTTTAATAAAATCAGTTAATCGCCAATTTTTTTTGCTGGCTTACATCAATGCATGTATAACTTTCATTTTCATAAAATCGGTTGGTTGACAAATAATTCGTAAACTACGTGTATGAGTTAGTGGCTATATGAATATCGATTTGATCACATTTTGAAACTCAAAAGACTTCAAGCAACCAAATTTCAATTACTCATGAGCCGTAATGAATAAGTGGCCATATGTCACCCTGTATGAGGGGGGGAAATGTACCTGTAGAGAGGCCCATCCCTTCGCAATATCTGCTTTTTGACTGTCAACCTCTCCAATATACCCCCATATGATTCTCCTCTGCTTCAATGGGTCAAAAAACGACCTTGAAGCATAAAACTTACCCCAGTCATACCTATTTCATTAGAAAAATTAATTAAGCCGGATGAACACTTCAAGATAAGAGGGAGTTTGGCAATAGCTCTTAATAATTACTTTTGTAATTTGAAGTATTTAGTTGAAATGTGACAATTAAATTATCACAATTTCAACTTTTCTATCCAACACTCCCAATTTTTACTATTACACAAAACAATATATAAGTTATTATTCAGAACTTTTTGTAAGAAGATTTAAAACTGTTGAAAAACGGACTCTAAAATAACAAATCATACCTTAATCCTATTCCCACATCAACTGTTTCATCGTCTGGGATCCATGTATTTGCTATTGGATCGAAGGTGCCGATTGCATAGTAATCATGCCACTCATCGTTCATGCTTGCTTTAAGCACATGTTTCACTGTAGATCTATCAAGGACGCGATTGACATCAAAATTGTCAATAGCCTTGTGGAGTAATGGGCCTGCAGTTGCAACAGGGTAGACCTCAACACATTCCCACATACCAACTTTGTCGACTGAATGAAGGACAGTAGGAAGGAGATCAAATTTCTTGAAATCTTTTGTTAAGTAAACAAGAGCAATCCCTGTGTGTTGTAACGAGTCGTTCTTTGAACCGACTACTATGTGATATGTTGAATCAGATGAGTCATACCTATTAGGGAACGTGTAAGATGATTATGTTCAACATAAGCACTCCGAATATACAAGTAACACCATAACTTCGTAAAGTTGGAACTCACCAAATGGGATTTGGATCTCTGAAGTCATCTCTCACAATGCCAGGAGGTGGCCAGAGTACTGGGTTTTTATCATACTTGATCCATTTTAACAATAATGGGTCCGATGGATCTGCAGCTTCTGCAAGGTTTATATTTTGGGCCTTTGATTCTGTACCGCCTGTAAATAACATCACAACTCGATCTTCAGAGACAACAATAATGGACCCGGTCCACACACCGGATATGTCGTACCAATGGTCAGGTCCCACTGCAACAGGGAGGTGCTCCCAGTTGATAAGGTCACGTGAGACTGCATGTCCCCATGTTATATTGCCCCAATATGCAAAATCTTTGTTGTGTTGGTAGAATAAATGGTACCATCCCTTGTAATACATTGGACCTAAAACACGTCCAGGATAACCGGTTAATAGTCATAATGCATACACAATACAGATCAATATCTTTGATTAACTTTCTGAATTATAGTGCATGAATTTCTTAAGTTGGTAAATTCGTCCAAGTTCATATATGTGTAGGTTAAATCTATTTTTTCATAAGAACTGACTGTTTAAAATTGTTAGTGTTCTCCCTCTGCTTTGTTGTATGAAGTCGAAATTCTCTAATTAGTACCAGCAACAGTGCAACACATCAAGGCTAGTAATACTCCAATAGTTCAATGGGCCAAGAGCACAAAATTAGCAGTATATAATATATTTCAAATACTACAGAAATATATTTGTAGAACTGTAGCAGGACTCTAAATTTCCTCTCTTTTTTGATGTATTGATGCATTTTTTTGTTCGAAATGGTTATTCAAAAACAAAACTAGCTGTTTTCAAATGCTTAATTAATCGCTGAACTAGTACTTTTACAAACAGCTACGAGAATGTATGTTAACAGAAAAAACAATATCCGTTATTTCACAACATGTTCCATTTTATACATTTACAATCCATCACTGGAATTCGAAAAAGGTTAATAAAATATTGGTAAACGTGTTAAACTTAGTAAACTTGGTGTAATAACACGGATGCATTTAGATGTATGTTTATATACTGCAGTGAAAAACCATAAGAAACCTTAACTGCTATAGTCCATCTTAATGTCATATGGTTATAGGTTGAACAAACTGGTTATGGGATGAACAGTCAGTTCAATTAAGGAATTAAGGCTACAATTTTACTTGGATCTATAAAATTTTATGTGCAATGTTGTAACCTAGGCTATCCAATACAAAATAATATGGAATAAGATGTTTATATACACGCGCGCGCACCTACAATGGAAAAGTTTATTTAAATGCAAGTTAATGACATAATTGGTAACACAACAAATCTCAACCATGAGATTTCTATGTGTTTTTACTTATATCTTAGATCTCACGGAGATCCACCGGTTGAAATCCATTGTCAACAATCATGCCCCAATTTGTGTTCCAATAGACGGTCCATATAGATTCACACGGATGTGTGTATGTGTGTACACACGCATACATACATAAATAAATACATATAGTGAGTGACTATTGAAACACATATAAATACACAAAATGTGAATTTATTTTGGTGATTGGATCTCATTGTGTTTCTATTCGAGCTTTAAATCAGGAAGAGATTCAATGGTCAAGATTAATTGTGTCATATTTTGTGTTTTTATTTTCCTCAGTAGACTTTCCCATTTACGTGTTTATACACAACAACGGGAATTTAGAAAGATCCAAAACAAGATAATGAAGGGTGTGTGCACAAAAATATCTTTGAAAAATAACAGCATATTTGACTCATGAAATTCTAATTTACCTATGATCTTTAATATCCAAAAATTATTGAACCTGAAAATAAAGAATAAAATACAATGATGAATGGTGTAAACTAAAACCATGAAAGATGAAAATCAAAAATGTAAAGGCGTATGCATCAATAATGAATATACCAAAAAAATACATAAATAAGTAGGAACAAAATATAAGAGTTTTTGGTCAGTGTTGAGATTTGAACATATGCTCTTACTTGTAAGATTTTTCAACTAAAAATAAAGGTTAACCTTTGTCGTAACCGAAATTCAAAGTTGTGATTCCTCTTATATACCAAAATATTCAACTAATAACAAAGGTTAACGAGATTCGGACTCATAATCTCATAAGCATCTTAAAAACTTCAAATCTTCAAATTGAGGATACAATTTTTCATAAAATAACGATTGAGCATGAAAATAAAAGTAAAATAAATAGAATATCTAAAGCGCGTATAAACAAAAATAATTATGTATCAGAAACCAACACAAATAAAATGGACAAAAATACAAATATTTTGTCAGAATGAGATTGAGATTCTAACATATGTGACCACGTTGATATACCAAAATTCTCACTAAGAATAAGGACAATATCTATCGAATATGTAACTTGATGCCATGAGAGATCTCATAAACTCATCTGTATTCCAAGAACATTTTGGAAACTTCACAAAACCAAAACATTATGAAGGTACTAGGACTACTATATAAGATATCATCGAAATTTATTGTTTTAAAATATTGTGATTCGAAAACTATAATATGAAAACTCTAAAATACATCAAAATGCTACTCGTACTAATAATATCGTTAGTAAATATCACAAATAAAAGATAAAATGACTTGTGAGACCCATAATACGTGTTGGTCACACGCATCGTTGTATCTGTAAGTAAGATTTACTCAAGGTAGTCAATTGCGAATAGTGCAAAATAGCGCAATGCTTGCGCTATATGTTATTTTGCTCTATGCGTTATAGCATATGCTATTTTGTTCACTTTTTAAAATTTTGCATGTGTTTACAGTTAATCAAATATATTATGCTTCCTCGAAAACTAATGTTATTTTTTATAAATTTTGTGTCATATCCAAACCGTTCAAGATTCCAAATACAAACACTACCATAATTCATGCATGTATTAAAAAAATTAATGTAAAATGCAGCTATTAGAAAAGTTGATGATTTCATACTACACATTCAAAATAATAGATAGATATAACATATTTGTGTCTTGAAGGATTTGAAATTTATTCTTATATTTGTAGGTTGTGAATTTGCGATGAGGTAAAATTTTGTAAAAAAATACATGGAAAATATGATTTTGCACATAAGATTTTCTATTGACAAGAACTAAGAAAAAATATAAATAAGAAAAGTCATAAATTGAAAATATAAAGGTCAAGAGAAAATAACATACCATAACTATGGCAAAATTCAAATAAACTAAGTCAAACATGATTAAGTCTACGATAACAAAACTTAGAAATTATATTATCATTCTAAGTTTCTAAAGTCTAATCACTAATGTCATCAAAATTGCAACTATCATCATTATCCAAATCATCTTCCATTTCTTCTTCTTTCAAGTCATAATCTACGTTGTCTTCCTCCGAATCACCTTCAAAGTTAGCCTCTTCTTCATCATCAACATACATAGACCTTGAACTAAAAGCTAAAATCTTTCATTTTTTTTATCTCAACTTAGTTTGGTGTTGTCTAGTTTTGTGTACTCTTTCTCCAGCTTCCGACATCCGTGATACATTACCTTAAGTCAGTATATCATTCTCAAAAACCAACTCATCTTCTACGTCTGAATTACACTCTTTCATGGAATCGGCCATCCACTCATTTGAATCGTCTATATCTTCTAAAGAAATAGGATCCACCACATTTCTTCGCTTGGAACGATTTTTCAAAGTTTGATTATACTTGATAAAGGCAACGCTTTGTAGTCTTTTGTGTTTAAGCCTATTCCTTCTCTTAGTATGTATCTACTTCAAAAACATATTTTGGACCAGTTTTGATCTTTGTTCATTATACATACCTAAAAGAGGAGAAAAACAAATAGCGCGTCATTTTGGGCTATGCGCTATTTTGCGCTTTAACAAAACAGCGCGCTATTTTGCGACATAGATGACACGTGCGTTATTATAAGTCAAATGGCGCACACTTGCGCTATGCGTTATTTTGCACTATAGCGCACGCTATGATAACTCTGGATTTACTTACTATTTTTTGAGCTGAGATTCTGTGTCCTCAAACTTCATGTGTCTCCATCTCCACACAATCACCACCGTTAATTCCATTAATTTGATTAATTTATCAAATTAATTAATTACCAATGAACGGTGTATACTGTATAAGGATGACACATGGGATTGAAGTTAGAGACATTCAAACCTTACCTTTGAGTGTGGCAGAATTCAAAAAGAAAACATTGTCCAACTGACTAGTCAAAGCAATACCGGATGCTGTAAAGTGAAAATTAAGATCCACTACTTGTTTTCAAGTTACGTACGTGAAAAACATTTCTCAAGCACATGTTTTAAATCACAATCATGTTTTTAATTTCGATTAAAAAAAAATATTTTTTCTCCAAAAAATTATTTCTAGCTTCACCCCTATGTTTTCTAAATAAACTCTAAACTTCATATGCATCTTCATATAATCAAAACTATTTTTTATTTTGCTTTTTCTGAAAAAATGCAAATATTTGCAGTTACGCTGCAAATATTTGTAGAAAACCTATTTATATATTTCTCTGCAAATATTTGTCGCGCTCCGGATATTTGCATAGTTTTCTGCAAATATGATGAAACTTAAAATAAGAATATTTTTTTCATAACTTATTTTTTAGCCATGTACTTTGAAACTTAATGAGGATGTTGCATAGAAGTTCCCAATTGTAAATCAGTTGAATCTACGGAAATAAATGTAATATTAGATTTTCAATCACCAATACATAAAATCACATAGTTTGTGATGTTTATATTTTTACACTAAGATTTCTTTATCACATCAGAGAAGTTTGATCAATTAATCTGTTTCAGGAAACAATCGGTATAAACCTTTAACTCTAAATGGGTTTATAACTGGGCTTGGATTATTGAACAAAACCCTACCAGACCCGCATACTCAAATAGCTTAAACCAGTTACCCCTCTCACAGCCGCGGATTCACCAGACACCAGGTACAGTGTTCGGACAACTTTTTTCATGGTTCAATAAATCATATTCATATTAGTAATATTCAATTTTAAACACTCATTTGTTTATTCAACCATGCTCTAAACAAGTAAACATAAAAAACGTATAATCACTACTTGACATCAAATAAATTAAGAATTGCAGATATGACATACCACTCGGATCTGATGCCCAGCAGAAATCCAAACATGCAAAACAAACAAACCAGCATAAAGTCAGCACACAACTTAAAAATAAAAAAGTAGACCAAAACATTAAAAAATGAGACGAAGAATCAGATATTATTACCGTTCATATAATTTCTAACAGTTCGGAAATGGAACCCGCAGCGCTGCCAAGCTAGCATATCGTTAGTCCACGGAAACTCATTATCAGCCCGTACCGGATCCACACCCGTACCCAAACCAGTCCCATTAGCATAAAACAGAACCAAACCGAGCAAAAAAGCAGCGGCCAAAAGAATCGAAAGGAACCTTAGAGTTCTCCTTCGAGGGCGTGCATCGATGAGGGGGTGACGGGACTCAATATCTTGAGCATCCATGGCGGGTATGTCAACCGCCGGTGAGTGAAAGGATATGTGTTTTAGTGAATAGACCTACAAATCGTGCTGCAACTTTTATAGTGCGACGGAAGTAAAGTGATGTTATGCGTGAGAAAGAAAACGACGAATAAACAGATTGTTTACAATCAACGATGTGGGACTTATTTTTTGATTTTTTTTTATTCGACGGACCATATTTATTCTCGTGTTACTTTAACTTTGTTTGCTTGTTTAATTAATTCTGTAGCAATATTTAACCACAGATCTAAAGTAACAGTTCCTTTTTACTGGTAAGTAGTAAAAATCGAACAAATTTGCTGGCAAAGGGCAACTATTGCTTAAAGATTAACGACTGGACCAAGAGCGGTTTAGATTTATAATAATCAAACCGACCGTTGTGGAGGTTTGCTTACTGGCCAAAATTAATTTTTGTGAAGCCAAAAAAACGTGGATCTTGTCTCATCAAGGTTTCCCTAAAAATGTGGATCTTGCCTCATCGCGGTTTAAACTTCCTTCTTTTATTTCGCGCATCAAAGGTTTCAAATTCAAATCTATTATGATTTTCAAATTCTAAATTTCAATTTCAAATCGACAATTTTAAATGCTTTGATTAATATTTAAATTTGAAATTCGTATTTTCAGATTCAAATCTCAATTTGTTCTTTTCCAACATATTATCACTTAACGTTTAAGTAATATTAACAAAAAAGTTAAACGTATATTTCTTATCAAAGTTATACAATCGAACGGTCGGTTTCTCCACCGTTGTGCGGTTATACTAGTATTTATTATTATTAACTCATTAACCATTTTATTGTGGTCATACATTTTGACTTCGAATTGACTATATTTGACCGTGGTCCTGATTGCTGAAGAGATGAATTCTTTATTGAATGATGTTTCGCTTTATAAAATTCGGTTCAGACCCGATATATCTGAAATCCGTCCGCAGTTAGACAATTCTAAGCATGTCAATGAGTTTCCAAATTATCTGAAATCCGTTTCAATTTGTATTCGAAAATTTAAAAATATTTGATATCTGAAAAGCGAATGCGGATATCCGATATTTATTTTGAATACAGGTACTGTAGTATTCGTATCCGATGAATATCTATCCATGGTGAAATCAAATATATTTTTTATTATTATTTTCATGTGTTATTTTATCTCCATAATTTTTAGCACAAATACACTAATATTAAAAACAAAAACATATTACAAAATCGAGCCCATTAACCATACCTAAACTGTTTACTACTTTTTCGTTACCTTCCTATTCCTTATCCAATTTCACTAAATTACTCGGTATTAGGGCCAACCAATTTTTGCAATTAAAAATGAAAAGATGCAGGTTTAGTGTATAATTTTCGGATATCCATATCCAATATTCATTCCAAGTTTCGGATACGGATATTTGCGGATCCATATTTGCTAAGCCAAATCCGAAAATATTCGCGGATACTGATAATGATATGCGTCAACAAATATCCATGGATATCGGATTGGATTTAGATACATATTTTCATTTTCGAATATGGATATTGATACAACACTATCCGTATCCGACATCACCGCTTACAGCCCTAGCGTCATCATTTGACTATAATCAAAGTGTAGCATTCACATCGAAGTTCCACGGTCTTTTTTAATTGAGAGAACCGTGTAACATCTTCACACTGAGATTTTCTGATTGATCTAATTATTATCACCCAACAAGAAATTTTCGATCAGGTCATTCTATAATTTCCCAATAACTATAAGTATGTAACCACGAGATGTCTCTGACAGTCATGTGTAATGTACTACCCAACATTTGAAGAACGTTATGTACACTGGATGTATCGATATGCTTTCTTGAAACATATTTACCAGTAATATTTATAAATGAAATGTTATTTAAGTTATGATTTGTAATGACTCGCCTTTTCAACCCTCAAAAGTTGACCCTAATACATCCACGATATTTATGTGTCGAGCATCCAAATGTCGAAAAAACATATTGTTGGGGTAAAATAAAATAAAAGATAGAACAGAATCTCACATCGTGACGAGTAACATATAATATACAATTGGTTTTTACAAAAGAAAACTATAATATACATACATCAAATCAGAGTCAACCAAGCAATCATCAGCTTGAACAGTTGTAACAGCCCATGCTTACACTTCTGATAAATACATACAGAAACCAAGAACAACAAAGCAGCGGAAGTGTAATGACCCGTAATTTTTTACAGTTAAAAATAGTAAATTTAATAAGAAGTAATTAAATGTTGGAAGGAATTAAAATTTAAGATTTATAACTGGAATAATACTAAAATGAACTGCAACAATGTTCATTAAAGCTGATTATTAACAATTTGAATGAAATTTCAATTAATTGAAACAGTGTAAAGTTATACTTGGTTATAAAGTGAACATAGGAAAAAGAATGTAAATATTGAATTCATTAATGAAATAATATATTGTTAATGGAAACTGTATAAAATTAGTGTTATGAAAGAAATGGTAACATTTGTTTGTAAGTAATAAACTTATACATGTAATTAAAAGCTAATAGTGATAATTGTTATATATAATACTTATTTATTTGGTCTATTAAATTTAATTGGAAATAAATGGCAACTAATTCCCTTAATTAATGCAGTTAATGTAGGTTTAATTGATAATGGTAAAAATGTTGATTCTATGCAATGTAACCAGTGTAAATTTTTATCATAGTACGACCTTTGATTTGAATAAAAGGATGGAAATCAGTTTACTCAAATTTATTGGAATTGGAAATTTTAATAAGTGAATTTATTATAATCAATGGAATAAAAGGTTATGTAAATGAAATGTAAGATGAAATGGTAAAATATTGACGTAATGGAAGATATAACAATGTTGACTACATATGTAAGGTAATAATTGATTTAATAAGAGAATGAAACCAAGGTAAATAAATTAATTGAGACTTTAATTATAATTAATGTGTGAAATTGACCAAAATTCAATAAAATGGAAATATAGTGGTTAATACAAATAAAGGATGGAAATTGGAGTATATGAACATAACGAAATATAAAACAAATGTTAACTATGTTATTAGATCATAAGTTTGGACCATAAATTAAACTCTAAAACAACGAACTACAATGAAGCAATGAAGTGGAAGGTTCTAATACGTATTAGAATATAATTTAATGACAGGAATTGGAATAATAAATGTTAATTTTAACGATGAGTTAAATGAATATTGACTGATAGAGAAAAACATTTATTTAGTATGTAATTTAATGCTTGTTGGATACTATAATTTTATAAACGTGCTTGCATGACTAAATAAGGATTATAATGTTCACGTATTTATTTAATTGATTTCATCAATTAGGGTCTGTTTTGAAGTGGAAAATTAAAATTAGTTGGAAATAAATTTATTGAAATCTTTCAATTGAAAAGGAAAACGAAACAAAGCGCAATTAATAAATTTAATGTAAGAATGTTTTCATTTGGAATGTACATTATTTGGAAATATAAGAATGGATTTAATATTGTATAAGTTGATCATTTTAGAATATAAGAATGTTTAAATTTATGAATTGCAAGTAACGAATAAGCATTTTAAGGAAAATAAAAGAATGTTTGAGGAAAATAAAGTGAACATTTTCATTCTGAATATAAATATAACGTTGTAAAAAAGAGAAAATTGAATTTTTAAAACAACATTTTACGGTAGTTAAATAGCATGCCTAGGTTGCACGGAAGTGATTTTATTGCCAACCTTGAAATTTAAGATAAATTAAATATTTGAGTTCATAATTATGTGTCAAAAAAATTTATTTTAAAATTTAAATTTTTGAATCATGGTTTATATTTTATTTTATGTGGCGGCGGTCCCCGTTATGTAAATTGGTGTGTTCAAGTTTAGTTATGTTGTGGTAATTAAATCTTTAATGAATGTCAAATTTTATATGTTTGGGGTTAACAAAATTAATTGAGTGAACAAATGTTTTGAAATTTGAATTACAAAAGTTTGTTTATATAGTAGAGTTGGTCTATTCATTCCCTTTCTAATTAATGATTGTCATATTTTTTTCATTGTTTCCTCATTTGTTTCATTACTCGTTTCCATTTACATTGTCTAAAGCCTTTTCATTTCATGAACGTTACCTATTTTTCATGTTTGTTGACTTAACTTGACATTTGAATCGATATTGAATCTGAATTGACATTTAATTTTATATTGGAATTTAATCGATAGTTAAACTTCGATATTGATAACTATCATATGTTGAAGTATATTGGTTGATTTGGATGTTGTTTGAAATAGATGCTAATTGATTGATATGTTGGATGTATGGTTGTTTATTTATTTTAATATTTCCTTGTTATCATTTTTATATTATTGACATCATTTAAGTGGTCCTCTGAATCATTTTAGAATTGGATAATTAAGACATTTAAATTATGGGTTGAAATGATATATACCTATACAATTTCTTGAATTTGGATTATTTGTTGAAACTGAATTATTTAAAAAGTTTAAGTTTATAATTTAAACTTCGGATTTATTTTAAATAAAGTGGTTTAAATTGATATTTTGAATTATTTGAAATCTCATAAATCACTGCACTCACGTTGTACACTTGATAGGAGATGAAAAATCCCGTAACATCTCTGAAGTCATTGCACTCATATTTTTATTTGAGATTGATTTGACTTACATAGGAATTTTTAGTTCTGACTCGAATGTATTGTTTTTCATTATGCTCGGGTCGTTCTGAGCTTTTTCAGTAAATTGAAGACCATTTTATTTTCTAGAGAACGAAGACGAAGATTCAGTATATTATTGCTATTTATTATTATTATTATTCCACCGCTTAATATATTCCCTGTATTATTTTTTTATTTTCTGATGTATGTATAACTCTGATTTGAATTGTAAAAGTATGATCAAATGTCATTTGTAAGACAGCTTCATGAACTGTTTATTTGATTTTTATATTTTGTCATTCCGCTGCGAGATTCTGTGTTTTGTTTTTTTCATTCTTTTCTATTGTTTTCTTATTTACCCCATTAACAATTCTCCATTTTGAATGGTTTGAATTAGACATGTGTGGTTCATTATTGATTTAAATCATCCAAAAAGGTGGGCCGTTCTAGGAAGAATATAAGATACGTGAATACGTCTTACAGAATTTAATCTGTCTCCTGAAAGTTCCAAGGAATACAAACTAGATCTATAATATACTCGGTCTAACCCGAGCATCATTACAAAATAACATTCGGATCAGTCTGGTAAATGGAAGTGAGAAACGCACCTCAATTGGATTTTAATGTTATAAAAACCCTTCAAAATAAAGGTATTTCGTAAGACTATGCCGCACAAAAATATGGATGGATTTTACCTTATGATAACCAAACCATTTATATTAGAAAATCCATTGATATCGTAATAATGTCTAAGGGTGAAAATATCAATAATCAAGTAGTTGTGGTGCTCATGAGTGTAACAATCCGGGATTTTGGTCATTGAATTTAAATATTAAATTAATTTTAAATATTTGAATAATTGGGTTTTAAGGTTTTAAACTTGAATACAAATACAGGAATTGTTTAAAATATAACTTAAAATTGGATAGTGATTTAAAATATCTAATTTTGAATTGAAAATATATCTAATAGATTTATTGGTTCTATTTAACGTCTTTTAATTACTAAATAATAATGATGAATTAATTTTGTAAATTTATTTACAGTAATAAATAGTTCGAATAATTAATCGAAAATTTATTGTTAACATAATGACTCAATTTTTATTGACGTGTTTTTATTTATTTAATTTTTCCATAATTTTTAATTTGGAAATCATTTAAATTAGCGTTTGATGATTTTCTGGCAAACGACGGCGTTTTGTCATTTTTCAGAATCGGTGAACTAGTGTATATTATTATTATTTTGGAGTCGCATCGCTGTTTTGAGTGTGACTGTATTTTTGTTTTATCATTCGGAATTCATATGCAAACGGAAATTTGTGCGTGGAGATGTTGTAAATCATAAATAAATTATAAGTCAAACCTAATCATTCTCATTTCTATCTCCACCTTGTACCGTTCTATTAGCATTTCAGAAAAACAAAGAAAGCAAGCACCCACTCTTTAAAATTTGAAAAAACAATTCAAATGAAATCCTAAAAATTTAAAAGTTTGGATTTTTGAGTTGCAAAGGGAGAGATCTACCTTACGCTTCAATTTGGTAGTGTTTGATGGCGAATTGAAGGGAGCAATAGTTTGACGTGGGGTTTCGTGAAACTAGGGTTTCGGAAATTGGGTTGTGCGGTTATCGATAGGTGATATGGAGGCTAGGTTTGAGTTCGTCGGGGTAAGGGGCACCTGTGGCCGGAGTTTGGTGGTTCGCGTGCGTTATTTGGAGGTCGCGACTGGGCCAAGTCGAAGGGAAAGGGGTTTGATGTGATTTCCTGGAGGCACACGGTGGTGATGAATTTGTGCTAAGGTGGTGGAGCACGGGAAGAGGAGACCAATGGTGGCGATCCCATGGCATTTCGTGGTGGGATGGACGTGGTTGAGGGGATGAATGGTCAGCATATAATGATGCAGGATCTGGTTTTAGGAGGGAATAAATTTGATGGAAGATGGATTAGTTTTATAATTGGGTAAATAATCTTGTAATTGGTGATTTAAATTAATTATATTTAAGACAAATAACTTATATATTCAATATCTTGTTTATATAAGGTTCAAATCGGTTGTGGTCAATCGCGTTGCACTCATATCAGCGTTGCCTATATTATGGAATGGGTTTTGCGGGAATTGGAGTTTGTAAAAGTCTAAATTGAATGTTGCTCAATTACGCTATTCAACTTTAGTCAGAATCAGAATGCTTCGACGATGATTGGAATTTATGCGAGTTAAACTCGGTTTTTTGGTTAATTAGTACGATATATACTTGATAAAAATTATTTATTGCCCGCTTGGATGTGGAATTTGCTGGTTGTTTGGTCTGGAATAATTATCATTTTTGAAAATGGATAACATATAAAGTGATAAAATAATACCAATTTAATATAATTACGATGTTTAAATAATAACGTAGTTAATTTATGCATACTTCTTTGGTGTTATCTATTTGGTTAAATAAATACCGTCCAATAATAAATTGAAGAGTTATTTTGAATAATATCCATTTAGCAAAACAAATTATCGTTCTATTATTATATTAATCTGGACATTCATTTAAGTGCCAGTTGATTAATACTGGATAAGTGATATGTTAACAATTGATTATTAATTATGGATTTGACTTGCATATATGTCTGCTTTTGTTAATACCTGTAATTAAATTTGAGAAGTTAAATTGAATTTAATGGTAGCTTATTTAAGTATCATTGTGGTTGCTAAGCCTCTTTTTGGATTTGGAAAGTTATGGATTTAAATTAACTTCAAATTTTATTATTTAAATTAAAAAATGTTTTGTTTGATTTCTATTTTATAAATGTTTTTATAAAATTATTTCTTTAGTAAACTTAATTATAATATTTATAGTATTTTAAAAGGGGTATTTCACTAGAAGGACAAACTTTGCAGTCCAATTAGTTTTTAGGACACACATCTATAGGAATTAAATTTAAGGCCAAAGTCAGCAGAATAATTACTTTTAAGGACAAAGTCAACAGTCTAATTACTTTCAAGGACATAATTTCATAGGTTTTTAGGCCTTAAAAACTAATTATTTTGCATTTTGTCCTTAAAAGTAATTATTTCAGTTGTGTGTCCTAGAAACTAATTGCACATGCTAAAGAGGCGCTTGTGGCTAATTTCCACATTTTTTTTTAAATTTGTTATTTTATTACCGTTGTTTAAAGATAATTAATTACTTATCAAGGTTATTTAATGACAATAGATTATTTTATTATTGATTATTCAAAACTAGTTAATTATTTTACTAGAAATGTTGCTTGAAAGTTAATTAATTATATTTTGAAAGTTGTTTAAAAGCAATTTATTTTATTTATTTAAAATATTTAAACATTAACTATTATATTATTTAAAAAGTTTTTAAAGTGTATTATTATATTATTAACAATGTTTCAAAGTTTTTTCTAATTGATGTTAAAGCTTGTATTCGTTATAAATTGTATAATTTTTTTTTAAAAGAACTCCTTTTTATAAAAGGATTTAAGGAGTTTATAAATTGAAAGAGATTTATGAAAAGAATTAATGTTTTGGGTTATTAATATCCCTGGCTTAATAAAAATTGGGTTTAATCATTTTAATATGATTTTCAAATGGAAAATCTCTCTCTAAGTGTTTGGTGAATATACTTATATCATTTTATAAATATGTGGAAAAGGTTTTTCAAGTTTTGAAAGGAATGGTTTGTGAATATGCTTATCAAGGTGAGATAAGTATATGAATATTTTGATAAATATTTTTGGAAAGAGATTTAGTTAATGAAAGATTAATTTTGAGAGGCTTAGTGGTTTCCATGGGAAATGAAATCTCTATTTCGAATGTTTGTTTATTTGATAGTTATATAACCAACTATCAAATCTTCGCCTAAATATGCAATCCTTCTTAATTTTAAAGGTATGGAAATATTCTCTACTTAACACCGAAGGATTTTGAATCTAGAAACATCTTAGAGAAGCACGAGAATTATATGGTACAGTTACTGTCGATGGTGCTATAATATACGTATAAACTCATTTTGTTCTTCTAGGACGAATGATGAGGAGATCTGTCCACATAAATGTTAGAGGATGGTCCCCGTTTTTATGCATTGTCTGATTAATTCTAAAAGAATCGGTATTGAGCATTCTAAAATAGATCGATTGGTTTCGGAGCGAACGGTAAGCGAGGAGAGTGTACTCATAAGAGATGACTTAAAACTGTAACCAATCCAAAACCATATACAGGTTCTATGCTTGGAGGAGATTCGAGATCTATATTGGATGTTGGAATCCATGTGTGATTACAAGAATCATTGGGGTATGGGAATCCACGTGTGATTCCGAGATCTTTGTTGAGATGTGGGAATCTATGTGTGATTCCGAAACCAGCTGGGTTATGAAAATCCATGTGTGATTCCGAAATCTCTATTGAGATATGGGTACCCATCTGTAGTTCTAACACCTGTTGAGGTATGGAAATCCATGTGTGGTTCCGTGATTTGTTTAGTTAGCGGTGCATGAGCTGGAATGTTGGACGTAGCCTCACCAGCAGTAACGACTAAAACTAGAGATAGGATGCATGGTCAGGGGTTTAGCTAACCTATAAGGGTGCAGTCCTCTCCTTTCTAGGGTAACCTACAGTTGTTATGAATGCATGGAGCGATGCGCTCGGCTTGACTGTTTTTGGAGCCAGCTATGTATTTCCTATTGTACATCACTAGGGATGTATTGTTGCTTTGGAAGGATAACTCTGATCCCTATGCAAGAAGACCGTTCTTGAAGTATTGATGGCACCTCCACCGAGTCCTATACGATTAGCGAATGCGCCTAGCGATTTTTGATTTTATACCTAGTATTGTTGTGATGTACACTCACAAGCATCACGACTACTTGATTATTGGTCTTTTAGCCCTTAAACATTATTATAATGTAACTGGACTTTCTAATATAAATGGTTTGGTTATCGTAAGGTAAAACCCGTCCATATTTATGTGTGGTCTTACGAGATACCTTTTATGTAATGATCCACCTTTCTTACTCCGAAAGTTGAGCCATTAAGAGTAAAAGAAAAAGAAAGATAAGAAGAGAAGAGAACCGAACATCACAAAATCTCACAACTCAACAGAACAATATATGTTGCTTAACATAATATATTACAAAGTCATTCAAAAATATTACATCAGAGCCATACTAATAAAAATTCCACCCTAGGTAGTTGTAACAGTTTGTCCTTACCTAACTGATATAATATACATATAATACAACAGAAATAAGAAAAATAGCTAGCTATCGATGATTCCACCTGCTCCAAGCTCCTCCAAGGTAAATCTGTGGAGAAACTTGAACTACTTGGTTGTCCGTTCAAATTTGAGTACCCAAGAGTTTAGGAAAAGCGAAAACAAACTTCAAGTCAGACATGAGTCTGGTGCGAGTAATGCTTTAACTTTATAAAAACCATTAAATTAAAGGCATCTCGTAAGACCACGCTGCACATAAACACAGACGGATTTTTACCTTACGGTAACCAAAACATTTATATATAAAATCCCGTGATATTATAAAAACGTCTAGGGTTTTCAGGTAAATAAATAACATAACTGAAATTGTTGCATTAATTAAATTCTAGCATAATAGGTATACAACTAAGGCCGAAAGCACTTATTAGGAAATGGATTCCATACAATGACTGGGCTACTAGGGTATCGCTCATCTTGGTGCATTTCTAGATAAAATAACACGGAGGACCTCGTCGGGATAGCGTGTTAACACAGAACTCGTCTACCAATTGACTAGTAGTACCGAATATGATCACCCCTTGGTTAATGGGCCCCGAAGCATACAAATGAGAGATAATATCGACTCTAGATAGAGATGATCATGCCCTATCTGGGAGCGATCCACTTTGCCCTATTGCATCTTCCATGTTTTAGTCATTGTCGGTTGATGAGGCTTGAGCGTACATTTTGCCTTTATATAGCATTTCCCACTTAGAATGCTAATACCGCCCTCCAAGTTGCAGTGCAATGCCAACATTCATCAATGCAAGTTGTTTAGGATATGAACAAACTGAAGGCACTACTTCTACTACATCCATTTTGGAATCACCCTCAAGATTAGTAGCAAACAACCGCTTCAAACAGCTTCATCTTCAATTCCATCATCTTTAAGATGTCTTCACTTCGAAACGCTTGATTTGGATCGAAGTGATTTCGAATAACATATTTGATCTCTTCGAAACAACATTCGATTGTTTTTGGTAAACTCAACCCCCGTTCTTTAGAAAATAAATAATCAAAGATAAGAGCGAAGATCACCTTCTAACCGTTTGTGGATGGGTTTCCTTATCATTTGTCCTAAGAGAACGAAACGAGATTTATATGCACATTGCAGCATCATCGAAGATGACTGTGTCATATAACTCACGTGTTTCTCCTGAATATTTCAAAAGTTACATTTTGGGTTCATATTTGATAGTCGGTTATTTAACTATCAAGTAAACAAACAACAATTAATTCCATTTGAGACTTATTTATCCATAGCATGCACTAAGCCTCAAAACATATCTTTATTTAATAAATCTCTTTTCAAAACGTTTGTCTAAAACATTATATACTTATCTCTCTAACATAAGTATATACATAAAACATTTGTAAATAACTTCTTACTTCCAAATCATCTCTAAAAGGATTGAACTAATGTTGTTTAAATTAGAGGTAGAGACAAACCTAAACACTATTCCATTAGTGTTAAGTGTGGAACGGATGTTCCATACCACCATTTTTATAAGGTCAGTTTAGAGAAACCCAGATGTCAAATTCTTTGTGTACTTCTTTCTATATTTTTTTAATCAAATCTATTTTATTCATGAAATCTCTTTTTGGTTGAAATCCAAGTCTGTTTCAAAAGGTTTTCCAAACTCCCAAATTCATTTATAAAACACCTTTATAAATATTAAAAATCATTTATATAAATTGCTTTTATAAGTATCCAAACTTTTTATACACATTTCTTATGAATATCCAAACCTTTTTATAAACTACCTTCATGAATATCCAAATCATTTTCTAAAAACTCTTTTATAAACACCCCAAAATCATTTATAAAACTTCTTTATAAATCTTTATGTTTAAACAACTTCTTAAATATCCTTAAATCAATTTAGCTTTCTTTAATAAGAAAAACCATTTTATAAATTTCCCTTATTTATGAAATCTTCTTGCTTAAAAACTCAAATCTATTTACCCAAAACACTTTATAAATTTATAAGTTCCTTTAAATATCTTGGTTAAAATGCAATAAGTTTGAAACCATTTCAAAAGGAAAGTGAAAAAAAAATTCTTTACAAAATCAAACGAAGGTTTGGCGACCACAATGTTGCTTTTAATTTGATTTTACTTATCCAATTTAACATGGCACCACATAACAACAGGTATGTAAGGGATCAATATATAACAATCCATCAACTTAAGTAAATGTCCAAGCTAATTGAAATCCAGAATGGTATTTTGTTTTGCTAATAGATATCATTTGGTTTTTCTAATCATATGTGGTTATTAAGGGTAAGCAACACGGAAATCCCTTGGTTTAAAAACAAACTTGAAAAGAAAACAGTTTAAATGAAAACTGATTACTTAAATTCAAAGCGGGTTTAAAATAAATTAAAACCCTTGTAAATGAGAATCAAATCCTTGTTAAATAGTAACAAAACTCTAGTTAGAAGTAATTTAATGTAAATTAAATCTTATTAACATAATTAGCTTTAATCAAAGATTAATTAAATAAAAACCATTTTTTAATTAATAATTAATTAATAATTATCTTAAATAAATAATTAAATAAGAATTAATTAATCGTCAATTAATTATTAAATAATGATTGATTTTAATTAAGTAACAAATCATGATTGACTTATTTGATTAACATTTTTGTTTAAAAAAAGATTATTAACAAATGATTAGGTACTAATCATCTTTATTAATTAATTAATAAATTAAACAATTAAATAATTAAATAATTGTCATCAATTGCTAAATTAAAGTTAGAAAACGTTCACTAAAAATATTTTAAGTTAAAACAAGTTTAGTTAGAAAATTTGTTAGATTTTTCGAATTACACATCCGTAATTTTCAAAACTTGAAAATTTGATTTTCTAACTTTTAAAACTTCCCTTTTGAACTTTTATCTTCTATAAAACATGAAAATAAACCTTTGAAACCAAAATGAAAGTTTTAAACTTGAAAAATTTTCACTTTGAAACAAAAATCAAATTTTCGACAAAAAAAGTGATTCTACGTCGCTTTTGGTTAGCGAGTCGCTATCTTCATGTCATTAACCCATATACAACATATAACATCACACAATATCACATCATAACATTATACCATAACCATAAGCAAGAATATTTCTTTACAAATACTAATCAATTTTTCCAATATTAAAGGTATATTCTTTATCGTTGACTCCAACTTTGGCATAAGCAGTCAACTCCAAACCAACATATATGCATGCATACACAACATATAACATTACCACATACTTAAGCGACATTATAACTTGTAATTTTACAATTTTAAAAAATTAGTAACTTGAATTTTGAAAACATGAATTTTACTCATTAAACTTTCACTAAATCAAGGCAAACTTCTACCAAACTTGAATATACTCCTAACAAACCGCCTTAACTAGAAAATACGACTTTGTGTGGCCTTGGAGGGATAAGTTTGGCTCGGCTGGGTTAGTATTGAGCTCAGACTACTTGGATTTGGGGGCATATTGGGTTTTGTTTTGGAAGGTAGTGGTAGTATAAGTGTAGCGGAGTGCTTTAAGCTAGTTTTTAAAATGTATACACAAGTTTGTAACTTAGGAATTTTGGTTTGGAAGCCACGAAAATAAGAGTATTCAAGAAGAGTGTTAGGAAAATGGAAATGAAGAAATGAGAGTGTAAAGTGAATGACAGAGAAGGTTGGGGTATTTATAAGCATAAAAAACTAGAAATTACTAAAATATCCTTTGTATAAAATAATATATATTCATGTCATGCACATGACAACCATCATACCTCCCTCCCATCACTTATACATGTTACCTCCCCTAGGCCATGTTGTAGGGTACTCAAGGTATGTCATAGGATTTTATATGTATAAATGTGTTTATATGTGTATATATATATGCCTTTTATAACATCTCACATCCAAGCTTAGATGTACACACACACACACACACACACACACACACATATATATATAAGTTAATATACATAAGTATGCTTAATTAATACTAATCCTAACATATACAAATGTGTGCATGTTGCACCAAGTGGGCACAACGTTCCCAATGACTTTCACCTGTCGAAAAGTCAAAATTTCAAAGATCACATTTTCTATTTTTATTTGAACTATCTATATTGGTAAACAAATTTTGAAAACACTTTACCACCTTTATTAAATAATTAAAATATATTTATTTGCTAATAAAGTCCATTTATTGATTCTATAAAATATATTTAAATAGCCTATTTCAGAGTAGCAAAACCCTGGTACGTTACAAATCTATTTTACCATCGTTTGTTATTATTTAAAAAGGTTATATTTTAGTTATAAAACCTACTATAGTAATATTTAAAATTTATTAAATATTCGCAAATTAAGGCTGTAAAATTCTGGATCGTTACACTCCTTCGCTTTAAAAGAATTTCGTCTCGAAAATTGTACCAAAACCCTAATTTCTAGAAACACTTGATTTATTCATCAGTCCGTATGATGCACATAAACCATTCCTATGTAAAATCTGATTTGATCATTCACTCGAAAACATAACTTTATTTCTGAACTTGTATCGCTAACCTAACTTCCTAGTGTGGACTTTGATCTGACATCTTAATTAGAAACCTCTATTCTCCTTACATAGCCATAAACTATGATAGACAATATTTGGTTCCACATAAGAACCCTCGCCAATGCTTGCCGTGAAAAATCGAGCGATAAATACTTATCCGGAATGGTGTAAAACACCTTTAGTCATATACACGAATCTAGAATCGAGAGCTTTTTGAAAATGAGAAATGATCTTCATACAACTTACGTACTGATCTAAGAATTCTCACTATCTAACTACTTTCTACCCTCCCATCATGCTTCATAAGAATCAATTTTTAAATTTATTTAACTTATATAGTACTCTTCTACCTTCTTAGAGTATAAATAAATATATGGTTTGTAATTCTATTTAATCTTAACTATTAGATGAAGGCTAAAAATAATTTGGGTTTTGAAACTAAGTCGACCAAATCAACCTCTTTGCCCTAAGTGGTCTGGTAAGTAGCTAAGTAGAGTAGGATGCTGGTATCCAAACTCCATCCTAGATTCTACTTTTTCTTAGACACTACTTAGGTAAAAATGTCTATTAGCCGGCCTAATAACATCTAAAACTTCTTCACATCCTAGATGTTAAAACCAAAAGACACAATTTAAACAAACAAAGTTTATCTAACCTCCTTATTACATTTAACCTAATTAAAACATTATTTATTAATCCACCTTTTCAATCAAAATATCTTTTTATTTTGAAATCTCTTCCTTTTAAGGGATCCAAGAAAATAATCACTAGGTTTTATTTAAAAAACTTTTGAAAACATACATATAGCACGAGTGACTCCAAAACGATGCCAAGAAACTGGGTACTACCACTAGTACATATACCCCTTTACTAAGAAGGGCAATACTCAAGAGAAGAGTTTGCCATCCGAATGCATCTCTTATACATTTTTAGCCATTTCCGAGACACTCGAACTAGTTAATAAAAAATTCTGCTTTTCCCAAATTTCTTCTCGAAACAATACTGTTTATAGACAAATAATTTTTAACAAAAGCATCTGCTTGCTTTGGATTCGTTCAAATTTAGACTTGTTTTGATTTGTATAATGACAAAGAGAATAATTTACCAAGTGCACTATACTATATGCCTAAGCAAACATTTGATTGTCACTAAGAAGATTTGTAACAACCCGCAAATCCGTACCCCTTGATTCAACACTATTCTACAACAGTCAACTCAAGTTGCACAGAAATACGAACCATTTGGGTTTAAGAAGAAGAGGTAGAAGAAGAGAAAACAAAATCAACATCAGAATCTAACTATCGCAGCGGAATAAAATATAATAGATAATAAATAATCTTTACTCAAAATCAAATATATCAGTTTACATATATTACATCATCAGAGTACATCAGTCACGGCTCACATCAATAACATACAAGTACGAGAATACGTATCGTCATCCAGCTCGTCTCCTGAGCTCCACAACATCATATCCTGTATCCTATAATACTCGGTCTGACCCGAGCATTACAGTTAAATAACACCCGAGTCAGTCTGGAATACCAGCGTGAGAAAATCACACCCAATTGATTATTAAAGTTTCAAAAATCCTTTGAAAACAAAAGCATCTCGTAAGACCACGCCACAAATAAACATGTCTGGTTTTTAACTTACGATAGCTAAAACAATTTTTATAGAAATCCTCTGATATTATAATAGGGCCTATATACAAATACTTATAAAATAGCCGAAATTGTTACATTCATTAAATTCCAGCTACTAGCCACAAAAGTGGGTAATACAAACAAAACTCGTACAAGGCTCGTAGGGAGAATGGATTTTCCAACAATGACTAGGCACTGGGGTACCACCTGTCACAGTACGGGGCCTAGATCACCGTACCGAGGATTACTCCCTTCATCCCCTGCAACACAAGGCCGGAACCATTCCTTACTGAACAGTCCCGAACAAGATAAACCCCGTGGTTGGCGCGACCAACCACCCACTAAGCCGAAATAATAAAGGGACATCTAGACAGGGGAAATATCTTATCCTGCTTGGGTATGACCCACCTAACCTTACTGCATATCCCCTGATTTTCAGCCATTCCCATTTGATGAGGCTTGAGGCTAAGCGTTACCTTTAGAACGTTTCACTTAGAATGCCCATCACCCACCTGACGATGTTTCGCAAGCATTCATCCATACAAGTCCGTCCCGGGTTCGAACGGAACCGAAGGCACTATTCCTACTACATCCATTTTGGAAATATCCTCAGAATTAGTAGCGACTAGCCCTTGCACTTCACTGCTCCATCTTTGACTCCGTACACGTTTTCGCATGAAACGTACAAACCAGATCGAAGTGGTTTTCGAGAAATAAATCTCGATCCCGGTCTCTTCGAAACGATCAACGCATTTGTCCAATATTGATAGTCGGTGATTCAACTATCAGTTAATATTCACAAACAACCATCAACCAATAAATAATTTCCCAAATTATTTATTAACCTCAAAAATATCTTCACAAGATATATTCCTATTTTCAACCCTTTGAAAACAGTTTCAAAACCATCTTTCTTTTTAGAATCAACTTTCCCAAAAAATTTCTATCTCCACTGAAATCACCAAGCACAAAACTAGATTTTTAAAATAATTTTAAACACTTTACTTTGAAATATATACTTTAAAACACTTAGGATAAAACTACTTAAATAATTTTTTAAAAATACATGCTATATGAATCTGAGAAAATAAGGTTACTTTATAAAATATAAAACCAGGTTTTCACATTTAAAACAAATACTAAGTCACTTTTTAAATAATTAATGCTATAATATATTAAAAAGGAAATACTTGCTTTAGAAATTAAATATTAGAAATAATAAATTTTACAAAACGTGATTTCTTTAAAACCAACCTTAAAACGTTTAATTTATATTTACAAATTTACTTTTAAAACATGAACTTGGCTATCCAGAGAATATTCCAACTCCCATCACTTAAATCAATTTCCCAAATTGATTTCCAATTCATTCTATTTGAAATAAATTTCTTTACTTGCTCGGTTCATTTCAAAATTCATTTATTATGGATTTTATTTATATTACTATTATTTGCTGTTTGATTATAGATTTTTGTAACTGAAATATACAAATTCAGGCTTTTCCCATTTTCTTCTTTGTTACTTTCAAAATTTAAATTTAAATTTAAAATAAATGTTTTGTTCTTTTAGATATTAACATTGGAGTATACAATTCATTAACTTCCTATTAATTCAAAAATTTCCTTTCTATATTCAAGATTTATTAATTTGAATTCTTATGTCACTTTATTTTATTTTTATTTCATTCTTAAATTTATTCAAATTCCCATCATTATTTTACTTACAAATTCACTTTCTTTCTTCTCTTTCCAACATCCAAGTATATATATTTTTCTGGAAATTCAATATACCCAATTATCCAATCAAACCATACCATTTAATATTTCAACAGAATCCATCATAAAATATCAAATCATCATAACAGGGTAATTTAAATAATTTAAATAAATGTTGAGGGATCCAGTTGGATCCCTCCAACCTGTTTTCCCTGCATCCACAGACGTTAGCACAATATAAAATATCTTCACTATAAAATGAGGGAAATAAATCATTTCAAGGTGTAGTATATACTCCTATATAACACAACAATCAATTCAACCATTCAAACAATTATTTAAATTTAATCATTTAAGTTTAAATTTAAATTTAAATCTAACTGAGTGAGATTAACTCACCTTTCCCTTTAAACTTGCAATCCACTTCATTCTCGATTTGATTTCACGATTTCAAACCTTGTAAAAACATTAGATAATTTTATTAACATTCGAATAAATCGAACATTAAATTTCCGTATATAAATTTAATTATCAATGCTTTATTCCAGACTAATAATTTAATTCTTAAGCTGATTTCGTTATTATAAAATATTTTTAGTAACTAACAGAATTCAACAAGTGAATATCTTCATCATACATTATTAAAAAAATAAGCTAGTTAGTGAAGACATGTGTATATATATTTTTAAATAGATAAGTTTATATACATATATATATGTATATACATACATATGTATGTATATTTACTTTTAAACTCATTCACTTAAAAAAAACTCGTTTATATAAATCTAAAATCTAATTTATATAACTTCTTTTCAATATTCAAAATTTTATTTCCAAAATCTTATAAGTAGGGTTATTTTTTTCTATTAAAAATATATCCTTAATCTGACAAGAATAAATAGTAAATAGACCTTCTTTTCAGTACAATTAAAACAGTAATTAACTTAATGTTTATGTATATTTCTAATCTATATATATTAAGATAGAAATTTCTTGTCAGTAAAGCATATATATATAATTAAATTAGAAACAAGACTGTTATACCTCGTAGCCTCAGATTGGTGCCTAAATCACGACTTCAAAACCCAAGCATCGATCGAACCTACACCTTCCCTACTGTTCGCAAACCCTATTTGACCAGAAATCGCGAGCTCATCTATGTCGAGAACGAACGCCTCCTCTTCTGGCCACTTCGCCGTTGTCGAGGTCGGCTGCGCCATCGCGCATACGAAACTCAAACCCCCCAACCCTGAAGACGTCACACCGAGCCTCGCGACATCCCAGCCTCTGCCCTAAATCTCGAGCCCTACACCTAATCGCCCATCCCCTGCCCTTCATTCGCCTTGATTTGAACAACACGCGGCCATGGTTTGAGGAGAGGCCGCACCTTCTTTCTTTTTTTTTTCTGCGAATCTTCGATTTGAAGATTAAGGCATCGGCCATTTCTAAAAAAAATTTTCGAAACGATATGTTTTGAGGAACTCGGAATTTATAAAACAAAATAGCTTCCCCTGAAAGATAAAAGCGACGTGATATGAAAAAAAAAGTTTGACTTGGCTTCCTTCAGAAGGAAGACACGAGCAATAAAATTTGTTTATTATTATCTTTTCGCGATTTATAAAGAGAACAAGGGAACACTGTGTTAAGATTAGTGTTGTGGCGTATACCAAAAAGCTTGACTAATTAAATTAAATTTCATCTGATTATTACCAATCCAATTTTCAGCGTTTTTTTTTATATCGTATGCTCCCATGACAACTCCAATCGGCACGAAATTTGAAATCCGATAATAATTCAATATTATAACAGACTTAAACTCTCAGATTTCATATTTTATCCAATGTAAATTATTTAATTCAATAATTCACCCAACTTTATTTATTTAATTTAATAATTCAATTATCAAATAAATTGTGATATTTGTAATATAAGTTAAAATTACTCCTTTGAATATTTACAATCAATTAAATATTTCGATTTTAAATGCTCGAAAATTTCGGTTCGTCACAAGATTATTCTGCTAATCAAAAAACAGATCAAGACTTACTCCCGAACTCTCCAAAGAAAACCTTACTCTCAACTTTATTTCAAAATATTAATATCTTAAATATCTTTAAGAAAGACTACGACTAGTTTCCAAAACTAATTGGAATTTATCAAAGCCACCAGGATTTAACATTCTCAAAACCCTTTTTCATTTTTAATTTTTTTTATTAGTTTTGATTTGTAAAATCATCTCTCTTAATTCATTTTAAAAAACTATTTGAAGATTTTTCTTTTAATAGATAGCTTTATTAAAATTCAATTTTTGATCCTATCTATCGTCGAACACCATATAGTCGAATTGTGAACTTAATTCACAAGGTGTTCGATTCAATGTTCCCACAAACTCTATCTACAGATTCCATGATGAAAAAAGAATATACTATTAAATCTGACAATAGTTAATGCTCAAAACTAGGCGAGCATGACTATTTAAACCCAAAATGCTAATAATTTAAAGATTATTAGCTCCTAACCCACTCTCCTCACAGATAACTACATAGATTTTAAAAATCATTACTTTTTATATGTAGAAAATATATTCCTCGGTAAAATTATTTCATTACCAAATTTAAAACAATATTATGTCAATTTAACTTGTTCAAGTGTTTAGGAAATCTCCATCGATAACATCGATCATAATTTTTAAGCCACTCAACAGGTCAAACAACATAATATAAAACATTTTTATTTACTAACAATTATGCACTCATATAGGTATTGCACTCAGACTCATTCCAAGGCACTACTGACCTTATCTATAATGAGTTTACCCTACCAAAGTCTAGGTGTTCGCTCAATCTAAGCTCTAATACCAAATGTAATGATTCGCCTTTCTTACTCCGAAAGACGAGCCATTAAGGGTGATAGAAAAAGAGAGGAAAGAAGAACAAAAAAACTAAAAACACAGAATCTCACAGTGCGACGGAACAATATACACTGCAACAAATAGTCCTTTTGTAGCGTTTAAAAACTACTGTTAAAGCCTTCTATGGCGTTTCTACAAACGCCATATATCAACAAGTTGTAATACGTCTAATAGATATAATAGCGTTTCAAAATTGCAATGGAAAATGGACTTTTAACTGCGTTTTTGTTGCCATCATAAACATGTCATATCGGTACAACCACTTTTCTATAGCGTTTTGGAGCTTGCTATAGATCTTTTACACATAGTTGTATTTTATGATACCGATAATTATGACGTCATTAATTGCTATAATATGTTGACATGCCATATTATTATAGCGTCTAAAAACGCTGTGGAAATATTATGTCAATTTTATGACTCATTGAAATGCTATAGAAAATTCATTACTATCTATTGAGCATTGTTTTTTGCTATAAAAACTGTTTAATCCTTGCAAAATATTTTGTATAGCACTAGCATAATGCTATAGTAAAACAAGTTATAACAAATTTTCTTTTCATAGCATAGTTAAAACGCTCTAAAAAATTTCCATTGCATTTTTTTTATTGCCATATACATTCAAGCTTACAATTTTCAATTCTATTAATATCTTATAACAATTCGAAAAACCATACTTATCACATTGTAGTGTATGTAAACAAATGGTGTCGTAAGCCAAAGCACAAAATATATTTATCCATAATATTTTATACATGGAGAATTAAGTATATAAATATTTTTCACAAAAATTAACATTACATACAACTATAGATAACCAAAATGATACATACTAAAAATAAAGACATATGAACATTGATAGACAATATATTAATGCAAGCATGACTGATATGAAGGAGAAAGAGAGCGACATCATGTAGCAACCTCAAAAGCATCATACAACACCTGTCAAAAAGAAGCACATACGTGCATATGTTAATCATAAATATAATGTTACACCTAACAGAAGAGTTTGTCACACAATATCCTAAGGCAATAATTAAGAAGCTAAGATGAACCTAACGATTGCGCTTTACAATCAAGAACAATCATGCTAGTATAATATAACTCAAATAGTTCAAACTTCTTTCAAATACCACAGTATATTTAACAACATCTATAAACAATAGAAAACAAAAGGAAAACTGATTGTTTTCATGCAACTTTAGCCAGCCACACAAAAAATCTAACTAACAGAACATAAAATCTACATTGAACTTGAAAATTGTTTTCACAACCACTTGTGATAATCTTCAGTTACTAGAAAATTCTAATCTGAACAACAAATAAGTTTCTAAACTGTGCCTACAAATAAGCTTCAGTTACTAGAAAATTCTGTTACTAGGAACTTCGGTTACTAGAAAATTTTACATATTTAATCTTCTAAAATTCTAAATATGCTTCAACTTCTAGAAAATCAAAAGGACAGTGCCTACATAACAATGTATCTTGACCATTCCAATTCCATTATCGCAAACAAGGGGTTGGATATCCTCTTCAGCCATTTAACAATCTGTGAATAAAAAACTGCATATCAACATAAACAAATTGGCAAACCATAAGATTCCTTGCCTCAATTTCCTGTGTATTTTTTAGCTTATATTTTACACTACTCTGGACAACAAATTACCTTGCATGTGAATTTCTTATGTCATGCAATTCATGCATAAACTGGACAGTAGACGCTAGCTACCATTATATCATGTGTTTTTCTCAAAGTTCCTATAATGAAATTTATCTCACGTACACTTAATAAAAAAGATTAAAAATGCTTTGTCCCCTTTCCATTGTTAGAAAGATTAAAACCCAGGCATATTTTAAGTTAAAAGTCAAAAGCTCGGGATTCAGATGTTGGTATCATGTATTGAAAGTGGGTTATAAACAAAACAGAAGTGCATGTATAGATTATATTTCGTTTTAATATATATGAATATGAACAATTTGCACTACTAAATAGTGGGATAACGATAAACAGAAAAATATATATTTGGAGGTAAGGAACAAGGAAGGACGAAGTGGATTTTCGATAACAGAAGTGTTTAAATAAAGATTGGTACATACTACATGGTATATTTTAAAGATTGGTCAACTGATGATTGATATCGGTATTTGGTAAGCAACGAATAATTCAAAATAGGAGTAAAAAAGCTTTCATTGTAACAAAATGTATCTACATGCCAAATTAGTAATATGCTTTACTGGTACACAGTAACTTAAGGTCTTCTTGTTTATATTTAATCTAGCAAATGCATATATGCAGCAACTATTGATCAACACAGTATGAATCTTTCTTCCTTGGTAATAATTTTCCTACAGTGCCATTTTTATCCATATGTGACTTTTCCAACCTCTTTTGATTTCCTATTTACCCGGCTTATCTTGCTCCTAATTGAATTCCTGAGCAAAACTCATATTCGATCAGGCAACTTTCGCAAAAATTCCCTTATTTTTAATAATTTATCAAACGGTTACTTCCAAACAACCCACCTATCATCAGATATCCTTAATACAAAATACATTGACTTTCTTTACGGTAACCGTTTGATAACGATATACAAAACAATGTGATAACAATAAAAGGAAAATATATATTTGGAAGTAAGGAACAATGAAGGAAAAGTGGCTTTTCGAAAATGGAAGTGTTTAAATAAACCTCAACGACAATGACTAGGTGCAACAGTTACATGCACGAAGCTGATCCATTTACACAACATCATTATTTCTCTCCATGTCTATCATGGTGATCATTGGGATATTAGGCCCAATCATGGTGATCGTATCACACAAGCATGTTACAAAAGTGAATAAGAAATAGATAGTGTTCAACCAAATCAAAAAAGTATCATATCTAAACAAAGTTTGAACCATACTTACTAGAAATTGATTCCATTACAAAGTTCGCAGTAGGCCAAGCTGTCGTAGTTCCAACTTCATGACTTCAAAATCAGATGTTGTTCTCCATAGACGCGCTTTTTGAATTTTTATAATATCCGCCCAAACTTTAATTGAATTTTTCCCCAATGGATTCTCCAACTCGTGCCAATCCTTTGAAACTTAATAAATTCATATGGAACTTGATTAACTTAGTTAATTTTTATAAAATTAAACTGATTTATATAAACTTTAGTTAATTTTATCTAATTAATTTAAGTTTTTATTGTGTTTTGATTTTGTTTGTTCTTCTTTTGGCTGAGGTAAAATTCTAGGGCCTGCTGTCTATTTAAGACAGTGAATAAATTGAAATATAACAAGTTATTGCAAGGGGAAAATGTGAATTAATCATTCGTATATCTATTTCTAAATCTTTATCGTTGTATATAATTTTTTGAATGATTTATTGATTGAATTGTTTGCAAATTTGGTTATAAACTTGATTGATTATTGTGTTGTTGTTTGCTGAAAATTTCTTAAATAAATCGATGTAGAAAAACAACGATATGCTGGTGTAGAATGATCCGAATTGGCTCAATCTTTATGTAGTAGAAAATTCTTTAAATAAGCTACTAAAATCTCTTTTGTTCTTTTTTTTGAAATACTATATTCAAAGGGGTTTAAATTGAGTTTGAAACTGACTTTGTAGAAAAGCATATAAAAAATTTCTAAGTTAATACTTGAGAGTGAAATGGTCATAACTTTTGATTGATGAATCTAACTGTGTTGAATCTTTTTGCGATATAAATATAATTCCCTAAGGAAGAACTTTTGTATTAATCACTTTCACGGATTTTGAAGATTTCTGGGTCGAAATCGGTGTTTTACCAGAGTAATAGTCTCTGTCCTGTCAAATTTTTTGAGCAAAAATATTGTTACTAATTTATGCATAACATTCTCATTTCTTATTGGATTTTGATAATTTTTAATGTTCTAGAAAGCTTACTTTGTGGGTGACAACTTTTGTTTCGAACACATTTTCAAATTTTTAGCATAGCTTGGTCGAAATTCTGCTGTAAACTTTCAGCTCTATCACTTTAAAATTTACATTCTTTTACTTACTTTCTTACTTGGTTGCTGCATTTTAAATTATACGTTAGGTTTGCCATGGATTTTTATTAACATATATATATATATATCTATGATGCGTATGTGTGTCTACATATATATATTTATATATGGTTTGAATAAATGTAATTTTACAAAACAAGGTATTATAATTCATCGGTTCAAAAAAATTTCATACCAAATCAAATTCTTCTATAAATGATTTTAAAAAAGAGAGATATAAATATAGTGTTGTTATTATGAAGGATTACGAATTTGGTAGCATGGTTTTGAAAAAATATGACTTTAAATTCATTTCTAAATAAAATGGATTTACACTTGAGTGGATTTGGAAGAGAAATAAAAGTGGTTTTATATAATAAATGGATTATGAATATAGTTTTGGAATATGGTTTTGAGAATAGCATTGACTAAATGAAAATTGGAGACAACATTGAGTATACAAGCGAAATTTTGGAATAAATAGAGGTACAAGATATATTACCCAATAAGTGAATATTTTACTAAAGTTAAATAATAAATGGGTTTATGGAAAATTAATAAACAATAAACTCAAAGTGATAAAGGTTTTGAGAACCTTGATTCCATAATTTGGAAAGTGCTAATAATCATCTTAGTGTGATTGGTTTGGATGCTTTCACATAACGCTTCGTTGAATATGGTACAACTCATTGAACAGAATGTTTGAGTGGAATTTACTAACCCATTAGCGATTACTTGAATTTCACGGGGTAGTATGGGATGCGTTAGTTAAATTCCTGTAAGCACTTCAGGAATGTGTTTAACACTTTAGAGTTGTGTTCTCTTCGGGTGTGTAAAGTGGTTGCTAGATCCTGAAGAATGTAGTTCAGATTCTCTAGTAGTATTTGTAAAGAGTGAGTTTACCATCTTTTAGTAAATACTAGGATTTAATCATACGGTATGGGACGTATTGGTTAAGTCCTAGTGATAACTGAAAGTGATAGTATTTGGCACTTCAGAGTTTACTCTCTTTTGGTGTGTAGTTAACTCAAGCGTAACGTACATATCAGTTTTAAAAAGATTGAACAAGGCTGAAGTGTATAGGTCCGAACACATGGTCAGGAAACAAGACTAAGTGTCCACATGAACTATCAAATGAAGTCAGACACACATGGAAACCAGATCAAACAAGCATGCACATTGGGTAAAATACTTGTGTAAGTGCACAAATAAGTAAAGGCATAAGCACGTGGAAGAGTAATGAAAATAACACAACATTCCAAAACCGAGATCGACAAAAGTGAAGACTCATGGTACAAGGCAAAGTGTCACTGTAATGACCCAGTTTTTCAGTCGTATGAATTTAGAATATTTAATTGAATTTCAATATTAAAAACTGAATATTATAAGTTAAATCAATTAATTGATTGAACTTGGAGTCTAATGTGAATAAAAATGATTTCTAACATTGTCTTAAACGCTATTTTATTTTAATGGTGTTAGTGAAGTTTTAAAATCGAACTAAAAGCAATTTGGTAGAAATTGGAAATTTTAAGATTTAATTAACGTGTAAAAATAGTCATTTTGACACTGTCTCGAATTTCGACAAAACCAGTTTCATTGGATCTGTAATGGTGAGTTATTATAGGATTACAAATTTCGTATTGATTAGACTTACAGTTTGATAGTGAAAATTAAAAAGGCCCAGAAATTTATTAAGGAATTTTAATTAAAATGATTCGATTCGAAAACCTATCTTCCAAATACGATGGAATTGGCCTTGATACATATTCCATTGCGTTCGGAATAGCGGTAAAACATTAGAAACACCGGCGGCGTGCTTCGTTTGGAATTTGAAAAAATTTGACAATGAATAGTGTTTTGTAGTTGTCTATATAAGGATCCTAAACTTCAAAACACTAGCCTATGAAATCCTAGCCGCCACTTATATTTCAATGGCCAGAAAACTTCGATTCTCTTCCTCGATTATCTCTCAATCCAAGCGATATCAAGCAAAACTCTCAACTACAATATCGTAGAGCTCGACGGGATCTTATTATCCATGGTCATGATGGAAAATGAAGCAACGTAGAGGCCAGATTTTGACCGCATTCGTACAGTCTTCGATGGCGTTTTTCATGGCGCTGGGGTATTCGTGGGTGGACGAACTTCGACCAATGGGGTGTGGGGCTGCGGCGCTTCATGTGATGGTTGATGATCATCACATAGATGATCGATGGTGGAACGACATCGAGAGGAAGACGGTTTTGAATGGATTCGCGTGTGTATAATCCTTGTGCTGCTAATTAGAGAAGGGAAAGAAACGTATTAAGTTAAGTATAAATTAATATAGTTTTAGTTAATTATATAATTAATTATCGAATGTAATTAAACCCATAACTTTTTCATACGAGGTCTGTTTCGCATGAAACAAATTGCATTGGATTCGTATTTGCAAACACTACGCGATGAAGCTGGATTTATTTGAGCTCGTAACAATTTTGGTCAAATTCGAACGCATGCGTGTTTTAATCGAAATAAATCACTTTGACGACGAATGCAACCAAAGTGAGAAAAACACACTCTTTTTGACCCGCTTATATATTTATATAAGTTGGAATATTTTTATTATGCTGTTTTGATGACTATTTGGATGTTATATGTATGTATGTATGTATGTATGTATGTATGTATGTATGTATGTATGTATGTATGTATGTATTAGATGTTTGGATGTTATGCAATAGTAATTAGTAGTTGTATATATTCCTGCCTACTGGAGCAAATGAGACCCTATACGTTTCCATGGATGAGCGGATGACCGTTTGTACGCGCGTCTGCCTCGAAGCTAACATTGTACATATTTTCTCAGATGTATATTTATTGCAGGTGACGGGTTAGAGGGATCCAACAAGATTTCTCACTATAGTTAATGTTTATTTACACACATTACTATATATGTTGAATTATGTGATATTTGATGTGATGTATGCCATGATTGCTATTATTGATGTGAGTCCCCTTACTTAGTCTTTTGCAGCATTGGGCTATATTTTTGGAATTTAAAATATAGAAATGATGATTTCAATTCAAAAAGCATTTCAGAGTGATTTTGAAAATATATATGTTTTAAGAATTTTTGAATGATTAAAGAAATGAATTTTTTTTAAGTAAATAAAAAGTAATGATTTTTATGTTATAATTTTGTTTTTATGAAATGTAATTAAATGTGACTTTTGAAATATGAAGTTAACTATTTTGTAAAATAAGTTAAATTGAGAAATTTGAACTTAGTATAAATTGTATATATATATAAGATTTATAAAATTGATATTTTATAAGTAAAAGTAATGGGATTATAAATGGGTTTTATAAGCGTTAAACTGAAGTTATAAATGTAAATGAGATTTATAAAGTAAGGAAGATATAAAAGTAATGTTATTAATAAAGAGATTTAATGAAATAAATTTCATAAGCGGTGTTTTATAAATATTAGAAATGAAATTGTAATCAAATTTGTATATGGGTTTGTAATTAAAATTTAGAAATGAATTTATAATGGACTTTATAAATAATGAGATTACAAAAAATGAATTTGTAAATAAAGAGATTTATAAGTAAATTAACTTATAATTATATTTTGACATATAAATGAGATAAATGGATATTGTTAATAAGGAAGTTTTTATAAAATATAAATAAGAATTTATAAACATGGTTTTATAAATGTGAAATCAACTTTACTTGATAAGTTGGATACGAAAGTTTATAAAGGAATTATATTCACGTTTTTTAAGTGAATAATCCTTTAAATGAATGTTTTGGAAAGTGATATTGTAAAATGGTGTTAAAATGGTTTGAAAATAAAATAAACTGTGATTTCACTTATTATTAAAATAAGTGTATGGAAATGTTTTCCAAATATTGAGATATTGAAATAGATTTGGAGTTATATCTTTTTATAGATAATTTGAAGTAAATGATTTGGAAAAGCGATTTAATTAATGAAAGATTAATAAATCAGGCCTAGTGACTATTCAAGTGCTAAATTTTAATTTGGCCATTTTAGTTTCTCAACGTGATGTAGAAACTAATTTGTCATACACTTAGGATGTACCTGACTATGTAGGCTTGATTATCGTTTATGTTGAGAATGTTGATTCGTGTAGTGAGGAGTGATTACTCCAATCTATCGTGCTTCCTCCTTAGCCGAAGGATAGCAAGTTAAAAGTTGGAAACGTGATAAGTTTATGAGATTTGGTTTCTGTATGAGGTTGAGAAATGCTTTTGCGTTGTTGGTACGAAGAAACCGGGATCAGATTTATCTAAAAACAACTTCTGACCAATATATATGCGACCATTGTGCAGGTTGGTCGATGATATTGATATATAGGATTTTCATGGTGAAGGACTTCTTGTTGATCATTTGGGGTTAAAATCCCAATATACATATAGTAGCAGTAGTCTCTTCGTTATGAAATATCAAATGCAAGGACTATTCGCTACTAATCCTAGGGATTTCCCGATAGGATGCAGTAGGAAAGTACCTTTGGTTTGTCCAGTTCTTGGACAACTTGTATGGATGAGTGTCTGACGCTGTATTTCTAAAATTATGTACATCGGCTTTTACAAACGTACATCATGTGGTGGCAGAGAATGCAACTTCTTTTAGCTTAACACCCTCCTTGAGACATACGAGCTCAATAGTTGTATTTTTGTAGAAGGAAATTAGTAGTCAACGAAAATGGAAATGTGGTATTCAAAGATGATGGTGTTGTGATATATGAAAGGTAATTGATACCTCTTTTGGCCACACTCCTCGAAAAATGACTAAAACAGGGATAGAAGCAGCAAGGCTAAGTAGGTGCCCCCATCAGGAGATGTCATCACTCTTCTAGATATATCTTTACATGTTATGACGACGTGTATCTAGTTATTGTTGATGTATGCTTGTGGCCACGGATTATAGGTCGGTAACAACCGAAGTGATGACATATTTGGTACTATCAAGGAATGGATAGGTCGGTCTTGTGTTAGTTTAGGCATTCAATATCTGGACCCTAGGTACATCCTTTTAGAGGTGTATCGAGTTTCGGAAAGGTAGTCCCTTCACATAGTCATTTGTATGGAAATCCAAAATCTACTACATGTCTTCCATTTTGTTTGTAGAGCCTGGTATTGCTGGAATTTAATAATGGTAACAATTTTAGCTATGTTGATTATTATTTGTATAATAGACACTAATATAATGTAACATGATTTGATATGAAATGGTTTGGTTATTGTAAGGGAAAACCCCGTCTGTATTAATGTGTGGACGTAGTCTTATGAGATACCTTTTGTTTTGATAAAGGAAAAGTTTTGGTGACTTTATAAGTTCAATTGAGGTGTGTTTTTCTTACGCTAGTTTAAACCGAATATATTCACAGGTTCAGATTTGGCGCTTTTGGAGCTTCAGCAGGCGAGCTGGAGATCTTCATGTTGTATACATGAATCTGTTTATTTTTTCGTTGCTTTGTATTGTTGTTCTTTGGAAATTATCAGCATTTGTAAGGATGAGTTATTATAACTGTCCAAGCTAATGATTATTTATTGTGTACTCTGATATTGATTTATGTATATTACAGTTTCTCTTTGTAAAGATTATTGATCTATATTATATGTTGTTCCGCGGCAATGTAAGATTCTGTATTGTTTTGGTTTTACTTCTCTATCTTATTCTTCTCTTCTTCTTTCTTCTCACCCTCTCTTTTCTTTCTCATGATCATCTGCAATTCTGTTCGCTTAGGGGCGACATGTGTGGTTTATTGTCGGTTCAGAGGGTACGGATTTGCGGGTCATCACAGTATCACTCCAACAATCAAAAAAATCATCAACCACTAACATTCACACATATATACATACATGTGTATGTATGTATATGCATGGAAGTTCAAAGCCTTCACTAACTCAAACAGGAACTCATCAAAGCAGCCACCAAATTCAAGTTTTCACCATCACAACAAAATAGTATTGGTGGCATTTAGTAGTAACAGGAACAACCGTAAGGCAAATCAAAATCAAAAGCAAATGAGTAGTAATAGGAACCATAACCGATAATTTCAAACTCACATTGACAATTGGAGGTGCACATATACACACAGGCATCGGTTTTGAGCGATACGGTCAAGTAACGAGCAAATAGAAACCAAAGTAGAAATTCAAGAATATGAAATGTAATCAAACAATGGACATGAAATAAAAGTAGAAATCAAATGCGGGACAAAATTATATATATATATATATATATATATATCAATGAACTTGTCAGAATGCTAATCAAACATTGGAAAAATTCAAACCAGAGGTATATACGAATATATAGGAAATCAATTCCTTTATAAACATCCAAATAATCGTAGGTAAATCAAATATCCAAAACAAAAATATAGGGGTTCAGATCCTGTAAATTAACCACATCATCATCGGCAAAATTAATCGAGTTCGAACATAAAATTGAAAAGGGGCAAAATTGTTAAACATACCAAATCGAAAGCAATCAGCTCGAAAAAGAAAGCAACCATGCAATCAGTCATTGCTAATCGAAGTGTGCGAGCATAAGAGAAGTAGGATTACCATTTGCACTTCAAATTCCAAGCAGCATCTTTCGATCTAGAAACCCTATATCAGGACGAAGACAAAAGGAAGATAGCATCGAAATGAATGCGGGCTTAAAGGAAACTGAAAAGATTAATTTTGGGCTTAAAGGATTCAGCCAATTTTGTTTTGAGAGTGAGAGAACAAAATGGGATGAATAGGTTAATTGATTTTCTAGTTTAGGAGATGAGGAAAAAATGAAATGGAAAAGAAAGAGGAGGGAAATAGTTAAGGACTACACGGCCATGAAAATATTAAGAGGGAAATCAAAATATCGATATGGACCCAAAACTAATTTTTCTAATAACTTCAATCAAATAACAGATAAATATTGTTTGAAAACAAATGTTGTCTAATCATTGTTATGTCACACACTAGATGATTTTTTCATATGTTGTGTGAATCACAGTTGTCTGATTTACTTTGTGGCATAGTGATAATTTCCATACTACCGTAATTTAGAATGGTCATTTATGGAAATTGAGTCTCGGTCTTTTTATAAATCTCGTACTATAAATGCCTTTATAAAACTCTTTATATTTATAAAATCCTTTTATAAAATATTATTGATTAATTGTAAAACTCCCTTTATAAATAAATGAACATATTTATAGACCTCCTTTTATAATTCTCTAAACTTATGTAATAAACTCCTTTATAAAACATCCTTTATACAATTTATAAAACTCTTTTATAAAACTTCTTTTATAAAATATTATTTATGAAATTAATTTCACTATCCACTAATTTATTTGCAACTCTTTTCATAAATCCAAATTCATTTATAAAACTCCTTTTATAAATTTATAAATATAATTACAAAACTCCAAATATAAAGCCACACTTCAAATATAAAACAAACTCCAAATATAACTATAAAACTCGTATACTTTCAATAATATGATCATTCCATATAATACAATAAATTCACAACTGTGATTTATTACTCTAATTTATCAAAACGATAATATTTTCCTTTTTATACAATACCATTTATAAACCTTTTCCTTTGTTTATAAAATGTTGCTCATAAATCTCACTTTAACTAATAAAACACCACTTATAAATCTACTCTTTTATTACAGCATTATATATAAAAAAATTCATAAATATTTATTCTCAAAATATTTTTATCTTCTTTTAGACATAAAAATCTCTTTAAAATAAGGGATGACCCCTTTTATTTCCTTTAAAATAAACATTCATTATTATAACAACTTTTCTATGAAAATAGATACTTTCCAAAAATATCTTCAAATAATTAGATATATACATATATTAGAAAAATAATAATAAAAGAACTTAAAGTAAGGCGGAGAAGTATAAAACCTATTTTTTGAATAAAATATCGTAGAAAATTTAAAAAGGCCAGATTAAAAATCATATTTTCAAATGAACCATTTCCAGTTTAGACAGCAATTAATAGTATTTTCAAAATACTATAACGAGACCAATAACTACTATAGTACTTAACCATTGCTATTACTACCCAACATTAAAAAGGTTCAACTTTTAACTATATTAGTGCCATATCTAATATGGCCAAACAATCAAATTTTAGCATTTAACAATCTATATAACAGGTGTATGACTGAATAACATCAACGGATATATAATTGGAATTAAAATTCATGACGACGAGAAATCCAGATTTCTCTAAACAATTCTATGTTTTTCTATTTAAATGACATTCACTTTTCAAAAGCAGATATTTAACCAAATCAACCAATAATCCATCCAAACACAAATTATTATATCATACTAATTGTCTAAAAAGGCGAGTTCAACACTCACCAAAACAGCAGTGGACGCTTAGGCATTCCAGTTTGAACTAAAATCAAATGACGTTCGATTTTAACCCAAAATTATTATTAACTCCAACTTTGACTAAACCAATTCCATCGCATAGCCAAGTCATTACGAACGCTGTAGCCACCTACCTTTTTGGACGGTTTAAATCGAAAATAAACCACATATGTCAACTCAAACCATTCAAAAGGGAGGATTGATTTTAGGTAAATAAGAAAATAAGAGAAAAGAAGGAAAAACAAAAAACGGAATCTTACAAGGGAATGACAAAATATAATAATCAACAAACAGTTCATGATGCTGTTTTACAAATAACATTTGATTACACTTTTACAATGCAAATCAGAATTAGACATACATCAGGTATAATATGGATAATGCAGCGGAACAACATGACATAGTGGAATAATAATAAAAATATAATACTAAACTCCGTCTTCATCCTTTAGAAATAAAATCTTCAACACTGAAATGCTCAGACTGACCCGAGCGTAATGAAAAGACAAAATACTCGACTCATAAATAAAAGATCTTATGCAAGTTAAATCAACAGTACATAAATATTTGTAAGGCTTCAGAGACGTTTAAGGGATTTTACATCTCCTATGCAGGGTATAACGTGCGTGCAATAACCTAAGAGATGTTTTGGGATCCATCTCCTAAGGATCCGTTAAACTATATATATAGTAATATACGCTATGTATATGTAGTATCCATCAGTAAAGTAAAGTATTAAAATAGCGTTAAGGCGTTACCTATATCCCTCTTAATACATTTTTATAAATATCGTAGTGTATATAGTATTGTAAACTCCACCAAACCGGTGGGCTATCAGGGAGCACTCTATAGGTACAACACAAAAGAAAATTGTAATGGGTTTGATAAGGCATATGATTGGGCACACAAGGCAATACCCACGGTAGGAATCTACTGGATTATGAAACCAGGCTGGTGGTAATGCATAACAGCTACTACCGCCTACCTCGAACAAAATTTCCATAATCAAATCAAGGGTGGTCACCAGTCAATCACAGAGTAACAGATGTGGTATCGAAGAGGCTTGTCCGATAGGAGGAGCGACCTCACTTGGCCTGGCTTTGGCTCCTGATTTTAGTCATATCAAGTTGAACCAAGGGGGTCAGGGCTGCGTTCTTACCTCATATCAGTAGCATTCGCCAAACCATCATATTTCATTCTAGATTCTCCACTACATGCATAGTTGTTAAAGTGTTTTCGAAATTGGCAGAGTATGACAATACCCGACCTCGATCTCTTTAACAACCGAATGCTTATTTCACACCGTGGTTATTTTATAAAATATTTTTGTAATAACCCGTATCTCCGTATCTTTTGATTCGACAATAAATCACATGTGCCCAACTCGAATTGAACAGAAATATGAATCGTTAAGGGTGAAGAAGAAAAAAGATAGAAGGAAACGGAAACAACACATAGAATTGCATAATCGTAGCGGAACAGAATATAAACATAATAACAGATTTTTATACAAAACAATATGTAACGATCCACTTTTCTATACATTCTATACTGACAAATAACCACAAGTGTCAACTCAAAATTTGACAGAAAGGCAGATTGTTAGGGGGAAAGATAGAAGAAAATAGAAACAACAACACAGAATCTTCCAATCGCAGCGAAATAAAAATAATATATAAAAACAGATTTTTATACAAAAGAATTTGTAGCGGCTAGTATATATACAATCATTAGAGTACTATAACCAATACTTCAAAAAATGTATAGTTACTGTAACTTGTCCTCATCGGTGCTGACTATATAGTCTACACACACAACGGAATATACCCATGTATGTGGAATACGTCTTTGTCATCCAACTCATCACTTGAGCTCCATAGTATCCTAACCTGAATATGCAATACTCGATCTGACCCGAGGTTAAATAAAATAACACCCGAGTCAGTTCGGAAAACCAGCGTGAAAAAACACAGTCAATTTGAATTATTACTTTTCAAAATTCTTTGAAAACAAAGGTATCTCGTAAGACCACGTCACACATAAACACGACGGGGTTTTACCTTACGATAACCAAAACATTTTATATCAAAATCATCTGATATTATAATAGTGTCTAGAGAAAGAAAATTAGAAAATATCTGAAATGCTTGCATCTCACGTTTCAGCATAGTTGGGAATAATCAAAACCGTACAGGCTCATCGTGGATGTTGAATTCCATACAATTACTGGGCTACTGGGGTACCGCCCATCATAGTACACCTCCAAAAATGTATCGAGATTGAACCTAACGATCCCTGCCAACATAGGACGACCTACCCCTTACTGAATAGTACTGAATATGTTATCACCCCGAGTGTTCCCACCCTTTACGAGCGCTCTTTTTTTTCCATGCACAATCATATCCATAATTTTAATATATCCGAGGGTATCTAGAAAGGTGATAACATTCCCTAATTTGGTGCGACCCACTTAGCCCTACTGCATCTCCTTTGTTTTAGCCATTCCTGATTGATCAGGCTTGAGGTTACGTTTAACTTTAGAATATCATTCCTACTTGGAATGCTAACACTGTCTTCCAAGCAAGCAAAGCAATGACAGCATTCATCCATACAAGTTGTTCAGGGTATGAAAAAACCAAATCTCCAAATCACCGTCTCCATTAGCTTCTTGATTTCACAATTGGTAACGCACAAATCGGATCGAAGTGGTTTTCATATAATTAAATACGATCTCGGTGTCTACGAATGATCAACGAATTTGGCCAAATTTGATAGTCGGTTATTTAACTATCAAATAACACATACAAGCTCACTAGGCCTATATTATAAAATTTTCAACAACTATTTAAAAATATCTTTACAAAGATATATATTCATGTCTCGTTCAATATTTCATATTAGAAAACACTTCCAAATACTTTTATCCATAATAGGATATTTCAAACACTTAGAAATATTTTCAATCTAAATTCGTAATCCATTACTTAGAAAAATATTTCTACATAAATTATTTTGTGGTTAGAATATTTCCAAAACCATTTAATACCAATACTTAGGAATATTCCATCTTCTTTCACAAATTTCCATAATTTTATTAATTCCTTTTACAATTTCCAAACTTTACTGACTATACTTATTTAAAATCCAACTAACCATTTTTAATTCCTTTTATGAATTCAGATTCATTTTCGAAGTTTCTTAGTCTAATTATTTTGGAAAAATTCCTTTAAACTTCCAGAATTCCTATTATCATATTTCACTTAAACAATCCCATCCGTCCAATAAAACCCGGCTTACAATATCGATAGTATTTATAATTAAATTCTAATTTCTTACTTTTGAATTATATATATATTTATAAAATAATAATTTCAAAAATTATCGTTAAATAATTATTTAAAATACTTTTAAAACAAACATCAATGGATAATTCTAATTTATTTATAAAATTCTAATCGATTTACAAAACTTATTTATAACTTAGAATATACTCAACAAAATTAAAAATATTTAAATAACTAACTTTCCGAAATATTTCAATGCTAAAACAGTTTTAAATTACATAGTTTAATAATAAAAATCCTCTTTTTAAACAAACTCAGCATCTCGAAAATATATTTTTCAATTCCAATATAACCAATATAATATTATAAATCTCACTCGATTTCCCACAATCAATTCATGTCTGCAATTTCATGAATACCTTTTTCCCCAATTCCAAACTAGAATTCACTATTCCTTCTAAATTGATTACCATGTCTCATTATAAATTCTCACTGTGAATTTATATTTTCAATTTACCAATTTATAATCATACCACTTATTAATAAACATCATTTATAAATTTTCCAAACCCATTCCCCATTTATACAAGTTTATATTACAAAAATCCATTTAAAAATCAATTTCCAATAAAAATCCCATTTTTAAATCATTTCTCAAATAACCCAACTATTTCCATACCAAACAAAATTTCGGTTTCTACTTCCATTTCATAATTTAAAAATCTTACCTAAAATTCCGTATTACAAATTTTATATTAGTTCCAAAATCCCTTTTATTCTCCCAATCTATTAAAATCTCGATTTTTAAAACCTTTTTACATTTAAACCAATATCACTTAAATTTATTATTTAGAATCGTTTATATACATTATTCCAAAATATCCATTCAAAATATACCACGAAATAGGTAAGTACAAATTCAAGTTCAAATCATTTATTTTACCAAATCAATTCCCTTTTTAATTAATTCAAATTTTCAATATAAATATTTCACTTCCAAAATCTCCTTTGAATTTTCTATTTAAATTCAAAATATTATTTTTAAAATACTTAAATTTAGGCAACCAAATTTATAAACCTTTCCGACTGAAAATTATGGACTCCAATCAAGACGTCCCGCCAGGCGTTCAGAATGTTATACCCCTACTCTGAACGCAATGGAACATGTTTCGAGTTCTAATTCGATTGTATGAAGAAGATAGCTTTTTGAACCCAATAAAAATATTAAGTTTTTGATATAAAATTCAATGTGTTTCAATCCCGTACGTCCAAATGGTAATTCCAAACGCTACGAAATTTGAAATCCGACAATAATACACTATTACGGATCCAATGGAACTACTTCCGTCGAAATTCAAGACTGTGCCACAGAAAGCTAATTTTACTCATTAATTTAAACAAGTTCTTTTTAAAAATCAAGTAAGTCACTTATAATTCAAATTTTTTATCACCATCTTTATTATTAACATAAATTAAATAAGCCTTTATATTATTTTTGTCAAGCTTAAAATTCAAGACTCATTATTTAACCAATTTTCAAGTATTAAATTTACCAATTAAATTATCTAATAAACCATTATATTTGAAATTAAAGTTATTTAACCTATAGAATTAATTTTGAAATATTTAAAATCAATTAAACATTTCAGTTTCAACTAACTAGAATTTTGAGTTATTACATTCCATCCCTTAAAAGAATTTTGTTTCCGAAATTGCCAAGGTAAGAAGAATGGTACAAACCCATTAACTTTCACAAAAATCAACCAGTTCAAACCACTCCCCACAATCAATTAATTAATGCCACGTTATCACTTTTACTAATTTCCAAATTCATCCAAACGCTCCAAATAATATTATTCCATTCAATTATTTTAGATTTTAACCAAAATATAATTTTAGCTATAAAAAATTTCTTCTAAACTCTTTAAATTTTCAATAAATTTCGCCAATGTCTCCTTTGCGCGGCAAGATCGAAACAACTACAAATCGTCATTACGGGCTCAAATCAACAAAAGAAAATAAAAGCTAAGTGGCTCAATCATAAAACCATCAAATTCAAACAATAAATTAAACATGTACCTTTTTGTCTGGCAACCAATTTCCTTATGAAATTCGAGGTATCCAATTAGTTCTTGTTTTTATATATCTACATCTAATTTACTAATGATATCCAATTATATTTTTCAAAATTATTTTATTTTGTATTTTCCTAAATTTCAAAATTTGCTTTACTAAAAACGTATGATGTACATAATCATCTGTATGCAAAATCAAATCTGATCGTTCACTCGATCACACAATTTCACTTCCAAACTAGTACCGTTCACATGACTCTATAGTGTGGACTCAGATCTGGTCTCTTGATTAGAAACATTCATTCTCCTTGCATGGACATACATAATGATAGAGAACTCCAAAATCAATCAAAAATCCATACCCAGTGTCCGCCATCGAAAATCGAGTGAAAAATCTTTACTCAGATTGATATAAATTATCACAAAATTCTATGCTCGAATCCGGATCAAACCGTTATGCAGATAAAATAATATACGTACAACTTACGTATTTATTTCAATTAATTCCTTAGCTATTCCCAATTCTCTTATTCACATTTACTTTATTTCCATTCAATTATTCACAATTGTCATTCGCATTGCATTATTCACATTTCTTAATTTCTTAGTATATTTCTCCATTACCAATTATCTCTTAAGAATTTTTTTCATCAAATTTTCTTAAGTCGATTATAAACATTTTATACAAATGTTCTTTGATTACTTACCACTTCTCCACTTAAGTCTATATCAATTTAAACTCAAATCCAATTTCCATGTTTAACCCCTTTCATGCTATACTATATCCATTAATGAATTGGAAAATTCTACTTAAGTTTATAAACACTTCATTTAACTCTTCTCATGTTTATTTCTGCTTCATAACTTAAGTTTACGGCTATTTCTAATCAAATTTAATTTCAATTCCATTTGACACAATCCATTTTTTAAACCTCACCCACATTACAAACCAAATTCAACTTACTAATTCATTTAGTCCATTCCTTAACTCATTTCCAAAATTATTTCTCTTAGCTTAGATTGAATTCTTTTCCACGATTTACTTCATTCAACTTAAGTTAAGATTCCTTTCAAATTTTACCTTTCCCAACACTCAATCAACAATTAAAAACATTGTTTTGACTTGCAAATTTTCAAATATTATAAGTTATCAAACTTATTCATATTGCATAAAACATTTAATTCAAAATCCCGGAGTTTAAACACTTTGTTCTAAGTATTGCAAATCAATTTTGAAACCATATACATATACACACACACACAAAATCTTCTTGATGTATCAATCGTTCTTTTGTAATTTAAAAATCAAAACTAGTTTTTCCAAAACAAAACTCAAATCGGTAGCAATTCCTCGTTTGGAAATTCGAAAATGAACACCAATAGTGTCGCGATCATCATCGAAATTATTTTTCAGCGGCCGAAGTGAGTTCAGTGCTTCTTATTCCTTTTAAACCCCTTTTAAAAATATTTCAAAAATATTTTCTAGTTAACATCCCTATTATTTCTCCAAAACCTTTTGGAAATAGATTTCCAAAACCAAAAGGATTTAAATTTCCAAATTTCCAACCTTTAAACCCTTTTAACTATAAATTATATTTAAAATATACCTCTGAAATTTCCTTTTAATTTAAGAATCACATTTATAAATCATAATTCCATTTTGTTATAAAAATCACTTTTTAACCGTAAATCTTGTTTGCATTAAAAGAATATCAACACATTCGATCACAACAACAACCACAAATGGTAATAGTTAAACGTTATCATTTCCTAACAACCAAACATGCCATATGCAGCTATAATAATTTCTGAAAAATTATTCCTTTACATATAAAAATAATCAAGATAAAATTATTTCATCTATCTAATTTCAAAACAATACCATGTCGAATTGCTCCACTCAGGTGTTTAAAGATTCATATCAGTAATTTTAATTACTCGTATTTACTAGAATCCTTAAGCCACTCAATAAATCAACCTGCACAACATAAAACAATTTTTATATTCACTAACAAATACACACTCATACACACACATTCAAACTCATTCTAGGGTACTACTGACCTTATCTCTAATGAGTTACCCCATCAAAGCTAAGGTTCTCGCTTAACCTTCGGCTCTGATACCACATTGTAACGACCTACTTTTCTATACGCTTTAAGCTGACAAAGAACCACACATGTCAACTCAAAATTTAACAAAAAGGCAGATTATTAGGGAAAAAGAAAAGGAAAGATAGAAGAATATAGAAACAACAACATAGAATCCCCCAATCGCAACAAAATAAAATATAATATATGATAACATATTTTTATACAAAAGAATTTATAGCAGTTTATATATACAGTAATCAGAGTACAAAATTCAATATATCAAAAATGGACAGTTAATGTAACTTGTCCTCACCAGTGCTGACTATACAGTCTACACACACATCGGAATATACTCAAGTATGTGGAATACGTCTCTGTCATCCAACTTGTCTCCTGAGCTTCATAGCATCCTAACATGAATCTGTAATACTCGGTCTGACCCAAGTATTATAATAAAATAACACCAGAGTGAGTCTGGAAAACCAGTGTGAGAAAACACACTCAATTTGAATTATTACTTTTCAAAATTCTTTGAAAAAAAGGTATCTAGTAAGACCACGTCACACATAAACACGATGGGTTTTTACCTTTCGATAACCAAAACGTTTTATATCAAAATCATCTGATATTATAATAGTGTCTTGATAAAGTAAATTAGAAAACAGCTGAAATGCTTGCATCTCACATTTCAGCATAATTGGATACAATCAAAACCGTATAGGCTCGTAGTGGATATTGGATTCCATACAATGACTGGGCCATTAGGGTACCTCCCATCACAGTACACCTCTAGAAAAATGTACCGAGATCGTACCTTACGTTCCATGCCAACACAGGACCGATCTACCCTTTACTGGATAGTACCGAATATGTTATCACCCCAGGTGTTCCCACCCTTTTTGAGCGCAACCATATCCATAATTTTAATATATCTGAGGGTACCTAGAAAGGTGATAATATACCCTAATTGGGCGTGAACCACTTAGCCCTGCTGCATCTCCCCTATTTTAGCCATTCTTGGTTGATGAGGCTTGAAGCTACGTTTACCTTTAGAATAGCATTCATACTTGGAATGCTAACACTTTCTTCCAAGCAAGCAATGCAATGACAACATTCATCCATACAAGTTATCCTGGGTCTGGACAAACCGAATCTCCAAATCACCGTCTCTATTAGCTTCCTGATTTCAGAATTTGTAACGCATAAATCAGATCGAAGTGGTTTTCAGATAATTAAATCTGATCTCGGTCTCTTCAAAACGATCAACGAGTTTGGCTTGATTTGATAGTCGGTTATTTAACAATCAAATAAAACACATAAGTAGTCTCTAGGCCTATATTATAATTTTTCAACATCTATTTTAATATATCCTTACAAAGATATATATTCACATCGTTCAATATTTCATATTTGAAAACACATCCGAATACTTCTATCCATAACAGGATATTTCCAACACTTAAAAATATTTTCAATCTAAATTCGTAATCCATTACCTAGAAAAATATTTCTATATAAATCATTTCATGATTAGAATATTTCCAAATCCATTTAATCCCAATACTGAGGAATATTCCGTCTTCTTTCACAAATTTCCGGAGTTTTATTAATTCATTTTACAATTTTCAAACTTCATCGATTATACTTATTTAAAATCCAACAAACCATTTATTATTCCTTTTATGAATTCAGATCCATTTTCGAAGTTTCCTAGTCTAATTATTTTAATAAAATTCCTTTAAACTTCCATAATTCCTTTTATCACATTTCACTTAAACAATCCCATCCGTCCAATAAAACCCGGCTTGCAAGCTCGAGAGTATTTCCAAATAAATTCCAGTTTATTACTTTTTAAATTCTATATATATTTACAAAATAATAATTTGTAAAGTATGGTTAAATAATTATTTAAAATACTTCTAAAATAAAAATCAATGACTAATTCCAATTTATTTATAAAATTCTAATCGATTTACAAAACTTATTGATAACTTAGAATACATTCAATAAAATTAAAAATATTTAAATAACTAACTTTCTGAAATATTTCAATGCTAAAACAGTTTTAAATTGCATAGCTTAATAATTAAAAATCCTCTTTTTAAAACCAACTCAACTTCTCAATAAAAATATATTTTTTAATTCCAATATAACCAATATAATATTATAAATCTCTCTCGATTTTCCACAAGTCGATTTACGTCCCCAATTTCATAAATCCCTTTTTCCTAAATTCCAAACTAGATTCACTATTCCTTCTAAATCGATTACCATATCTCATTATAAATTCTCGCTGTGAATTTATATTTCCAATTTACCAATTTATAATCATTCCACTTATTTATAAACATTGTTTACAAATTTTCCAAACTCATTCCTCGTTTATACAGGTTTATATTACAAAAATCCATTTAAAAATCAATTTCCAATAACAATCCCATTTTTTAATCTATTTCTCAAATAACCCAACTATATTCCAAACCAAACAAAATCTCGGTTTCTACTTCTATTTCATAATTTAAAAATCTTACCTAAAATTCAGTATCATAAATTTTATATTAATTCCCATATCCCCTTTATTCTCCCAATCTATTAAAAACTCGATTTTTAAAACCTTTTTACACTTATACCAATATCACTTAAATTTATTATTTAAAATCCTTTATATACATTATTCCAAAATCTCTATTTAAAACATACCACGAAATAGTTAATTACAAATTTAAGTTCAAATCATTTATTTTATCCAAATCAATTCGCATTTTAATTAATTCAAATTTTCAATATAAATATTTCACTTCCAAACTCCCCTTTAAATTTTCTATTTAAATTTAAAATATTATTTTTAAAATACTAGAATATAGGCCAATGCTACTATAGCATCCAATAAATTTAAATCGCATTATAATCCATCATAGATTATTCGAACACCGCATATATCACTATATATGAAATTAAATTCATAATTTTGAGTAATCCAGTTGGATCCCTCCAACCTGTCTTCCTTGCATCCATAGATGTTAAATAACATAAAATATAAAACCCGCTTTGAGGAAGGATACCGCAGTAATATAAGGTCATCCGCTATTCTGCGGGACACATAGGGGGTCATCCGCTCCAATAGACGGAAAATATATCCAACTACTAATATGTATACTAAAAAATATAATATAACATCCAACTTATAATAATAATTTATCAATTCATCCAATCAGGCAACAAATAATTTTTGATTATTAAAATTGAACCAAAAATTCCAAATGAGTGAGATTTACTTACATTTATTTCCAGTTGTTGCTTCTGCATTTTGGTTTGTCTATTCTCAAACGATGTTCGACTATAGCCCCATATTCAGCTAGTTCCAAATGCAAGTAATTCAAATCCATTGCAAAGAGGATGACAATATGATCCAACGTGACGGACGAAGTCTCGTTCGGACCTTGAATGAGTAAGTTATTACATTTATAAGAATTGAATTAATTATAACAAATAATTATATAATCACTTCCATAATTCAATTTACCCTAAATTCATCAACTCGGCCCACTGATTTCAGCCCAACCGACCCACATGCGCCTTCTTCTTTCTTACTTCGTTCATTTCCTAAAATATTGCGTGCACTCTCTTGAAGCCTTCTCCCTCTACCAATCACCAAACCACCAAGGCGACAACACCATCCAACTCTCCTTCACTAGAGCTTCATATTGATGCCTTGACCTCTATGTCCGCACCACCATACCGGAATCCGATCTGGAACTCACCTCGCTGCCACAACGTCAAATCACACATCCTAGCACTAGAGCACCTCCGACCATCGTCACATGAATCGTCTCCACGCCACGAGCTCTAAACTAACTTAAATTTCACCTCTGGAACACCTAAAAGAGTCCTGAACTAGCACTCCACCCACTGACTCGAAGCCATGTGCACCCCTATCTACCACCATGACTCACAAATATCCTTTCGGAGCTGCTACTAATCTCGCAACTGAATACACCTCCTGTTTCATACATCATTGCCTGAATTCCTATAAATTGAAAGCCCTGGCTCGACTGAAAAAAAAACCGACCTTCCTAGCTCGCTGTAGCAAGAACGATGGAGACAAGGAACGTGAAACTTGACCCTGTACGAGCTCAACGAGTGAATTTACTAGATTTAAGTGGCCTATATCATTTTAGTCTTGAATTTTGAGGTCACGGCCAATATTCGTTGCTCCACTGGAATGAGGAAGAAGGAGTGGAAGGGGAAAATAAAAATAGATGATGTGGTTAACTGATTTCATTTTATAGCCAAATAAACGAAATGATTATGTTTCTTTCCTTTAGAATTTTGTTTCCTATTTTAATCAGCATTTATAAAGGAAGGAAGCGATGAAAGATACGTAGATGGGATAGGGTGGCTGCCTGGGGTGGTTGATAGAGATAGAAAAACAGTCGAAAGGAAATCTAGGGTCAAATTGAATAAATATACTATTTAAATTTCCCAATTATTTGACTGAAAATTACAGACTCCAATCGAGGCGTGCTGCCAGGCTTCATAATATTATACCCCTATTCTGACGCAGTGGAACAAGTTTCGAATTCCAATTCGATCTTATAGCTTGTCAAATCTAATAAAAATATTAATTTTTCGATATAAATTTCAACGCGTTTCAATCCCGCACGACCAAATGGTAACTCTAAACGCTACAAAATTTGAAATCCGATAAAAATACACTATTATGGATCCAATGGAACTTGTTTCGTCGAATTCCGAGACTATGCCACGGAAAGCTATTTTTACTCGTTAATTTAAACAAGTTATTTTTAAAAATCAGGTAAATCACTTATAATTCATATTTAATTTTTTCTTTACCATCCTTATTATTAATATAAATTAAATAAGCCTTGATGTTATTTTTATCAGGCTTAAAACTCAAGATTCATTATTTAACCAATTTTCAAGTATTAAATTTATCAATTAAATTATCTAATAAACCATTATATTTGAAATTAAAAGTTATTTAACCTATAAAATTAACTTTTAAATATTTAAAATCAATTAAAATTTTCAATTTCAAATAACTAAAATTTTGGGTTGTTACGGAATTTGTAACTGTTAATATACATATAATCATCAAAGTACAACAATCAATAAATCAATATGGACAGTTATTATAACTTGTCCTCACAAGTGCTGAATATACAGCCTACATACACAACGAAAATAACCATGTATGTGAAATACATCTGAAATCCTCCAGCTCGTCTCCTAAGCTCCATAGCATTATAACCTGAATTTTTAGTACTCGGTCTGACCCGAGCATTATAAATAAAAAAACACTAGGGTTAGTCTGAAAAACTAGCTTGAGAAAACACCCTCAATTTGAATTATTACCATTATCAAAATCCTTCGAAAACAAAGGTACCGCGTAAGAACACGCCATAAGTAAACACGACGAATTTTTACCCTACGATAACCAAAACATTGTATATCAAAATCGTCTGATATTATAATAGTGTCTATAGAAAGTAAACTACAAAATAGCTGAAATGCTTGCAACTCAGATTTCAGCATAGTTGGTATACAATCAATACCGTACAGGTTCGTAGTGAATATTGGATTCTATACAATGACCGAGCTACTGGGGTATCGTCCGCCAGAGTACACCTCTAGAAAAATGTACCGAGGTCGTACGTAATGATCCCTACCAACAAAGGACCGGCCTAGCCCTTATTGGATAGTACCGAATATGTTATCACTCCGGGCGTTCCCTATTAGAACCTCAATTATTGGATTTTAATGACAACAACTATACAATTATGTCAAAGAATCTCTAAGCTAATTTGCAGGTACATGAGCAACAAAAAGAAATAATCGAATACGTTCAAAATGAAGATACACAGTAAAAAGTATGTATATGGAGATACAAGAAGATATATACACGATAGAGACAAGACGAAGGTGACAAACAAAGTTTTATTAGTCATAAAGTATCGCGTCTAGAGTTTACAAATGTTAAAATCTTCTCCAAATGGTATACACACATACACATTCATATTTTAAAACGAAAAATCAAGTTTTCAAAAATTGCATGGAGCGAGATTTGAACCCGGGTCACTAGTTCAAAATGCAAGTGCTCTAACCATTTGAGCTATGGTAAATTTTTGTTACAAGTCAAATTCAGACTTCTGAATTGACCATTTCAGACGTCTGAATCTGTAATCAAATTTAAATTTCCATACAATATTCAGATGTCTGAATTGGAAATTTCAGTTGTCTGAATCTGGTCAAAAATGACCTATTTTCTTTTTGGTTTGATTTCTTTGCATTTCAGAAGTCAGAATTTTTAATTTCAGAAGTCTGAATATTTACAACGGCTACTTTTATGAAAAGATATTTCCATTCATGAAGAGTTGCAATCTCTAATCCAACATATAATCATAACTCTTGATGATAACTCTTCATGAACAATTGCAACTATTTATTATCTATATAAACACATTAGAATCAAGTTTCCAAAACAGCAATTCTATTGATTATTATTCTATTCTTGAAATTCTTGATTCTAATACATTTGTGCTTTCAACATCATTCAAATTCAGTTTCCTACTTCCTTAGTCTTCACGCATTCACACATATATCATAAAGGAGATAAATTATAGGAAGTTTTTACTATGTAGAGACAAATTCGTGTTATTAAGAACACATTATGCCACATACATTCTGTATAAGTTGAAGTTCTCTTCGGCTGTTGAGGCGAAATCATGTTCTGCTTCTCAGGTCCCTTGTTCGGCTGTTCAAGGGTTGTATAAACCTGTTCCTCCGGGTTAAGTGAGGATTATTGTTAGTAACATTCCAGAAAGGAGTCTGCGATTGGACGTAGAACGGGAAGTTTCGAACCAGTATAAAAATTACTGGTGTACTTGTTTTATTTTTACTTACTTTACATTGCTATAGTTTATTTCTGCACTAGTTTAATATTATTCCATATAGCACGATCCGCACCGTATTTTCAATTGGTATCAGAGCCTGGGATTCTAGAGATCATAACAACATCCTAGAATAAATGGCTACGGAGAGATCTAGTTAAGGCAATAAGAAGAGGAAGAGCAATTAAGAAAAATCAAAGGAGCAAACAAACAAATGCTTCATGGCAAAAGATAATGAGGTTAGTGATCAAACTTTTGATGATATGATAGAAATAAATTCAGAACTTCTAGACACTTTAAACAGTCTCAAAAGAAAATATAAGCAAGCTCTGAAAAATCAGAAGAAAGCAGAGTTCGAAAGAGATATGCTTAAAGACGAGACGAGAATATTAGAAGAAGAACTTGAGAAAATTCAAGATTCAGACAACTCTCAACTCGCTCCACTAAGTCAAGAAATAGAAACTCAAAAAGAAAAGAATAATGCTCTAGCTTCTGAGAATCATGAGTTAAAAAAAAATTAAAATTGTTGAGTTAGATAAAACTAGTCTAGAAACTAAGCTTGATGACATTACTGAAAATGTTTCCAATTTTAATAAAGGCGAAGAAAATTTATGCAGGATTATTGAAAATTCTCAACTTGCTTCAAGTAAGAAGGGATTAGGTTATGTTAAGAATTCAAAAGCTCACAATGATAAAAGTGGTTTAGGATATAATAAAACTGATCGTAGAAATAGCCTAGATATGCTTTCATGTATAGTAAAAACGATAATGCTAGTACTAAATTTCGAGTGAAGTCTAAATCCAATTTTTATAGAAATTCAAATACTACTATGACTAATAATGTTTATAATTTCTCTAGAAGTACAAAATCATTGAATGGAAATATGAATAAAAATTATCTAAGTATTTGGGTTTCTGTTAATTGAAAAAATAGAGAAAAATACATTAATGAATTTTTTGATATGGTAGTTAATAATGAAAATTATATTTATAAAGGTTCAACCACACCCAAATGGGTATGATTTCCTAAAACCTAACCCCTCCGGACCCTAACATAGTAAGTGGGTACCAAAAATAATTATTATTTATTGCAGATACTCGAAGAAACAAAAAGAAAAGGATAGATTTTGGAATTTTAAAGAATGTTCCATGCGTTTAATAGAATTACGTGCTTACAATGAAATATGGACTTCAGCAAATATGGTAAAATCTATTTTATTTTTCCTTCATAATCAATAATGCGTTTATCTCGTTATTTACAAGATATCTTATATAATTTATGATATTCCCTCATTCTTTTTGATAATGACAAAGGGGGAGAAATTCATATGCATGTTAATTGAGGGAGATATTATACTTAAGGGAAGATGTTATACTTAGGGGGAGCTTTAAACATATTTATATTAATTGAGGGAGATATTATACTTAAGGGAAGATGTTATACTTAGGGGGAGCTTTAAACATATTTATATTATTTTTTATATAGAATGAATATTTTTTAAAATTGTATAATTGTCATCATCAAAAAGGGTGAGAATGTTAGAACCTCAATTATTGGATTTTAATGACAACAACTATACAATTATGTCAAAGAATCTCTAAGCTAATTTGCAGGTACATGAGCATCAAAAAGAAATAATCAAATACGTTCAAAATGAAGATACACAGTACAAAAGTATGCATATGGAGATACACGATAGAGACAAGACGAAGGTGACAAACAAAGTTTTATTAGTCATAAAGTGTCGTGTCTAGAGTTTACAAATGTTAAAATCTTCTCCAAATGGTATACACACATACACATGGAGCGAGACTCGAACCCGAGTCACTAGTTCAAAAGGCAAGTGCTCTAACCATTTGAGCTATGGTAATTTTTTGTTACAAGTCAAGTTCAGACGTCTGAATTGACCATTTCAGATGTCTGAATCTGTAATCAAATTTAAATTTCCATACAATATTCAGACGTCTGAACTGGAAATTTCAGATGTCTGAATCTGGTCAAAAATGACCTATTTTCTTTCTGGTTTGATTTCGTTGCATTTCAGAAGTCTGAATATTTACCACGACTACTTTTATGAAAAGACATTTCCATTCATGAAGAGTTACAATCTTTAATCCAACAGATAATCATAACTCTTGATGATAACTCTTCATGAACAATTGCAACTATTTATTATATCTATATAAACACATTAGAATCAAGTTTTCAAAACACCAATTCTATTGATTATTATTCTATTCTTGAAATTCTTTATTCTAATACATTTGTGCTTTCAACATCATTCAAATTTAGTTTCCTACTTCCTTAATCTTCACGCATTCACACATATATCATAAAGGAGATAAATTATAGGAAGTTTGTACTATCTAGAGACAAATTCATGTTATTAAGAACACACTGTGTCACATACATTGTATAAGTTGAAGTCCTTTTCGGCTGTTGAGGCGAAATCCTGTTCTGCTGCTCAGGTCTCTTGTTCGGTTGTTCAAGGGTTGCATAAACCTGTTCCTCCGGGTTAAGTGAGGATTGTTGTTAGTAAAATTCTAGAAAGGAGTCTGAGATTGGACGTAGAACGGAAAGTTCGAACCAGTATAAAAATTCCTGATGTACTTGTTTTATTTTCACTTACTTTACATTGCTATAGTTTATTTCTGCACTAGTTTAATATTATTCCATATAGCACGATCCGCACCGTATTTTCATTCCCACCCGAATCGACCACTTCCTTTTCATGCACAACCATATCCATAATTATAATATAATATATCCGAGGGTATCTAGAAAGGTGATCACATACCCTACTTGGGTGCGACCCACTTAACCCGGCTGCATCTTCCCTGTATTAATCATTCTCGTTGATGAGGCTTGAGGCTACGTTTTACCTTTAGAATAGCATTCATACTTGGAATGCTAACTCTGCCTTCTTGGAAACAATAAAATGATAGCACTCATCCATACAAGTTGTTTTGGGTCTGAACAAACCGAATCTTCAAGATCACCATCTTCATTTTCTCCGCAATATCACAATTCATAATGCGCAAATCAGGTCAAAGTGCTCTTCGGATAATTAAATCTGATCCCGGTCTCTTCGAAATGATCAACGAATTTGGCTAGATTTGATAATTTGTTATTTAACTATCAAATTTCATACAAAAGCAAACACTAGGCCATATTATAAATCTTTCAAACATTTATATTAAGATATCTTCACAAAGACATATATTCAAATCTCTTTCAATATTTCAATATTTCAATATTTGGAAACAATTTCAAATTCCTATATCCATAACAGGATATTCCTAACACTTTGAAATATTTCTCATTTCAATTTGTAATCCATTACATAGGAAAAATATTTCCATACAAATCATTTCGTCATTACAACATTTCCAAACCCTTCATTCCCTTACTTTGAAAACATTATAAGTCTGTTTTTTCCAAATCATTTCTAATATCATACTTCGAAACATTTCCACAACTTATCACATAAATCTTCGGAATTTTATTAATTCCATTTCAAATTTCCAAAAAACAATTATACTTATCTAAAATCTCATTCACCAATTTATAACTTCTTTTATGAATTCAAATTCATTTTTCAAAGTTCACATATCTAACCACTTTGAAAATTCCTTAAGTTCCAAAATTTTGTTATAAGATTTCTCTTATAGAATCCCACTCCTTAAATAAAAATGATTTACAAATCTAGAGAGCATTTATAAGTAACTTTAACAAATTCCAAAACTCTATTTTTATAAATAATTATTTTAAAGAATAACATTAAATTTCCAAACACATTTAACTAATCATTTAAAATATCAAAACTCCTTTTTAATAAAAAATGATAACTAATTTCCAATTCATTTACAAATAGTACTAATCAATTTACATAGCTGGTTTTAAAATTAGAATTTATTTCAATTAATATTAGATATTTGAAAAATCCACTTTTCGAAGTATTTCAATACTAAACAGCTTAAATTACATAGTTTAATAAATAAAATTTCCCTTTTAAAACAAACTTAACTTCTCGATAAAAATATACTTTTAATCCATTAACCAATTTAAATTTATAAATATCACTTGATTCATAACACCTCAATTTCATTTTGATTCACTAATCATTCTCACATTTCAAAAATAGAATCCACTATTTTTTTCCAAATCGATTTCCATATCTCAATATAAATCCACACAATGAATCTTTTATTCCCAATTTATCAACTGGTATCATTTTTCCTTATTTATAATTCATAAATTTATAAACTCATTTGAGTTTCACTTGTTTATAAAACTAATTTCATTTATAAAATCTCATTTTACGAATCCATTTCTTAATAAATCATATTTATTTTTCAAATCTATTTTAAATATCGATTTTAACTTTTTTCCAGAATTTTTAGAATATCATTAAGGAAAAATCCATTGTTAAAATCCCTTATATAAATTATATCAAAATCTCTACTTAAAATATCTTTCGAAATAAATAAGTACAACTTCCAAAATCAAACCATTTATTTTATCCAAACCAAATCTTTTTTTAAATAATCCAAAATTCAATATAAAATTATCAACTTCCAAAATCACCTTTGAATTTCCCCTTTAAGTCCAGAATATTATTGATGGTATTTAAACTACCAAAATAAGGCCAGTGCTACTCTAGCATCCAAAATATCAAATCACACAAAAATACACAACAGATTATTCAATCACATCATATATCACAATATATGAAATAATCAATAAAATTTTGAGGAATCCAGTTGGATCCCTCCAACTGGTTTTCCTACAGCCATAATGTTGTATAAAAAATATACCAATCCCTCTTCGAGGCGGAATATCGCTGTAATATAGCATGATCCACTATTATGCGAGACGCATAGTATCTCATCTGCTCCAATCAGCGGGAAATATATCCAACTACTGATATATGTACTAATAAATATATAATATAACATTCGACTGATAATAATACATCAACTCAACCAATCATTCAATAATTAATTTTTTAAATTGATAAATTAAGCTAGTCAGTCAATTTGAGTGAGATTTGCCCACCTTTATTTTAGTAGTCGCCGAACTTTTTGGTTCTGACTAAATTCGAATTCAAATTTTGCTAAAAATTCCAGAAGCTCCAAATTGTTCGAATCCAATTCCTATATATAGAATACGTTATTGTAAATGCAACACAAAATGTTGTGTTTGAATTTGACCTAGAATGAACGAGTTATTGCAATCATAAGAATTTGAATTATTAAAACAAATTTATATCTTCGAGCTCACCCTCCCCTTCAAGGTCGCGACCTGCTCCCAATATCAATGCGCACAGTAAAAATCGCATCCCACCAGAAAGCATCGCATGCCACTAAAACATGCTCATAGCTCCTAATTCCCACGACAAATTCAAACATGACCTCCATATCAACCATCGTCGACTAAATCGGAATTAAAACGCAATTCTAGCTGGAAAACCCATTCGCCTCTTACAGTCAAGCAACCCAAACGACCATCGAGCCTTGCACTAATCATAGCAAAGGGAAACTCGATGCAAAATGTTAATTTTATAGTTTGTTTCAATTTTTTCCCACGAAGTATTTCACTCGAATTTGATTTTTAAAGTTTCCCAGATTTTGTTTTCTTCTTTTGCCCTCTGTGAATCTGCGTTAAAAATAAAGAGGGAAGGAACGTAGGCAGTGGCTTGTATGGTTGGTTAGAATTCGAAATAGGGTGGCTTGAAATGAAAGAAAATAGCTGCCTAGTCACAACGATAAAAAAAATTCAATTATTTAAAACTCAAAAATACGGTGTGTGTGTGTGTGTATTCGAGGAATTACGTCCGGCATTCCTAATGTTATCCCGCTATTTCGAATGCAATGGAACAAGTTCTGTGACCTAATTTGATCATATGAAGAAGATAGGTTTTTGAATCCAATTATTATATTAAATTTTCGATAATAATTTCCACGCGTTTCTATCCCATACGATCAAATGGTACTCCAAATGCTACAAAATTTGAAATATGATGATAATACAGTATTATGAATCCAATGGAACTAGTTTTGTTAAAATCCGAGACTGTGCCCCGAAAGGCTATTTTTATATGTTAATTAAAACAAGTTATTCAAATTTTTTTAGAACGGGTAAATCACTTTTATATTCAATTTTAATTTTTTATTTACCTTCCTTCTTGTTAATAGTAATTAAATAAGCTTTAAATCATTTTTACCTAGCTAAAATTCCAGGATTTAATGTTTAGCCAATTTTCAATTATTAAATTCAATAATAAACTATCAAATAATTCGTCATACTTTAAATTCAAATAATTAAATCTATAAAATTAACTTTTAAATATTAAAATCTATTAAATATTCTCATTTCAAATCACTAAAATTTTGGGTCATTACAATTTTAATAATAAATCAAGAAAATAGTTTATACCTTCATATCATGATATCCATATACTTATTCCAAAAGTGTAAATGTATTCATAAATACCAAGAAAGATTTCTTTCTATCAATTTCGAAAATAATTATAAATCTTTCTCAACCATTTATAAACTATTTATATGTTTTAAAACCATTTATAAAGCTATTTATAAATTCCCAAAACAATTTACAACTCTTCCCTTTATTATAAACTATTACATAAATTCCTTCACATGCTTCCAAATTCCTTTACACAAGTTCTTTTATAAAAATCTTTATAAAATCCTTTAAATTTATAAACTCCCTTATAAAATCATTATAAAAATCCTTTTGCAAAATCCATTGTAAAATCTCTTACAAACTTTTATAAATTCCTTACAAAACATCTTACATTTTTATTTATTAAAGTTATTATAAAATCTATATTTATTATATTAAATTGAATGTAAATAACCTCTTAAAAGTATAATAAATATTATATTGAATTAAATTTTATAATAATCTCTTGGAACTATATTAAATATTTTATTAAAAAAAATTTAATCATTTAAAATATATTTTTAAAACCAAATAAAATTATACGTAAAAATCTTAAATTTACTTTTTAAACCATATATCAACTTATAATTTGAACCTTTCAAGCATATAAAATAAATTATTTTCCAAATCCATTTTTTAAAAATAAAATCATTAAATATAATTTAAAAATCAAACATACTTTACTATTTAGAAAAATAATTTACAATTGATCAACGGTGTCCATGTATAATTTTCTACACTATGGTCAAGTGATATGGTATGTATCATTTCAACCCCAAAATAGTTAAATTTTCCGGATATATATATCACTTTAACCCGTAACCCAAATCAATAATTTCCAAATTAATAAAATCGCTCGGGTTTATCAATTAAACCCATAACAATTTTCCCTAATATATAAGATCATTTGGGTATGTATCATTTCAACCCATAGTGGTAATAGGGATATAAACATCTAATCATCCAAAAATATCAACAAATAAACATCCATCACAATTATCATCCAAATCAGTCAATAAATCACAACAATTAACTGGATATCATTATAAGGTATTTAACAAATAATTTAAATTCCATATTAATTTAAGTGGCAAATTAATGCAATATAAATTCAAATTAATTTAAAATGTCAATTTAAATTAACAAACATCAATCAATAAATTTCTTATCACATCATCAACTTAATTCAACTAATATAAGAAAGTTTAGTATTTGGGGGTTGGTTAAATCACTCACCTTTGATTTGTAGTCGATTTAAAATCCAAATAAAGCCGAAAAATCCAACAGTCTCCAATGTAGCCAAACCAGTTTCATATCATCCGAAATACGATACAATCCCAATGAAAGAAACCACGCGTGAATCAGAGTTCGTACGCAAAAGTTATACAAGTTAGAACGTTGAAAATTTAAATTTAAATAAAAATAAATAAATAAAAGGCAAATAGGAAATAAACGTGTCGCCTTCCTCATGTGGAAACCCTACAGATCGAAGTTGAACCATACTCGTTCTCCAAGCACCATTCTTTGAGCCAATAACACCGCTGTCGCGTTGAACTTCGCCACCGTCAGAGAGCGTCGCTGCATCGTCTACGTCCAGGCGATCCTTTAGGCCACGCGCGGCCGCTCCAGCCCACTCGGATGAGCCAGCACCACTGCCGTCTTCCCATGCCATTTTTGGTGAACTCGTCGACCTATGACACGAATGACACTGTAGTCGCCTCCATTCGTTGCCCTCTACGCCGTGGTAATCTCTGACGATCCACCGCTGAAATCGAAGCCCTAGGATGGACGGTCGAGAATAAACTGCAGATTTCTGATCAAAATGTGATTCGATTGCAAAAACGAATTTTAGATGTAGGTTGCGTTCGTCGAAAGCTTTCCAACGATAATAATATGGTATGGTTGGATGAGGTTGAATTTTTGATTTGATTTTGAATTTGGAAATTAGGTTTTTGATTGGAATTAAAACTAGGGTTTCTGCCATTGAGAAGGAATAGAAAATTGAACAGACGGATAGAATTGTACGTACAGAAAAATGAAATAAGAAATTTCTTAGGGTTTAGAACAGCCTATATATAGGCAGAGATAGGTAAGAATGAATGGATACATCGAATTGGGTCGAAACGATAACAACGACCCAAAAAACCCGTTTCTCAAAACGAAAGTGGGTCATCCAATATATTAAAATATAGGTTTTTGATACTTTTAAACTCGGTGGAACTAATGTTAAACCCTAATTCCATTATATACAATAGTTAGCCTTATTATCAAATTGTATTCATTTGAGTCACATTAATCGATTTCAACACGTCTCAAACTCGCACAATCAAACAATATGTCCGATCACTGTGAAACTTGAAATTCTATAATAATTCACTGTTACAGATCCGATGAAACTAGTTTCGATGAGATCCGAGACAGTGGCCAAAATGACTAATTTTCACATGAATTAAATAAATTATTATTAAATTGATTCAATCACTTTCAAATTCAATTTTAAAAATTAACAATTTTATCATTCTTGATTACATAGAAATTTATAATCTTTAAAATACAATTTTCCATGTTAAATCCAAGATTTAAATATTACACAAATTTCAGCGTTAAATTACAACTGTAATAAAGCCCAGATAATTATATTTCAATTTCAATCAAATTCTTTTATTTCGATTTACACTCTTATTATTGAATCAACCAATACCTTATGAAATTATTAACATAAAGTTACATTTTATTGCATTTATATTCTACGGCTATCATCTTAACTCATATTAACTGCAATATTTTATTATGTTAATTTTACATTGATTTCATATTCCATAATAAACCTATTCCAATTTATAACATATAATTTCAACATTAAATCCAACATTTAATTTACTCCTTATTTACAATTTTAACCAAATTAAATTTGCAATTATTTCAATGGATTGAAATTACATTTAAATATTTATCGACAACATTCAAAAAACAAATTTAGATTATATTCTAATTATTTTTCTCATTAATAAATCATAAATGTTAATTTCTCATAATATTAAATTTCAAAATCTTATTTAATTTAATAGTTTAATTGTCACGGATCGTTACACTCTCCCCCACTCAAAACTTTTTGTCCTCGAAAAGGAACAAGAAGGAATTAACAAACGTGATATAATTTTATTCCAAATAATCAATTTATTTACATAATTTAATTGTTTCAAATCAATAGCACAAACAATATGCAATATATCACAATCATATGCAAACAAAAGAAGTGCAACAATCATATGGAATAAAGGAAACTATCAAACAATCCATAGGAACACACGTTTTGTTCATGTTCAGACACTATTTATCATACAAGGGTGATAAATATACTACCAAATGTACCTTACGCTCTATGGCCTTTGGTAATTACTCAATAAATTATTCATACAACTTTGAACAATTTAAAGTATCATTTCCCAAACTTCCCATCAGCCAAAACAACAAAGAATTTAAGTATTATTTAAGTCTATTCAATCGATTTCCCTTTTACACATTATTTAATTTCATTTATTTTCAGTTCCCATTTATACCAGGTCATTCTTTTATAGGTTTTCATTCATTTACTTACATAGTATATTTCCTATTCAATATTTGAAATCATCGTTGGATACATTGTTAAAGTATTACATACATTTCATTTATTTTTAATTTATTCATATAGGGTTTTCTCTTATCAATTTACATTCATTTATTCATATAGATTATTTCAAACTCAATTATTAGAGCATCAATAAATCAATTCTTAAAATATTATATATGTTTCTTGCAGTTTAATTCACATTTATTATAACTTGATTTCCATTTAATATTGGTATTCATAAATGAATCATTTCAACTTAAGTTTCTTAACTTCTTAATTTGCATTCATCATTTCTTATGTAGTATCATTGAATATTAAATCTATTTTTAAATCATTTCAACATTTTCTGAAGATATAATCATTTACTTAATACGGTATTCACTTTAATTATAAATAACTTCAAACATTAACTTAAATTTATAATATTTTTATACATCTTAATTTTGTTTTTATAAACATATGTTCATTTTGAAACATTTTCGTTATTAGTCTTTTACTTGTATAATATTCTATTACATATTCATATTTAACATTACAACTTTTTAAATATTTATGGTAAATTTTATACATGCTTTTAGAATGTAATTGAATGTTACACAAGTTTATCTTATTTAATTTTATTAATAAAATGTTCAATAGTTCATATCTTCTTTATTTTCGTTATCTTTAAATTTACAAGTCACAAATCTTTAATCTCTTTATGTAACGTCGCATAATTTTTTATAGTTAAAATTTGTTAACTTAATAAGGTTTTGTGATTCAATGTTGGAAGAAATCAAAATTTGTGGTTTAATAATAAGAATATAACTGGAATGAAATGTATTAATATTAATTTAAGGTAAGTGATTACTGCTTTTAAGTATAATTCAAATTTAATTAAAATGATTAAAAAGTTATAATTGTTTATAGATTGTAAATTAATTGTGATAAGATGTGTATTAATTGATAATTGGATCAAAATAATAATTGATAATTTATTATTAATGAACAATATGTTATAAATTGCAATTGGATGAAATTAGTCACTACAAGAAAAGTGGTGTTTGATAGCGCCAATTGATAATGCATTATTTCATGGTGTTATTATTTCTTTTAATTTGTTTTATTTTCAACAGTAGTGGACTATGTAATGCTTTGAAAGTACGATCCTCCTGTTTATTTTCGTTGTCGCCTTTTTGCCAAAATTACTTCCCTTCTTTATCCAAAAATCAGAGAATTCCATTTTCGCTGTCGCTTCTTTCTCAAATTTTCGCTGCCGCCGCTTTCTCAAAATTCCATTTTTCCTTATCTCAAAATTCCATTGCAAATTTATTATCTCAAATCCTTAATCCCCAAATCCAGCCATGTCAACTGAAGAGGTCGTTGCCATCGCTCCTTCTACCATCAGCGAAGACCAACCATCCCCTAATCCCGCTTCGGCTCCCACCTCCGAAGTAGGTTCTCCTGCCAAAAAGGAGAAAGCTAAAATCAGGAGCAAGTCCAAAGCTCCTAGCAACCTCGCGCTTCTTTGGCACGCCCTCCTTATGCTAGTCAGGTCGTATGCTAAAACTATTCCTAAGATCTGCGCAACAGTCAGGTCGTCAAGCATTCTCCATTGCTACTACTGGAATCTCTCTTCCTTTCTTATTTTGTATTGGATTCGCTGCCGTGCTTAGAAAAAATGTTTCTGGTGCTGATGCTACTGGGTATTTTTTGATTTTCTTCTTTGTGTAGAATGTTTGCTAACTTTTACCCAAACAAAAAGTTCTGGTTTAGTTCGACATAGCTTATTACTATTGCAGTTTTGATTCAGTTGACAATTGTACTCATAATCGTTTAATGATTAATATACTAGAGTGCAATAGCAATATTAGATAAGCAACTCTACAATCAATTAGCTTTGTTTATCTTTTATTTCGTAGCAAAACAACTATATAAATATAGTTGAAATTTGAAAGGTTGAGTTATGATTCTTATGAAGGCTATTGCCTTTTGTGCGTACAATGTCTGACCTACAAAATGTGATCATTCATGCTTAAATTCTAAATTTTCTATTTTAATTATTTTTACTAGGAGAAAATGGTTACCAACATATGGAAACAATTTTTTATTTCTCTGTTTCAACGGTCTCTTCCTCTATTTTAATCACTTAATATATTACATGTATTGAGTGAGAGGTTAAACGTTGGTTGCACTTTTGCAGCACAAACTGATGAATGATTTGGGTTTAGCTTGTAAACCTGTTGTGTTTAAGGGATTTTGTTCCTCAAGTCTTTGGTAAGTTGTTAATTATATTGTGAAGTTATTTTTCTTTTTTTCCTAATTCTACTCATATTCCGTACAAAAGCAATCATATAGTCCAGTTGCGAATATAATCACAAGGTAAGAGTAGATCTTATATAAATAAGACTACATAAAAAAAACTGAAGTTTTTCTTGCTAACACATCAAATTCTAGAAGCACGTTTCGATTCTCCACATTAATTGCTAGCACTACCTAGGAATGTTAAACTGAAATGCAAGCTATGCACCATCTGTATCTAACCTGACCAAAGTAATGTGGAGCTATATGTTTCTTGAGTATTTTGCCAGTTAACTGTTGTTCACTTAGTAATTTTCCATGTTGTACTCAAGTATTTTCACCCTCTCTACAAGAACCGGCAAAGTAGTCATATGAGTAAATTTTCATTATAGCATCATATCATATGATGAAAACTAAAACTCTAGATAAGAAACTTTGAAACTTGAACGAAGAACCAATCCTTTTTATAGCCCCTTCTGCCATTAGTGTAAACTACATCGCTATGAGGATATAATTCAAGACATCGTTCGCATAAACCATACTGCCTGAATTTGCAATAAAAAATGATTTTTAGTCAAATATTTTATATAGCAAATTCCAATATTCAGTTTCAATGAGCTGCTATTTAGACACATAATAGTTTATTCTAGTCATGTATCAATATTTTATTTCTTTTAAAATTGAATTTCACTCTCTTCTAACATTTTTAGTGTTGCACTTTTTGGGTATAAACTTAAACTATTCAAAATGTACTTTAATTTAACATCTAAAAATGTTTATGGCCGAAATTAGAAAGGTTGGATTTGATTTTAAATGGTTTTACGATCTCTTTTGGATCATATTGTCATTTTAGGTCAAAACTAAATCTTGGTCAAATCATAGATGTTAATCTTATTTGGATGGATTGCATGCATATGTTTGATGAATGCTTATGAATGACATGTATGCTTGGATGAATTGTTTTGATATAGTTTACTAGTGTTAAGAATTATACCTTTGAGCATGGCTGAGTTCTTTAGGTCCGTATCTACAAGATTACATAGTACGAACTTGCAGAAAAAAATTGAGCTACACAAAGTTGATGTTGTTGGAAATTTTGTAAAACTTTCTATCAACGGACGTGAACATTGGCACATATATAAAGGACACAATAATGCATATTCGTATAATAAAGATAGATTGCTTCCCTCAATCATTCCGATTGGAGCTCCCTGGCAAAATATGTGTCTCTCAGCCAGAAAGCAGAATAAGATTAACAATGAATTTCTTGAATTCACACCCATCAAGTTCTTGTTAAGGTAAATGAACATCAGTAATATCCATATTTTTCCAGATTATATAATCTGTCAATTTTGACAGAGATGTACATCATACCCCTTGAAATTGTAAAGTTCACCTATTGCTAACTTGGATTTTGTCTTGCAGCATTACAAGTACGCCATGGGTATTTAGGAATGAAGGTTGTGTTGGCGCTGACGATATTGGCCATAGCAGTAGTTATGCCTTTCTGGTAGAAATCTTCTCATTTTAGAACTTATTTATAGTTCATTTGTCCGCTCTATTCTTGTCACATGGTTTGAATGCCATGTTTTAGTTGTTTTTATACTCATCTTAATCTGTAATGTCATCGATTCACTATGGAAACTACTCAAATATGTAATATTTGGTATATTTTCGCACAATTATATTTGGTGTACAATATACATAACATCCGCATATGTGCACACACAACACAAAATTCCATGACAACAGCAAAAAGCTATTCTGTCAATTTATAAACAATTACATTCAACTTAACTAAACCGATTTTTATAATTGATTATAGAGAAGTTTAATTACTTTACTGGCACTTGCCGATGTGGAGGAAGTACAAGTTCAACTTGGAGAATTGGTTATCACCCCTTTACTGGCCAGTGGGACATCAGTTGGAGAAATTGTCACTGCACTATGCACGTCAATTGCTTCATGAGATGTATAAGGTGAATTACATTTTATGATTCAGTTTGTTTATGTCGATTCTCCAACTGTCTAATGCATGCTTGTAGATATTTTATAGCCATTTTTTTCTTATACAAAATGTTTTTTGACTATAAACAACAACAACAATATTCATAATGATAATAATAACAATAAACAAACTAAGTTTATAAAAATTAACTAAGTTTTATAAAAATTATTTAAGTTTAGAACAACAACAATGGTAAATGATAAAATATTAACCAATTTAACTAAGTTTAACAATATTAACTAAATTTATATAATAATAATAAATTAAATAAGTTTGTAAATATTAACTTCATCGATTAAGTTTAACAAGAATTAAAGTTTATAAAATTAACTAAGTTTATAATAATTGCTTGCATACACACTTGAACACTTGCATACTTGAACACCAATGGTAAGAATTATCATTACATTTTGATCACTAATTGCTTGCACACTTGAACACTTGCATACAGTTACTTGAACAGTTGCACACTTCAACCATTATACACTTGAATACTTGCATACTGGAACACGCTAACAGTTTGCATTACCAGACTTACAAAATGACATGTTTTTTTATTTTGACAGAAGTGGGACAGAATTAGACACAGTGGGACAGAAGTAAACAAACCTCAAGTAAAAAAAAATTATTAGCTTCGAGGGGAGTGGTCGAAGGCGACTGAAAGTCGAGTGTTTCTGGATGTTCGGTGATGATGTCCAGGCAAGTATAGTAGAGTTCGAGGCTATTCGTAATCGAGTTGGATTGTGAATTCGCATTGCGGTGGTGGATGTGGAAGGTTGGTTGTTGATGCAGTTAAAGGTGAAGCAGTTGTTAAGGAGGGGACAATGGAGTATGAGGTGGTCTTTTGAGTGGATGGTTGGTTTGTTGAAGTTGTATGTGATGGAGGTTGTGGGAGTTGCAGAGATGAGTCGACGATTCGAGTTGCGGTGAGGCTGTGAAGCTTGATACCAGGTGAAGCTTGATACCAGGTATGTGATACTTGTGATATTTGCAGTGGTGGATGTAGCTTGGTGTGTTGAGTTGAAGAAGATTTGGGACGGAATTGGATGCGGGTTGTGGTGGCGATTAGCGAGTGGAAGTTAAGGGAAATGAAGTGAATGTTGTAGCTTAAAGAAGTGTGGGATGTGGAAGGGTATTGATGTTTGTAGAATTGTGATGGTCAGGGGAATGGTAGGCAACAGCAAGATGAAGTTGAGGAGATGATGTTGGTGTGGTGATGGAGGGGCAGTGCACAACAGAGGGGGTTTCGAATTGAGGTTGGCAGTTGTAGCTGGCGATGGGATTGGGTAGTTGTTTTCTGTAGTGGTAAACTATTGTATGAAGTCTGGTTTTGCTTGTGGTTCTATAGTGATAGTCTACTGTATGAAGTTGGATGAATGGCATGTTGTTTGTATGAAGTATGGTTTGTTGTCAGTGCGAGGTAGGGGATGGTGGTTATGGAGGCTGATGGTCAGAGGAGCTTGTATGGGTTGTATTGTAGTGATGGTCTTGGCAAGAAGCAGTGATTACAAGTGTGATGGTGGTCTTTTGATGAACTGGAATTGATGAGGTGTGTGTAGTTGAGTGGAATGGTGGTGATGAACTGTTTGGTATGAAGTGGATAGAAGGGATGCAAGGCAACAGCGATGTGATGCAGTGGGTGATTATCTGATTTGCATGAGGAGGTTAGTGGTAGTATTTTGAGTCGATTTTATGGATGAATGAAATGGCCAGAGGGTGGTTTGTAGCACTGTCAGGTGGAATGTGAATGCAAGTGGGTATTGGTTTGGAGATGTTGATGTACTGAACAGTAAGGTAGTTTTGTGGTTGAGGAAGACGTATGATGGTCGGGGTCTGTTGTGATGTTGAGAAGGTTGGGAAGTGTAGTAGTGATCTATGTATGTAACAGAGAAGCAATAACAGAGAAGCAACAGTGGAAGGAGGAAATATGTATGTAATAATGAATTTAAAACAATGAAACAAGGAACAATTGTGCCCCATGCACAGATTTGTACAAAGAAAAATTGTAAATGTAAATTCAAATGCAAAAATAATTTCTTTTTTTTTTATAAATTATGCATGTTTTTTTATAGCAGCAAAATGGTGTTATAAAGATTTCTAATTCCGTTGAGATTTGGCTGTATTATAGCGGCTACAATGAGCTATTGAATAAATATTTTATAGCGGCAAAATGGTGTTATAAAGATTTCCAGTTCCGTTATAAAACTTAGCTCAACCATAGCGGCATATTTTGTGTTATAAATATTCAACAGTTTTTTATAACATGTCCATATACAGCGCTTATCAAACCGCTATGGTTGTGATTAATAGCGGCTATATGCCTCTATAAAAGACACTTTTTGTTGTAGTGAGTGTTATGTAAGTAGTTATGACATTTGTGTGTAGATAACAAATTTACAAATGTTATTAAATATAGAAATGGTGACAATTGTTAGTATTACCGATTTATTTAATCAATTACAAATAAATGTAATTATATTCTATAATAATGTGAGTGAAGATGATAACGGTAAAAGGTGAATGCAATAAAATGTATAGAAATGTTAATTATATTCACAAGGCAATAACTGATTTATTGGAATTTCAAAATTTTAATAAAATATATATAAAAAACTCAATGTAATTGAAATATTGAAACTAACATGGTAAAAGATGATAAAAGAAGAATATTAATGTAATATAATATAAACAAAAGTTAACTATGTCTATAGATTAATGTAAGATTGAAATCTAGTTAAATCAGTTTATTGGAATTGGAATATAATTAAATGGAATTTAATATAATTAAATATTATGGTTAATGTTAGAAAAGGCGTCAATTGTAGAAAATGAGGATAACAAGATAGAAACCTATGTTAATAATTTCATAAGCTATTTCTTGATTTAATAGTAGGAGTGTAAATCAAGATAAAAGAATAAAAATAAATAAGTGTAGTAAAGGAGTAAACATATGTTTATTTATTTGAAATGTTTGGTAGCTAAAAGATTGATTATAGTGACGAGAAACTATTATTTAGTAAGAAATGTATAATTACTGTTTGTATCTAATAGTGTATAAATATGTTTAAATTACTATTATATAGGAAATAATTGTTCTACTTCTCATTACATTCATTTAGTCCATTTTGAAACCTAATCAACTGAAATTTATGTAATCGAAAATTCTCGATTAATAGGAGAGAGAATAGTAAATTGTAAATTAATAGGTGTAATTAAAGTAGCTTATGTTTTGAGAAAATATAAGAAAATTTTGATTTAATGAAAAGAACATTTACATCAAATAAAATGAATATTTCATTTGTGAACGTAGGTTTAATTTCATTAAAATAAAGAATAGAATGATTGATTTTAAAGGAAGAAATATTTGTTTATTTGAACTGTGTTTTAGCTTATAGATTGATTACAAGAATAGGAAAATAACCTATTTCAGTAAGTTATTTATTACTCTTTTGTATAAACAACAAATTTATAAATGTGTTTAAATAAACAATCATTCTATTTTTCATCTATTTTAGTTGTCTGCTTTGAAATTTAACTTTGTAAGTAATTGCAATTAATGTAATTCAAATATTTCAATTAAAAGAAAACAAAACGTTGATTTCAATTAATAGATTTAATAAAAGAAATGCACGTTTTGTGTCAAACAAAAAGTGTGTTTTAATGGAAATAAAAGATCATTTACGAAAACCAAATTGAAAGTTTTCATTTTTAAGGTAAGTATAAATTTTTTATTATGCGTAGACAAAAACTTAAATGCATACAAATTTGAATATTATTTGAGTTAATGTAGTTAGTTTGGTTATGTTTCAAAAAAATTGAATTTCAAAAGGTTGTGCAATGTACATGGTCCCTTCATTTTTTTATTAATTGTTGCATAAACATTTTAGATTAGTTAGCTTATTACTAATACTTGATCTTTTCATTTCTTCTTCTATTTAATACCCAAGCCTAGACTTTTGGATTGTGTTTAATTCTTGCCACCTCATTTTCACGTATATAGAATTTTAATTTCCTTTGGTATGCAAACTTTTCCATACCTACATACATTTCCTTATGCATTATTAGTGCCTGGAGCTTTCAAAATAAAATGGGATATTTATTTTTGTCCCTCCATCTTCATTTCCTAATTATAAATAACCTGTAGCTTATTTCTTCATTTGCGTTTTGTTTCCCTTGACATCTTATATTCAAAAGCTCTTATTCTTACAAACTCCAAAAGCTTTCTTTTATGAAACATGATTTTTTTTTTCCATTTCTCGCACACGTCATGTCCGCATCTTAGTTGTTCTTCAATCTTTTCCTTAAGCCTCATCTTGAGAAAAATGTAAGTATTGAAATTTGTTTATTTCTTTTGTGCATACTAATTTTTATTTTAATAATAATTTTTACAAGTTGAATATCTTTTGCATATAAGCTTTGATTCACACGCGATTTCTTCTGTTGGATTCATATTTAAATTCTGGACAACATGAAATCGATTTAGTTGAATTTGAAGACTGTTGATTTTTGTGCTTCTATTTGGATTTTTATGGGCTAAAATCAAAGGTGAGTGTTCTAACCCACTCATTATCTTATATTAGTTAAATTGAATTTATGATATGATTTGGAATTGATTGGTTGATATTTGATATATTTAAATTGTCGTTCTAGTTAAATTTAACTTTTATTGCATTTAATCATCATTTAATTTAATATTGAATTTAATTGTCAATTTAATACCTGTTAACAATAACCAGTTGTCTATTGATGTTTAATGGTTGATTTAGGTGATGATTGTGATGTATGTTTGATTTTGATATTGGATGATTTGATATTATATTTATATTGTTATAACACTGCAAGTTCCCTTAGTTATAGTTAGAAATCCCTGTGGGTTGAAATGATACATATCCGAACGATCGTATAGAATAGGAGAAAATCGTTATGGGTTGGAACGATAAACCCAAGCGATTTTCATTGATTTGGAATTTGGGATTGCGGGTTGAAATAATATATACCTGTAAATTTAAATTTTTGCGGATTGAAACGATAAATACCCGTATCACTTGACCATAGGCTAGAAAATTATATATGGACACGGATTGGTCAAATCAAACGATTTTATAACCCTTAATTATTGAATTAGATTAAATGATATTTTGAAGGAAGTTGATTTATATAAATTGAATTACTTTGAAAAACCAAGTTTGAAGGTTGGAAATGGAAATTGGTTTAAATCGAAATTCTAAAGTATTTTAATCTATTTTAAATCTTTTTAGAGTATTTTAACCTATTTTAATTCATTTTAAATATATTTAATCTATTTTAAACTATATTAAACTATTTTAATCTTTTTGAAATTATATTAATCTATTTTAAACTATATTAAACTATTTTAATCTATTTTAAATTATATTAATCTATTTTAATCTATTTTAAAATATATTAAACTATTTTAAATTATATTAATCTATTTTAATCCATTTAAACTATATTAATTCATTCTAATCTATTTTAAACTATATTAATCTGTTTTAATTTATTTTAAACTATCTTAAACTATTTTTTAACTATTTTAATCTATCTAAACTATTTTCTGAATTTCAAGTTTTGCAAAGTGGAAGTTTTATATTTAAATCCTTGATTTTTTAGTAGAATACGATTAAATGATGTTATAACATAAGTAGGGATTTAATGATATATTTGAGGAATATAATGATTTTAAATGATGATTTAATCTATTTTTGGAAATATGAATTCGAAATTGATATGATTTCAAATGTGGTATAATTTCGAAAGTAAATATGATTTCGAAAATGATATGGTTTTGAGCTTATGATATTTGATATAAATTATAAATCAGTTTTGGAAATGTAAAAGAACCATTCGGTGTGAAATAAGCGTTTGGTTGTTAAAGAGACCGGGATCGGATATTGTCATACTCTTTGCCAATATCGAAAACCACTTTAACAACTGTGTACGTGGTGGAGATTTCAGGAATGAAGTAGGATGGTTTGGCGAACGATTCCGTATGAGGTATTTACGTGACCCTAACTCCGTGAGTCAGCTTAGATGCGACTAAAACAGGAGCTATGTCGGGCAAAGTGAGGTCACACCTTTGATCGGATACATTTCTTCGATACCATATTATGACTTCGTGATGATTTGGTGTCCATCCCTTGATTTTGATTATAGGAGTGTGTTTCGAGGTGGGCGGTAGTAGCTGCTATGCGTTATCATCAGTCCGGATCCACAACTGGTATACCTACCTTAGAATTACCTCGAGTGCTATATTCACATGCCCTATTATGCCTTCTACGAGTTTGGTGTATCATACCTATGGAGTGCCCTCTGATAGCCCTCCAGTTTACGGAGGAATTGTGGTACTGTGTAGACTATGGGAATAAACAAACATATGTAAAGGGGGATATGGGTAACGCCTTAACGCTATTTTAATACTTTATTTTACTGTAGACACTATTATAATAGTGTATTGTACTATGTACGTAGATAGTTTAACAGAACCTTAAGAGATGTGAATTTTGAACATCTCTTAAATCATTGCACTCTCATTGACACTGGATAGGAGACGTCAAGCCTCGTAAACATCTTCGACACCGTTACATGTATATTTATTTATTGTTGATTTAACTTACATAAGATCTTTTAGTTCTGACTCGAGTGTTTTGTCTTTTCAATTTGCTTGGGTCAGTCTGAGCTTTTCAGTTTATCGAAGACTGCTTTTTGAAGGACGAAGACGAAGATTTTGTACTATTGTCTACATTTATTCCATTGCATCATGTTGTTCAGCTGCATTTATTTATTATTTATTCCTATTGTATGTAACTCTGATCTGTATTATAAAAGTATAATCAATGTATTTGCAAACAACTTCATGAACTATTTATTTGATTATTATATTTTTTTCACTCTGCTGCGAGATTCTATATTTTTTTCCTTTCTTTCTCTATTTTTCTTAGTACCCTGTAATAATCTGCCCTTTTGAATGGCTTGAGTCGATGTGTGTGGTTTATCGTCGATTTAAACCGTCCAAAAAGATAGGTCGTTACAGTTGGTATCAAAGCTTTGCTATAGCGATAATCTTAGCTATGTGGGGTCTGACTCATTAGAAATAGTGTAGTAAAATCCTAAAATGAGTCGTTGAGTGTATATGAGAGAGCGTATTGTTAGTGTTATAAAAGGTTTTTGTATTGTATTAATTTATTCTGCTTAGTATTTATAAATTCCAGTTGGTACATAGGACGCTATGACATTGATTGAGATTTCTAAACACTAAATAGGGCAGACTGACACAATATTTGTTTTGAAATATAGGTAAATGAATAATTTTTCCCAGTATATATTTTGAATATAAAAGGATAATTTGTATAAATGATATAGTTGGATGTAATATGTTGTTTGTTAGGTAGTGAAATTTTATAAACATTGATTGCAAAATAGGATTTACAAGTAAAGTAAATATAAATCGGAAATTTAGAACGCAAGTTCCGGGATTTTGAAAATTTCTTTCAAAAGATTTTGGAATGTAATATTAGTATTTTTTGGAAGTTTTTCGATATAAATATTTCAATGTGATTTGAAAGAAAGTTTAAAAAAGAACTTTTTAAAGAAATAAGTTCTGTACTCCCTTCTCTATCGTTGGAAAATAACTTCGGTGATGAGTGTACGCATCATCGACGTTCATTTTTGGGTTTCAAAGTGGAACTACTGTAGTAGTTTTACCGCACGTTCGTTTTGATAATCAAAACTTAATTTTAATTTCTGAAGTTTGATTTGATATATATATATATATATATAAGTTACGAGTATATATGTATATATACATATATATATATATATATCAATATATATTATTATTTTAAAAGGATTGAAATGGAATCCAATTGTTTAGTTTTAAGTTTCTGTAAATTAGAAATTGAAATTATTGTAAAGAATGGAACCTTGTTTATATTATAATTGGAAACTTCTAAAATGAAAGTAAGGAATTTGATGTTAAAATGATTAATAAAATAGATAAGAAATTGGAAATTTGTAACTTACAGGTTAAAGAATAATGAAATTTTAGAAGATGAAATTATTAAATATTTTGTTTACTAAAGTGAATAAGATAAACTTGTATAACATTCAATTGCATTCTTAGAACAATATATAACCTACCAAATTATTAAAAGTTAAAATGTTAATAAGCATATGTAATAGAATATTATCAAGTAAAACTTAGGAAATGAAAGTGTTCAATGGAATTTTGTTTATAATGAAGAATTAAGATGCATAAGGATATTATAAACTTAAGTTAATAATTTGATATGCTAGTAATTAAATTTAATAGAGAAAAAAGTGAATATTAAAAGTATATGATTATAAACTTAAGTTAATGATGAAACCATGTATAAAGTAAAAGTGAATAGTAAAGGTGAGTACTATATATGAAAGAAATAAATGTGAAAACAGGGAGAAAAATAAGTACGGGTTGCTTCACAATTGAATATTGATGTAAAAAAGGAAATCAAAGTAAATTATACATGTGAAGTAAATTGAAATAAAATGTATGCAATCCTTCAATAATGAATTACTGATTATTTTAAATCATTGAATGGAAATAACTTATGTAAGTGATTGAATGAAAACTTGATGAAAATAGCACTGTATGTATAAATGAGAAATGAAATTTTGTAAGTAATAAATGTATTTTAATGGGAAATGAATTTTGTAAGTGATAAATGAAAATTAAAGAAAGTAATCACCGTGTGAATGAAAAATTATAAACAATAAAGGATTTGAAATAAAATTAATAAGAATAAACTTAAATAATACTTGAAATCATTATTTATTTTGGCCTGTGGGATGTTGGGGAGATAATTTAAATTGTTTAGGATGTTTGAATAATCTATTAAGTTTTATCTAAGGCTATTGAGTGTATGGTATACTTCGTACTTTATTTATCATTTTACACGATTAAAAGTTCCTAAACCTGAACACACCATTTGTTTTGGTTGCAATGGGTGGATGATTGATTTCTTGGTTGAAATGATGTCTGTTTGTTTGCGAATGATTACTATTATGTTGTGATTGTTTTGTTTGTCATTTATTGAAACAACTTAAATATTTCTCTTTTATATAATTATTAACTTCATTGGATTATATAAGTGAAATACAGGTTACGGAAGCAATAGCTATTGCTTTTGGTTTCGTAAATTAAGTATTGTTTGCCCGACTAATAGGTACATTTTCGTATTACGGTTTTCTAGCGATATTATACTGTTTTTCCCATGGTTTGGGATATTATTTTTAAATATGATATATATGTGTTTATTATTGATGCTATTATTTCTCTCAGACCCCTCCGTACAAAGGAGACTCTGTCGAAATTTTCCATGAATTATGGACTTGGAAAATTTTGTGAAATGTTTTCCAAACTTTTGTCAACTTGAATATGAAAGGATTTGATTGTTTATAAATTGATATATTTTATTTAAATTATTTTATTATGTAAATTAATTGTTTATAAATTTAATATTTTGAATAAAATATATTGATTTCTTTTCCATATTTCCCTTCTTTTCTCTTTTCGGGGACGAAAAGTTTTGAGTGGGGGAGAGTGTAATGACCCACAATTTTCGCTAACTAAAATTTATTAATTTAATAAGGTTTTGTGGTTAAATATTGGAACAAATAAAAATTTGTGGTTTAATAAGAATATAACTGGAATGAAATGTAATAGTGTTAATTTAAGGCAGGTGATAACTGCTTTAAATGTAATTCAAATTTAACTAAAATGATTGAAAAGTTATAACTAGTTATAGATTGTAAATTAATTGTGATAAGGTGTGTATTAATTGATAATTGGATCAAAAGAATAATTGATAATTTAAATGTGGTATTTATTAATGAAATAATCTGTAATAAATTGTAACTGGATGAAATTAGTGTTATGTAAGTAGTTATGACATTTGTCCGTAGATAAAAAACGTACAGATTTTATTAAATATAGAAAAGGTGATAATTGTTAGTGTTACCAATTTATTTAATCAATTTACAAATAAATGTAATTAAATGTTATGTTAATGTGAGTGAAGATGATAGCTGTAAAAGGTGAATTTAATAAAATGTATAGAAATGTTAATTATATTCACAAGCAATAATTGATTTATTAGAATTTTAAATTTTTAATAAAATGTATAAAAAATACTCAATGTAATTGAAATATTACAACTAATACGGTAAAAGATGATAAAAGAAGAATATTAATGTAATATAATATAAACAAATGTTAACTATGTCTATAGAGCAATGTTCGATTTAATAAAAAGACTGGAATCTAACTAAATCAATTTACTAAAATTAGAATATAATATAATTAATAAAAAGACGAAGATTTTGTACTATTATCTTTTATTATATTTATTCCATTGCATCATGTTGTTTCGTCGCATATATTTATTACTTATTCTTGTTGTATGTAACTCTGATCTATATTATAAAAATATAATCAATATATTTGTAAACTGCTTCATGAACTATTTATTTTATTATTATATTTTTTCATTCCGCTGCGAGATTCTGTATTTGTTTCCTTTCTTTCTCTATTTTTCTTATTTACCCCATAACAATCTACCATTTTGAATGGTTTGAGTCTGACGTTTGTGGTTTATTATCGATTTAAACCGTCCAAAAAATAGGTCGTTACACTTTATATTTTTATTAAACAATAATATCATAATTTAGATTTCAATTTGGATGTTTCCAATCATATTAAAGTAGTCAAGGTTCCATTATATTACAATAACTGAAAACCACTAATTAACAAAAAAAAGTTTACAAACTAAATACCAAGTTTCATTTCAAATCATCTTGAACTATAATATACTTACATTCTTTGTATACCAAATCATACTTAAAATTTAGAATTAAGATTTGTTTAAAACAAATGTGCAGCAAAGCTACTACACTGGTCTACCCACTTTGAAACTCGAAATTGAATGTCGATTATCCCGCGGTCATCACCAAAATTGTTTTCCAGCAATAGAAGAGGAGAGTACAGAATTTGTTTACTTTTAAAACACTTCTTTCAAATCTTATTAAAAATGTTTCTATCTAAAAATACTTTCAAATAATACCAATACTAATTTTCTCAAATCTTTGGAAACCAAATTCAAACACTAGCATTTAAGTTCTCAATTTCTAATTAAATTCATTTTATTTGTAGATCAATATTTATAGAGTTTCACTTCCAAACAAACAAACATATCGGATACAACTATATCAATTTATAAAAATTATCCTTTTATATACAAAATACAATACTAGGTAAAATTAGTTCATTTACCTATTTTAAAAATAATATTGTGTCAGTCCGTCCTATTAAGTGTTTAGAAATCCCTATCGATGCCATGGCGTCCCATGTTCCGATCAGAATTTATAAATACTAAACAGAACAAGTTAACACGATACAAAAATATTTTTATAGCACTAACAAATAAGCTCTCTCATATATATACTCTCAAACTCATTCTAGGGTATTACTACCCTATCTCTAATGTGTTAACCCCGAACAAGCTTAAGGTTATCGCTAAACCTGGCTCTGATACCAACTGTAACAATCTACCTTTTTGGACGGATTAAATAGACAATAAACCACACAAGCTAACTTAAACCATTCAAAAGGGAGAATTGTTAATGAGTAAATAGGAAAATAAGAGAAAAGAAGGAAAATGAAAACACAGAATCTCGCAGTGAAATGACAAAATATAATAATCAAATAAACAGTTCATGAAGCTATTTTACAAATAACATTTGATTACACTTTTATAGTGCAAATCAGTGTTATACATATAGCAAGCAATAGAATAATGCAACGGAGCAACATAGTACAGTGGAATAATAATAAAATATAATAATAAACTCTGTCTTCGTTCTCCAAAAATAAAGTCTTCAACACTGAAATGCCCAGACTAACCCGAGCGTAATGAAAAGACAAAACATTCGAGTCAAAACTAAAAGATCTTATGCAAGTTAAATCAACAACACATAAATATGAGTGTAATGGCTTCAGAGATGTTTACGGGATTTTACATCTCCTATCCAGTGTATAACGTGCGTATAATAACTTTAGAGATGTTTCAGGATTTCCATTTCATAAGGATCCGTTAAACTATCTTTATGTAGTAATATACGCTATATATATGTAGTGTCTATCAATAAAGTAAAGTGCTAAAATAGTGTTGAGGCATTACCCATATCCCCTTTAACGCATTTTTATAGATGCCTTAGTCTATACAGTATGTAAACTTGTAACGACCCGTAATTTTCGATAATTTAAATTGGTTAATTTAAATAGATTTTTGGTAATTTAATATTGAAAGAAATAAAAATTTATAACTTAATAATGAAATAATAACTAGAATGAATTGTAACAATATTAGTGTAAGTTAATTTTTAATAATTCCTATGGAATCCCAATTGATTAAAATAATGTAAATGTCATAACTTGGTTATAAATTTAATATCAGGAAATGAATGCAAATATGAATTAATTATTGAGATAATATATAATTAATGGTAATTGAATAAAATCAGTATTATGTAAGGAATTATAATATATGCTGTATTAATATGTGCATTAATTTATAAGGTTTATATCCAAAATGATAGAAATCATAAATTATTAAATTTGAATTAAAAAGTGATTTAACTAATTAATTTTTAATTTATTTAATTTACATGAAAATATGCAATTTGGCCACTGACTCGGATTTCGACGAAACCAGTTTTATCGGATCCTTAACAGTAAATTATTATAGGATTTCAAGTTTCGTAAAGATCTTACTTGTCATTTGATCGTACGGGCTCGAAACACCTAGAAATCAAATTAATTGAAATCAAATTGAAATAAACTAATTTTATCAAAACTTCTTCATACGATTGAATTAGGACTTGAAACCTGTTCCATTGAGTTTAAAATTATCGAAAACATCTTTTTTGATATACGGGTTGACCCATTTTCATTCCGGAGTCAGAACGAGCTTTTCGGGTCATTTATTGTTCAACTTTCGAATCAATCTTCTCCATGCATTCTATTTCGGATCTGCCAATAAGTAACCTATTATAAACCCTAGCGTTTCTCAACTCAGTTTGTCTATACGTACAATTTCATTTGTTCCTCTCTTTCCAATGGCAGACAAACCCTAATTCCCAATTGCAATTTAAAATCAAATTCAATTCCAAAAATTAAACTCCTCAAACTATATCGAATTATATATCGATTTGAAGCTCTCGACGAGCGCATCTCAGATCTATAATTCATTTTCCAATTTAAGTAACTGTTTGTCCAATTGAAAAACAAATCGTGGTCGTTCATCGAGGCGCGGTCAACTTGGTTCGATCATCAAATCAGTGGTACCATTGTGTGGAGATTTGAGTAGGGTTTGCATCTGCATTGTTCGTTCGTGAAGATAACGGTTGGATCGTCACCAAAAATTCGATTAGGGTTGAAATTGAACGGCGGCGGTTGTGTGGTTTCTTCTGCGATGGCACCTGGAGTTGATCATGGCTGTCGCGTAGTCAAGGGGGAGGTCGGTAGCTTTCTCTGGTCGAGGTGGAAGTAGCCGCGAAAGCCAGCGGCAGCAGGGGAAGCGAGGTGATCGTGGCGACACTTGGTCCAAATGCGATGTACAGTAAGCTTCGTTAGGGATTCTTGTCTGGGTAGGTGGGATGACGTGTATCATTTGATTTTTATTTAATTTATATATTGAGCGTATAATGTTCTGATAATTAATAGCTTTTGCATCCGAGGTCCGTTTCATGCGCAGTTTGTTCTGCTAGGATCGTGCCGAAATTCTAGATATTTTGATGCTAGTTTGGATGAATTCTGAGACTATTTGAATTTTGGGTTCAAACTGAATTTAAATTCGACTTAAAATTAAAGGTGAGTGATTTAACCCACTTACAACTTCTAAAATTTCTTGTACTGGTTAAATTAATTTATGAAGTAATTACAAATTTATTTATGGCTGTTTGTTATAGTTAAATCATCATTCCAGTTAATTTGAAATTATTTTGACTTAAATTGTCATTTAATTTATTGTTGAATTTATATTGCCTCCTATAAATATATATATAAATCTATTAACTGTTGATATTTATTGATTGATTGTGATGGATGTTTGATTGTTGATATTGGATGAATGGATGTTGTATTTTATATCGTTATAAACTGCAAGTTTACTATGGGTTGAAATGATACATTCCCGAATGATCTATAGATTAGGGAAAAATCATTATGGGTTGAGATGATAGATTCGAGCGATTTTATGGATTTTTATTTAATTCGGGATTGCGGTTTGAAATGATACATAACCTTAAATCTTAAATTGCGGATTCAAATGATAAATACCCGTATCACTTGACCCTAGGATGAGGAATTATATACGGACACCGGATTGGTTAAATAAAATGATTTTAAAATCTTTAATTTTTTTGAATTTAGTTAAATGATATTTTGAATAAGAATTTGATTTATGTAAATTGAATTATTATTGAAAATCAAGTTAATGTTCAAATTTGAATTGGTTTAAAAGAATTGTTTTTTAAATAAGTTAAATTGAAATTTTGAAGTTGAATTTGGAGTATAAGTAAATTTTGTCGAAATTGAGCGATTAAAATTGTTCAAAATATTACTTTGAAATATATTGAAATTGGAATAATTTAAATTGATATTTCAAACAGGGTTTTGGAAGCGATATTGAACTTAATATCTGATTGAGAAATTGAATTGGAAGATATTAAATTGGGTTTGGAAATGAAATAGCCAAATGTGTTGGCAGGAAACGAATAGTTTAAATTGATAATAAACTCAAATTCATATTTTTCATATAAACTGTTTTATAAATGAATTTATATTACTGTAGAGATCCAAAATTTAAAGATTTTCAAATGATTAAACTATTTTAACCTATTTTAACAATATTAAATCAATTTAAGCTATTTTAAACCATTTAAATTGATTTTTAAACTAATTAATCCATTTTAACTTATTTTAAATCTAATTAATCTATTTTAAAGCTACGTAATCTATTTTAATTGTATTTAGTCTATTTAAATCTATTTAACTATCTTAAATCAATTTAACAGTATCTTTAATCTATAGTTAAACCACTTTAGAGTATTTAACTATTTAAACTATTTCCTAAAGTTTCAGACTAAGTAAATGGGAAGTGTTTATGTTCAAATTCATTGATTTAAAAGCAAATATGATGAAATGATGTAATAACCTAAGTTGGGATTTATATAACATATTTGAGTAAATAATATGATTTTGATATGAGGGTTTAACCTATTTTGAAAATATGATTTCGAAAGTGATATGGTTTGAATTGAATACGATATTTTGATATCAACTATGAATTGATTCTGGAAATTTGAAAGAGCCATCCGTTGTGTAATAAACGATTGGTTGTTAAAGGGACCAGGATCAGATATTGTCATACTCTCTGCCAATACCAAAAACCACTTTAACAACTGTGTACGTGTTGGAGATTCCAGAAATGAAGTTGGATGGTTTGGTGAACGATTTCTATATGACATATGACGTGACCCCTACCTACCGTGAGTCAGCATAGATGTGATTGAAACAGAAGCAATTGACATGCCAAGTGAGGTCATTCCTTCGATCGGCCACATTCCTTCGGTAATATACTCTGACTTTGTGATTTATTTGGTTGCCACCCTTGATTTTGATTTAAGAGTGTGTTTCGAGGTGGGCGATAGTTGCGACTATGCGTTACCACCGGCCCAGAAGTGTAATTGGTATATCTACCCTGGCATTGCCTAGTTGTGCGGTGTTCACATGCCCTAGCGTGCCTTCTACGAGTTTGTTTTATGTCGTACCTATAGAGTATCCTCTGGTAGCCTCCCGATCAGGAGGTATTACGGTACTGTATAAACTATGGTACTATAAAATGTGTTAAAGGGGATATGGGTAATGCCTTAACGCTACTTTAGTTGTTTATCTTACTGTAGACATATTATAATAGCGTATTGTACTACGTAGTAGATAGTTTAACGGATCCTTAGGAGATGTGAATCCCGAACATCTCTTGAGTTACTGCACTCACGTTAGACACTGGATAGAAAATGTCAAACCCCGTAAATATCTCTGACACCGTCACACGTATATTTAGCGTTGATTTAACTTAAATAAGATCTTTAATTATGAGTCGAGTCTTTTGTCTTTTCAATTCACTCGGGTCAGCTTGAGCATTTCAGGGTTGAAGATTATATTTCTTGAGAATGAAGACGAAGATTTGTACTACTATTATTATATTATATTATATTACCACTGCATCATACTATTCTGCTGCATTGTTATTTATCTCTGTTGTACGTAACTTTGATTCTATGTTGTATAAGTATAATCAAATGTTTTGTAAACAGCTTCCTGAACTATTATTTAATTATTATATTTTGTCATTCTGCTCTGAGATTCTGTTTTTTCTTTTTCTTTCTCTGCTTTTTCTTATTTACCCCAATAACAATCTGCTTTTTTATGGTTTGAGTCTGACGTGTGTGGTTTATCGTCGATTTAAACCGTCCAAAAAGGCAGGTCGTTACAAAACTCCACCAAACCAGTGGGCTATGAGGGAGCACTCTATAGGTATGACACAAAACAAAATCGTAATGGGCTCAATAAGGCATATGACAGGGAACATGAGGCTATACCCACGGTAGGATTCTATTGGATTGCGAAACCAGGCTGGTGGTAACGCATAGCAGCTACTAATGCCCACCTCGAATAACATTCCCATAATCAAATTACGGGTTGCCACCAATCAATCACGAAGTAATAGATATGGTATCGAAGTTGTGTTACGGATAGTAGGAGTGACTTCATTTGGCCTCGTTAGGGCTCCTGATTTTAGTCATATCTAGCTAATCCGAGGGGGTCATGGCTGCGTTCTTACCCCATATCAATAGCATTCGCCAAACCATCCTACTTCGTTCTGGATTCTCCACCACGTGCATAGTTATTAATGTGGTTTCTGAATTTGCAGAGAGTATGACAATATCCGACCTCGATCTCTTTAACAACCGAATGCTTATTTCACACATGGTCATTTTATAAAATATTTTAATAATAAATCCAGAAAATAATTTATACTTTCATATCAAGATATCCATATAATTAATCCAAAAGTATAAATGTATTCATAAATACCGAGGAAGATTTCTTTCAATCAAATTCGAATATAATTTACAAATCTCTCTCAAACCATTCATAAACTATTTATAAGCATTAAAACCATTTACAAAGCTATTTATAAATTCACAAAACAATTTACAACTCTTCCCTTTATCATAAACTTTTACACAAAAATTCCATTATACACTTCTAAATCCCCTTACTCAAGTTCTTTTATAAAACCCTTTACAAAATTCTTTAAAACCTTTATAAACTCCTTTATAAAATCATTATAAAAATCCTTTATGAAATATTTATAAAATCCTTTTACAAAATCCATTATAAAATCTCTTACAAGCTTTTATAAATTCCTTACAAAACCTCTTACATTTTTATTTATTAAAGTTATTATAAAATCTATATTTATTATATTAAATTGAATTTAAATAAACCTCTTAAAATTATATCAAATATTTTATTGAATTAAATTTTATCAAAATATCTTAAAACTATATTAAAAATTTTATTAAATAAAAATTTGAACCATTTAAAGTATATTTTTAAAAGTAAATAAAATTATAAGTAAAAATCTTAAATTTACTTTTTAAACCGTACATCAACTTATAATATGAAACTTTAAAACATATAAAATATATTATTTTCCAAACATAATTTATTTTAAATAAAATCATTAAATCAAATTTTAAAATCAAATTTAAAAATCAAACATACTTTACTATTTAGAAAAATAATTTAAAACCAACTAACAGTGTCCGTGTATAATTTTCTACCCTATGGTCAAGTGATAGGGTATGTATCGTTTCAACCCCAAAATAGTTAAATTTTCCGGGTATATATCATTTTCACCCGTATTTCGAATCAGTAATTTTCAAATCAATAAAATCGCTCAGGTTTATCATTTCAACCCATAACGATTTTCCCTAATCTATAAGAACATTCGGGTATGTACCATTTCAACCCATAGTGGTAATAGGGATATAAACATCCAATTATCCTAAAATGTCAACAAATAAACGTCCATCACAATCATCATCCAAATAAGTTAATAAATCACAGTAATTACTTGGTTATCATTATTAGGTATTTAACTAATAATTTAAATTCAATATTAATTTAAATGGCAAATTAATTCAATATAAATTCAAATTAAATTTAAAATGTCAATTTAAAATACCAGACAGCAATCAACAAATTTCTTATCACATCGTCAACGTAATTCAACTAACATAAGAAAGTTTAATATTTATAAGTGTGTTAAATCACTCAACTTTGATTTGTAGTCCATTTAAAATCCAAATAAAGTCCAAAAATCTAACAGTCTCCAAATGCAGTCAAACTAATTTCATATCATCCGAAATTTCAATACGGTCCTAACAAAAAAACCACGCATGAATCCGAGTTCGTATGCAAAAGTTATACGAGCTAGAATGTTGAAAATTTAAATTTAAACAAAAAATTTAAATAAAAGGAAAATAGGAAATAAACAATTCGACTTCCTCACGCGGAAACCCTACATATCGAAGTCGAACCATCCACGTTCTCCAACCGCTACTCTTTGAGCCTATAATGCCATCACCATGTTGAACTTCGCCACCATCAGAGAGTGCCGCCGCATTGCCCTTCTTCAGGCGACCCTATAGGCCAAGCGAGATCGGTCCAGCCCCCTCCGATGAGCCAGCGCCGCCGCTACCTTCCCATGCCATTTCTGGAAAACTCGTCGACCTCTAACATGAAAAAACACCAGAGATTGCTTCCATTCGTCACCCTCTATAGCGTGGTACCCTTCGATCATCGTATAATCGACGATCCACCGTTGAAATTGAAACCCTAGGATGGACAGCCGAAAAAACTTTTGATTTTTGGCAAAACCGTGATTTAATTGCAAAAATGAATTTCAAATGTAGCTTGCGTTTTTCGAAAGCTTTCCAACGATATATAATTCGATAGGGTTTGATGAGTTTGAATTTGGGAATTAGGGTTCTGATTGAAATTAGGGTTTTGATTGGAATTGAAATTAGGATTTCTGCCATTGAGAAGGAATAGAAAATTGAATAGACAGATAGAATTATACATATATGAATATGAAATAAGAAATCAGTTAGAGTTTATAACAGCATATATATAGGCTGAGATAGATAAGAACGAATGGACACATCGAATTGGGTAGAAACGACAACAACGACCCGAAAACCCGTTTCATTCCCGGAACGAAAGTAGGTCATCCAATATATCAAAATATAGGTTTTCAAAATTTTTGAATTCAATGGAACTAGTTTCAAACCCTATTTCCATTGTATACGGAAGTTACCTTTTAAAATCAAATTATATACATTTAAATCACATTAATTGATTTCAAAGCGTTTCGAGCTCGCACGATCAAACGATAAGTTCGATCGCTATGAAACTTGAAATTCAATAATAATTCAATGTTACGGATCCGATAAAACTAGTTTCGTCGAAATTCGAGACAGTTGCCAAAATGGTTAATTTTCATGTAATTAAATAAATTACTATTAAATTGATTTAATCACTTTAAAATTCAATTTTAAATTTATCATTCTTCATTACATAGAAATTTATAATCTTTAAAATAAAATTTTCCATATTAAATCCAAGATTTAAATATTACACAAATTTCAGCATTAAATTACAACTGTAAAAAACCCTAGTTAATTATATTTTAATTTCAATCAAATTCTTTTATTTCGATTTACACTCTTATTATTGAATCAACCAATACCTTATGAAATTATTAACACAAGTTTATATTTTATTACATTCATATTCTAAGGTTATCATCTTAACTCATATTAACTGTAATATTTAATTATATTAACTTCACATTGATTTCATATTCAATAATAAACCTATTCCAGTTTATAACATATAATTTCAACCTTAAATCCAATATTTAATTTATTCCTTATTTACAATTATAAAAAAAATATTATCTTTACAATTATTTCAACTAATTGAAATAACATTGAAATAATTATCAGTAACATTCAAACGATAAAATAAAATTATATTCTAATTATTTTTACCATTAATAAATCATAAATTTTTATTTCTCACTACACTAAATTTCATAATCTTATTTAATTTAATAGTTTAATTATCAAAATACGGGTCATTACATACGCAACGCAAAAAAACCACATCTTGATTGGACCTTGTATGGGTGAAATACGAATTTAGTTTTAAACTCAAATTGATATACTAATTAAAATAATTTAATTAAACTAACATATCTCACCCTAAACAACACTGCCCGGCCCATGTCTCACAACCATCCCCGACCCGTAGCTATAATCTTCTTCCCTATTCATAAATGATGTGCTCCCAGGTCACAAAACGAACCCATCTCGCCTTGGTCATCCCCCTATCGCCGAGGCTACACCCTACCTTGGACCACGTCACCACCTCCGTTGCAACCGCCCCCGACGATGCACCTTCTGCCTCTTCTAAATGCAGCTCGGTGGCCTCCTCCTCTGCCCGTGACCTGGAAGTCAACCCCCAAAACCCTAAAGCCACAAATCGCCTCAAGGCGTTGTACCTCCCCATTTTATAGCCACCGACTCCCCTCGATTTGACAAACATGCATGTACACTCCACTTAGACCATCGACGACTACCACCTCTGCACCCCTAAACCCCAGTCTACTATACAAACTTGAGCACCTCAATTAATAACGCACGTTACAATGCTCATATTAAAATGAAGATCTTTGCCACACGATTCCAACAAATCAAGTATTGTATTTTTTTAGTCAAGTGTAGAGTTTGGTTTTGATTTTAAAGTTTCGAGCTTACTTTATTTTTTTAAATGGCATTGTTTTTAGCTGCTGAGAAATGATGAATGAAAGGAAAGAAGGAGGGAGAAATGAAAAAAAATGAAGGGTAAAGGAAAAAAAAGGGTGAAAGTATCGAGTATGTTTTGCTTTTATATAGAAACCACATTCTTTTTACTTATATCATAAGTAAAACCAAAAATCAAGCAACATTTCACCTCAGAATGACTATTCAACATTGATGGAATGTTTAAACTTTTGAATATGATTTAATTTTAAAAATTTATGAAAATAAATATTTGCGGTACCCTACTAAAAAATTTTCCATTCACGTACCGACCGCGAATGACAGAAATAAAAATATGATCTTGCATATAAATGGATACGATTTCAAAACAACAGTAATGTGCACTGGCTATCTTATTCTATTAAAATCAAAAATACCATCGTTTACCGAAAAATCATCAAATGATAATTTAAATACTTTTCAAATTAAAAATTATGGGAAAATCCAATAAATTAAATTAAAAATACATCTATAGAAATCGATTCGTTATATTAATAATTGATTTTCTTATTATCTATTAAATTTGAACCAAATCAAAATATTTAAATAAATTAAATATCCCCATTCGAAATGTTGAAAATATTGTGTCATTACAGTGTGTGTGTGCGCGCGCGTGTGCGTGTATATATAAAGTCGTCTTCATATCTTCAAATTGTAAACCAATGTTAAACTAAATTTTACTTGATTGATTTGTTTAAATATGAATTCTGCTTCATGTTTCAAAATTAAATTTAAGTTCGTAACATATACGTATTTATCTAAATATGAAGTTATGCTTCAGATCCAATTATAACATTAGGGTTAATAGATAAATTATAAAACTTTTGATTTTCTTTATGATTAATTATATGACTCTTTAAATTTAGATGTAACATAAACTTCCTTTGTTTTTAAATGGTTTGGATGTTTGCTATAATTAAGTTTGAAATTCCATATGGTATTAAATTAATTTTTTAGCTGGTGATTGTAGAAGAAAAGTAAAATAGCATCACACTGCATGATTATTATTATTTTGAATTGGATTTGATTAGATTTAATTGCAACATGGATTACATTTCAATCTTCCCTCTTCTGATTTACTCTTACATTAACTGTCTCTTTATGTGAATTATTTTCATACCATTTTATATATGTAAATATAAATATAAGTGGCAATAAAGATTACATATATGTATATGTTTTGTGTGTGTCTAATCTATATATATCTGGTACTGTTAATTTGTATATACAAACCATTTACATAACAATCTGGAATTTTGAACACTTTGTATTTAAATATCGGAATTATTTAAATATTTGAATCTTGAATTAAATGTCATAAAATTGAGTTTATACCTTGTTAACCCACTTTTAATTCATAACTAGCGATGGTAAACTTGTTTAGAAAATGTTTACAAAAATATATAGTTCGAAGAAATATCGAGAATATGACCAAAATTATTTTTTCGATAAACAGCTTTTTACTCAGCAAAATTTCAAATTTGTTGTGTTTTTCTAATTAATCAATGTGTCACTAATTAACAACTAAAAATAATTTGCCTAATAAAAGCTTCTAGAAGGAATTAGAGAATTTTGATGAAGAGGTGTAGTTTGGTAATTGACTAGGGAAGTGAAGGTATTTATTTTTGGATTTGGTAAGGTGTAAAGCAAAGCACATGAAGATAATGGTGTGTTTGGCCAGCCCTATGGAGGGGTAAGCGGATTCTTTTGCCATTGTTAAAGTTTGTAGTTCATCTCTTGTAACAACCCGTATTTTCAACCATTAAATTTACTATAAATTATTGATTAAAAATGGTTACTAATAAAGATTTTATGATGTATTAATGTAAAGATTTGTTAGAATATAAACATGACCTTAAATAAATATTAAAACAACTAATTTTAATGAGGTAAAAGATTGTAATGCATGCTAGGATTTGATTTAATGGTATTGATTTGTATATAATTTATTTAATAACTATTTGAATGTATGTTTCATTGATTGTAATAATAGATGTTAATATAAGGATGGAATAATTTAATAAGTAGATGTTGGAAAATATAAAATGAACATTTGAATAAGAACTTACATTTTTAAATTAAATTAAAATGAACATTGTAATGAGAATTAAGCTTTGACTTGGAAAGAGTAAACTGGTTGTTTATCTCTAATTGAAATATAATTATAAAGTTTAATTTGGGTATAAATTGTAAACAAGGAATAAATTAAATGATGTACTAATGGTGAAATTATGTGTTATTTGATTGAAATTGGTTTTAGCGTTGGTAGGTAAATTTATTAACCGTCGTTGTAAATAATAAATTTTAAATGTGTTCAAATTACTTAAGTGTAACAATTGTTTATCTCTCATTTTATTATTAAATCTGGTTGAATTAATTTGGAAATCAATTGTTGAAATTAAATGCAATTTAAATGTTTCTGTTAATATGAGAAAAGTTGTTAAATGTAGAGTAATGAGTGCAATAAAATGGAAACTTATGTTTTGTAAACACATAAGATATTGTTTGATTTAATATTAAGAATATTTAAAAAATAATAATAAACAAAGAATGTGTTGAAAACTAAATTGTAATGAACTAGAATTTTATTACGGCCCAAAGGAAAACAATTGTATTAATTATCTTCCCTATATTATGGTATGTTTTAAGATTTAATTGTTGTAATTAATAGTAATTAAATCTTTCCATTAATAAGAAATAGAAGTAAATGATAATTAATTAGTGATATGTGTAACTTATGTTTTGTGTTAAAAATATAATGAGCATTTCATGAGTAATATTACGTTCAAATCCGGAGTACTCAAATTTGTTATTAATATAAGGATAATAGGAAATCAATTGATAAAGAAACAATGTGATTGTACAACATATTATTTCTATAACTCTTTAATGGGATAATCTTTAAATATAGGTTAGTTTTAAAAGAGGAGGTATTAATTGTAAATTAATGTGTAATAAAAAGAAATATGTTTCAATAAAAATAAAAGAAAACGATTGATTTATTGAAAAGAATATTTTTATCATATAAATTGAATGTTTCATTTGTGAAATAAATTTAATTTCATTAAAACAAAGAATTGAATTTTGTTGTCTGTTTCTAGTTGGAATATCTAATTTATTTAAATATTCATACTTGATTTGAATCTAATTTATAGAAAAAACTAACAATAATGATAAAATGGTAAAAAAGCAACTTGAAGGTTTGGTTAAAATTTTGATTTGGAATAGTTAGCATATTTAAATAGGAAATTCATTTCGTTCCAAATTTGAATTTAGAGTCTCGGTTCATCTTATATTATGTGTAGTGGCGGTGCCTATTACGTTAATCGTAGTGTTTAATTTTATTTACCGTGTACTAAATAAAAATATATGTGCGTGTAAATTCGAGTGTGTTGGGGTGAATAAAATATGTTAAAATGAATGTTTTTTTATTTGAGTATATTAGAGTTGTGGTTTCCATGTATGGTCTACCTTCTCAAATTTAAATCATCACTTTCATTTATTTTTTCTTTATTATTACTTTCTTTTATTAAATACATGCCTCTTTTGGTTTTTCAGTTAGTTTTATTTATTTACACGTGAGCCTTGACTTGAAATGTTTCCTGCATGTTAATAAAATTAATTGAGGTAGCACACGTTTTGAAATTTTATACCAAAAGATTTACTTGCTATGTAAACATGTCAAATCAAATTCCTACGTGTGTCTTTCATCCTTTGTTAATTACCTGCATGTTAATCTCTTTTCATTTTGCAAATTTACATCTTCTTGTATCCTTCCCTATCATATTCTAATTTCCAAATGTGCTTTATCCATATTCATTTCCTATTTCATCAATCTCTTCCTCTATCTTTCCAACGTGCTTCCATTATTTCTTTTGTCTAAAGTTTTCTTTCTCTTCTAAAAAAAATCAAACAAATGTGAGCAACTTATTTTCATGAAGCCAATCTTTTCCATTTATTCGCGAATCCATTTCCTAAAGCCTCCTTCGTCCATGCGTAAGCCATCATGTCATTTTTTCCGTTGATTCTCCAGGCTTTAGAAACATGAGCAGGCTTCAAAATTCTTAACGTGAGAAACTAATTTGTTTTATTTTATTATTAAAACGTGTGTACATGTTTTTATATTTCATTTTCATAATATTCTTACAACTTGAATATCTTCTGTATATGAATTCCGATTGATGCGCAGCTTCTTCCGTTGGATTCGTATCGAAATTTCGGACAACATGAAACTGGTTTGGTTGAATTTGGAGACTGTTGATATTTTAGGCTTTTATTGGATTTTTAACGAGCTTTAAATCAAAGGCGAGTGATTAAACCCAGCCACGCAATACTAAAATTTTCGTTGGTTAAATAAATTTTTGATTGCTGTTAGTGGATTTAAATTAACATTTGAATTGATATTGTACATGAATTTACATTAAATTGAATTAACATTTAAATTTATATCGAAATTTAATTGCTAGTTAAACCTTGACATTGATAACTATTAACTGTTGTGATATATTGGTTGATTTGGATGTTGTGTGGAATGGATGCTTATTAATTGATATGTTGGATGTATGGTTGTTTATTTATTTTTGATATATCTTTGTTATCAACGTGTATATTGTTAACATCATCTAATTTGTGTCATTTGAATCAATTAAAACTTGAATACCTGCGACATTTAAATTATGGGTTGAAAGGATACATACCCATACAATTTCTTGTATTTGGATTGGTTTGATAATTTGGATTTATTTTAATTTAAGTGGTTAAATTGGTATTTAGAAGTTTGATTAGGAGATGGAAAATCCTGTAACATCTCTAAAACTATTGCGCTCATATTTTACGTGATATTGATTTGACTTACATAGGAATTTTTAGTTCTGACTCGAATGTATTGTCTTTCATTATGCTCTGGTCAGCCTGAGTATTTCAGTGTTTTGAAGACGTTATTCCTTGAAGATGAAGATGAAGATTGATGGTCGTATTTATTATCATTGTTGTTATTCCGTTGCATTATTTGATATGTTTGTTCATTGTACTCTAATTGATGTTGTAAAAATGTGTAATCAAATGTATATTATAGAACAGCTTCATGAACTGTTTTATTTTATTATTACATTTTGTCGTTTAGCTGTGAGATTCTATGTATTGTTTTCCTTCTTTTCTCTTGCTTTCTTTGTTAAACCCTATTAATAATCCGCCGTTTGAATGGTTTGAGTCAGACATGTGTGGTTTATTGTCGACTTAAGTTGTCCAAAAAGGTGGGTCGTAACACCTCCCTTTCATTTTATAATTTATTTCCTATGGTTTTATGAAAAAACCCAAAGTATTCAAGTTCTCATTGCACCTCTTTGTTCTTCTAAACTCGTACCAAACCAAGACCAAATCTCGTCAAGCTTGGACAAGGGTCCTAAGTTATCATGGAAATAAGGAATAGTAAAGAAAAAGTTGAATAAATAGAGCACAAACCCCAAACACTTTTTGGGCCATGAGTAAATAAGAGAGGAGGGAGAAGGCCAAATTCATTTTTAAGCAAAAGGTGGGAGCTTTGGATGTTTGGTGATGGTAGGAGTTTTCCTAGTGCTATAGTTCTTGAGCCTTTGTTTAGCATGGGTCTGCGTGAGTTTACTTGCCATTGAAAAAGTATATATTGTGTTATATATGTTGTGTGTTTGAATATAAAGTTATAAGTATGAACTAATTAAAGTCATAACTTTGGACATCTTTGCTTTTGAAAAGCTAATGATAGCATTATGTTATATATCGTCACTTCTATTACCTCTAATACATGTATCATGGCCCAAACTTTATGTTTATATGTTTGGTTGGCTTGTGCGTTGAATTATTGTGAATATGAAAGTGTTTATACAGCGATAGTCACTAAAAGTGCACTTTGAAATCCCCTTGCTTTAAACTTGTTTAAATTGGCTATATGTTAATATATTGTGACATTATATATATATATAGGTTGTTTTCTACACATATTTTTGTGTATGGACATTAAACGAATGGTTCGAAAAGTTGTAAAACAATGTTGTGAAAGTTAGAAACTAAAAGGTCGCTATGGATGCACTTTGAAAATGCCTTGTGCTCGACCATTTTTGAAATTAATTTTGAGAGACATCCTTAGGGGTTTTTATGATATTTTAGTAAATAAAATATGTTTACCTACTACCGTAAAAATATCAAAGTTTAAAAAGATATAGAAGTGGTTGAACGAGGTGGCAAAAGTTACAGCGTGAACGGTCGCTATATGGCCACTTTGAAAATACCTTGTTTTCGAGAATTTTTAATATGATTTTGAAAGATATCCTTAGGGTTTTTTTCATGGTTCCAAAGTGGTCTAGTAAGCTACTTACTGTAAAAAAAATTGGATCTTTTATCATTTATTTAAATGGTGAAAACTGGTCGCGATGTTCCTATAATTTCATATTGTTCTATGTTCAGGACTTAAGATAGCATTTACAAATGATGTATTTGATCTACTGCAACACTTATAATGTTGTTCTAGACTGACAGTAACAGTTTTGGGGTTGTTGCATTGTTTTGTTTTAATGCGATATTTTAATTCGCTTTTAGTAATTTTAATGGTTTCTAATTTTTTTTATGGAATCTTTTAAGGAAGTCTAATAACATGATTTGAGTATGAATAAAAGGACTAGAAGTTTAAGTATATTTTTAATAATTAAATAGGTATTTTTAAACAAAAGGTTTTTTTTGTAGCTTAAATAAAAGGCTTTTAGAAAATTTCAAAATTTGTTATTATTAGTAATATTTTATATAGATATTTAAAACATATTGAAGAATTGGTAAAACTTAGCTTGAATTATTATTAATCACCAGCATCCCTATTTATAATACATACCCAAGACTCTATCTTATGGTAACTCTAAAATTGCGGAAACAACAGGAAATCTTCCGAAGATATATCCCTTATCACATACCACTCATAACATCTAATCATACATTGCAGAAACAGTAGAAAATCTTCCGAAGATATATCCCTTATCACATACCACTCATAACATCTAATCATATATTCTAAATGTATCATAATATCTTGATCATATATTCTAAATATATCATAATATCTTAATCATATATTCTATGTTATGTCAATTCCCCCCCTCAAGTTGGAGCATGAGATTCAAAAAAACCCAACTTGGAAAGAAGAAAATCAAATTGAGCCTTGTCGTTGTCTTCTAGACCCCGTATCTCATCCTTCATGGAAAGGCGCCACTCATCGGATTTCATGGCTTCTTTAAATGATTTAGGGTCCTTACCCTTAGTTATGGCTGAGGAGTGATTGGAAGGAGGAGGACGATAATTTATAGAAAAATTGTCACAATTTATGTAATGTGCTAGAGGATAAGGATTACCTGAGCAGTGATTGGAAGGAGGAGAATCAGAAGATGGACCATTAGCAAAAACCGTATGTGTCATAAAATCTCGATACAGAACATTTGGGAACTTTTCCCGAAGACCACGACCCATTTCCTATGGACTAGTAGACTGATCCGAAGCAGAACCATGCGCAGACCCAACAGACCCATTATCATTAATCAAAAGATCAACGTCCTCATCTTCATAAATTATTTCAGCAAAATCTTGATGAATATCATGATCATTATTCTCACTAGATATTATATTGACATCTTCCGAACACCCAAACGGGAATACCTCCTCTACAAATTTTACATCTCTAGACATGAAAAATTCCCTTGTGTCAAGATCAAATAATTTCCACCCCATCTTACCAAACGGGTAACCCAAAAAGTACAATTTCGACTACGACTTGCAAATTTATCTCCCTTAGTCTTTTGATTATGAGCAAAGCACGAGCACCCAAAGGTACAAATAGCATCAAAAGAGGGTGGTTTATCAAAAAGTATCTCAAAAGGTGTTTTATTTTGTAACATGGAAGAGGGTGTATGATTAATTAAATGAGCGACAGTAAGAACACATTCACCCCAAAAATAAATAAGCAAGTTTGCTTGAAAGCGTAATGTCCTACCCACATTCAAAATATGTTTATGTTTCCTTTCAACTCTTTTATTTTGTTGTGGAGTACCTACACACGAAGTTTGAAACAAAATTCTAGTTGCATTAATATAATCAATCAACAATTAAACTCGGTTCCATTATCACTTTGAACGACCTTAATTGTTTGAGAAAATTGCCTATCGACCATAGCAACAAACGACATAAACATTTGAAACACGTCTAATTTGTCAACCAAAAAATAAATCCAATCTGCTCTCGAAAAATCATCAACTATTGTCAAAATATAACGGGCCCCACATGATGAAACATGTCGATATGGACCCCACAAATCACAATGTATTTTCTCAAAAATTTTAGAAGCTTTATTGTCACTTAAAGAAAACTTGTCTCTAGGATGTTTAGCATGCATACATACTTTACACTCTTTGTCTAAACTATCTTTATTATTTTTGACGTGAGGAAATAACTTAACTACTTTTTCGGAAGGATGCCCGAGCCGACGATGCCACAACTCCAAATTTGATGTTGCTTTAACTATTGACACAAATTCTGGTTTGCTAAAGTAGTACAGTCCATCTCTCCTAACTCCCGTTCCAATCAGCTCCTTCGTTTGGCCCCGTATAGCACAAGTATGGGTATCAAATTGGACAATAGTTCGTAAATCATCATTAAGTTGAGAAACAGAAATTAAATTGCACCTCAAGTTTGGAATATAAAGTACTCCGGTAAGAGTAATTTTGTCTGTCACACATACGAATCCCACCAAAGTAGCAATCATTTTTCACCATTGGGCAAACCAACAGAACACTCAAGATTTTGTGTGTCAAATAACCATGAATGTTGCCCTGCAACATGATGGGTTGCTCCGGTATCGATAATCCATGAAGTATCATCAAACTTACCATTCAGTCGATTTTCGGGAATTTTACTATTACCAATCACGCCCGAAAGAGCTTTCCACTGCTCATTCGTGAACAATTGACCCAAGGCTGACACCGTCGACGAATTGGATGCGATAGAGGAGCGGCTACCAACAGCCGCATTAGCACGTACTTGCCCCTACCTTGCCCAGTGGAGCTGCCTATTCTGCCATTGAACCAACAATCGGGGTATCCATGAAGCTCGTAACACCGGCTAACCTCTGACTTGTTTTCTTGTAGTGGCTGCAAACGGATTTTTCCCAGCAACTTAAGGCCTCGTGGCCCTGCTTCTTGCACTGAGAACACGTCGGTCTATCAGAGGTTCCTCGGCCTTGACCAGTCCCTGTATGTATAGAGAAACCAACTGCTTCAGAGGGCTTTTGCTCGACTTCCTGCTTCGATTGATGAACACATTCTTCTTGTGACACTAATTGATAAGCTCGATAAAGATTAGGAAAAGGATCTTGAGAGAGGATATGTGTGCGCAAAGGACCATAAAATTCAGAACAAAGGCCCATCAAAAAATCGTGTAATTTGGCATGTGCTCGTCGTTCCTCATGTAATCTGCCAGCTGAGCACGAGGAACAACAAGAATAAAAGATTAAAGGTTCATGGTGATCCAATTCTTGCCAAAAGCGTGCAATTTACCGTAGTAAACTGAAACAGGCATCGTCTTTGTCTGCTCACATCGCGCAATTGAAGATCGTAATTGTTGAACCCTAGGTTCGTTTGTTTGGGAAAAACATTGCTTGAGATGGTCCTAAAAGGGTTTAGCTTCCCTGAATTTCGACAAAGAGGACCAAACCTCAGGGTCGATAGTATTTGAAATCCAAGAAATAAGCATAGCATTAATTGCGATCCAATCGAACTTTGTACATGGAGGTGCTGGTGTAAGGATACCGCCATCAAGAAATTCAAATTTGTGTCGGGCTTCTAATGTCGTCTGGATATCAGCCATCCAGTCGCCATAATTATCGGCCTTGAGTCAAGTGGGTGTAATGAAGTCTCCTGGTCTATCTTGTGAGCCGAGGTAATAAGGGGAATTGGGTTCAATTTTAGGTAGTGGAGAAGGCGGTGGATCTTGAACACCAGGCATGACAAATTATTCTTGAAGAAAAAAAACCATTCTTTGGCTCTGATACCATGGAGAACTGGTAAAACTCAGCTTGAATTATTATTAATCATCAGCATCCCTATTTATAATATATACTCAAGACTCTATCTTATGGTAACTCTAAAATTGCGGAAACATCAGGAAATCTTTCGAAGATACATCCCTTATCACATACCACTCATAACATCTAATCATACATTGCAAAAACAGCAGGAAATCTTCCGAAGATATATCCCTTATCACATATCACTCATAACATCTAATCATATATTCTAAATATATCATAATATCTTAATTATATATTCTAAATATATCATAATATCTTAATCATATGTTCTAAATATATCTCAATACATATTTATAAGTATTGCTTAAGAATTTATGTGTACACAAGTTTTTGGAAAAGTCAGTTAAGTATTTTATAAAAGTACACAAATGTTTTGGATTATAACGAAGTTAATTCAAAGTAAATTACCTTGTTTAATAAGTGTAGCTAAACTTAGATCTTTTAAAAGAATGTTGTGAAGATAATGACATGTATAAATGGTTTTGGATTCATAGTAAACAATGTTTAAGCAACATTTGTTTTTAACTATTTTTTATTATACTTGTAAATATAATTAGAACTTTGAAAAGAATGTTTTAAAGATAATTATAAGTGAAATGGTTTTGAGTTTGTGGCGCCAAAGTTTAAGTAGAATTTGTATTTCACCCTTGTGAATATACTTAGAAATTTTAAATGGATATTTTAAAGGTAAAAACAAGTATGGAATCTTTTGGAAAGAGGAAAAAGTAAAGATCTAACTTATAAAAGAGGAGGGGTTTATAGTGACAATATTTAAGTAACATTTGTATTTAATCTTTTTTATTATATTTTAAAGTAATAAATATTGTTAATGATTTATGAATATACTTATACCATTTGAGATAAATATATGGATACTTTTTGAAGTATTAAAAGGAGCAAAAATGGATGGCGAAATAGTAGAATACAAGTATGTATCTTTTATAAAGGTAATTCAAATACACACACGCGCACGCGCGCGCACACACACACACACACATATATATAAGTAGAAAAGGAAGTGAATAGAAGCTCGTGTATTTATATGGTTTAATTCCTAGAAAGAACTTGTTCGTTTGAATCGTCTCTTGCTTTTAGAACATATATATTCGAGATCCCCCGGGAAAGACTCCTATACATTATTTGCTTACTTCTTAAGGAAGCATTAATTGATAGAAGAATTTTTATTGGAAAATATAAGTTTTACTAATAAAGGAATTTTAATTAATAAATGAATTAATTAAATAAAAAAAGGGGATTATAAGTCGCTTATGTGACTTAATCGTGCTTTGTGTGACTTAATCATGCTTTGTTTGTTTACTTGTCTATGGAAAGTGTTTAATCATGTACTTTGCACTAAAAGTTGACAAAGTAGACTTGTTATATGAGAGTTAAGAATGATAATTCAAGTTGGGTGCATAAGTTGAGAAGGTCGGAAACATGATAAGTATACGAGACTTGGTTTCCACATGCGATCATTTTCATTATTGTTGAATGGTACCAAAATTAACTTAGGAAATGTCTAGAAGAAACATGAGGGTTAACATTATAGTTATCTTCGATGATGTTATACTGTACATATAAACTCATCTTGCACTTCTAGGATAAATGATAAGGAATTCCATTTAAATATGAGACGACTTCCACCCTTATGCATGTCCGTTTATTTCTTAAAGAACCAAGGTTAAGTTAATCGAAAATCTAACGATTGACTTTGGAGCATTCGATAAGTAGAGGAGTGTACTTATATGAGATGACTCAAAACCATAACTACTTCAAAACCTTTTTCGTGATCTATGTTCTGGAAGTATTTGGGAAGCGAAATGCTATAGAGTTGCATTGTCTATCCTAAGGTTAAGTCCAAAAGAGTGCTTGTAACAACCCTAGTTTTGGAGATTACCTGTAAATATTAAATTATAACGGCAGTTGTGATTTAATATTGTGAATTAAAATAAAATTGAAGAAATTAAATTGTTTATTTGGAATAAACAATGAATTTTGGAATTTAAAATGGAAAAGTGAAATTCCAAGCTTTATTTTATTTTTTTGGGCTAATAATGAATGGAAATAATTTTTATTTTGAGAAAATGCTATAATTTTATTAATTATTGCCAATTATTTCTTTTAGTAATTTTTAAAGGAAGTATTTATTTTTTTAAGGTTATTTATTGAAATAAAAGGTGGAAATTAGGTTAAAAATAAGTTTTGGCTATAAATAATGTTCTAAAATAGTTTAAAATATTTTTCTAAGTGATAAAATAAAAATTTTGGAATTTTAGGAGTTAAAAACATGATTTTATTCATTTATTTGGTGTAAATAGTGCATTAATGTAAAAATAGATATTTCAATAATAAAAATGTTTTAAAATTAAAAATAATATTTTTGTATGATGGAAAATATTTTAATTTATATGTATGTAAATTTACATTTTTTTTGTGTGTAAAAATTGGAAGAAAAATGCATTTGTTTTATAATATAGTGTAAATATGTACATATTTGGTTTTAGTACTAAATAAATTCACTTAGGCTAATTACTTTCTCTTTTAATTAACGGGTCCAAAGCCCATTAGCACTCAGCCAGTATGAGAAAGTGAGAAAAGAGTTTACCTATATGTTCATAACTCTTTCTCATCTTCTTCTTCTTTTGGAAAGAGAATACAGTAAACAAATCTTACCAATTTCTCAATTTAAAGTCTCCAAACTCAAAATCAATTCACGCAAACTGTAATTTATACAATCTAAGGTGTAAATTCAAAAGGTAATCAACTTCAAAAACCTATAATTTCATCGAAATCCTAATTTCAGAAATGAGTTTTCTAATTTATTATTGAATTCCTCTTGCATGCCTTTTTCTTTTGTTCTACGGGTTCCTAGGGGCTTGAATCAAGCAAAAAGCTTCAATCTTTCCTCATTAATCCGAATTTCTTCCTCCATACATCAAGATGAGTTGTAATACTCACAAATTCTAGCTGATCCAAGCACAAAATAGCAAGAAATTGTAAAAAAAATTAGCTTTTGTTGACAAATTTTTGTAGTGGTTTCTATTTGAAATATGTTTCATATTGCCTCTTTGAAAGCATATAACTTTTGATTTCGACAATGAAATGCAGCTGAATTTCTTGCATTTGGTAGCTTGCATGTTGAAATTCATTTCTGCAAATTTGGATTGAAAAATATTGTCATTTGGATGTTCAAAACTGTGGTCGAAAATCTACTCGAAGGCAGATTTTTGCCTGTAAAAATTGTTTGCCGAGTTGCTGCAAACATGGCCTGAGTCCATGTTTAAGATAGCATAACTCTTCCATTTCTTATTGAAATTACGTGATTCTTTTTTGTTTGAAAGATAAAGTTTTCTACTATAAGTAAATAAAATTTCAGGTCATTTCGACTTATATAGCTTATAGAAATATGTTGCCGAACATTGATCTGGAGGATGTTTTTGCCCAGAATTTAAGTGAAAACGCTGCCTGGGTTCAACTTTGAGACATCGTAACTTTCCCATACTTCATCCAAATTGCATGATTTTTTTTGAAATATAAATTTTTCCACAATATGCATACCAATTTTGAGATCAATCCGATGCCGTTTGATCCTTTGTTTTATGCCTGAAAGTTGAACCCAGAATGGATTTTCAGGCCTGGGCACATTCTGTTGAACTGTTACAAACATGGTCCGAGTCCATGTTTGAGACTGCGTAACTTTTTCATTTCTTATCAGAATTCATTGATTCTATTTTTTAAAGATGAATTTTGTACTCTGTGCACACCAATTTTTAGTTCAATCAAAGGTCGTTTGGTTACCTGTTTTATGTCCGAAAGTTGAACCCAGAGAAGATTTCAGACTTGGGTATTATTTTGCCTAACGTTTCTATGTTCTTTTTCCGTCCGATTTTTGACTTTCACTTCATGTTTTTTTATATTTATAAGATGTTTTGAGAGCTACGATGCTTATTAATAGGCTAGCCAAGTTATGATGAATTTGAAATTCAAATTTGAATCGCACCTGAATTGAATTTGAATGACAGTTTTGAGTGATTTCTTTGATTTCGAGCATAGAGTTTTTCCAAACAATTTTGAAATAATTTTAAAATAAATCGGCATTTAAAATAATTATTATGTAATATTTTTAAATTATTTTGAGCTATAAAATCTATTTATTCTCTATAATAAGGGAATTTTCAAATATGGTCTTCAAAATTGATTTCGGAAAATGGTTTTAAAAGCTTGTTTTCTTAAATAAATTATTTTATATATAAAATACATGTTTTTACACTATTCGAGCGATTGAGAAGGAGAATTAAACGGTTTGGTAAAACATGTGGTATGGGACTCATGCGTTTATCTTATCGGTTAATTCCTGACTTGTCTGTTTGATCGTTTTGATCTTCGGGTAGAGTTTACCGATGAGATGAGGTAAATTTTTTACTGCTTTGAGTGTGAAATTTACTGGCAATTAGTAAACCATTTAGTGCGAACTTGTGGTATGGGATGCACGTCAACACTATTCGGGTTCATATTCGAGAGTTTGTGACACATTTGCCATTGCGGCGTGCCAGTAATGGACCTTCGGGTCATTGCCATTGTGATGTTTGCCATTGCGGAGTTTGCCATTGTGGCATATTTGTCTTCGAAATATTTGCCATTGCAACGTATTTGCCATTGCGGCGTATTTTCCATTGCAGTATATTTGTCATTGTGATGTTTTGTCTTCAGGTGAGGTACTTATTTGAGATAAAAATAATTGGCAAGGCTTCAGCCACATGCACGCGCAAACACTTTTGAGATGGTTTCTTCGACTATTTTCCCTAATGTATCGCCCCTTTCCGGAACTGGTCCTTTGAACCATTCGATATATATTTGCGGCAATTACCTTTCGAGAATTTGAACTCTTGAAAGTTCTATTACGTTATATGAGATCTTCCTTTTGGCGTTTACTTGGGATTTTATTCTCCACTTTGGAGATATATTCGCCTTATAGCGTGTTTGATATAGGATGTTATTATGCATATTTTGGGTTTGCCAAGATGGCGGGTTTAGGTTTTCCCCTAAACCATATTTGATGATTTATGAATGCCAATGATACGAGGCTCGCTACTTTTAGCGTTTTATGGGTTATTTTATCTCTTTTGAGATTATATGTTTGTGTAGTGATACCATATTATTACTTGATGTAGTCATACACTTTAGTTGTCCCTTCTCACTTGAGAATATTATCACATTATTCTTATGCCCATATTATCGCTTGTCTTTGTTAACTGATTTGTTTAGGTAGACTGACCCGTGTATTTTATACTCGGGTCAGACCGAGATGTTTCAGGTTAAGTACGTTTGGACTTAGCTTAAGTTGCTTCTGCATGGACTATTCTGCTAGCTATTTTTGTTATAGCTTTTTGTATGGACCTTTTTGGTCTGCTACTCTGATATGTATACTCTTTTTACTCTTGTTTGTATTGTGATCATCATACCACATATGTGATGTATCATTTTGTATACTCTGTAGTGTATTCGTATATGTGTGTATATATGGGATTATCTACTGTTCTATGATGTGTTTTGCATTTGAGTTGTTGTATTTTGTTCTGATAGACCATATAGCCACTTATGGCTTTGTATTAAATAATTATTGGATATGTCGATCCACAAAAAATGGCATTGCCGATGTATTCAATAAATATTTAAGACAGTGTTATAGACGGTCGCTCCTATCCAGCCCTATTCTCTGCAATAGCAGATAGTATTACCCAGTAATACTCTTTGTTAATGTGGGTCTCAGGTTGGAGCGTTACAGCTTGGTATTAGAGCTGAGTTTAGAACAAAATATGATAACACAAAATATAAATAGATATTACGATACATCAAAGTGTAATACAAATGTTTCAAATCCATGAATCATCGTGCCTTTGTTTTTTCGTGTCCTTTAGGGTAGATAGAATTTTAGGAATACGTCTAGGAATGCATCTAGGAATGCATTTTAATTCCATAGTATTCTATTTGAATTAATGGTATCTACCATGTGAATAATATTTATTTTATCTTAACTTTCAGCTAATGGCTGGAAGAGGCAGAGGATGATGCTCGGATGCTGGACAATCAACGACTCACATGGTTTTTATTTGTCTGCCGATCATTTTATAGATTTATTTAGGAGTACTCAGCCTCAAGCTCCTACTAGAGCTTCTCCTCCATGCAATTCTATTTACGTTCTTGTACAGTGATTTATCTCATCTCGAAGGAAAGCCGTTCAAAGGCTCCGAGTCCATTCTCGAGGTCCAAGCTAGGATTCGTACGTGCAAGCGCATCTTCTCTTACAAGGATCATTCCGACCATGATAGAGTTCTTTATCATCTAGCCTATTGCAAGAGCGTGCTCTTGATTGGTACGAGCTTCTCATAGTCGAGCTCGATGAGTCTACTCTTTCTTGGGCTCTGTTTCTGGAATGATTCGAGCTTAAATTTGTTCCTATATATGAGAAAGATTTATTGGCCCATTGCTTCTTCGAGTTGAAGCAAGGTAAGTCCACCATCTCTGAGTATATTTCATCATTTGAGGCCTTATCTAAGTATGGTCTAGAATACATTAGCACCTATTATAAGAAGAATCTAAAGTTCGTCTCTGGTCTTAAGAAGTATTTGAAGAAGTCTTTGATGCTCCAGCGCAAGCTTTCTTTCGAGGAGTTAGTTGACTTGGCACTTCATCTCGAAGCCGTCGAGAAGGAGTGCGAGAGTGGTGATGAGGTTGAGGTTCACAACAACCCAATAAGAAGAAGTTCCCGATTCATAAGCCAAAGTTTTTCCCACTCCAAGAAGAAGAAGCCCGTTGGATCTAGTCCTAATTCCAAGCCTAGTGGAGCACCTCTTACTTAGAAGGGGCGTTTCAATTTTGGTTCCTATTGCTTCAAATAATTCTAAATCTGGCATGCTGAATGTAGCGGATGCTTCTGGAGGTTCTTCTCAGCGCAGAGGTACTTATCCTTCTATTCTTGAAGGTTCATTGTTGTTCCGTAATTGTTCTATTTGAGTCCTTTTTGATACGGGTGTGTTGCATTCATTCGTATCAAAGAAGCTCGTCGATGATTTGTCTTTAGATGTTTCTTATATGATCACTTCATCGAGGATTGCGAATCCTATCAGGGGATCTGCAACCCTTAGCATGCTTTGTGATGATGTTGAGGTTGTTTTATGTGGATTTTCTTTTCGTGCGAATTTGCAAGTTATTTCTTATTTGGAATTTGATATGATTTTGGGTATGGAAGGGCTAGTGCGATACGATGCCAGATTATTTGTTCTGAGAGAATTTTATATCTTAGGATGTGTCTACTCAGCTATCACTTGTTATTCGGTATGTGGATAATTTTGAAGTGGCTCTATATTCTCTAGACTCACGAGATGATGATGATATATCTTGTATTCCTATTGTTGTGACTTCTCTGACGTATTTGATCCTGTTTTAGGTTTGCCACTTGAGTTCCACATTGATCTCTCTCTAGGCGCGCAACCAGTTAGTTTTCCTCCCACGAGGATGTCTACGAAGGAAAATGAGGAACTCAGGAAGAAGCTTTTAGATCTTGAGTCGAAGAAGTTGATTCAGTCTAGTTTTTCACCGTGGGGGCCGCAGTCGTCTTTGTAAAGAAGTCCGATGGAACTCTTAGGCTTTGCATCGACTATCACAAGCTTAACAAGTCAACCATCAAGAATAGGTATCCATTACCTCGGATCGACGATATGTTTGATCAATCGAGTGGTGCTAAGTTCTTCTCTTAACTCGATCTTGTCACTGGTTTTCATCAGCTTCGAGTCGCAAAGGATAGCATACGTCTTATAGCTTTCCGTACTCGATATGGATCTTACAAGTGGCTCGTTATGCCATTCGGTTTGACGAATGCTCCTGCTTTCTTTGTTGATCTTATGAATCGAGTATTTCGAGAATGTCTCGATAAGTTCTTCCTTTTGTTCATTGACGACATTCTCGTTTATTCGAAGTCTGAAGCCGAGCATGCTAATCACCTGAGAATTATCTTGAGTACTCTTCGTCACCATCAGCTTAAAGCCAAATTCTCCAAGTGCCATTTCTGGGAGAATAAGGTCAAGTTCTTAGGCCACGTTGTCTCTTTCGAAGGCATTTCGGTCGATCCTTCGAAGATCGAATCCATTCAGAATTGGAAGAGGCCTGATAATGTTTATGAGATTCATAGCTTCCACAGATTGGCGGGTTATTACCGCCTGTTTTTTAAGGATTTCTTTCATATTGTTCTTCCTCGCACCAGCCTTACTCGAAAAGGCATTCGATTTATTTGGTCCGAAAAGTGTGAAGCTTCTTTTCAGCACTTGAAGGAGCTTCTTACTAACGCTCCTATTCTAGTGGTTCGTGAACGGAATCAAGATCTTGTTGTCTACACCGATGCTAGTAGATGTGGCCTCAGTGCCATGCTTAAGCAGAAGAAACGGGTACTTGCTTATGCTTCTAGGCAACTGCGACCAAATGAAGTATACTACGCCATTCGTGACCTCAAGTTAGCCGCCATTGTCTTCGCCTTGTAGATTCGACGCCATGATCTATTAGGTGAGCACTTCATTCTATACACCGATCACAAGTCCTTGAAATATCTGTTCACACAGAAGGAGCTCAATATGAGGCAACAACGTTGGCTCGAGTTCCTTGCCTCCTATGACTTCGATATCCAGTATATCCCTGGTAAGGGTAATCATGTTACTGATGCGCTTATTCACAAACATTCGGATGTTGTTTCTATGATGCTTGCCAAGTGGGATGTTCTTGAGACCTTATCTCTTTGTGTTATTCGTGATCGAGCTCCATCTTCTGATTTTCCTATTCTATTATTCAGTTTGGAAGCTCGATCCAGCTTATTAGATTGTATTGCCAATGCTCAGCGGCGTGATCCCGATCTTGTGCACCTTATCCAAATTTGTGAGTCTGAGTCCCACGACGAGGAGTTGAGGTATTTCATCATTGATTATCATGGGTGTCTTCGCAAGAAGAAGCGTCTTGCTGGCCTTCTAATTCTTCCCTTAGGCATGACATTCTCGATGACTGTCGTCATTTTAAGTATACCATTCATCCTAGCAGTAGTAGGATGCATGCTGATATGCATCACCTTTATTATTGGAAAGGCATGAAGGGTGATGTGGCGGGTTATATGAGTACTTGCATAACTTGTCAACCTATCAAAGCCGAACATCAGCGCCCTTCTGGTTTCTTTCGTCCTCTAGAGATTTCATTGTGGAAATAGGATCAGATTTCGATGGATTTCATTGACGGCCTGCCTCGTTCAAGATCGGGCCATTCTAGCATTTGGGTTATTGTTGATCACCTCACCAAATCAGCTCATTTCATTGCTATTAAGTCTAATAAGAGTGCTTCTCATTTGGCCAAGTTGTATATCAAGGAAATCGTGAGACTTTACGGTGTTCCTATTTCGCATGTTTGTGACCGTGACCCACTATTCATGAGTCATTTCTGGCAGAGTGTTCAGCAAGCTTTGGGAACAAAGCTTAATTTTAGCACAACATATCATCCACAGTCTGATGGATAGACTGAACGGGTGAATCGTATTCTCGAGGATCTTCTTCGTGCTTGCATTCTAGATTTCGATGGTAGTTGGGAGGATCGCCAACCTCTTGTGGAATTCTCCTATAACAATAGTTTTCAGTCCAGTATCGGTATTGCTCCTTTCAAAGCCTTATACGGAAGGCCATACCGATCACCTTCTTGTTCGTTGGAATCTGTAGAGAAGCTTATTCTTGGTCCAGATTCTGTTCGTGATTCTTCTGAGAAGATTGAACTTATTCATCGGAGAATGAAAAAGGCACAGAGCCGATAGAAATCCTACGCGGACAACCTTAGGAAGCCTCTCGAGTTCTCGGTTGGTGATCTCGTCTTTATTTGTGTTTCTCCTCTAAAAGGGATTATGCGCTTCAGTAGGACTGGTAAATTGGCTCCCCACTTTATAGGACAATTTCCTATTATCGATTCTCCTGATTTGCAAGAGCTTGAGATCTCACCAGACTTATCTATTATGCAATAGCCTATTCACGTACTTGCTTCGGAGGTGAGACGCCTTCGAAGCAAGGACGTGTCGCTCGTTAAATTTTAATGGTTCGCTAATCCCAACGACTGCAGTTGGGAAACCAAAGAGTTTATTGAGCGATCCTACCCTGGTTTTCTTTCTTCGCATAGCGATGGTTATCTCAAGCTTATTTCTTTTCTTTTGATTGATGAAATTAATAGGTTGAATACAAAATCTTCTCTAGCAATTGCATGGACACAATTTTGTTACGCGGGGAGTCTGTAACAACCCTGATTTTGGAGATTGCCTACAAATATTAAATTATAATGGTAGCTATGATTTAATATTGTGAATTAAAATAAAATTGGAGAAACTAATTTTGTTTATTTGGAATAAACAATGAATTTTGGAATTTAAAATAAGAAAGTGAAATTCCAAGCTTTATTTTATTTGTTTGGGTTAATAATGAATGGAAAATAATTTTTATTTAGAGAAAATGCAATAATTTTATTAATTATTACCAATTGCTTCTTTTAATAATTTTTAAAGGAAGTATTTGATTTTTTAAAGGTTGTTTATTGAAATAAAAGGTGGAAATTGGGTTAAAAATAAGTTTTGGCTACAAATAATGTTTTGAAGTGGTTTGAAACATTTTTCTAAGCGATAAAATAAATTTTGTGGAATTTTAGGAGTTAAACACATTTTATTCGTTTATTAGGTATAAATAGTGCATTTATGTAAAATAAGATATTTTAATAATAAAAGAGTTTTAAAAATCAAAATTAATTTTTTTACACGATGGAAAATATTTCATTTAATACGTATGTAAGTTTACGTTTTTTTGTGCGTAAAAATTGAAAGAAAAATGCATTTGTTTTATAATATAGTGTAAATATGTACATATTTGGTTTTAGTACTAAATAAATTCACGTAGGCTAATTAATTTCTATGTTAATTAATGGGTCCAAAGCCCATGAGAACTTAGCCAGTAAATGAGAAAGCGAGATAAAAGTTTACCTGTACGTTCATAACTCTTTCTTATCTTCCTTTTCTATTGGAATTAGAATACAGTAAACAAACCTTACCAATTTCTCAATTCAAAGCCTCCAAACTCAAAATCAATTCAAGCAAACTATAATTTCTTCAATTTAAGGTGTAAATTCAAAAGGTAATCAACTCCAAAACCCTATAATTTCATCAAAATCCTAATTTCAAAAATGGGGTTTTTAATTTATTTCTGAATTCCTCGTGCATATCATTTTCTTTTGTTCTACAGGTTCCTAGAGGCTTGAATCAAGCAAAAAGCTTCAATCTTTCTTCAGTAATGCGAATTTTTACCTCCATACAGCAAGGTGAGTTGTAATACTCACAAATCATAGCTGAGCCAAGCTCAAAATTGTAAGAAATTGTGAAAAAAACTTAGCTTTTGTTGATAAATTTTTGTAGTGGTTTTCGTTTGAAATATGTTTCATATTGCCTCTTTGAAAGCCTATAACTTTTGATTCGAACAATGAAATACTGTAGGATTTCTTGCATTTGCTGGCTTGCATGTTGAACTACCTTTCTACAAATTTTGGTTGAAAAATATTATCATTTGAATGTTCAAAACAGTGGTATAAATCCACTCGAAAACAGATTTTTGCCTGTAAAAATTGTTTGCCGAGTTATTGCGAACATGGTCTGAGTCCATGTATGAGATAGCATAACTCTTTCACTTCTTATTGAAATGGCGTGATTCTTTTTTGTCTGAAATATTAGTTTTCTACTATAGTTATACCAAATTTCAGGTGATTTCGACCTACATTGCTTACAGAAATATACTGCCGAACTTTGATCCGGAGCATGTTTTTTCCCCGAGTTTTACAGTGAAAACATTGCCTGGGTTCAACTTTGAGTCATCGTAACTTTCTCATACTTTATTAAAATTGCATGATTCTTTTTTTGTTTGAAAGATAAAGCTTTCTAATATATTCCTACCTATTTTGAGCTCAATCTGATTCCTTTTAATACTAGTTTTAATGCTTGAAAGATGAACTCAGAATGGATTTTTAGGCCTGGGCACATTGTTGAACTGTTACAAACATGGTCTGAGTCCATGTTTGAGACAGCGTAAATTTTTCATTTTCTGTCGAAATTCATTGATTCTTTTTTATTTGAAAGCGAAGTTTTCTACTCTATGCGCACCAATTTTTATTTCAATCAAAGGTCGTTTGTCCACTTTTTTTATGTCTGAAAGTTGAACCCGAAGAAGAATTCAGACCTGGTTATTATTTTGCCTAAGCATTTTTATGTTCTTTTTCCATCCGAATTTTTACATTTACTTTATGTTTTTTTGATATTTCTGAAATGTTTTGAGGGCTATGATGCCTAATAGAATAATCAAGTGTTGATGAATTTGAAATTCAAATTTGAATTGAATTTGAATTGAACTTGAATTTGAATTACAGTTTTGAGTGATTTCTTTGATTTCGAGCGCCGATTTTTCCGAACAATTTTGAAATAAATTTTAAAATAAATCTTCATTTAAAATAATTATTATGTAATATTTTTAAATTATTTTGAGCTATAAAATCGATTTATTCTCTGTATTAAGGGAATTTTTAAATATAGTCTATAAAATTGATTTCGGAAAATGGTTTTAAAAGCTTGTTTTCCTAAATAAATTATGTTATATATAAAATACACATTTTTGCACTATTTGAGTGAATGAGAAGAAGAATTAAATGGTTTGGTAAAACACGTGGTAGGGACACATGCGTTTATCTTATTGGTTAATTCCTGACTTTTCCGTTTGATCGTTTTGACCTTCGAGTTGAGTTTACCGATGAGATGAGGTAAACTTTGTACAGCTTTGAGTGTGAAATTTACTAACGATTAGTAAATAGTTTAGTGCGAATGTGTTGTATGGGACGCATGTTAACACTATTCGGGTTCCTATTCGAGAGTTTGTGACACATTTGCCTTGCGGCATACCAGTACTGGACCTTCAGGTCATTGCCATTACGGTGTTTGCCATTACGGCATATTTGTCTTCGAGATATTTGCCATTGCGGCGTAGTTTTCATTGTGACTTTTTGCCTTCGGTTGAGATGCATGTTCGAGATAACAGTACTTGGCAAGGCTTCGGACACATGCCCATGCAAACACTTTTGAGATGACTTCTTTGACTATTTTCCTTAGTGTATCGTCCCTTTTCGGAATTAGCCCTTTGAACCATTCGCTATATATTTGTGGTGATTTCCTTTTGAGAGTTTGAACTCTTGGATATTCTATTGTGTTATATGAGATTTGCCTTTTGGCGTTTACTTGGAATTTTATTGTCCTCCTTGGAAATATATTGGCCTTATAGCGTGTTTGAGATGGGATCTCTTTATGCATGTTTTGGGTTTGCCAAGATGTCGGATTTAGGTTTCCCTAAACCATATTTGATGATTTATGGATGCCAATGATATGAGGCTTGCTTACTATTAGCGTTTTATAGGTTATTTTATCTCTTTTGACATTACTAGTTTGTGCAGTGATACCATATTATCACTTGATGTAATCATACACTTTAGTTGTCCCTTCTCACTTGATAATATTATCACATTATCTTTATGCTTGTATTATAGCTTATCCTTGTTAACTGATTTGTTTCGCTAGACTGACTCGTGTATTTTATACTCGAGTCGAACTGAGGTGTTTCAGGTTAGGTACATTTGGACTCAGTTGATTTTTCTTCTGCACGGACTATTCCGTTAGCTCCTTTTGTTATAGCTTTTTGTGTAGTATTTTTTGGTTTGATACTCTGATATGTATATTCTTTTGACTCGTGTTTGTATTGTGGTCGTCATACCACACATGTGCTGTATCATTTTGTATACTCTGTGATGTATCCGTATATGTGTGTATATATGGGATTATCTACTGTTCTGTGATGTATTTTGCATTTGAATTATTGTATTTTGTTCTGATAGATCCTATAGCTACCTATGGCTTTGTATTAAGTATTTACTGATATGTCGATCCATAAAAAAATAAGGCATTAGCAGACAGTATTACGCAGTAATACTCTTTGTTAGCATGTGTCTCAGGGTGGGGAGTTACAGAGCTCAACATCAGCATTTCAAATGATTCTATCTGTAGGACTGTCTATCTCAAGGGTGATTCAAAGAAAGAGGACAATGTTAGCATTCGTTGGGGGACTTATGCTGGAATCCAAGAGAGAATCGAGATATGTTCAAGTGATGATGACTCATGTGATGAGATGTTAAACGTGACTTTACCATTGGTAATGATATAAACCAGAGTAGGAGGTGCAGTAAGGGGGTCTAGCTAACCTAAGGGTATTTCAGCTCTATATCTAGTGATGCTTTCGGATATGCATGCAAGAGTAATGATATTCGATGCTACATGATCGAGGATGGATCAGTTGTGTTTTTCCTATGGTATATTGTTCCTAGAAATATATGTTGATCAAAAGGATATCTCCAACCCTTGTTAGGAGGACCGTCCTCGACATAGTGAGGGCAATCAAACAAAAATTCACACACATGCACGCGCGCGCGCGTATACACACACACATATATATGCGAATCTACCTTAGCGGTTTTGATTGTATACCTAATATTGTTATGGCGTACATGCAACACATCTATTTTCTAATTTATATTCTATTCCCTAAACATTATCTACTATATCACAATATATACTTATTAGATGGTTGGATCTTTTGAGGGGAAAACCATTCTGATGATTTAGTTGGTCTCAAAAGGTGTTGTTATATAGGCATATGTTTCTTGAGTTTCTCACACCAGACTTTTGTCCGACTTGTGGTTTTATTTTTTCCTTAATTCCTCAAGTGATCTTTCGAGTAGTTAGATAAAGTTGGTTTTAGTTGGATATTCTTTGGAACTCGAGAAAAATGAGCTGGATGTTTCATGCACCGTAGTATCATTATTTCCATTGTACTACTATTATGTATACATCAGCATTTGTGAGGACAAATTGTTATAATCATCCATGCTGATGATATTACATAGGATTGTAACTCTTAAATGCTATATATCTTAGAGTGACAGTTTGTATCATCTTTCTATATAATGTGTTATCGTTCTTCTATGAGATTCTGATATTATGTTCCTTCTTTTTTATTCTGTGTCTTTTTATTTACCCTAACAATTTGTCTTTTCGGCAGCTTGACATGTCAATACCATTAATGCCGACATTTGGAGGTCCAAAAGGAGATGTCACCATATACATATATTGCAGTATGCCCAAACATACATACATACATACATACATACATACATACATACATACATACATACATATATATATATATATATATACACACACACGCACTTAGGAATTTATTCTCGATATACATGTGAGAATGTAACATGTATACGTAAGAGAGAGTGTGTGTATAAATAATAAATATAAATCCCAATATCTAGATAGATGTATGTGTATACATATACATATTTGTATTAGCTCATTTATGTTGTTATATATTTGAATGTATGTTTATGCCCTAACAATGCTTTTAATGAAAATGATAACATGTTTAATTAACAAATATAAATAATGAATTAAATAAAATATGCTTTTAGTTAAAACTAGACTGGATCCAGTATAACCCCTTTGGACTTCACAGTCCTAATAGATCAAGATATGAGTTTTTTGAAATTTACCTAATTCACCCACTTTTGACTGGCCTGGTTCCTACAATAGTATAATAATGAGGTTAATTGAGGCATCACCTAGTATATTGGATGTCCCAGGTTTGATCCTTGCAACTATCATAATAAGGGGTTCTCACATTGTGATCTGCGATGAAGCATTGCACATTTCCTCTATATTTCATGTGATGGTTATCCTAATTGAAAGACTGCATGTAAAACTCGCCCGTGAAGTACTTAGTTATGTCACCTCAAAGGGGTTTGGGTCGAAGCAAAATGCCTCGGAACCAAATAGTTTGTGGGTTTTAAGTTAGTTATGTAGGGATAACTAATTAAGCTTATCAATTTAGTAGGGTGTCGAGAAAAGTAGTGTTTGGTTGTATTTGGGTAATCAAGTACCCTACCTACCCTATTTTCTAGCCAGGCCAAAAAAGTGAAGTGATCTCCAAGGTTGCCCATAATAGCAAAATCGCAATCTCTATTGGGCTTTGGGCTAATTTTCAAAGAAAAGAATAGAAAGGTAAAATGAAATTTAAAATTTAAAAGCTAAATTTAAAATAACATTACAAATGTTATAATGTGATTTCAGAATTGTTTGAAATTAAAATAAGAGTTTAAAGTTTAAATTTAAATTTAAATAAGAATACATTATAAATGTTACGGTACAATTTTTAAAGTTGGCTTTGAAAACAATATACATTATAAATGTTATAGTACAGTTTCCAAAAGTGCTTTGTTAATATAATAAACATATTTTAAAAAATTAAATATTTATTGATAATATTAATAAATTAAATAAATAAATTAAACACTTAATTAATTAAAGTGTATATATGTAGACATGTGATAGCGTTTAGGGTATGCCCTAGGGGGAATTTATGCAATAAGTTACCATATCTAAGTTGATAACCAATCTTGTTCAAACTAAATGGTGTTTTCTTTCTATTATGTACTTAGTATAACGTGTTATATTAATTAGTTAATTTAAATAAAAGTATATTTAATAGAAAACCCATAAATGGTATGTTTTGCGATAGTAGTCACAAAGAGTTGTAACCACGGGAGTAATTTATCAGAATGAAAACAAATATACTATTTTAAATATAATTAGTCAAGATATATCGAGACTGGATATAAATACATCCGTTGAGACTATAGTACAACGCTCTCCAAATGTTAGACTATGTATTATTCATGACTGTTGGAGATACCAAGGGGTTACGTACTAATAATTATTGGATAATTATGGAATGACTCACTCGATAGTTTTCTGTTGGTTAATATAACCAATGTCAAGCAGAGAATATCCATGTGACTAACTTACAAAATTCTCCCAATTTGAGAATACTGTTGATCTTCAACGTGGAAGCTTGGCTTTGGTTATAGTTAAATCATTCCACGACGTCCATCGACCGATTATAGTTGGGTCGAGTGGAAGAAGCATTGGAAGTGAAACATTATTTAAGAGGGGATTGGTTTCCTCAATTATATGAGGTTAGTATCACGGTCAACTTATGCCAACTCACAGCCAAAGTCTCTAGCCAAAGCAGTTCGATTAATAAAAATTGTTATTATTGAACCAAGGATTTTGTGTTTGTACTATAAAGTTGAATTTCGACGATATTGGAATTTTGACGGGTACTAAATTCCATAAGTCCTAATATAATATAGTTTTGACAAAGAGAATTAGAGTAAATAATTGTCACTATCTTGTACCACTTATAATTAGTAAAATTGGATTTTACCAAAAGATGTGTAAGCGATGAATTCATCCAAAATGTCCACCACCTATTAAGTGACATTTGAACGTTTATATTCGAATAGTTCGAATTTAATAACTGGTTGAAGATACATCTTTGAGTCGCACAACCGTAATAATGAATTCTCTGAAAAACCAGATGATTTATTTAATTTATATATGTTAAAAATTAATTAAATTAATTGATATTTGAGAAATAATAATAATCATTATGTAATTTATTTGATGTTTGGAAGTTGTTTGTAATTATTTAAATGCATTTATAAATTTATATTTTCATGTATTGATATATGGTATCGATGCAATTTAAATAAAAGATAATTGCATGAAATGATTTATGGAAATTTTATGTCATTTGATGGCATGATTTGTGGAAATTTTATGTCGTGTTATGACATATCATGTAAAAAGAAAGGATTAGAGAGAGAGAGAAACAATCATGAGAATTAATTTGGGAAGTTTTAAATAAAGAAAAGGAAAGGTTTCATTCTTTCAAATAAAACATATTCTCTAATTCATTCTGAATGTACAATTCATTATTTCTCATTCATTCATTTTCTCTCTCCTTCTAATTTTTCCTGGCAGAAAACAAGAATAAAATTTCAAAAATATCTTTCAACTCTAAATAAAATAATCAAATAAAATAAAAGAAAAATGGTTCGTCCATCTCTTGCAAGGATAGAATGGTATCTTGAAGATTTGAGGAGATATCATCATTAAATGTGTGATTTTTAGATAACGTCTTAAGATGAATTTATTTTCAAGTTGTGCTTCAAAGCTTTGGTAATAAGGTATGTTTTTCTTTGACAGATAATGACATTTGATGTAATGTTTGATGAAATATAAACTTGATTATCATAATTTGTTTGTACATATCATTGCCTCATTTAATTTGGAAATTTTCCGTGAAGTTTGAATTGCTTGTTGAATGAATTGATTGGGGTTTAAATTTAATAAACTAAAACTAAAATTTGTATATGTTTAAATACAATGTTTTTAGAACTATGTTCTAAACGCTCAATCTAAAGTCTGATTTTAGATTTGAGATTTTATATGTTCAATTCATCAATCGAGTTCATATTTTGTTAATGCAACGACCCGGAATTTCGGTCGTTAATTTTGAACATTTAAATTTTTTAAATGGTGAATTTGAATTATTAATTTATTTTTAACATGGAAGAATTTTTGAAATGGTTTAAAATTCCAAATATAGAGATTTATTTGATTTGGTAAAATAGAAAATTAAAATACTGAAATTGGGTAAATGTGGGAATTGGAGTTAAACGTGAACAAATATGATTTTTAAGTCAATCTAAATTTATTTATAGTCTTTTGGGTCAAAATTTTAATATTGGACTTTAGAATGAAATCAAAAATCGATAAGTTATAAATTTGAAATTTTTATATTAATTTAATAGTAAAATCTAATATATGAGGATAATATAAATAATTGAATTTTGATTTAAAACGAATCAGAATGATTTCTAAGATGAATATGAATTCCATATGAATTATATTGGAGTTAGTAAGTTTTAAAAATTTAAATTTCAAATGATTTCGACGATCTTGGAAATCACTCGATTTAATCGACGAGTTAAAATAGCCTTCCGGGGAACAGTCTAGGAATTTGACGGAACTAGTTCCGTTGGTTCCGTAATAGTGTATTATTATCGAATTTCAAATTTGGTAGCATTTGGAGTTACCGTTTGTTCGTACGTTATAGAAATGCGTTGAAATAAATATCAAAAAATTAATATTTAAATTCGATACAAAAAGCTATCTTCCACATACGATCGAATTAGGCCTCAAAACCTATTCTATTGTGTTCGGAATAGGGCAAAACATTATAAACGCCAGGCGACACGTTTCATTTGGAGTTCGTTCGAAAAAGCACGTTAAAAGTGGAAATAATAATAAAATAATATTATATGTTTGTAAATATTGTTCCTACAGTAGCCAAAACCCTAGTTTTCTAGTAAAGCCACCGGCATTGTTTTCAATGGCCGAAAGTTCGCCTCCTTCCAACCTCGATCCTCCTCATCCACACAATATCGAGCCACGGCTTTAACAAGGATAATGTCGAGCACTATGAGATCTTCACATCCAACGGTCGATATCTCGATGGTGGTGTAGAGGCGCCGGAATCAGCTCGAGAAGGTCGTGGCTTCGAACACAAATTTGACGCATAGGGGGTGCCAAGCTCGGCCGTGTATGGGTCTTAGGTGGAGACAAGCATGGCGCACATATTGAAGGCCTTGGATCGTTGTCCTGTTGCCATTGAGCGGGGGGCAGCAATCGTCCTCTTACGTGATTTGTGGGTTTCAAAACCCTGGAGCATACGTTCGAAACGAGGAAGAGAGGGAAAGGAAATTTACGACCTTGATCTACAGTTCAAAATCTATCGGCCATGATTTGTTTCTGGTATATTATAAAAAAAAATCAAAAAAGAAAGTAAATTAATATATATAATTATTATTGAAATGTTTAAAATAACATATCTTTGTCATACGAGGTCGGATGAAACAAGCAGCATCGGAATCGCAGTGACGTGCACTACGTGCTGCAATTTGGAGTCGATCAGAGCTAGCGAAAATTTTAGGTAAAATCGAATGCTGTTCAATTTAATTTAAAATTGGAACGTTTGACAAAATTAAAAACAAGGCGAGTTAGCCTCACTCAATTTTGGACCGTTGGCATTAATTTTAAATAGTTAAAGTTAATAAATGAATGACTGGTTAGATGATGCATTTTTATTAGTGGATATGGTGTTATATATAGTAGTGTGTGTGTGTGTGTGCATATTGAAGTGATTGATATTCCCGCATATATATAGCTGATGAGACCTTATGCGCCGGCATAATAGCGGATGACCCTATATACCATGATATTCCACCTCAAAGTGGAATTGGTATTTTTATGTTCTGCTAACATTTGTGGATGCAGGGAAATAGATTGGAGGGATCCAACAGGATTCCTCGAAACGTTGAATTTAATTGCATCTATAGTGATATATGTTTTGTTGAAGTAATCTGTGATAAGTTAATGTGTGATTTGGATTGGTTGGATGCTATGGCAGGTTTTGACCCAGATATGGTATTTTAAATACCAGTAGTATATGTTTAAATTGGAAAAGAAAACAAAATGGGTTTCTGAAGCAGAAATATTTTTAAAGAATTTTGGGTTAACCAATTGGATAAAATAAATGATTTTTGAAAATTGGTACTTAGCCAAATCGGAATATTGTGAATAGGATTTTGGAATAAAAGTATTAAATAAAGGATTTTTAAATAATAAATCTATAAATGGTATTTGTTTAAAAATATAAAGGTTTAAAAATCGAGAATTTGGGCTTGTTTTAAAAATAGGATTTTTGAATTATTAATTTGATAATTTGTAAAGCGTTAAAATATTCTAGACTATTAGTTGTTTAATTATTTTTAATTGTCCAAAGCATATTTTATTATTAATTAGTTTCTTTGTAATGAGTGTTAAGATTTATTATTATTTAAGCACTAGTCAGCATTTTGTTTTTAAAAGATAATTATTAATTTTTAATATGGTTTTGTATACTAACATTTATTTAAGTCTAATTCCCTAGATTTAGCTTGAAATTTATTTTAAAACTTACAAGCATTATTTTAAGATAATTATTAAATATATTTTTTAGGAAATAATGGTATACTCGCGTGGCGTAATCGGAGGCAGTGAGTGCCTATAGCTAAGTCTTGAATTTCTCTAGGATAAAGATGTAACTATTGAGCTGTGATCCATGGTTTGATACCACAATGGTACTTTCCACATTATTTTAAGAAGTTTTTCAAATATTTTTGAAAGTTAGCTTTTGAATATTTACTAAATTCGATAAGATAATTATGTATAATTTGGATAAAGGAATTTATCTATTTAAAATTGAATTTAAAAGCGACTTAGTGTTTTTAGCGTAAAATGGACTGTTTTGGTTGAAATGATTGTTCTATTCGATAGTTAAATAACCGGCTATCAAATCTGGACCCAAAGCATAACGTTTGAAATATGTAAAGGAAGTACGGAAATTATATGGTATAGCCACCATTCGAGGTGCTATACTGTACGTATAAACTCGTACGTTCTTCTAGGACGTTTATAAGGAAATCAGTTCACTAACGGTTAAGAAGTGATCTCCGATCTTATTTTTGTCTGTTTATTTCCTTAAGAACTGGGTTTGAGTTTACCAAAAATATCGAACGTTATTTCGAAGAGACCAGGATCGATTTTGTCATTCGGAAACCACTTCGATCCAAATAGTACGTTTTTAGAATAAAGACAAGAGCTTGGAGTCGAAGATGGAGCAGTGAAGTGTAAAGGCTAATCGCTACTAATCCTGAGGGTGATTCCAAAATGGATGTAGCAGGAGTAGTGCCTTCGGTTTCATTCGGACCGGGAACGGACTTGTACGGATGAATGCTATCAGTACATTCTCATTGGAGGACAATGAGCATTCTAAGCAAATATTTCTAAAAAGGTAACGCTTAGCCTCGAGTCTCATCAATCGAACATGACTGAAAATTAGGGTAGATGCTGCAAGACTAAGTGTGTCGCACCCAAGTAGGGTAAGGTTACCCCTATCTAGAGTCCGTTTTATTCGGTCGTGTGGCGGTTGCTGATCCCAACCGCGGAGTAATCTTATTTAGGCTATCCAGTTTAAGGGGTAGATCAGTCTTGTGTTGTAGGGGATCTCGAAGTGGTCCTCGGCACGGTATTTCTAGACAAGTACTGTGATAGGTGGTACCCCAGTGCCTAGTCATTCAGTTGGAATCCATTCTCCAATACGTGCCTTTTCTGTTTTGATTGTAGAGCCTAGTATTATTGGAATTTAATTAACGTACAATTTCAGCTATTTGAAGAAGTATTTGTACTTAGACACTATTATAATTTCAGAGTATTTTGATATGAAGTGTTTTGATTATCGTAAGGTAAAAACCCGTCGTGTTTATTTGTGGCGTGGTCTTACGAGATACCTTTGATTTCAAAAGGATTTTGAAACTTTAATGATTCAAATTGAGTGTGTTTTCTCACAGTATTTTTCCAGACAAATTCGGGAGTTATTTTATTATAATGCTCAGGTCAGACCCAGAATTTCAGGTTCAAGTTAGGATGCTATGGAGCTTAGGAGATGAGCTGGAGACGGAGACATACACACGTACTTGTTTATTTCCGCTGCTGTGTTTTGTTTGAAACTATCAGCAATTGTGAGGGCGTTTTGTTATAACTGTCCAGGCTAGTAATTATCGATTTATGTACTTTGACTGAATATGTAGATTATAGTTTTGAGGTGTGTAAAGAGCTATTGGTATTATATGTTGTTCTGTCCGCTATGAGATTCTGTTTTATTAGTTTCTTCTTCTTCTACCTCCTTTCTTTTCCCTCAACAATCTGTCTTTTCGGCACTCGATCATTCGGCATGTTATACGATAAGAGTATTTATGTCATTTTTCGAGGGTCATGAAGGGCAGGTCATCATAGTTACATTAAAATTAAAATTTGTACATTTTAAATACAATATTTTGTTATAGACCTGTATTGTAAACATTCAATTTAAAGTATAATCCTTTAGATCTAAAACTTTGTATGTTCATATTATTTTATTTGGGTTTTACTTTGATAAATTAATCTAAATTTTTTGTATGAATAATATAATATTAAAGATTCATGTTTTAAACCATATAAAGTAAAGTGTAATTTTAGATATGAAAGTTTACACGTATGCATTTTGCGCTTGTATGGTATTAGAAAGTGAAAAAGGAAAGACGTTTTGACAATAAATCTAGATTTTAATTTGATTACTATAAACCTCTATTTTATATTAGAGAGATTTGATTGAATCTTACATACATACAATTAATGTTTTGAAAATAAATCTATTTTTAAATTTATTGCTATAAATCTCTAATTTGTATTAATTAGAAAGATTTGATTTAATCTTATATTCACATAATTAATTTTATATGTACATTTATACATATAAAATTTATTAGTCAAAGTACGAATTAGATTTCTTTCCAAAAAAATAATTTAAAATGAGGCAACTATATATATAAAATTATCGTTGATTGCTTATATTCTCCAAAACCTATAATTGTCATTTATATGCTGCATTAATTGAGTTTACCAAATGGGAAGTTGAATCAATCATCCTTGTTATCTTTTATTTATTTACCTTTTTTATGAGTATATATGCACTCCGGGTGGGCTTGCAGTTAATCACACGTGCAAGCATTTTAGTTGCATCCGTAGAAGTAGAAATGACAGTAGCATTGCCAGCATAAACTGAACCTGAGGCAATAACCAAGAAGACTGAGACAACTGAAGAACATTCATAGAACTAGTAACTTGAATGCATTCGTAGTTTTATCATTCCTTTCTTTTGTTTTAATTTATTTTATACTACTGAAAATAGAAAAAATACTTGTACTTTTACATGCTTATGCTCTTTTAGCTAATGTGAACCGTGAGCAAAAATGTATCAAAATTTATCGGCGTTTAATTGTTTCTTTACCTCTCTATTGTAGATTTTTGTCTTTTATGCATTCAAGCTACTCTTTTGGAAGCCAGCTTTCAAATTACTATATTCTCCTTTGGTAACCAATATTTTCATATTTGTCTTTCTTAAGTTTGTGCTTCTTATTTTAATATGGTTGATTACCTGAGCAAAATATTTATATTTTATTTCCATTTTAAAGTTTTTTATTTATTTGTTTCGACATTCAAGAAACGAAATATGATCCTCAAAAAATAGACATGAAAAGAATCGGAAAAAGCAGGATAAAAGAATTATTGGTTTGTACATGCAAACATGGTATTTAATCTCCACCTAGACAGAAGCTGCTATTTCTTTTGTTCAAACAATAATAACATCTTCATACTAACTCAGAATCAAGCGAGACTTCGACCGATGAACTTCTACCTAAATTACGGACATACGGAACATTTAGATACTTAAGTTTATGGACGTATACCATAGTTCTCCATGGTGATTAACAATTGTACTTAGAAACTAACAAACAACATCTCTATATTTGAACTCCACCTAGGAAGCAACCGTTATTTTTTTGGTTCATACTGCAATAAATATTTCATAATAGCTAGAAATCAGACAAGACATCGACCGATGGACTTCCACCTAAATTGCGGACAATATGAAACACTCGGATACTTCAGCGAATGAACGTATACCCTAGTTCTTCATGGTGAGTAATAGTTGTACTTAGAAAATAACAGGCTACATCCCCATATTTGAACTCCGCCTAGGCAGAGCTACTATTTTTTTGTTCATTCTGGAATAACTTCTACGTACTAACTCGGAATCAAGCGAGACTTCCACGAAGAACTTCCATCAAAATTACGGACAACATGAAACACTTGGATACGTCATCTTTTGAACGCATACTGTAGTTCTCCATGGTTAATAATAGTTATAAAATAACGTGCTATATCCCCATATTTGAAATCTTCCCAGACAGAAGCCGCTATTTTTTCCATTCAGACTGCAATAACTTATTCATATTAACCCGAAATCAGGCGAGACTACGACCAATGAATTCCCCCTAAATTATAGACAATATGGAACACTCGGATACTTCAATTTATGAATGTATATCATAGTCCTCCATGGTGACTAAAAATTGTATTTAGAAAATAACAGGATACATCCCCATATTTGAACTCCGCCTAGGCAGAAGACACTAATTTTTTGTTCATGCTATAGTAACTTCTTCATAATATCTCATAATCAGGCGAGAGTTCGACCGATGAACTCTCACATAAATTACAGACAATAAAGAACACTCGGACACTTCAGCTTATGGACATATATCGTAGTTCTCCACGGCGATTAAATATTTTACATAGAAAATAACAAGCTACATCCCCATATTTGAACCCCGCTTAAGAAGAAGCCGTTATTTTTTTTGTTTATACTACAATAACTTCTTCATAATAACTCATATTCATGCGAGACTTAAACCGATGAACTTCCACCTAAATTATGGACAGTATAGAACACTCGGATATTTCATCTTATGAACCTATATCGTGGTTCTCTATGGTGACTAACAGTTGTACTAAGAAAATAACAGGCTACATCTCCATATTTGAACTTCGTCTAGGCAGAAGCGATTATTTTCTTGTTCAGACTACAGTAACTTCCTCATACTAAGTTGAAATCAGGAGAGACATCGACCGATGAACTTTTACCTTAATTACAGACAATATCAAACACTCGGATAATTTATCTTATTAACATACACTGTAGTTCTCCATGGCGACTAACAATTGTGCTTAGAAAATTACAGGCTATATCCCCACTTCAACGCTCACTGTAGTTCATCATGGTGACTAATAGTTGTATTTACAAAATAACAGGCTACATACCCATATTTGAACTCCGCTTCTGCAGAAGCCACAAATTTTTTTCACTCTGCAGTAAATTATACTAACTTGGAATCAAGCGAGACTTCGACTTGTGAACTTCCACCTAAATTACAGACAATATGGAACAATCGGATAATTCAGCGTACGAACGTATAATGCAGTTCTCCAGGGTAACTAACAGTTGTACTTAGAAAATAACAGGCTACATCCCCATATTTGATTTCCATCTAAGCAGAAGCCACTATTTTTTTAAGGCTGCAGTAACTTCCTCATACTAACTTGGAATCAAGCGAGACTTTGACCGATGTACTTCCACTTAAATTACAGATAATACGGAACGCCTAGATAATTCAACTTGTGAACGTATACCATAGTTCTCCATGGTGACTAACAATTGTGCTTAGAAAATAACAGGCTACATCCTCATATTTGAACTCCACTTAGGCAGAAGCCACTATTTTTTGTTCATACTGCAAAAACTTCTTCATACTAACTCGGAATTGGGCAAGACGTTGACCGACGAACTCCTACCCAAATTACGAACAATAAGGAACACTCGGATACTTTATCTTGTGAATGTATATCATAGTTCACATGGTGAATAACATTCATACTTAGAAATAACTTGCTACATCCCCATATTTGAACTCCGCCTAGACAGAAGCCGCTATTTTTTCATTCAAACTGTACCTTTCTCGTACTAACTTTGAATCAGGCGAGACTTCGACCGATGAACTTCCACCTAAATTATAGACAATATGAAACACTCGGATAATTCAACTTATGAATATATACCATAGTTCTCCATGGTAACTAACAGTTGTACTTAGAAAATAATTTGCTACATCCCAATATTTGAAATCCGCCACGGCCGAAGCCGCTATTTTTTCGTTCATACTGCAAAAGCTTCTTCATACTAACTCAAAATCAGTCGAGGCTTCGACGATGAACTCCTACCTAATTACGGATAATATGGAACACTCGAATACTTCATCTCTTGAATGCACATTGTAGTTCTCCATGTGACTATCAGTTGCACTAAGAAACTAACAGGCTATATCCCCATATTTGAACTCCGCCTAGCCAGAAGCTGCTATTTTTTTGTTCAGACTATAATACGTACTAACTCAGAATCAGGCGTGACTTCGACCGATGAACTCCCACCTAAATTATAGACAATATGGAACACTACGATAATTCAGCTTATGAACGTATATCGTAGTTCTCTATGGTGACTTACAGTTATACTTAGAAAATAACTGGCTACATTCCCATATTTGAACTCTGCCTAGGCAGAAGCCGCTATTTCTTTTGTTCAGACTTTAATTCCTTCCTTGTACTATTGGAATCAGGCGAGACTTCGACCGATGAATTCCCACCTAAATTACGGACAATATGGAACACTCGAATAATTCAGTTTACGAATTTACACCATAGTTCTCCATAATGATTAACAGTTGTACTTGGAAAATAACAAGCTACATTCTCATATTTGAACTCCACCTAGGTAAAAGCCGCTATTTTTTATTCATACTACAATAACTTCTTTATGCTAACTCGAAATGCGGTGAGACTTCGATAGATGAACTCCCACCTAAATTAAGGACAATACGGAACGCTTGGATACTTCATCTCTTGAACGCACACTGTAGTTCTCCATGGCGACTAACAGTTGTACTTAGAAAATAATAGGCTACATCCTCATATTTGTACTTCGCCTAGGCAGAAGCCGCTATCATTTTGTTTAGTCTGCAATAACTTCTTCGTACAACTCGAAATCGGAAGAGACTTTGACCAATGTACTCCCAGGTAAATTAAAGACAATATGGAACACCGGAATATTTCAGCTTATGAATGTATACTCTACTTCTCCGTGGTGATTAATAGTTGTACTTAGAAATAACAGCCTACATCTCCACATTTGAATACTATTTCTCTATGCGATGTAAAAGGGTATATTTGGAATTTCAAAAAGACACCGAGTAAATCTATTCAATGAATTATCTTTATTAGTCGTAAAGATATGATAAGCTATCCATTTATTTTTTTTGCATGTCTACACCTTATCATCAATTGATAGTACATATCATATGTTGCATTTACAAAATTTACACTATAATACACACACACACTTACATTTATGTCATGTACATGTTGCTAATTAGTGACATTTAAATAATCAATCAATTTAATTAAAGAGAGACAAATGAAAATTTTCTCTCTCCATATAAGTATTCTTTCATTAATTAAATAAGTTAAGAGAAGGAAATAAAAAGTTTCCTTCTCTAAATTACATAACTTTCGAAGAAAGAAATAAAATGTTTCTTTCTCTTAATTTATTCTTATGAGCACTTGTTATTGTATTTGATACAATATTTATTTAAGTTTAAATTAATAAAAATTTCTTCTCATTAACTTTCTAAATAAAATAAGATTTTATTAAAAACTTTATTAGATTGGATCTAATATAGCATTAGACTTCATAGACCCAAAAAATTCATAATGGTAAATTTTTTAAAATTTACCCATTTCCTCTATATGGGCTGGCCTAGTTTCTTATATGGTATCAAACCTTAGTAGCCTATATGGTCTAAGTTAGTCATGTTAGGGCTAACTAATTAAGCTTGCCCAGTATCCTATCTAAGGTTGCCTCTAATAGAAAAGATCCTATCTGAATTGGACCGTGGGCTAATTTTCAAAATAGTTTTGATATTTATGACAAAATTTAAATTTAAAATAAAACATACGTATAAAGGTATATATAAGATAAATTTTCAAAATTATTTTGATTTAATTAAAATTGTTTAATTAAATAAGCGCACACATATATAAGCCATATGCATTACACTATAAAGGTTATAGTATGCACTATAAAGATTGTAGTAGATATGTCCAATATAAAAGTTGTATTGGAATACTAATTAAAATTAATTAAAGAGTTAATCAATTAAAATTAATTAAATAAGATTTAATTAATAAAATATTATACATAAGACTATTACGTAAGTAATATGAAATATAAAAGTTATATATAATAAAAATTATATTATATGAATGTATAAATTAAAGCTAAAAAACCCTAAATAAACTTAAGGAATAAATATATGCATAAATGTACTTATGCCGTGATTTTCGATATGATTTCATAATAAATACATTGTCCCATAAGTCGATGTCACTCGATATAATATATTGAAGATTATGAATCTTTAATATAAAGTTGTCCTCTATCATTTATATGTTAATAGATTGCTTGCATACTCCTTAGTTGTTGAGTTATCCTCAAGCTAGGTATGTTATGTGTAGTACTATTAATATGTTAGACAAGGTAAAATAACTACACGTATTTGTTGAGCTTTCCTCAACATACATGCATTATACCTAGGCCGTCGCGAAATGATAAGTCCGAGTGAATAGTCTTACTTTACTAGTTGTGCTTTCCTTATGGTAAAGGTTGGATTAGGACAAGGTACCAAAGGTTATGAGTTGTATGTGATACAACGGATAAACAGTTATCCTTCGTATATGGATTTAGAATTTGTTGAGATTTCGTCAAGGTTGGAATCCAAAGGCGTACGAGTCCGAACACCCACTTGTGAAGTTAAAAGACTTCTATGTTTCTCTTAGGATTTGAGGAAACATAAAAGTCTAATGGGGGCCTTATTAGAAAAATTAAATGATAACATTTAACCTTAATAATATTGTAAGAACATATGTTATATAATGTTATAATAATCAACAATGATAAATTTATTCATCAACACAGTTAATAAAACGTTTATCAATTAAAAATACAAATGATTTGAAACATCGATCGACGATAACAAATTGAAATATAACACAAATTTACAAGTAAATGCTTTTTGCATGCTAATGTTACAACACCCATGCAAGTGCCTCATTTTACGACTATTTATTACTTTCATAATTTGGTCGCTTATGTGTTTATTTGGTCAAGACCGTATACTGTATATTTTATCCATATACAATTGCATATAAATGTTATATGGTGAACGGTCAAAGTTTATAATGTACAATATTTGAATAAAATTAATTCATCCAAAAAACCAAATAAACCATAATGCGAGAATGAATATTCAATTTGATTGATTACAAAAGGATCGTATTATGTTAAATGTAATGCTAGATCAAAACTACAATATAGATCTAAGAACTCGATTGCTGAAATGTCAATTTGATCAGTTTACGTAAAGTGCAACATACTTGATGTCCTTAAATGTTGAGGATCATCAAATGTGCTTTCGTTCATTATGATATTATAGTAAGAGTTTTCTCTTGAATGATTTGACCATTTAAAAAGGAAAACAAATGTACAAGAATATATGTGATTTAAGGTACAATTGGGGTAAAGAGAGTGAATAATCACTTCTTCTTCATGAAGAAACATCAGAAGCAAGAATTGGGATAATAATGGTTGATACTTAACGTTGAATAAGAAATATAATTTCTATGTCAAAATGAATTTTCTCGTAGAAAATTATCTCTATGAGATTTATTTCTTTAAGTTCAAGATATTTGATCAAAGAACGCTCCACTATAAACTAGTTATAGTATATAAAATGAATAACATATACTAAGTGAATAATGAACCTCTAAATTCAGTATGATATTATAGAAATGGAGGAAATAATAGGAGCCTCCAATGTAGCACTTATTGATTGCATCAAATTACAAAAATTATTTTCATAAAACATACCAAACATTATTTATGAAATAATGACTATTTTTTGTGCCAAATAAAAAATAGGCATAGTTGTATTTCAACGTGAGTATTATGAATATTCATTATGAAATAATACTGTGATGTGATGTTTGTTTTCACAACAAAATTAATGCATCGAAAATACAAAAGTATCTAAATTTTTTTATAATTATTTTAGAATTATAGATTAAGTCGTAGTTTTGAGAAATAATTTTTATTATATGATTATTAATCATGGCACTGGTTAATTATATCTCAAACAATTAAAAAGTTATGCACCCAATTAATGGGCGCATCATAAGTGTTGATGAAATTTTTGAATTGATACATATAGATATATGCAATCATAAATCATTAATGCCAAAACGGTTCCTTGTACTTCATTATATTCATCGATAAGTTATTATAGACATGGACATGTGTATTTGATATGGATGTATAAGTTTATGATAAGCTCATAGAATAAAAAATGGAAGGAAACAATATAACATGATGATGAATTGATTCAATTTGGTCGAACGGGTGAGTATATTAGAAAGAGTTCTGAATGTACTTAGAAATGACAAAGATTTAATCTAAAAGGCAAGTCCTCTCAATAACACATGGTGATGAATCGATAAGTAATAATTGAAATTTGTTGGACAAAGCACGATTAATTATGAGTAAAGTAGAAATAAATTCTTTATATAAGGTATACACTGAAGAATAGTGCACTAGGTTAAAACTAATATCATCCTAAGGATAGTTTACAAACCATTTACAAACCATCTAAGATAAGGGTTTTTAGGAATTCCCTACATATCCTAGGCCAAGAAGTTGGCAGGTTGTGCGAATCGAAAAACTACACGTAATGACGGTATGTAAAGGATCTTGTATAAATCATCCCAAGAGAATTTTGGGAGCTGTAGTTATTAGATGACTAGTTTATGTTATGAACATGAATATATCGTGAAATAGTGCAAAATATATTTGACATAAAGAAATTCCTAAAAGGTTTATGAATATTTGTTCCATTATAATGATAAACAACAGTTGTTTCAAGAAATACCAACTCCGTGGCGAAAGAATTTCTTTATGAAATTCTTGGTATAAAATGGATTTGGATATGATCTAAGGATAAAATTAATTGCAAGGGATGGAATGAAATTTACAAATTAAACACGACACATTAGAATGTCTATTAAGTATTCTCGTACATTAAAGAGAAACTTCGAGTATCTTATTTATGTCGAGAATAGATAATCCTCGACAGTGAACTAAACCATTAAAAGTATTTACTCAACGATACGGTACGATGTGCAAATCTAAAATTGATTCTAAGTACATTATCAAAATACGATTTTGAAAGTTGTACCCAAAGGATATGATCCATTGGCCTCAAATATGCCTTCAAAAGAAAGACAAATGCAGTTGGAATATAATAAGCCACATTGATAAGAATAATATCTTAAATTCAATTGTTGAAATTAACACAACACACTCACCATTCGATGTGCTTAAGTAGGTATAGATCTTATTCACAAAATCATTGCATAATATGACTTTATGTTTTGATACGTATGTGTTGAAACGGAAAATTCTAAATAATGATTTAGAGTAAAATGTTTACACATAATAATCAAAGTGCTTCAAAGTTAGTGGAAGCGGGTTCGTGAGTTTTAGGATATCATCTGAGAACGAATATGGAAGTGCCGTTTAAAAAAGCATCAAAATTGAACAAGTGTTTTGATAGAAATATCAAATAGTTTGATTATCATTCAAAATGCAGAGGAAGCATGTGCTCATAAAAAAGAAAGTTAAAAAGGTACATAGGTATTTCTAAACCATATGTAAACAACGCACTGTTGATTGTTAATGATGTATTTTTGCCAAAATCATCTTTAGTTGTAATACACAACATTGGATTAATTCTTTTATAGTAAGTATAAAAGATGTTGGGGAAGTCCCATACGATATGTAAGGAATCTTATTAAAAAAATTTATAGGGAACATGCAAATCGATTCCTTATGCATTGGCAATAGGAATTATCATACATTTTAATTTTCTATGATATCATGATTTGTTTATGCATTTGATACGTAAGAAATATCAAATCTAAATTAATATCACTAAATGGTTGTCTGAAACGTTGGCGTGTATTTTTGAAATACTAGCGAATTATTTATAGAAACAACAAACTCCTTATGAAGGAGTGTTTGCACTTCAATTTTCATAAGTGATATTGAGAATGTATGTCAATAATAAATTCAAGGTAAGAATTGTTAATTGTAAAAAGTTCCAAATAAAAGATTATGGCTGATTCAATGAAAAAAGCTATGCATAATCGCCTTTAATAGTACCACAATAAAATCAATTGTATATAAATATAAATGCATAAATTTATAACCGATTTAAAGGTTATTCCAGATGTTGTGAATCTCGTAACATTGTTATATGGTAATAGTATGGTTTATAACAGACCTTAGAGTTCACTAAAAGTAGAGAGACATATTCTAAATTGTTCCAAATGATAAAGGAAGTTTATTAGCATTAGAGAGAGTGTATTAACAGAGTAGAAAATTAAAACACAATAGCATACCCATTCACTGAGGGACTGACCCAATTGGTTTTTAGAAAATTGATTGGTTCCATAAGCGACACCAAGTGCAAGTGTGAGATTGATAGAGTTAGGGGTATGCTCTATGGGAAATGATGTAATGTAGTTTATGTATCTAACTTGATAACCAATCTTGTTCAAACTGAAAGGTGTTTTCTTTCAATTATATACATGATATAATGTGTTATATTAATTAGTTAATTTAATTAAAAGTATATCCAATAGAAAAATCATAAATGGTGTATTTTGTGATAATAGCTACAAAGTGTTATGACCGTGAGGAATTTATCACAATAAAAACAAACATACAATTTTAAATATTCCTAGTCAAGATGTATCGAAACGGATATCAATACAAACATTGAGACTAGAATACGTAATACTCTCCAAATGTTGGATAGCGTGTTATTCATGATTTCTGGGGTACCAAGGGGTTACGTACTGATAGTTATCGTATAACTATGTAATCACTTAATCGATAGTTTTCTATTGGTTAATATAACTAAGGTCTAGTAGAGAATATCGATGTGACTAATTCACAAAGTTCTCTCAACTTGAGAATACTATTGATATTCAATGTGAAAGATCCGCTTTGATTATAGTTAACTGGTGTCACAATGTCCATTGAACAATTGTAGTTGGGTCGAGTAGAAGCATTGGAAGTGAAATAATATTCAAGAGAGGATTCGTCTCCTTATTTACATAAGGTTAGTATCATGGTCAACTGACGTCAACTCATTGTCAAAGTCTCTGGTCAGAGCAATTCAATTAATAATAAGTGTTATTATTGAACAAAGGATTTTTGTTTGGATTATAAAGTTAAATGTGGACGATATTGGAATTTTGACCGTTACCAAATTCCACAAATCCTAATGTGATATATTTTTGACAAAGAGAATTAGAGTAAATAATTGTCACCATCAGGTACTGCTTATAATTGGAAAAATTGGATTTTACCAAAAGATGTGTAAGTGATAAATTCAGCCAAATTGCCACACCACCTACTAAGTGACGTTTGAATGTTAATATTCGAATAGTTCGAGATTGATCGCTGATTGAATTTACACCATTGAGTCACACAAACATAATGATGAATTCTCTAAAAAAACCAAATGATTTATTTAATTAATTTTTATTTGAATTTTTTTATTATTTAATTTATTTGATGTTTGTAATTAGTTAAATGCATCTGTAAAAGTTATATTTGCACACATTGATATACGATATCAATGTAATTCTTTTTCTTTCTCTTCTCCTAACGTTTCAAGGCAGAAAAAACAAAATTTTCAAAAAAAATTCAACTCCAAATAAAAACATAAAAAAACAAAATAAAAGTGGTTCATCCATCCCTTGAATGGATAAGATGGGGATCTTGAAGATCTAAAGAGATATCATCATTCAAGGTGTGATTTCTAAGCAACATCCTAAGATGAATTTATTTTCAGGTGGTGTTTTGCTATCCCACCTTTTGGTCAAGATTGGGATATCAAAAAATTGGCGAGAAAGGATGGATATCAGGGTCGGAGATTAATTGGAAACAGGGTTATGGTCGATGTCATCAAAATTTGGTCGGGCTCCAATCATGACGGGATCGATTGGGAATGATGAACAAGACTAGGTGAGGCTACATTTCAAATTTCGGGCCAATCGGAGTTTGTACGCTCGAGATATAGATGGATCAATATTCGTGAGAAATGGTTCGCATCGATACCTTCGTATCGATATGGTTCATATCGATAGGCATGGATCAATTCGCATCGATGGAAGTTATTCGTGTCAATACGGTTCGTATCGATCGGCATGGATCATTTTGCATCGATGGAAGTCGTTCGTATCGATACGGTTCATATCGATCGACATGAATCAGTTCACATCGATGGAAGACGTTCGTATCAATACGGTTCGTATCGATCAGCATGAATCAGTTCGCATCGATATGGTTCGTATCGATCAACGTAGGCTATCTACTCCGAATCGATACGAGGAAAACGTGTTTGAATGAAGAAGCGGTCAACTCGGCATCAAAAGAGGATCTCCCCTAGATTTTCGAGCCACGTCATCGATGCGATTGTGATGGATATGAAGGGATGGAGGCGAATTCATGGATACGAACGCGACAACCAACCGGTGAACGCAAACTTGCATCGATCATAACTCATAATCTACAAGTCAAATGCCACCAAATTTTCACAGAAGCTTATGTACAACCTAAAGAATGTTGACACACAATTTCGACTCGGTTGGGCCACTTTCGGATCGATACGAATTAAACAAGCATCGATCCCAAATCGCTCTGGATCAGTCTGGTGGGCCCACTTGCGCAAGAGAAGATGTATTCCAGGTTTTGGGGCGAATATTTTTGGATCTACACCTATAAATAGGAGTCCTATGGCAACTAAAAAGGTGATCTTCTCCTTCTCTTACACTAAAACTCTACCATTCTTGTAATTGATACTAAAGGCTTGTAATTGTAACAACGGTACAACAATAAAAAGGATTGATTCAAAGTGGACGTAGGCCGGATTGCCGAACCACTATAAACCTTGTGTTCAGTTCTGCTTTCTTCCATTTTAACTTTATTATCTCTTTACTTTTACTCTCTTCATTATCTAAATCTGAGATCTTTGTATGAATATTGGCTGTGTGTAAACACTAGTGCTTTCACGGCTTTTGGAGTTTGTGACCAATTTCTGCGCAGACACTTTGGTGCTTTCACTGAAAAGACTAGCACCTGCTATCCCAGATTTTGAGTTCATATTTGAAAAGCTAAAGGACTAGATCTAAAAGGGACCATGGTTAGGCAATCATCTAGAAGACAATGGACTGAAAGGAGTCAGTATGAAGGGAGTCAGAAGGCTTCCTTGGGTGCGAATCAGGCATCGATCTTCATCACCAGAGACGAGATGGAAACGATGCTCAAAAGACAAGAGGAGATGAAGCAGAACCTACTTCGACAAGTTGGAGTGCAGAATCAAGTTAACGCAACTATAAGTGATGCTGGATATGGGGATCGCGAGCACGGAGCAACCAGAGTTCAGAATGGATCAGGACCATCCGGCACAGCACCAGAACTAGGGGCAGTCACCCAGAGCATGATCTAATCCCTGGTAGAGTACTAGGTGGAGCCGAGAAGCATGACATTGATAGAGGAATGAATGCTCGTCTAGGAGAGCTGATTCCAGGATTCCCTCATAAACTCGAGGGGCAGATCGAAGGCAACGGACGTGGACTGTAGCTTGGTTACATCGATAGATTGATAGGGATGGTTTGGCGAGCCATGAGAGGCAGATTGGTGAATAGAGGCTTGGAGGATGTGAATAGGATTCCTTTTTCTCCCATGATTAGGCAAGCTAGGAACCCGCCAGATTTCAAATTGCCAACATTGGAGATGTATGACGGGAGAACGGACCATACTGCTCAATTGACAAGGTACATAAGGCATATGGAACTGCTCGGGGGCAACGGAGGAGGTCATGGCACGATGCTTCCCTTTGTATTCGATAGATATTGCAGCATTATGGTTCAGATAACTGGAAAGTGGCTCTATTGGTACATGGACGGAGCTAATTTAAAGGTTTATGAGGTAGTTTCGGGTCCACATGGTCCAACCCAAGAACGTGATGACTTTGACATCAATGAAACAATGGAAAGGAGAGTCGTTTATGGATTACTTAACCATATTCAATGCAGCAGTGGTTTCGGTGGATCGGCTTGATCCATCGATGGTTTTGATGGCGGCATTTTCTGAATTGTAAATAATTTAGATTTCAAGATATTGTTAGAACGAGACCCACCAAGGGATCTCAAGGAGTTCTACCATAAGGAAAAAAGGTTTCTGAGGCAAGAAGATGTGTAGGCTGAGAGGGATTTACTTGGATACTCGAGGGGACCTCCAATATCAAAAGCCGGCAAAAAGGGAACCTTTTGAATATGAGCGGGCATCGGAAAAACATTGCATATCCCATGAGCTGAATGGGCACAACACGAATGATTGTAGACATTTGAAGGATATCATTAAGGAGCACATAAGGAATGGTCATCTGCAACAATATGTAAGGAATTGAGCTATGGCAGTGGAACAGGAGCGGCCACCGCTCACCATGAACGAGGATGGCACTAGATCTAGGAATCGCCGGCTCGTCATCAACTAAATAAATTTGTGGCATTGAATAAGTAATAGTGCTCAAAGTAATATGGCTAAGTCGCTTACACATGTATGGGATCGAGGATGGTCACTAGGCATGCTTTGAGATGATGACAAACCATATTGCTCGAGTCTATGGAATCCTATTTTCTTTCTATTTTCCAACAAACTTTGGTTCTTTCTTTGGTTGCAGGGACATTTGTTTAGTTTTCTCTGTTTGTTCGGACATTCAATTTGTTAACTGGATTCTATAACAAGTGGATTTGGATTGGTGTAATAAATAATACAGGTCTTGCAATGGCGGTCCTGACTGGAGAGACGGGGCAGTAATTGCAAATAACAAGTCCCTTCGCCAAAGAGCGATGGAATGGACTAAAATAGAATATAAAAGTCGATGGCCTAAGGGCCGAGGCTGGAGAATATAAAAAGTCCTTGGCCGGAGAGCTGAGGCCGAAGAATATAAAAGTCCTTGGCCAGAGAGCCGGGGCCTCTCCGGCCGGAGAATGTAAAAGGTCCTTGGTTGAAGAGCAAAGGCCGGAGAATATAAAAGTCCTTGGTCGGAGAATATAAAAGTCCTTGGCCGGAGAGCCGAGGTCGGAGAATATAAAAAGTCCTTGGTCGGAGAACATAAAAGACCTCGATCGGAGAGTCGGGGTCGGAATAGGATAATGCAACCCAGAGAGGTCCTGGATCTAGATTTTCGCTTGGGATAAATAGACCTGGCAAGGTCCTGGATTTGGCAAAGGGCCCAGAGCGGTCTCAGATTTGGATATCGACCCGAGAGGTCCTAGAATCGGTTATTGGATATGGATGGATTAGAACTCGGTTATCAGATTCAAATGGATATAAAATTGACTAAGGATTTGGCTAATAGATTCAGAATTGGACAATGACACGGAGCGGTCGCGGATTTGGATCAGGATATAGCTGTGGCGCACAAATAGGATGACCTGGTAATGGATTGGATTATGAATCAGATGGTATGGCCATGAATGGAATATGGACTTCAGATGTTGGAATCGAAGCTTTTCAAAACACATCTTCTAACCACAAGGCATGTTTTGGAGGGAAAATGTTATCCAACATTTTGGTCAAGGCCGGGATCTTAACAAATTGGCCGGAAAAGATGGATATCAGCGTTGGCGATCGATTGAAAACAAGGCTATGATCAATGTCGTCAAAATTTAGCGGGGCTCCAATCAAGATAGGATCGAGTGGAAATGATGAACAAGACAAGATGAGGCTACATTTCAAATTTTGGGTCAATCGAAGTTCGTATGCTTGAGACATAGATGGGTCAATATTGGTGAGAGATGTCGATATGGTTCGTGTCGATCAGCATGGATAAGTTCGCATCGATGGAAGTCGTTCGTATCGATATGGTTCGTATCGATTGGCATGGATCTATTCGCAATGATAGAAGTTGTTCGTATCGTTACGGTGCATATCGATCGGTATGAATCAGTTCGCATCGATGGAAGTCGTTCATATCGATACGATTCGTATCGACCGGCATGAATCAGCTCACATTGATGTGGTTGTAACAATCAACGTAGGCTCGGCTATCTACTTCGAATCGACACTTTCATATTAGTCAGGAACGTACTCAACCTCGATCGGGATGGAAATGGCGACATACTTCGAATCGATGACTTCGTATCGATGCGGCACACATCATTTGAATGGTTATGGCAAGGCACACTTCGTATTGATTAAAACTTGGATCGATACGAAGGGACATAACTTGGGATCGATATGAACAAGGGAGAAACTACTGGATACTAAGAAGTAAAGCTTTGATCAATAAGAAGGCTATGGACTTAGACCGATGGATGCGAACAGAGGCACAGTTGATGGACAATAAGAGCATAACATATGATCGATACGAAGAAAACATGTTTGAATGAAGAAGCGGTCAACTGGGCATCAGAATTGGATCTCCCCTGGGTTTCTGTTACGTTTCGAGATTTTCGACTTCCGAAAATCGACATTAATACGTCCACTATATCAACTGCCGAGCAATCGAAGGCCGGAAAACCGAATTGTTAGGGTTAAAGAAGAAGAAAAGGTAGAAAAAGAAAGAAAGAAGAAGCAACAGAAACAATATCAAAATCTCACAATCGTAGCGGAACAACATATAATAGATAAATGAATAATCTTTAAATCAAAAGAACTGTACATTTTATACATTACATCATCAGAGTCAATATACAACACAACACAATAACGGACAGTTATATAAACCTGTCCTCACAACTGAAGACACATCGGAAAAAATAATATGATATACAAGTGATACGTTTTGCCATCCAGCTTGCTCCTGATCTCCACAGCATCTCCTGAATTCCAGAATGACCTGATAACCTGACTCTAGACAGCCCGTGTGGAAATTGGTGGGCACCCAGAGTTTAGGAAGGAACAATAAACTCCAGGTCAGTCATGGGACTGGTGTGAGAACATAAAACAGTTATATCTTTAAAACAAACAAAGAAATATTTTAAAATAGATCCGCAATGCTTTTAGAAAATGAAACTACCATAAGGCCTCCCGCACACACACACACACACACAATGCAAACGCAGAATCAGAGGAGATTTCTCCTTATGATAGTCAAACATGCTTGATACGCAGAAAAATTTCTTTGATATTATTACTATAAGTGCAAAGTGTAGGAAAACATTTCGAAAGTATAATATAAATCTTAGCCAACATAGACATTCTGAACTATGCCTACTATAACTACCATGTTCAATAGCAGGTTACCGCCACATTCCATGGCAGGTTATACAACTAAAACCGTACAGGGCTCGTATTGTTACTTTGGATTTTTCAACAAATGGTCAGGCCAAGGAATTTCCCATTGCCACATGGGCACGCTTCTTGCAAGACGCCCCGAGAACCTAACCGGATCTCTACCAACACAAGGCCGGGTTACCTCTGCAAAAGTAGGTAACTACTGACACGAGTATGTCATCCCCCGGTTGTAAACAACCTTTATCCAAGGATCCTCAACCAACAACAATCACAAAGTCATATATATTTGCGACATCCAAATAAGTTAAGTATCTGGGCTCCATACCATGATACCACTTCTATCTAGAAGGAAACGCACATACCCTAAGGGGCGCTACTCCCTATAACCTTGCTGCATCTTTCCTGTTTTGACCATTACCGGGTTGTGAGGTCCGACGAAGTCTCGTCCACAAAGCTACGCTTTTCACAAAAGCTATGCTTTGATCAAAAAATGATCAGCAGCACTTCCTATGCCACATTACCAAATTGGGAATGTATCACTAGTAACCATCAACTACATAACCTCTGAGCTCGTACGTCTCGGAGAAGGGTGTTAAGCTAAAAGAATAAATTCTCCGCCACCAAAAGAAATGTATTTGATAGAAACCAGCTTTACATCTCATATTGTAACGTCAGACACACATCCATACAAGTCCATTCCGAGATCGAACGGAACCGAAGGCACTTCCAAAAAAGCCCTTGCAATCCGGATATTCACTAATCACGTCCGGAATTCCCATCACAAAGGGTGATAAAATCTCTATATCGGAGATCAGCCGATGCAGAGACATTCGACGGTAATCCTTACGTTTCCGAAAATATGCGATCTTCAACACCGGTCTTCAAATGCTATCCATTACGACGTATCACTATTTGGAATGAGATTCATGACCCAAAGGTCCTCTCCCGGCTAAACTGAATAACGAGCGTTTATTTTAAAATAAGTGTAGCATTCAAATTCAAGCAAATCACAACGAATACCCATTTAAAGGTAAATATTGATAGTCGGTTATTTAGCTATCAATAGATATGCACAACATCACCAGATTCCAAATAATTTCCCAAATTATTTATTTTTCAAAAATATCTTTACAAGATATATTTTCCCACACTTCAACCATTCGAAAAAAAAAATTCAAATCACTTTTCACTTTTACAACTTTTGAAAACAAATTTTCAAATCATTTTCCGTACGCGGAAACACTTCCAAATATTTATTCATTTTCACTGGAAATCTGCCAAGTTCAAATACTTTAAACTAATTTATAGCACTTATCCAAAATATAACAGGAAAACACTTTGAAATAAAACTATTTTTCTTTAAACACTTTACTTAAAATATTAGTTATAAAAATATTATACCAATATTACATATAACTTAAGCCCAAACTAATTTTCAAAATAAAATTAGTAGATAGAGTATAACTATTTAAATAACTATTTTCTAAAACAATGATTGATTAAATCTTAGAAATAATCATTTCTATATCAACTTAATAAATCTTTACTTAAAGGATTTAAAACAATTTAAGAAGTTAATGTGACGCCCCACCTCTATACCCACGCTAGCCAAGAACACTACGGTGTAGTGCTGTCAACTAGCACGGAGAATAAGGCTGTTGAGGAGCGGCCATCAATAGTTGGCCTTACACTAGTATTGGTTATCTCGATGGGAGTGATATGTAAATATATATATTCTTTCATTTTTCATCTCTGGTTTATTTTCTCCCATCGACATACCCCAATTCCAGTATAAAACGAACTACGATGGTTCGTAATAGTTTAGAACAGTAAATATAAAATAACAACACATATAATATAAATGCGGAACACAAATGAAACAGAAAGTCTCATATATATATAATAACTGATGTCAGTTACAATACATTCACACGGTACATATGATACAACTACAACAGTCGACTAAGGAAGTTACATATACAAGTACATTAACGTATATAATATACATGAATACATATCTTCCTATACAATTTTACATACTACTACAAATGACGACAACTACTCCAAAAGATATGAAAGAACTTCATAGCTCTAGCAGCAACCCAAAGCAGAATATCTACAACCTGAAATACTCGGTCTGACCCGAGTATTAGATTCAAAAGAAAATAATACTCGGGTCAGTCTAATTCAAACTCAGTTATTAGTGCACAGAAGCAATAATAATTAAATAATGAATAGGCGACAGTAGTTAAACCAAATCAGAATGCAATTCAGAATATTGAATTGAAATGAACAAAACAGTTCAAACCATTGAAATACCAATTAAAATATTAATTCAAGTAGGGCTGCAGTACACGCACGCGTGCACTGCCTCGCCACTACTGCATAAGGAATACGCAAAAAGATCCATAAGTCAAAACAAATAGAATATCATACACGCCGTACAGTGTGGCTGCAGTTCACGCTTGCGTGCACTGCCTTGCCACTATAGTGCTGTTGTACACAATAAAAATTCACACACGAGCACAAGGTCAAACTCGAAAATCAGGTTCAACTCAATGTACAGAAACAAATACAAAACAAATGTCACAATGAAACTACAGTTGCAAACAAGTACAAAGATAAGAACAATGCACATGTCAACAGCACATAAATATGTGAATACGTGATACAAAAGTTCAGTGAACTGTAAGTATCGACCCGGTAGCTTCAAGTGTAAAGCAATGCCCAACATGAATGAATAAACCAGATTCAAGTGAGGACCGAATGCAACAGCAACTCCATATCAATGCAAACAAAATTGGGTTACTACATAACATAGCAACAACTGAAATAATGCAACAGGTCAGGAAGCTAGTGTGTGTACCTAAGGTACAACATGTATGCAACTGTGAGACTGAAAGATGTGAGCACCAGACTTGAGTACAAAAACTACAAACTCAAGTGAAGTGAACTCAGTTATAAACTCATGCAGGAATGAAACTACAATGTAGCTTTAATTGAAAACAATATCACCATTGAAACTAAACTCATATACACATTGTACTCAAGGCAACAACCGACTGAAGGTGTATGCAAACAAGGATATGGCCAAAACCAAACAGCATACACAAGGCATCAACAAGTATGACAATGATGTGCAGAGGTAAGCAAGAAATGGTACATGTATATGCAGGTCTGACCACAAGGGCAGTGACCGCATTTTTATGCAATAACATTCAAAAGTGAACAATGCACATAAGCTACAACTTCAAGTGAACTAATGCACGTATGAATTTACTAATGCACGTATGAATTAATATTTTAATTGCATACATATGGGGTTTTAAACAACTCAGAAAATTTAGAATGATTCTAAAAATAATATTGACACCTCTAAGGAAAATAAGATCATATCTGCAAATCAAAATCTTTAAAATACCAATCATTAAAGATTGGCTGATGAGGATCTAAGATGAAATTTTAAAGAGTGAACTTAGATTCCTCATCACATAATATATCTCTGATATACTGCTATACATAAAAGGAAAACAGTTGTATAAATTTCAATACTCATTTTAAAATTTAATTAACCATATATGAACGCAGTCTCGACCATAACAGCACCAGCCTCAACGTGAATTCAATAGCCTATGTACTGCAAGAACATGACAAGTACACAAGGCATAGCATACACGAATAAGTATTGCAGCAAAGTGGACATGCAACTGATTTTAAATGACCGGCAACAAGTAAATGAAGTATAGTTGTAAACATACTGGACAGTGCACCTATGGTAAGGCAACATAGCCAGGCATCACGAATAACAAAATACGAGACAATGCCAATTGTGGAACAATGAAGCACAGAGACTACAAGTACAAACTGTGCAAAGCAATGCAACTAGCAACAATGAATGCAACTGGCATTAATGAATGCAACTGGTAACAATGATGCTCAGGGACTATAAGTAAAACCAGTGAATGAAAAGTGGACAGCGACGCAAACCGAAACCGAAGCCAACATTATCGCAAGCCGAAAGCAGTTGATAAACGAATTGAAGCAGAAACAAAATTCACGTTAATACCAATGCCAACATAAATTCTCAAAATCAGTTGCAGTTCGAAATCAAAACAATGCCGAAATCGAAATAGTTCAAGCAATGACCGAAGTCAATACTCAAAGAAAATGCATAGTCGAATGGCCGACATATCAAGGGGCGAATTCAACAATCAAATACGAACGAAAATCATCGAATTCAAACACTAGTAAACTCGAGATAGGAATTAGATGTGAGTGAAACACTCACCTTGTTGACGAATTGAAGCATCACAGAGACGCGCGACGCTAGAGCAACGAGAGAGTAAGGTCGGCCACCACAATCCCAAGCCCTAATTTGGAGAAGAGGACGAACGAGACCGCCTCCATTCTATTTTCTTCGTGAGCTAGGTTTTAGGGTTCGAATGAAAAATGAAAGAACGGGGAAAAGAAACCGGTTATAAGCCTTAGCAAATAATCACGGACCAATAAAATATGGACCACTATTTAAATTATAAGGCCCAAAATTTCTTTTAACAATTTATAAAATAATTTAAAAATTAAAAATTCAAAAACTTCAAATGGAAATTTGCAATAATATTAATCATTTAATGTCGATTAAAAATAGACGCGAAATACCGGGTTGTTACAGACTCCCCTCCTTAAAGAAATTGCGTCCTCGCAATCGTAAGGAATAAATGGACAAAAGGTAACAACCATAAGAGCATATCATCACAAGATGAAGAAATCTGAAATAGGAAGTTCACCACAAAGAGCACGAGAGAGAGAGAGAGAGCCTGAACGTGTTTGCTCGATGAATTCTCTGGATTCCAATGTGAAATCCATAGAATTTGAGAACCATTGAGAATCTCCACAAGAGAAACATCTTTATTTCGAAGGTGCTACACCCTCGAAGCAATGATGTGAACAGAAGGTTGCTCAAGAATAGAAATTGGAAATCCCTAAGGCATTTCCGTAATTGGAAGACGTGGAAAACATCATGAATAGCAGAAAACTGAGTCGGTACACCGACGTAGTACAATATAAACGCCAAAGAAATCTTTTGATTTCATAAAAGAAATTCACAAATTATCAACAAAATCTAATTATCAATAGATAATTCAGAAATCTCTAATCACAAATATTCGATTATCAAAAACGATAATCAAATCAACAAGTATTCGATTATCAAAATCGAAAATCAATCTTAAATCACAAATATTTAATTATCACAATTGATAATCAAATCTCAAATCGCAAATGTTTAATTATCACAAACGATAATTAAACCACAAATATCTAATTATCACAATTGATAATTAGAAACAATAAATATCTGATTATCAAAAACTATAATCAGAAATCATAAATATTTAATTATCACAATTGATAATCAAATCTCAAATCGCAAATGTTTAATTATCACAAACGATAATTAAACCACAAATATCTAATTATCACAAACGATAATTAGAAATCATAAATCAACGAATATTTAATTATCACAACCGATAATCAAATTTTAAATCGTAAATATTTAATTATCACAAACGATAATTAAATCTCAAATATCTAATTATCACAAACGATAATTAGAAACAATAAATATCTGATTATCAAAAACGATAAATCAGAAATCATAAATATTCAATTATCAAAACGATAATTAAATCTCAATTATCTGATTATCACAAGCGATAATCAGAAATCACAAATTTTCAATTAACGAGTCCGAAATTAACCGAAATAGCAAACGCACATGACCCATAACCACGAGTTTTACTAAATCGTTTAATTCACTTCATCGTTTCCTTGAAAGTGCAAAATTGTGTATTTTAAATAAATAACATTTTACGTTCTCAAACGGACAAGTCCGGAATTAAGCGAATCAGTAAAAGAAAGGGGTCATAGTCCTCGATTTTTTTCTGAAACGTTTAATTCGCTTCCTCATTCTTTTGAAAGCGCAAATCGTAAAAATTTTGAAAACAATTTTGATTTATATTTTGAAATATTTTGAAGAATAACAAATTTTTAAAACACGTGATTAAAATAGCAATGTCAGTAGCAACTTCGACATACGTCAAAATTTCATCGAAATAATTGGCATCAAAATATAATACCAATGAATTTTCGTTCATCAAAAATGTCACAAGAATCTTCTCAAAGATAGAAAGGGATATCATACCCTAAACTTGTATTCATAACAAGTCAATAACACACGAATTCACCAATGCACAAGAATTGATAAAACTTATCAATAGAAATCACGAAAGTTGGTGAAGCACAAATTCTAGAAATCTACACAAGAAATCCAGAAATCACAAGATAAGAGTATGAAAACTCGAACGGAGTATGAAAACTCGAACGGAGTATAAAAACTCGAACGGAGTATGACATAGAATAAAAGATATGGCATAACATAAAATATCCATAATGACATACTACTATAAGTATGTAAATAATGATCAACAGGAGATCAACCGATGAGAGGTATGGCATAAATATGAAATATCCATACTGACATACGACTATAAGTATGCAAATAATGATCAACAGGAGATCAACCGATAAGAGATAATCAATATCACAAGAATCTTCTCAAAGATCCAAAGAGGTAACATACCCCAAATTTGTACTCATGACAAATTAATAACATATGAATTCACCAATGCACAAGAATAGGTGAAGCATAAAATTTCCAGAAATCAACATAAGGAATCTAGAAATCACAGAAAAAGGGAAAGAGGCCTATCACATGACGGTCCGAAGACCATGGGGAGCTACCCCGCATGTGTGAATGGAATCACACAGATTGAGGTCAAGACTAACCAAAAAGCAGAAAGGTATGTGTGAATGGAACCACACAAGTGGTGTCTAGTCTGACCATCAGAACGATCATCATGATCAACGAGGGGTGTCAATTACACTAAGCATGTGTGAATGGAATCACACAGATTGAGGTCAAGACTAACCAAAATGCAGAAATGTATGTGTGAATGGAATCACACAAGTGGTGTCTAGTCTAACCTCGCAATGAAAGAGACATCGCGCAATTGCTAGTCTATTTCATAAAGCGATCATCAAGATCAACGAGAAGTGTCAATTACACTAAGCTAGTGAATATAAAAGTTTAGCTTCATGTCCCATAACCACTAGCTTAACTTAAATATTTACGAACAAACTGTAGATCTTCACTAGAAAAATGTCACAAGTGGTTCAATCGAACAAGTCCAAAAATTAACCGACGAAGTAAACACAAGCGTTTCATACCACTTGTTTTGCTAAGCCGTTTAATTAGATTTCTCATACGAGTGAAATAAAGGTTTGTATATTCTAATAGATCGGAAAACGGTTTAGGAAAAGATTTTGATATTGAAAATAGAGTTGAAAACATTTTGATAAAAGAGTTTTGATAATTACTACTAGTATTAAAACGTTTATATATTATTATTATTTTAAAGTGTCAAATCACAAAAATGATTGCAGAAACAATCAACCACAAGAATTCACATACGAAGACGTGAATAGAATCCAAAGAAATCGATACTGTATCCATCCAAAAGTATGTTCACGAAAATCCCGAAGAAAATGTTATCAAAGTTGCTAATAAATGATAGCAATAAATCAGGAAATTAACAAGAATCGATTAAATTTGGAAACCAAATCAATTCACTAAAATTCACCTTCGAAGACGTGAATAAAATCCAAAGAATTCGATTCTAAATCCATCAAAGTAGGAATATCCAATAATTCCAGAAATAGAAGTTTTCAAAGTCGACAAAGGAGATATCATCTAATCGGAAAAGAAGAATCGATTAACAAATGGGATAACGAAGCAGAACGAGCACAAATGCATAAATGACTTCAACAAAAATAAAAATCAAGTCAATGTCGAAGTCAACAATTAATGGCCATAATAGAGTACAAAACGATTCAACATCATAATCAAAGAATTCAACAGCAAACAAAATCAGAGTCGTGGAAATCAAGAAATTAGAAATTTCTCAAAAACAATGTGACCGAAGTCGAATGGAAATCAAGCAGAGGAAAACATAAAATATCAAGTTCGGAATCGCTGAGATTCGAACAAAAATCAATCATCGGCTAAATCAAATCAAAGCCGAAAACACAAGAATTCAAAATCAAATGCATATGAATAAGCGTTAGGAATTCATAACTAACAATTCAAAGACAATCATATGCAAATATGAGAGATAAAACGTCGACAAATAGTTGTAACACATGTACTATCTAAGTTACATTTTATATTTGTTCTAAACCCCAAGCTCTGATACCAAGCTGTGACGCCCCACCTCTATACCCACGCTAGCCAAGAACACTACGGTGTAGTGCTGTCAACTAGCACGGAGAATAAGGCTGTTGAGGAGCGGCCATCAATAGTTGGCCTTACACTAGTATTGGTTATCTCGATGGGAGTGATATGTAAATATATATATTCTTTCATTTTTCATCTCTGGTTTATTTTCTCCCATCGACATACCCCAATTCCAGTATAAAACGAACTACGATGGTTCGTAATAGTTTAGAACAGTAAATATAAAATAACAACACAGATAATATAAATGCGGAACACAAATGAAACAGAAAGTCTCATATATATATAATAACTGATGTCAGTTACAATACATTCACACGGTACATATGATACAACTACAACAGTCGACTAAGGAAGTTACATATACAAGTACATTAACGTACATAATATACATGAATACATATCTTCCTATACAATTTTACATACTACTACAAATGACGACGACTACTCCAAAAGATATGAAAGAACTTCATAGCTCTAGCAGCAACCCAAAGCAGAATATCTACAACCTGAAATACTCGGTCTGACCCGAGTATTAGATTCAAAAGAAAATAATACTCGGGTCAGTCTAATTCAAACTCAGTTATTAGTGCACAGAAGCAATAATAATTAAATAATGAATAGGCGACAGTAGTTAAACCAAATCAGAATGCAATTCAGAATATTGAATTGAAATGAACAAAACAGTTCAAACCATTGAAATACCAATTAAAATATTAATTCAAGTAGGGCTGCAGTACACGCACGCGTGCACTGCCTCGCCACTACTGCATAAGGAATACGCAAAAAGATCCATAAGTCAAAACAAATAGAATATCATACACGCCGTACAGTGTGGCTGCAGTTCACGCTTGCGTGCACTGCCTTGCCACTATAGTGCTGTTGTACACAATAAAAATTCACACACGAGCACAAGGTCAAACTCGAAAATCAGGTTCAACTCAATGTACAGAAACAAATACAAAACAAATGTCACAATGAAACTACAGTTGCAAACAAGTACAAAGATAAGAACAATGCACATGTCAACAGCACATAAATATGTGAATACGTGATACAAAAGTTCAGTGAACTGTAAGTATCGACCCGGTAGCTTCAAGTGTAAAGCAATGCCCAACATGAATGAATAAACCAGATTCAAGTGAGGACCGAATGCAACAGCAACTCCATATCAATGCAAACAAAATTGGGTTACTACATAACATAGCAACAACTGAAATAATGCAACAGGTCAGGAAGCTAGTGTGTGTACCTAAGGTACAACATGTATGCAACTGTGAGACTGAAAGATGTGAGCACCAGACTTGAGTACAAAAACTACAAACTCAAGTGAAGTGAACTCAGTTATAAACTCATGCAGGAATGAAACTACATTGTAGCTTTAATTGAAAACAATATCACCATTGAAACTAAACTCATATACACATTGTACTCAAGGCAACAACCGACTGAAGGTGTATGCAAACAAGGATATGGCCAAAACCAAACAGCATACACAAGGCATCAACAAGTATGACAATGATGTGCAGAGGTAAGCAAGAAATGGTACATGTATATGCAGGTCTGACCACAAGGGCAGTGACCGCATTTTTATGCAATAACATTCAAAAGTGAACAATGCACATAAGCTACAACTTCAAGTGAACTAATGCACGTATGAATTTACTAATGCACGTATGAATTAATATTTTAACTGCATACATATGGGATTTTAAACAACTCAGAAAATTTAGAATGATTCTAAAAATAATATTGACACCTCTAAGGAAAATAAGATCATATCTGCAAATCAAAATCTTTAAAATACCAATCATTAAAGATTGGCTGATGAGGATCTAAGATGAAATTTTAAAGAGTGAACTTAGATTCCTCATCACATAATATATCTCTGATATACTGCTATACATAAAAGGAAAACAGTTGTATAAATTTCAATACTCATTTTAAAATTTAATTAACCATATATGAACGCAGTCTCGACCATAACAGCACCAGCCTCAACGTGAATTCAATAGCCTATGTACTGCAAGAACATGACAAGTACACAAGGCATAGCATACACGAATAAGTATTGCAGCAAAGTGGACATGCAACTGATTTTAAATGACCGGCAACAAGTAAATGAAGTATAGTTGTAAACATACTGGACAGTGCACCTATGGTAAGGCAACATAGCCAGGCATCACGAATAACAAAATACGAGACAATGCCAATTGTGGAACAATGAAGCACAGAGACTACAAGTACAAACTGTGCAAAGCAATGCAACTAGAAACAATGAATGCAACTGGCATTAATGAATGCAACTGGTAACAATGATGCTCAGGGACTATAAGTAAAACCAGTGAATGAAAAGTGGACAGCGACGCAAACCGAAACCGAAGCCAACATTATCGCAAGCCGAAAGCAGTTGATAAACGAATTGAAGCAGAAACAAAATTCACGTTAATACCAATGCCAACATAAATTCTCAAAATCAGTTGCAGTTCGAAATCAAAACAATGCCGAAATCGAAATAGTTCAAGCAATGACCGAAGTCAATACTCAAAGAAAATGCATAGTCGAATGGCCGACATATCAAGGGGCGAATTCAACAATCAAATACGAACGAAAATCATCGAATTCAAACACTAGTAAACTCGAGATAGGAATTAGATGTGAGTGAAACACTCACCTTGTTGACGAATTGAAGCATCACAGAGACGCGCGACGCTAGAGCAACGAGAGAGTAAGGTCGGCCACCACAATCCCAAGCCCTAATTTGGAGAAGAGGACGAACGAGACCGCCTCCATTCTATTTTCTTCGTGAGCTAGGTTTTAGGGTTCGAATGAAAAATGAAAGAACGGGGAAAAGAAACCGGTTATAAGCCTTAGCAAATAATCACGGACCAATAAAATATGGACCACTATTTAAATTATAAGGCCCAAAATTTCTTTTAACAATTTATAAAATAATTTAAAAATTAAAAATTCAAAAACTTCAAATGGAAATTTGCAATAATATTAATCATTTAATGTCGATTAAAAATAGACGCGAAATACCGGGTTGTTACAGTTAATTTCTCCAAAGTATCCTTTTCAAAACCAATTATAGAATTATATATGTGTGCGTGTGTGTGTATCTTTCAAAGCTATTCAGAAATTTTATTCGGCTTTCCAGGGAGAATACACTTTCTTTTCAAAATGATTCATTTAAACCCATTTAAATAAATCCTTACCGATTTACTTTAAATTTACGTTCCGAATCCGTAAATTAATTTCCACACTTCGAAAATAAATCAATGTTTATTTTTAAACAAATTTCCCTTTCTTTATAAATTCCATGTGAATTCACATTTCCAAAATGTCTATTGATATACGATTTTCAAATCGATTTCAAATATTCACTTTCAATTTATCTTTAAAAGATATAATCTCAAAACATTTCACTTCATATTGGAAAACATTTCCATACTCATTTAATAATAAGTAATTCACAAATCTATTTATTTTCAACATTTGGAAAATATTCAATATACTTAAATCACAATTAAGTATATATTTTATTCTTTAAGGAAAACATTCTCTTAAACACATTCATTTGAGTCAAAACTAATGTTGCGTAAAACATCATTACGGCAGACTAAAATCACTAGTATAGGGATTCGAAATTAAAATAGATATATAAATCCCAATACTATATAAAACATTTCTTTTCGAAAATCATTTACTATAACAACAGTGTTATAGTCCACCATTCCCTTTTATTTCTCGAAAACGTCTATTTCAACAATGAATGTTGAGATCTATGGTTTCGATAGTTAATACATTTTAAAACACCTTTAAATCGTTTTAATTCTATTTAAAATATCACTTCCCCAAAACATTTCTTTAATATATTATTCATTGTCCAAAATCGTGAATTACTTCGTTAACCAAATTCAACATTTCTACACATTTTATTTTAAAAGACTATCCACTGTCCAAAATCGTGAATATACTTCGTTAACTAAATTCAACATTTCTACACATTTTATTTTAAAGGATAATCCACTGTCCAAAATCGTGAATATATCTCCTTTAATAAGCTAAAATAATTAACTTATCAAAATAAGTCAATTTCGGATTTATAAAACAATGTTTATAAATTCCATTTATATTTTATAACAACTTCAACTTATAAAATCACTTTATTAACAAATTCTATCCATATCCCATTTCCATGCCAAAATCCAAATTATAAGCAAATTACTTATAATTCTCTATTTACAAATTCATTCATTTTATAACTTCACAAATCGTAGATTCTATTCTTTTATAAAATCCATTTATAACATCATTTTAAAACGTCTTTAAAACTCCTTTATAATTCCATCACTTTGACTTATAAAAATCCAATTTTTTAAATCTTATATATAAAGCTGTTATAATAAATTCAAAAATCACCATTTAAATTATTTTATTAAATAATCAACTTCGTATTTCCAAAAATCACCTTTCAACTATATTTCTCAAAACATCAACAAAATTAATATAAACTTTCAACCTGAATTTTCAAAAGTTAAATTTTTATTTATTTCCGGTATCTAACGATACCAAAATTATATTCGGCTAAATTTAGCCTTCAATGATTTCAATCACAAAGAAAATCACACAGAGGTTATAAATAATCAACACACAACTTTGAAACAAATTCAATTATTTGAGAAATCCCATTGGATCCATCCAACCTGTTTCCCTGCATCCATAGATGTTAGCACAATACCAATCCCGTTTCAAGACGGGATATCGCGATACATGGGTTTATATAAAATATCATCCGTTATCATGCGGCGCAATAGGGTCTCATCCGCTATATAATGCGGGAAAATCAACTCCAAGTACATATATAATACCAATTCCACTTCAAGGTGGAATATGGCGGTATATGTGTTTAATAAAATAACCTCCGCCTAATATGCGGCGTATACGATCTATTTCAATACAATAGATAGCAATTTATCATTCAAGCATAAAATCAACACAATCAAGCAATTTTAAATCTAACTATTTAAAATTTAAATCTAACTATTTAAAATTTAAATCGAAACAAATTCGATTGAGTGAGAAGTTCTCACATTACTTCCAATAACAGTTGCAGTGTTTCATTCCGAATAAATTAAACGACCGTTTAATTTTATCCAAAATTCACACTAGCTCCAATCAACTCCAATCCGGCTCCATCGCGTAGTGCTCGTCAGTACGAACCCGACGCAACTCGTTTCATGCGAAATGGACCTCGTATGAACAAGATATCAATTTTTAAAGGTTGAACGAATTTAATATATAATTATTTACAATTTCCTTCTATATTTTTGACCGGCTCAATCACGGCGTTCATCTTGCTTTATCCAAATCAGTGCCGTTGCGCGCAGCTTCTTCTTCCTCCAGGTTACGAACGCGCGCGAGAACCCATTCGGCCGCCCACAAACCTTAATTAACGCCACTTACTCCATCACTTCGAAGCCGATCAACAGCCAACAGACGAAAGCACATGCTTCCCCCAACTCTCGGCCGTGATTTGGCCAAGCTCGGCCCCCCCTTCTCCTTGAAAATGTGAACGAACGTGACGTCTTCAAACCAAAATTGTCGTCTATCCACCACGAGATTTTCGATCATAACCGTTGAATGTATAGTTCTCTCGATGGTCTACAAGATTGTAGTTGAAGAATTTGCGTAATTATCTACGGATTGGAAGAGATTTGAGGAAGAAAATTTGAAAATTTCGGCCATTCATCTATAACCGGCGGCTAGGGTTTAGAACTAGGGTTTGAGCAAAAATGAGGATAATGGGGTCCTTTTATAGAAATTTTTCAATGCACCATTCATCCGAGATTTTCGAACTCCAAACGAAGTGTGCCGGCTGACGTTTCTAGGGTTTAACCCACGTTCCAGACACAATGGAACGGGTTTCGAAAGCTATTTTGATCATATGTGCGAGTTACGGAAATAAACGATCAAATTTAAATTAAATCGGTTAAACTAATTTCTATGCGTTTTGGCTTGCCCCGGACAAACCGTAAATCCGATTGACACGAAATTTGAAATCTTAGAATAATTTAACATTACGGATCCGATGAAACTAGTTTCGTCGAAATCCGAGACTGTTTGAAAAATGACTATTTTACTCGTCAATTAAATATTAAAATATTCAATTTCTACAAATTAACTTTTAATTAAATTTTAAAAGTACTATAACGTCATTCTAACTCTAATATGATTTAATACAACTTTACAAATAAATTTTAATCACATTAAACCCAATTTCCAATTATTTCTGTAATTTCAAATATTAAATTATCGATTTAATTATCCAATTAAATCTAGATATTCGAAATAAAATTTATCCGAATTAAAAAATTTACTTGTGCATATTTAAAATCACTTAAATATACAAATTTCAAATGACAGGAATTCTGGGTCGTTACAGTTTCCGAGCCACGTCATCGATGCGATTGTGATGGATATGAAGGGGTGGAGAATTCATGGATACGAACGCAATAACCAACCGGTGAACCCAAACTTGCATTGATCAACTCATAATCTACAAGTCCAAATGCCACCAAATTTCACAGAAGCTTACGTACAACCTAAAGAATGTTCACGCACAATTTCGACTCGATTGGGCCACTTTCGGATCGATACGAATTAAACACGCATCGATCCCAAATCGATCTGGATCGGTCTGGTGGGCTCACTTGCGCAAGAGAAGAGGTATTCCAGATTTTGAGGCGGATATTTTCCAATCTACACCTATAAGCAAGTGTCCTATGGCAACTAAAAAGGGGATCTTCTCCTTCTCTTATGCTAAACCTCTTCCATTCTTGTAATTAATACTAAAGGCTTGTAATTGTAACTACGGTACAAAAAGCAATAAAAAGGATTGATTCATAGTCGACGTAGGCCGAATTGCGAACCATTATAAACTTTATGTTCTTTCATGCTTTCTTTCATTTTAAATTTATTGTTTCTACACTTTTACTCTCTACATTATCTAGATCTGAGATCTGTGTGTGAATATTGTGGATCTGTGTGTAAACACTGGTGCTTTCATGGGTTTTGAGGTTTGTGACCAATTTTGGCGCAACCATGCTTCAAAGCATTGGTAACAAGGTATGTTTTCTTTTACAGACAATGACATTTGATGAAATGTTTGATGAAATATAAACTTGATTATCATAATTTGTATCTACATATCATTATCTCATTTAATTTGGAAATTGTTTGTATAGTTCGAATTATTTTTGTATACATTGAATTGTTTGTTGAATGAATTAATTGGGGTTTTAATTTAATTAACCAAAACTAAAATTTGTATATTTTTAAATACAATGTTTTTAGAACTATGTTCTAAACACTCAATTAAAAGTCTAATTTTTTTTATTTCAAATTCTGTATGTTCAATTCAATTTTGTATGTTCAATTAAAATTTATATATGTTTAAATACAATGTTTTATTATAGATATTTATTGTAAATAGTCAATTTAAAGTATAATCCTTTAGATCTAAAAATTTGTGTGTCCATATTGTTTTGTTGGGATTTTACTTTAAGAACTTAAGCTAAATTTTGTGTATGAATAGTACAATATTTTGTTGGAGATTCATGTTTTAAATCATATGAAACATAGTGAAATTTAAATTTGAAAGTTTACATGTATGTATTTTGTGTTTGTGTTGTATTAGAAATTAAAAATGGGAAGATGTTTTGGAAATAAATCTAATTTTAATTTGATTACAATAAATCTCTAATTTGTATTAATTAGAGAGATTTAATTGAATCTTACATACATACAATTAATGTTTTGACAATAAATCTATTTTTAATTTGATTGCTATAAATATTTAATTTATATTAATTAGAAAGGTTTGATTTAATCTTATATTCACATAATTAATTATATATGTACATATAAAATTTATTATGTTTCACATATTGTCAAAGTATGAATTAGACTTCTTTTCAAGAAAAATTATTTATAATTAGGCAACTATATATATGAAGTTATTGTTGATTGTTTGTATTTTCTGATGCCTATTAATTATCATTTATATGCTGCATTAATTGAGTTTACCAAATGGTAAGTTGAACCAATCATCCTTATTTCCATTTATTTATTTCCATTTATTTATTTCCATTTTTATTATGTGATTAGCTATCCATTTATTTCTATTTATATGTACACCTTGTCATATATTAATAGCACATATTATACGTTCCACCTACATAATTTACACTATAATATATATATATATATATATTTGGTTATACTTAAATTTATGTCATGTGCATGTTGCTAATGACATTCAAGTAATCAATCAATTTAACCAAAGAGAGAGAGATGAAAATTTTCTCTCTCCATATGAATAAAGTATTTTCTCATTAATTAAATAAGTTAAGAGAAGGAAATGAAAAAAATTATCTCTAAATTACATAACTTTTGAAGAAAGAAATGAAAGGTTCTCATAGTTTATTATCATAAGTTATTGTTCGGTGTATTTGATACACTATTTATTAAAGTTTAAATTAATTAAAAACTTCTTTTAATCAGTTTTTCAAATAAAATAAGATTATATTTAAAAAGTTATTAGATTGGATCAAATAGTTTGTTTAAAAATTTTATTAGATTGAATCTAATGTACCATTAGACTTTATAAGCCTAAAGATTCAAAATGGTAAGGATTTTGAAATTCACCCATTTCTTCCATTATGGGCTAGCCTAATTCCTTCATTATGTCATATTATCTTGGATTGTTTAAGACGATGAAAGTATATATGTATATCATAGGAAATTTTAAAAATTAATATTTTATTAAATTATATGATTAATAAGTTAATTAAAATTTAATTAACAAATAATAAAATACGTACCTACATACATAACCATAAATGTTATGGTATACGCATTCAATTAAAATGTTTAACTGAATAATGAAAAATTAATTAAAATGTTAATTAACTAAATTAACCAAATAAGATTTAATTAATGTGATGTACATAATAATATTATATAAGTTAATTAAATTATAAAAGTTATAATAATTACACTTAAATAATATGACTATAAAACAAAAGTAGAACAGTAATGTGACGACCTACTTCCCGCACAGTTCGAGCTGACAATAAACACACATGTCCAACTCAAACCAAATGAAAAGACGGATAGTTATGAGAAAGAAAGAAGAAAGAAGAAGATAAGAACAAGAGAAAATTAAAACTAAACACCACAGAATCTCACAACGCAACAGAACAATATATAATACACAACAAATCTTTTCTCAAAGAGAAAACTATAGTCTTTAATATACATACATCAAATCAAAGTACACTAATCAAATATATCGGCCTGGACAGATATAAAACCAAGTCCTCACAAATGCCAATAAATAAGATAACTAATGTAGTAAACAAGTATGGGAATACATCTGGAAGTCCTCCAACACGTCTACTGAAGCTCCAAAACACCAATATATATTTGTAAATATGCTCGGTCTGACCCAAGCATTGAAAGGGAATGACGCTTGGATCAGTCTGGTAAACAAGCATGAGAAAACATGTCTCAAATTTATTTTAAAGCATGAAAAAATTTCGTTTTCAAAACAAAGGTATCTCATAAGACCACGTCCCATATTAACACGTACAGATTTTTACCTTACAATAACCATAACATTTTATATAAAATTCTATGACATTCTATTATAATAATGGCTAGTATAAAAATAATATTAATCAAAACCAAAATTGTTACATTATTAAATTCCAGCATACTAGATACAGAGTAGTTATACAAACAAAATGGCAGCCATGTATTAAAGAATAGATTCCATACAAAAATTCCATACAAATGACAAGGTAAGGGACTACCTTTCGAAAGTACACCTCTAGAAAAATGTACCTATGGCACAGATACTGAATACCTAAACCAACACAGAACCTGCCAAACTCTTCGTTGGATAGTACCGAATATGACGTCACTCAGGTCATTCCCGACCTATCTGTGGCCACAACATACACAACATACTCAACTAGAGAGTAATCTAGAAAGGTGATGACCATATTCTAATAGGAGTGACCCACATAGCCCTGTTGCTTCGACCCTGTTTCTTTCATTTTTGGGTTATGAGACTTGAGGTAACGATTACCTTTCACATAGACCATTTCACTTTGAATGCCACATTGCCTTTCCACAATCACACAATTGATTTCTACAAACGTATAACTCCTGATCTCGTACATCTCGGGAAAGGGTATTAAGCTAAGAGAAATTGCCTTCTCCACCACCAAACAGATGATACGTTTATAGAGATCAATCAATGTGATCTAGAAATGCAATGTCAGACATTCATCCATACAAGTTGTCTAAAACAGGACAAACCAAAGGTACTCTCCTACCACATCCTGTCAGGAATCACCCCTAGGATTAGTAGCGAGAAGTTATTGCATCGTAGGTTTTCAAAACGAAGCAATACTGCCACCATATACATAATATGAAATCGCAGGACAAGTAGCAAGCAATCCTGCATTAAGAAGATCTCCATCATCAAAATCATCATAAAAAATCTACATTTTCGAATGCTATGTTTGTCCAAAGTGGTTTTCGAATAAATATGATCCCGGTCTCTAAAGCAGCCCTCAACTTCATAAGGAAACCAAGTCTTGTAGACTTATCACATTTCCAATTCTCAACTTACTATCCTTCGGTCGAGAAGGAAGCTCGGTAGACTGGAGTACCATAGTCACTCCACACTACTCCAATCCTCATTCTTAACATCAAATGATAATCAAGCCTACTCAGTTGGCTTCATACTAAGTGCATGAGTAATCAGTTCCCACATCAAGTCAAGGAATCAAAAATGGTCAAATTTTGATAGTCCGTTATTTGACTATCAAAATAATAAAAAATAATCAAGCATATAAGCAGTTATTAGTTTCTGAGATGATGGTTTTGTTGACAACAACCTTAGGACTTGTTGTAAAATATAAATACTAATATTCTTGTCTATATATATCTAAATGTATATGCAGGATATATATATATGTAGGTAGGTGCTGAGAATGAAGACTGTACAACATAAAGATTTGAGAATGAGTACAGAGATTCAAGACTGACGAATTCAAGGCTGACCAAATCAATACTGAAGACTCATGAGTATCAAGAGTTCAAGATATCAAGAGTATAAGAGTTAAAGATATCAAGATAATTAATAGAGTTTAGATTCATGTTAAAACTTCACAGTAGCACTAAAATCTTTATTCTGATTTTAATTGTGGAATGGAATCCGCCTTCTCACTTTTATAGTGATGGAACCTACGACCTCTTTATTGGGATGGAACCCATGACCTTCTCTAGTGAAATGAAATCCAAGAAATTTTCAAATGATTTATTTTTTCAAAACTATCTTTTTAAAGTCATCTCTATCAATTTAAATATTTAGCCTCAATTCAAAAACTATTTTAATCGTATTAATTTCAAAATCACCTCTTGAATTTTTAAACTATCTTTTCATTTTAATATTTTAGCTTTAATATACTTTACAAAAACCTATATTTAGTTTTTAATATTACTTTTATATTATAGATTATATATTTTAAGATTACTTTCTAAGACTCTTTTATAAGTTTAAACCATATTCAAAATGGTTACAAAATTTAGAAATTGTTTTGACAAGTTTTAGAATAGAAATCATTTTAGAGCAAAATCTATTTTCAAAATTAACATAGGCATGTCAACATCCCTCATCCCCCCATGTCGACATGGTAGCCGTAGAATTTAAAATTCAAATTTTCAAAAGAAGTGTCTATTCATTATAACCTTTCACGAATGGACATGACCGTTGTTCTCCTATAAATACCAGTTGTTTTCAACGAATTTTAAGTCAGTTTTTCTTCATTTCTTCAATCCTTTTTCTCCACTCAAATATTCTCTTATATTTCAAATGCTTTAACAAAATTCTGCCGAAGTTCTAAGTGAATCAAAGTTGATCATCTCTAGTTTGATTCTTCGCCACTCTCTCTCAAAGACCGCAGTGTTATTCAGAGTTATAGGATCATTTGTAATCAAAGATTGAAAGATCAAAGTATATTGAGTCTCTCTCTATCAAAGTATGATTGGAAACGGTGTGATTGCGGCCTGTAAATCAATTGGGTGTGATTGTAGCCCTTGAATCAATGAGGTGATCATGTAGCCTAATTAAATCAAGAGAGTTTGCCGTGGACTTGGAGACAGGAGGATGTATCTTGTGGCCTTGAAATCGAGGTTGCAATATCGATATTATATTTGAAAAGAAATCTTGACAAGAAATTATGTGGGACTGGATGTACGATAACTTCGAACCAGCGCAAAATTCTGGTGTGTTCTTTCCTTTACTGCTTTTATTTACTATTTGCATCAGTGTCTGATTTTGTGATTGTTTCTTTGTTTGTGTATTGCAGCTGTTTGGATTTAATTGAAAAGGTTTCAAAAAGATTCATAAAATTAATTAAACACTGTTCACCCCCCTCCCTCTAGTGTTAATTCTACCTTATGATCCGTAATCTGCATTTCCAACATTTGGTATCAGAGAATTGTATTTTAAAATTATCATAATCTGAATTTTGAAAAAGTTTAAAATGGCACTTTCTGGAAATTTTGTTAACACTAGTTCAAAACTATACAAATCATCATCGTCTCATAAGTCTACATATTGTTATTACAGGAAATCAAGTTACCTACAAAATTGATGTGTTGTGTAGGAACGGATATGTTATATGGATTTTGAAGAATCAACACTCAATAGACAAATGGTGCAAGTCAAGGAAAACAAATGGATATTTGATTGTGGATGTTCATGACACATGACTGGTAATTCGGAGATACTGAATGACATAATTTATGAAGATGGAAGATTGGACAAATTTGGAGACTATTCAAAAGGATATGTGATTGGCATCCGCAATGTCGATAACTCTAAAAATCCTACTATTTCTAATGTTCTATTAGTTAGGAATCTAAAACACAACCCACTTAGCATATGTCAACTTGAGACAAGGGCTACAATTAAATTTGAAAAGGATAAGTGTCACATCGAAGGTAATAAACCAAATATTATCTTTGAAGGAATTAGGAAGAAAAATCTTTATATTCCCAGTATGAAAATCTCAAATGATAACCTTTGTCTTTTGGCTAATATAAGTGACCCTTGGATTTGGCATAAAAGATTTGGAAATTTGAATTTCAAACTCTTATCTAGACTTTCAAAACTTGATCTTGTAAGAGGTCTCCCTAAAATGGATTTTAAAGTAGATAGTATATATGAAGCTTATCAATTAGGAAAACTTAGAAAGAGTTCATTTAAATTGAAAGATATGATTTCAACTTCAAAACCTCTTGAGTTACTTCATTTAGATATGTTTGGTCCATCTCAAATTCAGTCAATAAATCACAGTAAATATGTTTTTTCAATTGTAGATGATAATTCTAGATTTACATGGACAATTTTTCTGAAACATAAAAGTGATGCTTTTGATTTATTTAAACTTTTGCAAAAGAATTCAAAATCAACTTTCTTTAAAAATCAAAATTATACGTCGTGATCACGGTGGAGAATTTGAAAATGAAAATTTTGAGAATTTCTGTAATAAAAAAGGAATAACTATAACTCATAATTCTTCCTTTGCAGGAACTCCACAACAAAACGGAGTGGTGGAGCGCAAAAGTAGAACGATTCAAGAGTGTGCAAGAACTATGCTTTCAGATAGTAAAGTACCAAGAAATTTTTAGGCTGAAGCAGTCGCTACAGCTAGTTACATTTTGAATAGGATTTTAATTAGATCCCTAACCAATAAAGCACTGTATGAACTTCCTTTCAATAAGAAACCAAAGATAACTTATTTTAAATTTTTTGAAAGTAAATGCTTTATTCTAAATACAAAGGACAATTTGGATAAATTTGATCCTAAATCCGACAAAAGAATCTTTATCGGATATTCTATAGAAGTAAAGCATACAGAGTTTTCAATTTAAAAACTAACACCATTGAAGAAACAATGCATGTATCTTTTGATGAAAATTTCAAAGATTTTGTTCAAATAAATAATGAAGATGATTTTGTTACTTTAAATAATGAATCAAATAAATTGTGAAACTATTCATCCCAATAAAAGGATCAGGCTTTTACATGATCATCCTAAGAAAAATATACTAGGAAATATTGAATCTATTGTTAGAACTAGAAATCAACTAAACAAGATGTGTAATTTAGCATTTATATCAACTATTGAACCCAAAAATCCAAAGGAAGCGTCTTCTAGTGATTCATGGATTCTTCACATGCAAGAAGAACCGAATCAATTCACCAGAAATGATGTATAGGAACTTCTTCCTAGACCTGAGGACAAAACTATAATAGGAACTAAATGGTTTTATAAAAATAAAATGAATGAACAAGGTGAGGTCGTTAGAAATAAAGCTCGGTTAGTCGTGCAAGGTTATTGTCAAGAAGAAGGAATATACTAATATGAAACCTTTGCACCCGTAGCAAGACTAGAAGCCATTATAATTCTACTCGCTTTCGCAAACCACAACAGTTTCAATTTATTTCAAATGGATGTCAAAAGTGCCTTTTAAATGGTTTTGTTAAAGAGGATGATTATGTTGAACAACCTCCACTTTTCGAAGAAGAAAAGTTTCCAAATCATGTTTACAAATTAAAGAAAACTTTATATGGTCTGAAACAAGCTCCTAGAGCCTGGTATGACAGACTAAGACCTTACCTATTACAATCAAAATTTGAAACTAGTAAAGTTGATATACTCTTTTTATTAAAAGAAACAAAAATGATATCCAGTCAGTATAGATTTATGCAGATGATATCATTTTTGGTTCAACAAACAATGAAATGAACAAAGAGTTTTCTGAAATAATGGCCAAACTGTTTGAGATGAGTCATGTGGGTGAACTTACTTTCTTTTTAGGATTGCAAATAAGACCATTAGATAGTGGTGTTTTCATTAGTCAGGAAAAGTATGTTAGGGATCTAGTTAGTAAGTTTGGTATGACCATTGCCCCACTCCTATGGCAACCAATGAAGCCTTAAACAGTTTGGCACAGGTCCCTAATAAGTTTCAAAATACACAAAAACCCCAGTAAAAAAAGTTTGTAAATTAGGTCCCTAGAATTAATCTATGGAATAATGGCATACACTTATGTAATTATTCAGTGATTAATTGTAGACATTTATGGAATTATGTTAAAAAATTACGGAAAATTCCACAATTATTCGCCACAAAAAAAAATTGTGGAAATTTCCGCAAATTTTTCAAAAAGTTGCGGAAAGTTCCGCAATTATTCACCAAGAACATTGCAGAAATTTCCGCAATTATTCACTGAAAATGCATAAATTTATGCAACTTTTGGATATAATTGCATTAATGTCTGCAATTATTCAGCGAATAATTGCGTAAATATATGCAATAACTTAGTAACTTAATTCTAGGGACCTAATTTACATACTTTTTTTACTGGGGTTTTTGTGTATTTTGAAACTTATCAGGCACCTGAGCCTAATATTTACTAAAATAATTAGATAGTGGTATTTTCATTAGTCAAGAAAAGTATGCCAGGGATCTAGTTAATAAGTTTGGTATGATCATTGCGAGTGGAAAACCAACTCCTATGGCAACCAATGAAGCCTTAAATAAAGAAGAGATGTCAAAAGATGTTGATCAAAAACTATACAAAGAAATGATTGGATCGCTACTCTATATAACTGTGAGTAAGCCTGATATCATGCATAGTCTCTTTCTTTATGCAAGGTACCAATCTCAACCCAAAGAAATCCATTTAAAAGCAGTTAAACGTATCCTAAGATATGTTAACACACTTTAGACTATGGCCTATTTTACCCTAAAAATGATTCATTTGATTTAATCTAATATTGTGTTGCTGACTATGCAAGGTATGATGGAACCTGTCACTTTTTAGGACATTCTATGGCTTTCTGATTTTGTAAAAAGCAAAATACTTTCTTACTATCAACAAATGAAGCAGAATATATCTCTGCTGCTTTGGCTTGTTCTTAAGTTATCTATATGCAATGGACTCTAGAGGATTTTGGATTAAATATTTCATAATCACCAATTTACTGTGACAATACAAGTGCAGTAAATTTATCCAAAAATCCTACTCATCATGCCAGAACAAAACATATTGATATCAGACATCATTTTCTTAGAGATAATATAAGTAAAGAGATTATTTCTATTGAATTTATCAACATTAAAAATCAAATAGCTTATATTCTGACCATACCCTTGAATCAATCAACCTTTATTAAATGGGTACTTTTGGCATAGGTCCTTATTTAGTTTCAAAATTCATGAAAAGTCCTTCACTAAATTTCAGTGTAAATTAGGTCTCTGTTTTTTATTCACGATTATTGCAGAGCATGATGCAATATTTCATAAAAGTTGCTAATATTTTCGCAACTTTTCTGTACACTATGAACTTAGTGTAAGAAAGTTGCTTAAATATCAACACTTATTTATAAAAGTTGCTGACGTTTTAGCGACATTTATGTACACTGCGAACACAGTTTATGAAAATTGCTGAAATATCAGCACTTATTTATAAAAGTTGCTGACATTTCAACAATAATTTTTCTTTGTTTTTATAATGAAACTTTGACAGGGAAAGCTGCTGAAATATAAGCACTTATTTATAAAAGTTGTTGACATTTCAGCAATAATTTTTCTTCGTTTTCAGAAAACAGGGACCCGCTTTACAATGAAATTTTGACAGGGACCCGCTTTACAATATGAAAGTACGATAGGGATGACTCCCTAATTTCCACTTATTAAATTAAGAATAGAACTAGGTATTTGTTCTATAACTAAGATATAGAATATAGATAAAGTAACATATATATTTAAATAAATAAATAAACAAAAACAAAATTGTCAAAATTTTCAAAGGGATGTCGACATGCCTTTACCCCCCATGTCAACGTACAACAGTAAAATTTGAAATTTTGATTTTTCCTCTAAAATCAATTTGGTGGTTATATAATCACAACATTTTCCGTCTTTTTGCTTTATTTTCTCTGTAATAAACTTATGAAAATATAAAATAATGGCCTCCTTTTCTAAATAAAAAAATGCAACATTTTCCTTTCCTTCTCCTAATTCTGGTCCATTTCAACTAACTACATTAGCTCGAGTAATGAAGATTGAGGAAATCATGAAGGATTCTCTGCAAATGCTGACTGAATTACAGGTCACTCAAATAAGGATGGCAAAGGAACAAGAGAAACAGGGCAAGATTCTAGGAAATTTGCACAAATTTCTAATGGGTAATCATGTAGACCCTATTGTGATTGAAAATGATTCCTCTAACATATGTATTCATAATCCAATAGAAAACGATGAAGAAGAAGAAGAGGAAGAAGCGCAAATGGACAAAGATGATAAAGTTATTTGCGTTGGAGAAGTCTGTTTTGACAAAAATGGTAATTTGGTCGAACAACATGGAAACTTTTGTCTTCATTACCCTACTTGTTCATTTCAAAAGTCACCAATTGTCAAGCACTCTTGTTAGATTGTAATTATATTAATGTTTTTATTTTCTGTGTACTTGTATATATTAGTGTCTATATATGTGTAATGTAACATCAAATATAATAAAATTAGATTTATGTTTCTCTTATTATACTTCGTTTTTGATTGATGACGAAGGGTAGAATTATAAAATAGGTTAGAGAGGCTAAGAATAAAGAGGAGTTAGTAGATTAAGGGGGAGTTGTTGGAATTAGGGGGAGTCATAGTAGAATCAAATTTGTTGGAGTAGATTTTATAAACAAAGGTTGTCATCATCAAAAGGGAGAGATTGTTAGACCTGAGATGATGGTTTTTATTATAACAACCTTAGGACTTGTTATAAAAAATAAATACTAATATTCTTATCTAGATATATATATGTACATGCAGGATATATATATGTATGTATGTATATATATATATAAAGTTACTGAGAATGAAGACTGTACAGTATAAGGATTCAAGACCGAGTATAGAGATTCAAGGCTGACGAATTCAAGACTGACGAAATAAAGACTGAAGACTCATGAGTATCAAAGTTCAAGATATCAAGAGTATCAAGAGTACAAGAGTTCAAGATATCAGGATAAGTAATAAAGACTGGATTTATGTTAAAACTTCATAACAGCACTAAAATCTTTATTCTGATTTTAGTTGTGGAATGGAATCCTCATTCTCGCTCTAATAGTGGGATGGAACCCACGACCTCTTTAATGGGATGGAACCTACGACCTTCTCCGGTAGAATGGAATCTATGAATTTTTTTAAATGATTTATTTTTTCAAACTATCTTTTTAAAGTCATCTCTATCAATTTAAATATTTTATGTAACGAACCTGACTCAACCTTCAAAAATCGGCACCCGTACTTCAATTGTACTCGAATGCCGCAGATTCAACGCCGAATCTGGCTCGCCGGAGCTTATAACATATTAAGTACAATAACACAGGGGAAGAAAATGAATAATATATCATTGATACAACAATGGATACAATATCTGATACAATATGATACAACAATATCAGAGACAAATATACAACAGCGAAATATGAAAACAACGAAAGAGATAACTCAAATATGATCTTCAATGAAGAATGAATCCAAAATCTGCAACTCCAAACCAAAAGCTCATTCTAAAAGCTACAAGGACTCCAATCTAATAAGCTCGAACCACCATCATCGTTGACTTAAGCAAGGTCAGCCATCCAAAGATTGAAGAAGATTCCCAAAAACTGAAAGCTACCAAATCTACACCAATTGTTTGATTATCTGAAAAACCCAACTCTAGACTGCTCGTGTGGAAAATTATGGACACCCAGAGTTTAGGAAGGGAACAATAAACTCCGGCTCAGTCATGGGACTGGTATGAGCAAACAAAAACAGTTTCCTTTAAAACAAACAACAAAAGAATTCAAAACATTGAAATCCGCAATGCTTTTTGGAAAATGAAACTACCATAAGGCCTCCCGCCGCACACACTATGCAAACATAAAATTGAAGGAGATTTCTCCTTATGATAGTCAAAAATGATTGATACGAAAAAATCATTTAATATTATTATAAGTGCATAGTGCAGAAAATCTTTCGGAAGTATAATATTAATCTTAGCCAGCATACAACCATTATTGTATGCCTACTATAGCTACCATCTAAACAGTGGTGACCACCATAAGTAAATGGTAGGTTATACAACTAAAACCGTACAAGGCGCGTATTAGAAATTGGATTTCCAACAAATGGTCAGGCCAAGGAACATCCCATTGCCACATGGGTACGCCTCTGGAGGGATGCCTTAAGAACTTGCCCAGCTCTCTGCCAGCACAAGGCCGGTTTACTCCCTTCACGGGAGTAAAACCTAAGATATGCCATCCCCGATCGTTTTTGACCTTTATCCGAGGATCCTCAACCACAAAGCAACATCACACAGTAATAAATTTACAGTGTCCACCTGAGTAAGTATCCGGGCTTATACCATGATACCACCCTTTTCCAGAAGGAATGGACATACCCTAGGGGAGCGACCCCTGCAACCTTACCACATCTTTCCTGTTTCGACCATTTCCAGGGTGTGAGGTCCTGATGCAGTCTCGTCCATAAATCTATACTTTTCAAAGTCATGCTTCGATCAACAAATGATCAGCAGAACTTCTTATGTCACATTACCAAATTGGGAATGTATTACTAGTAACCATCAACTACATAACCTCTGAGCTTGTACGTCTCAGAGAAGGGTGTTAAGCTAAGAGAATAAATCTCCGCCACCAAATAGAAATGTATTTGATAGAAACCATCTTTACGTCTCAAAGTGTAACGTCAGACACACGTCCATACAAGTCTGTTCCAGGTTCGAACAGAACCGAAGGCACTTCCAAAGAAGCCCTTGCACTGCGGGAATTCCCAATCCCGATCGGACTCCCCAACACATGGAGATCTCTATACCGGGCGCTAATCAATGCAAAGTCATTCGATGGATTATCCTTTCGTTCTCGAAAATGCCCGTTCTTCACCATCGGCCTTCAATTGCTATCCATGTCGTCGTATCATTATTCGAAATGGGTTATATGACACACGGTCCTCTCCCGGCTAAACCGAATAATGAGCGCAATATTTAAAAACATATGGATATTGGGATTTCAGTTAATTCATAACTTTAAAATCCAAAACTTATGGTTAAACAAATTACCATTTTAAATCTTTTTAAACAAAAAGATTCACTTCACAAAGTTCACCAATCTTCCACAAAGGTTAATTCATAGTTTTCAGAACTAATTACAATTCCATATCTTTTTATATAAAGATACACCCTCAAGATTCTCTTCAATTTGGAAACAAAGTTCACAATTCTTTCTCAAAGATTCATTCACAGATTTTAGAACAATTTCCATTTCAAATTGGATTTACTCATCAAATCTTTAAATCAAAGATTCAATTTATAGCTCTTAAAACCATTTCCAAATATTCATTCATAACTTGGAAAACCATTTCATTTCAAACTTGAAATGCCAAATTGGAAACTCTTTTCCTTATATGAAAGCTTTAATTATTTGAAAACAAATAGTTTTCGTTTTGGAAAAATCCGATTACATATGTACAAGTTAAAGCCCTTGGGTTAAATTCAAATTCCCAAAACTATATCTTTAAAATGGTTAAAAACCCATATAAACACATTTATAACTTGTGTGACATTTTTAAAAAATAATTTCCAAATATAGAATTCAATTCCCAATCTTGAGTTCAAATTCAAATCAAACTATTTAAATTTCAAGACTTTATTAAGTTATTCAAAATAACTTTTATCTTTGAAAATTCCCTTCTCAAAAGTTTTTCACATTAACCCAATTCCATTTCCAATACCTTTTGGATTCAAAATTCAAAAAAAAACTTTCAAAAATCTATGACGTAACCAATTTCCTCGTGCAATCCATATTTGTGTGTGTGTGTGTAGTGTAGTCCAGGGGCTTCACACAATAGTGCAACATCATTCAATCATCACAGATTCAAGCACAACAATTACAGATAAGCGATACTTCTATAACGCTTATCTTCCATTCACAGATCCACAGATAAATCACAGATAAAATAAATTATATTCATCATAGCTTGAATTAAAACAATTCATATCACATAGCATCATACCGTAGAGATATTAAACAATTCAACATTCAATTGAATTAAAATATCCATAAGTAAGATTAATTTAATCATCCGATAAATTTAAATCAGATTAATTACTAATCCAGGTTAATTAACATTGATTAATTACAAATTATTTTAATTAATTTGAACTTTAATAATAAATTAATTAGCCTTTTAAATTATTAATTAATCAATCTTAATTAATAAATGAATCAATCTTTAATCATTAAATAATTAACCCTTAATTATTTAATTATTCTTTAATTAATTATCCTTAATTTATCCTTAATTAATTACATTACTTAATAAATCCTTGATTAATTATCCTTTAATTAGTTACCTTAATAATTTATTAATTAATCCTTAATTATTAATTAATTAAATCTTAATCACCTTCATTAATTAATCTTTAATTATTTATCAATTAACAATTAATTTATTAATTTAAGTTGATTTATTAATTTATTAAAATATAATTAACTTAATAAAATAATGTATCAAAATTAGATAAATTAAAATTTAATTACTTTGAAAATGTCTTACTTAAATCTTTAATTAATTCAACTTTAATCTAAATCATCAGTTTGAAACATGGTTTTAAAAAGGTTTAAAAAATTTGAATTTTATTTTAAAGTAAAACTGTTTTATATAACTGACCCGAGGCCACCTCGAGTATCACCCGGGAACAAATCCCATTCGCTTTGAGTTTTATTAAAAATCTATCTGTGTGCCAAAAAAAATCAAACTTAAAAATTTCCCAAGTGTTTACCCCTGCACATTCAAAAATTAACTCGAGCCCAACTTCGAGCAAACACACGATACTCCCGAAGATCGCTTCGAGATTAAACCCTTCTTCCTCCTGCATCAACCCGCTGACACCATTTCACCATCGTGCACGTGCACGACGGCCAGAACCATCTTCGATCAACGCCGAGTCCTCCGGCACGACGATGAAGGCGTCCCTATCCATCTCGAACACCTAGCAAAATCAAAAGCATCGAGAAACAAAATCGAGCATTCGAAATGCTCGAATCCCAGACTCGATCATCAAAAAACTTCACGCTCCACCAAAACCAATCACCAGAGACCACGCGAGCTTGACCAAATCTCTGCCACTCACCCATGAATCTTCTCCCCTTGGTCCGATCTCATAAAACATCTCGACGATGTCGCAGATCCTCGAGAACAAGCTTGCCCAAAAACAAGTCTTAAACCCTACATTTGCATTGTAACACCTTTGTGATCATCAAAAAAACATGTAACCATTTTTCCTTCAATCTACAACCCTTCATTTTCCTTCAGATTCCAAGTCGAGGCTCGATTTCACTTTGACCCTGCCTGAACTTGCATGCTTGATTTTTTTAAATAATCTACACTTGCTTTGTATTGAGTTGATTTGCATGCTTGCTTCAATTTTTGTTTTGATTACTTTATCTCTGTTTCCAGGTTTGCTCTAGAAAATTTCACTTGGTTGTTTAATCTGCTTTTCCCTGGATCAAGTCAGGTTGCACTTCATTGCTACAAATCTTGTTTAAAGGTTCCAGATTTTTGATTGCTGCCTGGCTTGAGTTTTAATCCTATTTTTCTATTTTGAATCTGATCATTGCTTCTGTTTTGCTTTAGTTTGGAATCAGGTTGAATTGTTGATGCTTGATTCTTGAAGTTTTGCTTTGTTTACATCAGATTTAGGAGGATCTAAAACTTGCTTTTATTTTTATTTGGTTTGAAGGATGTTTTGATTTTTGTTTTCATATTTTTTTCTCTGGTTTGCAATTAGTTTTACAGGCTTTTTGAAATGCATGAAAAAGAAAACATAAAGAGAGGAAGAAATATACATATCGCATGTATCTTTACTTTAATTAAAAATGAAAAAGAAAAATAAATATTCATGACACTTGTACAGTTCTTATGCTTCTTTAGTTAACACTTGTTTCAATGCATGATTTTCTTATTTTACAAATGTCCTAAACTTGTAATTTTATGCCTAAATCCTTTACAAAATTTTATTTGTAAATTATGGTTTAAACCTTACTCTATTTTAATTTATAAAACATGTTTATCTATTATTTTTTCTTATATTCATATATTTTATATGTATACTAGTAGGAAGCCCGTGCCGATGGCATGGGTGTAAATTTTGTATTTGTTAGTTATGCCATTTTATATATTTGGTTATTGATTTAGAATTTGTTGAGCATATTAGATGAAATATCAATTTGACTTTGCATTTCTTTTGAGATGGAAAGTTCAATTGATAATATGCAGATTATAATAGAAGCAAACTTATAAAGAACTTAAAGAGGTTAAATACATGTATGGAAAAAAAGGTTGATATTCGATATTTTCTAGTGTTTAACACATTAAAAAGATGAAACACTTAAGGAGGCAACTCTTTTCGAAACTACTCTGACCATATTAGAAAGGGCAAAAAAAGGTCTCATACAGATGAAAACAATGTTGTACTCAAAGAATAATGTTATAAGACAACAATGTATAACCTACAACATTTAATGGGATAAAGCGCTATGCTAATTAAAATGCAAATTTAAATAATGAAGTGAACAAACAATGCACTGAAAAGCATAAAAAGGAAGCATAATACCATAGTTCTAATCTTTGGACCTTTACATATTTACTTAGCACACGTTTCTTTACAGTCTCCTTTATTCTGAGATTACTTTTATTTTAACAACATGAATTGATTGTTGAGATAAATAATTATGGACAATCGGTTATGTTTTTATATTTGAAACTTCACCCTTCTTTTATCTTTTGTTTTTGTCCTAGCCTGCAGGTTTATTATAATTTCTGAAAATTAAATCCCAAAGTAATATATATCATAGCATATTTTTATATGCATGTGCACTATGCTACACATTTTCATATTAGATCATTCCAGCAACAAAAACTTTCTTCAAATAATAATTTTGTATTGCCAAAAAAACCATTGCTTTGTTTGTTAGAGCTGATGAAAAAATGCACTTGGCCATGTAAACTTAAATAAAGCATTGGATGGATACCTCAGGCAACAGCCTAAAGTACTGCATAAAGCCAGTAATTAAGTAGTTACTCAGTCACAACATCTGCAGCAAAGTATTGTCTGTCACAGTCATATTTATCATCATATGCAACAACATCTACTCGAATAAAGTACCATTATTAATATTAAAAAAACGAATCGTATTTTAAAATAAAAAATTCTTTTATAGGCGACTTGGTTTGTAAAATAATAATAAAATCATTGGGTTTTTTATTTAGAAAAGGTTAAATTAATTTAAAATTGAATTTTAAAATTATTAAATATATATTCTGAATATTGATCAATATATATATATATATATATATATATATATATATATATATATAGTATGGAGCCCGTGATGATGACATGGACGCGAATTTTAATTTGTATATAAACTTGGATATTATTTGTTTTATGGATCAAAAGTTTTGTGTGTGTATATGCATACAAGTATGGAGTAGTTATATGTTTTGTAATGCTTTTCAACTATGCGATCCATATGCTTTCTGCTCATGAGTTTTTGCTGTTGGAAAGTAATTATCTTTTTATCATTCAATGCATCATATATGGTTGTCAGTGCGTCGACATAATCAATGTGATTTAAAGTGCTCTCAAAAATTGTATTTCAATAATCTAGGCTCACATTCAACCCAAATTTGTATGAGATATTTTTATTTTACAAAATTTACATATGAGATCACAAAACCAAATTAAAAGTAAATGCAAATAGATAACAGTCTTGAAAATCATTCAAATACATTAATATTAATTCTTTGGAAAAGAACCACAACAACATTTACTCCATAATTATTACCATGCAATTACATAAAAACATATTCTTATTACCAACTATCCACAATTATGAAAACGTAAGGTAATTAATGGTAGTAATTAGTATTAAAAATAGCAATAAAAAACATATGTACGAAAGATCTACAGTTAGAATATAAAACGCTGCCTGGAAATAAATAATAAAAATACATGAAACCATTTGTATGGGACAATAAATAACTCAATATGCAACAAATACAGATTTCATTCTTCTTCGTTAACCTTTGATATTACTTAACCTTGCCACCTTGTATATTACAATGTTAATAATTATAATAGCAAACTTAACCTGTGGCAGCATCTTCCTCTTCCAGCCTTCTTTCTCTCTCCTCTCTCTACTTTACTTTTTAATCATAGCTCTTTTTAGATCTTTGCTCTATATCCTATATATACATATACCCGCTTCAGTTAGTTAACGTGAACTTATGAATTGCAAAGATGTTTTTCATATGCTGACGTGGGAGAAGCACAACCATTTGATGTCTTTATCCAGAATAAATCTGGAAAAGAACCACAACAACATTTACTCCATAATTATTACCATGCAATTACATAAAAACATATTCTTATTACCAACTATCCACAATTATGACAACGTAAGGTAATTAATGGTAGTAATTAGTATTGAAAATAACAATAAAAAACATATATGTGGGAATGATCTACAGTTAGAATATAAAAAAGAACATAAACCAAAACGTTATAAAAATGAAGACCCAAACCACTCTAATTCAACTTAAAGTGATCAACCCATGGATAATCAGACATGGAATTAGTGCCATTGCTTCATATAGGATCAATGATATTCACCAGCTGCACTACAAAATCAGCATACACATTATGATTATTGATGTTGTCGATAGGATTCATGCAGATGGTGCTCCACTCTGGCCTCTTAAACTCTTCCATGGCAATCATAGATTCGCCTTTCTCCTCTCTTTCCTTCATCATATTAGTCTCACACTCCTTTATCCTTTTCTTTACTACATTTACCTTCATATCCACTGCCCATCCCAAACTCGTTAACTCCTTCTCTCCATCAACACCATCCAAAGTCTTCCTTCCCATTAAGCAGTTGTTCATCAAAATCCATGCTTGCAATTGCATGTCCATGTTCACCTTTTCCATTTTCCTCAGCTTTAACAAAAAACAGAAAAATATAAACTTTTCAGTTCACTGTGTATAGTACAAAATTATAATAGATAATAGTATTTGAGGGGTGTATGTATCTATGGACTAAACTTTCAAGTTAAGTATTTTTCATAAATAAACGAAGACGAATTAAAAGGAGACAATAAAATTTGTTCATTATTATGCTAAAGAATGTTTCAGTACGTCTACATCAAAATTGAAAATCAAAAGAAGACGACATAGTAATAGGCAAAAGAAAGCATGTTTACTTCAAACCGGAAATGCTACACATGGTTTACATAGAAGACATGTTGCCACTTATTTTGGTTGGCGTGCTCCATATTAGGGAAAGATTCGATGTGTCCGATGCAAACATGACTTTTGTTCCACTCAGATAGACATCCCAACCTTAGTAGGTTCAGCTCCTACAAAAGAAAGTACAAAAACTGTCATTTTTCCAACCTCTTTCAACACACAATTCAAAAATGCAGTAACTTTTTCTCTCCTTTTAAGCTAGAAATTATGCATGCACATAAATTTGTATTTCCTACCATATTAACATAGTACAGTACATAGTCGCATCCAAATAGCCTTATATCTGGGGGAAGGAAGATGCATTTAACAATATTTGCTTTATATACAAACTTTAATATAGGATTAGTGAAGTAATTATTGATAAATTTGAGGATTATGGTAATAAGTTGGGGCATGTATACAAACAACAATGTTAGAAAAAAAGGGAATCATATGATGTCATATTTATCAATTAAGATATATAATTTAAAGGATTAGTATGCAGCAAATTATTGAATAGCATTGACCGTGTTTCACGTACAAATGCACTCAATACCAGAAAAATAAAACCATATTAAAAAATAGCATAAGGTGGAAAGTAGCAATAAATGATTCAACAATCAACGAATGATCATATCATGTGAACCTTAGATGTAGCCATGTAAGAAACTGTACGGAGTTCAGCATTAAGCAAACAATATTAGAAACCAATTATCAAACAAAGACAAAACACAAATTATATATTCTTACTTGAAGCAAGCGTCAAATCCAATAACTACATATTCTGAAAACCACTGCTTATCATCTCAACTTAGCAAACTACCCAAAGTATCGTAAATCATTAGAAGGTCTGAGTTCATCTTCGATCGCCTTATAGTAATGTAGGTATCTCTAGTAGAGGTATTTTGAGGTTGCAATTTCCAATTAAAAAGCAAACTGAAACATGGAGTTCTCTGGTTAGACATGTTGATTTGAAGAGAAGAAGAGAGAGGAAATAGAAATACCTTAAATTTAAGATATAAATATTAGTTGGATATCAGTTAGGAACAGAGAACGAAAAAGTAACTTCTTGTACATGAAGCATAGCTGTAATGATGGTGGGTAAGATGTTAAACGTGGAGCTGGCGGTTTAAATTGAGGAAGTGACAAAGAAGTTATGTTATTTATTGGAGAGGAATGATGGTGTGAGAGAAAATAATTTAGAACGTGGGGAGGAAGAAAAGTAACCAAACAGATAGTGGAAGAGAGGATCAGAAGTGGAGCAGAAGAGCTGTTAAATAAATTTAACTGACGTCGTTACATAATTAACGATGTTAGTCCCTTGCGTAGCTGTACAAATCACAATCATTTAATGTCTTTGTTATTCTTAAATCCTAGCCCTTCTTTGTCTTTCATTTATCTTTCCGTTAAATCCGAGCAAATTTGTTATATATATATATATATATATATATATATATATATATAGAGACACATACACACAAATTTAGTTCAACAAAATAAAGGTATATAAACTTTTTATTCAATTCTTAATTTAAACTTAAGTTATTATATTTAAATTTATATTAAATAATATTAATGTTTGAAAATATTCAAATTTAACTTCTAGTAAATTATTATATTTACAATTTTAGTTATATACATATATTAATTTTCAAAATATAACTTTTAAATCATCATATTATAAACACAAAATAAATTCTTTTCTATTATTAAAATATAGAGTTTCACTTTCAAAATATAGATATACACATGTATTAAAATTCCAAAATAGATTTTTATTAATTTTATATTATAGAGTTTTTCAAACTCAAATTTGTTTTCAAAGGTCATCTTTTATTCTGGAATTCACAAATCAAAATTTCTATCCATAATTTATTTGATTTCAAATCAATTCCTTTATTTTTAAATTCACTTTATTTGTAAAATATTTACAATTGAATTCCTAAATTAAACTCAATTTGTTTTTAAAAATATTTATCTTAGAGTTTCAAATTCAAAATGAAATTCAATATCATTCTATATATATTCATAAATATATTTATTCAAAAAATTTCAAATTAATCCACAATCAAATTTATAATTAATATATTATTAAAAATACTTATTTCTGAATTTCAAATTAGAGATTCTATTTTAAAATCATATTTATATTTATTTATATTAATAAACAAACAAATATCTATTTAATTTGGAAAATACCAAATTAATTCACAATTAAATTTCAAAAATTAAATTTCTTCCCAATTTTAAATTTGATTTAAAAACAAGAATGTTACAGATTCCGCCCTTAAGAAAATTTCATCCCCGAAATTTGCCAAACAGAGAGACAAAAAGAATGGATACACAAAGATAGAGAATCGACTCACCAATCAAGCTAATTATCTATTCTGCATTTGGCTTACCTAATCAGAATATCAAAATATGAGAACAAACTCATTCGATACTACACGAAATACTCGGGTCACCAGATCTATGAAGATATACAGAGCACTGGTTAGTTCGAACGACAACTAACCATTCGTAGAATATATCTAGACCCAACAGAACAAACGATGGATACGATCAAAATTGATTCATTGAGGCAATCAAATTAAACTTCATATCTTAGTTAACCAATTTATTTCATAAAATTTCTAATTTATTAAAGTTTAAAACGAAAAGCTGATAACGAGAATACGAGATAGGAACTTATCTACACGATTCGCAGGGCCACCATTACTCCAAAGCTTCTCCCTCGAGCTGCCATGAAGCCAACAAAGAATTTGAAATTGGATGATGGTCAAAAGAGGTTGAGAAGAGTTGTTTCTGTTGTTGTTATAGGGTATTGACCATTTGTAGTCGTACTTCCCTGTCCCCTATCTCGTCCACTTCTTACACTCATACTCACTATCAGCAGATAGTAAGAGAATTTACTGAGGCATACGAACGAATATCTTAGGGATATACTCATTCTAGGGTATTTGTAACCTAATCTCTAATGAGCCACCTAATGTGTTATACTCCTGAGCTAAAGATTCAACCTTCAGCTCTGATACCACTGTAACGAACCTGACTCGACCTTCGAAAATCGACACCCGTACTTCACTTGTACTCGAATGCTGCAGATTCAAACGCCGAATCTGGCTCGCCGGAGCTTATAACACAATAAGTACAACAACACAACAGAAGAAATTGAATAATATATCTGAAAAACATCGGAATATGATACAAGAAAATGAAGAAAATGAAGAACTCCAAATATACAACATCGGAATATGATAACAATGGATAATATCAGAGACAAATATGATAACATCGGAAGAAAATGAAGAAAATGAAAAATAACACAATGGATACAATATGATACAAGAATATCAGAGACAAATATACAACATCGGAATATGATAACAACGGAAGAGATAACTCAAATATAATCTTCAATGAAGAATGAATCCAAAATCTGCAACTCCAAACCAAAAGCTCATCCTAAAAGCTACAAGGACTCCAATCCAATAAGCTCGAACCACCATCATCGATGACTTAAGCAAGGTCAGCCATCCAAAGATTGAAGAAGATTCCTAAAGACTGAAAGCTACCAAATCTACACCAATTATTTGATTATTTGAAAAACCCAACTCTAGACTGCCCATGTGGAAAATTGTGGGCACCCAAAGATTAGAAAGGGAACAATAAACTCTGGGTCAGTCACGGGACTGGTATGAGCAAACAAAAACAGTTTCCTTTAAAACAAACAACAAAAGAATTTAAAACATTGAAATCCGCAATGCTTTTTGGAAAATGAAACTACCATAAGGCCTCCCGCCGCACACACCATGCAAACGCAGAATTGGAGGAGATTTCTCATTATGATAGTTAAAAATGCTTGATACGCGAAAACCATTTAACATTATTATTAGTGCATAATGCAGAAAACCTTTCGAAAGTATAATATTAATCTTCGCCTGCATACAACCATTATTGTATGCCTACTATAGCTACCATCTAAACAGTGGTGACCACCAGAAGTAAATGGTAGGTTTTAACTAAAACCGTACAAGGCGCGTATTAGAGATTGGTACAACAAATGGTCAGACCAAGGAACTTCCCACTGCCACATGGGCACGTCTCTGGAGGGACGCCTCGAGAAATTAACCAGCTCTCTGCCAACATAAGGCCGGTTTACTCCCTTTTCGGGAGTAAAACCTAAGATATGCCATCCTCGGTCGTTTGCAACCTTTATTCGAGGATCCTCAACCACAAAGAAACATCACACGGTAATAAATTTACAGTGTCTACATGAGTAAGTATCTAGGCTCCATACCATGATACCACCCTTTTCCAGAAGGAATGGACATACCCTAGGGGCGCGACCCCTGCAACCTTGCCGCATCTTTCCTGTTTCGACCATTTCCGGGGTGTGGGGTCCTGATGCAGTCTCGTCCACAAAGCTACGTTTTTTCACAAAGTCATGCTTCGATCAACAAATGATCAGCAGCACTTCATATGTCACATTACCATATTGGGAACGTATTACTAGTAACCATCAACTACATAACCACTGAGCTCGTACGTCTCAGAGAAGGGTGTTAAACTAAGAGAATAAATCTCCACCACCAAACAGAAATGTATTTGATAGAAACCAGCTTTACATCTCAAAGTGTAACGTTAGACACACATCCATACAAGTCTGTTCCGGATTCAAACAGAACCGAAGGCACTTCCACAGAAGCCCTTGCACTGCGGGAATTCCCAATCCCGATCGGACTCCCCATCACAGATGGAGATCTCTATACTAGGCGCTAATCGATGCAGAGTCATTCGACGAGTTATCCTTTCGTTCTCGAAAATACCCGATCTTCACCACCGATCTTCAATTGCTATCCATATCGTCGTATCATTATTCGGAATGGGTTATATAACACAAGGTCCTCTCTCGGCTAAACCGAATAATGAGTGCAATATTTAAAACCATATGGATATTGGGATTTTAGTTAAGTCACAACTTTAAAACCCAAAACTTATGGTTTAAACCAATTACTATTTTAAATCCTTTTAAACAAAAAGATTCACTTCGCAAAGTTCACCAATCTTCCACAAAGGTTAATTCATAGTTTTCAAAACTATTTACAATTCCATATCTTTTTATATAAAGATACACCCTCAAGATTCTCTTCAATTCGGAAAAAAAATTTCACAATTCTATCACAAAGATTAATTCACAGATTTCAAAACAATTTCCATTTCAAATTGGATTTACTCATCCAATCTTTAAATCAAAGATTCAATTTATAGCTTTCAAAACCATTTCCAAAGATTCATTCATAACTTGGAAAACCATTTCATTTCAAACTTGAAATCCCAAATTGGAAATTCTTTTCCTTATATGAAAGCTTTAATTATTTGAAAACAAATAGTTTTTGTTTCGCAAAAATCCGATTACATTTGTACAAGTTAAAGCCCATGGGTTAAATTCAAATTCCCAAAACAATATCTTTAAAATGGTTAGAAACCCATATAAACACATTTATAACTTGTATAACCTTTTTAAAACATAATTTCCAAACATAGAATTCAATTCCCAATCTTGAATTCAAATTCAAATCAAACTATTTAAATTTCAAGACTTATAAAGTTATTCAAAATAACTTTTATCTTTGAAAATTCCCATTTCAAAAGTTTTTCACATTAACCCAATTCCATTTTCAAAACCTTTTGGATTCAAAATTCAAAAAAAATTTCAAAAATCTATGACTTAACCAATTTCCTTATGCAATCCACATTTGTGTGTGTATAGTGTTGTCCAACGGTTTCACACAATAGTGCAACATCATCCCATCATCAAAGATTCAAGCACAACAATTATTGATAAGCGATATGCTTCTATAACGCTTATCTTCCATTCACAGATCCATAGATAAATCATAGATAAAATAAATTATATTCATGACAGCTTGAATTAAAACAATTCATATCACAAAGCATCACACCGTAGAGATATCAAACAATTCAACATTCTATTGAATTCAAACATCCATAAGTAAGATTAATTTAATCATCTGATAAATTTAAATCGGATTAATTACTAATCCAGGTTAATTAACATTGATTAATTACAAATTATTTTAATTAATTAAAATTTAATAATAAATTAATTAGCTTTTTGAATTATTAATTAATCAATCTTAATTAATAAATGAATCAATCTTTAATCATTAAATAATTAACCCTTAATTATTTAATTATTCTTTAATTAATTATCCTTAATTAATTACATTAATTAATAAATCCTTAATTAATTACCTTAATTATTTATTAATTAATCCTTAATTATTAATTAATTAAATCTTAATCACCTTCATTAATTAATATTTAATCATTTATTAATTAACAATTAATTTATTAATTTAAGTTGGTTTATTAATTTATTAAAATATAGTTAACTTAATAAAATAATGTATCAAAATTAGATAAATTAAAATTTAATTACTTTGAAAATGTCTTACTTAAATCTTTAATTAATTCAACTATAATCTAAATCATCAGTTTGAAACATGGTTTTAAAAAGGTTAAAAAAATTGAATTTCATTTTAAAGTAAAACTGTTTTATATAACTAACCCAAGGCCACCTCGACTCTCATCCGAGAACAAATCCCATTCGCTTCGAGTTTTATTAAAAATCTACCTGTGTGCCAAAAAAATTCAAACTTAAAAATTTCCCAAGTGTTTACCCCTGCGCATTCATAAATTAACTCGAGCCCAACTTCGAGCAACACATGATACTCCCAAAGATCGCTTCGAGATTAAACCCTTCTTCCTCCTACATCAACCCGCTGACACCATTTCACTATCGTGCACGTGCACGATGGCCAGAACCATCTTTAATCAACGCCGAGTCCTCTGGCACGACAACGAACGCGTCCCTATCCATCTCGAACACCCAGCAAAATCAAAAGCATCGAGAAACAAAATCGAGCATTCGAAATGCTCGAATCCCAGACTCGATCATCAGAAAACTTCATGCGCCACCAAAACCAATCACTAGTGACCACGCGAGTTTGACCAAAGCGCTACGACTCACCCACGAATCTTCTCCCCTTGGTCCAATCTCATGAAACATCTCGACGATGTCGCTGATCCTCTGAGAACAAGCGTGCCCAAAACAAGTCTTATACCCTACATTTGCATCGCAACACCTCTGTGATCATCAAAAAAATATGTGACCATTTTTTCTTCAATCTACAACCCTACATTTTCCTTCAGATTCCAAGTCGAGGCTCGATTTCACTTTGATCATCGAAAATCTATGATTTTTCATTTTCTATTCATCTCAAAATGTCTTGCTAATTACATTACTAAAAATCTTGGAATTTACATCAAAATTCATGAATTTGCAATACGAATACATTCATACAATTGAAACTTGAAATTCTGGTGTATAAATTTGGACCAATTTTTTATCTTCTACTGTTATCTAACTTTCGTCCAGAATATTTCTAAATATTCTTGCTTAAAACTATTTTTAAAATTTATATTACAATGTTACAAACATTTCCTTTCTAAAGATCAAAGTCTAATTTTGATTGTATAAAGACATTTTTGAATTTTCTACTTCAGGTGTTTGAACTTTTTTTTCCTTAAACAGGTCTTAAAAACCTGTTACCAACGGCATAGACCTACTTTTTGCCTATTTACAGACTTACATACTAACATTTGCATATGTACACTGCCATATTTTCATTCATACAAACTTAACTTTAGCATCACTTTAAGCAGTCATCACATTCTACCAGACTATAAACATATAAAGGTTAAAAGGGTGATGTTTGCTCACCTGGATATAGGTAAAGCAGAGAAGCAGAGAAATTTCTTTGATCTGGAATTTTTTAAAAATGCTTTATCTTAAACCTGACCCTGCCTGAACTTACATGCTTGATTTGTTTAAATAATCTACAATTGCTCTGTATTGAGTTGATTTGTATGCTTGCTTCAATTTTTGTTTTGATTAATTTATCTCTGTTTCCAGGTTTGCTCTGGAAAATTTCGCTTGGCTGTTAATCTGCTTTGCCCTAGATCAAGTTAGTTTGCACTTGATTGCTTCAAATCTTGTTTAAAGTTTCTAGATTTTTGATGCTGCCTTGCTTGAGTTTGAATCCTATTTTTCTGTTTTGAATCTGATCATTGCTTCTGTTTTGCTTTAGTTTGGAATCAGGTTGAATTGTTGATGCTTGATTCTTGAAGTTTTGCTTTGTTTACATCAGATTTAAGAGGATCTGAAACTTGCTTTTATTTTAATTTGGTTTGAAGGATGTTTTGATTTTTGTTTTCATATTTTTTTTCTCTGGTTTGCAATTACTTTTACAGGCTTTTTGAAATGCATGAAAAAGAAAAGAGAAAGAGAGGAAGAGATATACATATGGCCTATCTCCTTAATTTAGTTAAAAATGAAAAAGAAAAATAAATATTCATGACATTTGTAAAATTCTTATGCTTATTTAGTTAACACTTGTTTAAATGCAAGAATTTCTAACTTTACAAATGTCCTAAATTTGTAATTTTATGCCTAAATCCTTTACAAAATTTTATTTGTAAATTATGGCTTAAACCTTACTCTATTTTAATTTATAAAAAATGTTTATCTATTTTGTTTTCTTATATTCATATATTATATATATACACACACACACAAATTTAGCTCAAAAAAACGTATATAAACTTTTTATTCAATTCTTATTTTAAACTTAAACTTAAGTTATTATACTTAAATTTATATTAAATAATATTAATGTTTGAAAATATTCAAATTTAACTTCTAGTAAATTATTATATTTACAATTCTAGTTATATACATATATTATTTTTCAAAATATAACTTTAAAATCATCATATTATAAACACAAAATAAATTCTTTTCTATTATTAAAATATAGAGTTTCACTTTCAAATAACTTTCAAAATATAGATATACACATGTATTAAAATTCCAAAACAGATTTTTATTAATTTTATGTTATAGAGTTTTTCAAAATCAAATTTATTTTCAAAGGTTTTTTTTATTCTGGAACTCACAAATCAAAATTTATATTCATAATCTATTGGATTTCAAATCAATTCCGTTATTTTTGAATTCACTTTATTTGTAAAATATTTACAATTGAATTCCTAAATTAAACTCAATTTATTTTCAGAAATATTTATCTTAGAGTTTTAAATTCAAAATGAAATTCAATATCAGTCTATATATATTCATAAATATATTTATTCAAAAAATTTCAAATCAATCCACAGTCAAATTTATAATTAATATATTATTAAAAATACTTATTTCTGAATTTCAAATTAGAGATTCTATTTTAAAATCATATTTATATTTCTTTATATTAATAAACAAACAAATATTTATTTAATTTGGAAAATGCCAAATTAATTCACAATTTAATTTCAAAAATTAAATTTCTTAGCAAATTTAAATTTGATTTAAAAATAGGAATGTTACATTTTAGGCTTAATTCAAAAACTATTTTTAATAATATTAATTTCAAAATCATCTCTTGAATTTTTAAACTATCTTTTGATTTTAATATTTTAGCTTTAATATATTTCACAGAAATCTATACTTAGTTTTTAATATTACTATTATATTATAGATCATATATTTTAAGATTACTTTCTAAAATTCATTATAAGATTAAACTATATTCAAAATGGTTTACAAAGTTAGAAATTGTTTTGACAGGTTTTAGAATAGAAATCATTTTAAAGAAAATCTATTTTCAAAATTAGCATAGGCATGTCGACATCACTCATCCCCCCATGTCGACATGGTAGCCGTAGAATTTAAATTAAAATTTTCTAAAGAAGTGTCTATTCATTATAACCTTTCACAAATGGTTGTTCTCCTGTAAATACCAGTTGTTTTCAACGAATTTTAAGTTAGTTTTTCTTCATTTCATCACTCCTTCTTCTCCACTCAAATATTCTCTTATATTTCAAATGCTTTAACCAAATTCTACCAAAATTCTAAGTGAATCAAACTTGATCATCTCTAGTTTGATTCTCTGTCACTCTCTCTCAGAGATCTTAGTGCTATTTAGAGTTATATGATCATTTGTAATCAAAGATCAATAGATCGAAGTGTATCGAGTCTCTCTCTATCAAAGTATGATTGGAAACGATGTGATTGTGGCCCGTAAATCAATTGGGTGTGATTGTAGACCGTAAATCAATTAGATGATCTTGTAACCTAATTAAATCAAGAGGGTTTGCCCTGGACTTGGAGATAGGAGGATGTATCTCGTGGGCTTGAAATCGAGGTTGTAATATCGACATTATATTTGAAAAGAAATCTTGACAAGGAATTGTATGGGACTTGATGTAGGAAAACTTCGAACTAGTATAAAATTCTGGTGTGTTTTTTCCTTTACTGTTTTTATTTACTATTTGCATATATGTCTGGTTCTGTGATTGTTTCTGTGTTTGTGTGCCTTAATATCTGTAATCTGCATATCCAACAACAGTCACTAGGCCTATTTATTTAATCTTTTATTAATTAAATAATTTTCTAAATATTTATCTCAAAATATCTTTAAAAATATATATTCTCAAAACCATTTTAAACTTTGATATTTGGAAAATATTTCCATATACTTAGCTCAAAGATATAAGTATGTTCACAAGCCATTTCATTTTCAATACTTGGAAAATATCTCCATATACTCTAAAACAGTAATAAGTATATTTATAAATCCTTTTAGAAAGCTTCTTAATTTCCAAAATACAATTCATTTGGTCAAACGAATGTTGCGCAAGACATCGTTACGACAACATAAAAATAATAGTACAGGTATTCGACTATTTAACTTAATATTAATTTTCAATGTCGAACTTAAACTATTTATTAGTTAATAATGAAGCCGAACAAGTTGGGGTATTAGTACCTCTCAAACCTTGAATGACAACATTCTTAATTTCAAAATAGATATACGTTACCCACCTCGAGTATTAACATTAAATATTAGAATATATATATATATATATATATATCCCAAATTATAAAACATTTCATTTCGGAATTCACTTACTATAACAAAAGTGTTATAATCCATGCCTTCCTCACTTTTCTCGAAAACGTCTATCACAACAATAAATGTTGAAATCTATGTTTTCATCTTTTAACACATTTTAAAATCGTTTTCAAAACCATTTAGCTCCACTTAAAAATATCACTTTCAAACATTCCCTTAAAAGATTATATTTACTTTTAAAACGTTAATGTATTTCCTTTATAGAAATACATATTTAACTCATCCAAATAAATTCTTCCCATATTTATAAAACTATGCTTATAAATTTCATTTCTGTTTTATAAAAATTCTATTTTCAAAATTCCTTTGTTTATAAAATTCCTTTTATAAATCTATTCCTTTATAAATCTCATTTATTATCAAAATCCATTCGTAAGCTCATTCTTTTATAAAATCTTTTTATTTATAAATATCCATTGATAAATCAATTACTTTATAAATCTCTTTGTTTACTTATAAAAATATAATTTTAACGTCTATTAAACCCCGTTTATATATCTACTACTTTATTTATAAAATATTACTTTTATAAATCTCTTATCTAAACCATTTTGGAGATATTTACTTCAAACTATTTTTATCTTCTTAAAAATTGTAATTATTTGTAATAAAAAGATGGACTTATTAATAAGTTTTAATACCTTTATAATATAGTTCAAAAATCTATATTTAACATATTTCATAAAATAGTTTAACTAATATTCCTAAAATCAAATTTTTATTCCATTTCAATAACTCCTGTTAATGTTTTATAAAAATTTATTACATTTATATAACCTTAAAATCCTTTTAAAAACCATTTCACTTTGAAATTGTTATTTTTTAACTTTTCAAAAACCAAAATTTCGGCCCAGTGCTACTATCCCACTAAATAAGCAAAATCATGTCATGATCAAAAATATGACATCCAACACATCATATATCATAATATATGTGAAAAGTAAAATCAAAAGCGATGAGGAATCCTGTTGGACCCCTCCAACCTGTCCCCTTGCATCACATGCAGTATATAATCATAAAATATAAATCAACTGCTTTGTGGCAGGATCATTTACAAAGGGTTATCTGCTCATACATGGAACGTATAATGTTTCATCCGCTCCAAGTGCGGGAATATATCCAAACCAACTGATAAATGTAGTATATCATCGAAACAAGCAACAAACAACATAAATAAAATTATCCACACTTATATAAAAATATAAGTGGGCCAAAGAGGTGAGTTTACTCACCGAAATTCCACTTACCGCCAAAATGTTTCGGTTTGAATTAAAATCGAATGGGTGTTCGATTTTAAGATAAATTCCTACAAGCTCCAAATTATTCCAATCCAACTCCGTAACATAGTATTTGTTGATACAAATACAATGCAACTCACCGCGCTAAAATCTGACCTTGTATGAAAAATTTATACATTTATAAACAGTTGATTTATATAATTTAATCACATCATTAGTTTTAATTAATCACCATTCAAACCTAATCATGCGCCTAATCTTTCCTTCCCAAACTATAAAAAAATGGCGATTTCCACCATCATCGCGACTCCATCATACATCGCCGACCATCGCGATACCACCCCAATGATGCCCTGACTTCGCCTCGCCCTATGAGCCCAAAGCTCCACCCAAAGCTTCATTGATAATGCAAACCAAACCCAAACCGGAGCATGAACGAAGGTGATTTTCAGCCTCCATGCTATGCCAAACTCCATCTAGACCGTTGATAAATTCCCAATTATCGTCGTGGTCATTTTTCTAGTTGAAGGTGAGAGCTGAAAGTGAATGTGGTGGCTCCGATGGACGATGGCTGCCTGATGTGAATGAGAAGACTATGGCTAGGTTTGCCGGTTAGGATTTTAATTGAATGATCGGTTAGAGGTTCCATTTATAGCAAATAAAAATGTCTAAACACTATTCATGCTTCGAAATTTCAAACTCCAATCGTGGCATACCGCCTAAGTTCAATACTAATTACTCCTATTCCGAAGACAATGAAACAAGTATCGAGATCCAGTTCCATCATATACAAAAGTTAGCTTACAAAATCAAATTACATTAAATTAAATTCTTTTAATAAATTTCTATGTGTTTCAAGCTTGCAGACCAAATGTTGCGTCTGATAGTCATTAAATTCAGTATTATGGATCCAATGGCACTGGTTTCGTCAAAATCCAAAAAAGTGTCCCGGATCGATATTTCAACACGTTAGTTAAAAAGAGTTATTTCCAAAATCAGTTTAATCACTTTTAATTCAAATTTAAAATTTTACTATATTTATTCTTTTAAAAAAAAATATAAATCGGCTTTCGAATTCATTTTTATTTACATTAAATTCAAGATTCAATTATTTAAACATTCCGATTATCAAATAAATCCTTATATTTGAAATGTAAACTGTCTAACTTATAAAATCAATTAAATATTTCAAATCTAAGTGACTGAAATTATGGGTCGTTACATTCTCCTCCCTTTAAAGAATTTCGTCCCCAAAATTACCAAGGTAAGAAAAATACCACAATTCTATTAACTTTTCAAAACTAATTAGTTGAAATAGATTATAAAAATTTCTATGTCTTTTAAATCCATTCATAAATACCAACTAATACCATTCCAAGTTATAATACCAAAATCAAATTTTAGTTATCAAAAACTTCAAAAAATTTCGGACGCCTTACATTTACGGAAAATTTCGTCAACGTCTCCTTTGGGAGGTTCGATCGGAAAAAATTCACAATATATATATATATATATATATATATATATATATAATCACATAATATACATCTCATCTCAATGATAAGGCATACCTTAGAGAGAAATCATAAAAATATGATATGTAATCCAAGATATGTACCTTTTCTTAATATTAGCAAGTATATACAATCAATATAATGTGAAAGCGAGCTCCAAATGTGTAACATACGTCATCGATACTTACTAAACACTTAATGACTGATAAGAACAAGTATGTGGATAGTAAAATATCTACATAACATATAGTAATATAACAAACTTATCATTTTGCATATTTCATGTCAATATTTTAAAATTTACTAACTTTCATTTCTTTTTAACATTCATTCCTTATTAACATTCAATTGATTCGCTTTCAATTTATTCACGTTCATTTTATTTACGTTCATTCTTGTTCACATTTATTCTTATTCACATCCATTTTACTAACATTCGATTCACTAACATTTAGTTTATACACATTCAGTTTTATTCACATTCAAATTACATTCAGTTCATGTTTAACAACATTTTATCCCATATTCAATTTACTTACATTAAATTTACTTAGTATTTTTATTTTAATACTAATATCACATGGGAACTATTCCATAAAACAATTACTTAAGTTTATTATCACGTTCATCTTACAACACCACTTATGTTTATTATTACTTCACACTTAAGTTCATCCACATTCTATAATTCAACTTATGTTTATATAATCACTTTACAACTCATACACACAAACACGCACTCAAACTCATTCTAGGGCATTGCTAACCCTATGAATAACGAGTACCCAACCAAAGCCTAAATGTTCGTTAACCTAAGCTCTGATACAAAATGTGATGACCCACTTCCCGCGTAGTTCGAGCTGACAATAAACCACACATGTCCAACTCAAACCAAATGAAAATGCGGATAGTTATGAAAAAGAAAGAGGAAAGAAGAAGAGAAGAGAAGAACAAGAGAAAAGAAAAATAAACAACACAAAATATCACAATGCAGTGGAATATAATATAACAAGAGGTCTCTACTCAAAGAGAAAACTGCAGTCTTTAATATACATACATTAAATCAGAGTGCACCAATCAAACAAACCAGCCTAGACGGTTATAACAATCTGTCCTTACAAATGCTGATAAATAAGATAACTAATGCAGTAGTAATAAATAATTATGGGAATACGTCTGGAAGTCCTCCAACTCATCTGCTAAAGATCCATAGCACCAAATCTAAATCTATAAATATGATCGGTCTGACCCGAGCATTAAAAAGGAATAACGTCCAGATCAGTCTGATAAACCAGCGTGAGAAAACACATCTCAAATTTATTTTATAGTTATCGAAAACTTTTCTTTATCAGAACTAAGGTATCAAGTTAAACCACGCCACACATAAACATGGACGTATTTTACCTTAGAATAACCAAAATATTTTATATCAAATTCTATGATATTATATAGTGCCTAGTATATAAATATTATTAATCAGAACTGAAATTATTACATTATTAAATTCCAACGTACTAGCTAATGAGTAGGTTATACAAACAAAATGGCAGGCACGTATTGGGGAATGGATTCTATAAAAATGACAAGGTAAGTGACTACCTTTCGACGGTACACCTCTAGAAAAATGTACCTAGGGTCCACATACTGAATTCCTAGACCAACAAAGAATCGGCCAGCCCCTTCGGTGGATAATACCGAATATGACATCAAACCAGTCGTTCCCAACCTATCCATGGCCGTAATATACAAAACATATTCGACAAGTAATCTAGAGAGGTATTGACTATATCTTGATGGAACCCACATAGCCTTGTAGCCCATTTTCGGGTAATGGGCTCGAGGTGACGATTACCTCTCACATAGTACATTCCACTTTGAATGCCACGTTGTCATTCCACAATCACACAACTGATTTCTACGAATTTATAATGCTTGGGCTTGCACGTCTCCATAAAGGGTGTTAAGATAAGGTAAGTTATCTTCTCTGCCACCAAACAGATGATACGTTTATAGAGATCAATCAACGAGATCTAGAAACGCAACGTTAGACATTCAGACATACAAGTTGTTCAGGACTAGGACAAACCAAACATACTCTCCTACCACATCATGTCGGGAAACACCCCTCAGATTAGTAGAGAGAATCCTTGCATCAAATATTCTCAAAACAAAGCACTACTTCTACCACATATATAATATGAAACCGCGGGAATAATGGAAAGCAGTCTTGCATCAAGATCTCCGTCTTCGAAATCATCATCAACAATCTACACTTTCGAATGCATATGTTGGTCCGAAGTGGTTTTCGGATAAATCTGATCCCGGTCTCTTCAGATCAACAATCTAAAATTCCTCAACTTCATAAAGAAACCAAGTCTCATAGACTTATCTCATTTCCAACTCTTAACTTGCTATCCTTCGGCCAAGAATGAAGCTCGGTAGATTGGAGTCCAAAAGTCAATCCGCACTACTCAAATCCTCATTATTAACACCAAATGATAATCAAGGCTACGAAGTTGGCGTCGTACTAAGTCCACAACTAATCTGTTTCCACATTAAGTTAAGGAACCAAAAATGGCAAAATTTTGAGGGTCGATTATTTAACTATCAAAACAACAGACAAAATCTAGCACATAAGCAATCATTAGGCTTGTCTAATTAATCTTTTATTGATTAGATCACTTTCCAAATATTTATCTCAAAATATCTACAAAATTATATATTCTCAAAACCATTTTAAACTTTGGTATCTGGAAAATGTTTCCATATACTTATCGAAACGGTATAAGTATGTTCACAAACCATTTCATTTTTAATACTTAGAAAATATCTCTATATACTTAAAACAGTAATAAGTATACTTATAAATCTTTTTAGAAATCTTCTTGATTTCCAAAACACAATTCATTTGCGTAAAACATCGTTACGGCAACCCAAAAATAATAGTATAGGGATTCGACTATTTATACTTGATATTAATTTTCAGTGTCGAACTTAAACTATTTATTAGTAAATAATTAAGCCGAACAAGTTGGGGTACCATTACCACTCAGACATTGAATGAACAACATTCTTAACTTTGAAATAAATATAGTACCCACCTCAAATATTAACATTAAATATTGGGGATATATAATATATATATATATATATATATATATATATATATCTCGATTTATAAACATTTCCTTTCGAAATTCACTTACTATAACAGCAGTGTTATAGTCCATCCTTCCTCACTTTTCTCAAACGTCTATCACAATAATAAATTTTGAAATCTATGTTTTCATCTCTTAACGCATTTTAAAATCGTTTTCAAAACCATTTAACTCCATTTAAAATTATCACTTTCAAACACCCTTCAAAACATTATATTTACTTTTAAAACGTTAATGTATTTCCTTTACAGATATCCATACTTAACTTATCCAAATAAATTCTTTCCGTATTTATAAAACTATTTTTATAAATTTCATTTCTGTTTTATAAAACTTCTATTTCTAAAATTTCTTTATTTATTAAATTCCTTCTATAAATCTATTCATTTATAAGTCTCATTTACTATCAAAATCCATTTGTAAGCTCATTCTTTTATAAAAATATCTTTATTTATAAAAATTCATTTATAAATCAATTACTTTATAAACCCCACTTATAAAAATATCATTTTTAACATCTATAAAAACCCATTTATACATCTATTACTTTATTTACAAAATATTACTAATCTCTTATGTAAACCATTTCATGGATATTTACATCAAACTATTATATCTTCTTAAAAACTATATTTATTTATAATTCAAAGATGGACTTATTTATAAGTTTTAAAACCTTTATAATATAGTTAAAAATCTTTATTTAACATATTTCACAATACAGTTAAATCAGTATTCCTAAAATCGTATTTTTATTCCATTTCAATAAACTCCTTCTTTTAATAATTTATAAACAATTATTAAAACATTTATATAACTTCATAATCCTTTTAGAAACCACTGCACTTCGAAATCATTATTTATAGTTTTTCAAATATCAAAATTTAGGCCTAACGCTACTATAGCACTAAATAAGTGAAATTATGTCATAATCAATAATATGGCATCCAACACATCATATATCACATATATATGAAAAGTAAAATCATGAGGAATCCTATTGGATCCCCCAACCTATCCCCCTACAGCACATACAACATGTAATCATAAACAAAAAATCAACCGCTTCGAGGCGGGATCGTATATAAATGGTTATCTGCTCATACATGAGAACGTATAATATCTCATCCACTCCAAGGGCGGGAATATATCCAAACCAACCAATAAATATAGTAAATCGTCCAAACAAGCAACAAATAGCATAAATAAAATTATCCACGCTTATAAAAAAATATAAGTAGGCCAGAGAGGTGAGTTTACTCATCGAAATTTCAGTTATCGCTAAAGCGTTCCGGTTTGAATTAAAATCAAATAGGCATTCGATTTTAACACAAATTCCTACAAGCTCGAAATTATTCCAATCCAACTTTATAATGTAGTAATCGCTGATACGAATATAACGCAACCCGTCGTGCTCAAATCCGACCTCGTGTGAAAAAGTTATACATTTATAAACATTTAATTTTACATTAATTTTACATTATTTAATTACATCATTAGTTTTAATTAATCACTATTCAAATCTAATCACGGCCTATTCTTTTCTTCCTAGGCCATAAAAAATGCGACATCCACCATCGTCGCGCCTCCATCGTACGTCGCTGACCTTTGTGACACCACCCCAAGCACACCTTGACTTCGTCTTACACCAAGACCCTATAGCACCGCCCAAAGCTTCATTGATCATGTGAAAACCTAACCTAAGATGGAGCACAAATGAAGGTGATTTCTGGCCTCCATGCTATACCAAACTCCATCTTGACCTTTGATTGAGTCACTATTGTCGTCGCGGTCATTTTGTTAGTACAAGGTGAGAGCTGAAAGTGAATGTGGTAGCTTCGATGGATGATGGTCGTCCAATGTGAACGGGGAGATGCGGCTAGGTTTTTTTGGTTTAGGGTTTTAAGAGAATGAACTGTTTGAGGTCCTATTTGTAGCAAATAAAACTATCTAACACTATTCATGCATTGAAATTTCGAACTCTAATCAAGGCGTGCTGCCTGGCATCTATACCAATTACCCATATTCCGAACACAATGGAACTAGTATTGGAATCCAATTCCATTGTAAGCAGAAGTTAGCTTTCAAAATCATATTATATTAAATTAAATTCCTTTAATAAACTTCTACGCGTTTCGAGCTCGCACGACCAAATGTACGTCCGATCGCTGCAAAATTCATTAACGTATAATAATTCACTATTACAGATCTAATGACACTGGTTTTGTCAAAATATAAAATAATCCCCCAGATCGATATTTTAACACGTTAATTAAATAGTTATTTCCAAAATTAGTTAAATCACTTTTAATTCAAATTTGAAAGTTTACTATCTTCATTTTTATTTAAACATAACTTAAATTAGCTTTCAAATTCATTTTTATTCACATTCAAGAATCAATTATTTAAACATGCCGATTATCATATAAATCCTTATATTTGAAATTTAAACTGTTTAACTTGTACAATCAACATTTCAATATTTTGAATCAATTAAATATTTGAAATCCAAATGACTGAACTTTTGGGTTGTTACAAGTAAGAAACCCAAAATTGACTAAGGAATAAATACATACGTATAGCACGTATGTTATGATTTTTGGTGTGTTTAACACTTAGATCACAATGATATTCCATAATAAATACATTATTCCATAAGTTGATATCACTTCGTTAAATATATTAAAGATTATGAATCTATAATACAAAGTTGTCCCCCACCATTATATATTAATAAATTACCTGCATACTATCTAGTTGTTGACATTCCACAAGCTAGAGGCATTACGTATAACACTATTAGTATATTGACTAAATAAGATAAGATACATGCATGTATTTATTGATATTCCTCAAGGTACATGCATTATGCTTAGGTCGTCATGAAATGATGGGTATGAGTGAATTATATCTTTCACGATTTGTTGATATTCCTCAAGGTCGAGATGAGATTAGGACAAAGATCATGGGTTAGGAGTTATATTTGATACAACTGATGAAGTGTTATCCATCCCTTGCGATCTTATGATTTGTTGGCATTCCTTAAGGTCAAAATCCCATGGAAAGCGAATCTTAACACCCACAAGAGAAATCAAATGATTTCTGTGTTTTACTTAGATTTTTGATATACATAAAAGTCTAGTGGGAGCCTTATTAGAAATATGAAATTGTAACATTTAACCTTTCAAATATTGTAAGAACATTTGTTATATAAAGTTAAAATTGTCTACATTTATAAATCTACGTAATTAATATAATTGATAAAAAGTTTATTGATTATGTTAGCACCAAAATTGGTCACTAACACCCTTGAGTACAATTATGTATAGAGATTAATGAAGAAAATAAATTAAAACAGAGGAATGTATACAAAACCAACTGTAGAAATAAGAACATCAGAATTATAGTGGTTCAGCGTAACAGCCTACGTCTACTGTTAATATAATCTTTATTGCTTTCCTCAAAGACTTGAATACATATACAATCTATAAACAAATATCTCGAATACAAGTTTTAACTGAAAGAAAGCTAGTGCAGAAAATGACAGAGTGTCCCTGGAGTTCTCGAAAAAAGGTACCTTCAACTATACCCCTGCCCCTCTATTTATAAATGAAGATAGGCTAGGTGCTCTATGCAGGCCCAAGACCAAGGCAACCAACCCTTGGATGGTAATCTCGAGTCGGTCAAACCATGCATTCCAAACGACTATCGACCGATCGAGGAATACTGAACCATCATGATCGACCGGTGGTCATTTAGCAAGTGACTCAAAGCAAGATCTCAAAGGACTCGAAGAAACTCGTGATGGATTTCAAAGTGAAGCAATGCCGACCTCCTTAACTCAATGTTAACTTCTAAGAATAACTTAACTCCTTCATCTTGCATCGAAACAGATACACCAAACGCTTGTGCCGAACCAGCCCCGATCGAACGAGAATGGTTTCCCGATCCTGACCGACTTCCCAATCCTTACCGAATGATATTTACTAGACCATCCAGACCGAACCACTTTGTCTCCTCAAACTAGACGAACCTCTTCTGAACATAACTTTCCTAGACCGGATGAGAAATGCCGAGCCACCTCGATTGAACGAGGCATTTCGCATAATTCACACCGAGCCAGGTGTTCCCTCCTTTGACCGAGCCATACAAAAGTGCCGCAACATATCGAATGCACCAAACCCTTTACATCTCCAGCCTTTCCTTGCTTAGAATCTTTTATGGTGTCGACTATCACCTCTACAACTATCGTCTTATAGTCAGGCCAAGGCGTCGGGTAACATTTGCCGCCCAAAGTGTATCGTATGAAACAACACGACACGGTTTGAATCGATAATCGGTTCCTGCTTTCAAAAGCCAAATGTATACAACCTTACGAAGGCCGAAACATGACGGACCTTTCTAACATCTGGTACATTTTTGATTTTGTTTTCTTCTCTCTCTTTTTTTTAAGAACAAGTGGCAGGTCGGCTTATAGAGTCCCCATGCGGTCGGTTTACTTGAACTGGGGTAAGCACGTCGAGTAGCCGACTTCTCTAAGCATAACGACCGGGTCTACAGGAAATTGCCCGTTCATCTCCCCTCCCCAATATATAAATCCTAACCTTCACTCCTTCTCCTTCTTCTCACTTCTACTCTATTTTCCCAAAGTCATCAGTGCACCCCTCTCCGAGCTTTACTTGATATTTAACCATCCACTGAACCCGTATTGCCTACCTCGTGACTCTAATTGCTCCCGAATTCGAACAAATCCCCAGTCCATAATTCTTGAAAGCATCGCATACCTCGAGCTCTCTCCTTGGGTACGAATTTCTTTCCAAACCCAGAATCATATAGAGTTTCAGGGCTTGGGTGGATGTTCCTCCCTCTTCTTTTTTTATACGAATAGGTAAGAGATGATTTAGGGGAGAGAAAGTGATGGATTAGGAATAAGAGTGACTTTAGGCTAGGGCCTCGGCCTGACTTTGATGGATGATGGCATAAATCGCCTAGGTGGAGTAGTTGTCATCCCTTAACTTAAATGCCAGGACTTAGGAGGAGGATGGAGGATGTCGCCCAGTGAAGAACGATAAGGAGAAGAGGGGTTCGACAATTCAAGAGCGAGTGCGAAACGGCCAGGATTCTGAAGAGCAGTTCGGTATCTCGATCGTGGGGGTCGTTCGGCCTCGAAGGAGAGCATAGGACGGTAGGAAGTTAGGAAGGTTGTTCGGTATGGACCCAGTGGGTTATTAGGTGGTTAGAGAGTGATTGTGGAGAATGAATGTAGTGAGTGTGGCCTGGCATCTAGTGAGTTGATGCGGGTCGGTGATAGTTTAGGAAACGTGTGGGTCAGCAAGAGTTTGCAAGCTTGGTAGACATAGGCTAAGTGAGGTTGTTTGACGATGAAGGAGTGATAGAGAGGAGAATAGGTGGTTCAGTGGTTTTGATCTGAAGAGTCGGTCAGCCTTGGGCCTTGGGGTCGGCATTGATAACCAAAATCACATCAACTTGAATACAGCGTATGTCGAGACCACGGATCCCCACGCCTGACCATTGAACAACAAATAATGATAAGAACTTAAGCACCTAAACATATAGAACCAATTCAGGCTAATAACTTCATAGTTCCAATAATTGTAAACACATATTCAACTCATCCAAAGCAAATAACGCCTTTAACATATGATGCTAATGCTCGATTTCGAGATCCTTATTACCGAACATAGGACAAGCTCTCGAAGACGGTCAGCGATGACGGTCTTCGAAGACGATAGTTTAATGCTCAATCACACTTTATCGGTATTCATGCTTGAATGACTGCATTAGTCCACACACCGCACGAGGGGAATATTTTTGTCGTTATATCTAATATCGAATGTCTTTCAAGTATAGTTTAAACATGTATCTATTCACATCCATCACCCTTTAAAGATGTCCAGAAAATGGAATTCTGCTACAGTCTCCGATAGGCCTAAGTCAAGTTCTCAACGGCAGGAAGTGGTAGGGACTTCAAACCCACCAGTAACCTCCATACTGGGTGTTCCAGATCTATCTGCTGCAGTTATTGGCCCAACTCTTGATGCTATAGACGGAGCAGTTATCTTGGATAATCCGACCAATTCTCAAGCTTAAAAAATCGACGAAGCCGGTCTTCCTCGATTGTGTAGAATTCATGGAATCCCTTTCGACGACATATTAGTTCCATCGAGGGAAGACCGATCTCACCTGCCCCCAGTTAGATATACAGCGTGCAATAAATTCATGTGCTAGGTTGGTACCATGCCACCTTTCAACTCCTTTATTTGTGAAGTATTACAATATATCGGGATCGCCCTGGCACAGCTACATCCCAATAGTCATGCGTTCATCTACGGCACTTTTTGTATTCTCTTCAGCATCTTATTCAGGCTCTCCATTCCCGGTGATATCCGCTACATTTATCGCTTCAAAAGACGGTCTGGTAGACCATCCTTCATATTCCTTGAACCACACTTCAAGTGTCAGATCCTGATGGGGGCGTGGAGTAAATTCTCTCAATATAAGCTGGAATGGTTCTACATATGCTGCCCCTCTGGCTTTGCGAGAAGATGGCCGGAAGGGAGTAAGTTCCATTTCCGGACCAATATTTGTCTAAGGCATGAAATGCATTATTTCTAGACTTCTTTCGATTTTTACAGGCAAAAGTCCACGTATCGAAGGCACCGGGTATTCTGAGGTCGTCGAGGCCATTCGAGTTATTCCCATGGCAGACCGGGAGATCAAATCTGTCATTTCCAATGAATCACTTTTAAAGTTTAGATTGTTGGAGGAAGGTCGTCGAACAAGTCTCCCTCCCAGCGCCACTACAACCAGACCTACCTCGAAAAAAGGCAAAGGGAAAGCTGGGCCTTCGATGCCCTCTACAGAAGGAACCCCGATATATCTAAAGAAGGCGAAATAAAGGAGGCCGAGGTGCCAAAAATGACCGATGAGAACTTAGGCTCTGATATTACGCATATAACCGACATACCTGACGTCACCAAATCGCTTCTCCCTTCGAAGAGGCAAAAAGATTAGCCTATAAATTGAAGAAAAAACAGTTAGCGGGACTTCCCATGTTACCATCATCCCGGTCGAGAAAAAATCATTTCGCCAACATCTAGAGGGTTCACTAAAAGGTCTTTCAGACCTGACCATCCCCGATGACTTATTGAATTATGATTTTAATGACCCAAGAAATATGGGGCTTAATTCGCCCATGAAAGGTGATGTAGGCGATTTGGCTGGTCGACATGGAGAGTCAACCCCAATAAGTAAAGCAAAAGAAACTGGTCTGTCGGGGGGAATCACTAGGACATACACGAACACTTACACTTCACCCTGCACTTAAACTTCAGCCATCATATTTTCTTGCTAATTCGTCCTCGCTTGATTTTTGTGTAGGTGATATGGGACGCACTCACGAATTCAACCGCCTTCGCGGGTCTTCTATCTTTCACCACTCTAGTCGAGATTCGGGGTCAGGTAGACGCCGAGAAAGAGATGATAGTGACGAGAAGGACTACCGTCCCAGAGACTCGTCGACTTCTCGAAGAAAAACATACAGTCGTTCTTCGTACCCCAACGATCCTCCCTTTGAATCAAAGCACGGTAGGAAGAAATCTGCTCAGAATGGGTGTCAATCTGAAGCTCACCACGACCAACACTCTAGTTCTTCCAGCACAAAGCAATCTCGTGAGCCTCATAAAAAGTCTATGGCTCTAGCTAAACAAACCCCTCCAATTTTTGCACATGATTCGCCAATAGTTGAAAGATTACCTGAACTTAAAGCCACATTTTCGAAGATATGCTTCGACGGGCTGAAATTTCTTCCTGTGATTAGTCCAATTCCAAGGCATGTCAAACAAAGCGTCGTCGCTGCAACAACAATGTCTACGTCCTACGCGATGCGTTTGTTGACTTAGCAAAAAAAGTTTCAAAGGTTTCTATGGAGCGTCAGTATGACATCGATCGCTTGAAACTTGAAGCCATCCATGATAAAGATATTATCAAAGCCCAAGATGAAGAGCTTTCCTCGTATCAGTCTCAACTCGAAGCTGCCCAACAACACGCTAAAGATACAGCCAAGGCAGTCAACCGTTTGGAAGCTACTCACAAAAGGGAAATTGATGAGGTGGTTCAACGCTGTGGAGCTTTGGCCATAGAAAAATACTCCATTCAAAAAGAGAAAGATGTCCTTGCTCAATGAGTCAAAGAATTGGAGGAGCTACACCTCAAAGAAAATGGAGTTAAAACTGCCGCTCAAGAGGAGTCGCAACGATATTGTGACGAGATTGTCGCTACACAACTTCTTAAAACAAAGCTTAATGAGGAGCTCTCCAAAGCTGAAGCGTTAAGGGACGCAGTCCATGAAGAAGGCAAAAGAATGGCATTGATAGAAATTGATTCTCGTCTTGTGGCAGCTGTTGAAGCTGGGAGAGAAGAAATCAAATGCCTATTTGACCCACTTATTTCTGAATACAACGCTCGGGTTCTCATGCATCGAGATATATCTTTTTTGGGCTAGGGTTACCTCGAATCATTAGTTGAGGTATGGGATACTTTGATAAGAATCAAACAAGTAGAGCTGGAGACCGAGGAGGTTGATGAGGATTCTCTTGTGAAGGAAGTGCTACGAGGAAATGAGCCTTCCAACTTGTCTACAGCCAAAGTCCTTTATGGAAGAGATTCCTCCTCATCAAAAGGGAAGGACGATGCCGCTGGTCCATTCAAAACTGAATCTCAAGTTCTTCCTTCTGTTCAGCCGACCAGTCGCTCTCCAATCGATTCTTTTGAACAGCCTATTGGCTATGATCCATAGAAACCTGGGCTTGATATCCACATTATGTCCCCTATCCCAGAGGGCAAGACTCCCAAAATAGCTGAGAGTCAGCCAGTGACTGGTATTCGACCTTTCTTTCTAATAGTTCAATTAACCATCGCTTCTTAGTGGGCAATAAATGTATTCTAACATTTGTCTTTTATAACTTCGTTTAGGCCATTCTGATCTCGAACCAACTTTCCGAAGCGATGCCGCCATGGAGAAGGAAGAAAAATTGGGAGAGGCATCTTACATTGGGAATACTCCCGGACCCAATGCTCAAATGATTGGGGCGCTTGATAAGGACAAACTCGAGCACCCCTCACCTACAGTAGAACATGATGAAGTGGAAATCATGGGCGCCTCCGAACATACTTTGAAACTGAGCATGGAGGAACAAATCATGGAAGAGGGGAAGAAGAAAGCTGAAATTAAGGCTGAGTCCCAAGTGGTGGAACTGGATGATCCCGGAACATACCCTTGATGGTCATTCTCCCTGGTGGGACCAGGCCACTGGAAGTTCATCCTCCTTCCCCGAGCACCATCTCATTAGGAAGCAGTGCACCCAAGAGAAAACGCTCGGGTGAGAAGCCTTCGGAGAAGCCGAGGAAAGAGAAGAAATCAAAAAAGTAGCTATCCGATTGAGCCTTATTCAACCCGAACAAGTCTGAATTATGTAGTTATTTCTATTTATTCTCATAGTCGTTGTAAATAGACTTTTGGCTCCGAGTTTAAGAGAAATTGTAATGGAAATTTACTTTGGATTAGCGAATAAAACTTTGTTTCTTTATTTTCCACGATTCTCAGTGTTTAGCTTATTGCCTAACTTGCAGTCAGAATTTGAAATCTCATTGGTTAGGTAAGCTCCGGTCCGCTTCCATATGACTTGGGAATTTCTTGAATCGTAAATCCTCTAGTCCATGCTCTGGAGACTTAGAGTACTTTAGTCCACGCCACAAGGACTTAGAAATTTTTTGAAGCGTTTATACTTTGTCTGCACCCTGGGGACTCAGAGTACTCTAGTCCGCACTACGGGGACTTGGAGATTTTTTGAGTCATTTATACTTTAGTCTGCACACTGGGGACTCAGAGTACTCTACTCTGCACTCTAGGGACTTAGATATTTTTTGAGTCATTTATACTCTAGTCTGCACTCTCGGAGTACTCTAGTCTGCACTCTGTGGACTTAGAGATTTTTTGAATCGTTTATACTAGTCGCACTCTGGGGACTCAAAATACTCTATTCCGCACTCTGCGGACTTAGAGATTTTTTGAATCGTTTATACTCTAGTCCGCACTCTGGAGACTCAAAGTACTCTAATCTTCACTTCGGGGACTTAGAGATTTTTTGAATCATTTATACTCTAGTCCGCACTCTGGGAACTCAGAATGCTCTAGTCCGCACTCTGTGGACTTAGAGATTTTTTTAATCATTTATACTCTAGTCCGCACTCTGGAAACTCAGAGTACTCTAGTTTGCACTCCGGGGACTTAGAGATTTTTTGAATCGTTTATTTCTAGTCTGCGGTTAGGGGACTAAGAGTACTCTAGTCTGCACTCTTGGGACTTAGAGATTTTTTGAATTGTTTATACACTAGTCCGCACTCTGGGGACTTAGAGATTTTTTGAATCGTTTATACTCTAGTCCGCACTCTAGGGACTCAGAGTACTCTGCTCCGCACTCTGGGGACTCAGAGTAATCGATTATACTCTAGTCCACACTCTGGGGACTCAGAGTACCCTAGTCTGCACTCCGAGGACTCAGAGTACTCTAGTCTGCAGTTCGGGGACTTAGAGATTTTTTATTTTATCGATCGACTTTTAATTTTGTGTGTACGTTCATACGCCAGACAGAATAATGTGATTTAATTTTTTTCATGGAATTATAACACACAGAACATCAGTAATTTATAAAAAAGCGGCTTCAAGCCTTTATTATCAATAATCAAATAGTAACAACTGAATTGTCTTATTACATGCTGAAAATAAAAGAAAAACATACTGGAAACAATCACTACTAAAATGCAAAGGAAATAACTAAGTGTAATAACGATGCAAGTGGTCGCTATTCCATTCTCTGTGAAGCATCATGCCATCGACAGTCGCTAACTTAAAGGTTCCTTCTGCAAGCTTCCGTTCGATGATGTATGAACCTTCCCATATGGGATTCATACGCAATGGGGTTGGAAAAATTCGTTTCAAGGCGAGATCTCCCACATCAAAGATTCTCGGTCAAACTTTTTCATTATAATATCGAGCGACTCGATGCCTATACGCAGCCGCCCTTAAATCAGCTTCTTCATGTTTTTCATCGACAAAGTCCATTGATTCCAGTAAGAGATCCTGATTCGTCTTAGGATCGTAATGAGTTACCCGATGATAGGGAACTACAAGTTCCACGGCTATAATAGCTTTTGTGCCATATGCCAATGTGAATGGAGTGTAGCCAGTCATGGACTTATGAATGGTTCTGTAAGCCCAGAGTGTTGTCGGAAGCTCATCCACCCACTTGCCTCTAGCCTTCTCCAAACATTTTTTCAATATAGATTTGATTATTTTGCTTATAGCTTCTACTTGTCCATTGGCTTTAGGATGAGAAACTGTTGCAAACCTTTTCTCAATGCCATACTTTTGACAAAATTCTTTGAACTCCCTACTTTCGAACTGAGTTCCATTGTCTGTAATGATATTTCTCGGGAGGCCAAAATAGCATATGATGTTTTGCACAATGAAATTAATGACCGTTTTGTGGTGATTGTAGCTAAGGGCTTTGCTTCCGCCCACTTGGTAAAGTAATCGACCGCCAATTGTGTATTTTGCACCACCTTTGGAGATTGGCAAGGAGCCGATTATATCGATTCTTTATATTGCAAACGGCCAAGAACTAACCATCTGCGTGAGTTCTGTTGGCGGAGCCTTTGGGATTTTCGCTTATTTTTGACATTTTTCGCATGTTCGTACATAGTCTGCGGCATCCCGATCCACCATTGGCCAATAGTATCCATAGCGGAGGACCTTTTTCGCTAATGTCTGCCTCCCAGCATGGTCGCTACATTCTCCTTCATGGACTTCTTTTAAGACCCGCTTTATCTCATCGTGGACGATGCACCGAAGTAAGTGACCGAGATTCCCTTCCGATACATTATTCCGTCCTGCATTACATATCGCAAAGCTTTGCGAATGACTTGTCGTCTTTTGTTCTTTCTTTTGGGCAAAACCCTGTGTAGTAGGTATTGCTTGAATGGGGTTATCCATGACTCCTTCTCAGTTTATGTTTCTAATACAGAGTCTACTTCCATCTCGTTTATACTCTATTACGATGGGATCCAAGCCCATCTGCTATGCATCACCAGTACTTGCGAATTTTTCCGATGAATCGGCTTTCCAATTTTGTTCGCGAAGGATGTGTGAAATATCGTAATATTCAAGGTCTGCCAAGAGCTCTTGAACCCGTGCAAGGTATGGGGCAAGTCTCTGCCCCTTTGCTTGATGGTTTCCTCGAACTTGGTACACTACCAATTGTGAGTCACAAAAGATTTCAACCGATTTTACTCCAAGTTCCCTGGTAAGTTTCAAGCCAACAATCAATGCTTCATATTCGTCTTCGTTATTCTTAGCTGGGAAATTGAGCTTCAAAGCATAATAAATCGATCGATTTTCGGGTGTTACAAGAATAACACTAGCCCCAGAACAATGGTCATTGGATGCCCCATTAGTGCATAATTTCCATCGAATGGGGGGATAACATCCTCACTGCTTGGCTCGTTTGATATGGTAAATTCTGCAATGAAGTCCGCTAGCGCCTGCTCTTGGATAGCCCTCTATGGCAGGTAAGTGATATTGAATTGACTCAATTCAATGTTCCACTTTAATAACCTTCCAAAAGTTTCGGGCCGTTGGAGCACCTATCGTAGAGGTTGATCGATATAAACACTGATCGGGTGTGCCTGAAAATATGGACCAAGCTTGCGTGATTCAATCACCAAACAATAGGCTAGCTTCTCAATATTAGGATAATTTCTCTATGCTCCCGTTAGATGTCTACTGACTTAGTATACTGGCTTTCGAATTCGGTCCCCCTCGCAAACCAAGGCTATACTGATGGCATGTTGAGACACGGCCAAGTATACATATAACACTTTATGGTCTACAGGCTTTGACAGAACCGAGGGACTTTCCAAATGTCTTACCAGAGCTCGCAATGCATCCTCGCAGTCGAAAGCCATTTAAAATTTCTCTTCCCTTTCTTTATCACATCGAAGAGGGGAATACCTTTATCGCTCGCTCTGGATATGAATCGGCTCAATGCGGCGAACTTTTCGTTTAGGCTTTGTACTTGCTTTATAGTTCTGGGCGCTAGTATGTCTCGAATAGCTTGAATCTTTTCTGGATTGGCTTCAATTCCCCGTGCATTGACAATAAAGCTCAGAAATGTTGCATTGTAGAAACTTTCCCAACACAACACCAAAGGAACACTTCGGTGGATTGATCTTCATTCCATAGTATCTAAGTATATCAAACATCTCCGCTAATTCTCGAATGTGGTCGTTTGACTATCGTGACGTCATGAGCATGTCATCCACATAGACTTCTATTGTTCTACCAATTTAGTCTTTAAACATCTGATTTACTAAGCGCTGGTAAGTTGCTCCTGCATTCTTTAACCCAAAAGGCATCACCACATAACAATACAACCCGATGTCCACGACAAAACTAGTGCGTTCCTAATCTAAAATGTGCATCGGGATTTGGTTGTATCCCAAATACGCATCCATAAATGAAAATAACTCATTGCCGGCTACTGGGTCGACCAACTGGTCAATTCTGGGTAAAGGGAAACTATTCTTAGGGCATGCCTTGTTCAGGTATGAATAATCAACACAGGTCCTCCATTTCCCATTTGCTTTTCTCACTAGTATGAGATTAGAAGCCATTTAGGGTAGAGGGCATCACGGACGAATTGGCTTTGAGTTTGTCCACATCCTCTCTGAGAGCAGCAAACCTCTTCGGGTCCGTACCTTGCCTTTTCTATTTTACAAGTACATATTTTGGGTCAATGTTCAACATATGACTTGCGATGGAGGGAGAAATCCCACAAATATCAGAGTGGGTCCAAGCAAAAACATCCAGGTTTGCTCGAAGGAAATCAGTTAGGTCCTCAATCATCGAGGGGGTGAGTTGTAATCCAATCTTAAGCACCCGTGATGGGTCATCGTGGCTGACTGAAATGTCAATCATTAGTTCAACCGGTGCAACTTTAGGCTCCTTAGGTTCTTCATCATCGTCTCTCGGATCTATGTCTCTATAGATACGACCCTGGTGCTCATGCCAAGGCTCGGGCACTACTTGTCAATTTTGCGCTACCGTTGGGCCTCTCTCAGCTCAGCCACATAACATGCACGACCTGTCGCCTGATCGCCATGTACAACCCCTACTTCTCTACCGTCGAAAACTTCAAAGTCAAACAACACGAGGCCAAAGCTTCCCGAAACTCCGCCAGGGCCAGTCAGCCCAGAAAAAAATTATACGGGGAATCAACATCCAACATAATGAACGGTAGGATCCGTATCCTCCTACATTCGCCTTCTCCTAATTCAACTGATAATTCAACAAAACCTATCGCGTCAGTGGTTGCACCATTAAAACCGTGAATGCGGGCTTTAGATGATTTTAGATCCTTTGCCTTCATCTTCATTTGGTCGTACACCTTTTTGAATATAATATTAACATAGCTCCCGCAATCAATCAATATCCTACTCACAAACGCTGGTCCAATCGTGGCCGAGATGACCATTGGGTCAATGGTAAGTGCCTCCACCTGATCGGCATCTCTACTTATGAATGCTATATCATCAGTCATCATTCAATGCTGTTTCACTGGAATCACATCTTCCGAGTTCGAGCGGCATTCAAAGTCTGCATGTTTCAAGGAACTAATATAGTGTTCCATTTCTTGCCAACTCTTGTCTGCTGGATGAGGCCCACCGACTATCGTTTTTATGATGACTCTACCTACAGTCCGAGCAGGTTCCTTAGAATGGCATGGAGCCTACCCGCGACCAGAGTCTGATGTTCCTTGTCCGCCTTCTTATGGATTCTTAACAATCTGTTGTTATTTCTTTTATCGAATCAGTTTTCTATAGCATCATGGAGGTGTCTGCATTCCTCAATGTTTTGCCCGTAGGTCTCGTGAAATCGGCAGTACTTCCCAATCTGCTTTTGTTCCTCAGTGGATTCCTTTGGATGCGGCTTCCGGTATTGGAAGGTGTTACAAGTTGAAAAATAAATATTCTCCAGAGATGTGTTCAGAGGAGTGTATTCATTGTAGGTCGGGATCCTTGGCTTCCACTTTCCGGCTTCCCTCTTTCTTCCTGAATTTTCCCTTTCAGACACTTTAGATTACGCGGGCTTGTTTTGAACATTAACTTTGACCTTTCAAGAATTATCGCCAATCTGTTTTATCGCAATGTTACTTGGCAACCGCACAATCTCTTTGTCAGGCCCTGGCGAACTGCCTCGCCTCGTCCACCTGGCTTCCTCCCTTCTCATGGACTGGTGTGCCTTTGAATAAAAATGTTCTAAGGTACCCGAAGGTTTTCCTGCCAGTCAATCACCAAACTCTAAGTCTAGATCTACTCCTCACATCACGGCCATGAGAACAGCGTGGTCATTCGGGTTGCTAACTTCAGCAGCAGCAACGTGAAATCTTTGCAAATATTCCTTTAAGGACTCCCTTGGTGCTTGAATTACGCTGGATAAAGACAACACGTCCTTTGGATGAGTGATATGAATTTTGAACTAGTCCACAAATTTCGTCACTAACTCATCAAATCTGGAGATCGATCATGGAGGAAGTCTGGTGAACCATATGGTAGCGATTCCAGATAGGGTTATTGGGAAACATCTACACTTAGTCCCATCATTCGCCCTAGCGAGTCCAACATCCACTCATAACTCATTACATGTTGTCGGGGATCAATCTTCTCCTCATAGGCTGGAATAGTCGATATACTAAACTTCCAGGGGTATTCAGCCTGTAGGATAGCATTTGTGAATGGAGTATGACTTCTATCTATTCCCCAAGCATCATTGGATAAGCCCGGATTTTCCCTCATCAGCTGCTTGACCATGGATGATAAGTCCAGAGTCTGGATGGGAGGTGGCAAGTTGGACTCTATCCTGCGTGACCATTCCGGCTAGTGCCTCCTTGATTGGTGATCTCCCAAACGAGAGTTCTGGGGACCTGTTTCATTGCGTTCTTGGTGAGCCAGTCGGTCAGCTTCCACTTGCGCTCCAGATCCTAAGTTTCTTATTCCAACTTGAGAGCGGTTTCCTAGGTGCAAGTGAGGAGTCACAGCTCGAGGTAAGGAACATAGACCATTCCTGTTGGATTGATCTACTACGCCTGTTTGCGCTATTTCAATTCTATGGCGTCTACGCCTGGGATGTTCATCAGATGAAGCGGAGCTGTCAGATGATGGGTAGGTAGCAGGACTTCGTCCAGCATTCTGATGCTGTTGTTGAGTAAGTTAGGTCATGAGATTGGCGTTAGCTTGAATCAACTTTTTAAGTTGTCTCCTGCTTTCCACGAGTTCTCTCATTAGCTCGTTGAACTGCGTTCTAGTGACAACTTCTATTTGGTTTATGATGGTGGCGTTCCCTGTACCTGGATTAGCTTGTTGATTGCTGGGTCCTACTTGTTGGACACTAGTGGTCTCCTTGACATCCACATTGTGCGAGGCTGATCTAGTACACAGTCTTCCCATTGTAGAGTTATCGGTAGGAACTCTGAGTAGAATCTATGAACTTCTTGTGAATGAACTTGGATCTTCTTTGGGGGATTTCTACAATCCAATAGCGGTAAAGTAGATCCTAACAGCTTGAGAATGTGATTCTCAGTGAAAGCATCAAAATTGGTCACTAACACCCTTGAGCAGAATTATGTAGAGAGACTAATGAAGAAAATAAATTAAAACAGAGGAATGTATACAAAACTAACTGCAAAAACAAGAACACTATAATTATAGTAGTTCGGCGTAACTGCCTACATCCACTGTTAATATAGTCTTTATTGCTTTCCTCAAAGAGTTGAATACAGATAAAATCCGTAAACAAATAGCTCGAGTACAAGTTTTAACTGAAAGAAAGCTAGTGTAGAAAATGGCAGAGTGTCCCCGGAGTTCTCGAAAAAAGGTCCCTTCAACTATACCCCTGCCCCTCTATTTATAGACGAAGATAGGCTAGATGCTCTATGCAGGACCAAGACTAAGGCAACCGGCCCATTGATGGTAATCTTGAGTCGGTCCAACCAAGCATTCCAAACGACTATCGGCTGATCGAGGAATACCGAACCATCATGGCCGACCGGTGGTCATTTTACAAGCAACTCAAAGTAAGACCTCAAAAGACTCGGAGCAACTCGTAATGGATTTCGAAGTGAAGCAATGCCGACTTCCTCACCTCGATGTTGACTTCCAAGAATAAGTAAACTCCTTCATCTTGCATAGAAATAGATACACCGAATGCTTGTGACGAACCAGCCCCGACCGAACAAGAATGGCTTCCTAATCCTGGCCGAAAGGCAACAGCCTCCCAATCCTGACCGAACGGCAACAGTTTCTGAATCCTGACCGGACGATATTTACTGGAACATCCAGACCGAACCACTTTGTCTCCCCAAACCGGCCGAACCACTTCTCAACATAACTTTCTGAGACTGAACGAGAAATCCGAGCTACCTCGACCGAACGAACCATTCGAACAATTTGGACTGAGCCAGGTGTTCCTTCCTTTGACCGAGCCATACAGAAATGCCGAAATATATCGAATGCACCAAACCCTTTATATCTCCAGCCTTTCCTTGGTTAGAATCTTGTATAGTACCAACTATCTTCTCTGTAACTATCGTCTTATAGCCAGGCCAAGGCGTTGGGTAATAGATTTAGATATGCAAATGAACTGAATTAAAGATTGGTAAAAGAAATATAAAATATACTTAGCAGTAACTTTTTTTCATGTTATTGTTTCAATACACATGCAAGTGCCCAATTTTATAACTATTAAATACATCATAGCTGGTCACTTACGTGTTTATTTGCCTAAGATCGTGTATTTTATGAGTTTCAAACTCTAAAAGCCTTACTTGAATATGGATATTCGATCCATGTTCGATCACATATAAATGTTATATGGTGAACGGTCGCGATTCACAATGTACGAAATCCAAATGAAATTCATTCATTGAAACAAGAAAGTAAATTGTGGTGCAAGGTCATTTATTCAATATGATTTATTGCAATAATGATCTTGTAGTGTGAAATGTAACACTAGATCGAAAGCTACAAGTAAGGTATAAGAACTAGATCATTGAAATGTCTCTTTGATCAATTCACAATATTTAATATTCCTAAATAATAGAGATGATCAAACACACTTTTGCAAATGGTTTGTTACTGTAGTAAGGGTTTTCTTTTGAATCGTTTGACCATTTGGAAAGAAAATCAAATGTATAAGAGGGGATGTAACTTAAGACATGATTAGGATGAAGAGAGTAGATGGTCACTTCTTGTTCCTAAAGTAACATCAAAAACGTGAATTACAAAATAATAATAGATACTAACAGGGAATAAGAAATATGATATCTATTCCAAATATATTTTTACATAGAAATATTTTTTTATGAGATTTATTTCTCTAAATTTAAGATATTTAATCTGAAAATTCTCGACTGTAAACCAGTAATAGTAAATGAAATAAATAGCCCATATCAAGTGGTTGAATGAAGCTTCATTTTTCATATGCTTTATAGTAATGGCGGAAATAGTGGGACATGCCATATAACACATATTAGTTGTATCAAGTTACAAAAAATATTTTCATAAAAATACCAAGCGTTATTTAGAAATAATAACTATCTTTCAATGTTGATTGAAAAACATATATAGTTTTATTTCAGTGTGAATATTATGAATCTTCATTATAAAATAAAACTATAAGAGTGGTATTTATAATGCATTAGAAAATGTAAAAGCATCTAAATTTATTTGTAGTTATTTTGGAATTATGGACTAAGCCACAATTTGGAGAAATATTTTTTTGACTATATGATTATAAATCGTATGATATTATGAACTATGTCATAAACAATTACGGGCAAAGCACCTATTCATTGGAAGTGACATAAGAATTGATGAACTCTTCGGATTGATACTTTTAGATTATGCAATCGTAAGTCTAATAATGTCAAAACGTTTCCACATACTTTGTTATATTCACTATTGAGTTATCATGGACATGGACATGTGTGTTTGATACACATGTAGTATGTCTATAATAAGCATATAGAATATAAAATAGAAGCAAACAAAAAACATGCAACAGAAAATAACAATGATTCAAGTTGGTCGAATAGGTGAGTATATTGGAAAGAGTTTTAAATATACCTAATATTAATAAAGATTTAATCTTAAAAGTCACTCCTCCCTATAATATGTAATAATGTATCAATAAGGAGTAATCGAACTTTATTAAATAAAATATGATTAATGGTAAGTGAAGCGGAGTTAATTTCTTTTCATAAGGTCATGTGCTTAAGAGTAGTACAAAAGGTTAAAATTAATTTCATTTAAAAGAATAGTTTACAAAATCATACAAGGTAAGGGTTCATAAGAAATCCCAACATATCATTGGTCAAGGAGTTGGCAGGTTGTGTGATTCGAAAGACTAGACATAATAATTGTTCATAGGGGATCTTGTATGAATCGCCTAAAAGGATTTTGGAAATGACTATTATTGGAAGACAAATTTATAATTTGAACATAAGCATTGTAAACTAAAACCAAATCAGTTTTAAATATAAGACAATTCATAATATGTTTATGCATACCTATTCCGTTGCACCGAGAAATAACTATTGTTTCAAGAAATACCAACTTTGTAACAAAGGAATTTCTTTCATGAATTATTGGTAGTAAAATGGATTTGGATATGATCCAAAGATGAAACTGATTACGTAGGATAAAGTGAGATTAATCAAACCTAAACAAACACAACGCATTAGAATATCTAATAAATATTCTTACATATTGAAGAGAAACCATGAGTTCCTTATCAATATTGAGAATAGATAATCTTCAGTAGTGAATTAAACCATTAAAAAATATTGACTCCACAATATCATATGATGTGAAAATTCGAAATGGATTCCAAGTGCAGTATCAAAATAAGAATTTGATAGTTGTACCCGAAGGGATATGAACCATCAGTCGTGAATAAGTCTTTAAGAAAAAAACTAATGCGGTTGGAATACAATGAACAATGTTGATAAGAATTACATTGTAAATATGAACTGTTGAGATTAGTTTAATAAGTTCGTTATTCAACGGGCTTAAGTTAATTTGGATTTACTTACAAAATTATCATTAGGTATGACTTTATGCTTTGGTGCACATGTGTTGAAATAGAAAATTCTAAATAATGATTTAGAAAAGACTATTTGCACATAACAACCAAAGTGTCTCAAAGTTTGTGGGAGTCTTATTGAGTTTATTGGATTTCGGATATGATCCAAGAAATGGTGTGAAGTTATCATTCTATAAGCATCAGAATTGAGCAAGTATTTTGATAGAAATATCAAATAGTTTGATTTTCAGTCAAAATACAAAGTAAGCATGTCTCCATAAGTAAGAATCATTAAAAAGGTACATAGGTATTTATAACTATAAGTAAACAACATATTGATGATTGTTAATGATGTACTTATATTAAAATCAAAATAGTCTAATTTTTTAATACTCAACATTGGATTTGTAAATTATATCTTTTATAAGTATAAAGGATGTGGGAAATGTCCCAAAGTGATACGTAATGACACTTTATTAAATTGTTTAATGTGGAACATCTAAGATTGATTCCTTATGCATTAGCAACAGAAATAATCATACATTTTTTTGTCTACAATGTTGTAATTTTCTTATGTAGGTAATGCATAAAGCAAGTAAAAAATCAAAGTTAAAATCACTAAATGATTATTTATAGCGTTCCCAAGTATTTACAAAATACCAGAGAATTGTTTACAAAAACAAACAAACTCCTTATGAAGGAGTTTTCAGATTCAAACTTCATAAGTGATATTGAGTATATTTGTCAATATTAAGTTCAATCATAGCTAAGGGGTTTTAAGTTAGAAATGTTACAAACATGACATCGTGGCGGATTAATGAAAAGGCTACGTATATCATCTTGAATAGCGCCATAATAAAAGCAATGCATAAATTTATAACCGAGCTAGGGGTGATTCTAAGTATTGAGAATATTTACTATTATATGATAACAATGTAATAATAACAGCACGCTAAAAGTCGAGAAATATACTCTAACTAGTTCCATATGATAAATGTAGTATGTCAGCATCGGAGTGAGTTGATTGAGAGTTAGATAATTAAAACAACATGGCAGATCCATTCATGAAGGGACTAACCGATCGGTACTCATCAAGTTGATCAAAGAGATGGGACGTAGATTTTATGATTGATCATAAGTGCAAGTGGTAGATTGATAGAGTTAGAGGTGTGCCCTAAGGCGAATTATGTAATTTGTTATATATATCTAACTAGATAACCTTGTTTGAAATAAAAGGCATTTTCTTTAAATTACATACTTGATATAATGCGTTATATTAATTAATTAATTTAATTAAAAGGATGTTTAATAGAAAATCCATAAATGGTGTTTTTTGTGGTATCGATTACAATGTGTTATAATTATTAGTGATTTATCATGAAAATAAACATATCATTTTAAATATTCCAAGTCAAGATGTATGAAGACTGGATATCGATATATCCGTTAAGACTAGAGTATATAATGCTCTCCCAATGTTGGGCAGTGTATTACTAATGGCTACTGGAGACATAAAGGGATTACGTAATGATAGCTATTGGATATCTATAGAATGACCCACTCTCCTGTTGGTTAATATAACTCAGTTCAATGGAAAATATATATGCGATAATTTTACACAATTCCCTCAACTTGAGAATACTATCAAAGTTCAATGTAGAAACTTTGCTTTAATTATAGTTAAATCATGACATGATGTCCATCGAACGACTGTAGTTGGGTTGAGTGGAAACATTGGAAGTGAAACACTATTCAAGGGAGAAATCATCTCTTAGGTTATATGGAGTTAGTATCACGGGATCAACTTAAGTCAATTCAACATCTCTAACTAGAGCAGTACGATTAATAATAATTCTTATTATTAAACCAAGGGTTTTGTGTTTAGAATGTGAAAGTTGAATGTGAAGGATGTTTGAATTTTGACCGAAACCAAATTCTATAAGTCCTGATAGATATAGTTTTGAGGAAGAAAATTGGTGTAAATTATAATTATCAAAAGGTACAGCTTAAGTGTTTGTGAAATTTGATTTTACCAAAAAACCTATAAGCGATGAATTCGGCCAAATTATCGCACCACTAATTCACACCTCTGAGTTGCACAACTGCAATTGTGATTTCTTCGAAAACCACACGATTTAATTAATACATAAAATACTATAAATTAATTGAATTAATTCATATTTATGAAATATTAATTATTGTTAATTCATTTAATGTTTTGAATGTTGTTGGTAATTATTTAAATGCAAATATAAATGTTATATTTGCATATATTGATATACGATATCGACATAGTTTTAAACAAGGTTTAAATAATAAAATAATTACATAAAAAATTTATTTGGAAATTTTGCACATTAAGAATGCACTTGGACTAGCTATATAATGATGAAAAGAGGAAATCAATTAATTGAATTGATTGAAAATTAAAAAGGAATTAAAGAAGGAAGTTTTGATAAGAGAGTGGGAAAGGTTCCTTTAATTCTATAAAATAAAATCTCCTTATTTGATTTCTTTAACCAAAAATAATTTTTCTTCCTCTTCTCTATCATTCAATCATGGTGAAACTTCTTGCCAGAAACATCAAAACAAATTTAAATCAACATCAAATTAATTTAAAAAAAGGTGGTTCATTATTCTCTTGCAAGGTGGGATGATGATTTTTTTGAAATTTGAAGAGTAGCCACAAATCAAGGTGTGATGAAGGGCAAGGTTTCTTAGGTAAGTTTATATTCTTTAATGATGCTCAAAATAATTTTTTCACATATAAGTAATTTGTAGCCACTTATTAAAGTCAGTTTTAAAATTATTTAATGTATTGAGATTAACCATGAGTTTTATTTGTGTATGGTTTTGATGTTGACGATTTAATTGAATATAAAATTGCCGATTATTTGGGACTAATTTGCTGATTTTTTTGTGAGCTAATGATTTTTCTATCAAATAATTTGGTTTTTATTTCATTTGAGATCTGAAACAAATCCTCTTGTTTATTATCCTATCTTGTGTTGTGGTAAATCTTCTATGTTTTAATACTCTTATTATCACATTTGTTCCTCTTAATCATGGATCAAATTTTAGTAGATCAAATAATGAAATTATGTGTGTATATAGCACATAGGTGTTTACATACACACACACATACATACATAACGTCTTCTTCATGCCTTGAAATTGTAAACCAATACTAAACTAAATTTTACTTGGTTTATTTGTTTTAGATTAATTCAGCTTCATGTTTCAAAATTAAATTAAGTTGATTACATATATGTATGTATCTAAATATAAAGTTATGTTTAATTAGGGTAAATAAATTAAATTATAAAACTTTTGATTTTCTTTATGATTAATTATGTGTCTTTTCAATTTAGATATAACACAAACTAATGGTAATGTTCGGGCCAATGCTAGAAACAGTATCCGAACCACCAATGCTAATGCTAATATGGATGCTGGAGTAGCACTAGTTGATATGGAGAAAATGTGTCGGTTCTTTTTCGATATGATGCAAGTTGGAGCAACAGCTGGTTTGATTGGAGGAAACGTTAATAATGCGAGAGCTATTATGCTTGTATCGGTTGCTCCCAGATACTATTGCCGCATTAAGTTGGAATTATACTAGCTTGGGAGGAAAACTATTATTATGAATGGAGAATGTCATTAAAGAGGAGGATTAGCTTCTTCAGGGGTTAAATGATGATCATAAGTATAGATTTGTTTCAAGATAGTTGCAAGGAGTTGCTTTGTATTAGTGGAACAGTGTGACTATGGGAGTTCTGGAAGAGGTGCTTACTTGGGCTGACTTCAGAGAAAGTTCAAAGAGAAATTTCAATCTAAAACTACTAGTCAACTTTGTTTAGAAAGTTTGAAGAGTTAGAGTAAAGAGATATGACTTTATGTTGGAGTGTACAACCAAGTTTGATGAGCTGTCAAGACATGGGAAGACCATCATTATTACTTTGCATAAGAATAATGAAAAGTTGATCCATGGGTGCAAGCTTGAGATTGCAAGAGCAACGATGCCGCACCGTAGAGGTCCGTTCAATGTTGTTGTAGATATGACTTCAAGGGATGAAGATTTGCTTTCATCGTTGGTGAAGAATAAGTCAGTGAAGATCATGGGTTTCCAATGGAAGAAAAAGATAAATCTTTGGCACTATGTTATGAAAAGCACGCTTAAGCACTAAATGCATGCACAATGCTTAATTCTTTGAGAAAGCAAAATAATTAAGTGATAAGCGCTTAAGCCCGCTTAATTGGCATTTATATGTGCTTTGCTTAAATTTAAGTAATGCTTAAGCAATACTTAAAAAAGGTACTTTTTTAAAAATAAAGGGAATTAGGATTATAGCAAAAAACCACACTCCAAACAAAATTTTCTCATTTTCTAGGATATGGATTGAACGATGATTTGCATTAAGATATGATTATTTTATTTAACTAGTATGCACAATGGTACTCAAGTCAAGTATGCTAAAATTTAATAAATAGAGAAAGTCAAATCCAACTATTGAAACCAGTGGATTTATAAGTTAACTTTAATGTTAGACTTTAGTTCTTTATGATGAATTTGTGCGTACACAAATAGTACACTTGTACATATATGATACACTTAATATAATCTCTTTATAATAGATTTATATAGATACAGATAAAGTATGCTAAAATTTAAGTGGAACTTAAGCGACATTAAGTGAAGTGAGACTTTTATCGCCTCACCTTACTTAGTGCTTATTATAACATAGCTTTGGCCAAAAGGGAGCTCTATAGGGTGGAGCTTCTAAGAAGAGAAAGTCAAAAAGTGTGATAAGAAAGGTCACTTTGCTAGAAAGTGTCGCTTTGGAGATGGTAAGAAGATCGATGTTAAGAAAGAAATGTTATGCTATAATTGCAACAAGATATGACACTACAAGTGGGAGTGTCCTAAATCGATCGAGGCCAAAGGGGAAAGGTTTTTGCTCTGGATCCTCTAATATCCAGACCGATTGTTGTGGAGAAGGGAAAGACCATGTTGGGAGGTACACTTCTTATGCATAACATTCATGTTAAAATGGTGTTCCATACTAGTGCATCACATTCTTTTGTTTCTAGATATTTAGTAAATAATTTAAACGTTGAACAAATAAACCTTATAACTTCTTTGGACTTTGTAATCTGATAACCAGTTGTGCAATTATTGGAATGAGATGCAAACACATAGAATTTGAATTTTTAGGTCATATATTTGCCTAAAATTTGCATATGTTTGATTTTGTGGATTTTGAGATAATTCTAAGTATGGATCGGTTAAATTTGTATTATGTTAAGACATTTTTTCGAGATAGACTGATATCCTTAAGACGCACTGGTTATTATGATCATATTATACATTCATTAGAAGAATCAAATTTCGATGTGTGTGCTTTATTTGGTGCTATGGAGGGTGTAGAGTATGAAACAAATCTGGGTTTCATAGTAAAAGAACATGTAGATGCTTTTGACCCGGTTATGGGATTACCACTGAAACATGCCATGGAGTTTCAAATAGATCTCGTACTAGGAACTAAACCTGTAAATAGAACACCTAGCAGAATGACACTTACTAAGATGTAGGAGTTAAAGGTGCAGCTGGTGGATTTGGAAGGAAAGAATTTATTAGCCCAAGCAGTTTTTCTTGGGGAGCTACAAGGTGTTCGCGAATAAACGAGATGGTTCATTAAGATTATGTATTGATTATAGAAAGCTAAATGAGAAGATGATAAAGAATTAGTATCATTTGCCTAGAATAGTTGATTTATTCGATCAATTGTGTGGAACTAAGGTGTTCTTGCAATTAGACTAAGCAATTGGTTTCCATCAATTGAGAGTCATGGTTGAAAGTATACATTGATATTTTTTCGAATAAGATATGAGTCGTATGAATGGTTAAACATACCCTTCGGAGTGATGCACCTACTTTCTTTGTAGACTTGATGAAGTGAATCTTTCAAGAGCATTTGAGTAGATTTGTGTTGATTGATGACATCTTGATATATTCTAAGAATGTACGAATCATAAAATTTATCTCAGAATAGTGCTAGATATGCCCAGGCCACATCATCGAAAGGTGAAGATTTAAAATGTCATTTCTAGGTTAGATAAGTGAAAATTCTTGGATGTGTAGTTTTGGAGAATGGTTTGGTTATGGATCCATCAAAGATCTAAGATATTAATAGTTGAAAGGGGCCTGAGACTATAACTGAGATTAGAGGGGTTGCTTGGCTGCTACTAGAGATTCATTAAAGATTTCACTCGTATAGCAGCATCGATGACTAAACTAAATAGGAAGGTCGTAAAGTTCGTTTAGATCGATAAATGTGAAGAACCATTTTAGAAGATAAAACATTATTAACCAATGCACCCATATTATTTGTTCCAGATGGAAATCATGTGCACTTATGCATATGGAACTTGGCTAGGAGTTGTATTAATGCATAAAGGTAGAGTCGTTGCCTTTGCTTCTCGATAGCTTCAACCGCACAAAGTTCGACACCCACTCATGATTAGGAGTTTGCAGCTATAATCTTTGCATTAAAGGCATAGAGGTACTATCTTTTGAGGCAACAATTCGAACTGGTTGTCGATCATAAGTCCTTGAGGTACTTATTCTCTCAGAAGGAGTTGAATATGAGACGAAAAAGGAGGTTGGAGTTTCTAGCTGTATATGACTTTCAGATTGAGCATATGCTAGAAAAGAAAACGGAAGTTGTTGGTGCGATGAGTGGAAACTTTAGAATGTGATATTGGCGATGTTGGTAAAATGGAATGACTTAGAGGCCTTGGCCTCTTGTGGATTTTGAATGACGTCGATGGCCAATTCTGGCAAGAGTGGCACAATGACCTGTTGTGTAGAAGTTCAACGGGTGTTGATCGAAAGACTTGTTGTAAAGCAAAGAGATGATCCATTACTAGCCGAACAAATTAAGGTAGTAGAAGTGAGAAGATTAATGGTTTGAAAGACTTTGCACTTGACCATAGAGGATCATTAAGAAAGAAGGGATGGTTGTGTATTCCGAATGTAGATAACCTAAGAAAGGAAGTTCTTAGATAGTGTCACGATCAAATTTTACGATTCTTCCAAAAGTACGAAGATGTACCAAGATATGAAGATGAGTTTCTTAATAAAGAGAGATGTATGCTTATGGATGAAGAAATGTATGAATTGCCAATAAATTAAAGCCGAGCATCAATGGCCAGTGGACTAGGTCAACCTTTAGAAGTGCCAATGCGGAAATGAGATTCTAAATCTATGGAATTTATGAATGGTTTGCCGAGGTCGAATAGGAGAATGAAAGTATTTGGGCCATAGTTGATAGACTGACCAAGAGTGCGCACTTTACCCCAATTAAGTCGAGAAGGACGACACTAAGTTTGGCAAACATATTCATGAAGGATGTTGTGAGAGTAGCATTGTAAGTGATAAAGAATGTTTGTTTACTAGTGGATTTTGGAAAGAGCTTACATGGCGTATTGGGTACCTAGCTGATTATGAGTACCGCATTCGCAGAATAATAGACAAACAGAAAGGGTTACAAGGTACATGAAGATTTACTGAGAGCTTGTATACTAGACTGTAGACGATCATGGAAAGACCATTTGTACTTAATCGAGTTTTCCTATAATAATACTAAATTAATATTTGAATGACATCTTTCAAAGCACTTTACAAAAGGCTACAAGTTACCGGCAAGTTGGTCAGAAACAGGTGAGTAGACTAATGTTTGGTTCAGATTTGCTAAAGGAAGCGACTGGAAAGGTTGAGTTAATCCATGAAAGGATGAAGGAAATTCATTCAACGTGGAAAAGTTATGTGGACAAAAGGCATAAGGGATTGGAATTTTCAGTTCGACATTATGTATTTATGAAATTATCATCGATGATGGGTGTTATGATTTGGGAAGTCGAAGAAGTTATCACTTAGATACATTAGTCCATTTCCTATTATAGAGAGAATTGGAAAACTAGCATATCGTATCGAATTACCGAATATTTTGGCAAAAGCTCATTAATTATCTTATTTAAGGAAGTATGTACATTATCAAAAGGTTACCACTGAGCAACGGTTTTGGAAGATTTAGTAGTGGAGTCCAAGTGACTACCGTTAGATGTAAGAACCCTCAAATTTAATGATCAAATATTTAAATAACGAATTTAAATGTTTAATCATTAATCGGCAGAATGTCCGTTATACTAGATTTTTTTAGATACGGACAAATTGGGCTAGAGATACCTATAGTTGAGACTGGTTTTCCAACGCGAGAAAAATGAGTATAAACTTGACAAAGTTCGCAGACGATAATTTTCGGGGATGAATGGTGTTGGATGGAGAGAATTTGTGCTAAGCCTATTAGTTTCCTATAAGTGGCTAACTCCTTTCATTTCCTCCATTCACTTTTTATTCATATTAGTTTCTTCTCCTTCTATTCTAATCTTTTCATAACTTACCTTTTAATCACCTTGCCCTAGATTAACCAAATCATGCCCAAATAAATTGTTTTATAATCACCCCCTTGTCTCGGTTGCTTTTATACAATACACTTATTCGATACATTTATGCCAAAAATAAATTGTTTAGCTCGGTTCGGTAGCTTTAATAAGATTAATGAGTGCATCAACGCACGTATGAGCTAGCAAGAGGCAAAGAGGTCAAGTATATTGTTTTTCCATGTTAGAGGAGGCCGGGTCACTAGAATTGGCCGTTAAACTCTACAAATGAATTCAAGTCAGACGATGGTCGTGCAAAATATCTTGGTGATATGGTGCCGTATGTTGAAAGCACTCAAGGAAAAAGACTATGTCAAAATGTGTGTAAATTCATGATTTGGTGTATCTAGGATGAAGAGAATTTTTCCACAATCGTGATGGAAGAAATGAAATGTCGTTTGGAGCTACGGATTGAAAGATATGGTCGTTTGAAGGTAATTTTTGCTAATGACAAGCATCCAGACATTTGAATTTAGTAGCCAAACATCTGGATAAGTTCTATAGGCAAATAGTAAGAAATTAGTGCATTTTCAAAGGGTTTCTGACTTCTAAAATACCATTTAGATGTATGACTTTGAGATTTAGACATCTGAACTGCGTTTCAGACGTCTGGACACCTACTATTCAAATTCTGTTGGTCGATCAATCAAAATTTCAAAATATGATATCTTTCGCACATGAACTCGGATTGAGATGCGGTTTAGACGGTTCATCATTTTTCATGGGCTACTATCTGGAGGATTTTGTTAGGTTTTGAAGTTATTTGATTTCGAGGTCCACGTAGTACCCTGTCTAACACATTTCCTAAAATCGAGGATATTTAGATAGATCGAAGGAGTGAATCAAAGAAGAAAATTGCATTGAGGTCATAGTTGACTATGGACTATAATTTGAATTCGCATCGAAACTTTTGTAGAGCCGTCTGGTGATTTGGAGACGTGGTGACTAGAGCATTGTGTTGTAGGATTCTATGAGATATTGCGTATATGGTATGAGTTCATTTCCTACAGCCTTGGCCTTGGAGTTGGATAGTTATAAACCACTTGTAGCATGAGAGGTTTTTGCTTCATTTGCATGTCTTAGAGCGGTGGCGATTCAGGGATATGAGACATTCTACCTTGGTACTGTAGCTATAGACCTCAGGTTATGTTGTAGCAAGTGTTACTGTCATTTGTTCTAATGATAAGCAAATGGTAGTAGCTAGGCACATTTATATATCAATTCAAGTTCGATACGATTCTTAGGTGGTGGATGATGCATTGGGAGTGTCATAGATATTAGTCTTATATTAGTGGCCATACTTGGCGAATTTTGCCTTACCGGGAGACCCATGCTCGCTGGCCTAGTGTGTATCATGGTTAAGTCATGACTAATGCAGTGTTGTTTTGTATATGGTAGTTTGATCATAGAGTATGGCAAGAAATTAGAAATGTGCTAACTTGTTGGATGCAAGAGAAGAGCATGTTATCGTATGATTTCCTATCATTTTGAAATAGGTTTACTTGTTTATGGACAATCCGGATTACCCTTAAGCCATGTTCGTGGAGAGGACCACCAGGGTCGTAATAGTTTCCTATTTATTTGCATATAGTCTTGATATACAGTATTTTGAGATAGTTCCCCTCACACCAGGCTTTACGTCCAACCCGTGTTTTGTCTTTGTCTTTTTATGCCATGACAACTCATGGCTACTCGATTAAGTAGTTTGGAATTTGTGTGCTTTTGGGGATATGCTATCAAGATGCGGAGCTGGAGCATTTTAGGAAGTGTGGCATTGATATTTTTCAGATATGTGTACTTGATATTTTAATAGTACATCATAAAAGTCTTGTTATTTATATATGAGACGATTGTATCTGTTATCCCGCTTTTTGGCAAAGCCGCGATACCAAAAGATTGATCGAAAACAAAAGACAGTTCGTCTCAGAGATTGGTTATACTTCGCTTTGCTATGGATATCGATGAATTTTGTCCGAGTCCGGAATGGGCCAAAATTGATAGGACATGACAAGAAAGGTCGAAGGAGACGTTGTTTCAAGTTTCAAGTCAATCCGAGTTCGTATGCTCAAGATATAATGGTTTCAATTTGAGAAAGATGGCCCCCTGTTCGGTTCGAACCCATAGGGCACCCATGGTTCGAATCGATGGCCACAGGTTATGTTCGAATCCATCATCTTCGAAACCATCTACTCCGAACCCATCCGGTATCCTTCTTTCGAACCCATCTTGTTCGAATCCATCAACCAGTTCCTGCCTCACAACCATTAACTTCGACTCCATTACATTCGAAACCATCATCTTCGAATCCATTCAAGCCCACCAGCTTCGAATCCAAGTCGCTTCGAATCGATCCTGTTCGAATCGATCGAGTTCGAACCCACGAGTACACCTTAGTTCAAAACGGTCGCGTTCGAACCCAGGAACATTCACTTGTTCGTACCCACCAAGTCAGCTAACTTGGATGACGTGTCGCTCCACGATACGAACGAGGCGAAATCCATGGGTGCGAAGCGGTCATCTCGGAGATAAAACAGGATCGATTCGAAGAGCACGCGCCACCTCATCACGAAGCCACGTGAGCCGATCGATTCGAAGTACGTGGTTTCGAAGTGATCGGTTCGAACTCAACAGCCAACCGAGAATCATCATTTCGAACCAATCATATCTCCTAAACCATTGATCCAAATGCAACCAAATTTTCACAGTAGCTTCCACACAAGGTAAAGATTGTTCCTGCCAAGTTTCAGCTCGATTGGACCATTTCTTGATGGGTTCGAAATGACTTCGAATCGATGTCAGATCGAGACGAAACTTGGTGGGGTCGGTCGCGTGGGCCCACTCACGTGCCAGAAGAGGTCTCCCGAAGTTTCAGCAAGATCTGGGCCTCCAACGCCTATAAATAGCACCCTGAAGCCTTCAGAAAAGGGGATCTTCCGAGAACTTCTGCCATTGAACGCCAAGACTCTGCCGGATTCAAATCTATTCATCAGAATCATTGTTGTGTTCAGATTTCAAAGCTATTATCAACTGTAATCTGTTGTAATCGATTTAATCAAGCAAAGCAATAAAGAGAAAACCTTCAAAGTGGACGTAGGCGCGAACGCCGAACCACTATAAATCCTGTGTTTGTGATTGTTGTTTGTGAATTACTGTGATTTGTTACTTAGAGCTGAATTCAATACTGATTGTTGCTGAGTTCTGTGTTGATTATTATCAAGTTGAATACGTAAACGGGTGCTTTCGTGATATTGGGTGTTTGTGACCAATTTTGGCGCAAACATTTTGGTGCTTTCACTGAGAACGTGAACTCAGGAGTTCTACCAGTTGATAATTGATTCAGAGAAAGTTTGAAAGTTTAGATTTGAGAAATTATGACAAGACAATCGAGTAGAAGGCCAAGGCCAGAGAGAAGTGAACAACAAGGGAGTCAGGAGGCTTCCTCAGGAGCGAATCAACCATCGATCTACATCACTAGGGACGAGATGGAGACGATGATGAAGAAGCAAGAGGAGTTGATCCAGAGTTTATTTCAACAGATAGGACAGCTTGGAGCATAGAATAGAGGAGCCAATGGAGTCCAGAATGAAGCAGGACCATCCGGCGTCGCACCCGGATTAGGGGGCACACCCATGGAGAATGTTGGTCCAATTTCGGAGGGAGAAAGAGGAGTATCTGCGCAACCTGGAGACAGTAGAGGAATGAACGCCCAGTCAAGGGGGCAGATTTCAGAGTTCCCTCGTGAACTCGGGGGGCAGGATGAAAGTAACGAACGAAGGTTACATCTCGGAGACACCGACAAGTTGGCAGAGATGGTTAGGCGAGCAATGAGAGGCGGTTTGGTGAACAAAGACCTAGAGGATGTTAATAGGAGTCCTTTCACTCAGGCAATCAGACAAGCTAGAAATCCACCGGATTTCAAATTACCATCGCTGGATATGTATGACGGGAGAACGGACCCCACGGTCCATCTGACAAAATATATGAGGCATATGGAAGTGCTGGGGGCATCAGAGGAGGTCATGGCCCGGTGCTTTCCACTGTATTTGGCGGATATTGCGGCATTATGGTTCAGGCAATTAGATAGTGGATCCATTGGAACATGGAATGATTTAACTGAGAGATTTATGAGGCAATTCAGGGTTCATATTACAAGACCCAAGAATGTGATGACGTTGGCGACTTTAAAACAGAAGGCTGGAGAAACATTGAGAAGTTTCCTGACACGGTTCAATGCGGCGGCGGCTTCGGTGGATAGACCGGATCCATCCATGGTTATGATGGCGGCTGTGTCCGGAATAGCAGACGGAACGGAGTTCAAAAATTCATTAACTAAGGATCCACCCGTAGATCTGGGAGAATTCTATCATGAGGCGGAAAAGTTTTTACGATTAGAGGATGCGAATGCAGAAAGAGAAGAAGGAGATGGGATAGAAGTTTATGCACTCAAAGACGAAAAACCCCCTAGAAGGGACTCGGACAAGGATAAAGGTAAAAGAAGGATTGAGAATAACGGAGACAGATCAAAGCGGCAACGGAGGGAGCCGCGATTCACCACCTACACTGAGCTGAACGAGAGCCTGGAACGAATTTATCAGGATACCAAAGAACAGATTCCGTATCGTAGGCCGATGCGAAGGGATCCTACCTCTGACGAAAGAAAATCAGATAAGTTTTGTGTATTCCATGAATTAAATGGTCACAACACTAACGATTGTAGGCACCTGAAGGACGAGGTGGAAGGGCATATCAGGAACGGTATGCTCCTTCAATATGTAAGGAGGCGAGCTCCTGTGGCGGAACCAGAACGGCCACCGTCCACATCAGCTAGAGGCGACCCTGAATCAAGGCACCGTTTGGTTATCAATTGAGTGAAATAACGATGAACAAGTTGTAAGCTTCCACTAACACAGTTAGATCACTTACACATGTATGGGGTCGCGAACGATCTCCAGGCATGCTCTGAGTGATCATTAACCGTTTCGTAGTGGGAACTTACACTTTGACATCCATGCTTTGCTTTCGTTTCATTTTGATTTGAACATTTAAACTTTGCTTGTTTGGACATTTCTGTTTTAAAAACTCATCCGTGTAATAGATATTTGATTCTGATAACTCTGGAATGGCTAAGCTACTTACACATGTATGGGGTCGCGAACGGTCCTTAGGCATGCTCTGAGATGGCGATGAACCGCCCTGACAAACGATCCAGGATCTCACCCGAACGTGACCCTGGCATCGATAACATCAAGCCCTCCCGGGCACACTTTATCGCCTCGAACGGCATCCGATCTCGAACGGTCACAACTCACCTCACCTCAAATGGCTCGATCGCAAACGGTCGTCACTTGAGGTCCAACACCCGACCGCGAACGGTCACAAATTCGCCTCGAACGGCACACGATCGCGAACGATCACTCTCTGCCTTGAACGGCACCGACCGCGAACGGTCATGATTCACTAACTATGAAATCCGACCTCGAAAGGTCACCATACGCCTTGAACAGCACTTGGTCACGAACGATCACCATTTGCCACGAACGGCAATCGACCGCGAACGGTCCCATCTCATCATTTGCCACAAACAGCAGTCGACCGCGAACGGTCCCATTTCTTCATTTTCCACGAACGGCATCGACCGCGAACGGTCCTATTCCATCCTACGCCACGAACGGCACGGACCGCGAACGGTCCCGATTCACCTCAAACAGCATACGATCCCGAACGATCGACGCATGGATTTATACGCTCGACCGCGCACGGTCGCACTTCACCTCGAATGACTCGATCATGAACGATCGTCATTTGAAGTTGAGCGCTTGACCACGAACGGCCGCGCTTCATCCCAAATAGCTCGATCCCGAACAATCGTCATTTGAGGCCATATGAAACTATCAAGTTCTTTGCAGGTTGATGATCGGATACGAACGTCCAACTCGAAGCATTACAAAACACACCTTCCTACCGCAAGGTATGTTTTGGGGGGCAAAATGTTATCCCACTTTTTGGCAAAGCCGCGATACCAAAAGATTGATCGAAAACAAAAGACAGTTCGTCTCAGAGATTGGTTATACTTCGCTTTGCTATGGATATCGATGAATTTTGTCCGAGTCCGGAATGGGCCAAAATTGATAGGACATGACAAGAAAGGTCGAAGGAGACGTCGTTTCAAGTTTCAAGTCAATCCGAGTTCGTATGCTCAAGATATAATGGTTTCAATTTGAGAAAGATGGCCCCCTGTTCGGTTCGAACCCATAGAGCACCCATGGTTCGAATCGATGGCCACAGGTTATGTTCGAATCCATCATCTTCGAAACCATCTACTCCGAACCCATCCGGTATCCTTCTTTCGAACCCATCTTGTTCGAATCCATCAACCAGTTCCTGCCTCACAACCATTAACTTCGACTCCATTACATTCGAAACCATCATCTTCGAATCCATTCAAGCCCACCAGCTTCGAATCCAAGTCGCTTCGAAGCGATCCTGTTCGAATCGATCGAGTTCGAACCCACGAGTACACCTTAGTTCGAAACGGTCGCGTTCGAACCCAGGAACATTCACTTGTTCGTACCCACCAAGTCAGCTAACTTGGATGACGTGTCGCTCCACGATACGAACGAGGCGAAATCCATGGGTGCGAAGCGGTCATCTCGGAGATAAAACAGGATCGATTCGAAGAGCACGCGCCACCTCATCACGAAGCCACGTGAGCCGATCGATTCGAAGTACGTGGTTTCGAAGTGATCGGTTCGAACTCAACAGCCAACCGAGAATCATCATTTCGAACCGATCATATCTCCTAAACCATTGATCCAAATGCAACCAAATTTTCACAGTAGCTTCCACACAAGGTAAAGATTGTTCCTGCCAAGTTTCAGCTCGATTGGACCATTTCTTGATGGGTTCGAAATGACTTCGAATCGATGTCAGATCGAGACGAAACTTTGTGGGGTCGGTCGCGTGGGCCCACTCACGTGCCAGAAGAGGTCTCCCGAAGTTTCAGCAAGATCTGGGCCTCCAACGCCTATAAATAGAACCCTGAAGCCTTCAGAAAAGGGGATCTTCCGAGAACTTCTGCCATTGAACGCCAAGACTCTGCCGGATTCAAATCTATTCATCAGAATCATTGTTGTGTTCAGATTTCAAAGCTATTATCAACTGTAATCCGTTGTAATCGATTTAATCAAGCAAAGCAATAAAGAGAAAACCTTCAAAGTGGACGTAGGCGCGAACGCCGAACCACTATAAATCCTGTGTTTGTGATTGTTGTTTGTGAATTACTGTGATTTGTTACTTAGAGCTGAATTCAATACTGATTGTTGCTGAGTTCTGTGTTGATTATTATCAAGTTGAATACGTAAACGGGTGCTTTCGTGATATTGGGTGTTTGTGACCAATTTTGGCGCAAACAGTATCAGATATTTCTTTATAACTCCATGTTATTGGGAGTTGATGTATTTTGACTTTTTGTATTGATATTTATTTATCAGTTGCTCCTACTAGTGCGGTCTCTTATATATTATCATCATGTTTATGTAAATTCAATATATTATATGTTACCATTCTGTTGTGAGATTTTATCAACTTCTTGGTTCAGTGTTTCGTTCTAATTTTACCTTAACAATACGTCTTTTGTGGTATTCAAAAGTCATTTGTTGATGTAAGGTGATGATTTTTAGGTGTTACGAAGGATGGGTCATTACATTGGACAACATATTCATATGCTGGATAGAAACGGAGGAGCTTAGGAATAAGACAGTCAACTAGGTAATGGTTCAGTAGCAACGATGAAGGAGACCGTACTTGTGAGATTGAGGATAGGATTAGAAGTCTTATCCAGAGTTATGGTGATATGTTCTATATTTATTGACATTTGATTAGTTGTTATACTAGTAATATTTGTTTTATGTGCTTTGACATATATTTGCATGATCGATATGCTTGATTGTTTGTACCTTGTTGGAATTTCGAGCATGAAATTCTTTAACGCATGGAGCCCGTAACATCTCTAATTTTTATAGCATATTATTCTAGATATTTAATTAAGAGATGATTAAATTAATAATGTGGGTAGGATACGTAAGCGTGAGATTTGCCAATATAGTTAATTCATCCATAAATATTATAAGGAGAATGTTTTATTACAACAAAAAAACATGACTAAATCAATTAAAGGAGGGTAAGAGGTTAATGAAAGACTATTACATTCTCTCCTCCACTCCACCTATTCATTTCATTCTCATCTTAAAACAAACACAGCAGAAAAGAGGTCGGCCACATTTGTCACCATTAATCACCATTTCTACTAAGAAGAAGAAAAATCTTAGGGAAAAAGAAGTTTAAGGTAAATCCCATCACTACCTTAACTTTAAGGTGAATAACATTGTCATCTCTAGTTTTTTATGTTGTTTAAATTCAGAGCTGACATGAAACCCAAGTTGGTACATTGTGAAATCATGCATAGGACTTGGAATATCATTTATGTGAATTATGGAATTCATTTCTTAATTTTTTGGAATTTTCCTAAAGGGATTTTGAGTTTAAAATGTGGATTTTAATTTCTAAATACTTCAAACATTATAATATAATGTTTGCAATATTATTTAGATACGGAATTTAAATTTCTTTGTGTTTTGAAATTGTATGAGTTAGTTATAATATTTGTAAGTTGGGAAAACGGGTAATTTTAGATTTTAATTGTTTGAAATGTGAAAAATAATTATTTTTCTTTGAAATTTTTATATGTGATACAAAAATGATATTTCATATTTTTAGGAGTATTTTGAGGATTTCTCGTGCATTTTTGAATTACTATGAATTATTTAGCAAAGATTATAGATAATAATTAGTTAATTATGACATATAACTAAGGTTTTTTAAAAATAAGACAAATTTTCTGTTTAATTTTGTTGCAAAATTTCTGAAAAGATTTTGATAAACCAATGAGAATTTGACAAAGGTATTGATTTGGAAAGTTATTAATTTTAAAGGAAGTAAATTATTTTTTCAGATATTTATGAAAATGTCATTTTAAACCTGCGATGGCTATCTTGACATTCGACCCCATTTCTAACATGTGATAGCACTATGTTTTCAACATTTGATAGTTTTCAAGTTTGGAGATGTGATAGCATCATATTTTAAACACTCTATAGCTTTGCATTTTGACATGTGACACTCGTTAGTTTTCTATTTATGATGTGCGATAGCTTTGTTTTCTTTGAGATTCGATGGCTATGATTCCTTGATATTTGATGGCTACGATTACTTAACATTCGATAGCTATGATTTCTTGACATTTGAAGGTTATATTGTTGATATGAAATAGTTGTTTTTGTGACATCCGATGGCTACTTTTTATACATATGATAGTTATATTGTTGGTATGTAATATCTATATTTATGACATGCGACGGCTATATTTTGTTGACACGCGATAGCTATATTGTTGACGTGTGATATCTATATTTATGACACAAGGCTGCATTTTTTAGGCATGCAATAGCTATGCTTTTGGTTGTAATGATATATATATTTGATGTGCGATAGCACAAGCTTCTGGCATGCGATAGCCTATGCTTTTAAAGCTCGATAGCATTAACATTAACTATGATAGGATGTATTTTAAAGTGCGATAGCATAAAAATTTCACGAATGATATAGCTTTTTTTATTGACACTCGATAGCTTTTAACTGTACATTACGCTATGTATTCCTTACAACAAAATATAGTTTTTGTTAAGTATTTTGACAACATTTTAAATGATAGAAAAGATATTTTAGCCTATTTTTAAAGAGTTTTGTAAAAGAAATTATTACTTAAGAACAATTAACCTTTGTGTATAAAGTGATTATCATGTGGACGTACATATGCGATGGATGATATTATTATATGTTCAATTTGCACCTTAATCGGTTGATATTATATATGGAAATGTTGACATGATCACTTATTTGTTATATGTTATCATCCAACATTTATGACCTCTAGGATTGGGAATTGATGACCAAGTTGGGTTATTTCAATAGTGAGTATGGTCAGATCTAAATTTTTGAGTGTGTAGAATTGCGACTGGTAAATCGTAAAGATCAAATTGTGTTAGGATGCCCAAAATCGATCAAAAGACTTGGCTCATTGAGATTTCTAAAACTATATTTTTAGGTGAAGACTGGAGTAGTGTCGTTCCATACCCTCCAAAAATTAGCCCTTAGTTGATCTAGTCCATGATTCTATTACATAACATTTTTTCCTTCTATTAGACAGGATTTAGGTTGAGATTCTGATTATGTAAAGAAAGGAACTTGTAGTAAAGATGCTCATCATTATTTGTCTTCTGTTAAACAAAAGCTGTTGTTATTTTCTCTTGTTGGACATGAGATTCTAGATTATCTAATTATATTTTGGCTCGAGTCAGCCCGATAGGTTTTTAATGGCCTATGACTAGTATGTTTATAGCGACCTTGGGAAAACTGTATCGTTGAAGGGACTATTTATGAGATTGCGCGATTATGGAAATGCGTACCATTTGGCCGTAGTGAACGTAAAACTATTCACTTTGATCTGCTATGCATGATACTGATGTTATGATTATGTTTTAACCACTTTGGTTGTAGGATATGTTATGGTTGACATATAGATTATAAAGCTAATAGTAAGGGGAAACTCATTCTATACTTTAGCAACGTGGCCTTTCTATTTATCTATTTTTCTTTGAGATGGAATAATATTATTCACACTAGACTTGTTATCTGCCTTGAAATTTTTTATTTCACCCTAAACTTTCAAGTGCTCAATTGAAATTTAAGTAGGTTGAGAGTAAGGTTTTCATGTTTAGACGAACAAGCTTCTAGAGACATGCAGGACGCAAACTACTATTAGAGTTTATTTTCGTTTTGCAGTTTAACTACTTATTTTTTTGTAGGAAAAACAATAAATTATTATTTTGCACAGAAAAGTCAAATTATAATGGCCGTACCACTTTTACAAAGGATATTTCGGGTGTGAGGCAAAGCCGCCTCGACAACTATGAAAATAAAATATATACTAAAAGTACAGGAGCTTGGCAAAATTACTCAAACTAGTACAACAACCAAACAAAGCAAACCTCTCCCATTGGAGGAAAAGTCACTGGCCGACTTAGGGCCAATCACATGGATGAAATCTGAAAATAACTTGACAAAGTCGGGGTCATATATAGACGACTCAAATGTATAGATAAAACTCCTGCAGCAAGAGGCATCACCAAGAATCTCTATTATTTTTTCACCAAAATCACCTTCGCTAGATAGAATAAGCTCACCCTCAAAATTTCGTAGTATAGATATCTTTCCTTGCCTTCATTATTTGTCGCATATTCCAGGTCTTCTCTATAGAGGACCGGGTGATAGGAGGACGACGAGCCTCATCTTCTCAATCAATATTTTTTGATTTGTTTGCTCTTCTTCCTTTTCTCTTATCAATTTAGTTTTGTTTTGTTTTGATTTAGGGATTTGAGGGGAGATTTGAAGAAAGTTGTTTAGATCTAGGAATTCTGAAGCGTACATGATGGTACATGATGGCTAGGGTTTCAAATGAAAAGCTTAAGCCTTAACAACTTATTTATAACCGAAAAATTATGTTTTCTTAAGTTTGGCTCACACTATTTATTTACCAAAATGGCCTAATTCCAACATTTACATAAAATACTATTTTTTTTCTTTTATGTAAAATCATCATTTTTATCCATTTTATTTATTTTTATTATTAATTCATCATTTAAATTTTTCGGGGCATTACATGCAAAATCCCTTTTCTTTTATTTTCTTAAAGAAAATAATGTTTATCCTTTCCCATCAAATTTCATTAATTATTATTCAAATCAATATTATTTATTACCATTCAAATCAATTAATATGATTTATTGATATTTCACATATATATTATTGACCATTGTAAATAATCATGGATTAATATTCAAACGCATGCATCACTACACGGGCACATACACTTACGCACGCACGCGCGTACACACACACATACCAGCTTCTGTGTATTGACATTAATTAGGAACCTTACCATCAATTAGTAATTGATCAATCAAACATTATTTGAAATATATGTGTGTATATTTGTTGGCGATTTTATTTAAAATATCTTTTCAGAAGATAAGAATTGAAGTCTTTGACATAAATAAAATGCAAAGAAGCAATTATTCAAGCTGAATAAAAAATTTGAAGTGAGTTTTACTTTAACAATATTCGAGTATTTTGCACCATCAACTTCGATAGGCTTTTGAAATTTTTTTTGATTTTTTTAAGTTTCTCTTTAAACGAGGTTAGGAAATGTTAGTGGATGTATATAACAATGTCGTTATATATTTATCAAATAATATTTGTAAAAACTAATAAGTCCTAGTTCGCTTATCATTAAATATATGTTTTCCTACTACTAACATCATATTCGTATCTACAAGTAATGCACATGTCAAAGTACTTGATTAAAATACAATTTTCTTTTGAATAAGGTTCGTTAGTGTCAACAAATGTCGATCTTAGAGATCGAACTCATGACATTTAATCTCATGCTTTAAACTATCTATCAACTGAGTCAACCTCGTTCTTAATTAAAATACAAACTTATTTTTCCATCTTTAAATATATCAATTTAATTCATTTTCTGTAACTGCATCGATTTGGTACTCGCTCGTTGTGTCAAAAAAATCGTTCGAATACCTCTTAAAAATGCTTTGGTAAAAGGCACTTTATATCAAATCAAATTCAATTTTGCAAGATTTAAAGGTTTGGCGGGACACGGAAAACGAGCATTTGAATAGGGATTGGAAAGAAAAATGTTTGAGAAAGTAGAATGCGTTTGTATTTGCATTGAAAGTTCAATAAAACGTATTCGAAAGAAATTTTTTTGTTAAAGAGTATTAATTATTTGTTTAAATGTTTGGTTGATATAAGTGAATAGTTGTCATTAATTATTGCCATTTGAACTTACTAAGTGGATCCAACGTTAACATGTGGAAAAGGTATGATGTATCTAAAGCGACGCCAACTAAATTTATCTGACATGCTAGAATTCGAAGGTATGACACACTCAAATTTCAACTAGTTCTCACATATTCTCTACCTAGAGAAAGAAAAATAATGGGTAAACGTCATGTGCCACTTTGAGAAGAGTGGTGCAAACTTTGTCATGGTGTAAAACAAAAAACAAATGTTTCAAAATGATCAGTTTACGGAGGCCATGCTAGGCCTGTCAAATGGGTTGGGTTGGGTCGAGTTCGACCCAACCCATTTATGACCCATTCTTTTTCACTCATTTATGACCCAACCCATTTATGACCCAACCCACTTAATAAGCGGGTTACCCATCTAACCCATTTAAAGATTTAAATTTAATTTGACTAATAAAAAACAAATAAATATAAAATAATTCTAATTCCAAGTTTTATGTTTTGAGATCCGACAAAAAATTAAAATTTTAATTCTAATTTTCATTAAAATTCAAATATGGGGATATGGTAGCTTATTATTTTCTAAGTACAATTGTCGGTTTCCTTGGATAACTACAGTGTACGTTCGCACGATGAAGTATCCAAGTGTTCCATACTGTCCGTAATTTAGGTGGGAGTTGATCGGTCGAAGTCTCGCCTGATTCCGAGTTAGAACGAAGGAGTTATTGCAGTCTGAACAAAAAAAATAGCGGCTTCTGCACTAGGCGGAGTTCAATATCAGGTGTGACAGCCTATTATTTTCTAAGTACAACTGTCAGTCCCCTTGGAGAACTACAATGTGCGTCCACACGATGAAGTATTCGAATGTTCCATACTGTCTGTAATTTAGGTGGGAGTTGATCGGTCGAAGTCTCGCATGATTCCGAGTTAGAACGAAAGAGTTATTGCAGTCTGAACAAAAAAAATAGCGGCTTCTGCACTAGGCGGAGTTCAATATGCAGGTGTGGTAGCCTGTTATTTTCTAAGTACAACTGTCAGTCCCCTTGGAGAACTATAGTGTGCGTTCACACGATCAAGTATCCGAGTGTTACATACTATCTGTAATTTAGGTGGGAGTTGATCGGTCGAAGTCTCGTCTGATTCCGAATTAGAACGAAGTTATTGCATTCCGAACAAAAAAAATAGCGGCTTCTGCACTAGGCGGAGTTCAATATGCAGGTGTGATAGCCTGTTATTTTCTAAGTACAACTGTCAGTCTCCTTGGAGAACTACAGTGTGCGTTCACACGATGAAGTATCCGAGTGTTCCGTACTGTCCGTAATTTAGGTGGGAGTTGATCGGTCGAAGTCTCGTTTGATTCCGAGTTAGAATGAAGAAGTTATTGCAATCTGAACAAAAAAAATAACGGCTTCTGCACTAGGTGGATCCAAATATGGAGATGTGGTAGCCTGTTATTTTCTAAATACAACTGTCAGTCTTCATGAAAAATTATAATGTATGTTCAAAATTCTTATTTAAATTTATATTAAAATTTAATATTTTTAATAAATGGGTTACCCATTTATAACCCTTTTAAAAATGGGTCGACCCAACCCATAACCCATTTTATGATATTCATAAATGGGTTGACCCAACCCATTTATAAGTAGGGTAAATGGGTTGGGTTAATGGGTTGGGTCAAATTTTGACAGGTCTAGGCCATGCATATTGGTAGAAGCTTCAAGTGACCTTACTCAAACATAGATGGACGATCGGTGTTGATTCGTATTCATTCTTAATTTAAACAAAATCTTGGATGACGGCTAACATCGAGACACGTATATCCCGATGCTTCATTCAAACGCTCGTAAGAAAAACAATAAAAAATGGACTGTTAACATGGACCAAGTCACCAGAGAACATTATGCCACGGTATCGACGACTGCGAATAAGTTGGAATAAAAGGCTAAAATTAAACGTCAGTTCATAGTTAGCAAAACGAATTGGGAAAATGGAACCGAATAGCCAATGCAAACAAACTATTCAAAGGGAGCGAGTCGAAGGGCCACACATATATCAAGGTTGTTATGATGCCACTAAAATTATCAACATCATATCATTACCCGCCAACGAATTATCATTTTTTAAGTTAAGCTGTTATACCAATATAATCGGTATGATAACCATAAATTTTTCAATTTATATAGTAAAATATCGGTAAATTTTCTAAAAGCCAACAGTAACGATAATTTTGTCAATTCATTTATAATACATGAATATTCATGTGTTATATTGTATTGTAACCATTTAGAGGCAAACATATGGTTAATTTTAGTTTAATCATAGATGTATTTATTAAATGACACCATAAAATGTGCAATGGTACATTGTTACAATGTAAAAATATATGAGGGTTCTTTTTTTTTTTTCTACTTTCGTTGACAAATAGTAATTAAAATTAGCAGTGCAACATTATTAATTTATCCGTATATCAGCCTCAACAAATAGGTAGGCGACTATAAGCAATTTCTTTTACCATTAAAAGGGGTACAGCAGTGTTATTTGTAAAATGTTAACAACAACCATCGTATTTAGCATGACTTTTAAGTTTCCCTTTTAATTTTGTGTTAGTAGGTTGACAACGAGCTTGAACAAATGTACTCTTTAAAAGAAAATAAAACAAAAATTCAACTATCCTAATTCCTATGTAGTTATCATTATGATTTTAAATTAAATTCGATGCACGAGACTGAAAAAAGTAAAGCATAACTCAACCATTCATTCAATTTCCGTATTAGTTATTAGACCTGTCAATGTCAATGGTGCTACATTTTGCGCGGGTCCGACTCGAACACACTGTGTTTATAAGGATATGAGATTTGCTCTAATTACTAGGTTTGATTCAAGCCCGATCCGATTAGGCCTGTTAACGAGGGTTTGGTCTGGTTATCTTAAAATCAGAACCCGAATCCGATTACAATAATTAAAATCCAAACACGATATGAATTCGTAGGACATTTTAAAATCAATACCCGAGCCGAGCCAAACCCATCGAGCATTTTATAATCCGTTGGATAATACGTATATACCGAACTCATAATATTTATATTAATATCATACGTTGAACCTACCATTTTTGTAAAATCATCCAAACTTACAAATTGGACGGTGATACAACCAGATTCACAATAATAAAAATAAACAAATACATCTCCATGTAAACAAAGAAAATGGTAAACAAATAACATAAACGTCCTACATAAATTTATCCAGGGGTATGGCGGGTTGGATCAGTGGACGGCTTTACTATACCATTCTCGGGAGTTTACTGGCCTGCCGGGTTCCCCTGGGTCTTAAAATAAATAAATAAAAACGTTTATGTTTTGATACTGTGGAAAATTAATAATCGGACCAAGTTGGATCCAATGGTATATACAATCAACAACACATGTAAAAGGATCAAATTTAAAATGTGACGGCTTAACATCATGGTTGCGATAATGACAGCAGAAGTATTTTATTGTAAACAACGGTTGATAATAAATGAAAAAAGTGCGTCTGTCCTTTATCAGACATCCTAATAATCGTCTTTTGATAAAAATTTATGTTAGTTTAACTGTGTAAATTATCAAAATATCATAATAATCGTCTTTTGATATAGTTTTATGTTAATTTAATCGTTTGTTCGATTGTTTGAGATTGAAGATATCCAAATAAAATTTTGATTTTGATTTTAAATGATTTTTCTATGAAATAAAATATAGAACGATGAAGAAACCACTGCGGGGGATTGCTTGAACAATGCGCGGTATAAGGAAAATGAAAATGACAATTCTTCATATTCATATTGTTAGGTGAGTATCATATTTTAGTTCTTGTATCAATTATAATTCGGTTACGTCAAGCCTCTCCGTTTAGGCTAGCATTCCCAATGAATAACTCGCTTTCTTTAATCTTCCAAGTAAGAAACAGATGGCCATCAATTTGTCTGGTTGCTGGCCTAAATTAAATGAAGTTACGGATGTGTGAAGGAACTTTAATTATTTTTTAATATATACAAGGTAAATTTTCGATAATTAAATTTATTAATTAGATAAAATTTGAATATTAATGTTGTGAAAAATTAAAATTTTAATATTTACTAATGAGAAAATAACTAGAATGAAATTTAATAATATAATTTAAGGTAATTGATGACTATTTTAATGTAATTTCAATTAATTGAAATGATTGTAAAGTTATAATTGATTGCGGATTGTAAATAAAGAAATAAAATTTAGTACTAGAATCAATGTTGAAATTATATGTGATCAAATGGAATTGGCCAATATTGAATATGAAATCAGTAATGGGTAAGTAGTTTTATTTGTAGATAATAAACTTTATAAATGTGATTAAATTAAGTAAAAAAGTAACAATTGTTATCTATCCTCTATTTATTTAATTCGTTGAAATAAACTGGAAATCAATTGTAGTTAATCTACTGAAATACTGCAGTTAATGCAAATTAAAATGATAACTGTAGAATACTGATGTAATAAATGGTAAACCTTGTTAATTTTATGCATAGAGTAATAATGGAGTGAATGATAAGATGAAAAATCATTTATTGGAATTTAATTAAAAATTTATGGATTTATTTCAATTGAAATTAAACGGTGTAATTTTTACAATATTTAAATATTGAATTTGACATGGGAATTTGTTTTAAAAGAATGATAGTCTTTGTGTAATTAGAAAAGGATGAAATTGTTAGTTATAAAATTTGGATTGAAAGTGATTTAAATTATTTAATAATAATTTATTTAAAATAACGTTAACACGGTCGTTTTGGCCACTATTTCGGATTCGGTGAACCTAGTTTCATCGGATCCGTAACGGTGAATTATTATAGGATTTCAAGTTTCGTGGTGATCGGACTTGTCGTTTGATCGTACGGAGTCGAAACGCGTAAAAATCAATTTAATGAAATCAATTTAAAATAAGCCAATTTTAAAAGCTAGCTTCTTCATACAATGAGACTAGGACATGGAACATGTTCTGTTGAATTTAAAAATATCGAAAATATTTATTTCTATATATATTGGATGACCAATTTTCGTTTCAGAAGCGAAACGGGCTTTTCGGGTCGTTACTGTCATTTTAGACTGATTCGATATGATCATTCTTTCTTATCGGGCTTTGTTTTGTTTTTTTTTGAAATGGTACTTTATACACAACAAATCACTGTGACAACATATAACATGCGCATCACGCTACGCAAGTTTCGAACTTGTGACCTCTCGCATCAAAGTCAAATTACTTAACCACTGAGACAATGGTGCTTGTCCTTATCGGCCTCTGTTTATATAAATAACTTTGTTTCTCAAACCCTAGCAGCCATTCAGTTATTCTGTATGTATACTTCTTTCTGCCTATTCCTTTCTTCCAATGGCAGAACTCAAATTCTAGATTCAATTGCAAATCAAAATCAAATCGAAAATTAAAACCCCTCAAACCATATCATATTATATATCATTGGAAAGCTCTCGAAGAGCGCAATCTAGATCTACAGTTCCTTTTTCGTTTTGGATCTCCATGTGTCCAGAATTTGATGAATAATCCTCGACCGTTCATTTGGGGTTTGATCAACGTCAATGATCTCGTGATTCGAGGGTATGGTTGCGTGGAAATAGACGAGTGGAGTGCATCTGTGCCGTTCGTTTGGTCGTGTAACGACCCAGATTTTCTCGACGTTTTAGGTTTGAATATTTAAATGGTTTTAAATGTTGAGTTTGAAATATAAATTCATTTGGAATACAGAGTTATTGGTTAAATTCGAGAAATACGTTTGGTTTCAAAGCGATTTATTTGATAAATTTAATTGTTGAATTAATAATTGAGATCGTTGAATTGGAGTTAAATATGAATCAAAAACGATTTCTAATGTTGATATAAATTATATTAGAATTGAGTTAATAAGTAGTTAAAATTGGAATTCAAGTGATTTCGTAAAATTTTGAAATTGACAATTTAATCGGCGCGCTAATATAGCGATCCGGGACACGGTCTCGAAATTCGATGAAACCAGTTCCGTTAGATCCGTAATAGTGTATTATTATCGAGTTTCGAATTTCGTAGCATTTGAAGTTATCGTTTGATCGTACGGGATATAAACGCGTTGAAATTAATATCGAAATTAAATATAATAATTGGATCCAAAAAGCTATGTTCTCCATACGATCGAATTTGGACTTGAAACATTTTCCATTGCATTCGAAATAGGGGTATATCATTATAAATGGCTAGCGGCACGCCTCCATATGGGTTCAAAGTTTCGTGATATGTAATGTAAGATAATTGAATTATAAAATAAAAATATATAGGGTCAAATCAGTCACCTTACCTTTTGAAACACGCTAACCATTTACCTTTAAATCACGTCCATGTCTCGTTCACCTCAATCACAATTCACGAGCGCCCTTTTCTTTTCTCAGAAAAAATAAATCGACTTACATTCCTCGATCCTAAATCGAATCGGTTCGATATATATACAAAAGGAATTATATGAAATCTAAATTGTATTCGAGATATTATAATAATTATAATAATAATAATAATAATAATAGGGATCGAAGAGGGAAGAAATCGCGTATCTGCGATCGCGAGGTTTGGGAGGGCTTTCTCGGTGTCGGCGGTAGTTCAGTCGAATGGTGGATGGGTCGTTCATGGATTCTGAGTGGATGGGTCGCGACCTGGTTGGGTTTCGAGGCTCGCGAGGCCCGTTTCCAATCAGTGTTGTAGGCCGCTTCAAGGTCGAGGAGGACTGTGCAGTTTTGGTCGCACGCGTGTGAAGGGATGGCGGCAACGGCCTTGGGCGATGGCGTAGAGGTGATGGTAGGCAGTTGTTAGGGCTTGGCAGCTTGCATAGAGACGGTGGAAATGAGCTTGATGAAGTCTGATGGCGGCAACTTGTTTTGGGAAGAAGGTATATAAACGGTTAATTTTAATTAAGTTTAATTTAAGTTCAAATTGTAAGTATAATAATAATAAAAAATTGTTAATTTATCTAATTATTCGTGTGAGGTTCAAAAAATTACAAACGCTACCATGGAATAAATTTGGAATTTGAACGATCAGTAAACTAAAAATCAAGGCGAGAAATTCTTACTCATTTGAATTACTAGAATTTATTTTAAATAGTTAAAATAAATTGTTGAAAGCTGGTTGAATTTATAGATTATTATCTGTTGGATGTTAAATATATATAGTAATGTATATCTAGTATTAGAGTGATATTTTCACACATTATAGCAGACGAGACCCTATGTGCCCTGCATAATTACGGATGATCCTATATACCGCGATATCCCCCTCGGAGTGGGATTGGTATTTTTATGTTGTATCAACATATGTGGATGCAGAAAAACAGGTTGGAGAGACCTAACTGGATTCCTCAAATATGTTGTTTATCTTTCATATATAGTGATATATGAATTGTGCAGAATAATCTAGTATAGGTTATTGATGTAATTGAAATTATTGGATGTTATTATAGCACTGGCTTGAATTTTAATATTTTAAAATACCATAAATATATTTTTAATTTAAGGAATTAAAGGGAATTTTTGATATAAAAATATTTAGAATTTTTGATATAAAAATATTTATATTGGAATTTAATTATTTTTAGTAACATTGAATTGGGAATAATATATATTAATTTTGGATTGTACGTAACTATTCGTGAATGAGTCTAAATAGAGACTTTAGAAATTAATTATATAAAGGAGTTTGTAAATGGTATTCTGAAATATGAAAAGGAGTTAAAATCAATATTAAAAATAGATTGGAGGTATAAATGGAATTGATAAGAAACGAATTTATATAATAGGATTTTATAAATAAGATTTGTTTTATAAAAAGGTAAAACCAAAAGGGTCATAAAATTTATAACCGATGTTTATAAATAAAGGAATTTGATATCGGATGATAGATTGAAAATTTAAATTTACAGAAAGAATTTATATTAGAATATGAGAATAGAGTGAGAAAAATAGTGGAAAGATGGTTAAGTAGATCAGAATGGAAGTGAATATTGTGATTCTAAAGGAATTTATAAATTGAATTGGTTAGTGAGGTTTTAAAAATATATTTTCAATTCGACGAAGTTAATTTTGCTTTTAAAAGGAAATTTTTATAAAACTATGGAATTTTAAACTAGTTAGGACTGAAATACTTTGGTAAATAGATTTTTAAATATTAAGTATTTATTTTAGTAAATTCTAACTTTTAGAAATCAGCTTTAAAAATTTATTTGTTTAACAAAAAAATGAGTTACTGATATTTATAAAAGTAATTTTTCGATATTTAAAAAATTACTTGAACATGTTTTAAAAATAAATTATCATTCTTTAAAATACTATTTTATTTATATATAGAGTTTGAAAGTGACTGAAATTTTTTATTTATTAATTCTCTCGAGATGCGTAAATGGGGCTTTAAATAGATATGTTTTGAGGGAAGGAATTTTATAAAGGGATTTGGAGGAAATGAAGTTTCAAAATGTATGAGTATGGGAATTTAAAATGAAATCTAAATTTATAAAAGAAGTTATAAATTGTTGAATAGGGTTATAAATAAGTATACTGGGTTTGGAAATTGAAAAAAATGAATTTATTAGTGATTCCGGAGACTTATGGAATAAGGTACGAAATATTCCCTGAAGTGTTGATATTTGAAATGATTTGAAAATAAGGGTTATAATATTTTCCTAAGTATAAAAATAGGAATTCGAAAATATTTCTAAGTGTTGAGACAGTTTGAAAATATCCCGTTAAGGATTTAAGTATTTGAAATTATTTTCAAATATTGGAATACGGAAAGGCATTTGAATATATATCTTAGTAAAGATATTTTGGAATAAATGTTTGGAAAAAGTTATAATAAGGCCTAGCGATTTCTTGTGGATGTTTTATTGATAGATAAATAATCAACTATCAATAATTGGACAATTTCATTAATCGTTTCGAAGAGACCGGGTCGGATTTAATCATCCGAAAAACACTTCGATTCGGTTCGGACGTAACGAATGAATACCGTGAAGATGATGAAGACAGTGATTAGCTTTGTCCAAACCTAGGACAACTTGTATGGACGAATGCTATCAAAACATCGTCATTGGAGGACGATGAGCATTCTAAGTAGAACTGTTCTTGGAAGGTAATACTTAGCCTCAAGCCTCATCAACTGGGAATGACTAAAACATGAGAGATGCAGTGAGGCTAAATGGGTCGCACCCAATTACGATATGTTATCACTTTTCTAGATGTCTTCGGAAACCTATTTATTATGGATATGGTTGTGCATGGAAGAAGGAGCGCTCGATGGTAAGAGTGGGAACACCCGGGGTGATAACATATTCGGTCTTTCCAGGTTAGGGATAGGTAGGTCTTGTGTAGCAGGGGCCCAGTGAGGTCCTCGGTACATTGTTGTAGAGTTGTATTATGATGGGCGGTACCCCAGTATCCCAGTCATTTATATGGAATCCATTCTCCAATAAGCGTCGTAAGCTTTTGATTGTATGCAACTATGCTGGAACGTGAGATGCAAGCATTTCAGCTACTTTCTATTTACTTGGTTTAGACACTATTATAATATGAGATGAATTTGATAAAAATGTTTTGGTTATCGTAAGATAAAAACACGTTGTGTTTATGTGTGACGTGGTATCACGAGATAACTTTGTTTTTCAAAGGATTTTGAAAAAAAGCTAATAATTCAAATTGAGTGTGTTTTCTCACGCTGGTTTTCCAGACTGACTCGGATGTTATTTTATTATAATGCTCGGGTAAGACCGAGTATTACAGATACATGATAGGACGCTATGGAGCTTGGGAGACGAGCAGGATGACAAGCCGTATTTCCGTACTTGATTTGTATTTCCGTTGTGTAAGGACAGGTTATTAAGCTGTCTAGATTGATTGTTAGATATTGTACTCTGATAATGGTATGTATATTAACAGCACAGTTCTTGTACTTAAAATATGTTATTATATATTATAATTTGTTCCGCTGCGATTGTGAGATTCTGTGTTGTTGTTTCTATTTTCTTTTATCTCTTTCGTACAACTTAGGTTGAACAAGAGTAATTATTAACGACTCAAAGGATGCGGAACTACGGATCGCTACACTTGGTATCAAAGCGGAAGGTTAAGCGAGAAGCTTGGATCTGGTGGAGGTTACTCATTAAAGATGGGATCGGTAGAACCCTAGAATGAGTTGGAGTGTATTAATAGATATGAGCGCGTATTTGTTAGTGAATATAAATTATTTTATATCGTGTTGACTTATCGGTTGAGTGGCATATAAATTCTGATCGAATAGTGGGATACCACTAAATCGATAGGAGTTTCTAAACACTTAAACACGGTAAACCGACACAGTGTTTTGAAGCGGGTAGATGAAATAATTTTACTCAAATTATATTTGATATATAAAAAAATTCTGAAATTATTACAGTGGCGTGTCTGTTTGTTAGTAAATAACCAAAATAAGATTTCAAAATTTGGAATAGCTATAAAAACCAATTGGATTGTATAAGAAGTAATTATACAAGTGAATTAAAAACTAGAAATGGATTCAAACCAGAAATTGGAAGAATTAATTCCCGGAGATTTTTGGAAATGTTTTCTAAAGTATTTAAAGAAGAAAAATAGTATTATTATTTTGGAGATATTTTTTAAAGAAAATTGTGTTAAATGGATTTTGGAAGTGATATAGCACTGAACTCACTTCAGTCGCAAGAAAATAATTTTGATGATGACGGCCGCATCATTAGTATTAATTTACGAGTTTCTAAGTGACAGATTGCTACTGAAATAAATTGGTTTGGAGATTTTTGTTAGAAAACAAATGTTGTTTGGAAATTCGAAGGGAATTTGTTTTGGATTAAAACCAGGGTTGGTTTAACTTTAAAAAAAAGTGTGATTTGGGATATCCGTGATTTCAAAATGATTTGAAATATATACCAGGTGTTTGAATTCTGGAATCCTTATTTAAAATTTTTTAGAAAACATTAGGAAATAAGTATGAACTTATAAAGTTGAGAATAATCTTAAATAAGAGAGAAAAGTGTGGAATTTGAATTTCGGAATTAAATTTTAACTTGAGAAAGTTAAAATAAATGAAATTTAATTTATATTTGAATAACTCAAATACAGTTCGAAATGTTGAATAATATCGAATTGAAGTGAACAAAAATTGCGAGTGATAAATGATTATATAACTATAAGTTATAACTTTTGAATAAAATAAAATTTAAGTGGAAATTGTTGGAATGGTGAATAAGTAAGTTATATAGTTTATAAAAAAACTGAAATTAATGGAATAAAAATACACTTAGGCTATAAATAGATGCATAAACCCGAGTTAAGAATAAAATGTGAAAAATAAGTTGTGCAACTCATCAAATTTGAAAAATGGAGTAGAAAAACCCAAAATTAAACTGGTATAATATTTTAAAGTGAAGAAATAAAGTCCAAACTTGAATACCAAAATAAATTTGAACTCAAGAAAATTTAAATGAAGTGATTTTTGAAGCAGAATCAGATATAGAATGGTAAAATTGAAAGTGAACTAATTAGGTAAGTTAACTGAATAGGGAACTCGATTTATAAATTAGATTCGACTTAAAAAGTAAGCGAATTAAATAAAATTGGAAGTATGGTCGAATAAAATGAGATTGGATTGAAATATAATGACTTGAGTTACAAATAAATTCAATTTGAGTATAAATAAATTGATTATGGCCTTGTTATCATTTAAATGAATCCAAGAATGAAATTGAGTATGGAATTAAAATTGAAGTGGATGAAATAAATTAATTAGTTAATTAATTATTAAATGAAATGGAGATTGGTTGAAATGAAATAAACTTAAGTTATAAGGTGGAAATAGTTTCAAATAACAGATTAACTTAAGTAAGTATTTTGGATGAAAGTTTGACTCGAATAAATTATGAAATAGTTATTTAATAAATAACATGGGATGATTCCAAGCTTAATAAAATGGAAGGGATATAACGAATGTGAATATTAATGAAATGTAAGTGAATTGATTGTGAACAAATCTGAAATAGAATTTTTTTTAAATATAAATCAATTTAGAGTCAATTTAAAATAGCTATAAGTTAAAATGATTATTATATTAAAAGAATAGCGTCGAATTTGCATAGAAAAATTGTTGTTCGACGCAAACGAAGGTAAATAATTTTTTTTGAATATATAGAATGTGAACAAATTGATTTTAAATCAATTTGGAATGGATATGAGTTGGGTTGGGTATAAAAATAAATTGAATGTGTGTAAAGTGAGTGGTCGATCATTTAAATTGAATGAAATGGTATATAGATTAATTGGAAGTGATAAAACGGGTGTTGGAACCTCAAAATTGATTATAAATATATGGTTAACATGCATTGCTTGTAAAGGTTGTGTGTTTAAAATTGAGTAAGTACATGTACAGAGGGACTGTTTGGCTTGATTTAGGTTGCGAGATTTGCTTTCGAAGTAAGTGCTTGTTTAATAATGCTTAAAATACTAAAATAAAGTACGTTTCCGGATTAATTACCACAAAATATAAATATTGATACATACATACATACATACATACATACATACATACATACATACATACATACATATATATATATATATATAGTTTTTCAACCGTGTGGGTCGACGTATATATATATATATATATATATATATATATATATATATATATATATATATATATATATATATATCTTGTCATATTGCAATAGGTCCTCTGTACAAAGGAGACTGCTAAAAAGTTTCGAAAATTTAGGGTGTTAGAAATTTTTTGAAAATATTTTGTTAGCATAAAAAGGGTGATTTTAAAGCGTAACTAAAATAAGGAATTTTGGAATTAGAATTGAAAACTAATTGTTTTGGGTGAACCTAAAAGATTAGAAAGTGGATATCGAATTTTAACTAAGTGAGGTTTGATGAGTTGATGGGGCGCTTTTTCTACCTAACAATTTCAGGGATGAAATTCTTTTAAGGGAGAATGTAACGACCCGGATTTTCTTGACTTTATGGTTTTAAATGTTGAGTTTGAAATATAAGTTCTTTTAGAATACAAAGTTATTGGTTGAATTCGAGAAATAGTGTTTATTTCAAAATATAGCGATTTATTTGATAAATTTAATTGTTGAGTTAATAATTGAAAATCGTTTAAATCATTGAATTGGAGTTAAATATGAATCGAAAATGATTTCTAATGTTGATATAAATTCTATTAGAATTAGAATTGAGTTAATAAGTTGTTTAAACTTGAATTCAAGTGATTTCATAAATTTTTGAGATCGTCTATTTAACCAACGCGTTAAGATAGCGATCCGGGACATGGTCTCTAAATTCGACGAAACAAGTTCCATTAGATCTGCATAGTGTATTATTATCAGATTTCAAATTTCGTAGCATTTGGAGTTATCGTTTGATCGTACGGGATATAAACGCGTTGAAATTAATATCGAATTTAATGTAATAATTGGATCCAAAAAGCTATCTTCTCCATACGATCGAATTAAATTTTCCATTGCGTTTAGAATAGGGGTATAAATTTATAAATACCTAGCAGCACGCCTTTATAAGGGTTCAAAATTTCGTTATATGTAATGTGAGATAATTGAATTATAAAATAAAAATATATAGGGTCAAATCAGTCGCCTTACCTTTTGAAATACGCTAACCATTTACCTCTAAAACCATGTCCCTACCTCGTTCGCCTCAATCGCAATTCACAAGCGCCTTTTTCTTTTCTCAGAAAAAAATAGAATCGCGTTCCTCGATCCTAAATCGAATCGGTTTGATATATATACAGAAGGAATTATACGAAACCAAATTCGTATTCGAGTTAAATAATAATAATAATAATAATAAGAGGGATCGAAGAGGGAAGAAATCGCGTTTCTTCGATCGTGAGGTTTGGGAGGGCTTTCTCGATTACGGCGGTAGTTCGGTCAAATAGTGGATGGGTCGTTGGTGGGTTCTGAGTGGATGGGTCGCGACCTGGTAGGGTTTAGAAGCTCGCGAGGCTTGTTTCCAATCAGTGTTGTGGGTAGCTTTGAGGTCAAGGAGGACTGTGCAGTTTTGGGTCGCGCGCGTATAAACGAATGGCGGCAACGGCCTAAGGTGATGGCGTAGAGGTGATGGCAAGTGCGTACCGTTACAGTCATGATTTGGGTTTTGGCTTCGATGTGGAATCACATGTGTGATTGGACGGGGTTGGAAGGGATTCGTTAGGCAGTTGTTAGGGCTTGGCAGCTTGCATGGAGACGGTGGAGCCGAGCTTGATAAAGTTTGATGGCGGCAACTCGTTTTGGGCAGAAGGTATATAAACAGTTAATTTTAATTAAGTTTAATTTAAGTTAAAATTGTAAGTATAATAATAATAATAATATATGTTAATTTATCCAATTATTCGTGTAAGGTTCAAAAAAATACAAACACTACAATCGAATAAATTTGGAGTTTGAACGATCGGCATTAAAAATTAAGATGAGAGATTCTCACTCATTTGGATTACGAATTAATTTTAAATAGTTAAAATAAATTGTGGAATGTTGGTTGAATTTATAGATTATTATCTGTTGAACGTTAAATACACACACACACACACACACACACACACACACACATATATAGTAATGGAGTGATATCCTCGCACATTATAGCGGATGAGACCCCATGCACCACGTATAATAGCGGATGACCCTATATACCGTGATATCGCCCTCGAAGAGGGATTGGTACTTTTATGTTGTATCATCATCTGTAGATGCAGGAAAGCAGGTTGAAGGGATCAACTGGATTCCTCAAATATGTTGTTTATTTTTCATATATAGGGATATATGGATTGTGTAGAATAATCTAGTATAGATTATAATTGTAATTGAAATTATTGGATGTTATTGTAGCACTGGCCTAAATTTTAATAATTTAAAATACCATAAATATATTTTTAAAATTTAAGGAATTAAAGGGAAATTTTGACATAAAAATATTTATATTGGAAATTTAATTATTTTTAAGAAAAATTAATTAAGAATGATATATATTAATTTTGGATTGTACATAATTATTCGTGAATGGGTTTAAATAGAGACTTTAGAAATTAATTATATAAAGGAGTTTGTAAATGGTATTTTGGAATATGAAAAGGTGTTAAAATCAATACAAAAATAGATTGGAGGTATAAATGGAATTGATAAGAAATGAATTTATATAATGGGATTTTATAAATAAGATTTGTTTTATAAAAAGGTAAAGCCATAGGGGTTATAAAATTTATAAATGATGTTTATAAATAAAGGAAATTGACATCAGATGATAGATTGGAAATATAAATTTATATGAAGAATTTATATTAGAATATGATAATATAGTGAGAAAAATAGTGGAACTATTCTTGAAAGTGAAGATGGTTAAGGAGATCTGAATGGAAGTGATATTGTGATTCGAGAGGAATTTATAAATTGAATTGGTTGGCGAGGTTTTAAAAATATATTTTCAGTTCTAAGAAGTTAATTTTGCTTTTAAAAGGAAAATTTTATTATTTTAAAACTATGAAATTTTAAACTAGTTAGGATTGAAATACTTTGGTAAATAGATTTTTAAATATGAAGTATTTATTTTAGTAAATTCTAACTTTTAAAAATTGGCTTTGAAAATTTATTTTTTTAACAAAAAAATGAGTTACTAATGTTTATAAAAGTGTTTTTTTTTATATTTATAAAAATTACTTGAACATATTTTAAAAATAAATTATCATTCTTTAAAATACTTATTTTATTTATATATAGAGTTGGGAAGTGACTGAAAACTTTTATTTATTAATTCTCTTAGTAGGGCTTTAAATAGATATGTTTTGAGGGAATGAATTTTATAAAGGGATTTGGAGGGAATGAAATTCCAAAATGCATGAGTATGGGAATTTGAAATGGAATCTGAATTTATAAAAGAAGTTATAAATTGTTAAATGGGGTTATAAATAAATATACGGGTTTGGAATTTGAAAAAAAGGAATTTATTAGCGACTCCGGAGATTTATGAAATAAGGTACGAATTATTCCCTGAAGTGTTGATATTTGAAATGATTTGGAAATAAGGGTTATAATATTTTCCTAAGGATGGGAATACCCAGGGTGATAACATATTCGGTCTATCCAGGTTAGGGATAGACTTGTCTTGTGTAGTAGGTGATCCCGGCGAGGTCCTCGGTACATTATTCTAGAGGTGTACAGTGATGCGGCAGTACCCCAGTGGCCTAGTCATTCGTATGGAATTCATTCTCCAATTGTGTCCAATTATGCTGAAACGTAAGATGCAAACATTTCAAATACTTTTTATTTACTTGGTTTAGACACTATTATAATATCAGATGATTTTGATAAAAATAAATTGGTTATCATAAGGTAAAAACCCGTCGTGTTTGTGTGTGACGTGGTCTTATGAGATACCTTTACTTTTCAAAGTATTTTGAGAAAAGCTAATAATTCAAATTGAATGTGTTTTCTCTTAGGCCTGTAAACGGATGCAGTCGGATACGGATAGTGCTGTATCCGTATCCGTATCCGAAAATGAAAATCCGTATCCAAATGCGTATCCGGTATCCGCGAATATCCGTTGAATATTATCCGTATCCGCTAATATTTTCAGATATCCGAAAATATCCGTATCCGTATCCGAAAATATCCGAAAATTAATCAATATAATGCATATTTCATTTTTTTGACTGAAAAAAAGGTGAAAAAAACTTGTAATACATAAATTACATCAAATTAACAATAGGTAATCCAATCACACAAAATCCGTACAATAAATTAGTGTATTTGTATTAAATTTATGGATATAAAATAATATATTAATATATAAATATTTAATTTCAAACCGGATGGATATTTATCGGATACGGATACAGCCATATCCGTATCCGAAATATGTTTCGGATATCTGATATCCGCATCCGCTTTTCGGATATCGGATATTTTTCATGTTTTCGGATACGGATGCGGAGGATTTCGGGTATTCATTGACAAGCCTATTTTCTCATGCTGGTTTTTCCAAAGTGACTTGGGCGTTATTTTATTATAATGCTTGGGTAAGACCGAGTATTACACATACATGATAGGATGCTATGGAGCTCAGGAGACGAGCTAGATGACAAGTCGTACTTTTGTACTTGATTTGTATTTCCACTGCGTAAGGACAAGTTATTAAACTGTCCAGCTTGATTATTGAATATTGTACTCTGATGATGGTATGTATATTAACATCACGGTTCTTGTATTAAAAATATGTTATTATATATTATAATTTGTTCTGCTGCGATTGTGAGGTTCTATGTTGTTTCTATTTTCTTCTATCTCTTTCTTCTTCTTTACCCTAATTATTTGCTCTTTCGTACAATTTGGGTTGAAAATGAGTGAATTATTATCAACTCGAATGTTACGGAACTGCTGGTCGCTACAGGTCGGTTGATGGCTGGATCACCTAGAACAATTAAATTAGGGTTTGATTGATTATGGGCGATTGGATTCTTGCTTCGATCGGAGAAAAGCATGGGGGTCGCAAGCTGTAGGGTGAGGAGCGGGGGAGGACGCATCAACTGGTGAAGGTGGTGTGCTTGGCCACGGGGGCCGTAGGCGGCGATGTTTGCGTGTTCGTGGCGGCATAGTAAGGTAGGTCTAGGTCGTGAATCCTGATGCGTGCTAGGGTCTGGCACGAGCGTGGGTAAGGAGACAAAGGTGATGTGTCCAATTTTGTGCCTTTTATTTTAATCAATTTAAAATTTACATTATATGTTCTAATTATCATAACTTTTACATACATGTTCGGATTTGCGCGCGGTTTGTTTCGTGGGGGTCGTATTAAAATTTCGGACATTGTAAAACTGGTTCCGATGAATACTGAGACTGTTGAAATTTGTGTCTTCATTTAGATTTTAAATCAATTTGAAACCACAAATGAGTGTTTTGACCGACTCACAACTACTATATTATCTTATGATAGTTAAATTGAATTTATGATGTGATTAAAATTTGATTGGTTGATGTTTGGTATATTTAAATTGTCATTCCAGTAAAATCTGACTTTTACTGAATTTAATCGCCATTAATTTAATATTGAATTTTAAATTTCCTGTTAGTACATGTTATTGCTAATCAGACAATTGTTGTTATTTGTTTATTGATTTAAATGGAAATTGTGATGGATGTTTGATTGTTGATATTGGATGATTGGATGTTATATTTAAATTGTTATAACACTGCAAGTTCTCTTAGTTGTTGTTGTTAGAAAATCCCTATAGGTTGAAATGATACATATCCGAACGATCTGATAGATTACGGAGAAATCATTATGCGTTGAAATGATAGACTCGAGCGATTTCATGGATTTGAAATTAAATTCTGGGTTGCGGGTTGAAATGATATATACCCATAAATTTAAATTATTACGGGTTGAAATGATATACATACGTATCACTTGACCATAGGGTAAAAAATTATATATGGACATTGGATTGGTTAAATTAAATGATTTTAAAACCTTAAATTTTTGAATCCAGTTAAATGATATTTTGAAATAAAATTTGATTTGTATAAACTAAATTATTGTCCAAAATCCAAGCTTTAAATGTTGAAATCGGAATTAGTTTAAAATGATTTGTTTAAAGGATTTAAATTGAAATTTTAAAGTTGGATTTGAAGTATAAATGGAATTTATCGAAATTGAGTTATTGAAATATTTGAATATTTGCACTTTGAAATCTACAAATTTTTAATAGTTTAAATTTATAGTTCGAACATGGATTTGAAATCAATATCAATTAAATAGCTTTAAATGAGAATTTGAATTGAAAGGCAAAGTTTAGTTTGTTGATTTGAAAGTTGGTCATGGCCTAGATGTGTTGAAATGAAAGAAATAGTTTAATTGATATAACTTTCGAAATTATTATTTTAATATAAACTGTTTAAAGATATATTATTTTAAAAATCCTGATTATTAAGATTTTCAAACTATTTTAAACTATTTTGACCTATTATAAAGCTATTAAACTATTTTAAACTATTTTTAAAATATATTAGACTATTTTAATCTACTTTAAACTAGTAAATCTATTTTATTCTATTTTTAACTATTTAATCTATTTTAAACTATTTAAACTATTTAAATTTAATTTAAGCTGTTTTAATATAATTTAAACTAATTTAAACCATAAAACTATTTTAAAGTATTTAAACTATTTTTAACTATTTAAACTATTTTTAAACTATTAATCTATTTTTAAACTATTTAAACCATTTATGAATATCTAAACTATTTTCTGAATTTCGAACTGTGTAAAGTTAAAGTGTTTATATTTCAATCCTTGATTTAAAAGCGAATATAGTCAAATGATGTTATAACCTAAGTTGGAATTTAAAATTATATTTTCTAGTGAAAGGACATATTCGAGGGTAAGATTTCAAAAGTGAATATGATTTCAAAAGTGATATGGTTTGTATTGGATATGATATTTTGATATAAATTATATCTCTTTTGAAAATGTAAAAGAACCATCCAGTGTGAAATAAGCGTTAGTTGTTAAAGAGATCAGGATCAGATATTGTCATACTCTCTACCAATATCGAAAACCATTTAACAACTGTGTACGTGGTGGAGATTCCAAAATGAAGTAGAATGGTTTGACGAACGATTCTGTATGAGGTATTTATGTAGCCCTGACTCCCGCGAGCCAGCTTGATGTGGCTAAAACAGAAGCTATACTGGGCCAAGTGAGGTAGCTTCTCTCATCGGACACATTTCTTCGATACCATATTATGACTTTGTGATTGATTTGGTGGCCACCCCTCGATTTGATTATGAGAGTGTGTTCCAAGGTGGACGGTAGTAGCTGCGATGCGTTACCACCAGTCCGGGAGTGCAAATGGTAGAATCCTACCCCAGCATTGTCTCGCGTGCTTTGTCACATGCCTTATCGCGCCCCTACGAGTTTGTTTTGTACCATACCTATGGAGTGCTCCTTGAGTATCCCATCAGTTTGGTGGGGCATATAGTATTTGTATAGACTACGAGAATATATAAAAATATGTTAAAGGGGATATGAGTAACGCCTTATCGTTTTAATGTTTTACTTTACTGTAGATACTATTATAATAGCATATTGTATTATGTATGTAGATAGTTTAACGGACCCTTAGGAGATGGAATTCCGAACATCTCTTAAGTTATTGCACTCACGTTAGACATTGGATATGAGATGTCAAACCCTGTAAACATCTCTGACGCCGTTACACTCATATTTATTTACTGTTGATTTAACTAACATAAGATCTTTTAGTTCCGACTCTTGTGTTTTATCTTTTCATTACGCTTGGGTCAGTATGAGTTTTTCAGCGTACTGAAGACCTTATTTCTGGAGGATGAAAACGAAGATTTAGTACTATTATTATTTATTATATTTATCCAACCGCATCATGTTGTTTCGCTGCATTATTTATTTATTCCTACTGTATGTACTCTGATTTTGTTTTGTAAAAGTGCAATAAAATGTTATTTGTAAAATAGCTCAATGAACTGTTTATTTAACTAATATATTTTGTCATTCCGCTGTGAGATTTTGTGTTTTGTTTTTCTTTCTTTGTCAGCTTTTTCTTAATTATCCCGTAATAATCCTCCCTTTTTAATGGTTTGAGTTTGACATGTGTACTTTATTATCGATTTAAACCGTCCAAAAAGATGGACCGTTACAAATTCTTAAAGGACTCTGCTTTCTAGACAACAGAGCAAATGTGAAGGAGAATTCAACTAAAAATAATAATGTGGACTCCATTCAAATAGAAAGATTTACAATTTAACTTTAACGCAGAGCAAAATTCGACAATTAGTCATTAAACAATATTTTAAAAAAAACGATGATGGTACATCAAAAAATATTTTCGACGACGACTTGTTGAAAAAAATGTTGAAAGAATGGTGATTAATCATCGAAAAACCAAGGACGGTTAAGAATTTAATTTCTTTGTTTTTTGTCAACAGGGCAAGCATTTTTGTATTTCTCATGGCATTTTTCTAGAAAACGAAAAAGGACCCTTTTGTCTCACTTTGTTTAAAAATATGACGGTCAAAAACATTATGCGTTTTTAATTTAATCTCATGTGTCACATGGTGGATTTTACAAATTCATTATTTTTTTAATGAATGACTGTGGTATCTTGTGACATAAAGAGGGAGTCAGATAATATGAAAAGAGAAATTCAATTCTAACTTTTGATCTTAAACCTATCCTACTTGGTATTTACAAAATATTTTTCATACGAGCAGAGCAAAAAGAACGTAAAGCAAATAATTCACTATCAATAAGTGATTTGGACTGTACAACACAGACCTCGATGGTAGATTTTGCACGCTTAAAAGGTTGAAATGTGTCTATGTTTAATTATAGAAGACCATAATTTTACAAATAAGCGATTGTGCAACATAATGAATTGAAAATAAGAAGTCGATTCTAAGAAAGCCGGATAACTTTTACAGAGATGTCTCAATTGTGTTTCCAACTAGATTCTATTCGCCCCAAAAATTATAAATTGAAATATTAAAGTGGGACGAGTCCTATGTTGTTGCTAAATGCGTTAAGGTCATCTAAATAAATACTTTGGTTGTTCTTCATACAAAACTTATTTAATATTTTGATATAAAGTATTTTAAACAATTAAAAATAGGACTTATGTAACAATTTGTTCTCAATCAATATCAGTTTTACTATTTTAAGGTTATTACATATCAATCTGTTGTACTGGAAATTGCAGCTCAAAAGGGCAAAAAAAAACATTAGCAAAAAAGTATTTACACGGTATATGCTACAGTGCTAATATTTACCGTAACAACGTTAGTCATGCGACAATACTAAATCATTGCAACAAAGAAATATATTCAAACTTGCTTCTTATTTAGAATATAATAAAATAAAATACCTAAGATGCAACTATTCAAACTAGATTTACACGAGGAACATCAATCATTAATCTTCTGCGTTTTATCATATTAAATAATAAAACTTGTATTTAATCAATTTACAGGGGCCCATGTATGTTGGTAGAAGCTTGAAGTGACCTTACCCATACATAGATGGACGATCGGTGTTAATTCGCATTCATCGTTAACTTAAACAATCTTGGACGACGGCTACTATCGAGACACGTATATCTCGATGCTCATAAGACAAATAATAAAAAAATGGACTTTTAGGATGGACCAGAGAACATTAAGGTACGATACCGATGATTATAAAAGCTAAAGTTAGACGTCGTTTCATAGTAAACAAAACGAATTGGGAAAATGGAACCGAATAGCCAATAGAAACAAACTATTCAAAGGGACCGACTCAAAGGGCCACACATACATATTAGGATGGTACTATGCCGGTAATTTTTTAAATACCGTATCGTTACAACCAATCAATTATCATTTTTTTTAGTAAAGTCGTCAGTATAATCGGTATGATAACAATTTATCAGTTTATATGGTAAAACATCGGTAAATTTTCTAAAATTCAACAATAACAGTAATTTACCGATTCATTATAATACATTAATATTTATGTGTTATGTTATATTATAGGCATTTGGAGACAAACATATGGTTAGTTTTAGTTTTCAAACAACTCCAAATATATTTCTTTTATTTTTCACTGATGCTTTTAGTAAGTCACACGATGAAATGTGCGATAGAACATCATTATAATGTAAAAATATACGTTGTTTTGTTCTTTTACTTTTGTTGGCAAACAATAATTTAATATTATTAGTGCGACGTTTGTTAATTTATCGATATACGAGTCTTCGGTATATTAATAAATTGGTAAGTAACGAGAATTAATTTTTTTCTTACCGGTAAAAACGGTACGGTAATGTTATTTGAATAACCACTATCACATCAACCTTCATATTTGGCATGATTGTGAAGTTTCGTTTTTAATTTTGTGGCAACAAATGTACTCTTTAAATGCAAATAAAATTAAAAATCAACTACCCTAATTTGTATATGGTTATCATTGTGATTTTAAATTAAGTACGTGCATTACATATGACTGAAAAACGTAAAGCATAACCCAACCACTTATTATGTAAATGATCGTAATTTTTTTTTTTTTTTTTTTTTTTTTTTTGAAATGGTACTTTATATACAACAAATCATTGGGACAACATATCCCATGTCAATAAACATTCGAAAGCAAGCTTCGAACTTGTGACCTCTTGCACCAAAGCCTGATCAATTAACCACTTGGACAATGGTGCTTAATGATCGTAATTATTAAGCATGTCAATGGTACGAGGTTTTGTCCGAGTCCGCTTCGAATTCCTCCTGTTAACACGGATACGAGATTTGCTCTAAATACCCAGACTCGACTCAAGCCGATTCAGTCAATATTAGTGTTGCGCATGGTTTTATTTAAATCTGGTCTGGTTTGAATCCGATCCGATTATTAATTTTTTATATTATCAAAACATGAGTGTTTATGTTATTTGTTTATTTTTTTTAGTTGTTTGGTTTTAGATGTTTTGTTTGCTTTTGTCGTGAATTTGGTTAAATCACCCTTCAATATCTAAGTTAACATTATTTATGTAAGTTTTACAAAAATTGTAGGTTTAAAGTATGACGGGTTACTGGAATTACCAACGTGTTTGAAAAGCTCGACGGATCATACTCGGGTATTGATTTTGGAATACCATATGGAATCGTGTCATGCTCGAGTTTCGATTATTGTAATCGGGCTCGTATCTAGATTTTAAGATACTCAAACCGAAATCATTGATATACCATACTAACGATGGTAGAACATAATAACTACCCATGAGTACGTTTTCGTAATTAATGGTAAAAGAAAAACGAATTTGTTGGCGACATTTTCTTTTTGGACCAATACCATGTAAACGCAATTACAAGTAAACAAGTTAAATCTGTAAATGGATATTTGAAAAATTCGTAATCCATCCGCATTCTACCCAAAAAAAGAATAAATATTGCATACTTGGAAAACGGACGTTGATGCGGATACATAGACATTTGCATTCGAAAATTATCTGTCGGTTTTTGCTAAGACTATAGTTTAAATTATATATAGTTTAATACAATAAATATATTTATTTATGCTTTTGTTAAGTTGGTAATTTATGTTATAGACACTTATTGATATTAATCGTTTAAAACTATTTATTATCTGTCTATTTGTTTAATTTTGATATTTTTACAATTAACGGGATTGAAAAAAAATGGTTAACTAAAATTTTCTATTTATATTTTTTGATTTGTTAATCGTTAGCGAATAGAATAATTATCCGATATCCGTTTGTATCCGCGAATGCGGATATTCGATATCCAAAGATAATTTCAAATGCGAATATGGATATGACACTATTCGTATTGGAAGCATCCATTCAAAAGTCTAAAACAAAATGTGTGAGAAAATATTTAGGATCTTATTTATTTATTATCAATGGTGTATACAACCAGCAATACATGTGTAAAAAGGTCCAATTTAAAATATGACCGCTCAACATCATTGATTCGATAATGACAGCTGAGGTAATTTATTGAAAACAACGGTTGATATTAAATGAAAAAGTGCGTCCGTCCTTTATCAAAACATCCTAATAATCGCCTTTTGATAAAGTTTTATGTTAAATTTAACCGTGTTGATTATCAGAATATAATAATAACCGTCTTTTGATATAGTTTATGTTAATTTAATCGTTTGTTGAGATTTAAGGTATCCAAAAAAAAAATTCATTTTGATTTTAAATGATTTTTCTATGAAATAAAATAAAGAATGACGAATAAACCACCATGGGGGATTGTTTGAGCAATGCAAGGCGGTATTTATGATGAAAACGACAATTGACAATTCTTTGTATTGTTAGGCTATATCTCAGTTCTTGTATCAATTTATAGTTCAGTTATGTCAAGCCTTCTCCATTTAGGCTAGCGTTCCCAATGGATAACTCGCTTTCTTTGCTCCCTCTTCCAAATAGGAAGCAGATGGCCATCTATTTGTCTGCTTGTTGCCTAAACCAGAAGAAGTTACGTATGTCTAAAGGAACTTCAATATTTCTTTCATATACGTAACACACATTCTTAAAACGACTCTGCTCTTTCTGGACAGGAGAACAAATCTTGGAGAGACTTCAAGTAAAAAAAATAACTGTTACGTGGATTCCACTTAAATATAACAGTTTACAATTTAACTCTAGGGCAAAATCGACAATTAACCACTGAAAGATATTAAAAGAAAAAACAATGATGGTATATATATCGAAAATTATTTTCAACGGCGTCTTGTTAAAATATGTTGAAAAAACAGTGATTAATCGCCGAAAATGTAAAGACAGGTTAATGATTTAACTGTTTTTGTTAACGGGACAAACATTTTTATATTTCTCATGACATTTTTTTTTGGAAAATGATAAAAGGACCCTCATGTTCCACTTTATTTAAAAATATGTGGTCCAAAAACATTACGTATTTTAACTTGAGGTTTTTAGTTGTAACTATCATTTTTCAGTTTACACTAAAAAGTGTTCAGACTAAAAAATAAACTTGTTGTCCCTGAAACTAAATTTTTTTATAACTTCTTCTTTGTGCCTATTTACCTGTTTTAACTTAGTGTGGTAGACTTAAAACAACTCAAAACTCTTGTTCTAATTTTTGACTATCCTCGTGTGGCAAACAGGGTGGATTCCACAAACTTATTTTTTTTTTATTTTTTTATTTTTTTTAAGAATGACTACAGTACCTTGTAATATATGGATACAGATAATATTGGAACGGGGAAATTCAACTCTGCCTTCTAATCTTAAACCTATCCTACTTGGAATCTACAAAATATTTTTCATACGAGCAGAGCAAAGAACGAAAAATAAATATTTCACTATCAATAAGTGATTTGGACTGTACAACACAGACCTCGATGGTAGATTTTGCACCCTTAGAAAAGGATGAATATCGGGATGACCTCAACGGTAGGTTGAGTCCATTTACCTAGATGCTTTATTCGCTTTTTAAAGCCCAATAAGCAATTATTGGTGTATAATTAATTATAGAAGACCATAATTTTACAAACAATCGATAGTGTTACATAATGAATTGAAAATAAGATATCGATTCAAAGAAAGCCAGATAATTTTTTACGAAGATACCTCTGTTGAGTTTTCACGTAGATTCTATTCGCTCCAAAAATTATAAATTGAATTATTAAAGTGGGCGAGTTGTATGTTGTTGCTAAATGCGTTAAGGTCATCGAGATAAATACTTTGGTTGTTCTTCATACAAACCTTATTTAATATTTTAATATAAAGTATTTTGAAAAATTAAGAATAACACTTATGTGACAATTTGTTCTCAATCAGTATCAGTTCTAGATATTACATATCAATCTGACGTACACGAAATTGATAAAACAAAACTTGAAATTACTACACACGTGCATTATTGAAGAAAACACACACGTACATGTATGTGTGCGTACATGCGTGTATACATACACACACGTCCACACACATGTATATATATACACACATGTACATACACACATGTATATATATGAGTGTGTATTGACACAAACACGGGGTTCGGTTATATATATATAAAGACATACACGAGATTCGGTTCAATGACACCTCTATTTATATTGTCTTGTAGCCTCATAATATCAGCCACAAGTTTATATTTAAATAATTATTAATTCTCTCTCCTCTTATATGGACCTGCAGTTTGTAACTATATTTATAAAATGCAGTTAACACTACAATATGTTAATACATTTTTACCTCCATTTTATAATGCAGTTAAAAACTGCAATATATTAATGCAGTAGTTTTTAACTGCATTTTGCTGTAGTTTTTTAACTACACTTTTAAAATGCAATTAAAAACCGCATTACTATAACACAGTCATGTTAATGCAATTTATAACTGCATTAATATGTTAAGTCTCAACTGTATTTATAAAATGCAGTTAAAAAGTGCATTATAGTAATACAGTTTTTAATTGCACTTTAAAATGCAGTGAAAAACTGTATTATATTAATGTATTATGAATTTTCTAAAATCCAAATTTTAGAAAAATGAGATTTGAAATTTAGGTTTTTGCATATCTATGATACCTATCGTTAGAAAGATAATGAAACTTAGGATTTAAAAGTGAAAACAGTTTGCTAATTCAATGTTTCTATAAAAAGTTATTGCGTTTTAAAATTTGATAAATAACGGGATGAAAATTTTAATAGTGGAAATTAGGCCCACGTCCTAAAATCAAACATAATAGTCCAAAACTCCTTCCTTTTTAGACTTGTAAATCCGGTCTCTATTTTTTTAATAATATTTTGTTTCCCTAATTACCCTCGTTTATTTCATGTCGACTATTCTTATGTGATTGTATTGACGATCAAGATTTAAAATCATCGTAGGGAAATCAGATTTAATTCGATCTACTGTTCGATTTTTTTACGATACATTATGGCTTCACCGTCTTGCAGGTAAAAGCTTGATTTAATTTTCAATCGACTTTGTATTATTGTTTTTTGCAATTTTTTGATAATTTAGCAATGTTTTTTGTATAATTATGCATAATAAGTATAAGTTATATTAAGTGATTCGAATAATATGACGTTTTTTGTTCAATTTTTTTTTATTTTTAATCTTGTGTGTAAATGTAGAGTTGTATGCAGTTAAATAAAAAAACTGCAGACTCTGCTGCAATTGTTGTAAGTAATTGCGTTCATGGATGTATTTATCAAAATCTTTAGTTATCTGAATAAACGTGTATTTTTCAGCAGTTATCGAGAATTATTGTAGAATTTTATGTGTGTTGATAACTGATATGTAAAATACAGGTAAAATTTGCATATGTAAAATGCAGTTGTTCTTTTTAGTTTTTAACTGCATATGTAAAGTACAGTTAAAATTTGCATTTAACAGCTATATTTATTACCTGTATATCAAAAATGCATTTAGAAAAAACATTTAATAGCTGCAACTTTTAACTGCATACGATATGCAGTTAAAAATAATACAATTCATAACTTTATATTTGATATGTATGCAAATATAATAAAAATCTTATGAATTTTTAATTGCATAAGTGAAATGCACTTCAAAATTTGCATGATTCATGTGCATGTTTTAACTGCATATGTTATATGCAGTTAAAAATTGCTTTTAACAGGTGTTATTTTTCACTGCATAACATATATGCAGTTAAAAATTGTGCAATTCATAACCGCATAAGTGAAATGCAGTTAAAAATACATTTGTTCATAAATAATTGCAAACATGTATGCAACTATTCATAATAATTGCATATGTATGCAAGTATAATAAATTTTTTATGACTTTTGAACTGCGTAAGTAAAATGCACTTAAAATTTGCATAAGTTAATTATATATTTAACTGCATACTTCATATGCAGTTAAAATTTGCATATAACAGCTGTAATTTTAAGATGCCAGACATGCATTTAAAAATGATGCAATTCATAACTTTACAAGTGAAATGCATTTAAAAATGCAATTATTAATAGTAACTGCAAAGATGTATGCAACTATTCATAAAAATTGCATATATGTTTGCAACTCTTCAATAAAATTGCATATAACTAGAAATAATCAACATATCTGCATATAGATGAGAAAATATTTGTTGAAATTTCTTTGCATTTTTATTCGTATAATTAGATGCTTCACTGTAAATATCAACAATATTTTTGCAGTGTTTTATGCAATTATTTTCAATATTTGCAGATTTGACTGCAAAAATTGTACCACAATTTTGATCTGCAATAATTGTAGATTCGTTTGCAAATACTAAATAGAGTCGCATATATGGCCACAATTATTGCATATAATTGCATAGAATGGTGCAATTATATAAAACTTCTACTACTATAAACAATTTGCAGAAAATTCTATATCAATTCAGAATATTGCATATTAATTTGGAAAAATATGTTTAAATTTTTATGTAAATATTTCGATGCATTAAGTTAGGCATAATATTGTTTGTATGTTAATGCTTTTGAGTTATTCTAACAAATATCTACAAATTTTATCAAATTTAGTTATTAAAATAGAACAAAAATCGAAATGGCGAAATTTCTTAATAGATATCTTTCGATTTTACGATTTGTGTTGTTTTCATCTTCTGAATCTCAAATTTCTTCGGTTCTGGACTTGATTCGGACATCTGTTTTTGAAGTAGCAACTAATTCCGATTTATAATTCAAACGATTGGGGTTTTCTTTTTTTAAGATGTTAATCGATGAAAAGAATTTGAAGGGTTTTGTTCGGAGAAGACGTAAGAGTATTTAAAGAAATCTTTTTTCGCGTTTAAAAATAAGAATGAAAATCTTATAATTAAAACGGATGTATGTTTTGTGTATTTTCAAACTATTGAGGATGTATGTCAAATATTACTTTTTGAATAAGCGTGAGAATAACAACCACTTATGACAGAAATGAACAGGAACTTGCTGCACAAAGCATATAAACTTGCCGCTGACATCACTATGGAAGGATTCTAAATGGGCAGATGGGCAGGGCTATTGAATAAGATTTATTTATATCCATAATATATAGAAAATAGAGGTTACCCCGTAATGGCCTAATAAATGACACAACATACGGACCATGATACGGAAGATCATACACGAGTGATTGGGCAAAATTAGATTTATTTATATCCACTCGTATGTTTAAAATATCATCATTTAATCGTACAGCTTCAATAGGTTGGGAAGATTGCCTTAAAAGAAAAATATACTGCAGCCGATCAATCTTAGGCAAGAACAAAGAACATACAATTCACATTAAAAATATTGGAATCATGCAACAGTTTGCATGATGGACCCCCTGAGTCAAACAACGTCGTCTTCACATAGTTGGATCCACACACATATATGACGCAAGTCCATCTTATAATCATTATTTTGAAGAATCACGTCAGGAGAGTAGTCCAAACATCAGACAGATATAAATATAAACAAATCCAAACAAATTTATGCACATCACAAATATGCCTACTCCAACTATTATCCTTTGAAAAGCCAAAATATCCCAAGGCAAAACGATGGTTGTCAACCACATTGTATCCACATATACAAAAGCAAGCAAAGGATGAAAAATTAATACACCACCCTGAATAATAAAATAAGAGCCCTCAAATAATCAATCAATCACAAAGGTTTATACGTACTAATGCATTAGGATTTGTAGTATTCCTAAATGAAGACTAACTCAATAAACTAGCGACTGAATTAACACCTCGATCACATGATATAAAAACTCTAAACAAAATTTAGCTACATGTCTTGCATGTTCAATTTAAACTTCAGAAACTTTCTCACGTCAAAAGAGATAAAATTCTACATGATGTTACATAAAGGATCTAACTTTGACATGCCATCTAAGAAATAGCTTCAGGAATTAATCCAGCGTTCCTATCAAAGGGAAAAAAGAGGGGAGGAAAAAAAAAACAACGTTAGCTAAATAGTTTCTCACATCACCATTATTTTCCTGAGAATTCCAGGAAGCATCAAAAGATTACATAAACTAAATAGACAGTATGGATGTATGTATCTATATGTATGCATGCACGCACAACACGGATGAAGTTCTTAAATTTACATCACTTACTGTATGTGATTCTAATAATTCATTAAAAGGCTGAAAATTCAATTAAAAGTTATAATAACATAAATTAGCTATAGTAATATAAACTATAATAGTGAAATTTAACATCATGAAAAACACCGCTAAATGTTATATAATAATTTTAATTATTAATAAGTAGGGAAAAGGACATAAAAATGCAAACAGCTTGTTGGAAGGTTGAAAAATCGGTTAAAAGTTCAAATAATGTAAATTGGATCTATAATTTTGGTGTTCCAAACAAGCATTGTTGAACCTTATACAATCAGTTTCTTCTATTAAAAGTAGAGAAATATTCTAAAAAATTGTTCATAAAAAGTTTCAATCTTTACAAGGTGAAATTTGTAGCAACATGAAATCTGGCCACATCCCTGCTTAAGGATGCATCAAATCATGTTGTACCCTGATCACATCCTATTTTTAGCCCACTTACAATAGCATCGCATGTATATGCAGTTGAGGAAGGCAGTTTACCAATTAAATCATGTCCCTAGATAATGTATGGTGGAGGTTCAAGTTAAAAGATGCTACATCTGCAATGATTATGCCATGCTAAGTTCCAATAAAAAGAATCAAAACCAAAGTCAACAATAAGGTTTCATTTTTGAACTCACTAAATTCACATTGATTAGAGAACCAAATGGATACTTATTTGGATCTAAAGAGACACGAAGGAAACATGAATGTGTCAAAAGAATGATATCTAAGAAGAAAAAAGAATGAGGACCTTAGGACTAGAAGTTTCATGCACCATAATGCATATTGTTATTAATATATTTTCTATATGGAGTAACTAATAAAATTATTAAATATTAAATGCATCATATTGGTACATGGTCCCCCCCTGCACAATGGTGCATATTCACAGAGCTCGTCTGCAGTTTACATTCATTTTCCCCTTTGTCAGACCCTTGTGGTGTGTGCGAAATTATTTTGAAATAAAGACGGGAATGTGCACTCCTGAAAATCAATTATCATTTCATGTTTCAGATGCACATTCAGATAAATTCCCCTCTCTTCAAATATACCCGGGAAAAAGGTTTTGTGATATAATTAAATTAATTTTAGAATTAAAAGACGTCCACTTAGATTATAACCAACAACCCCTAAGCTTTTCGCCTATAGAACTAGATAATTATAAACTAGCATTTCTGAATGTGCACTGCGATCTGATCGAGCTTTTGTAGATAGGTTAGTTTCCTGGTAGGGCCAACAGTAGTACACACTGTGTGGGATGTGTATTATTGTGTTGTCTGATTCATTTAAACTTAGATTATACTATTTTGTGACATAGTTAGCTCTTGACCACTTGAATTTATACATAACGTTGTCATTTTTCTCAAATAAAATTATAGCGACTGGGAGAATTTTTTGATACTTAACCAAGAGCATTAATACATATGCTCAAACGACATAGCAGTTTAACGAGGATTTCACACACACACAGTGTACGTGTGTGTAGGTGTTCAACTAGGTTTATTTGAGAAATTGGGAGAATACATGTCTAAAGATTACTAGTGAGATAGAAAATTTGATGTTTCAATTGAGGTGTGAAAACAAGAAATGTTGTAAACGAAAATTTTATAGGATTAATCGGAATGCTATTAACTAAAAATGATTGATGGTTATATAAAGAATGCTGCTATATAAACCCAATTTCTCTCTTCCTAACCAATTTGACTAAAGAGTGCACCCACGCAGTAATGCAAATGTGGAACTTCACTTGATAGTATTTCCAATGAATTGAAACCAAAACAGAAGCCTAGAAACATGGTTAAATTTATAATATTGCATAAATGGGATAGAATTTTCCTTTACAAATCAGTGTTATCTTACTTGATTCCGAAGAGGACACATAATAAGTAAACTAATCTCAAGCTTACCCTTGGGTTCAGCAAAATGGAGATCTCTTAGGAACTCCCTTCCTTCGGTTCATACTAACCACTTTTTGGATAGATTCGGCCTCCTCAAGTTGAATTTCTCTAAGTTGTCTACTTATGCTTCCTTCAGTTTTCAACAAGTGCTTCACCTATATGTCATAGCAACAATTATTAGTAACACTTAATATTAGCTGATTATATAATATTTGTTTGAAATCTAGTTCTCCCCACAATATGATGAAGCAATTTAAACTATGACAACACTGACATTTACAACATTTGCAAAAACATTACAACTAGTGCACCAAAGTTATAAAGTCACTACTGTTCTAATGAACAACTTGATGAATTGAAAGACCTATGAAAAATCGCTGAAGAAACTAATATGGAGCAAGATAGAGCTTATAATTCAAACAATTACCATGCAAGTAATGGAGCAATATTCATACTCTTCTTTAAGAGAACGAGGACAAGAAGCACAAATTTTATCACAAGAGTCATCATGCAATTTTCGTGGTCTCCTTCTCTTCTTGTTTAATTGCGACTGATTTTCCTCTTTTTCCTCTTTCATGCTTTCCTTCTCTTTATCTTTTTCTTTCTTACTGTTTGCTGATCTTTGTTTTAAGAATACCACAAGCGCTCTGTTCAGCATATATGACTACAAGTACCCATGGAAAATAATTACACTATATATGTCTAAGTGCAAGTTAACAAAAATTCAGTATCAAACAAGTATAGATAAATAAATAGCACTTGTACATTTTAACTTAATACTATGTTGAATAAATTTGGAAAAAGGAATATTTTTGTTATGGATATCCTTAAAATTAGAAACATCAACAACATCACTTTGTGAAATTAGTTGCTCTTGATACAATTGTCAACTGAGAGAGGAAAACAATGTGCTAATTCATGGTTTTCTTATGTTAGTACCTGAACTAAAGGACATTTGATTAGCTTTTCCATGTCTTCTGTTTTGACAACTCTATGCTCATTGTATTTTCGAATCTGTAACAAATGAATGCAAATGAGAAAATAGACCAACAAAAGGGACAAAACTCATCCTTCGCATGCATTTTATGAAAGAAAGAAAAAAATTACTTGTAGAATTTGATGACCAAAATGGCTTGAAGAACAGTTGCTACAAAAGCTCATACAACAATCGAGGCAATATATATTCTTCTCGTTTTGCTTGTAACCCCGATGATTGGAACAAGGATCAAAGAATTCCTCACCCAGTAAAGCGTTTAACCACAATGGAAGTCTGCTTAAAATTTCTTCCTGAAAAATTGAAAGAAATAATATATAGATCATAAGGATCATTGACATGTGATTTACAAATATCTGAAAGTGGAAAGTTATTTAGAACATGGTCTCTCCACTATCTAAAATTGTCTTAATCTCAGCATATAGAATGAGTGCATGTTTTAATCATAAAACATAAAACTAAGGTAAGAGAATATAGAAAAGATATAGATGGTTAAGCTGTGGCACACACCGCACGTCTTAGTTTTAGTATAGTTTTAAAGTCTGAATGCACATGGATTTAAACCATATGTGTATTGAACAACGAGAAGAACTTCATACAAGCATAAAATTTTCTTATATCGCATGCATAATCATAATAGGTATGACCAAAATCTTAAAAGGATTTTTGATTTGTATTATCGGCAACGAAATTACAAATTATTCTTGAAACTGGTGAAATAACAAAGAACACAATTTTTTTTTCTGTAGGAATAATCTTTTCGATGGGTGAAATAGTAAAGATAACAAAATTTTCTATATAGATTGTATTTTATGAATATTATGACAACTAAGCACGTCCATGAACGAAATTTTATAGCATACAATATAAAAACGAGTTGGAAATCATATTTGAAAATAATGTAAAATATATGTGTGTTTCTACAGGTAATGCAATAGTTAAAAAAGAAACATCTTAATTAAACATGTTTTTTTATGGAAAATTTTATTTGGACACAAAATGGGATACAAGAGAGCTTGACCATTAGATCTTCTCTGATTTCCACCTCCCATGTAAAAAAAAGATCCAACGGTCTCTACTTGTTGTGTCAAATTTTGTGTCCCAACAGCCGCTCCATTTTTTTATTCATACAAGTAGATATTTAAAAATATTATAATTTAAGTGAATATAATAAAGTATTGTTGCAACCATGTAGACAATGGATACTCCTTTTAAGTAGCACTCAACAAATATTTCAGATATCAAACTCTTTTACAAAAAAAAAAAAAACATATGTAAGTATGAACAGAATTGATTCGAGGTAACTCCAGATGTTTTACTTTGATAATTCTAAAGATGATTGCCCATCACAATTAGGGTGCTTCTGAGGACAAGGAGTTGAGTGAAACATGCAATAGGATTGAATAAACCGAAGTTGAACAGCTATTTTAAACCATGTTGAAAGTTGAGATGTAAAGTTGAATGTAAGATTGGGAATGTACCAATATATGGCAAAAACAAAGGAAAAAAAAAAATTCGCTTATATCTGACATGTTATCCTTTTAAGTGGGATGTAAGACTAAGTCAAAAATCTAACATAAGCTCTTTCATAAATTTACGTCCAATGTAATGCACATCAAACACACCCACTGGTTTGTTTGTTTTGTCCAAGAACGACCATTAGACGTTGGTTAATTAGTTTCGTTAATTTGTACTATAATGCCTCCATATGCTTAGTTACGGTCATCAAGAGCCACATAAATAGTATGAACTGCTGATCCACAATCTTAATTTTAAAAAGTTAAAATACCGGAATTTTTTATGTGAAATGACACAATGATGAAAGACTTGATAACTGCATCTGCATCAATAATACTATTTTTGGCAGTATATATGGTGCTTAGATGTGTTTTAAGGCATCAACCATGTGTTCTTGCAACTAAAGTCTCAAAATTAAATGTAAAACTAATCACATTATTTTGCATAATACAACTAATTTCTCCAGAACACAACATATCAGAACATGCTACAATCTATACAGTCGAAATCATAACAAATTAATTCATATATTCACAGCATTTGCAGCGCTCATTCTACATGAGGAGTATGCATATATCAATATCATGCATCATAGTCGTAAAACAAACAGACGAAACAAATCATAATATGCAGTTACAATATTACTAAACAAGATGCAGTAACAGCTTTCATTTAATCCTAAAATTAGTTTCTAAAATCTGAAAAATACAGGAAATCAAGAAAATAAATCTTTAAAAATCTAATTACCTCAGCTGGAGAATTAGACGTTGACATTGATAACAAAATATACCCTCATGCAATGAATAGTGCATCCCATTGATATAAACCATCAAGCATATCGATTCAAACTCAATATCTCTTCATACACATACGCCTAAATACTCAAAATCCAATATTTAGAAAAGAGAGTAGCAATCAAAATTAAAAACTAATGCGAAAAATGCATAAAAGGCTGCGCTTTTTTGGGGAAGAGAATAATGGGAAAAAAAAAGAAAACGGAGCAGCACTTGGGTTTTGCTTTCAAATGCTGTGCAAGTTGACTGCGAGAAATTTATGTAGACCCCCTGGTTTGATATGGTGTTACGGGGAACTCTTTTTAAAGTTTTGAAATTTAATAGATTTGGTCAATGAGTTTTGAAACTGCTCGGGCTTGGTCAAAATGTAGGTTTTGGGTTGGCCTTTCAGTCATTTATAAGTGGAAACATATTATTGGACCCGAGTTTGTGTATGTCAACATAGTCCTGCAAAAGAAGTTTAACTTGTCCATTGAATCACACCTTGTACATATATTATCTCACCTAATTTAATTAGCCAAAGTTCTTCCTTGAGCGTAAGGGTGAAAATCGATCGGACCAGACCGGACGAGGTATGTTCAGTTTCTGTCCTAAAGAAAATTGAAACGAACACGGACCGGACAAAATTTATATTCGTACAATTTTTGTTGTCCTATTTCGTGTCCTAAATGAAAACGGACGGACACGCACATACATTTTTCGGACACGGACTCGAACGGACACAGACGGACAATGCTATTTACATCAAATTTTATGTTGTTTAATAGAATTTCCATCAGCTATATTATTTTTATCAATGTGTATTGAAGTATAAGCATTTTATGAATTTTTACTCAATTAACCGACCAAATAGTTGTCATATATGTTTTGAGAAATATAGAGAATATACTATATTATAAAAAATTCAAACGAACACAGACCGGACAAGATGTTTTTTCGTACAATTTTTGATGTTCTAGCTCGTGTCCTAATTTGAAACCGAATGAACTCGGATGGACATGTTTCGACCACGGACACGAACGGACATCGAACACTCGTACAAAATTAGCAGCCCTACTTGACGCAATGTTATCCTCCCGTTGAATAAAACTATTTTCCAATATGTAGTAAATTCATTCCTAAAATGCCTTTTGCCTTGATTGATAAAAAAACATTTATGTCATAAAATGAATTTTATTTTCCTCGAACCTACCTAGAAGTAACATCCTACGTTAAGGTAAGCATAAATAACGATAAATGCAAAATGTTGCCCTACTATCTTTGTAAGTTTGTAAGATTGGCGTAGATTCGAGGACAAACTATGTGGGAGTTAGGCTATCTTAATTCCTAAGCATACATATCACAATAGTTATTGTAAATAAAACTGATAACAAATGTCATATCTATTTAAATAAGCTTTCAAAACAATTTGTTTCTTCACAAATTTAAACGTGTAAATCTTTGGTTATCGTCTTTTACTCAAAAAGATCTAAAAATACTTTCAATAAAACATTACTTACTACTTTCATAATTTTTGGGACAATTAATTTCACCGGAATCTTACTATAAAGAACTTACGTTATAATCATTAATATTAATAAAATACTGGTCAATTTATTACAGCAAGTATATGTTAATTTTTTCAAAACTTTAGATAACAAAAGCTTAGAATTTGCAAACGTTTATATTATAGGACATTTGTATATCAAAATATCTTCTATTATAACTTGAAGAATTCCAAAATTTTGGAAAATCAATTTTACAAATCATGGCCGCCAATCCCATTTCTACCAATTCCTCTTCGACCAACCCTCCCTCCTCTTCCTCCTCCATTCCTACTTCAGAGCAGGCTGATGATGACAATGGCTGGATCATATTGGGTAGAAATCGTCTTAAATCCAACAGATTTATGCGTCAAAATCAAATCATCATATATATATATATATATATATATATATATATATATATATATATATATATATATATATATATATATATATTGGCAAATAGGAGTGCCATTACAACAAAAGATCTATCAGATCAATGTCAGATCTACCTAGATTTAAAAATCATAGCTCATTTGCCACCACAACACAGCTTAAAAACTGAGAAGATACGGTGAAAGGTAACATGAAAACCAAGATAAATTTTATGAACCATGCAACAGTAATGAAGGTAAATTTGCTGCTTTGAAGCTATGATTAAAATGAAGATAAATAGAATAATGCAATTTACATCTATGTTGTGGGTAAGAGATCAAACTATGCACATTTAAAAATCAAACTCACAGAACTTTGAATTCCGAAAGCAGGTTTTGAAATACTCCAGAGAAAATGGATTTTATCTTATAAAATTCAGCGATCAAAGTAATATAACTACAGTAGTTAAAGCAGGTCCATGGTTAATTGAAGGGGAAATGATTATAACCAATAAGTAAGAACTTGATCTTAAACTGGATAAAGATCTACTACTATCAATTCCATTTTGAATGATATTGTCATTCTTTAGTACTACTACCAACGATGAAAAGTAAAATATTTACTGAATTGCTAGTGTGGTGGGCAAGCCAATCAAACTTGATGATTCCATATAACACGTGAACATGCTAAACAATGCCAGAGTTATGGTCGAATAAAGGTGGAAGACAAACTCAAACAATTAGTATAAGCAAAAAACAAAAAAATGACAAATATATGTACAACAAATTGAATATGACCTCATCGTTCCAAAATGCGTAATTTACATATGCTTTGGACATATGATCTCACAATGACTGATGTTAGTAAAATGTTCAAAATGTAATATTATGGAGAATTCGGTAAAAAAAGAATTTAGACCACTTTAGAATAGTCTATCAAACCAGAGCATGAGCGAAGAATATACACAAAATCATAACCATAATGTCAACTGCACCTCTGCAAAGAAATAGAACAAATGCCAGTGTGATAAAAACAACTCGAGAATGAAACACAAACAAAACCATCAAAAAAAAGTGTCAACTTATGCTACACAAAAACAAGTGGAGGTGAACCAAGAAGTTATCAACTTATCATCATCGAGCTGCAAGATGAATGACATGTTTTCTTAGTTAATCAAGAGAATTTGCAATCATTTAATGTAATCTCAAACAAAAATGTTGAGGCCGAACACAGTTCATATAGTATCTGATGTAGCATCTGTTCTTGTCAGCACCATGTCAACCAATGCATTGGTTGAGAGAGAGAGCACAAATGAGCACAAATTGCCTGATCTTCTTAAGCATCACTAAGAGATTAACTCTGTCCACTCAGAGATTTACTCTGTCCATCCAGAATCATCACTGGAAATAATGGAAAAATAGAAACAAAGCACAATTCAGAAGACAAATTCGTTCCCTCTCATTCAAATTTAAACTTGAATTCAAATGAAAATATAGATAAATCTAGTCTGAGTTTCTTGCATGTGCTTGGAGCAAAGGTCAATTTTTAAATGTAACAAACGGTAGAAATAGCCAATCCAATTGATAATCGATCAGTGGCAGCCAGGCCCGAATCAACCACCCATAATCTATCATTGCCAATATCCTACAATCCATCATCCTCAGTTACTCAATCACACAGTGGTATGCAAGCAAGGGGCTAGTGTAACCACTGATGTATTAAACAATTCCTCTTTTACAATAAATAAGGAAACTATAAGAGAAGTTACAATCGAAAATCAGGCATGGAAAGATTTAACAGTGGAAAAGTCGGCTAAGAATTTCAAAAGTGGTAGCAATGGTTCTGCTCAACCAGCAAAAAAGAGATTAAATAAGAGTTTATAATGAAGTTGTTTTATTGTAATGTAAGATGTTCTAACGAGGTAGTTAGATGGCTGGATATTTATAATTACAGAAGGACGTATAATCCATCCATAATAGCCTTATTAGAAACATGCTTGTGAGTATTGCCTATGCAAAATGAATAATAAATGGTGAAATAATTGGTATAGTATAATAACTGCATATTCCATCACAGATTTATAATTCTAGTATATATAGTGTAAGAATTTTGAAAGAATTATTATACTGTAGAGATGATGAAAGAGGAAGTGAATTGTATTGAAAAAATGATTACTCTAATAATTTGAGTTACACAATATGTGATTACAATGCTTATTCATGTCCATATTCTCTCTGAAACAAAGAATAAGACCACAGTCTGGTGATGGGTTTTTGGTCACATGAACCCATTTTAACAACGAACGGTTCTGATTAATTCTTGAAGCAGTGATGGCTGAGATGCGTTAGATAAAGATATATATCTCTGATGGTAAGGAGATCATTTCTCAATACTCCCCCGCAAACCCTTTGGTAGCTAGGGTTTGAGAAAATTTTCTTTCGCGTTCCTCTCTTCAGTGCGATTTCAAAAAAGAAACATACATTCTTCAAAATTGTCAGTAAATCTGGATCTAGATCTGGATCTTCCTTGTATATTCTTTAAAAAATTGCCAGTAGATCTGGATCTACCTTTGTTTGGATTAGTCTTCAGTTCCTGACTTGAAGTTAATCTTCACAAGTTGATCTTCTCGATGTTCTTTTCAATTGAAAGCTGCAGTCCATATTTTCGTCAATTGGTTTGATTGAGGACTGCGGGTAGATATGACTAATTTCTAGTAGCATCCTCTGTGGAGACTCTTTCGTCTGTATACTTTCTGTTGCCTTGTAAGTTATTCACTTTCAGTTTCTCTCTAAGTCGAATGAAGTTTATCTTGGACAGAGGTTTGGTCAATATGTCTGCTACTTGGTAAGTATAGATATGTGGTTTATTTCCAACTCTCCTTTTGCTACTTGCTCGCGCACGAAATATAGATCCAATTCAATATGTTTTGTTCTTGAATGTAGTATTGAATTGGCAGTTAGATGAACTGTGCTAAGATTGTTACACCATATAACCGATTTACTGTTAAGCTTAATCTGCAATTCACTAAGTAGAGACTGAATCCACATCACGTCTGCTGTAGTATTGGCTACGCTTCTATATTCGGCCTCTGTACTAGATCTTGATACAGTAGTTTGTTTTTTTAGCACCATGATATAGGATTATTGTCTCAAAATATGCAATAGCTTGTTGTAGATATTCTGTCATCAAGATCAGATGCCCAATCAGCATCTGCATATCCAGTAATATTGATGCATTTGCTTGTTTCCAGTGTTAGACCAAAGTCAATTGTTCCTTTGAGATATCTTAAAATCTTCTTTACCATTTTCCAGTGTTCATCTGTTGGTTGTTGCATGAATTAACCGACTTTGTTGACACTGTAGGCAATTTCAGGTCTTGTAATAGTTGCATACTGTAATGCTCCAATAATGCTTCTGTATTGTTTGTCATTGGTTATTACTTTGCCTTTGTATTTAGAGACATGTAAATTGCTGACCATGGGAATGGAAATAGAATTTGCTTGATTCATTTTTGCTCTGTTTAAGATTTCAGTGATGTACTTTCTCTGACTTAGCTGTATAGAAGAATTTGAATGCCTTTTGACCTCCACTCCAAGAAAGTAATTTAAGTCACCCAGGTCTTTGACTGAGAATCTCTGATTTAGGTAGTTTATCAGATTGTCAATCTCCTCTTTATTATTGCCTGTAACGATAAAATCATCAACATATATAAGTACATGGATAATTATGTTATTACTAAATTTGGTGAACAAAGAGTTGTTAGATTTTACAGTATTGTAACCCAGTCCAGTGAGAGTCTCTTTAAGCTTTTCAAACCATACCCTTGGGCCTATTTCAGCCCATAAATAGCTTTATTTAATCTGTAAACTAGATTCTCTTTTCCTCTCTGTATGAATCCTTGTGGCTGCTCCATATACACCTCTTCTTGTAAAACACCATTCAGAAAGGCATTATTCACATCAATTTGTTTGACGTTCCAATTTTTATACAAGGCAATGGTAATAGCAGTTCTTATAGTAGTGGGTTTCACAACAGGTGAAAAAGTTTCATTGAAGTCAAAACCACTCTGTTGTGAATATCCCATAGCTACTGGCCTTATTTTGTACTTAGAAATTGTATCATCATCATTTTTATTTAATTTAAAAGTCCATTTACACCCCCATAATATTCTTGTTTTTGTGTAAAGGAACAAGATTCCATGTCTTGTTCCTCATGAGAGCATTGTATTTTTCTGACATGGCTGATTTCCAATTTTTATTCTCCATTGCTTGATAATAAGTGCTTGGCTCTTTGGTATCTAAAGTTGCAGTATAGATCTTTGGTTTGAATATCCCACTTTTTGACCTGGTTATCATATGATGACCTGTTCTGGTATCTTGTTGATGTCGACTGTTTTCTTCTGGTTGCTGATGATCATTGTAAGTCTGTGTTCCTTCGAAGGTTTTTTGTTGTGTAGAATGTAAACTTACTCTTTGTTGGGACACATGTGCTGGTGTGTTTGATGACTCAACTTGCTCATGACCCGGTCCATAGCTGGACTTAGTGTGTTATGAAGCAAATTCACTTGTGTGAGAACTGTCATCAACTTCTGTTGATGCCTTAGGAACTTGTATCACTGCCTCAGGTAAGACAGGTATGAGAGGTAGAGAATCTTTTGCATTATGTACTTTCTTTGACATTTTAATTTCTGATTCTTTGAAAGGAAAAACTTTTTCATTGAACACTACATGTCTTGAAATGAAAATCCTGCCATTGCTATCTAAACACTTATATCCCTTTTGATTAGCAATATAACCCAAAAAGGTACAAGGGGATGACCTGAAATTTAACTTATGAGTATTGTATGGCTCGAGGTAAGGAAAACATAGACAACCAAAAATTCTCAAGTTTTCATATAGTCTGGTTTGATGTTAAACATAATTTCTATTGGACTTTTGAATTTCATAATTTTTGATGGTAGTCTATTAATTAGAAATACAGTAGTAGCAAAAACATCTGGCCAAAATTTTAATGGCATGGATGCCTGTGCAAGTAAAGTGAAACCAGTCTCAACAATTTGTCTGCGTCTCCTTTCAACAAACCCATTTTTTCCAGAAGTGTAAGGGCATGTTGTTCTATGAACAGTCCCTCTCTTCTGAAAATATTGCTTTAGAGGCATGTACTCTGTTCCACCATCAAATTGTATTACTTTAACTTGAAAATTGGTTTGTCTTTCTGCTTGAGATATGAACTGCAGTACAACATTATAAGTTTCATCCTTTGACATTAAAAAATATATTCAAACATATATAGAATAAGCATCAACAAAGGATATGTAGTACTTATAGCCATATCACTGTGTAGTGATGCAAGCCTCCATAGGTCAGTAGCCACTAGTTCAAGTGGTTTGTTGTAAAGTGTTTCAGAATTTGAAAATGGTGATTTATGACCTTTTCCCATCTGACAGCATGTGCAGATATATGACATTGTAATATCTTTGAAAGAAATGTTGCTATTATTCAAAATATGCTTTACAATTACAATATTTGGGTGCCCCAATTTACAATGCCACATATTAAAGATATTACAATTTTCTTCCTTTTTGATTTCAAAATATTACACCAAATTCTTGTAGACTCTGGTTTTCTTGGATTAGTCACACTGAACTTATACAGACCTTTATATTCTCCTGCAAGAGAATATCTCTAGTTAGGATATCCTTAACTTAAGCAGTGATGTGGATAAAATTCAAAATAAACTTTGTTGTCCTTTGCAAACTGTGACACAATCAGCAGATTTTTTCTAATTAGTGGCACTTTAAGTAAATTATTTAAATATAGTTTCCTTTTTCCCATGATGTATGAACTGCCAGTGTGTATGATTGTAATTGATTTTCTATTACCCATGTGTATAGAATTCATACCTTGGTATTCCTTGTTCCCAAGATTTAGATTGCTTAAATTGTTGGTGATGTGATTTGTGGCTTCAGAATCTAGATATCAATCCTCAACTTGAATATGCTCTGGTTTTGCAATCTCAGTTTGGTGATGTCTGTTGTCAGATAGATTGCTTGAATCATGTTGAACTTGAGCCATATTTGCACTGAAATTTTGATTTCTTTGATTGTTGTTGCTTTGTCCTGGAACATAATTCAAATTTAGCCTGAAATAACATTTTGCTGCAGTGTGACCAGTTTTTCACAGATCTGACACTTAGGCCTGTTATTACCATTCCACCGCCTCTTCCTCTGGATCGGTTTGAATATCCACCCCTTTGCATTATTTGTTCTGGTTTATTGCTGGTGTTTCCTTTTCCTTTGTGGTTGGCAACATAATTCACAGAGAAATCTGATTCATGAACCTTTTTGTCATCAATTCTTGCCTCATGTGCAAGCAACAAAATATGAACATCATCTATTGATGGAATAGTTTTGTGAGATGATATAACTACCACTACTGCTTCATATTCATCATTTAATCCATTTAGTATTGTTATTATTTGTGCAGAATCAGTGATCTTGTGACCTGCAGCTTCCAGCAAGTCACAAGTTGTTTTGATCTTTGGTAAGTATTCTCTCATGTTGAGATTGTCATTCTCGATGTTGTGCAACCGCCTTTTATAGAACATCACTTTAGCAGTAGATTGACTATTGAAAACTTTATCAATAGTAGTCCAGATTTCATTAGCAGTTTTACACCTTATTACATGTGATAGAAGACTCATATTTATGGATGATAACAACCAAGAACATATGAGTCTATCTTGTCTATGATATCTCACATACTCATTATTAACAACCTTGTTTTCTTTGTCAGTGATGCAAATTGGTGGAATTTGTATGGTTCCAAGAATGTAGCTCTCAAGCCCATATCCCTAAATTGCTGTTTCTACCTGAAGTTTCCACAGAAGATAATTATCTTCATTCAGATGTACTTTTACCAGTTGGCTGTGTGGACTTATCACCGTCTTGATCAGATTCTCTGCTGTGTCCGAGAGTAAAGATGTATTTGTGTTGGATGATGTGGTTGAATTGTCTTCTTCAACCATGATGAATTTTATTTAACAATGACAGTAGATGACAAATCAGAAAGAACGAATGAAACAGTCATGATTAAGAGTCAGGTTTCAAGAATCCAGAGATTAATGCAGAACTGGTAAGTTGCAACCAAAGAAAACTTTATGTGATGAACTTTCTGATACGTTTTCTTTCTGGATGGCAATTTACTGCTTTTGTGATGTTTTTTCTTGGTTTCTTGATATGAGTTTCTGAGATTTTGACTGCTTTCTTTTAAGATTCAGTATTGAATCTTGCCGCAGCTAGAGTTGCAAGCCGGCGAGGCACAGGATTCAAGTGTTGGATCAATCTCTTAGATGATGAGATTTGAATCTCTGATAAGAGATAGAACTCAGATGACGATGAATTATCTGATGAGTTTTATTACTCCTTTTTCTTCTTCTCTTTTGTTTTTGTTGTTAAGTAGTTTTTTGAATAGGCTCCGATACCATATAATTTTTTTGAAAGAATTATTATATTGTAGAGATGATGAAAAAGGAAGTGAATTGTATTAAAAAAATGATTACTGTAACAATCTCAGTTACGCAATATGTGATTACAGTGCTTATTTATTCTCTTTGAAACAAAGAATAAGCCTGCAGTCTGGTGATGGGCTTTTGGGCCCATGAACCCATTTTAACAACGAACGATTCTGATGAATTCTTGAAGCAATGATGGCTGAGATGCGTTAGATAAAGATACATATCTCTGATGGTAAGGAGATCATTTCTCAATATATAGACTCAAACTTTTGAAAATGTCATTTATTTTAGAAAATTTGCAACATATAACTATTTTGTTATATAATAAAGTAGAAGCTTCACGTATTATCATCGTTGCATATGATGCTAATCTACAAAGTATCAAAACAACATTATGGAACAACGTTACATAAGAAGATGTTATATCTAGTGAACCATGGCTATTTTTGGTGATTTTAATCGTGTAAGACTTGTTAATGAAAAAGTTGATAGTATTATTCTTTTTGAAAATAAGGTAAGTGAATTGAATGGTTATTTGATTAAAAATGTTTTGATGGAATTAAACATTGATCGCTACAAACTTACATGGATATCTGGCCCAGTGAAGAACATTGCTTCCAAATTGGATAGAATTTTATGTAACATAAAATGTATAAATGATTTTCCAAATTCAAGCGCAACTACACTCAGTTGCAAGTAGTGATCATTCCTCACTTCTATTATACATAAGTTTACCATTCAACAATTTAAACAAGCCTAAGCCTTTCAAGTATGCAAATTAGTGGTTCTTAATTAACAGTTAAAATGACACGATTGAAGGTGATCTAAAAGTCTCAATTTGGAAAAGTTATTCAACTTATATAAGAAAGTAGAAGCATCCCTAAGAAACTAGTCTAACTTAGTAGATAATCCATACAAATTTGTTGATCAGCTAAGTCAAAAATGTGCATAACCGCAGTTATTCCTTGAAAAGAACCCTACTGATGCAAATGCGGCAAAATACTATGTAGCACATATGGAATTGCACGTAAAATTAAAAATTCTTGCTGCATATATCATACAAAACTTTTACATTGTTTCTGTGCAGCAAGAATTTAGTAAACAACTATGATATATGGAACAAGAATTTTTAATGCTAAAATAGACTAACTAAACTTGATGATGTCACTAAATTCTTTCATGCTAAAATGGCATCAATGAAATTCGGCAATAATTTATTATCGATGGTTGATAAGAAGGAAACATTCCTTATAACACCAATAGTAATGTGCAAAGTGTCAACAGAATTTTTCAATAAATTATACAATCAATCGCCCACCTCCGAATTTCCTTTCATAATTTATAAAAACTTGATTTCAATACTGGAAAAGTTTTCTCGTCAAGATATCACAATATAGGAAATTTAGACAAGAATGTATGAACTGATGACATCAAAGCACTAGGGCCAGATGTATTTAACTCAATATTCTATAAATTCAATTGGAAAAGTTAGCAAAAACACTACATCAAGTAACGAAAGTGTAATACCCCATAATTCAATGTAACAACCCATTATCTATTGCATCCCAATTCACGCATAAAATGATGTGGATATTGTGGACCTTGCAGATGGTAGATCACTTTAAGATAAAATATAAAAAATAAATCAAATAGCCATCTACAGTATTCTATTATTTCTACACTCGCAATGGAAGGAATAGAACATAATAATTAATAATACAATCCTAGATAAATAAAAACAATTTAATATCAAATAAATTCCAACCACAATCTCTTTATACCGATAACAGAAACATTGTAATGTTTAGGAATAACTGAAATAAAATAGTAGATAGCTAATAGATAAATAGATGAATGTCTTTGTCGCACTATCGCATCTCTAAGCCTACGTCAGTCCTCTCTATTGACCTTGCACAACATAGCTAAAAGAAGAAAATGATAGAGAGGGTCAACATATGTCTGGTGAGTGAAATGCATCATATAGATGTATAGTACTAATAAGCTAGCAAAACTATACTTATGCTCGAAAACCATACATTAACTTATGTCACTTGCACCCAACAAGTCAGGTATATGATACGATACTATAGTAACATCATATGCTAAGGTCTCACTAAAATCTGTATTGGGTCTAATCATATGCATATTATTGAACTTAAGGTCTCAACTCGTATGTCGAAACTACTACGACACGATTGGGCCCAAAGTCACACTTATATCACATAATTTATAAGTGTTTTTATGTATACATGATTAGGATGCAGTCTCGCTAAAAACTAACAATGCTTCCATTATGTCAACATCACACTTATATTCTTTGGACTTAAGGGCACTTCTCTTCTTTTATTCCTCCATAGTCCCATAATTTACTCCGCTGCTAGCTGGTGTAAAGATCTGTTGAATATGCGCTTATATGATTTTTGTTTGATGATAATAAACATATATACATTCGTTTAAATGTATTTGATAATATACTATTTTTTTTTCACAGATTAAATAAATATTTGCAGAATAAAATAAATAACACGAAATTTGAATTCAAACGAATATTTTATTCAAACAAATATTTATTACATCTTTGAATAGTACAATTTCAAGCTCTCACTATAACTATACAACTTTGATTACAATTACATCACATTTCACATTTACAATTCACCTCACTACATATCACTCACACTCGTATTTTTATCTTCAACTGCATTCCAGTTTGAATCCAGCATCTGGGCAATCTGCAAAAATATAAACTAACGCAATAAAATTGAAAATAAAATATTTTTGCAATATAAAATAAAAAGATGAATTTTGAAAATAATATTTGCCTCAGTTATTTGGGTTGTTCGTCATAACTTAAATTTGAATTCATCATACACGAACAACTTGTGACATACACAGTGTATTACTGTATATGCCACAAGGCCGTACTCGCCGATATATACACTTGATTGTTTTTTTTCAGGGACAGGTAAGCACAGGTCAAACCCAAATGAAAAACCGGGTTCAACTCACGTGCAATTATATTCAAAATTTCGACACGAGCACAAGGTCAAACTCGAGCTGTAAAACTGGATTCAACACAAGGCAACATGACCGAAGGCATAGCAACTGCATAGCGACTGCAGCAGTGACAAGTGCAATTCGAACCAACATGATCAAGAAATATAAAATGCAGTTTGCTGTGATACGAGCTCACTACAACAGCACCAGCCCGATGATACAAAACACAATGCACAAAGGCTACAGGTCTGAAATTTCAAAATGCAAGTACAAGTCATAGCAATGCATGCAACAGGCCAGAAACAATTATGCAATAGTGAAAAACACAAGTCGAAGTGGTCAATGCACAAATGCATCAAATACCAAGATCAACACAGCAACTCAAATGACTCAAGTATACACAAGTGAAGCCAAGCTTCAACCAATGAATGCAACAATCAAAAGATGGTAGCACAAAGATATGACATCACAGCAAACATGACAGTATACGAAATGCACAGAAGCATCGGTGATATGCAGCAGTATAAACACCACATTAAATTCAAGTGGTTCAGCAAGGCAATGCAATATGCAAATGTCAAGACCAACCAGAGTACAACTACTGAAGCTCAAGTATACCACAATATCAACAAACCCAAATGTCCAGACCAACAACAACAAATTCAACTTTAATGCAAACAGTCAAGTTAATGCACAATGATGAACAAGGCAACAGTGAAGTACAATATCAATTCCAATGAATTGAAACTCAACTGTATGAAAAGTGTTTCAGTAATGAACAAAGACCAGGCTACACAATATCAAGGTGAAACCAAATATACACAAGTGCAGATGAACAAATATGGCTGAAGTCAATGAAGCCAAGGCAAACTGAAATACACAAATGCAACAATGAAACAAGACACAGTACTGATGCAAGTGCAAACCAGAATGAAGTACACAAGCACTTAAACAAAGATGGCCAGAGCAAAAGTTCACAAGTGCAACACAACATCAGTAACAACATAAAGCAGTGCAACTACATGAGCAGTAAAGATGGCCAGAGACGAAGCTCACAGGGATGAACACAGTAACGGCCGAGAGATGCAGTCAAGTCAAAATGCCGAAGTTCAAATAATGTCATCAGAAATTCACAAAAACAAATCATGACCGAAGTCAATGTTGAACAAGTCAAAATCGTAGCCGTAGCCAAAAATATACGATTATGAACAAGTCAAGGCCGAAGCAGTTGCAATCAAGAAGCTATAGTCAACAACGTGATGACCAAGGAGTTGTAATCAATGCCGTGGGATTCAAGCAATCGAAGTATATAGTTTTATGAACAAGTCAATACAATCTAAAACATTCGATCAAAATCATACGGCCAGAGCATTTCAGTAGACAAATTCAAATCAACATATACGAACGAAATTCAAGGGGGACAAATCTATATAAATACCAAACCCAGTTATCATCATCGGCATCGAATTCCAGAAAGCATAAATCAGTAAAGAAAAAGCACATAATTACATACCGGAGTTCGATCAACGAAGTAGCCGCGGTGAGCAAATCAAAGATCATCGAAGGAACCGTAAGCAAAGTAAAGAGACAATCGTTTGCCGACGCAAATCTAAAATCAATTGCAATCGATCAACAAATCATTCGGGTTCTTCGATAAACGAAGCCCTAATTTGCAAAAAGCCGAAGCACTAGCATATCTCACAGGAGCGAACGCGAGTCCAAAGACATAGCCAATCTCACAGGAGCGAATGCAAGGACAAAACCCTAATTTGGTTAAGAGGAACAAACAAAAACGAGGCCGCCATTTATTTTTCACAAGCTAGAAGAAGACCGGGCTAAAATAAAAGGAAGAATAGGGCCGGCTAAATAATAATAATAGGAATTAAGGGTTTTGTTTATATTAGGGCTATTTTATTTTAATTTGTTTTTAATTTTTTTTTAATTTGTATTTTCCTCTTTAAACCGTTTAATTTTCTAGTCGTGTGACTAGGGGACAAGCTACGGTGTGTAGCTTGAGAATTCGCAACTCGGTAATTGAGTTGTGGCAGGGTTTTGAGCGTAGAGTTAGATTAGTCAATAGCAGTGTATAGCGAGTTTACGTGTGTAAGCGAGGGACTATCTAATTTCTAGTAGAAACCTTGGGGGCAGCACGTAGGCAGGGTTTTGCCGAAGCTGGGTAAATTCTGTGTTGTTCTGTTATTTATATTCTGCGATATATGTGCTGCTATTCTGTGATCTGAATTGAAATTAATTTATAAGCTTCCGCGATTAATTTTAATAATTAACACCATCACCCTATTCACCCCCCCTCTAGGGTGAAATCGATCCTACAAGTGGTATTAGAGCGAGGAACAAAAGCCGTTTTTGTTTTAAAATTTTGATTTTACAAAAACCAATTTTTAATTTAAAAATTCGTGTTTCAAAAATCAATTTTTGTTTTAAAAATTCGTGTTTCAAAAATCGGTTTTTTGTTTTAAAAATTTGATTTTTTTTAAATGGCTTCTTTTAATAATGCTTTTGCAGAAGGACAATCCATAGTTAGACCACCAATGTTCAATGGTGAATATGCTTACTGGAAAAATAAAATGCAAATTTTTCTGAAAACCATTGACGCTTGGAATATTGTTGAGACAGGTTATAGTATACCAACTATAACTGTAGATAATCAGGAAATAGAGAAACCAAAGGAACAATGGACAGAACTAGAAAATAAATTACAGAATACTAATGCCAAAGCTATGAATTCTATTATCTGTTCATTGGATCAATTTGAATTTAATCGTGTCTCACATTGTCTAACTGCGCAGGAAATATGGCACATACTAGAAGTGACTCACGAAGGAACATCTCAAGTCAAAGAATCTCGCCTTGCAATGCTAAGCAGCGAATACGAGAACTTCAAAATGGCGAAGGAAGAAAATGTCAAAGAGATGTACGGACGACTCTCCAATATCGTATACAAATCAAAAGCTCTCGGAAAAACATACACCGAATTAGAAATAGTCCGGAAAATCCTCAGAGTCCTTCCACGAAGCTTTGAAGCAAAAGTAACTGCCATACAAGAATCGAAAGATTTAAAACAACTTAAAGTTGAGGAACTCATCGGAAATCTCACCACTTATGAGCTTGAAATGAAATTCAAAGAAGAGCGTGAAGGAGGTGACACTCAAAAGAAATCAATAGCTCTCAAAGGAACAACCGAAAGTGATGATGATAACGATGAAGATGATGGAGCAGCAGAATTGGAGCTGTTAATAAGGAAATTCAAAAAATGGAATCAAAAACATGGAAATTCAGCTCGAATTCCAAAAGCAAAAAGCAGAATAGCCAAAGCTCTAGACTACTCAGAAGAACAAAAGTTTATTTGTTATAATTGCAACAAACCCGGCCATATCAAGCCCGATTGTCCACAAATTAAATCCAGCCACGGAAAGAAACAGAAAAAGAAAAGTTTTGCAGCCACTTGGGATGAAATAGACGAGAATGATCAAAGCACTGGCGGTGAAAGCGAAAAGGCAGAATTGTGTCTTCGAGGTGATACAACTGACAGTGACGATGACGAGCCAAGTGAGGTATCAAAACTTACCCATTCTGAGTTGCTTATATATTTTCATGAAGTAAACGGTTGTTTTGAACGACTTAGGGAAAAATACGCCAAACTTGAATCTCAAAAAGATACTTTGATAGAATGTAATAAACAACTTGATCAATTAGTTAAAACCTATCAAAGTAGGATCCCTAAGTGTGATAAGTGTCCAACATTTGATGAGGAAATTAAAAAATCAGAAATTAAAATAAAATCGCTTGAAAATGAAATTCTGATTTTAAAGGAGAATGAAAATACTAGGAGAGAGAATTCTATTAAAAAGTGCACACAGTTGTTAAACGAAAATGAATCTCTCAAATCACAAGTCCAACAATTGTCTACGACTTTAGATAAATTTTCAAAAAGTGAAAAATCGTTGAATATGCTATTAGGAAAGCAAACTGTTAATACGGTTAGACAAGGACTTGGATTTAATAATTCGAAAATTGTTGAAAACAAGATTAATCAAGTTAATTCTATGTGCACAATTTGTAGAAAATTTAGACACGATCACAATAATTGTTGGTATAGACCCAAACATGTGAAAACTATACCGATTTGGGTTCCAAAAGGCACAAATATAAAATCTCTCAAAGTTAAACAAATTTGGGTGCCAAAGGGAACAATTATAAATAGTTTTGGGTCTACACAAAATTATTTTTCAAAATTTTCTGCCACTAACAACCATGGACCTATAAAAACAAATAGGTCACATAAATCCTTTTCCGTGTAGGTGTGGTGGCAGGCTAAGGAACAACAATAGTGTTCTCTGGATTTTGGCTGTTTCAGAAACACAACGGGTGACAAAGCTAAGTTCCTTAGCCTAGTATAAGGGTGACAGAATCACAATGAACAACGACGAGAAATATCGTAAAGGTAAAGACAGGTAAAAGTATATTTATTTGTACGATATATTAAATGTGATAATCTGTACCATTTTCTGAATAAAATCAGCCAATTATGCGATGATGATATGATGATGATTTAATGATGATTTTGATTCTGACTTTATTCAAAATTGTTAGCCATTTATATTCTTATGCCAAAAACACTATAAAATTCTCTAGAATTACTTGATATATAAGTTTGAGAGAAAAATAGTGTTTTGATTGGATAATAATATTGTTGTTATAATATTTTTGGCTAAATCTATATTCATGTTTTGACACGGCCTCGATTTAAAATCCTAATGAATTCTATTTTAAAAATTGTAAAAAGGATTTTAATTTTTTTTTGAAATTGTTGAAACTTTTAAGAAATTGTTTTGAAATAAAAATAATGTTTGATGGCTTCTAAAATTGACACTTTAATATATGTTTGATTGTTGACACGGTTTTCATTTCAAATCCAAGAGAATTTCATTTAAAATTTGTTGATAATAATCATGAGAAATTTCTTAATCTGGTCTTTGACATTCAACGAGTGAATTTTGAGTGAAATTTAAATTCAGATGCAGATTACACTGGTAATATGGTTGATAGAAAAATTACTAGTGGAACGTGATTAATTTTTGACACATTCATTAACTGCATCGTTTTTCAAAGAAAATATCTGCATATTTCTCATTTCAAATAATTTTCAAATAGCAGAAAATTTTCTTTTAAAAACCCCCTGGAGAAAATCATTTTTGACCATATTTTTAGATTATTCATTTTTGAAAAATTAATTTCATAATTATTTTTGAATTTGATTTTAAATGACTATTATGGCTAATCTGACTCCCAAATGATTATCGAAAAGAAAAATAGTGATTGAAAAAGTGATGAGTGTTGATATTGATTATATATTATAACTCGAGAAAGTATAATCAGAAAATTTCTTTAGAAATTTAAACAAGAGTTATAAAACTTTTTGTTGGTAAAAATTCCATGATCATCTCTATACCTATCATATTTCTATCAACCATCACTCATCAAAATTCTATATAGTTTGTCGATATGTGGTACTTTAAACAGGAATCGTTCGTTTTTCATTTTCACATTTTAAAAATAAAAATAAAAATAAAAATAAAATAAAATAAATAAATACCAAAGTATTCACTCTCATTTAAAAGTCCTCACGGTTATGCATGGGTGAATTACTTGGAATTTGTTATGTGCTTCCATGCTCATTTAAAAGTCCTCGCGGTTATGCATGTATGGAACGCATATCAAAAGTTGATTTTTTTTGTAAAATAAACAAGTTGATTCTAATCCCATTTAAAAGTCCTCACGGTTATGCGTGGTTAGAAGATACTTGAATTCATTTTTTTTAAATAAAATTGGAATACTACTAATCTCATTTAAAAGTCCTAGGGGTTATGCATGGTTAGTAGATATTCAAATTCCTGATATAAATATACCACAAATAGACACAACTGTATGGTTTTATATGATGACATCATTTCCATCATTCTAAAAGTGGAATATGCGCCTAACAAAATATTTATGATTTTTGTTTGATTTTTTATCAAAATTTAATATTTATATCCAATTGAGTTTTAATGTTGAATTAATATCAATCACTTTATTTCTATTTTCTCTAACACTATTATTCTTTTGCTGATAACAAAAGGGGGAGAGAAAAGTTAAGATTTTGTCAAATAAAATCAAGCAAAGGTCAAATAATTTTCTATTTGCATCTAGGATCATTTGCATATTTTTATTTGTATGCATATATGTAGGGGAGTATCATGTAGAGAGGAAGCATTCAAATAGGGGGAGCAAATTGAACGATCAAATACATTTAACATATTCAAAATCTTAAATATATGTTTGTTATCATCAAAAGGGGGAGATTGTTGAATATGCGCTTATATGATTTTTGTTTGATGATAATAAACATATATACATTCGTTTAAATGTATTTGATAATATACTATTTTTTTTTTCACAGATTAAATAAATATTTGCAGAATAAAATAAATAACACGAAATTGGAATTCAAACGAATATTTTATTCAAACAAATATTTATTACATCTTTGAATAGTACAATTTCAAGCTCTCACTATAACTATACAACTTTGGTTACAATTACATCACATTTCACATTTACAATTCACCTCACTACATATCACTCACACTCGTATTTTTATCTTCAACTGCATTCCAGTTTGAATCCAGCATCTGGGCAATCTGCAAAAATATAAACTAACGCAATAAAATTGAAAATAAAATATTTTTGCAATATAAAATAAAAAGATGAATTTTGAAAATAATATTTGCCTCAGTTATTTGGGTTGTTCGTCATAACTTAAATTTGAATTCATCATACACGAACAACTTGTGACATACACAGTGTATTACTGTATATGCCACAAGGCCGTACTCGCCGATATATACACTTGATTGTTTTTTTTCAGGGACAGGTAAGCACAGGTCAAACCCAAATGAAAAACCGGGTTCAACTCACGTGCAATTATATTCAAAATTTCGACACGAGCACAAGGTCAAACTCGAGCTGTAAAACTGGATTCAACACAAGGCAACATGACCGAAGGCATAGCAACTGCATAGCGACTGCAGCAGTGACAAGTGCAATTCGAACCAACATGATCAAGAAATATAAAATGCAGTTTGCTGTGATACGAGCTCACTACAACAGCACCAGCCCGATGATACAAAACACAATGCACAAAGGCTACAGGTCTGAAATTTCAAAATGCAAGTACAAGTCATAGCAATGCATGCAACAGGCCAGAAACAATTATGCAATAGTGAAAAACACAAGTCGAAGTGGTCAATGCACAAATGCATCAAATACCAAGATCAACACAGCAACTCAAATGACTCAAGTATACACAAGTGAAGCCAAGCTTCAACCAATGAATGCAACAATCAAAAGATGGTAGCACAAAGATATGACATCACAGCAAACATGACAGTATACGAAATGCACAGAAGCATCGGTGATATGCAGCAGTATAAACACCACATTAAATTCAAGTGGTTCAGCAAGGCAATGCAATATGCAAATGTCAAGACCAACCAGAGTACAACTACTGAAGCTCAAGTATACCACAATATCAACAAACCCAAATGTCCAGACCAACAACAACAAATTCAACTTTAATGCAAACAGTCAAGTTAATGCACAATGATGAACAAGGCAACAGTGAAGTACAATATCAATTCCAATGAATTGAAACTCAACTGTATGAAAAGTGTTTCAGTAATGAACAAAGACCAGGCTACACAATATCAAGGTGAAACCAAATATACACAAGTGCAGATGAACAGATATGGCTGAAGTCAATGAAGCCAAGGCAAACTGAAATACACAAATGCAACAATGAAACAAGACACAGTACTGATGCAAGTGCAAACCAGAATGAAGTACACAAGCACTTAAACAAAGATGGCCAGAGCAAAAGTTCACAAGTGCAACACAACATCAGTAACAACATAAAGCAGTGCAACTACATGAGCAGTAAAGATGGCCAGAGACGAAGCTTACAGGGATGAACACAGTAACGGCCGAGACAGGCAGTCAAGTCAAAATGCCGAAGTTCAAATAATGTCATCAGAAATTCACAAAAACAAATCATGACCGAAGTCAATGTTGAACAAGTCAAAATCGTAGCCGTAGCCAAAAATATACGATTATGAACAAGTCAAGGCCGAAGCAGTTGCAATCAAGAAGCTATAGTCAACAACGTGATGACCAAGGAGTTGTAATCAATGCCGTGGGATTCAAGCAATCGAAGTATATAGTTTTATGAACAAGTCAATACAATCTAAAACATTCGATCAAAATCATACGGCCAGAGCATTTCAGTAGACAAATTCAAATCAACATATACGAACGAAATTCAAGGGGGACGAATCTATATAAATACCAAACCCAGTTATCATCATCGGCATCGAATTCCAGAAAGCATAAATCAGTAAAGAAAAAGCACATAATTACATACCGGAGTTCGATCAACGAAGTAGCCGCGGTGAGCAAATCAAAGATCATCGAAGGAACCGTAAGCAAAGTAAAGAGACAATCGTTTGCCGACGCAAATCTAAAATCAATTGCAATCGATCAACAAATCATTCGGGTTCTTCGATAAACGAAGCCCTAATTTGCAAAAAGCCGAAGCACTAGCATATCTCACAGGAGCGAACGCGAGTCCAAAGACATAGCCAATCTCACAGGAGCGAACGCAAGGACAAAACCCTAATTTGGTTAAGAGGAACAAACAAAAACGAGGCCGCCATTTATTTTTCACAAGCTAGAAGAAGACCGGGCTAAAATAAAAGGAAGAATAGGGCCGGCTAAATAATAATAATAGGAATTAAGGGTTTTGTTTATATTAGGGCTATTTTATTTTAATTTGTTTTTAATTTTTTTTTAATTTGTATTTTCCTCTTTAAACCGTTTAATTTTCTAGTCGTGTGACTAGGGGACAAGCTACGGTGTGTAGCTTGAGAATTCGCAACTCGGTAATTGAGTTGTGGCAGGGTTTTGAGCGTAGAGTTAGATTAGTCAATAGCAGTGTATAGCGAGTTTACGTGTGTAAGCGAGGGACTATCTAATTCCTAGTAGAAACCTTGGGGGCAGCACGTAGGCAGGGTTTTGCCGAAGCTGGGTAAATTCTGTGTTGTTCTGTTATTTATATTCTGCGATATATGTGCTGCTATTCTGTGATCTGAATTGAAATTAATTTATAAGCTTCCGCGATTAATTTTAATAATTAACACCATCACCCTATTCACCCCCCCTCTAGGGTGAAATCGATCCTACAAGATCCACTATTAGCGGGTTTTTATAGAGTAAATTATAATAAATGTGATGGATTTATTTGTTAACCTAAAATGGTTTAAATACCAACATTTATTTAACTCATAGTTGTTTACTTCTATAAGAGATAAGCAAACAACTACCTTTACGAGTCAGAATATATGGGGTGTAGAGTGCATTGTCTATATATATATATATATATATATATATATGTATGTATGTATGTATGTATGTATAATAGAAAATTACAAATACGCTATCTCATATGCCCTAATTTTTAGGAATGGCCTAAAATAAGCTCTGATACCAAATGCAACAACTCGCCATTTACGACGCACCGATTCATACTTAAAATGATGCGAGATTGTGGACCTTGCAGATGGCGCATCACTTTGAGGTAAAATATAAAAAACTGATTGCATACTCTATACTTTTCGAAACTCAAAATGGAAGGAATAAAATATAATACTTAATTAAAAAATCGTTGACAAATGAAGGCAATGTAATATCAAATAAAGTTCACCTACAATATCTCTATATATTGGTAATAGAATCAGTATAATGTTTGAGAATAAATGAAATAAAATAGTTAGATGGTTAGTAAATAACCAATGCACGTCTTTGTCGCACCATCGTGCCTCCAGGCCACCACTAGTCCTCTCTATCAACCTATCAACGTATAACTAAAAAGAAAAAAATGATAGGGGGGCCTGACATACGTATGGTGAGTGAAACACATCATATAAGTGTATAATACTAATAAGGTAGTACAATCACACTTATGCTCGAAAACCATACCTTATTTTATGTCACATGCACCCAATAAGTCAGCTAAACATAATACAATATATGGTGAAAACATATGCTAAGGTCTCACTAAAATAATACAAGGTATGGTCATATGCATACTATTAAGCTTAAGGTCTCAGCTCGTATCCCGAAACAACCATGACGCGGTTGGCCCAAAGTCCCAACTCACCATCGTTGAAATGCATTCACACAACTGAGCCCAAAATCTCAGCTCATATGCTGGAAACAACTGTAATACAATTGAGCCCAAAGTCCCAACTCACTATCACCGAGAACTTACGTGATTATTGTTGTTAAGTCCGTGTTAGTCGTTCGCCCAATGGTCTGTGACACTATTAAGATCAAGTCTAAAACTCGTCATTTTGCCCCACTGTTTACGAAGCTACTACATCATGCCCCAACCAGTAAGTGCATTCACCTAATGATCAGCGACACCATTGGAATCAAGCCCAAAACTCATCGTCTCCCCACCGTTTAGGATGAAACCGAATCGAACGCTAACCCATAAGTGCAAGTACCACTTATGAAGATACTAGATCAAGCCTTTAATCGAGATTGGGGTATGCCATAAAAGAAATTATGTAAATTGTTGCATATATATAATTTAATAACTAATCTTGTTTAAAATAAAAGGTGTTTTCTTTCTATTATATACTTATAATGTGTTATATTAATTAATTTAATTAAAAGTATATTTAATAGAAAACCCATAAATTTTATGTTTTGTAATAGAGTTACAAAATGTTATAACCGTGAGTAATTTATCATAATGAAAATAAATAAACCATTTTAAATATTCCTGGTCAAGATGTATCAAGACTGGATATCGATACATCTTTTGAGACTAAAGTACGTAATGCTCTCCAAATGCTAGGCAGTGTATTACTCATGGCTGCTAGGGGCACCAGGGAGTTATGTACTTATATTTATTAGATAACTATGGAATGACTCACTCAATAGTTTTCTGTTGATTAGTATAACTAAGGTCAAATAGAAAATATCGATGCGACAAAATTGCACAGTTCTCTTAACTTAAGAATACCAGTGATCTTCAATTTGGAAGCTCCACTTTGATTATAGTTAAATCGTGGTACGACATCGATTGAATGACTATAGTAGGGTCAAGTGAAAACATTGGATGTGAAATACTATTTAAGAGAGGATTCGTCTCCTCATTTATGTGAGGTTGGTATTATGGTCAACTGAAGTCAATTCAAAGTCAAAGTCTCTTTCTAGAGCATTTCAGTTAATAATAATTATTATTATTGAAGGAAGGACTTTGTGTTTGGACTATAAAGTAGAATATGGATGATACTGGAATTTTGACTATTGTCGAATTCCATAAGTCCAAAGTGATACAGTTTTGACGAAGAGAATTGGTGTAAACAAAAGTTACAACTAGGTAACAATTAACAAAATAAAATTGGATTTTTTTCCAAAAGCAAGTAAGTGATTAATCTGCCAAAATGTCACACCGTTTACTAAGTGGTGCGTAAATGTTAATATTCACATAGTTGATATTAATCACTGACAAAATTTACATATAACGAGTCATACAACTGAAATGTTGAATATTCCTTTGTCTAAATGATTTAACTAATTTGAAGTTGTTAAAAATTAATTAATGTTTATGAATTATTAATTATAAAAAAAATTGATTTTGATTTTACGAATATAATTAAATATATTTATAATAGTTATATATACACTAATCGATATGCGATATTGATAAGTGTTAAATCAGATTTAATTGCACAATATTTTGACCGTGCTCTAAATCGGTACTCTACGATAGGGGCTGATAGGATAGGCTCAATTATGGAATAAATATGGAACTTTCTTAAAAGTCATAATTTGACCATGGAAGTTTTGTCGTTGCATTCTTGCCAATTTTCTGATTAATTTCCATATAAAATGTTTTGAAAACGGAGTTCAAACGAAAAGTAATCGACGTTTGGAGTTTTCAAACATAAAATAATTTAAATGGAACTTGAATTCAAGTAAATAAATAATTTTTAAATTTGAAATTTTAAAAGTAATAGTAATTAGAAGAGGGAATTAGGAAAATACACAAGCTTTGAAGAAGAAAAATTGGGTTGAAGGACACGAAGTTTCATTTTTAGGCCGAATTAGTATTATATTCAACTTTGACACTATACAAAATGCTATTTATATCTAGCATTATATTTAGTTTTGTACTATACAAAATGCTAGTTATAACTAGTATTTTTCTTCAGCCTAAAAAATAAATTTATTGTCCATCAACATAATTTTTTTTTTCTAAATTTGTCATTGTGCCTATTTTCCTGTAATTAGAATTAGGGGTTAAATAAACATTAAAATAAACGGTAACTAAGAATTAACTAAGGAATTAAATAAATTTATTAAGGACAATATAATAATCTTTCCAAAATAAACGCTACCGGTCGACTGCCTTCCCGGGCAAGTCGACCGCTAGTGGTCAACCACTTGGGGATAGGTGGTCGACCTATGAACTTTGGTGGCGACTAGAATTTTGTGTGTTTGAATGATCCGAATTTTATTATTTTTAACAGACTTAGATCCGATGGTTTTGGTGCTTTCTAACCACTATAAGTGAAAGCCTAATCCCTTCAATTTTGTTCATATATTATTTTGGGAACTACGCGAGCTTTGCTGACCCCTCTCTCCATAGATTCATGCAATTTTTTAGGGTTTCAGGTAAGATATTTTAGACGTTTATTATTCAAATTCTTGTACTATTCTCCTTCAATTCCAAAATTTCTAAATCTAATTCATATACAATCCCCTTGTTGTATATTTGTAAAAGAGAGATCAGCAACATTTTAAAGTGGGTGTAAACAAATCCAAAAAGTAAGAACCAAGGACATTTAGTGAACGAAAATTTTAGTCTTTTTTATTTTGGTAATTGTATAGTATAACTTGGATTTGATATATGCCTTTGGGGAATTTTGTATGCTAAAACCCTAAAATTCTCCTAAAGGAAATATCAATTCTTAAGTTAGAATCTCAATTATTCTATATTAAAAAAGTGGAATTGTGTAATTATTGCAATTTTAACATGTTACATTCTATTCCGCTTCTTATCTTTTTTCCTTGGATCTGATTAAGGATTTCGAAAAGAATAAATTAAGAAATGGTGTGTAAGGTACGGATTCTTTTATTCGTAGTACTACATATTTTTGCAATCTAAATAGAAATTCCCTTTTCAATTTTATACAAAGAAGTTAAATAGAGCGTAAAAATATTTGAATTATAAGTTTCTATTAATGCCGATTCCACAATTTTAGTACAAAATAGGTTTGGTATGGTTTCTATTTTACACAAGTTCATTGATTGGATTGTAGATATTGGATATCTGGTATATTTGTTGGTATGGAATTGAACTTATATAAATTGAAATTTTGGCATTAAAACATTAGTTTAGGTCGTAACCTTTACATGCTTATAAATAGTTTAGGCGTGTATATATGTATGTGTGTGTATTTTAGCATAAATAACATATTAATTACGTAGTTAATGGGCTATTAATTATCATTAAATTCCCCTTAGGGAAGAAGTTAATTGTAAAAGCGAAATAAGAGTTTTTTTTATAAGGCCTTGATATGGAAAGCGGTGAGATGTATGATAATATATTAAGAGAGTGTTGTAAACTATGACTAAGTTAGAGGGATGCTAGGTCAGTTAAAAGTACACGGAAGTCTATCCAGTTAATTTGGCTACTATTGTGTGACTTTGAGGCTGATGTAAGACATCGTCTATAATAAGTACCCACGGAGGATGCAATGTTAGGCTCAAATTCTGTAGGGTAATCCTGTCCAGCTAATCTGGCTAGCAGTACCTTTGAATAGTCGAACTAAAGTGAGATGTCGTAGTTTGGGTTACGGGTCATAATACGAAGCACCTGCTTCGTGGTTAAAGGTATTAAGTGGCTAAATAAGGGCCTACCTCCTCCCTATGTAGGAAGTATTAAATGGTCGAGTTTAGCGGTCAGGAATAGTAGAGGATATCTCGAGAAGGGTCCACTTTCGATTTGAAGTATTAAGTGGCCCAAAGAGATTTTGTGTGATGTCAGCTAAATAGTACCAAAGAGGAATCTGCCTTGGGATATGTAGTGAATGGGATCTACCTAAAATGAGGTATTAAATGGTCAAAGTCTATCTAGTTCCCATTAAAAATGTATTAAATGGATTGCGTGATATCTCTTATATTGTTATGACATTATTGACGATAGATACGGGTTACTGGGTTGAAAGTGTAATGGATGTGGAATTGGACCGGGAAAGGCTTAGTTATTGTAGTTGGAACACTTATGATATAGTTAGGATACATAACACATATTATTATTTAATTAAACTATCTAAGTACTATTATGGAATGGATCGATATTTTTATTCGCCAGACATTGTTGCTCTGACTCCCTTCTTATTACAACACAGGTTAGAGATTATGATGCGGACTTTCGAAGATGGCGGTGGAGGCGCAGATTGCGGTAGTTATTTAGCTACCTATGTTATTTTTATGTTTTTGACGTACCCGTTGAAATTGTTATGTAATTTGTAATACTACACTATGAATATCTAGCTATTTTATATAGGATTATGTTGTATGTTTTCTAAGAGTTGAATTTGTAAATTAAAATAGTTACTATTTTGATATTACATTTTATCCTTCCGTTGTAAGATTCTAAATGTGTAGATAGATGGCTCTCCATACAGTTATTTGTATCAATTTTACTAACCAACAACCAGCTTTGGAATGGGTATAAGGTTAAATGGGTCCTTTTAGGGTCAAAAATTAATCCCATTTTGAGGCGAGTCGTTACATTTGGTATCAGAGCTTAGGTTACCCGATCAACAGGGATAGGTATGCGTATGAGTGACATACTTATTATTTTTGAAAATGTTTTTCAAAACATATTACAATATATATATATATATATATCTTATCTTGAACACATGCATAACTCTATAAATTCCATATATAGATGTAGTTTCAACCATATTCCAAAAGGATGGGCGAGGCGACTAAGAGCTTGAAAAATAAATAAATTTAAATTTATACTCCTACCCTGATTACCTTACGCAGAGGGGGTTGTATCGTAAGGAAGTGAGGCAAGTTCCCATGAGAAGGTATACATTAATCACCACTATGAGACAAACTGAATTTTTTTTTGGATTGAGTAAGGAAGAAAGAAATTTCAGTAGTATTTTCTAAATCCGACCCCATGGAAAGATTTTGATAAAAGGTTTTTGGAATTTTTTTTTTGAAATGTTTTGAAAGGGCTTTTCAAATGATTTATTAGGAAGTTATTGTTTTGAAAAAGTAAGAATTTTTTTTAATTCACAATTTAAAATATCGTTGAGTCAAAAGTTATATTAAATGGTTTTGATAAAAGGATTTTCAAATTCTAGTTTAAAATTGGTTGAGTTAAAAATGTTTTCCATTTTTGGATAAAGGGATTCTTCGTTTTTAAAATAAATGTAAAATAGAGTGTAGGTTGGACTTGATGACTTTTTTCTATATAAAAATTTTGGAAGATTTTTTTTTTAAAAAAAGTTCTTCTTAAAAGGGGATAAATGGGAACAGAACTTGATTCAAATGATTTAGAAGCTATTTAGGAAGGAGAAATATAAACAGAGACAATATTGGGAGATTTGGATAGAAATAGCATTAGGAACTTATACAAATTAGGATTAGTAATCTAGCTAGAGATAATATATGAGAGAAGTGATAGGAATAAGATAGGGAAATGATAGGATAGAATTTATCCTTGTCTACTCCACTTTTTATTGTTTAAAGTCATAGAAGATGTTTTAAAAAAAAAAGATTAATTGGTATGATAATTGAGTTTTTGAATGTTTTGGGTTAAGAATAAAGTGACAAATGTATTAAAAAATATGTTTGAAACTTTTGAAAGTTTTTGCTTAAATGCTTTTGAGAGTTAGTCTCAAATGTTAAGGGACGTGATTTGTCCGCTAGATAAATATATACATATTGAGAAACATCGCAAATAAGGAAATTTCATAGGGACACTTAACTAGTGATAAACTATAGGTAGCACTAGAAGTTAATGAGGAAATTAGGTCAGTAACTAGGAGTAACGAGTGCTTCAACCAACCTTAGGATTTTGGGGAAAAATAAAATTTAGCTTGTGCAGTGTCACCACTTAAGAATGATCATTCACCATATAGGAGATAAGATGTATAGGGATACGAAGAGAACTTTCTATTGGCTAAGGTTGAAGAAAAGGGTGGCTAAATTTGTTTCCAAACGTTTTACTTGCCAAAGGATAAAGGCTGAGCAGGAAAGCCCGGTGAATTATTATTTCCAAAGGGATTTCGACTTGAAAATCGGTGCATTTATCGACGGACTTCATAGATGGCTTGCCTAGGAGCCAAAGAGGACATGAACCAATTTGGATCATAGTGGATAGACTCACTAAAAGCATCCATTTTATTCTCGATAGGACTGAATAAACCACATCATCATTAGCACATATTTATATGAAGGAGGTGGTTTGACTTCATAGAATTCCATTTAGCATCATTAGTGATAGGGACCCCTTATTTACTAGCAAATTTTGGAGGAGTTTGCAGTTAGATTAGGAACTTCATTAAATTTTAGCATCGCCTACCACTATAGGCCGACGGTCAAACTGGAAGGATGAATAAAGCCTTGAAAGACTTGTTAAGAGCTTGCATCATGGACTTTGGAGGACATTGGAAGTAGCACTTACCTTGGTAAATTCGCGTATAATAATAGTCACTAAGTGGTGATTGGTATGACTCCTTATGAAGCGCTTTATGGGAGGCCATGAAAATCGCTAAACTGTTGGTGGGAAACCACCGACAAAATCCTACTCCGACCAGATTTACATCATGAGACTTCGAGAAAGGAGTTAAAGTTAGAAGTAGGGACATTATGTTTGTTAAAGTTTCCCCACCGACGAAAGTCGTGAGATTTGGAAAGTTAGGAAAGTTAGCAAGATTTGTTGGGCCTTTCCTAATTTTATAAAGAATAGGAATAGTTGCTTATCATGAGAAACTATGAGATAAGCTAGAAGGAGTCCATGACGTTTTTTACATTTCGCACTTGAGTAAATACCTTATAGAATAACCACTATGGTAAAGCCCGATCAATTGGGGGATATTAAGATGGAGCCAATAGCATCATGTGCACCATAAACATTGTATAGCATGGAACTAGGAAGCTCCACAATAAAGTAATTAGGTTGGTTTGAGCATAATCGGGTGAAAATCCGATGGAAAGCACGAGGAATTCTCGTCCTAATCTTTTCAATGCAAACTTTTCTCTCCAAATTAGGTTTTGGTTGCATCATGGTTGCAAGATTGGATGGTAGGAGATGATTGCTACACTTTTTACTGTCCATTTGCACTCATATAGAAGACTTTTTGCATGTTTAGGATGTTGCATACATGCTTATATATCACAACACTTGCATTCATGCTAGGATTGAGATCACATATGGTATATATGCATATATAATCACATTGCACTTTAGTTGTGTAGATAACATGATTGTATAACATGGATGTTTAGTGCGCGTTATGCTGTTCGTCGCTTAGGAATTTCGAGGATGAAATCCTTTTTAAGGGGGGAGAATGTAGCACCTTGTAAAAATTTCTAAGAAATTAACTAATAAGAAAATAAACAAATTAATAAACTAATAATAAGGATAAATATGGAAATTTCGTAGAAATCGGAATATGACCACGGAAGTTATCTTATTGCATTCATGGTAATTTTTGATCAATTTCCATGTATAATGTTTTGTAAATGGAGCTCAAATGAAAAGGTTATGGATTTTTGAAGTTTTCGAATTCAAAGTAATTTAAATGGAATTCAGATTGAACTAAATAATTAATACTTAAATTTAAAATTTAAAAAGTAACAGTATTAAGACTTGGGGGAGGGGATAAACATTAAAATAAATGGTAACGTTAAAAGTTAATCAGGGAATTAAATAAATTTGTCAACGACAACAAAATAATCTTACCAAAATAAACACTTTTGGTCGACCGCCTTCCCTGAGCCGCTCGACCGCTAACTGTTGACCACTTGCGGATGGGCGATAAATCGATGAATGTTGATGGTAGCTAGGTTTTGTGCATTTTAACGGTCTGGATTATATTATTTTCAATCGACTTAGATCCGACAATTCTGGTGCTTTCTAAGCACTACAAATAAGAGCCTAGCCCCTCATTTTTATTTACAAATTATTTTGGGGACTAAGTGAAGCTCTATGGGTCTCTCTCTTCACAGTTTCAGAAAATTCTCCATGGTTTCAAGTAAGAAATTTTAGGTGTTTATTATTCAATTTTTTAGTTTATTCTCCTCCAATCCCAAAATTTATGAATCTAATTCATATACGACCCCTTGTTGTATATTTCTAAAAGGAGAGATTGTAACATATTGAAGCGGGCATAAAGAAATCCAAAAAGGAAGAGCTAAGAACTTTTTGTGAGTGTCAATCTTAGTCTTTCTTATTTTAGTAATTGTATAGTATAACTTATATTTGATATATTCCTTTGGAGAATTCTTTTAACGAAAATGTCACACTAGAACTCCAAAATTCCCTTAAAGCGAAATGTCAATTCTTAAGTTAGAATCTCAATTATTCTATATTAAAATAGTAGAGTTGTGTAGTTATTGGAATTTTAATGTTTTACATTCTATTATACTTCTTATCTTTTTTCTATGGATCTGATTAAGGCTTTTGAAAAGAATAAATTAGGAAATGGTGTATAAGGTACGAATTCTTTTATTCCTAGTTTGCACTATCCATTTCCACAATTTTAATAGAAATTCTCTTTTTCAATTTTATACAAAGAAGTTGAATAGAGCGTAAAAATAGTTGAATCAAAAGTTTATATTAGTGTTTATTTCGCTATTTTATTATAAAATAAATTAGGTATGGATTCTATTTTATAAAAATCAGTTGAATGAATTATGGATACCGGATATATGGTATATTTATTGATACGGAATTGGAGTTATATAAATTTTGAAGTTTTGACATTTAAATGTTAGTTTAGGATGCAATCTCTGCATGCTTAAAAATATTTTAGGCACGCGCACGAGTGTGTAGGTATGTATATCTACATATATATATATTTACATATACACATACATACATACATATATATACATACATACATACATTAGCATAAATAATGTATAAATATAATGTATTAATTATGTAGTTAATAGGCTTTAACATTAAATCGCCTTTAGTAAAGAAGTTAGTTGTAAAGGCAAAATAAGAGTTTTCTTATAAGCCTTGATATGTGGTGAGATGTGTGATATTATTGTAATGACTAGGGCGATTTTCGATCTCCAAAAATCGACACTAATACATTCACTGTATAAAGTGCCGAGCGATAGAGTGTCGGAAATACCAAATTGTTAGGGTTTAAAGAAAAAAGAAATAGAAGAAGAAATAGAAACAACAACATAGAATCTCATAACCGCAGTGGATCAAAATATAATATACAATAACAACATTTATACAAAAGAAAGCTATAACTGTTATTATACATACAAGTTATTAGAGTACAATTCTCAACATATAAATCTGGACAGTTATATAACTTGTCCCTGAATGCTGAATATGCAACCTACAATACACAGCGGAATGTAAACAAATACGTGCAATACGCCTCTGCCATCCAGCTCGTCTTCTGAGCTTCCAAACGTCCTAACCTGAAAACTATATTACTCATCCTGACCCAAGCATTACAATAAAGTAACAACCGAGTCAGGCTGCAAAATAGCACGAGTAAAACCCACTAAATTTGAAATACTTAAGTTATAAAATCTTTTGAAAATCCAAGGTAACTTGTTCAATCACGAAGTTACTATCAAATCGTAAAGGTTCGTAGTGATTACTAAATCGAAACGGCTCCGGATAACACTAACATCCGATCCCTGTTCCTTCGAATTTAATCGATAAACTTAAAATGTCCACGTCGTTTTTAGATAAACAATTTATATTCATATCAATCGATATAAGATTTTAAAGCAAGTAAGATTTTAATTAACAACTCACCTTATATCATAGACATTAACAACATTAATTTTGGACTAAAATATTGGATGATAGGATTATAATACCAGATTTATCATGTTGATTTGATTTTTTGTTAAAAACAAAGGTCAGCCTATACGTTTTTTTGCCTACGAGACAAAAATTCAACCTCCCTCATATTTCTTCTCCTTGCTCCTGCTTCCTTTTATATTTTTTTCCTTCCCCACTCTCTCATATTCCATTCGAAACTGGCATCGTGCACGAACGTGTGCACGTGCACATGCTCTTCGACGATCGATCCCCACCATCGATCTACCCCACACATCCCCTAAGACCACCCCACCTCGCTCCACCTCCTGGAACACGCAAACCCTACGTTCAAAAATATCGAACATTGAACCGACGCCTGGAACAACCACGACGTCCAAACTCCTCACGTCTCGCCACCATAGCCTTCCATCAACCACCAAATTCCGCCGAAACAAGTGCCACATCCCTCTCCTCCTTTTCCTCCGGACCGCACCTCCCCCTTGTCGCTTCGCTATCGCCATTGATGCCAAACTGAAACCCAAACAAACCCACTATTAAACCCTACTTTGCCCACGTCTGACCACCATGCCTCATTAGTAACCACCGCACCTTTTTTCCCGGATGCCGCATCCCCTAACCCCCCCTCCATGACGAACGACAAGACATGAAATCGCCTCGATCTCCTTAAACCAGTGATAAACCCAATCCCAATCAACTCCACATCCCTCCCTCTACAAACGTTAAAAATCACCAAACAAATTCCTAAAATTCACGCCTTCCCACAACATTTTCGACTATGTAATCCATTCGTTAAAATATGAATGTCGAATTTTATCCTTGGTTAACCTGTTTATTGTAAATGTCATTTCCTCCCTCTCTCCTTGATAAATTTGAATGAAACCAATTTTAAACTATACTAAAAAATAAACAACTTTTGTTTTGGAACCAAGTTTAAAAACCAAAGAGGTTTCTAGTTACTGATTTTTAAAGAGGATGACTCTACCTGTTTATTAAAAAGGAATTAAGAACAGAGGCTAGTGCAGTATTTTCTTGGTTACAAGCTTGTCTAAACTTGCATTTACAAAAGCATGTTTACCTAGCTACCTTGTATACTTGTCATAAGTAAGGATTCATTCAAGAATTAATGATATGCAGATATACAGAATGACCAGAAACAAAACTTGGTATGTTTTACTCATAGATGGAAACAGATAAACAAATGCTGCTCTGTTTGCTTCTTCCTTCAGGTTTTGTACATGAGTTGCTCTGTTTACTCACTAATTTAAAATTTCATATATGAACAATGACAGACTATTATTATTATCTTTTTTATGAACATGGACACGTATGAATAAGAATAGGCTCGGCCTTTATATATATATATATATATATATATATATATATATATATATATATATATAAAGAGAGGATGGAAGTGAGTGTATAATGTAATATAGGATGGCTGCCTATTCACGAGTGTACAGGCTTCTTTTCACACCTTATTTTCTTTTCTTTTGTTTCAATGGATGATTAGATATTATGTAAGATGGTTTGATTTATTATGAGTGATTTGATATTATGTGACTTGATTAAATGTTTTGTATGTTTGAATTAAATGCCTTGCCATCATGATGTTCCCCTCTATTTTTATGTATACAATTATATATATGCATTCATGTATATATATAGATTTAACCACCCACTATTTTAATTTAACATACACATTTATCTATTTACTATTTTATGTAACATATGTACATATACATTTACTTATATATATTTGTCATCATATATATATATATATGTACATTTAAATTTCACTATTTATTATATATATATATATATATATATATATATATATATAGACACACACTTACACATAAAATCATGAGTTTGAAATTGTCCATCTGGAGTTTTATACATTCATGTATACATACATATATATATTCATATATTATATTTTTATAACCATATATATCTGGACTTATATATATATATATATTTAAACATTATAAAGCTTGTATATTATATATATATATATTCATTTATGGATATTTTATGTTTAATTTAAATGGTGGAGTTTATATACATTTTTCAATAAAATTTATCATATCCAGAATTTCAATATTTAGTATGGATTTTTGATAAATTTATAGATTCAATTTTTTTAATTATCAGAAATTTATCTATCTAACTTACAAAAATTTATATCATAATAATTAAAATCAGTTAATTACCCAATATCCGATAGCTAAAAAATCGGGTCGTTACAATTATGTTAAGAGAGTGCTATAAATTATGACTATGTTATAGGATGCGAGGTTAGATAAGAGCATACGGATGTCTGCCCAGCTAATATGCTTGCCGGTAGTGTGATTTTAGGGCTGATATGAGACATTAGCTATAATGAGTATCCACGGAGGATGTGAAGTTAGTTTCAAATTCTATTGGGTAAACCTGCACAACTAATCTGAGTACCAGTTCATACGAATATCCGGACTAATGTGAGACGTCACAGTTTGGGTTGTGGGTCAAAATACAAAGGACTTGCTTCGAGGTTAAAGGTATTAGACAGCTGATTAAGGGCCTGCCTTTTCCTTATGTAGGAAGTACAAAATGTTCGGGGTTAGCGGTTAGGCACGGTAGAGGATATCTCAAGAAGAGTCCGCTTCAGGTCTGCATTATTAAGTGGTCTGAAGACATTTCGTGCAATGTTAACTAGATAGTACCGGAGAGGAGTCTGCCTTGGGATAGGTAGTAAATGACGAGGGCCTGCTTAACACGATATATTAAATGGTCAGAGTCAGCCTAATTCCCATTAAAAATGTAATAAGTAGCTTGGGTGCCATCTTTTACATTGTTAAGATATTATTGACTATGGATATGGGTTATTGGGATGAAAGAGTAATGGATATGGAATTGGACTGGAAAAGCCTTAGGGTTTATAGTTAGAAAACTTATGATATAGTTAGGATACGTAAGACATATTCTTATTTAAACTATACTTCCTAACTACTATTGTAGCTTGAGATGTTTATTCACCAGACATTGTTGTTCTGACTCCCTCCTCATTACAACATAGATTAGAGACGACGATGAAGATTTTTGAAGTGGGTGGCGAAGGGAAGACTTGTGGAAATTATTTAGCTATCTATGTTATTTTTATATTTCTGATGTACCTACTGAAATTATTATGTAATTTGTAATACTACACTACAAATATTTGGCAATGTTATATGGGATTATGTTATATGTTTTTGACATTTGAATTTTTAAATAAAATGGGTTTTATTTTGATATTATATTTTATCCTTCCGTTGTGAGATTTTGAATGTGTAGATAGATAGCTCTGTAATTCTTTGTATCAATTTTACTAACCAACGGTCAGCTTTGAAATGGGTCTAAGATTTGATGGGCCTTAACTCGGTTGCAAATTAAGCATGTTTCAAGGTGGATTGTAATAATAAGTGCGGTCTAATGAGGGTTAGAGAGCTTTGAAATGGATGGCTAAGATGGAGGGGGAATGAGTAAAAGATTATATCCAAACTTTGCTCTTTCTCTTCCTCTATATAAAGATCTCCACCCTAATCTTTTGATGTACTTTTGAAGCCTCCATTTAGACTTATTTTTGGATGAAATACAACCCTACCATCCTTCATCATATCAAGTTCAAGTCAAATCAAATTAATTTCTATTCAATAGCTGGCGGTCATCGGTTCAAGGACTAGTATTCTACTGGATTGGAAACTGTTTCAAATGGTAGATTTCATCATTTCTAGATGTACTTAAAGGAACTGGATATAAGGTAAATTTCTGGTGTTTTTATGAATAATAATGTATGTATATTATTTATTTCATGTATATTACATTGATAATTATGTGACGTTTCTATTATACAAGCATATTGTTCACAATTAGATTGGTTGTATATTCGTATACTCTTATATATATAATTTATTAACATATTAACATCTATAATGCTTATGGCTCAACTAATTTTTTTTCCGTTTTTTAATTAATTTAATATATAGTTTTTAACTATATAAGAGATTTGCAATTTAACTCAATATCATACTCTATTTAAATATAATTTTAAAATTCTATATAAATAATTTCATATCAAAATTAATTTCAGTTGAAAAGAAATTTGTACATACATATTATTATTTAAATATCGTTTAAATTGCTTAATTAAGTAGTTTATTATAACAATATATATACATACTATAAAATATATTTTATATTTTATAAAATTATATTTGTACAAAATATATATTTGGCAAAAACAAAAAACTAATTTTTTATTCTTAATTTAAATTTTAAATGCTAGCTAAAAATTAAAAATAGATTTAAAATTATTTTAAAATTTTAAAATTATGTTTTAAATGTGCTAAAATAAAAAATATCACTTGATTTTTTATTAAAATTTTAAAATTTATTCAAAAATAATATTTTTATCAATTTTATTAATAATCAGAGCATTATTTGTCCGGATATTATTTTGAAATTATAAAATAAATAAATAAATATAAACATGCATACATATACATACACACATATATTGCCATTTGCAATAATAGTTGTAAAAATATTTAGATATTTTAATATACATTATATTTGTATATTTTAAAAATATTAACATGAATATATATATATATATATATATATATATATATAGCATCATATTATATTTATGAATAAACGCATTCAAAATATTAAATAAATTATATATACATATATATATATATAGCTTTCGACTTTGCAAAAATAAATTTATTTTAAATATATTTATATAATTAGATATACATATATTTAATGTTAAAAATTCTATGTGTTTATGTATATTTAAAAATTATTTAAAATAAAATATGGTTTATACATATACATATACATATACATATACATATACATATACATATACATATACATATACATATACATACATACATACATACATATACATACATACATACATATATATATGTATATGAACACACAAATACACACACACACACACACATACATACACACATATATATATGTTGTAATATTTTATTTACATAAATTAAAATACATAAATATACATTTGGATAGTATGCTTGTATATTGGATAAGCTAACGTGTCCATTGCAGTATATATCCCAACACGTATATACGGCTATGTTATACCTTGTACGAATTTATATGTCATACATGCACACGTACATATATGTGTATATGATACACAGATGTATAATATAGCATTAATTAAAAAATATAAAATCATTTATAAATTTAAATAAAATAAAGATTTTATTTAAATTAAAATTTAGAAACGTTGTAAATAAATCTGACTTCATAGGCCCATAAGATCTAATAAGGGAAAAAACTGAAGTTCATCCATAACTTCCACTACGAGCTGATCCAATTCCAACAGCCTTAACCTGTAAGCTAAAGTCCAAGTTGTATTCACTTAACGTTCTGCGACGCTATGAAGATCAAGCCCAAACTCATCATCGGCCCATCGCTTACAAAGTTACCAGATCAAGCCTAAATCCATAGGTGCAAAACCAGATAATGAACCTAACATAATAAGGTACTTTTTTGAAACATCTCAGAACGCAACAAATGACGTACCTAAATGTTCCTTGTTCTCGCCATGATCTTGACGCCGCGAACTGCGTGTGAAATAGAGGTCGCATGCATGAGATATTAGCTTTTAAAGATAGGGAATTATTTAATTAATAATTTAATTATTATATTTCTATATTAATTTATTTTTATTTTATATCTCGTTCACTGCAGTTCTTCACCGCCGGTGGGCATATATTGTCGCCGTCTAAGATTGTGCTACTCAGATATAATGCCATCGCTGGCTTTCTCACCATTCGCTCTAATTACCACCACCGGTCCTATCAACTCCAACCACCTCTTTGACTATTATTTGCAATTTTCTATTATTTATATTATACACACACACGTCGCACACTATATAATTTGATTCGTATAAAGGTAGTTGTTTGCTCATCCCTTATAGAAATAGACACCTATAAGTTAAATAAATGTTGATATTTAAATAGTTTTAGAGTGAAAAATAAATCCAATGCGTTTATTATAACTTACTCCATAAAGAATTGCCTATAGTGTGTCTCCATAGCAACTTGTAGTAGCGTAAATTGTGGGATTAAGAAGGAATAAAAGAAGAGAAATGCCCGTGAGTCCAAATAATATAAGTGTGATGTTGGTGTAATGGAAGTGTTGTTAGCTTTTAGTGAGAGTGCATCCTAATCATGTGTGTGTATAATAACTTTTTAATTGCTAATAAAACAACATTTATGCTTGAAAACCATACCTTAACCTGCGTCGACTACACCCAATAAGTCAGTTAAACACGATACATACTATGGTGAAATCATATCCTAAGGTCACATTAAAATCTATGCTGGGTTTGACCATGTGCATACTATTGAGCTTAAGTCCTCAACTCATATGTTGAAACAACTACGTCGCAGTTGGGCTTAAAATTACACCTATATTATGCAATGTATATGGAAAAACATGTATATATGAGAGATTGAATTCGGTTAATTACAATTAATGAAAATTCACCTTTTTAATCATCTAGCCATAGTATACTATGTTCTAATCATGTATATACATAAACACTTTTTAATTCCAATTACATCATTTATAATTTTATTTAAGATCATAAGGGTTAAATTGCTATGCCTTACAAATATATACGTAAATGTAAACAGTCCCACTCACCGATTAGCTATGCATCCTCTCCGATCCAATTTGAATCCTCCTTCTTCACTGTTTAGAAATTCATGCTATATACACATGCTAAATTCATTGAGAAATAAAATAACTCCCGAATAAAAACCTTGCAAGCAATTACACATGCTATATATGTAGAAGATCACCTTATTTATATGAAAGAAAATCCAAAAAGTGCAATGATATTACAAAACAACTTTTAGAAATGGTGTTGTATGCTACTTTGAACATTAGCTTGTTAATATCAAAAATCATCTTTAATAAGAAATGTTTTTATAAAAGTGGAGCGTGTGACATCTTAGGCATAAATGAAGATTTCATGCCAATAAAATACCTTGGTCTACCACTTTTGGTTCAATATATCAAAAATACAAATCACTTCTCTTTACTAAACAAAATCAGAAAGAAATTTAAAGAGTAGGAGTCATCATTATTAAGTCTAGCAGGAATACTTGAACTTATCAGATCGACAATTATTCTCGTTTTACAATTTTGGACTCAATGTTTCAATTTGCCAAAATTTACGATCGATAAACTGAAAAATATTTGTGCTATTTTTTTATAAAAAGGGAAAAGAGCAAAACCCATGTGAAATAGTTTGCAATAAAAAATCTGAAGGATGAATAAGCCTAAGGAAATTACCTAACCTAATTTTAACTGCTAGTATCAAACATAAATGGAAGTTTATACATAGTGAATCAATTTGGTCCAAATCGATGAATACAAAATACTTAGGAGAATAATCTTTCCAGGATTACTCTTACTCATTAAGTTGTTTAGGAACATGGAGATTTATGTTATTGTTCAAGGAGCAAGGCCAGTTGAAAGCGAAGAAATAAGTAAATTAAAAAAAACTTATTTGGATCGTAGTGGGCGTATAAAGTCTAATGGGTTTCAGTGGATCCAATCTAGTTATTTCAGTAAAATCATATTTTATTAATTTTATTATTCATAGTTAGTTAATCAATGTTAACTAATTGTGACATTTGATTAAGTATGAATACATTTAGTATATAGACACACACACACACAAATATATGGTTTTACATGTATATGAAATATATAGTGAATATGATTGTTTTATGTTTAAGTTTAATATACCTAATATATTGGTATTCATAGATCATAACATACTTGATAGTAAATAGATATAGATATATGTAAAACCATATGTATATGCATAAAGATATTGTGATTTATATCTATTGTATATACATATATATTATACTTACATAGGTGTATAATAATTTCACATACATATAAGCAATATAAATGCCTAAATATATATGTATTTTTGAATGCACCATAATATATGTATATGGCTTGTATACACATATCATTAGTACTATAAATATTTGCAGTTTAGACTTTTATATGTATACATATTATGTATTTCCATTTTATTTGTACACATACACACAAATATAAGAAAGTAAATCTATGTAATTGAATTATAAAAGGTTTGAAATAAAGAGGAAATAGAAAGGACTTTCAACCTTCCACTTTTATAAAGATCTAATTCAATCTAATTATAACCACAAAATTAAATTGAAAAATAATTCCATAATTACCTATAATCAAAATGCCTTGGCATTAAATATTAGATTTAAAACATCACATAAATATATAAACCAAAATCACTTTAAAACAATACCATACTTAAAATTGTTCCAATATTTGCAAATTTCATATTAATATTTAGATTCAACTTCAATATTTTGTCACATATATTACCAACAATAGATAAATTTTAAGAGAAGCATATTCAAGTTCAAACATAAAATATTTAAATTGACACAAACACATATACATGCACCCATACACACATTAATACAACAACATTATTGTTTAATTGCAACAATACATACTATGGCATGAAGTATCAAAATGTGCAAAAAAAATTGTTAAATATGTATATGTGTATCAATAATTTCATTATGATGGAAATTATCATAAGTAAAGCAATTTTTAGTACCAAACTTACATAAAACATTGTGATCTAATTCAAACATCAATAAATATATGTACATATTTTGTACTTTTTAATTGCAATGATTTACAGCTTGAACACATATCAGAAACTCACAATTAGATTTCAATTACCAAATAAAACCATTTGAAAGTGTGTTTAGCCATTCTAATATACATATAATTGATGGTAGCATATGCAAAATAAGATATGAAGAATTATCTAAGTAGATCCAGCACTTTGTTGCACGTTGATCTGAAAATTCCACCTTAGATTCCCAGAATCAACATCCAATTTTGTAAGGATTGGATGAATCATTGGTTTTAAATTAAATATTTGTAATAGGAGCACAAAATTTTGGTCATGAGTGAATGGAGGAGGCTATGGGTGAAGGAGGTGGAAAGAAAAAGAGAATTGAATGAAATGATTTGTTTTAATGAGAGAACAAAAACCTTTCCTATTCTCTCTTTAAAACTTCTTCGTTTAGTTCTTAATCAACTTTATATCTAATATCCAGATGATTACCCTTACAATATGGTCAACCATGCATGGTCCATTATGGACAAAAATTCACAAATTCATTAAATAATTATTGACATTAAAGACCACTGAAATGCATATCGATATGGTATACTGATATGCGTATGTATAACTTTTATGCAGACGTCCAAATAATTATTCGCAACACCTAAAACAACAAATAAGATTAATAATTAATATTTTTTAAATTACTTTAATTAAATTATAACACTTTATAAAATATATAAATCGTGTTGTTTTTTTGGAAATTCACAATTGCGGTAAGGTGACACAGAAGCGTGAATTCAGTTAGCGATTAAATTTGAAAAATTCAAATATTAACGTTCACACGTCTCCTAAGCTAGTGGTTTGACTTCGACTTGATTTTGGGTATGCGAATCCACTACTCTGTATTAGCTTCGGCCATCACCATTGCTTTTATATTGTCTCTGCTGCATACCACTGCATTTTTATACAAACTTGATTTATGACTTGGTAATCACTGCACTGTTGAAATTTATGGCAACCACGACAATTTGATTTCTGGCATGTTTTGATTACGTGAATTTTTGGATATTGATGCTTTGACTTTGGTCACTTGTAAAATTGCAGTATTGATTAATTTTGTGGTCACCAGCGATGTTGTTACTGCATTCATGGTCAGTGGTGCACGATTGTGAGTAGTTTGTAGTTGATGTTTTCCATGAACATGCTTCACTGCATTATTATTGATTTGTTCAAATGAAGTCGGTGAACATTTATGGCTGCACTTCAGTCATCCCTTTGTTTTCTTTGGCTTCATTGACCTCGGCTAGATCACTTGTTGGCATTTATGTGTATTGATTTACTGTTGAGTTGCATCTGCTTGTAGTTGTTGAGCTTTGATGCATATTGCAACTTGGACATTGTTTCATCTGACTTCGGTCTTGATACTTGGCTTTCATGGCATTGAATCTGAACTGTTCGTTTTATATTTTGCTTATACTGCCGCATATCACTGCATAGACTTGTTTATTGCTTTTGGTTACTGAGTTGTTTGTTGTGGATATTGTGGGATGCCGTCTCCATTTGGTTGTTGCTGTGTTTCCATATCTCTGGTGCACTATGCCGTAGCCTTGGTCTTTGTTGGTTTTGTTATGCACTTGTACTTCTGGTTGGTCTTCATCTTATGGTTGCCACTGTGTTACATTGAGATCGACATTTTCATTATTATGGTGACTGACCATCTTATTTCTGTTGAGTTCCTGTAGTTGCATTCACTTCATTGTCACTGTTGCTTTGAGTAATTTTTAACTGCATCACCATATAATAGTTGCTCGCCCTGTCTTGATTGATGCTGTACATATTGCTGTCATGCTGGTGATATTGGTGCATTGTCTTGTTACATTCCTGTCCACTGAGTTTGAGCATTGCAGTTTCACTTGTATACTTAAGTCAGTGCTGTCTTTGATGTTGTACTTTGGTCTATTGGGCTGCATACATGTTGTAGCTGTACTGTCTTGAGCTCGACATTGTTGTTTACTTGTTTTGATGCATTCACATGCTGCCATACTTGTTCATGCTGCTGGACTTGATGCAGTTTGATTGTTTTGTAGTTGTTGATGTTCTCTGTAGTTTGTATCTGCATTTTGCATTGGCCATGCTTTGGTCATTGAAGTATGTTGTCACTTGTTGACTGCATGTTCATCATTTCATATTGAACTGTTTCTTGTCATGTTCACTTGTGTTGAATCCAGTTTCAAAACTCGGATTTGATCTTGTGCTCGTGTCGTATTTTTGAATTTATTGCACCTGAGTTGAACCTGTCCGTATATTTGGGTTTGACCTTATGCTCACCTGTCCCTGTAGCATTATCAAGTGTATATATCGGCGTGCACGACCTTGTGGCATATACAGTAATACACTGTGTATGTCACAAGTTGTTCGTGTATGATGAATTCAAATTTAAATTATGACGAACAACCCAAATAACTGAGGCAAATCATATATTCAAAAATTATCTTCTATTTTTGAATTGCAAAAATATTTCTTTTTCAATTTTACTGCGTTAGTTTATATTTTTGCAGATTGCTCAGATGCTGAATTCAAACTGGAATGAAGTTGAAGATAAATACGAGTGTGAGTGATATGTAGTGAGGTTATTAATGTAAACTGAATTGTGATGTAATTGTGATGTAATCAAAAATGTATATGTATAGTGAGAGCTTGAATTTGTACTATCAAAATTGTAATAAATATTTGTTTGAATAAAATATTCGTTTGAATTCAAATTCCGTGTTATTTATTTTATTCTGCAAATATTTATTTAATCTGTGAAAAATAAAATAGTATATTATCAAATACATTTAAACGAATGTATATATGTTTATTATCATCAAACAAAAATCATATAAGCGCATATTCAACAATCTCCCCCTTTTGATGATAACAAACATATATTTAAGATTTTGAATATGTTAAATGTATTTGATCATTGATATATTCTAATTGCTCCCCCTATTTAAATGCTTCCTCTCTATACGATGCTCCCCCTACATATATGCATACAAATAAAAATATGCAAATGATCCTAGATGCAACTAGAAAATTATTTGACCTTTGCTTGATTTTATTTGACAAAATCTTAACTTTTCTCTCCCCCTTTTGTTATCAGCAAAAGAATAATAGTGTTAGAGAAAATAGAGATAAAGTAAATGATATCAATCCAACATTAAAACTCAATTGAATATAAATATTAAATTTCAATAAAAAATCAAACAAAAATCATAAATATTTTGTTAGGCGCATATTCCACTTTTAGAATGATGGAAATGATGTCATCATATAAAACCATACAGTTGTGTCTATTTGTGGTATATTTATATCAGGAATTTGAATATCTACTAACCATGCATAACCGTTAGGACTTTTAAATGAGATTAGTAGTATTCCAATTTTATTTTTTTTTAAAATGAATTCAAGTATCTTCTAACCACGCATAACCGTGAGGACTTTTAAACGGGATTAGAATCAACTTGTTTATTTTAAGAAAAAAAAATCAACTTTTGATATGCGTTCCATACATGCATAACCATAAGGACTTTTAAATGAGCATGGAAGCACATAACAAATTCCAAGTAATTCACCCATGCATAACCGTGAGGACTTTTAAATGAGAGTGAATACTTTGGTATTTATTTATTTTATTTTATTTTTATTTTTAAAAATGTGAAAATGAAAAACGAACGATTCCTGTTTAAAGTACCACATATCGACAAACTATATAGAATTTCGATGAGTGATGGTTGATAGAAATATGATAGGTATAGAGATGGTCATGGAATTTTTACCAACAAAAAGTTTTATAACTCTTGTTTTGTTTACATTTCTAAAGAAATTTTCTAATTATAATTTCTCGAGTTATAATATATAATCAATATCAACACTCATCACTTTTTCAATCACTATTTTTCTTTTCGAAAATCATTTGGGAGTCAGATTAGTCATAATAGTCATTTAAAATCAAATTCAAAAATAATTATGAAATTAATTTTTCAAAAATGAATAATCTGAAAATATGGTCAAAAATGATTTTCTCCAGGGGGTTTTTAAAAGAAAATTTTCTGCTATTTGAAAATTATTTGAAATGAAAAATATGCAGATATTTTCTTTGAAAAACGATGCAGTTATTAAATGTCTCAAAAAATCACGTTTCACTAGTAATTTTTCTATCAACTAGATTACCAGTGTAATCTGCATCTGAATTTCTCTTTCACTCAAAAATTATCATCAATTGAATTTTATAGACCAAAACATGAAGTGTGCATCAAGAATTTCAAACTCAATTTTTTCAGCAATTTAAATGACATTCTTTTGACTTTGAAATGAAGCCGTGTAAATAATCGAAAACCGTGAATATAGAGTCAGTCATATTATAACCAATTGTAATATCCAACAAAACATTATTTTTAATCAAAAATGATATATATGAAGTAATTCAAAGAATTTAGAGATTTTTATAGTGTTTTTGGCATAAGAATATAATTGGCTTAACTATTTTGAATAAATCAGAATCAAAAATCATCATCTTTTCATCAATCTCAATATTGGCTGAATTAATTCAAAATATGGTGCAGATTATCACACTTAATATATCGTTTAAAACATACCATACCTGTTTTACCTTTACGATATTTTTTGTTGTTGTCCGTTGTGATTCTGTCACCTTTATACTAGGCTAAGGAACTTAGCTTTGTCGCCCGTTGTGTTTCTGGAACAGCCAAAATCCAGAGAACACTATTGTTGTTCCTTAGCCTGCCACCACACCTACACGGAAAAGGATTTATGTGACCTATTTGTTTTTATAGGTCCATGGTTGTTAGTGGCAGAAAATTTTGAAAAATAATTTTGTGTAGACCCAAAACTATTTATAATTGTTCCCTTCGGCACCCAAATTTGTTTAACTTTGAGAGATTTTATATTTGTGCCTTTTGGAACCCAAATCGGTATAGTTTTCACATGTTTGGGTCTATACCAACAATTATTATGATCGTGTCCAAATTTTCTACAAATCGTGCACATTGAATTTTCTTGATTAATCTTGTTTTCAACAATTTTCGAACTATTATAGCCAAGTCCTTGTTTAACCGTATTAACAGTTTGCTTTCCTAATAGCATATTCAACGATTTTTCACTTTTTGAAAATTTATCTAAAGTCGTTGACAATTGTTGGACTTGCGATTTGAGAGATTCATTTTCGTTTAACAACTGTGTGCACTTTTTAATAGAATTATCTCTCCTAGTATTTTCATTCTCCTTTAAAATCAGAATTTCATTTTCAAGCGATTTTATTTTAATTTCTGATTTTTTAATTTCTTCATCAAATGTTGGACACTTATCACACTTAGGGATCCTACTTTGATAGGTTTTAACTAATTGATCAAGTTGTTCATTACATTCTATCAAAGTATCTTTTTGAGATTCAAGTTTGGCGTATTTTTCCCTAAGTCGTTCAAAACAACCGTTTACTTCATGAAAATATATAAGCAACTCAGAATGGGTAAGTTTTGATACCTCACTTGGCTCGTCATCGTCACTGTCAGTTGTATCACCTCGAAGACACAATTCTGCCTTTTCGCTTTCACTGCCAGTGCTTTGATCATTCTCGTCTATTTCATCCCAAGTGGCTGCAAAACTTTTCTTTTTCTGTTTCTTTCCATGGCTTGATTTAATTTGTGGACAATCGGGCTTGATATGGCCGGGTTTGTTGCAATTATAACAAATAAACTTTTGTTCTTCTGAGTAGTCTAGTGCTTTGGCTATTCTGCTTTTTGCTTTTTGATTTCGAGCTGAATTTCCATGTTTTTGATTCCACTTTTTGAATTTTCTTATTAACAGCTCTAATTCTGCTGCTCCATCATCTTCATCGTTATCATCATCACTTTCGGTTGTTCCTTTGAGAGCTATTGATTTCTTTTGAGTGTCACCTCCTTCACGCTCTTCTTTGAATTTCATTTCTAGCTCATAAGTGGTGAGATTTCCGATGAGTTCCTCAACTTTAAGTTGTTTTAAATCTTTCGATTCTTGTATGGCAGTTACTTTTGCTTCAAAGCTTCGTGGAAGGACTCTGAGGATTTTCCGGACTATTTCTAATTCGGTGTATGTTTTTCCGAGAGCTTTTGATTTGTATACGATATTGGAGAGTCGTCCGTACATCTCTTTGACATTTTCTTCCTTCGCCATTTTGAAGTTCTCGTATTCGCTGCTTAACATTGCAAGGCGAGATTCTTTGACTTGAGATGTTCCTTCGTGAGTCACTTCTAGTATGTGCCATATTTCCTGCGCAGTTAGACAATGTGAGACACGATTAAATTCAAATTGATCCAATGAACAGATAATAGAATTCATAGCTTTGGCATTAGTATTTTGTAATTTATTTTCTAGTTCTGTCCATTGTTCCTTTGGTTTCTCTATTTCCTGATTATCTACAGTTATAGTTGGTATTCTATAACCTGTCTCAACAATATTCCAAGCGTCAATGGTTTTCAGAAAAATTTGCATTCTATTTTTCCAATAAGGATATTCACCATTGAACATTGGTGGTCTAACTATGGATTGACCTTCTGCAAAAGCATTATTAAAAGAAGCCATTTTAAAAATTCAAATTTTTAAAACAAAAACCAATTTTTTTTTTGAAACACGAATTTTTAAAAAAAAATTGATTTTTGAAACATGAATTTTTAAAACAAAAATTGGTTTTTGTAAAATCAAATTTTTAAAACAAAAACGGCTTTTGTTCCTAGCTCTGATACCACTTGTAGGATCGATTTCACCCTAGAGGGGGGGTGAATAGGGTGATAGTGTAAATTATAAAAATTAATCGCGGAAGCTTATCAATTAATTTAAATTCAGATCACAGAATAGCAGCACAGATATAGCAGAATATAAATAACAGAACAGAACAACACAGAATTTACCCAGCTTCGGCAAAACCCTGCCTACGTGCTGCCCCCAAGGTTTCTACTAGAAATTAGATAGTCCCTCGCTTACACACGTAAACTCGCTATACCCGCTATTGACTAATCTAACTCTACGCTCAAAACCCTGACCACAACTCAGCCACCGAGTTGCGAATTCCCAAACTACACACCGTAGTTTGTCCCCTAGTCACACGACTAGAAAATTAAAAACGGTTTAAAAGAAAATACAAATTAAAAACAATTTAAATAACAAAACCCTATTTAATAAAAAGAAAAACAAAGCCCAAATTAATAAACAAAGGCCGACCCCTTATTCACTTCTTCAACCCGTTCCTTTTATTTTTTCGTTCGTGAAAAAATGGCCGCTCCTCAGATTTTAGGGCTTCGTCCCTTTGGTGCCGTGCTTTTAAATTAGGGTTTCAAATTGAAGTCGCTGCCTTTATTGGTTGATTGCAATCACTGTTTCTCTGATTTTCTTTAATTGTTTGCGGCTTCTCCTCCTTGATCGAGTTCAATTGCTTCGGTATGTAATTTTGCTTTTTGCTTTTTCTAATCTTTCGTACTTGAACTCGATGCTCGATTGCCTGTGATGATTGGGGTTCTTATAGGATTTGATTTCCTAGAATTGCGTTCGTATATTTTTGATTGAATTCGTCAAATTCATTTCTCTGACCGCTTGATTATGTTTTGATGCTTGGGATTGATCTGACTTTGTCAATTTCGTATTTTTGATGCTTGGTTGACACGGCTTCGATTTTGACTTGTTCAACATTGAAATTTTGATCACGGCTTTGGCTTGATGCTGAATAATGTTTGACTTCGACTTGATTTTGGGTATGCGAATCCACTACTCTGTATTAGCTTCGGCCATCACCATTGCTTTTATATTGTCTCTGCTGCATACCACTGCATTTTTATACAAACTTGATTTATGACTTGGTAATCACTGCACTGTTGAAATTTGTGGCAACCACGACAATTTGATTTCTGGCATGTTTTGATTACGTGAATTTTTGGATATTGATGCTTTGACTTTGGTCACTTGTAAAATTGCAGTATTGATTAATTTTGTGGTCACTAGCGATGTTGTTACTGCATTCATGGTCAGTGGTGCACGATTGTGAGTAGTTTGTAGTTGATGTTTTCCATGAACATGCTTCACTGCATTATTATTGATTTGTTCAAATGAAGTCGGTGAACATTTATGGCTGCACTTCAGTCATCCCTTCTATTTTCTTTGGCTTCATTGACCTCGGCTAGATCACTTGTTGGCATTTATGTGTATTGATTTACTGTTGAGTTGCATCTGCTTGTAGTTGTTGAGCTTTGATGCATATTGCAACTTGGACATTGTTTCATCTGACTTCGGTCTTGATACTTGGCTTTCATGGCATTGAATCTGAACTGTTCGTTTTATATTTTGCTTATACTGCCGCATATCACTGCATAGACTTGTTTATTGCTTCTGGTTACTGAGTTGTTTGTTGTGGATATTGTGGGATGCCGTCTCCATTTGGTTGTTGCTGTGTTTCCATATCTCTGGTGCACTATGCCGTAGCCTTGGTCTTTGTTGGTTTTGTTGTGCACTTGTACTTCTGGTTGGTCTGCATCTTATGGTTGCCACTGTGTTACATTGAGATCGACATTTTCATTATTATGGTGACTGACCATCTTATTTCTGTTGAGTTCCTGTAGTTGCATTCACTTCATTGTCACTGTTGCTTTGAGTAATTTTTAACTGCATCACCATATAACAGTTGCTCGCCCTGTCTTGATTGATGCTGTACATATTGCTGTCATGCTGGTGATATTGGTGCATTGTCTTGTTACATTCCTGTCCACTGAGTTTGAGCATTGCAGTTTCACTTGTATACTTAAGTCAGTGCTGTCTTTGATGTTGTACTTTGGTCTATTGGGCTGCATACATGTTGTAGCTATACTGTCTTGAGCTCGACATTGTTGTTTACTTGTTTTGATGCATTCACATGCTGCCATACTTGTTCATGCTGCTGGACTTGATGCAGTTTGATTGTTTTGTAGTTGTTGATGTTCTTTGTAGTTTGTATCTGCATTTTGCATTGGCCATGCTTTGGTCATTGAAGTATGTTGTCACTTGTTGACTGCATGTTCATCATTTCATATTGAACTGTTTCTTGTCATGTTCACTTGTGTTGAATCCAGTTTCAAAACTCGGATTTGACCTTGTGCTCGTGTCGTATTTTTGAATTTATTGCACCTGAGTTGAACCTGTCCGTATATTTGGGTTTGACCTTATGCTCACCTGTCCCTGTAGCATTATCAAGTGTATATATCGGCGTGCACGACCTTGTGGCATATACAGTAATACACTGTGTATGTCACAAGTTGTTCGTGTATGATGAATTCAAATTTAAATTATGACGAACAACCCAAATAACTGAGGCAAATCATATATTCAAAAATTATCTTCTATTTTTGAATTGCAAAAATATTTCTTTTTCAATTTTACTGCGTTAATTTATATTTTTGCAGATTGCTCAGATGCTGAATTCAAACTGGAATGAAGTTGAAGATAAATACGAGTGTGAGTGATATGTAGTGAGGTTATTAATGTAAACTGAATTGTGATGTAATTGTGATGTAATCAAAAATGTATATGTATAGTGAGAGCTTGAATTTGTACTATCAAAATTGTAATAAATATTTGTTTGAATAAAATATTCGTTTGAATTCAAATTCCGTGTTATTTATTTTATTCTGCAAATATTTATTTAATCTGTGAAAAATAAAATAGTATATTATCAAATACATTTAAACGAATGTATATATGTTTATTATCATCAAACAAAAATCATATAAGCGCATATTCAACAAAACCATCGCAAGTCACTTTTGCGATTGATCCAGCCTAATTCCAAAGATACCGCTTTCTCTTTACCAATCGGAACAGCTTACACTTATGTGGCCAATCCATCGAAGAAATGGAACTACTCTGCTGCTTCTGAAGTCGCTCAAGAAAAACTGCTAAGCCAGAAGGCTTCCTAATCCAAAGCTCTTCGAGAAACTCGGACTCCAACCAAACAGAAACATTCAGCTGAACACAGCCGCAACACCGAGCAGACACACTTCCTTGACTTGTTCCAAAGAAAACATCTTCGGAGACATCCATAGTCACTGTGTCTCATCACACAGCTATTACACCGTGATATATCGAGATATCATGACTTGCTTCTGTCCAACCGACAGATCCAACCTCTAGCTCATCCAAACTTATACTTCAAAAATGAACTCCGAATCTTAACAGATTTCCTTCAGAGATCGATGAAATCCTTATACCACTCAAAGCTCACTCGAGACGGTATTAGGTCTACAGTCTCGACAATTATACTCCCAACCTCAAACATTCAAATTCCAACCATTGGTAGTCGTGTTACACACACCACCACCCTATCTATCTTTATAGCTCATTGGAAAACCTGAACAGGTAACCCAACAAAAAGGTAGGAATAAATAAATAAATAAATATATATATTAAAATTACAAATACGCTCTCTCAGGAAAGAAAACACTCAAGAGCCTAGGTACTCTGATACCAACTGTGACGACCCGACTTTCTATGCCCAGAAAACCGCTTCGTCTTGAAGAAAGAAAGGGGTGAGAAAATAGAAAAGATAGAGAAGAAAGAACAACAACATCAGAATCTCACAGCGGAACGAGTAAATTATAATAATCACATAAGTATTTACATAATATACAACATCAATCAGTTTTATACAGACAAAAGATCACATACTAGACAGTTATAAAACACCTGTCTAGTTAATCAATACAATACAACACAAGCAAATAACACAGAGATACCAACACAGCGGAACTATATGTATATCTACAACGTTGAAGCCTCCTGCTCCATTGCTCCTCCATAATTCGTCAAAGCCAATCTGAATCCCTTGGCTACCCGTAAAAATTTGGGTACCCGAGAGTTTATGAAAAACAAAAATAAACTCCGGGTCAGACATGGGTCTGGTATGAGTAACAGGTTAAAGTTGCTTAACTTTGAAAATCTTTTGAAAACAAAAGGTATCACGTAAGACTTCCCACACATAAACATGGAAAAGTTTTTACCTTACGCTAACCAAAACATTTGATAGAAAACTCTGTGATATTATAATAGGTCTAGGGTTTTCAAGTAAATAGAAAATAGCCGAAATTGTTACATTCATTAAATTCCAGCTACTAGCCACAAAAGTGGGTAATACAATCAAAACCGTTGGCGCTTATTGGATTGTGGATTCCATACAATGGCAGGGCTACTGGGGTACCACCCGTCACAGTACGTGGCCTAGATCAGCGTACCGAGGATCACTCCCGACCCCCTGCAACACAAGGCCTGAACCATTCCATACTGAACAGCCCCGAACAAGATAACCCCGCAGATAGCCGTCGCTACTGCCCACTAAGCCTAAAAAAAAGGAACATCTAGACAGAGGAATATCCTTGTCCTGCTTGGGCATGACCCACCTAACCTTGCTGCACCTCCCCTGTTTTAGCCATTCCCGGTTGATGAGGCTTGAGGCTACGATTACCTTTATAGAATACATTTCTTAGAATGCTCATCGCCCGCCTGACGATGTGTTGAAAGCATTCAAACCATACAAGTTCGTTCCGGGTTCGAACGAAACCGAAGGCATTATCTCGTTACACTCATTTTGGAATCACCCTCAGAGTCAACGACGATAACCCTTGCATTCTGAATCTTCATCTTCACTTCAGATTCATGACCTATCGTTAATTTGGAATCAATGTGGTTTTCGGATGTTCCTAATGCGGAAACCCGATCCCGGTCTCATCGAAATCCAAAACGTGTTTTTTAAGGCCAAGTTGTCTATTTAGTCTTAACAGTTCAATTCAATATCATCAATATACACATAGATAGATAATTCACAATATCACAATAAATAATCACAGATAATCTCATAAACAGATAATCAATAATATCATCCAAACAGATAATATTATTATATTTAAACCAAGCATCCATATCACATAGATATTACTCATATCATATCTGAGATCAGAATCAACCAATGAAATGTTAATATCATTCATCCATAAGCAATCCTTTATAAATCACAATCTATAATTAATTTAAAATGAATTAAATTAACTACTTCTATCTCTAATTAATTTAAAGTAAATTAAATTAATTACTTCATCTATAAATCTTGATTTAATTAATAATAAACAATAATTAATCAATCTCTAGATATTTAACTTGATTAACTTCTTCGATTAATCTCCTTCTAATTATAGTAAGTAATTAGTCTTTAATTAATTCTACAAATTAATTATTCTAAATCATTTATAGTAATTAACATTTAATTACTTCATTTATAATTAAATACAATTAATTACATTATCCTTAATTAATCACCACATTATTTATTATTTCTTAATTAAAACTATTCTTAATTTCATCATTAATTACATTAATTAATGATCTCTAATTCATATTTAAATTAAATTACTTTGTTTAATTTAATTACATTAAGTGATTAATCCTTAATTAAACACAATTATTAATCACCTTGATTAATATCAACCAGTAATTAGCTACCCATAATTACTCATACTAATAAAGTAATTATCCCATAATTAATTATCTCCATTTAATTAATCCCTTGATTAATTACAAAAGTAATTATCCCAATTACTTTATTAACACATTATTTTCACCAATTACATTCAGTAATTATATTAATTACTTCCTCAAGTAATTATGCTCCATTGAATACACTAAGTGATTACACATATCAAATCATCAAATGAATTCTTAAATTAATTAAACCAAATTAATTAACTTAAATAAATCATTTAATCAAAATTAATTACAAGAAGTAATTAATTTCTTAATTTCTTTTATCAAGAAATTACATTGTACAATTTATAATGGATTATCTAATTAATTTTGATTAATTATCAAAATTAATCACATTTATGAATTTAATTAATAATCCTTTAGTTAATTATCATGATTACATTTCTACATTTATTTCTTAATTAATTCCTAATTATAAATTAATCTAAATTATTAATTTATAAATTAAATACATAAGTCATTCATTAATTAACTTATTCATTAAATATTTTTAATACCTTAGTTAATTTATTTCTTTACTAATGACTTCATTAATATTTAAGTGTGTTAGAACTTTACCTTCCAAAATTTTAAATTTGAATTCCATTTGGAATTTAAGATTCAAAGAAAAAATATTATCTATTTAAACATTAATTAAATTTAAATTCAATTTATAATTTTGTGAATAACACTAATTACGTACATATGAAACTTATATAAGAAAGCCTTCAATTCAACTGCTTGAATCTTTATTTAAATTTCAATTTCCAAAAGTCATTCATATTTTACAAAATTGGATTAAACTTACAGATTTGAATTCGAGGTAACTTGAATCATCCATTAACCTTTGATTTAAAAACTTTGATTCAAACTTCCCGTCAACAACTTGAATTAAACTTGATTTTTTTCAAATCCAATTCTATTTTAAAACCTTAAGATTCAATAATTATTCAAAACTGAGTTTTAACCATAGGATTTAAAACATTGTTTAAATCATATAGTTCAGGTTTTAGCTTTGTCAGGTTTAAACCTGAAACTTTCAAAAATGAATTCAGAAATACAAAATTTTAGTTTAAACTTAAATCTGGATTTGACTTTCATTTAAATCTAACATTACACTAATTCAACTTTTGGATTATGATTAGCTTGTAATTTTAATTTGCTTTTAAATATTGTTTAAATTAAAACAGCAGGCAGTTTATGTTTCCTGTAACAAATATCCTACCCGAGACCAAAGCAAGAATGCTTCGGGTCAACTATCCCGTTGCTTCGAGTCGCACGCACGAATCACCCGAGTACGCACCGAGGCCTAAACTCCTGCACTATCCCCTGATGCTTCAACATTTCACTGGGCACAGTGCACGTGCACCGTGGCCCCAGTCAACTCCGGCCACCCACATATGCTCCACCACGCCACTGACTACCACCAGACTCCACCACGACCCCCAGAGCCACCACAGCAATCTGAAACAAAAGAAAGTTCGAAACTCCACCTGGAAACCAAAAATCAGGTTCCTCTCGACACCTGAAAAAAATCCACCGCACTCCAAACTCCATCCACCAGAGTCCTAGCACCACCGGTCACCACTTCGTCCATGACCGAGCTACTACCCACCTGAGTTTCAGCGAACTCGATCGCTCCTAGGCCACGCGCAAATCAAACATCACAGCATAGCCCAAACTAGGTTTAGCAACTTAAAACCGCCACTGCCACCACCACCGTGATCTGCCACCACTTCAACTAATTTTCCCACCATCCCCGATGGTCCTACTATCACCTCTGGCAATTACAACCTCTCAGATACTCGAGATCATCAACAACTCCTCAAATACTAATTCCCAGTAAAAACAGAACTACACATTCAATTTGCTATTAAAATTAGTGATTTCATTTTTAAAAATCATTATTTTGGTCAAGTATTCAGTTCATAACCCTGAATCAATAAATTCGAATGTTTGAATTTCATCCAGAACTTAACTTTCTTGTTTATTTTTAGTTTCCAGAGCAACACACAACTTATTCCCACTCAGATAAATTTTTATACTTTGACAAATGATTAGACAATCAATTTTTGTTTATATCATAAATTCCAAAAATGACTTGATCCAGAGATAAAGGATTTTAAACTAAAACTATAGTTTTAAGAACTGGAAATATATGTGTTTACAGATATTCACAAACATGTATACAACTCACATCCAAAAATGCACAGAAATTCACTAACATATATTCACACAAACCCACCTATTTCATACATAGATCATGCAATCCAGATTTATATATTTAAGCTTTTAAAAATAATTGTTACTCACCTGAAATGAAAATAGAGCACCCAGTCTTTTGAAGAACAGTTTGACTTGAAATCCTTTAGCTTTTAAAAACCTTGCACTTGAATGCCTTTTATTTTAAACTTTGAGTTGCTTTGTTGATTAGATTTGTATATAGGTTGCTTGCCTTAAAGCTTGGGTGGAAGATAAATATAACAGGCTTTGATTTGAATTTGCTTGCAGGTTGGATTTTTCTTAAATCTTCTTGTTTTTATTTGAAATAGTTGCATACTATTTTCAGTTTGTAAAAATGATAATGCTTGCTTATATTTTTGATGAATGAAAGTGAACTAGAGGATACAAATATATATATAAGAAAAGATTACAGGGGAAGGTGCTATCTAGACTTGCAAATGCTGTGCACTGTTTAATCTTGTTTTATCAGGCAGAATTTTTCAAAATGGAGGCTGAAAGCATTTTGAACAAATTTCGAATTGACTCTTGTTTGCTGAGAAATCTGAAACATTAAATGTTAATGTACTCAATGTTCCCTATTTAGCTAATTTAATCATTTCTTAGGATAGATATTTTTAGTTAGCTTACCACTTCTCTTTTCTAACCTGCCTATTTTTAGATATTTCATTTTTTACTTTGTTAATTTGCTTGCTTTAGCTTGCTTAGCAAACTATTTTATATGCTGAACACACAAGGATATGATTTACTTAGCTTTATTTTGTTTTATTACTTTACTTTGTTTTGCATTCTTTACTTACAGACAGCAAAATCATTGTTTTGTCTGGTTGCTTTTTTTTTATTTTGTTTTCATACTTATCTGAATCTTAGTCTATAAGCTACTCGCATTTTGTTTATTTTATTTCTTTTACCAGCCCATATATTTACTTTGTCTTGCGTTTCTTTACAGTTTATATTCATGTGTATACAAAGCCTGATTATGTTACACTTATATTAAATAGGCATTTGTACTTTATACATATATATACTTGCCTGCCTAGCTTGCTTTTTATTACCTATGTACATACATACTTCTTTCTTTTACACTTGTTCTTACCTCTATATTTATTTTACTTATAGGTTACTTTTATTTTAAACTTAAATAAATAAATACTTATGTTGAGATTTATAAAGTATTATTTTATTTTAACATTTTTGAAAGACTTAATGTTACTTTTACAAATCATAGCTTCTTTCATAACAACTTCTATATATACAGTAAAACCCATTTTCAAAGATATTACAATATTGATATAGTTTAAATATAACTTATTATTAAATTATAATAATTTATAAAAGAACTATTCTCTATAATATAAGTCACTTATTTTATCAAGCTATAAAACAAAACAAAACTTTTTATTTAAATTTAAACTCTAGGCTAAATTTATTTCTAAACAAATTAAATTTATCTTGAGTATTTTTAAGATCATATTATTATTTATTCAATATTAAATAAAAAATCAAATTCCTAATTTTTCAAAAAATATTAGAGTTAGAAATCATGTTCTTATTTTATTAACTTAAAAAAAAGATTACCTATTTACAATATATACAGATATATATATATATCTATTATAAATAGAAAACAATTTAATTGGCTTTTAAAAGATAAATTATCAGTTAATTATTTATTTAAAAGAAGATTATTAAATCAATTCAATTTTATTATTAACAATATTTGTCAAATCAATTTAATTTCTACTGTAGATTATTAAATTGATATTGCCCAAATTTCCGGGATGTCACAACAAACTCGTAGAAGGCGCTCTAATACATGTGAACACGACACTCGAGGTAATGCCAAGGTAGATATACCAATTGCGGATCCGGACCAGTGGTAACGCATAGCAGCTACTACCGTCCACCTCGGACATGCTCCCAAATCAAATTAAGGGTGGCCACTAAATCAATCACAAAGTAATAGAATGGTATCGAAGAAATGTGCCCGATCGGAGGTGCGACCTCACTTGGCCCGGCGTGGCTCCTGTTTTAATCACATCCAAGCTGACTCACGGGAGTCAGGTTCATGTCATACCTCATACAAAAATCATTCACCAAACCATCCTACTTTATTTCTGGAATCTCCACCATGTATACAGTTGTTAAAGTGGTTTTCGGCATTGGCAGAGAGTATGACAATATCTGATCTCGGTCTCTTTGACAACCAACTTCTTATTACACACCGGATGGTTATTTTACATTTCCAAAATCATTTCATATGGATATCAAAATATCATATTGAATTCAAACCATATCGCTTTCGAAATCATATTCACTTTCAAAAATCATATTTTCAAAATAGTTTAAAACCCTCATTTTAAGAATTCATATTCAAATCAAATATGTAATTTAAATCCCAACTTAGATCATAATATCATGTAACCATATTCACTTTAAAATCGAGGATTTAAAATATAAACACACTACTTTATTTAGTTTGAAATTTAGAAAGATGGTTTAGAAGTTATAAATAGTTACAAATAGTTAAAATACTCTAAAATTATTTAAAATAGATTAAAAATAGTTTTAACTTGATTTAAGATAGTTGAATAGATTTAAATAGTTTAATACAATTAAAATAGATCAAATAGCTTTAAAATAGATTAATTAGATTTAAATTAAATTAAATGGTTAAATTAGTTTAAACTAAATTAAATTGGTTTAAAATAATTTATATAGTTAATGTAGGTTAAAATAGTTTAATAATTTTGAAAACTTAATAATTAGAAACTTTAAAATAATACATTTTTAAAACAATTTTATTAAATATGAATTTTGAATTTATATAAATTTAACTATTTATTTTATTTCAACTTATTTGGACTATTTCACATTTTCAATTCGAAAACCCAATTTCAATCTTTCAATTCAAATTCTCAATAAAATTGTTAAATTTTATACCGATTTCAATCTGTGTTTGAAATATCAATTTATATTTTTTCGATCTCAATACATTACAAACTTATATTCCAAACAATTCAAATGACTCAATTCTATAAATTTCACTTATATTGCAAATTCAACCTTGAAAATTTCAATTAAATTATTTTAACAATTTCTTTAAATCAATTCTAATTTTTTAACATAAACTTGAATTTCGATAATAATTCAATTTATATAAATCAATTTTTATTTCAAAATATCATTTAACAGGATTCAAAAATTAAGGATTTAAAATCATTTGATTTAACCAATCCAGCGTCCGTATATAATTCTCTACCCTAGGGTCAAGTGATACAGATATTTATTATTTCAATCCGTAACTTAAAATTTTACGGTTATATATCATTTCAAACCGTAATCCCGAATTAATATAAAAATCCATAAAATCGCTCGGGTCTATCATTTTAACCATAACGATTTTTCCCTAATCCATAGATCATTTGGGTATATATCATTTCAACCCATAGTGATTTTCCTAATAATAACTAAGGGAACTTGCAGAGTGATAGAATTTCATAAATCAAATATAGCATCCCATCATCCAATAATAAATTCAAACATCCATCACAATCATCTCCAATTCAACCAAATAACTTACGTGAAATAACAGATCGACATTTACTGGTAATTTACTGGAAATTTAAATTCAATAATAAATCAAATGACAATTTAATTCAAAATAAATTCAAATTAACAAGAATAACTATTTGAATATACCAAACAACCACAAAAAAATTTCCAATCACACTGTAAATTAATTTAACTAACATAAGAAATTTTAGAAGTTTTAAGTGGGTTAAAACACTCACCTTTGAATTTCAGTCGATTTGAAATTCAAATAAAGGCCTAAAATTCAACAATCTCGGAATTCGTCCAAACCAGCGTCAAAATGTCCGAAATTCCGATACGATCCCTACGAAACAAACCGCACGTGAAACATGCCTCGTTTGTAAAAGATATTCAAATAAGAATGATAGAATTAGGAATTTAAATTAAAAAAAAAGTATATACCGTACACGTCATCACGAGGTAAGACCGAAACCCTACTCGAACCCATCGTTCATTCACGTTCGAAGTAGCCACCGCCTCCCTTGCAAATTTCGCCGCCACTACGACAACTATCGCAACCATGAGGACACGCCGCGGCCAGCCCTCCTCTAGGCGCCTACGACAATGGTGGTGCGACCGCCCACCAAGCCTCCAGGCGTTCGGTACCACCGCAACTTCATCAGCTAATCACGACGAATCCAAGCTACCTTGCGACGAATGGCTACCAGATTTAGGACCTACATCATGCCACCTTCCCAACGCCGCCTCCCGATCGTCGATTGAACGACGGTCCACTATTGGATCGTCAAAAGTTCAAATGGACAGCCGAGGTTCAACCTCGATTTCTGGTCAAATGGTAATTCAAATTGGAAAATGAATCACACCAGTAGGTTACACTCGTCAAGGGCTTCGAATTAATATATAATTGGATATAGTTTGGAGGAGTTTGATTTTGAAATTGAATTTGAAATTGGATTTGAAATTTAGGAATTAGGGTTTTGCTTGTCTGCCATTGGAAAGGGGAGATGAGAAAGAAATGTTCGTACAGGCAATAGAAAAATAAAACGTAGCTAGGGTCTACAACGGGCTATTTATAGGAAAAGCTGAAAAATAGAATGAATGGACCAGATTGATTTACATGTTAAACGATAAATGACCCGAAAAGCCCGTTCTGACTTCGGAACGAAAATGGGTCAACCCATATATCAAAATAAATGTTTTCAATATTCTGAAACTAAATGGAATAGATTCCAAGTCCAAATTTCGTCGTACAAAGAAGTTAGCTTAAAATCAGCTTATTTCAAATTGATTTCAATTAATTTTAATTACATTGATTTCTAGGTGTTTCGAGTTCGTACGATCAAGTGACAAGTCCGATCGCTACAAAACTTGAAATCCTACAATAATTCACCATTATGGGTCCGATGAAACTGGTTTCATTAAAATCCGAGTCAGTGGCCAAAATGGCTATTTCACGTTAATTAATAAATTAATCATTTTTTTAATTCAAATTTAATAATTTGCAATTTCTATCATTTTAGATTACTTAGCACCTTATAATCTTTTAAAACAAATTTCTATATCAATTCAATATTCCATATTCCATGAATTACAGTATTAAATTTCAATTTTAGTAAATTTAGTAATTATAGATTTAATTTGCAATAAATTCATTTATTTGATTTTCAATCCTGTTATTCAATCAATTTTCATATTATGGATAAAATTAACATCGGTTTATATCTTAGTATACCAATTTTCTCCATTTTCATCTTGATTCCCATTAATGTAATATTTAAATATTTAATTTCATTTAAGTGCAACTAGTCCAATTATTATAATTTTGAATACCAATAAATTGATAAATCTTGATTTCCATTCTAATTATTCAACCAATTGTCGTATTATGAATAAATTAAGCATTATTTCCAATTATTATCTTAATTTACATTAACGTAATATTTAATTAAATTTATTGCAACTGATTTCCAATCAAAATTTAATTGCCTAAATAAGTAGGTAACATATAATAATTGTCACCATTGACATTCAATCACATTTAGGTTTATTATTCACAGCAAATGTTATAATTGCTTTCATAACACTAATTTTATTAAATTACCATTAACTATACTATTTCATAAATTAATTCAATATTTATGTTTGTTTTCTTATATTCAATTTATAACCAAGTACAACCTTTAAATCATTTCAATTGATTGAAATTTCATCCAAATTGTTAACAATTAACTTAAATTAATATTATTACATTTCGTTTTAGTTATTATCTCATATTATATCACAAATTTTTATTTCCACCAATATTAAATCACATAATCTTATTAAATTAACTATTTTTAATTATCGAAAATTTATGGGTCGTTACACTCTCCCCCGCTTAAAACTTTTCATCCTCGAAAAGGAAAAGAATGGAAAAGAAGGAATTTAGAATTCAATATATCTTATTCAAAATATTAAATTTATATACAAATAAATTTACAAAATTAAATAATTTAAATAAGATATATCAATTTATAACTACTTAAATCCTTTATACTCAAATTAATAAGGTTTGGAAAACATTTCACAATTTTTTTTCAAGTTCAAAATTTACGGAAAATTTCGACAGAGTCTCCTTTTTACAGAGAGAGTCGAGAGAAATAATAATATCAATAATAACAAGATATATCATATATATTTCAAAATAATATATCCCAACAATGGGAAAATAATATAATATCACTAGAAAACCGTAATCCGAGAACGTACCTATTTGTCGGGGATACGACGCTTAATTATGAAACCAAAAGCAGTAGCAGTTACTTTCGTAACATGTATTTCACTTATATAATCCAGAAGGGTTAATAATTATGTATAAAAGAGAAATATTTAAGTTGTCTCAATTTATAACAAACCAGTCAACTCAGCATAACAATATTCACTTGCAAACAATATACAACAAGCATTTGCAATAGAACCATACAACCGTCACATGCACTCAAAAAAATCAACCTTCCATCCATAATAACCAAAAAAAAATGGTTTGTTCCGGTTTAGACACCTTTAATCATATAAAATGACAAATAAGCTACTTAGTATACCCTATACTCAATAGTCTTAGATAAAACTCAATAGATTATTCATATATCCAAACAATTAGAAGTATCCTTTTTCCAAACAATCCATAAGCCAAACAAACAACAAATTCCAAACTTTATTTAAGTTTATTCTTATAAATTTCCTTTCACAACATTTACTGTTCAATTTTTTTCACACAATGATTATTCCTTTAATTTACATTTATTTCTCACAAATTCAAACTTAATTCATTTATTTACGTTCATTTATTTACATATGTTATTTACATTTCTTACATATGTTACACATACACAATTATTTAAACATATGTAAATCAATTCTTAAAACACTATATAGGCTTCTTTGTAAATAAATTCACATTTATTCATTTAGTACTTATTTTCAATTACTTTTATTCATTACTTACACAACTTAAATTTTTTCTCATTTATTCATATAATATCAATTTCTTTTCATTACTTTACATGCATTTCTTACATAAGTCATTTCCATTCAATTATTTATAATAACCAATGAATTCATTATTCAAGTATTGCATATATTTTATTGCAGTTTAGTTCACATTTATTAATTTATATACTTGATTTCCAACAATTAAATCATTCATACTTAAGTTTTTTCCACACTACTCTTTCCTTTATCATGAAGATTGAATATTAAGTCTATTTTCTAAATCAACTCAACTTATGAAGTTATAGTCATTTAATTTAGTATAGTATTCATTTTATTAATTACTTTAATTATAAGTAGCTCCAACCTTAACCTAAGTTTATAATTATTTACTTGTAGTACTCACTTTTGTACTTCATTTTATTAGTAGCATTTCAATTATAACTCAAGTTTACAACAATCAAAATTCTTATTTATAAAGTAATTCCATTAAACACTTTCATTTATTTAAGTTTTACTTGTATGATATTCTATTACATATTTCTATTGATATTTCAACTCTTAATATTTTGGTGAGTTTTATATATGTTTTAGAATGCAATAAAAGGCTGCGCAAGTTTTCATATTTACTATAACGGCCTGCCTTTTTGGACGTTTTAAGCAGACACACTTGTTAGACTCAAACCATTCAAAAGGCCAGATTGTTATGGGGTGAATAAGAAAAAGAGAAAGAAATAAAACAAATACAGAATCTCACAGCGGAGTGACAAAAATATAATAATCAAATAACAGTTCATGAAGCTGTTTTATAAATACATTTGATTATTATTTACAACACAAACATCAGAGTTACATAAACATGAATAACTAAATAACTGCAGCGGAACAACATGATGCAGTGGAATACATATCATAAAAAATAATAGTATAAATCTTCGTCTTCGTCCTTCCGAAATAAGGTCCTCAACCCTAAAAATGTTCGATAGTTACATTTCTTATTTTCATTTCCTTTTTATTTACGGTCTCAAAATTTCAGTTTCTTATCTATTTCATTAATCATTTTAACATCACATTTCTTATTTCATTTTAGAAGTTTTCAGTTATTAATACAGTCAAGGTTCTATTCGTTAAAATAATTTAAATTTCTAATTTATAGAAACTTAAGAACTAAACAACCGGGTTTCATTTCAATTATTTAAAATAACATATAATCATATCTTATATATATAAATCATATTTGGAATCCAAAATTAAGACTGATTTATCAAAACAATGGTGCAGTAAAATTATTATAGCGGTCTTCCCAATTTGAAACTCGAAAATGAACGTCGATGATGCGTGCACTCATCATCGAAATTATTTTCTAGCGATAGAGAGGGGAGTACAGAACTTATTTCCTCTTAAAATTCTTTTAAACATTTCTTCCAAATCACATTAAAATATTTATATCGAAAAATACTTTCTAATAATATTATTATTATATTCTAAAATCCTTTGAAAGAAATTTTCAAAATCCCGAAAATTAAGTTCTAAAATTCTCAATGTATATTTATTTTATTTATAAATCTCATTTTTCAACCAATACTTATGAATTTCACTACCTAACAAACAAATATATTACAACAAAATATATCATTTATAAAATTTATTATTCTATATACAAAAATATAATAGGCAAAATTGTTTCATTTACCTATATTTTAAAACAAATATTATATCGGTCTGTCCTATTAAGTGTTCAGAAATCTCTATCGATGCCATAGCGTCCCATGCACCAACCAGAATTTATAAATACAAAACGAAACAAATCAACACAATACAAAACCTTTTATAACACTAACAAATATGCTCTCTCATATATGCACTCAGCGACTCATTCTTGTTATTACTACCCTATTTTTAAAGAGTCAGACCCCATAAAGCTAAGGCTATCGCTAAACCAGAGATCTGATAACAACTTTAATGACCTGCCTTTTTGAACGTTTTAAGAAGACACACACGTCGGACTCAAACCATTCAAAGGGGTAGATTTTTTTAGGGTAAATAAGAAGAAGAGAAAGAAATATAACAAATACAAAAATCTCGTACCGGAATGACAAAATATAATAACCAAATAACAGTTCATGAAGCTGTTTACAAATAAATTTGATTACTAACAGAATACAGAATCAGAGTTACAGACAATAAGAATAAATAAATAAATAAATAAATGTAGCGAAACAACATGATGTTGAGGAATATAAGAAATAATACTAGTACAAATCTTCATCTTCGTCCTCTAGAAATAAAGTTTCAACCCTGAAATGCTTAGGCTGACCCGAGCGGATTGAAAAAACAAAACACTCAAGTTGGAACTAAAAGATCATATGTAAGTCAAATCAATGGTAAATATGCATGTGATGGCGTCAGAGATGTTTACGGGGTTTGACATCTCCTATCTAGTGTCTAACGTGAGTGCAGTAACTTAGGAGATGTTCGGGATTACCATCTCCTAAGGATCCATTAAACTATCTAATATGTAGTACAATACGCTATTATAATATGTCGTATCAAAATAGCGTTAAGGCGTTACCCATATCCCCCTTAACACATTTTATATATTTCTATAGTTTATGCAGTACCGTAAGTTCCTACGTAAAATGGAGGTTTACCCAGAGTGCACCCTATAGGTATGGTTTAAAATAAACTCGTAGAAGGCGCTCTAGGGAATGTGAACACGGCACTTAAGGAAATGCAAGGGTGGATATGCCAATTGCAGATCCGGACTGGTGGTAATGCATAACAGCTACTACCGCCCAACTTAGACACACTCCCAAATCAAAGCAAGGGTGGCCACTAAATCAATCACAAAGTAATAGAATGGTATCGAAGAAATGTGCCCGATCGGAGGTGCGACCTCACTTGTCCCGGCATGGCTCCTGTTTTAGTCACATCTAAGCTGACTCACGGGAGTCAGGATCACGTCATACCTCACACAGAAATTGTTCACCAAACCATCCTACTTCATTTCTGGAATCTCCACCACGTACACAGTTGTTAAAGTGGTTTTCAATATTGGCAGAGAGTATAACAATATCTGATCCCGGTCTCTTTAACAGCAAACCGCTTATCACACACTGGATGGTTCTTTTACATTTCCAAAATCATTTCATATGGATATCAAAATATCATATTCAATTCAAACCATATCGCTTTCGAAATCATATTCACTTTCAAAAATCATATTTTTAAAATAGTTTAAATCCCTCATTTCAAACATCATATCAAATCAAATATCTAATTCAAATCCCAACTTAGATTATAATACCATGTAACCATATGCACTTTAAAATCGAGGATTTAAAATTTAAACGCACCTACTTTATTTAGTTTGAAATTTAGAAAGATAGTTTAGATAGTTATAAATAGTTTTAAACAGTTTTAAATAGCTAAAATAATCTAAAATAATTTAAAAAAATTAAAAATTGTTTTAACTTGATTTAAGATAGCTGAATAGATTTAAATAGTCTAAATATAATTAAAATAGATTAAATAGCTTAAAAATAGATTAATTAGATTTAAACTAAATTAAATGGTTAAATTAGTTTAAAATAAATTATATTGGTTTAAAATAGGTTAAAATAATTATATAGTTAATGTAGCTTATAATAATTTAATAATTTTGAAATCTTAACAATTAGAAACTTTAAAATAATATATTTTTAAAACAGTTTATATTAAACATGAATTAGAATTTATATAAATTTAACTATATTATTTCAATATAATTGGATCATTTTACATTTCCAAATCACAAAATCCAATTTCAATCTTTCAATTCAATCTCTCAATAAAATTATTAAATTTTATATTGATTTAAATCCGTGTTTCAATTTAAATTATTCTGATTTCAATACATTACAAAGTTATATTTCAGACAATTCAAATAACTCAATTCTGATAAATTTCACTTATATTCCAAATTCAACTTTGAAATTTTCAATTAAATTCATTTAAAAATTTCTTTAAACCAATTCCGATTTTTTAACATAAACTTGAATTTTGATAATAATTCAATTTATATAAATCAAATTTTATTTCAAAATATCATTTAACAGGATCTAAAAATCAAGGATTTAAAATCATTTGATTTAACCAATCCGGTGTCTGTATATAATTCTCTACCCTCAGGTCAAGTGATATGAATATTTATTATTTCAATCTGCAATTTAAAATTTTACGGTTATATATCATTTCAAACTGCAATCCTGAATTTAAAATCCATAAAATCGCTTAAGTCTATCATTTCAACCCATAACAATTTTTCTCTAATCTATAGATAGTTCGGGTATATATAATTTCAACGCATAGTGATTTTTCTAATAATAATTAAGGGAACTTACAGAGTGATAGCATTTCATAAATCAAATATAGAATCCAATAAGAATTCAAGCATCCATCATAATCATCATCCAATTCAACCAAATAAATTACAACAAATAATAGATTAAAATTTATAGGTAATGAACTAGCAATTTAAATTCAATAATAAATTAAATGACAATTTAATTCAAAATAAATTCAAACTAACAGAAATAGCAATTTGAATATACCAAACGACCATAAATAAATTTCTAATCACACTATAAATTTAATTTAACTAACATAAGAAATTTAGAAGTTGTGAGTGGGTTAAGACACTCACCTTTGAATTTAAGTCGATTTGAAATTCGAATAAAGGCCTAAAATTCAACAACCTCATAATTCATCCAAACCTGCATCAAAATATCCGAAATTCCGATACGATCCCTATGAAATAAACCGCACGTGAAACGGACCTTGTATGTGAAAGATATTCAAATAAGAACGATAGAATTAGGAATTTAAATATAATAAAAGTATATCTCGTACACGTCATCATGGGGTAAGACCGAAACCCTACTTGAACCCATCGTTCGTCACGTTCGAAGCAGCCGCGGCCTCCCTTGTAAATTTCGCCGCCACTATGACAACTATTGCGACCATTAGGACACGCCGTGGCCAACCCTCCTCTAGGCGCCTCCGACGATGGAGGTGCGACTCCCCACCAAGCCTCAAGGCGTTCGATGCCACCACGACTTCATTGGTCAATCATGGCGAATCAAGGCTACTTTGCGATGAAAAGCTACCATATATAGGACCTCCATTGTGCCACCTTTCCAATGCTGCCTCCCGATCGTCTATTGGATGACAATCCACGTTTGGATCGTCAAAAGTTCAAATGGACAACCGAAGTTCAACCTCGATTTTTGGTCAAACGGTGATTTGAATTGGAAAATGAATCACACCAGTGGATTACGCTCGTCGAGAGCTTTGAATTGATATATAATTCAGTATAGTTTGGAGGAGTTAGATTTTTGAACTGAATTTGAAATTGGATTTGAAATTTTGGAATTAGGGTTTTGTTTTTCTGCCATTGGAAAGAGGAGATGAGAAAAAAATGTATGTACATACAATAAAATAATAATAATTGCCTAGGGTTTATAATGGGCTATTTATAGGTAAAGCTAAAAAATAGAATGAATGGACCAGATTGATTTACACATTGAACGATAAATGACCCGAAAAGCCGGTTCTGATTCCGGAACGAAAATGGATCAATTCATATATCAAAATGGACGTTTTCAATATTTTTAAACTTAATAGAATAGGTTTCAAGTCCAAATTCCATTGTATGAAGAAGTTAGCTTAAAAGTAGCTTATTTCAAATTGATTTCAATTGATTTTAATTAAATTGATTTCTAGGCGTTTCGAGCCCGTACGATCAAATGACAAGTCCGATTGCTATGAAACTTGAAATCCTATAATAAGTCACCATTATGGATCTGATGAAACTAGTTTCGTCGAAATCTGAGTCAGTGGCCAAAATGGCTACTTCCCATTAATCAAATAAGTTAATATTAAATTAATTAAATCATTTTTTTTAATTCAAATTTAATAATTTACAATTCCTATCATTTCAGATTACTTAGTACCTTATAATCTTTCAAAACAAATTTCTATATAAATTCAATATTCCATATTGCATGAATTACAACATTAAAATTCAATTTCACTAAATTCAGTAATTATAGATTTAATTTTCAATAAATTCATTTATTTGATTTTCAATCCTGTTATTCAATCAATTTTCATCTTATGGATAAAATTAACATTGGTTTATATCTTGGTTACCAATGTTCTCCAATTTCATCTTAATTCCCATTAACGTAATATTTAAATATTTAATTTCATTTAGTTTCAATCAATCCAATTATTATAATTTAAATACAATAAATTGATAGATCTTGATTTCCATTCTATTTATTCAACCAATTGTCATATTATGAATAAAATTAACATTATTTCCAATTATTACCCATTAAAGTAATATTTAATTAGATTTATTGCAATTGATTTCCAATTAAATTTAATTGCCTAAATAAGTAGGTAACATATAGTAATTGTCACCATTGACTTTCAATCGCATTTAGATTTATTATTCACAACAAATGTTACAATTGCTTTCATAACACTAATTTTATTAAATTACCATTAACTATACTATTTCATAAGTTAATTTAATATTTACATTTGTTTTCTTATATTCAATTTATAACCAAGTATAACCTTTAAATCGTTTCAATTGACTGGAATTTCATCCAAATTGTTAAAAATTAACTTAAATTAACATTATTACATTTCGTTTTATTTATTATCTCATAATTATATCACAAATTTTTATTTCCACCAATATTAAATTACATAATCTAATTAAATTAACTATTTTTAATAATCAAAAATTTACGGGTCGTTACATGTAACATCATCACTTTAGATTCTCTATTTGATCTTAGTTATATTAACCAACAAAGAACTCTCGAGCGAGTCATTCCATGGTTATCTAATAACTTTCAATATGTAACAAATGTAACATTCCATAAAATAAATCAAAATTAAATAAGGCAAATTGAATTAAATATGATAAGGTAGAAAATGGATTTTTTTATAAAACTCCGAATTTGACCATAAAAGTTATCACATCGCGTTCATGGTGAAATTTCGATCTATTTCTATATATAATATGCTGAAAATGGAGCTCAAACAAAGAAGCTATGAACGTTTAAAGTTTTCATATTTAAATTAATTTAGATTGAATTCAAATCCAAATGTGAATTTAAATTTAGGGTTTTAATTTTAGAAAAATTAGTTTAGGGGTTTAGTAAACATTTCATTAATGTTTAACTTTAAAGTTAATTACGGTAAAAACTAATTAAAAAGCAACAGAAATAAAACCTATCCCAAAACAAACTATTGGTCGACCCCTTTATTAAGAAAAGTCAGACCCCTAGCAGTCGACCGGTTGAAGAGGGGCGGTCGATCGGTCAATGCTAAAAAGTGGCAGTGGCGGATAGGATTTGTACACCCGTTGTTTTGAGTTGTATGCTTCAGATTTATTCGTTTCTCACCAACCTCCATAGTACGGTTCTGGTGCAATTCAACCCTTATAAATAGAACACTATCCACTCCACTTTTTATTCATATTATTTGGGGAACTCGGTGAAACTTTACCATTGTTATCTCTCCAAATTAGATTTAGAAACTCTATAGAGAATTCATGTAAGAATCCAATCTATTTTCTATTTATTTCTCCTTCCTCCAACCTATTTTTATTCTACTCCTTTCACCTATTCTGAATCTAATAAAAATACATACATCGCCCTACTATATGTACATATAAAAAAAGATTCCAGAAGAGATTGAAAGGCATGCAAATCCAAGGAAGGCAAAGCTTCTATTTTATCCAAGGTGTGCAAATCCAAGGTACCTTCTAAGAAGTATTAAATGGTTTTACATACGTAGATATATTCTTATTTTGAAATATATTGCCCAAGTACTGGAAAAGTAAGACTCGAGGTTTCTATTCATTAGAAATTTGTTGTTCTGAATCCCTCCTTATTACAACACAAGTTAAGGATAGAGTGATGACAGAGATGATGCTTGAAGGTGGAGTAGCTTGGTGTGACGCCCCACGTCTATACCCACGCTAGCCAAGGACACTATGGTGTAATGCCGTCAACTAGCACGGAGAATAAGGCTGTTGAGGAGCGACCATCTGTATGATTGCTTTGTGCGAGTACCGATACGCCAGATAAGATGTAACTTGCATTTCTTTTCAAGAGGACATCCGACATCCTGACACAAACTCAAAGCGGCTACACAGTGGCTATTATGTCTTCGGAAACAAATATAGAAATAAACATAACACAAACCAGTCACGATAATTCATATCACAAAGGCGGAAGAAGATATGAATATATATAACTAGCACATGAAAGTGTACATCAGAGTAGTGGTCAAGAGGATCCACAATAATACAGAAGAATAGCAACACGTGCTATACAAAAGAATACATCTATGAGTCCATATCTCAAGTGTATACAACAAAATAAACTACTAATCTAAGTAGTTAGCCAAAAGTCAGAGAAATCAATCCCAAGTGAGAAGTCAAGCTGAAGCACCTGTAACATCTTGGTCTGACCCGAGTATTATTTAATAAGAAAATAATAAACGGATCAGTCTAGCTATAAATATCAGACGACATGATATAGAATAAGAGATATGGCATAAACATATGATAACCATACGGGCATACTACAATAAGTATGTAATTGAAACTCAACATGAGATTAATCAATATCACAAAAATCTTCACAAAGATTCAAAAAGGGTTTCACACCCAAAACTTGTATTCACAACAAGTCAATGACACACGAATTCACCAATGCACAAAAATTGATAAATCATATCAATGAAAATCACTAAAATTGGTGAAGCACAAATTCCAGAATTCAACACACGAAATCCAGAAATCATAAAAAAAGGGGAAAGAGGCCTATCACATGAACGGGAGCATGAAAACTCACCAACATATGTATCACACGAACGAGACGCTATCTCATGGTAGCTAGCCATTAATTTTTGACACAAGAATGGCCCGAAGACCATGGGGAGCTACCCCACAAAGAAATGAGACGAAGCTCAATAGAGTGAGGTACAGTCCTCCACGTGGACAAAGAGACATCGTACAATTGCTAGTCTAAATCACAAAAATGATCGTCATGATAATCAAGAAGTTTCAATCACAGTAAACTAGTAAATATATGAGCTTAGCTTCATGTCCCATAACCACTAGCTTAACTTAAATATTTACGAACAAATTGTAGATCTCCACAAGAAAATTGTCACAAGAGATTCAATCGAACAAGTCCAAGAATTAACCGACGAAGTAAATGCAAGCGTTTCATACCACTCGTTTTACTAGGTCGTTTAATTAGATTTCTCATACGAGTGAGGTAAAGGCTTGTATATACTAATAGATTGGAAAACGGTTTAAGAAACGAGCTTTGTAATAAAATAGTGTTGAAATCGTTTTGATGAAAGAATTTTGATATTTACTACTAGTATTGAAACCTTTATATTTTTAAAGTGACAAATCACAAAGAAGATTGTAGGAACAATCAATCACTAAAATTCACATTCGAAGACGTGAATAAAATCCAAAGAAACCGATAAAGAATCCATCGAAATGGATATTCAAAAATCCCAAAAAAGGAGTCATCAAAGTCATAATAAATGATGATAACAAATAGGATCACCACGAATCGATTTAAATTAGAATTCTTAAACAAAAAGGCAAGCAGGCAAAACACTACAGTTTCAGACGTCTGAAACAAGTGGTTCAGACGTCTGAATCTGGAAAAATTAAAAATTTCCAGAATGTGATTCAGACGTCTGAACCAAATGTTTCAAAAGTCTGAAATAGGCGTTTTTAGCCTATTTTCTTTCTGTTTGAAAATGAGCCAATTCAGACGTCTGAAATCCCAGATTCAGACGCCTAAAACTGGAATTTTGAGTATTTCCTGAACCTCGACCAAAAATGGCCAAACGAATATCGGAAACGATCGAACGAGCAAATGACGACTAAGGATTTACGCCACGCGACAACCCAGCCTTAACGGCTCTTCGATACGCCTCAAATATCAATGTCCAAATATCCATAATAGGATTTTCATAGATTTTGATTTCAAAACACCAAAAATTGGAATATACACCAAATCAATCCAAACCAAAATCAATTGCACAAGAATAAGTGTTAGGAATTCATACCTAACAATCGAAGATAATTATAGACTAAGATGTGAGATAAAAATCTCACCTTTGAACCCAAACGATTGAAGAAGAAGCTTGAAAGCAAAGGAGAATCAACCACTCTTCAAATCCAACTCAAGAAGCTTGATTCTAAGCTTAAAAGAAGAACATTTCCAAAATTAGGTTTAGGAATTTCTGCAATTGATAAGAGAATGAGTTGGAGAAGAAGAAGAGAAGGCTTACCAATGGGTTCTTCAATTATTTTTGGAGCTAGAGTTTGATTTGCAAAAGAAAACTAGGGCTTGGAGTTTTAATTTCTTCTTCCACTCTCCATTGTTATAAAAGCTTGAGTATTAGGAAATGAGGAATGAAGTAATGAAGAGGAGAAAGGGTTGGGACTGAATACATAAGTGGGGTTATTGGGCTCAGCCCAAACCAAAGCCCTAAGTAAAAAGTAATCATATGAAAGCTTATACTCAAAAAGATCGCAAACGTCATTTTGAACTCAATGGGAGTGGTCCCGAGTCCTAATTCGACCGTATGCAAAAAGTAGCTTTTCAGACTAAATTCCGAGTATCGATAAAATATTTAAATAAAAAATCGATAAATATGCGGGTTGTTACAAACTCCCCTCCTTAAAGAAATTGCATCCTCGCAATATTTAAGAAGAAGATATATAGTAACAACCATAAAAGCATATTAACACAAAAGAAGAAATTCGAAATAAGAAATTCACCTCAAAGAGCACGAGAAAGTAAGTCCGGACGTGTTCGCTTGATGAACTCTCTAGATTCCCAAGAGCAATCCTTAGGATTTGAAGACCATTGAACTTTAACAAGCGGGACATCTTTATTTCAAAGTCGTTTGACCTCCGAAGCAATAATTCGAATAGGATGCTGCTCATAAGTTAAATTAGGTGAAACTTTAATCTCTTCCACAACACCGGGCTCAAGAATAGAATCGGAATCTCGAAGGCACTTCCGTAATTAAGAAACGTGAAACACGTCATGCATGGCAGAAAACTGAGCCGGTAAAGAAAGGTGATAAGCCATGGAACCAATACGTTCAGTGATAGGAAATGGCCCAATATATCGAGGCGCTAACTTTCCCGATCGACTGAAACGTACAACACCTTTTATGGGTGAAATACGAGTGAACACAAGATCTCCCACAGAAAATTCTAACTTCCTTCTCCGGTTATCGGCATAGGATTTTTGTCTACTATGGGCTTCTTTCATCCTACGTTGAATAAGTTCAATATTTTCTGTGGAATCACGAATAAAATCTGGACCTAAAACCAGCTTCTCACCGGCCTCAAGCCAACAAGAAGGAGATCGGCATGGCCTTCCATAGAGTGCCTCGAAAGGTGCCATACCAATACTAGATTGGAAGCTATTATTATAGGAAAATTCAACAAGAGGAATATGATCTTCCCAACTTCCACCAAAATCAAGCACACAAACTCTAAGAAGATCTTCAAGAGTTTGATTCACGCTCTCGGTTTGTCCATCGGACTGGGGGTGATAAGCGGTGCTAAAATTAAGCTTCGTTCCCAAAGCTTTTTGAAGACTCTTCCAAAATCCACTAGTAAACAATGGATCACGATCACTAACAACAGAAGTAGGAACTCCATGCAATTTAACAATTTCTTTAATAAAGAGTTTGGCCAAAAGAGGTATGGTCCGGTTAGACCGAACGGGAATAAAATGGGCAGATTTAATAAGTCTATCAACGATCACCCATAAGCTATCATGACCCGAACGATAACGGGGAAGGCCATCTATAAAATCCATGAAAATTTGGTCCCACTTCCAAATTGGAATTTCTAAAGGTTGCAATAACCCACCGGGCCTTTGATGTTCGGCCTTAACGAGTTGGCAAGTCATGCAACGCTTAACAAAGTTAGCAATATCAGATTTCATTCCCTTCCAATAATAAAGCCGTTTCATATCCGCGTACATTTTACTACTACCGGAATGAATGGTAAATTTAGAATGATGGGAATCTTCTAAAACATCTTTACGAAGATCACTAATATTTGGCATGATAAGTCTACCAAATTTTCGGATGCCGCCAAGAGAATCGATATCAAAGTCTTTCAAACCTTCAATATCAATTTTATCCTTAATATTTTGGCCAAGAAGAGCCAATTCGGGATCTAGCCTTTGAGCTTCAAGAATGCGGTCTAAAAGAGAAGGATGAGCCTCAAGGCTACATAAAACAAGAGATGAACATAAATCGAAAACACGGTCTCGAATTTTGCAAGTGGATAAATTCTCGAGATCGTTCCATTCGGATATCATCATAGAAAAAATTGCTTGTTGCTTACGGCTAAGAGCATCGGCGACACGATTACCCTTACCGGGGGTATAAAGAATATCAAGATCATAGGAAGCAAGGAACTCGAGCCAACGTTGTTGACGCAAATTAAGTTCCTTTTGAGAAAATAAATGTTTCAAAGACTTATGATCAGTATAAAGAACAAATTTCTCTCCTAAAAGATAATGACGCCAAATACGAAGGGCGAAAATAATAGCCGCGAGCTCTAAATCATGAGTGGCATATCTAGACTCAGCAGGCTTCAATTCCCTAGAAGCATGAGCAATAACACATTCTCTTTGCATAAGAACGGCACCCAAACCAACGCGACTAGCATCGGCATAAACAAGGAGATCTTGATTCCTCTCGGGAATAACAAGAATAGGAGCATCAGAAAGAAGTTCCTTCAGTTTCTGAAAAGAAGTTTCACATTTGTCCGACCAAATATACTTAACACTTTTCTTCGTTAAGCTAGTGAGAGGCATGCCAATCTTAGAAAAGTATTTGATAAAACGGCGGTAATAACCCGCCAACCCAAGAAAACTACGAATCTCCGTCACACTCTCCGGTCTCTTCCAATCTTGAATCGCTTCTATCTTTGAAGGATCCACAGAAATTCCGGATTCGAAAGTAATATGACCGAGAAACTTCACACGAGATTGCCAAAAATGGCATTTAGAAAAATTTTCTTTTAATTGATTACTCCTAAGAGTTTCCAACACAATCCGAAGATGGTTCTCATGTTCCTCCGCGGTTTTTGAATACACAAGAATATCATCAACAAAGATGAGAACAAACCGGTCGAGGAAGTCTTTGAAAACTCTATTCATAAGGTCAACGAAATAAGCCAGAGCATTTGTTAGACCAAATGGCATAACAAGCCATTCATAAGATCCATAACGAGTACGGAACGATGTCAAAGGAATGCTATCCTCTACAATACGAAGCTGATGAAATCCAGTAGCTAAGTCTAATTGTGAAAAGACTCTAGCACCACTAAGTTGATCGAATAGACCATCAATCCGAGGTAAAGGATATTTATTTTTGACAGTAAGATCATTAAACTTGCGGTAGTCAACGCAAAGTCTAAGTGTACCATCGGATTTCTTCACAAAAATAGCTAAAGCTCCCCAAGGCGAGGAACTAGAGCGAATAAATTGCTTCGTCTCCAATTCGGATAATTGTTTCTGCATCTCTTCATTTTCCTTATTGGACATGCAATAAGGAGGACGAGTAATAGGTTGAGCTTCAGGAATAAGGTTAATTCTGAACTCAATTGCTTGCTTAGGCGGTAATCCTAAAACGGGCTCAAATATGTCGAAAAATTCACGAACAACGTGAATAAGAGAAATAATATCTTCCTCATCATCATCATCATCATCATCACGAGGATTTAAAGAATATAAAGATGCAACCAAGCTGGAATCCGAATCTTTAAGATTAATAGAAATCTGCTTAACAGATTGAGGATGTCGAAGATGAATAGTCCGCTCAGGACATAGGATATGAGCTTCATAATGGTTAATCCAATCCATTCCCAAAATCATTCCAAAGCCTAAATAACGCATGACATGCAAATCGGCTAGGAAAGAAAAATCACACAAAATAATCTCGACATCTTTACAAAGCAAACTAAGAGTTGCAGATCCGCCAAATGGATTCGAAATTCTCAAAGAAGTCATTAAAGCAATATCACTTAAAGAAAAAGTATCAACAAGTTCTTTTGATATAAAAGAATGGGATGCACCCGTATCAAAGAGAACTCGAATAGGTTGATCACGAAATATGATAATGCCATCAAGGATAGAATGAGACATACCTTGACCACGAGATGTGTTGCCAGGAGCTTGAGCAACATTTAACTTTCCCTCCTTCCTGCCCTGAAGCTTGGGGCATGAAGATATAGCATGACCGGGAACTTTGCAGTAGCGACAAGAGAGAGAACTTGGGCACTTGTTCGCATAATGGTCCTTCGAACCACAATCATAGCATTTCCATTCAGTAGAGGAAAAGGTCTTTGCGGCAGGAGTTGCTTGCTTCCCTTTCTTATTAGGATAAGGACCTTTGAATTTGTTTGGCCTCTTCTTGTTGTTGAAGTTTGGTTTGGAACCCACTACTTCAACATCACTTTTCTTATCCGCCTCTTAAAGACGAAGAGCAATATCAATGAGTTGGTTGAAGGGAACTTCTAATTTTAGAAGTAATGGCTTCTTGAGATTTTTGTTTAAGCCATGGACAAACCTTTGGTTCTTCTTCAATGGGGTGTTAATATATTCAACCCCGTATTTAGAGAGAGATTCAAAAGACACGATATAGTCAGTCACGGAAGATTCACCTTGAACAAGGTCAATAAAACGGCGAGCCAAAGTCACCTTCTCAGCTTCTGGTATGAATTTTAACTCGAAGCGCTCTCGGAATTCTCCCAAGTGAGATTCGCTTCATTTATTTCAGAAATCAGAAGCTCGTACCAGTCTAATGCTCTTTCTTGGAGCATACTAGAAGCCACCTGAACTCGATGAAGATCAATGAGGTTCATGCGAGAAAAGATTCGATCGCATGTCCTTAACCAAGTCTGGACTTCAATAATAGTTTCAGAACCTTTAAATGGCTTCCCGCCCAGGTTGGTGAAATCATTGCACAAACGTGCAAACCCAGATTTAGGGTGAGTAGGTTCCGGATTAGAACCAGCTGCCTGAGCATTCGTGGCAAGGTCAAGAAGTTGCTGGGTAGTCATGAAAACTCCATCTTGGGGAGTAGCACTGGATTGACCAGCGCTGGGACGGCCAGGTCTAACCATTTCTCTTCCTTTAGAAAGAAATAAAGAAGAATAAAAATGTTATTCACAAAAGGAATATCAAGCAATCATGATAGATAAAACAAGGAATCATAAAGAAAATAGGATGAATCGGTATGAAGACTCGAATTAATCCTAAGGCACGACTCCTAAGAAGGACTTAGGACGATGATCCTTGTTAAATTATTCTACATTGTTCCGAAGTTTGGCTCTGATACCAAGCTGTGACGCCCCACCTCTATACCCACGCTAGCCAAGGACACTACGGTGTAATGCCGTCAACTAGCACGGAGAATAAGGTTGTTGAGGAGCGACCATCTGTATAATTGCTTTGTGTGAGTACCGATATGCCAGATAAGATGTAACTTGCATTTCTTTTCAAGAGGACATCCGACATCCCGACACAAACTCAAAGCGACTACACAGTGGCTATTATGTCTTCGGAAACAAATATAGAAATAATCATAACACAAATCAGTCACTGATAATTCATATCACAAAGGCCGAAGAAGATATGAATATATATAACTAACACATGAAAGTGTACATCAGAGTAGTGGTCAAGAGGATCCACAATAATACAGAAGAATAGCAACACGTGCTATACAAAAGAATACAACTATGAGTCCATATCTCAAGTGTATACAACAAAATAAACTACTAATCTAAGTAGTTAGCCAAAAGTCAGAGAAATCAATCCCAAGTGAGAAGTCAAGCTGAAGCACCTGTAACATCTCGGTCTGACCCGAGTATTATTTAATAAGAAAATAATAAACGGATCAGTCTAGCTATAAATATCAGACGACATGATATAGAATAAGAGATATGGCATAAACATATGATAACCATAAGGGCATACTACAATAAGTATGTAATTGAAACTCAACATGAGATTAATCAATATCACAAAAATCTTCACAAAGATTCAAAAAGGGTTTCATACCCAAAACTTGTATTCACAACAAGTCAATGACACACAAATTCACCAATGCACAAAAATTGATAAATCATATCAATGAAAATCACTAAAATCGGTGAAGCATAAATTCCATAATTCAACACACGAAATCTAGAAATCATAAAAAAAAGGGGAAAGAGGCCTATCACACGAACGGGAGCATGAAAACTCACCAACATATGTATCACACGAACGAGACGCTATCTCATGGTAGCTAGCCATTAATTTTTGACACACGAATGGTCCGAAGACCATGGGGAGCTACCCCACAAAGAAATGAGACGAAGCTCAATAGAATGAGGTACAGTCCTCCACGTGGACAAAGAGACATCGCACAATTGCTAGTCTAAATCACAAAAATGATCGTCATGATCATCAAGAAGTGTCAATCACAGTAAACTAGTAAATATATGAGCTTAGCTTCATGTCCCATAACCACTAGCTTAACTTAAATATTTACGAACAAATTGTAGATCTCCACTAGAAAATTGTCACAAGAGATTCAATCGAACAAGTCCAAGAATTAAACGACGAAGTAAACGCAAGCGTTTCATACCACTCGTTTTACTAGGTCGTTTAATTAGATTTCTCATACGAGTGAGGTAAAGGCTTGTATATACTAATAGATTGGAAAACGGTTTAAGAAACGAGCTTTGTAATAAAATAGTGTTGAAATCGTTTTGATGAAAGAATTTTGATATTTACTACTAGTATTGAAACCTTTATATTTTTAAAGTGACAAATCACAAAGAAGATTGTAGGAACAATCAATCACTAAAATTCACATTCGAAGACGTGAATAAAATCCAAAGAAACCGATAAAGAATCCATCGAAATGGATATTCAAAAATCCCTAAAAAGGAGTCATCAAAGTCATAATAAATGATAACAACAAATAGGATCATCACGAATCGATTTAAATTGGAATTCTTAAACAAAAAGGCAAGCAGGCAAAACACTACAGTTTCAGACGTCTGAAACAAGTGGTTCAGACGTCTGAATCTGGAAAAATTAAAAATTTCCAGAACGTGATTCAGACGTCTGAACCAAATGTTTCAGACGTCTGAAATAGGCGTTTTTAGCCTATTTTCTTTCTGTTTGAAAATGAGCCAATTCAGACGTTTGAAATCCCAGATTCTGACGTCTGAAACTGGAATTTTGAGGATTTCCTGAGCCTCGACCAAAAATGGCCAAACGAATATCGAAAACGATCGAACGAGCAAATGACGACTAATGATTTACGCCACGCGACAACCCAGCTTTAACGGCTCTTCGATACGCCTCAAATATCAATGTCTAAATATCCATAATAGGATTTTCATAGATTTTGATTTCAAAACACCAAAAATTGGAATATACACCAAATCAATCCAAACCAAAATCAATTGCACAAGAATAAGTGTTAGGAATTCATATCTAACAATCGAAGATAATTATAGACTAAGATGTGAGATAAAAATCTCACCTTTGAACCCAAAAGATTGAAGAAGAAGCTTGAAAGTAAAGGAGAATCAACCACTCTTCAAATCCAACTCAAGAAGCTTGATTCTAAGCTTAAAAGAAGAACATTCCCAAAATTAGGTTTAGAAATTTCTGAAATTGATAAGAGAATGAATTGGAGAAGAAGAAGAGAAGGCTTACCAATGGGTTCTTCAATTAGTTTTGGAGCTAGAGTTTGATTTGCAAAAGAAAACTAGGGCTTGGAGTTTTAATTTCTTCTTCCACTCTCCATTGTTATAAAAGCTTGAGTATTAGGAAATGAGGAATGAAGTAATGAAGAGGAGAAGGGGTTGGGACTGAATACATAAGTGGGGTTATCGGGCTCAGCCCAAACCAAAGCCCTAAGTAAAAAGTAGCAAAATTCCACTAACTCCAAACATATCAAAGCTTATACTCAAAAAGATCGCAAATGTTATTTTGAACTCAATGGGAGTGGTCCCGAGTCCTAATTCGACCGTATGCAAAAAGTAGCTTTTCGGACTAAATTCCGAGTATCGATAAAATATTTAAATAAAAAATCAATAAATATGCGGGTTGTTACACTTGGCTTATGGCAGTTATTATTATTTGATTTTATGTTATTTTTATGCTATACCCATGTATTTAGATAAATGTTATAACAGATCTAATGTCACAGTTTTTGTGGAATTTTGTATTATGACATTTTGATGGTTTGAAATAAATGGTTACAATATGCTATTATATTTTATTCCATCCACTATGAGTTCTAAAAGAATAGTTATTGCTATATACGGTTATCTCTTTTTCCTACCAATAGCCAACCTTAGAACAGATCTAAGTTTCGATGGGTCTTTTTTAGGTCGAAATTTAGACTTGTATGGGGGTAGGTTATTACATTTGGTATCAGAGCCTAGGTTACCCGATCAATATGAAAACTTTACGTATGAGGGACATACTTGTTATTTTGAAAAGGCTTTTCAAAAAGAATTTTCAAAATTATTACTATACATACACACACCCTATTTTCTTTAACATATGTCAACATATAATACTATCTAAGGATATCGTGACTAAAGACTCAACTTACAAATAGTTGATATGGCTGATAATCAATCTTCTTCCGAACAAGGGAACCTTATTCACGGAAGATCTCCCATTCTTGGAATGCCCGAATGGTTTAGAAAATATCTTAGGATTGTTGAGCAGATTCCTATTCCTCCAGCTGTAACTGTGGCACCCACTATCCCGTCTGCCGATGCAGTCCCCGTCCTGTTGATTTTTCTAAATTGTGTAAGGACTTTCTCAATATAGGAGGGAAGACATACTTTGGAACTGAAGGATATTTGGAAGCTAAATCATGGGTTAGTGACTGTGAGAAAATATTTGGAGAGCTTGGTTGGGAGGATCAACTTAAGAGAAGGACGACAATTTAGCAGCACAAAGGATAAGCTCTGGATTAGTGGAACTTAGTGAGTGAGGAAAACGCTAGAAGGATATTCTTATGGGACAATTTTAAAAATGGATTTGAGATGAGGTTTATGTCTAAGGCAGAAGTAAGCATACAATTGGAGAATTTCATTTAGCTTAAGTAAGGGGACTTCCATCTTAAGGAGTACATAGCTAAGTTCACTCAGTTGGTTAAATTTGGGATGTGCCTGATAGATGCTTCATGCACCTATGAAAAAGGCCATGAAATTCGTAAAGGGCATAAATTCTTCGTTGAGAGAAATGCTATTGACCTAAGTGCACGTATGCGATGTTGGTGGAATTGGAAATGCTGCACATGGCCAATGTGGAAGATAGAGAGGCGGAGATGAAGAAGACTGCAACAACCCAAAAGCAAGGAGGATCCAAGAAAGGAAGCTTTTGGACTAACAAAAAGTAGAAGGGGAAGTTTAAGAAAGATGGTAAGAAAGTAATGCCATAAGAGGGGTCATGAAGTTAAAGGTTGTAGGATGAATCTTATAAAGGAAGCCATTAAAGAGAAGTGCTTTAACTGCCACAAGGAAGGGCATCTCAAGAATCAATGTCCTAAGTTGGCAAAAGAAGGATCTAGTGGATAAGCTTATGCTATTGAAGCTGGCCGCATTTCTCTTAGTCCATTGAGAGACCAAGGAAAGTAGCTCTAGAAGGTATAACTCTTATTTTTTGGGTTACCATTCAAACCCTATTTGATTCAGGGGCATCACATTCCTTTATAGCTAGGAATGTAGTAAATTTCTCAAAACCTTCAACCCCATATGGTCAACGGCGTAATAAAGGTTTCTAATCCTATTGGTTGTTCGACATATCTCTCTTTTGTTTCAAAGACCTAGTGTTAGCATATGTGGCATTGATTTCATATGTAATGCATACATTCTAAGCTTTGAGAGGTATGGACTTATCTTGGGCATGGATTGGTTATCATATTATGGAGCCATTCTTGATTGCGATTGGAGGGTAGTACGATTAAGGAGTTTGTGGAGGTCGTGACCTAGAAATTCTTTCTATACCCAAAGATTTAGTTGAGTTAAGCATTTATACTCGCTAAGTCTATCTGTTATTAGAGAGCCAACATCCGTGCTCGTAGTTTGTGAATTTCCTTGTGTCTTTGAGGAGGTCTTGGGTCTCCTACTTCATAGGGAGGTCGAGTTCCGAATAGATTTGGAGAAGGATGCAAGGCCAGTCGTCCTGCCTTTGAGGCATATGGCCCCAATAAAAAATAAGGGAGTTGGACAAGAAAATCTAGGAGCTTTTAATAAAAGGATTCATCCAGCGGAGTATTTTTGAATAGGGAGCCCCTATTGTTGTTGCCACTAAGGAAGATGGTTTTTTGAGAATTTGCATCGACTATAGAGGATTGAACAAGTTGACAAGGAAGAACATGTATCCTTTACCTAGGATTGATGACTTGTTCGACCAACTTGTAGGAGCCAAATCTTTTCTCAATTAGACTTAGTAACGAGATTCCATCAGTTAAGAATTGCAGAGAAAAGTAAGTCGAAGACCGCATTTCGCACACTATGTGGACTCTATGAGTGGAAAGTAATGCCTTTTGGATTGACGAATGCCCCAACATACCTTGTAGACTTGAGGAGTAGAGTATTTACGAGGCAACTCAATAAATTCATCGTGGTGTTTGTTGATGATATTTTGGTTTTCTCCAAAGGAAAGGAGGAACATGAGGACTACCTTAGGGAGGTATTAGAAACTTTGAAGAGGCATCAACTCAAGGCTAAATTTTCTAAATGCCACTTTTGGAGAAGCGAAGTTAGATTTCTTAGGCATACTGTTTTGGAGCAAGGGTTCGCTATAGACCCTGCTAAAATAGAAGCTGTCTAAGGATGGAAGACTCCTAGGAATGCATCTGAGGTTAAAAGTTTTCTATGGTTGGAAGGCTACTATAGGAAGTTCATCAAGGACTTTACAAGAATAGCATCCCCCCTTTAACCCAATTGACTAAGAAGAACCTAGTCTTTTCTTGGGACGATAGATGCACTAAGGCATTTGAGAAGCTTAAGAGTTATTGACCAATGCACCTATGCTCACTATTCCCGATGGAACCAAACCATTTATGGTTTTCATAGATGCTTATGGCACAGGGTTAGGAGCAGTTCTAATACAAGAAGGGAAAGTAGTTGGTGTTGGAATCTCGATTTTACATCGTTTTGATTATGATAAGCTAAATAAAATATTATGTGTATACTAATCGTTTTTGCAAGAGATTTATTGCAGATTCATATTCAAAGTTTTTGAAGCTGATTATGTTGTGTCTAGAGTCTTTATTTCATTTAGAATTTTGTTAAAATCTCTCCTGGACTGATATATGTATAAATACACACACACATGCACAAATGGCTGAATTCAGACGGCTGAATACCTTCATTTAGGCGTCTGAATGCTGAAACTAAAATATTGTTTCATAATATTTAGCCGTCTAAATGAATATATTCAGACGTCTGAATACGGCCAGAAATTGCCTAAAAGCTTGCTGTTTGCGTTTTAATCTAATTCAGAAGTCTGAATTGTTTTGATTTAGAAGGATGAATATTTCCAACTGCCATTTTCATGAATAGATGCTTCTTTTCATCAAAGAGAAATGCTTTTAAAATCAATGGTTGCACCTATTCTTTTCAATATATATTTTCATATATGGTTGCAACCTTTTACACTCTATAAATAGATTCCAAAATTCAACAAACGATTTACCGAAAACTATTTTTATATTCTTGAATTCTTATCTATTTTCTAGTTTTCAAATTGCACTCAAATTACTTACATTCTCTGATCATTGATCACTCTATCTTCCATAATTATCAAGCACATTACACCATATATCATAAAGGAGAAGATTATGGGAAGATTGTACTTAATTGACTCATAAGTGCTAAACAAAGAGCATAGTACAGTCGGATACTTTTGTCATTTGTAAAGAAGTTGAAGTCCTGTTCGGTTGCTCAGGCGGAAGAAGTCCTATTCAGTTGCTTAGGCAGTTGAAGTCCTGTTTGGTTGCTCGGGCAGTGTAAACCTTTTCCTTCGGGTTAAGTGAGGATTGATAGTTTAAATCTAGAAGGAGTCTGGGACTGGACGTAGAACGGGAGTTCGAATCGGTATAAAAATCTCTGGTATCATTTACTTTACTGCTTTTTACTATTTACTTACTTATCCTCACAAGTAGTTTATCCATATTATTCGATCCTATAGCATGCACACTTTCATTTGGTATCATAGCATTGGTCATCATATAACCTTAACAAAGTTATCTGATATTTTCATAATATGGAAAATAACACCAACACTATTGTTAACTCTACCTTCCTAGAAGTACAATCTACTGCACGACCACCACTTTTTATGGAATTAACTATAACTATTGGGCCACTAGAATGAGAATCTACATACAATCAAGTAGTTATGAAACTTAGAACATTATGCACTTTGAATATATTATTCCTACTAATGAATATTCAGCATGGTCTAACACATAAAAATTAGATAATACTGCAAATGATAAATCTATGAATATGTTGTATTGTACATTAGACTAAAATAATTTTAATAGAATAAGCATGTGTAAAACTGCTCATGAAATTTGACGTACTCTTAAAGTTACACATGAAGGTACTAACAAAGTCAAACAAAGTAAAATTTCTATGCTCAAAACTCTGTTCTAGAACTTTAAAATGAAACAAGATGAAACTATAAATGAAATGTACTCTAGATTTCAAGATATATATCATTCTTTAATAGCATCAGGAGAAACTTACATAGATTTTGATATTGTTTCAAAAATCCTTAACTCACTAATGGATGAGTGGGAACGAAAATTCTTAGCAATCAAAGAAGCTAACGACATTTCGACCATTAAAACAGAAGAATTGACTGAAAATCTAATGTCTTATGAAGTTAATCTCCAGGAAAAATGAGTACAAGTTCAAGACAAGAAGAATATAACATTTGAGGCAGAAAAAGACGAATCAGATTCAGATGAAGAAGATATGGCGCTCATCGCTAAAAAATTCAGAAAGTTTTTGAAATTTAGAAAGAGCAACAAATTTAGATATAACAAGAACAACTCCAACAACGGTATCAACACAAACAAACCATCAACATCTGCACTAGAATGTTATGAACGTCACAAGAAAGGTCACATCAAGAAAGACTGTATTGAGAAAAAGAAAGATAAGTATAAGCATAAGAAAGATAGATTCAAGAAGAAAGCTTTCTCAGTCACATAGGACGATACGGAATCATCCTCATCATAAGAAAGTGACTCGGACAGAACAAGCTAATGTTTGCTTTATGGCTACAAAAGACAAGGTAAGTGATTTAACTATCAATGATCTTTTGGATATCAATTCGGAATTACTTGACAAATTAAAAGGCAAAAATATAAAGTATAAAGAAGCTCTTGAAAAATTAACTAGAGCTAAAATTGAAGTAGAAATGCTAAGAGATGAAAAGAAAATTTTAGAAGAAGAACTCCAAGTTACTCAAGAATCTTGCTCTAATATGTCATCTCAACTTTCTTTGCTAAGTCAAGAGGTAGAAACTCAGAAAGAAAAGAATGATGCTTTATAATTTGAAAATCATAATTTTAAATCAAATATCAAGATTTTAGAGTTAGATAACTCTAGCCTTAAAACAAAACTAGAAGACATCATTAAAAATGTTTCTAATTTTAATAAAGGTAGAGAAAATCTTTCAAAAATTATAGAAAATTATCAAACCTTTTCAAATAAAAGAGGACTAGGATATAAACGGACTTCTAAAATTACTTCGAAGAAACGAATTTCTTCATATAAAAATAAGGTCGAAATGCCTAGGTCAAAAAATTCCAATGTTACTACTTCAATTAAAATTTGGGTTCCTAAACTAATAATTCTTCAATAAGAAACAAGTATATAGAGTCTTTTATAAAAACTATTCATAAAAACAAAGATTTTATGTTCAAAATGAATTCTGAACGCTCTTGGGTTTGGCTTCCTAGGACCTAACTGTTAGGACCCAAAATAAATCGTGGGTACCAATGTTAATTCTATATCTTGCAGGTACCATCCAAAAAGAAAGGAAAATGGATACTAGACAGTGGTTACTCAAAACACATGACATGAAACAAAGAGATGTTAACAAACATTAACTACACAAATGGAGGTTCTGTCACATTTGGAGATAATTCCAAGGGATATGCCATCGGTAAAGGTAATGTGAGCAATAACAGTATATCTAATTTACCTCTTATTATAGATGTTTTATTTGTTAAAAATTTGAAACACAACTTACTTAGTATTAGCCAATTGTGTGACAAAGGATTCTATATTTCTGTTTCTAAAAATAAGTGTAGTATTTTTGATCAAAACAAAAATCTTATTTTTGAAGGCTTTAGAGATAAAAACATTTATGTTTTAAATATAAATATAAGTTATAATACAAATATGTGTTTAATAGTTAAAGAAAATGATCCATGATTATGGCACAAAAGATTTTGTCATATTAATTTAAAAACTTTAAGTAAATTATCTAAAAATGATTTGGTAAAAGGTTTACCAAAAATGAACTTTGAAGTAAACAATATTTGTGATGCTTATCAATTACGAAAACTAACAAAATCATCTTTTAAATCAAATAAAAATATTTCTATTATACAACCATTCGAACTATTACATTTAGATCTTTTTGTTCCAACTCAAATTCAATCTATAAATCATAGTAAATATGTATTTGTTATAGTCGATGATTTTCCAAGATTCACTTGCACTATTTTCTTAAAAAATAAAAGTGATACTTTTGAAAGTTTCAAGAATTTTGCTGAAAGAATTGAAAATCTCAAAATTTTAAAATTTTAAAATATTAGAAGTGATCATGGAGGTGAATTTGAAAATGAAGTATTTGAACATTTTTTTAATAAAAAGGGAATTTACCATAATTTTTATTTTCCTATGACACCACAAAAAAATGGTCTTGTAGAAAGGAAAAATAGAACATTACAAGAATGTGCAAGAACTTTGTTAAATGTAAATACATTACCAAAACATTTCTAGGCAGAAGCTGTAGTAACTGCTTGCTATGCTCTAAATTGCGTCTCCATTCAACCTTTAACAAAACACACTTCGTATGAACCGTTTTATCATAGAAAACCAAACATTTCTTATTTTAAAACTTTTGGTTCAAAATGTTTTATCTTAAATACAAAAGACCATCTTGGAAAATTCGATCCAAAATTCGATGAAGGAATCTTCATAGGATACTAAGGTCGAAGCAAAGCTTATCGAATTTTCAATAAAAGAATAAAACCAATCGAAGACACTTCATGTTTCATTCGATGAAAATTTCAAATTTAGTAAAAAATTTGAGAATACTCCTAAGACAATCACAACTATAGTTACTTAAAATAATCTTGAAGAAGACGAAGACTTTTCTAATAATATTGAATAAAAATAAAACATTAATCATAATGAAAATGAATTAAGATCTCCTCTAAGGATTTTACGTGACCTCCTAGTAGAAAATGTCATTGGAGAAATTGATTCACATGTTAGAACTAGAAATCAACTTAATCAAACGGGCGATATAGCTTTTCTTTCTAAAATCGAACCCAAAAATGCAAAAGAAGCATCTACTGATGACTATTGGATTATAGCTATGCAAGAAGAGCTAAACCAATTTAAACGAAAGGAAGTTTGGGAGCTAGTTCCTACACCAAGTGATCAAACAGTCATTGGTACTAAATGGGTATTTAAAAATAATGCAGATGAACAAGGTAATATAAGTAGGAATAAAGCTATATTAGTCGCACAAGGATATAATCAAGAAGAAGGAATTGACTATGAATAAACATTTGCTCCAGTTGCACGACTTGAAGCAATAAGTATCTTACTGGCCTTTGCATGTTTTCATAATTTCAAACTTTATCAAATGGATGTTAAAAGTGCTTTCTTAAATGGTTATATAAAAGAAAATGTTTTTGTTGAAAAATCTCCTTTATTCACTCATAAAAAATTTCCAGACCGCGTCTATAAACTTAAAAAGGCTTTATACGGACTAAAACAAGCTTCTCGTGCTTGGTATGATCGTCTTAAAACTTATCTAATAGATTCTGGTTTTGAAATTGAAAAGGTTGATCAAACTCTTTTTATTAAAAGAACTAAAAAGGATATTTTAATTATTCAAATTATGTTGATTATATTATTTTTGGATCTACAAATGAAAAGTTATGTCAGGAATTTTCAAAGATAATGACAAAAGAATTTGAAATGTCACATATGGAAGAATTATCTTATTTTCTTGGATTACAGATTAAACAAATAGAAAATGGAATTTTTATTAATCAAGAGAAATATTGTAATAATCTAATTAAACGATTTAATATGGAAAACACGTCTGCTAAACCAACTCCAATGAGCACAACAGTTCATCTCGATAAAGATGAAGATGACAAAAGTGTTGACCAAAAATTATATCGTAGTATAATTGGATCATTACTTTATCTAACAGCTAGTAGACCTGACATAATGATGAGTGTTTTTTTGTATGCTCGATTCCAAGCAAATCCTAAAGAATCACATATGCGAGCAGTGAAATGCATATTGCGTTATCTAAGCAAAACCAAAGATTTAAGACTTTTCTATCTGAAAGAATGCCATTTTGAGTTAGTTTCATATAGTGATGCTGATTTTGGAGGACGTCGGACGGATCGAAAAAGTACAAGTGGGGTCACTTCATTGGACAATCTTTAGTCTCTTGCCTTAGCAAGAAACAAAATTGTGTTTCACTTTCGAATTGTGAAGCAGAATATATTTCTGCTGCTTTAGCTTGTGCTCAAGTCATTTATATGCAAAAAACACTTCAAGATTTTGGTGTTAACTTATCTAAATCGATAACTTTTTGTGATAATACTAGTGTTATAAACTTATCCAAAAATCCTGTAAATCACTCACGAACTAAAAACATTAACATTCGTCATCATTTTCTTCGTGATAATATTGAAAAGGGTTTATTCAGACTGGAATTGTATCCTCTGAAAATCAATTGGCTGATATATTTACAAAACCTTTGAATGAAATTGTATTTATAAAATTAAGACGAGAATTAGAAATTGTATCGATAAAAGATTTATAAGTTTTTTTTAAAAAGGAGAGTCTTCCAACACTCGACTCGGGATCTCTTACGCGGTAGTCTATTGTTCTATCACTACTCTACTTGTCCTTTTATAAAACATTAGTTTGTTTGTATTTTTTACCTTACATTCATCCATTTTTTTCTATGGCTATTATAATAACCACAAAATTCCTTCTATTTATATATGACTCTACCTATATGTGTGTGTGTGTGTGTGTGTGTGTGTGTGTGTGTATCTGCCATTTCTTCTTCTTTTTTGCATTAGCTTCCAAAAAAAATTTAAGTTTCAAATACTTTTCTCGAAATGCCGTCTCAACACAATTCAGAGTCATCAGATCCCTCTTATACTTCTCCTTCCTAGGGATCGGTAAATTTACCAACTCCGACGCCAATTTACGAACCGGTTTCGATTGTTTCACCTTCCACTCATACTGGATATACTCCACCTATTAAAAGAATGAGACGGTCTCCCTTCTTTGGTTCACCATCTAAAAAAGAGAAAATAGATGATACTCATCACTGCCAACGGGAAACACTAGAATTACAGTGCGAGCTGTATTATGAACAAAAAGTTAATGCCAAGCGGTTGAGCTTTTTGGAATAAGTTGCAATAAGATTCTGTGGTTCTTCCTCCAAAAACACAACTCTTGTTCGTTCTCAAATCATCACAATTCTTGGGAACCATCACCACAACGTCCATCGATATCACCAAATTCTTGGAAATGTGGCAACAGATGGTCTCCATTTCGACCATTTCAAGAGAACACTAAAATAGAAGAAGATGCAAATCATACTCCAAGCTATTCTTCCAAATCTTTTTAATTTTGTTTGTATATACTTTTGTTCAAATGTTAGTTTTTTCCTTTTTTGATTGTTCATAGATTATATTGTTCAAATTTTTTATTTATATATATTGTTTGCAATAATCAATATGCTGATACGAGCTTATGTGCAAATTCAGATGGCTGTTTTATATATGACGTCTGAATATTATAGGAAGAAAAATTTTAACCCCAGATTTAGACGTCTGAATCAAAAAAAACAGACATCTGAATTAGATCGAAAATGAACTATTTCTTTGTGGGTTGCAACTCAGAGCAATTCAGACGTCTGAACAAATATATTCAGACGGCTGAATTACAACTGAGTCATTATTTCTTCCGGCCTCTATTTTTTCCCACTTTTGCCCTTGCTTTTCTAACCCTCTATATATTGAAATTTTCATTTCTTTCTCAAACAGTTCAGTACCCTATCCCCCATTTTCAAGTCTTTCAAATTTTTACCATCCCTTCTTACTCTCTAATGGCACTAAGATCAAAACGCACTAGAGAATCAACCTTCGGACCATCCGAAGATCAGATTCGACAATGGCTATGGAACGATTTGCAGTTTCCCGGTATAATTCTATGAAGCATTCCAACATCTTCGAAGGAGCCTTCATGAAATTCCCTGATTTTGTAGCCTACCATATTAGAGAGTTGGCAGAGCAATTCCACTTTGATAGTCTAATTGGGTATGCTCCTAACAAAGTCAAGATTAATCATCTTTTGATCAAACTTTTTCTTGCAAATTTTAATTTAGATCATCATAATCCCCAAAATTGATAAGATTGTGTTTCGTCAATAGTTTGTGGCGTAAAAGTCTTCTTGCCTTTACAAAGACTAAGTAATATTCTAAATTATCCCTATCAAGGAATTGACATTGATGATATTGAAGTTGATATGGATCATCGAGATGAAGTTTCACATTGTTTCTTGTCCGATCAACTTACAAATTTGAGTAGTTTAAAATCTACCTTCTTGAGGCCAAAAGCTCGACTCATTCACCGTGCATTTATTCATTCTTTACAACCAAGAACGGGGAGTTATGAAAAGGTTTATAAAGAAAATTTCCAAGCTCTTTATTCAATCTACTCCAACCAACAAGTGAGTTAGGGAAAAATTATTTTGGATGAATTTCAAGACATCACAATCTGAAGAAAATATAAGACCATTCATTATGATGCTTATATTATGCGCATCCTTCTCAATGTCGGCATTCCAATGTCCGACTCCGATTTTTTAACTATTAGTGAGTTAGGCGCTAAAAATTTAGGATTGATGGGTCTTCCTCACCGGCCTCCTCCACAACAAATCATCTCTTTCAACAATAGTCTCAAAATGTTCAACAAGGTACTTCCTAACCTCATGACACTAGTATTGCTTCCTCTTCTCATACTCAACATGAAGAAGAAGAGGACAATGATTCAATTCAAGAGATTGGCCCGGACATTTCCTCTAGACAAGCCATTATCACTCTCTCTAGGAATCAATCGAAAGTTCATCGAGAAATTAAGTCTCTTGAAAAGAAAACAGAGAGAAAATTCAACTCGATCAGGGGCTTTCTATATAAAATATGGGATAGAGTTTCTTGTTTTGGCTACATCCACCGAGGCTTACAATCCATCCCAATTTCAGTGGTCTACTTCTTCGAGTTCTGATAATGATGATCCTTCTCTTTCTAGCCAATTTTAATTATGTTTTAAATTGTGTTTGCTTTAATTTTGCTTTAACTTTGTTTGTCAAGTTGTATGAAATATTTTTTCAGTGTTATCTATATTGCCTTTTCTTCATGCATTAATATTCTACTTGCATTCTTTTCTTTCTTTTTGTCGATGGCAAAGGGGGAGAAATTTAATAATTGTGCATATTGACAGGGGGAGTAACAATATTATGGATATTTATATTATTGATTTTATAGTTATCATCATGAAAAAGGGAGAGATTGTTGGAATCTCGATTTTACATCGTTTTGATTATAACAAGCTATATAAAATATTCTGTGTGTACTAATCATTTTTGCAGGAGATTTATTGCAGATTCATATTCAGAGTTTTTGAAGCTAATTATGTTGTGTCTAGAGTCTTTATTTCATTTAGAGTTTTGTTAAAATTTCTCATGAATTGATATATGTATAAATGTATACACAAAGATGCACAAATTGGCTGGATTCAGAGGCTGAATACATTCATTCAAACGTCTGAATTCTGAAACTAAAATATAGTTTCACAATATCCAGCCGTCTGAATGAATACATTCAGACGTCTGAATAAGGCAGAAATTGCCTAAAAGCTTGCTGTTTGCATTTTAATCTAATTCAGAAGTCTTAGTTGTTTTGATTTAGATGGGTGAATATTTCCAACTGCTAGTTTCATGAATAGACGCTTCTCTTCATCGAAGAGAAACATTTTTAAAATCAACGGTTGTACCTGTTCTTTTCAACATATTTTTTCATCTATGGTTGCAAACTTTTACACTCTATAAATAGATTCCAGAATTCAACAAACGATTTACAAAAAACTATTTTATATTCTTGAATTCTTATTTATTCTCTTGTTTTCAAATTGCACTCAAATTGCTTACATTCTCTGATCATTAATCACTCTATATTCCACAATTCTCAAGCAAATTACACTATATATATTATAAAGGAGAAGATTATAGGAAGATTGTACTTAATTGACTTATAAGTGCTAATCAAAGAGCACACTACAGTCGGATACTTTTGTTATTTGTAAAGAAGTCAAAGTCCTGTTCAGTTGGCGGTAGAAGTACATTCGGTTGCTTAGGTGGTTGAAGTGCTGTTCGGTTGCTCAGGCTGTTTAAACCTTTTTTTAACGACCCTAACTCGACTTTCGAAAATTGATACCCAAATACCTCCGTATTCGAATGCCGCATATTCAAACGTTGAGTCTGGTTCGTCGGAGCTTGTAAAACAACATTAGGTGATAACAACACAGCGGAAACAGAAGAATAATTTTATTGATACACAACAATTGATACAACATGATACAATATGAAGTGATCAACATTATCAGAGATAGATACAACAACGGGAAAAAAAGCAGCAAGAAGATAATATCTACAAAAGTCTTCAAGAGAGTGAGATATAGATACTCCAATTGACTGCAACACCATTGCCAAAGCCCAAACCCGAAGCGAGAACCCCTATCATGCTGAAGTTAAGCAAACTCGATGCACAATGCGATCGCCAAACCAAAGACTCTTAAAGATTGCCAAAAGCTATACCCACTAGCTAAATATCTGATAACCTGACTCTAGGCTGACCGTGTGTAAAATTGTGGGCACCCAGAGTTTAGAAAGGGAACAATAAACTCCAGCTCAGTCATGGGATTGGTGTAAGGAAACGAAAATTGTTTTATGTTGAACAAAAAGAAATAAAAATAAATTCGCTATGCTTTTTGGAAAATGAAACTACCATAAGGCCTCCCGCCACACCCAATATGCAATCGCACAATTAGAGGAGATTTCTCCTTATGATAGCCAAAAATGCTTGATATGTGAAAATCCTTTTGATTTTATTATTAGTGCATAGTGCAAAAAATATTTCGAAAGTATAATATTAATCTTAGCCAGCATACGTACCATTATAGTATGCCTAATATAGCTACCATATTAGATGGCAGGTTCTACAACTAAAACCTTACAGGGCTCGTATTGGGTGATTGGATTTCCAACAAATGGTCAAGGCTAAGGAACTTTCTTCATCGAATGGGTACGCCCCTGGAGGGACGCTCCGAGAACCTAACCGGATCTCTGCCAACACAAGGCCGGGTTACAGGTAACTAGGTAACTAACTGTCACAAGTATGCCAACCCCCGCTCGTCACCGACCTTTATCCCAGGATTCACCAACAAATTACAACAACCATATTAGTTAAATATCCGGGCTCCATACTATGATACCACTTTTTATCCAGAAGGAAATGCACATACCCTAAAGGGCGTGACCCTCATAACCTTGCTGCATCCTTCCTATTTCGAGCATTTTCGAGGTTTGAGGTTCGACGAAGTCTCGTCCACAAAGCTACGCTTTTCACAAAAGCCATGCTTCGATCAACAAATGATCAGCAACACTTAGCATGCCACATTACTAAATTGGGAATGTATCACTTGTAAATACCAACTATATAACCTCTGAGCTCGTACGTCTCAGAGAAGGGTGTTAAGCTAAGAGAATAAATTCTCTGCCACAAAACAGAAATGTATTTGATAGAAACCAGCTATACATCTCAAAGTGTAACTTCAGACATACGTCCATACAATTCCATCCTGGGTCTGAATGAAACCGAAGACACTTCAAAAGGAGCTCTTGCAAATCCAGGTATCCACAATCTCCATCGAACTCCCCATAACATATGGAGATCTCTATACCAGAGCAACTCAGTGCAGAGACGTTTGGCAGGTAATCCTTTCGTTTTCGAAAATACCGAGTCTTCACCACCGTCTTCAAATGCTATCCATTTCGTCGTATCATTATTCGAAATGGGTTTTATGACGTAAAGTCCTCTCCCGGCTAAACCGAATAATGAGTGCTTATTTTTAAAAACATATGGATATATTGGGATCATAGTTAAGTAATAACCTTTAGCCCAAAACCTTTCCTTATGAATAGTTTAAACAAATTTTCCACTTTAATCTTTTAAACAAAAGATTCACCTTTTAAGATCCTTTTCAATTTGAAATAATGTTCACCAAATCTTTAACAAAGATTCATTCATAGCTTTCAAAACTATTTCCATTTCAAATTTGAAATCATTTCTACAAAAACTGGAAATTCTTTCTTTACGTGAAAGCCATTATCATTTGAAAACAAATACTTTTCATTTCGGGATAATCTGATTAAATTTACTCAAGTTACAACCTTTCAAAGCATACATTGGAAAATCAGTGAACTGCCATATCCGGCAAGCACTATTTGGGTTAAAATTAAATTCACAAAATAATTCACTCAAAGTATTTTAAAAATGGTTTAAAATCCATATATATATACAATTTATAACCTATATGACCATTTTATACCATAGTTTCCAAAATATTAAACATATATACATAAAACTCAACTTCAAATCTTGAAATGAAATGAAATTATTTTAATTTCGAAACAAATAATTTTCAATTCTAAACTTCCTTTTTAAAAGCTATTCAAATCACTTCCAAACCATTTTGAATTCAAAATTCAACTTTTAAAACCATTTTGAATAAAATAATATTAAATTTAAAAACCCTTGACTTAACTAGTTTACCATGAAATCCATATTTGTGTGTGTGATGTAGTCCAGGGGTTTTGCACACAATAATAGAATATCACAACCATCATCAATTAAAGCACAACAATATCGATAAGCGGTATAATCCCATAACGCTTATCTTTCATTCACAGATAAACAAGTAAATTTATCACAGATAATAAATAAATCACAGTTCACAGCTTAATCCACACAATTCATATCACGGAACATCACACATTAGAGATATTAAACAATTTAAGGCATTCAATAGAATCCAATCATCCATAAGCAAGATTAATTAATCACCTAATTTATAATTAATTTAAACCAAATAAAATAATTACTGAATAATTAATTGCTTAACCCTGCTTAATTAACATTAATTAATTACCAACAATTTAATATTAATTAATGAAATTAATTGATCAACCTTAATTATCCATCTTAATTAATTAACCTTAATTAATTAATTATCCTTTAATTAATCACATAAATAAATTAACCTTAATTTAATTACATAATTAATTAATCCTTAATTAATTACATCAATTATTATCCTCTAATTAATTAACCCTTAATTATTAAATGATTAACCCTTGATTATTAATTAACCTTTAATTACAAATTATCTTTTAATTAATTATTCTTTAATCACTTGATTAATCAACCTTTAATCATTAACTAATTAATCCTTTATTAATTATTTATCCTTAATTAATAATTATCTAACCTTTAATCAATAATTAATTAACCTTTAATTAATTTCATTAAGCAATTACCCTTTTAATTACTTATATTAATTAATCAACCTTTAATTACATTAAGGTAATTAACCTTTATGTAATCACATTAAGTAATTAACCTTTAATTACTTACATTAACTAATGATCCTTTAATTACTCAAGATCTCAATAAATCAACAATAAATCACCATTTAGATCTTACTAAATTCAAAAGCTTGAAATAAAATATATACAAAATCATTTGAAAACACAATTGCCAAAATCATTTCTTAATTACGTCACTAAATAACATTTGAAAAATACTTTAAATTACACAATTAACCTAATATATATAATTTCATACAAACCAAAACAATTAAAAATATTTGTATTTAAAATCTATATATTTTGAAAACTTGTTTGAAAACTTGTTTCAATAAATTTATTTTAGAACTTGGTTACCATTTCTTTAACAAAAAAAAACTTGTTCATTTTAATATATTTTTAAAACTTGATTTTAAAACTTGCTTTACCTTTAAAACTTCAACATTTTATTTCGTCTTTGAAACCTTATTAGCTTGCATAGGAAAACCCAAGCCGATCATCAAAATTTTCGAGTTAACTCTATAAAATTCCTGAGCTTCACATTTGCTTCCACTTTCCCGAGACAAACCCTATTTTTCTTCAAAGCGAACCCAAGCATCCTCCTTCTTTCCCAAACTTAAACAACCCAGAAAACAAAATGTGCACATGTACGCCGGTTTCGACCATCATCGATCAACGTCACGACCCTTGACAAGTCGTCGACCGCCCCACCATCCTCCTCAACCTTCCAGATCAACGAATTCAATAGAAAAACGAAATCGAGTCAATCGATCTAAAAACTGAAACCCAACCTGATCGAAAAAACACCATTCATCGATGATCCCGACCCCGAGCATCTACCAACAACACCATAGCTTCATTTTGACTTCCAGCTTTTATTCCTCCTAGATCGGTCCCTTCCGGTTCCTCGTCGTTAACAAAATCACCCCGACATCATCACTACCAAGACTGGGCATTAAACTCTAAAACAACATCGATCGACCACTCTGATGATCGAGAAATGCTTTGAGCATTTTTCCTGAGTTCCCCCGCCTACAACCCTCCTCTGGCCACAATCCCGACGCCCCTGACCTCCACGGCTACCAAAATTTGATCAAAATTCCATTTCCATTCAACTAAAGAATTCACGACAATCCTAAAACTAAAAATCCTCAAACCACTATCAAAAATCATTATTTCCTAACACGAATCAATCTACGAAATCCAAACTTGAAATCATGAACCTTGATTTTTGACCTATATGTGATTTTTACCGTTATATCTTATTTGCTAGAATATTACTAAATATTTTTTCTTAAAACTATTTTTAAAATTTAGATTACAATGTTACAAACATTTCCTTTTTAGAGATCAAACCCTAAGTTTGATTGTATAAGGAGCAATTGAATTTGTTTTGGATGGGTCGGAGCCTGTAGAATTAAAAGAGTGATATATATATATATATATATATATATATATATATATATATATAGACACACACACACACAAAAACTTGCACAGGCATCTTTAAATTTATATACATGCATTTGTATTTATAACAAAAACATTTTCAAATTGTCACACACATCCATTATCACAGGCAAACAAGACTTATATATACATGTTCAAAAGTTTACTCACGTGTTTTAAAAAAATAGAGAAGCCTGGAACATGCTTTGTTTTGAAAACTGGAACTTTGGTTTGAAGCTGAAGCTTTGTTTTTGAATTTATTTGATTGCTGAGTTGAAGAATTTGAACCTGATCTCTGTAGAGTTGAGTTTGGATTTAAAGCTTGATCTTCAGCTCAGGTTGAAGATTGAAGTTTGATTTTATTTTTAGGTTTTAGTTTTGTTTTTTCTTTGTTTTTGAATATGAAGAAATTGAGAAGTGAAGAGTTTGAAATCTTTGAACTGAAATAAATAACCAATTTTTTTTCTCTAATACATGTTATTTGTAATTCAAAAGAAATTTTAAGTATGCCACTTGTATTCATTATGCTAACACTTGTTATTACAATATATATTAAGGCATCACATGTCAATTACATGTATTTATGTTTTACAAATGTCTAAGTGTAATTATTTTGTGTTTAAACCCCTACTTTATTTTAATTTATGAATCATGTTTTTATTCATACATTTTTTTTCATTTATACTTATATAGCTTTTTAAAGAAAAAAATGATTTTAAAAATATTATTCACCAATATATATATATATATATATATATTAACATATATATTAGAATTTAACCTTTAAATAGCCTTTTGAAAATTTATTATATTAATCTCAAAATATAATTTCCAAATCACAATATATATATATATATATATATACATAAACAAATACATATTTTATTTATTTTGGAAATTTTCAAATTAATTCACAATTTAATCCTAAAATTCGTATTAATTACTAATTTAAATTCGGCTTAAAAACGGGATCATTACACTTTTCCTCCGGGTTGAGTGAGGGTTGATAGTTTAAATCCAGAAGGAGTTTAGGACTAGATGTAGAACGGGAGTTCGAATCAGTACAAAAATATCCGGTGTCATTTACTTTACTACTTTTTACTATTTACTTACTTATTCCACACAAGTAGTTTATCCATATTACTCGATCCTATAGCACGCACACTTTCAGTTGCTTGTGCTAATAGGCAACTAAAGGATCATGAGAAGAGGTATCCAGTTCATGACGTGGAATTGGCAGTTGTTGTCTTTGCATTAAAGATATGGAGGATTATCTCTAGGAGAAAAGTTTGAGTTATTCACTGATCATAAATCACTTAAATACCTATTTTCTCAAAAAGATTTGAATCTTATGCAGCAAAGATGGATGGAGTATATAGCATTATTTGACTTTAGCATCCAGTTCACCCATGGAAAAGGGAACGCAGTCTCCGACGCGCTTAGATGGAGGCAAGCCACCCTATGTGCCTTATATGAATGGAGGCAATTGGAGTTTCTCCCAAATTTTAACTTCCAACGGTCAACATAACCCATCCAAGGCTTTCTAGCGTTATGGAGATTATACCATCCTTGATGGAAAAAATAGGGCATGAGTAAGTGAAGGATGAGAAGTTGGTAGAGGTTTTGGAGAAGTTGAGGAAAGGAGAGCATTTTCCCCACACTAGTAAGTATTCACTTGGTGAGAAGGGATGCTTGAGAAGGGATGGGCGCCTTTATGTCCCAAAGGTTGATGATTTGTTGAGAGAGGTGCTCATGGAATGCTACCATTCAAAGATGATCAGTCATCCCGGAGGAGATAAAATGTACAGGGATATGAAGATGATTTTCTTTTGGCATGGAATGAAGAAGAGCATAGTTGAGTTTGTTGCTGGGTGTTTAACGTGTCAAAGAGTAGAGCAGAGCAAGGGAAGCCTGGTGGATTATTATTACCTTTGGAAATTCTAACTTGGAAGTGGGAGTATATTTCGATGGATTTTGTGGAAGGATTGCCTATAAGTCAAAAGGGCACTGAGGCTATTTGTGTCATTGTGGATAGACTTATTAAGAGTGCCCATATTGTTTCGGGTAGGAGAAATAGGACTGTCGCTTCTCTCGCATAGATTTACATCAAAGAGGCTTTTTGTTGGCATGGAATTCCCGTGAACATAGTCAGCGATAGGGGCCCCTTGTTCAATAGTGAGTTTTGGAGGAGCCTACAAGCAGCTTGGGAACTTCTTTGAATCTTAGCACTGAATATCGCCCATAGACTGATGGACAAAATGAGAGGGTGAATACGATTTTGGAGGACATGTTGAGAGCTTGTGTCTTGAACTACGAGGGACTTTGGGAGCAGCATGCACCTTTAGTTGAGTTTGCATATAATAATAGCTATCAAGTGACGATTGGTATGGCCCCTTTTGAAGCATTTTATGGGCTCCATGTAAATCACCAAGTTGTTGGTGGAAAACCACCGAAAAAGTATTGCTCGGACCCAATTTAATCTATGATACCGTGGAAAAAGCAGAGTTGATCAAGCAAAGAATGAAGGCAGTGCAAGACCATCAAAAATCTTATGCGGATAAAAGGAGGAAAGAACTTGAGTTTGAGGTTGGAGATATGGTATTTGTTGAAATCTTCCCACTCGGAAAAGTAGTTAGATTTGGCAAGTCTCGAAAATTAGCGCCTAGGTTTGTTGGGCCATTCAGAGTTTTGTAAAAGATAGGAAAACTTGCGTTTTGCATGGAACATCGTAACAAGTTGGTAGGGATCCACAATGTTTTCCATGTTTCTCACCTTAGGAAATGTCTTCTTGATGCCACCGTTAGAGTTGAGCCTGATCAGTTGGGTAATTTAGAGATGGAGCTAACAATGCGCATGCTACCGCATGCGTTGTGAAGCATAGAACTAAGAGACTCCGCAACACAATAATTAGCCTGATTCGAGTACAATGAGAAGACAATATGGGGGAAAGCACATTGGAAACCGATGAGAAGATGAAGATCACTCACCCATAGCTTTTCATCGATAAATTTTCTCTCCAAAATTAGGGTTTGCATTATGTTTTCTAGATTGGATGGTAGGAAATGGTTGCTACACTTTTTCACTATTACCTTGCACTCATATTGGTATTTGTATGCATGTTTAGGGTATTTGCATACTTACTTGTATGACACGATTACACATTCACACTAAGATTGAGCTCATTTTAGTACGTCTGCAGTACATAATTACATTGCACTATTGGTTGAGCAGATGGTTGTGTAGATAACTTGATTGTATAACATGGATGTTATTGCACGTTATGTTGTTCACCGGTTGAAAGATTTCGGGAGTAAAACCATTTTAGGGGGGAGAATGTAACACCCCGTAAAATAAACCGAAATTAAATGGAGTAAATTAAATTAAATATGATAAGCTAGAAAATGAAAATTTAATAAAAATCATAATTTGACCACGAAAGTTATTCCGTTGCATTCGTGGTGAAATTCTAATCTATTTCCATATATAATATGCTGAAAACGGAGCTTAAACGAAGAAGTTATATGCGTTTTAAGTTTTCGAATTTAAATTAATTTAGTTTGAAATCAAATTCAAATGTGAATTTAAATTTAGGGTTCGAATTTCAAAAAAAATAGCTTGAGGGTTAAATAAACGTTCAATTAACATTTAACGTTAAAGTTAATTAGGATATAAAATTAATTAAAAAGCAACAGAAATAAAAACATTTACAAAAGAAATGTACTGACCGAACCCTAGTGGTCGACCGACTCAAGAGAGGCGGTTGACCAGTCGATGCTAAAAAGTGGCAGTGGCGACTAGGGTTTGGACGTCTGTTGTATTGAGTTGTATGCTCCAGATTTATTCGTTTCTTACTCCCCTCCATCCTATGGTTCTGGCGCATTTTAACCCCTATAAATAGAACTCTATCCTCTCCATTTATATTATTTGGGGAATTCAGCAAAACTCTACCATTGTTATCTCTCCAAATCACAGAAACTTCTTAGAGAATTCAGATAAGAATCCAATCTATTTCTATTTATTTCTTCTTCCTCCAACCTATTCTTATTCTATTCCTCTCCAACTATTCCGAATCTAATAAAAATATATACGTCTTCCCTATTGTGTGTGCATTTAAAAAAAGAGATTCCGTAAGAGATTGAAAGGCGTGCAAATCCAAGGAGGCAAATCTAAAGCTATTCTATGAGTGGAAACCTTAGTATTTCTTTTTCAGTAATTGTTTAGTATATCTCTATGGATTTAAATATGCCTTAGGGATTTTGTGATTGTGAAAATACGACAGACAATTACCCTCAAAATTCCTTTTTTTTGAAATGCCAATTCTATATGAATATTCTCAATTATTTATATTGACGGAATTTGTTTTGTTTATGCAATTTTTGATAATTTCATGGTCTATTCCACTTCTCCTCATTCTTTGATTCAAATTGTGATTCTTGAATAAAATAAGGTTTTAGATTATGAATTCTCTCCGTAGTTTACACCACTTATTCCATACAAATTTCCCTAAATCTATTTCTTTGCAAAGACAAGTTGAAAAGAATATGAAGTTAAGTTGCAATTCCTATTATTTAGGATATTTCATTGAATTGATGTAATAAATTGGGTTTCTACTTTATTTACAAGTCTGTTAATGTAGTTTTGGTTATGAATATTAAATCCTTATTTTGGGTATTAGAATCCCTTATTTGTATGTTGAAATCTTGGGAATTTGGAAGAAGAGGACTGGTAATATTTTGGTTAAGGAATTGACATTTAACGCTGGTTTAGGACATATAAATTACATGCTTAGAATTTATTAGGCGCGAATATAAATTTTACCTATTAGCATAACTAACGTATAATTATGGCGTATATTGCGTAGTTAATTAGGCATTTATTCCTCCATTTGGAAGGTAATTATTTTTTCAAGGCATAATAAAGAAGATTCCTTATAAGGCCATAATTATGAAATAGTGAGATGGGTATTATATATATGGAGAGTATTTAATTTATGGCCAAGTCATATGGAGGTGAGGTCAATAGACTTACACGATATAAGTCTGCCCTTCACTTTGAGGCTACCAATAGTTGTGTACACTCTCTATTGATGTGAGATATCCTCTATGATAAATATTTGTGATGATGCGATGTTAGTCCTAAATTCTGTAAGGTAAACCTACTCAACTAATCTGGTACCAGCTCCTATGGATAGTCGGACTAATGTAAGATGTCATTATGAGTATGGGCCATAATATGAAGGGTCTACTTCAGGGTCTTGAAGTATTAAGTTCTTGTTTGAGGGCTCGTCCCTTTTCTCCAAATGGAGTATTAAATGGCCAATAGGCTAGTTATTAGGCACGATAGGTAGTATCTCGATAGGGTCCGCTTCAGGATAATGTGTTATGTGGCCGATTGAGGATCTGCTTATCTATAAAGAAGTATTAGTGACTTGAGAGATCCTATATGATGCCAGTTAGATAGTCACCATTTAGGCGTCCACCTTGATAATAGGTATTAAATGATGGGGTCTACCTCAATTAAGGTCTTAAATGGCCATAGTTTGCCTATTTTCTAATAAAAGATATTAAGTGGTTTAGGTACTATCTCTTGCATTATCACTATTTATGACGTGTGATTTGGGTCATGGAATTTTACAAAACTGTTTCTAGAATGGAAGGTACTAAGTTGTTGCTTTAGGACCTGCCTCCTTTCCTTATAAGAACTATTAAATGGTTTTATGTACGTAGACATATTCCTATTTTGAAATACACTACCCAAGTACTGAAAAGGTAAGACTCGAGGATTTTATTCACTAAACGTTTGTTTTTCTGACTCCCTCCTCATTACAACACAGTTTAAGGACGGAGTGATAACGGAAACGATGCCATAGCTTGGCTTGTGGCAGTTACTATTATTTGCTATTGTGGTATTTTTATGTTGTATCTATGTATTTAGACAAATATTGAAACAAATCTAATGTTATAGTTTTTATGGAATTTTGTATTATGACATTTTGATGGTTTGAAGTAAATGGGTACAATTTTCTATTATATTTTATTCCATCCGCTATGAGTTCTGAAAGAATATTTATTGCTTTGTACTGTTATCTCTTTTGCCAATCAACGACCAACCTTAGAATGGATCTAAGTTTCAATGGGCCTTTTCTAGATCGAAATTTAAGCCTGTTCTGGGTTGTTACATAATCCCTTGGCACCTCCAACAAAAATGAATAATACACTGCCCAACTTTTAAAGCGTGTTACGTACTCTAGTCTTAATGGATGCATCGATATCCTGTGTGAAACATCATGAATAGGAATAGTCAAAATATTATGTTTTAATGCGATAAATTTCTCATGATTAAAACACATTGTAATCACTATCATATAACATATCATTTATGGATTTCCAATTTAATATACTTTAGATTAATTACTTAATTAATTATATCATAATACAACAAGTATATAATAGAAGGAACAACTTTTATTTTGAACAGTATTGGTTATCGAGTTAGATGTGTAACAAATAACATAATTTCTCCTAAGGCATGCCCTTAACTCTATCAATCTCCCACTTGCACTTGGGATCAATTATGGAATCTTATCCTATATCCTTCGATTGATTTTCTCAAAATTAATCAGGCTTGTCCTTAGTGAACGAGGATGTTATTTTATCTTAACTATCTACTCTGTCAATTAACTCCCTCCGATGTAGATAAACCGCATTTACTGTGTAGAACCTTTTAGAGTATGTTTTTCAACTTCTAGTGAGATTTAGGTTCTTTTACGAGCTATATCACAATGTTGTTATTATATAACAATGTCATAGGATTCTCAACATTTGGAATCATCCTTAGCTGAGTTATAAAATTGTGCATTTATTATACTTCTTTTATTGTAATGCTACCCTAGGCGATATACTTAGTCTTTGGTTGAATCGGCCACTACTTATTGTTTGTAATTTTTTTAATTAAGTTTCTTAAATTAAGCTTAAATATGAATTTGGGATTGACATATTATACTTGATATCACTTATGGAATTTGAGTCCGTGCACTTCACCATAAGGAGTTCATTGTTTCTATAAACAATTCTCTAAATACTTGAGAACATTCTAAATTATCATTTAGCAATCTTAATTCAGATTTTATACTTTCTTATGTATCAAATACGTAAACAAAGGTGATATTGTAGACTATCTATCATGTACGATAATTCCTATTGCCAGCGCATAAGGATCCCATCTTACGTGCTTCATTTTAAACAATTTAATACAATGTTGTGTATATAGTTTTAGAACATTCCTAATATCCTTTTATGCTTTAAGAATTAAATAACCGCACTGAAATGATTTTAACATGAATACATCATCAACAATCACAAATTTGTTGGTTACTTATAGTTTTAGAAATACCTTAGCGGCTATTAATATTCCTTTTTACAGACACACACTTCCTCTGCATTTTGACTAAAAATCAAACTATTTGATTTTTCTATCAAAACACCTGCTTGAATTTGATATTTATCAAATAATAATTGCGTATCATTCCTTGGATCATATCCATGACCCACAAACTCAGAATCGTTCCTACTAACTTTGAGACACTTTGGTTAGTAAGCGCAAGCAGTATATTCTAAATCATCATTTGGAATTTCTTTTTCAACATATGTACGTCTAAACTCAAAGTCATATTAAGCAATAATTTTGTGAGTAAATTCGACGAATCTGTTACGTTAATTTCAACAACTAAAATTTACGATGTAATTCTAACACCGTAGCTTATATTCCAACTATTTTGGCCTTCTTCTCAAAGACACATTTGCCATCAATGGATCATATCTCTTCAAGTACGACTACCAAAATCATATTTTGCTAATGTAAATGGAATCCATTCTAAATTTGCGCATCGTGCATTGTAGAGTCAATACTAATGGCTTATTGAAGATTGAGAAAATTCTTTTCTCAATGTCGATAAGAGAATCATAGTTTCTCTTTAATGTGTGAAAGTTCTTATTAGACATTCTAAGTAGTTGTGTTCATTTAGATTTGGTCAATTGCTTTTCATCCTTTGTAATCAGTTTAAACTTTGGGTCATATACAATCCATTTTAATATTAATAATTTCTAAAATGAATCCCTTCATCATGGAGTTGGTGTTTCTTGAAACAACATTTATTTTTTAATGCAAAAGAATAGGTATTCATTAACATTTTATGAATTGTATGTATATATATATATATGTATAAAACTGATTGGTTTTATGTTTATGAAGATTACGTTCATAGCATAAATTGGTCAATCAATATTTGATCAGTCTCAAACTCATTTGGGGTGGTCCTCTCAAGATCCCTCACAGACATGTATTACATGTGGTCTCTCGACTCACACAACCCGTCAAGTCGTTAACCTAGGATATGTAGGGGTGTTTTAATCAACTCTTAGCTTGTATGTTTTTGTAGACTTAGGTTTAGATGAAATTAAATGTAATCTTATGCATTTACTCTTAAGTATACATCCATATAGAAGAAATTAACTTGACTTCTCATCATCAATCGTACTTTGTCCAACAAAGTTCGATTACTCCTTATTGACACATCATTATGTATCATAAGGAGGAGTGACTTTGCATATTGAATCTTCTTTGTTTTTAGGTACATTTGGGACTCTTTTCCAATACACTTGCCTATTCAGTCAAATCAAACCATTTTACATTCTTTTGCACATCATGTTTTTTACATTCATTTTATATTATATGAGCTTATCATAGACATACTACATGTGTATCAAATACATATGTTTATGTTTATGATAACTCATTGGTGAATTTTAAACCAAGTAGGTGGATCCTTTTTGGTATCATTAGACTTTTGAATATATACATCTTTATGTATTAATATGAACAGTTCACTAACACTTTACCACTCTCATTGAGTGGGTGCTTCACACTTAAACTTCTAAAATAAGTCATTAGTACCATATGATTCATAATGATATGGCTAAAGAATTATTCCTTTAAGATATGGCTTCTTCCATAATCCTAAAAATAATTGTTTAAACTTTATATACTTTTGTGTTACATAGCTAATGCAATAATGATCATTATTCCAATAGATTTATTTCATAAATAATATTCATATTATTCATAATAAAATAAAACTTTATTTATTTTCAATCAGTGCTGAAGGTAGTTATTATTTCATACATAATATTTAGTATATTTATGAAAAAAAAATTATTCTCTTGATGCATCCACTAATAAGTATTATATGACATGCTTCCACTATTTCTTCCATTACTACAATAGCATATGAAATATGAAGCATAATTTAAATACTTATTATTGGCTACTATTTCTTTTACTAACTAGCTTACAACCAAGAGTTCTCTATCAAATATCTTGAACTCATATAAATAACATTTATAGAAAATAATTTTCTATGTTATAACATAGTTTGAATATAAATTACATTTCTCATTGCATATCTAGTATCATTTTGTATTTTATGAAATTCTCATTTTCGATATCACTTTATAAATCAGAGGTGACCATTCACTCTCTTTATCCAAACCGTGCCTAAGTTACACCATACTGGTAAATTAGATTTTGTAACAATTCGACCTTCTATGCTTATGTAATAAATTAGTTTAATTAAAATAAAACATTTAAATTTGATTTTTGGATAATTTTAATTTTTAAAATATAGTTTATTAGGATTTAATGATAAGTGGATTTTAATTTAATAAATTGAATTTGATTTAGAAAATATATTGAATTCGAATAACATATTAAATGAATATAAAACATAGTTTTATTGTGTAAATGATTTTCATATGGTTTAAATAGATGAAAAGAGATTTTATTTGATATTAATAAAATCAATGATGGTAAAGTAATATTGAATTTAAATATAATATGTAATTTATTAAATATATTTTGTAGAAATATCATTTAAATTGAATAGAAAATATATTCACCAATTTCTGATAAAATCATATATACGTAAATTTGGAAATTTAATTTGCAATTAAGAAAGGCAAGTTGAAATTTATTAGCCTAAATGACTTAATTTAAAATTGAAGGGAGGAGAAATAGTAAAAAAATAGACCACTCCTTTCTTTCCTTTATTCTAGAAAGCTTCCTTCTTCTCTAGTAGTACTGATTAAGCAAATAGCCTTCCTTCTTTTCTCCTCTCAATACTCAAATCCACGATTTAGAAAACGAAAAGGAAAAAAAATGTTGTGTTAAAAAACAAATGAAGCCATGCTCGACTAGGAAGGCACAACGCAGGAGGTGACTGACAATGGAGCATGTCACCTGACTGGGGCTGCGGTTTGGTCAATGGGGGCTGGGTTCGTGTGCACATGATAAGGAGATGTGTGCAATCATGAAGAGTAGCTTGGCTATCTGCATGGATAATTAAAAGGCTGGAATCATTAGCTTTGGAGGTAGATGATGTTGTGCGCATGACAAAGTTTAGTAGCGAGGCAACATTGGTGAAGGGGCTGAAAAGCTAAGTGTGTTCGTCACGGTTACATTATTTCAGTGAGTTATTTACTCACAAGTATGCTCTAGTACAAGTTCCCCTTAATTGCTTTTAATTGATTATCTTATGGGTGAATTGATATGATACGTTTCGATTTGGATGAAACTAAGATGCATGCCTTGGTATATTGGTTGTTGGATTGAATTTTTGGTTGTATATAGATACGACGCTTTGATGTATATACCTCAGTTATTTTATGGTAGGACCTAGACAGGAATTTGTATCCATAATCGATTAAAAAGAAAGAAATTGATTAAATATTTTGTAAATAATTATATAAATTTGTTGATATATATATATAATTTTGAAAGAAGAGCTTCGGAATATAATTATATAAAAGATTTTACAAAGGGGAAGAGTTAAAGAGGATTTTAGTGGTAAATTTGAATTAGTTGTTTTGAAAGTAAACAAAAGTGGAAATTTTTGAGTAAATATTTTTGAATCTTCAAAATATAAATTACTTTTGAAAATTGAGATTTATGTATTAATTTACAACTAGAGATAAAATTACTATATTTGGTTTAAAATTAAAAAAAGGATAATATATTTAAAAGAAAATATTTTTAAGAAGTGTCAAATAGAAATTACCTTTTGAAAGTTGAAATTATAATAGTTTGATTATAAATGAATTTACATATAGAACTTATTTTCTTTGTGATTATAGTAATAAAATGTTTGAATGATTTTCCTATTTTAAGGAGGATTTAAAATTTCTATTTCAAAGCAATCTGATTCTTTCGTTGGTTTAAATAAATGTGAAGCTACGTAAAATAATAATTATGGGAAAAGTAATTAGTTTTGAATGTGTTATAATTATTATATAATGATCTTATTTAATGAAAATCATTTTTAAAAGGAAATGTGAAGTTTGAATTTTGTTATAGCAAGGAATTTCCTTTTTGGTATTATTATAAAATAAGGAAAAGAAATTTTAGTTTAATAAATTACATTTCAAAAGTGGATTAAAGAGTTTGGAGTTAAATAAAGAGTTTGGAATACGATGCGAATTTTATAATTTGAAACGGCTTTGAAATTTTATATCGATATTTGATGTTAAAATAAAGATTTTGGAAAGAAGTCTTTTTGTAATAACTCCCTTTTTAATCAATAATTGGTTGAATGGTGTGTAATTCTATATTATCAAAACATAGAATAAACGGACTAATAATACCAAGTGGTATGAGATGTTCGGTAATATTTTTTCGGTTATTATTTTAAATCATTGTATGGAAAATAATATAGTTATATTAAGCGCAATTTACGAGCATTGAGTAAATGAATGAGTAATACTAAGTGGTATGTGGTATTTTTTCAATTACTTTCTATAAGTAAACACCACTTATCATTAGTGGAACAAGAAGTTTTGTAATCGTCTAGAGGTGAATCTTATGGATTTAGCAGGCATGAGGTCTATTCCTCTCTAAGGGCTACAAATTGAAGGTATATTAACATTTATTAATTCATCCTCTAAGAATTGACTATCCGAGTATTTTTATTTATTCCAAGGGATAGTAATCGAGGATTTATTATGTTATGGCACTTTCATAGGGACTCTTGGAGTCGAAAGAATTACATGGGAATTAATGTCATATGGTTCACGCCACTATGGAGAGCGCATGAATAGGACCCACCTGGTAGGCTAGTATCCATCCTTACGGTCCTAAATATGGGATCATGCCTTGGATCCATGATTTCAATTTAATAGGTAGATTACGATGCGAACGAGGCTAAGAGATAGTCTCTCATTGTAACGTCCCAAAATTTTCGACCCCGAAAATTCGACACTAATACGTTCTCGGTAGAAATGCCGAGCAATCGAACGCCGGAAAATTCAGATTGTTAGAGAAAAGAAGAAGAACGTAGAAGAAGAATAGAAAACAACAGCATATCACATTCGCAACGAATTAAACATAATATCAAATAATAGCATTTATACAAAGAAAGCTGTAATTGTTACTTTACATATAATATATCAGAGTACAACAATGCTCAAATAAACTTGACAGTTGTAACAACTTGTCCTAGACTATCATCAATACAACTTTATTACACAAAGGAATATACTCCATACGTTTCTGCCATCTAGCTCGCCTCCAGAGTTCCAGAACGTCATAACCTTAAAATCCGTAATACTCAGTTTGACCCGAGCATTAAATTAAAGTAACACCCGAGTCAGGCTAGAAACCAATGAGCAAACCCATATAACTTGAAAATACTGAGTTATAAACATATTTGAAACCAAGGGTAACTCGTACCTCACTGTGAGTTTACTTGATAAAGTCTATCACTTATTACCAAACAATGTTTAAAGTGTTACTCAGTTTAAATGTCCATGCTATTAAATTTATTACATTCCAGCCTATTTGATTCTAAAATTAAATCTATAAAGAATTATAGTAGATTATTAATCGAATTGGTTTTGGATATTACTGATACCCGACCCCGGTCTCTTCGAATCCAATGTTATTCTTTAAGCCAAATTGATTAAGTTTAACCAATTCAATTTATATTCAGGATATCATATCCATGCAACAATTTATCTCAAATAGATAACCCACAATATCACAGTTCAACCAAAGTATCTCATATCATAGAGCATCACAAATCACATATCAGAGATATCAAATAATCTAAGCCATTCAATATATCTTGATCATCTATAAGCAAGATTAATTAATTGTACCATTTCTAATTAATTTAATTAATCTCCAAATAAGTTAAATTAATTATTTCAATTACTTTTAAATCCAGCTTACTTAACATTAATTACAAATCATTAATTAATTATCTAATTAACTAATCATTCTTTAATTACTTTTATAAATTAATTAATTAATCTTTAATTACTGATTAATTATCCTTTAATTATTAATTAACTAATCCTTAATCAATAATTAATTAACCCTAATTATTAATTAATAATTCCTTAATTATTAATTTATTAATCCTTAATTTCAAATTGATTAATCTCTAATTACTTAATTAATTAATCCTTAATCAATAATTAATCAATTTCTCTTTAATTACTTCATTGATTAATTTAATCAATAATTAAACAAAATTTTAATTAAATTAAGATAAAACATTCATCTTTATTAATTATTTAATTATCATTAACACATAAATTTAAAACATTTTACCTTTTAATTAACTACTTAATTACATTTTAAAATTAAGTTTAAAATAACATAAGAATTTGACTTAATAAATTTAAGTTAAACAAATCATATAACTTTCCTTAATCAAAATATTTAAGACCATTATTAAATAAGAAATTAATATTAAAATTAGTTTAAACTTGATTTAATTTAAATTTTAAAACTTGGTGTCATTATATTTTAAAAACTGTGATAATATTTACTTCGGGTCAAACCCAGTTCTTGCCTGAGTCCAGCCCCGAGACCTCCCTTTTCTTTCTTTTATGTTATGTTAAAAAATTTTAAACTGTTAACTCCTGTAACACTCACGCACCCTACCAGATTCATCACTCGAGCCACCACCCTACTTTCTTGAGATCAACTTCGAGACGCAGACCTTTTTCCTAGAAACCAAACTCTGACACACACAAACCATCGTGCACGTGCACATCGCCTCGTCGTCGCTCCAACCATCATCACCATCGCCTTTAGGTCACCGATGGCCTGCCCGAGCCTCCTGACCACCCAGGTCAACGAATTCGCCTGAGAATTAGAATCGAGCTACTCGAGTCAACAAGAACCAAAACCGATCAATGGGGAAACGCTTCGCTCCGACCATCTCGATCATCAGAGACCTCGCCGACCTACCCAAACCTTAGCCTCGGACCCATGCACCACTTCCCCTACCTGCGACCAACTCCGGTCTACTGACGACGATGCAGTTGCCAATTAAACCCAGTTGACTAGTACTGGGTTTAAAACCCTAGTTCGTCGACGTACGGCCACCATGGCCATCAATAATTTCATCGAGCATTTTTCCGATGTTCCCCCTCACCCCAGCTTTCACCATGATCAAACTCGACACCCAAACCATCGTCGATCGCCCAATTTGACCAAAATGCATTTTCCGTTCAACTTGAAATACCTTATCGTATACAAACTTAAAAATCACGAAACGATTGTCAAAAATCATTATTTTCCAATACATGTCTAATCATGTATTCAAATTATGAAATTAAATTGATCGATTTGTCTTATATAGAATCATCTCTGTTATTTTTTCATTTTCGAAATAAATATTCAACTTAAACATTTGAAATTATTTTTAAAAATGATGTTACATATATGCAAACTATTTTCATTCAAAGGTTAAAGCCTAAAATCATTTAGGTGTGATGATTTGAATTTTTTTAACAGGTTCTGAAAACCTGTAAACAATGAACAGAGACAATTTTTCTCTATATAGGGATGCATTCATGTATTTACACACATACACACACAAGCATGCAGGCATATTTAATAACCAAACAAACACTTTTCATCATATACTTCAAATATCAATCCAAACATCAAGACATAGAAGAAAATTCAAGTGGATTTTCTCACTTGTAATTGAAGAACAGAGAAAAACTGGAGCCTGGAAATGATATTTGAAAATCTAGAATTTGAAACTGCAGATTTGATCTTTGAACTTAATTGGTTGCTCTGTTGTTTGATTTGAATATATAGCTTGATTTAGTTGAGATGATTTCTAAATTCACTCAGGTTGAAGTTGTTTTTATTTTCTTGCTTGATCTGATTTGTTTAAGGCTTTGAATTTTTGAAAAGAGGTTGTTGTTTGTTTTATATTTTCTGGTTTTGCTTTTGATTATTGAGTTTGATTTTCTTTTCTTTCCTGGTTTATAATTTTTCACTTTTACCTTGCTTTGATCTCAAAAATGAAGAGAGGAAAGACTACTTGATATATATACATATTATATATATATATATATATGTATATGTATATATATGCAAAAGTCATTTTTAAAAAAGAAATAAGACAATTGTTTATTTGCATGATAAATCAACTTACAAATTTTAAATTTATGATAAAATTAACTTACAGTTGTTTAAGTATGTTACATGGTTTACACTTGCCTTTTTATTCATGCGTTAATATTTAAATATGTTTACAAAACTTTTATGTTATATTTACCTTATGTTTATAATATTTACACATGTATAATGCATATATTATATTTTAAAATATGTTTTTATATGATTTATATTTTTCTAAAATTAATTAATGCATTTCCATTTTATAATATTTATATAAAATCTTAAAGAAAAAGATTTTAATATTCTAATTAATCATAAATATATATATATATATATATATATATATATATATTAGTTTTTAAAATATAAATTTTAACCCTTAAATAGCTTTTTGAAAAACTATTATTCAAAATATAACTTCCAAATCACAATATACATACATACATACATACATACATATATATATATTATATTATATATGCACTTATATACTTATATATGTACATACTTAAAAAATTTAACATTAGAAAGTTTGCATATATCTACTTATATGATTTATTAATTCATTATAAAATTTATTATTTCTAGATATTTATAATCCTACATTTATTATAGTTTTCAAATCCATTTATAAACATCATGATATTTTTAATTATCAGAATACTATTTGCTCAACCTATAAATCAGTATTTCTACTAATTCAATCCAGTTAATTATCAGTTAACAGATGTCCAAAAATCCGGGTTATCACATTCCTCCCCCCTTTAAAACTTTTCGTCCCAGAAAAGGAGTGAAACCAGAATTTTAATTATATTGCTAATTATCAGTTAAATTATCCTTTAAACATTTGAACTCTCATTCCCATTATTTAAAACTTTTAAAACATCTTTAAAATCTATATAATATTGCCAAAATAGCTTTATAAAAATACTTTTTATAACTCGATGTCTCAACAAGTCCATCCTCGTTCTTACAGAAATTCAGTCATACGTTGATCAGACGTAGGACAGAAAATCTATAAGTACTTGGTAAACCCGTTTTCAACACCAGTGAAATATTTGGAAAAACATTTTCGAAAACTTTGTGGAAATAAAGAAAACATTTTTTTTTGAAAATGTAGAAATCAGTTTTTGTGAGAATGCTCTGGAAATCCTCACCCCCTCTATGGTCACAGTTAACTCGAGGTTACATTGCCATCCCCGTAAAATCCAAAAATAACTATAGGCACTTCGTTTCCCTCGATTATGCTATGGAACTCGCCACAGATCGTAGCTACACCCAGGTTTTACATCGCCATCACGACAAAAACCCATGTAACTGTAGGCATCAGTGCCCTCAAATTTCATTGCCAAATGAAACTTCACCACTCCTACATAGATCGCCGGCTACATCAGTTGAGTCCCAATATAGCCTGTAGCACTCACTGCCACACGACTTTCGCTATGTCTTCATAGATCACAGTATATCGATGTTATTTTGCCATCACGGAAAAATCAAATGTAGACCGTTGGCTCTCACGACCACACGACTTCTGCTATGGTCCGCAATAGATCGCAGTGACATCGAGTTACACTATCATCATAGCATAACCCAAATGTCTCTGTATGCATCAGCGCCCTCGACTTTTGCTACCCACACACAATCCTCAGGAACTTCAGTTTCTCCAAACTACTTGATAGGATCCAATTTAGAGCCTCCCCCTTAGGGCACAAGGCAAAACCACTCCGTGGATCTCCTATGAAGTTCATTTCATGGGAGCGTCTTTTTCTCCAGAGCCAATCTCAAAACATTTTATACCATAAATTTATAGTATCTTTCAAATCATACTCTTTATGATTCACATAAATCCCCTTTACACAAAATCGATATCTCAAATCGATAGTTCCAAACTTGGCTTTTCAAATTCCCAAAATTGATTTTTTTTTTCCAAAAATCAAAAGCCTTTCCAAAATCCACTGGTTCCAAAATCTTTTTCTAGAATCATTCCCATAAAATCATTTATATACATAGAGATATATATAATCTTGAAAAATCTTTGGATCACTTCATGCTTATATAAATTCCCTTTTTATACTTTAATATTTTCAAAAATCTTTTCTTCTGGCTATAGATTCAACAAGGGGAGTTTTTTATATGTAACAAATATATATAAATTTAGTTATATCAAATTAAGTATTCAAGATTGATTTCTTTGTAAAGTTGTCTACCACATTACTTACTCTTCATAAAGCGAATTTTAATCATGTAAATGTCCAACTTCTACTTTTATTCACGTATAATTCTCAAAATATACTTTTCTTTCACAAATTATCTTTACATTCTTTCCAAAATCTATTACATTTAAGCATGTACGATGTGCATATACCATTCGTACGCTCTATCAAATCCGATCGCTCACTCGATCACACAATTTCACTTCCGAACTAGTATCGTCCACCCGACTTCTTAGTGCGGACTCAGATCTGGTTTCTAGATCAGAAACCGTCATTCTCCTTGAAAAGCCATAACTATGATAGAGAATTTCCAGAACCAATCAAAAATCCATATCCAGGGTTCGCCGTCGAAAATCAAGTAAAAAACCCAACTCGGATCGATATATTATCTCGAAATTCTGTGCTCGAATCTGGATCAAATCTCTCTGCGAATAGAATAATATACATACATCATATGTATTTATCTTCATTGATTATTAGCTAAATCAATTTTCTTTCTGTTTATTTTCATTTTGATTCTATTCACTTATTCACAATTGGTTCAATTTCTATCTTGGTTAATCATTTCAATTATAAACACTTTGCACTCTGACCACTTGAATTCAGAAAATAGCTTGAAAAGTTTAAAATAGATAAGTATTTGTAAAATAGTTATTAGTTGTAAAAATAGCCGTAGAATAGTTAAATAAGTATAAAATAGTTGGAAAATAGGTAAACATTTGTAGAATAGTTAGATAGTTGCAAAACAGTTATAAAATAGTAATTAGTTATAAGTAGTTGTAAAATGATGATTAGTTTGTAAAATAGTAATTAATTTTCAAAATAATTGTAAAATAGGTATAAAATAGTTTGGATTTTTGAAATGAAAGGTTATATAGTAAATAGCTTGAGAAATAGATTTAAAACAGTTTACTTTAAAACAATTTACTTGAAAATAATTTCAGAGTCAAACCTAATTCAATTTCCCAATCTTTATTTCTAATCAATTTCCTATCCCATTAAATTGATTCAATTTTAATTTAACTTGAATTAACTTCAATTCCTATCCTAAATTCAAATCAATTCGAATTTGAATTTAAACTTATTCAACTTCAATCACAGTTCCCATTTAGTTCAAATCAAATTCAATTTGAACTAGTTCAATTCAAATCTCAACTTTAAACCATCTCGAATTATATAAATTCTAGTTAAATTTTTAAATGTTGATTTAATTTTTTAAATTAGATTATCCTTTACTTTTAATTTAACTACCTAAGTCTTTAAACAATTTAATTTTGAAATCCAATTTATTACCAAATTTTAACTTCTAATTTAGAAAACAATTCTTAACAATTTCAGCTTGCTAGTTCATTTTAAACATTTAAATCTTAAGTTCAAAGTGATTCCATCCATATGTTCAATCTTTATTTCTTAACATCAAAATTATTTAAATAATTTCAAATTAGAGTTTTATTTCCATTTTATACGTGTAATGGATGTATACCATTTCAATCCACTTCTTAATTCATTTTAAATCATTCAATTCACGGTTCCATAACTTATTAATATCAACATGATGATATCAGGTTAAGTTAAGGTAAGTAAACATCCAAATTATCTAAACATCCATCAATAACATTCATTACCAATTTCCTGATCTCAAATCAACCCACTTAACTTCCTAAGTTAAATTACAATTTCATCTTGAAATTCCAATTCAGGTTGTTTGTTCTAAACTTATTTAACTTCCCCTAAGTTAGATTCAATTTATTTAATCCAGTCAACTTTATTCAATTGAATTCTCCATTTTAAATTTTAAACTTCTTATCCATATCCTTTCCCATTTATAAGTTCAAAAACTTATTTCTCTTTGGGTTATTACATCACATTTCAGGGAAAATTTAAAAATCAACATTAGTGTTTACTTCCAGTCAGCTTTGATCTTATGTATATCCCACATGTATACATATTCATTTCTTTTGCACCCAAGACATATTTTAAATTATAAATCATTCTGGGTTTTTAGTTCAAAACATATTTCTTTAAAATTTAAAACAATCCTTGCTTTAAGATATGGTTCCTTCATTTAAAAATATTATTTACTATATCTTTTAACATTTTGAAACAATTTCAAAATTTCCGGACTTAGATTTAAAACTTCATAATTTTAATTATCTTTACTTCCAATTTATAATTCATACTTATCTAAATTATTACTTCCTTAAAACATTTCATTTGCTTAATCATTAACATACATTCCATTATCAAGATACAACAAACATTTTAGGATAATAATCAAGGTTATCATAACTGGAAACCAATTCACTATATATTCTCTCATAATTTATTGGATAATAAAATCAGGGTAACTTAATTCAGCATTCTGAAAACACTCTTACTGTAATATCCCGGAATTTCCAGGAGTTTAAAATGTTGATAATCTCTTATTTAAATTTATTTGAAATTGATAAATTGTTATTTTCAAAGATAATTAACCAAGTAATAATAATATAATGTTTTAATTTTGGTTATAAATTAGTTTTATAATAAGATTAATTATTTTATTTGTGTAAATCAATTCTAATTTGACTTATTATTTTCAAAATTTATAAGTATGTTTAAAATGCATTTATATCTGTGTATTTAAATCTGTGTATTTTAAACTGATTTTAAAATAGGATATATTATTTGTAAATAATAATAGGCTTAATTCAAAATAGATTTTTATATTCATTTAAATTTATTTTAGATTTGAATTTTTAAATTGGACTTTGAAAATGAATATGAATTTGAATTCAAAGAAATACATATATATTACTAATATAGTTTGAGTTTAAAATACTAGATAATGTTTATAATTAAAATAAGATTTTGTTTATAGAAATTTGGAATTTTATTTATTTAATAAGAATAAATGCAAGGCTTTTGAAATAGCATTTAAAAATTGAGTTTGCAATGTTTTATAATTTTATTTTATGTTCTTTTTAAAGATTGTATTTTATATAAATTTAGCATACATTTTTAAATGTAAAATTGTATTTGTTTATTTGATATTTAATTAGAAAGTATTTTTTTTTAAATTAAGAAAACATGACTGTTAATTTGGAAATTAATTTAAAATGCTTTTAAATTTCTTTAGAATTAGAATAAACTCAATTTTGACAAATGTTTAATTTCAAAACACTTTGTTAACAAGTGTTAACACATGCATAAGATTGAGACAAGTGTACATGTGCTTTTATATTTTCTTTTTAATTTATTAAATCTGAAAATTCATCCATTTAAACCCCATCTCTTCTCATTTTTCTTTTTTCTTCAAAATTTTGTATTCATGTCTAAAAGAAAACCTGAACCATTTAATTCTGTTTACCAAAAACCTGTAACCTTTCTAATTTGCAAATACGAAACAATTTTAAAAACACTCCTCAAACTCAAGTCAAATGCCTGAAATCTTCTCAAACCATTTTTCAAAACTCTGAAATTTCTTTTCCAAACTGAAATCAAGCCCTGAATCATCTCCTCTAAAAACAAAGCTCAACCAGAAATTTTTCAAGGTTTGTAGCTTTTTCAAACTGCAATCTGGAATCTGGAATCTGCAAATTATTCATATGCATGCAAGTGTATATTATGAGTCAAAGTATTACCTAAAACAACCTCCTCAAAACAAAAGCAAGTGCAACAAATTATGCATCATGTTTTCAAGTATGGTGCAAGTTTTCAATTCCCTGTCTGTATCAACTTTCTTATGCATGCAAACCTGAAACAAATTGTTGAAGCAATCTGAAGCTTTCTGTTTCAAAAGGGGGATCATCTTCAAAATTCAAAGCATTTTGCAATTTCCTATTCTTTTTCCAAAACCCTTCACTGCATTTCTTATTAAGGTGAGTAAACATTCTAATTAAGCTTAAGTAGTTTTAGATTTTTGCTTTCATATGATTTCTGTGACAAACTACCTTTGCATGTGAATATATGTGTACGCATGAACACTTTAGTGATGTTAGTTTTAGATTGTGCTGATGATATGATTCTGTTCCAGATTGCAGATTAACAAGCAAAGTTAAATTCATATCTTTTATGTATTTACTGACGATACTTGGATTCAGAAAACAAAATAGAAGTAGATTGGCATAAAATAGAAACTAAAGATATTAATAAGTATGTAAGTGATAAATTATGCCTACATTTGAAATTAACGGTAAAGAACAGTGGAATTTTCAAAATACAATAAAATCAAATGTTAATTTTTATTAATTTAAGCTTATATCTTAGATCAGTTAGGAAAATTAGGATTTTTGAAGCAAGTATCTCAATTTTAAAAATTATATTGAGTGTGAAATTGGGTATTTACTGGAAGATGGGTTTTTGCAAATTACTGATGATTCTTGCATCTGTATTGCTCGGAGTTCTTGGTGAAGGTCGAGGTAGGATCAGAGAATGTGGGAAAATTAGTTCAAGGATTTTTAATCCATTGAGGGATTTGAAATTTCTTGATTTGAATTTAAAACCTAGTTTGGGGTTCTTGCTGAAAATTGAGCTACTGCATTTTCTCCACTGCATCGAGTTTGAAGAAATTTCTGGTGAAGGAAGCATGGTGGATCAGCGAGCTATGGACGTAGTTCTGGCAGCTATAGTTGATCAGAGGCGATAGAATTGGGATTCTCTGGTGATGGTTTTAGGGGTTCAGTTCAACCAAGATGTTCGATTTTGAATTGAGGCAAAGAATTGGGTTTGGTTGGTCGTGGAGGCCTGTAGGATGGTGGAATGGTTTGTCGGAGGTATCGACGTTGGTTGGAACGAATCCGGCACTGGTGCAGGTTGCACGGGGATGAGAAGGTGTCTGCAGTTTGTATTTTTGTTTGGGTTGTTTGGTTTTCTCGAAGTAGGTCTCGGGTAGTAGGGGAGATAGCTCGGGGTAATTCTTGCGTGGTCACAGGGGTATAGAGTTGCAGGGATAAACTGTTTGTATTAACAGTTTTAAATTTTAAATTAAAACAGTTTTAAAATTTTAAAAAGGGCAGATTGTTTTAAAAAGAAGATGCACTTGTACTTGAATTCAAATATATATGGGTTGAACCCAAATAAATGTTCAACCTGATTTTTTAGTCTAAAATATAAAATAAGTTTTAAACTTTAAATAGTTTAAATAAAATTAAAATTCTTGTCTTGAATTGAATTGTTTTTATAAATAAACTTGTATGATGTTTTAAATGTCTTAAGTTAAAATCTTAATGTTATTTTCAAATCTTATTTTGAAATATAAAAGAGAATTTTAAGTAAATGTTTTATTTAAATTAATTAGTGGAAATGATTTATTAATTAACAATTAAAGATTAAGATAATTTATTAACTTGAAATTAGGATTGTTAATTAATAATTAAAGAAAGTAATTAATAATTTCTTATAATTTAATTTAATTTATGAATTAAGTTAAATAAAGATTTCAAGATTATTTAAGATAATGTGTTATCTTAAATAATAATTAAGTATTAATTTATAATTAATTAGTTAATTAAGGAATTTTAAGTTAATTAATTAATTTAATTATTATTTTAAAAGGGGTTAATTGAGTAATTAGTTAAGTATAATTATTTAATTAATTAACTATTAATTAAGATGACGATTTAATTTATGACTAATGAATTAATTAAATTGCAATTACTTGATTAATTAAGTAATTAAGAGTTAACTAAAATAGTCATTAATTAATACTTAATAAAGGATTTATTAAGTAATAATTAGGGATTTCTTAATTTATAATTAAAAAGGTTATTAATCTAAAATGCAAGATCATTAAGAATTAATTAACTATTTTTATTAAAGGTTAATTAATTGTAATTAAGAATTAATTAATTATATTTATGGATTAATTAATTTGTAATTAAGATTGTTAATTAATAATTAAGTTTATTAATTAATGATTAAGAGATGATTAATTGGTTAATTAAGGTTAATTAAGTAATCAATTATAAAGCTAATTAGTGATTAATTACTTTGTGTTAAAGGATTGATTAATAATTAAGGTTTATTAATTAATAGTTGAAGATAAATAATCTGTTAATTGAAGATTAATTTGGTTAAGAGTAATTAAGGGATGAATTACTCGATTATGTTTTATGAGATGAGTGAAATCAAAGTTAATTAATTTGTAAATTAATTAATTATAGTCACTTGATCTAGGAATCAAGTATGTTTACTTAATAAGTTTTGATAAGAGTAATTACTTAAGATAAGTAATTAATAAATTTCAGAGGTAATTGAAATAAGGTAAATTACTGATTTGGAAGTAATTTTAAATGAATAATTACTTGTTAAAGTAATCAAAGGTTTATTGCTTGGTGTAATAAATTAAAGAATTTATAAAGTAATTAAGAAGTAATTAAAAATAATTAATTAATGTTTATATTTGATTAATTGAAAGTAATTAATTTAAGCATGATTAATTAATGTAATTAATTAAGAAATAATGTAATTAATTAAAGTTAATTAATTAGTGGAAGTAATTAATTAAGGTTCATTAATTGATATGATTAATGAGAATTATTAAGGATTAATTACTTGATTAAGAGTTAATTAATCAAGGTTGATTAATTAAGATGATGATTAATTAATTTGTTCAATTGAAGAGTAAGTAAGCAATATATTTGGATGAAGTAGTTAATTTAATTAGTTTTAAATTAATTATAAATGAAGTAATTAATTTAATTCACTTTAAATTAATTAGAGATTAGAGATAGTTAATTTAATTCATTTTAAATTAATTATATTGTGATATGAGTAAATCATTGCTTATGTATGAATGGATGACATTGATTGTCTTGAATGCTTTGTGATCTCAGTAATTAGATAAGTATGGTTGTATGATATGAATGCTTGGTTGCATTGTGATGACTACATAGATTATCAATTTGGATGTTGATATATGGATTATCTATTATGATATTGATAATGTGGATTACCTGTTATTTGATAATTCTGATTATCAATTAATGATCTGCGAGTTATCTATCTGTGTGTATATAGATACTGTATTGAATTGTTTTAAAAACCTTTAAAACAACTTGGACTTAAAAGACACGCTTTGGATTTCGATGAGACCAGGATCGGGTTTCCATATTTGGATATCCGAAAACCACATCAATTCCAATTAAACGTTAGGCCGTGAATCAAAGTGGAGCTTAGTGAAGACTCGAGGTGTAAGGGCTATACGTCAGTATAACTCTGTAGGTGATTCCGTAATGAGTTGATGGACTAGTGCATATAGGTTCGAGATGGTGATTCAGAGTGCAAGGGTTATTGTCGTTAACTCTAAGGGTGATTCCAAAAATGAGTATAACGAGATAATGCCTTCGGTTTCGTTCGAACCCGGAACGAACTTGTATGGATTGAATGCTTTCAGAACATCGTCAGGTGGACGATGAGCATTTTAAGTGATGTGTTCATTAAAGGTAATCGTCACCTCAAGCCTCATCAACCGGGAATGGCTAAAACAAGGGAGATGCAGCAAGGCTTCGTGGGTAGCCCCCACTGGAGAGTAAGATTTACCCCTGTCTAGAGGTCCCTTTTATTTCGGCTGTGTGGGCGATTGATAGCTAGAATCGCCGGGGTTGTCTTATTTGGAACTGTTCAGTAAGGAATGGGTCCGGTCTTGTGTTGCATGAGAGTGGGCGTACTCCTCGGTACGGTGATCTAGGCCACGTACTATGACGGGCGGTACCCCAGTAGCCCTGCCATTGTATGGAATCCAAAATCCAATAAGTGCCAACAGTTTTGATTGTATTATCCACTTTTGTGGCTAGTAGCTGGAATTTAATGAATGTAACAATTTTGGCTATTTCATATTTATTTGAAAACCCTAGACACTATTATAATATCACTGAATTTCCTATCAAATGTTTTGGTTAGCGTAAGGTAAAAACTTTTCCATGTTTATGTGTGGGAGTCTTACGTGATACCTTTTTCTTTCAAAAGTTTTTTAAAAAAAAAGCTAAGCAACCTTAACCGTTTACTCACACCAGACCTATGTCCGACCCGCAGTTTATTTAAACTCTTGGGTACTCAAATTTTTACGAGTAGCCAAGGGATTCAGGTTAGGATTTTAGGTTGGCTTGACGAATTCTGGAGGAGCAATAGAGCAGGAGGCTTCTGCGTATAGCTATAGAGTTTTCCGCTGTGTGTTCTCTGAGTTGTTGTCTTTGAGTTGTATAACTAGGCAGGTGTTTATAACTGTCTAGTATGTGTTGTTTTAGCTATGTATCTCTGATGTATATGATACTATGTAATGTATTATGTGATTAATATAATTTATTCATTCCGCTGTTTAGATTCTGATGTTGTTTCTTTCTTCTTCTCTATCTTTTCTTTTTTCGATCCCTTTCTTTCTCAAAGATGATGCGATTTTATGTGGTAAGAAAGTAGGGTCGTCCCACTTACAAATTTTAGGATTTAATTCTCTGGTTTGAATCTATTTCTGGCTTATCTTATTTATCTAGTTCATATTATCCAATTCTTATTTGGTTGTATTTTATTACCACTTAATTTTTATTCAATTTCATTAACCAACAACCAATTTCTTAATATATATATATAATAATTAGAAAAAATATTACTTTATTATCAAAATATAAACTTATATAAAAATCATTTATTTTTAAAACCATTTTAAAACTTTATATAAGAAAATAACAAGTACGCTCCCATATATTGTAACAACCCGCATATTTGTCGAGTTTATATTTAAATATTTTATTTAAATATTAAATCGTTAATCGGATTTTGGTCCGAAAAGCTACTTTTTGCAAACGGTCAAATTAGGACTCGAGATCACTTCCATTGAGTTCGAAATGCCGTTTACAATTTTTTTAAGTATAAACATCGATAGGTTTGGAGTTAGTGAAATTTCACTAACTTTTCCCGCTTTGGTCTTTGGGTTAGTTTAGCCTATTAAGCCCAAGTTCCAACCCTCTTCTCCTCACTCTTCATAAATTTCCTAACTAATCAAGCTTTAGCATTAATGGTGAAGAGAATGGAAAATTAAAACTCCAAGCTCAAATTCAATTGCAACTCCAACATTCAACTCCAAATTCAAGTAGAAGATATTGGATTCAAGCTTTGGATTGCTTCTCCTTGCTTTCAAGCTTCATCTTCATAAATTTTAGTGCAAAGGTGAGATTTTTATCTGGTGGCGTTGCTCCCGCACCCCCACCTTGGGGGGTTGCCACCCCCCTGGACCCCTCCTCCGTAGGGGATCTTATCTGAAAAACATTGAGCTGATTTCCTTGGATTTTATTCACATCTCCGTATGCGATTTTTGTGACTGATTGTTTCTACAATTGCTTCTGTGTTTTGTCACTTTATAATATAAAGGTTTCAATACTAGTAGTAAATATCAAAACTCTTTTAACAAACAATTTCAACTCTATTTTTTAATAACAAAGCTCTTTTCTTAAACCGTTTTCCAATCTATTAGTATATACAAACCTTTACCTCACTCGGATGAGAAATCTAATTAAACGACTTAGTAAATCAAGTGGTATGAAACGCATGCGTTCACTTCGTCGGTTAATTCTTGGACTTGTTCGATTGAACCTCTTGTGACAATTTTATTAGTGAAGATTTACAGTTTCTTCGTAAATATTTAAGTTAAGCAAGTGGTTATGGGACATGAAGCTAAACTTCTATATTTACTAGCTTAGTGTAATTGACACTTCTCGTTGATCATGACGATCATTCTGATGATTTAGACTAGCAATTGTGCGATGTCTCTTGTTGCGAGGTTAGACTAGACACCACTTGTGTGATTCCACTCACACATACCTTTTTGCTTTTTGGTTAGTCTGGACCTTAATCTGTGTGATTCCATTCACACATGTGGGGTAGCTCCCCTTGGTCTTCGGACCGTCATGTGATAGGCCTCTTTCTCTTTTCTATGATTTCTGGACTTCTTGCATTGATTTCTAGAATTTATGTCATTGACTTGTTATGAGTACAAGTTTGGGGTATGATGCCCTTTCCGAATCTTTGAGAAGATTCTTGTGATATTGATTATCTCTTATTGATTGATCTTCTGTTGATCATTATTTACATACTTATAGTGGTATGCCATTATGGATATATTATGTTTATGCCATATCTTTTATGTTATATCATGTCATCTGATATTTATAGCTAGACTGACCTGTTTATTATTTTCTTAAATAATACTCGGGTCAGACCGAGATGTTTCTGGTGCTTCTGCTTGACTTATTCCCAGGGATTCATCACTATGACTTTTGGCTAACTGTTTAGATTAGCAGTTTTTGTTGTATACACTTGAGATATAGACTCATAGTTGTATTTTTTTGTATAGCACGTGTTGCTATTCTTTTGTATTATCGTGGATCTTACTGACCACTACTCTGATGTACACTTTCATGTGGTAGTTATATATTCATATCTTCTTCCGCCTTTGTGATATGGATATCTGTGACTGATTTGTGTTATGATTATTTCTATGTTTGTTTTCGAAGATTATTTATAGCCACCGTGTGATAAGCAATTACATGGATGGTCGCTCCTGAACAGCCTTATTCTCCATGCTAGTTGACAGCACTACAGCGTAGTGTTCTTGGCTAGTGTGGGTATAGAGGTGGGGCGTCACATATATATACGTTCAGCTCATTCTAGGGTACTATTGACCCTATCTTTAATGAGTAAACCCACCAGAGTCAAGGTTCTCGCTTAACCTTTAGCTCTGATACCAAAATGTAATGACCCAAAATTTTCAACCATGAAAATTCGACAATAATACGTCCTCGGTAGAAATGTCAAGAAATCAAACGCCGGAAGTTTTAGATTGTTAGAGAAAAGAAGAAGAACAAAAAACAACAGCATCTCACATTCGCAGCGGATTAAATATAATATCAAATAATAGCATTTATACAAAGAAAGCTGTAATTGCTACTTTACATACAATGTATCAGAGTACAACAATGCTCAAATAAACTGGACAGTTGTAACAACTTGTCCCAGACTATCATCAATACAACTTTATTACATAGCGGAAAATACTCCATACGTTCCTGCCATCCAGCTCGCCTCCTGAGCTCCAGAACATCCTAACTTGAAAATCTGTAATACTCGGTCTGACCCGAGCATTACATTAAAGTAACACCCGAGTCGGGCTGGAAACCAACGTGAGTAAACCCATATAACTTGAAAATACCGAGTTATAAACTTATTTGAAACCCAGGGTAACTCATACCTCACTACGAGTTTACTTGATAAAGTCTATCACTTATTACCAAACAATGTTTAAATTATTACTCAGTTTAAATGGCCATGCTATTAAATTTATTCCATTCCAGCTTATTTGATTCTAAAATCAAATCTATAAAGAATTATAATAGATTATTAATCGAATTGGTTTCGGATATTGCAGATACCCGACCCCGGTCTCTTCAAACCCAATGTTATTCTTTGAGCCAAATTGATTAAGTTTAACCAATTCAATTTATGTTCAGGATATCATATCCACACAATAATTTATCTCAGATAGATAACCCACAATATCACAGTTCAACCAATGTATCTCATATCACTGAGCATCACAAATCACATATCAGAGATATCAAATAATCTAAGCCATTCAATATATCTTAATCATCTATAAGCAAGGTTAATTAATTTTACCATTTCTAATTAATTTAATTAATCTCCAAATAAGTTAAATTAATTATTTCAATTACTTTTAAATCCGGCTTACTTAACATTAATTACAAATCATTAATTAATTATCTAATTAATTAATCATTCTTTAATTACTTTTATAAATAAAAATTAATTATTGATTAATTATCCTTTAATTATTAATTAACTAACCCTTAATCAATAATTAATTAACTCTGATTATTAATTAATAATTCCTTAATTATTAATCTATTAATCCTTAATTACAAATTGATTAATCGCTAATTACTTAATTAATTAATCCTTAATCAATAATTAATTAATTTTTCTTTAATTACTTCATTAATTAATTTAATCAATAATTACCCAAAATATTAATTAAATTTAAGATAAAACATTCATCTTTATTAATTATTTAATTATCATTAACACATAAATTTAAAATGTTTTACCTTTTAATTAACTACTTAATTACATTTTAAAATTAAGTTTAAAAATAACTTAAGAATTTAACTTAATAAATTTAAGTTAAACAATCATATAACTTTCCTTAATCAAAATATTTAATAACATTATTATATAAGAAGTTGATTTTAAAATTAGTTTAAACTTGATTTACTTTAAATTTTAAAACTTGCTTTCATTATATTTTAAAAACTGTTATAATATTTACTTCGGGTCCAACCCGGTTCTTACCCGAGTCCAGCCCCAAGACTTCCCTCTTCTTTTTCTTTTTTTATGTTATGTTAAAAAAAAATTAAACTGTTAACCTGTAACGACCCGTATTTTACGTGTCGACAAAATCATAAAATAGTTGCTTTAAGTCGTATTGTTGATAAGTTGTTCAGAGTAAGTTATTGGGTACTTAAGTCGTGTAGGAATTGGCTTGGGTAAAGCTTAGGTCGGTGGGTAAATGAGTCGTTCATACAACTTAGGGATGTTGCCGACTTAAGGAAGGTAAGTGTTGAATTAGGGAGTCAGAGTTTTGAGTCGTGACCGACTTATAGAGGACCGACTCATAGGTGTTGCCAAGTTAGTGGGTTAGCGAGTCAAGAGAGGCAACGGTTTACAATTTTGGACGAGTCATGGAATAGCCGACTCATAGTAGGACCGACTCAGAGATTTGTGGAAGTAACGACCTAAGGGTTGCCGAGTTATAGCTTAAGTCGTAGGCGAGTTAACAGTTTAAGGGGAAGTGACCGACTCAAGGGGAGAGCAACGACCTATAGAAGGACCGACTTAAAGCTTAGCAGTGTGTTTGTGTGTATAGTTGAGTCGTCATACGACTTAGGACTTGGGAGTGTTAGCAGCTGTGTGTTAAGTCGTTGGTCATAGGTCGGTTAGAGCTTAGGTCGGCCATAAGAGTGAGTGGTTGAGTCGGCAGGAAGGGATAAGTCGTTAGGCCGTATTGGTTGGATTGTTGAATCGGCTATTGTTAGGTCGTTAGGGGTGTTGAGTCGTGTCTGGGGTGAGTCGCGTACAGGTTAGACGTGAGGCCCTGAGTTTTGTTGAGTCGGCATGATGATGAGTCGGGGACGACTCAAGGGGTGGGTCGGCAACGACCTAAGGGGCGACGACTCATAGTGGTTTCAGCCTATAAATAGAGGGGTTTGGCTCACTTTTTGGCACCGGTTTTTGAAGCGACGAAGTGCTGCCATTTTGGGAACTCGAATACAACATTTCTTCATCTTCTTTTCTCTATTCCAATCTAATTCTAACATCCATCCAAGATCGAAGATTGAGATTGAAGATCCAAGAGACAAAGTTGAAGATCTTCATCCAACGAAGCTAGATTTCATCGTTTTAAGCGAGATTTCGCTGGATCAAGCCTTGATCTTCGCTGTCCAGATCTGAAGTGTTTAGTTTTTGAGGTGTTTAGGTGATTCGGTGAGTGGTAGTTATCTCTCACGCGGACCCAAAGGAGTATATTGGATTGGTGGTTTGTTGGAGTGTTGTAGATAATGATTTTGTGCATTTTCCTTAGATCCAAGTATAGATCCATTGTTGTGAAGATGTTTATCTATGCAAGTTCATTTATTAAGTTATAGAAACAAAACCCATGTTTTATATTTGATAGATCTATGCTTAAAACTATGATTTCATGTATGTTAGACTTATGCTCATTTATTTACGAAATTGCCACTATAGTTAATATTGCTTATTAGATCTTGTTTGAATGCTTGAATGTTTGGATGTATGATTGATTAGATTGTTTCAAGTTAGCAAATGGTTGATTTGGAACAAGATGGTTGGAGATGATTCAAAAGCTAAGTGGAAAGGCTCTTGAATGGTGAAAGCTGCCGGTGACAGATGAAGCGAATGTGGAAGCTCATATGGATGGATTCGATGATGATGGTCTTTGCTATGATGCGATGAAGCAAAGTGTGATGTTGAGATGGGACGGGTCATGATGACGTTCCAAGCACGTGCTGCGACGACGTGCAAAGTTATGTTGATAACTCGGTGATGCGATCCGGGTTGGTGATAATGGTTAGCTTGAGAGGTGCTTGAGCTATTATGGAAATAGTCGTCGAGGAGGATGACTAGGAGGCTGAGATCTTATCGTTGTTGAAGGTTCTAGCATGCTCAAAGCAAGAGTACGTTGGAACGGGCTGCGACGACGTTCCAAGCACGGGCTACGACGACGTGCTAGTACTCTGGGTAGTTGCGAAAATTCCTAGGCACGGGCTGCGACGACGTGCGGAGTTATGTCTAGAACCAGGGTTACCATTAGCCCTTGACAGGTGGTCATTCAATTAACGGTGAAATCATGGCAAAGATAACAGTGATAGCCAGAGTCATGGATGTTTGGTTGTATTATCATTCGGTCTCAAGAACGGTATTTTCTGGGTGCTTATCTGATCTTGGTTTAGGCCTTGGGGGTTTGTATTTGGAAAGCATCGCCCTTGACTCGAGTGATTATTGCTCTACTTTAATTATCTGCTATATTATGCTTGCTTTTCCTTAGTGTGTGTCTGGGGGCTATCACTGTAGAAAGAGGTGGAGTGGGATGGTTTGGTTCCTATTCCTTTTATTCCTTATGCTCTTTTGGTATGTTTGATAGTTGATTTACTACTCACTAAGACTTTATCTGACTCAAGGTTTTATGTCTCCTCTTATTACCTTGGGCTGTTCATACATGTTGGGATGGGCAGACTAGGTAGCAGGTGACAGGTGCTGTTCTTAGAGATCTACGCTGAGGATGACGAAGACGAGCAGGAGGCTTTGCATATTAGTTTTCTTACTATATGTACTGGGTGTTCCGCTGTTGTATCTGATTGAGTGTTATGTAGTGAGGCTTGGATGTATGGATGATTCATACGTTTGTATAAAACTACTATGATGCTTATATGATGATTTTCTGCTATGGAGCTTCACTATATATTTCTCTATTGTATTTTATCCATGCGCTGTGAGATGTACGATAGAGTTTGCTGTTTTATTTTATCCTGACTACTGTCCATGGCTACCTGGCACGCCCTTCAGCGCTCTTTTCTCTTGTTTTGGTGCGGGAGTCATGGGCGGTCGTCACATTTTGGTATCAGAGCTTTGGTTAATCGATTTTAGCCAACGCTCGCTGACGTAGTACGTATGAGAGACGTAATTGTATTTTGATGGGTGATTACTATATATAATATAGTAGGTTAGAAGGATTTGAACTCCTTATGCAGTTGTTTCTTAAGGTGTTCTAATCATTCTTATTACAGATATTAAGGATGAGTCGAAGAGGGAGACCAGCTGCAAGGGAAGGCCGTGCTACTGAAGGGGCTGTTGATTATGGAACTATATTCGAAGCGATGATGACTTCGATCATGAGAAGGATACCAGCTCCAGGGCCATCTGTAGATGTTGGAGTTCAAGTCCAAGCTCCAAGACCGGTGGATTTTGCTAAGCTTTGTAAGGATTATACTTCTCTTGGAGGAAAAGCTTTCTTGGGGACGGAGTCGACTATTGAGGTGCAGAGATGGATTGATGCATGTCGAAGGATCTTTGGTGACTTAGGGATTGAGGATGCAACCAAGAGAAAGCTCGCATCAAGGCAACTTCAAGGGAGAGCTTCGGATTGGTGGAATTCTATCACCATTGATACTCCGGAGGAGGAGATTACTTGGGAGCAATTCCAAGCTAGATTTGAAGCTAAGTTCATCTCTACAGCTCAGAAATCTGTTTTGTTCAAGAAGTTTGTAGAGCTCAAGCAAGGTGGGAGATCGGTCCTGGAGTATGTTTCTGAGTTTGAAGCTTTGTCCAAGTATGCCAGATCGTATATTGATTCTCCCTATCAGAAGAATGAGAAGTTTGTGACTGGTCTGGATGCTTATCTTGGGAGGCAGTTGGTGGATCACTTGGATGATCCGTTTGAGAAGCTTGTGGAGAAAGCTCTCAGGCATGAGAGTTTGTTTCCTAAGGAAAGTTCTGTTGTTGCTGTAACCAGGGAAGGATCTAAACCACAGCGGAGTGAAAATAGGAAGAGGAAGCAGCAGCAACAGAAGGGTAGGGATGGGCAGAAGAAGCCGAAGGGCGAAGTGACTTGTTATAATTGCCAGCAGAAGGGCCATCTCTCCAAGGATTGTAGGAATCCAAAGGCGCCGGCGAAATGCCACAACTGTGATAAACCAGGGCATTTCAGGAAGGACTGTCCAGAACCGAGGAAGGACAGGCAGGTTGTGCAAGCTTATGCTTTGGGAGCTGTGCCGTCATCTTCAAAAGCTCCTACTGCTGAAGAGAAGGGGAAGAGTGTGGTGGTTCAAGGTACTCTTTCTATCTGTGGTGTTCCAGTTAGAGTGTTGTTTGATACTGGAGCGTCGCATTCTTTTGTTTGTAATGATTTGGTAGACCGGTTAGGTTTGAGACCGGATATTGTTGATAGGCCATTGGTTGTGACCAATCCAGTTGGGGGTTCGTCATGTTTGTGTATGATATGCCGTGGTCTAGTTGTGTCGAGTCATGATTGCTCGTTTGTTTGTGATTGCTTTGTTCTGAACTTTGCGGGGTTCGGAATTATTTTGGGTATGGACTGGCTTAGGAAATATGCGGCAAGGATTGATTGTGAAAGGCTTGAGGTGACAGTCGGGAATGTGGAAGGGCGAAAGGTTGTGATACGATGTAAGCATGAGGAAGACGTCTTCATGAGCTTCATGTATTCGCTGGTTGTTCCACGGGATGGACTGTCATCGGTGCCTATTGTGAATGGATTTGAGGATGTCTTTGACGAAGTCAAAGGGTTGCCGCCACATAGGGAGATCGAGTTTCGTATCGATCTAGTTGAGGGAGCCAGACCTGTTGTGATGCCTCTTAGGCGGATGGCGCCTAGGGAGCAGCTAGAGTTGAAGGTGCAGGTTGATGACCTTTTACGGAAGGGATTCATTCGGCGTAGTGTGTCCGAATGGGGTGCACCAGTTGTGTTCGCAACCAAAGTGGATGGATCGTTGAGGTTGTGTGTGGATTATCGTGAGCTGAATAAGTTGACTAGGAAGAACAAGTATCCATTGCCGAGAATAGATGACTTGTTTGATCTGCTTCACGAGGCTAAGGTGTTTTCTCAGATGGATTTGGCAACGGGATTTCACCAGTTGAGAGTGGCGAAGGATAGTGTGCCGAAGACTGCTTTCAGGACACCATCCGGATTTTATGAGTGGCTGGTAATGCCGTTTGGATTGACTAACGCGCCAGCATATTTTGTAGATCTTATGAATAGAGTGTTCAGAGATCAGTTGAATAAGTTCGTGCTTGTGTTCGTGGATGATATTTTGGTTTACTCCAGGACTGAGGAAGAGCACAAGACGCACTTGAGAATTGTTTTGGAAATCTTGCGGAAACATCAGCTGAAGGCTAAGTTTTCGAAGTGTCACTTCTGGAAGAGTGAAGTGAGGTTCTTAGGCCATGTTATCTCTGGAAATGGAATAGCGGTTGATCCCGCTAAGGTGGCAGCAATCCAGGATTGGGTTAGACCTAAGAATGCATCTGATGTAAGAAGTTTTCTTGGATTAGCAGGATATTATCGTCGGTTTATTAAAGACTTTTCCAAGATAGCTGCACCGTTGACAGGATTGACGAAAAAGAACCAAGTGTTCAGATGGGATGATAAGTGTGAGCAAGCTTTCGTAATCCTGAAAGAGCGACTGACGAGTGCTCCTGTTTTGACTATTCCTAGTGGGAATGATGAGATGGTGGTTTACACCGACGCATGTGGCACTGGACTTGGAGCAGTGCTAATGCAAAAGAATAAAGTTGTTGCGTATGCTAGTCGACAACTGAAGCCGCATGAAAGAAATTATCCGACTCATGATTTAGAGTTAGCAGCGATTGTGTTTGCTTTGAAGATATGGAGACATTACCTATTGGGAGTTCGATTTGAGTTGTTTACGGATCATAAGTCGTTGAAGTATCTGTTCTCCCAAAAGGATTTGAATCTTCGACAGCAAAGATGGCTAGAGTTCCTAGCATCATATGATTTTGGTATAGCCTATACTCCGGGAAAAGGAAACGCAGTGGCAGATGCGTTAAGTCGAAGACATGTAGGATTGGGAGCCATGTTTTCGGAGTGGAAGAGTCTCGAGTATTTGGCTGAGTTTGACTTCAGGCCTAGATGTGAATTGGAACCTGAGATGTTGGCAAACTTATCGATAAGACCTACTCTTGTGGAAAGGATTGGCGGGAGCCAAAAGCAAGACGATAAGCTTGTCAGGATTATCCGTGGTTTGGAATCTGGATTGGAACCAGGGAAGGATAAAGGATTCGAGATCGATCGAGAGGGTCGACTTCGAAAGCAAGGACGACTGGTTGTTCCCGATATAGATGGATTGAGAGATGAAGTTCTAAGGGAAAGTCATCACTCGAAGTTGACGATTCATCCAGGTGGAAATAAGATGTATCGGGATATGAAGAGAACTTACTACTGGGAAGGCATGAAGAAGGATGTTGGAAGTTTTATTTCCAAGTGTATGAACTGCCAGTTGGTGAAAGCTGAGCAGAAGAAGCCCAGTGGATTGCTTCAGCCATTAGAGGTTCCTACATGGAAGTGGGAGCAAGTGTCGATGGATTTTATCGATGGTCTACCTAGGACAAGGGCGGGAAATGAAGGGATTTGGGTCATAGTAGATCGTTTGACCAAGAGTGCAAGGTTCATTCCTGTTCGATCAACTAGGACTGCATCGAAGTTGGCTGAGTTGTATGTTAAGTGGATAGTTCGATTCCATGGTGTTCCGAAGTGTATAGTGAGCGATCGAGACCCATTGTTCACTAGTGGATTTTGGAAGAGCTTCCAGGAAGTTTTGGGAACCAAGTTGTGTTTGAGTACAGCTTATCACCCTCAAACAGATGGTCAAACTTAGAGAGTTAACCGAGTTTTGGAAGATCTTCTCAGAGCTTGTGTTTTGGACTTCGGAGGATCATGGGAAGATCATCTTCATTTGGTGGAGTTTGCATATAATAACAGTTATCAGTCGAGTATTGGTATGGCACCATATGAGGCATTATATGGAAGACCGTGTAACTCTCCGACATGTTGGTTGGAAACTGGAGAAAAGCTGATACTTGGGCCAGAGATGATTCGACAGACTTCGGATTGTATAGAGATCATTCGGCAACGAATGAAAGCAGCCCAAGATCGTCAGAAAAGTTATGCCGATAATCGTCGTAAGGATTAGGAATTCGACGTAGGTGAGATGGTTTTTGTGAAGATTTCTCCATTAAAGAGTGCTATTAGATTCGGAAAGAAAGGAAAGTTAACTCCGAGATTTGTTGGACCATTCCCGATTATAGAGCGAATTGGAAAGCTCGCTTATAGATTAAAGTTACCGGAAAAGATGGCGGGTGTGCACAATGTTTTTCATGTATCTTATCTACGGAAGTTTGTGCATGATCCAACTACAGTGGTTTCTGCTGATAGCTGTGAAGATTTGGAGGTTGATCCAGTGGTTACGAAACCTCGTAAGCCGCTTCGTATTGTTGAAACCGATACGAAACAGCTTAGGAGGAAGACGATTACGTTGCTCAAGGTACAATGGAGTGATGATGTTAACGACTGTACGTGGGAGGAGGAAGAGAGGATGAAGGCAGCCCATCCCGAACTCTTCGAGGTATGGCCCTAAAGTGTCGTGACATCTCATGAATTTGTAGCTTGTTCTAAGTCTTAGAATTCTGCATGCTAGGTTAGAAATTGGATGCATGGTTTGTTGATTGCTATGGATGGTAGGCATGCAGAATAATTTTGTTCGCTCTTGATTGTTTGGAATTTCGGAGGCGAAATTCCTTAGGGGGAGAGAATGTAACGACCCGTATTTTACGTGTCGACAAAATCATAAAATAGTTGCTTTAAGTCGTATTGTTGATAAGTTGTTCAGAGTAAGTTATTGGGTACTTAAGTCGTGTAGGAATTGGCTTGGGTAAAGCTTAGGTCGGTGGGTAAATGAGTCGTTCATACAACTTAGGGATGTTGCCGACTTAAGGAAGGTAAGTGTTGAATTAGGGAGTCAGAGTTTTGAGTCGTGACCGACTTATAGAGGACCGACTCATAGGTGTTGCCAAGTTAGTGGGTTAGCGAGTCAAGAGAGGCAACGGTTTACAATTTTGGACGAGTCATGGAATAGCCGACTCATAGTAGGACCGACTCAGAGATTTGTGGAAGTAACGACCTAAGGGTTGCCGAGTTATAGCTTAAGTCGTAGGCGAGTTAACAGTTTAAGGGGAAGTGACCGACTCAAGGGGAGAGCAACGACCTATAGAAGGACCGACTTAAAGCTTAGCAGTGTGTTTGTGTGTATAGTTGAGTCGTCATACGACTTAGGACTTAGGAGTGTTAGCAGCTGTGTGTTAAGTCGTTGGTCATAGGTCGGTTAGAGCTTAGGTCGGCCATAAGAGTGAGTGGTTGAGTCGGCAGGAAGGGATAAGTCGTTAGGCCATATTGGTTGGATTGTTGAGTCGGCTATTGTTAGGTCGTTAGGGGTGTTGAGTCGTGTCTGGGGTGAGTCGCGTACAGGTTAGACGTGAGGCCCTGAGTTTTGTTGAGTCGGCATGATGATGAGTCGGGGACGACTCAAGGGGTGGGTCGGCAACGACCTAAGGGGCGACGACTCATAGTGGTTTCAGCCTATAAATAGAGGGGTTTGGCTCACTTTTTGGCACCGGTTTTTGAAGCGACGAAGTGCTGCCATTTTGGGAACTCGACTACAACATTTCTTCATCTTCTTTTCTCTATTCCAATCTAATTCTAACATCCATCCAAGATCGAAGATTGAGATTGAAGATCCAAGAGACAAAGTTGAAGATCTTCATCCAACGAAGCTAGATTTCATCGTTTTAAGCGAGATTTCGCTGGATCAAGCCTTGATCTTCGCTGTCCAGATCTGAAGTGTTTAGTTTTTGAGGTGTTTAGGTGATTCGGTGAGTGGTAGTTATCTCTCACGCGGACCCAAAGGAGTATATTGGATTGGTGGTTTGTTGGAGTGTTGTAGATAATGATTTTGTGCATTTTCCTTAGATCCAAGTATAGATCCATTGTTGTGAAGATGTTTATCTATGCAAGTTCATTTATTAAGTTATAGAAACAAAACCCATGTTTTATATTTGATAGATCTATGCTTAAAACTATGATTTCATGTATGTTAGACTTATGCTCATTTATTTACGAAATTGCCACTATAGTTAATATTGCTTATTAGATCTTGTTTGAATGCTTGAATGTTTGGATGTATGATTGATTAGATTGTTTCAAGTTAGCAAATGGTTGATTTGGAACAAGATGGTTGGAGATGATTCAAAAGCTAAGTGGAAAGGCTCTTGAATGGTGAAAGCTGCCGGTGACAGATGAAGCGGATGTGGAAGCTCATATGGATGGATTCGATGATGATGGTCTTTGCTATGATGCGATGAAGCAAAGTGTGATGTTGAGATGGGACGGGTCATGATGACGTTCCAAGCACGTGCTGCGACGACGTGCAAAGTTATGTTGATAACTCGGTGATGCGATCCGGGTTGGTGATAATGGTTAGCTTGAGAGGTGCTTGAGCTATTATGGAAATAGTCGTCGAGGAGGATGAATAGGAGGCTGAGATCTTATCGTTGTTGAAGGTTCTAGCATGCTCAAAGCAAGAGTACGTTGGAACGGGCTGCGACGACGTTCCAAGCACGGGCTACGACGACGTGCTAGTACTCTGGGTAGTTGCGAAAATTCCTAGGCACGGGCTGCGACGACGTGCGGAGTTATGTCTAGAACCAGGGTTACCATTAGCCCTTGACAGGTGGTCATTCAATTAACGGTGAAATCATGGCAAAGATAACAGTGATAGCCAGAGTCATGGATGTTTGGTTGTATTATCATTCGGTCTCAAGAGCGGTATTTTCTGGGTACTTATCTGATCTTGGTTTAGGCCTTGGGGGTTTGTATTTGGAAAGCATCGCCCTTGACTCGAGTGATTATTGCTCTACTTTAATTATCTGCTATATTATGCTTGCTTTTCCTTAGTGTGTGTCTGGGGGCTATCACTGTAGAAAGAGGTGGAGTGGGATGGTTTGGTTCCTATTCCTTTTATTCCTTATGCTCTTTTGGTATGTTTGATAGTTGATTTACTACTCACTAAGACTTTGTCTGACTCAAGGTTTTATGTCTCCTCTTATTACCTTAGGCTGTTCATCCATGTTGGGATGGGCAGACTAGGTAGCAGGTGACAGGTGCTGTTCTTAGAGATCTACGCTGAGGATGACGAAGACGAGCATGAGGCTTTGCATATTAGTTTTCTTACTATATGTACTGGGTGTTCCGCTGTTGTATCTGATTGAGTGTTATGTAGTGAGGCTTGGATGTATGGATGATTCATACGTTTGTATAAAACTACTATGATGCTTATATGATGATTTTCTGCTATGGAGCTTCACTATATATTTCTCTATTGTATTTTATCCATGCGCTGTGAGATGTACGATAGAGTTTGCTGTTTTATTTTATCCTGACTACTGTCCATGGCTACCTGGCACGCCCTTCAGCGCTCTTTTCTCTTGTTTTGGTGCGGGAGTCATGGGCGGTCGTCACATAACCCCTGTAACACTCACACACCCAGCCCGATTCATCACTCGAGCCACCACCCTACTTTCCCGAGATCAACTTCGAGACGCGGACCTTCTTCCCAGAAACCAAACTTTGACATACACAAACCATTGTGCACATCGTCTCGTCGTCGCTCCGATCATCGTCACCATCGCCTTTAGGTCACCGATGACCCGCCCGTGCCTCCTGACCACCCAGGTCAACGAATTCGCCTGAGAATTAGAATCGGGCTACTCGATTCAACAGGAACCAAAACTGATCAACGGGGAAACGCTTCGCTCCGACCATCTCAATCATCAGATACCTCATCGACCTACCTAGACCTTCGGAACCATGCACCACCTCCCCCACCTGCGACCAACTCCTGTCCACTAACGATGATGCATTTGCCACTTAAACCCAGTCGACTAGTACTTGGTCTAAAACCCTAGTTCGCCGACGTACGGCCACCATGGCCATCAATAATTTCCCCGAGCATTTTTTCGATGTTACCCCTCACCCCAGCTTTCACCATGATCAAACTCGACACCCAAACCACCGTCGATCGCTGAAATTTGACCAAAATGCATTTTTTCATTCAACTTGAAATACCTCATCGTATACAAACTTAAAAATCACGAAACGATTATCAAAAATCATTATTTTCCAATAAATGTATGATCACGAATTCAAATTATAAAATTAAATTGAGCGATTTTGTCTTATATAGAATCATCTCTGTTATTTTTTCATTTTTGAAATAAATATTCAACTTAAACATTTGAAATTATTTTTATAATGATGTTACATATATACAAACAATTTTCATTCAGAGGTTAAAGCCATAAATAATTTAGGTGGAATGATTTGAATCTTTTTAATAGGTTTTAAAAACCTTGTAAACAATGAACAGAGATAATTTTTCTATATACTGGGACGCGCGTGCACACACACAGACACACACACACACACACGAGCATGCAGGCTTATTTAACAAAAACAAACACTTTTCATCATATACTTCAAATGTCGATCCAAACATCAAGACAAAGAAGCAAATTCAAGGGGATTTTCTCACCTGTAATTGAAGAACAGAGGAAAATTGGAGCCTGAAATGATATTGAAAATTTGGAATTTGAAACTGCAAATTTGATCTTTGAACTTAATTAGTTGCTCTGTTGTTTGATATGAATCTATAGCTTGATTTAGTTGAGATGATTTCCGAATTCACTCAGGTTGAAGTTGTTTTGATTTGCTTGCTTGATTTGATTTGTTTCAGGCTTTGAATTTTTGAAAAGAGGTTGTTGTTTGTTTTATATTTTCTGGTTTTGCTTTTGATTCTTGAGTTTTCTTTTCTTTTCTTTCTTGGTTTATAGTTTTTTAGTTTTACATTGCTACGATATCAAAAATGAAGAGAGGAAAGACTACTTGATATATATATATATATATATATATATATATATATATTCAAAGGTCATTTTTAAAATGAAAGAAGACACTTGTTTATTTGCATGCTAAATCAACTTTCAAATGTTAAATTTATGATAAAATTAATTTACACTTGTTTAAGTATGTTACATGGTTTACACTTGTCTTTTTTTTCATGCACTAATATTTAAATATGTTTATAAAACTTTTATATTATACTTACTTATGTTTATAATATTTACACATGCATAATGCTTATATTATAGTTTTAAATATATTTTTATATGATTTATATTTTTCTAAAATTAGTTAATGCATTTCCACTTTATAAATAATTATATAAAATCTTAAAGAAAAATATTTTAAATTCTAATTAACAATACATAGATAAACATATATATATATATATATATTATATTTTTGTTTTTAATATATAAATTTTAACCCTTAAATAGCTTTTTGAAAAACTATTATTTAAAATATAACTTCCAAATCACAATATATATACATAAATATTATATATTATATACACACTTATATACTTATATATGTATATACTTAAAATCTTTAACATTATAAAGTTTGCATATATCTATTTATATGATTTATTAATTCATTATAAAATTTATTATTTTCAAATATTTATAATCCAACATATATTATAGTTTTCAAATCCATTTATAAACATCCTTATATTTTTAATTATCAGAATGCTATATGTTCAACGTATAAATCAGTATTTCTACTAATTCAATACAGTTAATTATTAGTTAACAGCTGTCCAAAAATTCGGGTTATAACACTCATCAAAGCCATTGCACAGACTATTAAATCCTACATTTTTTAATTTCAATAAAACAATTATACATTTCCCTACATACACACAATCATTATATGTGCATGAATATATAAGGAGAATGACAATCTACATTAAAATCGAACTAAAAATGAAGAAAACAAATAGAGTTTGTCTATTATTTTTGTTACTTTTGATTTTATGTAAAATCTTCGATTTGTTGATCACACACGCACAAATATATTTCGAAAACTATCTTTGATATAGAACTATTTTATGATAAATATTCATTTAAAGAAAATGGTCAAAATAAGAAAAATATACGATTACAAAGAAAACAAACAAATTAATTCATATTCAGAAATCTGGAGATTTTTCCACAGACGCTTGTGTGCTTCCAAATAAAAAAGAACATTTTAGTTCATGTTCAGATGTAAAGACCTGCCTTTTCGGATGGTTTAAATTGACACTCATGCCAACTCAAACCATTCAAAAGGGCAGGTTGTTATTGGTAAATAAGAAAAAGCAGAGAAAGAAAGAAAACAAACATAGAATCTCACAACGGAATGACAAAATATAATAATCAAATAAACCATTCATGAAGCTATTTTACAAATAATATTTGATTATACTTTTACAATATAGAATCAGAGTACATACAACAATAATAATTAAATAATGCAATGGAACAACATGATGCAGTGGCATGAATATAATAAATAACAATAGTACTAAATCTTCGTCTTCGTCCTTTAGAAAGTAGTCTTCGATACACTGAAAGGCTCGGACTGACCCGAGCGAATTAAAAAGACAAAACACTTGAGTCAAAACTAAAAGATCTTATGTAAGTTAAATCAATAGTAAATAAATATAAGTGTAACGGCGTCAGAGATGTTTACAGGGTTTGACATCTCCTATCCAGTGTCTAACGTGAGTGCAACAACTTAAGAGATGTTCGGGATTCCTATCTCCTAAGGATCCGTTAAACTATCCACATACATTGTACAATACGCTGCTATAATAGTTCTATAGTAAAGTAAAATATTAAAACAGCATTGCGTTACCCATATCCTCCTTAACACATTTATATAATGTCGCAGTCTATATAGTACTGTAAACTCCACCCGTAGGTGGGCTATCAGGGAGCACTCCATAGGTACGACACAAAAAAATCGTAGAAGGCATGATAGGCCATGTGAACACGACATTCGAGGCAATGCCAGTGTAGGATTCTACTAATTATGGATCTGGACTGGTGGTAATGCGTAGCAGCTACTACCGCCCACCTCGGAACACACTTCCATAATTAAAATCAAGGGGTGGCCACCAATTCATCACAATTCATAATATGGTATCCAAGAAGCATGTCCGATAGAAGGAATAACCTCACTTGGCCCGGCGTGGCTCCTGTATAGTCACATCTAAGCTGACTCACGGGAGTCAGGGTCACATAAATACCTCATACAGAATCGTACACCAAACCATTCTACTTCATTTCTAGAATCTCCACCACGTGCATAGTTGTTAAAGTGGTTTTCTGTATTGGCAGAGAGTATGACAATATCTCATCCTGGTCACTTTAACAACCATATGCTTATTTCACAACGTATAGTTCTTTTAAATTTCCAAAACCATTTCATAATTAATATCCAAATGTCATATTCAATTCAAACTATATCACTTTCGAAATTATATTCACAATTAGGTTAAATTCTTATTTCAAAATCTTCATATTTACTCAATATGTCATTTCAATAGAAAATATCATTACAAATCCCTACTTATGTTATAACATTATTAAACCTTATTCGCTTTAAAAATCAAGGCTTTAGTTATAAACATTTCCACTTTACAGCATCTAAAATTTAGAAAATAGTTTAGATAGTTATAAATAGTTTAATTAGTTAACATAGTTTTAAATAAACATAAATTAGGTTAAACAGGTTTAAAATAGATTAAATAAATTTAAAATAGATTAAATAAATTTAAAATAGATTAAAATACTTTAAATAGATTTAAAATAGTTTAGATGGTTTAAAATAGAATAAATAGGTTTATTATGGATTTATTTGATTTAAAATAGATTAAATGAATTTAAAATAGATTAAATAGAATTAAAATAGTTTAAAATAAATTAAAATGAATTAAAATGGTTTAATATAGTTTAATAAAGATTAAATGATACAAAATAGATTAAAATATAATGAAATAGATTAAGATAGTTTAAAATAAATTAAGATAGATTAAATTGGTTAATTAGTTTAAAATAGGTTAAATTAGATTAAAATAAATTAAATAGTTTAAATTGATTAAGTTGGTTTAAAATAGATTAACTTATTTTAATAGTTGAAAATCTTAAAATTAGAATTTAAAAGAATATTTATAGTTTATGTTGAGATAATAAATTGAAATTAACATCGTATTAACCATTTCTTCCATTCCAACAAATCTGGACCATATCCAGATTTCAAATCAAACCTAATTCGAAATCTTGAAATATAAAATTTAATTATCCTAATTTTAATAGATTTTCGAAGTTACAGTTTCAACATTTCAGTAACTCAATTTCGATGGATGTCGTTTATACTTCAAATTCAACTTTAAAATTTCAATTTACATCCTATGAAAAATTACTTAAAACAATTCAATTTATATCAAACAAATTCTATTTCAAATATCGTTTAATTGGACTCAAAGTTTAAAGATTTAAAGTCATTAAATTTAACCAATCTGGTATCTATATATATTTATCATTTCAGTCTGCAAATATTTTAAATTTTTACTGGTATATATTATTTGTAACGACCCGCATTTTTTTCGATAATTAAAATATTGAATTAAACAAGATTTTGTAATTTAATGTTGCAAGAAAATAAAATTTATGATGTAGGAATGAGAAAACTAACTAGAATGAAGTTTAATAATGTAAATTAATGTAATATATGACTATTTGAATGTAATCTCAAGTAATTGTAATAATTGTAAGTTATAATTGGTTATAAATTTAAAATAAGGAAATAAATTTAAAAGTTATATTAATTGATGAAATAATATGTAACAAATTGAAATTGGATAAAATTTGTGTTGTGTTAGTAGATATAACATTTGTGTGGAGATAATACTTATAAATGTGATTAAATTAAGAAAATGTAACAAGTGTTATTTATTACAAATTTATTTAATATGTTGAATTAAGTTGCAAATCAATTGCAATTAAATGTAATTGAATATTACGTTAATATGAGTTAAGATGATAACTGTAAAATGTAAAGGCAATAAAATGTACAGAAATGTAAATTATATTCTTAAGGAAATAATTTAATAAAAATATTGAAACTAAGATAAATGAATTTATTGGGACTTCAAATTATAAGTAATGTGAAAATCGACAAAAAATCAATATAATTGATATATTGCAACTAATAAAGTAAAAGACGATAATTGCAGAATATTAATGCAATAAGATGTAAACAAATGTTAACTATGTCCATAGAATAATGATTGATTGAATAAAAAGATTGAAATCTAATTAAATCAATTTATTGGAATTTGAATATAATTTATTGGAATTAAATGTAATTAAATATTGTGGTTAATGTAAGAAAAGACGTCAATTTTAGAAAATGAGGATAACAAGATAGAAACCTACGTTAATAATTTCATAAGGTATTGGTTGATTTAATAGTAGGAGTAAATCAAAATAAAAGAATAAGTATGAATAAGTTTAGTAAAGGAGTAAACATATGTTTATTTATTTGAAATATTTGGTAGTTGAAAGATTGATTGTAGAGACGAAAAATTATTATTTAGTAAGAAACGTATAATTACTGTTTGTATCCAATAGTGTATAAATATGTTTAAGCTACTATTAAATAGGAAAAAATAGCTCTACTTCTCATTGCATTCACTTAGTCCATTTTGAAACTAAATCAACTGAAATTAATGTAATTGAAAATTTTCAATTAGTAGTAGAGGGAATAGTAAATTGTAAATTAATTGGTGTAATTAAAAGAGCTTATGTTCTGTGAAAATATAAGTAAAGTTTGATTTAAATTTATATCAAATATAATGAACGTTTCATTCGTGAATGTAGGTTTAGTTTCATTAAAATAAAAAATAGAATGATTGATTTTAAAGAAAGAAATATATGCTTATTTGAACTATGTTTTAGCTTACAGATTGATTACAAGAATAGGAAAATAATCTACTTCTGTAAGTTATTTATTACTCTTGTGTATAAACAACAAATTTATAAACGTGTTTAAATAAACAATTGTTCTATTTTTCATCCGCTTTAGTTGTTTGTTTTAAAATTTAACTTTGTAAGTAATTACAATTAATATAATTAAAATATTTCAATTAAAAGGAAAGAAAGCGTTGATTGCAATTGATAGATTTAATAAAAGAAACCCATGTTTTATGTTAATCAAAAAGGGTGTTTTAATGGAAATAAAAGATCAATTTAGGAAAACCAAATTAAACATTTTCGTTTCTAAGGTAAGTATAATTTTTTTATTATGCGTAGATAAAATCCTAAATGCATACAATTTGAATATTATTTGAGTTAATGAAGTTAATTTGGTTACGTTTAAAAAAAATTAAATTTCAAAAGGTTGTGCGATGTACATGGTCCTTTCATTTCTTTTGTTATTAATTGTTGCATGAATGTTTTAAAATAGATACCTTATTTTTAATACTTGATCCGTTCATTTCTCGTTCTATTTAATACCTGAGCCTAGATTTTCGAGTTGTATTTAATTCTTACCGCCTCATTTTCACGTATATAAAATTTTACTTTCCTTTGATTTGCAAACTTTTCTATTCCTACGTACATTTCATTCTACGTTATTGATGCCTAGAGCTTTCAAACTAAAATGTGATAATTATTTTTGTCACTCGACCTTCATTTCCTAATTATGAATAACCTACAGCTTATTTCTTTGTGTGCATTTTATTTCTCTTGACATCTCATATTCAAAAGCTCTTATTCTTGCAAATCCAAAAACTTCCTTTTATGAAACATGATTTTTTTAATTTTTCTGTGACGACCCAAAATTTTTGTACATTTGAAATTGGAATATTTAATTAATTTTAAATATTCAGCGGTTAATTTTTGACGTAAATTTCAAATGTCAGTATTTATGGGATAATTAATTATTGAATTTAATTATCGGAATTGGATAAATTATTGAATCTGGAATTTTAAGCCTGTTAAAAATAATTTGAAGACTTGTGAAATTTATATTAATAATACTGAAGGTGATAGAACTTTTAAAATTGAATTTTTAAATGTTTTGTTCAGTGTTTAAAATATATCGTTTAAATTGAATTTAAAAAAATACTTGTCCGAGGCACCGTCTCGGAATTCGACGAAAACAGTTCCATTGGATCCATAATATTGAATTATTATCGGACTTCAAATTTCGTATTGATTGGAGCAGTTGGGTGAGCATACGATATATTAACGCGTTAAAATCTTATATCGAAAATTTAATTAAATTAGTATATTTAGATATTTAGTCAGCTGTGAGATTTCTTTTCAACAGCCACCGTTCTTTCACTTCAGCGATCATTTTTCTGGGTAAGCCTACACAGAGACAATTTTGTGTGCTAACGTCTTTTCTATGTCGCTTATCTTCTGCAAAAAAGCTTATACTCTATTTTATAAATCGCGTTCGTTTCTTTTCTTTCACCCATTCTCAAATTGAATTCACAAAAAAGTAATCCATGGCCGCTCTATTTTCAGATCGAATTATCCTTTCTTCATCCTTTTCAGTTCGCAAATTATTAAATCACAGCCTCCATGTTCGTAAACCAAATCAACGAAGAGAAAGAGAAATTGAAAAAAAATAATACGCAAGCTTCTCTTCTAAATCAAAATAAATGGCCGATGGCAACAGGGTCGTGAACTTTGTTTCCCCTTCCTTCCCATTTGCAGTTCGAAGCCGATGTTTTCCCCTCTTTCGTTTAAAAAAAAAAAGAATGGTGGCAACGCAGAAGGGCCGGCGGCGAAGGGATTCGACACGCGAAGGCCCCAGCTCGGTCTCGAAATCTTGTAGCTCGACTAGGGTTTGGGTTCGTGGAGGCGCGTTAGGTTTAGGTTGCTCGAGGGTCGGCGGGGCATTTTCTCGAGCGTTGGTGACTAAAATCGAACGCGGGTACGAGGATGGGAAGGTGCGGTGGCGTACTCAGGGGATTCGACGGTGCTTCGATAGGTTGGTGGATAGCTGGGAAGCTCGAAATCGACAGTAAGGTATATTTCATTTTAATTTTTATTGCGATAGGTATTTAGTTTAGAAAATATTTACAGAAAATAAACAGATCCTATTTTATCAAATTTTACAGATAAATATATATGTTTTCAGATTAGAATGAAAATAAAGTTTTACAGTAATAGGAATACCCATTTCTGAAAATTATATTATACATGCCTATTTTGATTTAATTACATATATATTCATAGGTTAAAAAAAGGGGAAAGAAAAAGGGGGAAATTATTTGAAAAATCAAATTGATAGTTTAAAATAAATAAACAAACAAACAAATAAATAAATGGAAATTTAAGATGTTGGAAGATTATATATAAAAATTTGATTTTTAAAATCTATATGGAATATTTCTCTTACGCAGTTGAAAATGGAGGAAAATAAGATTCAGTTACTAGACTACAGTTTAAAATTTTTTATTAAGGCGTTAATTTATTAACTTATTTAAGTATTTTAAAAATTGTCAATGGAAGATTAGTTAAAACTAAATATTAGTTAGTTAAATTTATGAAATTGATTGATCGATTAGTTCAAATGTTAATAAACTATAAAATGTTTATTCAAGGTCCAAAGTTGTGAAGAAAACAAGCTGGTTTGGTTTGGATTGCATAAACAATCAAAGGTGAGTTAATCTCACTCAGTTTAAATTTAAACTTAAATGATTAGATTTAAATAATTGTTTGAAATGGCTGAATTGATTGATGTGATATAGTATGATATTTTGAAATTGGTATATTATATTGTGCTAACATCGGTGGATGCAGGGAAAAATAGGTTGGAGGGATCCAACTGGATCCCTCAACATTTATTATTTAATATTCTCTGTTGTGATTCCTTGATATTATATGATGAATATATTGGAATATTGAATGTTATGATTTGATTGGATATATTTGGGTATAATGGATTGCCAAAAATATATAAATTGAGTTTTGGAAAGAAAATTAAGGAAATAAAGTTGTAAACGAAATAATCTTATAAAATTTGATAAAATTAGAATGAATTGAAAAAGAAATAGAAGTATGCTAAATACTAATAAAAAATTTTGAGTATGGAAAAGAATAAGAATTTTGAATAGACAGAAAATTAATGAGTATAAGTTAAGTGATAACAATCAAAGAAATAGAGAATTATATTAAAATTCAAAGTCTAAATTTATTTAAAAGGGTTAAGAAGTAATCTGAAAAATCTAAAACTTTTATTTTCAGTTAAAGTATGTTAAATAATAATAAAGAAATAAAATTTGAAATTAATGGTTTTTGAGATAAAATAGAGTAAATTTGAAATCAATTTGTAAATTGATTCAGGTGTTTGAAATTGGAATTTCAAGAAGAATGTGGAAGGAAGTATATTTCCCTGGATAGCCAAGTACGTTTCAAAAGAAAATGTTAAATATAAGATAAAAGTTTTAATATGGTCTTAAAAAGCATATTTTAGGAAATTTATTATTTATGAATGTTTAAAATTCTTATGTAAATATTTTTCAAATCTATTATTGAAATAACTATTTAAAGGTGACTTAGTATTTTATATTTAAACGTGAAAACCTAGTTTTATATTTTATAAAGTAACCTTATTTTCAAAAATCATATAGTATGTATTTTTAGTAAATTATTGAAGTAGTTTTAACTTAAATGTTTTAAAATATATTTCAAAGTAATGTGTTTTTAAATTATTTTAAAAATCTTAAGTTTTGTGCTTGGCGATTTCAGTGGAAATAGAAACTATTTGGGAAATTGATTTTGAGAAAGGAAGATAGTTTTAAACTGTTTTCAAAAGGGTTTGAAAAGTGAAAATATATCTTGTGAAGATATTTTTGAGGATAATAAATAATTCGGAAAAATTATTTATTGGTTGATTGTGAATATTAATTGATAGTTAAATAACCGACTATCAATATTGGCCAAATGCGTTGATCGTTTCGAAGAGATCGGGATCGAGATTTATTTCTCGAAAACCACTTCGATCTGGTTTGTACGTTTCGTGCGAAAAACGTGTTCGGAGTCGAAGATGGAGCAGTGAAGTGTAAGGGCTAGTCGCTACTAATCCAGAGGATATTTCCAAAATGGATGTAGTAGGAGTAGTGCCTTCGGTTCCGTTCGAACCCGGGACAGACTTGTATGGATGAATGCTTGCGAAAACATCGTCAGGTCGGCGATGGGCATTCTAAGTGAAACGTTCTAAAGGTAACGCTTAGCCTCAAGCCTCATCAACCGGGAATGACTGAAAATCAGGGGATATGCAGCAAGGCATCGTAGGTATCCCCCACTTGAGAGTGAGGTCATCCCTGTCTAGATGTCCCTTTTTATTTCGGCTTAGTGGTGCGGTTGTTGATCCCAACCATGGGGTGATCTTATTCGGGACTGTCCAGTGAGGGATGGTTCCGGCCTTGTGTTGCAGGGGATGAAGGGAGTAATCCTCGGTACTGTGATCTAGACCATGTACTGTGACAGGTGGTACCCCAGTGCCTAGTCATTGTTGGAAATCCATTCTCCCTACGAGCCTTGTACGAGTTTTGTTTGTATTACCCACTTTGTGGCTAGTAGCTGGAATTTAATCATGTAACAATTTTGGCTATTTTGTAAGTATTTGTATATAGACCCTATTATAGTATCAGAGGATTTCTATAAAAAGTGTTTTAGCTATCGTAAGGTAAAAATTCGACATGTTTATTTGTGGCGTGGTCTTACGAGATGCTTTTGTTTCCAAAGGATTTTTGAAACTTTAATAATCAATTGGGTGTGATTTTCTCATGCTGGTATTCCAGACTGACTCGGGTACTATTTAACCGTAATGCTCGGGTCAGACCGAGTATTATAGGATACAGGATATGATGCTGTGGAGCTCAGGAGACGAGCTGGATGGCGATACGTATTTACGTACTTGTTTATGTATATATTCCGCTGTGTTGTGTAGCTGTGTATCCTGATGTATGTTATTGATGTTGAGCTGTGATTGATGTACTCTGATGATGTATATATATATGAAACTGATATATATTTGTTTTTATGAAAAGACCATTATTTATCAATTATATTTTATTCCGCTGCGATGGTTAGATTCTGATGTTGTTTTAGTTTTCTCTTCTTCTACCTCTTCTTCTTTTACCAAAATGGTTCGTATTTCTGTACAACTTGAGTTGATTTAGGTAGAATAGTGTTGACACAAGGGGTACGGATTTGCGGGTCGTTACATTTGGTATCAGAGCTTAGGTTGGTGATAACCTTGGCTCTGGTGGGAAATTACTCATTTAAAATAGAGTCCGTAGTACTCTATAATGAGTATGAGCGTATAAATAAATATGAGCGCGTATTTGTTAGTGGATATAAATTGTTTTAATATTGTGTTGATTGGTTTATTGAGTGACATATGAACCTTCGTCGGCACAGTCTGGACAACTGTATCGAAAGGGTTTCTAAACGCTTGAATAGAACAATCGACACGGTATTGTTTTAAATATGGGTAAATGAAATAATTTTACCCAAAAGTATATATTTGATATAAAGAAAGTTTTTGGTAAACTATATAGCTATTATATGGTTGCTTGGATGTTAGAAATGATGATATTAAGGTATTATCATTGTTAAGTGAAAATTGAATTAGAAATTGTAAATATAATCAAAAATTGAGAAGATAAATCCAATTATGAAATTTATAAATATGAATTGTAAATGTGCATTATGAAATTAAAATATAACCGAATAAGAATTGGTATGAGCATAAGATGTGCAAATGAATTTTAGTAAAGATTTATTCAAGCAGGATTGAAAAATTTTAAAAAAAAAACCCCGGAGATTTTGGAAGTATTTTGAAGATAAATTGTAGCATTGTTGTTTTTGGGATATTTCTGAAAGAAAATTGTTTTAAAGGGATTTTGAAGGTGATATAGCATTGAAATTACTTGGATTATTGGAAAATAACTCTGATGATGACGGCCGCATCGTCAGTATTCATTTTCGAATTTCTAAGTGAAGAAATGCTACCAAATTGATTTTGTTTAGAACAGCAAGTTGTTTTTGAAATTCCAAAGAAAATTTGTTGGGAATAAAACCAGGGTTGGTTTAATTTTTGAGAAGTGTGATTTTGAAATGTTGGAAATTTCAAAATAATTTGAAATCAAAAACTGGGTGTATAAAATTCTGATAAGATAAGTTGTAAACTTATAAATTGAGATGATTTTTAAATCAGAAGTGGAATATAAGCTTTGAAGGTTGGAATTTAAATTTAAAGAGAAAAGTTGAAAGTGAAATTAACTTGGATTTGGAAATAAAAATTTGATTGGATTGAAATTAACTGAATAAGCTAAAATAATATCCAGTTGAATTCGAATTTAGTTACAATCGAATTGAATTAAATAAAACTGAGTTAAAATAAAATTTAATTGGAATAAATAAGTATCAAATGAAATGTGGTTTAAATAAGTTGAGAAATGGTTATGGAATGAAATAGCTTGGATTGTTTCCGAGCTAAATAAAATAGTTTGGAATAAACTAACATGGAATGAAATGTAAATAAATGGATTGTAAATAAAATTTAAATGGAATGTGTTGGGCTAAATAAATGATTGTGAATGGATTAAAATAAAAAGGAAATTTAATGGGTAATGGAGGTGGAACCTAAGTGGTTAATGGGTTTTGAATGGACTAGGTTGGGCAATACAATTGAAACGCAATGAAACTGAGAATATATGGATTGTGAATAAATTTGGAACTGGAATAGAATTAAGAATAAAATTGAGTGAAATCAATTTAAATTGGTTATAAAACATAAATAATTATTTAGTCACCTAAATCTCGTCAAATTGCATGGAATAAATTGTTTTTTGTTGTAAATGGGGTAATTAAACATTCTATGAGTGAGAGTAGTAAAATAAATTGATTCAGAAAGCAATTGAATTAAAAATGAGCTCAGTTTGCTTAAAAATAAATTAAATGTAAGTGATTGAGATTAAAACCATTTAAAATTGATGAGGTTGTATACGAATGGATTGAAAACCATTCAAATTGCATAAAAATGGTTTATAAGTAAATTGGAACAATTGAATTAACATGGAAATTGTAGAAGTTGCTTATGGAAAAATGTTTGGGGTGAATTTCTTTTAGAATTCATATGTTTTAACTATTGCAAGTAAGTGAAATGTGTTAAACTTCTTATATTTGGCACTTACAAGTTTAAACTGAGTAAGTACAGGTATCTGGAAGCCGTGAGGCTGGATTTGGTTATGCTATTTGCTAAAAATAATAAGCCGCTTGCTTAAAATGCTAAATAAGGTACGCCTACGCAATTAAAATAGGAAATATGAACTGTTTTTGGTTTTTCCGACCGTGTGGGTCGATGTATATATATTTATCTCTTTTGTCAAATTGCAAAAGCTCCTCCGTACAAAGGGGACTCTGCCAAAAAATTTCGGAAATTTTGAGAGTTAGAAAATTTTTGAAAAAATTTGGAGAAATTTTGTTAATGACAAAACAAATTTAAATCGGCAACTAAAATAAATTAGTAACCGAAACTAATAAAGTAATGATATGAATTAGTAATAAATGACAAATAAAATTTATATATTCAGAGTTAAAGATGAATTGAATTTATATGAAAATGAAAGAATCGATTTAAATAGAAATAGATATAAACTAAAGTGGTAGAGTGAAAATAAAGATAAGAAACGTATAAAATGCTTATGTTAACTTAAGTAAGGAATGGTCAATTCTTAATTGGAAATTGGATATTGCGAATATATTCTAAGTTGATATTTGGAAGAATATTTGAAGTAGATAAAATGTTTTAGACTGTTGTGATTGGATATTAGTACTAAGCAGGTATGCAGGTATTATAAAGGACAAAGAAATTTGATTTGATATCAAAAGATAAAATTTGAAATGCTCGACAAAAGGTATGTATTTAAATTTGGTGTGAAATTTGATTGGGATTTTGGATTGAGCCACTTGGCTTTTTGTTTTCTTTTTGGATTTGGGAGGCCATAGAGCCATTTTGTAGTTGTACCGAGCTAGCCGCGCAAAGGAGACGCTGGCAAAATTTTTCGAAAATTTAGAGAGTTAGAAAATTTTTGATAATTCAGAATTTGGTTTTAAGTTGAAACTCGAAAGATTGAACGAATGGTATAGTTTGAAAACTATGGGAAAGTTGAGAAGTTAATAAGAATAATAACGGGTCTTTTATAAAAAGATGGTTAGAAAAATGTTGGATTGTTTGGTTTTGGGAATAAGTAAACGGGTATTGGATCATTCTTCCTAACTGGTAATTTCGGGGACGAAATTCTTTTAAGGGGGGAGGAATGTGACGACCCAAAATTTTTGTACATTTGAAATTGGAATATTTAATTAATTTTAAATATTCAGCGGTTAATTTTTGACGTAAATTTCAAATGTCAATATTTATGGGATAATTAATTATTGAATTTAATTATCGGAATTGGATAAATTATTGAATCTGGAATTTTAAGCCTGTTAAAAATAATTTGAAGACTTGTAAAATTTATATTAATAATACTGAAGGTGATAGAACTTTTAAAATTGAATTTTTAAATGTTTTGTTCAGTGTTTAAAATATGTCGTTTAAATTGAATTTAAAAAAATACCTGTCCGAGGCACCGTCTCGGAATTCGACGAAAACAGTTCCATTGGATCCATAATATTGAATTATTATCGGACTTCAAATTTCGTATTGATTGGAGCAGTTGGGTGAGCATACGATATATTAACGCGTTAAAATCTTATATCGGAAATTTAATTAAATTAGTATATTTAGATATTTAGTCAGCTGTGAGATTTCTTTTCAACAGCCACCGTTCTTTCACCTCAGCGATCATTGTTCTGGGCAAGCCTACACAGAGACAATTTTGTGTGCTAACGTCTTTTCTATGTCGCTTATCTTCTGCAAAAAAGCTTATACTCTATTTTATAAATCGCGTTCGTTTATTTTCTTTCACCCATTCTCAAATTGAATTCACAAAAGTAATCCATGGCCGCTCTATTTTCAGATCGAATTATCCTTTCTTCATCCTTTTCAGTTTGCAAATTATTAAATCACAGCCTCCTTGTTCGTAAACCAAATCAACGAAGAGAAAGAGAAATTGAAAAAAAAAATACGCAAGCTTCTCTTCTAAATCAAAATAAATGGCCGATGGCAACAGGGTCGTGAACTTTGTTTCCCCTTCCTTCCCATTTGCAGTTCGAAGCCGATGTTTTCCCCTCTTTCGTTTAAAAAAAAAAGAATGGTGGCAACGCAGAAGGGCCGGCGGCGAAGGGATTCGACACGCGAAGGCCCCAGCTCGGTCTCGAAATCTTGTAGCTCGACTAGGGTTTGGGTTCGTGGAGGCGCGTTAGGTTTAGGTTGCTCGAGGGTCGGCGGGGCATTTTCTCGAGCGTTGGTGACTAAAATCGAACGCGGGTACGAGGATGGGAAGGTGCGGTGGCGTACTCAGGGGATTCGACGGTGCTTCGATAGGTTGGTGGATAGCTGGGAAGCTCGAAATCGACAGTAAGGTATATTTCATTTTAATTTTTATTGCGATAGGTATTTAGTTTAGAAAATATTTACAGAAAATAAACAGATCCTATTTTATCAAATTTTACAGATAAATATATATGTTTTCAGATTAGAATGAAAATAAAGTTTTACAGTAATAGGAATACCCATCTCTGAAAAATTATATTATACATGCCTATTTTGATTTAATTACATATATATTCATAGGTTAAAAAAAAAAGGGAAAGAAGACGGGGGAAATTATTTGAAAAATCAAATTGATAGTTTAAAATAAATAAACAAACAAACAAATAAATAAATGGAAATTTAAGATGTTGGAAGATTATATATAAAAATTTGATTTTTAAAACCTATATGGAATATTTCTCTTACGCAGTTGAAAATGGAGGAAAATAAGATTCAGTTACTAGACTATAGTTTAAAAAAAATTATTAAGGCGTTAATTTATTAACTTATTTAAGTATTTTAAAAATTATCAATGGAAGATTAGTTAAAACTAAATATTAGTTAGTTAAATTTATGAAATTGATTGATCGATTAGTTCAAATGTTAATAAACTATAAAATGTTTATTCAAGGTCCAAAGTTGTGAAGAAAACAAGCTGGTTTGGTTTGGATTGCATAAACAATCAAAGGTGAGTTAATCTCACTCAGTTTAAATTTAAACTTAAATGATTAGATTTAAATAATTGTTTGAAATGGTTGAATTGATTGATGTGATATAGTATGATATTTTGAAATTGGTATATTATATTGTGCTAACATCTGTGGATGCAGGGAAAAACAGGTTGGAGGGATCCAACTTGATCCCTCAACATTTATTATTTAATATCTCTGTTGTGATTCCTTGATATTATATGATGAATATATTGGAATATTGAATGTTATGATTTGATTGGATATATTTGGGTATAATGGATTAACAAAAATATATAAATTGAGTTTTGGAAAGAAAATAAAGGAAATAAAGTTGTAAACGAAATAATCTTAGAAAAATTGATAAAATTAGAATGAATTGAAAAAGAAATAGAAGTATGCTAAATACTAATAAAAAAATTTGAGTATGGAAAAGAATAAGAATTTTGAATAGACAGAAAATTAATGAGTATAACTTAAGTGATAACAATCAAAGAAATAGAGAATTATATTAAAATTCAAAGTCTAAATTTATTTAAAAGGGTTAAGAAGTAATCTGAAAAATCTAAAACTTTTATTTTCAGTTAAAGTATTTTAAATAATAATAAAGAAATAAAATTTGAAATTAATGGTTTTTGAGATAAAATAGAGTAAATTTGAAATCAATTTGTAAATTGATTCAGGTGTTTGAAATTGGAATTTCAAGAAGAATGTGGAAGGAAGTATATTTCCCTGGATAGCCAAGTACGTTTCAAAATAAAATTTTAAATATAAGATAAAAGTTTTAATATGGTCTTAAAAAGCATATTTTAGGAAATTTATTATTTATGAATGTTTAAAATTCTTAAGTAAATATTTTTCAAATCTATTATTGAAATAACTATTTAAAGGTGACTTAGTATTTTATATTTAAACGTGAAAACCTAGTTTTATGTTTTATAACGTAACCTTATTTTCAAAAATCATATAGTATGTATTTTTAGTAAATTATTGAAGTAGTTTTAACTTAAATGTTTTAAATATATTTCAAAGTAAAGTGTTTTTAAATTATTTTAAAAATCTTAAGTTTTGTGCTTGGCGATTTCAGTGGAAATAGAAACTATTTGGGAAATTGATTTTGAGAAAGGAAGATAGTTTTAAACTGTTTTCAAAAGGGTTTGAAAAGTGAAAATATATCTTGTGAATATATTTTTGAGGATAATAAATAATTCGGAAAAATTATTTATTGGTTGATTGTGAATATTAATTGATAGTTAAATAACCGACTATCAATATTGGCCAAATGCGCTGATCGTTTCGAAGAGACCGGGATCGAGATTTATTTCTCGAAAACCACTTCGATCCGGTTTGTACGTTTCATGCGAAAAACGTGTTCGGAGTCGAAGATGGAGCAGTGAAGTGTAAGGGCTAGTCGCTACTAATCCTGAGGATATTTCCAAAATGGATGTAGTAGGAGTAGTGCCTTCGGTTCCGTTCGAACCCGGGACGGACTTGTATGGATGAATGCTTGCGAAAACATCGTCAGGTCGACGATGGGCATTCTAAGTGAAACGTTCTAAAGGTAACGCTTAGCCTCAAGCCTCATCAACCGGGAATGGCTGAAAATCAGGGGATATGCAGCAAGGCTTCGTGGGTAGCCCCCACTTGAGAGTGAGGTCATCCCTGTCTAGATGTCCCTTTTTATTTCGGCTTAGTGGTGCGGTTGTTGATCCCAACCGTGGGGTGATCTTATTCGGGACTCTCCGGTAAGGGATGGTTCCGGCCTTGTGTTGCAGGGGATGAAGGGAGTAATCCTCAGTACTGTGATCTAGACCACGTACTGTGACAGGTGGTACCCCAGTGCCTAGTCATTGTTGGAAATCCATTCTCCCTACGAGCCTTGTACGAGTTTTGTTTGTATTACCCACTTTGTGGCTAGTAGCTGGAATTTAATCATGTAACAATTTCGGCTATTTTATAAGTATTTGTATATAGACCCTATTATAGTATCAGAAGATTTCTATAAAAAGTGTTTTAGCTATCGTAAGGTAAAAACCTGACATGTTTATTTGTGGCGTGGTCTTACGAGATGCTTTTGTTTCCAAAGGATTTTTGAAACTTTAATAATCAATTGGGTGTGATTTTCTCACGCTGGTATTCCAGACTGACTCGGGTATTATTTAACTGTAATGCTCGGGTCAGACCGAGTATTATAGGATACATGCTATGATGCTGTGGAGCTCAGGAGACGAGCTGGATGGCGATACGTATTTACGTACTTGTTTATGTATATATTCCGCTGTGTTGAGTAGCTGTGTATCCTGATGTATGTTATTGATGTTGAGCTGTGATTGATGTACTCTGATGATGTATATATATATGAAACTGATATATATTTGTTTTTATGAAAAGACCATTATTTATCTATTATATTTTATTCCGCTGCGATGGTTAGATTCTGATGTTGTTTTAGTTTTCTCTTCTTCTACCTCTTCTTCTTTTACCAAAATGGTTCGTATTTCTGTACAACTTGAGTTGATTTAGGTAGAATAGTGTTGACTCAAAGGGTACGGATTTACGGGTCGTTACATTTTCATACACGTCCTATCCCCATCATGGTTGTTTTTCAATCTTTTTCTTAAGCCTCATCTTGAGAAAAACGTAAGTATTAAAATTTGTTTATTTATTTATATTTTTTTAATGCGTACTAATTTTTATTTTAATAATATTTCTTATAATATGAATATCTTTTGCATATAAACTTTGATTCACACGTGATTTCTTTCATTGGATTTATATTTAAATTCCAGATAACATGAAATTGATTTAGTTGAATTTGGAGACTGTTGAGTTTTGCACTTTTGTTTGGATTTTTATGGGCTAAAATCAAAGGTGAGTGTTTTAACCCACTTATAACTACTAAATTATCACATATTAGTTAAATCTAATTTATGATATGATTTAGAATTGATTGGTTAATGTTTGGTACATTTAAATTGTCATTCTAGTTAAATTTAATTTTTTTTGCAATTAATCATCGTTTAATTTAATATTGAATTTAATTGTTAATTTGATACTTATTAGTGATAATCAGTTATCTATTGATGTTTATTGGTTGATGTGGGTGATGATTGTAATGTATGTTTAATTGTTGATATTGGATGATTTGATGTTATAATTATATTGTTATAACACTACAAGTTCCCATAGTTATTATTAGAAAATCCCTATGGGTTGAAATGATACCTACCCGAATGTTTATGTAGAATATGAGAATATGTTATGGGTTGAAACGATAAACCCAAGAGATTTTCATTGATTTGGAATTTGGGATTGCGAGTTGGAATAATATATACTTGTAAGTTTAAATTTTTGCATATTGAAATGATAAATATCCTTATCAATTGACCATAAGGTAGAAAATTATATACGGACACACGGTTGGTTAAATTAAACAATTTTAAAACCCTTAAATCTTGAATTAGATTAAATAATATTTGAAGGAAATTGATTTATATAAGTTGAATTACTTTGAAAATCCTAGGTTGAAAGTTGGAAATGGAAATAGGTTTAAATCGAAACTCTAAAGCATTTAATCTATTTAAAGTATTCTAAACCATTTTAATCTATTTTAAATCTATTTAATCTATTTTAAACTATAATAAACTATTTTAATCTATTTTAAATTATATTAATCTATTTTAAACTATTTTATATTATATTAATCTATTTTAATCTATCTAAACTATATTAATCCATTTTAATCTATTTTAAACTATATTAATCTGTTTTAGTCTATCTTAAACTACCTTTTTAAGACTATTTTAAACTATCTAACCTATTTTCTAAATTTCAGGTTTTGTAAAGTGAAAGTTTTATATTTAAATCCTTGATTTTTAAGTAGAATACAATTAAATGATGTAATAACATAAGTAGGGATTTAAATGACATATTTGAGGAATATGATGATTTTAAATGAGGATTTAACCAACTTTTGCAAATATGAATTCGAAAGTGATATGATTTCAAATGTGATATAATTTTGAAAGCAAATATCACTACAACAAAAAAGAGCTTTCGCAGCATTTTAAAAGTGCTGCTATAATCATTAGCAACATTTCGAAGAACGCTGTATAATACCATGCTGCAATAGAGTCGGAAATTCCGCAACGTTTTTGAAATGTTGCTAAATAAATGACTACTGAAGCTCTTTAAAAACGCCACAGTAAATTAATTATGCAGCATTACTTAAACACTGCAAATTCATTTATCAACGTTTTAGTAGTGTAGTCTAACCGTATGACTTCATAAAACAGTAATACTACAGCAGTTTTGAAACGCTGCAAAAATAAATTATGCAACTTTTTTGAAATGCTGCGGTATATCAACGTTTTTGCTACATTTTACAACTATTGCTCCAGACTCAATTTATAAAACACTAATAGATATAATTTGATGCCATAAATATTTATAAAGATTAAACATAATCAAAGACATAATCAAATCTACATTAATTTAATACACTATAAATTTTCGTCATATACAACATTTCATGGACAATGTTTTAAACACAAATGTTAACGACATAGAATCTTATAAAAAGAGCTTTCTAAAAGAGAAAATGTAAATCGTGTAAAGTTCAATCTTGTCTCCTTCAAAAGTCCAATATGCCTATAAGAAGAAGAAAATGCAATTAGAGATTAGTAGTAGAAGAAAACAAATGTTCTCATATAACTAGACTATTTGCGTTAATAGTGCGCAGCTTAATGTTATATGCCAGGCAAAGCTGGGAACTATTTTGACAACTTTAACATTACAAAAATTAACATTGATTACTTGGGAAGCGTCTTTGGGAAATAATTAAGAGCTTATTGTACATTCTAGCCCACTGGTTCTTCCCAAGGCCAACTAACATAGTGGCATTCTAATATGAAAAAAATGCATAATGGATGATATCAACTTTCTTTTAGCCGGTACATTTCCCTTCGACTTTTATTATTAACTAAATTTTTTTTTGCAGTCATGAACGTATGGAATGGATAGGAAAATTTAGATGTACAGTGAATTAGTGCAAAGCAAAATTTGGCCGAAGCTATGGGATATTTAGTTCCCAAATAGAAAATGCTTTTGTGTGTGAGTATGCTCAACCAAAAGGCATATTTGGTGACTATATTGAATTCTTGTAGCTGCAAAATAATAAATATAATATGATGCCAACTTGTAAAACATCCTACCTGACCAAGATCGTTATTCTTGTGATATTCTAGCACACAAAAATTAAGATATTCACGCGTCTCAGTATTTGTGTGCGTGAATACATTGAAATATGGATTAATCTTACAGTTCATAGTCATAATCTTGATCATCATTGTCATTCTCTTCTTTGTTGATGAAACCTTTCTTCTCTTGCCTTGTCTTCCATTTATTTACTCTATCTTTCCATTCTATGTTGCTCTTTGTTTCCCTCTCACCTTCCAATTCTTTACCACAACTATACAACACTAATATATGAACGCAAATGTATATGGAAGCAAATAATATCTCATATCAATTTGACAAAACCTACCACTTCCCGTAAAGGTTGAGAATGCACCCCCATTGGTCAGCTTCCATTATTTTATCTGCTCCCCGTAAAATTATAATAAATTATAATTTTTAACCAATGATGATGATGATATAAAAGAAATATAAACTAAGCCGATATGATCGAAGTTTACCGATTTGCTTGTCAGCTTGTGGTTTATCTACCACCGTTGTCTTCATCTTAATTTTAAATTCGTTTTCCGAATCTTCCAAATCACCTACGTCCTCGTCATCTCCCTCTACTCTAGAACAACATAATCAATATGATTTCCTCATTTTAGTCTCATAATTTTTTATCTTACTAGAAAAAAGTTGACTTCTTATGTATTTATATTAAGTATAATATGACACAATATCACTATCAAGTTGCAAAATATAATTTATATTTTTATTAATTCATCAAATGAACATTATTATTCAGGCCAATCCATATGAGAGCGAAACTTATATCAAAAAATTTAGGTTTATCAGAATATTTTTTCCACCATCAAATCTAGGTCATTATGCTGAAAAAACACATGATAATGGTTCAACTCCGGTCAACAACGAAAAATCACTTTAAACAAACAACAAGTAAAGGATTTTATTTCAATATGATCAAAAACGAAAAAAATATCCATAATTATCACGACTTCATTATCATTTATGTCGAAAATATAAAACTTAGCTAGCATACCTCCTCTTCTTTTCGATAAATTGTAGCACTAGCCTACCTCCTCTTCATTTCCATAAATCATAGCACGGCTAATGTAACAGTACCTAGGCTGCATTGATCCAAAAAACAATCATATTTGTGAAATCTTTGATACAAATGCTTTTGTGTCGGCTTGAGTGCTAAATGACATTTATCACATAAATGGAACTAACAGAACTATTTAGAAAACCCAATTTACTGAATTAATTCTGGGTAATTTAACACATAAAAATGATGCATAGAACCTGAGTAGATGCCGGGGTGGATGAATTGCTCGATCTAAAGCAGCAAGAGTCTCTAATACCTGCAAATTGTGAGTACCGTTGTAATAGATATAACATGTGTAAATTAACAGACATAGCTTGCATAGTTACAAGAAAATATCATGCAAGCATTCTAAAACCAATAATGGGTAATTAATTTTATGCAAATTGTGCCATATTAAAAAGTGTTCTCATAGCCTATAGCCACAAATAGAAAAACAAATGTAACATTACGAGATTATAGATATAGATAAAAGAATGAAGTCAAGGTAAAGTACAGATTGCATGAGTTCTCTAAACATGAAACCTGAACATTCTTTGGTGTAAGAACAATATAAGACTGAAGAAAGTAATCAAAGTTGTAGTTGAGTGGGGAGACTAGCATAATCATTTGTTGTCCGCTTAAAGTTAGAGTATGTTATTCAAACTCATATATGTAAACATAAATATGATAGAAAACTTAAAATATAAACAATAAACTGGAAAATGTTGAGTGAGGTAAGATTAGATATAGTTGTAGAAAACATATGATGACAACTAACCGTAAATGAAGTATTATTATTAATCTGCATCCAGCAATTACAGCTTACTCTGTACTATGTTTTATTTTTTAAATCAAAATATTATTATAATTTATTAGATGAACACACAATAGCAGAAATAGTAACAAGGACAATGTTATCGGGCGTTCACATTAAATGGTCGTATAGCAACTAATTCAATTTAATGGCAACCCACAAGGACACTGTTATTTACGAGCCACATTAAAATGTAAGTTTCCTTTTCTTTACATAGCCAACCACAATCATAAATGAGAAAAAAAAAATCAAATTTGTAGTGGTTGCTTAAGGTTAACTAGTAACCAATAAAAGAATCGAGCTTTCATGGGGATTAACAAGCTAGTTGGTTACCACTGGACTTTTGAATGTTAAAATAAATTGAACAACTCATTACAAAAAAGAAAAGAAAAAAAATGGGTTGTACCAATTTGGTTGTTTTTTTTGCTTTATATCTGTCACGAAAGAAAAGGTGTAGTTTAAATTATTTGTACATTTTCCACCCCATATCAAATCATATGAAGTCAAAATTGTGAAAACAAGAGAAGACAGCTAATCTGCACCACTACATTGATGTTAATTATAATCAATGGTAATAACACTGTGAATACACTACGTTCTCCAATACGAAATGCCTATAATACCTCTATCTATATTTACTGTAGATTGGGTAACCTAGGTTGAGGGAATCTCCAAGATTTGCTACGGTGGAAACTAGAACATATAGGCCATGCCATTGTATAACATGAACAGATACCTTCACCAGTTTATACAAAAAAAGATATTAGTGGAAATAAATAGAATGGGTTGTAAATTAAAATGACATACCTTTATATAGGCAATTAAGCTCAATGGTCAAATGCAACAATTCTTTGAAATCTTCCACAAGATATATCAATAACTGTCGTCAATAAGGATGTCCTATTGAAACTTTGTTTAAAATGGAGACATTTGGCATTTTCCATCTCCTTTTAGCAATCACATTCTTCAATCATTGTTCTGTTCCAAAACATCTACTGTCATGCTAGCAATTATTTCAGTCCTTAATTGGCCAAATTCCAAAATACTCATCAGACAGATGATTTATGTATCTGTGTTTTTTAAATTTTAATGCAACATATATGAGTGGAAGCAAAAAACAGAACGAAAAAAGTCATCAATCTGTATGAGTGGAAAATTCAAAATCATAGAATTCAAATTTGAAGCAAGTAGAAAGTTGAAAGTAAACGACCAACTCACTATAAGGCATGCTTTGTTTCGCGGCAGCACGTGACAACGGTTGTCGATGGTCCGTCGAGTTTTTTCGATGGCTAGCCATTTTGTTATTTACCAAATTAAATAACTAATTTAATTCCCATTATGTTATAATTTTTTTCTTTCAAAATACTAATTTAATTTCTAAAAAATACTCAAACATAATTATTTTAAATCATCCTCAAACATAATTATTTTAAATCATAATCTCAGTTACATAACCATCTTCAAATCCCCCATTGCATCATCTAATTCAATATCAGTTGCGCAGTTCTATATAGATATAGGAGGAGGCTACCTTGTCTTCCTTTATATATATATAATTACCGAATATCAAATGCGTAAAAGGATAACGTTTCACTAATTTCTAAAAAGATTATATACATACTAACCTTATGGTTTTATATATTTATTTATTTAGAATAAAAACATAATTGAAAATTTGGAAGTTGTTATTAATTTACTAATAGAGCTCGCAGGCAGCAAAACAAAATAGAGAAAGCATTGAAAAAAAGTTTAATATGACTATAAAAGTCAGTAGTTTAGCTTTCCACCATAAATAAACTACCTCCAAGTTAAAATCCGAATTGACAAGGACCAGGATATGGGTGATCAAGGCAGGAGTACCCTGATTCAAGGATGATATATGTAGTGTATGAGCATTTTTGGGGATAGCTGGAAGCTTTCATCTTATATATAGATGAAATCATGAAAAACTGTCACCACGGATGTCAAAACACTTGATTTTACCTTAGACAAAGCAAATAGGTTAAATAGTCAATGGAGGACATAAATGGTATTATAGATCAGGGTAAAGAATCAAAATTAGTTTTAGGAACAACGGTTGCTTTTGATTCTTTGAAAATGATGCTTCGCTTATATTTGCAAACTAACAGCCAAGGACATCGAAGATTTCATAGGAAAGACATTCACCCATAATGTATTGTATTTGCTAATTGTTCCTTATAAGCGGAACTTTAAGGTCCCAAACAAAAATAATTTCCCAGCTAAAAATATGTAATAAATAATGAGGCATCAATGATGAATTATGCTGAAGAAACCGGTAGATGCATTTCGAGCAGTTCTCGGTATGCGTGCAAGCTTATTATAAATGTTGGCGTGGCTTCGTTTTTCTACACAACTAACAGAATAAGAAACTAATATCTTCTCACTTCATATCAATTTCCAAGACCAATATAAAGTTTATTGATGATTTAAAATCAGCTTCCATACCTTGTGAATTGTGATTAATATCTATGGATCTTCTACACATAAGATACTATTCGACTGCTGACAGTCAAACATCTGACAATTTCATGTATACTATAAAAAAATGGGATTTGAATATGCAACCAAGTTGAAAGCCATGGCAAGTGCAACTGCAATAACTGTCATGGAAGTGCATTTGTACAACTATTTTTTTAATAAGGGATACAGTTGAAGCAGCATGATATTGTATAATGCAGTCAAATGAGAAAGCTTACTTGGGTACTTGAAACATGAGTATAAGTATAACAAAAATTATATTCATTAATTCCGCTTTACATTTAAGAATTGTGACTATATGTACTACTATGTATAATATATTGGTAACAAGAAACTTGGCATTATATGTTTATACGCCCAAGTTATACCATATGCATATATCAGCCACAATGCATCACATGCTAGAATTTACAATACAGTCTTCCTAACTTTATTAACAAATGTTTCTATGCAACTTGGAAGTATACATATTTTTATAGATTATCATCAATCCATTACATTTAATATAAAATACATTTCAGTCAAACAAAAACAATTCAAGAATACATAATCAACAAATTGTACGCAGCTATTCAACCATCCAAAGTAAGACTACTACAGCACATAAATATAGCATTTGATGTGGAGTATTAGTTTTTGGATTATTTAACCTTCATACTATTACGTCCTTTGTTAAATTCAAAAAAGATTTCAAATTCAAATTGCTTCTGCATGAACCAAGTGATTTTCCAAATTGTACTATATATGTAGTATTGCCTACCATTACCACGCTATTAGATATAGTAAATCTACAATTAAAAATTGAAGCTACACAATCAGCAATTTACCAAATAATTTACGTATGTCCCCAATATTCGCTAACAACAGGTATCAATATAAAGAACATTACATAGAGGTTGTAGCTCAAAAATAATATAAAGAGCACCTGCAATGTGCAAAGAACATTAAACTCACAGATGTACACACTCCTATGACCATTATAATTTTTAATTATGTAATACCAAGTTATGTAAGCACTTCGTTGCTTTATATTCTAAGCACTTAATTAATCCCAAGATGTATATTTCCTAGCTGAAAAAAATGGACATTCAATATCTCATAGGCCAAACAGGCCAGGACCTCTTGTATTTTCTGTTTGTTTCTTATAGGCGAAAATTTAAGGTCCCTAACAAAGACAAATTCATACAATAAAATTTTCACTTTACTTCTGAAATTTCAATCAGCATATCTGCAAGATAGATAAGATAATGATTATACCATCTACACACGCTAAGAGGAAAGTGATTACAATCACATATTGTTAGGCTTGGCTCCTGGTAGAGGATTGCATAGGAAAGTAAAACCTCTAACAACATGTGTGCATAAGTCAAAATGAATAACTGAACATAATTTACATTTATCGTACCTCATTTAGCTGAATCAATGATTCCTCTAACACACGAGCTTTCTAAAGACTCATGTTATCAGTTGCAGCAGCTATGCAGAACCATGGAAAAACCCTTTCTTTCTTAAGAGCATCGGAGTTTCCTAAACTTTTCAGCTAACTCATGTATTCGACATTAAAAAGATAAACATGTATTATGTATTAGATATTAGAAACAACAGGTATGCTTTCGATAAGAGAGAAGAACTGGAGGTTTGCTGAAGATCTTGGGTTGGCGGGATTGTGGTGCAGGTATTATGAAGATTTTAAGTGTAGAGAGGGAGAGAAATCGACAGTATTCCTGAGATCGTGTTGTTTATTTTTTAATTAGATTGGGGATAGGGATTAACGGGAGAGAGGGAGAGAGGTCATGTTGAGTGGTAAAAGTACATGGCATATTGTTATTTCCCCCCTTTTCACCATTGCTTATGAGCAACGTTTTGGATATTGTTTTTTTGTTATTTTTAATAGTTCATCCACATAATCACAACATTTTTATTAAAACGCTGCTTAATTGTGCTGCAAAAAATAGATTTTGTTGTAGTGTATGATTTAGAAAAATGATATGGTTTTGAGAATATCTTATTTTGATATAAATTATAAATCAGTTTTGGAAATGTAAAAGAACCATCCGGTGTGAAATAAGCATTTGGTTGTTAAAGAGACCGAGATCAAATATTGTCATACTCTCTGCCAATATCAGAAACCACTTTAACAACTATGTACGTGGTAGAGATTCCAGAATGAAGTAGGATGGTTTAGTGAACGATTTCGTCTGAGGTATTTACGTGACCCTGACTCCCGTGAGTCAACTTAGATGTGACTAAAACATGAGCTATACCTAGGCCAAGCGAGGTCGCAGCTCCGATCGGACGTGCTTCTTGGATACCATATTTAGTACTTTGTGATTGATTTGCTGGCCATCACTAGATTTGATTTTGGGAGTGTGTTCCGAGGTGGGTGGTAGTAGGAGCTATGCATTACCAGCAGCTCGGTTTTGAAAAACGGTAGAGTCCTACCTTGGCATTGCCTCGAGCATCGTATTCACATGCCCTATCGCGCCTTCTATGAGTTCATTTTGTAGGTATGGAGCGCCCTCTGGGTAACCCTCTAGTTTACGGAAGAGCGTAGGTACTATATAGACTATGGGATATATAAAATGTGTTAAGAGGGATATAGGTAACGCCTTACCACGATTTTAATATTTTACTTTACTGTAGACGCTATTATAATAGCGTATTGTACTATGTATGTAGATAGTTTAACAGATCCTAAGGAGATGGAAATCTCGAACATCTCTTAAGTTATTGCACTCACGTTAGGCACTGGATAGGAGATGTCAAAATCCGTAAACATCTCCGACTCTGTTACACTCATATTTATTTACTGTTGATTTAACTTACATAAGATCTTTTAGTTCTGACTCAAGTGTTTTTTCTTCTCAATTCGCTCGGGTCAGTCTGAGCTTTTCAGTGTATCGAAGACTGCTAGTCTGAAGGACAAAGATGAAGGTTTATACTATTACTATTTATTATATTCATGCTACTGCATAATGTTATTCCACTGCATTATTTCATTTATTACTGCTGTATGTACTCTGATTCTATATTGTAAAAGTGCAATCAAATGTTATTTGTAAAACGGCTTCATGAATTGTTTATTTGATTATTATATTTTGTCATTCCGCTATGAGATTCTGTGTTTGTTTTCTTCTTTCTCTTAATTTTCTTATTTTCCCCATAACAATCTTCTCTTTTGAATGGTTTGAGTTGGCATGTGTGTCGATTTAAACCGTCCAAAAAGACAGGTCATTACGTTTGGTATCAAAGCTTTGGTTAAGCGATAACCTTAGCTTTGTGGAGTCTGACTCATATAGAATAGGGTAGTAATACCCTAGAATGAGTCGCTGAGTGTATATATATGAGAGAGCGTATTTGTTAGTGTTATAAAAAGTTTTGTATTATGTTAATTTGTTCTGTTTAGTATTTATAAATTTTGGCTGGTACATTGGACGCTACGACATCGATAAGAATTTCTAAACACTTAATATGACAGACCGACACAATATTGTTTTGAAATATAGGTAAATGAAATAATTTTGCGTATTATATATTTTGTATGTAGAATAATAAATTTTATAAATGATATAGTTGGATGTGATATGTTGTTTGCTAGGTAGAGAAATTTTATAAATATTGATTGTAAAATAAAATTTGCAAGTAAAGTAAATATAAATTGAAAATTTAGAACTTAAGTTCGGGAATTTTGAAAATTGTTTTCAAAGGAGTTTGGAATATAATACTAGTAGTATTAAAAAGGTATTTTTGACATAATATTCCAATGTAATTTTAAGAAAATCTTTAAAAAGAATTTTTAAAAGGAAATAAGTTCTGTACTCTCCTCTTTATTGCTAGGAAATAATTTCGATAATGAGTGCACGCGTCATCGACTTTCATTTTCGAGTTTCAAAGTGGAAAGACCACTGTAGTAATTTTACTGCACATTTGTTTTGATTACGAATCTTAAAATTTTCTAAACATGATTTGATCTATAAAAGATGAATATATATACATATTATTTTCAATTTGACTGAAATGAATCCAAGATTTAGTTTTTAAAACTTTTTAATAATTAGCTTTAAATTATTTCAATGAATGAAACCTTGACTATATTAATAATTGGAAGCTTTTGAAATCAGGGAAATAAGAAACTGGAAGCTAAATAATTAATGAAATATATATGAGATAGGAAATTGTGAATGTAAATCAAAGGATAAGGAAATTAAGAAATGCAACTATTGAACATTTTTTTAGCTTAAATAAATAAGAGAAACTTGTATAACATTCAATTACATTCTAAAAGACATACTGTATAACTTACCAAATATTAAAAATTGAAACATTTAATAAGAATATGTAATAGAATATTATACGAGTAAAATTAGGAAATGAAGTGTTCATTGGAATTATGCTTATAAGTGAAGAATTAAGGTGTATAAAAATGTTATGAACTTAAGTTAATAATTTGAAAATGCTAGCAGTTATAATTAAATAAAAAGGAGGAATATTGTAAGTAAATGATTGTAAACTTGGGTAATGTTTGAAGCCAATTATAATTAGAGTAAATAGTAAAAGTGGATACTACATGTGTAAGAAATAAAAGTGAAAGGTGAAAATCTTTTATAAGCACGAACTGTTTCACAAATGAATATTTATATAAAAAGGGAAATCAAACTAAATAATAAATGTGAAGTAAACTAAAATCAAATGTATACAATAGTTCAATAATGAATTCATTTATGATCCAAATAATTGAAATAGATATAATTTATGTAAGTAAAAAATGTACATTAATAGAATAAGCCTTATATGAATGAATGAGAATTAAAAAAATTTAAGTAATGAATGTGAATTAAAGAAAAATCATTGTATGAAAAAAGAAAAAAAGGAAAAAGAAAAAAAATGAACAATAAATGATGTGAAAAAAAAAGATTAATAGAATAAACTTAAAATATGTGTTGAATTCTTTGTTTGTTTTGGCTTATGGGACGTTGGGAAGTGATACTTTAAATTGTTAAAATGAATAAATAATCTATTAATTTACCTAAGACTGTTGAGCGTATGGTATACTTAGTAGTTTATTTATCATTCTATACGGTCAAAAGTTCTAAACCCGAACAAACCATTTGTTTTGGTTGCTATGGATGGAAGGTTGATTTCTTTGATTTGCATGTGATGATTGTATGATTTTGTTTGCAAGTTCTATTGTTATATTGTGTTGATTTGTTGTTATAAGTGGAAACAACATAAATATTCTCTTTTACATAATTATTAACCTATTTGGATTATGTAAGTAAAATATAGGTTTATGGAAGCAATAGCTACTGCTTTTGGTTTCATAAATAAGCGTTGTTTGTCCGACAAATAGGTACGTTTTCGAGATACGGTTTTATAGCGATATTATATTGTTTTTCCGTAGTTTGGGATATTTTATTTTAAAATATATGATATATATTGTTATTATTGATATTATTATTTCTCTCAGACCTCTCCGTACGAAGGAGACTCTGCCGAAATTTTCTATGAATTTTGGACTCAGAAAAATTATGTGAAATGTTTTTTCAAAGTTTTGTTAAATTGAATATAAAAGGATTTAATTATCTTAAACTGATATATTTAATTTAATTTGTTTAATTGTGTAAATTGATTGTTTATAAATTTAATATTTTGAATAAGATATATTAATTCCTTATCCCTTCTTTTCCCTTTTCAAGGACGAAAGTTTTGAGTGGAGGAGAGTGTAACCACCCGCATTTTTTCAATTATTAAAATATTGAATTAAATAAGATTTGTAATTTATTGTCGAAAAAAATAAAACTTATGATGTAGGAATGAGAAAACTAACTAGAATGAAGTTTAATAATGTAAATTAATGTAATAGATGACTGTTTGAATGCAATCTTAAGTAATTATAATAATTGTAAGTAATAATTGGTTATAAATTTAAAATAAGAAAATAAATTTAATTGTTATATTAGTTGATGACATAATACGTAGTAAATTGAAATTGGATAAAATTTGTGTTGTGTTAGTGGTTATAACATTTGTGTGTGGATAACAAACTTATAAATGTGACTAAATTAAGAAAAGGTAACAAGTGTAATTTGTTACCAATTTATTTAAGTGGAAATTAGCCACAAGGGCCTCTTTAGCAAGTGGAATTAGTTTCTAGGACACACAACTAAAATAATTACTTTTAAGAACAAAACACAAAATAATTAGTTTCTAGGGCCTAAAAACTTATGAAATTATGTCCTTGAAAGTAATTAGACTGCTGACTTTGTCTTTGAAAGTAATTATTCTGCTGACTTTGTCCTTGAAAGTAACTTTTCTGAATGTGTCCTAGAAATTAATTGGACTGCAAAGCTTGTCCTTATGGTGAAATGCCCCTTTATTTAATATGTTGAATTAAGTTGTAAATCAATTGCAATTAAATGTAATTAAATACTACGTTAATATGACTTAAGATGATAACTGTAAAATGTGAAGGTAATAAAATGTACAGAAATGTCAATTATATTCTTAAGGCAATAATTTATCTAATAAAAAGAGTGAAACCAAGATAAATGACTTTATTGGGACTTTAAATTACAGCTGATGTGAAAATCGACAAAATTCAGTGTAATAGAAATATTGCAACTAATATAGTGAAAGATGATAATTGTAGAATATTAGTGCAATAAGATATAAACAAATGTTAACTATGTCCATAACATAACGGTTGATTGAATGGAAAGATTGAAATCTACTTAAATCAATTTATTGGAATTAGAATATAATTAATTGGAATTAAATGTAACTGAATATTGCGGGTAATGTAAGAAAAGGGGTCAATTGTAGAAAATGAGGATAACAAGATAGAAACCTATGTTAATAATTTCATAAGGTATTGGTTGATTTAATAGTAGGAGTGTAAATCAAAATAAAAGAATAAAAATGAAAAGTTTAGTAAAGAAGTAAACATATGTTTATTTATTTGAAATATTTGCTAGCTGAAAGATTGATTGTAGAGGCGAGAAATAATTATTTAGTAAGAAATATATAATTACTATTGGTATCCGGTAGTGTATAAATATGTTTAAACTACTGTTAGATAGGAAAAAAATTGTTCTACTTCTCATTACATTGATTTAGTCCATTTTGAAACTAAATCAACTAAAATTAATGTACTTGAAAATTTTCAATTAATAGGAGAGAGAATACTAAATTGTAAATTAATAGGTGTAATTAAAGTAGCTTATGTTTTGTGAAAATATAAGAAAAGTTTGATTTAAGGAAAAGAACATTTACATCAAATAAAATGAATGTTTCATTTGTACAAATGTAGGTTTAATTTCATTAAAATAAATAATACAATAATTAATTTTAAAGGAAGAAATATATGTTTATTTGAACCGTGTTTTAGCTCACTGATTGATTACAAGAATCGGAAAATAATCTATTTCAGTAAGTTATTTATTACTCTTGTGTACAAACAATAAATTTATAAACGTTTTAAAGAGACAATTGTTTTATTTTTCATCCATTTTATTTGTCTTTTTTGAAATTTAACTTTGTAAGTAATTGCAATTAATGTAATTCAAATATTTCAATTAAAAGGAAAGAAAACGTCGATTGCAATTAATAGATTTAATAAAAGAAACGCATGTTTTGTGTTAAACAGAAAGGGTGTTTCAATGGAAATAAAAGAACATTTTGAAAAAACCAAATCGAACGTTTTCATTTTTAAGGTAAGTATAAAAATTTTATTATGCATAGATAAAAACCTAAATGCGTATAAATTTGAATATTATTTGAGTAAATAAAGTTAATATCGTTATGTTTCAAAAAAATTGATTTCAGAAGGTTGTGCGATGTACCTGGCCCTTTCATTTCTTTTGTTATTAATTATTACATGAATGTTTTAAAATAGTTACCTTATTATTAATACTTGATCCGTTCATTTCTCCTTCTATTTAGTACCTAAGCCTAGACTTTTGAGTTGTATTTAATTTTTTCCATCTCATATTCAGATATACAAAATTTTACTTTCCTTTGGTTTGTAAATTTTTCCGTTCCTACGTACATTTCCATATGCATTATCAATGCCTGGAGGCTGGAGCTTTCAAAATAAAATATGATGTTTATTTTTGTCCCTCCACCTTCATTTCCCAGTTATAAATAACCTGCAGCTTATTTCTTCATTTTCGTTTTGTTTCTCCTGACACCTCATATTCAAAAGCTCTTATTCTTGCAAATTCAAAAGCTTTCTTTTATGAAAGATGATTTTTTTTCATTTCGTACATGTCTTGTCCTCATCTTAGTTGTTCTTCAATCTTTTTCTTAAGCCTCATCTTGAGAAAAACGCAAGCATTAAAATTTATTTATTTATTTATATATATTTTCAATGCGTACTAATTTTTATTTTAATAATATTTTTTATAACATGAATATCCTTTTCATGTAAACTTAGATTCATGCGTGATTTCTTCTGTTGGATTCATTTCTAAATTCTAAACAATATGAAATTGAATTAGTTGAATTTGGAGACTGTTGAGTTTTTGCGCTTTTGTTTGGATTTTTATGGGCTAAAATCAAATGTAAATGTTTTAACCCACTCACAACTACTAAATTATATTATGTTAGTTAAACTAAATTTATGATATGATTCAGAATTGATTGGTTAATGTTTGGTATATTTAAATTATAATTCTAGTTAAATCTAACTTTTGATGCATTCTGATCATCGTTTAATTTAATATTGAATTTAATTGTCAATTTTATACTTGTTATGATAATCTGTTATCTAGTTATTGTTAGAAAATCATTATGGGTTGAAATGATATATACCCGAACGATCATATAGAATAGGAGAAAATCGTTATGAGTTGAAATGATTAACCGAAGCGATTTTCATTGATTTGAATTTGGGATTGCAGGTTGAAATAATATATACCCGTAAATTTAAATTTTTGCGGATTGAAATGATAAATATCCTTATCACTTGACCATAAGGTAGAAAATTATATACGGGCACTGGATTGGTTAAATTAAACAATTTTAAAATCCTTAAATCTTGAATTGGGTTAAATAATATTTTGAAGGAAATTGATTTATATAAATTGAATTACTTTGAAAATCCAAGTTTGAAGGTTGGAATTGGAAATTGGTTTAAATCGAAATTCTAAAGTATTTTAATCTATTTAAATTTTTTAACCCTTTTTAATCTATTTTAGATCTATTTAATCTTTTTTAATATATTTTAATCTATTTTAAATTATATTAATCTATTTTAACTATATTAAACTATATTAATTTATTTAAAACTATATTAATCTATTTAAACTATGTTAATCTGTTTTAATATATTTTAAACTATATTAATCTATTTTAAACAATCTTAAACTACCTTTTTAGACTACTTTAAACTATTAAACTATTTTTTGAATTTCAGGTTTGTAAAGTGGAAGTTTTATATTTAAATCCTCGATTTTTAAGTAGAATACAATTAAATGATTTTATAACATAAGTAGAGATTTAAATGACATATTTGAGGATTATAGTGATTTTAAATGAGGTTTAATCAATTTTTGGAAATAGGAATTCAAAAGTGATATGATTTCAAATGTGATATAATTTCGAAAGAAAATATGATTTCGAAAAATGATATGGTTTTGAGAATATGATATTTTGATATAAATAATAATCGGTTTCGGAAATGTAAAAGAACTATCCAGTGTGAAATAAGCATTTGGTTGTTAAAGAGACCGGGATTAGATATTGTCATACTGTCTGCCAATGCCGAAAACCACTTTGATAACTGTGTACGTGGTGGAGATTTCAGAATGAGGTAGGATAGTTTGGCAAATAATGCTATATGAGGTATTTACATAATCCTGACTCCCGTGAGTCAGCTTGAATGTGACTAAAACAAGAGTTATACCTGGGCCAAGTAAGGTAGCACCTCCGATCGGACATGCTTCTTCGATACTATATTTATTACTTTGTGATTGATTTGGTGGCCACCCCTCGATTTGATTATGGGAGTGTCTTTCGAGGTGAGCAGTAGTAGCTGCTATGTGTTACCACCAGCCCGGTTCTGCAAAACAGTAGAGTTCTACCCTGGCATTGCCTCGAGTGTCGTGTTCACATGCCCTATCGCACCTTTTACGAGTTTGTTTTGTACCATACCTATGGAGTGCCCTCTGGGTAACCCTCCAGTTTACGGAGGAGCATACAGTACTGTATAGACTATGGGAATATACAAAATGTGTTTAAGGGGGATATGAGTAATGCCTTAACGCTATTTTAATATTTTACTTTATTGTAGACACTATTATAATAGCATAATGTACTATGTATGTAGATAGTTTAACGGATCCTTAGAAGATGGAAATCCCAAACATCTCTTAAGTCATTGCACTCATGTTAGACACTGGATAGGAGATGTCAAAACCCATAAACATCTCTGACCCCATTACACTCATATTTATTTACCTTTGATTTAACTTACATAAGATCTTTTAGTTTAGACTCGAGTGTTTTGTTTTTTCAATTCACTTGAGTCAGTTTGAGCTTTTCAGTGTATCGAAGATTGCTTTTCGGATGGATAAAGACAAAGATTGGTACTATTACTATTTATTATATTCATACCACTGCATAATGTTATTCCGCTACATTATTTTGTTTATTATTGCTGTATGTGCTCTGATTCTGTATTGTAAAAGTGCCATCAAATGTTATTTGTAAAATAGCTTCATGAACTGTTTATTTGATTATTGTATTTTGTCATTCCGCTATGAGATTCTGTGTTTGTTTTCTTCTTTCTCTCTTACTTACCCCATAACAATCTTCCCTTTTGAATGGTTTGAGTTGGCATGCATGTCGATTTAAACCTTCCATAAAGGCGGGTCATTACATTATTTCAACTGGCAATCCCAAAATTTATTTCAATGAAAATCGCTTGGGTTTATCATTCCAACCCATAACGATTTTCCCCTATTCTATATGATCGTTCGGTATGTATAGCTTTAACCTATAGGGAACTTGAAGTTTTATAACAATATAAAATATAACATCCAGTCATCCAATATCAACAATCAAGCATCCATCATAATCATCATCCAAATCAACCAATAAACATAAATAGATAACTGATTATTATTAACAAGTACTAATTTGACAATTAAATTCAATATTAAATTAAACAATGACTAAATGCAATAAAAGCCAAAATTAACTAGAACGACAATTTAAACATACAAAACATCAATCGATTAATTTCTAATCACATTACAAATTTAATTTAACTAACGTAAGACAATCCAGTAGTTGTGAGTGTGTTAAAACACTCACCTTTGATTTCAAATCGATTTTAAAATCCAAAATAAGGCCCAAATTTGAAGGGTCTCAGAATTTATATAAAATAGTTTCACAATGTCCAAAAATTCGATACGATCACAGCGGAGAAAACTGGGCATGAATATGACCTCGTATGTAAAAGTTATAGTAATTAGATGGTTTGTGTGACGCCCCACCTCTATACCCACGCTAGCCAAGAACACTATGGTGTAGTGCTGTCAACTAGCACGGAGAATAAGGCTGTTGAGGAGCGACCATCAATAGTTAGGCCTTACACTAGTATTGGTTATCTCGATAGGAGTGGTATATATATATATATACATATATAAATATTCTTTCATTTTTCATCTCTGATATATTTTCTCCCATCGACATACTCCAATTCCAGTATAAAACGAACTACGATGGTTCGTAATAGTTTAGAACAGTAAATATAAAATATTACACAGATAATATAATGCGGAACACAAATAAAACAGAAAGTCTCATATATACAATAACTGATGTCAGTTACAATACATTTGATACAATACATATGACACGGTACATATGATACAACTACCACAGTCGACTCAAGAAGTTACATATACAAGTACATTAACGTATATAATATACATGAATACATATCTTCCTATACAATTATATAGACTACTACAAATGACGACGACTACTCCAAAAGATATGAAAGAACTTCATAGCTCTAGCAGCAACCCAAAGCAGAATATCTACAACCTGAAATACTCGGTCTGACCCGAGTATTAGATTCAAAAGAAAATAATACTCGGGTCAGTCTAATTCAAACTCAGTTATTAGTGCACAGAAGCAATAATAATCAAATAATGAATAGACGACAGTAATTAAACCAAGTCAGAATGCAATTCAGAAATATTGAATTGAAATAAACAGAACAGTTCAAACCATTGAAATATCAATTAAAATATTAATTCAAGTAGGGCTGCAGTACACGCACGCGTGCACTGCCTCGCCACTACGGAATATGGAATACGCAAAAAGATCCATAAGTCAAAACAAATAGAATATCATACACGCCATACCGTGTGGCTGCAGTTCACGCTTGCGTGCACTGCCTTGCCACTATAGTGATGTCGTACCCAAAAACTCAATACCGTGTGGCTGCAGTTCACGCTTGCGTGCACTGCCTTGCCACTACAGTAATGATGTACACAAACGGGCACAAGGTCAAACCCAAATTCCGGATTCAACTCAAGTGTAATTAGAAAACAAATCCAATGTACAAGCACAAAAGACTCAAGTAAAACAATAGACACAACAATAAAACTACACAGTTTTGAAAACAAAGCAAAGATACATCATGAATCCAGACCAATGGCGTATGTGAAGCTTATAGTCACTGGCCAGAGCAACTCACCAAAATGCATCAAGCAACCAAGAACAATCATTTGAAAATATGAGCTGTCTCAAACCAAAACAGGTACAACATGTATGCATATACATGAAATCAGCAGTTTCACCAAACAACCCGAGGGCAACAGGCATAAAGGCCATAGGTTGGCAAAAATATTTACCCAAGCATGTAGCTAGTAAGTAAAGCATTTCAATAATGCAAAGTGCTTACACACGCATGCCGTAGGAAGTAAAACAATTCAACTATGCAAAAATAATTATGCACGTATGCAGCAGGAAGGAAAACACTTCAACTTTTATGAAACGATAAAAACTATATTTTTAAAGCTTGCTTGATGCATCTGCATGTTTCACGGAGGCAAATGAACTATGTTCCAGATTTACCCTGAACAGCAAGGACAGAGTATCAGGCAAAAACAGGGAACAAGGGACACGCACGCAATGACAAGCTACACAAAACAAGATTGCCACCAACATAACAATCTCAGGCAAAAGTACACAGTTCTTCAACATGTACACTAGGGCAGTGGAACACACATGTGTGCCCAAGATAAGGTAACCCAGTAACAAGCACCAAGCTCACTTCAACATGAATGACACAAAGGCAGTGAAGTGCTGACTGGTAACAACTACAAAGACATCAACAAGTATGACATGAAGAAGAGCAACAGAGGCCACCAAGTTCAATGTAACAAATGGTCAAAGTCGAGCACATGAATGACTTCATCATATGATCAGTGGCAGGCATGCAAGTAAACAGTAGGTGGTATAATACTAAACCCAACCACATAAAGAGGCACGACAGAATATATATAAAAATGTCACAACTTTGTACAATGCACGCATGAATATGTATTAGGCAACGAGGTATACGTGATGCTCCCTGAACAACAATAAAGACTGCAATAGTGCATCTTAGAAATATATTCACTGGAATATTATTTTCGTACTATACGAGCAAATAAAACGACTTGGAATCTAGTTGCACTTAAGTGTTTCACTTGTGCGTGCATTTACATAATGAACCCAAATTTTAAATGAGGCAATGCAGATATACTTATAAAACTAGTTGTAGTTATCAAGTTATGGTTCAAACCATAGAATACTACAAAGCCTTTAATGGTTATAACAAAAATCAAGCTGAAGAAAGAGTTAAAGATACATCAATGAATCATCCACTACATATGGTGCAGCAGCCTCAACATCAAAGATGAGACGTACAAGTCCAGATGCAATGCAGAAAAGTGCACAAGAACAAGTTCGAAAATGCTATCAGGGATGAACACAAGATAGCCAGAGTGATAAAATTGCATTTTTAAAATAATCGAAGTAGCAGGTTTCACCAAATCAAAGCAATGCCGAAAATCAGATGGTAAACAAATCGAACCCATGATCAATTGAGTTCGAAGTCACAAAAGAAATCAACAACTTCAACTAAATTCTATGGTACAGATTCTAACCAAAACCATAAATCAATCAAGTCGAATACAAAATCAACATCAATCAAACTGTACCAAAGTTGCAGTGAACGAAGAAAAAGGGTAACCACGATCAAAGTCAGAAATCTCAAGCAAACTACCGAAGTCGAACAGCGAGCAAAATGAATCGACCAACTCAAACAATGATTCAAACTCTAAACTGAAGCTTTGAATTAGATGTGAGTTACTCACCTCGATTGAAGCGAAGGCATCACGACGAGCGAATGAATCGGCAGGAGCCTTAATTTGTGAAGACGAACGAACGAAAACGAGCCACCTTTTTCAATTTTTAGGTTTTGGGTTCGAATGAAAATGGTGAAGGGGGGGAGAACGGGTTTTATGTTTTTTTTTTTGTTAATTTTCACGGCCACAATAAACATGGGCCACTATTTAATGCTAAAGCCCAAAATTCCTTTTTTAAAAATTTATAAAAGAATTTTAATTCAAATTTTAAAACTTAAATTGGCAATAAGCGAAAATATTAATCGTTTAATGTCGATTATAAATCGACACGAAATACAGGGTTGTTACAGACTCCCCTCCTTAAAGAAATTGCATCCTCGCAATCATAAGGAACAAACGGATAAAAGGTAACAACCATAAGAGCATATCATCACAAGATGAAGAAATATGAAATAGGAAGTTCACCACAAAGAGCACGAGAGAGAGAGAGAGAGCCTGAACGTGTTTGCTCGATAAATTCTCTGGATTCCAATGTGAAATCCATAGAATTTGAGAACCACTGAGTTTTCATGAGAAAAACATCTTTATTTCGAGGGTGCTGAACCTCCGAAGCAATGATGTGAATAGAAGGTTGCTCAAGAATAAAAAATCGGAAATTCCTAAGGCATTTCCGTAATTGGAAGACGTGGAAGACGTGGAAAACGTCATGAATAGCAGAAAATTGAGCCGGTACACCGGCGTAGTACAATGTAAACATCAAAGAATCCTTTTAATTTCATAAAAGAAATTCATAAATTCTCAACAAAATTTAATTATCAAATAGACAATCAGAATACAGAAATCACAAAACAGCAATATCTAATTATCGATATGTTAATTAGAAAACAGCAAAATCAGCAAATTTAATTATCAACAAAGATAATTAGAAAACACAAATCTCAATTATCTAACTATCAAAAACGATAATCAAGAATTACCACAACGGTAATCAAATTTCAAATCAGCAAATATTCAATTATCAAAACGATAATCAAATCTTAAATCACAAATATTTAATTATCATAAACGTTAATTAAATCTCAAATATCTAATTATTACAAGCGATAATTAGAAACAATAAATATCTGACTATCAAAAACGATAATCAGAAATCACTAATTTTTCAATTGACGAGTCCGGAATTAACCGAAATAGCAAACGCACATGGCCCATAACCACGAGTTTTACTAAATCGTTTAATTCACTTCATCGTCTTCTTGAAGGTGCATAGTTGTGTATTTTTAAAAAAATAACATTTCACATTCTCAAACGGACAAGTTCGGAATTAAGCGAATCAGTAAAAGAAAGGGGTCATAGTCCTCGATTTTTCTGAAACGTTTAAATCGCTTCCTCATTCTTTTGAAAGCATAAACTGTAAAACTTCTGAAAACAATTTTCATTTATTTTATAAATAATAATAATAATAATAATAATAATTTACATTCTCAAACAAACAAGTCCGGAATTAAGCGAATCAGCAAAAGAAAGGGGTCGTAGTCCTCGATTTTACTGAAACGTTTAATTCGCTTCCTCATTCTTTTGAAAGCGCAAATCGTAAAAATTTTGAAAACAATTTTGATTTATATTTAAAACAATTTTTAAAACACGTGATTAAAGCAGCAACATCCGTAGCAACTTCGACATACGTCAAAATTTCATCGAAATAATTGGCATCAAAATATAATACCAATGAATTTTCATTCATCGAAAATGTCACAGGAATCTTTTCAAAGATAGAAAGGGATATCATACCCTAAACTTGTATTCATAACAAGTCGATAACACACGAATTCACCAATGCACAAAAATTGATAAAACTTATCAATGGAAATCACGAAAATTGGTGAAGCACAAATTCTAGAAATCTACACAAAAAAATCCAGAAAACACAAATTCTAGAAATCTACACAAGAAATCCAGATATCACAAAATGAGAGTACGAAAACTCAAATGGGAGTATGGAAACTCGAATGGGAGTATGGAAACTCGAACGGGAGTATGGAAACTCGAATGGAAGTATGACATAGAATAAAAGATATGGCATAACATAAAATATCCATAATGACATACTACTATAAGTATGTAAATAATGATCAACAGGAGATCAACCGATAAGAGGTATGGCATAAATATGAAATACCTATACTGACATACAACTATAAGTATGCAAATAATGATCAACAAGAGATCAACCGATAAGAGATAATCAATATCACAAGAACCTTCTCAAAGATCCAAAGAGGTATCATACCCCAAATTTGTACTCATGACAAATCAATAACATATGAATTCACCAATGCACAAAAATAGGTGAAGCATAAAGTTTCCAGAAATCAACATAAGGAATCTAGAAATCACAGAAAAAGGGAAAGAGGCCTATCACATGACGGTCCGAAGACCAAGGGGAGCTACCCCGCATGTGTGAATGGAATCACACAGATTGAGGTCAAGACTAACCAAAAAGCAGAAAGGTATGTGTGAATGGAATCAGACAAGTGGTGTCTAGTCTGACCATCAGAACGATCATCATGATCAACGAGGAGTGTCAATTACACTAAGCATGTGTGAATGGAATCACACAGATTGAGGTCAAGACTAACCAAAAAGCAAAAAGGTATGCGTGAGTGGAATCACACAAGTGGTGTCTAGTCTAACCTTGCAATGAAAGAGACATCGCGCAATTGCTAGTCTAATTCATAAAGCGATCATCAAGATCAACGAGAAGTGTCAATTACACTAAGCTAGTGAATATAAAAGTTTAGCTTCATGTCCCATAACCACTAGCTTAACTTAAATATTTACGAACAAATTGTAGATCTTCACTAGAAAAATGTCACAAGTGGTTCAATCGAACAAGTCCAAAAATTAACCGACGAAGTAAACGCAAGCGTTTCATACCACTTGTTTTGCTAAGCCGTTTAATTAGATTTCTCATACGAGTGAAATAAAGGTTTGTATATACTAATAGATTGGAAAACGGTTTAGGAAAAGATTTTGATATTGAAAATAGAGTTGAAAACATTTTGATAAAAGAGTTTTTATATTTACTACTAGTATTGAAACATTTATATTTTTAAAGTGACAAATCACAAAAATGATTGTAGAAACAATCAATCACAAGAATTCACATACGAAGACGTGAATAGAATCCAAAGAAATCGATACCGAATTCATCGAAGGGTATGTTCACAAAAATCCCGAAGAAATGGTCATCAAAGTTGCTAATAAATGATAGCAACAAATCGGGAAATAATCAAAAATCGATTAAATTTGAAAACCAAATCAATTCACTAAAATTCACATTCGAAGATGTGAATAAAATCCAAAGAATTCGATTCTAAATCCATCAAAGTAGGAATATCCAAAAATTCCAAAAATAGAAGTTTTCAAAGTCGACAAAGATGACAACAACTAATCGGAAAAGAAGAATCGATTGACAAATGGAATAACGAAACAAAACGAGCATAAATGCATAAATGACTTCAACAAAAATAAAAATCAAGTCAATGCCGAAGTCAACAATTAATGGCCATAATAGAGTACAAAACGATTCAACATCATCATCAAAGGACTCAACGGCAAACCAAGTCAGAGTCTTGGAAATCACGAATTTAGAAATTTCTCAAAAACAAAGTGACCGAAGTCGAATGGAAATCAAGCCGAGGAAAACATAAAATATCAAGTTCAGAATCGCTGAGATTTGAACAAAATCAATCATCGGCTAAATCTAATCAAAGCCGAAAACACAAGAATCAAAATCAAATGCTTATGAATAAGCGTTAGGAATTCATACCTAACAATCAAAGACAATCATATGCAAATATGAGAGATAAAACATCGACAAATAGTTGTAACACATGTACTATCTAAGTTATGTTTTATATTTGTTCTAAACCCCAGGCTTTGATACCAAGCTGTGACGCCCCACCTCTATACCCACGCTAGCCAAGAACACTATGGTGTAGTGCTGTCAACTAGCACGGAGAATAAGGCTGTTGAGGAGCGACCATCAATAGTTAGGCCTTACACTAGTATTGGTTATCTCGATAGGAGTGGTATATATATATATATATATATATATATATATATATATATATAAATATTCTTTCATTTTTCATCTCTGATATATTTTCTCCCATCGACATACTCCAATTCCAGTATAAAACGAACTAAAATGGTTCGTAATAGTTTAGAACAGTAAATATAAAATATTACACAGATAATATAATGCGGAACACAAATAAAACAGAAAGTCTCATATATACAATAACTGATGTCAGTTACAATACATTTGATACAATACATATGACACGGTACATATGATACAACTACCACAGTCGACTCAAGAAGTTACATATACAAGTACATTAACGTATATAATATACATGAATACATATCTTCCTATACAATTATATAGACTACTACAAATGACGACGACTACTCCAAAAGATATGAAAGAACTTCATAGCTCTAGCAGCAACCCAAAGCAGAATATCTACAACCTGAAATACTCGGTCTGACCCGAGTATTAGATTCAAAAGAAAATAATACTCGGGTCAGTCTAATTCAAACTCAGTTATTAGTGCACAGAAGCAATAATAATCAAATAATGAATAGACGACAGTAATTAAACCAAGTCAGAATGCAATTCAGAAATATTGAATTGAAATAAACAGAACAGTTCAAACCATTGAAATATCAATTAAAATATTAATTCAAGTAGGGCTGCAGTACACGCACGCGTGCACTGCCTCGCCACTACGGAATATGGAATACGCAGAAAGATCCATAAGTCAAAACAAATAGAATATCATACACGCCATACCGTGTGGCTGCAGTTCACGCTTGCGTGCACTGCCTTGCCACTATAGTGATGTCGTACCCAAAAACTCAATACCGTGTGGCTGCAGTTCACGCTTGCGTGCACTGCCTTGCCACTACAATAATGATGTACACAAACGGGCACAAGGTCAAACCCAAATTCCGGATTCAACTCAAGTGTAATTAGAAAACAAATCCAATGTACAAGCACAAAAGACTCAAGTAAAACAATAGACACAACAATAAAACTACACAGTTTTGAAAACAAAGCAAAGATACATCATGAATCCAGACCAATGGCGTATGTGAAGCTTATAGTCACTGGCCAGAGCAACTCACCAAAATGCATCAAGCAACCAAGAACAGTCATTTGAAAATATGAGCTGTCTCAAACCAAAACAGGTACAACATGTATGCATATACATGAAATCAGCAGTTTCACCAAACAACCCGAGGGCAACAGGCATAAAGGCCATTGGTTGGCAAAAATATTTACCCAAGCATGCAGCTAGTAGGTAAAGCATTTCAATAATGCAAAGTGCTTACACACGCACGCCGTAGGAAGTAAAACAATTCAACTATGCAAAAATAATTATGCACGTATGCAGCAGGAAGGAAAACACTTCAACTTTTATGAAACGATAAAAACTATATTTTTAAAGCTTGCTTGATGCATCAGCATGTTTCACGGAGGCAAATGAACTATGTTCCAGATTTACCCTGAACAGCAAGGACAGAGTATCAGGCAAAAACAGGGAACAAGGGACACGCACGCAATGACAAGCTACACAAAACAAGATTGCCACCAACATAACAATCTCAGGCAAAAGTACACAGTTCTTCAACATGTACACTAGGGCAGTGGAACACACATGTGTGCCCAAGATAAGGTAACCCAGTAACAAGCACCAAACTCACTTCAACATGAATGACACAAAGGTAGTGAAGTGCTGATTAGTAACAACTGCAAAGACATCAACAAGTATGACATGAAGAAGAGCAACAGAGGCCACCAAGTTCAATGTAACAAATGGTCAAAGTCGAGCACATGAATGACTTCATCATATGATCAGTGGCAGGCATGCAAGTAAACAGTAGGTGGTATAATACTAAACCCAACCACATAAAGAGGCACGACAGAATATATATAAAAATGTCACAACTTTGTACAATGCACGCATGAATATGTACTAGGCAACGAGGTATACGTGATGCTTCCTGAACAACAATAAAGGCTGCAATAGTGCATCTTAGAAATATATTCACTGGAATATTATTTTCGTACTATACGAGCAAATAAAACGACTTGGAATCTAGTTGCACTTAAGTGTTTCACTTGTGCATGCATTTACATAATGAACCCAAATTTTAAATGAGGCAATGCAGATATACTTATAAAACTAGTTGTAGTTATCAAGTTATGGTTCAAAACATAGAATACTACAAAGCCTTTAATGGTTATAACAAAAATCAAGCTGAAGAAAGAGTTAAAGATACATCAATGAATCATCCACTACATGTGGTGCAGCAGCCTCAACATCAAAGATGAGACGTACAAGTCCAGATGCAATGCAGAAAAGTGCACAAGAACAAGTTCGAAAATGCTATCAGGGATGAACACAAGACAGCCAGAGTGATAAAATTGCATTTTTAAAATAATCGAAGTAGCAGGTTTCACCAAATCAAAGCAATGCCGAAAATCAGATGGTAAACAAATCGAACCCATGATCAATTGAGTTCGAAGTCACAAAAGAAATCAACAACTTCAACTAAATTCTATGGTACAGATTCTAACCAAAACCATAAATCAATCAAGTCGAATACAAAATCAACATCAATCAAACTGTACCAAAGTTGCAGTGAACGAAGAAAAAGGGTAACCACGATCAAAGTCAGAAATCTCAAGAAAACTACCGAAGTCGAACAGCGAGCAAAATGAATCGACCAACTCAAACAATGATTCAAACTCTAAACTGAAGCTTTGAATTAGATGTGAGTTACTCACCTCGATTGAAGCGAAGGCATCACGAAGACGAGCGAATGAATCGGCAGGAGCCTTAATTTGTGAAGACGAACGAACGAAAACGAGCCACCATTTTCAATTTTTCCTTTTCGATTTTTAGGTTTTGGGTTCGAATGAAAATGGTGAAAGGGGGGGGGGGAACGGGTTTTATGTTTTTTTTTTGTTAATTTTCACGGCCACAATAAACATGGGCCACTATTTAATGCTAAAGCCCAAAATTCCTTTTTTAAAAATTTATAAAAGAATTTTAATTCAAATTTTAAAACTTAAATTGGCAATAAGCGAAAATATTAATCGTTTAATGTCGATTATAAATCGACACGAAATACAGGGTTGTTACAGTTTGAAATTGAAATTTAATTAAGATAAAATAAAAGGGAATTACATAATTACAAGTGGCCATGTTAATGCTCCTTCCTCACGACGCACGTTCTAACCCTAACCCACCAGATCACGATGAAGCAAAACGAGCCACCGCATCCCTTAGCCGTTGACCACCAATCCACGACCGCGACCATACCAAAGGTCGTCGACCTCGCCTCCTGCCACATCCACGATCACCGAGCCCTCTAACTACGTCGATCGATACCTCATAGGTTAGCTGCCATCATTTTCCTCATGAACTAATCAAATTTTTATGCCACGACAATCTATTTGTCGTTCTAACCGCATGCATGAACTCCCCATGAAGATCTCCATAAACCCATACCATCGATTCAACGATCGATCAAAGTTGATCACGCCCAATGAACGACTGAGATTTAATCACCAATTTCTGCCCAAAAGGTGAACCAAACTGAAAAACGAATCATTGTAATAGAATGCGCTCGTCAAGAGCTTTCTAACGATATATAATATGATATAGTTTGGAGAGGTTGAAATTTCTTGAAATTGATTTGAAATTGGATTTTGGGTTTGTATTTGGGAATTTAGGTTTTCAGCCATTGAGAAAGGAGGAGCAACAAAAATTTATGTACGTACGGTAATTAGAATATGAGAAACAATTAAGGTTTATAACAACTTATATGCAGACGAAGCTGAAAATAGAAAGAATGAACCAGATAGATTTGGATTGGAACGATAAACGACCTGAAATGCCCGTTTCATTCTCGAAACGAAAATATGTCATCCTACATTATAATATAGATGTTTTTGATATTTTTAAACTCAATAGAACAAGTTTCGGGTCCTAATTCCATCGTATGAAGAAGTTAGCTTTAAAATCAGCTTATTTCAATTTGATTTTAATTAAATTGATTTCTGCGCGTTTCGAGTCCGTACGATCAGACAGAAAGTTTGGTTGCTATGAAACTTGAAATCCTACAATAATTCACCGTTACGGATCCGATGAAACTAGTTTCGTCGAAATCCGAGTTAGTTGCCAAAATGACTGTTTTCACATTTATTAAATAAATTATTATTAAATTGATTAAATCACTTTTTAATTCCACTTTTAATAACTAACAAATTTTATCATTTTTAATTACTTAGACATTTACAATAATTTAAAACAAATTTACATATCAATCTTGTGTTAAATAATACACCAATTACCGTGTTCAATTTCAACTGTAATTAAATCCAATTAATTAAAATTTAATCTCATAAATTGATTAAATTTGATTCAATCTTTTTGTTTAGTCAATTATTACTTATGGAAATAGTTAACATTGGTTTACATCTTATTTATTAATATTCTACAATTATCATCTTTTACCATATTAGTTGCAATATTTCAATTATATTGAATTTTTGACGATTTTCACATTAGTTATAATTTAAAGTCCCAATAACTTCATTTATCTTGGTTTCTCTTTTATTATTAAATCAATTATTGCCTTATGAATATAATTGACATTTCTATACATTTTATTACATTCACATTCTACAGAAATCGTTTTAACTCATATTAACGTTATATTTAATTACATTTATTGCAATTGATTTCCCATTTGATTTCAACAAGTTAAACAAATAGGTAACAAATAACAATTGTCATCTTTGGTTTAATTTAATCACATTTATAAGTTGATTTTCTATACAAATGTTATAATTAATTGCACAACACTAATTTTTATTCAGTTACATTTTATTACATACTATTTGTTAATTAATACAACGTTTAAATTATCATACTCTTTTAATCAAATTATCAATTAATAAAAACATTATTTCATCAATTAATATAACATTTAAATTTATTCCTTATTTTAAATTTATAATCAGTTATGTTATAATCAATTATGTTATAATCAATTATGTTATAATCAATTACGACTTACAATTATTACAATTACTTGAGATTACATTCAAATAGTCATCTATTACATTAATTTACATTATTAGACATCATTCTAGTTAGTTTTCCCATTCCTATATCATAAAATTTTATTTCTTCTAACTTAAATTACATAATGTTATTGAATTAACTATTATTAATTATCGAAAATTGTGTGTCGTCACATCAGATGTCTATAACAAACGTCTATATTGCCACTCAAACATCTGATACAAAATTACAGACATCAAGATCACTTATTTTTTGTTCATGTACATTTTATAAATTTTTATGCTTACTCAGACATCTGAACCTAATGAAAAGAGGTAACTCTTCACAGAAATTCAAAATTTGAAAGGTAATCTTCTTTCCTAAAAGCTGCAATTCTTTAAATGGTTGCATCAATTGATTTAGCACTTTTCAAATCTATAAATAGAGTTGAGATTTCACATTTTAATTCTTTAATTATTTCTATCTTTTTAAATCTATATGCACCTGTGATTTACAAATATTCTCAACAATTTACTTCCTACAATTACACATTCAAATAATCATCTCAAGAAGAATATAAGAATGGTGTACTCAATAGACTTATCTGTGTTATCTAGAACACAACCAGTTAAGAATCTTACTACCATCTGTAATAAAAGTCCTGTTGATGTTTTTCAGGCTTGAAGTCCTATTCGACAGCTTAGGCAGTTTGTAAAACCTATTCCTCTGGGTTAAGTGAGGGTATAGATTTAAATCCAAAAGGAGTCTAGGACTGGATATAGAATGGGAAATTCAAACTGGTATAAAATCTGTGATGTACTTTACATACTGCAATTTTTGTACTGCTAGTTTGATATAAGTTTTAGTTTAGTAGATATAATCATATTACAAGAACTATGTAGACTTTCATTTGGTATGAGAGCAGGACAATCATATAACCGTAATACCGTTTTTGATATTTAAGTAATTTGGATAATATTGCACCAAATTTTGTTGAAGGTTAGTATACAGCAGACGACCACTATTTAATGGATTAAATTATAATTATAGGTTAACTAGGATGAGAATATATATGCAAGCTAATAGTTATGACACTTGGAATATCACTCAACAAGAATACATTGTACCTACCACTGCTTATGCACAATGGTCAAACGCGCAAAAACTAGATTGCTAATGCTGAAGCTATTAATATATTATTCTATTATTTAGACAAAAATGAGTTTAATAGAGTTTTTATATGCATATTAGCATATGAAATTTGGCGTACTCTCAAAATAACTCCAAACGAGGTCAAACAAAGCAAGATTTCAATGCTTAAAAATCAATTTCAGAATTTTAGAATGAGGCAAGAAGAAACTATAAAAGATGCATTCTCTAGATTTCAAGACATATATCATTCACTTCTAGCATTAGGAGAAAAATACACTAATTTTGTTATTGTTTCAAAAATTCTAAACACTTTAACGGATGAGTGGAAATGAAAGGTCTTAGCTATTAAAGAAGCTAATGACATTTCAACCATTAAGCTAGAAGAGTTAATAGGAAATTTTATATTATATGAAGTGAATTTGCAAGTAAAACGAGTACAAGCTCAAGATATGTAACGACCCAATTTTTCGACGCCGGAAAGTCGACATCAATACGTCTACTGTATCCAATGCCGAACAACCGAGTGCCGAAAAACCGAGCCGTTAGGGTTAAAGAAGAAGAAAATAGAAGATACAAGAAGAAACAGAAACAATAGCAGAATCTCACATTTCGCAGTGGAACAATATATAATAGATAAATGAACAATCTTCAAAATAAAGAACTATATCAATTTATACATATATCATCAGAGTATACAACAAAACAATACAAACACTGGAGGTCTTTATAACTTGCTCATATGAAACCGAACTTGCACCAACCCATACGCAACAGATAATACATAGAATAAGTGATACGCTTCGCCGTCCAGCTTGCCTCCAGATCTCCATCACATTCTTTTCTGACATCGCTCTAGAACAACTGACAACCTGACTCTAGGCTGCCTATGTAGAAAATTAAGGGCACCCAGAGTTTAGAAAGGGAACATTAAACTCTAGGTCAGTCATGGGACTGGTGTAAGATCTTAAAAACAGTTATTTTCAAAAAGAAAAGGAAAAGAAACCCACTATGCTTTTGGAAAATGAAACTACCATAAGGCCTCCCTGCACACACACAATGCAAGCGCACAATTGGAGGAGATTTCTCCTTATGATAATATGCTTGATACGCAAAATCTTGTTAATATTATCATTAGTGCATAGTGTGGCAAACATTTCGAAAGTATAATATTAATATTAGCTAGCATACCACCATTATGGTATACCTACTATAGCTACCAATTAAAGGACAGGTCATCACCATAAGTAAAAGGCAGGTTATACAACTAAAACCGTATAGGGCTCATATTGTTTCTTTGGATTTCCAACAAATGGTCGGGCTAAGGAACTTTCTATGCCACATGGGTACACCTCTAGAGAGACGCCTCGAGAACCTAACCAGATCTCTATCAATACAAGGCCGGGTTACCTCTGTAACTAGGTAACTACTGGCACGAGTATGCCACCTCCTGGTCTAGACCGACCATTATCCGAGGTGCCTCATCAACCAACAACCACAAAGTGAATAATCCAGGCTCCATACCAGAATACCACTATTAAATCCACACAAGTTAAATATCTGGACTCCATATCAGATACTACTTTTTATCTAGAAGGAAATGGACATACCCTAAGGGGAGCAACCCCCAATAACCTTGCTGCATCCTTCCTGTTTTGACTATTTCCGGGGTGTGAGGTCCGACAAAGTCTCGTCCACAAAGCTAGGCATTTCACAAAAGCCATGCTTCGATCAATAATGATCAGCAGCACTCAGCATGCCACACTACCAAATTGGGAGTATATCACTAATAACCATCAACTACATAACCTCTGAGCTCGTACGTCTCAAACAAGGGTGCTAAGCTAAGAGAATAAATTCTCCGCCACCAACAGAATTGTATTTGATAGATATCAGTTTTATATCTCAAAGTATAATGTTAGGCATACAACCATACAAGTCTGTTCCCGGTTCGAACGGAACAGAAGGCACTTCAAAGAAGCCCTTACAAATCCGAATATTCACTAATCACATCAGGAGTGCCCATCACAAAGGGTGATAAAATCACTATACCGGAGCAACCCAGTGCACAGACATTCGATAGGTAATCCTTTTGTTTTCAAAAATACCCGGTCTTCAACCATAGTCTTCAAATGCAATCTCACTTCATCGTATCAATATTCGGAATGGGTTTTATGACACAAAGTCCTCTCCCAGCTAATCCGAATAATGAGCGCTTATTTTAAAAATAAGTGTTACATTCAGATTTCAAGTAAATCACAACAAATTTCCACTTTGATCTTTTAAATAAAACATCCATCACAAAGATTCAATGTGGTTTTCGGATAACCCTTTTGGAGTCCGACCCTTGGTCGCATCGAAATTCAATTGCCATTTAAAGGCCAATATTGATAGTCGATTATTTAACTATCAATCAATATTCACAACAATCACCAGATTTAAATTATTTTCCCAAATTATTAATTTTCAAAATATCTTCGCAAGATATATTTTCACACTTCAACACTTTGAAAGCAAATTTCAAATCACTTTCCTCACGCGGAATCAATTTTCAAATATTATTTATTTCCATTGAAAATTTGCCGAGTTCGAATACTTTAAAATAATTTAATTTACTTATCCAAAAATGTATTTGGAAATACTTAGATAAAAACTACTTTTAAACACTTTATTTAAAATATTAGTTATGAAATGTTATACTCATATCTCATATAAATCTTAGGCCCAAAATAATTTTAAAATAAAATTATTAGATAGAGTATACTATTTAAATAACCATTTTCTAAATCAAATATCGATTAAATCTTTAAATAACCACTTCTATAATTAACTTAATAATATTTACTTTAAAGATTTAAAAACAATTTTAGAAATTAATTTCTCCAACAGTATTCTTTTTAAAACCAATTGTAGAACTTTTAATTTATATTTTAAAATCTACTTTGAAAACATACTTGGCTTTCCACGGAAAATATACTTTCCATTCTAAAATTGTTTATTCAAATCAAGTGATAAATCCTTCTTGATTTATTTTGAATTTACGTTCCAAATCCTTAAATTTCTTTCCACACTTTTAAAAATAAACCAATATTTATTTTAAAAACAAATTTCCCTTTCCATTATAAATTTCCATTATAAATTTCCATTGGAATTTTAATTTTCAAATATTCACTTTCAAACACCAAATCAAATTTTCAAATTGATTTCCAAATTTATTTTCAAACACAAAATCAAATTCCAAATTGATTTCTTTTAAAATATATTTCTTTATTTCTTTCAAGCTATTTACAATCCAAATTTTAAATAAATTCTTCAACTTTTAATAATATTACTCAAAATCCATTTACTAAAAATATTTCACCATATTTTGGAATTTATTCAATACGATTTCAAAAATCAACTTTTATACTTTTAAATTTCTTTTTTTAAATTTGTCCAATTATCTAAAATTAATTTACTTAAAATTTCCTACTTTAATTTCCAAAAAGCCAATTGTGTAATTCTGGTATCCTACGATACCAAAAATATATTCGGCCAAACCATAGCCTTCAATGATTTCAATCAAAAATATAATCATACACAGATTATCAATAAATCAATACACAACATATAAAACAAATTCAACTTTTGAGGAATCCAGTTGGATACCTCCAACCTATTTTCCCTGCATCCATAGAAGTTAGCACAATAATTAAATAACAATTCCACTTCGAGATGGAATATCGCGGTATATGGAATTAAATAATATCATCCGCTATTATGCAGTGCATAGGGTCTCATCGGCTGTATAATACAGAAAATCAATCACTCCAATATATATATTTGCACACACACGCACACACTATCATATATATTATCACAACCAAACAGTCAATCAATAACTGAAATTCTAATTATATTCAATTAAGTGAGAAGATCTCACCTTTGCTTTTATTTTGCAATCCATTTCTAATTCCGATTTTGTCTTCACAGTATTAGACCTTGTATAAACAATTATACAATTTATTAATATTCGAAATAATCGAATAATCAATTTTCATTTTGATAGTTTAATTAACTAATAGTTTTATTTAAACTAATTTCTTCTTTGATAATTTTATTTAACAAAAAATCAACTTTAAAACTAAGTTTCCTTTAATAAATTATTTTTTTATGACAATGATTAAATGAACCATTTAAACAAATTAATTCCCCTAATTGAATAATTAATTTCCATTTAATGGATTAAATTAACTAACTATTTAAAAATAAATTTCCTTTAATAATTTTTATTTTATCTAATAAATTAAGTTTCTAACAATTTTTCTTTTGTAAATTATTTTTAGCGATTAAAATAAGTTTGTTAAATAAATTTATCTCCACATTACATCATTTTGAAAATAACCTAGTAGTTAAAAAATGTATATATAGATTTTTCATCTAAAACTATATACTTATATTCAAAAATCAAATTTTGGAAATAAATTCTTATCCTCCCAAACCTTAACAGGAATTCTTAACTGTAATAATTTTTTTTTGCCTTTTGTTTTGTCATCTTAAACAGCAAGATTACTGCATAAATTAAACATGCATGTGAAAATATATCTTTTAAATTAAAATCAAAATTATTTTATTAATTCGGAAATAACTAGAAAAATAAATAAATAAAACTTACTGATGAAATTAGCTCGCATAAGCCCTAAAACTCGGTCGCAACCTTGTCACAGATGCTAACGCGCGCGAACTCCACCGCCTTGATCGAACTTTGCATCCCCCCTGCGCCGTCGCCGCACCCAAAATCATCGCGAACCACCCATTTCCCAAATGAGCACGACCTCGCACGAGACACCTCCCTTGATCACCGATGCCTCCACTAGCTCGCTCGATTGCCGCAAGTCCTCCTCCACCATTTATCACAGATCGGTCATGGTCACACCCTTTCGACCATTATTTGAACTAGGTCGCGACCTGTAAATCGCGAGCCCCCAAAATAGCCTAGCTTCGATCGAGAAGAAATATATGATAGAATTAGAAGGAAGAACGAAGAGAAATCCGTTTAAGAGATCGCACACATTCACCCTTTTCTAATTAACTAAATTTTCTCCTTTCGGCCACTTATTAAACTAGGAAAAGAACGAAGATATGTTTTTTTATACGAGATTATAACATGAAGAAAGAAATAAAACTCGGCTGTCAATTTTTCTCTAACGCACGTAGCAGTTTCACAGAATAAAACAAACACATGTGATAAATTCCTCTATGTGTCAACTTGCCCATATGTATGAATGTATATATATATTAATTTAAATTTAAATTCAAATCGCCTCGATAAACGCAACTCAAAATCTCGATCTCCAATCGAGCCGTGCTGCCAGGCGTTCGTAACTTTATACCCCTATTTCGAACGCGATGGAAAAGGTTCCGACTCCAAATTCGATGGTATGGAGAAGATAGCTTTTTGAACCTATTACTTATTTTAAATTTCGATATAAATTCAGCGCATTGGTATATCATACGATCAAACGATTACTCCAAACACTACAAAAATTGAAACCTGATAATAATACACTATTAGGATCCAATGGAACTGGTTTCGTTGAATTCCGAGACTATGCCTTGGAATGCTATTTTTAATCATCGATTTAAACGATATAAATTAAAAACTGAACAAAACATTTTCGAATTCAATTCCGAAGCTTTCATTATCTTCAGTATTATTAATATAGATTTTACAAGCTTTTAAAATATTTTTAACAGGCTTAAAACTAAAAATTCAAATTTTTACCCAATTTCCAATAATTAAATTCAAAAATCTTAATTGCCAAAATTATTCTGATATTTGAAATTCAAGATAAACTAACATTCAAATATTTATCAATTAAATATTCCATTTTCAAATGTTCAAAATTTCCGGGTCATCACATTCTTCCCCCCTTAAAAGAATTTCTTTCCTAAATTACTAGTTAAGAAGAATGACCCTTAACCCGTTTATCATTTTCGCAAAACCAAACAGTTTTATCAACTTGCCAAAACAACTCTTTTTATTAAAGACCCATTATTACTTCAACTAACTTTCCAAAATCTTCCATAGTTTTCAAACAACATTGTTTACTTCACAATTCAAATTTAAATTTAAGATAAAATTTTAAATTATCAAAATTTCTCAAAAATTTTCTAACTCACTAAATTTTCGAAAAATTTCGCCAGCGTCTCCTTTGTGCGGCTAGCTCGGTACGACTACAAAACGCCAAGTGGCTAGACAAGAAAATCATCAAATTTTATATAGAACTTTAAATACATACCTTTTTGAGCAATTCAAAATTTATCTTCAAAATCAAAAAAATCCCAATTCCTTTTTTCCTTTATAACACCTGCATTCCTACTAGCAATAATGCCCAATTACAACATTCAAAATCATTTTGCACATTTCTTTACAAAAGTTTAAATATTTATTTCATTCAAATCTGTACGATGTACTTATATCATTCGTACGCAATATCAAATCTGATCGCTCACTCGATTGCACAATGTCACTTTCGAACTAGTATCGTCCATCCGACTTCCTAGTGCGGACTCAGATCTGGTTTCTTGATCAGAAACTGTCATTCTTCTTGCATAGCCGTAAACTATTCAGAGAATTTCCAGAATCAACCAAAAATCCATATCTAGGTTCGTCGTCGAAAATCAGGTGAAAAATCCTAACTCGGATCGATATTACTATCTCGAAATTCTATGCTCGAATTCTAGATCGAATTGCTATGCGAATAAAATAATATACGTACATCCCACGTATTAATTTTAATTGATTTTTAGCTATATCAAATTTTCTTTTCTTTTATTCACGTTGATTTTTATATTTATTCTTCACTTCAACACTTCGGTTTATATCTACTAATATTTAAACTGGATCTCCAATTCCATATGAATTCAATTTACCTTTTATTTTATAAATCTTCAATTCAATTCAAACCATATCTAATTTGTCATTTCTTCAATTAGTTTTACTTACTAATTTTATTTCAATCCATTTAGTGTACTGGACTTACTTCTCAAATTTATTTTTATTCAAATTAATCCAAGTTAAATTCAGTTTAAATTCGAATTTCTCTAGGTTTCAAACTTATTTACATTTCACACTTATTTTAATTTTACTTTTCTTCAAGTAAGATTTTATTCTAAAAAATTCAAATTTATAAGTTTCCAAACTCAATTATATTCTATAAATATTATATATAGGATTCCAGAGTCTTTCCATCTCTTCAAAATCATTTTTTTGAAATCAATTCAAATTGTCTTTTGAATTTCCAAAACCAACCCTAGTTTTCCAAACAACTTCAATTTTAAAATAATTGGACAGCAACTCCTCTCCTAAAAACCTGAAAATGAACATCGATGATGTTGTAGTCGTCACCGAAATTATTTTTCAGCGATCGAAAAGAGTTTAGTGCTTTCATCGCTTCAAAAATTATTTTTCAAATCCCTTGAAAATCATTTCCAAACTCAAAAGAATTTAAATTTTCCAAATCTCAAATCTTTTCAAAAACATTTTCAAATATTTCTCTGGAATTCTATTTCAAATTATAAATCACATTTACAATTTACATTTATAAATCCCATTTGTATATGAATTTATTTTCTTAATCTTTGGTTATGATTTCAATTCCTTATTCAATTTCATACTAAATGATAATAATTCAATATTATCACTTCCTAACATCCAAGCAATCATACACTACTATAATAATTTATAGAAAATTATTTCTTTTATATATGAAAATAATTTGGGTAAAATAATTTCATTTACCCTATTTTAGAACCATATCGTGGCGAATTGTTCTGTACAAGTGTTTAGAGATTCCTATCAATAACGTTACTCGTATTGACTAGAATCCATATACCAATCAACAAACCAATCAACACAATATAAAACAATTTTATATTCACTAATAAATACGTGCTTATATTTATTATTACACTCATACTCATTCTAGAGTACTACTGACTCTATCTGTAATGAGTAATACCCCACCAGAGCCAAGGTTGTCACTTAACCAATTGCTCTGATACCACATTGTAACGACCCAACTTTTCGACGCCTGAAAGTCGACATCAATATGTCCACTGTATCCAACGTCGAACAATCGAATGCCGGAACACCGAACTGATAACGTTAAACAAGAAGAAGATAAAAGAAGAAACAGAAACAATAATAGAATCTCACAATTCGCAGTGCAACAATATTTAATAGATAAATGAATAATCTTTAAAACAAAGAACTATATCAGTTTATACATATATCATTAGAGTATACAACAACACAATACAAACCTTGGCAGTCTTTATAATTTGCTTACATGAAACTGAACTTGCACCAACCCATACGCAACAGATAATACATAGAATAAGTGATATGCTTCGCCATCCATCTTGCCTCTAGATCTCCATCACATTCTTTTCTGACATCGCTCCAGAACAACTGACAACCTGAATCTAAGCGGCCCGTGTGGAAAATTATGGGCACCCAGAGTTTAGGATGGGAACAATAAACTTCGGGTCAGTCATGGAACTGGTGTGAGATGTTAAAAACAGTTATTTTCATAAAGAATAGGAAACGAAACCCGCTATGCTTTTGGAAAATGAAACTACCATAAGGCCTCCCCGTACACACATAATGCAAGCGCACAATTGGATGAGATTTCTCCTTATGATAGTCAAATATGCTTCATACGCAAAATTCTTTTTAATATTATCATTAGTGCATAGCATGGAAAACATTTCGAAAGTATAATATTAATCTTTGCCAGCATACCATCATTATGGTGTACCTAGTATAACTACCAATTAAACGGCAGGTCACCACCATAAGTAAAAGACAGGTTATACAACTAAACCAGACAGGGCTCGTATTGTTTCTTTGGATTTCCAACAAATGGTCAGGCTAAGGAACTTCCTATGCCACATGGGTACGTCTCTAGAGTGACACCCCGAGAACCTAATCGGATCTCTGCCAACACAAGGAAGGGTTACCTCTGTAACTAGGTAACTACTGACACGAGTATGCAACCTTCCGGTCTAGACCGACCTTTATCCGAGGCGCCTCATCAACCAACAATCGCAAAATAAATAATCTGGGCTCCATACCAGAATACCACTATTAAATTCACACAAGTTAAATATCTGGACTCCATACCAGATACCACTTTTTATCCAGAAGGAAATGGACATACCCTAAGGGTCGGTACCCCCAATAACCTTGCTGCATCCTTCCTGTTTCGGCCATTTCCAGGATGTGAGGTCCAACAAAGTCTCGTCCACAAAGCTATGCTTTTCACAAAAGCCATGCTTTGATCAATAATGACCAGAAGCACTCAACATGTCACACTACCAAATTGGGAGTATATCACTAATAACCATCGACTACATAACCTCTGAGCTCGTACATCTCAGAGAAGGGTGTTAAGCTAAGATAATAAATTCTCCGCCACTAACAAAAATGTATCTGATTGAAATCAGCTTTATATCTCAAAGTGTAATGTCAGACATAACCATACAAGTCCCTTCCAGGTTCGAACGGAATCGAAGGCATTTCAAAGAATCCCTTGCAAATCTGGATATTCACTAATCACGCCCAGAGTCCCCATCACAAAGGGTGATAAAGTCTTTATACCAGAGCAACTCAGTGCACAGACATTCGATGGGTAATCCTTTCGTTTTCGAAAATACCCGATCTTCAACCACCGTCTTCAAATGCAATCTCATTTCGTCGTATCATTATTCGGAATGGGTTTTATGACCTAAAGTCCTCTCCCGACTAATCCGAATAATGAGCACTTATTTTAAAAATAAGTGCTACATTCAGATTTCAAGTAAATCACAACAAATTTCCACTTTGATCTTTTAAACAAAAGATCCATCACAAAGATTCGATGTGGTTTTCGGATAACCCTTTTGGAATCCGACCCTCGGTCGCATCGAAATTCAATTGCCATTTAAAGGCCAATATTGATAGTCGGTTATTTAACTATCAATCAATATTCACAACAATCACCGGATTTAAATTATTTTTCCAAATTATTAATTTTCAAAATATCTTTGCAAGATATTTTCACACTTCAACATTTTGAAAACAAATTTCAAATCACTTTTCTCACGTGGAATCAATTTCCAAATATTATTTATTCCACTGAAAAATTGCCGAGTTCGAATACTTTAAAATAATTTAATTTACTTATCCAAAAATATATATGGAAATACTTAGATAAAAACCACTTTTAATCACTTTGTTTAAAATATTAGTTATGAAATGTTATACCCTTATCTTATATAAATCTTAGGCCCAAAATAATTTTAAAATAAAATTATTAGATGGAGTATACTATTTAAATAACCATTTTCTACATCTAATATCGATTAAATCTTTAAATAATCACTTTTATAATTGACTTAATAAATATTTACTTTAAAGATTTAAAAACAATTTCCGAATTTCTCCAACAATATTCTTTTTAAAACCAATTCTAGAACTTTTAATTTATATTTTAAAAACTACTTTGAAAACATACTCGGTTTTCCAGGGAAAATATACTTTCCATTCTAAAATGGTTTACTCAAATCAATTGATAAATCCTTCTTGACTTATTTTAAATTTACGTTTCAAATCCGTAAATTTCTTTCCACACTTTTAAAAATAAATCAATCTTTATTTTGAAAACAAATTTCCCTATCCTTTATAAATTTCCATTGGAATTTAAATTTCCATATATTCACTCTCAAACACCAAATCAAATTTTCAAATTGATTTCCAAATTTATTTTCAAACACCAAATCAAATTGCAAATTGATTTCTTTTAAAATAAATTTCTTTATTCTTTCAAGCTATTTAAAATCTGAATTTTAAATAAAATTTTCAACTTTTAACAATATTACTCAAAATCCATTTATTAAAAATCTTTCATATTCTAGAATTTATTCAATAGGATTTCAAAAATCAACTTTTATACTTTTAAATTTCTTCTTTTAAATTTATCCAATTCTCTAAAATTAATTTGCATAAATTTCCTACTTTAATTTTCAAAAATCCAATTGTATATTTCTGGTATCTTATGATACCAAAAATATATTCGGCCAAACCAAGCCTTCAACGATTTCCATCATAAATATAATCATACACAGATTATCAATAAATCAACACCCAACATATGAAACAAATTCAACTTTTGAGGAATCCAGTTGGATCCCTCCAACCTGTTTTCCCTGCATCCACAGATGTTAGCACAACAATTAAATACCAATTCCACTTCGAGGTGGAATATTGCGGTATATGGGATTATATAATATCATCCGCTATTATGCGGCGCTTAGGGTCTCATCCGCTATATAATGCGGGAAATCAATCACTCCAATATATATACACACACTATCATATATATTATCACAACCAAACAGACAATCAATAGCTGAAATTCTAATTCTACCCAATTGGGTAAGAAGATCTCACCTTTGCTTTTATTTTGCAATCCATTTCCAATCCCCATTTTGTCTTCATAGTATTAGACCTTGTATAATCAATTATACAATTTATTAATATTCGAAATAATCGAATAATCAATTTTAGTTTTGATAGTTTAATTAACTAATAGTTTTATTTAAACCAATTTCTCCTTTAATAATTTATTTAACTAAAAATCAACTTTAAAACTAAATTTCCTTTAATAACTTATTTTTTTATGACAATAATTAAATAAATCATTTAAACAAATTAATTCCCTTAATCAACGAATTAATTTCCATTTAATGGATTAAATTAAATAACTATTTAAAAATAAATATCCTTTAATGATTTTTATTTTATCTAATAAATTAAATTTCTAACAAATTTTCTTTTACAAATTACTTTTAGTGATTAAAATAAGTTTTAAATAAATTTATCTCCATATTACATCATTTTGAAAACTAACCCAGTAGTTAAAAAATGTATATATCGATTTTTTCATTTAAAATTATATACCTATATTCAAAAATCAAATTTTGGAAGTAAATTCTTATCCTCCCAAACCTTAACAGGAATTCTTAACTGTAATAATTTTTTTGCTTTTCTTTTGTCATCTTAAACAGTTAGATTACTGCATAAATTATACATGCATGTGAAAATATATCTTTTAAATTAAAATCAAAACTATTTTATTAATTAAGAATAACTAGAAAATTAAATAAATAAAACTTATTGAGGAAATTTGCACGTGCAAGCCGTAAAACTCGATCGCGACCTTATCTCAGATGCTAACGTGCGCGAACTCCACCGCCTTGATCGAACTTCGCATCCCCCCTGCGCCATTACCGCACCCAAAATCATCGCGAACCACCCATTTCCCAAACCAACACGGCCTCGCACGAGACACTCCCTTGATCGCCGATGCCTCCACTAGCTTGCCCGATTGCCGCGAGTCCTCCTCCGCCATTTATCTCAGATCGGTCGACATCACACCCTTTCGACCATTACTTGAACTAGGTCGCGACCTGTAAATTGCGAGCCCCCAAAACAGTCTCGCTTCGATCGAGAAGAAATATACGATAGAATTAAAAGGAACAACGAAAGAAATTCGTTTAGGAGATCGCAAGCATTCGCCCTTTTCTGATTGACTAAATTTTTTCCTTTCGGCCACTTATTAAACTGGGAAAAGAACGAAGATATGTTTTTTTTTTAATTTTTGTATATGAGATTATAACATGAAGAAGGAAATATAACTCGGCTATCAATTTTTCTCTAGCGCGTGTAGCAGTTTCACAGAATAAAACGAACACTTGTGATAATTCCTAAACGCATCAACTTGCCCATATATATATATATATATATATATATATATATATATATTAATTTAAATTTAAATTCAAATCGCTTTGATAAACGCAACTCAAAATCTCGATCTCTAATCGAGGTGTACCGCTAGGAGTTCATAAGGTTATACCCTTATTCTGAACGCGATGGAAAAGGTTCCGAGTCCAAATTTGATCGTATGGAGAAGATAGCTTTTTGAACCTATTATTTATTTTAAATTTCGATATAAATTCAGCGCATTGGTCTATCGTACAATCAAACGATTACTCCACACACTACAAAATTAAAATCCGACAATAATACACTATTACAGATCTAATGGAACTGTTTTCGTCGAATTCCGAGGCTGTGCATAGGAGGGCAATTTTTAATTGCCGATTTAAACGATATAAATTCAAAACTGAAAAAAACATTTTCGAATTCAATTCTGGAGCTTTCATTATCTTCGATATTAATAACATAGATTTTACAAGCTTTTAAAATATTTTTAATAGGCTTAAAACTGAAAATTCAAATTTTTACCCAATTTCCAATAATTAAATTCAAAAATCTTAGTTGCCATATTCATTCTGATATTTGAAATTCAACTTAAACTAACATTCAAATATTCAAAATCAATTAAATATTCCATTTTCAAATGTTCAAAATTTCCAGGTCGTTACAAGATAGAAAAACAATTGCATTCCAAGCAAAAAATATAGACTCCGACAAAGACTACAATGACACTGCTTTTTTGGCTAAAAATTTTAGAATTTTTTTGAATTCAAAACGAATAAGAAGTTTGACAGCAACAGAAATAGCAACAATAATCCATCGATTTCCTGATTAAGTGTTATAAATGCGATAAGATGGGTTACATTAAGAGAGACCGCCCAGAACAAAAGAAGAATGATTTCAAAAATAAGAGCGATAAATTTTATAAAAAGAAAAATCAAGTTTTTTGGTACCTTGGGATGATTCGTACTCATCTTGTTCGTCGGATAGTGATAGTGACTCCAAACAAGCAAATGTATGCTACATGGCTACTAATGATGTACCTAATAAAAAGAGCAAAAAAAGTATACTCAACAATGGTTTCTCCGAGCATATGATGGGAAATAAAGATATGCTAATAAATATTATCTACTTAGATGTAGGTTCCATTATTTTTGGAGAAAACTCTAAAGGATACGTCAAGGAAAAGGGGATGTGAGCAACAATGTTATATCTAATTCATCTCTTATTACTAATGTTTTATTAGTTAAAAATTTAAAACATAATTTGCTAGGTATTAATAATTATGTGATAAACTTTTTAGCCTATCTTTCTTAAAAAATAAATGCAAAATTTTCGAAAAAATTAGAGAAAGAAATATTTATATTTTAATTATGAAAATTAATCAAATATATATGTGTGTTTAATAGCCAAAGCTAATGATCCGTGGCTATGGCACAAAAGATTTTGTCACGTAAATTTTAAGGCTATTAGAAAATTATCTTAAAATAATTTAGCAAAAGGTCTACCAAAGACAAATTATAAAGAAAATAATATTTGTAATGCATTTCAACTAACAAAATTAACAAAATCCACTTTTAAATCTAAGAAAATCATTTCTACATTACAACCACTTGAACTACTATATTTGGATCCGTTCGGTCCCACTCGAGATCAATCTATATATCATAACAAATAAGTTTTTGTAATTGTAGATGATTTTTCTACATATACACAGATATTAATTTTTTTTTTAAAAAGTGATATTTTCGAATCATTTAATTTTTTTGCAAAACAAATTCAAAATGTTTAAAAAATAAAAATATTAGAAGTGATCATGATAGCAAATTTGGAAATGAACTTTTGAAAATTTTTGTAATAAAAGGGGTATTAGTCACAACTTCTCATTTCCTAGAACTCCTCAACAAAATGGAGTTGTAGAGAGAACGAATTGGATGTTACAAGAATGTGCTAGGACTCTACTTAGTGGTAGTCAACCACCGAAACATTTCTAGGTAGAAGCCGTGTCTACCGCATGTTACGTTTTAAATCATGTCACTATCCGACCCTTGGCTAAACATACATTATACAAACTATTTAACAGGAAAAAAACTAATATGTCATATCCAAGGATTTTTGGATCAATGTGGTTTATACTAAATACAAAATATTAATTGGGAAAATTCAATCCAAAATCCAATGAATGAATATTCATTGGATACTCGGAATGAAGAAAAGCATGTAGAACATATAATAAATGCACAAAAACTATAGAAGAAACTTTACATGTGTCGTTTGACAAAAATTTCAAAAATAATAAAGATGATGAAAAAGATGTTATAGAACAACCAATTATGCAAAATCCACCTTAAAATGCTATAACTCAAAATGAAGAACAACAACCTACAGAAAATTTGAATAAAAATGAACATAAGACTCCACCACGAATTTAAAAAAATCATACAAGTGAAAATATAATTGATGAAGTAAATACAAACGTCAGAACTAGATATCATTTAAATAAATGGGACATATCGCATTTATATCTAATATAGAACCTAAAAATTCTAAGGAAACTTCAACCGATGACTATTAGATTTTAGCTATGTAAGAAGAGCTAAATCAATTGGAACGAAATAACATGTGGGAATTGGTTCTATGGACAAGTGATCAAACATTCATGGTAGAAATGGGTTGATAAAAGCTAAAGCTGATGAAAATTGTAATATAACACGAAATAAGGCTTGATTAGTTGCAGAAGGATATAATCAAGAAGAGGGGAGACTACATAGAAACTTTTGCTCTTATCGCAAGTTTGAAGCAATAAGAATTTTACTAGTTGTAACGACCCACCTTTTTGGATGGTTTAAATCGACAATAAACCACTCGTGTCAACTTAAACCATTCAAAGGGGAGGATTGTTAATAGGTTAAATAAGAAAATAAGAGGAAAGAAAGAAAAAAAACAAACACAGAATCTCACAGCGGAGTGAAAAAATATAATAATCAAATAAACACTTCATGAAACTATTTTACGAATAACATTGGATTACACTTTTACAATATATCAGATTTATACATACATCATGAATAAATAAATAAATAAATAATGTAGCGGAACAATAAGATACAGTGGAATAATACTGATAATATAATACTAAACTCCATCTTCGACCTCCTGAAATAAAGTCTTCAATCACTGAAAAACTCAAGGTGACCTGAGCGTAATGAAAAGACAAAACACTCAAGTCAGAACTAAAAGATCTTATGTAAGCTAAATCAAAATAAGTAAATATGCGTGTAGCGGCTTTCAAGATGTTTACGGAATTTTACATCTCCTTTCTAGTGTCTAACGTGCGTGCAATAACTTAAGAGATTTTTGGAATTCCATCTCTTATAAATCTGTTAAACTATCTACATATATAATATAATACGCTATTATAATATGTCTACAGTAAAGTGAAGTATAAATAGCGTTAAGGCGTCACCCATATCCCCCTTTGCATATTTTTATAAATGCCATCGTTTATACGGTACTGTAAACTGCACTAAACCGGTGGACTATGGGGGATCATTCCATAGGTACGCCACAAACCAAACTCGTAGTGGGCATGATCAGGATAAAGATGATAAGGCACGCGAGGCAATTCTCAGGGTAGGATACTACCATTTTATGGATCCGGACTGGTGGTAGCGCATAGCAGCTACTACTGCCCACTTCAAGGCACACTCCCATAATCAAATCAAAGGGTGGTCACCAAATCAAATCACAAAATAATATATATGGTTTCGAAGAAGCATGCTTGATAGGGGGAGCGACCCCACTTGGTTTGGCGTGGCTTCTGTTTTAGTCATTTTAATTATGACTCAAAGGTCAAGGCTATCCATTATCATTCTCTTACTTCATTCCAGTAGCGTTCGTCAAACCATCCTACTTCAAACTGCATTCTCCACCACGTGCATAATTGTTAAAGTGGGTTTTGGTATTGGTAGAGAGCGTGACAATATCCCATCCCGGTCTCTTTAACAACCAAATGCTTATTTCATACAGGATGGTTCTTTTACGTTTCAAACAGTTCATACTTCATATAAAAGGATCATATTCACTTCAAAATCATATCACTTTCGAAATCATTATTTACTTCAAAATCATATTCACTTTTGAAATCATTATCCACTTTAAATCATATTCATTTTCAAAATTATAACCACTAAAATAGGTTAAACTATCATATCAAAATATTCGCATTTAAATCAAATGAATCTAAATCATAACAGTTCCAAATTTGCACAGTTTGAATATTGAAATTAGTTTATATATTGGAATAGTTATGCATTAAATATATTTTATACCTTTAAATATGTATAATGAAAGTTTTTTATAATTTTAAAATAATATATATATATATATATATATATTAAAATAGTTTTTTTAATATAGGTTATAGATTAAAATAGTTTATATATTAAAAAAATTTATATATTAAAATAGGTTATATATTAAAAGTAGTTAATGTATTAGAATATTATTAATACACTAAAATGGTTCATGTGAGAAAAATAGTTTATATGTTAAAAGAGTTGTATACTAAGAGAGTTTATATCGAAAATAGTTTCAAACTAGAATTATTTCTTCCAATTTCATAAATCAATTCAAATTAACTTTACTTCCAAAATTTCAAGTCAAATCAATCTCAGTCCAATTATTTCAATTTAAAAGGCTAAAGGTTTCAATTTAAATTCTCATTGAAACCATTTCAATTTATATCGATTTCAAATCCTTGTTTGAACTACAAATTTAAACCACTTCAAATTCAACAGGTTGCAAAGCTTAAATATTCAAATGTTCACAATAACTTAATTTTGATAAATTTTAATTATATTTCAAATTCAACTTTATGATTTCAATTTAAATTCTTCAAACAATTCATTTAAACCAATTTCAATTTCAACTTTTTAAAAGCTTGGATTTTGAAAATAATTTAGTGCATATAAATCTAATTTTATCTCACAATATCATTTAACTTGATTCAAAATTAAGGATTCAAAATCATTTAATTTAACACATCCGGTGTCTGTATACAATTTTCTACCCTATGGTCAAGTGATATGGATTATATCATTTCAACTAACAATAATTTAAATTTCTAGACATATATCTTTTCAATCCGTATCCCGAACCACAATTTCCAAATTCATAAAATCGCTCAGGTGTATCATTTAGACCCATAACGATTTTTCCTAAACTATAAGATCATTCGGGTATGTATCATTTCAATCCATAGTGATTTTCCTAATAATAACTAAGAGAACTTGCGGTGTGATAACAATGCATAAAATAACATAACATTAAATCATTCAAAATGTCAACAGTTAAGCATTCATCACAATCATCATTCAAATCAATCAATAAGTCACAATAATTAGCTGGTTATCATTATCAGGTAGTTAACTAACAATTCAATTCCAATATTAATTCAAATGGCAAATAAATACAATATAAATTCAAATTAAATTTGAATGATAATTTAAATATACTAAATAACAATCAATAAATTTCTAATCACATCATAAATTTAATTTAACCAACATAAAATGATTTAGTATTTGTGAGTGGGTTAAAACACCCACCTTTGATTTATCGTCGATTTAAAAGCCAAATAAGGTCCAAATTTTGAACAGTCTCAGAATGTGGTCAAATCAGTTTAATAATGTTTGGAATTTAGATATGATCGCAACGGAGAAAACTGCACACGAATCCGAGTTCGTTTAAAAAACTTATTAGCGTTAGAACTTATGAGATTTAATTTAAATTAAAATAAACTAAAATTGCAAGAATGTAATTCTGCTACCACTCACGAAACACTACCCATACCAAATCTTTGTCAAACAATGTTCAACCGCCACACCTTCATCTTGAAATTGTTGCCACCCCATGGCATTTCACCATGATCAGACGCGACCATGACCCTCCTAGCCTCGAGTCGTCCCAACGGCCACGTGCGCGACCCCCACCATCGCCTGTGGATGCGTCGCCCCCGCCCCTATATTTTCGCCAATTTCTGGCGATTCATGCACCAATAACATGAAACAGCCGTATAGATAAATGTGCCCAAGCCTCCTCGATGTGCCAGCAACCTTCGATTGACCCATCGGCGAAGATCCGTTTTTGAAATCGAAACCCTAGGATGGACAACCGAGAATAAATCACCAATTTCAGGCCAAACCATGATTCGATTGCAAAAAAATAGCAGTAGTAGATTGTGCTCATTGAGAGCTCTCCAATGACATATTCTTTGCTATGGTTTGAAGAGTTTGAATTTCGAAATTAAATTAAATTTGAATTTCGAAATTAGGGTTTCTACCATTGGGAAGGAAGGAAGGAGCGGAAGAAAATAAGTAGAACATACAGAAATCAGAAATAGTGGCTGCTAGGGTTTGTAACAGCCTATTATAGGCAAAGGTAGATAAGAATGAATGGATAAACCGAATTGAGTTGAAACGATAACGACGACCTGGAAAGCCCGTTTCCTTTCCAAAACGAAAATAGGTCATTCCATATCAAATATAGACTTTCAATATTTTTAAACTCAATGGAACTAGTTCAAAGCCCTAATTCCATTATATACAGAAGCTAGCTTTCAAAATCAAATTATATTCATTTGAATTCTTTTAATTGATTTCTACGCGTTTTGAGCTTTCATGATCAGACGATACAATCGCTACGAAACTTGAAATTCTGTAATAATTCACTGCTACGGATTCGATGAAAATAGTTTCATCAAAATCCGTGAGAGTGGCCAAAATGGCTAATTTTCACGTTAATTAATAAATTATTATTAAATTTATTTAATCACTATTAAAGTCAAAATTAAAAGTTAACAATTTTATTTGTCTTGATTAGATTAAAATTAATAACCTATTAAAATAAAATTTCCATGTTAAATCCACTATTTAAATATCATATAAATTTTTAGAGTTCAATTGCAATTGGAATAAAACTCTAGTTAGTTACATTTTAACTTCAATCAAATTCTTTTATTTCGATTTACACACCTATTATTGAATCAATTATTACCTTATGAATATAATTAATATTAGTTTTCATTTCATTACATTTATATTTTACAGTTATCATCTTAACCATATTAATTATAATATTTCAATTTCATTAATTCTATTAATTACCAATTTTATTCCTTATTTACAATTATAACCAAATTAACTTTACAATTATTTCAATATATTGAGGTTGCACTAAAATATTTTTCAGTTACATTAAACCAACATCATAAAATTACATTCTAATCATCATTTCCATTAATAAATTATAAAGTTCTCATAATATTAAATATAAAAATCTTATTTAATTTAATATTTTTAAATTATCGAAAAATACGAGATGTTACACTCTCTTCACTCAAATTTTTTCGTCCTTGAATAGGAAAAGAAGGGAATAAGAACATATATATTTTCATTCAAAATAATCTATTTATTAACAATCAAATCATTCATATCTAAGTTTAATAAAAGTTTGAAAATAATTTCATAAAAAGTTTCTAAGTCCTAAATTTAAGGAAAATTTCGAAAGAGTCTCCTTTATGCGGTTAAGTTCCAAAAAGTAGTAATAATAATAATAATAATAATAATTTCAATATGTATCATATTCCAGAAATAAAGTATCCCAAACAACGGAAAACCATAAAAATATCGTTCCAAAACCGTAATCCGAAAACGTACCTATTTGTCGGGCAAACAAACTTTATTTATGAAATAAAAAGCAGTATCAATTGCTTCCATAAACCTGTATCAATTGCTTTCATAAACCTGTATTTCACTTATATCATCCAAAATAGTGAGAATTATGTAAAAGAGAAAATGTTTAGTTGTTTCATTTAGTAATAGAAGCAAATCAACATAAAACGTATGCAAACAAAAAGACATGACCATAATATGCAACAAAGAAATCAATAATACATCCATAGCAACCAAAACTAATGGTTTGTTAACGATCAGAAACTTTTAATCATACAGGGTGGCAAATAAACTATCTAGTGCATCCTACGCTCAACAGCCTTAGATAATTACTTAATATATTATTCATACAACCTCAAACAATTAGAAGTATCCCTTTCCAAACATCTCATTAGCCAAACAATACAGAATTTAAATGTTATTTAACCTCATTCTATTGGTTTCTTTCACACATTATTCACTTTTCATTTATTTTATTTCATTCATACAAGGCTATTCTTATTAATTTACATTCATTTACTGACATATATTATTTCCCATTCAATTATTTAGAATTTAGAACATCACTAAATCAACTCTTAAAATATTATATAAGTTTCTTTGCAATTTAGTTCACAGTTATTATTTACTTATATAACTCGATTTCAAATTAATGTTAATATTCATTAGTGAATAAATTCATACTTAAATTTCTACTTTTAAACTCACATTTATTCCTACATATACAATATCATATAGTAACAAATATATTTATGAATAATTTCAATAAATATTTTTAAAGTTTATAATCATCTGCTTAAATAGTATTCACATTTACCTACTAATTATTAACATTTCAAAACATTAACTTACGTTTAAAACATTTCTTGTACATCAAAATTATTATTTAGAGAAATAATTCCATTTGAACACTTTCATTACTTAAGTTTTACTTGTATAATATTCCATTACATATTCCTATTAACATCTTAACTTTTAAACATTTATGGTAAGTTATATATATGTTTTAAGAATGTAATTGCATGCTATACAAGTTTATCTTATTCATTTTTGTTAAATAAATATTCAATGATTTACATCTTCTAAATTTTCATTGTCTTTTAAATTACAAGCTACAAATCTCCAATCTCTTTATGTTTTTATTAAACAATTATCTCTTACTTCAAATTTCAATTTGGATGTTTCCAATCTTTTTAAGATAGTCAAGATTCCATTCTATTACAATAACTGAAAACCATTAATTATCAGAAAATTTTGAGAATTAAATACCGGGTTTCATTCAAATCATTTTGAAATAAGATATATATTTTTCTTTTACGTATATCAAATCAAACTTAGAAAATAAAAATAAAATTTGTTTATCAAAACAAATGTGTACCAAAGCTACCACAGTGCTCTTTCTACTTTGAAACTCGACAATGAATGTCGATGATGCGGCCGCCATCATCGAAATTATTTTCCAGCGACAGATGAGGGGAGCACAAAACTTATTCCTTTTAAAGTTCTTTTAAAATATTTTTTTCCAAATCACATTGAAAATATATATCGAAAATACTTCCAAATAATACTAGTATTATATTCCATAATCTTTGAAAACAAATTTCAAAACTCCGAAACTTAAGTTCTCAAATTTCCAATTTGCATTTACTTTATTTGTAAATCCTATTTTACAACCAATATTTCTAAAATTTCACTTCCAAACAAACAAGCATATTACATACAACTATATAAATTTATAAAAATTATTCTTTTATATACAAAATATAATACTAGATAAAATTATTTCATTTGACTATATTTCAAAATAATATTATGCCAGTTTGCCCTGTTAAGTGTTTAGAAATCCCTATCGATGCCATAGTGTCCTATGTACCGACCAGAATGTAACGACCGGCCTTTTTGGACGTTTTAAGCAGATACACATGTTAGACTCAAACCATTCAAAAGGGCAGATTGTTATGGGGTAAATAAGAAAAAGAGAAAGAAATAAAAAATATAGAATCTCGCAGCGGAATGACAAAATATAATAATCAAATAACAGTTCATGAAGCTGTTTTATACAAACATTTGATTATTCTTTACAATACAAAAATCAGAGTTACATAAACAAGAATAAATAATAAAATGCAGTGGAACAACATGATGTAGGGGAATAATTTATATAAATAATAATAGTACAAATCTCTATCTTCGTCCTTCAGAAATAAGGTCTTCAACCCTGAAATGCTCAGGCTGACCCGAGTGAATTGAAAAGACAAAACACTCGAGTCAAAACTAAAAGATCTTATGTCAGTTAAATCAATGGTAAATATGAGCGAGATGACGTGAGAGATGTTTACGGAGTTTGACATCTTCTATCCACTGTTTAACGTGAGTGCAATAACTTAAGAGATGTTCGAGATTTCCATCTCTTAAGGATCCGTTAAACTATCTACTATGTAGTATAATACGCTATTATAACAGTGTTTACAGTAAAGTAAAGTATTAAAACTGCATTAAGGCATCATCCATATCCCCCTTAACACATTTTATATAATGCCGCAGTCTATATAGATGCTGTAAAATCTACCCGTAGGTGGGCTATCAGGGAGCAATCCATAGGTACGACACAAAACAAACTCGTAGAAGGCGCTCTAAGGCATGTGAACACTACACTTGAGGGAATTCGAGGGTAGATATACCAATTGCATATCCAGACTGGTGGTAACGTATAGCAGCTACTATCGCCCACATTGGACACACTCCCAAATCAAAATCAAAGGGTAGCCACCAAATCAGTCATAACATAATAGAATGGTATCAAAGAAATGTGCCCGATAGGAGGAATGACCTCACTTGGCCTGGCGTGGCTCCTGTTTTAGTCACGTCTAAGCTGACTCACGAGTCAGGTCACATCATAACTTATATAGAAATTGTTGGCTAAACCATCTTACTTTAGTTTTGAAACCTTCACCATGAACACAGTTGTTAAAGTGGTATTGGCAGAGAGTATGACAATATCTGATCCCGGTCACTTAACAACCAAACGCTTATTTCACACCGGATGGTTCTTTTACATTTCGAAAAGTCAATTTACAATTGATATCCAAATATCATATTCAATTCAAACATAACACTTTCGAAATTATATTCACTTCCGGAATCAAATTTCAAAATGGGTTAAATCCTCATTTCAAAACTTCATATTCAAATCAAATATGTAATTTAAATCCCAACTCAGGTTATAATATCATTTAACAATATTCACTTTAGAATCGAGGATTTAAAATATAAACACATCAATTTAATTAAGTTTTAAATTTAGGAAGATAGTTTGGATAGTTATAAATAGTTATAAATAGTTAAAATATTCTAAAATGGTTTAATTAAAGATTAAAGATACTGTTAAATTGATTTAAGATAGTTAAATAGATTTAAAATAGATTAAATATAATTAAAATAGATTAAATATTTTTAAAAATAGAAAAATTAGATTTAAAATAAGTTAAAATGGGTTAATTGGTTCTAAAATAAATTAAATGGTTTAAAATAGGTCAAATGATTTAATATAGTTATTGTATGTTAAAGTAGTTTAATAATTTGAAAATATTAACAATTAAAAATTTTAAAATAGTATATTTTTAAAACAGTTTATATAAAAATATGAATTTGGAATTAATATCAATCTAAACTATTTATTTTATTTCAATACATCTGAACTATTTCAATTTTCAAATCGACAAAACCCAATTTCGAATCTTTTAATTCAAAATTTCAATAAAATTTTAAATTCTATATCGATTTCAATCCATTTTTGAAATATCCATTTAAATTATTCCAATTTCAATACATTTCAAATTTACATTCCAAACAATTCAAATAACTCAATTCTGATAAATTTCACTTACATTTCACATTTGACTTTAAATTTCACATTTTATTCCTTTAAAAATTCCATTAAACAAATTCAAAATTTTAACATAAACTCGAATTTCGGTGATAATTCAATTTATATAAATCAAATTTTCTTTCAAAATATCATTTAAATTGATTCAAAAATTTAGGATTTTTAAAAGCATTTGATTTAACCAATCCGGTGTCCGTATATAATTCTCTACTCTATGGTCAAGCGATACGGATATTTATCATTTCAATCCGCAACTTAAAATTTTACGGTTATATATCATTTCAAGAGGCAATCCCAAATTATATGAAATCCATAAAATCGCTTGAATCTATCATTTCAACCCATAACGATTTTTCCCTAATCTTAGATCGTTCGGATATATATCATTTCAACCCATAGTGATTTTCCTAATAATTACTAAGGGAATGGGTAGAGTGATAGCATTTCATAAATCAAATATATGATGCAATCATCCAATAATAAATTTAAATATCCATCATAATCATCCTACAATTCAATCAATAAATATCAACAGTTAACATATTATTATATACAGGTAATTAAGTGGCAATTTAAATTCAATAATAAATTAAACGACAATTTAATTCAAAATAAATTCAAATTAATAGGAATAGCAATTTAAATATACCAAATAGCCATAATTAAATTCCATATCACATCATAAGTTTAGTTTAACTAACATAAGAAATTTTCAAAGTTGTGAGTGGGTCAAAACACACACTTTTGAATTCAAATTGATTAGAAATTCAAAACAGAGCCCAAAATTTAATAGTTTCAAAATTCATCCAAACTAGTGTTAAAATATCCGGAATTTCGATACGATACCAGTGGATCGAATCGCGTGTGAATCGGACCTCGTATGTAAGAGTTATAATTATTGGAAGTTAGAAATCCAAATTTAAGTAAATAAAATAGAAAAAAACGAAGATTTGCCACATTTCCTCGCTAGAACACGTAACCCTACCCATCATCTCACATCGAACTGAAGCTTGCCCATTTCGCAGTCAACCCACCATTTAACCATCCTCCAACGCCCCCTCAGACCACCTACGCGCATGCCGATCATCCCACGTCGCCACCCTCTGACTGCCGCACACAACCCTAGGTCGGCTCGACCAAAAATTCCACCGGCCACCGTAGCCTCTAGGATTATTTCGAAACCCTAGCTCCAATTTTTGACCACCTCAGGCCGACCTAGGTGATGTCCAAACCACTCCAAACATCGAGCACGACAAAGCCCCCCAATCAATTTCATGGATTGATACCGAAATCAAACTCCCAATTTTTACTTTGGCCACTATTTCTAATCGATCTGGTCACTGTCTTGGAAAACGACTAGTAGATGTAGGTTCCATTTAACGAGATCTTTCCAACGATAGAAAATTCGATAGGGTTTGGAAGAGTTTGAATTTTGATTTGATTTTTGGTTTGCAATTGAATTTGCAACTTGTTTTGGTTTGTCTACCATTGAGGAGGAGAAGTGGACAGATGAAATTGTACGTATCAAGAAATCGAATAAGAAATAGCCATGGTTTATAATGAACTATTTATAGGCAGATCAGAAATAACAATAAATGGACAAGATTGATTTAGATATTGAATGATAAACGACCTGAAAAGCCCGTTCTGTCTCCGGAACGAAAATGGGTCATCCCATATATCAAAATAGATGTTATCAATACTTTTAAAATTAATGGAATAGGTTTGAAGTCCAAATTCCACTGTATGAAGAAGTTATGTTAAAATTATCTTATTTCAAATTGGTTTCAATTAAATTGATTTCTGGGCGTTTTGAGTTTGTACGATCGAACGACAAGTCCGATCGCTATAAAACTTGAAACCTTACGATAATTCACTATATAGTACAATACACTATTATAATAGTGTGTATAGTAAAGTAAAGTACTGAAATAGCGTTAAGGCGTTACCTATATCCTCCGTAACACATTTTATATAATGTCGTAGTCTATACAGTCACTGTAAACTCCACCCATAAGTGGGCTATCAGGGAGCACTCCATAGGTACGACACAAAACAAACTCATTGAAGGCTCTCCAAGGCATGTGAACATGGCACTCGAGGCAATGCCAAGGTAGATATACCAATTGCATATTCGGACTAGTGGTAACACATAATAGCTACTACCGCCCACCTCGGACACACTCCCAAATCAAAATCAAAGGGTTGCCACCAAATCAATCACAAAGTAATAGAATGTTATCGAGGAAATGTGCCCGATGGGAGGAATGACCTCACTTGGCCCGATGTGGCTCCCATTTTAGTCACATCTAAGCTAACTCATGGGAGTCAGGGTCACATCGTACGTAATACAGAAATCTTTTGCCAAGCCATCCTACTTCATTTCTGGAATCTCCACCACATACATAGTTGTTAAAGTGGTTTTCGATATTGGCAGAGAGTATGACAATATCCGAACATGATCTCTTTAACAACCAAATGCTTATTTTACACCGGATGGTTCTTTTACATTTCTGAAAGTCAATTTACGATTGACATCAAAATATCTTATTCAATTCAAACCATAACACTTTCAAAATTATATTCATATTTCAAAACGGTTTAAATCCTCATTTCAAAACTTCATATCCAAATCAAATACGTAATTTAAATCCCAACTTAGGTTATAGATCATCTAACCATATTCACTTTAGAATCAAGGATTTAAAATATAAACACATCCATTTTATTTAGTTTGAAATTTAGGAAGATAGTTTGGATAGTTATAAATAGTTTAAATAGTTATAAATAGTTAAAATATTCTGAAATGGTTTAATTAAAGATTAAATATACTGTTAAATTGACTTAAGATAGTTAAATAGATTTAAAATAGATTAAATATAATTAAAATAGATTAAATAGCTTTAAAGGTACATAAATTAAATTTAAAATAAGTTTAAATGGGCTAATTAGTTTTAAAATAGATTAAATGGTTTAGAATAGGTCAAATGATTTAATATAGTTAACGTAGGTTAAAATAGTTTAATAATTAGAAATTTTTAAGTAATATATTTTTAAAATAGTTTATATAAAAGTATGGATTCGGAATTAATATCAATTTAAACTATTTATTTTATTTCAACACATGTGAACTATTTCAATTTCCAAATCAACAAAACCCAATTTCGAATCTTTCAATTCAAAATTTCAATAAACTTTTAAATTCTATATAGATTTCAATCCGTGTTTGAAATATCCATTTAAATTATTCCATTCTATACATTTCAAAGTTATATTCCAAACAATTCAAATAACTCAATTCTGATAAATTTAATTATATATTTACATTCAACTTTAAATTTCACATTTTATTTCTTTAAACAAATTCAAAATTTTAACATAAACTCGAATTTCGATGATAATTCAATTTATATAAATTAAATTTTCTTTCAAATTATCATTTAAATAAATTCAAAAATTTAAGATTTTTAAAATCATTTGATTTAACCAATCTGGTATCCGTATATAATTCTCTGCCCTATGGTCAAGTGATATGGATATTTATCATTTCTATCCGCAAATTAAAATTTGACGTTTATATATCATTTCAAACCGCAATCTCGAATTATATAAAATCCATAAAATCGCTCGAATCTATCATTTCAACCCATAACGATTTTTACCTAATCTATAGATCGTTCGGGTACATATCATTTCAACCTGTAGTGATTTTCCTAATAATAACTAAAGGTACTTGTAGAGTGATAGCTCTTCATAAATCAAATATAGCATCCAATAAAAAATTCAAACATCCATCCTCCAATTCAACCAATAAATATCAACAAATAACATATTATTATATACAGGTAATTAACTGGTAATTTAAATTCAATAATAAATTAAATGACAATTTAATTCAAAATAAATTCAAATTAATAGGAATAACAATTTAAATATACTAAACAGCCATAATTAAATTCCAAATCACATCATAAATTTAATTTATCAAACATATGAAATTTTAAGAGTTGTAAGTGGGTTAAAACACTCACCTTTGAATTCAAATCGATTTGAAATTCAAAGCAGGGCCCAAATTTAATGGTTTCAGAATTCATTCAAACCAGAGTCAAAATGTTTGGAATTTCGATACGATTCCAGTGGATCAAACCGCGTGTGAATCAGACCTTGTATGTAAGAGTTATGATCTTTAGAAGTTAGAAATTCAAATGTGAATAAATTAAATATAAACAAACCAAGATTTTCCACATTGCCTCGCTGGAACATGTAACCCTACCAATCATCTCGCATTGAACTGAAGCTTGCCCACTTCGCAATCAACCCCACCGTTTGACCATCCTCCAACGCCGCCTAAGGCCGCCTGCGCACCTACCGATCATCCCACGTCGCCACCCTCTGACTGCCGCACACAACCCCAGGCCAGCTCGAACCAAAATTCCTCCAGCCGCCATAGCCTCTAGAGTTATTTCGAAACCATAGCTCCAATTTTTGGCCGCCTCAGGCCAATCTGGGTGGTGCAACCATCTCCTAACCACTCCAGACATCGAGCACGACAAAACCACCCAATTAATTTCATGGATTGATACTGAAATCAAATGCCCAATTTTTGACTTTGATCACGATTTCTGATCGATTCGGTCAATATCTCAAAAACCGACTAGCAGATGTAGGTTCCATTTAATGGGATCTTTCTAATGATATAAAAATCGATAGGGTTTGGAAGAATTTGAATTTTGATATGATTTTTGGTTTGCAATTGAATTTGGAACTTGTTTGGGTTTGTCTGCCATTGAAGAGGAGAAGTAGACAGAAGAAATTATACATACAAACAAATGGAATAAGAAATAGGTAGGGTTGTAACAGGCTATTTATAGGCAAATCAGAAATAACAATGAATGGGAAAGATTGATTTAGAAATTGAACAATATACAATCTGAAAGACCCTTCTATCTCCGGAACAAAAATGGGTCATCCCATATATCAAAATAGATGTTTTCAATTTTTTAAACTCAATGGAACATGTTTCAAGTCCAAATTCCATCATATGAAGAAGTTATGATAAAATCGGCTTATTTCAGATTGATTTCAATTAAATTGATTTCAATTAAATTGATTTTAGGCGTTTTGAGTCTGTATGATCAAACGACAAGTCTGATCGCTACAAAACTTGAAACCCTACAATAATTTACCGTTATGGATCCGATGGAACTGGTTTCGTCGAAATCTGAGGCAATGGCCAAAATGGATATTCTCACTTTGATTAAAGTGATTAATAATTAAATAAATTAAATCACATTTTTATTTCAAAGTTAATAACTAACAGTTTCCTTCATTTTTGATTTGCTTATGATTTATAAAAATTTAAAGTAGATTTACATATCAATTTCACTGTTAATTATTTTAATAATTACAGTATTCAATTTCAACTGCAATTAATCCAATTAAGTAAAATTTAATTCAATAAATTGATTTTTATCTGATTTAAATCTTTATACTCACTCAATTATTATTCTATAGACATAGTCAACATTTATTTATCTTTCATTAAATTAATATCATCCAATTTCCATCTTTTATTTGTATTAACCACTATATTTCAATTACATTGAATCAATTTCACACATTAATTATAATTTAAAATCTCCAATTAATTCATTTATCTTGGTTTCACTATTTTATTAAATCAATCATTACCTTCTGAATATAATTAACATTTTTATTCATTTTATTACACTCATAATTTACTGTTATTGTCTTAACTCACACTAATGTAACATTTATTAAATTTATTTGTAATTGATTTTAAATTTAATTCAACAAACTAAATGAATAGGTAACGTAAAATAGTTTGTCACCATTTACTTTTTGTCATATTACTAAGTTTATTATTCACAACCAATGTTATAATTACTTACATAGTACAGATTTTATTCCATTACTATTTATTATATACTATTTCATTAATTAATTCAATGTTTACATTTATTTTCTTATGCTCAATTTATGACCAAGTATAATCTTTCAGTCACTTTAGTAAATTGGAATTCCATTAATTGTTAATAATTAAATTAAATTAACCTTGTTACATTCCATTCTATTTATTATTTCATTAATATCAGAAACTTTATTTCTCCTAATATTAATTCACTAAAATATATTATTTAAATAACAAAATTTAATTGTCGGAAATTACGGGTCATTACAAGAATTCATAAATACTCAACGGAAAAAATTAAAACAACATAAAACATTTTTATAACACTAACAAGTATGCTCTCACATATATATACACTCAGACAACTCATTCTAGGGTATTACTACCATATCTCTGATGAATCAAACCCCACAAAGCTAAGGACATCGCTAAACCAATGCTCTGATACCAACTATAACGATCAACCGATAGTGGGGTAACACCCACCGTAGCATACATCCGTACCTGTGTTCTGCTTTTATGGCCAGCCTGTCGATCGCACCAATCCCATGGGACATGTAGGAGTAAGAGTAATCCATTCGCTACCAAACCCAGAAGCGAGAACCCCTTGTCATGCTGCATACTCCGAATGATAAAGCAAACACACATGTCAACTCACACCATTCAAAAGAGAGGGTTTTTAATGGGGTAAATTAGAAAATAAGAGGAAAGAAAGAAAAAAACAAACATAGAATCTTATAGCGAAACGACAAAATATAATAATCAAATAAACAGTTCATGAAGCTGTTTTGCAAATAACATTTGATTACAACTTTACAATATAACAGAGTTATACATAAAGCAGGAATAAATAAATAATGCAGCGGAACAACATGATACAGTTGAATAATAATGATAATATAATACTAAACTCCATCTTCAACTTCCAGAAATAAAGTCTTCAATCATTGGAAAACTCAGGCTGACCCGAGCGCAATAAAAAAGATAAAACACTCGAGTCAGAACTAAAAGATCTTATGTAAGCTAAATTAAAATAAGTAAATATGGGTGTAGCAACTTCAGAGATGTTTAGAGGATTTTACATTCTTCTCCAGTGTCTAACGTGCATGCAATAACTTAAGAGATTTTCAGAATTCCATCACCTAAGGATCCGTTAATATATATACATATATAATACAATACGCTATTTTAATATGTCTACAGTAAAGTATTAAATTAGCATTAAGGCATTACGCATATCCTCCTTAACACATTTTTATAAATGCTGTAGTCTATACAGTACCGTAAACTCCACTAAACCGGTGGGTTATCAGGGAGCACTTCATAGGTACGACACAAACCAAACTCGTAGTGGGCACAATCAGGATAAATATGACAAGGCACACGAGGCAACCCCCATGGTAGGATACTACCGTTCTGCCGATCCAGACTGGTGATAATGCATAGCAGCTACTACCGCCCACCTCGAGACATACTCCTATAATCAAATCAAAGGGTGGCTACCAAAACAAATCACAAAGTAACAGATATAGTTTCGAAGAAGCATGCTCGATAGGGGGAGCGATCCCACTTGGTCCGGTGTGGCTCATGTTTTAGTTATTTTAATTATGACACGAAGGTCAAGGCTATCCATCATCATTCTCTTACATCATTCCAGTAGCATTCGCCAAACCATCCTACATTCCGGATTCTCCACTATGTACATAGTTGTTAAAGTGGTTTTCGGTATTGTCAGAGTGTATGACAATATCCGATCCTAGTCTCTTTAGCAACCAAATGCTTACTTCATACCGGATGGTTCTTTTATATTTCAAATAGTTCATACTTCATATCAAAATATCATATTCGCTTCAAAAATCATATCACTTTCGATCTTCCAAATCATAATCATTTCAAAATCATATTCACTTTCGAAATCATTATTCACTTGAAATCAAATTTTTTTTTCAAAATCATAACCACTAAAATAGGTTAAACCATCATATCAAAATATTCACATTTAAATCAAGTGAATCTAAATATAACAGTTCCAACATTAAATGGTTTGAATATCGAAATTAGTTTATATATTGGAATAGTTATACATTAAAAATAGTTTATACCTTAAAATATGTATATTAAAAGTTGTTTATAAATTTAAAATAATATATACTAAAAAAAATTATATAGTAAATATAGGTTATAGATTAAAATAGTTTATATGTTAAAAATAGTTTATATATTAAAATAGGTTATATATTAAAAATAGTAAATGTATTAAAATATTATTAATATATTAAAATGGTTTATTTGAGAAAAATAGTTTATATGTTAAAAGAGTTGTATATTAAAAGGGTTTGTATCGAAAATAGTTTCAAATTAGAACCGTTTCTCTCAATTTCACAAATCAATTCAAATCACTTTAGTTCCAAAAATTCAATTTGAATCAATCTTAGTTCAACGATTTCAATTCAAATTCTCACCGAAACCATTTCAATTTATATCGATTTCAAATCCATGTTTGAACTACAACTTTAAACAACTTCAAATTCAACAGGTTTCAAAGCTTAAATATTCAAACGTTTAAAATAACTAAATATTGATAAATTTCAACTATATTTCAAATTCAACTTTAATATTTCAATTTGAATTCTTTAAATAATTCATTTAAACCAATTTCAATTTCAACATTTTAAAAGCTTGGATTTTGAAAATAATTTAGTGCAACAACCCGTAAATTTTAGTGGTTTTATTTATTTAATTGAATTTTATGAAATTTTAAATAATTGAATTTTGAAATAAAAATTTAATATTTGAAATACATCTTATCAACAATAGCAAATGGAAAAATTAGATCAGATAATACTGAAGTTTTTTTCTTGTGCATTTCTATTTCAATTTAAATCAGTTAATAATTGATGATAATAAAATATTTTTCAAATCCAAATATTTTTATATAATAAATTTGTAAATCAACTTTTGAGTGAGGTGTCATATTTTGTTTCTTCAAATTTTGACTGTTACTGCTCCGTTCATCATATTTTCGACAGATTTGCAACATTTTTTGGTACCGATATCAACTTTTGATAGGATGATCGTACCCATGATATCGTTGTACCATTTTGATCGTCTCATTGTGCTTATCCCCACAGTATATTCGTTTGCGTGTTTTGAAGTTCGGTACTCGACGAAATCGATAAAATGATTTATCGTACGGTACCCAAATTCTAACTTTTGGTTTATCAAAGTCCATTTGTACATCACCTGATGAATTCAAACAGTCGTGGAAATCAAATAGACGCTAGTCTTTTATATTCTCAAATTTATTATCTAACCTTTCATATACCTACCAGTTCAATATGGTTCATTTGCCTTGAAACAAATATAATTTAGAATAGACTAAAGTTATATTGCCTTTTCATTTTCTTATCTCAAAGCCAGCACGTTCTTTCCCTCTTCTCTCCATCTATCGTTCGTTTCCACTCTCTCTATCCCTCGGCCACGCTCCATCAACTCAGGCTTCAGCATACCTCCACCAGGGCAACCGAAGGCCACCCTCCTCCTCCGCGTGCCAGCTCAAGCACGGAACGCCAAAACCACACTCGCGGCTTCCAAAGCCATCACGCCTGACCAACAACTCGACTTGCCCCTCCCCTCTCATGCTGAGCTTTCCTTAGAAGTGTGGTATGTAAAGTTTATATTTGTACGTAAATATATATATATATATATATATATATATATATATATAAAGATCTAGTTATTTCATGTGTATATACAAGATATACAACATGCTCGGTTTGTCTGTATAAATAAAAAAATTATATAGATTATACATATGATATGTATGTAAACTAATATATATATATATATATTACTATAATATATGTTTATATATATACTGTTTATGTAAAGTATAATAAAGTAAGTTATTATATATATAATAATATATTTTATTATATATGTATATATAGATTGTTGATCTATATATTCGGTTGTGTGTATTATGAAAATAGTAAAATATATGATAATTTGTTTAGGTTTAAACTTATAAACTGTGTTTGTTTGTATATATGGCGTTGTATGTATATTTTTATTTATATAACAGTTTGCTTATATATTAAGTTTATACAGTTTATAAAGTTATAAAAGCTTGTACAATATATATGTTAACCTGGCATCGTTCTTTATATGTGATATACGTATATTATGGAAAAAAGAAAATACATATAAGTTTATATATTGAAACAGTTGTTTACGTCTATACTAGTTTATTCATACATACGTATACAAGACCCGATATGTGTTTTAGTGTATAAGTTATTATATATATAATGTTGTACATAAAGGTTGTACAAGATATATAAAATGAGTTGTTTATAATATATATATATATATATATATATATATATAAGACAATGTATATAATGTGGGTAAAGTGTATATATGAAAATTTTGAAATGTTGCTTTACTGTTGTTCATTTGCATGGGATAAGTGGTATATTATTTAAATAGATTGTTTATATTTATTTTATAATAAATATTGATATTTGGATTTTATATTTAGAAATATATATATTATTTTAAATATGAATTTAAATTTTCATATTAATTATTAGAGAAAGATATATGTAACGACCCTGAATTTCCGACCCAATTTAAAATTTTAAAATCCACCGTTTTAATATAAAATTTTGAAATTTACAAACGATTTCAATTAACGTCCAAAATTTATTTATAAGATGTGTCCAGTTAGATATGAATATAGAAAAAGTTTCATCGCAAAATATTACATTAAATTTCGTTCTCGTTTTACTGTATATCAGTGCATATAAAGCTGCGTAAAAATTTATCTTTCAAATTCAAATATTTTTACACGGTTATGTTATAAAAATTTATTCTGATCTAGACGTCGTAATTCGTTTCGTCAAAAACTATCATCGTCTGTTCTGTTTAAATTGTTTTGCAAATCGTACAATTTAAGCGGCGTAAATTCGAGTTTTTATAAAACTATTGTATCGCAATTATCTATGTACCGTTGGAAGAGCATCGTCGCACTGATCAAACGGTATACTCATTCGTGCAAATCAGAGTCCGACGTAAAAATAGTCGCGTTAATTTTACCGTTTCGGACGGACCGTTAAACAAATTTCAGCCCAAATTCTTTAAACCATTTACAAAAGAAAATTTGAAAATAAATCTCAGCTGGTGTATTTAATGAATTTGTTGGCAGCTGGGAGTTGACATCGTAAAGAGTGGTGACTTCTCGGTTACAAAATAAATTTATGATACATGAATTTAAAACTTAAAGAGACGTGATAATTCATTTTCTTCAATTCACTCTGCTCTCACATCTCCAGGTATTCACCTTCTCCTCATCCTTTAATCTTCCTCCCACTTCTCTGTAACGTGCGAACTACACAATAAAAAAAAGAGTAAAAAGAGAGCAAGGCCGAAACTCCAGCACGCCCTCTCCATTCACCACCCATCCAGTTGCAACCCGAACCCTTCCCTCTCCATTCTCCACCTCACGCACAACTCTTCCACCTCACTTTCACCCCGCTCAACCTTGAGCATCCACTTCGCCCACCTCCGATCTCTTTCGGCCAAGTACCCGACCCCACCGCCAAACCCAACCAAGCTTCCTCGACCTCAGCCACCGCCTTGAACTCCGCACGACCTAGGCCGTCACCACCACTTGATCCGGTCTTTCCATGAATGTCGTGTGCATGCTTTAATGGTGTGTGCGTGAGTGTGATGGCAGCATTCGAAGGAGGAGGGAAAGAATGGTGGTTGTGCACGCGTGACGTGTATCTGGGTGTGTGTGTTGCGTGCAGTGAGTTTGAGTGTATGTTGCATGAAAATGATACAGAGAGTTGCGTGTTTTGGGGGGCTAGCATGTTGAAGGAAGGGGAAGATGGTGAAACTGTGCATGTACATGGTGTGTGCGTGGTGTATACATGCGTGTGTGATTGTGTACAAATTTTCGGTTGTACAAAAAGAAAAAGAAAAAGAAAAAAAAAACAAAAGAAAATATATGTGAATTGGAGGAGGGTTGCAGTAAGTTGAAGGGAAGAGAGTAGCACACTGTTGCTTCCAAATAGTACTGAGAAATATATATACTGTGTATATTTTGGTTGCTGAAAATAGTAACCATTTTTCTTTTCTCGTTGTGTGCAGAAGCAACCGGTTAAGCTTTTTGCAGCAGCATCGATCTTCAACTTTTGTTCCTTTCTCTGTCATCGGTACGCACATTTATATAATTTTATAAATTATATACGAGCGTTCATTGAATTAATATCGTCACTCTTTTATCGATATTTTATTGTCCATTGTTCGTATTGTTCCGACTTCATTCGTGCTTCTTCTTGCTTTGTGTCAATTTCTTTGTAACAACCCGCATATTTATCGATTTTATATTTAAATATTTTATTTAAATATTTTATCGTTAGTCGGATTTTAGTCCGAAAAGCTACTTTTTGCATACGGTCGAATTAGGACTCGAGACCACCCCCATTGAGTTCAAAATGCCGTTTGCGACCTTTTTTAGTATAAGCTTCGATATGTTTGGAGAAAGTTGAATTTTTCTACTTTTCACTTAGGGTTTTGGTTTGGGCTGAACCCACTTACTAACTTAGTCCCAACCCACTCCAACTCTTCATTACTTCATTTCTAATTTCTAACTCTTCAAGCTTTCCACAATGGTGGAAGAGAAAAAGAATTAAAACTCCAAGCCCTAGCTTCCTTTGCAAATCCATCTCCTAGCTCAAGTTCTTGCTCCAAATTCAAAGAGAACCCATTGGTAAGCATCTCCTTCATCTTCTCCAACTCATTCTCTCTTTGATTTCAGAAATTTCCTAAACCTAATTTAGGAAATGTTTCTCCTTTAAGCTTAGATTCAAGCTTGTTGAGTTGGAATTGAAGAGTGCTTGTTCTTGCCATTGCTTCGTAGCTTCTTCTTCATTCGTTTGGGTTCAAAGGTGAGATTTTTAATCTCACATCTATGCTTATAATTCTCTTCTATTGTTAGGTATGAATTCCTAACACTTATTCATGTGCATTTGACCTTGATTTGGATTGCTTTTGTGAATATTCCAATTTTTTGTGTTTTGAGTTCAATTCATTACAAATCATAACTTTGATGTTTGAACATGTTTTTGATGATCGAGGAGCTTATAGGGCCGGGTAGTCGATTGACATAAACCCTTAGCGCCGTTGCTCGTGCGAATGCAATTTGGTCAAGATTGAACCTCATTTGTAATAGGCATGGATGAGGCTGGAAACAGGTTCGACCGACAGACCCCATGGTCCGGTCGACCGACCTGCTTCTAAGTGCATAAGCACTTTCTGTTTTAGGGTCCGGTCGACCGACTACAGGGGTTCGGCCGACCGACCTGCTTCCCGAGGATTTTTGTGGAACAGGGTCCGGTCGACCGACCCGCTAGTCCGGTCGACCGACCTGATGATTTTTGCCAGATTAGCCTATTTCGCTAATCCGTTTGAATATCGAACTTTAATCGATTCGTGTGGTCTCCCTTTTGTTGTTGTCATTTATTATCGACTTTGATGACCTTTTCTTTGGGAATTTTAGATATATCCACTTTGATGGATTTTATATCGATTTCTTTGGATTTTATTCACGTCTTCGAATGTGAATTTTTATGCCCGATTGTTTCTACAATCTTCTTTGTGATTTGTCACTTTAAAAATATAAAGGTTTTCTATACTAGTAGTAAATATCAGAACTCTTTCTTCAAATGATTTCAACACTATTTTATAACAAAGCTCGTTTTCTCAAACCGATTTCCAATCTACTAGTATATACAAACCTTTACCTCACTCGTATGAGAAATCTAATTAAACGACTTAGTAAAACAAGTGGTATGAAACGCTTGCGTTTACTTCGTCGGTTAATTCTTGGACTTGTTTGATTGAATCTCTTGTGACAATTTTCTAGTGGAGATCTACAATTTGTTTGTAAATATTTAAGTTAAGCTAGTGGTTATAGGACATGAAGCTAAGCTCATATATTTACTAGCTTATTGTAATTGACACTTCTCTTTGATCATGACGATCATCTTTATGGTTTAGACTAGCAATGTGCAATGTCTTTTTGCTGCTTGGTTAGGCTAGACACCATTTGTGTGATTTCGACTCACACATACCTTTTCGGTTAGCCTAGACACCACTTGTGTGATTCCATTCACACATACTTTTTGCTGCTTGGTTAGGCTAGACACCATTTGTGTGATTTCGACTCACACATACCTTTCCGGTTAGCCTAGACACCACTTGTGTGATTCCATTCACACATACTTTTTGCTGTTAGGTTAGACTTGACACCATTTGTGTGATTTCGACTCACACATACCTTTTCGGTTAGCCTAGACACCACTTGTGTGATTCCATTCACACATACTTTTTGCTATTAGGTTAGGCTAGACACCATTTGTGTGATTTTGACTCACACATACCTTTTCGGTTAGCCTAGACACCACTTGTGTGATTCCATTCACACATACTTTTTGCTGTTAGGTTAGGCTAGACACCATTTGTGTGATTTCGACTCACACATACCTTTTCGGTTAGCCTAGACACCACTTGTGTGATTCCATTCACACATACTTTTTGCTGTTAGGTTAGGCTAGACACCATTTGTGTGATTTCGACTCACACATACCTTTTCGGTTAGCCTAGACACCACGTGTGTGATTTCGACTCACACATACCTTTTTGTGATTTCTGGATTTCGTGTGTTGATTTCTGGAAATTTTATCCTTTTTCTTGTGATTTCTGGATTTCGTGTGTTGATTTCTGGAATTTATGTTTCACCAACTTTTACGATGGGCATTGATATATATGTCATTTATTGTGGCTTGGTGAATGAAATTAGGAGTATGACATTCCTTTTTATCTTGAGTAGATTATTGTGATATTGATTAATCTCTTGTTGATTTTCAATTACTTATTTATCATAGCTTGGCATTGTGATTATTATATGCTTATGTCATATCTCTTATTATATATCACTTCATCTGATATTTATAGCTAGACTGATCCGTTTATTATTTTCTTCTTAAATAATACTCGGATCAGACTGAGATTTTACAGGTGCTTCCTCATGGCTTCCTATCTGGAACCATCCTCTGACTTTTGGCTAACTACTCTAGTTTAGTAGTTTTTGTTGTATACATTTGAGATACAGAATCTATGATGTATACTTATTCTTTTGTCTAGCACTGGTATCTATTCCGTTGTATTATTGTGGATCCTTTTGACCACTACTCTGATGTACACTTTCATGTGTAATATTCATATCTATTTCCGCCTTTGTGATATGAATTGTCTGTGACTGATTTATGTTATGTTTATTTCTATATTTGTTTCCGAAGACCTTTATAGCCACTATGTAGTAGCTTTGAGTTTGTGTCGGTGTGTCGGATTTCCTCTTGATAAAGAAAATGCATGTTATACTATCTGACATATCGATGCTCGCGCAAAGCAATTACACGGATGGTCGCTCCTCAACAGCCTTATTCTCCGTGCTAGTTGACAGCATTCTCAATAATGTTCTTGGCTAGCGTGGGTATAGAGGTGGGGCGTCACAGCTTGGTATCGGAGCCAAACTTTGGAACAATATAGAATAATTTAGCAAGGATCATGTCCTAAGTCTTTCTTAGGAGTTGTGCTTTAGGATTTTATTCGGGTCTTCGTACCGTTCTATCCTACTTTCTTTTATGATTCCTTATTTTATCTATCAAGATTGCTTGATATTTATTTTGAGAATAACTTTTCTCCTTCTTTCTTTCTTAAAGAAGAGAAATGGTTAGACCAGGCCGTCCCAGCGCCGGACAATCTAGTGCTACTCCTCAGGGTGGAGTATTAATGTTTGCTCAGCAGCTTTTAGATCTCGTGAAGAACGCTCAAGCTGCCGGACCCAATCCAGAGCCTACTCATCCTCGATCTGGTTTTGCACGCTTGTGCAGAGACTACACCGATTTGGGCGGAAGGCCATTCAAGGGATCCGAGAGTGTTATTGAAATTCAAGCCTGGCTCAAATCATGCGATCGCATCTTTTCTCGCATGAACCTTATTGATCTACACCGAGTCCAAGGGGCTTCTAGCATGCTCCAAGAAAGAGCATTAGATTGGTATGAGCTTTTAATTTCTGAAATCGTTGAGGCGGATCTTACTTGGGAGCAATTCCGGGGAAGATTCGAATTGAAATTTGTGCCGGAGGCTGAAAAAGTAACTTTGGCCCGGCGTTTTATCGACTTTGTTCAAGGTGAATCTTCTATGACAGATTATGTCGCATCTTTCGAATCTCTTTCTAAATACGGGATTGAGTATATTAATACCCCGATGAAGAAAAATCAAAGGTTTGTCTATGGCTTGAATAAGAATCTTAAGAAGCCATTGCTTTTGAAACTCGAAGTTTCTTTTGATCAGCTTATTGATATCGCTCTTCGTCTTGAAGAGGCCGATAGAGAAAGCGATAATGAAGTTGTGCGTTCCAAACAGAACTTCAACAACAACATGAAGAGGCCTATTATATTCAAAGGCCCCAATCCCAACAAAAAGAGTAAGCAAGCAACTCCTGCTGCAAAGGCTCCTTCTCCTAGTAGTGGGAAATGCTTCAACTGTGGGTCTAGGGACCATTTTGCGAACAAGTGTTCAAAACCCCGTTGTTGTCGCTATTGTAAGAGCCCAGATCATTATATACATCAATGCCTCAAACTTGAAGGCAATACGGAGGGAAAGTTAAATGTTGCCCAACCCCCTGGCAACACATCTCTTGATCAAGGTATCTTTCAATCAATCCTTGATGGCATTGTTTTATTTCATGATCTTCTTATTTGAGTTCTTTTTGATATGGGTTCCATCTCACTATTTTTTATCAAAAGAACTTGTTGATTCTTTTTCTTTAAACATTTTGGGCTTGATGACTTCTTTGAGAGTTGCGAATCCGGATGGTAGATCCGCAACACTCAATTTGCTTTCTATTGATGTCGAAATTATTTTATGTGATTTTTCTTTCCGAGCCGATATTTTTACTTAGGCTTCGGAATTGATTTTTTTGAAGGGATCGGCTTGATCATTGTGAAGCCCATATCCTATTTTTCGAGTGGACTATTCATCTTCGACATTTTCTATCTGTTAAGCAGATTTCTATTTATTCTTGTGATTCCGATTTCAAATTTTTGAAGGCATCATTTTATTCTTTAAGCCATCAAGATGAGAAAAGTGTTATTTCTCTTATCTAAATAATTTGTGAAAATTTTCCGGTATTTTTGAGCTTGTCTTAGGATATCACCTAAGTAATCTTTTGTGTGGCGCTAAGGTCTTTTCAGTTCGACCTTGCCACCGATTTTCGTTTGCTACGAGTTGCGGAAGTTAGCATTCCACTTACGCACTCCTCACTCGTTATGATTCCTATGAATGAATTATTATGTCATTCAGTTTGTCCAGCTTATTTCATCCATTTTATAAATCGAATATTATATGAATATTTCGATGAGACCAGTCTTTTATTTATTGATATTTGGACGAAAATAGCAATTTAAAATTTTGCAAAATCTTTTTCATAAGATTTATTTAGAAGTATAACTGGATTTTTGTTCTTGAAACGAACAAAGAAAATTCTTAAAACTTTTTAAGAGATTTATTTATCCTATAAAAGATGATTTTATGATTGTATTGCCCGTTGAGTGCTTTAAGAATTTTGGTCGATGCGCTTGATCAAAGTTATCGATAGGAATTTCCTAAACGCTTTGATGAGACAATCAGACACAGTATATTAACTTGAAAATAGTAAATTTTTCTAGAATGATTATTACATAATGATAAATGTAATTTTGAAAGTTTAAACTTTTCAGGAAAGAAGATTATTTAAAAGAAATTCTTTCTTTTCGATACTCTTATTCTTGTGATTCCTGAAAGGGAACCAAGACTTTGCTATTTGTACCGATACTAGTCATATTGGTTTGTATGCCATTCTCTTGCAAAGGAGAACGTGTTATCACTTGTGCTTCTAAATCATTATACCTTATCGAGACTAGGTATGCCACTCATGATCTAGTGCTCGCGGCTATTGTTTTTGCTTTTAGAGTTTGACATCATCATCTTTGGGGGAGAAATTTGTTCTCTACCTCGATCATAAATCTTCGGAATAATTATTTTCTCATATGGAACTTTATGTCAACTCGAGTTCCTGGTATCTTATGATCTTGATATTCTTTTATTCCCAGAAGGGAAATCGTGTTGCCAATGCACTTTGTCGTAGGCAACAAGTGGTTGATTCTTTGATGATGTCTGAAGGGAATTATCTCTTTATTAGGTTCATCAAACGTTTTGATGTACTTCGTTTTATTGAGTTTCATCTCGTTGCTTTTATGAACTTGCGTCCGATGTTCTTTTATTGTGTTCGGTTCATTGGACGTACCGTTTTTGTACTACGTCGGTGTTCCAAAATCATTCGGGCTTTGATTCATCGGATGTACCATTTGTACTACATCGATGTCTTTGCTTTTGATTCATCGGATGTACCGTTGTACTACATCGATGTCTTTGCTTTTGATTCATCGGATGTACCGTTGTACTACATCGATGTCTTTGCTTTTGATTCATCGGATGTACCATTGTACTACATCGATGTCTTTGCTTTTGATTCATCGGATGTACCGTTTGTACTACATCGATGTCTTTGCTTTTGATTCATCGGATGTACCGTTTGTACTACATCGATGTCTTTGCTTTTGATTCATCGGATGTACCGTTGTACTACATCGATGTCTTTCCTTTTGATTCATCGGATGTACCGTTTGTACTACATCGATATCTTTGCTTTTGATTCATCGCATGTACCGTTTGTACTACATCGATGTCTTTGCTTTTGATTCATCGGATGTACCGTTTGTACTACATCGATGTCTTTGCTTTTGATTCATCGGATGTACCGTTTGTACTACATCGATATCTTTGCTTTTGATTCATCGGATGTACCGTTGTACTACATCAATGTCTTTCCTTTTTATACATTGGATGTACCGTTGTACTACATTCATGTCTTTGCTATTTGATTCATTGGATGTACCGTTTGTACTACATCAATGTCTTTGCTTTGGTTCATTGGGCGTACCGTTTTTGTACTACGCTGATGTCCCAAATTATTCGAGTTTTTAGTTTCTCGGGCATACCGCTTTTGTACTACGCCGTTGCACCGGCTCGATTTTCTGCTATTCTTGACGTTCCCTGCGTCTTTTATCTACGGGAATGCCTTAGGGATTCCGGTTTTCATTCTTGAGCCCGGTAATATTGTGGAAATTGAAGTTTCACAGATTTCTTGCTAACTCTTTCGTGCACTTTATGGTGAACTTCCTATTTCAAATTTTCTTTTGTGTTGATATGCTTCTATGGTTGTTACTTCTTATTTTCTTCTTAAGTATTGCGAGGACGCAATTTCTTTAAGAAGGGGAGTCTGTAAGAACCCGCATATTTATCGATTTTATATTTAAATATTTTATCGTTAGTCGGATTTTAGTCCGAAAAGCTACTTTTTGCATACGGTCGAATTAGGACTCGAGACCACCCCCATTGAGTTCAAAATGCCATTTGCGACCTTTTTGAGTATAAGCTTCGATATGTTTGGAGAAAGTTGAATTTTTCTACTTTTCACTTAGGGTTTTGGTTTGGGCTGAACCCACTTACTAACTCAGTCCCAACCCACTCCAACTCTTCATTACTTCATTTCTAATTTCTAACTCTTCAAGCTTTCAACAATGGTGGAAGAGAAAAAGAATTAAAACTCCAAGCCCTAGCTTCCTTTGCAAATCCATCTCCTAGCTCAAGTTCTTGCTCCAAATTCAAAGAGAACCCATTGGTAAGCATCTCCTTCATCTTCTCCAACTCATTCTCTCTTTGATTTCAGAAATTTCCTAAACCTAATTTAGGAAATGTTTCTCCTTTAAGCTTAGATTCAAGCTTGTTGAGTTGGAATTGAAGAGTGCTTGTTCTTGCCATTGCTTCGTAGCTTCTTCTTCATTCGTTTGGGTTCAAAGGTGAGATTTTTAATCTCACATCTATGCTTATAATCCTCTTCTATTGTTAGGTATGAATTCCTAACACTTATTCATGTGCATTTGACCTTGATTTGGATTGCTTTTGTGAATATTCCAATTTTTAGTGTTTTGAGTTCAATTCATTACAAATCCTAACTTTGATGTTTGAACATGTTTTTGGTGATGCATCGAGGAGCCTATAGGGCCGGGTAGTCGATTGACATAAACCCTTAGCACCGTTGCTCGTACGAATGCAATTTGGTCAAGATTGAACCTCATTTGTAATAGGCATGGATGAGGCTGGAAACAGGTTCGGCCGACCGACCCCCTGGTCCGGTCGACCGACCTGCTTCTAAGTGCATAAGCACTTTATGTTTTAGGGTCCGGTCGACCGACTACAGGGGTTCGGCCGACCGACCTGCTTCCCGAGGATTTTTGTGGAACAGGGTCCGGTCGACCGACCCCCTGGTCCGGTTGACCGACCTGATGATTTTTGCCAGATTAGCCTATTTCGCTAATCCGTTTGAATATCCAACTTTAATCGATTCATGTGGTCTCCCTTTTGTTGTTGTCATTTATTATCGACTTTGATGACCTTTTCTTTGGGAATTTTAGATATATCCACTTTGATGGATTTTATATCGATTTTTTTGGATTTTATTCACGTCTTCGAATGTGAATTTTTATGCCCGATTGTTTCTACAATCTTCTTTGTGATTTGTCACTTTAAAAATATAAAGGTTTTCTATACTAGTAGTAAATATCAAAACTCTTTCTTCAAATGATTTCAACACTATTTTATAACAAAGCTCGTTTTCTCAAACCGATTTCCAATCTACTAATATATACAAACCTTTACCTCACTCGTATGAGAAATCTAATTAAACGACTTAGTAAAACAAGTGGTATGAAACGCTTGCGTTTACTTCATCGGTTAATTCTTGGACTTGTTCGATTGAATCTCTTGTGACAATTTTCTAATGGCGATCTACAATTTGTTCGTAAATATTTAAGTTAAGCTAGTGGTTATGGGACATGAAGCTAAGCTCATATATTTACTAGCTTATTGTAATTGACACTTCTCGTTGATCATGACGATCATCTTTATGGTTTAGACTAGCAATGTGCGATGTCTTTTTGCTGCTTGGTTAGGCTAGACACCATTTGTGTGATTTCGACTCACACATACCTTTTCGGTTAGCCTAGACACCACTTGTGTGATTCCATTCACACATACTTTTTGCTGCTTGGTTAGGCTAGACACCATTTGTGTGATTTCGTATCACACATACCTTTTCGGTTAGCCTAGACACCACTTGTGTGATTCCATTCACACATACTTTTTGCTGTTAGGTTAGGCTAGACACCATTTGTGTGATTTCGACTCACACATACCGTTTCGGTTAGCCTAGACACCACTTGTGTGGTTCCATTCACACATACTTTTTGCTGTTAGGTTAGGCTAGACACCATTTGTGTGATTTCGACTCACACGTACCTTTTTGGTTAGCCTAGACACCACTTGTGTGATTCCATTCACACATACTTTTTGCTGTTAAGTTAGGCTAGACACCATTTGTGTGATTTCGACTCACACATACCTTTTCGGTTAGCCTAGACACCACTTGTGTGATTCCATTCACACATACTTTTTGCTGTTAGGTTAGGCTAGACACCATTTGTGTGATTTCGACTCACACATACCTTTTCGGTTAGCCTAGACACCACTTGTGTGATTTCGACTCACACATACCTTTTGTGATTTCTGGATTTCGTGTGTTGATTTCTGGAAATTTTATCCTTTTTCTTGTGATTTCTGGATTTCGCGTGTTGATTTCTGGAATTTATGTTTCACCAACTTTTACGATGGGCATTGATATATATGTCATTTATTGTGGCTTGGTGTAGGAAATTAGGAGTATGACATTCCTTTTTATCTTGAGTAGATTATTGTGATATTGATTAATCTCTTGTTGATTTTCAATTACTTATTTATCACAGCTTGGCATTGTGATTATTATATGTTTATGTCATATCTCTTATTATATATCACTTCATCTGATATTTATAGCTAGACTGATCCGTTTATTATTTTCTTCTTAAATAATACTCGGGTCAGACTGAGATTTTACAGGTGCTTCCTCATGGCTTCCTATCTGGAACCATCCTCTGACTTTTGGCTAACTACTCTAGTTTAGTAGTTTTTGTTATATACATTTGAGATACAGACTCTATGATGTATACTTATTCTTTTGTCTAGCACTGGTATCTATTCCGTTGTATTATTGTGGATCCTTTTGACCACTACTCTGATGTACACTTTCATGTGTAATATTCATATCTATTTCCGCCTTTGTGATATGAATTGTCTGTGACTGATTTATGTTATGTTTATTTCTATATTTGTTTCCGAAGACCTTTATAGCCACTATGTAGTAGCTTTGAGTTTGAGTCGGTGTGTCGGATTTCCTCTTGATAAAGAAAATGCATGTTATACTATCTGACATATCGATGCTCGCGCAAAGCAATTACACGGATGGTCGCTCCTCAACAGCCTTATTCTCCGTGCTAGTTGACAGCATTCTCAGAATGTTCTTGGCTAGCGTGGGTATAGAGGTGGGGCGTCACATTCTTTATCCACGAAATGTGAAATAAATTTTCACGACTTATATTCTTATACAAGTTTGATTGATGAATGTTTGCTATGTGATGTTGAAATTGGATGCTATTTGTTATTGTTTAAGTGACGATTGAAATTGATATAGGATAGTTAATAATTTTAAAACTGATTTATATGTTGAATTTAATTAGTTAAATATGACCCCCTTTAATTGTTTAATTAATTGACACCTAGGATAGTGATAACTACACTTTGAACCATTGAACGTATATTGGATAAATTGTTGTAGTATAAATTTGAAATTGAATGAAAAGTGAAAAATCGTATAAAAAATTAGTGGAATAATCTTTAATCTACATGAAATGATAGTGTAGATTCTAGAAATAATTATATTAATTTGCATAAATAACAAATGTAAATTAATACGATTATTTCGGGATTATTTAAATAAATTCTTGAATTGTTATGTATGGATGCTATTGCTTATTTATTTACTTTGACACCATCCCAGTTATCACACTACAAGTTCCCTTTGCTATGTTTTGATTTTTGAATTGAAATGGAATCGGGTTGAAATGATAAATACCCAAATAACTTGACCTAGGATAGAAAATCAAACTAACTCGATTGGTCAATAAGTTGATTTAAATAAAATAAATATTTTATTTGAAGAATAATAAGGTTTTGAAATAAAATTTGAATTTAAATTTGAATGAAAGGAAATGTGAATATTTGAAATTTTAACCAAACATTAACATAGTAATTAACAAAAGAACATTGTTTAAAATTTAATTGATTAATAATTAAGTTTTGAAATTATTAACAATTAAGTTTTGAAATTATTAATAATTAAGTTTTGAAATTATTAATAATTAAGTTTTGAAATTAGTAATAATTAATTTGGAATTATTATTAGTTAAATTGAAATTATTAATAATTAAGTTTGAAATTGTTAATAATTAAGTTTTGAAATAACTAATAATTAAGTTTTGAAATTATTAATAATTAAGTTTTGAAATTGGTAAAAATTAAGAAATTGAAATTATTGATAATTTAATGAGATTGAATTATAAAAAAATTAATTTAAATTAATTCTTTATTAAGTGAAATTGAACCTCTTGAATAAGTGAAACTAAGTTTCTTTATTAATTGAGTTTTGAAATTGTAACTAATTGATTAAATAATAAATGAAATTGAATTTCTTTAACAAGAAATAAAAATGCGTTGTATCGAACAAATGAAAGACTTGAAATTTAAAGAATTGGATTTGACAAATTTAATTTAAATCAAATTGATAAGCTTTGATATAATGAAGTTGAACTTAAGTAATTAATTTAATGAATTGGAAATTTAATTAAAGTTGTTTTAATGATAAATTAGTTTGACGAGTACCGAATGAAAACGATAAATGAGTATAAATCGATTTGGGCGTTGAATTAAGTTTAAATGATTATGGAATGGAACTTATATACGCATTTAAATGTATATTTGAATTGTTTAAACAAATCTTGAAATTGAATTATAGAATTTGAAATGGAAATTTGGAGCTTATGAAACGTAAATTCCAGAAATTGTTTCAAAAAGACAAATGAAATCTTGAATTTCAAATTCTAATTGTAATTGGATTGATTTGATTTTGAAATTTATTTAACGACCAATTGGTAAAATAATTACGAAGGTTATTAAAGGAACCGGAATCGGTTAGGGACATACTCACTGTCTAAACTGAAAAACACTTTAATAACTATACGCGGAGTGTGATCCAGAATGAAGTAGTTGGAATGATGTACGCGATGACTGAAGGAAGAGAACGATAATGGATAGCCTTGACACTTGTGTCAACTTGGAAATGAATGAAATAGGAGCCATGCCGGGCTAAATGGGGTTTGCTACCTCGAGCGAGCACACTTCTTCGTAAACTACTCATTACTTTGTTATTGATTGGTGCGCACTGTTGAATTGGAGGTTGTTTCGCGGTGTTGCGATCGTTGCGGCGATGCGTTCTCACCGGTCCGGATCAGGCAAACGGTAGTTTCACTACCTTGGGTATTGCCTCATGTGCATTGTGATACTTGTATTCCCATATACGCAACCACTACGAATTTGTTTTGTATTATACCTATGGAGTACTCCTTGATATCCCACTAGTTTACGGTGCAGTTTACAGTGCTGTATAGTCTATAATGCTATATGAAATGTGTTAAGGGGGTCAATGGTAACGCCTTAACACTATTTTGATATTTTACTTTATTGTTAGACATTATCTATTTATCTACACTACCATGTATAAATAGTTTAACGGATCCTGAAAGATGTTATTCCATTCATCTTTGAGTTATTGCTATTTTGAATTTGAACCATATTATCTGTATAAGAATATATGTCCTGATTCGAGTGTTTGTTTATGCTTATGCTCGGATCAGACTGAGGATTGTTGTTGCTGTTCTACTTGGAGCTGAAGACTGAATACTATCTTTATCTTATCAGTATTGCTCTTTCTATTTGGACTATTGGACTTTTACGTTGTTCTATTTCTTTTTATTTAAGACATTGTTGTATTTATGGGTAGCTTCATGAACTACTCTTATGACTATGTTGTAATTCCGCTGCACTATTCTGTGATGTTATATTTCTGTGATTCTGTGATGATTCTCATATATATATACACTCCATTAATGATTCGTGTTTTGTATTATTTAAGTTGACATGTGTGGAATATCGTCAATTTAAATGGTACAAATATACAGGTTGTTACAATATATATGGATATAATATTTATTTTTTTATTTTAGTTTATGTTAAACTAATTTTGATTTGGTCTCATCGATTTCTGCTATCAGCTCCATCCATCGAACTCGTGCAAATCTTGCTCGTCAAAAATTAATGCTTGGATCCGTAACTAAATTCATTGTCTATCCTCTCTAGCCTCTAAAGGTGAGCAATCACTTACGATTAACGTTCTTATATTTATTAAATTTGATTTCAATTGAAACAACAATTGAAATATGCCGCTGTTAGTTATTTACATTGTTATATATGTATTTGTCCACCTGTGACAGCTGATACCTTTATCTGTTATTTATATTGATGATATATGCATGTTATATTATTATCATATCTATTATCACTCTGCAAGTTCCCTGTTAGTATAGAATTCCCTATAGGTTGAAATGATACATACCCGAACGATCTGTAGAATATGAGAAAATAGTTATGGATTGAAGTGATAAGCCCAAGTGATTTTCATTTGAATTGAATTTGGGATTACGGGTTGAAAAGATATATTCTCATATGTATTTAAATTATGGATTAAAATGAAAAATATCCGTATCAGTTGATCATAGGATAGAAAATTATATACAAACACCATGGGTCTATATATAAATATTTTGGAATTGATTTCTATGGTTTTGGAAAGAAATATATGGTTTAATAAATATTGATTTTTAAGATATTATATAAATGTATTCTATAAAGTTTAAATTTATTGATTTTAAGATTTTATGTTTTGAAATTTTTAAAACTATAAGTTAGTTTTGAAATTATAATATTTAACAATTTACTTATCATTTTACTACTTTAAAATATGTATAAATTGGTTTTAATATATAACAAGTTTGATAATAAGATTTAATTTAATAAAGTTTGATTTAATTAATACATAATATGATTAAGGATTTATATTAAAATTATATTTTGAAATAGTTTTTATTTATTTATGATTTTATAAGTTAAGGTTGGAAAGATGGATTTGAAATTAATTTGAAATGGTATTTAATTAAGAATTTATTTAATTAAATCGATTTGGAATTTATGGAATTTGGGATTTTTAAAGGATATGATTTTATAGCTTGATTTTGGTTTAAGATGATTTAATGGATATATCAAGTTTAAATAAATTGAAGGAATATTCAGTTATTTGAAATTTGAAGTTTTATTTAAATGATATTGGATTTAATAAATAAACATTTCAAAACTAAATAATAGTAAATTGAATTTGATATATGTATGAAATTATCAAATTTAGTTTTGAAAATGTCGAATACTTAAAGCTTCGAAATATATTGAAATTGAAATGGTTTATTTAGTGGTTCAAATCTGTTTTTGAAATCGATAAAATTTGAAATGGATTATCAAGAAACTGAATTGAATTGAAATTGATGAATTGAGATTGAATTAAGTTTGAATTTTGGAATTTGAGTTGATTGAATCAAGTTGTGAAATTTGTGGAAACTATTTTGTTATATAAAGTATTTTAATTTATGTTTAAAACTATTTTATATTATTTTTATAAATTATTTTAATATAAACTATTTTTAATATAAATCATTTTTAATATAAATCAGTTTTAATATAAACTATTTTTAATATAAATATTTTGAATATACTAAATATTTTGATATAAACTATTGTATATAAACTATTTCATTTTATAAACTATTTTATTATATATACTATTATTAATATCTAAACTGTTTAAAGGAAATGAGTGTTATGATTTCAAAGTGTTTCCAAAGCATTATGATTTCTAAGCTATAATTTCTAAAGTGTTATGGTTTTAGAAGCTTTATAATTTCGAAGGTGTTATAACTTTGAAAGCACTATGATTTTGGAAGTGAATATATTTGAAATCGAAATGATATCGTATTGATTTGGTTTTGAAATGGGAATGATATCGTATTGATATGGTTTTTGAAATGGAAATGATATTTTGGTTTGAAGTATAAATTATTTTGAAATGATCGTGGTGTTATAATAACGATTGGTTGTTAAAGAGACAGGGATCGAATATTGTCATACTCTCTGCCAATACCGAAAATCACTTTAACAACTGTGTACGCGGTGGAGATAGTAGAATAAAGTAGGATGGTGGCGACGATCCTATATAAGGTATATACGTGGACCCAACTCCCTTGAGTTGACATAAGGTGGCTAAAACCGGAGTCATCGACGGGCCAAGTGAGGTAGCTTCACTGACCGGACATATTCCTTCGATACTATATTCTGACTTTATGAACGATTTGGTGGTCACACTTTATTTTTGATTTTGGAGTGTCTTCCGAGGTGTCGGTAGTGGCTGCTATGCGTTATCACCAGCCCAGAAGTGTAAGTGGTATATCTACCCTGGCATCGCCCAGTTGTGTCGTGTCACCTATCATATCGAGACCACTACGAATTTGTTTTGTATCATACCTACGGAGTGCCCTCCGACGGTGCCCAGTACGGGGGAGATTACGTACTGTATATACTATGGGAATATATAAAATGTGTTAAGGTGGAAAATGCAAAGCCTTAACGCTATTTTAATAGTTTAGTTTACTATAGATATTATTATAATAGCGTATATTACAACATAGTAGATAGTTTAACGGATCCTTAAAGAATGGTTATCCCAAGCATCCTTTGAGTTACTTGTATTTCAGTTGTTATTTAACTTGAGTTGGATTTATTGATATAAGAATTTTAATCCTGACTCGAGTGTTTTATGTTTTACTTTACGCTCGGGTTAGGCTGAGTGGCACAACTTTTAAGACTCACCTTTGCAGTTGCAGCTTTGCTTAGAGATCCATCTACATCTTTTTAGCTTTCAGTTATTCAGTTGACTCTAGTTATATATTCAGATTTTGTATTTGACTATTGTATTTGAAGCTTCTACTGTATCTTATTTAACTCTGATATATATAGTAACTTCATGAACTACTATTCATTTTGTTTCCACTGCATATTGTTATATTACTCTGTGTCTTTGATTCTGTGATTTATTTATTTACTGTATATGCTGAGTTTTGCCAAATATAAATTAACAATCTGATACTTTGAGCAATTCAAGTCCAACATGTGCGGATGCGAATATTTGAAAATATCGAGATGTTACATTTAGTTCATATAAATCTAATTTTACTTCATAATATCATTTAACTGGATTCAAAATTAAGGAATTAACATAATTTAATTTAACCAATCCGGTGTCCGTATATAATTTTCTACCCTATGGTCAAGTGATATAGACTTATATCATTTCAACTTGCAATATTTTAAATTTCCAGATATATATCATTTCAACCTGTATCCCAAATCACAATTTCCAAATCCATAAAATCGCTTGGGTTTTTCATTTCAAGCCATAACGATTATCCCTAATCTATAAGATCGTTCGGGCATGTATCATTTCAACCCATAGTGATTTTCCTAGGAATAACTAAGAGAACTTGCAGTATGATAACAACATATAAAATAACACAACACCAAATCATCCAAAATTGTCTACAATTAAGCATCCATCAAAATCATTCAAATCAACCAATAAGTCACAATAATTACCGGGTTATCGTTATCAGGTAGTTAACTAATAATTCAATTCCAATATTAATTCAAATGGCAATTAAATTCAATATAAATTCAAATTAAATTTGAATGACAATTTAAATACACTAAACATCAATCATTGAATTTCTATTCACATCATAAATTTAATTTAACCAACATAAGATGATTTAGTATTTGTGAGCAGGTTAAAACACTCGCCTTTGATTTATCGTCGTTTTAAAATCCAAATAAGGCTAAAATTTTAACAGTCTTAGAATGCAGCTAAACCAGTTCTATAATATCCGGAATTTCGATACGACTGCAATGGAGAAAACCAGGTATGAATCCGAGCTCGTATGAAAAAGTAAAAAAGCATTAGAAGTTATAATATTTAATTTAAATAAACCAAAAGGGCAAAATTAGTTCTGCTACTTCTCGCGAAACCCTACCCAGACCAAATCTCGATCAAACAACGTTCAACCACAACGCCTTCATCTTGAAATTGCCGCCACCCCATGGCGTTTCACCATGATCAGACATGACCGCGAGCCTCTATGCCTCGAGCCGCTCCAGCAGCCACGTGCACAACCCCCACCATCGCCTGAGGATGCTCCGCCACCACCCATATATTTTCGCCAATTTTTGGTGATTCGTGCACTAATAACATGAAACAACCATATAGATGAATGTGCCCTAGCCTCCTCTACGTGCCAGCAACCTCTGATCAACCCAACGGCGAAGATCCACTATTGAAATCGAAATCCAAGGATGGATGGACGAACGAGAATAAATCACCAATTTCTGGCCAAATCATGATTCGATTGCAAAAACAAATAGCAGCAATAGATTTTTCTCGTTGAGAGCTTTCCAACGATATATAATTTGTTATGGTTTAAAGAGTTTGAATTTCGAAATTAAATTTGAATTTGGAAATTGGGGTTTCTGCTATTGGGAAGGAAGGATGGAGCAGAAGAAAATAAGCAGTACGTGTAGAAATTAGAAATAGAGGCTGTCAGGATTTGTAATAGCCTATATATTGGCAAAGGTAGATAAGAAAAAATAGACAGATCGAATAGGATCGAAATGATAACGATGACACGAAAAGCCCGTTTCATTTCTGAAATGAAAATAGGTCATCCCATATATCAAAATATAGGCTTTTGATATTTTTAAACTCAATGGAAATAGTTTCAAACTCTAATTACATTGTATATAGAAGTTAGCTTTCAAAATCAAATTACATTCACTTGAATTCATTTAATTGATTTCTACGTATTTTGAGCTCGCATGATCAAAAGATAAGTCCGATTGCTAGAAAACATGAAATCCTGCAATAATTCACTACTACAGATCCGTTGAAACTAGTTTCGTCGAAATCTGAGACAGTGGCCAAAATGGCTAGTTTTCACATTAAATAAACAAATTATTATTAAATTGATTTAATTACTGTTAAATTCAAAATTAGAAGTTAGTAATTTTATCAGTCTTGATTAGATGGAAATTAATAACCTATTGAAATAAAATTTCCATGTTAAATCCACTATTTAAATATTACATAAATTTCAGAGTTCAATTGCAATTGCAATAAAATTCTAGTTAATTATATTCAACTTCAATAAATTCTTTTATTTCGATTAACGCTCTTATCATTGAATCAATTATTACCTTATAAATGTAATTAACATTAGTTTACATCTTATTACATTCATATTTTATAGTTATCATCTTAACCATTTTAATTATAATATTTCAATTTCATTAATTCCATTAATTACCAATTTCATTCCCTATTTACAATTATAACCAAATTAACTTTACAATTATTTCAATTTACTGAGGTTACACTAAAATAGTTATCAATTACATTAAACCAACATCATAAAATTAAATTCCAATCATCCTTTCCATTTACAAACTATAAATTTAAATTTACCAGATTATTAAATTTCGAATCCTATTTAATTTAATATTTTTATATTATCCAAAAACATGGGTTGTTACACTAGCTTTCTCCTGTCATCATAACTTTAAACTTTAACAAATGGACTTTAAGAGTGCATTTCTAAACGGTTTTATTAAAAAAAATGTTTTTGCAGAACAACCACCTCCTTTTAAACATGAAAATTTTTCTAATCATATCTATAAACTTGAGAAAGCTTTTTACGATTAGAATAAGAACCTCGCGCTTGGTACGAACGACTAAAAGGCTATCTTATAGATTCTGGATTTGAAATTGGAAATTTTGATCAAACTAGGTTTATTAAACGAGATAAGAAAAATATATTAACTATACAAATTTATGTAGACGATATGATTTCCGTATTTATAAATGAAGATTTGTGCAATGATTTTTCAAAAATAATGATAAGTGAATTTGAGATGTCTCATATCGGAGAACTCTTATATTTTCTCGGTTTACAAATTAGACAACTAAATAATAGAATATCTATCAATCAAGAAAAATATTACAATAATTTAATAAAACATTTTGAAATGGAAAACACATCCAGTAATCCAACACTTAGAGCATTATCGTTCATCTCGATAAAGATTAATACGGAAAGAATACGGATCAAAAACTCTATCGAAGTACGTGTGGCGACCCACCTCCTCAACTCTCAAAAATCGACACTAATACATCCTCGGTATTCACGTGCCGCAATTCCAAGTGGCGGAAAGGCAGATTATAATGGGGTAAAGAAGATAAAAATAGGAGGCAACACAATAATAGAATCCCATATCATATTCAAAATATAATTAAATATATGAGAAGTACATGCAATTACTCCAAATTGCTCTATCAGAGTTTTAGTAGGTACTAATCCAGCCGGGAGAGTTATAATGACCTATCCTGACAAGTGTCGGTAAATATAAATACATAATACAGTGAACATATAGGTGGCTTCGATAAAAGGCCCGACATGCTCCATGCCCCATTCTCCTTTCTAAAATTCTCCAAGCTTACCTAATTACTTAACTACCCGGGAAAAACGACACCCAAAATTTAACGGAAAAGGACAAAAAAAAACTCTGGGTCAGTCATAGGACTGGTTTGAGAAACTCAAAATACGATGTTTGAAAACAAACGGTATCTCATAAGACCACGCCGCATATAAACATGGAACAAGTTTTTACCTTGTGATAAACAAAATAATTGCTATTCAAAATATGGGGATATTATTTTTAATGACATTCTTTTGAAAACACTTTGCAATTAAACTTATTAATCTTAGCAGAAATTGTTAGCATTACTAAATTTCGGATATGTTAGGCTCTACAAACAAGTCCGAAGGAACTTATTGAGGAATGTATTCCATATAATGGCAAGGTAAGGAACTACCTTTCATATAGTACTTCTCTAGAGGGATGTACCGAGGATACACAAACAACACTCCACATTGGGAAAGACCGGTCTATCCCTTTTTGGCATTCAGACATGGCTTGGATAGAGATCGAATATGTCATCACCTCGGTCATAACAGACCTATTTGGGATCCCATAGCATACATCACATACTTGACATATAGAAAGTAATCCCTTATGGCATACCCTGGTTAAGCCATCACCGGGTGATGAGGCCTGAGGTAACAATTACCTTTCATTTAGCATATTCCACTTTGAATTCCAATTGCCAATTCCATCACACACTATTGATTTAAACAAATGTACAACCTCTAAGCTCGTACGTCTTAGAGAATGGTGTTAACCTAAGAGAAGTTGCCTTCTTCGCCACCAGACAGATGTACATTTGTACAAATCAATGTACGTGCATCTTAGAAGTGCAATATCAGGCATTCGTCCATACAAGTGGTCCAAGAGTAGGATAAACCAAAGGTACTCTCCTACCATATCCTGTCCGGAATTACCCCTAATATTAGTAGCGAGAAGTCCTATATGAAATGAATAACCACTGCCACATACACACATGCACACATACATAAAATGGGTAAATTTCCCCCGAGGGTCAGTTGCAAGCAGCCCTACATTGCATCTTCCAAATCACATCATCCCATATCTTTTATTTTTGAACACATAAATTGGTTTGGAGTGGTCTACGGATAGGAACCATCCAAATCCATCCCCAGTTCCTTTAAACCAATCATCAATAAAAAGATGTTAAGTAAATAAGTAATTATTCTTTGATTGATTAATCAAAATATCTTCTAGGCACATATATCTTTAAACATTCTTCTCGGTATATACGGAATCATTGTACTTCTCTTTAACTTTTAAATTACCAAACCATTTTCATAAGTCACTTTAGAAAACATTATTGAGTAAATAGAATCATGGAAACTATACTAATTCTAGTCAATATCAGTTTCTGTATTCAACCTTTACCATCCGTTGAATAACGGTGAGATTTCCTTTTAAGTTCTCATGGTTGGTGCGGATTCCCTCCTTGGAATTTAATATCAAGTATAAGAAGATTATGTAATCCAAGTTATTTGAATTTGAAAAATTATATCTTTTATACTTTGGGAAATTTTGATCCGAGTAAATAAAATTTACTATCCCCTCCGTCGAGCCAGTCCAGATAGCTAAGGAAGGCAGGCAACTGGTTTCCCAAACGCAAGTCTAAGGACTACCCCTATGTCACCCATAAGGCAGTCAAGTTATTTGATCGGCTTTAAATCTTTTAACATACTTAATTTACTTTAATTATTTTAAAGCATGTAGGCTTTCCCTTCGATCTGTTCCATTCCTCGGTCGGATCTTATATGACACCCACAAATGGAACAAATTTACCAGTCATCCCACACTCATTTTTAAAACTCTTAATAAACTTTATATTACTTAAATATTTATTTGAAAAGGTTCACAAAAGATTCAGGAAAGAATAATCAAGTTAAAACCATTGTTTGCTAAAGTTATTAAAAGTGCTGCGAAAAGGTGCTGCAAAAAGTGTTTTAAAAGTTTATTTGGTTAAAACAACCTTTCTATCATTTGAAAGTCCATATTTATAACTCAGATCTGTTTTAAAACATTTTAATATTTATAAATAATTTTCCACATTTTTAAAGAATTTAAAAATATAAACTTTAATAAATCCCTTTTTGGATTTCGAAATGCAAAATCACGATTATTTCGAAAATTTATTTTGATTATATTTCAAATTTTACTAAAGCAAATATCGATCCTTTTATTTTATTTGAAAACTATGATTATACGAGTTCGGAGAATTCTTATTTCAAAGAAATTCGATTCCAAATCCATCATATAAATGGATTTAAACCATTATGGCGTGAAATCGCGAACTACGGTTACATAGTGCATCTATTTTAACCAAATTTCCATATCTTCATTAAAATTGGTTAAAACACTTAAATGTTTATAAAGCATTATTAAATCATTTTAAAAGAGGTTTAGCATTCCATATCCACCATTTTATTAAATAAAGAAAATTGATTTCCTTCATGATTTTCGACGTGTATTTAACGTGACTTGTTTTTACTCATCAAAGCACAATATTTCCTATAACCAAACTTGATGATCAAAACATAGTAAACATCCACAACAGACATCATATCATCAGCATATATAGATATGAAAATTATAGTTTCTTTCCTTGGTTTAAATGATTAATTAAAAATTGTCTATGCATTTGCTAACTCGAAACCTAAGCTCAAGATTACTAGCACTATTGCCTTTAATTGACTCGGCCTAGACTTTGGATGCAAGGAGGAGCTGACGGCCTTGTTAAGGGAGGAGAAAGATTTGGCCTTTGGCCTAGGTAAGGGTGGCTGTGGGTAAAGAGGGTGGACAGAAGGAGAACTGTGGTGGTTTTGAAGGGTTTCAATACACATACACGTACAATATACTATATAATTTAATTTCTTTTTGAGAAATATTTTGACATATTTTTCCTAAGATTGGAAGACATGAAAGTAGAGAGGAAGAAGTTTAGAAATGAAGGAAGAGAAGTGAGGAAATGTGATGGTGTGGTAGTTATAGGGAAAGAAGGAGGAAAAGTATCTACATACACATCACATCTCATCACCTTCACATGCTCCATTACCATCACCCACATGGCTGAATTGACCTCTCACTCCATGTGCTTTCATATCACACGTACTTATGTGTAAGAGGGTGGACTTTGTGGTTGCTTATGTGGTAAGAATATTAAGAAATATCTTGGATATTTTGAATATATATATATATATATATATATATATATATATAATTCCTTGTAAAGGATTTTCTCATTTATAAACCATTACTTATAAATTTAAAAAATATTAATTATCCCGAAAGATAATTAATCACATTTATAATCTCTTTAAGTAAGCATATTAATTATTTTAAATTCAATAGTTAATTATTTTCAAGACACTTTTACATCATCGGTAAATTAACTTCAAAATCTTTATTAAACAGTTAATTAACTTTAAAACACTAAATCAGTTAATTAACTTTAAAACACTTTCATTATATTAGTTAATTTACTTTAATCACTTTTATTAAATCAATTAATTAACTTTAAATATTATTAATTAAAAAGGTTTGTTAAATTCAAAGAATCATTAATTAAAATGATTAATCAATCTCAAACATCATTAATAAAAATGATTAAATAATTTTAAATGCCATTAATTAAAAAATTAAATAAGTTTAAATAATCATATATTAATTGGATTGATTAAATTCAAACATCATTAGTTAGAATGATAAATTAAAACATCATTTGTTAAAATGATTAATTAACTATAAAACATCATTAACTAAAATGATTAACTGAATTTTAAATATCGCTGGTTAAAACAATTAATTAAATTTAAAACAATCATAAATTAAAACAATTAATTAAAGTTCAAAATCGTTAGTTAAAATGACTCGATTAATATTCAAATCTCATTAATCAAGTAGATTAACAAATTTCGAACATCATTAATTAAAATGGTTAATTGCATTCAAATATCAAAAATTAGGATGATTCACTAAAATCAAGTATCATTAATTAAAATGATTAATTACTTTTAAATGTCATTAATTAAAATTATTATTGATTTTCAATTATCATTAATTTAATTCAAATATCATTACTTAAAATAATTAATTAAATCAAAATCTCATTAATCAAAAGGTTAATTAATTTTAAACATCATTAGTTAAAATGATTAATTAATTTAAATTATCATTAATCAAAATGTCAATGAATTTTGAACATTTATTTTTTGAAATACAAGCTCAAGTTCAAAATGCCTATAGAAGGGTTTACAGGTTAATATACAATAAATGATGGTATAGCGAAAATCGCTATAATGAAACTTAAATAATTTAAATGGAATATGAAGGTTAATATCAATTAAAACATCAATATAATAACATAAGTATGTAAATAAATAATTATTGGAGAGAAACCATCATGATCTCTCTATAAATTCTCCCTGCAAAACAATGGTTAAGGACATTGTATATAATCATATAGGTTCATAACAATCAAGTTAATATGTCATACATTCTCCAAATGAAAATTCAACCAAAGATGCAACAAACAATTTAACTGACAACCAATCAATCAATAATAGTTTATAGCGTCGTAGATTTGATATAGCAAAATTAAATGTGAATTAAACTCATATTGAATCCAGTTTTCGCTAAGGCGTTCTTGTTTGGAATTAAATCGAACAAGTGTTTAATTTTATCCAAAAATTCTACTAGTTCCAAATCAAGAAAAACCAACTCCATTTCATAGCCACCTTCACTATAAGTCCAATGCAAAAGACGACGTTCGAATTCGACCATATATCCTACTACTTCAGCCATCATGAAACTCTGCCACGCCTACATATGAGACCGTGGAATCGAAGATCTTAAGCATATGAGCTCAACGGAACAGACAACATGATTTTTCGTTAAGAAGTGATTTTGTTTTCAATTTTTGAAGAGGGAAATCTCCTCATTTGTGGTTATAGGAAATTTTTGAATAAAGGAGAGGAGGATGGGAGGACGAGGAGAGGTAAGGAGTTAGGTATGGGTTAGAAAAGTGTGAGGGGTAAGGTGAATAAAATAGGGTATATATTATTTATATTAAAATATCCGGCCTTACATACTTCGAAAATTTCGAACTCCAACTGAGAGATGTTCATTGGCATTCTATACTAAATATGTAATGACCTGGAATTTCACCACATTAATTTTCAAATATTTAATTAATATTAAATATTTAAATAACGGGTTTTATAAATAAAAACTCTTTTAAATAACAAATGTTGAAGATAAAATAGTTTTAAAAATTACTTTACAAAAATATTAGTTCAAAGAAAAAAAATTGTGATCGAAATTCTTTTTTTGAATTTTCGAGTTTCCATCAGGTAAAAGTTGTCAGAATGTTGTAAACCCTTTTATATTAATATACACATACAGACAAATAGGTTAGCATATGTTAGTATATAAGTATATAAATACATTTAAGTATAAATAAATTTAAAATAATTTGAAAACAAAATAAAATAGAAAACGTCACATCATTAGAAACATTTTGGCAACTAAGTACAAAAAAAGTTTAAACATGTTTTCGCATGAAATGGAGGGAGGGGAACTACATGAGGGTAGGAGTACATGAAGTGGAGGAGGCTAGGTGAGGTGGCAAGAGGGTAGTGGAGGGTAAAGGACAAAGCATTTAGGTAATTCACTTTGTTCTCTTGCTTATAAATATCCTTTCATCTCTCTAAATTTTCCTCTTCTTCCAATGATCAGATCTCTCTCATACCTTATCCAAAGAATGTTATTCATTTTTTAAATCATGTCAACTTCTAGTGGCTACGACTTTTATGTTAATCACTTCTTCAAATTTCTAGCGTAGCTAGGCCAAAATATCAATTGTTTACAGAGTTTCTTTGGATCCAAAATTTCAAGCCTGAAAATGGTATTTCTTCTTTTGACCATATCTTCTTCAAAACTAAACAAAATTGAGTGATTCACTATTTGAAATTGTAGAGAAAAGAATTTTCTAAAACTTTCCTCTTTACACCTTTTCAAAATCCAAGAGTAAATAGTCAAAAAACCAGTTGGAAAATGTCCATTTTTGGGTTCATTTTTGAGAATTTGATGATTATACCAAGTCACTCCTCCTTACCAAACCAGTTTCACTTCCTTCTTCTTTCAAGGCTGAGCATACCTAGTGCATTAAGGCTCCAAATATCCATCTTTTTCTTATGAGTGGAAGTGCTAAGTCATAACCTAAGTTAGCGAGGATTTGGACAGCTGTCGACGAGTAAAACTATACCGTCTTAAACCAAGTTTATACTATGTTAATGTTCATGTTAATAGGCTATGAATTCTTGTGGTATATGTGAAGTGATGTTTTAGTTGTTTGTTTGTTTCATGCTTTCAAAAGTAGTTGCATTTGAAAGTTAGTAAGCATGTGGTTAGCTATATAAAAATTTGGTAGTTAAAGTTAATATAATTGTCAGTAAATACTTATTACATGTTGTATCATCATTATTTACCTTGTATTATGATTAAACTATTGTTAATTGATGTTTTGTTGTATGGCTAATGCCATAAGCTTATTTGCTGAACTGTCCGTATAGCGATGGTCGTTGTATCGACACTTTCAAAAAATCATCTTTTATCGAAACCTTTTAGTTGCATTATCGTGCATGAAATTATTTTACAAGTTAAGCAAGTTTTTGATTAGTGATGTTTCCAAAAAAAATTAATTATTTTAATAATGATTATTTAATTAATTAATTATTGTACAATTAATTAGTTAATAATTAATTACTTAATTGGTAAGGATTAAGGTCAACTAATTACTTAGTTAATGATGTGTTTTAAATTTAACCAATTACATGGTTAATGATTGTTTAAATCAATTAATCATTCAATTTATAAGTTTTATTTATTTAATAATTTTATTTAATGATGTTTAAGGATAATTAATCACTCAATAATGATGAATTAAAGTTAATTAATCAATTTGCTAATAATGCTTTTAAATTAATAAGCCTTTTTAATAAATGATTTTTAAAATTTGTCAACCTTTTTTAACTCTAACTAATCTTCCATTTATTGAAGTTTATAATTAATAAATCAATTTTAAATAATGAGAATTAATTAATTATTTATTTAATTTTATTAATTATATTAATTAATTAATTGAATTATTGATGTTTTAAAGGTAATTTACCCTTCTTAATTAAAAATTATTGGGGTTGATTAATCAACTAAATTTATGAAGTTTTAAAGTGAATTTATCAAAGTAACAAGGATATTTTGACTTTCTTATTCATTTTAAATAATGATAATTAATTATTTATTAATTTAATTAATTATATTTTACTAATTAATTGAATTAATAAGGTTTAAAAGTGGTTTACCTTTTTTATTATTTAAAGACTTTTGAAGTTTGAATTTCCAATTATATGATAAAGTTTAAAGTTAATTAACCAATGTAATAAGGATGTTTTAAGTTATTAAATCGTTTTTGAATTGATGTTTTGAAGTTAGTAAACTCTTTTAACAAAGTGTTTTAAAGCTAATACTTGTAATGTGAGTTAAAGCATCAATTCCGGTTTTTAAAAAATGGTTTGATTCGTTTATAAAAATGAATTAATTTTCGTAGAGCGATTCACTTATATGAGAACTATTTATTTATATACTTAGCACTAAACGTCGAAGAAATAGACTCGTCACCATTTCGAAAGATAAGAATAATCGTGAGATGTGACTTTGAGGTAACACTGCCTTGACTTGTTCTGTATTATTATTAACCAAGAAATAGTAGAAGTTGGAATTTGATGGGTGGTGATACTATATAAGACTTAATTTCTATATACAATCGTTTTATATTCTCGATAGTTGGTTTTTCATCAATCGGCTACTTTGGCTTCCTTATCATCGTCATTCTAAGACGATGCGTTGCTCCGTTGAGCTTTGATATTCTTTGTCGAAAATGAATAAAACCAAAGAGTGAGTGGAGGCCAAGCTATGTGGGGTTGCTCCCATTAGTGTATTTTCACATCCACTCTAGATTGGATTCCATGTTGTGCATTGAGATGTGAAATACTCGGATACTCGGTAATAGTTGGCGGCGTCCGGCTTGGAGGCTTCTTGAGCCATTGGAGCTTTCCGGTATATTTCTAGAGGTATACTTTCAGTAAGGGGCACACCCTCCTAGTTATTGTTGAAGATTTTCCCTATTTGATTCATGCCTTTGAATCTGTTTTCTTTAACTACAACGAGAAGAGTCAAACCACTCTTCGCGGTGTTCAATTATTGGTTTTTACCATTCTATCAAGTTTGTACTGTTATCTTATTTAGTTTATTCTATCGAGTTTGGTCTATTTCTTGTTTTATCCATTTGTCCAGTTTGGAATTTCATTCAGACAATTTCCATCCTTTCAAGTCTGAATGTTATACTAATTATACCCATCATCTATGTTTGGATGTGTTCCCTATTCTTCATTTCCATTTTTTTATGCTTGGTTGTTAATATAGGAGAAAACCCGTTCCACCTTAGCGCCGTGGTCCCACGTGTTATTATTTAAATACATCCCATTTGTTTCATAGTTTTTCTCATACCAGACATTTTGTCTGACCAAAGTTGTTTATTTTTCCTAAACTCTTATGTACTTAATTATATTTGAGTAGTTCGAGAATAATAGGCTTTTCTTTAGAGCTCTTTGAAGACGACGAGCGAGCAGGTTGCGCTTTAGTTATCTGGTTATTTATTTCCACTGTATTATTATGCGGGTATATTTTGTATCTTAAAAATATAAAGTCAAAATGTATAGCCGCAAGTCTATTAGATGTAGTACATCTGTAAACTCTGATAGCTTCATGTAAGGAGCAACCTTTTGTATTATATCATATGTAACAATTATGATGTGAATTATTTCTATTCTATTCTTTCTGTTATTTATTTTACCCTAGGATAACTTTTCTCTCGGATGCTTTGGCAACGGCACATGAATACCGAGGATGTATTAAGTGTCATACCCAAGGTGTTTGAAAGGAGTGACAAAAAAGTTGCATTTCAAATTCTATTATTACCAAAATGGATCCACATAGTTCTTTAAATCCATAAATGGATTATCGTAGAAATGAACATATGTATTGATATACAATTAGTGTAATTATGATAAGTCCATTGGATATAAAACGGAAGTAGAAAATCATAACATGCAAATAAAATAAATATTTGATTTAATCGAATAGGTGAGTGTATTAGAGAGGGTTCCAGAATTACCTAAAAACAAATAAGATTCAATCTCACACTCCTTACTGTGGTACATACAGATGCATCGATGATGAGTAATCAAACTTTAGTTGAACAAAGAACTATTGATGATGAATGAAGTTGAGTTAACTTCTTTCTCTTAGGATGCGTACTTAAGATTCAGTACATAGATTAAACCTAATTTCATCTAAAGCATAGTTCAAGAGATCATATAGGAGAAGAGTTGATAAAACAACCATTACATGTCCTAGATTAAGAGTTGACAGGTTGTGTGTGTGACGACCCGAAATTTTTGAGCCATTGAAATTGGAATATTCAATTGATTTTGAATATTTAAATGTTAATTTTTTTCTCGAATTCAAATATTACCAATTATTTGGTAATTATAATTTAGAATTAAATAACTTGAATTTGAATAAAACGTTGAATCTGGAATTTTAATTCGATTTAAAATAATTTGAAGGCTTATAAAATTTATATCGATAATACTGAAGAGAATAGAAGTGATGAAATCAAATTTAAAAATGGTTTGTTAAGTTTTAAAATTTATATCGTTTGAATTGAATTTAAAATAACCTTCCGAGGCACTGTCTCGGAATTTGGCGAAACCTGTTTCATTTGATCCGTAATATTGTATTATTATCGGATTTCAAATTTCGTATTGATCGGAGTTAGAGTGTGAGCATATGTTATATTAACGCGGAAAATTTAATTGATTCTAAGCTAATGAAATTTAATTTAATTAACCAAGCTTCTTGTGTACGCTTGGTCAAAATCATTATAAGCTTCCTTTGCACGCTTCCTTCCTTTTAATTACTTCCTGCCTACTTCATCAACACAGCCGAATAGATGAACGAGTTTTCCCCTAATTCTAATTCCTTCCCCAATTCGAAAAAAAATAAAATAAAATGGCTGAACATTTTGTTCCTTCATCTAAATCGCGTGTGCCACTTCCAGTTTACTACCTCTTCCCAATTCCAATCAAAACCGAGTGCTCTCTCCCTCCTCTCTCTTCCATTTCGATTCGTGTAAATCGAAATAACCCTAGAATCGAGCTCAATATATAATCGCGAGGTCTTGGATGGAGGCCGCGGGTTCGTGTTCATGTAGGAAGGGCGGCGCGAGTTCATCAGTGGTGATCGGCGAACTTGAGACCGAGGCAACGTGGACAGGTGAATCAAGTCGCGCACGCGTGCAGTTTGGAAGGCGTGGGATTTATCGCGGCAACTTCGAGACATCACCTTGATGAAGTCGTTCGCGCGAGTGTTGATTCGTGGATCGCTGGGGTTTGGATGGCGGCGATTGGCAGCTATCGCGCGTAGATGGAGGTGCTGGGTGGGTGAAGTCGAGGGCTTGGCCGGAGTTTGTGCGATTTGGGTATCGCGAACGTGGAGCTGAAGCCGGGGTTTCGTTGACTTCAACTGGGCAGTGAGGTATTGCAGTTCTTTTTCATTTAAGTAAATATATATATATATTATTAGAAAATTTTAATATGCATATATAGAAAGAAATTTGAAAATCCAGAATTTTATTTCACAAATATAAATTATAGAGGAGTTTTTACAGTAAGCAAAATACTGTTCTTGTTAATTAACAGAAAAATATAAATTAAAATATGGATAAATAGGGTAAGCAGGAAAAATTTATATAGGTAAGATGTTGGAAAGTAGGAATTTTAAAATGTTTAAGGTATATATAAAAATTAGATCTTTAATTTTCAAAGTATGGATTATAATATTTTACTTGTTCAATAAACTTGTTCAATTACTTTGGTTATTAAGAATAATTGGAAAAAAGGATAATTAGTTCAAATAAACTTATTAGTTTAAGTTAAATTGTTAGTTTAAATTTAAATCATTAGTTGAATTAAATTATTAAATGATTTAATGGTAATAAATTGTTCGATTGATTAGGAATTAATTGATCGGTTAATCCGAATATTAATAAACTGCAAAATATTTATACAAGGTTAAAAATTTGAGGAGGAGTCAAGCTGGATTGGAATGGATGCTAATAAAATGAAAAGGTGAGTTAATCTCACTCAGTATAATTTAAAATTTAAATGATTATATTTAAATAATTGCTTGAATGGTTGGATTGATTGATGTGCTTTCGTCCGGTACATTTTGGAATGGATATTATGGTGTGCTAACATCTGTGGATGCAGGAAAACAGGTTGGAGGGATCCAACTGGATCCCTCAACATTTATTTAAATTATTTAATACCCCTGTTGTAATTATTTTATATTCTGTGATAAATATTGTTGATAATTGGAATATTGAATGCTATGGTTCGACTGGATGAAATTGGGTCTGATGAATTACCAAAACTGTATAGATTGGATTTTGGTAAGATAATAAAAGAAGTGAAATTGTTAGTAAAGTAATTAAATGAATTTGAATAAATTTCTAAATGGATTGAAAGAAAATAAAGTGAATTTAAATTTCTAATAAATAAATCTTGGGTATGGGGAGGGGAATTTGAAATAACGGAAGTTAATGAAATTTAAGATCTTCAGTGCTATAAATTAAAGAACAAAACCTTTATTTAATATTTAAGATTTTATTTATTGTAAAGAATAAGAAAAGAAATTGGGAAAAGCTGAAATTTGTATATTTCAGTTAAGAGTTTTGAAATCAAATGGAAAATAATAACAATAATAATAAAGGGCATAATTAATGAATATTGAAATAAATTGAGAAGTTAAAGAAACTCATTTTAAATAAAATAAATTGGAAATCAATTCGGGAAATTGATTTAAGTGCTTGAAGTTGGAGTTCTCTCTCTGGATTGGCCAAGTACACGTTTTTAAAAGTAAATTTGTAAATATAAATTAAATGTTTTCAAGTTATTTTTAAAAGAAAGCAAGGTTTGAAAAATTTATTATTTCTAATAATTAAGTTCTAAAGCAAGTATTTTCTTTTAATATATTATAGCATTAATTCTTTAAAAGTGACTTCGTATTTGTTTTAAAAGTGGAAACCGGTTTTATATTTTATAAAGTAACCTTATTTTCTCAAATTCATATAGTATGTATTTCTAACAAATTATTTAAGTAGTTTCATCCTAAATGTTTTAAAATATATATTTCAAGGTAAAGTGTTTTAAATTATTTTTAAAAATCTATTTTTGTGCTTGGAGATTTCAGAGGAGATAGTAAATATTCGGGGAAGTTTATCCTGAAAGGAAAGAAGGTTTTGAAACTGTTTTCAAAGGGTTGAAAATATAAATATATCCTGTGAAGATATTTTGAGGTAAATAAATAATGTGGAAAATTATTTATTGTGTGATGGATGTTTGTGAATATAAATTGATAGTCAAATAACCGACTATCAATATTAGACAAATACGTTGATCGTTTCGAAGAGTCCGGGATCGAGATTAATTTCTCGAAAACCACTTCGATCCGGTTTGTACGTTTCGTGTAAACGATTTTGGATTCGAAGATGGAGCAGTGAAGTGCAAGGGCTAGTCGCTACTAATCCTGAGGATATTTCCAAAATGGATGTAGTAGGAATAGTGCCTTCGGTTCCGTTCGAACCCGGGATGGACTTGTATGGACGAATGCTTGCGAAAACATCATCAGGTGGACGATGGGCATTCTAAGTAAATACGTTCTAAAGGTAACGCTTAGCCTCAAGCCTCATCAAATGAGAATGACTGAAAATCAGGGGATATGCAGCAAGGTTAGGTGGGTCATGCCCAAGCAGGACAAGATAATTCCCCTGTCTAGATGTCCCTTATTTATTTCGGCTTAGTGGGTGGTTGGTCGCGCCAACCACGGGGTTTATCTTGTTCGGAACTGTTCAGTAAGGAATGGTTCCGGCCTTGTGTTGCAGGGGATGAAGGGAGTAATCCTCGGTACGGTGATCTAGGCCCCGTACTGTGACAGGTGGTACCCCAGTGCCTAGTCATTGTTGGAAATCCATTCTCCCTACGAGCCTTGTACGAGTTTTGTTTGTATTACCCACTTTTGTGGCTAGTAGCTGGAATTTAATGAATGTAACAATTTCGGCTATTTTATAAGTATTTGTATATAGACCCTATTATAATATCAGAGGATTTCTATATAAAAATTGTTTTAGCTATCGTAAGGTAAAAACCCGACATGTTTATTTGTGGCGTGGTCTTACGAGATGCTTTTGGTTTTCAAAGGATTTTGAAACTTTAATAATAAATTGAGTGTGATTTTCTCACGCTGGTATTCCAGACTGACTCGGGTGTTATTTAACTGTAATGCTCGGGTCAGACCGAGTATTATAGGATACAGGATATGGTGCTGTGGAGCTCAGGAGACGAGCTGGATGACGATTACGTAGTCTCGTACTTATATATATATTTCCGCTGTTTGAGTTGTTGTGTATCCATTGTATTGTTTTGATGTGAGCTGTGACTGATGTACTCTGATGATGTGATGTATGTAAACAGATATATTTGATTTTGAGTAAAGATTATTTATTATCTATTATATTTTATTCCGCTGCGATGGTTAGATTCTGATATTGATTTTGTTTTCTCTTCTTCTACCTCTTCTTCTTAAACCCAAATGGTTCGTATTTCTGTACAACTTGAGTTGATTGTTGTAGAATAGTGTTGACTCAAGGGGTACGGATTTGCGGGTTGTTACAGTGTGAGTCGAGAGACTGTGTGTAATAATTGTTCATAAGGTATAACATCCCTTTTAGAAAGTTAGCACAAAGATCTTTCGGCATAGCGATTAGTGTGGGGTGTTTCTTTTCAAGGCAGCAGGAGTTCGATTCCCATGGTCATCATATCTGAAATTGGAGCCTATTCCCTGCTGGAATGGTGTTATAATGCTATGGATGTCAGTTAGTGTGGTACTAATGCTCGTCACAAGCATAACGCCTGAGTTGCATGTGACAATGAGCCAATGAGGACATTAGATTCTTTAAGTGGAGTAATCTATAACATTACTTTTGGAAAGTTAACATAAAGATCTTTTAATAAAGTGGTAGCGTGTGGTGTATCTTCCTGGGGCAGCAGGGGATCAAATCCCATAGTCGACACATTAGGGACCTAGTATGGACCACCCCAAATGAGTTTGGGACCAATCAATATTAATTGACCAGTTTGTGTTCTAAACACAATTTTCGCAAACATGAAAATAAATCAAATTTATACATATATGTAGGCAAATCATAAAATGTTTATGAAGGCCTATTCCATTGCATTGAAAAACAATTCATTTTTCAAGAAGCACTAACTTCATTACAAAGGAATTTCTTTTCGAAATTATTAGCAGTAAAAGGATGTGAATACGATCCAAAGATAAAAATAATTTCAATGATCAAGTGAAATTAACTAAACTTAAATGGATACTACTAATTAGAATGTCTAATAAGAACTCTCATGCATTAAAAAGAAACTATGATTTTCTTATTGATATCATGATAAGAAATTCCTCGGTTTTCAATAAGCCATTAAGAGTATTGACTATATCATATGACATGATGCGCAAATCCATAATCGATTCGATTTACATTGTAAAAATATGATTTTGATAATTTACCCGAAAGGAGATAATACATCGGTCGTAAAAGTATCTCGAAAAGAATACCAATGTAGTTGGAATATGTTAAGCTATGTTGATGGAATAACATCATAAATTTCAATCATTTAAACTAACATTATAGATTCATCAATCAACGTACTTAAGTTAATTCCGATTTTACTCACGAAATTGTTGCTCTACATAATTTTGAGTTTTGGTATATCATATTGAAACTTAAATTCTAAATTATGATTTAGAATATATTTTTTACACTTAATAACCAAAGTGTCTCGAAGTCAGTAAGAGAGATTTGAGTTCATTGGTCATTGGATATGATCCAAGAACTGATACGAAAGTAATGTTTAACAACTAATAGAGTTATGATAATATCTTGAAGGAAAAATCAAATGGTATGAATTTCAGTCAAAATTAAAAGGAAGTATGTGTCTATAAGAAAGCAGTATAAGGGTACTAAAATATTTCAAAACTATAAATAAACAATAAACTTGTATTTGTTAATGATGTACTCGTGCTAAAATCATTTTAGTTTGGTTGTTTAATTCTAGAAATTAGATTTGAAATTGACATCTTCTATAATCGATACAAAAGGACGTTGGGATTGTCCTAAAATGATAAGCACAGACACCTTATTAAATTGTCTAATATCGAACATGTAAGATGGATTTCTTATGCGTTGGCATTAGAAAATATCATACATGTTGTATTGTCTACATTATCGCATTTTGCTTATGTGTTTAATACATAGGGCTAATATCAAATCCAAATTAAGTTCACTAAATGATAGTATAAGAGTATTCCCGAGTATTTATGAAATACTAGAGAAATATTTACAGAAACAACAAAATTATTATGAAGGAGTGTGCAAAATCGAACCTTATAAGTGATATCGAGTATAGTATGTCAAACCTAAATTCATGTTTAACCTTAAATTAAAACTTTAAATTGGAAACGTTTCAAACAATGAGTAATGGCAGATTCGACCAATAGCTAAGTACATCGTCTTGAATAGCACTGCAATATAAGAGGAATAAATAAATGCACAAATGTATAACAAAGCTAGCGGTGATTTCAAATGTTGATATTCTCATAACATTGGTATATGATAATAAGTTATGATGCAGTTCGTAAAAGAGTATACTGGTCACCAGAAATTGAAAAAACATACTCCAAAGAGTTCCACCTCATAAACTATAATGACCCTAATTTTGATTAACATTAGTTAGGACATTTAATTAGTTAAATTAAATGAAATAATGTAAATGATTAAGGGATTGAGATTTGTATATCTAGAGGGCAGTCGTACCTAGTTGAACAATGAACTAAATGGAATTAAAGTGAAATATCAAGGGAAATTAGATAAGAGCAAAATAGGAATAAGTCATATTCCCATACCCTAAACCCTCATACACTTTCATTTTACATGTTCACAACCAAACTAGGAAAGGGAAGTGGGATTCTATTTCGATGGATTTTATAGACGGGTTACCAAGGTAAAATAGAGGAAATGAAAGTATATGGATCATAGGAAGCCATCTACACTCAATCGAGTTTTCATATAACAACAGTTATCAAACTGGTATAGAGATGGCACTGTTTGAAGCTTTGCATGGAAGTCCATGCAAATCTCCCATTTGGTGGTTAGAGACCGGAGATAGGTTAGTTCTTAGTTTGGATTTAGTTAGAGAAGCTGCAGAAAAGATTGAGTTAGTTCGAGCTAGAATGAAGGAAGCTCAATCTAGGCAAAAGAGCTATGCTGGACGTAAAGACTTAGAGTTCTTAGTTGGAGATCTTGTTTTGGTCAAGGTATCACCGATGAAAGGTGTAATTCGATTGGGGAAATCAGGGAAGTGGGCATCAAGATTCGTTCGACCATTTCCTATTTTAGAAAGGATTGGAAAACTCGCATATATAGTAGAGTTACCTAACAATTTGGGGGAAGTGCATGATGTTTTTCATATTTCTCATGTTAGGAAGTGTATTTGAGATCCAAAGACTACTATAGCACTGACTGTGTTAGATGACTTAATAGTGAACTGAATTTGACTATAGTTAGAAAACTTGTTCGTATAGTCACGAGAGATGAGAAGAGGCTAAGGAAAAAAACAGTTAGATTAATTAGTCAGAGTCCAATGGAGCGACGATGAGGGAGACTGTACATGAAAAATCGAGAGGAGGATTAGAGACGCTTATCCTGACCTGTTTCATGTTAATTTTTACCTTTATGATTGATTTTGATGAGTACCTTATCGTAATTTCGAGGACAAAATTCTTTGAGGAGGGGAGTCTGTAAGGACCCTAACTTTGATTAACATTATTTAGGACATTTAATTAGTTAAATTAAATGAAATAATGTAAGTAGTTAAGAGAATGAGATTTGTATATCTAGAGGGTAGCCGTGCCTAGTTAAACAATGAACTTAGTGGAATTAAAGTGAAATAGTAAGGGAAATTAGATAAGGGTAAAATAGGAATAAGTTATATTCTTATACCCTAAACCCTAATGTACTTTCATTTTACATGTTCACAACCAAAACTAAAAATTCGAAGAGGTCGACCACCATTAGAAGTAGTAAGAGAAGATAAGCAAGAATCAAGAGGAAAAAGCTTATTCAAATTCATTCAAGATCAAATCTCAACTCCTTAACAAACAAGCTAAAGGTGAATAATAGATTACAACTCCTATTTTACGATTTTCGATTGTAGATTGAGATCCAAATTTATTTTTGCAAATGTTTTTCCATATTTTGATTGTTTAAATGGATATATATATATATATATATATATATATATATATATATATATATATATGCTTGTTGATGATTTAGGCTATTTCGTATAAATTTTATGATAAGAATTGATTTGGATAACTTATTAAACGACATCCAAATGACTTGCGTTTTTTGATATGAAGTCAAAAATATTATTTTAGAGATGGGTTTCGAGTTTTATAATTTTCCGAATCATTGTGGATTTATTATGAATTTTCTAGTGAAGAAAATGGATATTTCGGGTTTAAATTAATTACATCTAGTATATATTAGCTTTAGGTCAGAAAATTAAATATGTTAGAAAACATATTAAAAGTTGATGACTTGGAATTTCTGGAGAATTTTCCTAAGTGTTTTATTTAATATATAAAATTATTTATGGTATGGGACTTAAATGTTTAGCACTTTTAGAAAAATTTTTGGAAAAGAAGTTGGCAACCAATTATATTATGAAAAATAGGCAAGTTAATAGGAAAGAAATTACTTTATGAAGAAAGAAAACAGTTTTTGTAAGTGTTTGTTGTTTCGCCACTATCGGCAGCAAGCTTTCAACTTCATGCTTCTGCCTTCAACCAAGTCGAAACTAATACACATGGTATCAATGCCTTAGTACATAGTGAATTGGTGTAGGCAAAAGGCATAAGGTTGAAATCGCGCTTTCGAAGGGGTCAAGTGCTCATTTTTCTTTCAAAAGGAAATGCCGCTTGCTTGCTTTTAAATGAATATTTTTGAAAGGGTTTAAAAATAGCTTTCGAAAGAGGTTGCCGCCTTTTGTTTTAAACTAGCTTTTGATAGGGTCAAAACATACGTTGCCGCAATTCTACCTTTCGACCAATTGGAGTCGTTGCCTTTAAACATGGTTTCGAAGGGGTGCTTTTGCTTTTAAAGTAAGAGCTGCTTCTCCAATGCTTTCAAAAGGGTTAGTGTCGACACCTTTCAATTTCTTTTACTTAGGAAATCGCTTTCAAAAGAGTGCTTTCGGCTTGGTTAATTTAGGATCCATTATTCAATTGAAAGATAAACCCATAGGTTTCGAATAGAATGATTTTAATGGTTTCGAAACTATGTTCCACACTCTTTCACTTGAACCTAATGCTTTCAAAAGGTTTATTTCGAGTAAAGAAATTTGGTGCTTTCGAAAGGTCTAAACGAAGGTTTCGAAGGGGAGGTTACCCAATGCTTTCGAAAGGTACTTAAAGTGTTTTAAATGGAAGGTTTTCAATTGCTTTCGAAAGGCAAGTTTTATAGTGTTTTGAAAAGTGGATGTCTAAGTTTTGTAAAGGCTTCGAAGGGATTCCTTCAATGATTTCAAAAGGTTGTTATAAAGGTTTTGAAAGGTATGTTTTGGCCTTTCGGCCTAATGTTTCAAGGTTTAGTAATTAATAGTTTCGAAAGGGGTACTTTCAATGATTTTGAAAGGGCTGTTTAAAGTTTTTAAACAAAGGTTTCAAATGGTTTACCTTGGCTTTATGGCCTAAGAATTTTTAAGTTAAAAAAGGATTTAACTTACTTTGGAGGGATTGGTAACCCTCAGAATATTTCATCAACTTTGTTTTGGGTAAGGTATATATAACATTGCAAATAACTTTGAGTAAAGCAAAGAGTATATTTTCCTTGTTTAAGTATGATTTAAAAGGATTAAATCATTTTGAAAGAATTGTTTTCAAGGATGAGGCATAAGGTCATGATTAACTTTCACACGACACATTCCACTTTGAATTCCACATTGTCATTCCTTCGTTCACTATTGACTTCCACAAATATACAACCTCCGAGCTCATACATCTCAAAGAAGGGTATTAAGCTAAGAGAAGTTGCCTTAACCACCACCAAACAAATGTACGTTTATAAAAGTCAATGATGAAATTTCAAGAATGCAATGCCAGACATCCATCTATACAAGTTAGTTTTAGGACTGAACGAAACCGAAGGTACTCTCCAACCACATCCTGTCGGGAATTAACCGTAGGATTAGTAGCGAGAAGTTTTTGCAACAAAGATTTTCATAACGGAGCACTACTTGTCACCATAAATATATGATATGGTAAATTTCACCTCTTTGGACTAGTGGCAAGTAGCCCTACATCATGAATATCTCCATCTTTAATACTTTTATTTTCAGCATGTTTTACTTCGAACGTAAATTGGTTCGAAGTGGATTTCGGATAGGGATTACCCCAAATCCAACCCCGGTTCCTTCGACCAAATCTTTGATAAAAAGAGATTTTGTGAATAGGGAATCATTCTTTAATTGATTAAGTTCTTTTTATCAAAATCTCTTTTGGAGATATATATTTCTAAAACATTATTTTCAAATATACGGAATCATTAAACCTCTCTTATCAAATCTTTGATTACTTAAAACCCTTTTTAAACTTCCCAATCATTTCATCTTTTCTTAGGAAAATATTTCAAATCTTTAAAAAGATTTCTTATTTCAAAACTCATACTTTTGATTTAGCTGAAACCATGTTATCTAGGATGTTAATCCAAAACCAGTAAATATTAAGTGAGAAGAATCTATAGAAATCATCTAATTATACTAAATATCAATCTCCATATTCAACAAATACTATTGGTGGAAAAATGGTGAATCACCTTTTAAATTCCACGAATAGTAAGAGTTCCCTCTTTGGGCTTTAACACCGAATACAAGAAGATCATATCAATAAAATCCAAATCTTATTAATGCTGGAAAACTTTATTTCTTAGAAAATTTCAATCCAAGTAAATCGAATTCACTATCACATCCGTCGGGTCAGTCCTGATAGCTAGGGAGGGTAGGAAATTAGTTTTCCAAATTCAAGCATAGACACTATCTCTCTGACACCCAAAAGGCAGTCAAGTTATTTGATCAATTCTAAATCATTAAAACATTTAATTGTTTCATAAATCCTTTAAATCATCTTTAAAACACTTTATTAAACATTTAAAACGTTTACAAAAGATTTGGGAAAGAACGGTTGCATTTAAAACTATATTTCCAAAGTTATAATTAAAAAAGTGTTGTGGAAAGTTCTTTTCAAGTTATATTGATCAAAACGACTTTCTATTATTTGTAAATTCATTTTTACTAATCAAATCACTTTTAAAACATTTTAAAAGATTTATAAGATTTATTCCACATTTTTAAATAATTTAAAACATCATTTGTAAAGAAATCCATTTTTGGATTTCGAACTGCAAATTCGGGATTTTTCAAAAACTTGTTTTACTCATATTTCAAAATTCACTTATCAAAATTTTTATTTTCTTTCTTCATTGGAAAACAATGGATATAACAGTTCGAAAAATTCCTATCTCGAAAAATTTCAAGCTATATTCCAACTTTTACACTTATTTGACTTTTATATCGCGAACTACCGTTACGTGACGTGCTTATTTTTAACTAAATTTTCCGAACCTCTTCAAACTTCACCAAAACACTATTAAATATTTACAAAACATTTAAAATACATTATAAACCATTTTTAACAGGTTTAACAGTTTCATACATACCATTTCATTAATTCAAGGAAAGTGATTTCCTTTGTGCTTATCGACATGTATTTCCCTGACATGCATATATATTCAACATTCATATGAAAACAACCAAACTTGATGATCAAATCATATTGAACATCCATTTTCAAACATCGTATCATCATTCAAAATAAAATATAGTAGTTTAGGAGTTCTTACCAGTGATTTCCTATCGAAAAAAGGTTATAGTTTCACTAATCTCACGATCCGAGCTCACGAACCCCAATACCTTGCCTCCTAGTGTGCTCCACCATTCCATACCCAAAGTGGTGCTCAGCCAAGCATGGGGAATGAGGTGTAGGACTTTGGATTATTATTGAATTTGTTGAAAATTAGACCTAAAAATAGGTCATATTCTCTCGGGTTTTTGGACACTCAAATCTATAACTTAGGAAACGTGGTCGACCTGTCACCTGTCACCTGTCACTAAGAACAGCACCTGTCACCTGCTACCTAGTCTGCCCATCCCAACATGGATGAACAGCCCAAGGTAATAAGAGTTAAACATAAAACCTTGAGTCAGACAAAAGTCTTAGTGAGCAGTAAATCAACTATCAAACATACCAAAAGAGTATAAAGGGTACAAAGGAATAGGAACCCAACCATCCCACTCCACCTCTTTCTACAGTGATAGCCCCCAGACACACTAAGCAGAAGCAAACATAGCAATTCAGACATTCAAAGCAAAGTAATTATCACTCGAGTCAAGGTCGGCGTTTTCCAAGTACAAACCCCCAAGGCCTAAACCAAGATCAGATAAGCACCCTGAAAACATCGCTCTTGACCCAAGTGACGATACAACCAAACATCCAAACATCCATGACTCTGGCTATCACTGTTATCATTGCCTTGATTTCACCGTTAATTGAATGACCGGCCCATTATTTCATCCGTTCGCCAAGGGCTAATGGCAACCCCGGTTCTAGACATAACTCCGCAAGTCGTCGTGACCCGTGCCTAGGACTATCGCATCTGCCCAGAGTACTAACACGTCATCGTGACCCGTGTCTGGAACGTCGTCGTGACCCGTTCCAACGTACTCTTGCTTTGAGCATGCTAGAACCTTCAACAACGATGAAATCTCAGCCTTCTAGTCATCCTCCTCGACGACTATTCACATACTAGCTCAAGCGCCTCTCGAGCCAACCATTATCCACAAACTCGAACCACATCATCGAGTTATCAACATGCTTGGAATGATCCCGTCTGGATTAAACCAAGGCTTTCTCATATCATGCTTTGCTTCATCGCATCATAGCAAAGTCCCATCTCAACATCATGCTTTGCCTCATCTCATCATAGCAAAGTCCCATTTCAATATCATGATCAAATCTATCCATATGAGCTTTATCATCCGCTTCATATGCCACGAGCATCTTTCCTTATTCAAGAGCATTTCCACTTAGCTTTTGAATCATCTTCGACCAACTTGTCCAAATTCAAACACCAATCAACCAGTCAATCAAATCAATCATTAATCCAAGCAATCAAACATTCAAACAAGATATAAATAAGCAGTGATAACAATAATGGCAATTTCGTAAATAAAGAGTCCAAATCTAACATGCAATCTAACAAGCATGAATTATGAACATAATCTCTACAACTTGATGAATGAACTTACATAGGTTAACATGTAGTAAAATATGTGTCAAATCATCATGAACAATAGATCTACATGCAGACTTAAGGAAAATGCATGAAATCACTATTTTTAACACACAAACAAGCCACCGATCCAATATACTCCTTTGGGTCCGTGTGAGAGATAACCACCACTCACCGAATCACTTAAACATCTCAAAAACAACAAACTCCAGATCTGGACAGTAAAGGATCTAGCTTGATTCGACAAGGTTTCCCTTCAAATGATGAAATCTCTCTTCGATGGATGGAGATCTTCAACTTTGGCTCTTGGATCTTCGATTTGATCTTCAATCTTGGATGAATGTAAGAAATAGATTAGAGTGGAGAAAAGAAGTGAAGAAGTGATGTAGTCGAGCTATAAAAATGGCAGCACTTCGTCGCTTCAAAATCTGGTGCCAAAATAGTGAGATAGGCGCCTCTATTTATAGGCTGGAAACCCCATGAGTCGTCCGCCCCTATGAGTCGTCCACGACTCACGACTCAACGCATGGCCTACCATTTAGCGGCATACGACTCAGCAATGATACCGACCTAACTCCTATGCGACCTAACAAACACGGCCGACCTAGCGACTCAACACACCCTGCCGACCTAAAAACCTCACGACCTATGACTCAACAGGTCCTACAACCTACGACCTAACTCCAACACAGGCTAACCACTAGGTCGCTATCCCGTTAAGTCGTTCCAAACGACTCACGACCTAAACCCTTAAGCCTCTAACTATCTTAGGTCGTCTACCCCCCTAAGTCGCTCAAATCTATAGGTCGGTAAATCCTTAACCCGTCCACGACCTAAATCAACACACGACCTAAGCCATCACACGGCTTAACTTCTATAGGTCGAAACTTCTATAACTCGAAACCCCTTAAGTCGTCTACGACTTAAGAAATACCCGACCTAAGCTATCTACGACTTAAGCACCACATGAGTTAACTTCCATACGACTTAAGCTATGGTCGACTCAAACTTTAAACGACTTAACAACAATACTAACGACTTGATGGCATCTATTTTACGATTTATCGACATGTAAAATACGGGTCGTTACATTCTCTCCCCCTTAGGAATTTCGCCCCCGAAATTCCAAACAAACAAGAGCAACCAAAGTTATTCCGCATGCCTACCATCCATAGCAATCAACAAACCATGCATCCAATTACTAGCCTAGCATGCAGAATTCTAAGACTAGAACAAGTTACAAATTCGTGAGATGTCACGACACCTTAGGGCCATACCTCGAAGTGTTCAGGATGAGCTGCCGTCATCCTTTCTTCCTCCTCCCACGTACAGTCGTTAACATATCACTCCATTGTATCTTGAGCAACTTAACCGTCTTCCTCCTAAGCTGTTTCATTTCGGTTTCCCCAACACAAAGCGGCTTACGATGTCTCGTAACAACTGGATCAACCTCTAAATCTTCACAGCTTTCAGCAGAAACCACTGTATTCGAGTCGTGCACATACTTCCGTAGATAAGATACATGAAAAACATTGTGCACACCCGCCATTTTTTCTAGTAACTCCAATCTATAGGCGAGCTTTTCAATTCGCTCGATGATCGGGAATGGTCCAACAAATCTCGGAGTCAATTTTCCTTTCTTCCTGAATCGAATAACATTCTTCAGTGGAGAAATCTTCACAAAAACCATATCTCCTACGTCGAATTCCAAATCCTTTCGATGCTTATCAGAATAACTTTTCTGACGGTCTTGGGCTGCCTTCATTCGTCGTCGAATGATCTCTATACAATCTGAAGTCTGTCGAATCATTTCGGGCCCAAGTATCAGCTTTTCTCCAGTTTCAACCCAATATGTCGGAGAGTTGCACGGTCTTCCATACCGTGCTTCATATGGTGCCATACCAATACTTGACTGGTAACTGTTATTATACGCAAATTCCACCAAATGAAGATGATCTTCCCATGATCCTCCGAAATCCAAAACACATGCTCTGAGGAGATCTTCCAAAACTCGGTTGACTCTCTCGGTCTGACCAACTGTTTGGGGGTGATAAGCTGTACTCAAACACAACTCGGTTCCCAAAACTTCCTGGAAGCTCTTCCAAAATCCACTAGTGAACAATGGGTCTCGATCGCTCACTATACTCTTCGGAACACCATGGAATCGGACTATCCACTTAACATACAACTCAGCCAATTTCGATGCAATCCTGGTTGATCGAACAGGAATGAATCTTGCACTCTTAGTCAAACGATCTATGGTGACCCAAATCCCTTCATTTCCTGCTCTGGTTCTCGGTAGTCCATCGATAAAATCCATCGATATTTGCTCCCACTTCCATGTAGGAACTTCTAATGGCTGAAGCAATCCACTTGGCTTCTTCTGTTCGGCTTTAACCAACTGGCAGTTCATACATTTGGAAATAAAATTTCCAACATCCTTCTTCATACCTTCCCAGTAATAGATTCTCTTCATATCCCGATACATCTTATTTCCACCTGGATGAATTGTCAACTTTGAGTGATGACTTTCCTTCGAAACTTCATTCCTCAATCCTTCTATATCGGGAACGACTAGTCGTCCTTGCTTTCAAAGCCAACCCTCTCGATCGACTTCGAATCCTTTATCCTTCTCTGGGTCTGATCCAGATTCCAAATCTCGGATAATCCTGACAAGCTTATCGTCTAGCTTTTGGCTCTCGCCAATTCTTTCCACAAGAGTAGGTCTTATCGATAAGTTTGCCAACATCTCAGGTTCCAATTCACATCTAGGCCTAAAGTCAAATCCAGCTAAATACTCGAGATTCTTCCATTCTGAAAACATGGCTCCCAAACCAGCATGTCTTCGACTTAACGCATCTGCCACTGCGTTACCTTTTCCCGGAGTATAGGCTATACCAAAATCATATGATGCTAAAAACTCTAGCCATCGTTGCTATTGAAGATTCAAATCCTTCTGGGAGAACAGATACTTCAACGACTTATGATCTGTAAACAACTCAAATCGAACTCCCAATAAGTAATGTCTCCACATCTTCAAAGCAAACACAATCGCCGTTAATTCCAAATCATGAGTCGGATAATTCCTTTCATGCGGCTTCAGTTGTCGACTCGCATACGCAACAACTTTATCCTTTTGCATTAACACTGCTCCAAGTCCAGTACCACATGCATCGGTGTAAACCACCATCCCATCATTTCCACTTGGAATAGTTAAAACAGGAGCACTTGTCAATCGCTCTTTCAGGATTCCGAAAGCTTGCTCACACTTAGCATCCCATCTGAACACTTGATTCTTTTTCGTCAATCCTGTTAACGGTGCAGCTATCTTAGAAAAGTCTTTGATAAACCGACGATAGTATCCTGCTAATCCAAGAAAACTTCTCACATCAGATGCATTCTTAGGTCTAACCCAATCCTGGATTGCTGCCACCTTGGCGGGATCAACCGCTTTTCCATTTCCAGAGATAACATGGCCTAATAACCTCACTTCACTCTTCCAGAAGTGACACTTCAAAAACTTAGCCTTCAGCTATGTTTCCGCAAGATTTCCAATACAACACGTAAGTGCGCCTTGTGCTCTTCTTCAGTTCTGGAATAAATCAAAATATCATCCACGAACACAAGTACAAACTTGTTCAACTGATCCCTGAATACTCTATTCATAAGATCCACAAAATATGCTGGTGCATTAGTCAATCCAAACGGCATTACCAGCCACTCATAGAAACCGGATGGTGTCCTGAAAGCAGTCTTCGGCACACTATCCTTTGCCACTCTCAACTGGTGAAATCCCGTTGCCAAATCCATCTGAGAAAACACCTTAGCTTCGTGAAGCGGATCAAACAAGTCAACTATTCTCGGCAATGGATACTTGTTCTTCTTAGCCACTTTATTCAGCTCACGATAATCCACACACAACCTCAACGATCCATCCGCTTTGGTTGCAAACACAACTGGTGCACCCCATTCGGACACACTACGCCGAATGATTCCTTTCCGTAAAAGGTCATCCACCTGCACCTTCAACTCTTGCTGTTCCCTAGGCGCCATCCGCCTAAGAGGCATCACAACAGGTCTGGCTCCCTCAACTAGATCGATACGAAACTCGATCTCTCTACGCGGCGGTAACCCTTTGACCTCGTCAAAGACATCCTCAAATCCATTCACAATAGGCACCGATGACAGTCCATCCCGTGGAATAACCAGCGAATACATGAAGCTCATGAAGACGCCTTCTTCATGCTTACATCGTATCACAACCTTACGCCTCTCCACATTCTCGACTGTCACCTCCAGCCTCTCACAATCAATCTTTGTCGCATACTTCCTAAGCCAGTCCATATCCAAAATAATTCCGAACCCCGCAAAGTTCAGAACAAAGCAATCACAAACAAAAGAGCAATCATGACTCGATACAACTAGACCACGGCATAGCATATACAAACAAGACGAACCCCCAACTGGATTAGTCACAACCAATGGTCTATCAACAATATCCGGTTCCAAACCCAGCCGGCCTACAAGTTCACTACAAACAAAGGAATGCGACGCCCCAGTATCAAATAACACTCTAACTGGAACACCACAAATGGAAAGAGTACCTTGAACCACCACACTCTTACCCTCCTCTTCAGCGGTAGGAGCTTTCAAAGATGACGGCACAGCCCCCAAAGCATAAGCTTGCACAATCTGCTTGTCCTTCCTCGGTTCTGGACAATTCCTCTTGATATGCCCCGGTTTGTCACAGTTGTGGCACTTCACGGGCACTCTCGAATTCTTGCAATCTCTGGAGAGATGACCTTTCTGCCGACAATTGTAGCAGGTCACTTCACCCTTCAGCTTCTTCTGGCCATCCTTACCCTTCTGTTGTTGCTGCTTCCTCTTCTTGTTTCCACTTTGCTCCTTGGTCGCAGCAACAACAGATCCTTCTTTAGGAAACAAATTCTCATGCCTGAGAGCTTTCTCCACAAGCTTCTCAAATGGGTCGTCCAAATGATCCACCAACTGCCTCCCAAGATAACTGTCCAAGCCTGTCACAAACTTCTCATTCTTCTGATAGGGAGATTCAATATATGACCGAGCATACTTAGACAAAGCTTCAAACTCAGAAACATACTCAAGAACTGGTCTTCCACCTTGCTTGATTTCCACAAACTTCTTAAACAGAACAGATTTCTGAGCTGTAGAAATGAACTTAGCTTCAAATCTGACTTGGAATTGCTCCCAAGTAATCTCTTCTTCCGGAGTGTCAATGTTGATAGAGTTCCACCAATCAGAAGCTCTTCCCTGAAGCTGTCTTGATGCAAGCTTCCTCTTAGTTGCATCCTCAATTCTCAAATCACCAAAGATTCTTCTACAAGCATCTATCCATCTCTGGACTTCTATGGTTGATTCTGTCCCCAAGAAAACCTTTCCTCCAAGAGCAGTATAGTCTTTACACAATTTAGCAAAATCCACTGGTTTTGGAGTTTGAACTTGAACTCCAACATCTACTGATTGCCCTGGAACTGGCATCCTTCTCATGATCGAAGTCATCATGGCCTCAAACATAGAAGCATAATCAGCAACTCCCTCTGAAGCACGGCCTCCCTCTGAAGCACGGCCTCCCCTAGCTGTAGGTCTCCCTCTTCGACTCATTCCTAATATCTAAAAGAAATGATTAATATACCCTGAGAAACAACTGCATAAGAAGTTCAAATCCTTCTAAGCTACTATATTATATATATAGTAATCATCCATCAAAATTACAATTACGTCTCTCATACGTAGTTACGTCAGCGAGCGTTGGCTAAAATCGATTAACCAAAGCTCTGATACCAAATGTGACGACCGCCCATGACTCCCGCACCAAAACAAGAAAATAGTGCACTGTAAAGTGTGCCAGGCAGCCACGGATGATCGTCAGGATAAGGTAAACACAGAATAATCTATCGTATAACTCACAGCACATGGATAAAATACAATGGAAAGTATACGTAGTGAAGCTCTATAGAACAGAAGTCTCATCATATAAACTCATAACAATTTGATACAAATATCTGAATAGCCAATACATCAAGCCTCACTACATAACACTCAGAGAATCATACAAACAGCGGAACACCCAGTACATATAGTAAGAAAACAATATGCAAAAGCCTCCAGCTCGTCTTCGTCATCAACAGCGTTAGTCACTAAGAACAGCACCTGTCACCTGCTACCTAGTCTGCCCATCCCAACATGGATGAAAAGCCCAAGGTAATAAGAGTTAAACATAAAACCTTGAGTCAGACAAAAGTCTTAGTGAGCAGTAAATCAACTATCAAACATACCAAAAGAGTATAAAGGGTACAAAGGAATAGGAACCCAACCATCCCACTCCACCTCTTTCTACAGTGATAGCCCCTAGACACACTAAGTAGAAGCAAACATAGCAATTCAGACATTCAAAGCAAAGTAATTATCACTCGAGTCAAGGTCGGCGTTTTCCAAGTACAAACCCCCAAGGCCTAAACCAAGATCAGATAAGCACCCTGAAAACATCGCTCTTGACCCAAGTGACGATACAACAAAACATCCAAACATCCATGACTCTGGCTGTCACTGTTATCATTACCTTGATTTCACCATTAATTGAATGACTGGCCCATTATTTCATCCGTCCGCCAAGGGCTAATGGCAACCCCGGTTCTAGACATAACTTCGCACGTCGTCGTGACCCGTGCCTAGGACTATCGCATCTGCCCAGAGTACTAACACGTCATCATGACCCGTGTCTGGAACGTCGTCGTGACCCGTTCCAACGTACTCTTGCTTTGAGCATGCTAGAACCTTCAACAACGATGAAATCTCAGCCTTCTAGTCATCCTCCTCGACGACTATTCACATACTAGCTCAAGCGCCTCTCGAGCCAACCATTATCCACAAACTCAAACCACATCACCGAGTTATCAACATGCTTGGAATGATCCCGTCTGGATTAAACCAAGGCTTTCTCATATCATGCTTTGCTTCATCGCATCATAGCAAAGTCCCATCTCAACATCATGCTTTGTCTCATCTCATCATAGCAAAGTCCCATCTCAATATCATGATCAAATCTATCCATATGAGCTTTATCATCCGCTTCATATGCCACGAGCAGCTTTCCTTATTCAAGAGCATTTCCACTTAGCTTTTGAATCATCTTCGACCAACTTGTCCAAATTCAAACACCAATCAACCAGTCAATCAAATCAATCATTAATCCAAGCAATCAAACATTCAAACAAGATATAAATAAGCAGTGATAACAATAATGGCAATTTCGTAAATAAAGAGTCCAAATCTAACATGCAATCTAACAAGCATGAATTATGAACATAATCTCTACAACTTGATGAATGAACTTACATAGGTTAACATGTAGTAAAATATGTGTCAAATCATCATGAACAATAGATCTACATGCAGACTTAAGGAAAATGCATGAAATCACTATTTTTAACACACAAACAAGCCACCGATCCAATATACTCCTTTGGGTCCGTGTGAGAGATAACCACCACTCACCGAATCACTTAAACACCTCAAAAACAACAAACTCCAGATCTGGACAGCAAAGGATCTAGCTTGATTCGACAAGGTTTCCCTTCAAATGATGAAATCTCTCTTCGATGGATGGAGATCTTCAACTTTGGCTCTTGGATCTTCGATTTGATCTTCAATCTTGGATGAATGTAAGCACTAGATTAGAGTGGAGAAAAGAAGTGAAGAAGTGATGTAGTCGAGCTCTAAAAATGGCAGCACTTCGTCGCTTCAAAATCTGGTGCCAAAATAGTGAGATAGGCGCCTCTATTTATAGGCTGAAAACCCCATGAGTCGTCCGCCCCTATGAGTCGTCCACGACTCACGACTCAACGCATGGCCTACCACTTAACGGCATACGACTCAGCAATGATACCGACCTAACTCCTATGCGACCTAACAAACACGGCCGACCTAGCGACTCAACACACCCTGCCGACCTAAAAACCTCACGACCTACGACTCAACAGGTCCTACAACCTACGACCTAACTCCAACACAGGCTAACCACTAGGTCGCTATACCGTTAAGTCGTTCCAAACGACTCACGACCTAAACCCTTAAGCCTCTAACTATCTTAGGTCGTCTACCCCCTAAGTCGCTCAAATCTATAGGTCGGTAAATCCTTAACCCGTCCATGACCTAAATCAACACACGACCTAAGCCATCACACGGCTTAACTTCTATAGGTCGAAACTTCTATAACTCGAAACCCCTTAAGTCGTCTACGACTTAAAAATACCCGACCTAAGCTATCTACGACTTAAGCACCACACGAGTTAACTTCCATACGACTTAAGCTATGGTCGACTCAAACTTTAAACGACTTAACAACAATACTAACGACTTGATGGCATCTATTTTATGATTTATCGACACGTAAAATATGGGTCGTTACATTTTGGGTATGGATTGGTTAAGTAAATACGATGATAGTTTATTTTTCCATGATAGGAAAATATCGCTTAGACACCCTGACTGTAATGATTGGATAATATACTCCGTAGAAAACCCTAGTTGTGAGATTAACGCTTTGTTGGGTGTTGTGGAGGTAGAAGACGAGTTGAATCGAGTATTTACTGCTAGAAAATTCGCAGATATCTTTAAACATGTAGTGGGATTGCCGCCAAACGAGCCATTTTCGGATAGATTTGGTACCAGGGCCAGAACTGGTGAGTAGATCGCCAAGCCGGATGACACCTACCGAGATGAGGGAGTTAAAGGTGAAGTTGGTAGATTTGGAAGGAAATTTTTTTATCAGACCTAGTAGTTCGCCTCGGGGAGTATCTAGAGTGTTTGCTAAGAACCCGGACGGATCGTTAAGGTTGTGTGTCAATTATCGTAAGTTGAATGAGAAAATGATAAAGAATCGATATCCGTTTCCTAGAATTGACGATTTTTTCAACTAGTTGAGTGGAGTCAAAGTATTTTCCAGTTGGATTTGACGACAGTATTCTATCGGCTTAGTGGCGTAGGATAATATTCCTTTGAAGGCGTTTAGGACCAGATATGGATTGTACGAATGGTTAGTAATGTCATTCGGACTAGCTAACGCACCAGCATTTTGTAGATTTGATGAACCGAATTTTCTACGAGCACTTGGATAGGTTCGTGTTGGTAATCATAGATGATATTTCGACATACTCTAAAGACGAAAGAGAGCATGAAGTTTATCTTAGAGTAGTGCTTAAGACGTTGAGGGAGCGTCAGCTAAAAGCAAAGTTTTCAAAATATCATTTCTGGAAGAAGGAAGTGAGGTTTCTTGGTCATGTAATCTCAACGAAAGGTTGTCTATAGATCCGACTAAGGTCAAAGCGGTGAATAATTAAAAAAGACCTGAGACGGTGACTGAGATAATGAGTTTTCTTGGATTAGCTCGTTATTGTTGGAGATTCATTAAGGATTTTTCGCGGACAGCGGCACCAAGGACAAGCTAAAGAGAAGGATTGAAGTTCATTTGGACCGATAAGTGTGAGGAAGCATTCCAGAAGCTGAAACACTTTTTGACGAATGCACCTATGTTAGTTGTTCCGGAAGGGAATCGGGACTTAATGGTGTACATGGATGCATGCGGAACAGGATTAGGAGTTCTGTTAACGCAAAGAGGTAAAGTGATTGCCTATGCATCTCGACAGCTTAGACCGCATGAAGTTAGATGGGTAAACAGAAAGAGTTAACAAAGTCTTGGAAGATTTGTTACGAGCTTGTATGCTAGATTTTGGAGGATCATGGGAAAACCATCTACACTTAGTCGAGTTTTCATATAACAATAGTTATCAGACTCGTATAGGGATGGAACCGTTTGAAGCTTTGTATGAAAGGTCGTGCAACTCTCCCGTTTTTTGGTTAGAGACCGACGATAGGTTAGTTCTTGGTCCGGATTTAGTTAGAGAAGCTGCACAAAAGATTGAGTTAATTCGAGCTAGAATGAAGGAAACTTGTAACGACCCGGTATTTCGTGTCATTCGCATCCACACATGTCAGACTTGAATTGCTAGAAATATTAGATTGTTAATTTAAATTTGGCAAAACTCATCATATACAGTAAATATATCAATCACATAATCATAGACACAAAGTGATATAATAATAATGCAGCGGAATAGATAAATAGTAGTTCATGAAGCTATTATATAAACAACAGAGTTTGAAATAAAATACAACAGAATATCTCAAATACAATGGAGTCTCGAATACAAACTGATGACATCTCTGAACAAATCAACTGGAAAAGCTAAAAGCTGAATCACTAGTTGGATCTTCAAGCAAAGCTCCAAACTCAAAAGATGAGTGTCAAATGCTATATCACTTAGTCTGACATGAACGTAAAGCAAAAACACAAAAGACTCGAGTCAGGATTAACATTCTTATATCAATAAATCCAACTCAGGTTAAATATCAACCGAAATACAAGTAACTCAAAGGATGTTTGGGATAACCATCCTCTAAGGATCCGTGGAACTATCTACTATGTAGTAATATACGCTATTATAATATGTCTACAGTAAAGTAAAAGGTATTAAAATAGTGTTAAGGCATTACCCAAATCCCCCTTAACATATTTTATATATTCCCATAGTCTATACAGTACCGTAACTCCCCCCGTAAACTAGAGGGCTATCATAGGGCACTCCATAGGTGTGGTACGAAACAAACTCGTAGAAGGCGCGAAAAGGCATGCGAAAAGGCACTCGAGGCAATGCCAGGGTAGATAGACCGTTTGCGGATTCGAACTGGTGGTAACGCATAGCAGCTACTACCGCCTAAATCAATGGGTGCACCCAATTAATCAAAAAAGCAATATAATGGTATCGAAGAAATGTGCCTAATCGGAGGAATGACCTCACTTGGCCCGGCATGGCTCCTGTTTTAGCCGCATCAAGCTAACTCACGGGAGTTAGGGACACGTAAATACCATAGAGAACCGTCACCAAACCACCCTATTTCATTCTGGAATCTCCACCACATACACAGTTGTTAAAGTGGTTGTCGGTATTGGCAGAGAGTATGACAATATCTGATCCCGATCTCCTTAATAACCAATCGTTATTATAACACCGTGGCCATTTCAAAATAGTTTATACTTCAAACCAAAATATTATATCCATTACAAAACCATATCAATACAATATCATTTCTTACTTAAAATAATGTTCATTTCCAAAATCATAATACTTTCTAAAATTATAACTTTTTCGAAATTTTAACCCTTCGAAGTTATACACTTTGAAAACATAGCGTTGAAATCATAACACTTTGAAATCCATACCACTTACCTCTTAAACAGTTTAGATATTAATGATGGTATATATAATTAATAAAATAAAATATATTAAAAATAGTTCATATAGAATAATTAATAAAGTAAAATATGATTTAAAAATACTTTATATAATAAAAGAGTTTCCTCAAATTTCATAAAATTATTCAAATCAACTCGAATTCCAAAATTCCAATTTAATTCAATCCCAATTCTTCAACTTCGATTCAAATCAGTTTCTTAATAATCCATTTCAAATTATATCAATTTCAAAAAAACTTATAGCCATAAAATTTTGAAACATATAAATTTAAAAATCTAAATTTTGAACCATTATAAAATAACGTGTATATATATATATATATAATATCTTAAAATCAATATTTATTAAAACCAAAATATTCATTTCAATATTGGAAATCATTTTAAAATATATATATACCAACGGTGTCTGTATACAATTTTCTGTCCTATGGTCAAGTGATATGGATATTTATCATTTTAATCCGCAATTTAAAATATATACGGGTATATATCATTTCAACACGCAATGCCAAATTCAATTAAATGAAAATCGCTTGGGTTTTTCATTTCAACCCATAACGATTTTCCCCTATTCCACAGATCGTTCGGGTATGTATCATTTCAACCCATAGGGAATTCTATACCAACCCAGTACTTGCAGAGTGATAACAGATATGATAATAATATAACAAGCATATATCGTCAGTGATCAGAGAAAATATAAACAACAGGATACGTTATCATATCCCATAGGTGAACAGATACAGATAATAGCATATATAACAATTTAATTAACTAACAGCAGAATATTTCAATTTTTTGTTTCAATTGAAATCAAATTTAGTAAATATAAGAATGTTAATCGTGAATGATTGCTCACCTTCCGAGGCTAGAGATAGTGATAATTGAGATAGTGGCACGGACATGCACATGGATTCAGACATGAGCAAGGCAAAGCGAATTATTGCTGGAATCAATGGAAACAAATCAAGATAAGCTATAGATTTATGGAAACGAAACTGATAACTAGGTATTGACGGAACAAAACAAATTTCTTGATATAAGTGAAATGAAAATATGCATATGGAATAAATATATTTGTCCCAAATCAAAATTTATGAACCACTTATTTCATTTCAAAAGTAGCCAAAGGATTATTTAAAGATAATTACTTTGAAATATTAACATAGATTTAAATATATCTACCTAACCATTGATATACATACGTTTTTCAAACCAGTACCCATATCAACAAATTGATATGTATATAAAATATATATAAAAACCACTTGTATTTATACTGCCATGAACCACTTATAAAAATATGCATATATAGGGGATGTATAAGAGATGTAGAAATCAGGTAATTACTTGCAAGTCGATATATTATTTTTACAATACTATATATACATTATTCGTTCATAATAAAATATGTTGTAAACCTATATACAGCAAACACATATACTATATTTTAATACAAAACTCTTTGCAAATATAACATATACCTCTTCAACATATAGTATAAAATTCCTAATCACATTATATACGCACTCCGTTAGCATATCAGAGAATTTATATATTATAACTAATATTTAAACATATATACTTATACCACTCAAAGTAAGATTAAAAAAACTTTAGCAACTATATATATATAGATTTACATATTATACGCATATATATAAATACATATTTGTTGTAAAAAAAATTATTTTTTATTTTTTATAAACATATATGTTACTTGTATATATATAAACTCAAAGACCATATATGTGAACTAATATATATAAAAATTTATAAAAATATAGAATCAGATCGAAGCTATTTTAATATTAACGGAAACTATATATAAACTAAGTAAACGTATATACTAACAGACATAAACTTATAATATAATTATAATACTCTGTAAAGCATGCAAGCTGAAGTGGGTAGGTGAAAAAGTTGATCGGCATAGGTAGGTGAGGCTTGCTCGGCTGGGTGGAGGCAGGCCGAAGATGAGAGGCGAGCAAGTTGAAAATTGATGGTCAGGGAAGAGGACCAAAAAAGAGGTTGATGGCGATTTCGGCAAGCAAGGCCGGTGATGGGTTCGCACGCGGTGGCGGTGGGGATAGCTTGCATGTTCGGCCTTCTTGATCAAATCAGCAGTTTAAAATCATTATCCTGGAGTGAGAGGAAGAGAGGTGGTGCGGTTGCTCAGAAATGGTGGCCGAAGTGCGTTTGTGAAAAAAAAATGGAGGAGGGACCTGTTTACATGGAGGAGAAGAACAGCTTTGGCTTTCTATGTTTTTTTCTTTTCTCAGATTCCAAGATGCCAGAGAAAAGATAGAAGATAAGTAGTTTATATATTCAGATCTCAGGGAATAGCTGAATAAATAATTATTATTATAAAACGTTCGAAGTGGCCAAAGGATGAACTCCTAAAAGTTATCAGCCAATATACAGTAATGACATAGCAACGGTCATCCTATGATACAGCTAGAATAATATATGGCTTGATTGGACAGCAAGTTTCAATTTGAAAAGGTAAGAAAGTGGAAAATCACAAATATTTATACCGTTCGACGGATCTTTATCGTCGATTCCATCACGTGCTGGAACTCAAAACACGGAACTGAATATACCATAGAGATCAACACAGCGAGATGATCAAAATGGTATACGGATATTGGTGGTATGATCATCCGATCAAAAGTCGATAATCGGTACCGAAAATGCTGCTAATTTACTCGAATAAGATAAACGGAGCAATAGCAGTTCAAATTTGAAGAAACGAAATATGATGTCTTATTTAGAAGATGATTTACGAATTTACTGCATAAAAATATTCAGGTTTGAAAAATATTTTGTTATCAACAATTTTTAACTGATTTGAGTTTGAATAAAATTGTACAATAAAATTTACTTTCATATTATTAACCATTTGCTATGTTTAATTAGACGTATTCTAAATATTAAATTTATATTTCAAAATTTTATTATTTAAAGGTTCACAAAATTTCAATTAAATGTATTATTAAAAAAAAATTATTAAAATTTATGGGTCGTTACACTCTCCCCCACACAACTTTTTGTCCCTGAAAAGGAAAAGGTAGGAGAATAGAAACAACCAGAAAGAAATTAGATTTGAAATATAAAATATTAGATACCACAACCAATTCCAAACCGTACATTTCATATTTTTTTAAATTGGTTTATACTCAATTAATTGATTTCAATTCATTTTATCTAATCAATCAAATTTATTGTGTTCACATTTAATAGGTTTCATTTCCACCCATTTTTATCAAGTGATTTGTTTCTCATTTATTAACATTTATTACAAAATTTTCTTTCAAATAAAGTTATTTGATTCAACTCGTTTATTTATTCCATTTGATTTCCCCTAAGTTAATTCCTCATATAATTCAATTTCAATAATTCTTCAGTTCATATTTATTTGTTTAACTCGCATTCTCCTTTATTTATTAAATTTATTTCACTTAATATATATTTTGCAACATATATTACGTGTACAAACATTTATTACAGCAACCATTTATTATTCAACAAATTAATTCTTTTATACTTACTTAAATTACTATCCAATTTATTATTCATAAATTTCCTTAACAAAATATCTTTTTTGATATCATATTACTTATATCATGGTGTATATTATCCGGTTACATTCTAATTACATTTAAACTTTATAGGTAAGTTATATTAATGTTTCTGAGTGCAATTTTCCTTCTATCTACAACATTTATATTACCAGATTTTTGTTTGAACAATTTATTACTTACGTTTTCTTCCTGTACAACCCTATTATTATAGTCTAACATTTTAACTCTTTGAATATTTAAGGCAAGTTATATACATTAGAATGTAATTTAGTGTCATACAAATAAGTTTTTCCCTTTTTCTCTTCAAATTCAACTATTTCAAGTTGGTTAAATTTCATTTATCATTTCAGATATTCCAATTATTCAAACATTTCACTTTATTTCAATAATTGAAACCATTTCTTAATATAAGACTTAAGATTCAAATTTTCGGTTTCATTTCAAACTATTTTGAAATAATTATATTCATATATATTATTTAAATCAAATCATATTCAAGAATTTTAAATGAAATTCATTTTCCAAAAGGAGTAGTAAAGCAACGAACTCATTTCTCCACTTTGAAACTCGAAAATGAATGTCAATGATGCTGCAGTCATCACCAAAATTATTTTCCAGCAACAATGGAGGAGAGTACAGGTTTTAAACTTTAAAAAATTCTTTTGAAACCATTTCTATTTGAAAATACTTTTAAATAATACTATCTTTCAAAACTTTAAAACCAAACTTGAAATTATCATGTTCATTTCCAAAATCATAATACTTTCTAAAATTTTAACTTTTTGAAATTTTAACCCTTTGAAGTTACACACTCTGAAAACGTAGCCTTGAAATCATAACACTTTGAAATCCATAACACTTACCTCTTAATAGTTAGATATTAATGATAGTATATATAATAAAAAGTTTATAAAATAAGGTAGTTTATAAAACAAATAGTCCATAAAATAAAATAGTTCATATAAATAGTTATACATTAAAAATAGTTTATATTAAAAATAGTTTATATTGGAATAATTTATAAAATAAAATATGATTTAAAAATACTTTATATGATAAAAGAGTTTCCTCAAATTTCACAAATCGATTCAAATCAACTTGAATTCTAAAATTCCAATTTAATTCAATCTCAGTTCTTCAACTTCGATTCAAATCAGTTTCTCAATAAACCATTTCAAATTATCTCAATTGAAAAACTAACTTATAACCTTAAAATTTTCAAACATATAAATTCAAATATATAAATTTTGAACCTTTATAAAATAACATATATATAAATATATATCTTAAAGTCAATATTTATTAAAACCAAAGTATTCATTTCAAACCGTGGAAATCATTTTAAAATATATATAGACCAACGATGTCTGTATGCAGTTTTCTATCCTATGGTCAAGTGATACGAATATTTATCATTTCAATCCGCAATTTAAAAAATATATATGGGTATATATCATTTCAACCCGCAATCCCAAATTCAATTCAATGAAAATCGCTTGGGTTTATCATTTCAACCCATAACGATTTTCCGCTATTCTACATATCATTCGAGTATGTATCATTTCAACCCATAGGGAATTCTATACTAACCGGGGTACTTGCAGAGTGACGACAGATATGATAATAATATACCAGGCATATATCATCAGTGATTAAATAAAATACAAACAACAGGATATGGTGTCATATCCCACTGGTGAACAGATACAGATAATAACATATATAAAAATTTAATTAACTAACAGCAGCATATTTCAATTTGTCGTTTCAATTGAAATCAAATTTAGTAAATATAAGAATGTTAATCATGAGTGGTTGCTCACCTTCTGAGGCTAGAGACAACGATAACTGAGATACTGGCACGGACATGCACATGGATTCAGACACGAGCAAGGCAAAGCAAATTATTGCTGGAATCGATGGAAACAAATCAAGATAAGCTATACATTTATGGAAACGAAATTTATAACTAGGTATTGACAGAACAAATCAAATTTATTGATATAAATGAAACAAAAATATACATATGGAATAAATATATTTATTCCAAATCAAAATTTATAAACCACATATTTCCTTTCAAAAGTTGCCAAAGAATTATTTAAACATAATTACTTTGAAATATTAACTTAGATTTAATTATATCTACCTAACCATTGATATACATACGTCTTTCAAACTAGTACCCATATCAAAAAATTGATATGTATATAAAATATATATAAAAACCACTTATATTTATACTGCCATGAACCACTTATAAAAATATGCATATACAGGAGATGTATAAGAGATGTAGAAATCAGGTAATTACTTGCAAGTCGATATATTATTTTTACAATATTATATATATATATATATATATATATATAATTCCTTCATAATAAAATATGTGTCGTAAACCTATGTACAATAAACATATATACTATATTTTAATACAAAACCCTTTGCAACATATAGTATATACATCTTCAACATATAGTATAAAATTCCTAATCAAATTGTATACACTCTCCATTAGCATATCAGAGAATTTATATATTATAACTAATATTTAAACATATATACTTATACCATTTAAAGTAAGATTAAAAAAACTACAGCAACCATATATATATATTTACATATTATACGCGTATATGTATAAACACATATTTGCTGGAAAAAATTATTTTTTATTTTTTATAAGCATATATATTACCCTTATATATAAACTCACGTACCATATGTGAAATAATATATATATATATAAATCTATAAAAATATAGAAGCAAATTGAACGCTATTTTAATATTAACTTAAACTATATATAAACTAAACCAAGTAAACGTATATACTAACAGACATAAACTTATAATATAATTATAATACTCTGTAAAGCATGCAAGCTGAAGTGGGATGGTGAAAAAGTTGATCGGCACAGGTAGGTGAGGCTTGATCGGTTGGGTGGAGGCAGGCCGGAGATGGGAGGTAAGCGAGTTGAAAATTGATGGCCAAGAAGGAGGATCAGAAAAGAGGTCGATGGCGATTTTTGGCAAGCAAGGCGGTTCGCACGCGGTGGTGGGCGGGATAGCTTGCTTGTTTGGCCTTCATGATAAAAGCAGCAATTTAAAATAATTATCCTTTTTTATGAACAAGGAATGAGAGGGAGAGAGGTGGTGCGGTTGCTCAGAGATGGTGGCTGAAGTGCATTTGTGAAAAAAAAATTGGAGGAGGGACCTGTTTACTTGGATGAGAAGAGCAGCTTTGGTCTTCTATTTTTTTCTTTTCTCCGATTCCAAGTTACTAGAGAAAAAGGTAGAAGATAAGTAGTTTATATATTCAGATCTTAGTAAATAGCTGAATAAATAATTATTATTATTATAAAACGTTCGAAGTAGCCAAAGAATGAACTGCTAAAAGTTATGTGATGACCCGCAAATCCGTACTTCTTGAGTCAACACTATTCTACATCTATCAACAAAAGATGAACAGAAATACGAACCATTTGGGTTAAAGAAGAAGAGATAGAAGAAGAAGATAGAAAAACAACAACAGAATCTAACCATCGCAGCGGAATAAAATATAATATATAACAAATGATCTTTACACAAAAACAAATATATCTATTTATACATTACATTATTAGAGTATACATATCACACATCTGGACAGTAATCGTAACATGTCCTCACAATCTGAATACACAGCAGAATATTTAACACAAATACAGAAGTACATATCGCCATCCAGATCGTCTCCTGAGCTCAACAGCATCCTTTCCTGTATCCTATAATACTCGGTCTGACCCAAGCATTACGGTTAAATAACACCCGAGTCAGTCTGGAATACCAGCGTGAGAAATCACACGCAAATTGATTATTAAAGTTTCAAAATTCTTTTGAACACGAAAGCATCTCATAAGACCACGCCACAAATAAACATGTTGGGTTTTTACCTTACGATGGCTAAAACACTTTTTATTAAAATCCTCTGATATTATAATAGTGTCTATAGAAAGTAAAATAGAATCTAGCTGAAATGCTTGCATCTCACGTTTCAGCAATAGTTGGACGCAATCAAAACCGTACGGGCGCGTAGGAAAATGGATTTCTAACTAATGACTAGGCACTGGGGTACCCTGTCACGGTACCTGGTCTAGATCAGCATATAGAGGATCACTGTCGACTCCCTGCAACACAAGACCCGGACTACCTCTTACTGGATAATCCCGAGTAAGATCACCCTACGGTTGGGATCAACAACCGCACCACTAAGCCGAAATAGAAGGGACATCTAGACAGGGATGACCTCACCGGAAATGGGTGCTACCCACCAAGGCTTGCTGCATGACCCCTGATTTTCAGTCATTCCCGGTTGATGAGGCTTGAGGTTAAGCGTTACCTTGTAGAACGTTTCACTTAGAATGCCCATCGTCCACCTAGCGATATTCTGAAAGCGTTCATCCATACAAGTCCGTCCCGGGTTCGAACGGAACCGAAGGCACTATTCCTACAACATCCATTTTGGAAACACCCACAAGATTAGTAGCAACCAGCCCTTGCACTTCACTGCACCATCTTCGACTCCGAACTCGTTTTTTTTCACGAAAATGTACAGATCGAATTGAAATGGTTTTCAAGAAATTAATCCCGATCCTGGTCTCTTCGAAACGATCAACGCATTGTCCAATATTGATAGTCGGTTATTTAACTATCAATTAACATTCACAACATCCATCAACATAAATAATTTCACCAAATTATTTATTTACCTCAAAATATCTTCGCAAGTTATATTTCCATTTCCAACCTTTTTTGGAAACAGTTTCGACACACCTTTCTCATGAATTATATCTCCAAATTATTTATTTCCACTGAAAAACAACCAAGCACAAAACCATAGATTTTTTTTAAATAATAATTTAAAACTCTTTATTATAAATTATCCTTTAAAACATTTAAACTAAAAATTACTTTAATAATTTATTAAAATATATACCATGGGAATATTTAAAATGAGGCTATTTTATAAAATCTAAAACTAGATTTTCTTCTTCAAAACAAAATACCAAATCACCTTTAAATAATTACTACGATAATAGATTTGAAAAATACCGACTTCAGAATTTAAACATTTAGAAATAATAAATTTCCTAAAATATGCATTTTAAAACAACATTAAAGCCCTTTAACTTATATTTAAAAATTTACATTGAAACCGTACTTGGCTATCCAAGGAAATACTCTTCAAATCCTTTAAAAATGAATCACTATTTATTTTTAAACAAATTTTCCATTCCTTTAATAATCCCCATCGTGGATTTATTTCTCCAAATATCCACTGATATATTACTTTACTTTTATAAACCCAGTTTATAAATTCCAAAGTCCCACTGCTCTTTTAAAAGTTCTAACTTCAACCACTTAAATCAATTTTCAAATTGCTTTCCAATTTACTCCACTTTGAAATAAATTTCTTTACTTACTCAATTCATTTCAAAATCCATTAATTGTAGACTATATTTATTTTTTTCTTCGTTTTGATTCTAAATCTTTTAACTGTAACATACCATTTTCAGATTTTTCAAATTTCTTCTTTATTCTTTCCAATAATTTAAATCTTAAATTTAAAATAATTGCTTTATTCTTTTAAATAATAACACTAAGTTTACAATTCATTATCTTTCTGTTTATTCAAAATTCCCTTTTTATATATGGAATTTATTTATTAGAATTTTAAAACCACTATTATTCTTATCCAGTTCATTCTTATTTTATTTAAATTCTCTATAATTATTTCACCTACAAATTCTCTTCCTTTTATTTTCTTCTCAAAAAAATCCAATTCTATATATTTTGATAACTTAGTGTACCGAAATATACTCAAGTAAACTATAGCATTCAATATTCCAATTATCCATAATATTCATCACAGAATATAGAATATTCAAAACAGAGAATATTAAACAACATAAATAATTTTGAGGAATCCAGTTGGATCCCTCCAACCTGTTTCCCTCCATCCACAGATGATTAGCACAACATAAAATGCCAATTCCACTTAGAGGTAGAATATCGCGGTATATGGGTTTTAAATATAATATCATCCGCTATTATGCGGCGCATAGGGTCTCATCCACTATATAATGCGAGAAATCAATCATTCCAAGATGTATTATATACTATAATATAGCACATCAATCAATTCAATTATTCAACCGATTATTTAAATTTAACTATTTAAAATTTAATCAAACCAGATGAGTGAGATTAACTCACCTTTATTGTGACGCCCCACCTCTATACCCACGCTAGCCAAGAACATTACGGTGTAATGCTGTCAACTAGCACGGAGAATAAGGCTGTTGAGGAGCGACCATCCGTGTAATTGCTTTGTGCGAGCACCAATATGTCAGATAATACAAGGAAGTCTGACATGCCGATACAAACTCAAGGCTAATACACAGTGGCTATATATATTCTTCGGAAACAAAAATAGAAATAAACATAACGCAAATCAGTCACAGACATCCATATCACAAAGGCGGAAAAAGATATGAATATAACACACGAAAGTGTACATTAGAGTAGTGGTCAAACAAGATTCACAATATCACAAAAGAATGTTTACAAGTGCTAGACAAAAGAATATGTATACATCTAGGAGTCTATATCTCAAAGGTATACAACAAAAACTACTAATCTAAGTAGTTACCAAAAGTCAGGATGATAATCCCAGAAGTGAAGTTAAGCAGAAGCATATGTAAAATCTCGGTCTGACCCGAGTATTGTTTATAAGAAAATAATAAACGGATCAGTCTAGCTATAAATATCAGATAAAATGATATAGAATAAGAGATATGACATAACATATGATGACCATAAAGCCATATTGTGATAAGTATGAAATTGAAAATCAACAAGCGATTAATTAATATCACGAGAATCTTCTCAAAGATCAAAAGGAATGTCATACTAAATATCATCATTCACAAAAAGTTAATGACACACAAATTCACCAATGCACAAATATTGATAAAACATATCAATGAAAATCACGAAAATTGGTGAAACACGAATTCTAGAAATCATCAATGGAAATCCAGAAATCACAAAAAAGGGGAGGCCTATCACAAAATGGGAGCCTGAAAACTCACCAACACGTGTATCATAAACGGACGCTATCCCATGGTCGCTAACCATAGAGCCGGTGCAACGATGTAGTACACCGGTACGTCCGAGGAACCAGAAACTTGAATAGTTCGGAACAACAACGTAGTACAACGGTACGCCCGAAGATCTGAACTCCATAAAAACGTGGGTCGCTAGCCCACAAAAATTGGGTCAAAACCCCAAGAAATAAATAGGTCGTTAGCCTATAATAAAAATGAGACGAAACTCAATAAAACGAGGTACTGTCCCCTACGTGGAGAAAGATACATAGCATATCGCTAGTCATAATCACGAAAAATGATCATCATCGATCATCAAGAAGTGTCAATCACAATAAGCTAGTAAATATATGAGATTAGCTTCATGTCCCATAACCACTAGCTTAACTTAGATATTTACGAACAAATTGTAGATCTCCACGAGAAAACTGTCATAAGAGATTCAATTGAACAAGTCCAAGAATTAACCGACGAAGTAAACGCAAGCGTTTCATACCACTTGTTTTACGAAGCCGTTTAATTAGATTTCTCGTACGAGTGAAGTAAAGGTTTGTATATTTTTAAAATGACAAATCACCAAAAATGATCGTAGAAACGATCAATCACAAGAATCCACATACGAAGACGTGAATAAAATCCAAAGAATACGATTCCAAATTCATCAAAGTTGAAACAGCCTAGCGACTCAACATGGCCCGACCTAGCAGTGGAACGACCTAAGGAGGTAGCGGCTCAAAAGAGGTCGAGCGACCTAACATGTTGCGACCTAACGTTGGTGCGTGGCCTAGCAGGTACGACCAAATGAGTGGCACGACCTAAGGCCTAAGAGGGTCAAGCGACCTAAGTGGTCAAATGGGCACGACCTAAAAGCACTCGCGACCTAATGGTGCGAACGGCCTAACAAAACAAGGCCGAGCGACTTAGGAAAGGGTGCGACCTAACATGGCGCGACCCAACATAGCGCGACCTAAAAGCACGCACGACCAAAGGAGGTAAGGATAGGCCGAGCGACCTAAGGGGTAAGGCCGAGCGACCTAACGACCTAGGGAGTATAAGGCCGAGCGACGACCTAACAAATGCCGAGTGGCTTAAGGAAGTGAAGACAGCCGAGCGACCTAGCGACCTACGACCTAGGGCCGAGCGACCTAATGACCAAGGGGGGAAACGACCTAAATGCAGGCCGAGAGTCCTTCATATGCAGGCTGAGCGGCCTAAGGGTTTTGGAGCTCAAAACTCGTCCAATTTGCAAACGATCGAGCACGGACGCTAGGGGATTATGCCCATAGGCTACCCGGTCGTATTGGCTCCTCGGTGCATCACCAAAAACGTGTTTAAACATCAAAGATTGGATTTTTAAAGTTTGAACCCAAAACACTTAAAATTGGGATTTTCACCAATTCTATCCAAATCAATGACAAATGCATATGTAAAAGTGTTAGGAATTCATACCCAACAATCAATGATAGTAATAGACAAAGATGTGAGATAAAGATCTCACCTTTACACAAAATTTATGAAGAAGAAGCTTGAAAGCATGGAAGAATCAATCCAAGAAGCTTGAATCAATGTCTTCTCTTAGAATTTGGAGTCGGATGTTGGATTTGCAAATGATCTTGGGCTTGGAGTTTTAATTTCTCATTCCTTACCCCATTTTTGATGAAGCTTGAGTGTTAGGAAATGAAAGTGAAGTTATGAAGAGAAGGGGGTTGAGTTAGAATTAATAGCTTAGGCAAATGGGCTAAACCAAACCCAAAACCCAAAGTGAAAAAGTAACAGAATTTCACTAACTCCAAACACATCAAAGTTTATACTCAAAAAGATCAGAAACGGTGTTTTGGACCCAATGGAAGTGGTTCTGAGTCCTAATTCGACCGTATGCAAAAAGTAACTTTTCGGACTAAAATCCGACTAACGATAGAATATTTAAATATTCAAATCGTAAAATATGCGGGTTGTTACAGACTCCCCTCCTTAAAGAAATTGCGTCCTCGCAATAATTAAGAAGAAAATATATAGTAACAACTATAAAAGCATATTCAACACAAAAGAAGTTTGAAATAAGAAGTGCACCTTACAGAGCACGAGAAAGTAAGTCCGGAGGTGTTCGCTCGATGAACTCTCTAGATTCCCAAGAGCAATCTTTAGCATTTGAGGACCACTGAACTTTAACAAGCGGAACATCTTTATTTCGAAGGCACTTGACATTCGAAGCAATAATACGAATAGGATGTTGCTCATAAGTTAAATTAGGTGAAACTTCAATTTCTTCCACAACACCGGGCTTAAGAATAGAATCGGAATCTCGAAGGCACTTTCGTAATTGAGAAACGTGAAACACGTCATGAATAGCAGAAAATTGAGCCGGTAATAAAAGACGATAAGCCACGGGACCAATACGTTCGGTGATAGGAAATAGCCCAATATATCGAGGTGCTAATTTTCCCGATCAACTGAAACGTACAACACCCTTTATAGGTGAAACGTACAACACCCTTTATAGGTGAAACGCGAACAAACACAAGATCTCCCACAAAAAATTCTAATTTCCTTCTCCGGTTATCGGCATAGGATTTTTGTCCACTTTGGGCTTCTTTCATCCTATGACGAATAAGATCAATCTTTTCTATGGAATCACGAATAAAATCTGGACCTAAAACCAGCTTCTCACCGGCCTCAAGCTAACAAGAAGGAGATCGGCATAGCCTTCCATAGAGTGCCTCAAAAGAAGCCATACCAATACTAGATTGGAAGCTATTATTATAGGAAAACTCAACAAGAGAAATATGATCTTCCCAACTTCCACCAAAATCAAGAACACATGCACGAAGAAGATCTTCAAGAGTTTGATTCACACGCTCAGTTTGTCCATCGGACTGAGGATGATGAGCGGTGCTAAAATTAAGCTTCGTTCCCAAAGGTTTTGAAGACTCTTCCAAAATCCACTAGTAAACAATGGATCACGATCACTAATAATAGAAATAGGAACTCCATGCAATTTAACAATTTCTTTGATAAAGAGTTTGGCCAAGAGAGGGACGGTACGATTTGACCGGACAGGAATAAAATGGGTGGACTTAGTAAGTCTATCAACTATCACCCATAAGCTATCATGACCCGAACGAGAATGGGGAAGGCCGTCTATAAAATCCATGGAAATTTGATCCCACCTCCAAATTGGAATCTCTAAAGGTTGCAATAACTCACCGAGCCTTTGATGTTCGGCCTTAATGAGTTGGCAAGTCATGCAACACTTAACAAAGTTAGAAATATCATATTTCATTCCCTCCCAATAATAAAGTTGCTTCATATCCGCGTACATTTTACTACTACCAGGATGAATGGTAAATTTAGAACGATGTGAATCTTCTAAAATATCTTTACTAAGATCACTAATATTTGGCACGATAAGTCTACCAAATTTTCGAATACCGCTACGAGAATCAATATCGAAGTCTTTCAAACCTTCAATATCAATTTTATCCTTAAAATTTTGGCCAAGAAGAGCCAATTCGGGATCTAGTTTTTGAGCTTCAAGAATGCGGTCTAAAAAAGAAGGATGAGCCTCAAGGCTACATAAAGCAAGAGATGAACATAAATCGGAAACACGATCTCGAATCTCACAAGTGGATAGAATTCCGAGGTCATTCCATTCGGATATCATCATAGAAATAACCGCTTGTTGTTTACGACTAAGTGCATCGGCAACACGATTACTCTTTTCGGCAATATAAAGAATATCAAGATCGTATGCTGCAAGAAATTCGAGCCAACGTTGTTGACGAAAATTTAGTTCCTTTTGAGAAAGTAGATACTTTAAAGATTTATGATCGGTGTAAAGAATAAATATTTCTCCCAAAAGATAATGACGCCAAATACGAAGGGCGAAAACAATAGCCGCGAGTTCTAAATCATGAGTGGCATATCTAGACTCGGCGGGCATCAACTGCTTAGAAGCATAAGTAATGACAATTCTCTTTGCATAAGAACGACACCCAAACCAACGCGACTAGCATCGGTATAAACAACAAAATCTTGATTCCCCTCGGGAATAACAAGAATAGGAGCATCAGAAAGGAGTTCTTTTAATTTTTGAAAAGAAGCTTCACATTTGTCTGACCAAATATATTTAACACCTTTCTTTGTCAAACTAGTAAGAGGCACGGAAATTTTGGAAAAGTCCTTTATGAAACGGTGGTAATAACCCGCTAATCCGAGAAAACTACGAATTTCCGTCACACTCTCCGGTCTCTTCCAATTTGAATCGCTTCAATCTTTGAAGGATCCACGGAAATTTCGGATTCGAAAAAAATATGACCGAGAAACTTCACACGAGATTGCCAAAAGTGGCATTTAGAAAATTTTGCTTTTAAACTAATTGCTTCTTAGAGTTTCCAACACAATCCGAAGATGTTCTTCATGCTCCTTGGTTTTAGAATACACTAGAATATCATAAATAAAGATGAGAACAAACCGATCGAGGAAGTCTTTGAAAACTCGATTCATAAGGTCAACGAAATAAGCCGGAGCATTCATTAAACCAAATGGCATAACAAGCCACTCATAAGATCCATAACGAGTATGGAACGATGTCAAAGGAATGCTATCCTCTGCAGTACAAAGCTGATGGAAACCGGTAGCTAAGTCTAATTGTGAGAAGACTCTAGCACCACTAAGTTGATCAAATAGATCATCAATTCGAGGTAAAGGATACTTATTCTTGATAGTAAGATCATTAAGCTTGTGGTAGTCAACGCAAAGCCTAAGTGTACCATCGGATTTCTTCACAAAAATAGCCGAAGCTCCCCAAGGAGAGGAACTAGAGCGAATAACTTGCTTCGTCTCCAATTTGGATAATTGTTTACGCATCTCCTCATTTTCCATATTGGACATGTGATAAGGAGGACGAGTGATAGGTTGATCTCCAGGGATGAGATTAATTTTGAACTCAATTGCTCGCTTAGGTGGTAATCCTAAAACGGGCTCAAATACGTCGAAAAATTCACGAACAACGTGAATAAGAGAAATAATAACTTCCTCGTCATCATTATCGTCATCATGAGGATTTAAAGAATATAAAGATGCAACCAAGCTGGAATTTGAATCTTTAAGATCAACAGAAATTTGCCTAAAAGTTTGAGGATGTCGAAGATGAATAGTCCACTCAGGACATAGGATTTTGGCTTCATAACGGTTAAGCCAATCCATTCCCAAAATCATTCCAAAGCCTATGTAGCGCGTAACATGCAAATCGGCTCGGAAAGAAAAATCACACAAAATAATCTCGACATCTTTACACAATAAACTGATTGTTGCGGATCTACCAACCGGATTCGCAATTCTCAAAGAAGTCATTAAACACAAAACATCCAAAGAAAAAGTAACAACAAGTTCTTTTGAAATAAAAGAGTGGGACGCACCCGTATCAAAAGAACTCCAATAGGATGACCATGAAACAAAATAATGCCATCAAGGATAGAATGAGAAATACCTTTACCACGAGATGTATTTCCAGGGGCTTGAGCAACATTAAGCTTTCTCTCCTTCCTGTTTTGAACTTTGGGACAAGAAGATAAATAATGATCCGGGCTTTTGCAATAGCGACAAAAGAGATGTTTCGGATGACATAATGGTCTTGAGAACCACAATTGTAGCATTGCCCACTACTAGGGGCAAAAGCCTTTGCTACCGGAATCGCTTGCTTCCTTTTCTTATTGGGATAAGACCCTTTGAACTTAATAGGCCTTTTCTTGTTGTTGTTAAATTTTGGTTTGGCACCAACAACATCAGCATCACTCTCTTTATTTGCCTCTTCAAGTCGAAGAGCGATATCAACAAGTTGGTCAAAAGAAACTTCTAGCTTTAGAAGTAATGGCTTCTTGAGATTTTTATTCAAGCCATAGACGAATCTCTGATTTTTCTTCAATGGGGTATTAATGTATTCAACCTGATATTTAGAGAGAGGTTCAAAAGACGCGACATAGTCTGCCACGGAGGATTCACCTTGAACAAGGTCTATGAAACGACGAGCTAATGTTACCTTCTCAGCTTCTGGTACAAATTTTAACTCGAATCATTCTCGGAAATTCTCCCAAGTAAGGTCTTCTTCAACTATTTCAGAAATAAGAAGCTCATACCAGTCTAATGCTCTTTCTTGGAGGCCACCTGAACAAGGTGAAGATCAATAATATTCATGCGAGAAAAGATTCGACCGCACGATCTCAGCCGAGCCTGGACTTCGATAATAGTCTCAAAACCTTTGAATGGCTTCCCACCCAAATTGGTATAATCGCTGCACAAACGTGCAAATCCAGACCTAGGGTGAGTAGACTCCGGATTAGATCCGGCTGCTTGAGCATTCCTCACTAGATCAAGAAGCTGCTGGGCAGACATAAATACTCTATCCTGGGGAGTAGCACGAGATTGACTGGCACTGGGACGGCCAGGTCTAACCATTTCTCTTCCTTTTGAAAGAAAGAAAGAAGAAAGATAAGGTTATTTACCAAACGAATATCAAACAATCTTGATAGATAAACAAGGAATCATAAAGAAAATTGGATGAATCGGTACGAAGACTCGAATTAAATCCTAATGCACGATTCCTAAGATGGACTTAGGACGATGATCCCTATTGGATTATTCTACATTGTTCCGAAGATAGGCTCTGTTAGCAAGCTGTGACGCCCCACCTCTATACCCACGCTAGCCAAGAACATTACGGTGTATGCTGTCAACTAGCACGGAGAATAAGGCTGTTGAGGAGCGACCATCCGTGTAATTGCTTCGTGCGAGCTCCAATATGTCAGATAATACAAGGAAGTCCGACATGCCGATATAAACTCAAGGCTACTACACAGTGGCTATATATATTCTTTGAAAACAAACATAGAAATAAACATAACACAAATCAGTCACAAACATCCATGTCACAAAGGCGGAAAAAGATATGAATATAACACATGAAAGTGTACATCAGAGTAGTGGTCAAACAAGATCCACAATATCACAAAAGAATGGTTACAAGTGCTAGACAAAAGAATATGTATACATCTAGGAGTCTATATCTCAAAGGTATACAATAAAAACTACTAATCGAAATAGTTAGCCAAAAGTCAGGATGATAATCACAGAAGTGAAGTCAAGCAGAAGCACCTGTAACATCTCGGTCTGACCCGAGTATTATTTATAAGAAAATAATAAACGGATCAGTCTAGCTATAAATATCATATAAAATGATATAGAATAAGAGATATGACATAACATATGATAACAATAAAGCCATACTGTGATAAGTATGAAAATGAAAATCAACAAGCGATTAATCAATATCACCAGAATCTTCTTAAAGATCAAAAGAAATGTCATACTAAATATCTTCATTCACAAAAAGCTAATGACACACAAATTCACCAATGCACAAATATTGATAACACATATCAATGAAAATCATGAAAATTGGTGAAACACAAATTCTAGAAATCATCAATGGAAATCCAGAAATCAATAAAAGGGGGAGGCCTATCACAAAACGGGAGCCTGAAAACTCACCAACACGTGTATCACAAACGGGACGCTATCCCATGGTCACTAACCATAGAGCCGGTGCAACGACGTACTACAACGGTACTCCCGAGGAACCAGAAACTCAAATAGTTCGGAACAACAACGTAGTACAACGGTACGCCCGAAAATCCGAATTCCATAAAAACATGGGTCGCTAGCCTACAAAAATTGGGTCGAAACCCCAAGAAATAAATAGGTCGTTAGCCTATAATAAAAACGAGACGAAACTCAATAAAACGAGGTACTGCCCCCTACGTGGACAAAGATACATAGCATATCGCTAGTCATAATCACCAAAAATGATCATCATCGATCATCAAGAAGTGTCAATTACAATAAGCTAGTAAATATATGAGCTTAGCTTCATGTCCCATATCCACTAGCTTAACTTAGATATTTACGAACAAATTGTAGATCTCCACTAGAAAACTGTCATAAGAGATTCAATCGAACAAGTCCAAGAACTAACCAACGAAGTAAACGCAAGCGTTTCATACCACTTGTTTTACGAAGCCGTTTAATTAGATTTCTCGTACGAGTGAAGTAAAGGTTTGTATATTTTTAAAATGACAAATCACCAAAAATGATCGTAGAAACGATCAATCACAAGAATCCACATACGAAGAGGTGAATAAAATCCAAAGAATACGATTCCAAATTCATCAAAGTTGAAACAGCCTAGCGACTCAACATGGCCCGACCTAGCAGTGGAACGACCTAAGGAGGTAGCGGCTCAAAGGAGGTCGAGCGACCTAACATGTTGCGACCTAACGTTGGTGCGTGGCCTAGCAGGTACGATCAAATGAGTGGCGCGACCTAAGTATGGCGCGACCTAAGGTGTAAGAGGGCCGAGCGACCAAAGTGGTCAAATGGGCGCGACCTAAAAGCACTCGCGACCTAATGGTGCGAACGGCCTAACAAAAACAAGGCCGTGCGACTTAGGAAAGGGTGCGACCTAACATGGCGCGATCCAACATAGCGCGACCTAAAAGTACACGCGACCAAAGGAGGTAAGGATAGGCCGAGCGACCTAAGGGGTAAGGCCGAGCGACCTAACGACCTAGGGAGTATAAGGCCGAGCAACGACCTAACGACATAACTAATGTCGAGTGTCTTAAGGACGTGAAGACGGCCGAGCCACCTAGCGACCTACGACCTAGGGCCGAGTGACCTAACGACCAAGAGGGGAAAATGACCTAAATGCAGCCCGAGAGTCCCTCATATGCAGGCTGAGCGACCTAAGGGTTTTGGAGCTCAAAACTCGTCCAATTTGCAACCGATCGAGCAAGGACGCTAGGGGATTATGCACATAGGCTACCCGATCGTATTGGCTCCTCGATGCATCACCAAAAACGTGTTTAAACATCAAAGATTAGATTTTTAAAGATTTGAACCCAAAATACTAAAAATTAGGATTTTCACCAATTCAATACAAACCAATGACAAATGCATATGTAAAAGTGTTAGGAATTCATACCCAACAATCAATGATAGTTATAGACAAAGATGTGAGATAAACATCTCACCTTTGCACAAAATTTATGAAGAAGAAGCTTGAAAGCAAGGAAGAATTAACCCAAGAAGCTTGAATCAATGTCTTCCCTTAGAATTTGGAGTTGGATGTTGGATTTGCAAATGATCTTGAGCTTGGAGTTTTAATTTATCATTCCTTCCCCCATTTTTGATGAAGCTTGAGTGTTAGGAAATGAAAGTGAAGTTATGAAGAGAAGGGGGTTGAGTTAGAATTAATAGTTTAGGCAAATGGGCTAAACCAAACCCAAAACCCAAAGTGAAATAGTAACAAAATTTCACTAACTCCAAACACATCTAAGTTAATACTCAAAAAGATCGCAAACGGTGTTTTGGACCCAATGGAAGTGGTTGCGAGTCCTAATTCGACCGTATGCAAAAAGTAACTTTTCGAACCAAAATCCGACGAACGATAGAATATTTAAATAAAATATTTAAATATTCAAATCGTAAAATATGCGGGTTGTTACATTTATCGTTTTCTAGTCCATTTCCTTTACGACTTGTTCTTCACGATCATTGACCTTGTATAACATTGTATGATTTATTAAAATTCAAATTAATCAATTAATCCCTATTTATATCTAAACTAATTATTCAATTAATTTATTTATTTAATTTAAAACTAAATTTTCTTAAATAAATTATTCCAATAGTTAAGATAATTAATTGGTAAATAAAAAAAATTAATCATCAAACCCTTATTGTAAAAATAAATTAGCGAATTATAATATTTATATATATATTTATTTATTTTGAGACTACATATATATATACACACACTCATAAAAATAGATTTCAAAGATTTGACTTTTATGAAATCGTCTTCAAATTTCTATATCCTCCCAAATTATATTTATTCTCTGTTTAAACTACAATAAAATAGACAGGCACAGATATATATCAACATTTTACACATCTTAGAATTTAAACAGCAAGCTAAATAAAAAATTTAATAATTTAATTTTTTCTGCAACTGGTAATTTATTTTTTGTAAATAAATTTCCTCTTCCTACCAATATATTTTGCTAAATATACATGTGTACTTATATTCCTATATCTATTAAATCAAAATTAACTGTTAAAAAAAATGAATACCTCATTTTGTCGCAAAAGCGCACGCCAGCCTCCTCCTCTCGACTTCCCCGCCATCACTTCGAGTATTTCTTCTTCGATGGCTGTAGCACGAGCTCCTCCTCTGCCTCAATTCACGGCACCCCAATGACTCCTACATGCTCGCCTCCCTCATTGCCTGCACCGCTCGTACGATCGAGACCGAGTTCGAAACCCTACCCAGAGTCGCCGCCTCGAGACTCCACGCCTCGCGATCCTGTCAAAGATTCGAACATGGCTTCGGCCTGTCTAAATTCTTCGAACGCAAACAAACGATTCTATCTAGCTCAAGCATCGGCATTTTAATTTAATTAGGACGAAATTGATTTGTGAATTGAATAAAAAGGGGAAGTTCATTGAATAGGCCTCGGCCATTATTTTATTTGACAGAAGATAGTTAAAAAGAAGAAGGCTCGGCTTTTAGAAATGAGAAAGGAGGCGCGTTGAAGAAGGGATAGGGTAGCGTATTGAATATAATTTGTACGGTGATTTGAGATGTTGGGAAAAGTTTTTGAAAAGTTCTGATGTGAACCATTGAGCAGTCAAAACAATATAAGAATATTTTATTTTAAATTTAAATTTGAATCGACTTGAAGTTGTAGTTAAAATCTTGACCTCCTATCGAGGCGTGCTGCTAGGCGGTTATAATGTTAAACCCCTATTCCGAACGCAATAGAAAAAGTTTCGAGTCCTAATTTAATCGTAAGGAGAAGATAGCCTTTTGGGCTCAGTTATAATATTAAATTTAAATATAGATTCCAGCGCGTTTATATATCGTATGCTCACATGACAATTTCAAATGCTACGAAAATTGAAACCTGATAATAATTCAATATTACGGATCCAGTGGAACTGGTTTCGTCGAATTCCGAGACTGTGCCTCGGAAGGCTATTTTTAAATATCGATTTAAACGTGATAATTTCAAAACAGAACAAATCACTATTAAATTCAATTTTAACACCTTTAAAATTTTCAGTATTATCAATATAAATTTTACAAGCCTTCAAATTATTTTTAACGGGCTTAAAACAAAAGATTCAACAATTTACCCAATTTTAGTTTATTAAATCCAATAACTCAATTGCTAAATAATAATATTCGAACTCAAGTTAAAAATTAACTTTTAAATATTTAAAATCAATTAAATATTCCAATTTAAATTTTCCAAAATTTTGGGTCGTCACATTCCTCCCCCCTTAAAAGAATTTCGTCCATGAAATTACTAGCTAGAAAGAATAGTCCAATACCCGTTTATTATTTTTCCGTAAAACCATTCAGTTTCAAACACTTTCTGAAGAAATCTTTTTATTAAAGACACATTATCATTCCTACTAACTTACCAAACTTTCTCATAGTTTCCAACAACATTATTTACTTAATTTATTCAAATTTAAATTTAAATCCAAATTTAAATTATCAGAACTTTCTCAAAAAAATTCCAACTCCCTGAATTTTTGAAAAATTTCGCCAGCGTCTCCTTTGCGCGGCTAGATCGGTACAACTACAAAATGCCTCTACGGGCTCCCAGATTCCAAAAGAAAACAAAAGGCCAAGTGGCTAGATCAAAATCCCAATCCAATTTCATACTGAAATTTAAACACATACCTTTTTGGTCGGGCAATTCAAATTTATCTTCTGAAATCAAAACATATTTTCCTTTTCCTTTATAATACCTACATATCCTATTTAGCCATAATATCCAATCATAGCTTTTAAAACCATTTTATATATTTTCTTATAGAAGTTTTCATATCTACTTTTATTCAATTTAGTTTTTCCATTTCTATGTGAATTCAATTTATCTTCAACTCTGAATATTGAATTTTATCTTCCATTTATAATCGATTCATATCATTATTTTAAATTAGTTTCATCCACTAATTTACTTCTATTTCCAATTTGAAATCGTTTTGTCACTAGCAAAAAATTTCTCAAAAATTTTCTAAATTTTCTAACTCCCAAAATTTTCGAAAAATTTTGGCAGAGTCTCCTTTGTACGGAGGAGCTTTTGCAAGTTGACAAAAGATATAAATATATATACATCAACCCACCTGGTAGGAAAAACAAAAACAGTTCATATTTCCTATTTTTATTGCGTAGGCATACCTTTATTTTGCATTTTTAAGCAAGTGGCTTATTTCATTTAGCAGTTTGCGTGCCCAAAATCCAGCCAAACGGCTTCCCGGTACCTGGACTTACTCAATTCAAACACGTAAGTGCCATATATATGAAGTTTGACAACATTTTACTTATTTGCAATAGTTAAACACATGAATTCTAAAAGCGATGCACACTAAACACTTTCTGTAAGCAATTTATACAGTTTTAATACTAATTCAACTGTGTTCAATTAATTCATATACCATTTTCATTCAATTTGAATGCTTTACAACCCACTTGCTTGCATTCAATTCATTTTTAGTTTTAAACAAACCCATATTATTCCAAATGATTTAATATTCAATTCTATCCACCTCTGTCAATACATCTACTTTCGTTTACGATAGAATGACTAATTTTCTGTGCAAATTTGATGATATCTGTGTGAATAAATAATTACTTAAGCTTATAATCATTTAAATTGATTCCAACTCAATTTATTATTTAATTCCTTCTATTTTAATTCATTCACAACAATTTTATTTAGCTTGACACATTCTGTTTAAATTTTATTCCTTTTAAATTTTATTCACGATCCATTCATTTACGTTACATTCCATATTCGCCTTTATTTCATTTGAGACCATTTTATTAAGCTTGAACCATTCCATGCTTATATATTAATAACCATTTCCCAATTTGAATTTACTCAAGCCTTTATTTAATGGACTTTTACCCTAACTCGAAGCCAAGCTTCCACTAATTTTAAACATAAATTAATTTATTTCAAACTATTCAAATTTCATACTTAAGCTCATTTTCATTTTACAAATAAATTTTTCTTTTCAATTTAACTTGATTCTATTTCAATCAAATCTCATTTCAATCTACAAATTTATTTGATTAATTATTGTAAGTTTTCAGCTTCAATCCATTTAATTGATTACAAGGCCATTTTCAATTTATTCCCAAATTCATCTGGGTTTTATTTACAACAAAAACCATCCCTACTTTAATCTATTTTCAGTTATATTTACTTCACTAACGATTAGAGTCGAATTTGATTTAAAAGTCGAGTTTTATTTCCAGACTTCCTCATTAACTCACAATTCGGCTTCTATTTAACTACATTAGGTTCCATTTATATATTTCATTAACTAATTTATTATCTAATTAGTTCTCCCCCTATGTATAATTCAATACACGATTTTTAATCTAAAAAATCACTTCATTTAATTTCCTTAAGTTCAATTTATTTTATAATTCAAGTTTGGATTTTTGTTTCACTTTCCAAATCATCAAACAATATTTATTTTGGGTTTTCTATTCCACTTTCTAGTTTTATAAGTCATAACTTATTATTTTACACATTTCCATTCATTCTAGGCTTGAATATATTCATCTTTATTTTTAACACAAAATTTTTCGCTTATTTATAACCCAAGCATATTTTTATTCCATGGATTTTTAATTTTATTTATAAGTTATTCTTATTCCAATCCAATTCTTATCCAACTTATTTCCATTGATTTAAGTAAGGATCTAATTCCATTCAATATCACCCATAACTCAACTGAATTTTATTCCAATTCAATTCTATTTTAACTCAGATTTATTTAATTCAATTCAATTCAATTTTCTTCCTCGAGCTAAGTTAATTTCATTTTTAATTTTTCACTTTAAATTTAAATTCCAACATCCAAAGCTCCTATTTCATTCCTGATTTAAAAATCATCTCATCGGGATTCTTAAACACCCAGCTTTTATTTCAAATCATTTTGAAATCTCAAACATCTCAAAATCACACTCCTCAAAAATTTAAAGCAATCCTGGTTTTTATTCCTAACAAATTTCCTTTGAAATTTTCAAAAACAACTGGTTCTTCTGAACAAATCAATTTGGCAGCAATCCGTAACTTAGAAACTCGAAAATGAACATCGATGATGCTGCAGTCAACACCGAAATTATTTTCCAGCGACTAAAGTGAGTTCAATGCTATATCCCTTCCCAAAATTTATTTGAAACAATTTCCTTCCAGAAATACCTCTAGAATAATAATGCTATTATTTATCTTTAAAACACTTCGACAAACACATCCAAAATCTCCGAGGTTTTAAATTTTCAAATTTTGGCTTAAATCAAATTTTAACTATAATTCATTTGTATAATTTATGCTCATACAAATTGTAATATCCCGGAATTTTTAACAACATCAATTTAATAATCTGTATTTAAAATTAAATTGATATTGATATTTGTTAATAATAATTCAAATAAATTTAATAATCTTCTTCAATAATTATTTAAATTGGTTATTTTATCTTTTAAAAATATAAATTGATTTCTATTTACAATATAAATATTATGGTTTATATTTTAAATAGATTGGTATTGTTTTAATTTTAATAAGTAAAGCATATTTTCTAGTTTTAATTTTTGTAGTAATTTGGAAATTTTGTTTTATTTAATATTTGAGCTTTTCAATGTTAAATAAATGATTTTGGTTTAAAATTAATAATTGAATCATGTTTTAAAATTCTAATATTTACATTATAAATTGGAAATTTTGATTTTAATTAGCATTGAGTTTTTAAAACTATTTCATAAAAAAAATGATTTTAAAATTTGATAAGAGAAATATTTAAATGTTTAAATTAAATTGGATCGAGTTTTAAATTTAGAATAAATTCAACAAAAGGTTCTATAGCTTAATAAAATGGATATTTTATTGATAGAAATATATTTTCTTGTAAAATGATTTTAATTTATTAATAAGAGAATTATAAAAATAATATTGATAGTGTATTGTCTTTATAAATAAGTTTTGAATAGAATTTGTAATTTTTATCTCAAATTGAATTTATATGTATAACTTGATTTGAAAATATTTGATTTTGAATTTAATTTGAATTTGAAATTCTAAAGTATAAATCTTAAATTGTTTAATTATTATATGAATAAGTTTCAATTTGTAAAACATGGTTTGTTTTTATTTCATTTATAAATTTATACACATATTCAAATATAAACTAACAACTTAAATTTAGGCTAACATACGCATTAATTTGTAATTAGTACTAATTATTTTAAAGAAACAAGTGTTGCATTCTTTTAACAAGTGTTCAAAATTTACATAAATTTGACAAGTGTTGTATAACATTTGTACAAGTGTAAAATTTTAGTTTTTATTTTTATTTTCTTTTATTAAATCTGAAAATTTCATTTGTATAAGCTTGCATCTTCATTCATATTGCATTTTCATTTTCCTTAATCAAAGAAATCTTCAAACTTCTAAAATCAAATTCATCTTCATATTAACAATCAATCTGCATATTCAACCATACTTAAAACCTGGAAATGAAGCCTGCACTCTGTTTTAAACCTGGGAATGAAAAGCATCTGCATGCCTATGGGAAATTAGCAATTGCATCTACTCTCTGCATGCAAGTGATTGTAGGAAGGGATCGTGAGCATTTCAACAAATTGCAACTCAGATTTTAAACACAAGGGTCAAGCCTGCATTCTTCCTGCAAACTCAACAGGTCAAAACAGAGGTCTGCATTTTAAAAAGTGAGTAACTTTTAACTTTAAAATCTTAAAACAGGTTGCATGCTAGTTTATTGAAATGGAATAGCTAATTTCTTATGTTATAAATAACTGTTGATATGAATATTAATGGTGTGCATGCTGTTTCTTTTTCAATTGCCTGTTCTATTTCTTTGATTTTCCAAGCACCCATAAGTTTATTAAATACTTATTACTAAATTTGTTTCCTGATATAATGACAGTTATAAAGTAAAGTTGTTTATTTTCTTAAGTTAATATTTAAAAATTTTAAGCAAGTTAATGTGCAGGGTATTGCCTCCGTAAAACCAGAAACATCATGCATGTTTATTTTTTTCAAAACCCAATCATATTAATATTGATTTCAGTTTCAAAAATCAAAAAAACTAACAGAAACATGATTTTTAAAACCGGTATTAGGATTTTTAGGTGTTTGATTAAGTTGAAATTTTGTTTTGAACCTGACATTGAATTTTAGCAAATTCTGTTGATTCATGACTTGAGAAGTTTAGGGATTCTTCCGAATGATGGAATAGATATAGTAGATCCTCAGAAAAATCAGAAATGAGGATATAATTTGTTAGATTGAATGCAGTTTGTAAATCTCTGTTGAAACCCTAGTTTTGAATGGGTTTAAGCATTGAGTGTTTGAGGTAATGGATTGATCGAGTGTTTTGATATTTGGGGATTATGTAGTTGAAGGGTGAAGGAGCTCGAGGACGGAGTGGTTGAATGTCAGATGATCGGAGTGGCGAACTGTCATCGTTGACAGGTTTTGACAGAAAACCTGGTTTTCTGTTTACAGGTTTTGATTTAGGGGTTAAATTTTGATTCTTTGATTAATTGTTCAATCTGATGATGATGTTAGTGGATTGATGAGTTACTGGGATTATTTGATCATCTCCGATGATCAGAGAAGGAGAGGATCGTCGTGCGTATGCACGGCGATGAGTTTCCTGGTGATGAATTTGGGTTTGGGTGTGTTGCAGGGTAGGTCTGTGATTTGCTCGAAGCAAGTAGATTGGAAACTCGAAGTAGAGCAGCACAAAACCTGAAGTAGTACTAAGGTTTCTCGGGTTGAACTGTAATTTACAGGTTTCAGAAAACTGTTTTTTTTCAAATCTGGGTTTTTAAAATTTTTAAAAACTATAGTTTTATGTTTAAGTAAGGTTTTGGTTTAAATTCAAATTCAAGTTTGAATTTCTGATTTAAATTCAAATCCCAGTTTTTAAATATGAATTAAAGTTTCAAAATTTTTTTAACTTAATTAACTATTTTGTTTTGATAAAATAAGTTTAAACCTTTTAGTAATGAGGTTTTAAAAATATGAATAAGATTTGAAGATTTATTTAAATTCTGGAAATCTAAGTTTAAAAATGAACTTCAGTTTTAAATTTAAAAAGAAGATTTAAATTTGAAGTTTTAAACTAAGAATGAATTGAAACTTCTAAAATTTTGAAATGAATTTAACTTCAGAATTTTATGATTTCATTTTAAGACAAACTTTTGTTTTGTCTTGAAATTTAAATAAGTTTTAAATTTTCCAAACTTTGATAAGTTTAAATTATTTTTAATTTAAACTTGTATTTAAAATGAAAATTTAAAGTAATTTCAAGGGTACTTTGATTAAAAAATAAAAAAATATTATTGTTTTTAAACATAATTAAGTTATGTTTATCTTGAAAATTTAATTACGATTAATATTTCAGAATTAATTTAATTAATAAGGGAATTAAGATTAATTAATTAATTAAATTAATTAATTGAATTTGGAATTAATAATTGATTAATGATTAATCAATTTATAATTAAGATCATTAATTAGATTATTAATTAATGATTTGTGAATTATTAATTATGTAATTAAGTTTTAATAATTAACTTCAATTAATGAATGATTAAAGATAATTTTTAATTAATTTAAGTTAATTACTAAATAAAATAATTAGAGGATGGTTAATGAAGGTCATTAACCAGGATTATTTAACAATTAATTAATATGATTAATTTTTATAATTAATTAGATTAATTAATTTAATAATAATCAATTGTAAATAGTTTGAATATAATTACTTAATGAAGTAATTAAGAAATTAATTACTTAATGTAATTAATTTAGTTTAATATGATTGTTTATTTTGATTTAGTAAGTTTAATTAATTTTTAACACTTGGATTTTAAAGATAATTACTATGTGTAATTAATGATTTTGGAATTTACTTAGTTAAGTAGTTGATTAATAATTACAGGATGTAATTTAATGAAGATGTTAAGAATGAAGTAATTTGGATTTAAATTACTTAATAATTAATCAAGGGATTAATTAAGTAATAAATTAAAGGATAATTAATTTGTTTAATATGGTAATTAAGCTAGATAATTACTAAATGTAATTAATCTATGATGATGATTAATAATTATAAGTTAGTTACTTAAGGTAATTAATAAAAAGGGGATCATTAATTATTTTAATTAATGATGTAATTAAAGTTAATTAATTATGATTAATTAATCAATAATAGATAATTAAAGGTAATTAATTAATTAATTAATTATTAATGTAATTAATTATGATTAATTGAAGTAATTAAAGGTTAATTACTATTTAGTTAAGAATAATTAATTTTGTGAAATTAATTGAGGATAATTACATGAATGTAATTAAGTTAATCAAGAGTGATTAATTTAGGTAATTAATAATGAATGATTAATTTATTGTTTGTAATCAATTAAATGATTGAGTAAGCAATGTTTATATTGATTAAGTAATTAATTTAATTCACTTTAAATTAATTAGTGATGGAGATAGTTAATTTAATTCATTTTAAATTAATTATATGGTGATGAATAAATCATTGCTTTTGTATGAATAGGTGAACTTGATTGTCTTGAATGGATGTAATCTCAGTAATGAGATATATAATATTGTGTGGTATGGATGTTTGATTGCATTGTGATGATAATTTAGATTATCAATCGGGATGTTGATATATGGATTATCTATTATGATATTGATAATGTGGATTACCTGTTATTTGATAATGTTGATTATCAATTATTGATCTGTGAGTTATCTATCTGTGTGTATATAGATACTGTAATTGAATTGTTTTAAAAACTTTAAAACAACTTAGGCCTAAAAGACACGCTTTGGATTTTGATGAGACCGGGATCGGGTTTCCATATTTGGATATCCGAAAACCACATCGATTCCAAATAACGTTAGGTCGTGAATCAAAGTGGAGCTTTGTGAAGACTCGAGGTGTAAGGACTATACGTCAGTATAACTCTGTGGGTGATTCCGTAATGAGTTTGATGGACTAGTTCTTATAGATTCGAGATGGTGATTCAGAGTGCAAGGGTTATTGTCGTTGACTCTGAGGGTGATTCCAAAATGAGTGTAACGAGATAATGCCTTCGGTTTCGTTCGAACCCGGAACGAACTTGTATGGATTGAATGTTTTCAGAACATCGTCAGGTGGACGATGAGCATTCTAAGTGATGTGTCCTATAAAGGTAATCGTAGCCTCAAGCCTCATCAACCAGGAATGGCTAAAACAGGGGAGGTGCAGCAAGGCTTCATGGGTCGCACCCACTGGAGAGCAAGATTTACCCCTGTCTAGAAGTCCCTTTATATTCGACTGTGTGGGTGGTTGCTAGCTACAACCACGGATTGTCTTGTTCGGAACTATTCAGTAAGGAATGGGTCCGGCTTTGTGTTGCAGGGGAGCGGGCGTACTCCTCGGTACGTTGATCTAGGCCACGTACTGTGACGGGCGGTACCCCAGTAGCCCTACCATTGTATGGAATCCAAAATCCAATACGTGACAACGGTTTTGATTGTATTACCCACTTTTGTGGCTAGTAGATGGAATTTAATCATGTAACAATTTCGGCTATTTCTTATTTATTTGAAAACCCTAGACCCTATTATAATATCATCGGATTTCCTATCAAATGTTTTTGTTAGCGTAAGGTAAAATCTTTTCCATGTTTACGTGTGGGAAGTCTTACGTGATACCTTTCTTTTCAAAAGATTTTTAAAAGTTAAGCAACTTTAACCTGTTACTCACACCAGACCCATGTCTGACCCAGAGTTTATTTTTGTTTTTCACTAAACTCTTGGGTACTCAAATTTTTACGAGTAGCCAAGGGATTTAGGTTAGGATTCAGGTTTGCTTTGATATGGAGGAGCAATGGAGTAGGAGGCTTCTGCGTGTAGATATATATAGTATTCCGCTGTGTAGTTTTCTCTGAGTTGTTTCTTGTACTGTTTTGAGTTGTATAACTAGACAGATGTTTATAACTGTCTAGTATGTGTTGTATATCTGTGTAACTCTGATAAGAGTTGTAAACTATGTAATGTTTATGTTATTAATACAATTTATTCGTTCCGCTATTAGACTCTGATGTTGTTTCTTTCTTCTCTTCTTTCTATTCTCTTTTCTATCCATTTATTTCTTAAAAATGATGCGATTTTCTGTGGTAAGAAAGTCGGGTCGTTTCAGCTGGTATCAGAGCATTAGGTTGAGTGAATACCTAGGCTCTATAGTGGTGTCTTTCTAGAGAGAGCGTATTTGTAATTTTTAATATATATATATATATATATATATATATATATTTCTACCTATCTGTTGGGTTACCTGTTCAGGTTTTCCAATATAAGTTATAAAGGTAGATGGGGTAGTAGTGTGTGTAACACGACCTACCATTGGTTGGAGGTTGAATGTCTGAGGTTGGAAGTCTATCTGTTGAGACTGTAAACCTAATAACGTCTCGAGTGAGTTCTGTAGTGATGAAGGACTTCATTTATCTCTGAAGGAAACCTGTTAAGGTTCAGAGTCTATTTCTGAAGTTGATGAGTAGAGTTTGGATTTGTCAGTTGGGCAGAAGTGAGGAATGGTATTTTCGATACCTCAGGGAGTAGTAGCTGCGTGATGAGTGTTCGTCGACAAAATTTCTATTGATTTAGAAATTTGCCGAAAAATTTCAAATTAAAATATAACCGCAAGCGCACGGCGTACACTTGAAGTACGTGGCGAATACGGGTCGATCCGCAGGGAATTGATGATTTAAAAAAAATCTATTCAATCAAATTATACCAAAGTCGAAGAGGATTTGTTAACAAGAAATAAAATGAGGCTAACACTAGAAAATGCGATTCAAAAATTATTAGACTAAAGAACAATTTAGAGGCAAATCCACTCTCAAATTTTTGTAAATCAACAAACACATAATTTATGATCTCTAACTTTGATATTAAGTGAAATAATCATTGCATTTATCATAAGTATGGTTTGTTTATGTTATTAGTTAACATAACTCAAACCATCGAACTATAATACAACAATTATACCACTTACAATTCTCATGAAAAAGAAGCCAAAACAAAAACTATTTTAAGTATGATCTATTTACTATTGTAACTAGTAACATAGATCATCAAATTTCATTTTTACTTTCATTTCATAATCAAAAATTAATTAGCAAATGTTGATGTAAATTGTGTTTATGTTAAGTAAGAATAGCTCATTTGCATAAGCAATATAAGCTATCAAACCCACTTGTATAAACTTACATCAAAATTCACATTCATGAAGCATAAACAAAGAGATCATAAATCATAAAAAATGTTGAAATTACATAAAGTTAGAGAGCTTCATCACCCCTAAATTGAAGGGGTTTAGCTACTCATTTGTGGCATTGAAGCATCACAAGTAAGTTTCAACATTAAAGAAAAGAAAATAGAAAATAAGCAAAGAAAGCAAAAGAGATTAGCTACTAACTACTTGCATAAATGTAAATCTAAGCTATGAACATAAAGAGAAAGGGAGCATATAAATAAACATTAACAATAAAACAAAGAAAAACATGTAGAAAAGAGAGAAGAAAGAGGCTTGGAAGCCATTTTTATTTCATAGAACATTGAGCTTACACTTTGATTTCTTAATTTCCTAAGTAAAATGAAAGAGTAGATGATGATCCTCATGTACATAAGAGGGCTATTTATACATGCATAAAACCCTAATTCTCTTTTTAGGGAGCTTCCCAAAATACCCTTGAGGTGGTGTAGCCTCCAAGTAATCATTAACATTCACGAATCCCCCACTTAATATGTACATGAAGCTTTAAGTCCTTTTAGCATGTGCTTAGCTTCTAATTGGAAGTTAGGTAAGTGGGTGGGGTCCTCCATGATCTTGAACTTGAATTATTTCCTCTTCATTCCTTTGTATTTCCTTGTGCATGCATGTATCTTCATATAAGCCTCTTCCATATGCATCCAAATTCCTATAAAAATAATCAAAAAATGTCCAAGTAAAAATTCTTATATTGACACATGCACAAAAATGACCGTTTTGCCCCTGAATGATGATGAAAATATGATGGTTTGGAAATAATTGAATTTTGGTTTTAAACATGTTAAAATGCCCAAATATGATGATTATTTAAAAAAAAGATAAAATATGGATGTAAATATATGCACAATTACGTGCACATCAAATACCCCCACACTTATCTTTTTATTCGTCCTCGAATAAAGGAAAACTAAGATAAATCAGTTTTCGTAGGGAGCACGATTGCATTGAGCGTATGCAACAAGCCGTTAAACCTCTGGGTGTCCCCAGTAGGACGAGTGTTGTCTCGTGAGGGTTTTCAGTGGATACTACCCACAAAATCCAAATGCAGGATGAAAATATTTACAAATTGCAAGATTTATTTACAAAGAGATGAATGCGAATTTTTTGGAAATATTTACAAATGAAGGATTTATTTTTAAATTGACACGAATAAGTTGAATACAAGTTTTGGTCATTGTCTTGAAAATTTAAGTCATTTACTCGTCAAAATTTCGAATAAAAATCAAGTTGTCATGACAGATAGACCATAATTTGGCTAGTTGTTTCGGTTGATAACACAATGTAATTATAAAATGGATCCTTTGTTGATTATCAAAGTTTATTAAAGTGGTATTTTCATTTCTTTTCAATAACAAGTTAGGCCAAACAAGTTAAAATAGTGCTAGGATTTCAATTGCTTGCTCTCTCATTATTTGCAAGAAAAATTACACACCTAGCTCAGGTAAACTGAGGCCAGATATACCACCCATGCACTGCCTTTCGGGCTTATGTGAGGGGAGTACAGAGCATGGCGAGTGTACACACTTTCGTGCATACACCTATCGACCGTAGGTGGTTTTTATTAAGTTTGTTCTCTTTTTTTTAATATGTGTTTCATACATGCATAACCGTGAGGACTTTTAAATGAGTATGAAAGCACATAATCAAATATTACAAGTAATTCACCCATGCATAACCGTGAGGACTTTTAAATGAGAGTGAATACTTTGGATGTTATTATTTTGTTTTTTGTTTTTTTATATATATATTTTTTTTAAGAGAGAGAGAGTTTTGCAAAATCATCTTAGCACCATTTAACTTAGAAGACAAAAATGTTATATCCTTTACTTTAAATTTACCACTTTTTAAACAACGATTTTCAATTAGAACATACTTCATAATTAACATAAATGAACCTTCCTATATACTTGTAAAACCATTGTTATTTGTAATCAAACTTCATTTTTATTTTTGTTAAGACAAATAAATTTTCAAAAATTTCAATTTATTAACCAAAACTTATACTTATCCCATAGTGTTTCTTCAAGAATAAATCAAAATGGTAAAAAGAAAATGTTTTTGAGATTTAGGAGCTTTGAGATTTTTTTTTTTTGAAGAAAATGAAAATTCAAAAATGCCATGAAAAACTAAAAAAAATGAAAACGAGACTCCCCCCACACTTAATTTTGACTGTGTCCCCACAGTCGATGCATGATATAATGAGTGCAACGGGGAAAAATATGTACATATTTACAAAAGAGGGTTAACATTCTTACTAGACGTAGCTTGGCTCATGAAGGATCATGAGCTCCTCGTCTTGGTAACCGGGAAATTCCAAGAAGGGTTTTAAACGATGACCGTTGACTTTGAAAATCGATCCATCCTTTGGGTTTTCTATTTCTATGGCACCATGTGGAAAAACAGTTCGTACCACAAATGGTCCGGTCCACCTTGATTTAAGTTTCCCAGGGAATAAATGAAGTCTCGAGTCATATAAAAGAACTTTCTGGTTAGGCGAAAACTTTTTCCTTAGGATTGACTTGTCATGAAAAACTTTAGTTCTTTCTTTGTAAATTTTCTCGTTTTCATACGCGTCGTTCCTAAGTTCTTCTAGTTCGTTGAGTTGTAATTTTCGATTTTCGCCAGCTTCTTCATGATCAAAGTTTAAGTTTTTTATTGCCCACAACGCTTTGTGTTCAATTTCAACGGGTAAATGGCAAGCTTTACCGTAAACTAAATGAAAAGGGGACATCCCAAGGTTAGTTTTAAAAGCAGTACGGTAAGCCCAAAGCGCGTCGGCCAATTTCTGAGACCAATCTTTTCGATTTTTATTGACAGTTTTCTCCAAGATTTGTTTTATTTGTCGATTTGAAACTTCAACTTGGCCACAAGTCTGAGAATGATATGGAGTGGATAACTTGTGAGTTATCGAGTATTTTTTTATTAAAGTTTCAAAAGAACGATTGCAAAAATGGGTTCCGTTATCACTGATTATTGTGCGAGGTGTGCCGAACCTCGAAAAGATGTTTTCTTTAAGAAATTTCACAACAATTCTGTGGTCATTGGTTTTGCAAGGAACGGCTTCGACCCATTTTGAAACGTAATCGACAGCGAGAAGGATATACAAGTTTCCAAAGGAATTGGGAAAAGGTCCCATAAAGTCGATACCCCATACATCAAAGATTTCGATCGTAAGAATGGGGTTTAAAGGCATCATATCTCGTCGAGAAATTCGTCCAAGCATTTGACATCGATCACAAGTTTTACAAAATTCAAACGAGTCTTTGAAAAGAGAAGGCCAATAGAAACCACACTGAAGCACTTTTTCCGCAGTTTTTCGAGGACCGAAATGTCCACCGCACGCTTGATCGTGGCAAAACGAAAGAACACTCCTTATTTCATTATCCGGAATGCAACGTCGGATGATTTGGTCGGGACAATATTTGAACAAGTATGGATCGTCCCAATAGAAATATTTCACTTGGGACATGAATTTGCATTTGTCCTGTTTGGACCAAGATGAGGGAGTTTCTTTAGTGACTAAGTAGTTCACTATATCAGCGTACCATGGATCGATAGAAATAGAAAGAAGTTGTTCATCGGGGAAGTTTTCATTGATCGGCAAGGAAGATGGTGCGTTCGAAAGACGAGATAAATGATCGGCTATGACATTATCGGATCCTTTTTTGTCTTTGATTGTAAGGTCGAATTCTTGAAGTAAAAGGATCCAACGAATCAAACGGGATTTAGCATCCTTTTTAGCAAAGAGATATCGAAGCGCAGAATGGTCCGTGTACACAGTAATGTGTGACCCTATCAAGTAAGGTCGAAACTTTTCAAGCGCAAAAACGACAGCTAGAAGTTCTTTTTCAGTTATTGTGTAGTTGAGTTGAGCGTCGTTCAAAGTCATACCCGCGTAGTAAATGACATGAAGGATTTTGTTGATGCGTTGTCCTAAGATAGCACCAACCGCAAAATTAGAAGCGTCACACATGATTTCGAAAGGAAGATCCCAATTGGGCGTGCAAATGATTGGAGCAGAAATGAGTTTGTTTTTGAGACGTTCAAAAGAAGAGATACACTCGGAGTTAAAATCGAAAGGAACGTCTTTTCCAAGAAGAGTCGTCAAAGGACGAGCGATCTTGCTAAAGTCTTTCACAAATTGTCGATAAAATCCAGCGTGTCCTAGAAATGATCGAATGTCCTTAACAGATTTGGGAATGGGTAGATTTGCAATGACATTGATTTTCGCTTTGTCTACCTCAATGCCTTTATTTGAGATGATATGTCCAAGGACAATGCCTTGTTTGACCATAAAGTGGCATTTTTCCCAATTCAAAGTCAAGTGTTTTTCTTTACATCGATTCAAAACCAACTCGAGATGATGTAAACATTGAGAAAAAGAATCGCCAAAGATAGAGAAATCGTCCATAAAGACTTCTAGAAAGCGCTCGATCATGTCAGAAAAGATTCCAACCATGCATCGTTGGAAAGTCGCAGGAGCGTTACAAAGTCCGAATGGCATACGTCGATAAGCGAATGTACCGAATGGACACGTGAAAGTCGTTTTCTCCTGATCTTCGGGAGCGATTGGAATTTGGTTATAGCCGGAATAACCATCAAGGAAGCAATAGAATTCGTGGCCGGCTAAACGTTCGAGCATTTGGTCGATAAATGGAAGAGGGAAATAATCCTTACGTGTTGCAGCATTCAGTTTTCGATAGTCAATGCAAACACGCCAACCCGTTTGAGTACGAGTTGGAATAAGTTCGTTAGAGTTGTTTTTTATAACACTAAGTCCGGACTTTTTAGGCACGACATGAATTGGGCTAACCCATGTGCTATCGGAGATGGGGTATATGATACCATTATCGAGGAGCTTAAGAATTTCGTCACGAACCACATCTTTCATTTTTGGGTTAAGCCTCCATTGTGCATCACGAGTGGGTTTGGCTTCGTCAATCAAATGAATGCGATGTTGGACAATAGCAGGGCTAATTCCCTTAATATCGGTAATGGACCACCCAATTGCTTCTCTATTTTTCAAAAGAATAGAGAGAAGAGAAGCTTCTTGGTCGAGAGAAAGATTGTTAGAAATGATGACAGGACAAGTTTCGTTTTCACCTAAGTATGCATACTTAAGGTGAGCGGGGAGTGGTTTGAGGTCCAACTTCGGGAGTTTTTCGATTGCAGAATTGGGCTGAGATTCGGACTCAACTTGAAGCGATTCAAAGGGAAGAGTGTATTCGATCTCGTTGGGAACTTCATGAAACAATTTTTCGTACTCGGCCTCGCGTTCATCGTTAAGATCAAGTGTTTCGTTTTCAAAATTTTCGTGAATGGCACTAACTTCTAATGTTTGGTCACGAAGTTCGTTCGAGTGGCTTCAAGATTGAAAATGTTAAGATCCAAAGTCATGTTTCCAAAAGAGATTTTCATCGAACCATTACGACAATTGATTAAGGCGTTTGAGGTGGCTAAGAATGGTCGGCCTAAAATCAATGGAATTTGACTCGAGGGATTTATCACAGGTTGTGTTTCGAGAACTATAAAGTCAACGGGGAATATGAATTGCCCTACTCGAATGAGCACGTCTTCGATTTCCCCCACGGGCTTCTTAATGGAACGATCGGCAAATTGAAGCATAACTTTTGTGGGTTTGAGCTCACCTAAGCCTAATTGTTCATACACGGAGTATGGAATCAAGTTGACACTCGTGCCTAAGTCTATCAAACATTTGTTAATCGTCTTGTCTCCAATTGTACACGAAATCGTAGGGCAACCAGGATCTTTGTATTTAACGGGCATGGATTGGGACAAGACTTCACTCAAACTAGCGGCTAAGAAGACTTTTTTGGGCACTTGAGTGTGTCTCTTTTGGGTGCACAAGTCCTTAAGAAATTTCGCGTAAGTGGGGACTTGCTGAACGATGTCAAGAAGCGGGATGTTCACTTTTACTTGTTTAAAAATTTCCAACATCTTTTCCATTTGGTCCGAGAGTTTCTTTGGTCGAAGACGATGTGGAAATGGAACACGATACTCGGTAGGCGGGTCTACTCGAGTAGAAGAAGAAGAATTTTGATTGTCGTTCGATTCGACGTTTGGCTCCACGTTCTGTTCTGAGTCGTTCGTTGTTTTAGAAGTATCGAGAAAAGTTCCCAGTGAATCATTTGGATTAACGACTTGATTATCGATTTGTTTACCAGAACGGAGAGTTATAGCATTCAACTGGGTGACGTTGCTATCTTGAACAACATGGGCTTGATTTGAATTTGCGTTTTGATTTCTGGGATTTGGAAGGGGCTGGCTTGGGAATGTTCCTCGTTCACGTTCACTTACAGACGTGGCTAATTGACTCATTTGCATTTCGAGTTTCGCAATCGATTGGTTTGTGTTTTGCATATATGAAGTCAATAAATTTTGCAAATTGCTGTTTGATTGAAGGCTTTGAGTAGTTGCCTTAGCCAACGTTTCAAGAGTTTTCTCAAGCGAAGTTAAACGTTTATCGTCTTGTGGAGGATGAGTAGAATTTGGTGGAAAATTTGGTTGTTGCGGTTGATTATGATACGGGCCCGCAAAGTTTGGTTGAAAATTATTGGGCTGAAAGGGAGGATTCGAAGCATTATTCGGAAATGCTTGAAAATTGGGACGAATCGTATTCGTGTTGGGATTGTTTTGGTTCCACGCAAAATTCGGATGATTTCTCCATCCAGGGTTGTACGTTGGAGAAAACGGGTCGTTTTTGGTTTTATTGAAAGCATTGATTTGTTCGACGGAATTGGGACACTGATCGGCTATATGATTAGGATCATTGCATTTATAACACATTGGTTGGGAAGCTTGGTTCGTTTGATTCGATGAGAAAACGTTATCGAATTTTTTAATCATTGCGTCAATCTTAGCTTCCAAAGCAAAAGAAGAACCCGTGGAGTGTGCACTCGATCGTGAGTAGATTGATTTTTCGTTCGAGCGTTCCCATTGGGACGACTTTTCAGCGAGGTTTTTAAGAAATTGCCAAGCATCGTCATGATGTTGGGCAAGAAAATTGCCTTGGCACATTGATTCGAGCATGGTTTGTGAGCTGTTTTCGAGTCCATCATATAAGATTTGGCAAATCGTCCATTTTTCAAAGTTATGGTGTGGACATTTTATCAAAAGCTCTTTGAATCTTTCAAAATATTTTCCAAATGGTTCACCCTTGAATTGATGAAAATTTACAATTTCGTTTCGAATTCTACTTGTTTCTAAGGGGTAGAACTTTTTTAAGAAAGCTTTTACAAATTCTTCCCACGTTTTGATTGAGTTCGAAGGTAAGCTGTACAACCATTTTTCAGCGTAATCCGTAAGAGCAAATGGGATTAATCGAAGTTTGATTCCGTCATCAGAAAGTTGTTGAAGTTTAATGGTTGCGCAAACTTGTTCGAATTTAGTCAAAAAGATGTATGGGTCATCGTGTTCGAAATTGCCAAATTTTGGAAGCGTGGCAATATGGTTCGAATGGATTTCGAAATGGTTACCCGCAGGGGCGGGTAATGTGATGCAAGATGGAATAGAAACTCTATCGGGAAAGATTCTATCCATAAGAGTTCGAGGGGCGTTTTCGTTCGCCATTTCGGGAGGATTGTCTGTTCGAGTTAAACGATTTGTAGAAGGGTCACGAATCCAAGCATTTGTTGTTGTGTCACGAGTCCAAGTACTCATGCACAAGTGAAAGTCGAGAGGAGAAAGAAATTAGAAACGAGTTTGGAGAATGAAAGAAGATTTGAAAAGGTTTTTTTTTTTGAAGGGAAAAAAAAACTATTTACCAAGTGAAGTTTATTTCAAAAGAAAAGTTTGATTTTTGAATTTTCAATTTTTTTTTTTGAACTGATTTTACAAAAAAATTTAGATTTTTGTTTTTGAGTTTTTTTTTTAAATATGCATGAACTAATGCAACTAAATGAATGCAAAGGACTTAATTACAGTTTTCTGTCCTTAGTAGCTCCTAACCCAAAATTGTATAATCACACTTTGTCTTAAATCAACAAAAATATTTCTCAGCCAGGTAACGGACAGGGGTTATCGGTGCACCACGAATCACCGTAGCAATGCAACCGAAGGTTTAAGTACCTTCAGAGGAACAACCAGTACAATATTTACGAATCACCGTAATTTTTATAACTGGTTATTACTCTGCCGTAGCCTAGACACCAAGAAATAAAATCGTTTAAGTAAAACAATTGTGAAGATACAATTAAGCCCTAAGTGAGCTCGTGACACCCTTAGGTCCAACGTCTAACCTTTATTATTAGTCAAATTCTACGATGAAATGCGTTTGTGGGCTAAGGAAAGGGTGATGAAATCCCTCACCTTATGTGAATTGGGGTATTGCCCTTAGAAAAGAAAAACAAGATGAGATGAATGCAAAGCAGAAATTAAACGTGAAATTACAATGCAACTAAATGAAGTTTGTTTTTGTTTTTGGATTTTTTTGAAATTTTTTTTTGTTATATATAAATGCAAATGCAAGCAACCAACAATGCACTGGAGATGAAAGCACAATACCAGAGCGTGCAGATTATTAGCAATTTTTTTTTTAGCGGCGATTTTAGCAAAGCAAAGCAATTATTTTTCCTTTTGGCAAGCAATTCCTTGTAATTTTCTGCTTTGACAACCTGAAATGAAAAACAAGATATATTCAACAATTTTTATTGTTATTATTTTTTGTATGTTTATCAAAGATGTAAAACAAAATAAGCGAAAAACAAAACAATTGAAAATAAAATAAATGAAAAATGAAAATTAAACAAACTTGTACTTTTTTTTTTTGAATTTTTTTTTTAAATATGCATGAACTAATGCAACTAAATGAATGCAAGGGTTAATTACAAATGATTTATCCTAAGTTAACCCAAAATTGTATAATCACAAATTGTCTTAGATAAATAAGATAGTTCTCAGCCAGGTAACGGACAGGGGTTATCGGTGCACCACGAATCACCGTAGCAATGCAGCCGAAGGTTTAATTACCTTCAGAGGAACAACCACTATAATATTTACGGATCACCGTAATATTTATAAATGGTTATTACTATGCCGTAGCCTAGACACCAAGAAATTAAATTGTTCAAAGAAGACAAATTGTCAATATACAATTAAGTGTTATTGATTTCTAACCGTTATTATTAATCAAAATCTAAGATGAAATGCAAAGCAGAAAATAAACGTGTATTAACAATGCAATTACGAATGTATTTTTTTTTGATTTTTTTTTTAAATATATATATGCAAATGCAAGCAATCAACAATGCAACTATAATAAAAACAAGAGATATATACAATGCAAGGCAAATAAAAACAATAGATAAATCAAGCAAGCAGTTTTTTTTCTTTTTATAAAGCAAAGCGAAGCATTGGCAGCAGTTCCTCTCCTTTGAATTCTGCTTTTGCAACCTGAAATTAAAAACAAAACATATACAATTGTTATTTTTTGTTTTTTGTTTTTTTTTTGTTTTTTGAAAGGAAACTTAAAAGTAGGGTTTTAATTAAAAGAAAAAAAAACTTTTTTTTTTTTTTAAACTAAAAGGCAACTTAAAAGCTGCTCAGCTCTGGTCAAATTACAAAAACAAATTATTATTTTTTTAAAGGAAGAATTGAAAAAAGAAAAAAAAAGGGTGGTAAAAGTAAACAGGGTCGGTCCAATTTAGAATAACAGGCGTCAACAAAATTCCCAAAATTCACTCAACTAAATTCCCACAATTCAAACAAACTTGCTCCTGTAAAACAAAATAAAACGCAGTTCTCTCTCAAATTCACTCAACTCAACCAAATCTAAATTCACGTTTATTTGCAAAAACGAAGCTCCCACAATCAGAATCAAAAAGGAAGTGTGTGGCAGCGAATCAATTTGGTGGAAGTCATGAATTGGTATATTGAAATCGCGGCGTGGTTGTAAAGGAAGGGTGAGGCGGTGGTTAACTCGGGTTGCAGCGATTGCTGTGAGGTTCAGCTGGATCAATGGTTGAGCGCCGAAGTCGAGGAGGATGAATTTTGCAGGCGATTCGTTGTGGTCGCTGCTTCGAGAAGGTGGATGAGAGCTTCGAGTTGATGAACTGGTGATTTAGGTTGCCGATTGAATTTGGTTGCTCGTGTGTCTTCTGGTGTTGGAGATTTTTTTTTTGTGTGGTAGACTATGGTGTTGCGGTTGGGGATGGAATTGGAGTTCGCGGAGGATGGTGATTGGGATTATTGGGCAAGTGGTCGCGGTTCTGCGATTGTGGTGGTTGAAGTTGATGCTTGATATTGGGATGGTTGGTGATAGGATAGGCAGTGGTGGCCGGTTGTCTGTGAAATGGCAGCAGTTGTTTGTTGTAGAGTGGATTGAATGTCGAGTATGTGGTTATGTATGTAGAGTGGAGGCAAGATGGGAATGATGAACTGAGTAGTGGTTGTCTGTGGCTGTTGTAAGAGGGGTTGTAAGCAATGAGATGGTTTTCAGGTGGACAGAGGGGAATGAACTGGGAAGGCTGTTCAATGGAGATGAGATGGAGTTTGGACGTGACTGTGTTGCAGCAGTTAGGGAAGATATGCACAGTGTGCAATGATATGGCGCAAGGCAGCAGCAAGGATGGTGTTGGTAGAAGGCACTATTGGAGTTTGAGTGGATATGCAGTGGTCAGTATGTGGTTTGGGATGGTGAGGCACTGTTGATGAAGAGGAGCAGTTTGAATGATGGTGGATGTGAAATGGTATGTTGATTGTGGGTGAATGACAGGGGGATGTTGAGAAGGTAGTGAGGCAAGTGGTTTGTAGGCTAATATAGCTGCAGTTTTGAAGTTGGCTTCAAGTGGCAAGGGGTGTTTGTGATGCAGGTTTTGGTTGAAGATGTTTGTGGGAGATAGCAGTGTTTTGTGGAGGTAAAGGTGTTAAAGTGGTGAAGGGTCTGTTGACAGTTTGTAACTATTGACAGTTTGTAAATGTAAATGAAGTGGTAAAGTGACTTTGAGCAAGGTAGTGGGATTGAAGTGGTTGAGTATGGAAGCTTGTTGAGTTGCAGTGGAATTGTGATGGGTTGAATGGCCGAGGAGGAGCAGTTGTAATGTTGAGGGAAGATATAGAGATGGTTGAGGCAAATGGTAGCTGGGTGGTGGTTGTACTGTGGTATGAAGCAGTTTGGAGACGTGTTATGGCAGAAATTTGGCAAGCAGAAGTGGTAATGGAGGCAGTAGTAATAGAATTGTGGCAAACAAAAGTGTTTGTGGTGAGGTGAAGTGCTCAGGAGGGTGTGTGTAGGCTGTGTGCACTGTGCACAGCGAAATGGTAGAAAACAGTGAATGGTATGGCCAGAATCGAGGTAGAAAAACAGAAATGTGTGTTGAAATGGACAATTGTAACTGAAATTGTAAAGAAAATGAATAGGAAATAAAATGTTTTTGTTTTTGTTTTGAAATTTTGTATGTTTTTTTTAAATAGAAATGCAAATGTAAATGCAAAATGAAAAACTACAAACACACAAACAAATATAAGCACAAATCAAACACACACAATTTTTTTTTAAATGCACAAAAAACACAAAACAAACACAATATAATGAAAAGAACAATAATTCGAAGAATAAAAAATCAAAATCAAATCAATTCCCCGGCAACGGCGCCAAAAACTTGTTCGTCGACAAAATTTCCATTGATTTAGAAATTTGCCGAAAAATTTCAAATTAAAATATAACCGCAAGCGCACGGCGTACACTTGAAGTACGTGGCGAATACGGGTCGATCCGCAGGGAATTGATGATTTAAAAAAAATCTATTCAATCAAATTATACCAAAGTCGAAGAGGATTTGTTAACTAGAAATAAAATGAGGCTAACACTAGAAAATGCGATTCAAAAATTATTAGACTAAAGAACAATTTAGAGGCAAATCCACTCTCAAATTTTTGTAAATCAACAAACACATAATTTATGATCTCTAACTTTGATATTAAGTGAAATAATCATTGCATTTATCATAAGTATGGTTTGTTTATGTTATTAGTTAACATAACTCAAACCATCAAACTATAATACAACAATTATACCACTTACAATACTCATGAAAAAGAAGCCAAAACAAAAACTATTTTAAGTATGATCTATTTACTATTGTAACTAGTAACATAGATCATCAAATTTCATTTTTACTTTCATTTCATAATCAAAAATTAATTAGCAAATGTTGATGTAAATTGTGTTTATGTTGAGTAAGAATAGCTCATTTGCATAAGCAATATAAGCTATCAAACTCACTTGTATAAACTTACATCAAAATTCACATTCATGAAGCATAAACAAAGAGATCATAAATCATAAAAAATGTTGAAATTACATAAAGTTAGAGAGCTTCATCACCCCTAAATTGAAGGGGTTTAGCTACTCATTTGTGGCATTGAAGCATCACAAGTAAGTTTCAACAATAAAGAAAAGAAAATAGAAAATAAGCAAAGAAAGAAAAAAAGATTAGCTACTAACTACTTGCATAAATGTAAATCTAAGCTATGAACATAAAGAGAAAGAGAGCATATAAATAAACATTAACAATAAAACAAAGAAAAACATGTAGAAAAGAGAGAAGAAAGAGGCTTGGAAGCCATTTTTATTTCATAGAACATTGAGCTTACACTTTGATTTCTTAATTTCCTAAGTAAAATGAAAGAGTAGATAATGATCTTCATGTACATAAGAGGGCTATTTATACATGCATAAAACCCTAATTCTATTATTAGGGAGCTTCCCAAAATACCCTTGAGGTGGTGTAGCCTCCAAGTAATCATTAACATTCACTAATCCCCCACTTAATATGTACATGAAGCTTTAAGTCCTTTTAGCATGTGCTTAGCTTCTAATTGGAAGTTAGGTAAGTGGGTGGGGTCCTCCATGATCTTGAACTTGAATTATTTCCTCTTCATTCCTTTATATTTCCTTGTGCATGCATGTATCTTCATATAAGCCTCTTCCATATGCATCCAAATTCCTATAAAAATAATCAAAAAATGTCCAAGTAAAAATTCTTACATTGACACATGCACAAAAATGACCGTTTTGCCCCTGAATGATGATGAAAATATGATGGTTTGGAAATAATTGAATTTTGGTTTTAAACATGTTAAAATGCCCAAATATGATGATTATTTAAAAAAAAATATGGATGTAAATATATGCACAATTACGTGCACATCAATGAGATGCAGTGACTATGAATGTTCCTGAAGATGTTTTCTTTGGAACAAGTTAAGGAAGTGAGTCTGCTTCAGTGTTGTGGCTGTGTTCAGCCGGAATTTCTGTTTTCTTTGAGGTCCGAGTTTCTCGGAGAGTTTGGGATTTGGAAATATTTGGCATCTGTAGCAATAGTGAAGCTTGGAGAGTTCTCGGTGTTGGCAAGAGATCTTCTGGCTTAGCAGTTTTTCTGAAGTAGAGTTCAGAAGCAGTTAAGTGAACTCGTTCCTTCGATGGGTTGATTAGTTAAGTGTAAGCTGTTCTGTTTGGTAAAGGAAGAACAGTTTTTTTTCCTTGGATTTGGTTTGGGTTGGTCGCAAAAGTGACTTGCGATTGTTTGAGTATTCTCTTGGGTTATCTGAATTTTTCAGGATGTCTTTAGGAAGCCAGAGTTTATTTCGCATCTGGAGATTGAGTTTTCTTATTGTCTAGGATTCCAGGAGTGGTACCAGTAGTTCAGCTTTATAGAAGAATGGTTCCTAGAGATTGAGATGGTGTAGCATCTCAGAGTTTTGGAGGAACTTCTGAATTTTTTCTTATGGATCTGTTGAACCATATCTCTGGGGTGTGTTGTCCTGTTTGTGCTTGCATTCTTCTTCAGCATTTTCTTCTACTTCAGATCAGAGTTGAGCGGCGGAAGCAGTTTGGAAGTGTATCTGCTTTTCTTTTCCCGGACAGGAGAAGTGAGTTGTTGTTTTCTGATGTTGAGGAGTTGAGTTTGGGATCTTGATCTTGGTTGATCTGGAGGAGATCATTTTTTTTAAGTTGATTGATCTAGTTTGTTTCTAGAAGCATCAACAAAGGCTAAGCTGATCAGTAAGTTTGTAGACAGCCCAAGATTGTCCGAAGAGATTTTGTGGATAAGAGTCGGAGGGATTTGGACTCTGAAGTCGGAGATTTTATTTTTGGATAAATTTTCTCCAATCAAAAGTGGGCTATAAGTTTGGGTAAGTCTGAGAAGCTAGCTCTGAAGTGTTTTGGATCTTTTCTGTATCTTGGAAAATAAGTGATTGATCTACAGGATTGAATTGCCAGTTTGGATAACTGGGATTCGATGAGTTTCACGTATCTCTGAGGGAGTACGTGTATGATCTATCTCTGGTTGTGGAACCAGCAATTATGGAGTTTTGGTTGTTGAGTCAGACTCGTTTGTAGTCTGATATCATGTCTAGTGTTATAGATATAGTTGTATAGGAGCTTTGTAGCTTCATAGTATTGATTGTTTGGATTCTCTGGAGCGAGTATTCCGGTACACACACACATATATATATACATACATGGGGAAACTCGATAAAATTCTATCCAGAATTTGTCTGGATAATTAGATTTGTTTGATTGGCTGTTTTTGGTTGTTAGCATATGTTTGATATATGATTGAGTTTAAAATTTAAAATTTAATAAGATTATTAAATTACCTTTGTTTTAAATTTCGAGGACGAAATTCTTTAAAGGGGGAAGGATTGTAATATCCCGGAATTTTTAACAATATCAATTTAATAATCTGTATTTAAAATTAAAGTGATATTGATATTTGTTAATAATAATTCAAATAAATTTAATAATCTTCTTCAATAATTATTTAAATTGGTTATTTTATCTTTTAAAAATAATAAATTGATTTCTATTTACAATATAAATATATGGTTTATATTTTAAATAGATTGGTATTGTTTTAATTTTAATAAGTAAAGCATATTTTCTAGTTTTGATATTTGTAGTAATTTGGAAAATTTGTTTTATTTAATATTTAAGCTTTTCAAAGTTGAATAAATGATTTTGGTTTAAAATTAATAATTGAATCATGTTTTAAAATTCTAATATTTACATTATAAATTGGAAATTTTGATTTTAATTAGCATTTAGTTTTTAAAACTATTTCATAAAAAATATATGATTTTAAAATTTGATAAGAGAAATATTTAAATGTTTAAATTAAATTGGATTGAGTTTTAAATTTAGAATAAATTCAACAAAAGGTTCCGTGGCTTAATAAAATGGATATTTTATTGATAAAAAAATAATTTCTTGTAAAATGATTTTAATTTAATAATAAGAGAATTATAAAAACAATATTGGTAGTGTATTGTCTTTATAAATAAGTTTTGAATAGAATTTGTAATTTTTATCTCAAATTAAATTTATATGTATAACTTGATTTGAAAATATTTGATTTTGAATTTAATTTGAATTTGAAATTCCAAAGTATAAATCTTAAATTGTTTAATTATTATATGTATAAGTTTCAATTTGTAAAACATGGTTTGTTTTTATTTCATTTATAAATTTATACACATATTCAAATATAAACTAACAACTTAAATTTAGGCTAACATACATATTAATTTGTAATTAGTACTAATTATTTTAAAGAAACAAGTGTTGCATTCTTTTAACAAGTGTTCAAAATTTACATAAATTTGACAAGTGTTGTATAACATTTGTACAAGTGTAAAATTTTAGTTTTTATTTTTCTTTTCTTTTATTAAATCTGAAATTTCATTTGTATAAGCTTGCATCTTCATTCATATTGCATTTTCATTTTCCTTAATCAAAGAAATCTTCAAACTTCTAAAATCAAATTCATCTTCATATTAACAATCAATCTGCATATTCAACCATACTTAAAACCTGGAAAAGAAGCCTACACTCTGTTTTAAACCTGGGAATGAAAAGCATCTGCATGCATATGGGAAATTAGCAATTGCATCTACTCTCTGCATGCAAGTGATTATAGGAAGGGATCATGAGCATTTCAACAAATTGCAACTCAGATTTTAAACACAAGGGTGAAGCCTTCATTCTTTCTGCAAAGCTCAACAGGTCAAAACAGAGGTCTGCAATTTAAAAAATGAGTAACTTTAAACTTTAAAATCTTAAAATAGGTTGCATGCTAGTTTATTGAAATGGAATAGCTAATTTCTTATGTTATAAATAACTGTTGATATGAATATTAATGGCGTGCATGCTGTTTCTTTTTCAATTGCCTGCTCTATTTCTTTGATTTTCCAAGCACCCATAATTTTATTAAATACTTATTACTAAATTTGTTTCGTGATATAATGACAGTTATTAAGTAAAGTTGTTTATTTTCTTAAGTTAATATTTAAAAATTTTAAGCAAGTTAATGTGCAGGGTATTGCCTCTGTAAAACCAGAAACATCATGCATGTTTATTTTTTTCAAAACCAATCATATTAATATTGATATTCAGTTTCAAAAATCAAAAACACTAACAGAAACATGACTTTTAAAACCGGTATTAGGATTTTTAGGTGTTTGATTAAGTTGAAATTTTGTTTTGAACCTGACATTGAATTTTAGCAAATTCTGTTGATTCATGACTTGAGAAGTTTAGGGATTCTTCTGAATGATGGAATAGGTATAGTAGATCCTTAGAAAAATTAGAAATGAGGATATAATTTGATAGATTGAATGCAGTTTGTAAATCTCTGTTTAATCCCTAGTTTTGAATGGATTTAAGCATTGAGTCAGTTTGAGGTAATGGATTGATCGAGTGTTTTGATATTTGGGGATTATGTAGTTGAAGGGTGAAGGAGCTCGTGGTCGGAGTGGCTGAATGTCAAATGATCGGAGTGGCGAACTGTCACCGTTGACAGGTTTTGACAGAAAACCTGGTTTTCTGTTTACAGGTTTTGATTTAGGGGTTAAATTTTGATTCTTTGATTAATTGTTCAATCTGATGATGATGTTAGTGGATTGATGAGTTACTGGGAGTAATTTGATCATCTTTGATGATCAGAGAAGGCGAGGATCGTCGTGCATATGCACGGTGATGAGTTTCCTGGTGATGAATTTGGATTTGGGTGTGTTGCAGGGTAGGCATGTGATTTGCTCGAAGCAAGTAGATTGGAAACTCGAAGTAGAGCAGCATAAAACCCAAAGTAGTACTAAGGTTTCTCGGGTTGAACTGTAATTTACAGGTTTCAGAAAACTGTTTTTTTTTATCTGGGTTTTTAAAATTTTTAAAAACTGTAGTTTTATGTTTAAGTAAGGTTTAGGTTTAAATTCAAATTCAAGTTTGAATTTCTGGTTTAAATTCAAATCCCAGTTTTTAAATATGAATTAAAGTTACAAAAGTTGGGCAGAAGTGAGGAATGGTATTTTGGATACCTCAGGGAGTAGTAGCTGCGTGATGAGATGCAGTGACTATGAATGTTCCCGAAGATGTTTTCTTTGGAACAAGTTAAGGAAGTGCGTCTACTTCAGTGTTGTGGCTGTGTTCAGCCGGAATTTCTGTTTGCTTTGAGGTCCGAGTTTCTCGGAGAGTTTTGGATTTGGAAATCTTTTGCATCTGTAGCAGTAGTGCAGCTTGGAGTGTTCTCGGTGTTGGCAAGAGATCTTCTGGCTTAGCAGTTTTTCTGATGTAGAGTTCAGAAGCAGTTAAGTGAACCCGTTCCTTCGATGGGTTGATTAGTTAAGTGTAAGCTGTTCTGTTTCGTAAAGGAAGAATAGTTTTTTTTTTCCTTGGATTTGGTTTAGGTTGGTCGCAAAAGTGACTTGCGATTGTTTGAGTATTCTCTTGGGTTATCTGAATTTTTCAGGATGTCTTTAGGAAGCCAGAGTTTTGTTCGCATCTGGAGATTGAATTTTCTTATCATCTAGGATTCCAGAAGTGGTACCTGTAGTTTAGCTTTATAGAAGAATGGTTCCTAGAGATTGAGAGGGTGTAGCATCTCAGAGTTTTGGAGGAACTTCTGAATTTTTTCTTATGGATCTGTTGAACCATATCTCTGGGGTGTGTTGTCCTGTTTGTGCTTGCGTTCTTCTTCAGCATTTTCTTCTACCTCAGATCAGAGTTAAGCAGCGGAAGCAGTTTGGAAGTGTATCTGCTTTTCTTTTCCCGGACAGGAGAAGTGAGTTGTTGTTTTCTGATGTTGAGGAGTTGAGTTTGGGATCTTGATCTTGGTTGATCTGGAGGAGATCATTTTGTTAAGTTGATTGATCTAGTTTGTTTCTAGAAGCATCAACAAAGGCTAAGCTGATCAGTAAGTTTGTAGACAGCCCAGGATTGTCCGAAGAGATTTTGTGGATAAGAGTCGGAGTGATTTGGAATCTGAAGTCGGAGATTTGATTTTTGGATAAGTTTTCTCCGATCAAAAGTGAGCTATAAATTTGGGTAAGTCTGAGAAGCTAGCTCTGAAGTGTTTTGCCCAACTTTTATTGGTATGAATCTGTCTTCTTCAACTATTTTTTTTCAATTGATTAATTATAATTTCATGCTATTATAGAAATAATTTCATTTTTCTTTGATTTGTGGTGTATGTTATGTGTTAAGCATCATTGGCACAATAAAGAAGATGCAATAGACTATCCCTCTTGTCGAGGTTTCTTGGATGAAATCCTATTGAGCAGGGGACAATGTAATTGTTAGTCCGTAAGATGATGGTTTTGATGACAACAACCTTAGAATAGATTATAAAATATAAGTACTAACATTATAAGTTTAGATAAATATGTATATGCAGGATTTAACCATGCAGGTACCAAGAATGAAGACTATACAGTATAGAGATTCAAGATATCAAGATTGAAGACTCATGAGCATCAATATTATCAAGAGTTCAAGAATTGAAGTATTTATTCTTTAATTAGAAATTTTATTAAAACTCATAGAAAAGCACTGGCATCTTAAAATCCAATTTATTCGTGGAATGGAATCCACTTCGAGCCTGTTAAAGGGATGGAACCCTTAGTAGGATGGAACCTACGAAAAATCTAGTGGAACATTGTTTTGTATCCACTAATTTTAATTCAAATGATTTTACAAAATTATCTTGTTTTCAAAATGATTTCAAAACTTTCCTTTTAAAAGATTCAAAACCCTCTGTCCTGATTTTAAATAATTTTAGCCTCAAAATTATCTTTAATTTCAAAGTCAAATTACTCCTGATTTTAAACTATCTTTTAACATAATATACTTTACTTTTAAATATTTATACTTAAGATTTAAATATAAAATTATAGTTAAATTCTATATATATTATTCTCTATATTTACTTATGAATTATAACTATAGTCAAGTATAGTTATAAAGTTTTAAATAGTTTTAATATAAGATAAAGGTTATTTTTAAAGAAGATCAAAACATCAAAAATTAGTTTGGGATGTCGACATGCCTATGGTGACCATGTCGACATGGTGTCAGTTGAGTTCAAAATTTAAATTTCAAAAGAAGTGTCTGCTCGCCATAACTCTTCACGAATGGACATGGTTGTTGTTCTTCTATAAATAGGGAATAGTTTCAACAAATTTTATATCAGATTTTCTGGTTTTTCACTCCTCCTCTTCTTCCACATTTCTTAATACACATTCTTACCATTACTCTGCCGAAATCAACATTGAATCAAACTCGATCTTTTCTAGTTTGATTCTCTATCACTATCTCAACAAGGTTCTCAGTGCTATTCAGAGTTATAGGCTTCTTTGTAATATATTAAGTGAGAAAAGGTGTGATTGTGGCCTTGAAAATCAATCAAGCAAGATAAGGTGTGATTGTAGCCTTGGTAAATCAATTAGGTAAACTTGTGGCCCGAAAATCAAGTATCTCTGCCCAGAGGATTGTGATTCTAGAGGGTGTACCTCGTAGCCTTGAAATCGAGGGTGTAATTATACAATTGCTTTTGAAAGGAAATCCGTACTTGTGTTGCGGGACTGTATGCAGGGTAACTCCGAACCAGTATCAAATCTGGTGTGTTCCTTCCTTTATTACTTTTACTTTATTTCTGCATTTGTGTTTGTTTCTGTGATCATATCTGTGTCTGCATATTGCATACATCCGTGTTCAATTCAACATGAATTCAAAAAGATTTAGTAATTCTTTATAAACATTATTCACTCCTCTTCTAGTGTTAATCCTAGCCTTAAGATCCGTAATCCGCATTTCTTTCAATTGGTATCAAAGCAAGGCTTTCAATGTTTCATAATCTGATTTTTGAAAAGTTTTCCAAATGGCTATCAACACTGGTACTGTTACTAACACTAGTATTCCTGTCACTAGTTCATTTGTGGATGGTCAGTCTACTGTCAGACCACCACTTTTTAATGGCATTGACTATGCATATTGGGCATGTAGGATGAAAATATACTTACAATCTATAGGATTAGACACTTGGAATATTACACAAACTGAATATTCTGAACCCACAACTGATTTTGCACAGTGGACTGCTGAGCAAAAGACTGTTCCATAAAATAATTCTAAGGCGATGAATATTTTGTTTTGTTCACTAGATTGAAATGAATTCAATAGAGTGTCAGTTTGTAAGTCTGCATATGAAATCTGGAAAACTTTGCAAGTTACTCACGAAGGAACAAGCAAACCAAAATTTCCATGCTCACAAATCAGTTTCAATTATTAAAAATGAATCCTAATGAGTCTATTTCAGATATGTATAGTAGATTTCAGGATATTGTGCATTCTCCGATATGTTTGGGAAAGGAATTTTCTGAAGAAGATCAAGTCAGAAAGATTTTAAATTCTCTTACTCCAGAATGGGATCAAAAGACACTTGTTATCGAAGAGGAAAATGACATCAGTACTTTAAAGATAGAAGCATTAATTGGAAATCTAATGTCGTATGAAGTTCAAATGATCAGCAGAAGAGAAAACAAAACATCTGAAAAGAAATCAATGGGATTCAATGCATTGACTGATGGATCAGAATCAAACAACGATAATGATGAAGAGATAGCCTTTATGACCAGAAATTTTAGGAAATTCCTGAAATACAGAAAAAAGAATAATCTCAAGAGAAACAACTATAAGAACTCTGAAAATCGGTAGGTAGTGCCAAATAATGTCAAATGTTACAACTGTGATGAACCAGGCCATTTCAAAACAGACTATCCGTATCCAGATAGGCAAAATCCTCCTATGAACAATGATCCAGAAAAGAAACAGAAGCGTGCGTTTACTGCTACTCTAGATGACACAGACTCGTCCTCAAGTGATGATGATCAGAAGACAGATAATTCGAATTTGTGTTTCACAGCTGTTCACGACTCCGACAAATTCAAAGAAACGGACTCAGGAAAAGGTATACGTTTACAATACAATTGGTTGAAATTGCTTGCTTAGAATTAGTTGCTTGATTGATTGATTTTGAATTGGTGTGTTGTTTGAATTTTAAAATTTTTATTTTTTTATTTTTTATTATTATCTTACTATTTTATTATTATTTTTTAATAGTATAATTTTCTGAAATATACTATAAATATTTCAGATATATATAAATATAAACATTAAAAATAATGAGTATATTTATATATATATATATATAAATATATTTTAGAGAACTTAGGAAAAATAAATTATCAAAATTCACTGGCACATGTCGACAAGGTCCCTACCATGATGTCGACATTAGTACCAGAATTTGAATTTCAAAATTTGAATTCAAATGTTTGAATTTCCCTCCACCTTTTCACTTCATTCAATTCTCTGAAAAGCTACCTTTTGTCCAGAGAATATGTCCTTTGAGAATCTATTTATTCACTATTTTTATCATATCTTTTCACTCTCATTTTCAAATTCAAACTCTCCCTTCAAAACTTCAAGCTCTCTACTCTCTACTTTAATGGCTTCTTCAAGCAACCCCTCCACCATGATAATTTCCAAAAAAATAAAAGAGCGACTATTCAATGATCCGGAGGCAATAAAAGCATACATCAATTATGCTAATTATGCCAAAGTCCATCCTGAAAAGTTTGCTATTTTTTAAGATTTCTCTTCTTATGAACTTGATTCTCTTTTTGCAAACAATGGAGTTCTTAGTCTTATTGATGCTTCTCAAAATGATTTTGTTTTCTATCCAAATCTTGTCAAAATTTTCTGTACTAATTTAAATCGTGGATTTTATCATAGAAATGAAGATGAAATTTGGAGTAGTGTCAAAAGCACTAGAATTGTTTTGAATTGTGATCTTTTGGGTACCATTCTCAATTGCAAGTTTACGGGAATGGATCTTTCTAATTTTAAAATCGATGAAAATGAACGTGAGGCATTTCATCACATTTTTGAAGGGAATGATAATTTTGAATTCAAAAATCGAAATTTTCGACCAAAGGCAAGAATTGTCAATCTTCTTTTGCAACATATTTTGACCCCAAGATCGGGGAATTTTAACAAACCTACTTCAAAAGTTTGCAAAGTTCTTTTTACTATTTTTGGAAATTATGACATAAATTGGACGTAAGTTATTTTGGATGAACTTCGTCCTAAAAATCTTGAAATGGGTGAGAATACTTTATATCATGAAATTTATCTCACTCAGATCTTTAACTATTTTGGAGTGGATTTCAAAGGCGAAGAATTTGTTTCTAGAAAAGTTTTCAATCATTCCAACATTTCGCTTATGAAAATTCCATTTATTTTTCAACCTTATGAAACCCTTGCCGAAAAGGAAGAGCGTTTGGCTCACGAGGAATTGGAAGAAGAGGAAGAGGAAGAAGAATAAGAAGAAGAAGGGGATGAAATGGAAATTGAAGAAGAAGCAGGTGAAACCTCTATGGAAAGCATTGACTATCCTTCTAATCCATCCACCAAAACCCTTCTTAAAAGCCGAAAGACGATTGTTGAGAATAAATGGATTCTTAAACGATCCGTTAGTAAGAAGTTGGACAAAATTTCATCCAAGATGAACAAGTTCATTTCCAAAGTCAGAAAGAAACTTGGGCTTTCTTTATCATCATCGTCCTCTAACTAGTTTTATCTTTTCTTATCTTGTTGTATGTGTTTTAGCTTGTTTTAATTCGAAGGTTCATGTAGTTTCGTATGTTTAATCATTGTATCATCTTAGTATGCAATGAAATGAAATTTTCTTTCTGTTATCTAGCTTATCTTATCTCCAGAATAAATGTTAGTATATTATATAAATATATATATATACACACACACACACAATTATTCACAAAATCTAAATAGTCATTTTTTTCACTAACCCATGTCGACATGTACTGGTCAGAAATGACAATTCATTTTGAATTCGAAATTTGAACAACAACCATATGTCAATTCATTTCAAACGAATTTCTGCACCTATATATACCTATTTCTTCAAGAATTCTTCATTGAAAATTATTTCCTATCATCTAATTCTTTATTTCTTTCACAAATTCAATTATGGCTAATCCAATTCACAATTTATCCGAAAATCTTGAAGAAACTCTTAATTCGTTGAAGAGTATTCTCTCGTTCATTCTTCGTAACCAGCGACACTTAGAATTGAGTCAAATGCAAATGATCAAGGAGCAGGAAAGGCATTTCTATGCAATACGATGGATGATTTCCCCCTACACAAGGATGATTTCCCCCTACACATCTTCCAGTCTCTCTCACCAACAACAATGATAATTGGGATGCTATTAAGGCAGATCCAATCTTTGGAGAAGAAGGATGGGTGGAAGTTCCACGTAACGTTTGATTTTTATTTGTTTGCTTTGTTTGAATTAATTTGATTTGGTTTGGATTGATACTCGGTGTGGATTGATTTCTTAAATTGGTTTGATGGTTGCTACATAAATCATGTATATATATACATTGAAATGTATATAATCCTTGATTAATTAACATGTTCATAAGGATAATTATTTCTTAATCTATCTATTATATATTCCACTGTATAGTTTATTAATTATCATGTTCATTTTTCTTTGATTTGTGGTGTATGTTATGTGTTAAGCATCATTGGTACAATAAAGAGGATGCAATAGACTATCCCTCTTATCGAGGTTTCGGGGATGAAATCCTATTGAGCAGGGGACAATGTAATTGTTGGTCCGTAAGATGATGGTTTTGGTGACAACAACCTTAGAATAGATTATAAAATATAAATACTAACATTATAAGTTTAGATAAATATGTATATGCAGGATTTAACCATGCAGGTACCAAGAATGAAGACTATACAGTATAGAGATTCAAGATATCAAGATTGAAGACTCATGAGTATCAAGATTATCAAGAGTTCAAGAATTGAAGTAATTTATTCTTTAATTAGAAATTTTGTTAAAACTCATAGAAAAGCACTGGCATCTTAAAATCCAATTTATTCGTGGAATGGAATCCACTTCGAGCCTGTTAAAGGGATGGAACCCTTAGTAGGATGGAACCTACGAAAAATCTAGTGGAACATTATTTTGTATCCACTAATTTTAATTCAAATGATTTTACAAAATTATCTTGTTTTCAAAATGATTTCAAAACATTCCTTTTAAAAGATTCAAAACCCTCTATCCTGATTTTAAATAATTTTAGCCTCAAAATTATCTTTAATTTCAAAGTCAAATTGCTTCTGATTTTAAACTAGCTTTTAATATAATATATTTAACTTTTAAATATTTATACTTAAGAATTAAATACAAAATTATAGTTAAATTCTATATATATTATTCTCTATATTTACTTATTAATTATAACTACAGTCAAGTATATTTATAAAGTTTTAAATAGTTTTAATATAAGATAAAGGTTATTTTCAAAGAAAATCAAATCATCAAAAATTGCTTTGGGATGTCGACATGCCTATGGTGACCATGTCGACATGGTGTCAGTTGAGTTCAAAATTTAAATTTCAAAAGAAGTGTCTGCTCGCCATAACTCTTCACGAATGGACATGGTTGTTGTTCTTCTATAAATAGGGAATAGTTTCAACAAATTTTATATCAGATTTTCTGGTTTTTCACTCCTCCTCTTCTTCCACATTTCTTAATACACATTCTTACCATTACTCTGCCGAAATCAACATTAAATCAAACTCGATCTTTTCTAGTTTGATTCTCTATCACTATCTCAACAAGGTTCTCAGTGCTATTCAGAGTTATAGGCTTCTTTGTAATATATTAAGTGAGAAAAGGTGTGATTGTGGCCTTGAAAATCAATCAAGCAAGATAAGGTGTGATTGTAGCCTTGGTAAATCAATTAGGTAAACTTGTGGCCCAGAAATCAAGTATCTCTGCCCTGAGGATTGTGATTCTAGAGGGTGTACCTCGTAGCCTTGAAATCGAGGGTGTAATTATACAATTGCTTTTGAAAGGAAATCCGTACTTGTGTTGCGGGACTGGATGCAGGGTAACTCCGAACCAATATAAAATCTGGTGTGTTCCTTCTTTTATTGCGTTTACTTTATTTCTGCATTTGTGTTTGTTTCTATGATCATATCTGTGTCTGTATATTGCATACATCCATGTTCAATTCAACATAAATTCAAAAAGATATAGTAATTCTTTATGAACACTACTCACCCTCCCTCTAGTGTTAATCCTAGCATTAAGATCCGTAATCCGCATTTCTTTCAGTAATAAATCGTATTTCCAACACATAATAGCTATGATAGTTGATTGGTTTAATTAACTAATCGGTGATGATTAGTCTTGTTTAAGCTAATGATGAAAGAAGTGAATTTTCAAAGATAAATGAATTAGGACTTAAGACCTATTCTAATGTTCTTGTAATACCATTTACATATGAAAAACTAGATAAATTTTGTTAAAAGTGAACAATAGGGTAAAAATGAAAGAAGAAGCTAGTGATATATCCATAAATAAACTAAAAGGTTATCACTAAATTTTTTGAAAAAACTAATTATCTCATTCATCGATTCTTCTTAAAAAAGAAGCCTAGTTCTCATTCTTATTCTCTTCATAATTTTCACAAATCACAAAATAAAAACTCTCTTCGAAATGGGCCTAATTTTTGACCCAAAATCGGGTCCATTACGGAGTCGACTGTTGGTTGGTAGAATTGATTAAATAAATAATATATAGAGCTATCTATCTATGCGTTCCAAATCTCACAATGAAGGGGTAAAATGTAATAATAAGTTAAGTATCCATTTAACATATTCCAAATCTCAGAAACATAATATCCCAAATATCCATGAACATAATGTCTCGAAATATACATTGACGTGTCTAAAAATCTGGGTATATCAGAGTCAATCATAAACATAAATAGACAGCTATACTGCCACAAGCCTTCACTGCCTCCTTTCATCAGCAGTGTTTCTTATAACCTGTGGGTTATAATGAGGAGGGAGTTAGAACAATAATGTCCAGTAAATGAAAATATCAAGTCTTACCATAATTGTATTTGGGCATTAGTATTTAGATAAGTATCATGTTTTACTTATTTCAAATTATATCTTTTCGAGTATACCTTTGACTTTAAGCTAACGGCCCTTCCAATCCAGCTCCATAATATATCTCTAGCTGTACGCCAATGGCCCATTTCCCGTCCAAGTTCATAACACTAACGTGGGTGCAACACGACTAAGGAGTACATTGATTCGACCCTCTCCCGTCAACCATACTCTAACGGTGCAAGAGAAAGTACCTAAGCCACTTAAGACCTTTTAACTGCGAAATAGGTAAAGTCTAGCCATTTAATACCTAGATCTTAGGTAGACTCTCGTTATTCAATACCATGACCCAAGACGAACTCCTCCTTGGTATTTCCTAGCTGACATTGTAAGAAATCTCATAAGGCCAGTTTTACTTCTTAAATGGAGGATACGCAAACCTCCAATAGCCATTAATACCTCAACCCTGAAGCGAACCCCCTCTAGATATTTCCACTATCGCACTTAAAAGGTAATCCCGACTATTTAATACTTGTCAAATGGGAATGAGGCAGACCCTACAACGGCCATTTAATACCTCGACCCCAAAGCAGGGCCGTCCTGGGATTACCCACATTGTTTAAAGGAATTTCCCATGTCATTTGATAGTTCTTAATAAGGAGGAGACGAACCAAAACTAGCCACTAAATACCTCAATCTCTAAGCACACTCCTACTGGAACTCCCTCGTCATACGGCCCATAACTTAATCGTGACATCTCATATTAGCCCGACATTTGAAGGTGCCAGTAGTTAGATCAACTGGATAGGCTTACCTACAAAATTGAAACTAACCATGTGTCCACCATAGGTTCTTATTATAGGCAATGTCCTGCATCAATTACAAAAGTATACTACTGGTAACCTGATTAGTTGAGCAGACTTCTATGTGTTTTTAACTGACCTCTGATCCCTAAAACTTAGCCACATTTTCACTCCATAACTTTTAATGTTGAACTACGCCAACAATTTTACATATATACAATATATGTATATGTATGTGTATTCCTCACCCATGTTTATGCAGTAAAGGCCGTATAAGGGAAACTCCTTATTTTGCCTTTAATTACAAATTAAATTCCACTATTGTTCTTTACGTCTTTTTATATGGTTTATTGTTATTCATTAATAATCATTCAATCAGCGGTTTCTTTATTTATTTCCCTATTTATTTTGTACGTTATGACTTATATATTATTATTATATTTACACTTAATATTAGCTTTTGGCTAATTAGTTTTTATCAAATATTTCTAGGAGTGTGTAAAAGCGTTTCTATATGAAAGTTTTTGCTTCTTATTCAGGGTGATAAGATAACTTAATTGTAAAAGTTTCTATATCCATACGAGTCCAATCTAATACAGCAATTTACACAATAGCTAATATCACAATTTAAATTATCCAAACAAAACAGATTTGCATATATATTCAAATGGAATCAAAACACCCAACTTATTTTACGTTACTATAGTAGATTTAATGATTCTATTCCGAAGGAGCAATAATTTACAATTTAAATCTTTTATATTCTGTTAGACTCTTAAATGAATAACATTGAAATTACAAAAGATTCATATTTATTTTAAAATACTGAAGTACGCAGTGCAAACCATAGACAGGAGAAAAACCTGTAGGTTGCGCACACATTACTGAACTTTTTTGAATAGTTTGTCGTAGCAAACACAATTTGAGAAGTGGAAACTGATAGAGTATAAATTATTCATGTTGCAAACAATAACTGATTAAATGCTACCATATCAAAATAAAACAAATAAATTCTAACAAATTCTAGATTTTACATTTTTTAAAGGAATTTTGGGTTTTAGATTTAAAGTTTTCGCATACATAATTCTCCAAGGCATAAAACAAATCTAAACATCAACTGTACAAACTACTATAAAGAGAAAAACTAAGATGTCAACTCACATATAGTTTTCCTTGAATTTCCTTGGATTTGCTTTCACGTTAACACTAATGTCATTCTTAATTATCTACCTTTTAATTGTATAATATATAACAATTCATTTGTATATAGATTAGATTTAAAATTCAAAGATTATGGAAAAATAGAAATAGAAAAGTATACATATATGTAAAAGTCGTTACCTCTTTCCTTAACTTGATTTGTCTCTCCCCTAATGCTTGGATCTTCAATGCATATATGTATTTTTCGTTTTTGAATTTTGGACGTTTATTATTGCGAATGAAACTGCTAGAGTTTTGATAGTGCGTTTATCTTTTCTAAATAAAAATGAGGAGGCTAGCCTCTTATTTATAGTTGCACGGGTGCGCTAGGACCATTCGATTTGAATCTATTTGAAATTATTAAATCCATATCGCTTAGGACAAGCCAAACTGTAACCGACAAGCTACGATCGATTGACCGATGGCCGCTAGGCGGTCACCTAATAACGGGGTCGACCGGTGTGCTCCAAGTTCCATTAATGTTTAGTTAATGTAAACTATGCTAATATACTTTTTATTTTATTCTGTTTGAATTATTTTCATTCCAAAATCTTCAAGCATCGATAACTTCTTTGTTGAATGTCGATCATGAAGCTTTATATATGAAATCGCTCAGAAGATCGCCACAAACACAATGGTGCAAGTTTCAAGGCCAAATTCCAACGTTTTCTCAAATTCCAATTTTAACCTTATTATTAATTAATTAATTTTTCCTAATTAATTTCTTATTTATTTAATGGGATGACACATTCTCCCTATATGAAAAAAATTTAATCCCCGAAATTCCTAAGAGAAAGACAGCATAACTCGCACTCTACAACCACATTGTACAACCTGGTTGTGCACACAACCATATACTCAACCAAAAGTGTAATGTGGTAATGCATGCAACATATCTATAGTTTAGATCAATCTTAATGTGAATGTAAGGTCGTGACATATAGGCATGTATGTAAATAACCTAAATATGCATGAAGTTCTATATGAGTGCAAAATAATAGAAAAAGTTATGGCAAACAACCCCTACCACCCAATCTAGCAACAACAATGCTACCAAAACCTATAAAATAATAAATATAGGGAGAGAAAATTTACCAGAGAAAAGCTCAGAATGAGAAGCCTTCATCTTCTCTTCCATTTCCTAGATGTTTTCTACCTGATTATCTCCTTGTGGAACTTTGACCAGTCAAATTTCTTTGTTACAAAGCTCCTTAACTCCGTGCTTCACTATAAGTGTGATGGTTTGGGGTGCTATCGGCTCTATCTATATACCCGCTAACTAATCAGGCTACTATAGTGGTTGTATCATGCAGACAATTCCTCAGACGTGACACATGGAAACATTATGGGTTCCCACTAACTTAGCCAAAAGCTCCAGCCATTACGCTAGTATCCTTACCCTCTCTAAAATCAGGAAAGGCCTAAAAATTATCGGCACCAACTTCCCCAAGGTCCCAAACCTCATAACCTTGCTAAGAAGGAAACCTTAACAAATATTATGTCTCCAACTGAGCATTCCAACTCTTTTCTCCACCTATCAGCATAGGACTTTTTTCTGTTCTGAGTGGTCTTTATTAACTGCTAATCTCTTCAACCTTCTCCGTAGTTTCACGAAACAAACCTAGTACAAGTAGAATTTTATTGCTACTTTCCTACCAACAATTAGGTTACTTGCATGGCCTCCCGTTTAAGGCTTCAAAGGGTGCCATACTTATCGTCACTTGCTAACTATTATTATAGTTGAACTCTACTAAAGGTAGATGCTGCTCCTAATGTCCATGATGCATGCTCTTAATAATCCAAGATGTTGTTCACCCTCTCCATTTATCCATCGAACTAAGGGTGGTAAGCGTGCTAAGATTTAGCATCATCCCTAAAGCTGACTATAAACTCATTCAAAACTCGCTAATGAATAAGGTATCTCTATCACTAACAATGCTGTGCGAAATTCCATGCAATCGTACAACTTTCTCAATGTAAATCAATGTTAGAGACGATGTAGTCCTACTTCTTCTCATTAGAATAAATGAGCCTATCTACTATCACTCAAACAGCTTTATTGTCTCTTTGAGCCCTAGGAAACCCATTAAAGAAAACCATCAATATATGTTCCCACTTCTAGGTTAGCACCTCTAATGGCAATAGTAAACCTTTAAGCTTTCCATGTTCAACTTTGATTCGTTGATAGTTCAAACATGTAGCGACATATTGTGCTGCTTCCTTCTCCATTCCCAACCAATAGAAAATCTGCTTCATTCTCTATACATCTTATCTCCACCAAGATGAATAGTAATCCTAGAATGTGACACTCGGCCAGTACTTCCCCAAAACATCCTCCACCATTAGAACACATAGGCGTTCGTCTCTTTATATCCATTCTCTTTCATCGACTTAATACCTACTAATGCAGGGGATATTCTCTCCCCTACCGAACTTACCCAAATTATCGACTACTGCTGCATCCTTCTTTTGTTCTTGACCTATGCAGTCCATCAATGCAAGCTTCACTTCTATTGATGCCAGATAATCTAGAGTGAATTCTAGTGGCAGTTGGAAATTGAAATTCAAGAGGAACTCCAACCGTCTCTACTTCATATATAGCACCAAAAGTAGCATGCCTCCAGCTTAGCGCATCGGCAACACCATTCTCTTTCCCGTGGGTATATGAATTTCAAAGTCATAAGATGCTATAAACTACAATCACCTCTGCTGCCTAAGGTTCAAATCTTTCTGGGAGTATAGGTATTAAAATAACTTATGATCAATAAATAGCTTAAATCTTTTCCCCAAAAGATAATGTATTTAAATCTTCAAGGCGAATACGGTAGCCACTAACTCTAAATTATAAGTGGGATGCCTCTTCTCATGATCTTTTAACTACCTGCTTGCATAGCCTATTGCCTTTCCTTCTTGTACAATAATAGCTCCTAACCCCATATTGCATGCATTGATTTAAACAGTGAAAGGCTTCGATCCATCTGGGATCGTTAATACATGTGCACTAGTTAATAACTCCTTCACAATATAAGAAAATTGGCTTTTGGTTGCATTAATTGGTGGCATTTGATATGTAAGTGAAACTAACAACATTTTACACTATATTTTAAAAGTGTAACAAAAGTTAATGCCTATCCCACCTTAAGTAAAAATATTTCTTGGAAAAATTTCATTTACCATCATGTCTCCCCTTTCCTACATTCCTCTTCATTACTTAGAAAATATTTCTCATTGCATTTTCCTCTTTGCTTCAATAAAATCCATCTTGCCCTTTGTTTTCAATTCAACTATTCCTCCATTGTCATCGTCGTGGTAGCACTTCATCATTCTACTCCTCTCCACATCATCGTGGTAGCCCTCCAGTAAAAATTTCTCCTCGTGGTTCCCTCAATAGGTATATTTATGTATGAATTTTTTAAATCGACTTTATGATTCTATATGGATTTTATATGATTTTGTATGCATCTTATTTTCGAATTTATACATAAAACCTAATTGGGATAGTTGATTTAACCCTAAATCAAATAATCATAAATTCTTAAAGGCCTTAGTTGATTTAACCTTAATATTTGATTTAACCCTAATAGTAGATTTTGTATGCATCTTACATGATTTAACCCTAGCCGGAATAGTTGTTTAACCCTAACTAGAATAATTTTAGAATTTCATATAAGTAGCTTATAGAGGTAACTAATAAATAGAAATTTGAAAAGTATTTAATTATTTTTATTTATATAGTTCATAATGATCAAATATTTCCACATAAATGAAAAATGTTCCTATTTAAAAACTATTTATGATCAAATATTTCTATATAAATGATAAACAGCATTCAAATGTTCCTATTTGAAAAACTATATAGAACCATTCAAACTCTATTCGATATTCTTGGAGTTTCAAAATAAATAGTTAACAAATAGGGTGTAAATAAAAGAAAAGCGTCTTGAAATTTTGAGTTTTTAAGGCATTCATCTAATCAATTTTCTTAAGTGGTCCAATAACTAAAACTATTAATTATTTCATATTTTTCTCTAGTATTTCAACACGTATCTAAATGTAGATCTATTTTCCTTAACTTTAATTATTAATTACTCAATAAGTTCAGTTGGTAATTAATCTATATTAATGTCAATTTCTATATTAGATGTCCATTTATTCTTTAACTGAAAGACGCATCTTTTGTATAGAGATGTACTTAATAAAATTTAAGAACATTTGCTGCTACATTTATGGTCTATATATGTAACCTTTTCCAGAGAGCTACCTATACAAACTTTGGGAGTGGTTAAACCTTTAATTTTCTTACATAGTTCATTAATGCTAACAAGTGACTGATTAAATTTTATGTCATGAATTAATTAAAAAGAGGTCTAAGGATGAATTAGTGCAAGTTGCTAGAAAATCTATAATTATTATTCTAGCGATGGTTCTATCAGAATTAATTTTATCAACAACTTTGACTTTGGATATGCGGTAAACTTTCATTTACTAGAGGAAGCTTTATAATTTGAGTCTATCTCGTGTCTCGTTGTAAAGCAATGAGTGAAATATGAAGCTAACTAATATTTTAATATTTGAAAATTTATCCAAAAAATGTAAATTAGTTTGTATTTTATATTAGAAAGACCGACTATTTTTTGTTTTTATTTTGAAAAAATAAGATTTTGATTTACAAAATATCAATTAGATGTTCCTTTCTTAGGATTATATTAGAAATATGAACAGTTTTAAATGGTGAAGTAGTTTAATGATTAAAGAACTGTGCATTATATTCTCAATGCTGAGCATTTTCATTTTGTTTAATGATATCGTTTTTGTTTAGATTGTTTTGGTTTGTGTAAATTGGTTATGCTTAAAAGGGGTTATTTTATAGGTTTTTGTGTAAATATCCATTCAATTATTATCAATTCGGTTGTGCATTGATAATAAAACGGCATAATGTAGAATTAATTAATAACAATATGCAGTTCATGGTCATATCTGTAAATCTCAACTAGGTGAATTGCTTGATATATAGGTTTTAATATAAAGATTTGTCATGAGTTTAAAAGCAAACATCTTTCATGCTTTGAAGGGGGAATAAATGTAATTGCTACAATGTGATTGTAACGGATATGTTTGTTTCAATAGTAGCAAGAGATTAGTGTCTTAATACCGACAATAAATTAAACTTTCTCAAGTTTCCAAATTCATTCATACTCTTTTATGTCCGAATATCATATTTCGGTTATAAATTCCTAGTTTATGCCAAATCTTGAAGCAATTATTATAAATGTATAAAATCAAAGTTAATCAGAGTAATATTCAATAGTACATAGGTTTATTCACAATTGTTTATTTATTAAACTTTTTTGCTAGATGGTTATTTTTTGCTACATGCACGTAACAAACCCATAATTGCACAATAATTGCATATCCATGCATAGGCATGTCAATTTTGCGTTCTGATTAGATTTGTTTTTTAGGCCCAACAATTCCAATATTGGCATAATCTACATATAGAATCAATGTATGGCCAAATTTTAATATTGGAATGATCTACATATACAATTCTAATATTGGCATGACATACATTTTTATTTTGTTTTAAAGCTTCTGATACACTAACTTTCAGTATGGCTAAATTTTAAATCATCTCAATCATCTCGTGATCTGTATGGATGAATTTGAAGGAAATATTCTTTCCTTTTTTACAATGTTAATATAATGCACCTACTTCTTTTTATTAGTATAAATTTAACGGTTATGAATTATTTGCTTAAAACATATTACTTCGTCTTTTCCCAGCATTTGGTTCATTAATATCGATATGATATTGTATTCACAATTAAATTTTGTGTACGGTGCAATAAACCTAAATTCTATATCTATGCAAAATGTTTAGCTTAACACATTGATTTCTTAATTGTGCATATCCACTTAAGTACTCCTATGATTATAATATCCTAATTGTGACGACCCACATTTTTAACGTCTGTTAATTGGGTAATTAACTAGTTTAATTAATGGAATGTTAATTTTAATTAGTCAAATAAATAAATTTCTGATAACTAAAATATCTGGATATATAAATGGCTTAAAACTATGATAGATATTGAATTATAAAATATGTGGATATGATATATCCTATAGAAAAGAAAATAAATTGTATGTATAGATAAATTCCAACATTTAAATCACGATAAAACATCCATGAATATATAAATAGATATATACAAGCTTTATGGCATTTGATAATATATATATAAGTATATAAATATATATAAGGGTATATATGCCCATATGAAGTAAAATATAGGAAGGTTTGTAAAAATATGAATATATACATATAATAATAAAATATACATAAGCAATGTATATAAGGATATGTATAATTATAAGTGTATATATAGGTAAGTATACATGGTTGTGAAAATATTGTATATGTAAGTAAGGGTATATGCATAAAAATACAAGCTTCATAAATGACATCTGAGTAAAGTATATGTATACATGTTCATATTTAATAAGAAATATGTAAATAAGCATGTAAATACAAATAGATGTAAACATATGAATATATTGATGACATACATATATAAATATGTATGTATGTATGTATGTATGTATGTATGTATGTATGTATGTATGTATGTATGTATGGAGGCAAGGCTAAGTGTATGAATATATATATGTGTGTGTGCGCGCGCGTCTATAGACAAAACAAGAGAAAACTATGTTGTAGACATATGTATGTAGAGTATGTATATACTTAAGGATATAGATATGTATGTAAACATACAAGGGGATATAGTATTTAATGCACATCCCATCAAGCATACAATACATTAAATCCAAGCATACAAAACATATAATCAGTGTCAAAAAACAAATCAGGTCAAGCTTGTGTTAAAGAAAAAATCAAATCCACTCAGGTCTTCTTATTTTCAAGTCAAAAGAATATATATATATATATATATATGTATGTATGTATGTATGTATGTATGTATGTATATATATAAAATAAGAGCAAATAAGAATCAAAGGCTATAACAAGCTTCAGCCCTTACTTCTTTATACACACACACACATACATCACCGCCTTATTTTTTATACCATTAAAAGCATTCGAGAAAAAAATATAAAAAAGCACGAAAGGATCAAACAGGAAGCAAACAATGCCTCTGTTTTCAAATTTATGAGTAAACAACTTTCCATTTTTCTACTGATCTACTTATATAACAGCAATTTGTACAAAAGCTTTGAACTAGGTTAGATGTGTATGTATATAGCATGTATATGTGGAGGTATATGTGTTTAGATATGGTTAAACGCCACTGCATATCAAAATCACTGTTTTCATCTTAAATAAATACCTGTACACTTTTGTTTTGATAAAACTGCGAGAAACTAAATTTTCTCTTACTGTATAACCTATTCTTGGATATAGAAGTAACAGTCTATTTGATAAGGAGGTTTTGCTTAGAAATACATGTACATGTATATAACTAAGACGTGGATGGATCATTAATATATAATGAATAGGTGCTATAATGAAATATGTATATTGTTAGATCCATTAAACTCTATAAAGTCTTCCCCTGTCCATTTTTCAAAGGATGAAATCCGTGAGATTCCTATTTCAAAAATCCATAACTTAAAATGCTCTAAATTTTCAAACAAGGTTACAAAAGTAAAAGTTTGTTTTTTCGAATGAAGATCATTTAAAAATTATTTCCATTCGATTTCCTTTAGCAGAGGCAGAGAATATTCCATTTTGCAATGGATGGGTCTAGTTGGGTAAAAATCCAACCATCTAAATATGGGAAATGGGTTATATGATTGGATTCGTCTATGGAAATCATGAATTTTAGGCCTGATTTGGTAGTTTTTAATGACGTGAGGAGGGAGAAAAGTGAGGTTGAACGGTTTTGGGTGTGAGGCCAAATTCCGACGATATGGTGGATTTTGAGGCACGACATTGGGTGAGAAGGTGCATTGGGTGACGCATTATCGGGGAAAAATGGTGTATAATTTTCTTTGGCATCGTTAGGCAGGGCGAGGTAGCAATAGGTTTTAAGGCGTGTGTGTTTTGAGTTCGGTCGAAGGTGAATGGTGACATCAAGAGAGGAGCATAGGAACGTGTGCACCTGGGGAAGAAGTAAGGGAAGGATGTAATGAGCCTTTGGTGGGGTTTGGCGTTGATCGGTCGTGTGTGTGGTGAGACGAGGAGGAATTATGGTGATAGGTGGTTCAAGTCTAGGAGCAAGCGATCGTTTTTGGGTGCTGCTATTGTTTTCATACTGCTTTGCGCATGGTCGAAGTGGGCTAGTTGAAGCTGATCGGGAGGAGGTGTCATCGTCGAGTTATGGGTAGTCGGAGGTGCATGCACGTGCACGGAGATGCACATAAATGGACAGAAGGAAGAAAGATGAAAGAAAGGAAGGGAAGAAAAGGAAATCTGGGAAGAAAGGAAAAGATGAAACGGGTCGGGGGGAGGAAAGATTGGACCAAAGGAAAAAACAATAAGATAAGGGAAATAAAGAAAAGAATAGAGGAAAAGAAAAAAATAAAGATAAGAATAGAGGAAATGAAAAAAATAAAGAAACGAATAAAGGAAAAGAAAAAAAAGAAGAAAAGGAAAAGGAAAATGGAAAGGAAATGAAAGAAAAAAATACAATAAATAAAATAGAGAAAGAGAAAAGTAATGGAATATATATATATATATATATATATATATATATTATGATATTCCGGAATTTCAAACCCAATTTAAATGTGATAATCTTTTTAATAAATTAATTAAGATTTATAAAATTGTTATTTTAAACAATAATAATAAATGGGCTGTAAATATATATTGATTTTAATTAAAATTAATATATACAAGTGGAAATGGATTTGTTAAAATTGTATACATATCAAATTTGATTTCTAAATTGAATTTGAAATTTAATTTGAATTTGAATTGTTAAACTGAAATTTCAAAATAGGGTTATTTATATTTTAAATTATACTTTGATTTTTAAAGGTTTATTTCTATGATTTTATTTAGAATATAAATTTTGTTTTATATTTATTTCTTTGAAGAAGAATTGATTTATACAAATTAACAATGTATTTCAAATTTAGAAAATTAATTATAAAAACATTTTAAAATCCATTTTTGCACGAAGATTACATTTGTTAAAATTTGAAGCGCTCTAATAACATGTGTTAAGAGTATAACATTGTGTAATGACAAATGTTAGAAAGTATTACAGGTGTCACAATTTTAAATTTATTTTCTTTAATTTTTATAAAACAAAATTATTCCTATAAAAGGCTATTTCATCTTCTTCATCTAAATTTTTCCCATTCGCATTTTCTAAAGCAAGAAAAATCACTCTTTCATTTACAAATCTAAAATTCATAAATTTCCACTCTTCGACAAAAATATTTAAAACAACAACTCAAGTCTCATTTCAAAGTATCAAATCTGCAAAACAAATTACAAAAAAAAAATCTGCAAAATCAAGTAGAAGAAAATCCAAGCTCTCCTCAGTTTAGATCTTAAGTGCTGACAGAATTCAAGTTGATAACAAGCAAACAATTTGATCAAGCTTTTCTTCTCTGGATCTCCAAGTTTTAGGATCTACAATCCATTTTTTCCAGAATTCAAAATTTTGGTCTTTGCCTAAAAAAAATACAGGTGAGTAAACACTAACTTGTTTTTAACTAAAATTTGGTTGCATGATTAGAAGCTTGATGATAAATTTTTTGCATGTTGTTGGACTAAGTATATTTATTTTAAATTTGCTTGCATGTTTTAAGTTTAAAGCTTCTATATATGTGTGTGTGTGTGTGTGTTGATTCAGTATATTGAGTGAAGATTGATCTCTGTTTTGTAATTTACAAAGTCCAGAAATTAAAAAAAAAAATATAAATATACAAATCTGCCAATCCAGTTACTACTGGATTTAATGATTCATAGCAAATATGATTATAGGATCATAATCTAAAACTTAAATTTTGTTTAAGAATTTTTAATATGAAAATTTCTCTGGGACAAAGGAAAAACAGTAAGAATCTTTAAAATATGATAAAACCAAGTACTTTGATTTCTTGATTCGAGTTTGCGACTTGAATCAACACGGAAAAACTTGATTTTTAATAATAAAATCAAGAATTTTAGGTGTGAGATTTTGGTACATTTTTGGGATGACCAGAAATGATCTTTTGATCAAGTATTGGTGACTGGATTGATTCAGAAGGTCGTGGCTTGGATTGGAGCTTGTGTAGTGATTGGTGTACCCAAGAAAAATAGGGGAGGAGGTAACCGATCATCAGGGAATTAGAAATTGGGGGAATTAGGGTTTTGCTCCGTGTTTTGGTCGCATCTGGAAATGGAGTGACTAGGGAACGTGGGGTGGATCGAGTTGCGATTGTTTTTGGGGATAGCTGCGTTGAGGAATTGCGGTGATGTGGCTGGAGTTTCATGGCGATCGATGGTCGAGGTTGATGGGTTCGGTGGATTTACTGATGAAGGGTTGTTCCAGGGAGGGTGAAAACCACTTCGATTTTGATTGAAGTCGCATGATGGCTGATCAACGGTGGAAGTCGCATCTGTGGACGACGTGGAGCTTGCGCGCGATGTCGCTGGTGGCGGCGACGGTGTTAGCACGACGTGCATGTGCATGTGTCAGTGTTTGTGTCAGTGAGGGTTTAGTGTTGTGCAACTCGAAGTGGTGATCGCGTGAAGAAGGTTTTGGCTCGTGCATGACTCGGGTTGATGCTGTTGCTCATGACAAGGATAGGGAGGGGTGTATTGTTTCTTTCCAGTTCCTTATTATTGAAGTTGTAATTTAAGTTTAATATTTAAACTAAAGAAAAGGAAAAGGAAGAAGGAGGGGTTTGAACCCAAGTTGATCTCGAGTTTGGGTCGGTCGAACCCATAGCTAGTATTATTTTACAAGGTTTATAAACTTGTTTTAAATTTTAAAAATATAAAATTTATTTAAATTGCTTTGTGGAAATGTTAAACTATTTAGTTTAAAGTATTTTATACTTTGATTTTAAGCTAATTTTATATTTATTTAAATTTAACTTTTAAAAAGTAATTAGTTTAAACAAATTGGAAATGTTTTAAATATGTAACAATTTTAAGTAATTAATGAAATTGTTTTGTTTGAAAATTAATTAAGTTTTATGGTTAAGATTACTTTAATTAATAAAGTAATTAAGGTTAAATTAATTAATAATTTTAGATTAATTAATTTATTAAGGTTTAATTAATTATTATAGATTAATTAATTGATAATTAAGAATTACTTTAATTAAGTAGTTAAAGATTTATATAGTTATAATTAATTGATAATTAATTATTTAATTAAAAAGAAATTATTACTAATTAATTAATAAATGATTAGTAATTAATTAATTAAGTGATTAGTGATTGATTAATTAATAGTTAAGAATTATTTAATTTAATAATAAGGGTTAATTAATTAAGTAATTAAACATTAATTAATTTATAATTAATAGTTAATTAATTAGTGATTAAGACTTAATTAATTAAATGATTAAGGTTAACAAATTACAATTAATTAAGTAATTAAATTAATTTATAATTTGTAATTAAATAAGCAATTGATTAAGATTAATTAATTGTTAAATAAGGGTTAATTAATAATAAAATTAAGGAATGATTAATTTTTATTCAAGCTTTAATAATGAATAATCGGAGTTATTAATTAATAATTAAAGGATTATTAATTAATTAAAGATTAATTAATTGATAATGAGGATAATTAAGAAGTGATTATTAATTAAATGATTGTGATTAATTAATTAATGGTTGGTTAAGCAACGTAAAGTGATTAATTCTTAAGTAATTAATTTAATTTGAATTAATTAAATTAATTATAATATAATTAGAGATATGCTTGCTTATGGGTGATTATTGTGAATTGAATATCTGAATTTGGCTGACATCTGTTGGATGATAGTCTAAGATATTCTGTGATGTGATTGTGATTTTGTAAATATCTGTGTTGGATGATTGTTATTATCTATGGATAATGCTGTGTGAATTCAATATTTAAAATTGAATTGAATTGTTTAAACCTTAAACAACTTGGCCTTTAAGACACGTTTGGATTTCGATGAGACCGGGATCGGGAATCAAATTTGATTTTCCGAAAACCACATCGATCCAAGTTAAACGTTAGGTCGTGACATCTCACGTGAAGATCGAGATGGAGTTTTAGAGTGCAAGGGTTATTGTCGTTAACTCTAAGGGTGATTCCAAAATGAGTGTAACGAAATAATGCCTTCGGTTTCGTTCGAACCCGGAACGAACTTGTATGGATTGAATGCTTTCAGCACATCGTCAGGTGGACAATGAGCATTCTAAGAAAATGTGTCCTATAAAGGTAATCGTAGCCCCAAGCCTCATCAACCGAGAATGGCTAAAACAGGAGAGGTGCAGCAAGGCTAAGTGGGTCATGCCCAAGTAGGACGAGATTTTCCCCCGTCTAGAAGTCCCTTATTATTTCGGCTGTGTGGGCGGTTGTTGGCCACAACTGCGGGGTTATCTTGTTCGGGGCTGTCCAGTAAGGGATGGTTCCGGCCTTGTGTTGCAGGAGATCGGGAGGAGTCCTCGGTACAGTGATCTAGGCCCCGTACTGTGACGGGCAGTACCCCAGTAGCCCTGCCATTGATGGAAACCCATTTTCCGAACGAGACCTTACGGTTTTGATTGTATTACCCATTTTTGTGGCTAGTAGCTGGAATTTAATGAATGTTACAATTTCGGCTATTTTCTATTTGCTTGAAAATCCTAGACCCTATTATAATATCACTGGATTTCCTATCAAATGTTTTGGTTAGCGTAAGGTAAAAACTTACCCATGTTTATGTGTGGGGAGTCTTACGTGATACCTTTTGTTTTAAAATGATTTTAAACTTAAATAACTTTAACTTGTTTACTCACACCAGACTCATGTCTGACCTGGAGTTTATTTTTGTTTTTCATAAACTCTTGGGTACTCAAATTTTTATGAGTAGCCAAGTGATTAGGTTGGGATTGACAAATGTTTTGGAAGCTGGAGCTGGAGTCCAGACGTACTTATCTATCTCTATCCGCTATAGTGACATTTTGATGTTGTATTTTTGGTTATATGGTTTGGCAGACTCTTATAAATGTCAAATGTAACGAAGTCGTATTATTTTGTGTACTCTGTTATGTAAAACTATGTAATCGATATGTGTAATATTATATTTTGTTTCGTTTCCGCTGTGAGATTCTAATGATTGTTGTTCTTTTCTTTCTATCTTTTCTATTTCTATCTCTTTCTTTTCTTATTGATGATACGCCTTTCTGGTGATGAAAGTCGGGTCGTCACAGTTGGTATCAGAGCATAGGATTGAGAAACACCTAGGCTCTGGAGTAGTATCTATCTTGAGAGTGCGTATATGTAATTTTCTTATATAACTATATCCCTATCTAAATTGGTTGGGTTACCTGTCTAGGTAGCCAGAATCAGTTCAAGAAGCAGAAGGGGAAGGGTTGTAGGAAGTACATCAACCAGTAATAGGAGAGAACAGATTGATAATGAGGCTGTTAATCCAGTACCGTCTCCAGTCAGTTTTGCTGCTTTATGCAAGGACTTCGTTAATCTTGGAGGAAGACCATTTCAAGGGTCAGAAACTATAATAGAGGTCCAAGCATGGCTTCGCTCGTGTGAGAAAATCTTTAAGAGCATGAAATTATCGGATGAGCAGAAGAGAGTAATGGCTTTGTGGCAATTACAAGGTGGTGCTGTAGCCTGGTGGGATGCAGCGACTGCAAATGTCTCGGAGGACGATATGTCTTGGGAAGAGTTTAAGGAGTTGTTTGAGGAGAAGTTCATACCTACAGCAGGGAGAACTCATCTTTATCAGAATTTTATGAATCTAAAACAAGGAAACATGACTATATCAGAGTACGAGATAAAATTCAATGTGTTATCTTGCTATGGACCAGGGCTTATAGACACTCCTCTTAAAAAGAACGAGATGTTTGTACAAGGATTGAGGCCAGAGTATCATGAAAGGATGACAGCACACTTGAAAGGGTCTTTTATGGAGCTAATTGATTCGATGTTAAGATATGAGGACTTGATGAATAAAAGATCAGTGGCACGAGTTGCTGCATCGGGAGGAAATTCTTCTAACCCTAATATGAGAAAATTCAATCCTAATTGGAAGAGGCAAAACAAGATGAAGTCTGGAAAAAACAATGGACCACGCAAATGCTATATTCGTCAACAAGAAGATCACCTGGCGAATAAGTGTCCCAGAAGTGGGTCTCAGCAACAACAGCAGCAGCAACAGCATTATAGTGGACCAGGTTCAGCTTTAGTTTAGAATTATCTTTGTTTCAACTGCCATCAACCGGCACACATGATTAAAGATTGCCCGCTCCTACATGAAGTCCAGCGGAATAAAGTATTTGCTTTGGAAGGTGCACCATCAACCTCATCTAAGGGCAAAGGAGTTTTGGAAGGTACCTTACTTTTAGATGGCAAATATATTAAAGTTTTGTTTGATTTTGGTGCTTCTTTGAGTTTTATTTATTTGGAATCTGTAGACAATTTATTTCTTACCCCTAGTACCGTAGACAATCCCATCTGTGTATCTAATCCTATAGGAGGGGTAACCAAATTAGATAGGATCTGTAAGGATTTGAGAATCTCCTATCTATCCCATAGTTTTCATTGTGACCCTTATGTGTTGGATTTTAAGGGTTTTGACCTTGTATTGGGGATGGATTGGCTTGACAAATATAAGGTTGTTTTAAATTGCGATGAGAGAACAGTTTCGTTGGAAACTAATCTGGGTAGGATTGCCAGAGTAATGTGTGATAACTTTGGAATACACTTGAGTAGTCTTTTACATGGAGTTAAGACTTCTCAAGAGGAGGTTGAAGATATCGCAGTGGTCCAGGATTTCTCAGACGTATTCGAGGAAGTTAAGTGTTTTCCTCTGCACCGTGAAATAGAGTTTCGCATAGATTTGGTTCCAGAAGCAGTACCCGTAATTCAACATAGTAGGAGGATGGCTCCTAGAGAGAGGGAGGAACTAGTGAAGCAAACTCAAGATCTGTTGGAGAAGGGTTTGATTAGGCCCAGTTTTTCTTGTTGGGGTTTAGCTACGGTATTTGTCACCAAGTCGAATGGGTCGCTAAGATTCTGTGTACACTATCGTGAATTGAACAAAGTGACCATTCGGAATAAGTACCCACTTCCACATATTGATGATCACTTCGACCAGCTTTATGGAGCTTCAGTCTTTTCTCAATTGGATTTAGCATCAGGTTTCCATCAGTTAAGGGTAGCTGAGGACAGTATTCCCTTAACTGCATTTAGGGGACCTAATTGTTTCTATGAGTGGTTGGTTATGTCTTTCGGGTTAACCAACACTCCTGCCTACTTTGTAGACCTGACGAACCGAGTCTTCAGAGAAGTTTTGAATAAGTTCGTTTTGGTGTTCATCGATGACATCTTGGTTTACTCTGTGTCGGAAGAAGAGCACAAACAACACTTGAGAATAGTATTAGAAACTCTGAGAAGGCATGTTCTGAAGGTGAAGTTCTCTAAGTGTCATTTTTGGAAATCAAAAGTAAAAATTTTAAGGCACATTGTTTCTGGTGAGGGAATCTCTGTAGATCCAGCTAAAGTTGAGACTATTCTGGAGTGGAAGCAGCCTCGGACACCAACTGAAGTTCGCAGTTTTCTGGGATTGGCCGGTTACTACAGGAAGTTTATTAGGGATTATTCCAAGATCTCTTCACACCTAACGAAGCTGACAAGGAAGGGAGCTAAATTCAAGGGGGCATCGGAATGTGAGGAGGCTTTTTAGAATCTAAAGGCAAAGTTGACAAGTGCTCCTGTATTGGCTATTCCAGATGGGAAGAGCAAGTTTGAAGTTTATACTGATGCATGTATTGTTGGATTGGGAGTAGTGCTAATGCAAAATGGTAGGGTAATTGCGTATGCGAGTCGACAATTGAAGGCACATGAGAGGAACTATGCTACGCACGATCTTGAGCTATTGGCCATAGTTTTTGCTTTAAAGATCTGGAGGCACTATCTTTTAGGAGAAAAGTTCGAGTTATTCATGGATCACAAACCGTTGAAATATCTTTTCTCTCAAAAAGATCTTAATCTAAGACAGCAGCGATGGGTCGAGTTCCTGGCGTCGTATGATTTGGATATTCTGTATACCCTGGGAAAGGCGAACATTGTGGCAGACGCTCTTAGCAGAAATGCAGTTCTATCTCTTTTGGAAGTGGTTCCATCTCTTCTGGGAAGGATTTCAAGCAAGCAAGAATCTGATAAAATGTTGAAAAGAATTATCAGAAGAGTTAGGAAGGGTCAGTGTCCTAGTTTTGAGATTGATGGCCAAGGAACGTTGAGGATTAATGGGAGGATTTGTGTTTCGAATGATAGGGATCTGCGACAGGAGGTGTTGTCAGAGAGTCATCGCTCCAGATTAAATATCCATCCAGGAATCTCAAAGATGTATAAGGATATGAAGAGAGTCTTTTGGTGGAAAGGCATGAAGGAAGATGTAACTACTTACGTTAATTGTTGTGCTATCTGCCAGCAAGTTAAAGGAGATCAGCAGAAGCCAGCCGGTTGTTACAGCCTTTGGAGATCTCAATGTGGAAATGGGATATAATTTCAATGGATTTCATCAACAGTTTGCCTAGAACTAAGAAGGGAAATGAAGGAATATGGGTAATTGTGGATCGTCTAACCAAAAGCGCCCATTTTATACCAGTTAAGGCAACCCGTACTGCAGCTTCTCTGGCAGAAATTTTCTTGAGAGAGATAGTGAGATTGCATGGTGTTCCAGTTAGTATTGTAAGTGATGGAGATCCTATCTTCAGCAGCAAATTCTGGAAGGCTTTGCAATCGGCTACGGGAACAAGTTTAAGATTGAGTACATCATATCATCCCTAGACAGATGGCCAGACGGAGAGGCTTAATCGAATTCTAGAAGATATGCTGAGAGCCTGTGTATTGGATTTTGATGGATCGTGGGAAGACCATCTACATATAGTGGAATTCTCTTATAATAATAGTTACCAAGCAAGTATTAAGATGGCTCCCTATAAAGCTATGTATGGGAAACCGTGTAGATCCCCAGCCTGTTGGATAGAGTCAAAAGACCGTCTTGTGCTTGGACAGATCTGATCCGTGAAGCATCTCCTAAAGTCGAGCTTATTAAGAAAAGGATGAGAGCTGCTGAAGACCGTCAAAAGAAATATGCAGATAAAAGACGAAGACAACTGGAGTTCGAGATTGGTGATTTAGTCTTTGTCAAAGTTTCCTTTATTAAAGGAGCAGTAAGATTTGGGAAGACAGGGAAACTCGCCCCGAGATATATTGGTCCGTTCCGAGTGCTCGAGAGGATTGGTGCCATAGTATACAGAATTGAATTGCAGCCCGGATGGCTGGAATTCACAATGTTTTCCATGTAGCTCATCTACGGAAATATGTGCACGATCCATCTCTTATTGTGGAACCAGCTGTGCAGGAAGACTTAGAGGTTGAGCCAGACTTATCAGTTGTCAGACATCCTGTTCAAATTGTTGATCAAGACGAAAGGCAACTCAGAAGCAAGATAGTGAAGCTTGTTAAAGTCCAGCGGAGTGAGGATCCCATAGATTATACCTGGGAGACTCTAGATAGTTTTAGGAAGGCTTATCCGGATATGTGTCGGATAGCTAGTGATGTTTGTATTGGATGTATTGTTGTTTGGATGTTTTGTTTGTTGATTTCTTATATATGGATGATATGTATGCTTGAATTGTTGAAATAAAATGAAATTTTTTGGATTATCCTTTGTTTAAATTTCGGGGACGAAATTCTTTTAAAGGGGGAGGAATGTGATATTCCGGAATTTCAAACCCAATTTAAATGTGATAATCTTTTTAACAAATTAATTAAGATTTATAAAATTGTTATTTTAAACAATAATAATAAATGGGTTGTAAATATATATTGATTTTAATTAAAATTAATATATACAAGTGGAAATGGATTTGTTAAAATTGTATACATATCCAATTTGATTTCTAAATTTAATTTGAAATTTAATTTGAATTTGAATTGTTAAATTGAAATTTTAAAATAAGGTTATTTATATTTTAAATTATACTTTGATTTTTAAAGGTGTATTTCTATGATTTTATTTAGAATATAAAATTTGTTTTATATTTATTTTCTTTTAAGAAGAATTGATTTATATAAATTAAAAATGTATTACAAATTTAGAAAATTAATTATAAAAACGTTTTAAAATCCATTTTTGCATGAAGATTACATTTGTTAAAATTTGAAGCACTCTAATAACATGTGTTAAGAGTATAACATTGTGTAATGATAAATGTTAGAAAGTATTACAAGTGTCACAATTTTTAATTTAATTTCTTTAATTTTTATAAAACAAAATTATTTCTATAAAAGGCTATTTCATCTTCTTCATCTAAATTTTTCCCATTCTCATTTTCTAAAGCAAGAAAAATCAATCTTTCATTTACAAATCTAAACTTCATAAATTTCCTATCTTCAACAAAAAAATTTAAAACAAGAACTCAAGTCTCATTTCAAAGTTTCAAATCTGCAAAACAAATTACAAAAAAAAACTGCAAAATCAAGTATAAGCAAATCCAAGCTCTCCTCAGTTCAGATCTTAAGTGCTGACAGAATTCAAGTTGATAAGAAGCAAACAATTTGATCAAGCTTTTCTTCTCTGGATCTCCAAGTTTTAGGATCTGCAATCCATTTTTTTACAGAATTCAAAATTTTGGTCTTTGCCTAAAAAAATACAGGTGAGTAAACACTAACTTGTTTTTAATTAAAATTTGGTTGCATGATTAGAAGCTCGATGATAAATTTGTTGCATGTTGTTGGACTAAGTATATTTATTTTAAATATGCTTGCATGTTTTTTGTTTAAAGCTTCTATGTGTGTGTGTGTGTGTGTGTGTGTGTTGATTCAGTATATTTAATGAAGATTGATCTCTGTTTTGTAATTTACAGAGTCCAGAAATTAAAAATATATATAAATATACGAATCTGCCAATCCAGTTACTATTGGATTTAATGATTCATAGCAAATATGATTATAGGGTCATAATCTAAAACTTAAATTTTGTTTAAGAATTTTTAATATGAAAATTTCTCTGGAACAAAGAAAAGCAGTAAGAATCTTTAAAACATGATAAAACCAAGTACTTTGATTTCTTAATTCGAGTTTGCGACTTGAATCAACATAGAAAAACTTGATTTTTAATAACAAAATCAAGAATTTTAGGTGTGAGATTTTGGTACATTTCTGGGATGACCAGAAATGATCTTTTGATCAAGTATTGGGACTGGATGGATTCAGAAGGTCGTGGCTTGGATTGGAGCTTGTGTAGTGATCGGTGAACTAAAGAAAAATAGGGGAGGAGGTAATCGATCACCAGGGAATTAGAAATTAGGGGAACTAGGGTTTTGCTCTGTATTTTGGTCGCATCTGGAAATGGAGTGACTAGGGAACGTGGGGTGGATCAAGTTGCAATTGTTTTTGGGGATAGCTGCGTTGAGGAATTACGGTGATGTGGCCGGAGTTTCGCGGCGATCGATGGTCGAGGTTGATGGGTTCGGTGGATTTACTAATGAAGGGGTTGTTCCAAGGATGGTGCCAACCACTTCGATTTTGATTTAAGTCGCGTGATGGCTGATCAAAGGTGGAAGTCGCATCTGTGGACGACGTGGAGCTTGCGCGCGATGTCACTGGTGGCGGCGGCGGTGTTGGCGCGACATGCACGTGTCAGTGTTTGTGTCAGTGAGGGTTTAGTGTTGTGCGACCCGAAGAGGTGATCGCGTGAAGAAAGTTTTGGCTCGTGCATGACTCGGGTTGATGGTGTTGCTCGCGACAAGGATAGGGAGGGATTGTATTGTTTCTTTCCAGTTCCTTATTATTGAAGTTGTAATTTAAGTTTAACAATTAAACTAAAGAAAAGGAAAAGGAAGAAGAAGGGGTTTGAACCCAAGTTGATCTCGAGTTTGGGTCGGTCGAACCCATAGCTGGTATTGTTTTAAAAGGTTTTCAAACTTGTTTTAAATTTTAAAAATATAAAACTTATTTAAATTGCTTTGTGAAATTGTTAAACTATTTAATTTAAAGTATTTTATTCTTTGGTTTTAAGATAATTTTATATTTATTTAAATTTAACTTTTAAAAAGTAATTAGTTTAAACAAATTGGAAATGTTTTAAATATGTAATAATTTTAAGTAATTAATGAAATTGTTTTGTTTGAAAATTAATAAAGTTTTATGGTTAAGATTACTTTAATTAATAAAGTAATTAAGGTTAAATTAATTAATAACTTTAGATTAATTAATTTATTAAGGTTTAATTAATTGATTATGGATTAATTAATTGATAATTAAGAATTACTTTAATTAAGTAGTTAAAGATTTATATAGTTATAATTAATTGATAATTAATTATTTAATTAAAAAGAAATGATTAGTAATTAATTAATAAATAATTAGTAATTAATTAATTAATTAAGTGATTAGTGATTAAATAATTAATAGTTAAGAATTACTTAATTTAATAATTAGGGTTAATTAATTAAGTAATTAAACACTAATTAATTTATAATTAATAGTTAATTAATCAGTGATTAAGACTTAATTAATTAAATGATTAAGGTTAATAAATTACAATTAATTAAGTAATTGAATTAATTTATAATTTGTAATTAATTAAGTAATTAATGAAGATTAATTAGTTGTTAAATAAGGGTTAATTAATAATCAAATTAAGGAATGATTAATTTTTAATCAAGCTTTAATCATGAATAATTGGAGTTATTAATTAATAATTAAAGGATTATTAATTAATTAAAGATTAATTAATTGATAATGAGGATAATTAAGAAGTGATTAATTAATTAATGATTGGGTAAGCAAGGTAAAGTGATTAATTCTTAAGTAATTAATTTAATTTGAATTAATTAAATTAATTATAATATGAATTAGGGATATGCTTGCTTATGGGTGATTATTGTGAATTGAATATCTGAATTTGGTTGACATCTGTTGGATGATAGACTGAGATATTCTGTGATGTGATTTTGTAAATATGTGTTGGATGATTGCTATTATCTATGGATAATGCTGTGTGAATTCAATGTTTAAAATTGAATCGAATTGTTTAAATCTTAAACAACTTGGCCTTTAAGACACGTTTGGATTTCGATGAGACCGGGATCGGGAATCAAATTTGATTTTCCGAAAACCACATCGATCCAAGTTAAACGTTAGGTCGTGACATCTCACGTGAAGATCGAGATGGAGTTTTAGAGTGCAAGGGTTATTGTCGTTAACTCTGAGGGTGATTCCAAAATGAGTGTAACGAAATAATGTCTTCGGTTTCGTTCGAACCCGGAACGAACTTGTATGGATTGAATGCTTTCAGCACATCGTTAGGTGGACGATGAGCATTCTAAGAAAATGTGTCCTATAAAGGTAATCGTAGCCTCAAGCCTCATCAACCGAGAATGGCTAAAACAGGGAAGGTGCAGCAAGGCTAAGTGGTTCATGCCCAAGTAGGACGAGATTTTCCCCTGTCTAGAAGTCCCTTATTATTTCGGCTGTGTGGGCGGTTGTTGGCCACAACTGCGGGGTTGTCTTGTTCGGGACTATCCAGTAAGGGATGGTTCCAGCCTTGTGTTGCAAGGGATCGGGAGGGGTCCTCGTGACGGTGATCTAGTCCCCGTATTGTGACGGGCGGTACCCTAGTAGCCCTGCCATTGATGGAAACTCATTTTCCCTACGAGACCCTACGGTTTTGATTGTATTACCCACTTTTATGGCTAGTAGCTGGAATTTAATGAATGTAACAATTTCGGCTATTTTCTATTTACTTGAAAACCCTAGACCCTATTATAATATCTCTGGATTTCCTTTCAAATATTTTGGTTAGCGTAAGGTAAAAACCACCCATGTTTATGTGTGGAGAGTCTTACGTGATACCTTTTGTTTTCAAATGATTTTAAAGTTAAACAACTTTAACCTGTTTACTCACACCAGACCCATGTCTGACCCAGAGTTTATTTTTATTTTTCATAAACTCTAGGGTACTCAAATTTTTATGAGTAGCCAAGTGATTAGGTTGGGATTGGAAAATGTTTTGGAAGCTGGAGCTGGAATCCAGACGTACTTATCTATCTCTATCCGCTATAGTGACATTTTAATGTTGTATTTTTGGTTGAATGGTTTGGCAGACTCTTATAATTGTCAAATGTAATGAAGTCGTATTATTTTGTGTACTCTGTTATGTAAAACTATGTAATCGATATGTGTAGTATTATATTTTGTTTCGTTTCCGATGTGAGATTCTGATGATTGTTGTTCTTTTCTTTCTATCTTTTCTATTTCTATCTCTTTCTTTTCTTATTGATGACACGTCTTTCTGGTGATGAAAGACAGGTGTCACACACACACACACACACACACACACACACACACACACACACATATATATATATATATTCCATTACTTTTCTCTTTATATGATATTTTATATTTTCTTTCTTTTAACTAAAGACCAATGTCTCTTTTAAAACCATAATTCCAAGTTAATGATATTTTGTAAATTAAGTGGGTAATTGGTTTTGTTTTTAGTTAACTTTAAAACTTATATGAATTATCAAAGTTAAATGTTATACAGAGTGTTTAATTTTAATTAACTAGAGATAAATTGTCATATAATTACTTTAAATTGTAATTAATTTAAACTAAGGCAGAAGTGGTTCGCAGTGGATTAAAGTAAATAAATACTGAAGTGAAATTGTTTGGTATGGTTATAGAACGTTAATTTGGTTAACGATCTATATTGGACATTTATCCCAATTATTCTTGCATGTGTCATCAAGTGATCAGGAGAGTTAAATAGTACACTTAAAAATGATGACACGTTTTATTTGAAACAAACGTTTGAAATAAATTCCCGTATTCGAATAGTGTCACCGCAAATAATAGATTGTTGAATTTAAACAATTTACTCTTTTTAAATTTTATTGCTTGAATTCGAAGAGACTGGGATCGGATATCAGCGATATCCAGAACCATTTCGATCTAAAAAGTACTGTAAACCTTTACGGATTTAATTAAAGAGTCTAATAGGCTGGTATTGAATAAAGTTAAGTAAAATATGACTATTTAAGATAAGTAACGGTACTTAGATATTATTTTAAATATCAATAGATTTGTGTAACAAGTGTTTGGCTATAACAAGATCGAATTCATAGTGATGTACGAGTTGCCTTGGTTTTCAAGGAAGCATTATAACTTAAGTATTTCAAATTGAGTTGGTTTTACTCATGTTGGTTTCCAGCCTGACTCGGGTGTTACTTCATGGTAATGCTTGTGTCAGGCCAAGTATTACAGATGTTTAGATTAGGACGTTTGGAGCTCAAAAGACAAGCTAGATGGCAGAGACATATCGATTAGATTCTGCTGTGTATTATGGGCTGTATAGATAGTAGTTGAGGACAAGTTATTATAACTGTCCATATTTATTGTACTCTAATATCATGTATGTATTTTGACCGTTACAGCTTTCCTTGTATGAAATGTTGTTATTTGTATATTATATTATATTCTGATGTGATTGTGAGATTCTATGCTATTGTTTCCTGTTCTTATTCTATCCCTTTATTTTCTAAACCCTAGCGGTGTCGGATTTCCGACACTCGATTGCTCAACACTCTATACAGTGAACGTATTAGTGTCGATTTTCGGGGTCGAAAATCTTCGGGCCATTACACTTGGTATCAAAGCTAAAGGTTAAGTGAAAACTTTCGCTTTGGTGGGGATTACTCATTAGAGATAGGGTCAGTAGTACCGTTGAATGAGTTGAGAGTATTATATGAGGGCGTACTTGTTATTTTCTTATATAATGATTTTAAAAACGATTTAAAAATGATTTTTATATAAGCTTATATTTTGATATATAAAGCAATAATTTTTCTAGTTATTATAATATATTAAGGAAATTGGTTGTTGTTATTAAAATTAAATAAGATTATAAGATTTCAGTGGTAAAACACAATAACCAAATAGAATTTGGGTAAGGATTAACTATACAAATAAGTTAAATTAAAAATGGATTCAAAACCTGAATTTAAATCCAAAAGAATTTTCAAAGTATTTGAAATAAATTACCCTGATTATATTTTTCAAATAAATTATGATGTAATATGTAGTGCGGGTTCTTGATATGATAATCTTGGTTATTATCATACTTTAATTATTGTATCTAAAAGAAGAATGTTTATTGCCTAATAAACAATGATAAAACGGAGTGAAATGTTTAAGGAAGTAAAAATTTATATAAGTATAACTTATAAATTGAAATGAATTTAAAATTTGGAGTTTTAAATCTAATCCCAGAAGAATTTTGGAGATTGTTTCAAACAATTTAAGGAAATTATAAGTAATATTATTTAGATTATTTTTGAATATACAAATCTTGTTTTAAACAAGAGTTGTTTTGAAAATTTCAAAGGATTTTGTTTGAATTAAAAACCAAAAATGATTTAAAATTGAAAGTATCACATGACGTGTGAATGAAATAAATATGTATATGTGAATATATATGATTTCAAAGTTGATTTGAAATAAATAACTGGGTGTTTAAATTCTGAAATCCCCTTAAAATGAGATGTATAACCCAAAGAAAAGTAATTTTTGAACTTATAAGTGGGAAGGGATATGAATAAGAATTTAAATTTGGGATGTAAATTTAAACTGAGAAGTCTAAATGGATTAAATGAATTGGAAATTTAACTCAGGGCAAGTTAAATAAGTTTTGAGCTCATAATCTGAAATGGGAAATTTCAAGGTGAAAGTGAATTTAACTTAAGGAAGTTAAATGAATTAAATGGAAAAGGAAAGTATGGATTTGATAAGAGGTTACATGTGGATAATTTCAAACAGCTTTTGAAATATAAACGGGTTTCAAATTCTGGAAATTTGTGATGGATGCTATTGATTGGTGCTTTAGATAATTTGAATGTTTATTCACTTTGACATACAGTGTTATCATCCTATTTGTTATTGACAGTAGATAAAACTGTAAATTTGATTATTCGATAAAAAAGAGAAGCGGAGTGAAATGATATATATCCAACCCTGAAGTTGAATAGAAATAAAATTTGATCTGAAACTTTTAAAAGATTTGGATTCTTAGAAATGAAATTGAATTTATGGAAATGGAACCATTTTGAACTTAAAGTTTGAAATGATAAATTTAAGTTTGAAATGATAATATGGAACCATTTTAAATTGGGATTTCCGGCACTCGATTGGTCGGCACTCTATATAGTGGACGTATTAGTGTCGATTTTCGAGGTCGAAAACCTTCGGGCTGTTACACTAATATTGATGCCTTGGTTATGGTAAAGAAAAATTGAAAGAAGGAAGCGTTCCTGAATTGGTAAAAATTGATCATACTACAGGAGAAACAACAATTGGACTTTTTTTGAAGAAAAGGTACTTTATGAATTAAAATAGTGAGCATATACTTCCATATTATGCCTCATTAAAACCTTGCAACCCTTCTAACCTAAATGAGTGCCTTGCAAAGAAAAAGAGTACATATCATGTCCAAATATTAACGATACAACGGAAATATAGCCAGAAACCAAGTTGTTAAATAGATGGAGGACTAAAACAAAATAGCTACACACTCAGAACCATCCATACGATCAACTTGGGGCTATAAAATGAAGAAAAACCATACATAACAAGACACATGGAACAACCAACCAACACAACTAAATGGGACTTTAGTTTTTAATCCATTAATTGTAATAATTTCGGTTGAATAATTGTAGAGCAATGACAACGTATGCGAGGTATTGAATTGCGATGGAACCTCTAAAGTGTTCCCAAAGGGAGAGTAGTGTCCACTGACCCAAACAAGGTTGTCAATGGCATTCGTATTGGACTAAAAGCTAAGAGCATTATTATAGATTACATGAATATCCAAATGCTTATTTGTGGAGGCCTACACCTCATTTGTCAATATTAGGATAAACTGATATAAGTTAGTAGCATGGCCGGCTAGTTACATTAAGATGGCACTGGGAGGATAATTGGATGATGACAGTATGATATATACATGAATTGTTAGTTTAAGGTTTTATACTGTAAAAATATGAGAAAATTCAATTTTATTTAGTTTATTTTCTCACATATAAACATTCACATACTTCGACTATTTTCAAAGAGATTTACACCATATTGTAGATGTATCACTGTACCTTTGCATTTTTATTTCTTTTTTTTTGCATTTTCATTTTTCATGTGTGTTTAGGGCACACAAATACTTTAGGTGAAAGCTAAATATATTTTGTGGTTATATTACAGCTAATTGCAGCTATATTACATAGAGATTAGTGCACAAATTTTACAATAGAGAATGATAAGAAACTCCATAAAATATATAAACTGGCTCATCTATCGTGAAATTTAGGTGGTGCATTGTATTGGGCTTATGCCTCATAGAGCTATGTAGACATTTCTAGTTTATTGGCGAAGGTACAAGAAACGGAATATCCGGTGTTTACTTTTGTAAATGGAAGCACCTGTCACCCTTACTTTATTCTAAAAGATCGAATAAATAGTTTTCTATCATACATCACTTTGAAGTAAGTACAGCTGACATAGTGTGTACTCAATTTTGTTAAATTTGATTCACGTCGCTTTTTGGTCCATGTAGAAAAATACTAAGAAACTATAGGATAGAATGGATAATTAAGCGCTAAAATAATCAATGATTTAATTAGTATATGGAGACAAAAATAAATAAGATAAGATAATCTTCATTCATTCAAACTACACAGTTCAAACATTAAAAAATACCACAACAACTAATAGTCCAAGCCAAATTAAGACACAACCTAATACTACTAACAATTTAACTTAGGTGAGACAAACTTTTAAACATGCAAATTAATACTTATTTCTTATTATGGGAGACTTATGGATGAGGAACAAGGAATAGTGGAGACAAAAGTTTCCTTTTTGTTCCACGAGATTTCCATCACAATCGAAACAAACTTCTCCTACAAATTTGACTTCGTCTTCATCCTCAACGATATCTTCCTTCTCCTCTTCTTCTTCCTCTTCATCATTCATGGGGTCATAAATGACAAGATTAGGAGTTTCTTCTTCGATTACTATTGGATTGGTTGCATTATCCAAGAGATGGTTTTGGAGAATGCGAAGGATGCGCCCTTGCTTCTTTTGTTCTTTCAGAAGGCGTAGTTGCATGACCTCTGTTTTTAAAAGCACGTTGAGAACATAATTCAAATCATCTTCGACCTTGATAACTTTGGCCATGGTGGTAGTTTGGAAGGGGCCTAGAGTGGGGTTTTGAAGAAAAGGGGGCGGTCTCTTCTCTTGGACTTTGGCACTTGGGGAATCCATTGTTTTAAATATGTTTGAAACTTACAGAAAGAAAATGACAGATAAATGAGAAAGAAATCAAAATTTGGTGGTTATTATAATCGTATTTTGAGTTTTGAATTTTGAATTTTAGAGGGAAAAACAGTTTTCAGATTTTTACAGTATATGTCGACATATACACAGATTGCATGTCGATATACATGTGTTTATTTTAATATTTTATTTTCCTTTTAAGTATACAATTTATATTTTGTTATATTGATATTTCAAAGAAAGAACATATTCCAAACTCTCTTCTAAGTTTAATAAAAGGTGTTTGAGTTAATGGTTTTGTTAAAATATCGACTATTTGATTTTCTGTATTTATAAATTCGAGTGAAATTACTTCTTTATTTACGTTATCTCTTAGAAAATGATGTCTTATATCTATTTTTTGGTTCTAGCAAGATGTTTTGGATTTTTAGATATATTTATTGCACTAGTGTTATCATGGTATATTGGTGATTTAATAAAATTTAAACCAAAATCTTTTAAAATTTGTTGCATATAAATAACTTATGAACAGTCTAATGCAGCTGAAATATATTCTGCCTCTATTGTAGAAAGAGACATAGAATTTTACTTTTTTCTAAACCAGAAAACAAGAGAGTGTCCTAAAAAGTGACAAGTTCCACTTGTACTTTTTCGGTCTGATTTCCATCCAACATAGTAAGCATCACTATATGAAATTAAATCGAAATTATCTTTTTTTGGATTAAAGAGTGCATAGTCTAGTGTGTTGTTTACATACCTTAGTATTTGTTTTACGGATTTTAGGTGACTTTCCTTTGGTTGAGATTGATATCTTGTACAGAGACAAATACTATGCATTATATCTGCTCTACTAGTAGTTATATATAGAAAGGATCCTATCATATCTCTATACAATCTTTAATCTACATCTTTTGAGTTTTCATCCCTGTTTAATTTCTCATTTGTTACCATGAGAGTTGGCTTACCATTGATATTTGACATACCAAATTTCTTAACTAAATCCTTAGCATATTTTTCTTGACCTACAAAAATACCATTATTTAATTGTCTTATTTGTAATATTAAAAAGAATGTTAGTTCCTTCATATGATTCATTTCGAATTCCTTACTCATTTATCTAAAAATTCTTTATTTAACTATTCGTTTATTGATCCGAAAATAATAACCTCTACATATATTTGTGTAATTTGTATATATTATTATTTTCTTTAAGTTTACTTTTCCTATTTCAAATTAGATTGTAATAAATATGATTTAAGTCTATCGTATCATGCTCTAGGAGCTTGTTTTAGACCATATAAAGCTTTCTTTAATCTATAAATGTGATTAGAAATTTTTATCTTCAAAAAGTGGGGGTTGTTCTACATAAGCATCTTCTCTAATAATTCCATTTAAAAATGCACTTTTGACATCCATTTGAAATAACTTAAAATTATTATTATTTGCAAAAGCGAGTAAAATTCAAATGGCTTCTAATCTGGCTACATAGGCATCAATATTTATTCCTTCGCCCCAAATATTACCATGAGCAACTAAACGTGCTTTATTTCTAGCGACTTCTCCTTGTTTATCCACTTTATTTCTATAACCTCATTTGGTGTAACGACCCAGAATTCGATCACTGTAACTATGGTAATTTAAATATAATTAAAATAATTAATTAATGGATTTTATAACTAAAATAAACTCCTATTAAATAATAACAAATGATCGTGAAATCATTTTAAAATTTTGTTTACAAAAATAATTAGTTCGAAGAAAGATTGAAAATGTGACCGGAAGTTGTTTTTCGATTTTTCGTCGGCTAAAAATTATCGAAAATGTCATAACACTTCTGCGTACACATTCACAAATTTATAAATCACCTTGGACAAGGAAATGTACATGTGAATATGCATGTATACTTGATTATGTATGTATGTATGTATGTATGTATGTGTGTGTATATATAAGATAAGGTAAGATATTTTTCATAAAAAGTATATATATTATGTGAAATAAAGATTCCACCTCAGACAAAAACAACAAAAAGTGTAAAAACAGTTTTCCTTTGACATGAAAAAGGGGGATGTACTATAGAGGGTGGAATTTTGAAGGGGAGGAGGTGATGGCGAGGTGGCAAAAGAAGAGAGGGGGGTATAGTACAAAGGGCATTTTCGTTATTTCACTTGTTAACATTTTATAAAAGCAAATTTCCTAAAAAAAATCACATTTTCTCATTCTCTTTTCACTTTACAATTTCTTAAAGCTCTTAAGCATGCTTTCATAGCTTATCACTGTGTTTTAAAATTTTCAAAAATCTTAGAGTTCCATTTTAAAATCACTTCCAAGTTAGCTAAAAACACTTCTTTCTCCACTACTTCACTTTCCCTTCTACGTTCAAGCCACTTCCACCTTATAATGTCAAGGCCAAACCCATATTTCTTAGGGCCAAACCTTTTTATGGCCATAAACCACAAAAAGAATTTACTTTTCCAATAAAATTCAAAGGCCAAGGTCATTCTCAATTTCGAGGAGAGAATACTTTAGGTTAGTTGAATTCAGGTGAGTAAATTCTAATGTTTTTGGAAAATAACTTACCTTTATATATGTCATTGTGTCTATATATATACATATATGATGCTTGTTGTATGAATTATAGCATGGTTTGGATGTGTATGTATGTGCTATTATGCGGTTTGTATTAGGAATTGAAGTGAAAGTTTAAAGTTATGCCTTTATTTATAAAGTGTGATTGTTGATATGTTATAGAAATGATATGCTATGTATTGAAATCTTGGATGTTTGGTTGGATGGTTATGGAAGTTAATACTTGGAAATGTTGAAAGGATTTGAGATCCTTTTTGAAGTCAAATCATGTTATTTAGTTTTGATTTATTAAGTGTTTCAAAAGAAGGAAAAAAAATAAAGTTCCTAACTTTGAATTAGAGTTTTTATAATTGTTTTTAAAATAATGTTTTCATAAGTAAGTAAGGTAAGAGATGAGGTTTGGACAATAGCATAGGAAAGAAATTCGAAGTTACAACATCCATAGCGATAGTCACTATGGATGCAGTTCGAAAATATACGATTTTCAAGTTTTCAAGTTTTTTTAAAATTGTTTTGAAAACCATTTCAAACTTAATTAGATATTATAAAACTTAATTAAATTTTAATTTGTGACTCAAATAATTAATTTATTTGTTAAAAATAATTATTAATCAATCAATTAATTAAGTTAAGTAATTAGGGTTTAAGCATTAATTAATTTAGTTAATCAGTTATAGTTAATTAAGAAGTTTTCATTAATGATTAATTAAGTTAATTAATTTTTTTTCAAACAAGTTAATTATTTTTAAATTAATTATTTGATTAGTATTTAATTAAATTTAATTATTTAATTAATTATTATTTAATTAAAATTTATTTATTTTCTTAATTATTAATTAATTAAGGTTTAATTTACAATAAATGTTTATAAATTAGTCTAATTATTTATTTACTTTTAAATGATTAGTATTTGATTATTATTCAACAAGATCTTAATTATTTAACTAATTTTTGACAAAAGGGTAATTATTTGTAATTAATTAAGACATAACTAAGATAATGAATGTTTTAAATTTTGATTCAAGTATAATTAATTAAGGAGAAATTGAGCTTTAATTTAAGATTTAATGATAATTTATTTATTATTTTAAATTATTTTAAACTCCAACGGTTCTATATTTTAAATTAATCTTCTTATCTCAATGAATTATTTCAAAACCAAGGATCACTTTCCCATGCTGTTAAGTAGCCAAATGAATTAAAGTAGTTGTAATAAAACGGTCACACGTCTTATTGAAAGCGAGTCATCTTGTACTTATCACAAATACCGCACTTTGGGAACGTGATGGATACGAGGGGGTTAATTTCGACAAGTGGATCATGATAATCTAAGCATGTACAACGTATGTCCATATGTAACTCTTTGCACCCTGATAGTGGGATGGTCCAATATAAACAACTTGACCCTTTAAAATTATCGAGCGTTGATTTGGAGAGATCGAGATCAGATATTAATCCAAAAACCACTTCGAACTAACGTAAATGTTCTAATTTGAAAATAGAAAAGGCAAGGTATAAGATGAAGACTATGAAGTGCCTTCAGTTAATTCATCTCCAGAATGGCTTTTACGGATGAGTGCTGACATTGTGTCATCATATGGAAGACAATATTAGCATTCCAAGTGGCAACGCTAGAACATAGGTAAACATAGCCTTAGGCCTCATCAACCGGGAATGACTAAAACAGCAGAGATACAACAATGGTAAGTAGGTCGCTCCCATTAGGGTAAGGTTATCCCTTCTAGAGTCCATACTATTAATTCATGTATGCTTTGGTATGGTTGCCGATCCCAACCGAGGGGTGATCTTATTCGGTACTATCCAACAAGGGTAAGACGATCTTGTGTTGGTAAAGGACCCAAACGAGGTTGTAACGACCCTGAATTTTGGACAATTTAAATTGAAAATATTTAATTTATTTTAAATATTTGAATGATAATTTAAATTGAATTTCCAATATAACAATGAATTTGGTGATTTAATTGTAGAATTTAATCTATTGAAAGTTGAATAAAAATTTGAATATTCAATTTTAAGCTGATTAAAAATATTTTAAAGGTTTAGAAAATTCATATTAATAATACTGAAGAAAATAAAAGCTTTAGAATTGAATTTTAAAGTGATTTGTTCAGTTTTGGAATTTAATTGTTTAAATTGAATTTAAAAATAGCCTTCCGAGGCACAGTCTCGGAATTCGACGAAACCAGTTCCATTCGGTCCGTAATATTGAATTATTACCAAATTTCAATTTCGTGGCGTTCGGAGTTGATATGTGAGCATACGGCACGTAAACGCGTTGAGCTTGTGTTGAAAACAAATTGAATTCAAAATATAAAATAACAAAAGCAATAAAAATATATATATATGTAACATCTCAGCCGAAAAAAAAGAAGATTACAAGATCTTTTGTACACATCTTATATCACTTCAGCCACCCTAAAATCTTCTCAGCCGAGATATTGTTTATAAAAAAAATAGATACTGTACCTAGCTCTTTTATGTTTGCATAAACCCTCTCCATTATATTCTCGTTCAAATCGTTCAAGCAGATAAAAAAAAGGAAATGAAACAATACAAAAAAATGGCGGCCACGAATTCTCTTTCGTCCCTCTAAATCAAATTAGGGCTTTCTGCTAATTTGTAGGTGCCAATTGTTGATAGCTCGATCGAATGGCGGCCTCGAGAGTTTCTTTTTCGTTCAACTCGAATGCTTCGACTTCAGAAGCTCACGGTTCCTCCTAATTGCGATTCGTTAAACAAGGTGAGTGATTTAACTTTCACTCACATCTAGTCCTATCTCCAGTTTGTAGGGTTTAAATACTGTAGATTTTCGTTCATATAAAACTCTGTGAATTCGTCGCTTTATTTATCTTGGCTTTTCGATTTTTCTTCAGTGATGATTTCCTTTGACTTCGGTATGATTTGTTGGCCACGGCGTTGATTTTTGACTTGTTCAATTTTTGATAAAACACGGCTTTGATTTGGTTTGACGATATCGCCGTGACTTTGCTTTTGCTTTCTATTGACCATGACCTTGAGAGAAAAAACTGATTTGCTATTACCTGTAAGAATTTGTTCGACATTGATTTCTTTGACTTTGTTAATGGTTCATCTGGGTTCATCCCGGAGCATTATTGTTTTGTTTCCACTGACCTGTATATCATTATCTTCAAAACTTGCTATATCTTTTTGGTGGAGATTTGTTGCAGTGGTCATGTGAACTGATGTTTTGTTTTGTATATATCCATTCTTTGGTCTCTGACCTGATGTACTTGAGACCGGTGCATGCAATGTCAATATATTCAATGTTGTCTGCATTGTGACTTGAGTTTTCATTCTGATATTGGTCTGGATTTTTTTGCTACTGCATACTTGTAGTTATGTGCCAGTTGAGTTTTGAGCATGTTTCCAGGCTAGTTCATTTAGGTTGTATTTGGTATCTTCACTTGAGTTATTTAAAGTGTAGGTTGCTGAACTGTTAGCTTCAACTTTGAACTTGATCATTAGTAGCTAGTCTGCATTTACATACTTCACGGTAGTATTGCCACTGCCTATTTCAAACTGCATTTCGATGTTCTCTTGACATCTGTTTTGTTTTGAACTCAAACCCACTGAGCATTATTGTTATACTTGAACTTTATGTGTGTTGTCCCTTGCACCATTCATCAGTTGCATCCATTATGTTTGTTGCGATTTGTGACATTCAAGTCAGTTGCACACTTAATTCATGTGGTCTGGGATCTTCCCTGACCTATACACTTTGATATTTTTAGACCACTGTCTTGCATTGGTCTGCTACTTTATTTCTTTGATATTGTGCATGTTTGAGCCTTGATTTGTCACAAGTATAGTCCATGCCTTCTTGTTCCTCCTTATAACTGTGAGCATTCCAACCCGCTACCTCTGTTTTTGCAAATTTTATGAGGGTATTTTGGCTTCGTCCTCCTTGGGTTTTGCGAACTCTAATTGGGGTGATTTTGTGACCACCACTGTGTTGAATTCTTTTTGACGATGATGATCTTGTTCCCTTCGGTTATACCCTGTTACTTGCTTTGTTTAGCAGCAGCTTGATATTATTTGCATTCCTATTGCTTTACCGTTTATACACATACACTTGATAGTATCGGCCACCACGGCTATTGCTTGAATTTTGCTCTTCAATCGGCGCTCCCACTTTGTTATGTGTTCTGCGTAGCATCTGGTCTTCAACATTTCATGTTGATCTTCAGATAGTTTGTCTACACTTATATGCGGCAGGGTTGCATCCTTTAAGCACTTATCTGATTCACGCCTTGGTACTAACGGTTGCATTGACTTGGTACCTACCTATTTGCATTTGCAGTCACTGGTAGCACTGTTTCATGCTGGTACATTTGAGATCTTATTCGAGTCTTCATGCACTGTACGCTGCATATGCTTCTGTTAGAATTGGTGCAAGTGTTATGCATCTCCATTTGCACTTGAGTTCGACCTGTAGCTTGCATTGTCACCTGCACTTCATTGTTCATTGACTTCATGGAGTCTGGTTCATGTATACTAGATGCATGCACTTTACATATATATTGGATTGTAGCAGCATATATGACTTTATTCATCTGTTCTGAGCATATATGGTATGCAGCTTACTACCTGCTGTTGGTCCTTATGTGTCCACTGGTCTACATTTTGATTGTTCCACATGAATTCATATTGTAGTGTGTCTTTGAGTCTGGGCACGCGTACTTCATGTAATCTTCACTTTTGCCTTTTGACTTCATGTAGCGTTTTCTATTATCAAGTGGCATTTAGTCTTGATGTTGTACATTACTGTATTGATGATTTTGATCGTTGTCTGCATGTTCACTTGATAGCATTTTGGTCATTTTTAGACTTATGTATAGTCTGCACTTGCATTCCACTGTTGCACTCTTGTGTATTGGTCCTTGAGCTTTGCCAAGTGCATTTCCTTATATTGTTCCATTGTGTTGGGTCATGACAGCAGTGACTTGACCTTGTACTTGCATTGGCAATTTTATTTGAATATCACTTGAGTTGAACTAATTTATGGGTTTGACCTTGTGTTCGTCTATGAGCTTTCATAGAGCTTTTGTGTATTTCCTCACTGCAGTGGCGAGGCAGTACACGCGTGCGTGTACTGCAGCCACACAGTATTTATTTTAATTGATATTTCATTTGCTTTTGATTCAATGACCTTTGCGTATTTCATATGACGTATTGGCGAGGCAGTACATGCGTGCTTGTACTGCAGCCAATCGATATTGATGTTTTTAAATGATATTTCAATTGTTTGAATTGATTTGGTTAAATTTGATGGTTCTGTTGTTAATCGTCGTTTAGGCAATTTTGATTGTTTTCTAAATTATCTTCAATAATAATCCATTTATCAATCTTCGTTGATAATCTGAATCCACTGATTTATTGTTTAACATTGATAAGTGTTATATTTACCATTATCCGATTTCTTTGTTAAAAGGGTCGGATAGGTGTATCTGTGACTGTCATCTAATGGCTATTTAATTATTATTGCTTCTATGCACTAATAACTGAGTTTGAATTAGACTGACCCGTGTATTATTTTCTTTTGAATGTAATACTCGGGTCAGACCGAGTATTTTACAGCTTAAAGATTTTCGGGCAGCGAAGTTAGAGGGAGAGGGGGATACCGCTTCACTTTAGTTTTTCAGGATTTTGTACTTAAAAAAAATATGTTCCGCTGTATAAATGTAATTCATTGTATAAACTCTGATATTTGTATAAAAGAGAAAAAAATTCATTTATTTTGAATATTATTGTTATTCTGTGATTCTGTGGCTGATTCTGTTTGAATTCTATAAACTAAATAACAATCCGCCATTTTGAACGTTTCTAGTTGGTTTAAATTTCCGACTAGGGGCGGTCAGAGCGGCGGGATGTTACAGAGGTCCTCGGTGTTATTATATCTAGAGATGCACCATGATGAGCGGTACCCTAGTAGCCCAGTCGTCGTATGGAATCCATTCTCCAATACGTTTTGTACGTTTTAGTTGTACACAAATATGTTGAAATGTGATATGCAAGCATTTCAGCTATGTTTTATTTTACTTGTAAGCCCTCAACATTATGATAATATCACTAAATTTCTATATCAAGCGTTTTGGTTATCATAAGGTAAAAAAATATCTGTGTTTATCTACGGCATGGTCTTACGAGATACCCTTGATTTTAAATGTGTTTTAAAAGTAATAATTCAGTTGTTTGAGTTTGCTCACACCAGTCCCATGTCTGACCAAGAATTTATTTTCTTTTCCTAAAACTCTTAGGTACTTAAATTTTTATGAGTAGCCAAGTAATTCAAGTTTCTCACGATTGCATTTTGGAGGAGCTGGAGCAGGTGGCTTCAATGTTAGCTAGCTACTATCCTATTCCGATGTTTATATATTCACGTATTTATATTAGTGATGTAAGGATAGGTAGTTATAACTCTCCAGTTCAGAAACTTGTATTATAATGGCTCTGATGTACTATTATGGTAGTATCTCTGTAAAATCTTATATTGATTAATATATGTTGTCTCGTTCCGTTGTGAGATTCTATGATTGTGAACTTTCTTCTTATCTTTCTTTTTTCTTCTATGCTTGATGACTCGTCTTTCATAGTAAGAAAGGTGGTTCATTACATTTAGTTCCTATAACAAACTTATTTTCGGGTCTTGGGACTGATTTCCAAATAACATTTCTGGTAAACTGATTCGGTTCCGCTTGCATAGCAAGAATCCATGAATCGTCTAACAATGCTTCTTTTGGATTTTTAGGTTCAATAGTTGATATAAAAGCAACATTACTCATTTTATTTAATTGATTTCTTTTATTTAATTAGTTTCTTGTTTTTACAATATATTCTATATTCCTAGAATATTTTTTATAGAGTGATCATTCGAATTGTTGGTTCTTTTATTTGGATGTGAGTTTCAGAGTTATTATTACTTCCATCATTAGTGATTTCATTATTTGTAATTTCGTTAGTTTTATTAACATTATCTTCTTCATCAAAATTGGAATTATTGATTTTAAAATTCTAAGCAAATGAAACATGTAATGTCTCTTCAGTGGAGTTACTCCTGGTGTTGAAAAGTTTATAGGACTTACTTATATTTGAGTATCCAATAAAAGTTCCTTTATCTGATTTAGCATCAAATTTATCTAAATTATCTTTTGTATTTAATATAAAACATTTACCGCCAAAGACTCAAAAATAAGATATTTTAGGATTTTTATTATAAAATAATTCATATGGAGTTTTCTTAGTCAAAGGTCTTATTAATATTCTATTTAAAATATAATATGTTGTAGCAACTGCTTCAGCCCAAAAACTTTTAGGTAATTCACTATCGTTTAACATTGTTCTAGTACATTCTTGTATAGTTCTATTTTTGCAATCTACTACTCAATTTGTTGGGGTGTTTTTGGAAAAGAAAAGTTATGTGTAATTTGTTTCTTATTACAAAAGCTTTCAAAATTCTCATGTTCAAACTCTCCTCCATGATCACTCCTAATCGTTTTAATTTTGATTGACATTTGATGTTGAATTCTTTTAGTAAATTTTTTTAACATTTCAAAAGCTTTACCTTTAAGTTTGAAGAAAATTATCCATGTAAATCTAGAAAGGTCGTCTACAATTACAAAAACATGGTTTAAAAGGTTGAGATATTTTTTGATCTAAAAGAACTTTTACGAAGCTATTCTAGTTGACAAGCATAACATAAGTTGTTGACATTGAAACCATAACAAGTTCATATCTGGCTTTAAATATTTGTTTAAAATTCAAATGACTAAATCTTTTATGCCAAATCAAAGAGCTGCTAGGTTTAGTTAAAAGATACAAATTGTTATTAGACACTTCATACTTAAGATATAAATGTTACGTTTCCTAATACCTTCAAGGATAACGTTCGACTCATTATCCTCGATATGGAAATTATAATTTTAAAACTTAATTTTAAAACACTTATGACACAATTGACTAATACTAAGTAGGTTATGTTTCAGATTCCTAACTAGCAAAAATTAGAAATAGTAGGAGTTTTAGAGTTATCGACATTGCCGATGCTAATAACATATCCTTTGAGTTGTCTCCAAAGTTAACTAATCTGCGATCTTTCCAGTCATGTGTCTTGAGCGCCCGTTATCCAATATCCACTTATTCTTCTTCATTTATGATGATTGAATATCAAGTGTCTGTTCACCCTTGGCCACATAACATTCTTGTTCCTACAATACAAAATTATACCTTTCCAAAATATCAAGTGACTTTCCAAAATAATTAGTTTTAAATTTACTTGAAAATAATATATTAGTTTCACAAAATTGTTTTTCCATAAAAATGTTAAAAGGATTATTAATAGGCATTTATATTTTTCAAAATCAAACTACGAGTTTTTGAAAACCGAGTGCTCTGATACCACATATGAGTTGAAAAATTATGGATCTTAAGGTTAATTAAAAACTAGAGGGGGTGAATAGTATTTTCTTATGTAAATCTTTTTAAATTTCTTTCAGATTAATTCACAGATTAGCAACATAGAATTATACTATTAAGAAATCATAGATAAAATAAAAGAAGTAAAGTAAAGAGTTGGAGAGATGACATTGAGGATTTCATGCTGGTTTGGATTTCTCCTGCATCCAATAACATGCAATTTCTTTTACAGATTTCTTTTCAAATGCCAATCTTTAAATGTGCAGAAGGAAAATCGAAATTCAATCTCGATTCCAGAGCCACGAGACACACGGTCCTGAATTTCCAGGCTCAGGGTACACCCACTTGATTTGAACGGGCTACAAGCATGCCCACTATATTTTCGGGCTACTAAACACACCCACTTGATTTGAACGGGCTACAAGCACACCCAAAGAAAATACAAATAAAGTTGATTGTTTTTCCAAAGACAATTTGTTAAACTTTGGATACGATGGATCTTATAGCCTCTTGGACATACTTTGATCTTTGAATTGAGTGAAAGATATTTTGAAAACCGTAAAGAAGTAGTATTGAATCAATACAAAAGTGTATGAATAGATTCTATTTGATTTTGAAGAGAATAGAATATATTTTCAATGGCGTTTTTAAAAAGGTAAGAGGAGGAAAGAAAATGAGTAAGTAGTTATCAAAAAATTCATTTGAACTCTCGTTATATAGTGAATAAGAAAATGTGTTCATTCAGGAAGAGTTACAACGAATTGACACTTCCTTTCAAAATTCAAAAAACCACTTGGCGGCATATCTATCGACATATGATATATATACGTATGTCGATACACATTAGTTAAAATTGAAAATTTGTTTTGGTTGAAAATGATTTATACTTCTATACTTTGTAAAATATTTTAATACTTTATAAAATAGTTTGAACATAGTTTATAAACATTTTGAACTTTAAAAAAAATTATATAATATTTTGAAATAATTTTTGAAAATTTATTTTGTTTTAAAAATATAAAAGATAGAAAATAGGAGATAGGGATCAAAGATTGCTACTAGGGACTTTAATAATATAAGCTATGACTATGTACACCAAATTATTTGAGATCTTTATATCTTGATCTTTGTACTTGTGAGTCTTTGTGTCCATCTTTTAAGTCTTCATATTGTATAGTCTTCAATTCAACACCTGTGTAATTTTCTACATTATCTATTATATAACATGGCAAATCATTAGTATCTATATTTTGTATGACTATACATATGATTTTTGTCATCAAAATAAATAACTAAGGTATTAACAAGCCTGGCTTAGTTTAGTTTCGTTAAATAACATGCAGAATCTCAGCTTTAAGTTTCAGAAATCACCTCCTCTGCTCATAATCCCTCTATAGCCCTCATTCCCTTCGACCTTTGGTTAATAAACCTATATTCATACATAGCATTTCTTAGATTTTCACTTAATTCTTCATATTAAATCTTTCAGATCATTTACTCTCGGTTCGGCTCCACTGCCTTTACTTCTAGCTCTCGTTACCTTATCTACTGCAAGTTTGACACTACCTTCACATGTATTAACTTCTCATTCATTTGACTTTGTCCTTTCTTACCATTATTTAGCACTTTCTTGATATGTTCAACATTTATCTTGGATCTGGTCTACTGAAAACTATTAAATACTTTATTCAATTAAATTACCTCCTTGCCTCAATTACTTATCTTTCAGCACCCATAAATATCTTACTGGCTAAGTAATTTTCTCTCAGAAATTACTTATAATATATCTAGAAATTCTCAAAAAATACATACATACATATATCTGTGTGTGTTTTTTTTTTTCTTTTAGCTTCTCCAGAAGGATGTATGGCATATTCTAGGTATCATTGTGTGGCGGTAATCCCACCTCACCAGTAGATCATGGGGTTTATGGTATATTTAAAGATTGCCCCATTCCAGCTTCATTCGGATGGTTACACTATTTTGACTAGCCTTTATGTCATCTTTAAGCGATAGTTCTGGGCTCTCCTATGCATAAGTAAAAAGTTTCTTATACGCTATCAAGAACAAGGCAGAGGGCTCTTATTTTCTTTATCTTGAGGTAGGCGGTTGGTTTAAACCCACGGAAGATCTATATTTGAAGTACATCATGTTCAAGAAAGAGTACTTCTTTATTTGAGATACTTCTCCACGCTTCCATCAATGGCACTAAGGATATAAGTCATTGTATCCATTCATTCATCTCTTTTTACCTGGAAAAGCTTTCCTTTGACTGTTGACCCCTTCTTTGGTCATTTCGTTAGGTTTTTTGAAGGTTGCTATGGGTGGTTACTTGGAAGAAATGCTAGAGACTTTAAAGGTTATTCCGATGGAGTTAAGAGAGGTTCCCTACTTGATGACAGATAAAAACCTTTAGCAACTCAGGCTACCGGCCGAAGGGCATTCCGTTAGGAAAGCTAGAGTTCCCTCGGTGCAAAAACCTAAAAAAGGGGAAACTTCTAAGGCAGGCGAGACAAGCAAAGGATGGAATTTTCAACCATCCATTCCTAGCGGTAACTTGATGTCAACCTCGCCTAGCACTAACCCCATAGTGCATACAAATTTCATATGGTTGGAGTTGGATTCATTTCAGATACAGCCCCATGTGAGTGACCGATTGAAACCTCTAAGGGATTGGGAAGATGATGGAACTAATAGTAAGACTACTAAAGGGGAGAACCCCCATTCTCATGACAACAATGTTGCAACCTCTGACCAAAGTGGGGCTCTTTATGTCGGGAAGATTGGCCTCAATCCCTTATCCAATCTTGATGTTAAGGAGGCCTTGTGCAAAACTTTTATGTCAGAGGATCAAGAGGAGTCACTTTTACCTTTTTGGAGTCAGAAACATCCAAGCCACAAGAGAGAAGAGACAAAAGGTAGGGTGTCTAAACTATCAAGCAGACTTCGATTGTAGGAGTTGCCTTCTAAGGTAAGGAGAAGGAGGAGACTGACGTCGTCGATCCTAGTAATCACAACTATGAGAAATTCCAACAACTCTATTATCCTAGGGATCCTTTGGTCTGATTACTTGTTGATGCTTCCTTTACCTCCTTTAATAATTCTCTTGGTCTTCTTGGGGAAGAACTTAGAGGCATAAGGGTGATGTCCAAGTTTGATGCTAAAGTCATAAAGGATGGAGAGGAGGTTTGGCGGTAGAATGTTGAGAAGAATGTGATGATCTTTTATCTTCGAAATGAATTGCATGATAAGGATAAGATGCATCGGGAGGTTTTTAATGCATTGGAGAGGTCCTAGGTTGAAAAGCTTAAGTTAACACAATGGAGAGGTCCTAGGATGAAAAGCTTAAAAGTGCTTATCTCGTAGAAGACAAGAAGCTGTAGAAGGAGCATTACATTGATGTCAAAGTGCTAAGGGGAAAATATAATTCTAAAGCCAAGAAACTGTTTAAGGATTACAAGAACGTCAAAGCTAAGTATAGGAATAAGTTGGATGAAATTCAGGTTATGACTGATAGAGCCAAGTCCGGATATTTCGAATTGCAGAAGATGGTTAAGGAATGAAAGAGTGAGAGAGCCTCCCTCAGAGCGAGACTCAAGATCGTGACTGCCAAATAGGAGGCTAAGACAAAAGTTTCTAATAAACTCCAAGCCGAGAACAATGAAATGAGTAGCCAAACAGATCAGGTCAAAGAGCTTCTAGACAAGATCTACTCCTGGATGTACACAAAGGAAATTTTAGATGGATGGATAGTTAACAGGAGTTCATAGCTTCTATTCCCCAAAGTTTGGTTAAGGAAGCCATGGAAGCTAGTGAGCAAGGAGGGCAACCCTTTAGCCTCAACACTATTGGGGCCCATCTCTCTATGGAGGAAAAGGAAGCCATGTGTCTAGACTATGTAAAGTTGGCTGCCGATGAGAGAGCCTAAAAGGAACAAGAGGATTACATGGCGAAGAAGAATGGCGTTCCACTTCAAGGGGCTATTACTCAAGGTCTGGCTTTGAAACCGGTTATTTATTCCCCCATGCATGACATTCTACAAACCATTTGTCATGTCACCATAGATATGACCATCCAAAGCTAGCCTAGGGTGATGCGTTATCTTCTCCTCAAGGAGGTAGGATTCGTCTATACAGCCCACGGACCACTATTCACAGCATTTGAGCCCATTTGCGCAATTTCATACCTGACAGTACACCTTATTTTTATGTAGGTGATACGGCCGTAACGCACCCCTCTGGAGCTATGGTGCCCTCTAAAGTTGTGTTCCTACGGCGCGTACCCCAAGGTTCATCGGACTTCTCAACGGAAGAAAACCGTAATGAAATGAACACCGCCCTTAAGGATGACATTGAGATTGAGATCATAGGATAATAAAGGGAGATTTTGACGGAGATGAAGCTATCAAATAAGTGTATTAGCCCAATTTCCAACAGAGATGGTTGGGGTCAAGCTGAAGGCTATAGAGGAGCTCAAGGCAATGACGAAGAAACATGTTGAACTCGATGCAGCTGCTCTATCCAAGGCTAAGGAGGAAGAGAAAGAAAAGAAGCCCATTGGACCAAAACAACTTGAAAAGAGTTGCTTATCCAACTCTAAGTTACGGTTGCACTTCCTCTATCTTGAATTATTTGTCTCTTATTTTTATGTGCAAAACACTCTAACTGCATACATCCAATTTTGATGACCTTTATGAGGGTGTATATGTACTGTTTTTAATGGTCACGACTTTGCATTAGGAACAATTGGTTGTTTGATGATGTCTGGATGTTATGATCTTTTATAGTCTATTTTCTATTATTCTTGTTCATTTGTTCATATGTGTGTATTCTGCGTGTTCTGCATAAAATTCTCTTATGAACAATGAGCTTGCGGTCACCACTTGAGATTTCACGGTTGATCACCAATGTTGAACTACCTAATCAATAGTCATGTCCTAACCACATGTAAGTTCGGGTATTTAATACTGGCTAGCATTTTTGGCCAATTGTTAATGGCAAACTAGCTAATCGGTGGTCATGTCCAGACAATGGGTAAGTCTGATTCACCATTGTCAGTCCCGGTTTTAAGGCTAATCGTCAATGGTAAACTACGTAATTGATGGTCATGTCCTAACTATGGGTAGGTCCTGTAAGCCATTGTCAGTCGGGGTTTTAGGGTCAATTGTCAATGATTAACTATCCGGTTAACGGTCATGTCCTAACCATAGGTAAATCTGTTTCACCATTACTAATGAGGTTTTTAGGGCCGATCATCAGTGTCAATCTACCCAGTCGATGGTCATGACATGACCATGAGTAAGCCCAGTTCGCCATTGTTGGCTAGAGTTTTTGCTGATGGCGAACCTTGTGTCATTGCCACGTAGGCTGCCCACGAGTAAGAGGCAATCCAGCTCAAAAGGCTTTTATAATGCATAGTTGGCATGAATGTGAACTTGGTGATCTTCGTGGCTTTTCCCCATCCCTAATGTCCATCGACGGGTGTGGGTTTGATCGAAGCAAATGACTACGCCTAATTCCTTGACTTATATGTTCACAATAGTTGATATGTAATAAAAGAAACCTGATACAATAAGATTTCAAGGTATGCACATTTTATTAATAATCATTTGATAATTTTCTTAATTACAACGGTACTTAAATAAATAACAAGAAAGACAATAAGGATTAAGTAAAATAACGATGAAGGTTTTATGCGTTCCAAGCTTTTTTGAACATACCCTTTCTACTCTGCTGAGGATGTAAGCACCATTATTCATATTTTTACGAATGACATATAATTCTTCGCAAATTAGGTCGAGTGCTCTCAGTCTAGGAAATATCCACTTCTACACTAAGTCCCCTTCCTTGAAAAGGAGGTGTTTGACCTTTGAGTTATACTACCTGATTATCCTTTATTCTTATGCCATGGCCTTTAAGGCAGCTTCGTCATGCTTTTTATCGATCAAATCTAGAGAAATATTCAATAGCTCCTCATTTTCATCAGGGTCAAATTGAATCCTCCCATAGGATAGTACTGCAATTTCCATGGATAGCATGGTATCTGACCCATATGCCAAGGAAAATGAGGTATGTCAAGTCGTCGTCTCGAAGGAAGTTTTGTAGGCCCATAGTGCCAGAGGGAGTTCATCCACCCATGCTCCTTTCACCTTTTCGATCTGCTTCTTTTTTAGAGTCTTAAGTACATTATTGACTACTTCCACCGGCCTCTTAGCCTACAACTCTGCCATTGTAGGAAAACTCTTCTTTATCCTATGTTGTTAACAGAAGTCAGTAAACACCTCGCTATCAAACTGCAATCCATTGTCTGAAATATTCTTAAGTGGGCCTCCATACTTTCATATTACGTTCCTAGCCAAAAAGTTTATAATCTTGGTCGAAGACACCTCAATAAGGGGTTTTTCTTCAACCCACTTAGTAAAGTAATCAATTGTCACTATGACATACTTAGCTCCACTCATAGCCATGGAAGTTTGTCGATCAGATTCATCCCCCAAACTGCAAAAGGCCACGGGCTAACCATGCATGCCAGCTCAGTCGGGGGCAAACTTGGGATTTTTGCAAAATATGGGACTTGTCACACCTCTTTGCATATTCCAACACATCACAATTTTATGTCGACCAAAAGTATTCAATAGGTTAATAAAGGTGGCTAATGGAAGGGGAAGTTCTATACCCATATTTAGCTGAACTTGCTAGATTCTTCCTCGTAATGTGGTTTCTGCAACTGCCCTGATGTATATTATCCAACACCTCTTGGGCTTCCCTTCCTACTTGCACCTTAACAGTGGATTGGAGAATCCCCTTTGGTACCGCATACTATCTTCAACAACAAACTGAGGTGCCTTTCTTAAGACCTTCTTAGCTTTGTTTGTATTTCCTAGCAAGACCCCCTTGCTTAAATACTTTATTATAGGGATCATCCAAGTTTCCTTCCCTCCCCATCAATAGTCATAAACTCACCTCCTTAAAGCTAAAGGTTGGTAGGGTCATCACCAGTATTAAGCATAGTAGTGATTCGTCTCCTGAACTTTCCAATTTTTCCAATTCTTCTACATATTGATTATCTTCCCTTGGAATGTGTTTGATTATATAGTGCTCCACCTTATTACGTAAGGCCTTCACCTTACTTAGATAGGACGCCAATGTTCTACTCTAGCCTGGAATTCCCTGAGCATCTAATTTACATCAGTTGAGAGTCACTGCATAAGCATAGTAACCTTATGCCTAATTATTTAGGCATCTCCATTCCTACTCCCTGTGCTTCAGTTTGGCCTTATTGTTTGTTGCCTTGAATCCCAACTGCACTACATAGCTCGGCTTCCACCTCTCAGGTATTACCTACACTACTCGAGTGCCAAAGTCATGCTTATTTGATACTCCTTCCATGTACATTCACCATTTAAAAGCCTCCTCATCCCAAGGTTCAACTTCATCGTCCCTAATAGTGAACTCAACAATAAAGTCCGCTATGACCTATCCTTTGATTGACGTCTTGGAAAGGTAAGTAATTTCTCACTGGCCTAGCTAAATACTCCACTTAGTCAACCTTCTCGAGGTATCAGGCCGATGTAGGACCAACCTCAATGGTTAATCTGTCAACACTCGAACTGGATGGGACTGGAAATAATGCCCCAACTTTTAGGATGCTATTAGGAGAGAGTAAGCCAACTTCTCCGGCTTAAGATATATGGAATCCAGTTTAGTGAAACGCTTGCTCACATAATACACTTGTTGCACTAAGCTTCCTCCCAAACCAATGCTGCAGTCAGGGCATAGGTTGACAAAGCTAAATATGGGTATAAATCTTCCCTTTCCATTGGCATAGAAGGAATTAGCGCTTCTACAGATGTTCCAATAGGTTAATGAAAGGGGCCAAGAATTCGTTTGTCCAAGTGAATTTGCCTTTTTTCCTTTTCAATGCTTCAAAGAATGGGATGCACTTGTCAGTCGCTGTAGAAATGAATCTTCTCAATGCTACCACTTTACCATTAAAACCCCACATCTGCTTTTGCATTTATAGGACCTTGATGTCCTTTAAACCTAGGACTTGCTCTAGCTTAGCTTCGATTATCCTAGCATGTATGATAAAACCCAAGAATTTCTCTAAGGAGACTACGAAGGAACATTTTAGCAAGTTCAGCTTCATTCCAAACTCATGTAAAACAAAAAATATCTCTTCCAAGTGAGTAATATGGTATTTATCTTTCTTAGACCAACATGTCATCGACGTAGACTTCCATAGTCCTTTTAATATGATTAGAAAATATCTTATTGATAAAATTTTGGTATGTTGCTCCTGCATTTTTAAGACCAATGACATGACTTTATAATAATGGAGTCCCAAGTCCATAATAAAGATAGTGTGCTATTGATCCAGGATGTTTGTAAAAATTTGATTGCACCTAGATTATGCATCCATAGAGGATAAGAGTTCATGTCCTATTATCCCATCTATTAACTGATCAATGCTTAGAGGTGGGAAACAATCTTTAGTGCACACGTTGTTTAAATTAAAAAAGTCGATACACTTTCAACACTTCCCATTTGGCTTTTTTTCCAACACTCGGTTAGTTATCCATTCCGGGTAGCAGGATTCCCTAGTGAACCCATTTCCCGGTAGAGTTTCAAACTTCTCATTAAGGGCGGCCTACCATTTAGGGCCCATACTCCTTCTCTTTTGTTTCACCGAAGGGTTTCTTGGGTCAATGTTCAAGACATGACATGCAATAGCGAGGGAAATTCCATACATGGCCGCATCAGACCAAGAAAATACATCTTATTTATCTCATAAGAATCCTATCAAGTGGATCTTTAGGTCCCGTTCCAGTAGAGATCTAATCTTCATCAACTTTATCAGATAGTTATTATCCACTTCCATAAACTTTACTGCCACTTCGAACTCTATTATGGCCCTCCTACTCTCTGTCTCTCGGGTCAAGTTCATTGAAAGGATCGCTTGTAAATTCGAGTAGGGGGGCGGTCTTTAATTGTTATACCGTTGATTTTTTAGCTTTGAAGGACACTTCATTACTATTCCCTTTCTTCGAACGTTTATTGTCATGGAGCTCTACTTCATAACACTCCTAAGTAGCATCTTGTCCTCCCACTATTGCCCCTACTCTATGAGAGGTAGGTAATTTCATAGTCAAACATCACTGCGTTACAACTGCATAGAAGTCCAATAAGGCAGGCAGCTCCAGGAAGGCATTGTATGCTAAGATTCTGTCTACTAAAATGAAAGTTTTCTTCTGTATGGCTAATCAAGGATGATTTCCTAGCTTGATAAACTCCTACTTCCCTAAGGGCATTTTACCTTCTCTAATGGAGCCATGCCACTATCTGTTGTATAGCGCAACATCTTAAATAGGATGTTAACTGAACTTCCACAGTCAACTAATATCTGATGTACCTTTGTCGGACCGAGTATTGCTGAGATCGTTATGTGGTATATACATGGATATTGCTTCCCATGTAGATCGTGATCACTAAAATTATCTCGTCCTGCTCCCAACAAGGTATTTTAGCCTTACGCTCCTTGCTTATGGCGTATAAAAAATCTTCTCCGTTCTTAAGGGATAGGGCATATCTTTCCATCTCAACCCAACTTTTGTCTCCTACATGAGTCCCTCCCGTTAATTACCAATCTCCCAAGCTTCTCATGGTTCATGCTAGTTCCCTCTCCTCTATTTCCTAGTGGGGGTTGTTTTGGTGTCTACCGCATAGGAATGAGGGGAGCGTTGGGATTTCTGACATACCGTTCTAACTTCTTCTTGATGTACTCCTCAATAATGTCCCATAAAGGGCGGCATTCATTAGTGTCATGTTCATGGGATTTGTGAAATAGATAGTACTTACTTGTATTTATGTCTACTTCAGTCTCCTTTCTTGGCTAAGGCATATTGTACTTAAGCTCTGCTTACATCGCAAGATAATTGCTTTCCATACTATCATGCAGGTCCGTATAGGCATCAAACATCAATCCAGGCCCAAACCTTATCCATTCTACGTTCTTTCCACCTTAGTCAGTTTGGTTGCCATCCTTCTTCTTTTCAAAGAAATTACCTCCTCTTCCCTTCGCCATTGCATTCACACTATTAGACCCTTCCAATGATTTAACTGACATTCCAGTTTGTCTCCCAACTACAGCCTCCTCTAACCTCATATACTTTGCTGCTTCATAAATGAAATCCTACAAGGTGGTTAGTTTCTCCTTAGTTTTCCTTTAGGCCATTTTCGCGTCTACATGCATGTCGTAGCACAATGCCATCAAAGTTAGTCGTTCGTCGGTGTTATGAACCCGAACGGCTGCGACGCTGAAATGAGTTAAGTATTACTGCAGTATCTCATCCTCCATCTGCTTCACGTAAAATAATGAATATGGGCCCTTTTGTTGTTCCAAGTTCACTTGAAACCAGCTGATGAACTTTTCCTTTAACATCGTCCATGAGTGGATTAAGCTGGGAGGTAGTCGGCAAAATCACATCATTCCTAAGTCTGCCGAGAATAAGGGAAAACGCTTGCACGAGACTTTCTCCATTGTTTCGCTCATTAGCATATGTTAGATGTACATTGTAGATGTACTACATGACAGTCAGATCTTAGTAAGGATCCATGGTAGGCATCCAAAAGATCCAAGGTTCCGAGTGGTTTCTATCTCCATGGTGAAAGGACTATCAACACTTGCCCTAATGCCTTGTTCTGACTGTTCATGCCGAACACATTTTCTAATGATCTATTCCATTCTATCTTCTGGTTTAGGTGATGTGCAAAGATGGGTTAACCTGTCCTTTTGAGATAAAGGGCCTCTCTTGCTTATTGTATAACAACTTAACATGTAATCCTTATCTTAATACTGACTTTGGGGCCGCCCCTAATGGTCGGGCCACCTTCCATCTACTATCATTTCAGCTAAGGTGGGGAGCGTTGTTTAGAATGAGAGGGGTCATCCATAACTGGTTTATTTTAGTGCCTCCCCCAGTTGGTTCGGAGTCCAACCGTTCCATGGGCACAGCTTTAGGATGAATCCTTACTCATTCAACTTCCTTGGCGTTTACTCTCCCTGTTTTTCAGTTCTCCTAATCATATCCACTACCAGAATATGACCTCCTTTTTCTTTTGAACCCCATGGACATGGATCATCCTCGAGCTTCAGTGTTGTGTCCGGTAGTTTGCATCCACCCCGAGCATGCCATGTTCTAGTCCATAATAGCTTGCTCTAGTCCTACCACAACTATCCAGGCCATCTTTGGTGACAGTGTCTAGCTCTGGGGTGCTGGATGAATGACTATCCTAACTGGTAACTATCTGGTTAACATTTCGACTGGTGATACCAACTCTAGCATTCAATTTGAAGGCATATAGAGTAGCTCTCGATGAATGCACCAAAAATGTTTGCATAGAAAATGGACAAACACCACCAATTGATTTGATGTGGAGCTTCGTATATTGAATGTATAGCACAACTATGTAGTAACAAAGAAGTAAGAAGGCAGTAAAGTAAAATACACATAAATTTATAGTAGTTCAGCTAGAATGTGCCTATATCCACTATTCATTATAATCTCCTTTCTTGTGGATCAGTTTTATAATGACCTGAATGGAAAATACAATGAATTAGAATAAAATATAGCTTATAATAGTCTGTTCGATATATCATGTTTGGGAGTAACTGGCAATTCAAAAAATAGTTCTCATTGCTGTTGGAAGCTTGGATATTTATGGGAGTGAAGATATAAAGAAATCAAGCCAATAAAATAGGCAGTTATCTTATTTAACCTACTCGGTTCAATTATTTCCATCTATACCGGATATGATCTAGTCTTTCCATATATATAGGATGCTTTCCTTAAATATTCCATTCGGTCCAGTGGAAATTGGATGTTTGGTGGTAGTTGACTCGGCGAATTGACCCAGCTGCAATCACGGCTTCATTCAGATGTCAACCCCTTGGTTCGACAACATCCTAAGTGTCAAACTAGTATTCTTGTTTGATAGTTCTACTACCGAACAAGAAATCCTACTTAGTAACTTTACTACCAAACAGAAATTTTTGTTCGATGGTAGGACTACCGGACATGAATTTCTATATCGTAGTCTAACTACTAGATAGATGAGTAGAGGCCCACTTTTTCTTGCTTTCTCCTTACTTGTACAACCAAGGTGTTGGAGCTTAAGGAACTTGTACCGGATGTTCCATACGACTCCAATCTAAATATCACCACTCCTTGGGCCCAAACACCCATAACATTTCTAAAACCGGCCTCGTCTCAACCACTTTCGACATGTTTTCGCTCATCATCTATGCCATGAGCTACCAAAACAAACTATTTATATCCATATCACAATGGGTAGGATAGCTTCATTCACTGCTATCGGAGGCACCTCCCGCACATTTCCTTTATCATTTTTCATGCTATCATTTTTTCTTATAGCATGAATCCTCCCAATGTAATTCTTCCGCTTCATATTTCCATTTTCTTGTAAGAAAGTTTTCATTAGAATCGTAAGATAGAAAGTAATTTAGTAATAGAAAGTATCTATTAGAGCCCACCTATGTCTCTATATAGTAAAATAGAAATACAATCGTTATTACCATTAGCCTAACAAAAGCAAATTTCTATTAAAGGTCACAACCTAATTCTGGTTTCAACAACTTACTGAGAGAAATTATGCTTTCGATAATTACTATTGCTGATCTCGTCTAGGGAAGCTCGACTTATTTTAGTTTCAATTCGTAAAATATAGAGTCTCAATTCTAAGTTTCAAAAATCACCTCCTCTACCCATAATCCCTCCATAGTCATCATTCCTTTCGGCCTTCAGTTAATAAATCTAGACTCACACTTAGCATTTCTTAGCTTTTCACTTAAGTCTTCATACTCAAGGTTCTAGATCATTTCTCTTGGTTTGGCTCCACTGCCTTTAATTTTGACTCTCAGTACATTTTAAAAACATGCCTACAATACGTTCAACACTACCTTTACATGTATCGATTTCTCATTCATTTGAATTTGTCCTTTCTTACCTTTATTTAGTACTTTCGTGACATATTCAACATATATTGCGGATCTAGTCTCTTGAACATCTATTATATACTCTATTCAATTAAATTACATTGCAACTGTAACAACCCACCTTTTTGGACAGTTTAAATCGACAATAAACCATACATGTCAACTTAAATCATTCAAAAGGGTGGATTTTTAATGGGGTTAAATAAGAAATTAAGAGAAAAGAAGAAGAAAACAAACACAAAATCTTGCAGCGGAACGATAAAATATAATAATAAAATAAACAGTTCATGAAGCTGTTTATACAATACATTTGATTATAACCTACACAACGTATATCGGAGTTATATAAATACATCAGGTTTGAATAAAGTAATGTAGCAGACAACATGATGCGGGAATAATAATAGTAGCAGTATACCAAATCTTCGTCTTTGTCCCCCAGAGTAAGTCTTCAATAAGCTAAAAAATTCAGGACTAACCTGAGCGTAATGAAAAGACAAAACCCTCGAGTCAGGACTAAAAGATTCTTATGTGAGTTGAACCGTTATCGCATAAAAATATGAGTGTCATGGCATCGGAGATGTTTACGGGATTTCTCATCTCCTATCCGGTGTATATCGTGTATGCAATAACCCAAGAGATGTTATGGGATTTTCCATCTCTTAAGATCCGTCAAAATATATACATGTAGTAGAATATGCTACATATATAATGTCTAATTAATAAAATAAATATTTTTCTTAGCGTTAAGGCTTTACGCTAATTCCTCTAAATGCATTTTTAAGCATTGACGCACAATTTGCATTTGACACCACCAGTAGAACGTCGGTGGTCAGAGATGCGCTGTGATATGACGATACTAAACCAAAATAGTATGGGTCTCGTTTACGGATAAAAGTATGATAAGGCACATGAGGCAATGTCCAAGGTAGGATACGACCAGTTCGGATCACTGGGCTGGTGCTAACGTATCATAGCCATGACCACCCACCGCGTCCATCCATCCCATATTGAGCCAAAGGGAGGCTATCCCAATCATGGTGCACCAATCGAAACCAACAACAAGAGTAATAATGTGACCGAGTCTAAGAAAATCGAAGAACGGATATCCGCTCAGGGTAATTAGCCCACTTGTCCCTGTCAAGACATTTTGTTTTAGTCATTTCAAATTGGCACAAGTGCCGGGGTCTATGCATCATCGTTCTCTTTATTCAAATCCATCAATCGTCGCCAAATCCAACCACTTCGTTCTGGAGTCTCCTCCACATACACAGTTACTAAATTGGCTCTGGTATCGACAGAGAGTATGCTCATATCCGGCCATTTTACAAACCGGTTGGTTCTTTTACATTTCGAAAAACAGTTCATACTTGGTATCAAAATATCGTATTCACTTCAAAATCACATCCATTTCAAAATCATAATATTTACTCAAAATATAAATTTTCAATACAAAATCGTTTTGTCTTAATATCTTGATTTCGCTTCCAAAATCACTACGAATTCCAATTTGAGTTGTAACCTCATTTAACCCAATTCGTGTTTAAATCCATGATTTAAAAATAACATTCCACTCTTGACCAGTTTGATTTTTTTTGAAAAATAGTTTAGTAGTTTTAAAATAGTTTAAATAATTAAAATAGTTAAAAATAGTGTAATTAGTTGAAATAGTTAAAAATAGTATAAAGGGTTAAAATAGTTTTATATAAAATAGTTTAAGTATTAAAATTGGTTTATATAGTAAAATAATTTGGAAAATCAAAACATTTTGAATATTTAAAGAATATAGATTTAAAAAAGTTAATACTAAAGTAATTCATTGGAAAATAGTTTCAAAGTCAAACTAATTCAATTTCCAAATCTTCTCATTTAGAATCAATTCAATTTTCACTTTTGATTCAAATTTGATTCAATTCCGATTTCAATTATTCGATTCCTATTTATTCAGATTCAATTACGGTTGTCGATTTCAACCAAATTAAAATTCCAAATCGATTTCCATTTTAACTTCAACTATTTAATTTAATTAGAGTTTCCATTCAATCGATTCAATTTCGATTTCGATTCAAATCAATTTCAACTTTGATTTCAAATTAATTCAATTCCACTCTCAAATCCAAGTACTTCAATTCAATTCAAATTTGAACAAATTTCAATTCAATTCTCAAATATAATTCAATTCTGAGCTCAATTTCGAAATACCGTTTTATATCCCCTTTACTTAGCAATATCCATGGTTCGAACAAAAATCCAATCTTTAAAAAAAATTAATTTATGAAATCCAATCAAATTTCGATTTTAACTTCAAAATCTCAGCTTCAAATATTTTACCCAATTTCTTTCAAACAAAATTAATTTCAGCATTTGCAACTCGAATTCGTGATTTATTCAAATTTCATAAATTCAATTTTCATTCCTTTAAATTCAAAACTGTTAAATAATTTCAAACCAAAACTTTTAAAACTATTTAATTTAACCAATCCAGTGTCCGTATATAATTTTATATCCTATTGCCAAGTGATCAGTTATTTCAATCTGATTTCAGGGATGGGTATATATCATCTCAATCTAAATCACAATGTCATAGGTATATATCGTTTCAACCTATTTCTTAATCTATTCGAGATGATTCAATTTACAGTTTTATATACTGTAAATAATTTACCAGGTGATAACATGATATATATATATATATATATATATATATATATTGAATAAACATCCAAATCATCCATATATCAATCAATAGCATCCATAACAATCAAACATCCAAACAGTCAATATAATTCACGACAATTACATAGTTATTACTATCGGGTATTTTTCTGGCAATTAATTTCAATTTCAAATCTAACTGCCAATTTCATTTTTAACGATCAATTAAAATGACAATTTAGATGACAATTAAATTAATCAAATAGTAATCAATAATTTATATCACTTCACAATTTCATATTTAACTAGCATAAAAATATTCTAGTAAGTTATGGGCCTTATAAAACACTCACCTTGAGTTATCTATTTTAAATCAAATCGAACGACGTTCGATTTAACCTAAAATTTTAGTCATTCCCAATCGTCTCCAAATCAACTCCATGATGTAGTGGTCGTCGCCACACTTCCATCGCCGCTTGATTCGTCCAATTCTAACAATGTACGAGAGAGATACACATTTCTAAAGTTTACACGAATTTAATATATATAAATTTACATTTTTTTTAACCTATAGAAAATCTGGGCCATTGATTTCGAAATAGCAGATCAGAGCCGCCTACATCTTCTTCTCGTTTCAAGAGATGATGCATGCCACAAACCATCGCATGCGATAACAATTTGAGGGCCGCTCCCTCCATAATCGCCAAGACATCAATCAGAGGCCATCATCGTGAAGCCCTAGTCGAGCTCTACGATCAACACCAACCATTTTGAACTCGGCCCCCTATATCTCTCGAAAATCACGCACGAACGCAGCCCAAAGGTACACTAATTTCTCCCCCTTCGCTGTGAATCAGGCGATCTCCACCGTTGATAATGAAGAGCTCAACGTACTCTTCAACTTTCCTGTTGATGCCGAGTCACGAAAATAAGTGGATTTGGAGATAATCGAGGAGGAAGAATAATGTTTTTTAGGCATTGATAGAAATATAGCAGCAGGTGTTGAATAAGGAGCTAGGTTTTACTTACCATACACGTATTTATAAGCATACACTTTATTTTATTATTGTTTTCAACCTTTTCCGTACGAAATCCAAACGAAGCATGCCTCTAGGCGTATATAAGGTTTTACCTTTATTCCGAACATAATGGAACAGGTTTCGGGGCCTAATTCGATCGTATGTAGAAGATAGCTTTTTGAACCCAATTAGAATATTAAATTTTCAATATTTAATTCAACGTGTTACCATACTGTACGATCAAATGGTAACTCCAAAAGCTACGAAATTAAAAAATTCGATAATAACATACTATTACGGACCCAATGGAACTAGTTTCATCGAAATCCGAGACTGCCTCGGATCGCTATTTTAACGTCTCGATTATAATACAAAATTTTCAATTTTTAATAATTTACTTTTAAATACAATTTCAAATGTTAACAATCTTCATTATTGTTTAAATAAAATCTAAATCGACTTCCAACATCATTTTCAATCATACTAAATTCAGAATTCATTTATTCAAAAAAATAGCATTATTAAATTTAAACAATTTTTATTATTCAATAATTCGTTATCTTTTGAAATATATGTTAATGAACTTATGGAATTTAACTTTTAAAATGAATTCAAATTATAGAACAACTATTTCCATTTTATAGTCATTCAATTCCCCTTATTCAATCTCACCATTGATTTTAAATATCGTCAATACATAGAATTTATTTCAATACTCCTTATCACTAAATCTTTGAAATTAACCATTTCAAAATTTTATTTAAATTCATATCCAATAACTTACGTTCAGAATCATTAAATTTTTATTTTTAACCATTTTTGTTTAATAATTACATTAAATTTAATAATTTCAAATAGCTAAAAGTATGGGTCGTTACAATCTCCCCCACTTAAAACTTTTCGTTTCCGAAAAGACGTTAAGTAAAGAATTTGACATTCGGTATATTTTATTCCGAATTATCGCTTATAAAACAATAAAATTTCATTATAAAATTTTTACTAAGATTCCATTACGTCACTCTGATCGGCTTACGGAAATCATAATTTAGTTATCAAAATAAGTTAAAAAAATTTAAACTTCAAAAAATTTCTAACACCCGGGTTTATGGAAAATTTCGGCAAAGTCTCCTTTGCGCGGCTCGATCGGTACAACTACAAAACGCCACTACGGGCCCCAAACCAAAAAAAGAAAAACAAAAACCAAATGGCTCCATCATAAAATCATCAAATCAAATGACAAAATGAACACTACCTTATTGTCGGAAAATCTTTCTTGATTTTAAATACCTACATCTTATTTACCAATGATATCCAATCATATAATTTAAAATCATTTTATATTTTGCATTTTTAATTTCTAATATTTGCTTTATTTAAGCCTGTACGATGTACATACATCATCCGTATACAATAGCAAATCTGATCGCTCACTCGATCACACAACTTCATTTCTAAACTAGTATCGTTTACACGACTCTCTAGTGCGGATTCAGATTTAGTTCCTTGGTCCGAAACTATTATTCTCCTTGCATAGTCATATACTATGATAGAGAATTTCAGAATCAATCAAAAATCCATATCTAGGGTTCGCCGCCGAGAATCGAATGAAAAATCCTAACTCGGATTGATATAAATTATCTCGAAATATTGTGCTTGAATCTGGATCAAATTGTTATGCAAATAAAATAATGTACGTACAACTTACGTATTAACTTTCAATAGATTTCTTTCCAATTCATCTATATTAAATTTCTTTTACTTACCTTCATGTCATTTTTAATCAATTATTCACAATCCATTATTCATACCCCGTATTTACTTAGTATATCTATTTCTTCTCATAGCATATTCTTTAATAGTATCTTTTCTTAAACATCATTCCATAGAATTTGCTTACTTAAGTTTGTTTTAAACATTCTATACAATTTAATTAAATTCAATTTCCTTTTCCAATTGATTCTTAGTTACAACAAATCTATTTCATTCACATTCATTTTCATAATTTCCTTTAATACTAGATTTAGTTGTGAAACATTTTATTAATCATCACTTTAGTTCATAATATTCTATGAAAGTCCAACTTCTTATGTATGGCTTTACCTAAGTTTATAATTATCTCAAATGTTACAAATTCAATTTCACAATTTCTTTGCAAATTCATATTTGATTCTATAACCCATTTACAAAAATATTGCTTGATTCTTTTGTTTACTTTCTTAAGTTCCACTTACTTATTCCATTTATTCATTAATCATTTCATACTTAATTAGTATATAACATTTACAAAGATATTATATAATTCTATCATTAATTAGTATATAACATTTATTATTACCACTAAATTTTCATTCATGTACATTTTAATTACTTTTAAGCTTGTTTACTTGTATAATATCCCATTACATATCCAAAATATAATTTTCAACTTTTAACATTTGGTAAGTCTTATTGTATGCTATTAGAATGCAATTTGGTACTATACAAATTAATTTGATTCATTTTACTGAATCAGAATGTTCACTATTTCAACTTGTTTAAATTCTGTTTGCTTTCAATTAAGATTTACAAACTTCAACTCTAAAGTTTCCCAAAACATTTAGCTTAGATTTCTTAGTTCTCTTATTTTAAAAGTTCTGGTTATTCAAATATTTCATTTCATTCAAATAATTTGAAGATCATTAATTAACAGAACTTAAAAATTTAAACATCGGATAAATTTCAAATTATTTAAAATAAGTGTGCATACTTGTATCTTTTATATATATATATATATATATATATATCAAATCATATCTATGGAGTTTAAACCAAAATCCGTTTATCAAAACAATTTTGAAGAAAAGCTTATCAGAAGTCTACCCCACTTTGAGATTCGAAAATAAACGTCGATGATTCTACGCAGTCATCACCGATATTATTTTTCAAGCGACAGAAGAGGGGAGTACTGAATTCATTTCCTTTTAAAATCCCTTTTTAAAATATTTTTCATAAATATTTTCAACTAATATCACTATATTTTTCCAAGACTTTGAAAACCATTCTAGAAAATTCCCAGGTTTAGATTCAAAACTTCTCAATTTAAATTCATTTTAATTTATAAGTAACCTATAAAAATTATACTTACAAAATTTCACATTCTTTAAACATTTTACAAATGTTTTATCATTGTTTATTTTATAGTAAACCTCTTTTATTAAGACACAATAACCAATTAATGATAATAATAAATGTTATCATTCCTAACAACCAAACAAGCTGTATAAATCGTAATAATTTTTGAAAATTATTCCTTTACATACAAAATATAATCAGGGTAAAATTATTTCATTTACCCTATTCAAAACAATATTATGTCGAGTTACTCTATTCAAGTGTTTAGAGATCCCTGTAAATAACGTTAACTACTCATATTGACCAGAATCCATAAGCCACTCAACGAATCAACAAACAAAATATAAAACAATTTTTATATTCACTAACAAATATGTGCTCATATCTATTAATGCACTCAAACTCATTCTAGGATGCTACTGACCCTATCTCTAATGAGTTACCCCACAAAGCTGAGGTTATTGCTAAACCAAAGCTCTAATACCAACTGTAACGACCCACCCATTTGGACAGTTTAGATCGACACTAAACTACACATATCAACTCAAACCATTCAAAATGATGAATTGTTAATGGGGTTAAATAAAAAATAAGAGAAAAGAAGAGGAAAACAAACACAGAATCTTACAGCGGAATGATAAAATATAATAATCAAATAAACGGTTAATAAAGCTGTTTATACAATACATTTGATTATAATCTATACAACATTTACCAGAGATATATACATACATCAGGAATGAATAAAGTAATGCAGCAGATAACATCATGTAGGAATAATAATTGTAATAGTATACCAAATCTTCGACTTCATCCTCCAGAGTAAGTCTTCAATAAGCTGAAAAACTCAAGACTGATCCAAGCGTAATGAAAAGACAAAACATTCGAGTCGGGACTAAAATATTCTTATAGAGTCGAATCGTTATCTCATAAAAATATGAGTGTTATGGCGTTAGAGATGTTTACGGGATTTCACATCTCCTATCCGGTGTATATCGTGCGTGCAATAATCTAAGAGATGTTATGGGATTTTCCATCTCTTAAGCATCCGTCAAATATTTATATGTAGTAGAATACGCTACATAATGTATAATCGATAAAATAAATATTTTTCTTAGCTCAAGGCTTTACGTTAATCCCCCTTAATGCGTTTTTAAGCATTGACGTACAGTTTTCATTTGACACCACCAGTAGCACGTTGGTAGTCAGTGATGCGCTGTGATACGACAACACTAAACCAAAATTGTATGGGTCTCATTTAGGGATAAAATTATGACAAGGCACGTGAGGCAATGCCCAAGGTAGGATGCTACAAGTTCGGGTCGTAGGGTTGGTGGTAATGCATCATAGCCATAACTGACCACCGTGTCCATCCATCTCATATCGAGTCAAAGGGAGGCTATCCCAATCAAGGTGCACCAATCGAAACCAACAACAAGAGTAATAATATGGACCAAGCCCAAGAAAATCGAAGAACAGATGTCCGCTAAGGGTAATTAGCACACTTGGCCCTGTCAAGCCGTCCTATTTTAGTCATTTCAAATTGGCACAAGTGCCGGGGTCTATCCATCATCGTTCTCTTTCTTCAAATTCAACAATCATCGTCAAATCCTTCGTTCTGAAGTCTCCTCTACATACACAGTTGTTAAAGTAGCTCCGGTATGGACATAAAGTATGCCTATATCTAGCTTCGATCTCTTTAACAACCAAACATCATTTTACACATCGGTTGGTTCTTTTACATTTCGAAAAACAGTTCATACTTGATATCAAGATATCGTATTCGCTTCAAAATCAAATCCATTTCAAAATCATAATATTTTCTCAAAACATATAATTTCAATTCAAAATCATTTTCGTCTTAATATCTCGATTTCGCTTCCAAAATCGTTTCGAATTCCAATTTGAGTTATAACTTCATTTAACCCAATTCGTGTTTAAATCCATGTTTTAAAAATAACATTACACTCTTGACCGGTTTGAATTTTTTTGAAAAATAGTTTGAGTAGTTTTAAAATAGTTTAAAGGATTAAAATAGTTTTAATAAAATAGTTTAAGTATTAAAATTGGTTTATATAGTAAAATAATTTACAACATCAAAACAATTTGAATATTTAAAGAATATAGATTTAAAAAAAGTTTACACTAAAGTATTTCATCGGAAAATAGTTTCAAAGTCAAACTGATTCAATTTCCAAATCTTCTCAAATCAATTCAATTTTCACTTTTGATTCAAATTTGATTCAATTCCGATTTCAATTCTTCGATTCCAATTTATTCAAATTCAATGATGGTTTTCGCTTTCAACCAATTTAAAATTCCAAATCGATTTCCATTTCAATTTCAACTATTTGATTTAATTCAAGTTCTCATTCAATCAATTCAATTTCGATTTCAATTCAAATCAATTTCAACTTCGATTTCAAATTAATTCAATTCCACTCTCAAATCCAATTAATTCGATTCAGTTCAAATTTGAACAAATCTAAAATTCTCAAATATAATTCAATTCCATGCTCAATTTCGAAATACCATTTTATATCCCTTTTATTTACCAATATTCAAGGTTCGAACAAAAATCCAATCTTTAAAAGTAAATAAATTTATGAAATCCAATCAAAATTCGATTTTAACTTCAAAATCTCAGCTTCAAATATTTTACACAATTTCTTTCAACCAAAATTAATTTCAACATTTACAGCTTGAATTCATTATTTATTCAAATTTCATAAATTCGATTTTCATTCCTTTAAATTCAAAACCGTTAAATAATTTCAAACCAAAACGTTGACTCCATTTAATTTAATCAATCCGGTGTCCGTATATAATTTTCTATCCTATGGCCAAGTAATCAGTAATTTCAATCTAATTTCAAGGATGGGTATATATTATTTCAATCCAAATAACGATGTTATAGGTATATATCGTTTCAACCAATTTCTTAATCAAATCGAGATGATTCAATTTACAGTTTTGTACACTATAAATAATTTACCAGTTGACAACAGGATATATATATATATATATATATATTTATTTATTTATTTATATATATATATATATATATGTACGTTTATATATATCGAATTAACATCCAAATCATCCATATATCAATCAATAGCAACCATAACAATCAAACATCTAAACAGTCAATATAATTTACAACAATTTCATAGCTATTACTATCGGGTATTTTCTTGGCAATTAATTTCAATTTCAAATCTAACTGTCAATTTTCATTTTTAACAGTCAATTCAAATGACAATTTAGATGACAATTAAATTAATCAAACAGCAATCAATAATTTGTATCACTTCACAATTTCAGATTTAACTAGCATAAAAATATTCCAGTACGTTGTGAACGTTATAAAACACTCACCTTGAGTTATCAATTTTAAATCAAATCGAACAACTTTTGATTTAACCTAAAATTTTAGTTGTTCCCAATCATCTCCAAATCGACTCCATGACATAGTGCTTATCGCCACACTTCCATCGCTGTTTGTTTCATCCAATTCTGACAACGTATGAGAGATACATACATTTTTAAAGTTTGTAGAATTTAACACATATAAATTTACAAAAAAAATTAACCTTGAGAAAATATGGGCCATTGATTTCGAAAATAGCAGATCTGAGCTGCCTGTATCTTTTTCTCGTTCCAGGAGATGACGCACGCCACAAACCCTATCGCACGCGATAACAAATTGATGGTCGCTCCCTCTACAATCACCATGGTCGCTCCTTCTACAATCACCGAGACATCGATCAGAGGCAATCACCGTGAAGCCCTAGCCGAGCTCTACCATCAACCCAACCATGTTGAACTTAGACCCCTATGTCTCCCGAAAATCATGCACGAACGCAGCCCAAACGCACGCCAACTTCTCACCCTTCGCTGCGAATTAGGCGATCTCCACCGTTGATAATGAAGAGCTCAACGTGCTCTTCGACTTTTCTGTTGATGCCAAGTCACGAAACTAATTGATTTGGAGATAATCAAGGAGGAAAAACAATGTTTTTTGACCGTTGATAGAAATATAGCGGCTGTTGTTGAATAAGGAGCTAGGGTTTACTGACCATACGCGTATTTATAAGCATACACACATTATTATTATTTTATTTTCAACCTTTTCCGGACGAACTCCTAACGAAGCATGCCGCTAGGCATTTATAATATTTTACCCCTATTCCGAACACAATAGAACAAGTTTCGGGGTCTAATTCGATCGTAGTGGAAGATAGCTTTTTGAACCTAATTAAAATATTAAATTTTCGATATTTAATTCAACGTGTTTCTATACCGTACGATCAAATGGTAACTCCAAACGCTAAAAAATTTGAAATCGGATAATAACACACTATTACGGACCCAATAAAACTAGTTTCGTCGAAATCCAAGGCTCTGCCCCGAATCACTATTTTAACGTCTATATTATAATATAAAAATTTCAGTTTCTAATAATTTACTTTTAAATACAATTTAAAATGTTAACAATCTTCATTATTGTTTAAATAAAATTTAAATCAACTTCCAACATCATTTTCAATCATATTAAATTCAAAATTCATTTATTCAAAAAAAATTGCAATATTAAATTTACAATTTTGATTATTCAATAAATCATTATATTTTGAAATATAAGTTAATGAAGTTATGAAATATAACTTTTAAAATTAATTCAATTTATTACTGTCATTCAATTCCCGTTATTCAATCTCACCATTGATTTTAAATATGGTCAATACGTAGAATTTATTTCAGTACTCATTATCGCAAAATCTTCGAAATTAACCATTTCAAAATTTTATTTAAGTTCATATCCAATAACTTACATTCAAAATCATTAAATTTTAATTTTTAACCATTTTTATTTAATAGTTACATTAACTTTAGTAATTTCATATGGCTAAAAACATGGGTCGTTACAGCAGCCTCAATTTTTTGTCTTTCGACGCCCATGATCTCCTATCAGCTGAGTGTAATTTCTCTTAGAAATCGCTTATAATATTTCCGGAAATTCTTAGAGTGTGTGTGTGTTTTCTTTCATAAAATTTATCAAACTCCCTATTTCTAGTCATTTTTCATAATAATGATTCTTAGATAATTCATATCAGCTTATTTTCTTATAAGAAAACTTTATAAATCAAAAATCCTCTTTGATAATTTCGTTTAATTCTTTGAAAGTCAATTAAGTCTCATTCGAACACTTTACTAAGAGCTAATCTGGCTCGGCAATTACTATCTTTGGTCTCGTCTAGGGAAGCCTAACTTAGTTTAATTTCATTTCATTACATACCATATCTCAACTCTAGATTTTGGAAATCACCTCCTCTAACCATAGTCCGTCTATAGCCCTCGTTTCCTTCAACTTTCGATTAATAAACCTAGATTCATGTTTGGCATTTCTTAGCTTTTCATTTAAGTCTTCGTACTTAAGGTTCTACATCATTTACTCTCAGTTCGACTCTGCTGCCTTCAGTTCTGGCTCTAGGTTCATGTTAAAAACTTGTCTACCACATGTTTGACACTACCTTTACATGTGTCGACTTCTCGTTCATTTGACTTCGTCCTTTTTGACCTTTATTTAGTATTTTTTGACATGTTCAACGTATATTGTGGATCTAGTCACTTGACCATATATTAAATACTTTATTCAATTAATTATCTCCCGACCCCAATTATTTTGCCTTCCGACACTCGTAAATTTCCCCTTGGCTAAGTGTATTTTATATCGAAAATCACTTATAATGCTTTTAAAATTTATTTTATATATATATATATATATATATATATATATATATATATATATATATATATCAAACTCTCTATTTCTAAACATTTTCTATAACAATCGGTTCTTAAATCATATCAATTCATTTACTTATGAGAAAACTCTATAAATAAATAAATAAAATCATCTCTAATAATGTGTTCATAACATCCTATTAAATTTTCAGATCATTTAGATCACAACAAGCAAAGGAAATAATCGTAAGTAATTCAGTCTTTAGCAATTATGAACGAAAGCAAAACTAAAGAATACATTACTCATCCAGATTTCTTAGTCGAATGACGTTTTTAGTTCTCTTTGCTTTAGTCTTCTTCTTATATTTTTCTCTTACATAGGTTATCGCCATTAAATGCTCCAAACTTTTATTTTAATTTACATGTAGAATGAAATGAGAAAAGGTGATGAAATGATTTGAAAAAGCATGCAATAATCTCTCTATGGGCCACTATTCCACCACTCATTTTCCCATTTAATTCGTCTTTATATGTTGGGTATCATTTGTTTAAAATGTTGAATGCTGAATACTGAACGACTGAATGTTAAATACTACTTACTAAATTTTAATGACTGAATACTTAGAATATATTTTGCTTATGTTTTGATTAGAAATTTATTTGTGAACATAACTTACTACTTTGACAATATTACCCCTCAAAGTTAAATTAATTATTCTTTCGTGTAGTTGCCATATAAAACGCACTAAATCATCTTATTTTATACTATATATTTTATATACAAAAAAAACTGAACAAACAAACGCTCGCATGTATAAGTACCACCAAATCTACAAAACATGTAGCAGAATGAAATTATGATGTCGTAAATTTATTTTATAAAAATTTGGTCGAGAATAAAATATTTTATTATTATGATAAAATTAAAGCTTATGTTGTGTTTAGATCATTAATTAATCTTTTCAGCATTATTATTATATGTATGTGTGTGTTCAACATATCAAAATAAATTATTATAATAATATCAAACGATTTTGTCCAACTTTTCATAATTAGTTAAAATGTTGAGTTTCCACATATGCATTGCAGATTTATTTAAGTTTTCATTTACCTTAAAATGAATTGGTATTGTTCAGCTTCTCGAAATTATTATTTATAGTTTTTTCAGACTGCGTTACATATTTCAATTTCTTTTCCATTTCCGCTCTTTTTAAACAATTTATAAATTATCATATTTTAACTTCATATTGTATGCAAATGTTGCTAGTTGTCATCAATTTCTTTTCGTCATTGAATTTTTTTTGTTACTAGTTTTTAGTATATTTCTAACGATTCAAAATTACATTATAAAATTAAAATCAAAACGAAACGAAAAAAAAATCACATCGCCATAAAAGGGAATAGAATTTAAAATAAAATTGATGCTATGTGTGAACTTTTCTAATTGTTTGATATAACTCAAAATAAAATTATAAAACAATTACATGTTATGTCGCATATGAGTGTGAATAAAAAATATAGTGCAACAAGTGCTCAATACCTACAATAAGAATTTCAATTTTGTTTATTCAATTAAGTAAATAAAAGAGTTTTAAAGCAGTTATTTGAAAACAAACAATCTAACAAGCTCTGGTCACCTTTTTAGTTAAGTATTAAGCTCTTTTGTCTGTAGCCTTGGTTTCTTTGAGTAACATTATTGAGAAACAAATCACCGCCAAAATACTTGCCACATCATATTATCATTTAAATCTTTATCTCGTCTACAAAACAGGTTTTTTATATACATTTCTTATCTAAATTAATTCTTCTTCAATGATTCTCACAATAATAAAATACAACAAAGACACTTCGTCGTACTTTCTCGGCTTTTGCTCTATTTATCTATGTATTTTTTAATGTGAAAACTCTTAAAGGTCCCATTATGTTGTCTATCTTCTCTAAATTCTGAGGTTTGGCTACCTACCTCGAGGTAGTAGCAAAATAGGTTCTACAGCATCACAAGTCTGTCCAAAATAACGTCCACCATTTATTTGGATAATCATGAAGCCAGTAAGAGTCATGATCGAAGGATTCGGCCCAAGTTGACAAAATTCAACCCTAGCTGCTATTGCTTATTTACATGTGAAGCTGCCATGCATTTCGAAAATAAAAAACTAATAAAACCATAAATAATAAACATATCAATCAACATCAGAGACATATGCCATAAACATTGAACATTTTCTATATTTCAACTGGCCAATAGTGCATAGCAATTCATCACACATAGCACCAAACAACAATAATATATGTGGGGATGTGAAGAAGTGCAGCAAAGTCCAAACTGCAAAGGGACATGTCACATCAAAGTTTGTAAGCAACTCAGAACTTTGAAACCCTTCACATGCAAGCAGATTTTATATATATATAAATAAAAATATCAAAGAATCATAAAACAAACACAACAGATAACATAGATTAAAGAACAGCAGTCTGCTTACTACAATAAAAGTACAGAACACTGCTTCAAGCAACTACTACAAAACAAATAATGATTCAAAATCCAGCTATTACAAGTTAAAAACAGACACACACCAGCTAATAAGTAGTAGTAGTAATAGTAATACAGAAGGAAACAATGCAAGGATGCAGAGACCGAGTGCAAAGTCTGAAACTAATCTCATCTGCTAATCTCATCTTACAGGCTGTCTCCATCATCGTCATCATTGAGCATTTGGACGACCTCAGACACACCCTTAGCCAGTTCTTTAGAGATGCCACCAGCTGGCAGGTCAAATTTTCTGCGCCTTAGCGAACCTGGTTTGCCTGCTTGCTGTGGATCCACTGTATCCAGCATGTAGTCTAGTTCCTCCACCATCGACTTCCTTGCTGCCCTAACCATGTAGTCCGGTCCCTGTATATATATTGCGAAAGTATGTTCTGTTATATGTTACACACAAACTCAACTTTTCTTAATTTTCGATTTCCAGTATGTACATACTCAATATAACATGTTTACAGCTTAGTGCTGATCATATAACAACTCCAAATTGTTATGAATTCATCATGGAAGTCCAATGTACCACTTGAGACCAATAATTGCAATTCAAAGACAAACTATGCTGCTACGCTTATAGAACCAATTAGCACTGCTTAAATGCTCAAGCTGATTTGGTTTGCAGCTTGAAATTAGGAGCTTGGCTCAAGTATATTAGTGGGATAAGAAGAGGTTGGCTTTCTACAGATAGATTGGCATTTCCAATCAAGGATTTCAAAACGTGTTTTATATCGTAAATCATAAAATCCAAACTTTAACTTGAAATGGATTTAAATCGTAAACTGTAGATTCAATTTTAAGGTTTTTACATAGACTGAAATTGTTCACGATGTTTGAATTTCTTTATCTAAGCCTAAAGCTCAAGTTTGAAAACACCAGAATTAGAATTTCGGATCCAAATAAGTTTGGATTGAATGATTTTTCTCGACTGTGGTTTTAACTGAGTTTGAATTATAATGTAAAATTGAATCGGAAAAGGAAAGATTCGATCCGAAAATGGATTTAAATCGTAAGATTTTTGATAAACAAGCTTCCAATAGAATATATATGCGCAATGCCTAAATATTTGACTAGTTGCCAGCATTTTAAGAGCTCTGGACCACGTTATATAGAGGCCCATAGAGGCCCAGGCCCCAGGAAAAATAGTTGAATCATATTTCCCCGCTAGAAAGATATAAAACTGAATGTTCCAGTAAGAAATAAAATTTAAAATTAATCAAAAACGTTGAATCCCTTTCTTCCCATTGATCAAAAGACACATGCACAAGCTGAGCTGGTTAACCGTGATTACGGTTGAGTGTATATGTATGTAAATATAAATGAACATGCACCAGTCACATAAAGTTCACTTATTTCACAAGTCACAAACATCACAAGTGTAGATGGACGAAAACATAAATCTACAGAATGATAAAGGAGTTACCTCAATAGCATCAACAGTTAGTAGAAGGACAATAATTTTCTCAGCAAATCTCTGACGCTCTTCAGCATCTGTAGTAATGCGACGCCTATAAGAGAAATTGTAAAAGAGAGCTCTAATCTCCTTCAGCTTGGCTTTCGCTACTGCCAAAGCTCTAAGGCAGCGGACCACTTGGGAGCGGCGAATCAAGTGAGTCCTAAATGTCATCTGGATTATTGTGGCAGCATCCTGTGGAGATAGTTCCTTCTTTTTTCCCTTGTTCTTATACTTGGCAAATGCCTTCAAAAGAAAGATTATATAATTAAATTCAAGCACTTGCAAAAGATAATGGTAGGACTGTAGACATTACCAACTTTGCACCCATGTATGTATGTGAAATTCATTTTAACCTTAGTCAAAACATACAGCAACTAAACATATCCCAGTTAAATACTGGACAAATATATGAAAACTAATTAAGCATGGAAGTTTTGTTCCAAAAAGTGTTAATATGTGGTTCATGTTGAGCACTACAGTATCTATTGTACACAAAAGCAGCTAAAATCAATATCAAGTTAGGTGCAATATCTATGATCCTGCGATATCTGTAATTTCCATTTAGCAACAACTTTCTTTTATGACACATAGTATACTTGAACACTCTAACAAAGTATTTACCGTGCCCCTAGTTCATACATCGCGTATATTCACTGGTATAGTCTTGCAGATGACGGTCGAACTCTTGACCTCGTAGGTCGAAAACGACATTCTCATCCAACTATGGGGGTCGCCTATTTTAAACCTTCTTAAAAGTAATTTTGAATGATAACTTTCAAGTAGTTTTGAGGGAATAACAAAAGGTAAAAGCGTCTAGATATATAAGTTGAAATTGTGACGGAATTTAATTTTGAAATTCAAATATACCATAAGCAAGTATTTGTTGTTTAGGACTTAGACTTTCGAAACAAAAAATTAAATTGTTATCAAATGCTTAAGATTACCCAAGTAACTTATTAGTTACTTTTAATCAAGATTTTCAAAATAGGATTTAACACGTAAATTGTAAAGTTCTAATCTTAAATCGAAACCGGATTTAAATCGTATGTACAAAAGTTTATTGTTTTAAGGTTTGTATACAATTTGAAATTGAATTAGATGTTGAACTTCCACATGTAAACCTAAAATTCAATTTTCTCTTCATTTCCATATTTATTTTGTTTAGAAAAAATTAGCATTGGAACTTAGGATCCAAATAAATACATTGAATCAATAGGGACTGAATGATATTTCTAAATTATGGTTTTAACTAAATTTGAATTGGAATGTGAATCAAATCATAAAGGAAGAGATCTGATGTAAAAAGAGATATGAATAATTTGTTCAATATTAATTACCAATTTATTGCCAATATTAATTTGTTCAAAACCAATTTATTGCCAAGAAGTTGTAACCAACATTCCTTATATGAATAATAATTACGCTAAAAACTACTTTGAAACTAAAATTTAAAAATAAAAAAAGGAGGAAAGAAAAAGAAAAAAAAGTGGGACTTGTATGGCAAAACGAACCATAGCTACGTTTGTATTACTCTTTCATTTCATATCAGTGCATTAGATAATCCTCAACAGCATTCAAAAAGTAGGGATAATGCTAATATCAATGAACTACATAAACTTTGAGTAATGGTACAATCCAAATCCAAATCCAAACCATTAAATGATGGTAGTTTATGAAGCCACAAGATTGAATAAGGCAATCAATGAGTCGTTAACTCATTATGGATGGAGGTGGCCGGCATGGGGGTTAAAATTTGGAAGTCTTCCAAGCTGCAGGAAGTTATAAACACTTGATTCCTTGTCAGTTTGGGCTTTAAGGAGAGTTGGATGGACATGTAACAAATTGAACATACAAATTGATTTATACAATGTCAAGGCGTAGGTCGGATAGAAAGAACGTGATTTAAGCTCATTCATGCCTTGTGTTCATTTGATAATAATAAATGACGAATTATCTAGAAGTTATGAAATGATTTATTTTTTCCTCGAAAATAATTACAAAAAAATGATAATAAGAGTCAGACCTTTCTAATAGCAATAGTACCACGATCTTCTCCTTCATCAATCTCTACCAACTTAATACCATTCTTCTTCCCTTTTTTCACTTTCTCCTTCTCTTTCTCCTTTTCGTTCTCTTTCGTCTCCGCATTTACAGGTTTTCCCTTCGCACTGGACTTCTCGAACGTATAAATCTTACTTTTCCCTTCATCGTTAATTTCCGCCTTCCATTTTATCCTCCTTTCTTCCCCCGCCTTCGCATCCACCGTCCACTGATACTTTCTGTTGACGTTCCCGCTTTTGATTTCCTTGGTCCATTTGTATTTTCGATCAAGATCCGACTTTTTTGGCGCCAAAGCTTGTTCGGTCTTAATCTCGAGCGCAGCTATCCGATCCGAGAGGTATCGAAGCTCGGAGCGGATCGGATCGACGGGAGGTTCAAAAAAAGGGAGAAGATCGAGGCAGGTTGGGTTAGGGTTTAGGAGGTTTAGCGTGAAGTCGATTTGTTCTTCGAAAGAATCTTCGATTTGGTTGCAAGTTTGAAATTGGAACCTCGGGTGAAAAAACGTGGATTCGATAAGATCAAAGTGCGAAAATCCGCTCATTTTGTTCGCTGTTTTGGGTCTTCAAGGAGAGAGAAAGTAAGTAGAGAGAGGGTTGGGATCATGTTCGATTTGAGATGACGAAGGGTAGGATAGGAATTTTAAACATATTTTATTTTGATTAAAGCAACAAGCAACCACAGTGCACTGAAACAACAGTGTCGCCTTTGGTCACTTTCAACCAGAACGTGGAATTTCATTTTGATATGACAAAGACTAAACTCATTTCATTCTGATAACGACGCTGCTAAGCATGAGTTCGCCCTCATAATTTGAAATGGATTAGCATTACAATGTCAATAAATCCTACTATAATATGTGATTTGTTGGCAAAACGCTTGCTATTCGTCGAGACTTGAAATGATTACCAAATAACGAAATTAACAGAACATTAACCAGCATGTTTTTTTTTTTTTTTTTTTTTACCCTTTTTCTACACAGCGTTTCATTTGTAAAAGAATCATGTGATCATTTAGTCCTCGTGGGCTGAACTATAGCATGATGGACACAGTTCCAAGAAGTTTTGTCCGGTACTTGACTTTAAAACCTAAAGTTGTCGGAGTATCATGTTTAAAAGTTTCAAAATTTGCGACCATGATTATTTGCTCTCTGAATTTCCATGTGGATGTGATATTTGAAATGTAGGATATGAAAGTCCATATTTAGAAATAACCAAAACCTGACTTCGTGTAGTATCATGTAGACATTTAATACTAAGTTTTTTGATTTTGTATTATATGGTATTACTTTTTTAAATCTTACATCTCTATCTTTCTGTTAGCGTCAAAATTGGTCACTAACACCCAAATCCAAATGAAGGTACCAAACAACAATCACAGTTCACGGGTAGGATGTATGTAGAGGATATTTAATATGAAAAATAATAGAAATTAAAATGAAAGCGGTAAAGACACGGAATTTATAGTGGTTCGGCTAACTCTGGCCTACGTCCACTCCAGTAATTTCTTTTTTATTGCTGTAACAATCGATTACAGTTACAAAGTGATAGGCTAGCCTTAGCCTTAGAGGATAGAAAGTTAGAGAGCAGGAGAGAGAATCAGGATCCCTTTTCTGAACCCCCACATGTTGTATTTATAGGCAAATCCTGAGTTGTTGGGCCTTTGCGTGATTCAGGCCCACCGAGTTTATGGCCGGTCCACATATGCCGAGCCATGTAATGCCAAGCCATCAATGCCGACCGTTCCATGCCGAACGAAGCGTCTGGAGGAAGAATGCCGAACGAAGTCTGATAGAATAATGTCGGACGAGGCATTTTAGTGATGCATGCTGATCGATGCTGGGGTGAGGTGTGCCGAGCGCACTTTAATGCTGAGTTCAAATGCCGAGTGGAAGATGCCGAGTGAAAGAATGCCGGACGTACTTCAATGCCGAGTACAAATGCCGAGTGGAGGATGCCGAGTGGAAGAGTGCCGGACGTGCCTCAACGCCGAACGCTGCTAGGATGCCGAGCGATACATCTAATGCCGAACGATCCCTGATGCCGAACGATCCATCCTGCCGAACGACCTACCATGCCGAATGATCCCTGATGCCGAGCGACCTACCAATGCCGAACGATCCAACGTGCCGAGCGACCTCGTATGCCGAACGATCCATCGTGTCGGTTGACCTACCATGCCGAATGATTGCCAATGCCGAACCATATTTTCTAGACCCAAACTATAGTTGATCCATCTTTATCCAGTCATATTTCCATCTCCTAAGCACGTTGCGTCATCCATCCATCCAGTCGACTGAATCCATCGTACACCAGCCTTGACGAACGTGCAACCGATTAAGTTAAACTCGCATGTCCATGGCCTGGTTAAAAGGCGGGTTAACACTTGCCCCCCAAAACATGCCTTGCTATTGGAAGGTGTGTTTTGAATAGCCTCAAATCTGATATCCAAAGTCCACATCCTTTTTGTAACCATATCATCAAATTCATGACCTCTCCGGGCTTAATCTTGATTTTGTAGACCTCGCCGGGTCGTGTTATCCTATTCCAGCCTTGACTTTTCCATCACGGGCTTGTATGTTCTCCGGCCTCGACTCTCCGGTCAAGACTTTGATATTCACTGGCCTTGACTCTCCGGTCAAGGACTTTTTACATTCTCCAGCCTGGACTCTCCGGTCAAGGACTTTTTATATTCTCCGGCCTTGACTCTCCGGTCAAGGACTTTTTATATTCTCCGGCCTCGACTCTCCGGTCAAGGACTTTTTATATTCTCCGGCCTTGACTCTCCGGTCTTGGGATTTTTATATTCTCCGGCCTCGACTCTTCGGTCAAGGGCTTTTTATATTCTCCGGCCTCGACTCTCCGGTCAAGGACTTTTTATATTCTCCGGTCTCGACTCTCCGGTCAAGGACTTTTTATATTCTGCCCGAGTCCATTTCTTCGCTCTCCGGCGAAGGGACTCGTAACTTGTGATCATTGCCCCGTCTCTCCGGTCGGGGCAGTAATTATAAAACCTGAACTGTTTATTACATTGATCCAAAACCAAATATAAAACCAGAAATCTGTATCAAAAATCAAACATCCAAACCAGAATGGGAAACCAAGAAAAAACCAACCAAACCGGGAGTTCAATCCAAACTCCAAAACCATACCAACGAAAAGTAAATGTCCGAAATACGAAAGAGAGAACCAAAGTTTGCAGAAAACTAGAAAGAAAGCAGAATTTCATAAACTCAAGTAGTACGGTTTTCAGTTATCTCAAAGCACGCCTAGGGACCGTCCTCAATCCCGTACGTGTGTAAGTGACCTAGCCGTATTACTTTGAGTTCTATTACTTATTCAAAACCATGAACCTGTTTAGTTGATAGTAAACCGGCATTGACCAGATCCAATGCCGCCATTGCTAGAGGTAGGTGGTGGCTGCTCTTGCTCCCCTGCCGTAGTTCGATTCCTGACATATTGCTGTAGGTGACCATTCCTTACATGCTCCTCAATGATATCCTTCAAATGCCTACAGTCGTTTGTGTTGTGCCCATCCAACTCATGGAATAGGCAATGCTTTCCCGATGTCCGTTCGTATTCTGAAGGCACTCTCTTTGTTGGCCTTCGATATTGGAGCCGCCCTCGAGTGTCCAAGTAAATTCTTTCTAGAGTCTCAGTTAGATCTGTGTAAGAAGAAAACTTTGACTCCCTCCGAGGTTTCTTCGAAGTGCCACCATTTCCTTCGTTTTCCTTTTTCCTTTATCATCTTTACTTATATCCTCCCTGCATGGACCTCCACCCCTCACTGCATAAGCTTCAGCCTCTCTCCCTACTCTCTCAGCCTGCGCATCCTCCTGTCTCAAGAACCTTTCCGCCTCATGATAGAACTCCCCGAGATCCCTCGGTGGGTCCCGTTCCAATGATATTTTGAAATCCGAGTTATCCGCGATTCCCGAGACGGCTTCCATCAAAACCATTGACGGATCGGGTCGATCCACTGAGGCTACCGCTGCGTTGAATCTGGTTAAGAAGTCCCTGAGCGATTCCCCTTTCCATTGTTTCATAGATGTCAGAGTCATCACGTTCTTGGATCTAACTATGTGGACCCGAAACTGTCTCATAAACCTCTTAATTAGCTCCGTCCATGTGCCGATAGAACCATTCTCCAGCTGTCTAAACCACATAGCTGCGATATCTGTCAAATACAATGGGAAGCATCGAGCCATGACCTCATCCGATGCCCCCAGTACCTCCATATGCCTTATGTATTTCGTCAGATGAACCGTTGGATCCGCCTTCCCATTATACATTTCCAAATTTGGTAGCTTAAATTCGAGTGGGTTCCTAGCTTGCCTGATAGTAGGAGTAAAGGGACTCCTATTTACATCCTCCAAGTCTCTATTTACCAATCCACCCCTCATAGCCCGTCTAACCATCTCCGCTAATCTGTCGTTGCCCCCAAGATGTAATCCTTGTCCATCGCCTCTAGCCTGCCCCCCGAGTTTATCAGGGAATTATGGCACATACTCCTCATCTCGCACTCCTGCTGGTGTCGGGTTGCACAACATCGTCTGGTATCCCTCCATGGGTTGGTCCAACATTTCCTGGTGGTATGCCCCCAAGTCTAGATCCATCTGGATTGATAGCTGTTTGCTGATTGGGGGTTGCCCCCTGCCGAGCTATTCCCTCTGCTTGCTGGTTGAGTGCTTCTGATGCAGCTCCACGGATCTGAGCTCCTGCATTTTCTGTTTGTGCAAATTGTCTGAGAAGAGTCTGCATCATCTCCTCTTGTCTTTTCATCATCGCCTCCATTTCCTCTCTAGTGATGTAAATGGATGCTCCACCTGCTCCATCTCCAGAGGAAGCCTCTTGACTTCCCTCTGATTGCTCCTTTCCATTACTTGCTTCCTTGCTGATGGTCTTGCCATTGCTCTTTTAAATCCAAGTTTCTAACTCCAAAATTCCTGATTTCAACTCTCAGTGAAAGCACCAAAATGTTAGCGCCAAAATTGGTCACTAACACCCAAATCCAAGTGAAGGTACCAAACAACAATCACAGTTCACGGGTAGGATGTATGTAGAGGATAATTAGTATGAAGAATAACAGAAATTAAAATGAAAGCGGTAAAGACACGGAATTTATAGTGGTTCGGCTAACTCTGTCCTACGTCCACTCCAGTAATTTCTTTTTTATTGCTGTAACAATCGATTACAGTTACAAAGTGATAGGCTAGCCTTAGCCTTAGGGGATAGAAAGTTAGAGAGCATGAGAGAGAATCAGGATCCCTTTTCTGAACCCCCACATGCTGTATTTATAGGCAAATCCTGAGTTGTTGGGCCTTTGCGTGATTCAGGCCCACCGAGTTTATGGCCGGTCCACATATGCCGAGCCATGTAGTGCCGATCCATCAATGCCGACCGTTCCATGCCGAACGAAGCGTTTGAAGGAAGAATGCCGAACGAAGTCTGATAGAATAATGCCGGACGAGGCATTTGAGTGATGCATGCCGATCGATGCTGGGGTGAAGTGTGCCGAGCACACTTTAATGCTGAGTTCAAATGCCGAGTGGAAGATGCCGAGTGAAAGAATGCCGGACGTACTTCAATGCCGAGTACAAATGCCGAGTGGAAGAGTGCCGGACATGCCTCAACGCCGAACGCTGCTAGGATGCCGAGCGATACATCTAATGCCGAACGATCCCTGATGCCGAACGATCCATCCTGCCGAACGACCTACCATGCCGAACGATCCCTGATGCCGAGCGACCTACCAATGCCAAACGATCCAACGTGCCGAGCGACCTCGTATGCCGAACGATCCATCGTGCCGGTCGACCTACCATGCCGAATGATTGCCAATGCCGAACCATATTTTCTAGACCCAAACTATAGTTGATCCATCTTTATCCAGTCATATTTCCATCTGCTAAGCACGTTGCGTCATTCATCCATCCAGTCGACTGAATCCATCGTACACCAGCCTTGACGAACGTGCAACCGATTAAGTTAAACCCGCATGTCCATGGCCTGGTAAAAAGGCGGGTTAACACTTTCACAAATTAAATCCATAATATTTACATCATGTCTTTTTAAAATTTTAAAATCCTCTAAACAACGTTCACTTTTTAATCATCCATTAAATAAACCTCAATAGCAATTTAGAGCCTCCACCATCGTCTCCTTCTTGCTTCTCATCAACAAAATTTGATTATCGATTAGTCAACTCCAACACTAACATGATTATTTAAATTAAAGACGTCTGAAGGTTTTGCGCTTATAACACACACATAATAAAAAATATGTTATTGTAGTCAGTATTTAATATAATGCGTATAAAGTTGTACAGACAAGTATCGGTATACCATATCGATAAACATTTAAACTAGAATTAAATTTGTATATGTTGATTGGATTTGGAAATCCTTTTGTGTTTGTTGGCCCATGGGAATGGTCGGCCATGCTTGGAGGGAAAAATGAGTGTGATATTTATTGAATTGTGGATTTTAAAAAGGTAAGGAAAAAAAGATATTAAAAAAAGGGTTATAATTTATTTTCAAATGTTACTGGGGAGTTGATACTTCTGAATCAAGATAATGCTTCATTAAAACCTTACTAAGAAAAACTCAATGGGAAAAAAAATCTTAGTTAAGAAAAAAGAGTGCATTATAACATATTTATGGATGCTTCCCCTGATTTAAAAGTTTTCTCCGAATTCATATTCGTCTTTCGATAACTCAAATTGGTTATAGATACTTCTGAATCTATAAATATGAATCTCATTAATAATACAATTTATTAATAATTTTCTTCGATACAATCAAATTTTCTAAAATTGTTTCTTCCAAATATGGTTGCATTTTATGTATTTTGCATGCTACTTTTATGAAAAACACTTCATAGTGCTTTCATTTTTGTGCTTCAAATTAGTTTTGCACATTGCAACTATACATTTTTCATGAATATTAAAAGTTATATTACAACAATGCTTAAAAATAGGAAGTAATATACTCATCATGAATTTTATCAAGATTTTCATTACAACAATACTCAAAGTAGGTTGTAATCTATGCTTCTTGTTCTTTGCATTCTTTATAACCACAAAAGTTATTTATATTCTTTAGGAATTTGTATACTTTCATCATTTAATATGATTCAAACTATATTTATACCTTCGGGGTATATTAAGCATTTCAAGTACTTTCGCTACTTTGCAGACTACATGTCCATATTTCTCTATTGGTAAAGGATTCATGATGGTCAGTCATGTTTTCCCCTAATTCAAGATATTTAATCTTTTTATAAACATAAACGCTTTATTATTTATAAATTTATCATCGATGATTATTTCTTGTCAGTTCTAGACATGATTTATTGAGATCTCTTTAATTATCATGCTTTAGGTACCTAAACCACTTCTAGGATAATTTGACAATCATGTCATTAGTCTTTTCAGGAGCACCCTTAAGTGTTTCTTCAAGAACACTCATCTCTTTTATTTGACATCTTTATTACTCACTCCAAAATTATTTCAAACTGCCTTTTGTACCATATTTCAGATGTGGTTTACACGTTTTGATCCTTCAGGGATTCAAATATATATTGGAGAAAGTCTACGAGGGATGTTATAGATAATTTATTCAAGTTACTTAATATTTTGCATCATTGTATATTTTAACAAATATTTAACACTGAAGATCAAAATGAACTTGTATCGCTTTATCCTCCCCCTCAATGTTGACAAACATTGTCACATTAAATAATAATCATCTTTGGATTCTCATTTTGATCCATTATCATATTGCTACTAGCAAATACACCATAAATATGAATAATAAGAGGATAATTCTTTTATCAATTGATAAGATGCATTCAAGTGATATTTGTGAGCTTTGGCTCATGTTTAAATATGAGATTCAATTATGCTCAATTTTCATGAAATATAATCCAATTGAAATTATACTAAATTTTTCTAAAATAAACTTTCAGCTTTCAATATGTAGAGATAACACAAAGATATTCTTTGACGTTTTCATTATAGTTCCAATATGGTACCATTCATTTATATATCCTCAAAACTAAACAAATTTCTTTTAAATTTGCTTGAGTATAATGTATTTTGAATCAAGATATATGTACCATTTGGTAATACTATATGGGCTCTTCCGGACCCTTCAATTATATTAGCAAATTTGCTATGGTTGAAATTTTTAGCTAAATATTTTCAGATAGTTTGGAGAAAAAACTTCTGATTTTTCAAAATAATGTGAGAATTTGCACAATCTAGTAGGCATATATTATCACTCGAATATTGATGGTCCATATCTTAAGAACTAAGGACGATATAGTTAGTCAACTACTAAATTTATAGGCATAAATCAATGCTAGTACTTTCCAAAAATTTAAAATAGACTACTGATTAAAGCCAACATTATCGGTACATTATTTCAATTAGTTATGAATGGAAAAACATACAAGCACCAACTTCCAACTGATTTATTGAATTGAAATAAAATAAAATCCACATAGGAGACTTTAGACTGCTACTATTGATCAATTCGACCCTATCATTATTATTGCACTTAGATTTTCATCATTAATGAAGTTTTCGTCATTCTCATTATTCTCATTATCTAATTGAATTGAGATTGATCTTACAATACAATCAAACTACATATTTATAGACTCCTTATGCAGTGCAGATGCAATAATGTCATTTCTGATTTAGCATATTCATCCCTATTATTAATATATATTACAACACTCCCCCTTGAATATGCGTATGTAGAGATGATAAGAGTAATTACCTCATTAAAACATTGTTATGAAAAAACCATTGGGAAAAAAATCAGAAACAAGGAAAAGAGTGCAACATGATTTCATCTTTAAGTAAAATATATTTTATAATGTTACTATGAGGGTTTATACTTCTGGATCAAGATAATGCCTCATTAAAACCTTACTAATAACAACCCAGTGGGAAAAATATTAGTGAAGGAAAAAGAGTACAATATAGCGTATTTCATACGCTCCTCCTGAATTATAACGCATTATTCAATTAGTTTGTTGATGCAGCCGATACATACCAATTTTGTACACCATCTTCTGAAATGTTGATTTTGGAAGCGCCTTTGTCGGATTATCTTGGGATCGGATTTGTTTCACTTCTATCTTATTATCCTTTTGTAGCTCATGTGTGAAGAAAAATTTAGGAGAAATGTATTTCGTCTTATCACCCTTAATGTAACCCGCTTGAATTTGAGCTACACAAGCTGCATTGTCTTCATAAATAATGATTGACCCTTCTGTTACTGATGGAAATTAGCAGCTTTTTCGAATATGCTCAATTAGTGATCTAAGCCAAATACATTCTTTACTTGCTTCATGCAGTGCTAGTATTTTAGAGTGATTGGATGATGTTGCTACTAATGTTTGTTTTGTAGATCGCCATGAAATTGTTGCATTGCTGTTATTAAACACATATCCAGTTTGTGATCTTGTTTTATGTGGGTCGGAAAGATAACTTGCATCAGCATAGCCAGCTAGATTTGGATTATTGCCTGAGTTAGAGTAAAACAAACCCAAATTTGTCGTTCCACGAAGATATCTCATGATATATTTTATACCATTCCAGTGTCTTTTTGTTGGTTTTGAATTGTAACTTGCTAGAATATTTACTGAAAATGCAATATCTGGTCTTGTGTATTGGGCCAAATATAATAATGTACCAATGGCACTAAGCTATGACACTTCTAGGCAAGGCACATTCTCATCTTCTTCTTTTGAATGATAAGGGTCCTTTTTAATATCTAAAGATCTAAGAACCATCGGCGTACTAAGTGGATATGCTTTATCCATTTGGAAACGCTTTAGAATTTTCTCAATGTAATTTGATTGATGGATAAATATGCCATTAGTACTATGCTCAATCTGTAGACCGAGACAGTGCTTAGATTTTCCAAGATCATTTATTTCAAATTCCTTCTTTAAATAATTTATTGTTTCATCAGTCTCTTTTGGAGTCCCAATCAAATTTATGTCATCAACATAAACTACTAAGATAGCAAATCCCTTTACCGATTTCTTTATAAAGACACATGGACAAATGAGATTGTTTTCGTATCCTTCTTTTACCAAATATTTACTAAGACAGTTATACCACATCCTTCCAGATTGTTTCAAGCCAAATAACGATCGTCTTAGTTTTAATGAGTGCATGAACATTGATTTTGCTTCAGGCAATTTATATCCAGCTGGAATTTTCATGTAAATATTGGTATCTAATTCACCGTAAAGATAAGCTGTCACAACATCCGTTAATCTTATATCGAGTTTTTCAGAAACTACAAGACTTATCAAATATCGAAACGTTATGACATCCATAACAGGGGAGTAAGTTTCCTTAAAGTCAAAACCTGGTCTCTGTAGGAAACCTAGTGCGACAAGTCGTACCTTGTACCTCACGACTTCATTTTTATCATTTCATTTTTAACGAATACCCATTTATAACCTACTGGTTTAACATTTTCTGGTGTTTTCTCTATTGGTCCAAATACACCATGTTTTTGAAGTGAATCTAGTTCCACTTGGATAGCATCTTTCCATTTTGGCCAATCGTGTATTTTTCGACATTCATTTATGCTATTTGGTTCATTATCTTCATTCTCATTATTCCTATTATGGTCATCACTTTCAATTATTTCAGTAGCTACCGCGAATGAGAATACATCATCAATTATTATTTCTCTTCGATCCCATATTTCTTCATAGTTCGAATAAAATATTGAGATCTCATTATTATTAGGTACCATTTATCGTTGGAATCTTATTTTATCTCTTCTAGGATAATATTTCCTTCCACACTTCTAGGATAATTGGGATTTTCATTTGAGTGATCCTTTTGATCATTTATAACCTCTTCAGGAGGTTCCTCAATTGATGATTTTTCATTAGACTTTCTTTTTCTAGGCGCCAAGTCTTTTGAACCAATTGGCCTTCCATGTTTTTGTCTTGCTTTAGCTTCATTTGATGCTATATTTACTTTTGATTCTTCAAGGAGATCAATTTTTGCTGGTGCATTTGCTGCAGAAATGTGAGATTTAGTTATTTTTGTAGTGTTACTAAATGCCTCTGGCAGTTGATTTGCAATATTTTGAATATGAAAAATTCTTTGTATCTCATATTGGCATTGTTTGATACGTGGATCTAAATAAGACATAGATGGATTATTCCATGATATTTCATGCCGTTCTACTGGAACGGTCTTTCCTCCCTCTAACGGCAGAAAGATTGTCTCATCAAATTTACAGTATGAAAATCTTGCAGTGAAGACATCACCTGTAAGAGGTTCAAGGTAACGAATTATCGATGGGGAATCGAATCCCACATAAATTCCCAACCGGCGTTGAGGACCCATTTTAGTACAAAGTGGGGGATTAATAGGTATATGCACAGCACAACCAAATTTTCGTAAATGTGAAATATTTGGTTGAGATCCAGTTAAGAATTGTGATGGTGAAAGCTGATGATAAGTCGTTGGTCTAATCTTAACCAATTTCGGTGCATGCAAAACTGCATGCCCCCAAGTTAAAACGGTGATTTTGATTGCATAAGCAATGTTCTTGCAATAAGTTGCAAGCGCTTAATTAATGATTCTGCTAGACCATTTTGAGTATGAACATGAGCTACTAGATGTTCAATTTCAATTCCCAATGATAGACAATAATCATCAAATACTTGAGAAGTAAATTCTCCAGCATTATCTAGTCGAATTGATTTAATTTGATGATCAGGGAAGTGTGCTCTCAATTTTATTATTTGAGGAAGTAGCTTGGCGAATGGCAAATTTCTTGTAGAAGTAAACAGACATGTGACCAACGAGTTATGCATCAATCAATACCATAAAATATTTGAATGCTCCACATTTAGGGTGGATTGGGCCACATATATCGCCTTGAATTCTTTGTAGAAATGTTGGAGATTCATATGTGATTTTACTATATGAAGGTCGAGTGATTAATTTTCCTTGTGCACATGGGGCACATAAGTAATCACTTGGTAAATTCAATTGGTTTGATAAATCATGTCCATTTGAGTTTTTGGCAGTTTTACGCATCATAGTTGATCCAGGATGACCCAAGCGATCATACCAAAGAATCAATGTCTTTGTATTTGTGAGCTTCTGGCTCATGTTTATAGAGTGAGATTCAACTATACCAATTTTTGTAAAATATAAATCAGTTGAAATTGTACTAATTTTTTGTAGGATAAGCTTCTGGCTCTCAATTCTAGAAATAACACAAAGATTATTCTTTGTTGTTTTCATTTATAGTTTCAATATGGTATCCATTCATTCTTATATCTTTGAAACTCAGCAAATTTCTTTTATAGTTGCTTGAGTATAATGCATTCTGAACAAAGATATACGTACCATTTGGTAATATTATATGGCTCTTCCGGACCCGTCAATTATATTAGCAGATCCAGCTATAATGGAGAACTTAGCTGAGAAATTTTAAGATGGTTCAGAGAAACACTTCTGGTTTTTCAAAATTGTATGAGTAGTTGCACTATCTAGTAAGCATATATCATCACCCAAATGGCGTTCGATACCTTAAGAATTAAAGACAATAATTAGAAATCATTAAAATTTTGTATGCATAAATAAATGTAATGTAAATAAACAAAGTAATATGATTAAAATAGGCTACTGATTAAAAACAACATCCACATTACACATTATTTTTAATTAGTACTGTAAAGGGAAATACAAGTAAACGAACACAAACTTCAAACTGATTTATCGATGCAAGCTAATGAAATAAAACGAAAGCCACATAACAAACTTCAAGATATTTCTAATTGATCAACTCGGTCATATCATTGATCATTGCACTTAAATTTTCATCAGTAATGAAATGTCCTTTGTCATCTTCGAAGAAATTGTCTAACTTTAGGTTAGTGTTTTCGGGTAACTTTTCGGCATTATTTGCCTCAATATTCTTCGAGCGATGATATTCTTCAACTGTTTTATTTGATGATCTACATGTACGTGACCAGTGATCAGACCATCCACATCTATAACAAACTTCCTCATAATGCCTTCTATTTTCTGAAGCTGAATCCTTGTTCTTTACAGGCTCAATTTTATTTTGTTGCTTTTTAAAGTTGGTGGTTTTAATACCTTTAAAACCACCGTAACCGCCTCTGCTAGAGTTATATCCACGTCCACGACCATGTCCTCTACCTCGACCTTGAACCCTACCTCTTCCAGAGTGGGTAAAATTAGCATTAACTTCAGGTATTGTAGTTGAACCAGTTGGTCTTGAGGAGTGATTTTTTATAAGCAATTCATTACTTTGTTCAGCAAGTAGTAAGCATTCTATGAGTTCAGAATATTTTATAAAATGACGCTCTCAATATTGCCGCTGCAGGAGTATATCCGAGGCATGAAATGTTGAGAAGGTCTCTTCAAGCATTTGTGTGTCATACACCTTCTCTCCACATAGTTTCAGTTTAGAAGTGATTCTAAACATTGCAGAATTATATTCTCTTATAGGCTTAAAGTCTTGAAACCTCAGGTTCAACCACTTTGCCTAGTGTTTGGAAGTATGACCGTCTTGTGGTGGTCATAACGCTCCTTTAGGGAGTTCCATAAGTGGAGAGGGTCTTTTTCAGTCAAATATTCTGTTTTTAAATCGTCGTGGCTATGGCGTCTTAAAAATATTAGAGCCTTTGCCTTGTCCTGCTGGGACATAGTATTGCCATTTTTAATGGCATTTTCTAAGCATTGAGATTGCAAATGAATCTCAGCATCGAGTATCCATGATAAGTAGTTGTCTCTAGATATATCCAAAGCTTTAAATTCAAGCTTGGCGATGTTTGCCATTTTGTGAACTGTTCATACAATAAATTGCATAAGGTGAAAATATTCGCCACAACAGCATTCACTAATTGTTTGTTTCCAGCTAAAAAGTACAAAAAATTGAAAGTCTTCATTCATGGTATCAAACAACCATACCCCAAAAAAATGTATTAACAAAACCAAACATTTGGATTTTGCAACTTTCATGTATTTATCATATAAGAAAGGAAAGTCGGCTTTTGCGTATATTCCATTCCAAACTTTGAATTTATTTGGCAACTCTTAGTACCCGGGCGTTGGTGAAAAAACAACACCATTCCTACGGCAGGAGGAGGAGGAGGATAGACTTTCGAACCCGATACACAGATCCGCAAAGAAACAAAAAGAAATATTGAATTTAAAAGCCAAAGAATTAAAATAAGAGTCATACAAGAAAAGACATGAAAAATGTAGAAGCGAACCCCAAAACTAGCATGTGCTGACTTGACAGCTTTATATAAAAAACATGATATTGACAATTACCTTTTTGCAGAGAGGAAAAGTAATGAGTTTATAAATAAATGCAAGAACAATTCCTTTACCTGCTTGCTGTTTTAAAGGAAATAAGAAATAGAACGTATGTAGATATATTATAAAAGACTCGTTTGCACTAATATATAGTAGGATTTTGAATATGAATAGCCTTAGAATTCGAATGGTCAGAAGTGGAACAGTCAGAGTAATTAATATATAATTACTTGTTGAGAAGTTGGAAAGTTTGAAGGTGAGCAAGTTGAGAACATTAATTAATTCGCATTCCTATGCAAAATATTGAGAATGCAGTATACAGAAGTTTGTGCTACTCAAAAAATAAATATTCCTACTTGAGCAGCAAGAAAATAAAATAAAATAAAAACACCTTCGTGCTGATAACGTGTTACAAAATAAAAAGAATGGAGACCATTAGAGAGAGAACAATTTTATTGAATTGAGATTGATCTTACAATACAATCAAACTCCATATTTATAGACTCCTTATGTAGTGCAGATTACAATAATGCCCGTTCCTATTTAGCATATTCATCCCTATTATTAATATATACAATATTCTGCATAGGAATGCGTACTAATTATTGTTCTCAACCTGTTCACCTTCAAACTTTCCAACTTCTCAACAAGTAATTATATATTAATTACTCTGACTGTTCCACTTCTGACCATTCCAATTCTAAGGCTATTCATATTCAAAATCCTACTATATACTCGTGCAACCGAGTCTTTTATAATATATCTACATACGTTCTATTTTGTTATTTCCTTTAAAATAGTAAGCAGATAAAGGAATTGTTCTTGCATTTCTTTATAAACTCGTTACTTTTCCTCTCTGCAGAAAGGTAATTGTCAATATCATTTTTTTTATAAAGTTGTCAAGTCAGCACATGCTAGTTTGGGGTTCGCTTGTATATCTTTTATGTCTTTTCTTGTATCACTCTTATTTTAATTCTTTGGCTTCTAAATTCAATATTTCTTTTTTTTCTTTGCGGATCTGTTACCAAATAAAATTCAAAAGTTTGGAATGGAATATACGCAAAAGCTGACTTTCCTTTCTTATTTGATAAATACATGAAAGTTGCAAAATCCAAATGTTTGAGTTTGTTAATACATTTTTTGGGGTATGGTTGTTTTATACCATGAATGAAGACTTTCCATTTTTTTACTTTTTAGCTGGAAACAAACAAATAGTGAATGCTGCAGTGGCTAATATTTTCACCTTATGCATTTTATTTTATGAACAGTTCACAAAATGGTAAACATCACCAAGCTTGAATTTAAAGCTTTGGATATATCTGGAGACAACTACTTATCATGGATATTGGATGCTGAGATTCATTTGCAATCTCAATGCTTAGAAAATGCCATTAAAAATGGCAAAACTATGTCCCAGCAGGACAAGGCAAAGGCTCTAATATTTTTAAGATGCCATATCCACGACGATCTAAAAACAGAACATTTGACTGAAAAAGACCCTCTCCACTTATGGTACTTCCTGAAGGAGCGTTATGACCACCACAAGACGGTTATACTTCCAAACACTAGGCAAAGTGGTTGAACTTGAGGTTTCAAGACTTTAAGCCTATAAGAGAATATAATTCTGCAATGTTTAGAATCACTTCTAAACTGAAACTGTGTGGAGAGAAGGTGGATGATGCATAAATGCTTGAAAAGACTTTCTCAACATTTCATGCCTCGAACATACTCCTACAGCAGCAATATCGAGAACGTCATTTTACAAAATATTCTGAACTCATAGAATGCTTACTAGTTGTTGAACAAAATAATGAATTGCTTATAAAAAATCACTCCTCAAGACCAACTGGTTCAACTGCATTACCTGAAACTAATGCTGATTATGCCCACTCTGGAAGAGATAGGGCTCAAGGTCGAGGTAGAGGACATGGTCGTGGACGTAGATATAATTCTAGCAGAGGCGGTTACAGTGGTTTTAAAGGTAACAAAACCACCAACTTTAAAAAGCAACAAAAGAAAATTGAGCCTGTGAAGAACAATGGTTCAGCTTCAGAAAATAAAAGGCATTATGATAAAGTTTGTTATAGATATGGACGATCTGGTCACTGGTCACGTACATGTAGATCATCAAAGAAAACAGTTGAAGAATATCATCGCTCGAAGAATATTAAGGCAAATAATGCCGAAAAGTTACCTGAAAATACTAACCTGAAGTTAGATGATTTCTTCGAAGATGACAATCGAAATTTCATTAGTGATGAAAATCTAAGTGCAATGATCAATGATATGACCGAGTTGATCAATTAAAAATATCTTGAAGTTTGTTATGTGGCTTTCGTTTTATTTTATTAGCTTGCATCAATAAATCAATTTGAAGTTTGTGTTTGTTTACTTGTATCTCCCTTTGCAGTACTAGTTAAAAATAATGTGTAATGTGGATGTTGTTTTTAATCAGTAGCCTATTTTAATCATATTACTTTGTTTGTTTACATTACATTTATTTATGCATACAAATTTTTAATGATTGACTAATTGTTGTCTTTAAATCTAAGGTATGGAACGCCATTTGGGTGATGATATATGCTAACTAGATAGTGCAACTACTCATACAATTTTGAAAAACCAGAAGTTTTTTACTGAACTATCTGAAAATTTCTCAGCTAAAGTCTCCACTATAGCTGGATCTGCTAATATAATTGACAGGTCCGGAAGAGCCCATATAATATTACCAAATGGTATGCATATCTTTATTCAGAATGCATTATACTCAAGCAACTCTAAAAGAAATTTGCTGAGTTTCAAAGATATAAGAATGAATGGATACCATATTGAAACTATAAATGAAAATAACAAAGAATATTTTTGTGTTATTTCTAGAATTGAAAGCCAGAAGCTTATCCTAGAAAAATTTGGTACAATTTCAACTGGTTTATGTTTTACAAAAATTGGCTTGGTCGAATCTCACTCTATAAACATGAGCCAGAAGCTCACAAATACAAAGACATTGATTCTTTGGCATGATCGCTTGGGTCATCCTGGATCAACTATGATGCGTAAAATTGCAAAAAACTCAAATGGACATGATTTATCAAACCAATTGAATTTACCAAGTGATTACTTATGTCTCCCATGTGCAAAAGGAAAATTAATCACTCGACCTTCATATAGTAAAATCACATCTGAATCTCCAACATTTCTACAAAGAATTCAAGGCAATATATGTGGCTCAATCCACCCTGAATGTGGACCATTCAAATATTTTATGGTATTGATTGATGCATCAACTTGTTTGTCACATGTTTGTTTACTTTCTACAAGAAATTTGGCATTCGTCAAGCTACTTACTCAAATAATAAAATTGAGAGCACACTTCCCTGATCATCAAATTAAATCAATTCGACTAGATAATGCTAGAGAATTTACATCTCAAGTATTTGATGAGTATTTTCTATCATTGGGAATTGAAATTGAACATCTAGTAGCTCATGTTCATACCCAAAATGGTCTAGTAGAATCATTAATTAAGAGCTTGCAACTTATTGCAAGATCGTTGCGTATGCAATCAAAACTACCAGTTTCAGCTTGAGGGCATGCAATTTTGCATGCATCGAAAGTGATTAAGATTAGACCAATGGCTTATCATCAGCTTTCACCATCACAGCTCTTAACTGGATCTCAACCAAATATTTCACATTTACGAAAATTTGGTTGTATTGTGCATATACCTATTAATCCCCCACTTAGGGGAAGGAAAGACCGTTCCAGTAGAACTGCGTGAAATATCATGGAATAATCCATCTATGTCTTATTTGGTCCACGTACCAAACAGTGCCAATATGAGATACAAAGAATTTTGCATATTCAAAATATTGCAAATCAACTGCCAGATGCACTTAGTAACACTGCAAAAATAACCAAATCTCACATTCCAGCAGCAAATGCACCAGCAAAAATTGATTTCCTTAAAGGATCAAAAGTAAATGTAGCAGCAAATGAATCTAAAGCAAGACAAAAACGTAGAAGACCAATCGGTTCAAAAAACTTGGCGCCTACAAAAAGAAAGTCTAAAGAAAAATCATCAATAAAGGAACCTCCTGAAGAGGTTATAAATGATCAAAAGGATCACTCAAATGAAAATCCCAATTCTTCTAGAAGTGTGGAAGGAAATATTATCCTATAAGAGATAAAAGAAGATTCCAACGATAAAATGGTACCTAATAATAATGAGATCTCAATATTTTATACGAACTATGGAGAAATATGTGATCGAAGTAAAATAATAATTGATGATGTATTCTCATTCGCGGTAGCTACTGAAGTAATTGAAAGTCATGACCATAATGAGAATGATGATAATGAAACAAATAACATAAATGAATGTCGAAAAAGACACGATTGGCCAAATGGAAAGATGTTGTCCAAGTGGAACTAGATCCACTTCAAAAACATGATGTATTTGGACCAATAGACAAAACACCAGAAAATGTTAAACTAATAGGTTATAAATGGGTATTCGTTAGAAAACGAAATGATAAAAATGAAGTCGTGAGGTACAAAGCACGACTAGTCGCATAAGGTTTCCTACAGAGATCGGGTTTTGACTCTAAGGAAACTTACTCCCCTATTATGGATGTCATAACGTTCTGATATTTGATAAGTCTTGTAGTTTCTGAAAAAATCGATATAAAATTAACGGATGTTGTGACAGCTTATCTTTACGGTGAATTAGATACCAATATTTACATGAAAATTTCAGATTGATATAAATTTCTTGAAGCAAAATCAAAGTCCATGTTCTCATTAAAACTAAGATGATCACTATATGGTTTGAAACAATCTGGAAGGATGTGGTATAAACGTCTTAGTAAATATTTGGTAAAAGAAGGATACGAAAACAATCTCATTTGTCCATATGTCTTTATAAAGAAATCGGTAAAGGGATTTGTTATCTTAGCAGTTTATGTTGATGACATAAATTTGATTGGGACTCCAGAAGAGATTGATGAAACAGTAAATTATTTAAAGAAGGAATTTGAAATAAATGATCTTGGCAAATCTAAGCACTATCTCGGTCTACAGATTTAACATAGTACTAATGGCATATTTATCCATCAATCAAACTACATTGAGAAAATTTTAAAGTGTTTTCGAATGGATAAAGCATATCCACTTAGTATGCCGATGGTTGTTAGATCTTTAGATATTAAAAAGGACCCTTACCGTCCAAAAGAAGAAGATGAGAATGTACTTGGCCCGGAAGTGCCATATCTTAGTGCCATTGGTACGTTATTATATTTGGCCCAATGCACAAGACCAGATATTGCATTTTCAGTAAATCTTCTTGCAATGTACAGTTCAGAACCAACAAAAAGACAGTGGAATGGTATAAAACATATCATGAGATATCTTCGTGGAACGACAAATTTGGGTTTGTTTTACTCTAACTCCGGCAATAATCCAAATCTAGTTGGCTATGCTGATGCAGGTTATCTTTCCGACCCACATAAAACAAGATCACAAACTGGATATGTGTTTAATAACAGCAATGCAGTAATTTCATGGCGATCTACAAAACAAACGTTAGTAGCAACATCATCCAATCACTCTGAAATACTAGCACTACGTGAAGCAAGTAAAGAATGTATTTAGCTGAGATCACTAATTGAGCATATTCAAAAAACTACCAACTTCCATCGGTAACAGAAGGGTGAACCATTATTTATGAAGACAATGCGGCAAGTGCAGCTCAAATTCAAGCGGGTTACATTAAGGGTGATAGGACGAAACACATTTCTCCTAAACTTTTCTTCACACATGAGCTACAAAAGGATAATAAGATAGAAGTGAAATAAATCCGATCCCAAGAAAATCCGGCGAGCCTATTCACAAAGGCGCTTCCAAAATAACATTTCAGAAGATGGTGTACAAAATTGGTATGCGTCGGCTGTATCAACATACTAATTGAATAATGCGTTATAATTCAGGGAAAGCGTATGAAATACGCTATAATGTACTCTTTTTCCTTCACTAATATTTTTTCCACTGGGTTTTTATTAGTAAGCTTTTAATGAGGCATTATCTTGATCCAGAAGTATCAACTCTCATAGTAATATTATAAAATATATGTTACTTAAAGATGAAATCATGTTGCACTCTTTTCCTTGTTTCTGATTTTTTCCCACTGGGTTTTTCATAGCAAGGTTTTAATGAGGCAATTACTCTTATCATCTTTACATATGCATATTCAAAGGAGAGTGTTGTAATATATATTAATAATAGAGATGAATATGCTAAATAAGAAAGGGCATTATTATAATCTGCATGGCATAAGGAGTCTATAAATATGGAGTTTGATTGTACTGTAAGATCAATCTCAATTCAATAAAATTGTTCTCTCTCTAATGGTCTCCATTCTCTTTATTTTGTAACAAGATCCAGATTTCTCCCTTTTTACTTCATTCTTTTGTCTATTTAAACTCATTATCCCCTTCATTTGCTTTGAACTTTTGTCTTCCTTTCCCCCTAGTTTTGGCCACAAGGATATAGACTTCCCTTATCTCCATCTCCAAAGTAAATTAAACCAAATAAATGTATTTCAAAAGGTGTGGTGATCTCTTCAGTTAGTTACATTTTCGAAAGAGATAGAATTCGGTCTAAGAAATTTTGAATTCAGCATTCAATGCGCATATTCAAGACCACCGTATTGGTAACACTTGATTTATACATTCTACTATATAATACTTATTTATGTAAGTCCATACGTGTAGATTAGAATACTACATTATCATGAATTTATATCTATTTGTTGTTAGCTTTATGCGTACATTCATAATTTGTAAATTTAAAAAACACTTTTGTTTTGCATATACATAATGTATGAAATCATTTTCAACAATTTATAAATATATAAATATATTTTTCAAAAATTTAATAATGTTTTAAAAGAAATTTTAGATTAAAAATTCTGATTTTTTTCTATCACTAAACATATATAAATATATATCAAATATATATTAACGTGTTATTTTATTCATATAAATATACTTGTGTGTTTAAAAATAATTATATACATGATATGTTAAATCAAAAATAAATATAATTATACATATAAGTGTGTGTGTATGTGTTAAATTTCTTTAAATTAATATTTATCAACACACACACATACAGATATGCGTGTGAACGCGCAAGCCCGCACACTCGCAGTGTGTGTATGTATGTGTGTGTGTGTGTTTATATATGTTATAAATATAGATCAAAAATATATTTCATGCAAAGATTATAATTCAAAAAAAATTAATTTTCATATCCACACGGAATTAAAAAACGGTTCTAAAAATGGCTTCGGCATAATTTTTTTTTTAACATATCGCTATTTATATTTGTTAATTAATATTTTATAATACATACGTATGCGCATACATGCATGCATATATACATACATATATATACACAAATATACATGTATATATATACACACACATATATACATATAGACACACATACGCACACACATATATACATATATACATATATACACATACATATACATACATACATAGATATTATCATTCAAACATACACACATACATGCGTCCATGCATATGTATGTGTGCATCTATATATGTGTGTTTGTGTATATATGTATGTGTGTGTGTATTTGAAAATGATACACACACACATGTATATTACCATTCGAATATATATATATATGCATGTATGCATGCATGTACGTGTGTGTGTACGTAGCATGCACATACATATGTGTGTGTATTCGAATGAAAATATATATGTATCTATGTACGTATATGTCTATATGTGTGCATATGTGTGTTTGTGCGTGTATATGTGTGTATATTCAAATGAAAATATGTATGTACGTATGTGTATGTATAAATTTGTGTGTGTATGTATATGTGTGTATGTATGTGTATGTATGTACGTATATGTGTGTGTACTTGAATGATTATATGTATATGTGTGTGTGTGTATGCGTGTCTGTGTGCGTATATGTAAGTGTGTGTATGTATGTATGCATGCATGCATGTACGTAGGTATATGTATGTCTGTGTCGATATGTATGTATACACATTTATAATTAAATATATTATCATTTCAAATTTAAATTTGATATAGATTTTATTCTAGATCTGGTCTTAAATTTTAAATCCACCTAAGTTAGTTTAAGCACTAATCTAAATCATTTGAAATAGTCGACATATTCAAATTTAAATTTATACATAAAATGTCTTATGTATATTTATACACTTTTGTGTGTGTGTGTATTAATAGATTAATAATTGACAACAAATACATATATGAAGGAGTTAGTGTTTCTATTGCAGTGTAAATTTCAGCAGTTATATATTAAACCATATATACATCTATATGTTGCACATACACTTACATGCATGCGTGTATTTGATACACATATACGCTTTGCATATTAAATATATATACAAAATCAAATCATTACATATTTTAATTAAATAAAATAACGATTTTACTTAAGCTAGTTAGATGAGCTTAAATTAATTTATACTTTATAGGCTAAATAAGATTTTTTTTTAAATCCACTTATTTAACCCGTTGTTTGCTGACTCAATTCATTCATAGAATACTTCGGTCGAGGATATGCTGGACAAGAGCTCCAGCAATACTTAAAAGATAGTGGGATTACCTCTCATGTTACTTCACTGTATACTGTACAACACAATGGTGTTTCTTAGTCAAGGGATTGAACCACATTGGATATTGTTTGTTCCATGATGAGTAGAGCTAAATTACCTCTTTCTATTGGGATATGCACTAGAAACCGAAGTGCATATGTTGAATTTGATACCCATGAAATATGTGCCTAAGACGCATATGAGATGTGGCATGCAAAGAAATTCCATTTGAATTATTTGAAGGTGCGAGGTTGTCGTGCATATGTTAAGAACGTCCCTAACAAATTTGAGGCAGTATCAGCAATATGAAAGTTTATAGGATATCCCAAGAACTCTGAGAGATATATTTTCCACAACATTAAGGAACAAAAGATTGTTTTTTCCACATACTTTGATTTAAAAAAAAAAATCCATCAAAAGAAATTAACATCAAAGTTGTAGACTTGGATGAAATTTGAGAAACTAATATAGGGCCTAAACCAGTTGGAGAACCAAATTCATCAATATACAAAAAAGGCTTCCTATTAGAATGCCCAATAAAGAATCTCGTGCACCGAAGATATACTATGATTTTCTCATCAATGGCAAGAAAAAAGATTGCATTAGAAGAAGACGCTCCTTTATCATTCTAACAAGCACCACAGAGTAAATTCTATGCACTATGGCTTGGTGCCATGTGATTCGAAATGAATTCCATGTATGAAAACAAAGTATGGACTTTAGGTGAAATACTCGAAGGGATAAAACCTATCGACGGTAGAGAGATTTTTAATAAATAGCTAAATGCAAATGGACAAGTGAAGACTTATAAAGCAGATCAGATGCGAAAGGATTTCGTCATATTCAAAGTGTTGATTATGACGAAATGTTCCCATCTGTGGTGATGCTTCAGTCCATTCGGATAATGATAGCTATTACTGCATTCTACGAGTATGGAATATTGCAAATGAACGTAAAAAAGACATTTCTAAATCATGATTTAGAAGGGATTATTTATATGTTGCAATCCGAAAGTTTCGAGGTCAATGGGAGTAAGGGCAAGGCGTGCAAGTTGTTGTGATCCATTTATGAATTTAAACAAGATTTGAGAAGTTGGATAAATGTTTTGGTAAGGTAATCAAAGAGTTTGATTTTTGTCAGGACACAAAGCAAGCTTGTGTATATTGGAAAGAACAAGAAAGTGCTTTAGTGTTCTTAGTATTATATGTCAATGATTTATTATTGATTGACAATGACATCGTGTTGCTGCAATTAGCGAAAGCTTGACTTTCCAAGAATTTATTTATGCAGGATATGGGAGAAGTGGCATACATAATGTTTATAAAGATTTATAAAGACAGAATTAAGAGGCTACTGGGAGTCCCAATCCCTATACATATATACATGTTGAAAAGGTTCGGTATAGAGAATTTCAAAGGCAAAAATGTTCTAACGCAATCTGGAATCAACATTTTTAAGATGGGTGCTCCTTAAACAGATGAGGAGAAAGAGAATATGAAGAGGATAACATATGCATTGGTAATCGGTTCCTTGATGTATGATATCCTATGTACTAGAATAGATGTGGATTACACATTAGAATGCGTAAGCCAATACCAGTCTAACCCTGAAGAGAAATACTGGATTGTTGTAAAATATAAAATTAGTATTTAAAATATACAAAGTGCTTATCTCTTATGTAAGGGAATAGAGACCTCCTTATGAAAGAGTGTACAAACTCCAGCTGTCAAAGTGATATGGACGATAATAGGTCAGTGTAAGGTTACGCCTTTACATTAAATGGTGGGACCATTAGCTGAAAAAGTTCCAAATAGGAAGTGGCAGCTGATTTCGTGATGGAGACTGCATACATCACCCTTAACAAAGCAGTTAAGGAAGAAGTATGAATGCGTAAATTTATGATTGAGCTAGAGGTGATTCGCAACATGGAGAATCCAATGACATTATTTTATGGCTATAATGCAGCAACGTAGATCACAAAGAAGCCTAGTGCACATAGGAAATCGAGACATATTCTTTATAAATTCCACCTCATTAACGAATTCGTCGAGAAAAAAGAAGTGTATAAAGAGTAGATACAAAGGTCAACAAAGTAGATTCATTCGCGAATATACTAGCTCGATTAGTTCTCATCAAACTGATAGAGGGGATGAAATTGAGATTCCGTATTTGGCCCAAGTGCTAGTGGGAGATTGATAAAGTTAGGTTTATGCCCTAGAGGCGGTTCTGTAATTAGTTTTAAATTATTAGCTCTGTAATAAAATCTCCTTCAAAATAAAAGGTCTTATTCTTTCTATTATATACTTATTATAATGTGTTATATTGTTTATTTGTTTAATTTAAGTATATTAATAAAAATCCATAAATGACAAGTTTCGTGATAGTAATTACAATGTGGTATAATCATGAGAAATTTATCAGAATGAAAACAAACATATTGTTTTAAATATTCATAGCCAAAATTTATTAAGGCCGAATATAGACATATCTGTTAAAACTGTAGTCTGCAACGCTCTTCAAATGTTAGACGGTGTACTACTCATGGTTGTTGGAGGAAATAAGAAGTTACACACCGGTAGTTGTTGGATAAACATGGAATGGATCATTCGATAGTTTTCTATTGATTAATATGACTAAGGTTAAATAGAAACTATCGAAATGATAATTTTACATGGTTCTCTTAACTTGAGAATACTGTTGAACTTTAATGTGGATACTCCATTTTAATTATTGTTAAATCATAGCACGACATCCATCAAATAAATATAATTAGGTCTGAGTTGAAGCTTTAAGGGTGTAACAATATTCAGTAGAGAATCCTTTTCTTTGGTTATATGAGGTTACTATCACGGTTAATTACAGTCAACCAAAAGTCAATGTCTTAGCCAGACCAGTTCAGTTAGTAATAGTTGTCGATATTGAGCCAAGGATTTATGTCTCGATTATACAAGTTGAATATTGACAATATTGAAATATGGACCAAAACCTAATTCTATAAGTCCTAATGTGATATAGTATTGATGAAGAAAATTGATGTAAATATAGTCACTGTTGGGGATAGTTTAAAGTATTCAACTTGGACTTTATCAAAATTATGTAAGTAATAAATTCAGCCAAACTGTCGTCACTAGCTAAGGTGATGTGTAAGCTTTGTTATTTGAACTGTTTCATATTAACCATTGACCAAATTTACACATAAGAGTCACACGACAACAACGTTAAATATTTTGAAATACCATACGATTCGTAACAACCCGTAATTTAATCGCTTTAGAATATGGATATTTAATATATTTTGAATAATTGATTAATGGGCTTTATAACTAAAATAAAACTCTTTTAGATAATAGCTAGCGGTGGTGAAATGGTTTTCAAAATTTATTCACAAAAATTTAGTTCGAAAAAAAATCGAAAATGTGACCGGAAATCGTTTTTCAATTTTTCATTGTTTAAAAGTTGTCAGAAACATTATGGACTCTTTGGTATAAATTTTCACATTCATTAACAGATAAGTTAGCACATTTTAGAATTAATAATATATATAAGCTTAATAAAATTATAATATGACTTTTAATAAATAGTTTAAAAGCATTTAAAATATAATTGGAAAAGTTGTCATAACATATCATTTCATCAAACACAACTAAGTACATAAGCCATAAATGCATGTTGCAACAAATAAAAGGGGGACACGATACACGTGAGTAATAAGGGGGAGACAAGGTGATGATGTGGCAAGCTTTGAGTGAAGGACATGATACTAAGGCAAATTTGTCAATTTAGTAAATCCCCTTTGCAAATGACCAAATTCCTAGTTTATTTTCTGATCTTCCATTCATTTCCACTTTCTAAAATCTTTTTTCAAGCTCTTGAGGAAAACTTTCATGGCTTCCATGAATTTCTAGAATTTAAAAATCTTAGTATCATTCACTTTTAAGACTCTTAAGTCTTGTTTGAAAGCCTTCCATTCACTTCTATAAATCGGTCCTTACAAGAACAAGTCCACACATACCATTTTTAACCGTGAGCGAGCCCACTTTATGCCATGGTGAGCCAACTAGGCCCATTTAAGGCCCAAAACTCCACTTTTTACAAAAAGAGACTCCGTCCGTGTGACGATTACAAGTTCGGTTCAAATTTGTGTTCGTTTCGGTTAGTAAAGATCGCCTTTTTAAACAAAATTTTGAACATTATTTTCTTCATATTGATGTCACTATTGTAGTTACTTGGATAGTAATGTTTATTGTAATATTGTTGACTTGATTGTGCTTTAAAAGGACAACAAATTTCATAGTTAGTAAGCACTTAAAGATAGTTGTAAAGTTCGAAGTAAAATTGTATAAGTGATGTCTTCTTTATGTTCGTGAATACTGTTTGTGTATATGTCATGCTTATGTTATATGATGTGATGCTTGGATGTAAATCAAATGACACGAATGCAGTTATAGTCTGTACAGTGACTAACGGTATATCGGTACCTTTGAAAAATACCATCGCTTCGAAACCTTCTAGTTTAATCTTAGCTTGGCTTTTATTTTAGAAAGTTAGTCAAGTTTTTGAATAACGAAGAATTAAAATTTAATTAACTATTTTAATAATGATTTTTAAATTTAATTAACCATTTTAATTGATGAAGACTAACGTTGATTAATTAAACTAATAATGATGTATTTAGAATTAATTAATTGCTTTGTTAATGATACTTAAACACAATTAATCATTTTATCTAATGATATTTAAGGTTAATTAATCATTTAAATAATTATGGATTAAAGTATTTAATGGTGTTTTAAAATTAATCAACCCTTTTTAACTAATGGAATTTAAAGTTAATTAATCAAATTAATTAACGAAGTATAAAGATAAATAAATCACTCATATTAATGACAGTTAAAGCTGATTAATCAATCTAATAATGATGTTTTATGTTATTAAATCTTTTTATAATGGTGTTTTAAAGTTAATGAACCACTTTAACAAAGTTATTTTAAAGTTAGTACTTGTAATGTGAAGCCCAAGCACGAATTCAGTTTTAAAAGTAAAGGTTTGATACGTTCACGTAAATGAATTAATTTTCATAAAGCGATATCACTTATATGGAAAGAAATTACTTGTATACTTAGCACCAGAAGTCAAAGAGGGAGACTCATCTCTGTCCCGAAATTTAAGAATGTACGCCGAGACATGACTTTGAGGTAACACTACCTTCACTTGTTCGGGATCATTATTACCCAATGGATAATATAAATTTTAAATCGACGAGTTGTATGGGCATATAAGATTTAATTTCCGCATACGATCATTTTGTTATCTTTGATAGTCTATGGATTTACCTCGGCCTTCTTTGTATTTCTTCACTCTAAGACGATGTGTTGCTCATTTGAGCTTTGTTAGCCTTTCTCTAAAATGACTAAACCTCAAAGAGCGAGCGGAAGACAAATTATGTGGGGTTTCTCCCATTAGGGTATTGTCCCATTTAGACTAGATTTGGTTCGATTATTTATGCAACAAGTTGTGAAATACTCGAGATCAAACTTGGAGGTTTCTGAGAGACATTAGAGTTTTCAAGTATAATTTTAGATTATACTTTTAGTAAGGGGTTACACCCTTCTAGTCATTATTGGAAAATTCCCTTTTTCCTTATTGATTCGAACCTTTGAATTTTTTTAATTGCATCAGGAAGGCTTTAGCACTTTTTGCAAAGTTTTATTATTTATATCCATTCTTTACGTTTGGATGTTGTTCATGTGAGAGGAAACCCGTTCTGCGTTAGGCGACATGGTCTCACATGTTGTTTAATCACACCTGTTGTAACACCCCTAATTTTTTTATAACATTATTTAGAAGATTTAGTTAGATAAATTAAATAGAATAGTGTAATGTTAAGTAATAAGGGGGTTGAGATTTGAATAAATCTAATTAAGGCCGTACCTAATAAAATAATTAAATGGGCTTAAGAATGAGTTTTATGTTGATTAAATTACACAAGGGTATATTAAGAATTTTCCACCCATAACCCTTATCCCTATGTATTTCCATTCCTACCATTTCATTCTCATTCACGATATTTTGAAAATAAAACGTAGGAAGGAAGGGTCGACCATTAACAAGAGGAATTCAATTAAAAGCTAAAGATTCAAGCTTATGAGAAATCAATCTTAATTTAATCTCCTTATCTGAATCAAGGTAAATAACAATTCCATCTCTATTTGGTTTTGAATCATATGTTTTCATATTTAATGGTAAATTCGTTTTCATGATGAATTGGATGATGATATACTAGAATATTGATTTGTTTAATTTAAACAAGATTTTTTAAATGGGATTATACACGGTTTAAGGGTAAAACTGATATATGTTGATGTTTAAATGCCATGGAAAAAATTTATGTTATGTAAAATATGAATTTGGAGTTGGTTTTAATTTTGATGATTTTCCAAGATATAGAAAGATTGTTACGAATTTTTAGAGAAAAATATGGTTATTTGGGTTTGTAAATTTGTTTTGAAAAATATAGTAAGAATTTGAGTTTGGAATTTAGATATGTTAGATAACATGATTAAAGTGAATTTCTGGAATTTTTGGAGATTTTTCCAAAATGGTTTGCTATGCAAATTAAATTATTTTAGAAGAGGGACTTTTTTGCAATATTGATTTTGCTTAATGGAAGACTTATTTGATTAACTTAACCACAGTTTAGATCTGAAATTAGCCGCGGTTATTTTAGTAAAGAATTTAAAAAGTTAAGGCAACCAATCTGCGTTGACTGTGGCAGGTTAGTTAGAAAAAGCTTTGCTTTAAGTAGTATTAAACAAGGTTTATCCAGAAAATTAGGTTCTGCCTTCTTTAGAGGTACCATTTGAAGCAGAGCTTTCGCGTTCAATCTAGTCGAAACCTACTAAGTCAAAACTAATACACAAGGTATCACAATGATGGTACGCAATGGATTGGAGAAAGGCGGAAGGTTAGGTGTCGAAAGCATGGCCTTTAAAGGAGTCGCTACCTAGATTTGTTTTTAAAAGCGAAGCGCCTGCCTTTGTTTTGTCTAAGCCTTTAAATGAGTCGAAGAATATGGTTTTGAAAGAGGTTTTAAAGGTTTCGAAAGGGTTTCCATTAACTTAAGTTTGCTTTCAAATGGTTTCATTTACTCATGAAAGAATGCTTTTGAAAGAAGGGGTTTCGACCCAGTCAAAGCCCTACTACCATTCTTTAGCCTTTCGATGGTGTTGAAGACATCAATGCTTTCGAAAGATAGTGTTTGTTTTTAAAAAATGTTTTAAGCCTCTTCCTAAATGCTTTCAAAAGGGCCCAAGGGTTTCGAAGGCAATGTCTTCAAAAGGGGTTTCGACGCTATCCTTCAATGTTTTGTTTAAATGGTTTATAACTTTCAAAAGAGATGGTGTCGACGCCATCATGTTTTCCCCAATATTTTTATATGATAAAGGATGGTTTTGAAATGGGGACATTCGATGGTTTCGGAAGGGTTACTTCCATTGGTTTCGAAACGGGTACTTTCATTTGGTTTTGAAGCTGTGCTTCCATAAAGTTAAATGTTAATACTTTAATACAATTGAAAGGTTTCAAAAGGAATGTTTTAAAGTATTAGAAAGGCAGGAGCCTAATGTTTTAAAGATAAATTTTGATGATTTCAAAGGAGGTCATCCTATGAAGTCGAAAGTAAGGTTTTGAAGGTGTTGAAAGGTTTTGTAACCCAAACTCGTTATTAAAGTAAAAACCCATGGCTAAATTGAAGGATTTTTGAAATGATTTTAAGAAGAAGCTTTCCTTGATAAGGTTATAGCTTAAAGGGATTAACCATGTGTTATATGAAAGTGTTTCAAGGACATTAAACCTACAAGAGTAGTGTCGTTATGTAATTATGTTTGCTTCTTTAATTATAAATATATTCACATTATAATGGACCCATAAATGTATTTTGGGGATAGAGGGTAGTAGAAATAGCTAAGTTAGCCCAATAGTTAATATAAATTGATTAAACTCTTGGATGAGTATAATTGCATCCAAGAGGTCCAGGAGACCAGAATATAGGATGCCTAAGTATAGAGGTTGTTAGGAAGACAGTTTCATAATGATCCCATAAAAACAATGATTAGGAAGTTATTGGATTTACCAACAGGTTCATAATGATCCCGTGAAAACTATGTTATAAATAGTGTTTAGCAGAAGCAATTTGGTTCACAGTGATCCTATGATAACTACATACGGATTAAGTTATTAACAGATGCCAATATGTTCCTAGTCAACCCATGAAAACTAGGATAGGAAGAAAAGAAATTGGCAGAGTCCAAAGGTTCCTAGTCAACCCATGAAAACCGTGATAAGTGAGAAGTTATTGGTGTCACCAATAGGTTCAGGGGAACCCATGAATTAATTAAGTTAATTGGCAGGGGCCAATAGGATCGTGGTCATCCATGAAAACTATGGAATAAGACAGAGAGTCCATATATTGTATTAAGGTTATTAGTAAGTCCATGAAAACTAATAGGTTAATAGTGACCCAAGAAACTATAAATGTGACAGAGAGTCAATTAAACAGAGGATGGGAAATCCATTATATTTTAATATGTTTGCATATTATCATAATATTTTGAAATGACTATGCTTTAACCATCATGGATGAAGGAGCATGGTATATGGTTTTATAAAAGGTTTTAGGATACCAGTGAGAGGAAAGCTCATTCCGCTATGGCGTGGTCTCACTAGATAAATGATTTGATATGGAGATTATTATTCATACCAGGCTTTATGTATGACTCCAAATTTATGTTTTCCCCTTAAACTCTCGAGTACTCAATTAATTTTGAGTAGTTTGAGAGTTGAAATTTACAATTAGACGAATAAAGCTTCCGAAGACGTGCGGAAGTCATGATAGCTATATAGAGTTTTCTTTTATTTGATTCTACTATGATGTTTGTAATGGAAATTTTTTTATATTGTCTATAGATACTCTGATCATCCAAAAGGGTACCTTCATATGTCGCTCTTAGCATATGTTGTAATAAATATATTTTCTCTGAACATTGTTACGATTATGGGATTATGTCATGAATTGGAAATGTTTTGATATGAAATGTCAGTTTGCTTGATGTATTAAATTTTTTCTATATTCATGTGTTTTCGTGTATCAATGAATCTAACACCTCCGTATTTGGTTGCCGAAGATTAAATAACTATGGATGGCTGCAGGATCCGTAGCTCTTAGTTTTGGGCCTCCAAGTAGAAGAATGTTACAAGTTGGTATCAGAGCAAATGTTTATGAAACTTTAAAAGAAAAGATAAACCTAAAAGTTTTTGAAACATAATTCCAATGAATCAGAAATATGTTCAGGTTAACGCTATAGTAACATACTTGTATTTGATATATATATGTGTGTGTGTGTGTCCCCTCTCTCTTAGACTGTTCTTCTATATCTTACTAATGTTCATATGCAGATTTACGAGAAAGAAGATATGAAAGCAGGAAACGGAAGAGGAAATCTAGGTGGAGGAAGCACCACAACCAATGGAAATGCTCGACCTAATACTAAGAGGAACCAAGGTCGATCGGCTAATGCTAGCTAAGGCCAATGTTGGTGCTGGAAATCCACCAGTAGATGCTGGGATGGTGTATCAGTTATTAGCCAATCTTTTGCAAGCTGAAGTTGCTAGTAATGTTGGAGGATCTAATCATGTGGCTCCAGTTGGGAATAACTATGCTAAGTTGAGCAGAGACTACATCAGTCTACGTGGAAAGCTGTTTTCTGGAACAGAGGATGTTGTTGATGTTGAGAATTGGTTATTTCCTATGAGAGGATCTTTACTGATCTAAGACTGGATGATGAGAAAAAGAGAAGGCCAGCCTCTAAGCAGTTGCAAGGGGCAGCGCTTCACTGGTGGCATAGTGTGACTACCGGAGTTCCGGAGGAAGAACTGACATGGGCTGATTTCAGAAGGAGGTTTGAGCAGAGGTTTCTATTTAAGGTTGCTACGTCGACTTTGATGAGTAAATTCATGAATTTAGTTAAGGGGTAGATGTCAACAATCGAGTACGCTGCTAAGTTTGATGAGCTTTCTAGATATGGATATGCTATTGTTGACACTGATGTTAGAAGGAATGAGAGGATCATTCGAGGATTGAGACCTAAGCGCGCTAGAATGACTATGACTCATGTGTGAGATCCTTGTAATGTGATGGTGGAGATGGCCATTCGCCATGAAGATATGCTTGTTTTTTCTGCTAGAGAGAAGCCAGTTGAATCAAAGAATCCTCAGGAAAAAAGAGGAAATTCTTTAAGAAGAAGGGAGCCCATAAAGGGGATACTGCCAACAAGGCAAAGGCAAATTAGTGTGCTTCAAGTGTGACAAGAAGGGTCATTATGATCACGACTGCTGGTCAAGAAAGGGGAAGAAGGCTGCAGAGAAGAAGAACGTGAAGTGCTTCAACTATTATCAAGATGTTCATTATAAGAACTCGTGTCTAGAGCCAATCAGTGCCGACATTGGCAAGGTCTTTGCTGTTGGATCATCAGCTAAGCCTACTGTAGCTGATAAAGGAAAGACTATGATGGGGAAGATACGTTTTGTATGTAGAGTATACCGGTTAGGATACTATTTGATACCAATGCATCACATTCATTTATATCACAGTATTTGGTTGATAGGTTATACTTAGAACCCACATACCTTGTTACTTCCTTAAGGGTTGTGAATCAAATAGGAGGGTATGTAACTCTGGAAATGAGAGTGACCAGCTAGAACTTGATTTGTTAGGTTATAAGTTTGCATGGAGTTTGTATGTTTTCGATTTCATAGATTTTGAAATTATTTTGGGTATGGATTAGTTGAGAAGGTATAAAGCGAGGATATTTTGCTAGGATGGGGAGATATCTTTGAGACACCCTGATAGTCATAACCCAATTATGTTCTCAGTAGATAATTTTGACTGGAGTAGTTGTGCTTTGTTAAGTGCAATGGAAGTGGGAGGAGATTTAAGTTAGGTCCAAATAGCAAGAGAGTTTGCAAATGTCTTTGATCCACTTATAGGATTACCACCGAAACAAGCTATTGAGTTTCAGATAGATCTTGTGCCAGGAGGTGAACCTATGAGTAAACCACCTAGCAGGATGACACCGACAGAGATGAAGGAACTAAAGGTGCAGCTAGTGGATCTGGAAGGAACAAATGTTATTAGACCAAGCAGCTTACCTTGGGGAGCGGCTGCGGTATTTGTGAAGAGACCGGATGGATTGTTAAGAATGTATATCCACTATCGTAAGTTGAACGAAAAGACGATAAAGAATAAGTACCCTTTGCTGAGAATAGATGATCTGTTTGATTAATTGAGTGTAGCCAAAGTGTTTTCCCAGTTGGATTTGGCGATAGGGTTCCATAAATTGAGGGTGGCAGAGGACAGCATTCCTTTGACAGTATTTTAGACTAGATATGGTTCATATGCATGGTTAGCAAATGTCATTCGGGTTGACGATTGCACTTGCTTTGTTTGTCGATTTGATGAACCGAGTCTTTTAAGAGTATTTGGATAGATTCGTGTTGGTGTTTATAGATGACGTTTTGGTATACTCTAAAGATGAGAGAGAGCATAAAGATCATCTTAGAGTAGTGCTGGAGATGCTAAGGCAGAATTAGCTAAGGCGAAGTTTTCCAAGTGTTATTTTTGGAAGAAAGAGGTTAAGTTTCTTGGTCATGTGGTTTTAGAGAAAGGATTGTCAGTCGATTCTGATAAGATCAAAGCTGTGAACAATTGGAAGAGACCAGATATGGTGACCGAGATTAGAAGTTTTATTGGACTTGCTGTCAACTATTGGAGATTCATTAAGGATTTCTTGCGGGTAGTAGTGCCTTTAACTAAGCTTACTAGGAAGGAGGTGAAGTTTGTTTGGTCCGACAAATATGAGGAAGCATTCCTTAAGTTAAAGCATTTGTTGACTAATGCTCCAGTGTTAGTAGTTCCAGTCGAAAACCAAGGTTTGATGGTATATACTGATGCATGTGGGACTAGACCGCATTAAATAATATATCCTACTCATGATTTGGAGTTGGCTGCGGTGGTTTTTGCATTAAAAAAATTTGAAGGCATTATCTCTTGGGGGAGATTTGAGTTGTATACCAATCATAAGTCTTTAAGATATTTATTCTCTCAAAAGGAGTTGAATATGAGACATCAGAGGTGGCTGGAGTTTTTGACTGCTTATGATTTCGGTGTAGAATATACCTCAAGGAAAGGTAATAAAGTAGCGAATGCTCTTAGCAGAAGACATCAAAATGTGGTATTGCCTATGTTGGTAGAATGCAAGGATCTTGAAGCTTTGCCCATTTGCAGTGTGCGGTTAAGATCGACTGCTAGTTCTTGTCAGAGTATTACCATATTGTCATATTTTGAAGTCCGACTAGTGTTGATCGAGAGAATCGCTTCTAAGTAGAAAGAGGATCCATTATTAGCCAAGAAGATCAGAAGGCTTGAGATGGGAACTGAGATCGATAATTTGAAAGGTTTTTGTCTTGACCGGAGAGGATGGTTGAGAAAAAAGGGGCGATTATGTGTTATAGATACTGAGAACTTAAGGAAAGAGCTTCTTGAGGAATGTCATCGATTCAAGTTTATGGTTCATCCTGAAGGGACCGATGTGTATCAAGATATGAAAAGGAGCTTCTATTGGGAAGACATGAAGATGGGTGTTGGCTTATGGGTTAGGTAGTTTGCTAACTATCAACAAGTGAAGGTCGAACATTAAAAGCCAAGTGGGTTACTTTAGCCTCTAGAGATTCCAGTTTGAAAATGGGATTCGATATCCATGGATTTTATAGATGTGTAGCCAAGGTAAGCATAGGAAATGAGAGTATATGGGTCATTGTGGACAGGTTGACCAAGAGTGCCCATTTCATTCCAGTAAATTCGACCAGAATGACGCCTATTTTGGCGAAGTTTTTCATGAAGAACATAATTAGACTTCATGGAATCCTAGTAGCATGGTCAATGATAGAGATGCTTTATTCACTAGCGAATTCTGGAAGAGTCTACATGATGTGTTAGGCACTAAGCTCAAGATGGGTACTGCATACCACCTACGGACGAATGGGTAGACAGAGAGAGTCAACAAGGTACTCGAGTATTTGTTCAGAGCTTGTGTATTGGATTTTAGTGGATCTTGGAAGGATCACCTACATTTGGTTGAGTTTTCCTATAATAATAGTTGCAGACTAGTATAGGAATGACGCCTTTTGAAGCTTTGTATAGAAGACCTTGCAAATCGCCAGTATGTTTGCTGGAGACTAGAGACAGTTTGGTCTTATGTCCATATTTGGTCAGGGAGGCGTCGGAGGAGATTGAGTTGATCCAAGAACGGATGAAGGAAGCTCATTGCAGATAGAAGAGTTACGCGAACAAGAGGCATAAAGATCTAGAGTTCTTAGTGGGAGATAGAGTTTTCATTGATGTATCACTGATGAAGAGTGTGGTACGGTTTGGGAATTCAGGGAAACTGACACCGATATATGTTGGTCCGTTCCAAATTGTAGAAAGGATTGGATAGCTCGCATACAGAGTAGAGGTCGTTGAGCAGCATGGCAGGTGTCCATACTGTGTTTCTTATGTCTCATCTTCGCAAGTATTGCATGATCCAGAGGCCACTATTCCTTCGACAGGGTTGGAAGATCTAGTAGTAGAGCCAAATTTGACCATTTTGGACAACCAGTTTGGGTTGTAGCGAGAGATGAGAAAAGATCGAAGAACAAAACAGTCAAGTTGGTGAAATTTCAGTGGAGCAATGAAGACATGGACTGTACTTGGAAGACAGAGGATGGGATTCAAGATACTTATCCTGATATTCTTTGAGGGTATGTGTGTGTGTATATATATATATATATATATATGCATATATATTAGCTAGTCAGGTTGACTAGTACGGTTGTTAGGAGTCGTTACAGATGATTGCTATGTTTAGTATTTAGTCCTTACTGAATTTCAAGGACAAAATTCTTTAAGGAGGGAAGCCTGTAACATCCTTAATTTTTGATAAAATTATTCAGAAGATTTAATTAGATAAATTAAATTGAATAATGTAAGTGTTAAGTGATAAGGGAGTTGAGATTTTAATAAATCTAGCTAAGGCTGTGTCTAATAAATTAATTAAATGGGCTTAAGAATGAGTTTTAGGTTAATTAAATTACATAAGGTTATATTAAGAATTTTTCGCTCATAACCCTTGTCCCTATATATTTCCATTCCTAACATTTCATTCCCATTCACGTCATTTTGAAAACAAAACGTACGAAGGAAGGGCCGACCATTAACAAGAGGAATTCAATTAAAAGCTAGAGATTCAAGCTTAGGGGAAATCAATCTCAATCCAATCTCCTTATCTAAATCAAGGTGCATAATAATTCCATCTCTATTTAAGTTTTGAATCATATGTTTTCGGATTTAAGGGTAAATTCATTTTTATGATGAACTGAATGATGATATGCTAGAATATTGATTTGTTTAATTTAAACAAGATTGTTAAAATGTTAGTATACATGGTTTTATAGTAAAACTGATATATGTTAATGTTTAAATGCCATGAAATTTTTTTATGTCATGTAAAACATGAATTTGGAGTAGGATTATAATTTTAATGATTTTTCAAGCTATAGAAAGATTGTTATGAATTTTCAAAGGAAAATATGGTTATTTGGGTTTATAAATTTATTTCATAAAATATATTAAGAATTTAGGTCTGGAATTTTGATATGTTAGACAACATGATTAAAGTGAATTTCAGGAATTTTTTGGAATTTTTTCAAAGTGATTTGCTATGCAAATCAAATTATTTTAGAAGAGGGACTTCTTTGCAATATTGATTTTGCTTAATGGAAGAGTTTATTTGATTAACTAGACCACGGTTTAGGTCTAAAATTAGTGGAAATTATTTTAGTAAAGAATTTAGAAAAGTGAAGGCAACCGATCTGATGTTGACATGTGGCAGGTTAGTTAGAAAAAGCTTTGCTTTAAGTAGCATTAAACCATGTTTACCCAAAAAGCAAGTTCCGCCTTCTTTAGAGGTACCTTTCAACACAGAGCTTTCACCTTGTACCTAGTCGAAACCTACTAAGTCGAAACTAATACACAAGGTATCACAATGATGGTACGCAGTGGATTGGAGAAAGACGGAAGGTTAGGTGTCGAAAGCATGGCTTTCAAAGGAGTCGCTACCCTGGTTTGCTTTTAAAAGTAAAGCGCCTACCTTTGTTTTTTTTAAGACTTCAAAGGAGTCGAAGCATATGGTTTTGAAAGAGGCTTTAAAAGGTTTCGAAAGGGTTACCATTAACTTAAGTTTACCCTCGAATGGGTTCATTTACTTATGAAAGAATGCTTTTGAAAGAAGGGGTCGCGACCCAGTCAAAGCTCTGCTACTGTTCTTTAGCCTTTCGATGGTGTTGAAGATATCAATGCTTTCAAAAAATAGTGTTTTTAAAAAAAATATGTTTTAAGCCTCTTCCTAAATGCTTTCAAAAGGGTCTGACGGTTTCGTAGGCAATGGCTTCGAAAGGGGTTTTGATGCTACCCTTCACTGTTTTGTTTAAATGGTTTATAGCTTTCGAAAGTGATGGTGCCGACGCCATCATGTTTTCCCCAATATTTCTATATGATAAAGGATGGTTTCGAAAGGGGAACTTTCAATGGTTTTGGAAGGGTTACTTCCAATGGTTTCGAACACTACAAAAAACTTACGATTAAAAAGTTTTGTTCAGAGACCGAAATTTTTCGGTCTTTAGTTAATAACTGATTAAAGCCAGAATATTCGATCTTTAATTTTAGAAATTAAAAACTGAAGTTCGGTTTTTGTTCAGTTTGAATTTATTAAGACTACATAGATACTTATATTTCAGTCTTTAATTTTATCTTAAATTTATATTTACGTTAAGAAAGCAAACATTTAATCACCTTGATTGCATTTTATTACGGATCCAAAGGACATATATGGAGATCCACGTCATTTCAAATTGATTAGAAATCCACATTCTCTTCACTTTAGGCCCACTACACATGGAGTAGTTTCTCACGTTAAATTACCTTCACCCGGATCGGCCTGCTTCACCACCTCCTCGATCCCACTTTATTCCTTACCAAAACCTAACTCGCTTACCACCAAATCAAGGAGATCTGCATCTTCCTCCTAATCTCGAATTCCATCCCACTCGACAAGGTCGTCTCCTTATACATCTAGCCTCCCAACATCATTTCCTTCATCTTCTATGGCGTCGTCACTGTCTCTCGCCCGCCGTCCTCTACCCCCCCCTTGGTCGGACACTACCGAAGGTGCTACCGTCGGTACCTCAAAGATTGGAGTTACCTTGATTTTTATTTCTATTCATTTTGACGTTTCTAATTCCTAACAAGATCTAAGTATCCGAGCATGTTATAATTTTAGCAATAAAATAAAATATAATATCAATAATTTTCAAAGATGGTTGCTGCTATGGACAGTGCTGAGAAGGAGGTGTTGATAGAAAATAAATTTTATGTTAGGTTGCCTTCATGAGGAGGAGATATTAGGATTTTTGAATTTAATGTAAATTTGAGGTGTTCATTTTATTATTTTTGTGTTTCAATTATTAATTTAGGCTGTAGAGGAAATGCCTTATTCTGTAATATGAGTTTTTTGTTTCTAAAGAATAGTTTGTGTAATGGTTATGTGGGAAGAAATGAAGTTTGTTGTTTTTAAGGAATAACTTGTATTATATCACAAGAAAAGAAAGAATGGAGTATTATAAAATATCGTTAATACTGTATTGTGTATTGCTTTGCATTTATATAAGATCATTTCTTTACAACTAGTGTATTCAGTATTACTTGTATATATATGTGTGTGTGTGTGTGTTTGTTGTTATATGTATATATGCATGTAGACATATATGTATAAGTTTTGAATCATAATAATAATATAAATTTAATTAAATGCATTTCAAGATTCAATAATATTCTATATTAAAAAAATATTAATTATTTTGCAAAGTTTGAGATCGATTACATGCCACATTTTAGGCATCAATCGTTCAGTCTCTAGAAATATTTGAAACTGAACTTTCAATCTTTAAATTTTAAGACCGACATGTCAGTTTCAAATTATTTTCGAGATTAGAGAATCAAAGACTGAGATTTCATCTTTTAATCAGTCTTTAAAACTTACTTAGAGACTGAATTGTTTAACTACAGACTGAATTTTCAGTCTTTAATTTAATGTTTTTTGGTAGTGGAAAGGGGTACATTCATTTGGTTTCGAAGCTGTGCTTTTATAAAGTTAAATGTAAACACTTTGATAAAATCTAAAGGTTTCGAAAAGAAGGTTTTAAAGTACTAGAAAGGGGTAAGCCTACTATTTTAAAGAAAGATTTTAATGCTTTCGAAGGAGTTCATCCTATGCAGTCGAAAGCAAGGTTTTGACAGTGTCGAAAGGTTTTGTAACGCAAACTCATTTTTAAAGGAAAAATCCATGGCTAATTGAAGGAGTTTTGAAATGATTTTAAGAAGAAGCTTTCCTTAATAAAATTATAGGTTAAAGGGATTAACCATGTTTTATATGAGAAGTGTTTCGAAAACATTAAACCCACAAGATTGGTATTTTTATGTAATTATGTTTGCTTCTTCAATTATAAATATATTCACATTATAATAGACCCATAACTGCATTTTAGGGATAGAGGGTAGAAGAACCAGCTTGGTTAAGCCAATAGTGATTATAAATTAATTACTAGATGAGTATAATTGCATCCAAGAGGTCAGGGAGACCAGAATATAGGATGCCTAAATATGGAGGTTGTTAGGAAGACAAGTTCATAGTGATCCCATGAAAACTATGATTAGGAAGTTATTGGAGTTACCAATAGGTTCATAATGATCCTATGAAAACTATGTTATAAACAGTGGTTGGAAGGGGCCATTTGGTTCATAGTGATTCCATGAAAACTATATCCGGATTAATTTATTAACGGATATCAATAGGTTCCTAGTTTACCCATGAAAACTAGGATATGATGAAAAAATTTTGGTAGGGACCAATAGGTTCCTAGTCAACCCATGAAAGTCAAGATAAGAGAGCAGTTATTGTAGTCACCAATAGGTTTAGGGGAACCAATGACTTAATTAATTTAATTGGCAATAGGTTCATAATACACCCATGAAAACTATGGAATAGGACAGGGAGTCCATATATTATATAAAGGTTATTAGTAAGCCCATGAAAACTAACGGGTTAATAGTGACCCTAGAAACTATAAATATGACAACAAGTCAATTAAACAAAGAATGGGAAACCCAGTATGATTTAATATTTTTTTCATATCATCATAATATTTTGAAATGATTATGTTTTAAACATTTTGGATGCAGAAGCACAATATATGGATTTATAAAAGGATTTAGGATACCGATAAGGGGAAAACCTATTCCGCTAAGTTGCGTAGTCTCACTTGATATCTAAATGATTTAAGATGGTAGATTATTATTCATATCAGGCTTTATGTCTGACTCGAAGTTTATGTTTTTCCCTTAAACTCTCGGGAACACAATTGATCTTGAGTAGTTTGAGAGTTGTGGTTTACAGGTACCTCATTAGATGAACAAAGTTTCCGGAGACGTACAGGAGGCATGATAGCTATATAGAGTTTTATTTTATTTGATTCTGCTGTGTTGTTTGTAATGGCAAATTCATTATATTGCCTATATATACTGTGATCATCCAAGGAGGCATCTTCATATGTCGCTTTTGGCATATGTTGTAATAAATGTATTTTCTCTGATCGCGGTTATGATTGTGGGATTATGTAATGAATTGGAAATGTTTTGAATGAAATATGGTTTGCTTGATGTTTTAATTTTTTTCCATATTCATGTGTTTCTATGTATCAATGAATTTACACCACCGTTTTTGGTCGTCGAAGATTAATAACTGTGGACGACTGCAGCATCTGTAACCGTTAGTTTTGGGTCTCCAAGTAGGGGGATGTTACACCTTTTGTTTAGAGTTTTTACTTGTACTAGATATATTGTCTAACCTGACTTGTTTGTTTCTCCTAAACTCTCAGGTACTCGTTTTTATTTGAGCAGGCCAAGAGTAGCAGGTTTTTTATAGGCTCTTTTGAGGACGATGTCCGAGTAGAAGGCCTGTATCTATTGATTTGTCTATTTCTATTGTTTGTTTAAATCATGTAAGTATATTTAGTTTCAAATATGTAAAGGCAAGTAGTTATAACCGCCTAAGATGATGCAGTACTTTTGTGTAACTCTGATAACTCCATGTTTGAGAGTATCTTATGTATTATTTTACTATTTTGTTCTATTTAACAATTTCGTTGTGATATTTTTTGTTATGTTCTGTTCTTTTACTTTTACCCCATGACAATTCGTCTTTCTAACGCTTGGGTAACGACACACGCATAGCATAGATGTATTAAGTGTTTTTCTCATAGGTCAGAAAAGTGGGTCATCATAGTTGGTATCAGAGATTTGGTTGAGCGAACACCTTAGTCTGAATAGGGTATAACTCATTAAAGATAGAGTGAGAAGAGCCTTAGAATGAGTTAGTCTTGAGATTGTGTTTGTATCACCCATCTTGAAATCTTATTTTAGATCCTTTGGTGTTGTTTTCTTTAAACCAATTTGGTCATGTCTTTGTAGTCTAATAATACTTGTCATTATTCAGATATTTGAAAATGAGTACAAGAAGAAAAGGGAGAGGATCTAGAACAAGTACGGCTACAAATGGTAGAGCTACTAGAAATGGGCATGTTGTAGAGCCGGTAGAAGAAACAATATACAAGTTTAACCACGTCAGAACTTTACTACTCTATGCAAAAATTATACTTCTTTAGAAGGTAAACCATTCTTTGGAACTGAAGATATTCTGGAAGTTAAGACGTGGCTCTGATCTTATGAAAGGATATCCAAGGTCCTTCAGTTGGAGGATGCAAGGAAGCAATTGTTGGCATCGAAATAGCTCCAAAAGTCAGCAATGGATTGGTGGGATTCAGTGACAGTTAATACCCCAAAGGATGGTTTTTCTTGGGCTCGGTTTAAGGAAGTTTTTGAAGCTCAGTTTATTCTGAAAGTAGGGACTATTCGGTTGTTCAAGAGTTTTATGGATTTGAAGCAAGGTGATATAACAGTGATGCGGTATAAGCATAAATATAATGCATTGTCTCGCTTCAGTCCAGGATTGATAGACATACCAATCAAATAGAATGAGATGTTTATGGAAGGACTATGATCAGAATCGTGAGATGACCAATCTTGTTAATGTTACCTTTGCCAATCTTATCAGTATGTCTTTGAGGTTTTGAAGCTATGGATATTAAGCAAGGTATTCAGAAAGGCGTAGTGCCAGCAGTTAGTGCCCAAGCTTTATCAGTTATCCCAGTTGCAAATAAGCCGAATTTCAAGCGCAGTTTTAGAGAGAAGAAGTAGTGGGTAGAAAAGTAACCCAGGGATGGGGCTCTAACTAAGAATAAGTAGCCTAATTTGGCCAATTGTTTCAAATGCAAAAAGATGGGCCACTTTGCAAATCAAAGTCCAAGCATCTCTTGTTTCAATTGTGGTCAACATGGACACATGAAGAAAAAGTGTCATTTCTCAAAGAAAGGGTCACAAGGACAAGCTTTTCTATCAAGGAAATACCAAATGCTTCTACATATGAAAAGGGAAATCGGGTATTGTAAGGCACATTATCCATTTTTGATATTCTTGTTACGGTATTATTCGACACGGGTGCTTCCTATGGTTTTATTTTGTATAATTTAATGAACCAATTAAACCATAAGTATGTTATTCTACATAACCCTCTTTATGTGTCAAACCAAATTGGGTCTGACATATCATGACACCATGTGTCTAAGTGTACCATTTTCATGTCAAAACCATTTCTTTCCTTTTGACTTGTTTGTTCTCTGATTCATGGGTTATGGGGTGTTGTGGGATGAATTGGTTATCTAAGTTTAGAGCTACCATAGATTATGATCGAAGGATTGTCAGAGTTAGTGATGATGAAGATGTTAGTGTAGATATAAATTATGGGAGGCCAAACAAGTAAATGAGCAGTTTTCTCTATTTTCTTCAAGTGGGTAAAGAGGAGATAAGAGACATACCGCTTATTTAGGATTTCAAGGATACTTTCGTTCAAGGCAAGGTTTACCTTTCTCACAATGAATTGGTGTTCCGTGTTGATTTGATTACAGGAACCTAACCAACTGTACAACCTCCCCGAAGGTTGGCTCCAAAAGAGGGAAGGGAATTAAAGAAGCGGACGTTTTACTTTTTGCACAAGGGTTTGATCCAATGTACGATTTGGGGATCGCCGGTAGTTTTTGTTACCAAGGTGAATGGTTCTCTTAGGTTATGCAGAGGTTATCGAGAGTTAAAAAAAAGGACTATCAAGAATAAGTATCATTTACCTCGGATCGATGATATGTTTAACCAACTCTATAATGCTCGGGTATTTTCTCCATTGGATCTTGCCATTAGTTTAACCAATTAAGAGTAGCAAATAAGAGTATGCCCTTAATAGCTTTTCGTACCCCTGGTAGTTTTTACCAGTGGTTAGTCATGCGTTTTGAACGACTAACGCACCCACTTATTTTATAGACTTAATCAATAGAGTGTTCTAGGATTTTCCTAATCAATTTTCCATCGTATTTATTGATGATATTCTTGTGTATTCTAAGATGGGGAAGAGCATATGTATCATCTCTGAGTCATTCTAAATACTTTAAGAAGTCTGTGTTGAAAGCAAAGTTTTCTAAGTGTCATTTATGGAAATCCAATGTTAAGTTTCAGGAGAAGGCATATCAATGGACCCAGCTAAAGTAGTTGCGGTTCAAGACTGGAAGAAGTCCGAAAATGCGACAGAGGTAAGAAGTTTCTTGGGATTGGCAGGTTTTTATAGAAGGTTCACCAAAGATTTCTCGAAGACTACTTCTCATCTGATGAAGTTGACGAAGAATGATGATAATTTGTATAAACACCTAAGTGCCATTAAGAATTCAATGAATTGAAGGAGAAACTGACCAGTGCTTCTATTTTAACTGTTCGGTGGGAGCGTAGGGTTAAATCTATACACGGATGCTTGAGGAACCGAATTTGGAGCAATTCTGACGCAACATGGAAAAGCATCACGTACGCAAGTCGACAGTTGAAACCAAGCAAAAAAAACTATGCTATGCACAATTTGAAGCTTTTGGCAGTTGTCTTCGCATTAAAGGCATTATCTTTTGGGTGAAAAGTTTGAGTTAATATAGATCACAAAGTAAAGTATCTCTTTACTCCGAAGGACTTGAACTTAAGGCAACAACGTTGGCTAGAGTTTCTAGCGGTTTATGATCTTGAGATTTTGTATGTGCCTAGAAAGCTAGTTTTGTAGCTAATGCACTGAGCACGAATTATGCAGTTTTGGCTGATACGGATGTTCGTCTGAATCTTATTCAATGAACTGAGAGTAATCAGCAGAGGAACGTTCGTCTTTCTCAAATAGCTAGAGCTGTTAGTGAAAATGTTTCATTGGAGAAGTGGCAAGGATTCATGGTAGATGACTATGACATTCTAAAGATGAATGGTCGGTTGTGTGTTCCGATGTGGATGGAATTAGACATGAAGTTGCAACAGAGTATCATCATTCTAAACTAATGATACATCCAGGGGTCGCTAAGATGTATCAGGACATAAAGTGTACTTTCTATGGGAAAGGATGAAAAGAGACATTGCTATATTTGTAAGTAGATGTGCTAACTACCAGTTGGTAAAGGGAAGTCACTAGAAGAATGCTTGGCCGCTTCAGCTGCTTGAGATTCTGAAGTGGAAGTGGGAGCAAATTTCTATGGATTTCATCGATGGAATGCCTAGACCGAGGAAAGATAATTAAGGAATTTGGGTTATCGTTGATAGGTTAACCAAGAGCGCTCACTTCCTACCAGCCAAGGCAACATGGATGGTTGTTAGTTTAGCTCAGTTATATATTAATGAGATTGTTAGGCTTTATGGAATTCCATGTGATATTATGAGTGATCAGGATTCAATCTTCACAAGTCGGTTCTGGAAGGGTTTACACGATGCACTTGGGACAAAACTAGGTTTGAGTATAGCTTATCACCCTCGGAAAGATGGGTAGACCGAGAGAGTGAATCATGTTCTGGAGGATTTACTTCGAGCTTTTGTACAAGATTTTGGAGGTTCATGGGAGGACTACTTTCCGTTGGTTGAGTTTTCTTATAACAAAAGTTTTCAAGCGAGTATCGGGATGGCGACTTTTGACGCATTGCATGGAAGACGTTGTAGGTCTCCATCTTGTTGAATGGAACCAGGAGACCGCTTAGTACTTGAACCAGTATAAATTGTTATGCCACGAATAAGGTAGATTGGATTAGGAAGCACTTAAAGATAACTCAGAGTCGGTAGAAGAATTATGCAGATGTAAGGTGTTGAGATTCGGAGTTCGTGGTTAGGGATTATGTATTCATCATAGTTTCACTGATAAGAGGCATGATTCGGTTTGAGAAAAGGGAAAGCTAGATCCTTTTTTTATTAGACCTTTTAAAATACTCAAGAGGATAGGAACCCTTGCTTATAAAGTTGAATTACCGACTAGATGGTCGGGCTTACATGATGTCTTTCACGTGTACCGTCTACATAAGTATGTACATGATCCTACTTTGATTATTCTTCCATCTCAACACAAGGATGTGGAAGTTGAGCCGGACTTAACCATTATAAGATAGCCTATTCGAATTATCGATTGGGATAAGAAACGGTTAAGGACTAAGGTTATGGACTTGGTCAAAGTACAGTGGAGTGAAGATCCTAGAAATTGCACTTAGAAGACTGTGGATAGTATGAAGGAAGCTTATCCTGAGTTGATGTTAGGATAATTGTTTTTTTGTATATATTATGTATTCACTATTGTGATATAGTTGCTTAGTGTGTAGTTGTTATATGGGTTTTCTGATGTAATATATGCCCTTTTTGAGTTATCTCCTTAAGTGTTAATTTCAGGGACAAAACAATATTAAGGGGAGAGATTGTAACGACCCATAATTTAACCACTTTAAAATATGGATATTTAATATATTTTTAAACAATTAACTAATGGATTTTATAACAAAAACAAAACTCTTTTAAATAATAACTAGTGATGGTGGAATGGTTTTCAAAATTTGTTTCTAAAATATTTAGTTTGAAGAAAATTCGAAAATGTGACCGGACATTGCTTTTCGAATTTTCGACTTTTCATTGTCTAAAATTTGTCGGAAATGTTGAACTCTTGGGTATAAATACTCACATTCACTTATAAATAAGTTAGCACATTTTAGAAAGTGGAAATTAGCCACAAGGGCCTCTTTAGCAAGTGCAATTAGTTCTTAGGACACACAACTGAAATAATTACTTTTAAGGACAAAATGCAAAATAATTAGTTTTTAATGCCAAAAAACCTATGAAATTATGTCCTTGAAAGTAATTGGTCTGCTGATTTTGTCATTAAAAGTAATTATTCTGCTGACTTTGATCTTGAAATTAATTTCTATGGATGTGTGTCCTAGAAACTAATTGGACTGCAAAGTTTGTACTTCTAGTGAAATGCCCCCTTTTAGAAATATAAATATAAACTTAAGCTTAATAAAATTACAATATGACTTTTAAGAAATAGTTTAAAAGAATTTAAAATATAAATGGAAAGTCGTCATAACACGTCACTTCATTAAAAAAACTAAGTACATAAGCCATAAATGCATGTTGGCTCAACAAATGAAGGGGGGACATGGTACACGTGAGCAACAAAGAGGGGAGACAAGGTGACAGTGCGACAAGCTTTGAGTGGAGGGAATGGTACTAGGGCTAATTTGGTAATTTAGTAAATCTCCTTTGTGTATAACCAAATTCCTAATTTCTTTCCTTATTTTCCATTCATTTTCACTTTCTAAAATCATTCTCCAAACTCTTCAAAAAAACTTTCGTGGCTTCCATCAATTTTTAAAACTTAAAAACCTTATCTTCATTCACTTTTAAAACTCTTAAGCCTTGTTTGAAAGCCTTTCATCCACTTCTACAACCACTCCTTGCAAAAACTAGTACATGCACCATTTTTAACCATGGCTGAGCCCTCTTCATGCCATGACGAACCAATTAGGCCCATTTAAGGCCCAAACTCCACTATTTACAAAAAGAGACTCCATACGTGCGAGATTACAAGTTCGGTTCAATTTATACTCGTTTCGATTAGTAAAGCTCGCCTTTCTAAACTAAAGTTTTGAAATTTATTTTCTCCATATTGCTATCACTATTGTAGGTTCTTGGATAGTAATCTTTGGATGTAATGTTGTTGACTTGATTGTGCTATAAAAAGAGACACCTTTAGTAGTTAGTAAGCACTTAAAATTAGTTGTAAAGTTTGAAGTAAAATTGTATAAGAGATGTCTTCTTTATGTTCATGAATATTGTTTACTTTGTGTACATGCCATGGTCATGTTATGTGGCATGATGCTTGGACATAAATCAAATGATGAGAAAGTAGTTATAGAAGTGTCTGTATAATGATTATCACTATATCATCGCTTTTAATAATTACCATAGCTTAGAAACCTTTTGGTTTAATCTTGTGCTCGGGTTTTGTTTTACAAAGTTAGTTAAGTTTTTGAATAATGATGGATTTAAAATTAATTGACTATTTTAATAAAGAATTTTAAATTTAATTAATGAGGATTAAGGTTGATTAATTAACGTAATAATGATGTGTTTAAAATTAATTAATTACTTTGTTAATGATACTTAAACTTAACAAATCATTTTATCTAATGATGTTTAAGGTCAGTTAATCATTTAACAATGATGGATTAAAATTAGTTAATTCTTTTAATTAATGGTGTTTAAAATTAATCTAACCTTTTTAACTAGTGGAATTTCAAGTTAGTTAATCAAATTACTTAACGAAGTTTAAAGATAAATAAGCCAATCTTATTAATGACAATTAAAGCCGATTAATCAATTTAATAATGATGTTTTTTGTCATTAAATCTTTTTTAAAATGGTGTTTAAAATTAATAAACCACTTTAACAAAGTTGTTTTAAAGTTAATACTTGTAATATGAAGTCCAAGCATGAATTCAAGTTTAAAAGCAAAAGTTTGATTCGTTTATGGAAATGAATTAATTTCTGTAAAGTGACATCACATATATGAAAAGCATTTAGTTGCATACTTAACACCAAATGTCGAAGAGGGAGACTTGTCTTTATCCCGAAAGTTAAGAATGTACGTCGAGACATGAATTTGAGGTAACACAACCTTAACTTGTCTGGAATCATTGTTACCCAAGGGATAATACAAGTCTGAAATTGACTAGTGGCCATGGGTATACAAGATTTAATTTCCATATACGATAATTTTGTTTCTTCGACAATCGATTTTGTCGATTATCGATTACCTCATCTTTCTTTGTATTTCATCACTCTTAAGACGATGTGTTGCTTGTTTGAGCTTCGTTATCCTTTGTCGGTATTGACTAAACCCAAAGAGCAAGTGAGGGCCAAACTATGTGGGATTTCTCCTATCAGGGTATTATCACCTCTACTCTAAATTTAGTGTGGATATTTATGCACTAAGATGTGAAATAATCAGATACACTGTCACAATTGACGGGGTCCAGCTTGGAGGTTTTCGAAAGCCATCGGAGTTCTCAAGTATATTTCAGAGGTATACTTTAGGTAAGGAGGGTGCGCCTTCCTTTTCATTGTTGGAAAATTCAATTTTCTCTCATTGATTCAAACCTTTGAATTTGTTTTTCTTAATTGCATCGGGACGAGTCTATCACTCTTCACAATGTTTAATTATTTGTATATATTCTTTACGTTTCGATGTTTTCTTGTGAGAGGAAACCTGTTCCGCATTTGGCGGCATGGTCTCACTTATTTTTGTTTAATTACACCTATTTTTTTTAGAGTTTTTACTCATACCAGGCATATTGTCGGACCTGAGTTGTTTGTTTCCTCTAAACTCTCAGGTACTCATTTTTATTTGAGTAGTTTGAGAGTAGCGGGTCTTTTATGGGCTCTTTTGAAGATGGCATCCACGTAGGAGGCCTGTATCTATTTTGTGGTCTATTTCCATTATTTTTAAATCATGTAAGTGTGTTTTATTTCAATATGTGTAAAATCAGGTTGTTATAAGTGCCTAAGCTAGTGGTGGTACTTTTTGTAACTCTGATAGCTCCATGTTTGGAGTAACCTTATGCATTATTTTACCGTTATATTCTAATTAACGGTTTCACTGTGATATTTTTTTGTTTTGCTCTTTTATTTTTACCCCATAATAATTCATCTTATAGATGTTTGGATAACGACGCACAAATACCGTGGATGCATTAATTATCGTTCTCAGGTGTTAGAAAGGTGGGTTGTCACACGATTTAATAAAATTATGATTATTATGAATTAACTAATATTTATGAAATATTTTGTATGAAATTTTATTTGACTTATTTGAATTTGTATTTAATAAAGTGCATATATAAAAGTTCTATGTATACATATCGATATACGATATCGATAAACATTTAAATTGGATTTATAATGTATTGATGTTGATTAGATTTGAAAATACATTTGGGTCCTTTAGCACATCATTGATATCCGACCATGCTTGGGGGAAAGTGGTGTGATATTTATTCTAAATATAGGGTATTGAAATGGCAAGGAGAAGAGGTAAAAAGAGAGATTTGGATCCCCCTTTAATTCCTTTCTTTTGTCTGCTTAAACTCACCATTTCTCTTCATTTGAACTTTACTTTTGTTTCCTTCCTTATTACCCCTTGGTTGTAAGCATTAGACCCCTTCCCCTTCATAATTTATAGATTAAAACTAAATCAAACATAATACAATATAAAAGTATGGCGATCGCTTTAGTTTGCTGCGCTTCTAAAAGAGTAAAGATTCGATCCAAGGAGTTTTAAATTTAGCATTCGACGAGCATATTCAAGGCCACTCTATTGGTAACATCTAATCTGAGATGTATATTCTATCACGTTCATATTTATTTACGTTAGTATATACATGTAGTTTAGAATATTATTTTATCACGAATTTATATATCTTTCGGCCGTTAATTTTATATACACATTCATATTTATAAATTGAAAAAAATGACCTTTTACATATACAAAATGTATAAAGTTATTTCGACAACTTTAAAATATATATGTATATTTCTCGAAAATTTTAAATGTTTTAAAATAGTTTTAAAGTTAAATTTTGAATTATATAATTAGTAAACATGTATAAATATATTACCTACATATTAGCTTGCAAATTATATGCATGCATACATACATACATACATATATATATATATATATATTCATACCTGTTTATATATAATTCTTTTGGACATATAGTATTAAATCCGATTTAAATATAATCAGATACAAATATATTTTAAATTTCTTTAAGTTGACATGTAGTAATATATATATATATATATATATATATATATATATGCATATGCATGTATGTATGTGTATGTATGTATGTATGTGTATGTACGTATTATCCACATTAGAATATGTATATGTATATATAAACTGTAAATATATTTCATATGGGAATCATATAGAAAAGTTGTACTAAATCCGTTTGGATTTTAAATAAAAAAATTGATTTTTAAATCCGCACAGATTACAAAATAAATTTGTTTGAAATTAGCTTCGCTTGAAATAAAAAAAATTAACATACAACAATTTATATTTGTTAATTAGTATTTTATAAATAATATATATATATATATATATAATATTTTCAAATAAAAAAATTAAATTATATATGTGTTTACACACATGATAGGATCCATACCAAAAGCATGCCTACTTCCATAGCTTACCGCCTTTCTCAGAACAAATGCACGCCTAGTTTAGAGAGATGGCTAGAATGCATCTTAGCCATACATTCATAATGCCTTTACAGTTTCTCCATCAGCCTGTGTGAGAAGAACAACGGTCAAGAGTGCTTCTTGCATATTTTACTATCCACTGTCCATACTAGCTGCTATAAATGCATAATGTCATACAACATCAAAGAGATTGTTTTTATGCTTAAGATTCACGTTTCTAAAAATTAAAAACCTAGAGCTCTTGAGTTTAATATCATTGTAGACTTAAGTACCAATTACTTATTATTCTTTTATTATTCCTTGCAATCATAAGAGATCAACATAGTAAGAGAATGCATAGTTAAAGCGCTTTGCATTTCCATAGGGTTGGATGTGCAAAAAGTTATTGCGAGGATAAAGCGTGGATATAGAAGAGGTACAAAAAGCTTCATTAAATGTAAAACTAATTATTTAAAGTTAATTTATTCTCATTCTCATATAATTTTGTAGGAAAAAAAACATTATCTACTCTTATATAACATAACCAAAGAATATCATTATTTATGCAATCTAGATTTAGTTACTACGATATATTTCTAACATAATTGACCAATTATGCGTTAAAATTAGGTTTCTAGCCTAGCTTTGTTGATTTGATTTAAAAGAAAACTATACAATTATATTAATGTTGCTAAAGCAGGTGCTAAAAAGTCTTGATTTAGCAGATGTAGTGGAAAATAGCGGGCTAAAAGCAGATCTAGCACTATATTGAAAAAGCATATCGGTGGAAGAGCGCTGTGTGTGAGAGCAGGGACTTTCTGAGACATTAGCGGGGCTTTAACTGCACATATAAGAGATATTCATAGTGGACTTAGGCAAGCTTAATCGAACAACTCTATATCTTTATGTCATTTATTTTAATTTGCTCACTTTACTCCTTACTTTTAATTTTTAACCCTAATGTTACATGCATCTTTTGCAAATACAAATGCATTAATCTAATTTCGAGGTAGGTAAATTTTTAATCGACAAATACCAAGTCAAATAGTGTATAAATTCACGTTATAATATTACTAATAAAAATAAAGTCAAATGATTTTTTTTTTTCAATTTCCAAAAACATATCTGATGCGTGTGTATATATGTATATAGTTTTCTTTTTTATTTTACATGTACATAATATTATGTATGTATGTATTACAATTAGACATAATTTTTAATGATTATATGATAAATATACTAATTAAAAATAAAATAAAAATCTTTGAAACATTGCATCAAGTCGAACTATAAACTGTGTTTTTAATAGTTTTAACACTTAATATGGATATATATGTATTAATTAAAAAAACCATTTATAGATAAATATTAATTTTATATCTAAAATTTGTAAAATATATGGCCAAAATATATATTTGGGATTTAATGATGTGGAATAAATAATAAACTAAAATAATACCTTAATAAACGATGTCTATTGGTTACTCATCAAGTTGCGAGCAAATTTCTCTTTGGAGGACTCCTTTTTCTTCCTACTGGGATTCATTGCAAGATCTAACGATAAGATCAACCATCTAATGGAAGTGTTAGGTTATTAAGACTATGTGTTACAATTATGTATATCGGCTAACCATGACAAAGCTAGGTTGGCCCATATATAATTTTAATTAGAATTTTTTTGATATAATCATCAATAATTAATAAATATTAAATTATTAGTTTAGCTTTATTTATTAATTAAAAATACATATAACAATTTGTATATTATTTTTAATTAATTTTAAGCCCTCATTGTAATTAAACTTCCCAAAAAACTAATATAACATTTATATCAATTCCTTCTATTTCAACTTATAACAATTGGAATTTTATTTGATTAACCCAAGTTTGGAAATACACCGATGTACGTTTGTGTGACTTCTTGGTGTGAACTTGGCCTCAGTAATATTAAAACATTTAAATATTAAAGTCTGTACGGACCTTGCTAAAGCACAGTGGTGGGCATAATTTCAGTTGTTTACAAATCATTTAAATGAAATCTTATTTCAAACCATTTAAGCTATACCGTAAGTAATGACATATTATGTGTATGAAGTACAACATTAAAGTTCATGGTTCAATCTGATAACGTTTATTAATTAATTGATTTGCTTTAACCAAAGATTTGGACTTTCAATTGACTACCTATTAATGTGATATTTACATTTTATTCGAAAAAGACGAATCTTATCTTGAATAATTTTTACTTCTAGTCGTCCAACTTATACCTAGTTGTGGCATTAACAAGCTAAATCGTTGTAATGCAATTGACCGTCGTCATAATATAGTTTAGACAAATAAGATTATGGTATTCTCAAGTCAAAAGACCACTATTCATCATCGGGCGTGATTTTCTATTCAACTTTATAATTAACCTATCGAAGAATCTTGTTGTGTTGTTCTTTAGTTGTTCCAAACAACGACACCTACTGATCCCTTGATGTTCAATAACGGCCATGAGTAACTCATCATCCATCGCATAAAAGACATTGCTTATACTTGTTTCAACGGAGATCTTAAGAACAAATATTTATTTGTTACGATTAAATTCTCATGGTTACGAACACATTCGTAATTATAATCGATTGAATTTTTTGAAATGATTTTTCAACCTATATATATATATATATACATATATATATATATATTATATATATACACACATTAAAACATTTTTGTATATGTATATATAAAATAGAAAATAAAGTTGAAATCTTTACTTTATTTCAAAAAGATTCACTATATGAGTTAAGTTATATAACCATATTAAATAATTATCTTCAAGGCACACCTTAATTTTATCACGAATAAAATTATATTCAACCAGAATTTTAGTTTCGTATTATGTTAGCAACTAAACAATGTAGCCCATTAAAAAAATCAACCAAATCAAATTTATTATTCTTGATTGGTTGGTTTTGATTTTGAAAAATATCAATTCAATTTTTTTTTTGAATGTGTTTGCACAAAAAATGGACAAACACCTCAAAGTCGTATGATTTAGTTGATTTTATGTTGTTCTTAGCGGTTTGGGTGATTTATGCAAATATATAAAAAACAGGGGCTAAACTGTAAAAGACACGCAGATTTATAGTGGTTCGGCCAGAACGTGCCTACGTCCACTTTATATGTTATTCTCTCTTTTCTTTCAGATTACAAGTACAAAGCTTTGTATACAAGTATATGAAAGTTGTTTGAAAGTTCCTTCCGTGCTTGAGCTCTCAAACTTGTTTGCCATTGTTGTACCCCTGCCCCTCTATTTATAGAGTGAGGTTGGGGGCAGGGGTCTTGGAAGTATATAGCTGCTGGTGGTCCTGGGCTGGAGCAATCTGGCCTGGTAGTTTGGTTCGGTGTACCTTGGTTCGGCCGAGCTTGGAGAAGATTGATTCGGTAGGAGTGGGTTTGGAGGAGGTTGGTCCGGTAGCACATGGTCCGGTGGTTGTTGGTGGGAGATGAGACCTTGGTCCGGTATGGAGATGGAGTTGGTTCGGTATGGGCTTGATTGGTGTTGGTTCGGTAATGGTATGGTCCGGTGGAGGCTGGTTCGGCAGTAGCATGGAGATGGAGCTGGACCGGTGGTAGTATGGATGGACCGGTGGAATCCTGGTTCGGTGGTTGGAGCATGTTTGGTTCGGCAGGCACATGGGGTAGGTTGGTCCGGTGTGGGCTTTGGATCGGCTTCGAGGTGGAGAGGCTTGGATCCTTTTCTTTTGGACCGGTGGCGGTGGAAATGTACCCAACACTTGCCCCCCAAAGCAGGGCATATGCTAGTATACGCCGTGCTTTGTTTTAGCTAGGTGGTCTTCATTCGGTCCCTGAGTGCCGAACCAATTGGTCCAGTGTCCTACATTTGTTTATAAATAGGGGCTATACGCCTTCGTTATTTCTTATTAGCCGAACCATCTCCTCGTCTTTGCCGAATCAAAGAGTTATCTCTGCCGAATCAAAGTCTCTGCCGACTCAGGTGAGGAGCTACTAGGCCGAACGAACTTTATTCTCAATTACTGAATGAAACCTGGACCTTCAATACCGAATGAAACTTGGACCTTCAATACCGAATGAAACCTGGGCCTTCAATACCGAATGAAACTTGGAAACTTGACCACCGAATGGAACTTGATAACTATTCGTTTATATTCCCATACTCCTTGTTCTAATACCATGTTTTTCTTGCGTCGCAGATAAATGTCTCGCAAAGCGGAAACTCGATCAGATAGGAAGAAGTCCAAGGATAGAGAAGAGTATTCTTCCGTGCCCCCAGCCCAACCAGGACCGGCGCGACATGGACCTGCCCCGAGGTCGTTAGTGGATGGGTATGGTCCCCAAGAGCTTCTGAACTCTCCTCCCGATTGCTTTTCGAGCTCCCTCAAAGAGGAGCAGCTTGATGTCATTTCTCATTCCTTCGGGATTGACAGGGCTCTTATGCTGTTGCCGGGAGAGGGGGTTATGCCATATGACCCTCCCGAAGGATACTTTGCGTACAGCAGATCTCATTGCATGTGTGGTGCTATCCCGCCTCTCAACGCTTGGATAGTTAGCTTTATCACATATCTGAAGGTGGCTCCATTCCAGCTTCAGCCTAACTCCTACGCCATTCTAGTGAGTCTTTTCGTCATCTTTCAGAGGAAATATGGGCGTCCCCCTTCCAACCGGGAGATCCGGTATCTGTACAACTTGAGAGGCTATAAGAAGGGGTTTCCATATATCAGCTTGGAAGCGGCCGTGCCCTTCAAGCCTGTTCTGGATTTGTACTCGAAGTTCAGTATGTTCAAGAAAGAATGGTTTTTCATTAAGGATGACTCTGTTTCTTTCCGCCTTTTCACTTTCGGCTGTAAGTTGAACTTCATTTATATTTTCCTCGTCCCGATCGCAATGCTTCATCTTATATGCTTTTATTTCTTGCAAGCAACAGGTGGCTTTGCGGTCATGTAGAATGATTCCTTGGCGTGGATGGCTGCTGAAATAAAGGTCATTTCGGGAAGGGATAGGTCGGCTTCCTACCTGATCAGGAATGCCACTCTCCTGGAGTACAACCTGATTCTGCCATGTCAATCTGTGGTTAGACAGAGAGATACAGCCGAGGAGAGGGCTGCTAAAGTTAAGGATGAGGCTACTGCGAAGAGTAGCAAGAGGAGACCTTTCTCGATACCTCCAGTTGTTGGGGGAAAGAAGCTTAAGAAGTCTGATGGACCCTCTCCCAGCACATGTCCAGACATTCCAGAGGAGGAAGGTGGAGAGGAGGAAAGAGGCGAGGAGGAGAGCGGAGGAGATGGAGAAGGTGAAGGACAAGGTGGTAGTGGTGCCGGGGCTTTGTCTTCTGAGCAGGCAGGGGAGATCTAGGAGTGGACGGATGATGCCTTCCGCCAGACTTTTGAGGGGTTGGAGGAAGGATCAGCCTCGGTGGAGAAGGCAAAGGAGGTTGACAAGGCTGGGGCTGGTGCCGATCCATTCTCTAAGAGTTCTTCAGCTAAGGTGACTCCAGCGATTAAAGGTGAACTTTTGACTTCTGCAGACTCCATTTGTGATAGGGACTTAGGAATATTTTATGGTTCGCTTCCGTCCTGGACTGAGATTCAGGACTTATTGCAGTATTCTACTCCTCCGTAGGGTTTGTATAACAGACGTGCCTTCTCATTCTTTTTAAGTAACATATTTCTTGAATTATGGACCCTTGTATGTTCGTAAACTTGTTCTTTATTACAGGGGCAGGCGAGGTGGCTAAAACTTTAGACGTTCGACACCGTCTTGAACAATACAAGTTACTTAGAGCCTCTGCCAAGCCTAAGCCTCCCACTAGTCGTCCAGGAGACGTAGTTAGCTACCGCCCTCTTCTTGGGGTCATTGAAGAGAGTATTCAGAAAAAGAAGAGGAGTCGTTCCTTATTTGAATCTTCACCCGGTCTGCAGCTTCCACCTCAACCTATTCATGATATCACGGAGGAGGACACTGAGTATATTCCCTCCCTGCATCCGCTTGAAAATCCTACCGTTATCCGCATAAAACGTCCCGACGTGCCTCGCAATCCATTTGCCGGCCACCCGGATTTGGACCCAACCTCTCAGGATATCTTATTTGACGAGGCCACGGGCGAGCATCTTCTCCCCCGCAATCCCATGGTTTGGGTTCTTGATGAGGCTAAGTCCATAGATCTAGATCTGCTCACTACTCGGATAGCTGCTATGGGGGACGAAGCCAAGGCCAACATCGACCGGGCCGCGAAGGAGGCCAAGAAGTTAATGGAACATCACGCCCGATTGGCCAAGGCCGGGGAGGACCAATATAAGGCTGCGGTTAGTGGTCGCTGATCAGGCCAAGCGGCTTGCCGACCAGGCTATTCAGATTTCGCAGCATGAAGCCAACTCCCGACGACTGAAGAAGACCATGGAAGAGGCTAGCAGAGCCGAGTTGCGGAAAATGGAGGCTGCTTACAAGAAACGCATTGACATGGCCATTACCATGGTTGATGAGGTTAGGAGGGCGGATCTCGAGCAGGTTGAAGAAATATCTGGGAGGCTTGAAGCTGCAGAACTTGCTCAAGCCAAGTTGAAAGAAGAGATGGAGGAGATGAGGAGATCCCTTCAGGCTGAGTGCTCGAGATACCGGCGGGAGAGGGATGTTGCCGTCGCTAAGTTGCTGTCCTCCAAGGCCCGGGTGAGGTAGTTTGAGGAGAATGAGGGGATGATGGACGAGATGTTGCAGGACATGTACTTCCGTACCTGGAAGCAGGGTAATCTATCCTGGATGGATGACTATCCCCGGATAATGGCCAGAATATATCTCCGGACTTTGGAGGAGGCCAGGGCCGATGCAGATAAGGAAGGTGGAGCGGCATTCAGGATGGATATGGTTACCGCCCAGTTTTCAAAGGAGGAGAAGGTAGCGGTGAAGGAGGGGATGCGGCTACTCGCTGCGGAGGAAGCCGGTGTGCAGTTGGGGGATGAGGACCAAGAAGCAGGTGTTGGTGAGTTTTCACTTTTTTGCTTTTCATAACTTGATCGTTCGTTGCCAGTTTTAATGGACTCTTTTTCTGAATTGGACAGGTGGGACTTCTGGTCAACATGCTGGGAGCTCCGATCCTGCCGTCAAGTAGATTCGGAGAGCTAGTAAGATGGGGGCGGAGCATGATGTGGTTGACTACTTGATCCGATCCGTATAGTTTCTGGTTTTCTTGACTTTCTTGTCTATACTTAGTCAAAAACATTAGTGTATTTTCGGATTGTAATTATGTCATTGAACGACTCAACGTAATTTTATAACACGAGCTGATTCTGTTATATTTTGAATGCTGTCATTGCTTTTGATGTGTTGTATAAGAAATATAACCATGCATATGCCTGTGATTTGATTGTGTTTGACACTAAGCTTCTGCTTGTAATATAATTTCATGTTTTGCAATGTTAGTGTGATGTATGAATATGAACTGTAGCTATGCATTAACGTATAAAAGTAGAAGGTACCGCCCTTCATGTTTCGGCTGTGGACGGCAACTTTGCGTGCCCTGTAAGACTAAGCACGGAATGCTGATGAGTGTCTCGTCATCCGGTTATAAGTTTCTGTTCCCATTAGCGAGCATTCCCTATTTCATGTCCTGTACTTTCAAGCACCGTTACGGAGAATAGGAGAAAAGTTTTAAATGAAATGGAAATATAGGAAAAGTAAAACTTCCAGTCATGGAAGGCCGTCGATGTGCTTAAGTTCGTGGAAAACGGGTTTTGTAGTCACTTTCCCTAGCTGTGGGTCTTGGAGACATCTGTCACCCATCTTACGCCTCTGCGGGGAGTTTTCTTTTTTACCACAGCCGCACTTAAGACACATCGGAGCCGATCGCGCACAGTAACTACCCGGTCCATTATGGCCCGTAATCGTGGGTATTATTCGATTTACTGTGGCCGGCTAGCGTGGGGGCCGATCGTCAACTGTGAACTGCCCCTGGCTGGCCACACCTTATGTTGGGGCTTATGATCGGTTCACGGTCGCCGGCGAGCCGAATCACTGTAATGAGCTGCCATGGCATAATCGGCCTTCTCGGTGGCTTATACTCGGCTTATTACAGTCGGCTTTAAGGGCCGAGGCAAACAATGAGTTAATTCACTGTAGAGGGATACCGGAGCAAAGTGTCTCATTGGCGAGGGCATATGATCGTAGCGTACCTGTTAGATTTTGTCCGGGTGGAGTTGTGTTGTGAAGCTCCGAATTGAAATGTCATCTGCAAAGGATTTTGTTCAACAACAAAGGATAAATCTTAACAAGTAGCCAAGATATAAAGAAACAAGTTAACAAGAGCCAAGTTTTTAAAGTGGTTCGGCACGAAAATGTCTACGTCCACTGATTCTCTTTGTTAATTCACTTCACATGAGCATTACAAGTTAAGAAAAGTATCGACGGAGGTGTCGGATGTTACATGCCCTCTGGAACACCTCTCCGTCCACTGTTGACAAAATAAAAGCTCCGTTGTGGAGATCTTTATGAATTACATATGGTCCGTCCCAAATTGGATCCAGCGCTCCTGGACGCGGAAAGATTCGCTTGAGGACAAGATCTCCTTCTTGTACGCTGCGATGTTTGACTTTGGAGTCGTATAGTGCTGCCACTTTTGGTCTGTGAGCTGCTGCTTTGAGTGCTGCATCATTTCTTCTCTCCTTAATTAGATCCAAAGACATGTGGAGGAGTTCTTCGTTTTTTTTGGGGTTGTAGTGGATCCTACGATGGAAAGGTACAATAGTTTCAACTGGGAGCATGGCCTTTGATCCGTATGCCAAAGAGAACGGAGTATGCCCTGTTGATGTTCTGAAAGAAGTGCGGTAGGCCCATAGTGCCGTAGGGAGTTCGTCCACCCAAGCGCCTTTTGACTTTTCAAGCTTCTTCTTGATTAGAGTCTTGAGAATCTTGTTGACAGCTTCGACTTGTCCATTTGCCTGGGGATAAGCTACGGATGAGAAGCCCTTATGAATTCCGTGCTCTTGGCACCAGTCGGCAAATTCCTCGCTGTCAAATTGAAGCCCATTGTCTGATATGATTCTGAGTGGAACCACGTACCTGCACAGAATGTTTTTGATTAAGAAGTTGATAACTTTAGTTGAAGATATTTTATTCAGAGGCTCCGCTTCCACCCATTTGGTGAAATAGTCAACTACCACTATAGCATGTCTGGCCCCGCCTCGGCCCATCGGCAGTTCGCCAATTAAGTCAATTCCCCATATTGCGAAGGGCCAAGGGCTGGTCATCTGAGTAATTTCATTGGTTGGTAGTCGAGGAATCTTAGCAAATCTCTAACATCTGTCGCATCTTCTGACGAAGTCTAAAGCATCTTTGTTTAAAGTGGGCCAGAAATACCCATATCGGAGTATCTTTTTTGCTAGGGTCTGCCCTCCGGTGTGGTCTCCACAACTTCCCTGATGGATATTGGATAGTATTTCCTTGGCTTCTCTTCCAGCAACGCACCTCAATAAGGGGTTAGAGAAGCCGTGCCGATAGGGGATGCCTTCTTGCATTGTGTAGCGGGAAGCTTTCCTTAGAATTTTCTTAATTTCATTTCGCCCGTCGGGTAGGGTGCCGTTTTGTAAGTATTCTTGGATAGGGGTCATCCATGTTTCTTCTTCGGTTGCAGCTATCAGATTTACTTGCTCGAAACTTGGTGCCAGCTGTTTTGAGATGGTTAATGCTCCGAAAATAGTGATGTTCTTCATGCTAGCTTGTTTTGCTAGTTCGTCGGCCTCTTGATTCTCTTCTCGGGGAATGTGTTTGATTAAATAGTGATCTAATTGATTAAGCAATAGCCTGGTCTTCTTTAGATACGCTGTGAGTCGTTCTCCTCGAGTCTGGAATTCTCCCAATATTTGATTTACAACAAGTTGAGAATCACTATGGAGACATAAAGAACTAACTCCAATTTCTAGTGCAGGTTCTAATCCGGCTATCACTGCTTCGTATTCTGCGTCGTTGTTGGTGGCAGCGAATTCCAATCTTAGAGCGTAGTGCAGCTTCTTTCCCCTAGGGGTGATTATCACAATACCTGCCCCCGAGCCTTGCTCGTTCGACGCTCCATCTACGAAGAGATTCCACTTGATATCTTCTGCTATTTCAAATTGGTCCTTACCTTCGCTAGTAGTGAATTCGGCAATGAAATCAGCTATGGCTTGTCCCTTGATAGCGGTGCGAGGATGGTAAGTGATATCATATTGACTTAGTTCGATGCACCACTTAAGTAATCTCCCAGAAGTGTCGGGGCGATGGAGCACTTGCCTTAGGGTTGATCGGTTAAAAATCTGATGGAATGAGACTGGAAATAGTGTCGCAGCTTCCGCGACGTGATAAGCAAACAGTATGCTAGCTTTTCAAGCTTAGGGTATCTGACTTCTGCCCCTGTGAATCTCTTACTTACGAAGTATACGGGCCATTGCGTGCGGTTGTCTTCTCTCACCAACGCGACGCTTAGGGCATGTGGTGACACAGCAAGGTATAGGTATAGTTCTTCGCCTTCATTAGGTGTTGAGAGTACTGGTGGCCGCTGGAGGTGTTCGATTAGGTTAAGAAAAGTTGTTGAACACTCATCGGTCCATTCAAATTTTCCTTTGTCTTTCTTCAGAGCTTCGAAGAAAGGAATGCATTTGTCAGTTGCTTTAGAGATGAACCGGCTTAGGGCGGCCACCTTTCCGTTTAGGCTCTGCATCTCTTTTTGAGTGGATGGTATCTTGATATCTTGCAAGGCCCGAACTTGTTCGGGGTTTGCTTCAATCCCCCTGGCATGAACGATGAATCCTAAGAACTTTCCCGATGATACTCCGAAGGAGCACTTTAGAGGGTTCAGCTTCATTCCATATTGGCGAAGTACTTGAAACATCTCGTCCAGATGGTTTATATGGTCGTTGGCTTTCCTCGATTTTACCAGCATGTCATCCACATAAACTTCCATAGTTCGTCCTATCAATTCTGCAAATATCTTGTTGACGAGGCGCTGATAAGTAGCTCCGGCGTTTTTAAGTCCAAATGGCATTACCTTGTAGCAGTACAATCCTCGGTCAGTGATGAAGCTAGTGTGGTCTTGGTCGGGGGCGTGCATAGGGATCTTGTTATATCCTGAGTATGCGTCCATAAAGGATAAAAGTTCGTGCCCGGCAGTGCTGTCCACGAGTTGGTCGATTCGGGGGAGCGGGAAGTAGTCTTTCGGGCAAGCGTCATTTAAGTTGGAAAAATCGATGCATGTTCGCCACTTCCCACTAGCTTTCTTTACCAGTACCGGGTTGGCGATCCATTCCGGGTAGATGGCTTCACGTATGTAGTCATTGGCAAGTAAGTTCTTTACTTCTTCCTCGAGGGTTGCTGATCGTTCTGCCCCCATACTTCTGTTCTTTTTCTTTACCGGTACCTTGGTAGGATCGATGTTTAGGGCGTGGCATGCTATGTCCGGGGAGATTCCAGTCATATCAGCGTGTGTCCATGCAAATACATCCATGTTGTGGCAAAGAAAATCGATGAGTTGATTCTTTAATTCTCTTTTTAACCGAGATCCGACTCTCAGCAGTTTACTTGGATCGCATTTATCTACAGATACGAATTCCATAGCCTCTGCAGGCTCGGTGGTGGCCTCCTCCTCTTTGTCCCTGGGGTCTAATGCATTGAAAGGATCACTGGTATACCGAAGAGGAGGGGCTTTCTTTAGTTGCTATGCTTTCAAGTTTTTCATGCAGAGAATAGTCTCTGCATTTTTCTCTTTATCTTTCCTGTGATTATTGCGAAGTTCGGTTACATAGCAGTCCCGAGCGGCGTCTTGATCCCCTTCTACTTCTCCCACTCCATTATCCGTTGGGAACTTCATCTTCAGGCACCATGGGGCAAGGACGATTTGGAAGTCGGACAAGGCTGGTCTTCCCAAAAAGGCATTGTAGGCCGAGTGGTTGTCTATTAGCACGAATGTTTGTTTCCGAACGGCGGAGCGGGGATGACTTCCTAATTCAACAAAGAGATCCAATTGTCCGAGGGGCATCTTTGCTTCTCCAGTGAAACCATGTAGCGGTTTGTTGCAGGGAGACACGTCCTTCATTGACAGCTTCATCTTGTCGAAAGCATGCTTGAACAGAATATTCACTGAGCTTCCAGTGTCTACTAGGATTCGAAAAACTTTAGCTGGGCCGAACCAGGCAGAGATGACCATAGGATCCATATGAGGGTATTGCCTTCCTTCTAGGTCGCGCCCACTGAATGTGATGTCATTATTTTCCCTCCGCTTAGGGTGGCGTTCTTCCACAACATTGACGCGGTCTCCCTTGCTTCTGAGTGAGTTTCCATACCTTTCCATTTCTGCCCAGCTCTTGTCGGCGATGTGTGGCCCTCCAAATATTGTACGGACCACTATCTTCTCTTGGCTGGAACCGTTGGTGTTGCGATTTCCTCCGCCTGTCTCTGGGTGAAGCTGCCCTAGGTTTTCCTTGGCGGGAGCTGGAGTCCTATCCTGGCCCTTTACATAGCGTTCCAGCCCCCTTCTCCTGATATGTTCTTCAATTAGGTCTCGGAGATGGCGGCATTCATTGGTATTGTGCCCATGAGACTCGTGGAAACGGCAGAATTTTCCGGACTAGATTGCGCGATCTGACTCTTTCTTGTACGGGGGGCGCTTGTATGTAAGTTCGTCCTGGGTGGCCAGAAAGATGTTCTCGACTGTTTCATTCAAGGGAGTGTAAGCGTCAAATCTCGGTCCTGGTCGGTACAAGCGTTTTTCTCCCTTCTTGCCCCCTGCATTGTCTCTGGAGTCGTTTCTCCGAATGTCTTTCGCTGCGGCGGGGGCGTTTCCATGAGCCGTCTTAGCCTGTGGTCCTGTCTGCCTTTTAGTGGCGGCCTCTTCGAGTCTCATGTACTTCCCAGCTTCATGGAAGAAATCGGGCAAGGTAGCTGGTTTTTCTTTAGTTAGTCTTCTAGCAAACTTGCTATCTGGGTGCACACCACTACAGAGGGCCATTAGGGTGAGTTTCTCATCGGTATCTTGGACTGCGGCCGCTGCGGCATTGAACCGGGTTAGGTATCGCTGCAGTGTCTCTCCGGGTTTCTGTTTGACAGTAGATAGGGAGTAAGCATCCTTGGGTTGTTCCACATGAATGCGGAACTGGCTGATAAACTTCTCCTTCAACATTTCCCATGAACTGATGGATCCTTGGGGCAGATGGCAGAACCAGAAGGTAGCTAGATCTGCTAAAAATAGTGGAAAGCATTTGCATAATACTCCTTCCGTTTGCCCCGCTCATGAGCATATGTTGTGTGTATCTTTGCAGGTGTACAACGGGGTCAGAGGTTCCCTTGTATGGTTCCATTGTCGGTATTTTCCACTCTCGGAGGGTGATAGCAATTTCAATATCGCGGGTGAAAGGGCTGGTTACCCTAGCACCTATCCCACGATCTCTTTGGTCTCATTGGACGCATTCTCTGAACAATCGTGTCATCCTCTCATCAGAATATGGGGCAGATAGGAAAGAGCTCGGTTCTTCCCTGCGGGATCGATCTCGTCCAGATGACCTGTAGGGATGGTATAGTCTATCACTTCTGACGTTATCCAGTGGCCGTCCTTGGCTGCTCGGACGCATGCTAGGACCAGCTACAGTTGGCCCCTGCCTCGATCTTCCCTTGCGGGGTTCTGTTTCGAGCATTTCCATGGGGTCAACTTCGGGTTGGGCTCTAGCGCAGCTCCGTTCAGCGGGGTTTCTATGATCAGGCGGCATGACTGGCTCAGCTACATCCGACCCTCGCCTGGTGCCTCCCCCGTTGGGTTCGGTTCCAAGCGCTTCCTCGAGTCGGAGTTCGGGCTGAGTCCGGGCGCGGCCCCTATCATTGTTGTTCCTGTTGATAGCTTCTTCGAAGAGGGAAGACCTTTGTTGTCTCCGAGATCCTCCAGATTGAGACTCACCCCATGATTCATTGTTGCGGTTGGATTCTTCGGCATCCCTTAAGCGTGACATGAGTTGGTTCACCAAAGCTTCTTGTTGGGATGCGAAGCGGTTAGTTACTTCAGCCACAACTCTGTCTAGATCTGCCCTGGTAATTGCTGCCGGTTGTTCTGTGGCAAGGGCTGTCATGTTTGTCTGATCTTCGTTCGGTACTGCTGTTGGAATGGGATGATTCTCTTGATCTGTTATTACTGGATCTGGAATGTTGCTAGCTGCGATGTTCTTTCCCTTGTTAGCGTCTTTTCTCGACCTGGAAGTCATGTTTCCTAGGCAATGAAGGGTGCTATTTGGGAAAGAAGGTTGAATGAGGGAAGCTGAAGCTTCGAGTTCCAAGTTCTCAGTGAAAGCACCAAAAATGTTTGCACAAAAAATGGACAAACACCTCAAAGTCGTATGATTTAGTTGATTTTATGTTGTTCTTAGCGGTTTGGGTGATTTATGCAAATATATAAAAAACAGGGGCTAAACTGTAAAAGACACGCAGATTTATAGTGGTTCGGGCAGAACGTGCCTACGTCCACTTTATATGTTATTCTCTCTTTTCTTTCAGATTACAAGTACAAAGCTTTGTATACAAGTATATGAAAGTTGTTTGAAAGTTCCTTCCGTGCTTGAGCTCTCAAACTTGTCTGCCATTGTTGTACCCCTGCCCCTCTATTTATAGAGTGAGGTTGGGGGCAGGGGTCTTGAAAGTATATAGCTGCTGGTGGTCCTGGGCTGGAGCAATCTAGCCTGGTAGTTTGGTTCGGTGTACCTTGGTTCGACCGAGCTTGGAGAAGATTGATTCGGTAGGAGTGGGTTTGGAGGAGGTTGGTCCGGTAGCACATGGTCCGGTGGTTGTTGGTGGGAGATGAGACCTTGGTCCGGTATGGAGATGGAGTTGGTTCGGTATGGGCTTGATTGGTGTTGGTTCGGTAATGGTATGGTCCGGTGGAGGCTGGTTCGGCAGTAGCATGGAGATGGAGCTGGACCGGTGGTAGTATGGATGGACCGGTGGAATCCTGGTTCGGTGGTTGGAGCATGTTTGGTTCGACAGGCACATGGGGGAGGTTGGTCCGGTGTGGGCTTTGGATCGGCTTCGAGGTGGAGAGGCTTGGCTCCTTTTCTTTTGGACCGGTGGCGGTGGAAATGCACCCAATAGAATGGTATTTGGATTATCTAATCGGTTCCAAGCCGAACCACGTCCAACCTCGTTAAATTGTCCAAAAGCAAGCAAAAAAAATAATTCAATTAAATTTGGTTGCATGCGATGCAGTATGAAACAACTTAACCTAACCTACTATTTGACCGTCAAAGCATTAAAGCAATCAAAACCACAACATAAATCACGAAAACAGCAACGGTTCATATCATTTAAATACATTGGCATTAGAGTTTCCAAGGATATTAGTTAAATAACAATTAAAACGTGCATTAGTACGTAAATTGTTCAATCATTGATGTATGAAAAAACAATTATAAACAATCATCCGTTTGGTTGACCCTCATGAAATTGAAAGAGAAGAAACGATCAAAAAAGAAGTTAATAGAAGAAGAAGGTTTTAGTTAATCACTTTCGCTTTCCATGGATTCTTTGTGTTAGAGGTAAATATCAAACCATATGATGTGGTAGCATTTGCGTTTATCAATTTTCAATATGTATTTTACAATTCGTAAAAATTAATAATTAAATTAACATGTAAGCCACAAATGCGTGATACGAACTGCATTGGGCCAACTGTGAGTGTTTATTCGTCCTATTTAACGGAAATCATATTGGGCCAACTGTGAGTGGATCAACAAGTCACGTAAAAAGTTCTGTACCCACAATCTTTCCCTTGACCTGTGGACCAAATTAAACAATCACATAAAAAAGAGTAGATTTCATTATTTTCTGAATGAGTAATAATAAAACCAATGTACACTATGTGCTAACAATCATATTAATTTTGATCCTCCGGAGACAAAGGGAGGACCTAAGATGATACTCTCGCATATGGGACATGCACTTTTATCCTACAAAACATGGAGTCAAATCATAATAATTAAGTATGGAATCAACGTCGAATATTGACACAGAATTAAACCGACCCCTAGTAATATTAAAAAAAGGTTATTAACTGTGTATATATGCGGTTGTTGGCTTCGCTTGTCAGAAGTGGCAGCACGACACCAACGTGTACTGCTTGATACCTTCGCTTTACCTGTCCTTGCATATTCGTTTCATTCAAATATTTCATAAGTCATGCGATATGACATAGTTTTTAACGATGATGATTAAAATACACAAAACGGTTGAGTTTAACATCGCATAATTGGTATTAACTTTCCTTGAAAACTCTCCATTCGTCTATTTATGCAGATTTGAATAGACTTTGGTTGGCCCACTTTTAAGTGGATGCTGCAAAAGCCCATTTAAAATTATGTTAGATCGAGTAATTAGACCCCGCCTTAGAATAATTATTACCGGTATTCACCAGCCACTCGAATATGAGATTGGATTGCTGTATTCACGTCATCTGTGTCTATTCGAACTGTTTGTTGGCAATGACGTTCATGAATATTGCTCGATTGTTTTGTTGAACAAAATTTACGTTACGAATGCTTTCTTGAGTAAGGATTAATCTTATTTTTTTAAATCTTTTTTTAGAAATGTCAACATGTCACAAGTTAAGATTTAGGATTGTTTAACTACCCAAATAAACCCTAGATTCCACTTAATTTTTATGTCGTAATGATAAATTGGATATTTGAAATAAATTTTTTATCTTTAGCATATGATAATCATTCTTAACAAGTGTCCGCATTAATAATACCCCGTATGGCCGTATATACATCTTCTTAGTTTAATAATGAAAGTTTCTTTATCGTATCTTTTTGAAATTTCAAAGATAACAAATATAGGGTCTCCTTTCAAATGGCTCATCAATAGAATATTATTAGTGATTCTCGCATACATCAACATTCCTTCGTGATCATTCGTCAACAGAATTCCATTATCGATTTGCAAATTTCACCACCACTAAAACTGCTTGAAATAAAGACATTCATGGTTATCAGTTGTTGTTTTTTTTATACTTGTAACACTTACATAATAAAAACAATATTAATGTAATAAAATTGCATGTTTTAAAGAATTTTTGAATAAAAAGTAAATACATCCTGTTCATTGGACGCACAAAGTTTGCATATATAGTCTACTAGTGTTGATTATTATACTTCTGGTGTCGTTTCGTTTGAGGTACATTTTACTACCTCGAAATTAGTATTTTTTTCGAATAGAGGCCGTTGTGATGTTGCTAACAGAAACAAATGAATGGAAACTTAATTATTTTGAAAATCAAGGAGGCAAAAATAATAAAGAAAAGAAAATAAGTACATTAGTGTACTTTTTAAGGGTGGAGATAGCCCAAAGGATACTCATTCACACGTGGGCTTGCTTGCTGTTCAACTTTTGCTTTCTTACTCGTACCCTTCCCCTGTCTGCCTCTGTATTAATGCGAGTAAGAGCCGTAGCTACCATAATTTCATAAGCTCATGTAGACGTGGCCTAACACCATCCAATTCCTGCTTCCTTTTCAATTCCTTGCTTCCATTTCCACGATGTATGTCTTTTGAGTTTATGTTAAAGGCATGATTGGTATGTGTTAAGAGCCACTGCTTTATGTTAAAAGGACAGAAAATAACCATTCCAAACTCCTACTTTATTCTTGCACAATAAAAAAAAATAGGTGAAACTCAATGAACCACTTATTTAACAATCTCAACATATGCTCTTAGGCATGTGTTAACAATCTTTTAGTTAGGGGAGGTGATTAATGTTGTAAAAAATCAACATATATATCACTTATTTAAAATCATATGTGTTTTACTATAGTGCATATAAGACATTAGGAAATAATCAATTGAACAAATATATACTAGCTTTAAACGTGTAACTTTCGTGCGAATTTATATAAAACAAAATGATTTGTTGGTTCATTGAAATGTCAAGTTGAATTTATTTACTGACGGTGTATCATAAATGCATTTAATCTGATGACTGTAATTTCATATTGGATTCCCTCGATAGATAAATTATAAGAGGAACGGTCATTTGCACAAGAATCACATATGTTTATCATTTAGTATACTATCGTTGGCATTCAGTTTTTCTTCTTTCAGTCACCGTTATAATTTTACTAAACATCAATATTTTATATGTAAATTCAACCATTGTATTCAATTTCTTCACTCAGCCTTACAACATTGTTTCTCTCATCTCTTCTCAACAAATTGTATATATTTCTCAAAAATTCCAAATCCAAAAAAAAAAAAAAAAAAAAAAACTCCTTTCTCCTAACAGATGATGAAATGAGAAATAGTGGATAAATCCAATTGTGATGATCATATAGATGTTAGTTTTTTTTCCCATGTGTTAAAGTCTATTTTTCTTCAACAAATCAATCATAAATACGTTGTTGGCAGGTTTTGATTTTTCAACAAATTAATCAACCGCGACCAATCGAACCAAAATTTGAAAATCTAGAGCTTCGAAAAAAAATTGGAGTAGTGCTTACTCGACAACTGCATATTTTATTCAAAGCGGTAAACTTCCGACTTGCTGACAAACAACTTGACTTCATCATTTTTCCTTTCAGCTGTAGCGCTCGTTCTAAAAAAAATAGTAATGGTGTTAAGAAGAGAGAAACTGAATTGTTTAAGATGGCTTGATGGCCAGAAGAAAAAACCTGAGTATCAATAGCAGCACACTATTATTTAAAATGCACTTAAGCTAACGATTAGATCAATACGACTATTATGAATACTTATATCCCATATTTATTTAAAATACGATAATACAATTATGTGGCCAATGAATTAGCTGTCTGTATATAAAATCTACAATAAATTAAAATATTTTTGGCTCTATTTGCAATTTAATCATTGTTATCTTACATCCATTGTGAGCTAATCGAAACAAGATGTGCTTAAGTGACATCTTTTGTACAGATTCTGCATAGTTTGGTATTTGCGTGTATATGTAAATTTATGTGCATTTTAGTCGATCCAAAAAAAGGATAATATTTGGTTGAACTACAGACACACATTTTATCCTAAGCGATGATAACTTACAATGAACTCCCCTACCGAAACTAAGAAACTCATTGCTAAAAACAACAAGGCAAAAAAAGCATGCTTATACAAGTTCAAGTGTCAAAGCTAAAAGAACGTAATGAAGTACATTATGGAAATGTCCAATATTGCTTTTGATCTTAAGACATTAATCAGTTTAATCATCCTTCGTATGTTCCTTTAAACCCTAACTTCTCAGCCAATAACTCTAATTTCCCTCCACTAAATCGGAACCAAATTTACCCTTCTTTAGGAGGAACGTCCCCAGCCACACGCTATTCTCAAGTGAACAAATTCCCTTTAAAAACCCAATTGAGGGCATGGAATGCGGTGATAGTCGAGGAGAACATTCCAATATCCACGCCGCTTAAATTCTTTAAATCCCGTAGATGTATGTGATAAAAGCTGTGCCAAAATGACTAACACTGTAATAGACTCAGCAAAAAATATTGGGAGAACTCAATAGTTATTTATGTTTTTGATCTCATTTATATTATCACTATTTTCGAGCTTAATTTACAAAGTGTGGAGACCATCAGGTGAATTTTATATTCATACTAAAGACAATGACTTCGGTGTTATTAAATTTGATAATAAGGAGGACCATGATTGTATATTAGAAGAGATCCTTATTTTTATGATCGAAAACTCATGATGATGAACAGGTGGGTATCGGATCTTGAACTACACAAGGAATTGCTTCGAATCATTCCTTTGGGTATGCTTTTTGGGTCTTAAGGTAGATTTTTCGTCAGAAGAAGGAATCAGCAGAATTGCTTCTGTTTTAGAACATCCAATAAAGATGGACCAATTTACGAAAGGTATGATAAAAATTTCATTCGTCCATTTTCTAGTTGAAATCAATAATGATTTTAAGTTCCCTAGTGAAGTTAACATTATTACTGAAAACCATAAACTATTTGTACCATCGGTTGAATAAGAATGGAGACCGAACATTTGTCAGAATTGCAGTAGTTTTAGCCATTCGATTAAATTGTGCTTTTTGAAAAAATATGGGTACCCAAAGCGACAACTGGCCAGGGCAATGTTGATGATCAAAAGGAGACTGATAATCTACAATTACTACTTGACCCATTACACTCAGCATGTACGAATGATAATGGTGAACAATCATGTGGATGTTGACGAGGAAAATAGCACACAGTAGTTCGATTCAGGCATAAATGACCATCAAGGTATACAAAAGGCGACTTCGGATGACACGTATAACACTAATAATAAGGTTCTGGGTAAGGTAAGCAAAATAGCCTCTATTAACGGAACAGAAATAGTAGCAGATCTAACATGCATGTAGAGTCGCGTATTGATCAAACATCTCAAAACGAAATGGTACACAATGAAGCCAATATGTCTGTTCTCAACCCTAAAATAGAACATACAGAAGCAGAAAAATGCAACAATGAGGAAACCGAAACTTCTCAAGGCCGCATTGATGCTCCAACAATGAAAAATTTGGATCCCTTACAACGTCGAATCAACACAGGAAGCAATGTCAAGAAAACAATCCACTTGAGTTCTCAACATCGAAGAAGACGGATGTGATAGACAAACCAGAATGACATAACATGGTTTTACAACTAAAATTGAAAAGGAAAAAAAAGAAGCGTTCTAAGTCAAACATGAACGTTCCTTCTCATATAGAGCTAGGAAGCAATCTTTCCAATCGAAGAAAGGCAATTTGTTTACTTTAACAGCTTCAAGTTAAGCAGTTGTTTACTGGGCGATCATTTAAATGTGGAGATGGAAGTCTGAGGAGCTTACCTGATTCAGCTTGGTGCGGTTGGTTTTACTAAAACGAGCTTAGTCTCTCGAGTCATTTCAGGGAATAATGGGAATGTGAAGTTTGTCTTTCTAGTTAGTACATGGATTAGATGTTTACTACTATTTTTTTTTTCTTGGACTTGGTTTGCAGTTTATTTTAGCTTTTGTGTGTCCAGTGGATATATAGGTATGTACGGTGGTTTTTGAGTTCTAATCTACTGAAACACTCCTACCGCTATTTGATAATAATATCTTCACCTTTTATAACCGTATTTACCTAGTAAATAAAGCACCTCATCCAAAAAAGGAGGATTAAGAAGCTATATAAAAGGGCAGAATAGAAGAAATAACATCAAGGTTGCAATAGTTGTATATTCCTAGGGAAAGCGATACTATATAAGATGCCATGCATGGGATGTAAAAAAAAATGCTTCCCATATTAGTATGTTTAGAGGTAAATTTGGTTTTAGTACCCAAAAATATTTGATGGTCAAATTTTGGAGCAATTCCTCGCATAAATGTTTCCACGAAGATTTGTTTGAATTATTGAAATCCAATTCATGTAGGAAGATAAAAGTATTTAGGTGATGGAAAATCAGGAAGATTAAATTTTATTAGGAATTTTAAGTTATTATCTAAAATTCAATTTTTGTGTGTTAAAACAAGTATAATGAAGTCTTGAATGTGGAATCACATAATGCACCATACAATGTTCACTTGGTAGGTATAATCATTCCAAATGGCGAAATCAAACCTATAAAGACATCATGAGGAGTATTATCAATCATTACACCTTGTCAAAATAATAAGGGAAATATATTATATCCTCGGTAGGGTAACTACTAAAGTCGCTCTGAAGTACGTTATGACCTATGGGTACATAAAAAGCCTAAGTTAAGGCATTTTCATACCGTGGGACGCCTAGTTGAAGCAGGACCTTATAACTCCATTGAAAGAAAATTGGATGAATATCAGTATAGGGATTATGAGTTCTATGATCCCGTATTAAGAATTTTTTGAATTTGAATACAACATTTGTTGAGAATGTTGAATTTGGAAGGAGAAATAAAGTAAAAGATATTGTCTCTAGGTGGAAGTCATTTTTGATCTCTACTAGTGCTACCACTTTTGAGGATGTATAGATTTTCATTTCTATCATTGATCAAGAAGTAAATCTTGAACCTCAACAAGAAAATGTCAAACAAAACTCCTTCGAGTTAAGGCTTCCAAATGGAAAACTCAATAAGATAAAAATTATGCTAAGAAGATTTGTTCGAAAAAGGAGAGAGACTATTTTAATCGATTATATGGTAAGACATGAAGAAAAATAATGGATTATTGAAAGGTTATTCAATCAGCTTTTATTAAGCCATTCATGACAATCAATTTTTAATAGAAGGTTAAAGCTTTTACCTAAAGAGTATAAGTTTATGCAAGGAACTTAAATTTGGATTTTCCCCCTCACATGAAAGTAAGAATCATATTCGTTGTATATGACTATTCAAAATAAAAAGTGATTCGATAACTTATATGGAAAGCTATAAATCTCATGTTGTAACAAAAAACTACACTCAAAAGGAAGCAAATTATTTAAGGAGAATTTCTCTCTAGTCTTATCAAAAAAAAAAAAGCATAAAAAATAGAAGCGTTTCGAAGTCTACGCATGCTTTGATCTCAAACAACTTGAAATGGATATTAAATTTGTGTTTTTCAATAGAGATATCAATGAAATAGCTTTAGAAATCCATTTATAGGTTCAAATCGACCTCTCATCGATGATAATACATATTTCATCACATAAACATCTCACATCGTATTGAGATACAATATTATAGATAATTGTGTGTATCATAAATTTAGTGAGAGAATTTTTTTGCTTCTGATTTGGCAAAACTAATGATATATTACTTGGTAACAACTATTTAGGTATATTGCATAAAATCCGAGTGATTTTCTGCCGGTGATTTTGAAATGAAAAATCTTGGTGACAATCTTTTGTATTAGGGTTTTAAATACATCTTTATTCTTCATACTTTGTTTTGGATTGTTCTAAAAGAAATAAATAGAGAAGTGCTAAAATTATTTTTTAAATCAGTCGAAACCCCTCTTATTTAATAAGACAAATTTTGTCTTAAATGGTTCCCTAAGAACATCCCTTGAGTCAAGGAACATCGAAGTTTCCTTATGCGTATGTTTGGCCGTTTTAAAATGTGCTTTAGTGTGTACATGTACCAACATTGTGTAGATTGTTGTTGTATTGGGAAGATACCTTGGTGACCTCAAGGGTGGATTAGAAAATCGAAACCAAGGGGGTTGTGAGATATCTTAAAGTAACAAAGGAATTTATGCTTGATTGGATAGTGGGAGATCATACGGTATTATATTCTGAATTTATTGGATGTCCAAAGTGCAGAATACCAACTTCAGCATACGTTTTTCCTATTAGATGGTGGAGCTATATTAGGTAAAATATGTCATACTGACACTTATAGTGTCCTTCACTTTGGAAAAAATGTTTATGGTTTATTATAAGGCATTTGACTATGGAAAATGGCATTTTATCACAATAGTATGACTTTTGTGAAACATGAAGGACCATTAAAGTTGTAACTTTATAATAGCTAAAAGTCTAGGCGGATCGAGTAATATGATTAAATCTACTAAATAAAAATTTATATCAAACCGGTAGTATAAAAATTGCAATAAATAAAGTGCACTAGAGATTTTTATACTGGTTTGAGCTTTCTGTTTTATGTCTAGTCTCAGACTTCTTCTGAATTTAACTAACAAACGTCCTCACTTAACCTAAAGGAATAGGTATTACAGACTGCCTGAGCTGTTGAATAGGACTTCGTGCCTAAAGATCTCCAACATGACTTCGACTATTACAAATAGTTGAGTTTGTGACTTTGTGTGCTCTTTAAATAGCATGAGTGAGCCAATATGTACAACCTTTCTATAATCTTCTTGTTGATGGTGCAATGTGTGTTTGTGAAGAAATAGAAATGTTTTGATCATAGGAAAAATATTCTTGAAAGTGCAAGTGGTCAAAAAGTAAGAGCAGTGTAAATCGCTGAATGCTTTGAGATTTCAAATCAAAGATGTAGAAAAGAAAGAATAGAATTGTTATTTGAATTCAATAATGAGATTGTTTTATATAGAAAACGAATGGTTGCAATTATTTTGGGAAGAGTGATAACCATTGGAAGAACCATTAATGAAAGGAAGTGATTCTTAGCGAAGAAGGGGATCCCTTCAGTATTTAAAATAAAAAATGTCAGTTGTAGCATCTGAAATAAGTGATTTAATCGACTGAATTACATGGATTTTTATTCGCAAAACGTAGTGCAAAAATACTTGATTCAGTCGACTTAAAAAGGTCATTCATTGAACTGAATTATGCTTTATAAATATGATACATACAGGATTCAGTCGAATGAATTAAATGTTTTAGTCGACTGAATTCTATGTAAAAAATATTTGTCTTAACTCAGTTGGTTAGAGCCCTTGCTTTTCAAACTGGTGACCCAAGTTCGACTCTTGCTTCATGAATTTTTCAAAACTTGATTTCATTTGAAATATGAGATGTATGTGTGCGTATACTACTTTAAAGAGATTTTAACATATGTATACTCTAGACATGACACTCAGATCAATATTACTTTGTTTGTCACCTTCATCTTGTCTCCATCATGTATATGTCTTCTTGCATCTTTATATTTGTACATACTTTTATCCTTTTTTTTTATGTATATCATCATATTGAACTTATTTATTTGTCTATCTTTGATACTCATGTACCTGCAAGTTAGCTTATAGGTTCTTTAACGTAATTGTATACTTGCTATCATTAAAATCCAACAATATAGGTTCTAATAATAGCCAGCGGTATTACTTATGAATCGCAACTTGACCATGTAAATATATTGGTATAAGTTCCTATTTATGAATGAGAGAGCGCAAAAAAGATTAAAATCAGCATACCCAGACGAACTCCATGTAATAAATCCATTGACAAAAGGATTTATTCAAGGATTTCTTCATATGCATAATGCTCAAATGAGTGTACTTCTCTAGTAATGATATTTCAAATCATAGGAATTATATATTTAGTACTTCCATGATGACAGTGCTTCATACTTCGGTTATGAACATATTTCAATATATTTTAACTAAAAATAAAGTAATAAAGATTTTAGTGCACTTTATCTAGTTGAGATATTGGACTTTTGATCTTACTAAAGTAAAGTAGGATAAACTGATAATTAACATGTACCAATCATACTGCCTGTTATTTAAATGTTATGCACTGATGATCAATTTATGGATTTTGGTTGGAGTGAAGGCAGCAATAGGTAAGGAATAAGAAGAGTTGATCATAGAATTATGTTGCAGATAGGTCACTACCATGAAAGCGAAATTTAATATGACTATAATGTAATCAAAAATTATCATCTTCTCTACAAGGTTCAGACTTATGCATTCAAGGTTGAAGGATTTGGAGGTGTGTTTAAATTATTGCACAAGAATTTGAAATATGTGTGAATGATTATTCCATGAGAAATATCAAAACATAATTTCATAATATATATATTTAAAGGATAAATTTATAAAAAGATAATCTCATAAGATGAGTTAGAAAATGAATGTTAAATTTTTGTATATCTCTTACATTAATAAAGTCAATATATAGCCATTCTATAAATAAAAATGACTATAAAAATTTGATGGTCAAGAAGGAAAAAGGACATGACTTTTGAGATATATGAGTTTATTGGAGTTATCCAGCAATCCCCCATTTGAAAAATTCAAAAATATCAAAAAAGAACAACTTGGGCAAATAAAAAGTCTCATACGTAAAATATCAATATCTTTCGGTTGATTCAATACATAAACAGATTAATTCATGACTTAACCCAAGTACTGATTTTCTCTTGAGCTATAAAGATTTTAGTTAATCAACTTAATTTATGTAGTGAATTTCTATTGAAATTTTGGTTTTTCATTGTTACCAAAATTTAAATTTAAAATTCATAATGTTAAACATAATTGTCTAATATTTTGATTAAATCAATATTTTAATTCTAATATATATATATATATATATATATATATATATATCTGTTTATTTTTAGCTAAAAACATATTTTATAACACACACACACACATATTGACTTATTAATATATAAACATAGTGTATATATATATATTTAATATTATTATTCCCAACCGAGATCAATTAAATTAAATTATTTTATTTTAATAACTGACTAAGGGAATTTTTTAATTTGTATATATTGTTTACACTAATTAACTAAATATATATATAAATACTGACTTTAAAACCCAAATTTATTTAATATTTAAATAATAAATATGTGCTTAATAAAATAATTTAGTATTTAAAACAAGTTTACAAACTATTACAATATATATAGGTCAAAAATAAATAAATAAATTTATGTTGATTTGTAATTTACTATATATTAATTTATGTAAAATCCATATTAATTAATTATTAAATCTAATATTATTAGTGAAAATGCATATATGTAGCAATTTTAAGATATATTAAGGTTAAGGCATGATCATATAAATAAACTTATAAACCAGAAGTTACCTTCGAAGATCTTGTCGCTTGTTACACGTTGATCTGGTTTTATCTCTTAGGATTTTGAACCCACCACTTGAACTTGCAAGGAAATGAATTGAACCACCAATAAAGTGCTTTGATTTTGAGGGGATGAAGCAATGGGGTTAGCTATAGGGAGATGTGCAATTAGAGACTCCAAAATGGTATGGGAAAGAATGAATTAGTATGAGTGTTTATAGAGAGAGCCAAGAAGAAATAACTTGCTCCCTTTACTCAGTCTCCAAATACCAAATCAAACTAATTCAAACTAAGTTTCCAAAGACCAACTAATTCAAACTGCCTCTATGACGCCCTGCCCCGAGACCCTTATTAACAAAGAGTATTACTGGGTAATACTATCTACTAATGCGGAGAATAGAGCTGGTCAGGAGTTACCATCTATAACATTGTCTTAAATACCTATTGAATACGTCGACAAATGCTATATATATTTTTCTCTATCTTAAGTGGATCGGCATATCCAATAAATAATTAATACAAATCCATAGGTGGTTATAGGATCTATCAGAACAAAATACAACAACTCAAATGCAAAAGACGTCACAAAACAATAGATTATCACATGTATGTATATACATACATACATACATACATACATAGATACGTCACAGAGTGTACAAAATGATACATGTCATGTGGTATAGCGACCACGATATACAAGTGAGTCAAAAATATATACATATCAGAGATGCAAACAAAAAGGACCACATAAAAAGCTATAACAAAAGAGCTAGCAGAATAGACCATGCGGAAGCAAAATAGGTTAGTCCAAATGCACCTAACCTGAAACACCTTGGTCCGATCAGAGTATGAATACATGGGTCAGTCTAGCTAAATAAATCAGTTAACAAGGATAAGTGATAATATGAGCATAAGGATAAAGTGATAAAATTTCCAAGTGAGAAGGGATAATTTAAAGTGCATGGTTACATCAAGTAATAATATGGTATCACTACACAAATACACAATCACAAAATAGATAAAACAGTTTATAAAATGCTAAATGTAGCAAGCCTCGTATCATCAGCATATCACAAATCATCAACAATGGTTTAGGGAAACTTATAGCTCCTAAAAAGGAGAAATCCCAAACCCGCCATAACGGTAATCTCAAAAGCAACTCAAAGAAATCACCATCTCCAAATGCACCACAAGAGTGGTTATATCTCTCTAAATAGGAGATTAAAATTTCAAGTATAACCATATCGGTAGTCTCAAATAAACATCAGTGTAGGCAACTCAAGTCTCAAAGATATAACTCACAAGAGTTCAAATTCGCATAAGTTAATCGCCGAATATATAGAATATCCCAAATGACTCAAATGGCAAACAATAAAATACACTTGGAAAATCACAAACATCAATGAAATTATCTCAAAGATATAGCACGTGCTTATGGCCGAAGTCCGTCAAGTACAGTTCTCTCAAAATAAGGTGCCACGAGCCAAGGACAAATAAATACGTCTCTTAGACAAACATCTTGAAGGACAACATCCCAAGGACAAATACATCGCAATGGACAAATATGTCTCTTAGAAAAACGTCCCCAAGGACAAATGACCCGAAGGTCCAGTACTGGCTAATACGTCTGTTAGACAAATGCATCACAAACTTTCGGATAAGAACCCGAACAGTGTTAATGTGTGTCCTATACCGCACGTTCGCACTAAATGGTTTACTAACCGCTAGTAGATTTCACACTCAAATCAGTAAAAAGTTTACCTTATCTCATCGATAAACTCGACCCAAAGGTCAAAACGATCAAACAAACAAGTCGGGAATTAACCTATAAGATAAACGCACATGTCCCATACCACGTGTTTTACCAAACTGTTTAATTCTCCTTATCAATCGCTCTAAATGTGCAAGAACATGTCATTTATATATAAAATAATTTACTTTGGAAAAAAGCTTTGAAACCAATTTTCGAAACCAATTTGAAAATCCTATTTGAAAATTTTTCTTATTATAGAGAATAAATAGATTTTACACTTGAAATACTTTAAAGATATTATATATTAATTATTTTGAAATTCCCATTAATTTTAAAAATCATTTCAAAGGATTTGGAGAAAACCGTGCTCAAAATGAATCAAAACAAAGAAAACCACTCAAACCGATATTCAAATTCAAATTAGGTTCAAAATAATTCTAAATTTGAATTTCAAAATCTCTAAGATTTAGCTTGTCTATTGATAGACACCATGGCCTATAATAATCATCAAAATCATCTCGAAATTTGCATCAAAACTAGTGACAAAATAGTCGTAATTCCAAGCCAAATGTAGCGAAATATGCTACGAAAGGTATGTGAGCACAAAGCCATAATGCACGCACCTGGGCCAACGAGGGGGTTGACCCAGCCTAGTGGCCTGGTCGATCGCCTAGTCGACCACTTGGTCAACCTTGAGGGTGCTGGGTCAACCTGCCCGTCGACCCAAGCTATGGACTCTTCTCCAGGATGTTTTCCAGCATTGTATTGATTTTCCAAGGAGATTTTGACATAGCAAATGACCATAATTTTCAACAAAAATTTATAGAGATGAAGTTCAACATGCAAGCTACCAAATGCTAGAAATAGGGTAGCATTTCGATGATGAAATTACAAGATATAAGGGTTCAAGATGCACAGAAACTGATTATAAACAAAGCAAAAACTAGCTACAGAAAACTACAGATAGAAGCAAATTCTTCACAGATTCAAGCACTGGCACTTTTGTTTTGGCTAGTTTGTGAGTTTATACGGCTCACCTTGCTGGTTTGTTGCAAAAGCTCGAATTATAGCAGCAAAGAAGAAGCTTTGCTTGAGATTACAAGCCTTTGAAAACCTTTGGGAAGCAATTACAGAACATGCAAACAAATATACATAAAAACTAGAAAACCATTTACTGTAAAAGAGACCACCTTTAAAATACTTCTCTTTAAAATTATTAAGAAAAGTAAATGGGAATTAATTGATATAATTATTGCATTTCCATTTAAATAGAATTATAATCCATTTATTATCACGCCAAACAATATAAAATAAAGTTCTAAGCTTTATTTTCACAATTAAATTCCAATTTTATTATTTGTTCCAAATAAACAATTTAATTTCTCCAATTTTAATTTAATTTACGATATTAAATTATAATTACCATTATAATTTAATATTGATAGGTAATCTTCACACCAAGGTTGTTACAGACTCCCCTCTTAACAAAATTGTGTCCATGCAATTTCTAGAGGAGAATTTGAATTCAACTTACTAATGTCATCGGTCATAGGAAAAAGAAATAAGCTTGAGACAAAAAGATATTCTCATCATCGCTATGCAAAGATAGAGAATCGAGATAGAATCGCTCGATAAACCATCTGGTTTTCCAAGTGCAGTCTTTGGGATTAGCGGACCATTGAACTTTAACGAGCGGCACGTCCTTGTTTCAAAGGCATCTCACCTACGAAGCAAGTAGGCGAATAGGCTGCTGCATGACAGATATATCTCGGGAGATCTCAAGCTCTTGCAAATCAAGAGAATCGATAACAGAATTCGATTCCCGGAGACACTTTCGTAGATGGGAGACATGAAACACATCATGAATGCTAGATAGATGAGCTGGAAGCGAGACTCTATAAGCCACAGGGCCAATACGTTCAGTAATAGGAAATGGTCCTATAAAATGAGGAGTCAATTTCCCTATCGTACTGAAGCGCATAATCCCTTTTAGAGGAGAAACGGGAATAAAGATGAGATCACCAATAGAGAACTTGGGAGGCTTCCTATGGTTGTATACATAGGATTTTTGGTGGCACCGCGCCTCTTTCATTCTCTACCGAATAAGAATAATCTTCTCAGATGAATCATAAATAGAATCCGGGCCTAGAATAAACTTCTCACCAGATTCCAACCAACACGAAGGCGATCGACATGGCCTTACGTAAAGGGCTTTGAAAGGAGCCATAACGATACTAGACTGGAAATTATTGTTGTAGGAGAATTCCACAAGAGGTAGGCGATCCTCCCAACTACCACCGAAATCTAGAATGCATGCACAAAGAAGATCCTCAAGAGTACGATCCACCCGTTCAGTTTGTCCATCAGACTGTGGATGATATGATATGCTGAAGTTAAGCTTTGTTCTCAAAGCTTGCTGATGACTCTATTAGAAATGACTTGTGAATAGCGGATCACGACCATAAATAATCGAACTAGGAACAACATGAAGTCTCATGATTTCCTTGATATACAACTTGTCCAGATGAGAAGCACTCCTATTAATGTAATAGGAATGAAATGAGCAGACTTGGCGAGGCGATCAACAATAACCCAAATGCTATAATGGACTGATCTCGAATGAGGTAAGCCGTTAATAAAATCCATCGAAATCTGATCACATTTCCACAATAGGACCTCTAAAGGCTGAAGGAGACTTGAAAGGTGCTGAAGCTCGGTTTTGATAAGTTGACAAGTCATGTAATTACTCACATAAGTCACCACATCGTGCTTCATGCCTTCCCTATAATAAAAGCGATCCATATCAACATACATCTTACTACTACTAGGATGAATAGTATACTTAGAATGACGACAGTCATCAAGAATGTCACACCTAAGTGCAGAATCAGAAGGCACGATAAGACGGTTCTTCTTACGAAGACACCTATGAGAATTAATACTGAAATCCCGCAACTCCTCACCATGGGACTTAGACTCACAAATCTGGATAAGGTGCACAAAATCAGGATCACGCCGCTGATTTGTTGCAAAAACTTGGATTAGAGCAATAAAGAGGAAGCTTTGTTTGAGATTACAAGCCTTTGAAACCTGTAGAAAGCAATTACAGAACATGTAGACAAATATATAATAAAAATTATAAAACCATTTACTGTAAAAGAACTTGGTGATGAAATTCAGTACTTTTGAAGGGGTTACCTTAGATTTATCACTAGCTTGCAAAAATATTTGAATTTGGTGAGTTTTAATTGAGAAATTTGCTTTAGTTTAAAAAATTGATAAAGTGGTTTACTGTTTTTGATTTTAGGCTGAAGGAGAAAGAAGACAATGTGAAATGAACATACAGCTAATCACTATTTCTCATTTTTCAACTGGTTAAAGGTTTATGGGACTAATTGGGTTCAAAAATTAAAATAAATAAATGCTTAAAGTTTAAATCAACACTTAACAAATTAATGTGTACATATCACATATACACATAAATAAAAATGCATTTTGTCTCAAGTTTCACACAAGAAAAATGTGAAAACTTGTATATATATAAGATAAAACATTTTCTATCATTCACAAAGATTAACTTTTATTTTTATAACATTTTTATTATTAGAATCCTTAATTTAACAAAAATACATCATTTACTCAAATAAATGAACAAAACATTGTTTTTAACTTTTAAAATTCCACAAAATTTATTTTCTCACTACGAGAAATATTTCAAAACATTGTTTATAGCCAAAAATTATTCTTAAACCAATTTCCACCTTTTTATTTCAATAAACTACCTTTAAAATAAAGTACTTCGCATTAATTTTTTTTTTTTTGAAAAGGGGGTTCAGAATTTCTATTGAAACTATAACAAAATATAGTACAAGTGTCAATAGGCAAACGTTATAAATCTGAGCCCAATAACAAAATTACAAAATACAATCCAACTAGGCCTAATATCTTTCCTAAATTAAGAGAATTAAATAGGCAATAATTGATATAATTATTGCAATTCCACTTAAATAAAATCATATTCCATTTATTATCGCTCCAAACAAAATAAAATAAAGTTCTAAGCTTTAATTTCACAATTAAATTCCAATTTTATTATTTATTCTAAATAAACAACTTAATTTCTCTAATTTTAATTTAATTTACAATATTAAATTATAATTACCACTATAATTTAATATTGATAGGTAATCTTGAGACTAGGGTTGTTACAACCTCGCCCTTTGTCTATGGCCTGCCCTATATCGACATATCATATGACAAAATGTTTTCTACCTACTTAACTTATTACACACACGTACATATAAAGCTTTGTTTAAATATATACCGCTATTACATATCGATACGTACATATAACTTTTTAAATATACACCCACATAATTACTAGCAACATATAGAAAATTTCTAAAAGCTACCCCAATTACTATACGCATCCTAAACATTTAAACACTCACAATTAATATTTCTTAAATGTTAATTGACTTAGTTAATTTATAACACATTATAAACTACTAAATCACATGATATTTCAGAGATTGCACATATATGGCTGTGCAACTCATAGATATAAATTTAATTAGTGATTAATATTGGAAAATTCTAATACTAGTGTTCACACATCATCTTAACTGGTGGTGTGACAGTTTAGCTGAATTCATCACTATAGATCTTTTTGATAAAATCATATTTGGATCAACTTAAGTTATACCTATAAGCAACAATATAGTATACACACGTTTTCTTCATTAATACTATATCACTTTTAGATTTTGGAGTTTGATATTGTAAAAACACAAACAATATCCACATATAGCTATTTAGTCCATCTACAAAGTCCTTGGTTTAATAATAACATTTATTGTTGGTTGTTTTACTCTTGTCAAAGATTTTGACTTTAACTAAATTACGGTTAACCATGATACTAATCTTATACAACCGAGGAGACGATTTCTTTATTGAATAGTGTTTCACTTCTCATATCATATTAGACCCAATTGTTCGATGGTTGTCATGCCATGGTTCGACTATAATCAAAATGGAGTATTCATGTCAAAATTCCACAATATTCTCAAGTCGAGAGAACCATATGAAATTGTCACACTGAGATTTTCTGTTTGTCCTTGTTGTTATCAATCAATAGGAAACTCTTGATCGTTATTATATAATTATCCAATAACTATAAATACATAACCTCTTGATGCTCCTCCAGCAATTTGAAGTAATACAATACTCAACATTTGTAGAGCATTACGTATTTTGGTCATAGTGTATGTATCGATATCTTATTTCGAAACATCTTAAATATGACTATTTGAAATAAAATATTATTTAAGTTATGGTTAACTACTCATGGTTGCAACTATTTGCAACAATAATCATGTTACCACCTGCCTTTTTGACCACAGGTTCAATACTCAAACCAACATTGACAACCTGAGAGCGGAAAGGACGAGTCATTGGGGTTTTGGGATAAAATATATGAAACTACTAACAAAATCAGATATCACATACAGTTCTAACTAGTGCTATCTAATAACTATCTACTTTCAAAATCTCACAGCAAAATGAAATAAAATATAATATATCAAGCATAACCATAGTTACATCACCATAACATGTCTATAATGTTTGATACATATGTCTGAACAATACAATTACACCAAGTCCTTACATATAGTCTGATCCAGGTCATAACACTTATTTACAACATAACAATATATACAAATGAGTCTCTACCTCTGATACCGTCTCATCTCAAAGCTCCATTAACTTGGTTATATATATATATATATATATATATATATATATAAAAAGAAAAAATAGGAGGGGTCAAACATAAGTCTGGCGAGTGAACTTTTACTCTGCATATACTACAAAAATAATACCATAACATGATACGATTATATCGCCCGGTTACCTCACGCCCTTTTATCACTTCATGCTTGACAATTATACACATCCAGTCATACCACATTATCATTATATGGACTCACTTCCTAGGACTAGACTCAGTCGCTACAGGGTCGCATGTATTCCATCGTCACATAAATCACATGTAGCACTTACATTCCTAGACCACCCGAAGCCTACAGGAAAGACCGTTGCCTCATATCTCACTCCTTTATCCGCCTATAGTTTGCAAGGTCGTTTAACATCCACCTCCTCCACATCACCCATTAAAGCACTGTAGGGGGGCACCGTAATATTTGGATTACCTACTTTTGTCATAGGTCCACATTTGCAGCCATATCCATACCTATATCCATGTATGTATCCATATCTGTGTCAATATCTATAACATCCAGTCTTTTTGTATATTTAAGCAGACACACATGCCAACTCTAACCAAGCAGAAGGGCAGATTGTTATTGGGGTGAATAAGAAAAAGCAGAGAAAAGAACAAATAGAATCTTGCAGCAGAATGACAAAATAAAATAATCAAATAAATAGTTCATGAAGCTGTTTTACAAAACATTTGATTACACTTATACAACACATATCAGAGTTACACATACCAGAGAATAATAAATAATGCAGTGGAATACATGATGCAGTGAATTAATTATAGTAAATAATAATAGTACAAATCTTTGTCTTCGTCCTCCAGAAATAAGGTCTTCAAACCTTGAAATGCTCAGGCCGACAAGCGAACTGAAAAGACAAAACACTCGAGTCAGAAATAAAAAATCTTTTGCAAGTCAAATCAATGATAAAATGAGTGTGACGGCGTCAAAGATGTTTATGGGGTTTGACATCTCCTATCCAGTGTCTAACATGAGTGCAGTAAATTAAGAGATGTTCGTGATTCACATCTCTTAAGGATCCGTTAAACTATCTACTATGTAGTACAATATGCTATTATAACAGTGTCTACAACAAAGTATTCAAATAGCATTAAGGCATTACCCGTATCCCCCTTAATGAAGATTATATAATGTCGTAGTCTATTCAGATACTTTAAACTCCACTTGCAAGTAGGCTATCAGGGAGCACTCCATAGGTACGACGCAAAACTAACTCGTAGAAGGCACGCTAGGGCATGTGAACAGGCACACGAGGAAATGCCACGGTAGATATACTATTTGCGGATCCGAACTGGTGGTAACGCATAACAGCTACTACCGTCCACCTCGGAACACACTTCCAAATCAAAAATCAAGGGGTGGCCACCAGAACAATCACAAAATCAGAATATAATATCGAAGAAATGTGTCCGATAGGAGGAATGACCTTACTTAGCCCGACAAGGCTCTTGATTTTAGTCATATTCAAGATGACTCACGGGAGTCAGGGTCACGTCATACTTTATACATAAATCGTTCACCAAACAATCCTATTTCATTTCTGGAATCTCCACAACATACATAGTTTTTAAAGTGGTTTTCGGTATTGGCAGATATGATGACAATATCCGATCTCGATCTCTTTAACAACCAATTGTTTATTACACACTGGATGGTTCTTTTACATTTAAAAAGTCAACTCAAAATTGATGTCAAAATATCATATTCTCAAAACCATTATACTTTCGAAATCGTATTTACTTTCAAATCATAGTCACTTTGAAATCAAAGTTTGGAATTATATTTCCTTTCAGAAAGTCGTAATTTCTTCCATAGTCATATTTCCAAAATAGGGTAAAACCTTTTCAAAATCATCGTTTTCGATTTATTCTCTTTTAAAACAAAGCATTGGATTTAAACACTTCCACTTTACTTAGTATGGAAATTTAGAAATAGTTCAAATAATTATAAATAGTTAAAACAATTATAAATAGTTTAACTATAGGTTATAAATACTTTTAAACTGATTTAAGATAGTCTGATGGATTTAAATTAGATTAAGTATAATTAAAATAGATTAAATAGCTTTAAAATAGATTAAATATCTTTAAAATAGATTAATTATATTTAAATAAATTAAAATGGTTTAAAAAAGATCAAAATAATTTTTTATAGTTAATATTAGTTAACTAGTTTAATAAATTTGAAAAATATAAATAATTAAATTTTTTAAAATAATATATTCTTTTAAAATAGTTTATATTAAAATATAAGTTTGGAATTTATATCCAATTAAACTATTCATTTCAATTCAGCACCTTTAGACCAATTTCAATTTCCAAATCAACAAACCAAATTTTCCTTTTCAACATAAACTTGATTTTCCAAAAATACTTCAATTTATATAAATCAAATATTACTTCAAAGTATCATTTAATTCCATTCAAAAATTAAGAATTTTAAAATCATTTAATTTAACCAATTCGGTGTCCGTATATAATTTTCTACCCTAGGGTCAAGCTGTGTAGTTAATGCGCTCGATAGATTCGAAGCGGTGAAGGTGCAAAAAGTCATAGCGGAGATACATCGAGGATATAGCGGATGGCTCTAAAATAGCATATAAAAATCGTACTTAATATTTTTACAAATATATAAATGGTAATTAAATGAAAAATTATCATTCAATTGAATTATAAATAATACATAAATAATTTTAAATAAAAACATGTGCGAATATACTTTAAATAAACGAAAAACTGTTATATATCACATAATTGAATTTGGTAGAATATTAGAGTATTTTCATTTCTTAAAATATATTAAAAAATAAATCAAATAAATTAGTTTCATAATTTTATAATGTATAAACACAAATTTTCAATTCATTTATTAAAAAAGATATAGCGGGAATAGCGGAATATGGCAGAAATAATGGGATATAGCGGAAATAGCGGGGATTAAAGCGGAAAGGCTATATTCTGGGGCTATATGGAAAAATCGTAGCGGTAGAAATCCGCTATGAGATATAGCGAGGTTGTAGCAGGGTAATAGCGGGGCATTAACTACACAGGGGTCAAGTGTTATTTCAATCCGCTATTTATATGGTTATATATCATTAACCGCAATCCTGGATTAATATAAAAGTTCATAAAATCGCTCAAATCTATCGTTTCAACCCATAAAGATTTTCAACTAATAATAATTAAAGGAACTTACAAAGTGATAACAGTATATGTATATATATGTAAATTAACATAACATCCAATCATCCAATATCAACAATCAACATCCATCATAATTATAATCCAAATCAATCAAATAAATATCAGCAATTAACTAATTTACAATAACAGGTATTCAAGTGGCAATTTAATTTCAAAAATAAATTAAATAATAATTTAATTCGAAAGGATACAAATTAATAGGGATGGAAAATTTATATGTATCAAACAATCATAAATAATTTTCTAATCACATCATAAATTAATTTATCAAACATAGAAATTTTAAAAGTTGTGATTGGGTTAAAACACTCACCTTTGAATTTATCCCAAAAGAATCCAAACAGAAGCGTAAAACTCAACAATCTCCGAATTCAACTAAGTCAATTCCATGTTGTCGAGAATTTAAATATGAATCCAACAGAAGAAATAGCGTGTCAATCAAACTTTATACAAAAATTATTCATGTTATAAGGAATATTATTAAAATAAAAATTAGTACGCGTTGAAAAATAATTTTTTTTAATACTTACATTTTTTTCAAGATGACATTTTACAGATTTGCACTACTAAACTGTCACCCCATTCAATCTGATTGGGATGCCCCTGACCCCTCTAATCTTAGGCATGGTTCGGAGTAACATGAAGCTCAGAATTCTGGGTGTATTCAATATCCCCAACTGCTACAAATAGAACTTCGCTACCATTCGATGAATTTAAGCATATTCCCTAATTCGCTGCGATTGATTGACCTTCCCGTATGTGCTTAAGGAAAAGATTGAAGAACAACTAAGATGAGGATAGGAAGTGTATGGAAAATGAAAAAAAATCATGTTTTACAAAAGAAAGCTTTTGGATTTGCAAGAATAAGAGCTTTCGAATATGAGGTGTTAGGAGAAAAAAATGTAAAAGAAGAAACAAGCAGTAGGTTATTTATAATTAGGAAATGAAGATGGAGGGACGAAAACAAATGTCACATTTTATTTCGAAAGCTTTAGGCATAAATATTGCATAAGGAAATACACGTAGGAATGGAAAAGTTTGCAAACAAAAGTAAAATTTTGAATACGTGAAAATAAGGCGGCAAGAATTAAATACAACCTAAAAGTCTAGGCTTAGGTATTAAAAAGAAGAAGGAATAAACAGATCAAGTATTAATAATAAGTAACTATTTTAAAACGTTCATGCAACAATTAATAATAAAAGAAATGAAGAAACCATGTAGGTCGCACAACCTTTTGAAATTCAATTTTTTTGAAACATAACCAAATTAACTTCATTAAGTCAAATAATATTCAAATTTTTACGCACCTCTAGGTTTTTATCTACGCATAATAAAAAATTTATACTTACCTTAAGAATGAAAACATTCAATTTGGTTTTCTCAAAATAATCTTTTATTTCCATTAAAACACCCTTTTTGTTTAACACAAAACGTGTGTTTCTTTTATTAAATCTATTAATTGCGACGAACGTTTTCTTTGCTTTTAATCGAAACATTTGAATTACATTAATTGCAATTACTTAAAAAGTTAAAATTTAAAACTGACAACTAAAATGGATGAAAAAATAGAACAATTATTTATTTAAACACGTTCGTAAATTTATTGTTTATACACAAGAGTAATAAATAACTTACCGAAATAGATTATTTTCCTAATCTTGTAATCAATCTGTAAGCTAAAACACAGTTCAAATAAACATATATTTCTTTCTTTAAAATCAATCATTCCATTCTTTATTTTAATGAAATTAAACCTACATTCACAAATGAAACATTCGTTTTATTTGATGTAAATGTTCTTTTTATTAAATCAAACTTTCTATATATTTTCACAAAACATAACCTGCTTTTAATTGCAACTATTAATTTACAATCACTATTCTCTCTGCTATTAATTGAAATTTTTTAATTACATTAATTTCAGTTGATTAAGTTTCAAAATGGACTAAATTAGTGTAATGAGAAGTAGAACAATTATTTTCTATCTAATAGTAATTTAAACATATGTATACACTATTGGATAACGGTAATTATACGTTTCTTACTGAATAATAGTTTTTCGTCTCTACAATCAATTTTTTAGCTACCAAACATTTCAAATAGATAAACATATGTTTACTCATTACTAAATTATTCATTTTTATTCATTTATTTTGATTTACACTCCTACTATTAAATCAACAATAGCTTATGAAATTATTAACATAGCTTTCTATCTTGTTATCCTCATTTTCTACCTTTGACGCCTTTTCTTACATTAACCATAATGTTTAGTTACATTTTATTCCAATTACTTATAATTTTAATTTCAATAGATTGATAAAATTTGGTTTCAATCTTTTTATTTCATAAATCATTTCCTTGTAAATAAAATTTGCGTTTCTATACCGTTTATTACGTTCACGCTACAGTTATTGTCTTATTCCATATTAATATAACATTTATTTACATTCAATTGCAATATATCCATTTTTTATAATATAAACTCCAATAAATTGATCAAGCACATTCTTTTTATTCAAATCAATAGTCATATTATGATTAAAATTTTCATTAGTTATATCCTATTGAATTAATATTCTACAATGATCAATTTTATTTACATTAACCGCACTAATTAAAGGAATTAATTGCAATTGATTTCAAATTAAATTTTATGAACTAAATAATTAGGTAACTTATAACAATTGTTACCCTTAACTTTTAATTAAATTTAAAAGTTCGTTAATTACAAGAAATGTTACAGTCAGCTATATTATAACGACCCATTATTTTGGACCATTCAAATCGACAATAAAACCACACATGCCGGACTTGAATAATTCAAAACGGTAGATTGTAATATAATTTGGAGCAAATAAAACCAATCGCAGAGTCACAAACACAGATGAATCAAAATAACTAGCAGCGGAAATAAAATAACCATAGTAGTTCATAAAGCTACTGCAACACAGAGTCATAAAACAAGTACAAAATCCAGAGTCTGAAAAGTAAATACAACAGAAATCCGAATACATAAATGTCCACTAATACATAAGCTGAACAGAAAATACCGAATTGAAATAGATAACAACTAGATAGATAGATAGTCTCCATCAAAGCTCCAGAAGGTGAAATGCAAAGCTGATATTCAGGCTGACCCGAGCGTAAAAAAAACATAAAACACTCGAGTCAGGACATACATACTTATACAATATAAACCAACTCAAGTGAACTATAATAGAATGCACATGTAACTTAAAGAATGCATAGGACCGCCACCCTTTAAGGATCCATTAAACTATTTACTATGTAGTAATATACGCTATTATAATAATGTCTAAAGTAAAGTATAATATATTGAAAAACAGCATTAATGAGTTACCCAATATTATCCTTAACACATTTTAAAGTACCGGTAGTCTATACAGTACCGTAGTCCCTCTTGATCGGGAAGCCACCAGAGGATACTCCATAGGTATGACACAAAACCAAAATCATACAAAGCGCGCTAGGGTAGGTGACACGTCACAAGGAGGCAATGCCAGGGTAGATATACCAATTACGCATCCGGACTGGTAGTAACGCGTAGTAGCCACTACCGCCCACCTCGAGCCACACTTCCAAAATCAAAGGTGCGCACCAATCAATCACAAAGTAATAGAATGACATACGAAGAAGTGTGTCCGATAAGAAGAGCTACCTCATTGGCCCGGAATCGCTCCTGTTTTAGCCACCTTATGCCAACTCACGGGAGTCGGGTCCACATTTATACCTCAATAGAACATCGTCACCATCTTACTTCATTCTGTAATCTCCACCACATACATAGTTAAAGTGGTTTTCGGAGTTGGCAGAGAGTATGACAACTTCCAATCCCAGTCTCTTTAACAACCAAACGTAATTATTACCCGTGGTTATAAATTTCAAAATGGTTTATATTTCAAATCAAAACATATTCATTTAACCCATTTAATTCAATGTTAATATCTTTCAAAAATATAATACTCATTTCTGAAGTTGTAGCATTTCTAAGTTCATTCAATTATAAAAATTTCAAAAAACACATTGTATCATAGCATTCGTAGCACTTGGAAAATGCGGTAATACATAGAAATGTTGTCTTTTTTAGAAACAACAGCACTTAGAAAACGTTACTGTAAATATTCTAGTTTTCAAAAAAACAGTACATTTTCAGAAACAACAGCACTTAGGAAACGTTACTGTAAATATACTAGTATTTCAGAAAAAGGGTACATTTTCAGAAACAGCAGCACTTAGAAAAAACTACCTTAAAACCACGGCATTTTGGAAATGCTGCCAACACAAATCTAAGATTCATTATAACATTTCAGAAACATTATAATTTCAGTTTTCACCATTTTTAACTTATAAAACATATCTCACGTTTCAGAAATATTTATTTGGATATCATTTAACTTACGATTAAATAAAATAATATTTTATAAATAAAATATCCAAATTAAACTATAATTCATTTATTAAGTCAAAAGTACATTATTCTACTTAACTTTTTATCTTAACAAATAACTTAATATTTTATTTAAAATACTTGTTTCATAAATAAAATATTCTTATTACTAAGTTAAGCTTAAAATTTCCATTTGAAAATTAAATTTTCAATTACCAAGTTAAGTCATATAAAAGTTACATTTTAAACCCTTTATTTACTTATACATTTTTAACTTATAGAAAATCACTATAACATTAATTTAAATCATTTAAATCCAATTTAAGTTAAAATCTCATATTTTAAATTTCAAAAATAGTTAATAATTTTCAGAAGATTTAAAATTAACCACGGTCTGTATATAATTTTCTAACCTAGGTCAACTGATACGGATATGTATCATTTCAATCCGTAATTTAAAAATAAAAAAATGAGTTCTATCATTTCAAATCCACAATCCCAAGTCAAATAAAATAAAATAAAAATCGCTTGAGCCTATCATTTCAGCTCATAACGATTTTTCCTTATTCTATTGTCCGTTCGGGTATGTATCATTTCAACCCATAGTGATTTTATACTAACAGGGAACTTGAAGTGTGAGAAACAGTATAGCATAACATATTATACTAGGTGATGTAACAAGTATATAAATCAGGTTATAACATCATAGAATATCATATCATAGCACATCATATCACTATTACATATCCACTTATCATTGTTTCACAATTATATAAGTACGAATGTCGAGAGTGATAAACTCACCTTCTAAAGCTGTAGTTAACATTTCAAGACACATGAACAAAGTTCGAAAAGCATGACAAAGCACGACTTAGATTCGAGTGGATGGAGAGTCAAGATTCAAATCTTGTAAACAAATAAATATAAACAAACATAAAAATATAATTCAACACAAGATATTATGAATCAAAATGGAACAAATATTGGCTTAACCAATACAAGTGGCTTGGCCACAACACAAAATGGCTTGACCATCATCAAGTTTTGCTCGACCATGGTTAGATCTAAAGTGCTACAAGGCTCAGCTATGGCTAGAAATGAAGGGATGGCAACCAAAAGTCAAGTGGGAAGGCAAAGAGCAAGGCAACATAGGTATGGGTTCGGCCCTATGCAAATATGGCTCGGTCATTGGTTAGCATGGCTCGGCCGGGTTCATGGGATTGGATCAGGTCTGGTCACAGCAGAAAGGGTGCAGCCATGGTGTTCTCACGGCAAGGGGATGGAGGAAGTGGAGTAGTAAGTGGTGGACGAGGCTAGGGGAATAAGGAAGGGGATCAACATGGTGCTCGGCTAGGGTTTCAAGCATTGTTTGGTGGTGGGTTTTTGGATCTAGGGTTTCATGGCATAGGTGGTGGAGATGATGAGGTGGTGGAGGCCGGTCTAAGGTGGTGGGTGTGGAGATGATGGCCAGTTAGGGAGGCATGAAGGCCGAGCATGTGCTTGTGAACAAAGAAAGAAAAATGAAAAAAGGGGGGGGGGGGGGGGAAGAAGACAAGGAACTTACTTAAAAACTTTCTACAGGAAAAAAATGAGAAAGAGAGATGAGAAATATTTTTTTGTATGTGAAATGAGAACGGGAAGTGGCGGCTAGGGTTATTAAAAGATTTGGACGGCTAGGAATTAGAAAGGTCTCACTACATAATAAAGAAAATAAACTTAAGTTCTTTGAATTTCCAAGCCCAAAAATCCAATAAAAATCAAATAAAAGATCCAAACAAAATAGAAAATAGAAAATAGAAATGAAGTAGAAAATATAGAATAGAAAAATAAATAGAAAAATGCTGAAAATAATCGCGTGTAAAACGCTGAAATTTATCAGATTAAAAAGTATAAAACGGTATTTTACGAAACGAAAAGCAGTACGAATATCAGAATAAAATTCAACTTCAAAGAAAAAGATTGCAAATTTAAAATTCAAAATTAAAAATTTCGACTGAAAAACAAAGTTTGACCATAGTTGACCAAAATATAAAACTTTTAGAAAATCTTTATTTTATTATATTTGGAAAATAAATTGTAAACTAAATCCAAAATTACATTGGAAAATTCCAAAATTCCAATTTTAAATGATTTAAAAATCAAAGTTTCAATTAAAAATATTTATTAAATTATGTGTTGTTACATATATAACCATAATTTCCATCTTTTATTTGTGTTAACTATTATATTTCCATTATGTTGAAATTTGGTCACTTATATACATTAATTATGATTAAAAATTTCAATTAATTTATTTAACTTGGTTTCATTCTTTTTATTACATCACTTATCAAATTATGAATAGAATTAGCACTTCTATTCATTTTGTTACATTCACAGTCTTAGTTATTGCCTTAATCTTATTACTGTAACATTAAAGTTCATTTAATTCTAATTGATTTACCATTTTAATTAATAGACCAAATAAATAGGTAACCTATAACAATCGTTACCAACTTTTAATTACACTTATGAATTCACTATTCACAAACAAATGTTACCATTCTTTTATAATACTGATTTTATTCAATTACCATTAACTATCTATTTTATACATTAATTCAATATCTACATTTGTTTTCTTATATTAACTTTATAGCCAAGTATAACATTTAAATCATTTCAATTATTTGAAATTTCATTCAAGTTGTTAATAATTAACTTTAATAACATTGTCACCTTTTTTTAGTTATTATTTCATTAATAAATCCTAAATTATTTAATTCTTTCAATATTAAATTACGAAACTTATTAAATTAACCAGTTTAAATTTATCGCAAATTTACGGGTTGTTACACCCTCCCCCACTCAAAACTTTTCGTCCTCGAAAAGGAAAAAGAAGGGAAAAGAAAGGATTAAGTAACCAATATATCTTATTCAAAATATTAACTGTCCAACAAATAATTGACAAAATTAAATAATCTAAATAAAATATACCAATATATAACCATTAAATGTTTTGTACTCTAGTTATTAAACGTTTGGAAAACTTTTCACAAAATTTTCTAAGTCCAAAATTTAGGAAAAAATTCGACAGAGCCTCCTTTGTGCGAAGAGGCTTGGGAGGATTTATAATATCAATAAAACAATATATATTATATATTTTTCAAAATAGTATATATCCCAATATGGGAAAAATAATATAACATTGCTATAAAACCGTAATCCGAGAACATAACTATTTGTTGGGCAAACAACGCTTAAATTATGAAACCAAAAGCAGTAGCAATTGCTTCCATAACCTGTATTTCACTTATATAATCCAAAAGAGCTAATAATTATATAAAATGAAATATTTAAAGTTGTTTCAACCACTAACAACAAATCAATATAAAACAATAATCACTTGCAACCACAACATACAATCATTGTATGAAATCTATATAATCAACCATCCATCCATAGCAAATAAAACAAATGGTTTGTTCGGGTTTAGACACTCTTAATTGCATAGAATGACAAATAAACTACTAAGTATACCATATACTCTACAGTCTTAGATAAAACTCAACAGATTTATTCGTACATCTAAAACAACTAGGAGTATCTTTTCCCAACAACAATAAGCCAAAACAACAACAATTTCAAGCCATAATCAAGTTCATTCTTTTTAATTCCATTTATCACTGATCATTTCTTTAGTTTATATTTATTCCTTACAAAATTAAATTTCCATTCATTCATTCATTACTTAATTTCATTTATTTACATTCATTTATTCAGAGTATTCATGCTCAATTCAGTTACTTGGCATATCAATTCATTAACTTAAGTTTATAATCTTTTACTTACAATACTTACTTTCTAACTCATTTTATTATAGTAACATTCCAATTATAACTTAATTTTATAACACAATAACATCAATTCTTATTTATAAATGCAATTCATTGTACATTTTCATTACATAAGTTTTACTTGTAAAATTTCCAACACATAGTCTTTTAACATTTCAACTTTTAAAATTGGTAAGTTATATATATGTCTTTAAGAATGTAACTGAAAATTATACAAGTTTATCTTATTTCATTTTAGTTAACTTAATGTTCAACAGTTACCATTTCTTATATTTTATATTCCTATTTATTTATATGTTACCAATTTCAAATTTCTTATATGCTTCATTTACAACCTTAGCTTTTAATTTCTTATTTTCGTTTAGAAGTTCCAATTACTAAATTAGTTAAATTCTGTTTCATCTTCAATAATTAAACCTCTAATTTATAGAAATTTAAGAACTAAATGCCGGGTTCCATTTCAAATCATTTAAAATAACATATATATCGTATCTTTTATATGTATCAAATCATATTTGGAAATAAATTTTTGATTTATTAATGAAAATAAACGTGTAGTAAACAACTACAATGGTCTTCCCACTTCGTACTCGAAAATGAATGTCGATGATGCGTGCACTCATCACCGAAATTATTTCCTAGTGATATTTCCTTCCAAAATTTCTTTAAAACAATTCTTTCAAATCATATTGAAATATTTATGTTAGAAAATACTTCTAAATAATATTAATTTTTATATTCCAAAATTATTTGAAAGAAATTTTCAAAAACTCCGGAACTTAAGTTCTAAAATTTCCAATTTATTCTCATTTTATTTGTAAGTTTTATTTTACAACCAATATTGTACATTTTTACTTCCTAAAAACAAATATATTACAACCAAATATATCATTTATAAAATTTGTTATTTTATATATAAAATATATAATAGGCAAAATTATTTCATTTGCCTATATTTCAAAACAATATTATGTCTGTCTGTCCTATTAAGTGTTTAGAAATACCTACTGATGTCATAGCATCCTATGCACCAACTAGAATTTATAAATACAAAACAGAACGAATTAACACAATATGAAAACCTTTTTATAACACTAACAAATACACTCTCTTATATATATACTCTCAGCGACTCACCATAAGGTATTACTACCTGATTAAATATGTGCCATACCCCACAAAGTTAAGGTTATCGCTAAAGCAAAGCTCTGATACCAACTGTAACATCCCACTTTTTGTACGTTTAAGCAGACATACGTGTCAACTCAAATGATACAGAAGGGTGGATTATTGTTGGGGTGAATAAGAAAAAGCGTAGAAAGAAAAAAAATGGAATCTTGCAGCGGAATGACAAAATATAATAATCAAATAAACAGTTCATGAAGCTGTTTACAAAACGTTTGATTGTACTTATACAACACAGATCAAAGTTACACATACCAAAGAATAATAATAATGTAGTGGAATACATGATGCAGTGAATTAATTATAGTAAATAACAATAGTACAAATCTTCGCATTTTTCCTCCAAAAAATAAGGTCTTCAAATCTAAAATGCTTAGGATGACTCTAGCGAATTGAAAAGACAAAACACTCGAGTCATGACTAAAAGATCTTATGTAAGTTAAATCGACGATAAAATGATTGTGACGGCGTTAGAGATTTTTATGGGGTTTGACATCTCATATCCAGTGTCTGACTTGAGTGCAACAACTTAAGAGATGTTTGAGATTCACATCTCCTAAGGATCCGTTAAACTATCTGCTATGTAGTACAATACGCTATTATAATAGTGTCTACAGTAAAGTAAAGTACTAAAATCGCGTTAAGGCGTTACCAATATCCCTCTTAATGCATTTTGTATAATGTCATAGTCTATACAGATACTGTAAACTCCACTCGCAAGTGGGCTATCAGGGAGCACACCATAGGTCGACAGAAAACAAACTCGTAGAAGGCATGCTAGGGCATGTGAACATGGCACACGAGGAAATGCCAGGGTAGACATATCGTTTGCGGATCCGGACCGGTGGTAAAGCACAACAGCTGCTACCGCCCACCTTGGAACACACTCCTAAATCAAAAATCGAGGGGTGGCCACTTGGCCCAGCATGGCTCCTAATTTTAGTCACATCTAAGCTAACTCACGGGAGTCAGGGTCACGTCATACCTTATACAGAAATCGTTCTCCAAACCATCCTACTTCATTTCTGGAATCTCCACCACGTATACAGTTGTTAAAGTGGTTTTCGACATTGGCAAAGAGTATGACAGTATTCGATCTCGGTCCCTTTAACAACCAATCGCTTATTACACACCGGATGGTTCTTTTATATTTCAAAAGTAAATTCACAATTGATATCAAAATATCATTTTATCAAAACTACAATACTTTCGAAATCATATTTACTTTCAAATCATATTCACTCTGAAATCATAGTTTGGAATTATATTTCCTTTCAAAAAGTCATAATTTCTTCCATAGTCATATTTCCAAAACAGGGTAAAACCTTACTTCAAAATCAACGTTTTCAATTTATTCTCTTTTAAAACAAAGCTTTGGATTTAAACACTTCCACTTTACTTAGTCTGGAAATTTAGAAATAGTTTAAATAATTATAAATAGTTAAAACAATTATAAATAATTTAATTATGAGTTAAAAATACTTTTAAACTGATTTAAGATAGTTAAATGGATTTAAATTAGATTAAGTATAATTAAAATTGATTAAATAGCTTTAAAATAGATTAATTATATTCAAATAGTAAAATGGTTTAAAACAGATCAAAATAATTTTTATAGTTAATATTAGTTAAATAGTTTAATAAATTTGAAAAATCTGAATAATTAGAAATTTTAAAATAATATATTCTTTTAAAATGATATATATTAAAATATAAGTTTGGAATTTATATCTAATTAAACTATTCATTTCAATTCAGCACCTTTAGACCAATTTCAATTTTAAATCAATAAACCAAACTTCCCTTTTCAACATAAACTTGATTTTCCAAAAATACTTTAATTTATACAAAACAAATTTTACTTCGAAGTAACATCTAATTCCATTCAAAAATTAAGGATTTTAAAATCATTTAATTTAACCAATTCGGTGTCCGTATATAATTTTCTACCCTAGGGTCAAGTGATACGGATATTTATCATTTCAATCCACAATTTAAAATTTCACGATTATATATCATTTCAAACTACAATCCCAAATAAATATAAAAATTCATAAAATCGCTCGACTTTATCATTTCAACCCATAATTATTTTCAAATAATAATAATTAAAGAAACTTGCAGAGTGATAACAGTATATGTATATATATGTAAATTAACATAGCATCCAATCATCTAATATCAACAATCAATATCCATCATAATTACCTTCCAAATCAACCAAATAAGTATCAGCAATTAACTAATTTATGATAACATGTATTCAATTGGCAATTTCATTTCAAAAATTAATTAAATAATAATTTAATTCAAAAGGATAAAAATTAATAGGGATGTCAAATTTAATTATATCAAACAGTCATAAATAATTTCCTAATCACATCATAAATTAATTTAACAAACATAGAAATTTCAGAAGTTGTGAGTGGGTTAAAACACTCACCTTTGAATTTAGCCCCATAAAAATCCAAACAGAAGCGCAAAACTCAACAATCTCCAAATTCAACTAAATTAATTTCATGCTGTCGAGAAATAAATATGAATCCAACAGAAGAAATCGCGCATGAATCAAACTTTATATGCAAAAGATATTCATGTTATGAGAAATATTATTAAAATAAAAATTAGTACGCGTTAAAAAAAATATTTTTTTTAATACTTACGTTTTTCTCAAGATGGGGCTTCATGAAATGATTGAAGAACAACTAAGATTAGATAGGAAGTGTATGGAAAATGAAAAAAAAATCATGTTTTATAAAAGAAAGCTTTTGAATTTGAAAGAACAAGAGCTTTTGAATATAAGGTGTTAGGAGAAACAAAAATGTAAAAGAAGAAACAAGCTGTAGGTTATTTATAATTGGGAAATGAAGGTGGAGGGCAAAATAAATGTCATGTTTTATTTCGAAAGCTTCAGCGTTAATAGTGCATAAGGAAATATACGTAGGAATGGAAAAGTTGGCAAACGAAAGAAAATTTTTGTATACGTGAAAATGAGGTGGCAAGAATTAAATACAACCTAAAAGTCTAGGCTCAAGTATTAAATAGAAGGGGAAATAAACGGATCAAGTATTAATAATAAGGTAATTACTTTAAAACGTTCATACAAGAATTAATAATAAAAGAAATGAAGGGACCATGTAGGTCGCACAACCTTTTGAAATTCAATTTTTTTGAAACGTAACCAAATTAGTTAACTCAAATAATATTCAAATTTGTACGCATTTAGGTTTTTATCTACGCATAATAAAATTTTTATACTTACCTTAAGAATGAAAACGTTCAATTTGGTTTTCTTAAAATGATCTTGTATTTTCATTAAAACACCCTTTTTGTTTAATACAAAACGTTGTTTCTTTGATTAAATCAATTAATTGCGATCAACATTTTCTTTCCTTTTAATTGTAACATTTGAATTACATTAACTGCAATTACTTACAAAGTAAACTTTTAAAACATACAACTAACAAGGATGAAAAAATAGAACAATTATTTATTTAAACACGTTTGTAAATTTGTTGTTTACACACAAGAGTAATAAATAACTTACTGAAATAGATTATTTTCCTATTCTTGTAATCAATCTTTAAGCTAAAACACAGTTCAAATAAACATATATTTCTTTCTTTAAAATTAATCATTATATTCTTTATTTTAATGAAATTAAACCTGCATTCACAAAGGAAACATTCATTTTATTTGATGTAAATGTTCTTTTTGTTAAATCAAACTTTTTTTATATTTTCACAAAACATAAGCTGCTTTTAATTGCACCTATTAATTTACAATTAGTATTCTCTCTCCTATTAATTGAAAATTTTCAATTACATTAATTTCAGTTGATTAAGTTTCAAAATGGAATAAATCAATGTAGTGAGAAGTAGAACAATTATTTCCTATCTAATAGTAATTTAAACATATTTGTACACTATTGGATACAAACAGTAATTATACATTTCTTACTAAATAATAGTTTCTCGTCTCTACAATCAATTTTTAGCTACCAAACGTTTCCAATAAATGAACATATGTTTACTCCTTTACTAAAATTATTCATTTTTATTCTTTTATTTTGATTTACGTTCCTACTATTAAATCAACAATACCTTATGAAATTATTAACATAGCTTTCTATCTTGTTATCCTCATTTTCTACCTTTGACGCCTTTTCTTACATTAACCACAATGTTTAATTACATTTAATTCTAATTAATTTTAATTTTAATTTCAATAAATTGATTAAATTTGGTTTCAATCTTTTTATTTCATAAATCATTGCCTTGCTAATAAAATTTGCATTTCTATACCTTTTATTACGTTCACGCTACATTCATTGTCTTATTCCACATTAATGCAACATTTATTTAGGTTCAATTGCAATATATTCATTTTTATAATATAAACTCCCATAAATTGATCAAGCATGATTTCCATTCTTTTTATTCAAATTAATAGTCATATTATGATTAAAATTTTCATTGGTTACATCCTATTAAATTAATATTCTACAATGATCAATTTTATTTACATTAACTGCACTAATTAAAGGAATTAATTACAATTGATTTCAAATTAAATTTTATGAACCAAATAAATAGGTAACTTATAACAAATGTTACCTTTAACTTTTAATTAAGTTTAAAAGTTCATTAATTACAAGAAATGTTACAATCAGCTATATAACTATACTTTCCATCTTTTATTTGTGTTAACTATTATATTTCCGTTTGTTGGATTTTTTTTCACTTATATACTTAATTATGATTAGAAATCTCAATTAATTTATTTAACTTGGTTTCATTCTTTTTATTACATCACTTATCAAATTATGAATAGAATTAGCACTTCTATTCAATTTATTTCATTCACAGTCTTAGTTATTGCCTTAATCTTATTAATGTAACATTAAAGTTCATTTAATTCTAATTGATTTTCCATTTTAATTAATAAATCAAATAATCTGGTAACTTATAACAATCGTTATCAACATTTATTTACACTTATGCGTTCACTATTCACAAACAAATGTTACCATTCTTATATAATACTGATTTTATTCAATTACCATTAACTATCTATTTTATACATTAATTCAATATCTAAATTTGTTTTCTTATATTAACTTTATAGCCAAGTATAACATTTAAATCAATTCAATTATTTGGAATTTCATTCAAGTTGTCAATAATTAACTTTAATTAACATTGTCACATTTTATTTTAATTATTATTTCATTAATAAATCCCAAAATTTTAATTCTTTCAATATTAAATAAAAAAACTTATTAAATTAACCATTTTAAATTTATCGCAAATTTACGGGTCGTTACACTCTCCCCCACTCTTTATCTTCTCTTTAGGCTCCCGTGTACTCTCCATCGGATGGTTTTCCCATTGCACTCTAACCAACTTCACAACTTTCTTTCTAAGTCATTTTAACCCACATCCATAATATGGATTGGACTATAGGATGAATTTGGCTCAGGATCCAATTCTTCCTCCTTTAACTGGCTAGGTACAACCACAGTCGTCAGATCGTGTACATTTCAGCAAATGTGACACATGAGACATTTTGTGGACTCCAACCATCTTCTCTAGAAACTCTACTCTATATGCTAAACTTTATATCCTCTCTAGCATTGGAAATGGGCCGTAAAATCTGCATGCTAACTTCCTCGAATTTCAAAATTTTACCACCCTCTTCAATGGAGAAACTTTAACAAAAACCAAATATCCTACTTTAAATTCCAAACCTTTTCTCCTCCGATCATCATATGACTTCTATCTATCCTACGAGACTTTCATTCTTCCTTATGATCTTTACCTTATCCAATATCCCTAACTTTCTTTGGGTCCAAAATAATCTTATTTGTGGACTCCCACCAACATTACTGATACCATACCTATGCTCACCTTGTAGCTATTATACAAGTAATCCATAAAAGGTAAATATCCTCCCTAGACCTCTAAAATCCAATATATAAGCCCTCAAAAAATCCTTCAACACTTAGTGTACCATCTCCATTTTTCCACCATTCGTAGATGATATGTCATGCTCAAATTCAAATCCATTCCAAATGCCTCTTAAAGACTCCTAGAATCCACTCGTGAAAAGTATAACCCGATCACTTCGTATACTAGTTGAAATTCTATGCATTCAAACTACTTCTCAAATATACTGTGTCGCATTCTTGTACTCTTAATTGGAATAAAATGCGGAATAAAATGTACGCTTTTCATGAGACAATCATTGTAACCCATATGCTCTCATTTCCCCTCCTACTTCAGGGTAGTCCATCCTCAAAATACATAAATATGCACTCCCGCTTCCACTGTGGCACATCTAATGAAAGTAATAGCCCACTTGGCTTTTACAGTTCCACCTTCACACTTTGACAGGTCATACACTTTGCCAATTGCTCAGCTACTTTACTCTTCATCCCCGACTAATAAAATATACTCTTCACGTCCCGATACATCTGTACCCTCCTATATGAATAATCATCCTTCAGTGATGACACTCACCCAAGACTTCCTCCATCAAATCCTTAATGTGTGGTACACATAGCCTTCCATCTCCCCTTACATAATCCATCTGATCCATGGAGTTAGAGGTGGGTGTTTGACCAAGTTAACCAACTTAAAAGACCCATCTAACCTTAACCAAACCACATTAACTGACTTCAATTAACTGAAGAAAGTCGGTTCTATTAACGGTTAACCATATGATATATATCGGTTAACCGTTAATGAAAATACTTTCCCCTAATCACCAAAGAATTAATTAACTTCTTTGCTACCCGACCCATCCTAATATCGTATAACAAAACAACATAACCCTAATTACTGTGCCCACTGCTTTCAATTCATTGATTCAACACCTATCTCGTTCCCAAAATTCTCAAATCTACAAATTTCCTCGTTCCTTAATCATTCTAAAAAAAAGCTCAGACTAACACAAATTTGTAGCTTCCAGAGCCATCGATTACCTAGCCATTGTTCAATACGAACTTAGATTAATCTACAAATTCAGATATGGTGAATGCTAGCAGGAAAAAGAAAATTGCGAGTTGTATTAATCATGTGTATTTTTAGTTTTATTAATTTTAGTTTGTTTTCATGGGTTGTATAATTCATTATATACCGTAATATTGGGATATGAATATAAATTATGGTCGAAATTATATTTATACATTTCTATAGTTGATACTAAGTTTAATTAAATTATGTAATTGTCCTATATTACTATAGTTTATACTAATTTTAATTAAACTATGTATTATTATTTACATTTAATTAGACCGTTTGAATTGTTTTTAAAACGTTATTGTATTTGAAATGTTAACTACTATCAATTTTGAAGTTAGCTTGCTGCTGAACAATCGAGATGATGTACTAACTATTAAAATATATAAGATGAATGGAATAATGATTACATGAACTAACTATAATAACAAGCGATATAGCTTGCTTGGATTAACAGTTCTATAACTTGCTGTTATATCATTAGTTGATTATATATAAAGAATAATGATATCAAATTGTTGTTATATCATCAAGAATAATATATCTTCAAGAATTATTATATCGATTGATGATATACAACATAATGATGTTAACTTATTGATATAACAACTGTTATAACAACTGATATAGTTAGTTCTTAACTCGATTGTTGATGATATAACCGTAAGTTGTTGATGAACATGATAGTTAGTTCATAACTCAATTTTTCATAACTAATATTTAAGATTTTCAGGTTCCCCTATATATGTGTATACGTGTGTCAGGGTGTATGTGTGCGTGTGTGTGTATCTTTTAGATTTCTATACGCACACACACGCACACACACACACACACATCTCTGTGTGCGCTACACACACACACACACACACGGTATATACAGATATAGTTGTCATCATTAAAACTTTCATACAAATAGGGTTCTAACATTCTTCCCTTTTTCAATGATGACAACTATATATAAAAGATATGAATTGATATGAGCTTATACAGATCTCCCCCTTAATATATGATTCCCCTATCATTATATTTTATCCCCCTTTGTCATCAACAAAAAGGAAAAAAAATGAAGGTGGGGCATAAACAAATAGTTAAAACCGATAAAGGGATTACAATAACATATGCGCAATGATAAGTATATACATCACTTGAAATAAGCAGCAACACAAATGACGTAACATGAACATTCAAACAACGAAAGCATAACTAACTGTAGAAAACAATAGTTTATACACCACAGTTAAACAGGACATTCAAACACGAATTACAAAATACTACTACTCCACTACTGCAGACCAACTAAATAGTTCATACATAAATAAGAAATAAATCACAAGTTTAGAAGCAAAATAAAATCAAACTACCAGGAATGAAGATTCTTCAACTTTCGGGTTAAATTGAAGAGTCAAATGGTGAAGGTAAGTTCGAGCAAGATGAAATTTTGTTCCAGATCTTCACAAGAAATCTCATTGTGCTCTTTTCAAATTGTTTTTGACATTTAGTTAGTTTTCGTTGTTGCTTAAAAAGAATTTCCTGATTACGAAGAATGGCAGTGTTGGCGGTGACGTTCTTTGATGGTTACACAAGAGAGACATCATTGTCACTATTAGTCGACCAAGATTCTTATACCTTAATTTCTGAAGGTGGAGATGATTACACCGGAGGTCGTGGTTACAATGAAGATTGATCGATGTTTTCATGCACCAAATGAGAGAGATAAGTGCTGTATGGCATTATTGGTTCCATTAGAAGAACGAAGTTTAGTCAAGGAGATGGATTTTTTTATCCATAACCTCCAGGAAGATGAAATATTGCACGCTTTCAACATTTACACCAAAATGAACGATTATTTTTGTCAATAAGAAGCAAAAAAATGGTGTGTCATGAGCTAGCATTGAAGCTTTTGATCCATCGTTGATAATTTTTGCCTAACTCAACTTCTTATTAGAACAAATAGCATATAACACTTTATAATTATTATCATACATCTTCTTATGGCTTCCCGTCTTAGGCAATATCGTGTGAAGTACCATTTTATTAATTATTTATGCTTATGGATGAAGATTAATAGAATTATTACATGTTTGACTAGTTCGAAATAAGTAGCTAATGGAGTTGAATTCAAAGTTGTCTTGATCAATATCGTACCAATCGTAAACGAAGAAGAATAAGCCAAAATCATTCCTAAATCTTGCACAAAATCATCCCAATCCCATCCATTATGCCAATTCATCGGAGGCGAATTCAGGATGAGATGGTGTTGCAGAAGATGGAGATTTTTGCCTTTATGTTTGTGCTCTCTCTTTTATAATCGATAACTTTTGTCTGGGGGACATCAATTCAATGGCAAAGTTTAGAAAAGCTAGGGTTTCTGAGTTTGGAAGAGGGAAATGAAAAGTGGTGGTGAAATAGCAGAACTATTCATTAAAAAAAACTAAGAAACTGCCACGTCACTCGACTGGGAATAAATTTTAGTCGACTGAATGCATATATTTTGCATTCCAAAGAAGGACATTGGATTTTCGTTGATTGTGTTTGAATAAAAGTCTTCCGATTCACCAAAGTTCATTGACTGGATGAACGTCCCAATCGACTGAGCCGAGTCATTTTGTAAGGCATAAAGCAACGTTACTTTTAGTCGATTGTTTTCTATATTTTAGTCAATTGTTGCTTAAATGCACCTCTTTTAGTTGACTGGGGACATAGTTCATTCAACTGAAATGAGCCTGTTTTCTTTCCAGAACTAGCTTTCCTTTCAGTCGTCTTAAAGTAATTTATTTAGTTAACTTTTATTTTATTTTATATAAAATGTGCTATGATACAGTTGATCGATGAACATTTCAATCGATTTAAAAACTACCAGTTTCATTTTTTGTAAAATATATTTACATTTGTTATATATATTTTGTTAGCGTATATATTTATATATACACTTTTAGAACTTTTATACACGTATATTGAACATAAACGACATATACATTTATTTATACACACACATACACTCATTCATGAAACCTATTTACAAATTATATAGTCAATAAGAAATTTAGTACTGTACTCAATAGTCAATTTCAATTCTCTGATTGTTCGGTTTCTTCTACGTATGATTCTTTTTCTCAAGAATTGTCTCGACTTGGTTCATATATCTTGATATGAGTAGATGGTTCTTTCGTAGGGCTTCCCATGGAACGAATGCAGTTCTTGCAAAACCCATTAAAGTCCTTTCAATAAAACTCATAGGCTCACCTTATCGTCGTTGCTCCTACTATAATTTATTTTGGCAATCTCATTGTTTCTTCTTGATAATGAGCTATATTATAGGTACGATCATCTTGAGTGGTAGTTCCATGACCTTCGAATGTAATCGATTGTCCAGCTTTCTTTCCTTTTGGAGAATTGCCGGTTTTCCCAAAGGGAGAAGTAGTGATTTTGATACATGAGGAAGATTTGTCAGAAGTTGACATTGTTGAAAATTTTGATTATTAATTTATCAAAGAACTTAAATTGTTGAATAAGCAAGGTGGTTAAATATATTCACAATATTCTAAAAATGGAGAAACTATAATAGAATAAATAATTTATTACTGTACAATATTTAGAATTTCTGTTTCTAACAGAAATTCTATGGATAATATATATTTTAAAGTAGTATCTATTGATAATAATAATTTTTTAAATTGAAAGAAACTTATATGTATATATATAGAACATGTACATATAAATGAATTTTTAAAATTTATTCGTCTGATTCACTCAAAGAATAAATTCCCAACTCTCATCATAATTTTAAAATTTTTGATTCACATGATGGTTTAGTAAATATATTTTCTACTTAATTTTCTGTATCAACAAATTCTAAAGAAATAACATCTTTGTCTACATTATCTCGAAGAAAATGACGATGAATATCATTGTTCGAGAGTGATTAATAGGTTTTTCAGAGATTAATTGCACTCGTGTTATCAAAGTATATAGGACATTCTGTAATAATTTTTCCAAAATCTCTAAATGTTTGTTGCATATATATAACTTAAGCACATGCCAAGGTGGAGAAAATATTCGGTTTCACATATCTTGAGTGAAATACAATTTTATTTCTCTCTAGACCACGAAACCTAGGACTGGTTGATAAAGTGACAATTACCACTCGTACACTTTCAATTCATATTGCATCATCCAAAATCAGCATCATTATACGAAACTAATTCAAAAGAGCTTCCTTTCGAATAAAACAGCCTATAATCTTGTTGGTTAAATGTCGCAAAATTAATTTCATGGCTCGATGATGTGATTCCTTGCGTTATGCTTAAAATCGAGCACACAGGAAAATACTCATCATTATTTCAGGTCTACGAGTAGTAAGATATAATAAAGAACCTATCACCATGAGTTTTCTCAACAAATAGAAACTAAATAATTCAGTTATACCAACACTATCGCGATAGCCTAAGTATATTATATGTACCTTGAGTTTTCTCAACAAATACATATAGTTATCTTACCTTGTTTATTCAGTATACCAATAATGCTACGCATAACATCCCTAGCTTGAGTTCGCTCAACAACTAAGGGGCATACAAGTAATTTATTAATATATATGGTAGAGGACAATATTATGTTGAAGATTCATAATCTTCAATATATTATACTGGGTGATATCAACTTATGAAATAATGTATTTCGTTTGAAATACCCTCGTGATTCAATTGTCTGACACATTGGAAATCATGGTATACGTAAATTTACGTATATATTTATTCCTTAAGTTTGTTTAGGGTTTCTTACTGTTCCACCTTTAGTTTATACATTCATATTATATAATTTTTATTATTATATATTTTTTATTTCATATACTTATACGATAATCTTATATATAATATAATATTAATCAAAAATCATTTAATTAAGCTTAATCAATTAATATTTTAATTAATTTTATATCATCTTCATATAACTTTTATATTAAATATTTATTATATGGTATAACATATATATCTCATATAAGTGTAATTATATTTAATTAATTAACCTTTAATTAATTCATCTAATTAATTAACCTTTAATTAATTAATTTAATTGATTTACATAATTAATTTTTCAATTAAATTATATTAATTTTGAAAAATCATATTATATATATACATGTATACTTATAATATCTTAAACGTTCTAAAATATCATAATATATATAATACATATATACATTTTTGCATTAATTAACATATTTAATTAATCATTTTATTTTATTAATTTTATTAATAAATTTGAAATTTGAAATTATTTTATATTATTTTTCAAACACTTTGAAGTTTTTTATTATATTATAACTTTTGTAATATACATCTTATTTTAAATTTAACTTTTAAATAATCTAAAATTTTAGCTTTTAAACATTTCGAAAGTTAGCAAGATGCCTAATTTAAATTGTGCCTATTTTATTTGGGGCAACTTATTAGCTCACATATCTGTTCGAGCTAGGCCGATAGGTAGGTAAGGTAGATTACTTGATTGCACAAACATAATCCTTTGATACTACCTTTCTTAGACATCATACTAACTAGATTGTGAACTTAATTTGTGAACACTGACATGGCTAATTTAGACTGCATATGTTATTGGACTCTAATGCCATTGCTCGAACTAGGCCAGCCGCAGTAGAAGTAATGGATGAATTTCAAAAAAAATTGCCATTTTGGATCTTTAGTGGGTCTATGAAGTATAATTTATTTACATAATGATTTTATTTATTTCATTTTATAAAATGATTTATATTATTTGATTACTGCTGTATTATACACACACATATATATATACATATACATAGTATGTATGTATGTATATATATATATATATCTGTATATGCATATGTAACATATCAATCCGTGCAAGGTATAACATACCCATGTGTAGGAGCAGGTATTTACACTGCAATAAAATATTAGCTCATCCTATGTTCATATATATTATCCAAATGTATATTTATATACATTTTTAATTTATATATATTTACATAATACTACATATGTATATGTGTACATGTATATAAATCATATTTTGTTTAAATAATTGTAAATATTTATATAATCATATATATGAAATGTAAATCATTTATAAATTACATAAAATATTATTTTTAGTCAAAACCAATATATGAAAGTAAAAAATATTATAAAAAATTAAACTTTTATATGTTTATGGAAAATAATATTATATTAAATTATATATACATATGTATTAAAATTTTAAAGTTATACAAAAATATGTATTTTAAATATACATGTACCAGGTCATGCGCTTGGATTTTTGTTAAAATTTTAAATATATTTAAATAAACATCTAATGGATATTTATTAAATATTAATAAAATTGAACTAATTTTTTTTTGGGAAACTTATTTGAATTTTGAATTTATATTAAACTTTTGAAATATATTTTGTAAGCTTAAAATTGTAAATATATTTTGAAATTCCATTCTATATTTAAAAAAATTAAAATAAAAAAAATGTTTTTTCTTTGTTTTCTTTTGCGGATAGAAAGTTAGGTCATAATTTAATTTTATAAAATATAAAACATAGTTTCATGATATATATATATATATATATATATATATATATTAATATAATTGATTTATATACATGTTGATTTAAATAATATTTAAAAATAATATACATACATATATATATTATTTTTATTTCTATCGAAAATAATATAGCTTTAAAACTTTATATATAAATTATATGACTATATTTTATATAAGTATGATGTAGTATTAAATTTTACATTATGTATACATAATTAAATATTATACATTTAAGTTGTTTAAAATAAAAAATTATTTTTTTATTAGTCGTGCTGTATGAAGGCATATATGCGCCAAAAAAATTATTTTTCATTTTTTGTTAGTATACAATTATATGTAAACATATGACCAACCCAATTGTGACAACATATATGTATACCGGAATCGTCATCTAAATGACAATATAATACATAATATAGACATTGTATCTAGATATTAATAATCATATATTGGTAGGAAATGTATCTTCCTCCCAGTGGTTGAAAGTACACCTTGAAATGATGAAATTTGCTCCTTAAGCTGATTTCCAATCCAGTAGAGTGATAGTCCCTGAACTGATGAACATCGGATGTTGAATGACGCTTGATTTGATTTGATTTGAACTTAAGATATAAAAGAAACGGAGAATGAGAGTTTGGCCAGATCTAGAGGATATATGGAGGCTTAAAAGATCTAAAACAAGTGAGGATAGAGATACATGTATAGAAGAAAATTCAAAGATATTTTAGGATCAAGACCTACATCATCTCTTACATATTCCCTTCTAACTTAGTCCTCCATCTCAATGCCTTTAGCACCGTCACATGACCACCTATTACCCATATTATGGCCGAACAAACCAGCCCACTTCATGGGCCTTAAACTATTTATGGTCGTAACATATATTTTGCAATTAAACTTTATTTAATGCTTATCAATATCGTATGTCGATTAATATATTTATAACCATTATAAATACATTTTATAATATTTTCTCATCAATTCAAAATTAGATTTTATAATTAATATTGCATAAATATTAATTGATTTATTTAATTTATGAAAATTAGAAATTAGTTAAATCATTTTGATTAAAGGAGTATTCATAATTTCAGTTGCATGACTCATTAAATATACACTTGGTCAGTGATTAATATCGAACTATTCGAATATTAACATTCACACGTCATTTAGCAAGTGATGTGGCATTTTGACAAAACTTATCTCTTACTTGGTATCCATAAAATCCAATCTTACTTCATTGAGCGTTACCTGATTGTGACTTTTGTTTACACCAATTTTCTTCGTCAAAACTATTTCGCTTTTGACTTATGGAATTTAGGAAGGTTAAAATTTCAAAATCATCTACATTTAACTTTAAAGTCTAAACGCAAAGTCCTAGTTCAATAATAAAAATTATTGTTAAATGCAATGCACTGGCTACCGTGATACTAACCCTATATAAACGAGGAGACGAATTCTCTCTTGAATAATGTTTCACTTCCAATCCATCCACTTGACCCAACTATAGTCACTTATAGATGTCGTGCCATGATTTAAGTATAATAAAAAAGATCTTTCATATTGAAGACTGATAATATTTTCAAGTCGAGAGAACTGTGTAAATCGGTCATATAGATATTTTCTATCTCACCTTGGTTATATTAACCAACAGAAAACTATCGAGTAAGTCATTTCATAGTTATCTAATAACTATTAGTTCGTAACCCTTTAGTGCCCCCGACAGCCATGAGTAACACACTACCCAACATTTGGATAGCGTTATGTACTTTAGTCTAAATGGATGTGTTGATATCTAGTCTAGATAACCTTGACTAGTAATATTTAAAATGGTATATTTATTTTCATCGTGATAAATTACTCCTGGCTACAATGCATTTTAACTAGTATCACAAAACAAACCATTTATGGATTTTCTATTGAATATATATGTAATTGAATTAATTAACTAATATAACACATTATATCAAATATGTAATAGAAAGAAAACACCTTTTGTTTCGAACAAGATTAGTTATCGAGTTAGATATATGTAACAAATTACATAATTGCCCTTAAGGTATACCCTAACTCTACTAATACGCTCGATCAACTAATCGGTGGTCGTATACACGCCCTTATTCTCAGATCCACTAGACTGTCCATCATTAGTTTGGGCAAATCAACCACCACCCATTCTCACTTCTAGATTAAAGCGTTCATATTTAGAATAAATAAGACAAATATGTTCATATATCTAAACATAAACATAATAAGTACGTCTCTAGGTGACTACCCCAGGAATCACCATTTAATCCTACTATATACTTAGGGGAATTACCCGACACCCAAGGGATGCAGACTTCTAGGTCCACCTAAGGTCAATCTCTTATGTTGTGTATTTTTCTAAACCTACTCTGATACCAACTTTAACAACCCATCTCAATACCTGTACTACCAAAGAGTATTAATAGGTGCTAATGCATGATAATACGAAGAATATAGCTATATAAGCTCGCACACGTGAATATTTCCTTAGGCAAACGCTGGTACATATCTCAAATCGTGTAACATATACCATTATGTACATGATGACAACATAACGCAATAAACACGTGCATATTCTAGGATAGAACAATACACAATATAAAGTAAATAAACATAGATCACAGAGCTAGAATACAATGATAAAACATAACACATCAATAGTATATTGTAAAAATAGGTAAACAAATGCTAGTCCAACAAATAACATCATGAAATATACATATCATTGTCCAATAAATACATCATCATAATAAATGAGGATAAAAAAGTACATAACAGAAATAAACATTCTAACATGTATGCTAGTCCCAAAAAGGTATCCCATAAGTCAAGCTCGCTACTTCGTCCATGGATGTGATATATCTCGGACTGACCTGAGTGTTATGAAATAATACACATGGCAAACTGGGTCTAACTAGAAAATCGATAGTATATAGGGTGATATATGATGAAAGGAGTATCATAAACATAACAAATCAATAAGCGCCACCCAACAACATCCATAAAAAAAATAACATAACTACCTCAACCATCAGCCTTAATCGTGGAAGGAAATCCTCGATTGGTTGGCCCTGGGAAGTATGAATATAAATAATGATAAGATATGCGGACTCCAAGTAAACTAAACATACAAAATATCATAGCAACTCTTTGCACTAAAAATGGTCACAAACCCTAACTGTAGTGAAAGCACCAGTGTTTACACATAAATCCTCAATATCAAACACTTAGATCCAGATAATGTAGATAGTAAAAATGAAGAAATAAAAAAATAAAAGAAAAGAACGTAAGAGAAGACACATGAATCTCCAGCCCACGTCCACTTCGAATTGATCCTTTTATTCCTTTTACATTGTGATTACAATTACAAGCCTTTGAAACAACAAACAAAAATGGCAGAGTCTCCCCAAGCTAGAAGAAGATCCCCCTTTTATTTGCCATGGAGTCGTTATTCATAGGAGTAGACTGGAAAAATCTACCCAAAAACTCGAAATACCATTTCTCATGCGCCGGTAGGCCTACATGATCGATCCAAGGTGGTTTGGGATTCATCCTCGATCGATCCATATCAATTTCGTAGTGATCAGGAATCACTTCGATTAGGCTGGGATAAATCATGATGAAAGACAATAGTGCCAAGTCCTTGCTCTTCAAATTTCGTGAAATTCCAATATGTAGTATGTGAGATATGATCGATCCAAATTTGAGATTACAAGTGCAAGCTGATGATTTCATATACATCACTTCGTATCCATCATTTGGTATCCATCACTTCATATCGATCAGCTGGTATCCATCACTTCGTATCCATCATCTGGTATCCATCACTTCGTATCCATCATCTAGTATCCATCACTTCTTATCCATCATTCAATATCCATCACTTCGTATCCATCATCTGGTATCCATCACTTCGTATCCATCATCAGGTATCCATCAGCTGGTATCCAACACTTCGCATCCGTCGACCGGTATCCATCAGTTCGTATCCATCATCTAGTATCCATCAGTTCGTATCCATTATCTGGTATCCATCACCGTGTATCCATCAGCCGGTATCCATTACTTGGTATCCATCTTCTAGTATATATCACTTTGTATCCATCATCTGGTATCCATCATTTGGTGTCCATGATCTGATATCCATTATCTGGTATCCATAGTGATGGATACGAGAGCATCGATACGGGATAGTTTTCACGAATATTGATCCATCCATAACTTGAGCATATGAACTCCGATTGACCTAAAATTCAAAGTGTAGTTTTTTTGAATCTTATTTATCATTCTCGATCGATCCCACCTTGATTGAAGCTTGGTTCAATTTTCATGGTATCAGTCATAGCTTTGTTTCCAATCGATCATACGAATATTGATCCATCCATAACTTAAGCGTATGAACTTCAATTGACTTGAAATTCGAAGTGTATCCTTACCAAACATTGTTTATCATTTCCGATCGATCCCATCTTGATTGAAGATTGGTTCAATTTGATGGTATCGATCATAGCCTTGTTTCCAATCGATCTCCAATCCCAATCCCAATATCCATATTTTTTAGCCAATTTGTTGATATCCCGGCCTTGACCAAAAGGTGGGGTAATGTTTCCCCCCAAAACATGCCTTGTGGCAAGAAGGCATGTTTTGAATAGCTTTAAATTTGACGTCCAAAGTCCATATTCCATCCATAGTCACATCATCCAATCCATAACCTTTTCGGGTTCTTTCCAAGCTAATTCACACTCTTTGCGACCTATTGTAATAAATGACAGATAATATGGGGCCTGAGTCCTAGGCCGAATCCTGGTCTCTCCGGACCCTTGTCTAGCATAGTCCATACTCGACGACTTGAAATAAGTCAATTCGCCACTTTCGGATGAAGCAACTTGCCCCTTGCCAGGCATAATCCATACCTGAAGACCTTTTACAAAAAACCAGATAAAAATATAATCCGAAATCCAGATCAAACTAGAAAACTTGAAATCCATATCAAAAATCCAAACCAAACTAAAGAACTAGCATCTAAGCTAAAATCCAAACCATAAAATAAATAAAATCAAGAGTCCAAACAAAACTCCAAAATCAAACTAGAAAAAGAAAATGTCCAAACCAAAAAGAAAAGCTGATTTCGCATACTAGGGAATCACGGTTTATCATCATCTCAGAGCATGCCCAACGGCTATCTCCATCCCTGTACATGAGTAAGTGACTTAGCTGTCTGCCCAGAGTTTGATACTTATTCCATACCACCCCGATCAGTTTAGGACCAAGCGACCATCATTCCAAGGCCTTTTACCGTCATTATTTGAGGTAGACGGTGGCTGCTCATGTTCCACTACCACATTCTGAGTCTTGATGTACTGCTGCAAATGGCCACTCCTTACATGCTCCCCGATTATATCCTTAAGATGCCTGCAGCTATTAGTATCATGTCCATCAATGTCATGAAAGAGACAGTGCCTTTCGGATGCCATCTCGCATTACGAAGGTTCCCTCCTTCCCGGCCTTCGGTAAGGAAGGCATTCTCGAGTTTTCATGTAAATCCTTTCCAATGTCTCATTCAATCCTGAGTTAGTGGCGAATTTTGGTTCTCCCCGGTGCTTCCTTGCATTGCCAGAATCATCGTCCGGCTTCCTCTTCCCTTTATCCTTATCCTTTACCGAGCTTTCACCGAACGGTACTCCATCCTTGACCATGTTTATTTCCTTTGGTTTCACATCCAAACTTGCATCCTCCCGCTTAAGGAATCTTTCGGCCTCATGAATGAACTCCTCAAGATCCATTCGTGGATCCCGTATCAAAGATATCTTGAAATCCAAGTTGTCTCTGACTCCAGACAACGCCGCCATTTGAACCATTGATGGACCTGGCCGATCCACCGAAACAACCGTTGGATTAAACAGAGTTAGGTAAGTCTTGAGTGACTCTCCCATCTTCTGTTTCACCGAGTCAGTGTCATCACATTCTTCGGCCTCTTGATATGAACCCGAAATTGCTTCAAAAACATATCTTCCAATTCTGCCCATGTCCTAATAGATCTGTTTTCCAACTGCCTAAACCACATAGAAGCTATATCTATCAAGTATAGGGGGAAACATTGTGCCAGAATCTCCTTTGATGCCCCCAACACTTCCACGTGTCTTGTATACCTCATCAAATGATCAATAGGATCAGTCCTACCATTATATACTTCCAAAGTAGGCAGCTTGAACTTTGGCGGATTCCTAGCCATCCTGATGTCGTAGGTAAACAGGCTCCTGTTCACCCCTTCCAGATCTCTGTTCGTCATACGTCCACGCATAGTGCACCTGTAATCTCAGCTAATCCAATATTGTCTGCCAAGGATTGCCTCTCCAGTCCCTAAGGGAATTCTGGTGCATACTCTTTATCACGTTCTCTCATGCTCCTACCGGCACCACGTTGCACGGTGTCATTTGGAATCCCTTCATGGGTTGGTCTATCTACGCGTGGTGGTGTGTCCCCCGAGTCTGGATCCATCCATATTGGTAGTTGTTTGCTAATTGGGGGTTGCGCCCTGTTGAGTTGCTCTATCTGATTGCATGTTGAGTCCTTCTATTCCAGCTCCGTGAATCTGAACTCCAGCAGCTCCTGCTGCTTCTGCCTATCCAAACTATCCGAGAAGGGTTTGCATCATTTCCTCCTACCTTTTCAACAATCCTTCCTGCATAGCATCCATGATCATCTCCATCTCATCTCTGGTGATGAAAATTGAGGTATGATTTGCTCTTGAGGAAGCCTCCTGACTACCTTCTTACTGACTCCTTTCTATCACATGTCTCCTTGTTGATGGTATAACCATGATTCCTTCAAGATCCAGTCCTTTAAACTTCCAAATATGAACCCCAAATTCGATGTAGCGGGTGCTAGTCTTTCTCAGTGAATGCACCAAAGTGTTTGCGCAAAAAGTGGTCGCATACCCCGAACGTAGTGAAAGCACCAGTGCTTACACACAAATTCTCTGTATCCAAAACTCAGATCCAGATAATGTAGAGAGTAAAAATAAAGAAATAAAAAAAGGAAAGAAAGCGAAAGAAGACACAAGATTTATAGTAGTTTCGCTATCTCCGGCCTACGTCCACTTTGAATCAATCCTTTTATTCCGTTTATACTATGATAACATTTACAAGCCTTTAAAACCAACAAACAAAAATGGAAAAGTTTCCCCGAGCTAGAAGAAGAAGGTCCCACCTTTTAGTCACCATGGAGTTTCTATTTATAGGAGTAGACTGGAAAAATCTACCCCAAGACTCGAAATACCCTTTCACATGCGTAGGTGGGCCCACATAATTGATCCATGGTGGTTTGGAATCGATCCCCGATTGATCCACATCAATTTCGTATTGATCGGGAATCCCTCCGATTAGGCTGGGATCGATCGTGGTGAAAGACAATGTGCCAAGTCATTGCTCTCCCAATTTCATGAAATTCCAGTTTTAGTTTGTGAGATATGATCGATCCAAGTTTGAGATTTCAAGTGCAGGCTAATGATTTCGTACCATCACTACATATCTATCATCTTGTATCCATCACTTCGTATCCATCAACTGGTATCTATCACTTCGTATCCATCATCTGGTATCGATCATTCCGTATCGATCATCCAATATCCAACACTTCATATCCGTTAGCGGGTATCCATCACTTTATATCCATCATCCAGTATCCATCATCCAGTATCCATCACTTCGTATCCATCATCCGGTATCCGTCACTTCGTATCCATCATCCAGTATCCATCACTTCGTATCCATCACTTCGTATTCATTGTCTAGTATCTATCACTTCATATCCATCATCTGGTATCCATCACTTTATATCCATCATCTGGTATCCATCATTTGGTATCCATCATCTGGTATCCATCACTTCGTATCCATCATCTGGTATCCATCACTTCGTATCCATCATCTGTATCCATCACTTCGTATCCATCATCTGGTATCCATCACTTCGTATCCATCATCTGGTATCCATCACTTCGTATCCATCATCTGGTATCCATCTTCTGGTATCCATCACTTTGTAAACATCATCTGGCATCCATAATTTGGTATCCATCATCTGGTATCCACGGTGATGAATACGAGAGCATCGATACGGGCCATTTTTTCATGAATATTGATCCATCCATAACTTGAGCATATAAACTTCGATTAACCTGAAATTCGAAGTGCAGCCTTTTCAAATCTTGTTTATCATTATTGATTGATCCCACTTTGATTGGAGCTTGGTTCAATTTTGACGGTATCGATCATAGCTTTGATTCCAATCAATCATACGAATATTGATCCATCCATAACTTGAGCATATGAGCTCCAATTGACCTGAAATTCAAAGTGTAGCCTTACCAAACCTTGTTTTTCACTCATGATCAATCCCACCTTAAATAGAGGTTGGTCGAATTTATCGATCATAGTCTTGTTTTTAGTCGATCTCCAATTCTGATATTCATCCTTTTTAGCCAATTTTTTAATATCCCGGCCTAGACCAAAAGGTGGGGTAACAATAACTACTATCCAACAATTGATAATAAGTAGTATCAGGGTAAGGATAATTTGGTTAACATGCTAACACACAGCTAGCCTCTAATTTCTCGCATAATCATCATCTCCCTAATAAGGTCAAATGTAAGAACAATCATCAAAAGTGAATCTACCTAAGCCATCCAGAGGAGAGACTGGTGTACTGTGGCACTGCTTTAGGAAACAGTACTGAACATGGCCCGTTTCTTACAGTACCTTAGTTGCTCCCAAAATCGCAACATCTACATCCATCAACTTCTGATGAACATGCTACTAGACTATGTTGTGCATTGATCATGACTCCTGCTTTTCCTTTTTCATGCACTATTGGTACTATGCAATGTTTGGGAAATGGCTTTGATGAGAGTACTAACCCTCAACCAAATACTCACATGATTGACGACATGGATCCAAGGAGCAACACCGCAATTAGGACCGCTAGAATGGATACTAGCTTACCTGACTATGCAGTTAAAACACTTAGCGGTTATATAGTTATGAAGGTGCAAAAATTATAGCAGGGATCTAGCGAAAAATAATGGAGGTGCAAAAAGCTTCATTGGATATAAAACCAATAAATATTTTAAGTTAATTTATTCTCATTCTCACATAATTTTCATATTTAAATCAACCTTTGTTTATTAATATTGCTAAAGTGGGTGCAAAAATGCATTGGTTTAGCGAAAATAGCAAAAAAGTAAGTCATTAAGCAGATCTACTGTTTAATAGCACTATATAGAAATATCATAGCGATCAAAGAGTGCTATGCACTACAGCAGGATTGTGTAGGATTTTAGCGGGGCTTTAACTGCACACCTATCTGATGAGTTTTAATCATGCGCTCTCCATAGTGACGTGAACCCAATGATAGAAATTTAGAAATGTCGATTAATTTGTCCTAATTAGAGTGGCATTACTTGGATACTTTGAACTAATAATTAATCCCTAATCATTGGAGGGATTGCATCTCGACTATTAAACCCAATTAGTCACCTTAGACGATTACTGACACCATTAACCCCTAAATAACTATTAAACCCAATTAGTCACCTCAGACGATTACTGCCACCCTTAACCCTTAAATAAATGACATTTACTGAAAAATAGTAACCAACTAAATTTCACTTGAGTTTCCTACACAACTCAGTGTTATCTAATCTTTTACTGTACACTTATAGGTTACACTCTCGTCAATCCTTTATTTTACATACATAAAGTCCAATGAATAACCGAGGGTATATTACCAAAGTCCCATACCGTTCGGTATTATAACTCAGTTTATTCCAATTCCTTGCCACATGGAAAACATAATCACACAATAACCATTTTTCTTGCAAAAGATATTTTTATATTATTAGAAAAACTTATTTATTCATCTCAAAAGTTTCTTTGAATTTCTAGTAGAAATGTAATATTTTTATGTATTTATTTAATTCCAAAATCAAGGTTTTTCCTAGTGAAATAATTTTTTTAGATATCTTTGTAATTAAAAAATTCATGGAAATTACCTTTAAATCATGTAATAAATATTAAAAGCCATTTAATAATTTTATATGGATTAAATTTTTATAAAAAAAACAATTTTATTTAACTTAAATGAATAAAACTTCTCGTATTTTCTTTTTAGCAAAGATAAACTCTTTTCCATAAAATAATTTAGATATTAAGAAAATGACACATTTTTACTTTTTAAATAAAATTTTGTTTTATTTTAGTTTAATCTTTTTACACATGCATATGAAAATAGGCTAGAATACTTACAACTCCATGTGGTCGGCCAAAGCGGTCGTCTAGCGACATGAGCGGTCCACTGCTTATATTGTAGGCGGTCGGGACGTGTCCTGGAGCCATTGTGAACTTGCTTCATCCCACATTACCATTGATCTCGCACCTTTCTTCTCATCCATCCAAGCGCTACTTCCAGCAGTCGAAAACACAACCACACATTATAGATTTGCATCACACAACCTTATAAAATCAATATAAAATGAAGGGAAGATTGAGTAGCGTATGAGTTTTGTAGTGGGCACAATGAGCCATAGAAGAATATACATATACTATTTTATAATCACAACATAGCATCAATGTCTAACATTACATAGCATACGTAGATTGTAAGTGTAAAATACACTCACCAAAAGTAATAGTAACTCCTTGCCCTAGAAAGCTTCAGCTCCTTCTCCTTTTTCTCCTTCTCCACTTATGGTAGATTCCAAAGCACCTAAAACTTAAGAAAAACACTAACTTCTTCTTTGCTAGTGGTGTGGTTGAGTGTGTGAGAAGGATATATTTTGATTTTGGAATTGCTAGGAATTTATACCAATTTTAATTTGAAATTTTCGAAAAAAGACTATGGTTTTGCTTTATATTTTCTTAAGATGGAAATATTATGGGATAATGCAAAGTGGGTAGATGTTTTTAAGTGGGATAGAGAATTTAGATAACTCAATAGATTTGGGGCAAAGAAAAATATCTTAGGTGTGGATTTTGAGCCAATTGGGCCTTATTGTTTTTTATCCAATTACTTTCTTGTCTTTTGTAAATATATCTTTTACTTAATCAAAAGTGATTCCAATTAATTATTTTTAAATCATTATAACTTCCCACGGGTGGTGCATAATCATTCCATATTTTTTGTTTATTATTTTCCCTAATTTACCCCATTTAAATAACTATTTCCGTTATTTACTACTATACGCCCACTTATAAAAAATAAGTTATAAATTCCTTTTATAAGTGAAATAAAAATTCCTTTTCTATTTAAATAAAATTTATAATCTTATCTATGTTTAATATCTAACTCTATAGAAATTATTTAACCACTTCCAATATAATTTAAAAATCATTTTGGCTTTTAAAATAACTAAACTCTTATATACAAATTAAAATTTGCTCAGATGAATTATTTTCCCACTTTATAACTATTTTTCCGCTATTTTAATATTAAAACCCCATTTAATAAATTAAACTTCCATTATAAAATCCCTACTAATAACTTCACAACCATAGATTGCTACAAAGTATGTAACATCTTGGCCATGTCTACCAACTATTTGTTTTGATAGAAAAGACTGTGTAGCGAAAGTGTAAAAATAACACTTACTGTAATATCAAAAATGGAGATTGCACATGTTAGATAGAGATCCATTTTTCTTTTTCCTTTAATATAAAACCCTTCGTGGTCCTTCTAAAGATAAAACTCTTGTTGAGGCCTAATACGAACAATCATGCTTTTTGTATCCGATCTTGTTGTAGTTGAAGCACTTTGGTTTCCCTTTGGCCTTAGGTGCTTGGCACTTTAATGCATAGTGGCCCTTCTTTTAGCAGTTGCAGTAACTACTTTAACAAAATCTGCTCTCTGGGCCTTGTCTTTAATCTATCCCTTTTCCCTTGCTCTTGTGAAATGACCAGTTCTATATCTCAACTTTAGGTTTCTCTGTCCCTTTATCCTCTTGATAAAGAACATCATATCAATGATTCATCCCAATAACCATCTAAAATGGTGATAATAGAAAAGCCATTGCCTTATGACCCAACCCTTTCTTCAGGCCATTGATGAATTTCACATTCTTTTTAAATTGTGATTTAATGTACTCCAAATCACACTTTACTAAAAAGTTGAAGCGTTGTATGTATTTAGCCAAAGACATATATTCTATTTTAGATCATGAAACTCCCTAAATAAAGAACTCTTCTTAGACCTAAGAATAAAACAAGTCTCAAATTTTTCCATGAATTGTCCATTATGGTCTCAACTATAACAATTTTCATCTAATCCACGACCCTTCCTTATATTTGTCTTTAAGATAATATCTGCTTTTATGGATCAGTAAAGTGCAAGCCTATTAACATGCAATCAAAAACTTTTAGCCAATTCAACAGTTCCATCATAGTCTCCTTGCTTGTGTTAATCTTACCACAAACGAATCTACATTCAAAATTCATCTTCGAAAAGTCTTCCTCCCTCATTGCTGGCTATAGTGCGATCATCTCGGGAATGGTTTGCCTCATTACTATCCATGTATTCTAAAAAAATCATTTATATTAAAAATTGCATTAGTTGGAATAGCATTTGAGCTTTAACATTCTCCATAGCTGCTACTCCCTCGTTAAGGTTTATATTAGCACTCGCATTTAGGCTGCTTTCCCCGCTCTCACGTACTGTAGGTACTTGCAAATCCTCGACTGCCGTTTCGCCTTGCTTTTATAATAATCATAAGACCACTTTGAGTTTCCATTTTCACGTTTTACATAAGTAGACTTTGTAAGAAACTAAAGAAAGACAGTGAAAAAAAAGCAGAAGGATAGATATATCCATTCATCTAGCCTATACCCTTCATTAATTTGTTTTCCTATCTAAACTACACCTAGATTCTTATTATCTCTAATTTTAACATGGTTGTCCATATCCTATACTTTGTTACCAAGTTGTAACATCTCTTATCATGAGACTTGAAAATGAACATCAATGATGCTCAGTGTGGATATACTTAGAGCTTTAAAAAGAATGTTTTAAAGATAATAATAAGCATAAAGCAGTTTTGGCTTGAAGTAAACAATGTTTAAGCAACATTTTTTTTCAACTATATTTAATGAAATCATAGGTAAAATGGTTTGGGTTTGTAGTGGCATAACCCCTGGGACTATATTTATGTCTTTATAAATGGATATTTTAAAGATAATAACAAGAATGGAATAATGCAAAAAAAGGTTATATATACAGTAAAGATTTAACTTATTAAAGAAAAGGGGTTTACATTAAGAGTTTTTGAGTAACATTTATTTTTTTCTCTTTGATTATATTTTAAAGTAAGAAATCATATCAATGATTTATGACTATACTTATACCATTTGAAATAAGTATATGAATACTTTGCAAGTATTGAAATGGGTAGAAATAAATAGTCTAATTACACTATACATGTTTGTATCATTTGTAAAGGTATTTTAAATATATATATATATATATATATAAGTATTTACAACGGCGTTTTAATTAATGAAAGGATTAATAAAACAAAAATGGATTAGAAACCGCTTATGTGATTTAATCATGCTTTGTGTGACTTAATCGTGTTTTATGTATTTACTTATTTATGGAAAGTAATTAACTATATTTAACACTAAAAAACGACGAAGTGAGCTTGCTTTATCCATAAGATTTAAGAATGACGTTCGAATAGGATTTAGAAGCAATAGTTCTCCAACTTATTGGCTTCACTCTTGAATGAGTGAGAGAATAAGAGGAGAAGGTCAGAAATGTGTTACGTATACTAAACTTGATTTCTGTGAGCGATCGATTGTAGGACTAAATAGTTGGCTAGTCGATTATCGAACTTAACCAATTGTTAAATTAGGAGGTATTTAAAAGTTTCACCGCTTCATACTATTTGAGATCCTCCAGGGTAGAGCATTGATATAAAGCATCTTTAGTTTTAAGAACTTATATATACGAGATCCTCATGGAGGACTTCTCTTTATATAGTTCGTATACTTTTAAAAGAAAAAAAATTGAGTTTATCAAAAATTTATCAAATTATTTTTGAAGGGTTCGCGATTAGTAAGTGTGTTACTTACCGAATACCACTTTAAAACTAGTATACGGTCTATGTTTTAGATGCAGTTATGTAGTGGAATGTCATAGAGTTCAATAATCTATCATAAGGTTAAGTCTAAAGGAGAGATCAATGTTAAAATTTCATACTATGTTATAGAGTTAAACTATCTATCCTAAGGTTAAGTCCAAGGGAGAGGTCAACGTTAGACTTATGTTAAGAATCCATGGAGTGATTCACGTTCTATTCAAGTGATGAAGACTCATGTGAGAGATGCAACATGTGACCTTAACATTGGAAAAGGTAGAAAAGGGAGTAAGAGCATAGTCTTGAGTTTAGCTAAGTCGCAACAGGCTATATCAACTCCATATCTAGTGGTGCTTTCGATATGCGGCCAGCGGAAGTTGATGATATTTGGTATCACATAGTTATATATGTTAGAACGTGGACCTGCTATGTTCGCCTTATGGTATATTCTATCCAGGGTTATATGATGCGCGAAGGTAGGTTCTAACACTATACATGAGATTCGCCTTGTTTTACTAACGACGCCTCCAGGAAAATCCATTATATGTGCGTACCTTTGTGGTTTTAATTGTATTTCTAATATCATAATCATGAGATGCAAGTAGCATAGCTATTTTTTTATTTATATTCTGCATTCTAGACATTATCTATTATATCACCTTATGTTCTTATCAGATGGTTTTGTTTTTTGGGGGGAAAGCTGTACAATTATCCGTATGGTATCAAAAGTTGTTGCTATATGTTAGACGAATATTTCTTGAGTTTCTCACATTAGATTTATGTCCGACTCATGGTTATATATTTCCTTTATTTCCAAGGGTGCTCTTTCAAGCAGTCTTGGAAAGGTAAGCTTTCATTGATGCCCTTTGAAGCTTCTAGACATGAGCTGGATGTTTCCATTCATCTGCCGTGATATTCTTATTTCCACTACATTACAATTAGGTGTAAATTAACATTTATGAGTACAGGCTAATGATAGTACTAAGGATTGTAACTCTAGAATGCTATATATCTTAAAGTGATAGTTTGTACTGTCTTTTGATATTATATGTTATCTTCCCTTGGTGATACTTTGATATTATGTTCTCTTCTTCCTTATTCTGTTTCCTTTTATTTTACCCTAACAGTTTGTCTTTCCGACACTTGACTGCTTAGCACGTGAGTACCAAGGATGTATTAGTGTCTACATTCGAGGTCAAAAAGGAAAAACGTTACACTTGGTATCAGAGCTAAAAGTTAAGTGAGAACTTTGGCTTTGGTTGGTATGCCTCAGGAGAGATTAGTTAAGTGACGTCCTAGATTGAGTTGAGTGTATTATACATATGGGAGTGTATCTATAATTGTTATATATTCGTTATATACATAAGTTAATATTGTAGTCTAATTAGTGTAGGGACTAATGATGTTACCTATCATCCCTCGTTGATTAGCTAAGTCATGCTCGGGTAATTTATGAGCATTGACTATAATTTATTAATTGTTATTGTGCTCGTCCAGCTTATGAATAGTTTTACTTTTTTACTATAAGTGTTGGGTGGATAGTGTTTGTGGGTACAATAGAAACGAACACCTTATGAATTAAATTTCACAGTTTAACTACAAAGATGTTTGGTGATAAAGTTAGGTTAAAAGTTAAATTTAGTAAAAGATGTTTATTATAATCTTAAAGAAAGTATGATATTCTGTAAATATACATTTGTGAAAATATTTTATATAAGAAAGTGGCTTTATATAAGTAAGATTTTTAAATAAAGAGGATATAAATTTATATTTTGAGAACTTAAACAAGGCGTCTTCGAAATGGTTTCTATGATTTTGGAAAATAATAATGGTAATATTTTATGAATACTACGCTTCTTAATAACAAATTATTTTTATGGTATCTAGTTTAAGTGGCACAAAAGTGACAAAAAATGTGCAAGAGATATGTTTCATTGGTAAGCACTTCAAGTGGATGCTACCCTTCTTAGTAACATAATATATGGTATGATTTGATAGGACCCATTTCCATAGTATTTATTTCTTGTTACTTGATTTATATGTATGTTCTCTATAGATTTTAAAGTATATATTTAGGAAATTGGTTTATGAAATCGAGACCATGATACTTAGTACAATTGTATGAATTATTTGATACCACTTTAAAAGATTTTGGTTAAGTCCTAAAAGTGAGATCGAGAGTACTGAACTCACTTCTGTCGCTTGAAAATAATTCTGGTGATAATTGCAGCATCATCGACATTCATTTTTTGGATTTCTAGTGATTTTGCCACATAGTAGTTTTGGTAAAACATATTTTGAGTTATTCCCAAAATATGGTTTAGTATACAAAAATATATGTGATATATTAACGTTTCAATTGATTTGAAATAAAACCCGGTGTTTAGTTCTTAAGTTTTCCTTAAAGAAACTTGATATAAAATATAAAGTAGTTTAATAAATTTTTTGGAATAAGCTTTCTATATGGAAAAGTTTCATGTGTGCTATGTTGGGTGTTCAAGTGGTAGTTGTATAACCCAAATTATAAAGAAACCTTTTCCTGTTTTCTCTTTGTAGCAAAAGCATGCTTAAAAAATAAGTGCAACTTTGATAAGTTATTATATTGATATATGTATTCTATGCATTTGGATAGTGTGGTATAATGTAACGACTCAGATTTTCAAACACTTCGTATTTAAAAATGTGAATTATTTGAATCTTGGATTAAATGCTAGTAAAATGATTTAGTAAGCTTGTTAACCTTCTTTTAAATCGAAACTAATGATGGCAAACTTGTTTTGAAATTTTTTTCACAAAAATATATTCTTCGATGATAAATTGATAATGTGACCGAAAATTAGTTTATCGGTAAACAGCTTTTTGATCGATATAAGTTATTCAAACTCTTATGCACTACATTAGAAACTAATTAACACACACCTCTTCATGAGACAATTTGGAAGGAGGAAGCAAGTGCTAAAGGGGTGTTTGAAGGGAGGAAGCAAGTGCTAAAGGCAAGGAAAGGAGGAAGCAAGGGTGTTGCAAGGAAGGGGTTAGATTTGGTTTGCTTGGGCTTGGTTGTTTGATAGGTTAAGGTAAGTTAATACCTCACTTTGAATAAAAATATAACATATACATATGTTGTGTTAACTGTATATATGTTGTTTGAATTGTTGTTAACTTATGTCAAACCATTGTTTGGATTCTTGCTATAAAAGTAAGTGGCATATGTGGTCCATGTACATGGACTTGAACAAACTTGGAATGGACTTGTATGACATATGATAAGACCTTAACAAACACACATAGGTTATAAGCGGACTTTGGTTTAGATCGGACTCGGATGTCAAAGTGCACTTATAATGATAGTCACTATAAATACAGTTGTGAATTGCCTTTTTTGGCACTTGCAATGAAATATTGTATAGAGATTATTAGGGGTACTCACCATATTTATAATGTATTATATGTATGTTTGCTGTTATCAAAAATTGGATATTAATAAGTTAAGTAACATCTCGAAAAGTGGCCAAACATCACTAGTGCGAAACTGCCCTTTAGCCCTGATTTTGGACTTTAAAGGGTTCGAAAAGATATTTAGATTCAAGTATTTTGTTTCATTATTTTTAAGGATTTAATAACTATTATTAGAATATTTTAACAGTGGCTTGAGATGTTTATGAATTTTTAAGAACTATTTGTGAGTTTTTAAAGAAGAGATATTTTGTTCGAAAGCATGCCGTTTTCAAGTTATTAAGGATTTATATAAACCTGTTGTTTTCAAGTAATATTTTGATTAAATTATTTAAAACCTACTGTAGGTATTATAAAGGATTTTAAAAGCATTTTTAAGTATATATAATTTTTAGAAAATATGTTGACTATTTTATACCTTACGGAATAAAATACCATTTGAAAAGATTTATTTAATATCAAGTTTTGGTAAACAAGTTACTATACATACATACATATATTTATATATATCATTTTTGAAAGGGTTTTGAAAGTGAAAATAAAAGGTTTAGAAAGGGATTATAATTACTTAATGGCTAAATGGTTGAGTTGTTTAATTACTTATTTGAAAAGTAATTAACTAAGCTTAACACTAAAAGCCAACAAAGGTTTATCTATTTACAAGAGTTAAGATTAATACTCGAATAGGGTTGTAGCAATAGAGCTCTAACCTATCGGGCTTCCCTCTTGACCGAGGAACAATAAATTGAAAAATGACAGAAACGTGTTATTGTGTTGATTTCTTATTGTTTACTGAAATCACTAATACTATACTTAACACTAAAAGCCTGTAGGATCGTTTTCATTCTAGATTGGGTGGGTGAATAGGGTCTACTAAAAATTAATACAAAAATAAAAATAAAAACAGAAGGTAATGCAATAAAGATCCCATATTTTTACCCAGCCTCGGCAAAAACCTGCCTATGTGATGCCTCCAATGTTTCTACTAGAAATTAAGTAATCAAATGCTTACAACGACGTGTAAACTTGCAATACCTGCTAACTTGATTAACTTAACTCTAAGCTCAAAACCCTGCCACAGCTTAGCCACCGAGTTGCGTATTCTCAAACTACGTCCGGTAGTTTGTACCTTGTTAGGGTCTACTTAGAATTAATACAGAAATAAAAAATAAAAACAGAAGGTAATGTAGTAATGATCCCACACAGTTTTACCTAGCTTCGGCAAAATCCTGCCAACTTGCTGCCTCCAATGTTCCAACTAGAAATTAAGTAATCAAATTCTTACAATGACATGTAAACTTGTGATACCTGCTAACTAGATTAGCCTAACTCTAAGCTCAAAACACTGCCACAACATAGCCACTGAATTGCGAATTCTCAAACTATGCCCCGTAGTTTTTACCTTGTTACACAACCAGAAATTTACCAAATTTAAAAGAGAAGATTATAAATAAAAAAACTAAAAAAACAAAACCCTATTTCAATATTAAGCCCAACACATTAAATATGGCCTATGTAAAAATATAATAGTGAAGACTGTCTCCCCTTTTTCAATGTAATCTCTTTGGCGGATCTTTTGTTATTCTTCAAAACTACGGATTCGTTTGAATTGAAGCCCTCGCTTGGAATCAGAAGTTTGAAATGATTGCCATGATACCTTGATTCCTCAATTTGATTACCGCTGCTTCTTATCCTTCGATTTGCTTACGACTGTTTCAATGTCGAGTCGAATGGTACATTGAATTGGTACGTGATTTCCCCCTTTTCAATTTTTGAGTATGCTCGACTTTGATTCGAGTTTTGGATTTGTTTATGATTTTTTCTAAGTAAGCTCTCTGAATTTTTGTCACGAACTCGAATTCGATGAATTTTGCCAATGATGATTTTGGTATTTATAGGGATTGAAATCCAATAATTTTGTTTCGTTTATTTTGGTTTGAATCCATCAATTTCTTTGCTCAGCCATTCGATTTTCAATCGAAGATTGTGATGAATTCTGACTTGTTCATTGTATACATGTTACTCCATATATTTCTGATGAATTCGAATTTGCTTGAATTGATTTGAATCGTTCCATTCTTTTCTACCACGACTTGTTCATCGGTCGATATACGTATGAATGTATCGATTCCTTTGAAATATCTTCAAATATTTTGACCCCTGTTGATTTTTATCTCCATCATGACTTGTTTACTTCGTCTTTGGTATTGCTGATGCTTGTTACCTTTTCCTAGAACATCTGCGACCTGGATGCTTGTGTGTATGTTAACTTGTTGAACTATTTATTGGTGTTTGTATCTCTGAGTTGCCTATGTGTGCTTTTCTGTTTGTTGGTTGTCTAATGATGATGAACTATGTTCATATTATATCTTGCTTGATGTTTCTGGTTTGAGTTGTTATTTGTATCCACTGCTCTATTGGTCGAAATTGGTACCTGATATACATGTACATGCATGTACTTGGTTGTTTGCTTAGTTAAGAACTTATGTGCACTCTACATTCGTTTGTTGAACTTATACTTGGATCTCCATTATGCATGTATTTCTCCTTGCACATTTTACCAGTGTGTTTGAACAATAATGTATATTTTCTGGTAAAATCCATGAGTGCATTTTGTAACTTGATCTTGTCTTGAGTTTGGTTCCTTGCACCTGGTGCATGTGCATTTCATCTTTTCAATCTTGCTATTGCACTTGCATTTGTCTCAACCCTCAATTCTGATTGTCTTGTTTTCATGTGTGTTCATGCCTGAATGCTTGCATATCCATGTACATATGAGCATGTTTACTTGTTTGGTTGCCACTATGTATATGTATACATGTGTGTGTACACATATGTATATATGTATGCTAATATGTTCTTGCCCATTGTTGCTTTGCATTAACGTTAACTTATTGAACCTTATCATGTCTGGAGTTTTAATTTGAAGTATGGTTGTGTTGATGCTCTTGTATCCTTGACCATATGCATTTCCATTGGCGTTTATACCCTTGTACTTGAACCTGCTTCCATTAAACTCCTGTGCATTGTTTGATTTCTTCACAGTAAACTGCTTATCATACTTGCTTGGTGCACCCTGGTTCATGGTTTTCCTGGGTTATGATGACTCGTTCCATTGAAGTCTGATCACAATTATGTCTATCCGGTGCACTTTAAGTTTGGTATGTTCTTGCCTTTGTCCTTTGTACATGTCTAATGGTCTGCACTGATTTTCTGGCCATAAATTCTATTTTGTAGTGCTTGTTGCGGGGATGAGTATGTTTGTGTGTCACCATGTATATGCATACATATATGTATGTATGCATATGTGTGTGTGTGTGTGTGTGATTGTTGTGCATATGCTCAGTCCGCTTTGAGTGCTTGTTTCCCGACTTTGCCGTATGCTTTGATTTTCATTGGCACATTTTTTTTGGCAAAGCCAGCGGGGTTAACTGGACCCCTACCAGTTTTATTACGAACAATAAAAGGGTACATCGTAAAGAAAAAGGAAAATAAGGACAAGGAACAAGCAAGAAAAAACAACAAAATCAAGCCCATCCATCAAGCAGAGTTTGAGGGAAAACACTTTTGCTGTTCATCAGTTGCCAATGAGTTCGAGCCTTAACTTCATTCCACAGCACTTCATCATTTCTTCTTTCATTATCAAAAACTATAGCATTCCTCTCACTCCATATTACAGTCATGCATATTTTCAAGCAAACAGCTAACACCCTCCCAAGATCATTTCTCCACCTAGTGGTTTCAAATATAATACTCCAGAGAATGCTAGAATTAGAACAAGATAGCTTCGTTCCAGTAATACAAATAATCCTATCCAACAAGTAGTGAAGGGCAGGACATTCAAAATATATATGCTCAATTGTTTCTTCATGAAGTTCACAGAACAAACACTCAGTTGAACAAGCCAAACCATACCTGTTTAATAAACTTCTTGTAAGTAAAGCTTGATTTATAACTTTCTACATCATTAAATTGTCTTTTGGAATAGAATCAGTAGTCCATATGACATTTTTTTTAGCTGCAATCATGTTGGTTGTTTTCTCATTTGCATTTGAGTTTAATCCAATCTAGGCTTGGATTTGATCTCGTGCTCATCTAACCCCGCAATTTTGACAAGCAAATGTATATTGGCATGCACGACCTTGTGGCATGTACAGTGATTCCTTGTGCATGTCAAAAGTTGTTCATGTAAAATGAATTAAATAATTGATGGCGAACAACCCAAATAATCGAGGCATACAATATTTTCATGACACACACTCCACTGTGCACTGCAAAATAATTCTTTTTCAATTTTACTACGCCAGTGTTTATTTTGCAGCTGGTTTAGATGTTGGATACAAGATGGAACATAGTTGAAGATCAAAAACGAGTGATGGGTGAATATGTAGTGAAGTGAAATATGTATGTAAAATTGTAAAGTGAAAATTATTGTGTAATTGAAGTTGTATTGTAATTGAAAATGTGTAAATATAGTAAGAGCTCAAATTTGTACTATTTGAATTTGTAATAAAATATTTGTTTGAATAAAATATTCGTTTAAATAAGAATTCCCTGTTATTTATTTTACCCAACAAATATTTATTTGATTATGTGGAAAAATAAATTAGTACAATAACAAATACATTTAAATGAATATAAATATGTTTATTATCATCAAACAAAAATCATACACTAGTATATTGTACAATCTCCCCCATTTGATGATAACAAACATATACTAATATTTTGACTCTATTAAATGTATTTGTTTTGATGAATTCTTTTTGCTCCCTCTATTTGAATATCTCCCTACAAAAACGCTTCCCTTCACATATACATGAAAAATAAATGCAAATAAATTAAAAAAACAATAAAAAAAATGAAATGATCCTTGATGCAATTAAAATATGACTTATTTGCCAAAATCTTAACTTCTCTCCCCCTTTTGTTAATCAGCAAAAGAGTAACCGTGTTTGATAAGAGTGATAAAGTGATAGACATTAATACCTAATTGAGTATACATACTAAATTTCAAAAAAAAATCAAACAAAAATCATAAATACTATGTTAGGCGCATATTTCATTTTAGAGTGATAGGGGTGATGCCTGCATAGAAAACCATATAATTGTATCCATTTGTGGTATATTTATGAGAAGAATCTTTTAAATACTTACTAACCATGAATAACTGTTAGGACTTTTAAATGAATTCCAAGCATCTTCTAACCACACATAATCATGCGGACCTTTAAATTGGGTTAGAATCAACTTGCTTATTTCATCCAATTTTGATATGTGTTCCATACATGTATAACCGTGAAGACTTTTAAATGAACATGAAAGCACATAATCAGAGATTTTAAGCAGTTCACACATGCATAACCATGAGGAATTTTAAATGAGAGTGAGTACTTTTGGATGATTTTATTGCTAATTAAAAATGAATAATTTTCTTTTTAAATACCACATTTTGACATACTATATTTGATTTTGATGAGTGATAGTCGTAGAAATATGATAGGAATAACGATGGTCATGGAACTTTTACTGACTAAAGTTATTACAAATTTTGTCTAATTTTTGAAAGAAATATTCTAAATATACTGTCTCAAGTCTAATGTATGATTGAAATCAATACTCATCACTTTTTTTTCAGTCACTATTTATTTTTTCGATAATCAAAACGGGCTCAGATTAGTTAACATAGGATTTAAGATCAAATAAAATATAAAATATAAAATCACATTTCTAAAATGCCTAAACTAAGACGAAGTCAACGAAAATTATTCTTTGGAAGCATTTTGTAAAAATGACTGCTAATTGAGAATCGGTTAAAATGAAGTTTATGTAGATATTTTCTTTGGAAATGTGATCTCTAATGAAATGATGTCTAACATCTATATGCTTGGTGCGAGAATGATGTACAAGATTATTTGTGAGATTAATTGCACTTTTACTATCACACATAAGTGGGACTCGTTTAAAATTTAGGCCTTAGTCTTGCAAGGTTTGTATCATCCATAAATTTTAGCAGAGCAACCTCTTAGAGAAATAAACTCTGCCTCAGTGGTAGATAATGCAATACAATTTTTTTCGACTTGACCAAGCAACTAACGAATGTCCCAACATATAACATGTTCCACTAGTACTTTTCTATTAACTAGACTTCTAGCATAGTCTGCATTTGAATATCCTTTTAACTCAAAGTTTTCATTAGTTGGGTAACACAAACCAAAACGTGGGGTGTGCAACGGATACCTTATAATCCTTTTTATAGATTTTAAATGGGATTCTTTTGGATTTGATTGAAATCGTGCATATAAACAAACAGAGAACATAACATCTGGTCTAGAAGCAGTAAGATAAAGAACTGACCCAATCATACCTCGATATTTCTTTCGATCAGCCACCTTACGTTTTCATCCTTGTCAATTTTAATTGTTGTGCTCATGGCAGTTTTTACTAGTTTAGCATCTTTCAATTCAAATTTCTTGACAAGCACTCTGATATATTTTATTCGAGAGATGAACGTACCTTTTTCACTTTGTTTGATTTTAAATCCTAAAAAGAATTTCAACTCTCCTACAAGCTCATTTCAAGCTTTTCTTGCATGACTTTTTCAGATTTCTCAAACAAAAGGTTTTAGTGGCACCATAAATAATGTCATCAACATATACTTGAACAATCAAAAGATTACCATTTTCATGTAATAGAAATAATGTGGTGTCTACACAATCCTTTTTGAACCTATTTTCAAGGGGATAAGTTCTAAGACATTCATACCAATACCTAGGGTCTTGTTTTAATCCATATAGTGTTTTCTTAAGTTTATATACATGCTTAGGGTATTCTTGACTTTCAAAAGCTTCAAGTTGTTCGACAAGTACATCCTCTTTCAAAATTCCATGAAGAAAAGTACTTTTAATACCCATTTCCCTTAGTTTAAATCCTTTATAACAAGCAAAAGCAAATAATATTCTAATGGATTCTAGTCTTTCTACTAGTGCAAAAGTTTTATTAAAATCAATTCCTTCAATTTGATTGTAGCCTTTAGCAACTAACCTAGCTTTGTTCCTAATCACATTTCCAGATTCATTGAATTAATTTTTAAAAATCCATTTGGTTCCTACAACTGGATAATCATTAGGCCTAGGTGCCAGAATCTAAACATCATTTCGTTCAAATTAATTTTTCTCTTATTGCATAGCCATAATCAAATTCTCATCATTAAGAGCTGTATCTATGTCTTTGGGTTCAAATTCTGAAATAAATCCACTGTATAGACACAAATCACATAAATTTCTGAAAGAGGAATGAGTTTGAATACCTATGGTAGGATTATCTATTACCAATTCTAGAGGATGATCTGCTTTGAATTTCAATCTCTTTGGTTCCATATTTCTTTGGACTTCTTTTGCGGGTTCGATTTCTTTTGGATTTTCACTTTCATCTTTTTCGTTCTCCTCTTCGACATTGCTTTTGATTGTCTCCTTGCTTTGATCATCAATGCCTTTATCAAATTTCACATTGATTGACTCCACGGTTGTTCTAGTCGCTTTGTTGTATATTCTATAAGCTTTACTTCTGGAAGAGTATCCCATGAACAAGCCTTCGTTAGATTTTGGCTCAAATTTTCCAAATTGATCACCTATATTAAGAATAAAACATGGACAACCAATTTTTTTGAAATATGCAATGTTTGGCTTTTCGGTGAACCATAGTTCATATGGTGTTTTCTTAAGAATCAGCCTAATCATGACTCTATTCATTACGTAACAAGCTGTATTTACTGTCTCTACCCAAAAGGACAAGGATAGTTCATACTCATTTATAATAGATATAGCCAACTCTTGTAAGGTTCCATTCTTTCTCTCGACTACTATATTTTGAAATAAGCAGTCCATTTTCATCAACAAATTTTTTATATTCGTAATTTTCAAATTCTCCACCATAATCACTTCATAGCGAAATAATAGAAACTCCTTTTTCAATTTGAACTAATTTTGTGAATTTAGTGAAGTATGAGAAAGCTTCTGATTTTTTAGCTAAGAAGTATACCCACATATATCTAGAGTAATCATCAACCAATACATAACGATATCTCTGACCACCTAAATTTGTAATATCATTAGGTCCAAATAAATCCATATGAACTAGTACAACAACTCTAGAAGTACTTACAGTGTTCTTGGCATGAAAAGATGAATTTTTAAATTTTCCCATAGTGCATGCATTACATAGAGTTCTATTTTGAAACCATGAGACGATAAACCTCTTACTAAATCTTTTCTTTTTAACTTGTTTAATAGATTCATGTTAGCATATTCTAATCGTCAATGCCATATGTTTACTTCTTCATCCTTAGCTACCAAACATATTGAAAGAGTGAGATCATCAAAACATAGAGAGCATATATTACCTTTCCTCTTACCTAAAAATAATGTTTCTTTTGATGATTGGTCAATCATTTGGCATAAACCAGAATAAAAAACAACGCTCATTCCCTTATCACATAACTGGCTGATTGAAATCAGATTATGGTGCATATTTTCAACATATATTACATCGTTTAAGGTAAATGTATCGTTACCTACTTTACCTTTACCGATAATTTTACATTTATTGTTGTTGCCCATTGTGACTCTGCTACATTTGTACTTTTCTAGGCTAAAGAACTTTGATTTGTCGCCGTCATGTGCTTGAAATAGCAAAAATGCAGGTGCCACTCTTGCTGTTCCTTAGCCTGCTAACACACCTACACTAGAGTTTAGTGACCTATTTGTTTTCATACGTCCATGATTCTTGGTGACAAGAAAATTTGAAAAAACAAGTATATATAGAACCAAGACAGTTTATGTTTGTTCCTTTTGGCACCCAGATTTATTAAATTTTAAGGGATTTTACATTTATGCCTTTAGGAACACAAATTGGTATGGTTTTCAAGTATTTGGGTCTATACCGGCAATTGTTTTCATTGTGTCCAATTTTTTCACAAATCGTGCACTTGGAGTTGGCATGATTAGTTTCACTTCTACCTTTTTCAGATTGAGTATACCCAAATCCTTGTCTAATGGTATTAACAATTTGTTTCCCTAATAGCATACTTAGTGATCTTCCTCCTTTGGAGAATTTTCCTAAAGTTGTAGATAACTGTTGGACTTGTGACTTGAGAGATTCATTTTCAATCAATAACAAAGTGCAGTTTTTAATAGAATTTTCTCTCCTAGAGTTTTCACTTTCTTTCAAAATCAGAATTTCATTTTCAAGCGATTTAATTCTAGTTTTTGATTTTTTTTATTACCTCTTTTAATGATGGACACTTATCACACTTAGGGATCTTTTTTCTACAGTTTTGAACCATTTGATCAAGCTGCTTATTTAGTTCTACCAAGCTATCTTTTTGTGATTTAACCCTAAGTCTTTCAAAACAACCATTTACATCATGAAAATATATATGTAATTGTAAGTAAGTTTTGACATCTCGTTGGGCTCATTATCACCCTGTCACTTGTTTCTCCTAAAATACACCGATTTTCTCTTTCACTCCCACTGCTAGTGCTTTTATCATCATTTTCATCACTTTCTTACCAAATTGCTGCAAAACTTCTCCTTTTTGGTATCTTTCCTTTGCTCACTTGATTTTGAGGACAATTTGGCTTGATTTGGCCAGTTTTATTGCACTTGTAACAAATTACCTCCTGCTTTTCTGAATTGTCTATATATTTGACGATTCTGCTCTTTAGTTGTTCATTTAGGGTTGGATTTCAATATTTGCGGTTCCATCTTTTGAATCTCTTTATTATCAGTACCAGTTCAGCTGCTTCTTCATCATCACTGTCTTCACTTTCCATCGTTCCTTTGAGATCTATTGATTTCTTTAGTGTATCTTCTCCTTCATGTTCTTCCCTGAATTTGATTTCTAGCTCATTAGTGGTGAGGTTTCCAAATGAATTCTTCAACTTTAACTTGTTTCTGATCCTTTGATTCTTGCATGGCGGTCATCTTTGCTTAAAAATTTCATGGAAGAATTCTGAGGATCATTCAGACTAGTTTCAGTTCTATGTATGGTCTACCTAGGGATTTTGATTTGTACACAAGACTAGAAAGTCGTCCATGCATTTCTTTGACACTTTCATCCTTTGCCATTGTGAGGTTCTCGTACTTGCTACTAAGCAAGGCAAGACAAGATTCTTTGACCTGGAAGGTTCCTTTATGAGTCACTTCAAGCTTGTCCAAATTTCCTGTGCAGTTAGACAATGTGAGACTTGGTTAAATTCAATTTGATCTAACGATAAAATAATAGAATCCATAGCTTTAGCATTAGCAATTTGCAGTTTATTTTCAAGATATGTCCAGTGATCTGTAGGTTTATCAACTTCTTGATTATCTGCCATTACTATTGGTGTGCAATATCCTATTTCAACACTATTACATGCATCTAGGTTTTTTAGAAAAAATTTCATTTTAGTTTTCCAATATGCATATTCACCATTGAACATGGATGGTGTAGTTATGGACTGACTTTCAGCAAAAGCATTATTAAAATAAGCCATTGAAAGAAAAAATCAAACTATTTAACAGAAAATGGTTTTTGTTCCTAACTCCGATACCACTTGTAGGATCATTTTCACCCTAGAGGAGGGTGAATAGGGTCTACTAAAAATTAATGAAATAAAAATAAAAACAGAAGGTAATGCAGTAAAGAACACAGTTTTACCTAGCTTCGGCAAAAACCAACCTACGTATTGCCCCCAAGGTTTCTACTAGAAATTAAGTAATCAGATGCTTATAATGACACCTTGACTAACCTAACTCTAAGCTTAAAACCCTGCCACAACTAAGCCACTGAATTTCGAATTCTCAAACTACCCCCGGTAGATTGTACCGAGTTCACAATAAGAAATTTACCAATTTAAAAGATGAAACTACAAATTCTCATATTCTTCAATTTGCTTATGGCTGCTTCAATGTTGAGTTCGAATGGTACTTTGAAGTGGTATGTGATTTTCCCCTTTTCGATTTTTGATCATGCTCGATTTTGATTCGAGTTTTGGTTTGTTTGCGATTTGTTCTAAGTAAGCTCTCTGAATTATTATCATGAACTTGAATTCGACGAAATTTTTGCCGATGATGATTTTGGTATTTATAGGGATCGAAACCCTATAATTTTGTTTTGCATATTTTGGTTTGAATTCTTCAATTTCTTTACTCGACCATTTGATTTCCGATTGAATGATTGTGATGAATTCTGACTTGTTCATTGTATACATGTTACTTCGTATATTTCTGATGAATTCGAATTTGCTTGAATTGATTTGAATCGTTCCGTTCTTTTCTCCTACGACTTGTTCATTAGTTAATATACATATGAATATATCGATTTCTCTAAAATACCTTCAAATATGTTTGACCCCAGCTGATTTTTACCTCAGCCTTGACTTGTTGTCTTCGTCTTTAGTATTGTTGATGCTTACTTCCTTTGCCTAGAACATTTGCGAACTGGATGCTTGTGTGTATGTTAACTTGTTGAACTATTTTGTTGATGTTTGTATCTTTGAGTTGCCTCTGTGTGCTTTGTTGTTTGTTGGTTGTCCAATGATGATGAACTATGTTCATGTTATATCTTGCTTGATGTTTCTAGTTTGAGTTGTTTGTTGTATCCACTGCTCTATTGCTCGAAACAGATACCTGATGTACATGTATATGCATGTACTTGGTTGTTTACTTAGTTGAGAAATTATTTGCACTTCGCATTCCTTTTTTTTAACTTATACTTGGATCTATCCAATGTGCATGTATTTCTCCTTGCACATTTTACCAGTGTGTTTGAACAATGATGTATATTTTCTTGTAAGATCAACGAGTGCATGTTAGTCACTCGATCTTGTCTTGACTTTGGTTCCTTGCACTAGTACATGTGCATTTCATCTTTTCGATCTTGCTGTTGCACTAGCATTTGCCTCCGCCCTCAGTTCTGATTGTCTAGTTTTCATGTGTGTTCATGCCTAAATGCTTGCATATCCTGTAAATATGAGCATGTTTACTTGTTTGGTTGCCACTATATATATGAATACATGTGTGTACACATATGTATATACTTATGCTGATCTATTTTTACCTGTTGCTTCTTTGCATTCATGTTAACTTATAGAACCTGAGCATGTCCAAAGTTTTCGTTTGAAGTCTGGTTGTGTTGATGCTCTTGTATCCCTAACCATATGCATTTCCATTGATGTTTATATCCTTTTTCTTGAACCTACTTCCATTAAACTCTTATGCCGTGTTTGATTTCTTCACATTGAACTGCTTTTCATACTTTCCTGGTGCACTTTGGTCCATGATTTTCTTGGGTTATGATGACTGGTACCATTGAAGTCTAATCTTATTTAAGTCTATCTGGTTCACTTTAAATCTGGTCTTTTCTTTCCTTTGTCCTTTGTACATGTCTGGTGGTCTGCATTGATTTTTTGTCCATAAATTTTGTTTTGTTTTGTAGTTCTGGTTGCTGGGTTGAGTATGTTTGTGTGTCACCATGTACATACATACATACATACATACATACATGCATGCATGCATGCATACATACATACATACATACATACATACATACATATGTGTATGTGTATATGTGTGCGATTGTTGTGCCTACGCTCTGTCCACTTCGAGTGCTTACTTCCTGACTTTGTTATATGCTTTGATTTTCGTGTGTACATTTTGTTAAGTTGCAGTCATGTTGGTTGTTTTTGCATTCACACTTGAGTTGAATCTAGTCTAGGCATGGGTTTGACTTCGTGCTCACCTGTCCCTGCAATTTTAACAAGCAAGTGTACATTAGCATGCACGACCTTGTGGCATGTATAGCGATTCATTATGCATGTCACAAGTTGTTTTCGTAAGATGAATTAAATAAATGATGACGAACTACCCAAATAAATGAGGCAGACAACATTTTCAAAACACACACTTCTTTGTGCACTGCAAAATATTTCTTTTTCAGTTTTACCACATCAGCGTTTAGCAGATAGATCAGATGTTGGACACATGCTGAAACATAGATGAATATCAAATACGAGTGATAAGTGAATATGTAGTGAGGTGAAATATGTATGTAAACCTGTAAAGCGAAAATTGTATTGTAATTGAAGTTGTATTGTAATTGAAAATGTGAACATGTAGTGAGAGCTCAAATTAGTATTAGTTGAATTTGTAATAAAATATTTGTTTGCATAAGATATTTGTTTAAATAAGAATTCCGAGTTATTTATTTTATTCAACAAATATTTATTTAATTATGTGGAAAAATAAAATAGTACAATAAAAAATATATTCAAATGAATATATATATATATATATATATATGTTTATTATCGTCAGACAAAAATAATACACTAATATATTCTACAAAGCCGAAGAAGTAGACTTACCCATTTGTGGGATTTAAGAATGATGTGTCTAGTCAAGGCTTTGATGCAACTTGTGCTCTATTTTACTTGGCTTCTGTAACGCCCTGCCTTTTCACACGGTTTAAATTGACGATAAACCACACACGTCATACTTAAACCATACAGAAGGACGGATTGTTATGGGGTAAATAAGAAAAAGCAGAGAAAGAAAAAACAAAATAGAATCTTGCAGCGGAACGATAAAATACAATAATCAAAAAAACATTTCATGAAGCTGTTTTAAAAAAACATTTGATTTTACTTATACAATACATATCAGAGTTACACATACCAGAGAATATTATTAATGCAGCAGAATAAAATGATGTAGTGGAATAATATAGTAGGTAATAATAAATCTTCGTCTTCGTCCTCCAGAATACGGTCTTCCAAATCCTGAAATGCTCAGGCTGACCCGAGCGAATTGAAAAGACAAAACACTCGAGTCAGAACTAAAAGATCTTATGTAAGTTAAATCAACAGGAATAAATATGAGTGGAACGGCGTCAGAGATGTTTACGGGATTTGACATCTCCTATCCAGTGTCTAACGTGAGTGCAATAACTTAAGAGATGCTCGAGATTCACATCTCCTAAGTGTCCGTTAAACTATTTACTATGTAGTAATATTTCACTATTATAATAATGTCTAATAGTAAAACAAACTTACTTTTAAATAGTGTTAAGGGGTTACCCATATAGCCCTTAACACGTAATAGTGCCAATAGTCTATACAATACCGTAATACCTCTTGATTGGTAGGCTACCAGAGGATACTCCATAGGTACGACACAAATCAAACTCATACAATGAGCGCCAGGGTAGGTGACACGGCACAACTAGGCAATGCCAGGGTAGACATACCAATTACGCACACGGGCTGGTGGTAACGCGTAGCGCGCAGCTACCGCCCACCTCGAGCCACACCCCCAAATCAAAAATCAAAAGTGGCTACCGAATCAATCCAAAAGTCAGAGTATAATATCGAAGGGATGTGTCCGATAAGAGGGGCTACTCCTTGGCCCGAGATCGCTCCTGTTTTAGCCACCTTATGCCAACTCACTGGAGTTGGGTCCACATATATACCTTAATAGAACGGCGCCACTATCCAACTTCATTCTGAAATCTCCACCGCGTACAGGTTGTTAAAGTGGTTTTCGGAGTTGGCAGAGAGCATGACAATTTTTGATCCCGGTCTCTTCAACAAGCAAACGTTATTATAACACTGCGTTCTTTTCAAAATAGTTTATGCTTTTAAAACCAGAATATAATAACCATTTCAAAACCATATAAATACGATATTCATTCAATTTTAAAACCAAATCAATACGATATCCTTTTTATTTAAAATCAATATAATATCATTTTATTTCAAAAAATCCCTTTTCCAAAAATCATAGCACTTCCAAATTATATCCTCCAAACCCAAACATTTGAAATTTTAACACCTTTAAAACATAATGCTTTGAAATTCATAACTTCGAAACATTTCAATTGCTATAAACATTTCAATTTCGATATATTTCAAGGCTTTGAATATTCCGAAATTTCAAAACTAAATTTTATAATTTCGATTCAACAATTAAATATTCTATTATTTAATTTGAAATCATTTACATAATAAACCCCTTATCATTTAAATAAGACTCAAATTACAAATAACTAGATATTGGTTTCAATTCATTATACTTGAAATAATCAGTTAGTTCACCTAGACCCCAAAATCAAGTTATAATAATTATACCTTTTAAAATTTCCAATTTATAAATTTCCCATCAATCCATTTGGTTTAATTCTTAAATAAATTCAATTTCATATAATCTCAAATTTATCTCAATTTCAAATCAAATTTATTGGAGAAAAATTCTTAAAAAAAATCAGTTCAAACCAATTTCATCTTCATCTTCCAATTTTTTTTAAGTCATTAAACTCTGGATATACAATATCTTAAACAGGTATTTAACCATATAATATAAATCAATCAAACTCCATTATTAAGCTTATTTTACTAAACAAATCTATACATAACTTAAATTCAAGAATTTAACTATATATATATATAATATTTATTTTTGATATATATTTATATAATATCAAAAATTAATATTTATTAAACCGTGTATTTCTTTCCAAAACCATAGAAATCATTTCAAAATATTTTTATATATAGACCACGGTGTCTGTATATAATTTTCTACCCTATGGTCAAGTGATACGAGTATTTATCATTTCAATCCGTAATTTAAAATAAAAAATACAGTTGTATATCATTTCAAACCGCAATCCCAAATGAAATAAAAATGCATAACAACTTGCAGTTTATAAAAATAAAAAATGCAACCTCCATTCATCCAATATCAATCACTAACCATTTATCACAATCATCATCCAATAATAACATCCATATAGCATAGAAATAAATAACAAGTAATTACTGGCAGTCTATATTCAAAAATAAATTAAACATCTATCTGACTGGCAGTTTATATGCAATAATGAATTTGATAACAATATAATTCAAATAAATGCAATTTAACTGAGATGATGATTAAATATATGCCAAATAGCTATAAATAAATTTCAAATCACATCATACATAAATTTAACAAACATAAGAAATTTTCGAAGTTGTGAGTGGGTTAAAACACTCACCTTTTGAATTTAAATTGAATTTAAATTGAATTTAAATTGAATTTAAATTCAATTTAAACCCAAAATTTTTGCTGTCTTGAAATTCGTCCAAACCTACGCCAGAATGTTTGAAATTTGAAAACGATCCTAACAAAAGAAACCATGCGTAAATCGAGCATCATACGCGAAAGTTATTAAGGTTTGAACATGTTGAAAATTAAATTCAGGTGAAAAAAAAAGAAAAAAAAAGTGACCCAATGACACGTCACCTTCTCTCTGGAACACGCTCCAGGCAATTTCTCAACGCATGCACACAACGAATCCTGTTCACCAAACCCTAGCCGCCGATGATTGGAAGCACACCGCCACGATAATCATGCCGTACACCGCTGGTCTCACTACCTAGCGACCCCACTCGCGATTTCGCTCGCCAAAAGCACCATGCTCGACAGAAATTTTGGCCGGCCGCCACTAGGGTTTGAGCCCTATTTGAATTTTTAACCACAATCTGACCGTCGACTCGGCACACAACCTACTCCGATGAGCCGAGCTCGGTACCCTCTACGCGATGGTACAAGTGATATGACGATCCATCAATGTTCATCGGAACCTGATGAACGACCGATGCTTCTTCATCCAATTCCGACCACACAGCAGCCCAGATCAGAAAATGAATACCATTTTTGACTTGCGCTCTTTGAGAGCTTGTCGACAATATATAATTTGATATTGTTTGTGGAGTTTGAATTTTTGCTTTGGATTTGATTTGGAATTATATTTGGGAATTAGGGTTTGCAGCCATTGGAAAGAGGAGCAAATAGAACGTACAGAAATGAGGAATAGAGTTAGGCTAGGGTTTATAACAGGGTATTTATAGACAAATCTGAAATAGAATAGATGGACCCGATTTATAAACAGGTTGAATGATAAAGTGTCTGAAAAGCACGTTCTGACTCCGGAACGAAATAGGATCAACCCGTATATCAAAATAGATGTTTTAAAATATTTTAAACGCGATGGAAAAGGTTTTGAGTCCAAATTCCATCGTATTAAGAAGTTACGTCAAAATCAATTTTTTCAAATTGATTTCAATTTCATTGATTTCTAGGCGTTTCGTGTTCGTACGATCAAATGACAAGCCTGATCGCTACGAAACTTGAAATGCTACAATAATTCACCGTTATGGATCCGACGAAACAGGTTTCGTCGAAATCCGAGTCAGTGGCCAAAATGGCTATTTTTACATTAATTAAATAAATTAAACATTAATTAATTAAATCAAATTCTCAATTTCAATTCGAAAATTAACAAATTTCATCACTTATGATTTTTCAATCATCTACAACGATTTAAACAAGTTTAGATGTCAATTTAGAGATGAATATTTTATAAATTTCAATATTAACCTCAATTGCATTAAATTCAAAATTATAAATTTAATTTCCAATAATTCTATTTAATTCACTTTCATTCTATTATTTAATTCATCGTTTTCAAAAGGATGCAATTTACATTGGTTCATGATTGTTTACATTTATATTCTTAGATTTCATCTAAATTTCCATTTATGCAATATTTAAATATTTAATTTTCATTTAATTGCAATTAATCCTATTATCGTATATTAAATTCCAATATATATTGATAAAACTTTATTTCCATCCCTTTATTCAACCAATAGTCATATTATAAATAGAATTGATATTATTTAAAATTATCTCCTTAATTTATGCTAACATCGCCTTTAATTTAGATTTATTGCAATTGATTACCGGTTTATATTAAATATACTAAATAAATGGTTAACCTATACGAATCGTTACCATTAACGTTAAACTTCCCTTATATGCTATTATTAATAACCAAATGTTGTAATTTGATTTAGGTCTAATTCAATGCATTAAATGACTGGGTAAATGATTAAAGTATTGCACTATTGCCAAATTTTCTCACATTCATACTTAATTTGCTTTCCATTTATTATTCTATCAATTTCATCTTGTGGTATAATTATCATAATTTATATCTTAGTGCGTTAAAAATTTCTAATTTCGTCTAATTTCAATTAATGTAGTAATTTATCTCATTAATTTGCAAAATTTGATTTCCAATTCTATTAAATAGACTAAATAAATATGTAACACGTAATAATTGATATCATTAACTTTTTATTTCATTTATAAGTTTATTGCTTACAACAAATGCTACCATTTGTTTCATAACACCAATTCTTTCCATTTCCATTCATTATACATCATTTTATTAGTAAGTCAACATTTTAAATTATTAATTTACCATTTGTATCCCATTATAAATCAATGCACACATAAATTAAGATTTTAATCAAATTAATCATTTCATCTTGGTTCCACTCTTTTATTACATCAACTATTACTTTATGAATAAAATTAACATTTCTTATTCATTTTGTTACATTCACAGTCTCCGTTATTGTCTTAAACTTGCTAATGTAACATTAAAGTTCATTTATTTCTAATTGATTCCCCAATTTAATTTAATAGACCAAATTAATAGGTAATTTATTGCAATCATTATCATAACTTTTAATTACACATATGAATTCACTATTCACAAACAAATGTTACAATTCTTATATATTATTGATTTTATTCAAATTACAAATAATTAGTTTTAATTACCATTGCTATATTTCATTCTTAACAATTATTTCAATATAAATTATAAAAAATTATTTCTTTCTAAATTTAATTACAACAAATCTAATTAATTTAACTAATTTTAATCATTGAATTTTACGGGTCGTTACACTCTCCCCCAATCAAAACTTTTCGTCCCCGAAAAGGAAAAGAAGGGAAAAGAAAGAATTAAAGAAATAATATATCCTATTTAAAATATTAAATCTATGAAAATTAATTTAACGAATCCATTAATTTAAACAAAAATATATACATATTATAACTCTTAAATCCTTTAATATTCAAGTAAATAAAATTTGGAAAACTTTTTCAAAAAATTTCCAAGTCTAAAATTTACGAATTTTTTTGGCATCTTCCTTTATACGGAGAGGCTCGGGAGAAAACATAATATCAAATATAACAAAATATCACAATATCTTCGAAAATAATATATATCCCAACACGGGAAAATAATATAATAACGCTATAAATCGTAATCCGAAAACGTACCTATTTGTCGGGCAAACACGTTAATTATGAAATCAAAAGCAGAAGCAATTGCTTCCATAACCTGTATTTCACTTTTATAATCCAAAAGGAGTTAATAATTATATAAAATGAAATATTTATAGCGGTCTCAACCATAAACAAACAAATCAATACAAACATCAATCACTTGCAACAAGGCATACAACCATCACATAGAATCAGCCTAAATCAATCATTCATTCATATCAAACAAAACAAATAGTTCTTAGCGTTCAACTTTAAATTGCACAGAATGGAAAATAAACTACTTAGTGCACCATTTACTCAACAGTCTTCGGTGAAACTAAATAGATTATTCATACATCTAAACAAATTTAAAGCATCCTTGTCCAAACAACCATAAACCAAACAACAACACTTCTAAACAATAAATCAAGTTAAATTTTCTCGTTTCGTAGCATTATTGTTGGATTCCTTTTTATTCATATATTGATTTATCCTTTAATTCACATTTATTTCTTGCAAATTTTCATTTTTATTTATTCATATCAAATAGTTTTCTTTTTATTGCATTACATCCATTCATTCACTACTTAATTTCATTTATTTACAGTATTCGTCCTTCTACCTATTTTTATTATATATGACCTCAACCTTACTTAAGTTTATTGTCATTTCTTCACAACCATTCAGTCATACTTAAGTTTACACAATTACAACGTCAAATTTTTATTTATAAACGAATTTCACATAACATTCATACTACATAAGCTTTACTTGTATAATATCCATTACGTTTCCTTATAAACATTTCAACTTTTTACATCTTTTGGTAAGTTATATATTCCTTTAAGGATGCATTTGAAAATCATACAAGTTTATCTTATTTCCTTTAATTTAATTAAATGTTCCATAATTATATCTTTTGTTTAATAAGTTACAAATTCAACTTTCGGTTAATCCCATTAATAAATTATCATTAAATCCCTTATTTTAATTAGAGGTTCCAATTATAAATTAGTTACAACCCATTTTACTATAATAATTGAAACTACTAATTAACGGAAACTTAAGAATTAAATATCGGGTTAAATTTCAAATCATTTTAAAGATAATAGATAAAGGTATACTTACAACTTATATCCAATTATATTTAAAACAATTAAAAATTTATATTTTTTTTTATCAAAATAAGTCTGCATACTACAGTGGCCTTCCCACTTCGAAACTCGAAAATGAATGTCGATGATGCGTGCACTCATCATCGAAATTATTTTCCAGCGACAGAGGTGGGAGTACATAGCTTATTTCTTTCCAAAGTTCTTTCAAATCATATTGAAATATTTATATCAAAAAATACTTCTAAATAATATTATTGCATTCCAAAATCCTTGAAAGAATTTTCAAAACCCGGGGACTTAAGTTCTAAATTTTCGATTTCATTTATTATATTTTCAAATCCTACTTTACTAATATTTACAGATTACACTACCTAACAACCAATATATTACAACTAATGTGACGCCCCACCTCTATACCCACGCTAGCCAAGAACACTACGGAGTAGTGCTGTCAACTAGCACGGAGAATAAGGCCGTTGAGGAGCGACCATCCATGTAATTGCTTATCACACGGTGGCTATAAATAATCTTCGGAAACAAACATAGAAATAAGCATAACGCAAATCAGTCACAGACATCCATATCACAAAGGCGGAAGAAGATATGAATATATAACTAACACATGAAAGTGTACATCAGAGTAGTGGTCAAAAAATCCACAATAATACAAAAGAATAGCAACACGTGCTATACAAAAGAATACAACTACGAGTCTATATCTCAAGTGTATACAACAAAAACTGCTAATCTAAACAGTTAGCCAAAAGTCAGAGTGATGAATCCCTGGGAAGAAGTCAAGCAGTAGCACCTGTAACATCTCGGTATGACCCGAGTATTATTTAAGAAAATAATAAACGGGTCAGTCTAGCTATAAATATCAGATGACATGATATAACATAAAAGATATGGCATAAACATAAAATATCCATAATGACATACCACTATAAGTATGTAAATAATGATCAACAGAAGATCAATCAATAAGAGATAATCAATATCACAAGAATCTTCTCAAAGATTCGGAAAGGGCATCATACCCCAAACTTGTACTCATAACAAGTCAATCGCATAAATTCTATAAATCAATGCAAGAAGTCCAGAAATCATAGAAAAGAGAAAGATGCCTATCACATGGCGGTCCGAAGACCAAGGGGAGCTACCCCACATGTGTGAATGGAATCACACAGATTAAGGTCCAGACTAATCAAAAAGCAAAAAGGTATGTGTGAGTGGAATCACACAAGTGGTGTCTAGTCTAACCTCGCAACAAGAGACATCGCACAGTTGCTAGTCTAAAACATCAGAATGATCGTCATGATCAACGAGAAGTGTCAATTACACTAAGCTAGTAAATATAGAAGTTTAGCTTCATGTCCCATAACATCTTGCTTAACTTAAATATTTACGAACAAACTGTAAATCTTCACTAATAAAATTGTCACAAGAGGTTCAATCAAACAAGTCCAAGAATTAACCGACGAAGTGAACGCAAGCGTTTCATACCACTTGTTTTACTAAGTCGTTTAATTAGATTTCTCATCCGAGTGAGGTAAAGGTTTGTATATACTAATAGATTGGAAAACGGTTTAAGAAAAGAGCTTTGTTATTAAAAATAGAGTTGAAATTGTTTGTTAAAAGAGTTTTGATATTTACTACTAGTATTGAAACCTTTATATTATAAAATAACAAAACACAGAAGCAATTATATAAACAATCAATCACAAAGATCGTATACGGAGATGTGAATAAGATCCAAGGAAATCAACTCAATGTTTTTCAGATAAGATCCCCTACGGAGGGGGGGTCCAGGGGGGTGGCAACCCCCCAAGGTGGGGGTGTGGGGGCAACGCCACCGCTTACGGGGTTCGACCTAAGAGGAATAGAGTCGAGCGACCTAATGGTTGCGACCTAGGGGTCTAAGGGGTCAAACGAACTAGTGGTGTTCGCGAGTTAGCCGAAGCGAGCGACCTAAGAGAGACGAGCGACTTAAGGAACTCGCAACCTAACATTTGAATAGGTCAAGCGACCTAAGTGGTTAGGCGACCTAAGGTCTTACGACCTAACGACCTAAGGTCTAAAGGCCACGCGACCTAGAGGATTTGCGAGCTAACGAGGCCGACCTAAGGTGCAAGTGACCTAAGGGACAACGGCCTAAAGTATGCTACGCGACCTAATAGATGGCGCGGCCAAAGGTGAGAGCAGGTTGAGTGACTTAAGGCGATGCACGACCTAAGACCTAGTGACCTAAAGGGATGCGCGACCTAAGAGAGGCATCAGGTCGAACGACTTAAGGGTGATGCGACCTACGACCTAAGCTCAAATACGAGCTACGAGCTAGCGACCTACGACCTAAGCTCAAATGCGAGCTAAGGCCTACGACCTAAGGCCCTAACGTACTAACATTTGTCGCGACCTAAGTGGTGACGACCTAACAAGGAAAGGCTGAGCGACCTAACGCTGCAGAGGGGATTTAAGGCCAGAAACGACCTACGACCTAAACCCCATACGACCTAACGTGAAACGACCTAACTCCGAAGTGAAAATTAAAGGCAGTGCGACCTAGCGCGATAACACGTGAACGACCTAAGGGTTAGGTCGCGAGCGACCTAACTCCGAACACACGAAAATGGCCAGAACGACATAAGTGCAGAAAAATCAACAAAACGCTAAAAATTGGAGTTTTTCGCCAATCCAATCCAAACCAAATGCTAACATGCATGCAAAAATGATAGGGAATCATTCCCAACAGTTCAATATAGTTATTGGCTAGAATTGTGAGATAAAAATCTCACCTTTGCACTAAAATTTATGAGGATGAAGCTTGAAAGCAAGGAGAAGCAATCTAAAGCTTGAATCCAACATCTTCTACTTGAATTTGGAGTTGAATGTTGGAGTTGCAATTGAATTTGAGCTTGGAGTTTTAATTTCCCATTCTCTTCACCATTAATGCCAAAGCTTGGGTTAGTTAGGAATTTATGAAGAGTGAGGAGAAGAGGGTTGGAACTTGGGCTTAATAGGCCAAACTAACCCAAAGTCCAAAGCGGGAAAAGTTAGTGAAATTTCACTAACTCCAAACCTATCGATGTTTATACTTAAAAAAATTGTAAACGGCATTTCGAACTCAATGGAAGTGGTCTCGAGTCCTAATTTGACCGTTTGCAAAAAGTAGCTTTTCGGACCAAAATCTGATTAACGATTTAATATTTAAATAAAATATTTAAATATAAACTCGATAAATATGCGGGTTGTTACAACTAAATATAACCTTTATAAAAAATATATTTTATATATAGAAAATATAATAGGAAAAATTATTTTATTCACCTATATTCAAAACAAATTATGTCGGTCTGTCCTATTAAGTGTTTAGAAATCCCTATTATGTCATAGCGTCCCGTGTATCAACCAGAATTTATTAATACAAAACGGAACAAATTAACACAATATCAAAACCTTTTTATAACACTAACAAATACGCTCTCTCGCATATATACACTCAACGACTCATCATAGGGTATTACTGCCCTATTAATAAAGAGTCATACTCCACAAAGCTAAGGTTTATCACTAAACAAAATCTCTGATACCTGATGTAACGTCCCGCCTTTTCACACGGTTTAAATTAACAATAAACCACACACGTCAGACTTAAACCATATAGAAGGGCGGATTATTATGGGGTAAATAAGAAAAAGCAGAGAAAGAAAAAAACAAATTAGAATCTTGAGCGGAACGATAAATATAATAATCAAATAAACATTTCATGAAGCCGTTTTACAAAAAATATTTAATTTTACTTATACAATACATATCAAAGTTACACATACCAGAGAATATTATTAATGCAACGGAATAAAATAATGTAGTGGAATAATATAATAGGTAATAATAAATCTTCATCTTCGTCCTCCATAATTCGATCTTCCAAATCCTGAAATGCTCAAGCTGACCCGAGCGAATTGAAAAGACAAAACACTCGAGTCCGAACTAAAAGGTCTTATGTAAGTTAAATCAACAGGAAAATATGAGTGGAACGGCGTCAGAGATATCTACGGGATTTGACATCTTCTATCCAGTGTCTAACGCGAGTGCTGTAACTTAAGAGATGCTCGGGATTCACATCTCCTAAGGATCCGTTAAACTATTTACTATGTAGTAATATTTCGCTATTATAATAATGTCTAATAGTAAAATAAACTTACTTTTAAATAGCGTTAAAGGGGTAGCCATATAGACCTTAACACGTAGTAGTGCGAATAGCCTATATATTACCGTAATACTTCCTGATCGGGAGGCTACCAGAGGATACTCCATAGGTATGACACAAATCAAACTCGTACAAGGCGCGCTAGGGTTGGTGACACGGCACAACTAGGCAATGCCAGTGTAGATATACCAATTACGCACACGGGCTGGTGTAACGCGTAGCGTGCAGCTACCGTCCACCTCGAGCCACACCTCCAAATCAAAAATCAAAAGTGGTCACCGAATCAATCCAAAAGTCAGAGTATAATATCGAAGGGATGTGTCCGATAAGAGGGCCTACCTCCTTGGCCCGAGATCGCTCCTGTTTTAGCCACCTTATGCCAACTCACGGGAGTTGGTTCCACGTATATACCTTAATAGAACATCGCCACCATCCTACTTCATTCTGGAATCTCCACTGCATACACGGTTGTTAAAGTGGTTTTCGAAGTAGGCAGGGAGTATGAGAACTTTCAATCCCGGTCTCTTCAACAACCAAACGTTATTATAACACCGCGGTCTTTTCAAAATAGTTTATGCTTTTAAAATCAGAATATAATATCCATTTCAAAACCATATAAATACGATATCCTTTCAAATTTAAAACCAAATTAATACGATATCCTTTTTATTTCAAATCAATATAATATCATTTTATTTCATAAATATCTCTTTTTCCAAAAATCATAGCACTTCCAAATTATATCCTTCAAACCCAAACATTTGAAATTTTAACGCCTTTAAAGCATAATGCTTTGAAATTCATAACTTCGAAACATTTCAATTGCTATAAAAATTTCAATTTCGATATATTTCAAGGCTTTAAATATTCCAAAATTTCAAAACTAAATTTTATAATTTTGATTCAACGATTAAATATTCTATTATTTGGTTTGAAATCATATACATAATAAACCCCTTATTATTTAAATAAGACTCAAATTACAAATAACTAGATATTGCCTTCAATTCATTATACTTGAAATAATCATTTAATTCACCTAGACCCCAAAATCAAGTTATAATAAATATACATTTTAAAATTTCCAATTTAATAAATTTCCCATCAATCCTTTTGGTTTAATTCTTAAATGAATTCAGTTTCATATAATCTCAAATTTATCACAATTTCAAATCAAATTTATTCGAGGAAAATTCTTAAAAAAAATCAATTCAAACCAATTTCATATTCATCTTCCAATTTAATTTTTATTTAAGTCATTAAAACTCTAGATATACAATATCTTAAACAGGTACTTAACCATATAATATAAATCAATCAAACTCCATTATTAAGCTTATTTTTATTAAACAAATCTAAACATATCTTAAATTCAAGAATTTAACTATATATATAATAATATTTATATAATATCAAAAATTAATATTTATTAAACCATATATTTCTTTCCAAAACCATAGAAATCATTTCAAAATATTTTTATATATAGACCACGGTGTATGTATATAATTTTCTACCCTATGGTCAAGTGATACAGATATTTATCATTTCAATCCGTAATTTAAAATAAAAAATACGGTTGTATATCATTTCAATCCGCAATCCCAAATGAAATAAAAATGCATAACAACTTGCAGTTTATAAAAATAAAAAATGCAACCTCCATTCATCCAATATCAATCATCAACCATTTATCACAATCATCATCCAATAATAACATCCATATAGTATAGAAATAAGTAACAAGTAATTACTGGGAGTTTATATTCAAAAATAAATTAAAAAACTATCTAACTGGAAGTTTATGTGCAATAATGAATTTGATAACAATTTAATTCAAATAAATGCAATTTAACTGAGATGATGATTAAATATATGCCAAACAGCTATAAATAAATGTCAAATCACATCATACATAAATTTAACAAACATAAGAAATTTTACAAGTTGTGAGTGGGTTAAAACACTCACCTTTTGAATTTAAATTCAATTTAAACCCAAAATTTTCACAGTCTCGAAATTCATCCAAACCTTTGCCAAAATGTTTAGAATTTGAAAACGATCCTAACAAAAGAAACCGCGCATAAATCGGGCATCGCACGTGAAAGTTATTAAGGTTTGAACATGTTGAAAATTAAATTCAAGTGAAAAAAAGAAGAAAAAAAGCTACCCAGCGACACGTCACCTTCTCTTTGGAACACGCAGCAGGCAATTTGTCAACGCACGCACGCAACGAATTCTATTCGCCTAACCCTAGCGGCCGATGATTGGAAGCACGCCGTCGCGGTAATCATGCCGTACGCCGCTCATCTCACTACCTAGCGACCCCACTCGCGATTTCGCTCGCCAAAAGCACCATGCTTGATAGAAGTTTTGGTCGGCCGCCACCAGGGTTTGAGCCCTATTTTAATTTTCAACGACGATCTGACCGTCGACTCGACACACAACCTACTCTGATGAGCCGAGCTCAGTGCCCTCTACGCGATGGTACAAGTGATTTGACGATCCACCGATGTTCATCGGAACGTGATGAATGGTCGATACTTCCTCATCCAATTCCGACCATACAGCAACCTAGATCAGAAAACAAATCCCATTTTTGACTTGCGTCCTTCGAGAGATTTCCAACGATATATAATTTGATATTGTTTGTGGAGTTTGAATTTTTGCTTTGGATTTGATTTGGAATTATATTTGGGAATTAGGGTTTACAGCCATTGGAAACAGGAGCAAATAGAACATACAGAAATGAGGAATAGAGGTAGGCTAGGGTTCATAATAGGGTATTTATAGACAAATCTGAAATTGAATAGATGGATCCGATTTATAAACGTGCTGAACGATAAATGGTCCGAAAGCCCATTCTGACTTCGGAACGAAATCGGATTAACCCGTATATCAAAATAGATGTTTTAAAAGAAATTAAACGCAATGGAAAAGGTTTCGAGCCCAAATTCCATCGTATGAAGAAGTTATGTCAAAATCAAATTTTTTTCAAATTGATTTCAATTTCATTGATTTCTAGGCGTTTCGTGTTCGTACGATCAAACGACAAGTCTGATCGCTACGAAACTTGAAATCCCATAATAATTCACCGTTACGGATGTGATGAAACTAGTTTCGTCGAAATCCGAGTCAGTGGCCAAAATGGCTATTTTTACATTAATTAAACAAATTAAAAATTAATTAATTAAATCAAATTCTCAATTTCAATTCGAAAATTGACAAATTTCATCACTTATGATTTTTCAATCATCTACAACGATTTAAACAAATTTTAATGTAAATTTAGAGATGAATAATTTATGAATTTCAATATTAACCTCGATTGCATTAAATTCAAAATTATAAATTTAATTTCCAATAATTCTATTAAATTCACTTTCATTCTATTATTTAATTCATCGTTATTAAAAGGATGCCATTTACATTGGTTCATGATTGTTTACATTTATATTCTTAGATTTCATCTAAATTTCCATTAATGCAATATTTAAATATTTAATTTTTATTTAATTGCAATTAATCTTATTATCGTACATTAAATTCCAATATATATTGATAAAACTTTATTTCGATCCCTTTATTCAACCAATAGTCATATTATAAATAGAATTGACATTATTTCAAATTATTTTCTTAATTTATACTAACATCACCTTAATTTAGATTTATTGCAATTGATTGCCGGTTTAATATAAGTATACTAAATAAATGGTTAACCTATACTAATCATTACCATTAACGTTAAACTTCCCTTATACGCTATTATTAATAATCAAATGTTGTAATTTGATTTAGATCTAATCCAATGCATTAAATGTCTGGGTAAATGATTGAAGTTTTGCACTATTGCCAAATTTTCTCACCTTCATACTTAATTTGCTTCCCATTTATTATTCTATCAATTTCATCTTATGGTATAATTATCATGATTTATATCTTAGTGCGTTAAAAATTTATAATTTCGTCTAATTTCAACTAACGTAGTAATTTATCTCATTAATTTGCAAAATTTGATTTCCAATTCTATTAAATAGACTAAATAAATATGTAACACGTAATAATTGATATCATTAACTTTTTATTTCATTTTTAAGTTTATTGCTTATAACAAATGCTACCATTAGTTTCATAACACTAATTCCTTCCATTTCCATTCATTATACATCATTTTATTGGTAACTCGACATTCTAAATTATTAATTACTATTTATATCCCATTATAAATTAATGCACACATAAATTAAGATTTTAATCAAATTAATCATTTCATCTTGGTTCCACTCTTTCATTTCATCAACTATTACTTTATGAATAAAATTAACATTTCTTATTCATTTTGTTACATTCACAGTCTCCGTTATTGTCTTAAAATTGCTAATGTAACATTGAAGTTCATTTTAATTCTAATTGATTCCCCAATTTAATTTAATATACCAAATTAACAGGTAACTTATGGCAATCGTTATCATAACTTTTAATTACACATATGAATTCACTATTCACAAACAAATGTTACAATTCTTATATATTATTGATTTTATTCAAATTACAACTAATTAGTTTTAGTTACTAGTGCTATATTTCGTTCTTAACATTTATTTCAATATAAATTATAAAATTTTTATTTCTTTCTAAATTTAATTACAACAAATCTTATTAATTTAACTAATTTTAATTATTGAATTTTACGGGTTGTTACAGCTTCGCTCTTGAATGAGAAATTGTTAAGTTGGAATACTGGAAATGAGTTAAATGTATGGATCGTGATTTCTATAAGCAATCATCTTTAGAACTTGATAGTTAACTAGTCAAATACCGAACTTGTCTAAATATTAACTTAGATCTTTAAAGCATGTTGTAAATTTAATAAAAGTATGGAATGGTTTTGGATTTGTTGTGACAACATTTTATTAACATTCATCTTTAACCCTTTTTGATTATACATATGAATTTAAACAGGGATTTATAGGAATGATTTGAAGATAAGCATAAGCAAAATGGTCTTCGGTTTGTAGTCACAATGTTTAGGTAACATTACTCTTAAACCTTTTGAATGGATTTGCGAATGTACTTAGATCCTTATAATGGATAGTTTGAAGGAAATTATAAGTATAGAATCGCTTGGAATAATATAAAAGTTTATTAGATAAAAGAAGTTTAATAATAAAGGAGTTTTTAATTAATAAAAGTATTAATTACATAAAAGGGATTAGGAGTTGCTAAAATAGCTTAGCCAAACTTTGTATGGCTTGATCGCGCTTTGTATGGCTTGTTAGTTTTTTGCACGTTTGTTTGCTTACGGAAAGTATACTAGACTTGGTTTCTATTTATAAACATATATCTTCTACCAGATAGTCGATTACCGGAGTTGTCTATATATAACTTTGCGAATCCAAAAGAAACACGTGTGCTATATGGTACAATTATCTTCAGAGATGTTATACAACGTATAACCTCATCTAGTTCTTCTAGGATAAATTATAGGCAAATCCTCTGCTTAAACTATTAGGTGGTGATCTCTGCTCTTTTATATTGTCTGTTATCTCCAGATGAACCATAGTTGAGTTTACCGAAAATTCATCGATTAATTTTGGAGAGTCCGATAAGCGGGAAGAGTGTATTCATATGAGATGACTCAAAATTCGTAATCATTTCAAAACCATATACATGATCTATGTTCTAGAAGAAGTTATGAAGTGGAATGTTATAGAGATGAACTGTCTATCTTAAGAAATATTCCCAGAGAGAGGACGGAATTAGCATTCGTCAGAGGACTTATACGGGGGGATATGTTCAAAATGCTTGAATTCGTGTAATGATTCGATATCTGTTCAAGATGATGGAATCAAATTGGCGATTCAGGTTCTATTTTAAGTGATAAAGACTCATGTGAAAGGTGCCGAATATAGCCTCGACATTAGGAAAATGATAGAAAATAAAGAAGGGGCATGGGCAAGGAGGTTAGGAAACCTCAAGGGTATGTCAACTCCATTTCCAGAGATGCTTATCGATTTTTGCCAGCGGGGGTTGATATGTCTCAGATCACACACCGAGGATGGTCCAGTTATGTTTACCTTAGAGTATATCCCATCCAAAGATATATGATGTTTAATAGGTGGTTATAATCCTTGTCATGGAGTTCAAATGCGGTCAGACCGAGGAGATCTTCATAGAAAAATCCATTTTGCGAACATGCCTTAGAGGTATTGATTATATACCAATTATTGTTGTGGCATTCACACGATAACTATTTGATATGATTTATGTCCTATACTCTATACATTATCTATCATATCACTGTATGTTTACTTAATGAATGGTTGGTTTTTTTGACGGAAAAACTATTTCAGGAATCCATACGGTCTCAATAGTTACTATTACACGTCTCTTATATTTTTCGAGTTTCTCATGCTAGTTTACCAAATTGATCCAGTTGTTATTTTCTTATAATGCTTGGGTCTGCCTCGTATATATTTCCAGATTTATTTGTGGATGCTTTGGAGCTTTTAGAGGTGAGCTGGATGATTTCCTAGTGATTATTTCCGCTGCATTACTATTGTATCATTAGCATTTGTCAGGACAAGTTATTATAACTATAACTTTGAAAATTTTGCATCTTACAATGACAATTTATATTGTCTTTGATACTATAGATGATTATTCCATTGTGAGATTCTGATATTGTGTTCCATCTCCCTTGTTTGATTTCGTTTTCTTTTATTTTCACACCAACAATTTGTCTTTCCAGCACTTAATTGTTCGGCACATGTATACCATGGATTTATCAGTTTCGACATTAGAGGGTCGAAAAGACAAATCGTTGCATGGTATTAGAGCTAAAGGTCAAGCAAGAACCTTGGCTTTTTGTAAGGACTCCAATGCTAGCAAAGAACATTACAAGTAATGTCGTCTACTAACCGTAGAATACGGCTGATTAAGGCTGATCAAATGTGAATATATCTTTATACTAACACTAACACTGACACGTCTTATTTATCTTTTTGAGGATCTTAATTGAAAATTGAACGTGGGTAGTATTAATACAAAGTAATAAATGCACCAATTAAAAATATTCAGAATAATATATGATATAGATTAATCAGAATCAGATTCACGGATTGCAGCGGACTAATATACAACATATTTCATAATAAGATGTGAGTTTACAAAATGTCAATACTAGACTCGCTCTAATATACATTGTATCTCATATACTATATCGGTTGCAAAAAGACTACTGAATAATATACATAACATAACTACTAAATGTCAATATACATAATGATGAAGTAAACTGAAACTGTCAAAATAATCTACTCCAAAGCTAAACCAAAATCTAAGAGTCAATGAGTCTCTCTACCTGTAAAGTCTCGGCCTGACTCGAGTATTAATATAATAAACTGGTCGGGCTATATCTAAATAAAAGGTGAGACACTAATATCATAACTTTGTGACTTAAAATAACAAGCCATATTAAATATGTCGAACGAACAATCATAATAAGGCATATTAATTAAATTCATTACTTTATAAATTCACAAATTACTTAACTCTGAAATAAGTCATCTCTAAATATGCCTAAAACCTGAAAAATCCATAAAAGGCATCTCAAATCAATAAATACAGATATCAAAAGTTTGACTTAATAATAACCAAATAAGTCATATATAAAGTATGCCCAAAAAAAAAAACTCAAATAAGGCATATCCAACATATCACTATTTCATAAATATATATCAAGTCTTAATAGACTATCTTCTCAAATTATGGTGATAATGTAACGACCCGATATTTCCAACCATTCATATCTATACATGTTGGACTTGAATTGCTCAAAATATCAGATTGTTAATTCAAATTTGGCAAACTTAGCATACATAGTAATAAATCAATCACAAAATCACCGACACCAGTAATATAATGCAGCGGAATAAAATAAATAGTAGTTCATAAAGCAACCGTATAAACATCAGGGTTAGAAATAAAATACAACAGAATATCTCAAATACATGAAGTCTCCAGTACGAACAAATGACTTCTCCGAGGCAATCAACTGGAAAGCTGAAAGATGAATCGATAATTGGATCTCCAAACGAAGCTCCAAGCTCCAAAGGTGAGTCTCAAATGCTGTATCACCCAGTCTGACCCGAGCGTAAAGAAAAACACAAAACACTCGAGTCAGGATTAACATTCTTATATCAATAAATCGAACTCAAGGGAAATATCAACTGTAATACAAGTAACTTAGGAGATGTTTGGGATAACCATCCTCTAAAGATCCGAGGAGCTATCTACAATGTAGAAATATACACTATAACACCGTGGTCATTTCAAATTTATTCATATTTCGACTAAAATATCATTTCATTTCAAATATATCTATTTCTCAAAACAGTATACATATACATACATATATATATATATATATATATATTAAATAATTTATAAAATATAGTATTTATATTTTCCTCAAACTTCACAAATCACTTCAAAATAAACTCAACTTTCTCATTCAAATCTTATTCAATCTCAATTTAGCAATTTCCATTCGATTCATTTTTTTTGACTAACCAAATTCAAATTTATCGATTTTCGATAGAGCTTTAAACCACAAATAAACAATTTAAATATTAATGCCATTCAAAGTCAATATATTTTGAAGCTTTAAATATTCAACATTTCAAAGACTAAATTCGATAACTGCATTTATCTCCCAATTGGACTTCACTATTATTTAGTTTTGAAACGTTCCCTTAATAAATTCAATATTATTTATATGACCTTAAATTACATTTTCTACATATATTACCTTCGATTTCTTTAAACTTGAAATATCTGTTTAATCACTTTAAATCAAAGTCAAGTTGTAAGATCAAATCTAAAAATTCCAAACTCAATAGTTTCAAATCGATTTAATTAAGAAAAATTCTAAACTAATTACGATTTTAATCAATTCAACCTTATCTTCCTTACTTATACAAATCATTGAAAAATCGATTTAAGAATATAATACTCAACATATTTTATTAATTAAATTAGAATTTATTAATTTAGGTTTATTATTGAGACTACTTCATATTTAAACATATTTATATAAAATATTTCAATATTAAATAACCATATATATTCCCTTTCAAAACTATATAAATCATTTTCAAATATTTTTATATAGACCAACGGTGCCTGTATAATTCTCTATCCTATGGTCAAGTAACACGGATATTAATCATTTCAATCAACAATTTAATAAATAAGGGTATATATCATTTCAAGCCGCAATTCCAAATTCAATGCAAATGAAAATCGCTTAGGTCTATCATTTCAACCCATGACGATTTTCTCTTATTCTAAAGTCCATTCGGGTATGTATCATTTCAACCCATAGCGAATTCTACACTAACAAGGGACTTGCAGAGTGATGACAGATATGATAATAATAACAGGCATATATCATCAATAACAATATAATATAAAATATAAACAATGGAATATGGTGTCATATCCCACAGGTGAACAGTTATAGATATATAACAATTTAAATAACTACTGCAGCATATTTCAATTGTCGTTCCAATTGAAATCAAATTTAACGAATACAAAAACGTTAATCTTAAGTGATTGCTCACCGTTCGATGCTAGATAGATTTTACAAAGAATGAGCTATGAATCCAGGTACGAATTTCAAAGCAGAACAAAATGGACACGAATGTGACGGGTAGAGCTGATAAATAGGAATAGATGGAATAATTAGAATCAGCTTGAGGGAGATGCAATATCAATTATTATTTCCTTGTAATCAATATTTAATTTTCTAAAATAATTATTAAATAACATATATATTTATGTCCAAACCAAATTCAAATGTATGTAAACTTGATGTATTATACTTTAAGATCTACCCTTATTATAAGACCCATATTTAATTTAAAACACAGCCATATTAAAATCAATACATACATACATACACACACATCTCAAAACCAAATTCACTTTATACTATATATATTATATTGTCATTATTGTTTTAAAAAAATCAATACGACCAATATTAGAATAAATGTGTATATATATAAATATATGATTCAAACTTATTATATTTAAAACAAATTAAGACCTATAGTTAACAACATATTATAAATGTATGTACACACTTGAAAATATAACATAACATTCTATACCTATATATCAAATTTCAAATGTAAACATAATCATACATATATTTTTATGATTAATAATTATTATAAAGCCAATATAAATATACTTTATAAAAATAAATATTAATGCTGTATTGAAAACCCCATATATACATATGCGACTATACATATAATAACTACAAGCAAATACAAACATCTTATCGAAATCATTATATAATAAAATAAATTGACAATCTCGGCCGACGCTTCTGTATACATGACTTACTGTATAAACCCAACGAAAATATAAAACTCGTGCATATATATATACACTAGCATCCACTCTATACTGTCATAGCTCTATTAACTATATATACTGACCTATACACGCAACACATTCACAAGCAACAAACACATTTATATGCGACTAAGACAAATGACATGCTATAAAGGTACAGACCTTGTAAATATGAAATAAGTATATGTATATATATATATACCCGGATAAACTCATATATATATAGACTACACAATATACATAGCCTTACACTAACCGTAACAGAATAGAACATGCATACAACTAGGACATGTATAAATAACATATTCATAAGATTCAAAAATATAATTTATTAAAGTATAGGTTCCATACCTATTACAACAAATTGTATAACTCTATATATATATGCTACAGCCTATATGACTTGAATATAAACAAACAGGTTTATATTCTTATACAACAGACAATAAGTATATAGTACCTATAAAAAGAAGAAAAATAGAAGGCGCCTGCTGTTCGTCGAAGAGTGTGCTCGCAAGGGAAGCTAGCTTGGCTGAGCTATGGTGGTAGAAGAGGGTGTGCGAAGGCAAACTGAAGGGCTTCGGCTGTATAGTTTTGGAGGGGGAGAAGTGGCATCGGTTGCAGGCTTGGTGAAGTGTGAGGCGCATATATGGTGGTAGAGGCCAGAGATGGGACGAAGGTGGAAGGCTACATGCCTGCAGCGCAGGGGGGTAGCAACAGTTCTCGACGTCCAGAAGTTGTTGTCGCTCAATGATGGGGCTTGGAGCGAAGTGGGTCGAGGCAGAGGGTGGCTCGCCGGACGGCGGCGGTAGGAAAGCACGGCCCGGTCAGGGTGTGAAGCGTGGAGAGTGCAGGGATGATGGGGGAACTTGGCTGATAGTTTTGCTTTGGGTTTGGAAAGAAGTAAGAAGAAAGAACTATATATATATAGGGAAGAGGATGGGTTACAGAGAAAAGCAACAAAAGAAAAGAAACGAACCAAATATAAAGTGATCGGGTAAGAAAAGTGAAAGGCAGGAATAAATATAAAGTAAAAGAATGGCAATGGTCTTCCCTAGGTTCAGCTGAAAAATTATGACAATTTATTACTTGTGTGGGGTGCACGCTTCAAGTTTGAAGAGACAAGGGAAACAAAAGGCCACAAATTTCGGTACCGAACGACGCATAGTCTTTCCGTTTCCGTCGCGTACCGGATCTCAAAATACAGAAATAAATATACTGTGAACATCACCACGACGAGGCGATCAAAACGGTATATAGATATCAGCGGTATGATTGAATTATAAAAATTCGAATTTCCATTAGCAGAAAAATACAGCTAAAACGCAGAAAATAAGATCGGCGAAGCTATAAAAGTCTGAATTTGATGAAATGAAATTTGACATCTCACTCAGAAGATGATTTAAAAAAATTCCGTATAAAAATATTCAGGTTTGGAAAAAATTATAATTTCATCAATTATTAACTGATTTTGAATAAAAATAGAATTACACGGTAAAATAAACTTCAATATTATTAGATGAAAATTTACCCGTTGCTATGTTTAGATAGACGTATTCCAAATAATAAATTTTTATCTCAAAATATTACGATTTAAAATTTCTCAAAAATTCAATAAAATACGTTATAAAAATTAATAAAATCTACGGGTCGTTACACTCTTCCTCACTCAAAACATTTCGTCCCCGAAAAGGAAGGAGGTAGGAGAATAGAACAACCAGAAAGAAAAATAGATTGAAAGACAAGGATAGACAATAAATTTTAAAACTGTATAAATTTCAATTTAAGTTAATTAATATTCAATAATTTGGTTAAACCCATTTATTATATCCATAAATAGTCATTTATAAACTTTGTGAATCAAAATATTTCCCTTTATATGTTATTGAAACATTAAATCCATAATTCATAAATTTATTAATTTTACCTAAAATACTTTCCAGATATTATTAATAAATCAATAATTATTTACTTTGTATATGTTTTTATTTAATTAATACTTCTAAAATATTTATAACTCTAATATTTTCTATTAAACCATGTAGTATACAAATATACAATAGTTTAAAAAGATATATTCAACAAGGAAAGGAAGGTAGATTCCGAAAATAGCACATAGGTGAATAAATAAAGCTGAGTAGATGAGACAGATTCAAAAGAATAGCATCGGGCACGAATAGTTAATTTCAAACCAAAAGAATTTTTATTTCAAATAGTAATACAAAATTCCTTTGTTGTAAATACTTTTATAGCGAAACCAAATTTCCTTTCGAAAATATTTTTGTAACTCAATGTTTCAACAAGTTTATCCTTGTTCATGCAAACTCTGCCCATGCGTTGATCAGACGCAAAGCTAGAATTCTTCAATTACTTAGTAGACCAGTTTTAACATCCAGTGAAAATACTTGAAAAACCTTCAAAACTGATATGGAAAGTACAATCCAAACAAATCATCTGGATCATTGATACACAATGATAACGCTTGGATCCCCCAGGAAACATCCGTACCTTTAAGCAATAACTGCCTTGCGAATTACGCCATGAAAACCCATGGACCGTAGGGTACAAAAAAATGGTTACGCCTGGATCCCCTAGGAAACATCCATACCCTTTAAGCAATCTCTGCCTTGCGGATTACGCCACGACAACAAAACCGATAGACCGTAGGATACATAACAATGGTAACACCTGGATCCCCCAGGAAACATCCATACCCCTTAAGCAATCTCTGCCTTATGGATTACGCTACCCAAAAAAATGACCTTGGGTTACGACATGGGAGGACATTCGAGTATCACTTTCGAAAAACCAAAATCAGAGAGAATAATATCGATAGAACGAATCCACAATGTGGCCACAAAGCGGATATCAAGCAGAAGGCACTTTCCATATCTTTACTTCGAAAATATGTATCATATAGTACCTTTTCAAATCACTTTCGAATATCATACTTATATAAAGGCCATGATATATAAGCTTCCATTTTCAAATCAAATACTTTCCAAAATCAATAGTATATCAAATCACACTAATATAGACTTTGATTATATAGGATTTTGCTTTTCAAATTGAGTACCTTTCCAAATCAATAGTTTTCAAATCAACTTCATACTTATACAAATCCATTTATATAAGTTCGACACTCTCAAATCCAGTGCTTAATAATATAAGGTTCTCAATTTCAAATCATTTCAATATCAGTTCAGTTTCAAAATCATATAAGATTTCACCAAGTTATTTCTTCCTAATAATATATCTCTAGTTACAAAGTTTCCAAATAATGTGCTTAGAAAATAATCCTAGCTTCCAAATCACATAATTTACGTCCAAAAATTCATTTCCAAAATCCTCATATAAATACTGGGTTTTGAATTCCAACCTATTTTTGAAACAATATATTTTTCTCAAAGTCAATTATACCCATAATTTATAACCATCCCTTAAAAACTTTAAACTATCTATTTCTATATGGAAGATCCAATTTCCCTTTTGAAAATTACTTAGGTTTGAAAATTAAACCTTGATTTGGAAGTGTTAAAACACTCAAAATAGTCTGAGAAATCAAATTTCAAATCCAAAAGTTGAAAATCAGCAACAAACCAGTAAATCAACTTCAATAGATAGGGTTAAATCCGAAACTCGAGGACTGAAAACTGGCTCACTTCAAATTATCTTGAATATGTGTACATATATCTTTCGAATATCAAATCATACTTTGGAATTTGAAATCAAAATTTGTTTTACACAATCACTCGCATAGCAAAGCTACTAGAGTGGCCTCCCCCCCTCCCCGCTTTGAAACTCGAAAATCAATGTCGATGATACGTGCACTCATCACCGAAATTATTTTCTAGCGACACAAGTGGGTTTTGGACTTCTATTTTCTTGAAACTTCTTTGAAATTTCTTCAAAATCATTAGAATTCATTTGAATTCATTGAAACATTTCATGTTCGGAAAATACTTTCTAAATCCCATCATTATATATTTCAAAATATTAAAAAACATTTCAAAATACTGGAATTCAGTCTCTCGAATTTCAAAATAAAACCCTTCAGTTATAAATCATTTTTTATAAATCAATTTCTTATATAATTTTCAAAATTTCAAATCCATTCGAAACTTCAAATTCTCGATTTTTAAAAGGGATATAATTCTTATCGAAAACATTTTCACTTTTATATATATAATATAATCATACTTATCAAAATAATAATTTCGGTACATAAAACAAATTCAAAAATACGAACAAACCCGATTATCAAAGGATGATTCAAGAATGGATTCCAAAACAAGGATAGAGATTCAAAGTAGAGGGACTCAAATCAAATAGAATTCTGAGTCAAAGATAGGCTCGAATGAAGATGAGATAATTAACTTACAAAATAGAAGATGGATATACTTATACAAATCGTGGGCGACCTTAACCGGGTCAACCATGATTTCAAAATAAGATGGATGCAGAATTCTAAGGCAAATCGACATTCGATCGCCAAAAATAGAATTTGAAAAACAAGAGATAGCGGCATCTAAACCGAGGGATATATAGATCTTCGGTGAATCACTGCCAATTGTAAAGGAGTTTCACCCCTTTACAAATCATTCAAAGATTGGCAGGATCGCCTATTCTTATAGAGATCATTTGAAGCGGAGTTATGGGATACTCTAGAATCAAGAAACTCGAATAGGGAGAGAAGATAATGGATTTTGGAACCGTCAGGAACGTTCCAAAGCCCAAAGTAAAACCAAATCAAAGAAAGAGAAAAATCAAGCTCGAACGAAAGTGATTCTGCAAATAAATTTACTATACATGCAATGTTAGCCTAGAGCTAAATCTCTGATACCAACTATAACGACCCCATATTTTCAACCATTCGTACCCACACACGTCGGACTTGAATTGCTCAAAATATCAGATTGTTAATCTAAATTTGGCAAAATTAGCATACGTAGTAATAAATCAATCATAGAATCACAGATAGCGGAATAAAATAAATAGTAGCTCATGAAGCTGCTATATAAACATTAGAGTTAGGAATAAAATACAACAGAATATCTCAAATACAGTGAAGTCTCCAGCATGAACAGATGACTTCTCCGAACCAATCAATTGGAAAGCTGAAAACTGAATCGATAATTGGATCTCCAAACGAAGCTCCAAACTCCAAAGGTGAGTCTCAAATGTTGTATCACTCAGTCTGACCCGAGCGTAAAACCAAACACAGAACACTCGAGTCAAGGTTAACATTCTTATATCAATAAATCAAACTCGATGGAAATATCAACTATAATACAAGTAACTTAGGGGATGTTTGGGATAACCATCCTCTAAGGATCCGAGGAACTATCTACAATGTATAAATGTACACTATAACACCGTGGTAATTTCAAATTTATTCATATTTCAACTGAAATATCATTTCATTTCAAATATATCTATTTCCCAAAATAGTGTGTGTGTATATATATATATTAAATAATTTATAACATAAAGTATTTATATTTTCCTCAAACTTCTGAGTGATTGCTTAACTTTCGAGGCTAGATAGATTTGACAAAGAATTGAGTTATGAATCCAGGCATGAATTTCAAAGCGAAACAAAATGGACACGAATGACACGGGTAGAGCTGATAAATAGGAATACACAGAATAATTAGAATCAACTTGAGAGAGATCGTAATATCTATTATTATTTCCTTGTAATCAATATTTAATTTTCTAAAATAATTATTAAATAACATATATTTTTATGTCCAAACCAAACTCAAATGTATGTAAACTTAATGTATTATACTTTAAGATCTACCCTTATTATTAGACCCATATTAAATTTAAAACACGGCCATATTAAAATCAATACATGCATACACACACACACATCTCAAAAACAAATTTACTTTATACTATATACGTTATATTATCATTGTTGTTTTATAAAAATCAATACGACCAATATTAGAAAAAATGTGCAAATATATATACATATATATATATGATTCAAACTTATTATATTTAAAACAAATTAAGACCTATAGTTAACAACATATTTTAAATGTATGTACACACTTGAAAATACAACATAACATTTTATACCATATATCAATTTTCAAATGTAAACATAACCATACATATAATTTTATGATTAATAATTATTATAAAACCAATATAAATATACTTTATAAAAATAAATATTAATGCTGTATTGAAAACCGTATATATACATATGCGACTATACATATAATAACTACAAGCAAATACAAACATCTTATCGAAATCATTATATAATAAAATAAATTGACAATCTCGACGGACACTTCTGTATACATGACTTACTATATAAACCCAATGAAAATATAAAACTCAAGCATATATATACACTAGCATCTACTCTATGCTGTCATAACTCTATTAACTATATATACTGACCTATACACGCAACACATACACAAGCAACACACACATTTATATGCGGCTAAGACAAATGACATGCTATAAAGGTGTAGACCTTGTAAATATGAAATAAGCATATGTGTATATATACCCGGATAAACTCATATATATATATATATATATATTTGTGTGTGTGTGTGTGTGCATATACTACACAATATACATTGCCTTACACTCACCGTAACAGAATAGAATATGCAATAAACTAGGACATGTATAAATAATAGATTCATAAGATTCAGAAATATAATTTATTAAAGTATAGGTTCCATACCTATTACAGCAAATTATATAACTCTATTATATAGGCTACATCCTATATGACTTGAATATAAACAAACAGGTTTATATTCTTATACAATGGACAATGAGTATATAGTACTTATTAAAAGAATAAAAAAGAAGGCGCCTGCTGTTCATCGAAGGATGTGCTCGCAAGGGAAGGTTGCTTGGTCGAGCTATGGTGGAAGAAGAGGGTGTGCGAAGGCAAACCGCGGGGCTTCAGCTGTACGGTTTTGGGAGGGGAGAAGTGGAATCGGTTGCAGGCTTGGTGAAGTTGAGGCGTTGATATGGTGGCAGAGGCCGGTGATGGTACGAAGGTGGAAGGCCACGTGCCTGCAGCGCAGGGGGTAGCGGTAGCTCTCGACGACCAGAAGTTGTTGTCGCTCAATGGTGGGGCTTCGAGCGAAGTGGGTCGAGGCAGAGGGTGGCTCGCCGGACGGCAGTGGTAGGAAAGCACGGCTGGTCAGGGTGTGAAGCATGGAGAGTGCAAGGTTGATGGGGGAACTTGGATGATGGTTTTGCTTTGGGTTTGGAAAGAAGGAAGAAGGAAGAATTATATATATAGGGAAGAGGATAGGTTACAGAGAAAAGCAAAAAAAAAGAAACGAACCAAATATAAGGTGAACCGGTAAGCACAGAGAAAGGCAGGAATAAATATAAAGTAAAAGAATGGCAACGGTCTTCCCTAAATTCAGCTAAAAAATTATGACAATTTATTGCTTGCGTGCGGTGCACGTTTCAAGTTTGAAGAGACAAGGGAAACAAAATGCCACAAATTTCGATGCCGAACGACGCATAGTCTTCCCGTTTCCGTCACGTACCGGATCTCAAAATACAGAAATAAATATATTACGAACATTAGCACAAAGAGACGATCAAAACAGTATATAAGTATCAGTGGTACGATTGAATTATAAAAATTCGAATTTCCATTAGCGGAAAAATGCAGCTAAAATGCAGAAAATAAGATCGACGGTGCTATAAAAGTTCGAATTTGATGAAACGAAATTTGACATCTCACTTAGAAGATGATTTAAAATATTTCTGTATAAAAATATTCAGTTTTGGAAAATATTTTAATTTCATCAATTACTACCTGATTTTGAATAGAAATAGAATTACACAATAAAATAAACTACAATATTATTAGATGAAAATTTACTAGTTGCTATGTTTAGATAGACGTATTCCAAATAATAAATTTTTATCTCAAAATATTACGATTTAAAATTTCCCAAAAATTCAATAAAATACGTTATGAAAATTAATAAATCTACGAGTCGTTACAGTTAACCGATTCAAAATTCTTTGGAGCCAATATAGGATACAGAATATACATACTAAAAACCTCTAAAGAAATAATCATCAATAATGAAATAATAATGGTAGTCATCTATCAGTTTAATACAGTGACACGCAATATACCAAAAGAGACCCGCTATATATAAAGAAAACCAGCCGAAAGAGATTGTAGATTAGGAACACCACTCAAAGAAAAAGCAGTCGCGTACCTAATCTGTCCTATGCAAATTTACCTACCAAAAGAGGTAAACATAATCTAACTATGTAAAACAAAGTAAATTAATAGGTTGTAGTATCTATAGACTACGATGCATGTAAAAAATTGTCTTCCGAAAGAGATCTACCTATCCAAATCTAAAAATATATCAATTCTCAGATCTATAAAAAATGAGTTATCTTCTCTCGGGGATCTGTTGGTTTGAAACCCAAACACCCTAAGATAATACAACTCTTAAGTGTAAATAACTGTCACTCCAGTAATCATAAGAATTTTACTAACTGTCACATACCAGATACTAAGTTCAAGTATTTACTACAAGCTAGTAATTTCCACTTCAAACTCTATTTAAAAAATTGTAACAATTGTACAAAGGGTCCCATACCGTCTGACAATTCAATCGTTTATTAAAATTCCTTATTTCATAGAAAAGCATGAAATTCTATAGAATATAAATAAAAGCATTAATATGGTATATACATATAGGCAAAACCAAAAAACAAAGGTAAACAATAGGTTATAGTTTGAAAGTAGGTAATAAAATTTTATCATATAGGAATGATATCTAAATTGCTTTATCTATAGTTTACTTCCAAAATTTTCACTTTTAAAATCCAACAACTCATATATACACACACATATATATAAAAGAGCTACAAAGTTTTAAATCTTAAATAAAATTCCTATATTAGGTCTTTGAATCAAAAGAATATTTTAATAATTGATAGTTCACTTTATTTCAAATATATATATATATATGTAAGATTACTTCATAAACACTTTTGTAACAAACCGAATTTTAATATTTTTATAATGTAATTAACTAGAGTTTTTCTTGAAAATACATATTAAAATTTTAAAATGAAAATTTGATATTTGGTATGCGTCTATTTAAATATAGCAAATGATAGATTTTCATCAGAAAATATAAAAGTTAGTTCTGTTGTGTAGTTTTCAATTTTAATTTAAATCGGTCGAAATTAGATGAAAATAAATTTTTTTCAAAATTTGAATAGTTTTATACAATAAAATTGTAAATCATTTTCTAAGTCAGACGTCATATTTCGTTTTTCCAAATTTGGACTGTTATGGCCCCATGTATCTTATTTTCGTTGAATTAGCAGTAGTTTGGCAACGAATATCGAGTTTTGATAGGATGGTCGTATCGCTAATATCTATTTACCATTATGTTCGTCTCATCGTGCTGATATTCGTAGCATATTCATATGTGTGTTTCAGAGTTCGTTACGTGGCGAAATCCGCGAAACGAGTAGCCGTATTAGTGCCCATTTCTGGAGTCTTTTGGTTTCCTTGTGTCTTTCTATTATCCACCGTATAATACTAATAGCCATTAACATTTATTTCATGTATTCACGTTCTGACTTTCAACATTCTCATTGGTTTGAATATATTGCTCTGGTCCCTTTCTTTTCATTATCTCCGTTCATTCTTAATATATATATATATATATATATATATATATATATATATATATATATATATATAGACACACACACACACATTATAGAGTTCATTCATGCTTTCTGTGAATCCAAGCATCTATGACACTTCCACCTTGTTTTGCTTGACCATATTACCCGATTCTCCACTCCTTGTCCATCTTTCACCATCCACCATCAAGGCATCCTCCTCTTTTGAAAAAACATATTATGTATATATAAGGTTTCTTACATAATGGAGATTGCTTGCCCGTATTCATGTTGCCTGCCACCGCACCATAGCTCCCCTTGCCCTCACTTCCTTTGAAGCATATCCACCACGCACGACCATCTGCCAAACCCTGCCATGTCCCTTGCTCGTTTTCTTTTCCATTGCACCGCCTTTCACCCACCGATCAAAATCCCTTCCACCATCAGCCACTAATTCTCCATCTTGCTTCTCTAACCCACCACCAAAACTAGACAGCCCATGTCACCTTGCTGAATAACCCACCTGGCAGCACCTTCCACATGCTAAAGTACTATTGCTCGGCCCTGTGACTGCTTCTTCCCTCTCTACGTGGCAGCCGTAGCCACTCACATCCTCTTCCCTTGAGTATGATAGCCACCACAGCGATAGCATCCCATCTCAATCCATGATGCTGCCACAAATCTCCACTCAGCTTCTAACAATCGAGCATCAACCACTCCATCCGCCTCCGTTCGTAGACCACACTTCCATCACATCACCACCCAAATACAGCTGACTACCTTTCCAAACTCACCCATCAACCAAGTCGTAGTCATCCTCTCCCATACAGCACCACAACCACCCTCCATCTCTTCCGACTCGCCCACGTTTTCATGGCATCTACCACCGCCTCCATGTCCTGACGACAACACCATCACAACCAGCGGCACGTGCTCGCCTAAATCGCCATAACTGTCCGCCTTGCGTCCGGTTTGCATTCCAGTTAAAGCATAGCATATATTTTTTTGACATAGCATGTTTTTAAGTATATATTTTAATAGTATAGTTGAATTCCAATTCAGCATCTCCTATCAGCTTATATTATGAATTCAAGGAATATATATATATATAAGTCTATAAATATAAAGTTTTAAAAGCCTATATACTTTATTACATAGTCTATATTATTGTATATATATACGACTTTGAGTAGCTTATATATATAGATAGTGTTAGCACCAAAATTGGTCACTAACACCCTTAAGAGAGATTGTGTAGAGAGATTAATAAAGAAAGTAAAGTTAAACAGAGGACAGTAAGTAAATTTAAATGCAGAAAAAATGAACATAGATTTATAGTGGTTCGGCATAATTGCCTACGCCCACTTTGAGGTAGATCTTTATTGCTTTTGTCGATAATCGATTACAGATACAATCTGTATGTCAATCACTCAAATACTATTGCTAAGCAAAAAAGATTAAGTCTTGAATGAGTCTTGAATGCGGTAGAGCCTCCCCGGTGTTCTCAAAAAAAGGTCAATTTCACTGTGCCCCTGCTCCTCTATTTATAGACGAAGATGGATTGGACTTCCATGGTGGTCCAGGTAGCTAACTAGTTTGGCCCAAAAAGAGTGATCTCTGTATGTCGATCAATAGATGTCGAACTGAAAAATGCCGAACAAGGCATGAATGCCGAACGATGTCCTCATGTCGAACGAAGTGATGTCGAACACTCTGAATGTCGAATGAAGTATCTGTGCCGAACGACACTGGAAGCCGAGCAACATGTTTGCCAAACGACTTTGGATGTTGAACGATCCCGAATACCGAACGAAATTTATGCCGAATGACACTGGAAGCCGAGTAGTGTGTTGTGCCGAACGACTCTGGATGCCAAACGATCCCATATGCCGAACGAGATTTATGCCGAACGAAGTGATGTGCCGAACAAGGTTTGAATGCCGAGCAGTATGGAAAGCCGAGTGACTCTACCATGCCGAACATCCATAGATGCCGAAACATATACAATAGCGAACGTCTCTCAATGCCGAACGCTCTCGCATGCCGAACGTCCCATAGATGCCTACTGAACTTGAGTGCCGAACGAATCATGTGTGCTGGACGACTCTGGGAGCCGAGCGCTCTCTAATGCAGAACGCTCCTAAATGTCGAGCGTTCCTGAATGCCGAGCGTTCTGGATGCCGAACGTTTCATAAATGCCGAACAGTATGCAAATGCCAAGTACTTAGTTGCCTGGTCAAACCTCTAGGTAACATTTGCCCCCCCAAAGTGCATTACATGATCGAACGTAATGCGCTTTAAATTGCGTGTCCTCTGTGCTTCGCTTCGAGCTTTAGGTTTATTGTTCTTCTTGGTGGCGTTTTCTCGTTAATACTGGATGAGGCAATGCATGCCGAACGTTATGCAAATGCCGACCAGCATAGCCGAAGTCGAGCATCCTGGATGCCGAACGCTCTTGAATGCCGATGCCGAACAATGTCATTTTGACCGGTTCTACCGGTCATTGTCCCTTCGGCTCCCTTTCTTCCCCTATAAAGTTCGGCACTTTCCTTCTTCCTCTCTTCTTCACTTTCTCCACAGCTATATTATGAACCTCGCCTTTTAACAAACTCCAAGGATTTAGCTGCCCTTCCTTTCTTTAGCATCATCCTGCATCACTCCTTTCCCGAGTCATTCGAAATTAATTGAAATCGTGCCCTTAACTCCAGAGATCTCCCGAGATTCAATCTATTTTCTAGGTATTGACCCCTTCAATTTAAATGCTTTCCTTGACTAAAGAGTTTTAATACGAGGCTTAAGTTCGTAAATTAGAACCGTGGCAAATAGGTATTTCGTGGATGAAAGGATCGAACTGCGGTTAGGGCATGTTCTAGGGCTAGATGACATAGAGAAAAGGGGAAGTGGTCCGAGGCAAGCACATGAGGGTGTTGATGGAAGATGTACTATGGTTCGATATGGTTCTCTCATGCCGAATGAGATTGGAGAGAAGAGTAGAGGAGGAGCAGGAATTGGCCAGAGCGCCGAATAACATGGTCCGGTATGACTTGCCGAACGACTTGACCTCGTAGTTCGGTATGGATGGAGGAGAAAGATAAAGCCGTTGTTAAGGGCGAAGTGCCAAGCGTTGGGGCTCGGCATAACCTCGGCTCGGCATGATTCGCCATAGGCCGTGCAGCGGAGTGAAAAAATAGGGAGGAAGTATGAATTGGATAGGATGCCGAACGATATTTCGGCCGAACAGCGCGTAGGCCAAACGGTCATGAATGTCGAACGTTAGTTAGGCCGAATAACATTTTGGCCGAACGATGCCTAGGCCGAACAACATTTTGACTGAACGATACCTAGGACGAACAACATTTTGACCGAACAATACCTAGGCTGAACAACATTTTGACCGAACGATACTTAGTTCGAACAACACTTTGACCGAACGATACTTAGGCCGAACAACATTTTGACCGAATGATACTTAGGCCGAACAACATTTCACCTTGCCTAATCATAAGAAAAAAACAAAGACACGGGCCTAAGCATACTGGCATATGAATTAATCTAGATTGATAACTTCCTAGTTCCAATTATCATAAGCCTGAACAGAAATCGATATATACAGATAAAAACTTTTTGGCATACAGTGTGAATGTCTGAGCCCGAAATTGAAAACATCATAGTGCATGATTTTGGAGATGGTCAGCGATGACGGTCTTCGAAGGCGACAATTCAAAGCTCAATTTTATACAATCTACTCTGTGACTTTCAGTTCCTCGGCACTTATATCTGAATCATCACACTAGTTCACACACCACACGAGGGGAATACTTGTGTTGTTAAGTCTAACGTCGATTGTTTTTTCAAGTATAGTTAAAATAGGTGCTCTACTAGATTCAATTTCTATCAAAGATGTCTAGTAAATCTAGCTCCGCCACGATCTCAGACAGACCTGGGTCGTCTTCTAAACAAGGACTCGTGGATACTTCAGAACCGTCGACTTCCCTTGCGCATAACTTAGCTCCCGATGCCCTAGAGGCATCAAATTTATTGGACAACCCCAACGATTCACAGGCATTGAAGATTAATGTAAGTGCACTCCTTTGGATATGCCATGTCCATGGAATCCCCTTCGACGACGTATTACTTCTATCGGGGCACGATCGTCCACACTTGCCTCCAGTTTGATACACAGCTTGTAATAAGTTTATGTGTTGGGTCGGCAGTGTGCCATCGTTCAACTTATTTCTTTGGGGCGTGCTGCAATACATCGACATTGCCCCGTCACAACTGCACCTGAACGGTCACGCCTTCATCTACAATACCTACATCCTCTTCATGAATGTCCTCTCTAGGCCTCCAACCCCGGGTGACATCAGATATATATCTATATGATCAAGAAGCGGAGTGATAGTCCCTCTTTCATGTTTCTTGAGCTGCACCACAAATGCCAGATCTTGACTAGGGCATGCAGCAAGTTTGCCCTGTACAAACAGTAATGGTTTTATGTGCGTTTCCCTCCTAGTTTTGCGAGGAGATGGGTGGAAGGAAGTAAGCGTTTTCTCTGGATCGATATTCATTCTTGGTCAAAGCCGTGCCTTTTCTAACTCTTTTTTCCATCTTTCCAGATATCAATCCACGTCCTGATGGCCGCGGGTATTCTAAATCCGTCGAAGCTATTAGAGCTCTTCCCGCCGAAGAATGGGATATTCGAACCCTCATTTCGAATGAGCCACTTACAACATTTGGACTGTTGGCAGAAGGTCGTCGGATAAGCCTTCCTCAGGGCGTCACCATACCCAGGCCCGCCTCTGGCAAAGGGAAAAAACAAGCTGAGTCTTCAGCGCACAACGCTCCTGGCGCACTTGAAGGTGGAGAAATCAAGGAAACCGAAACACCCGAAGCTTAAGATTACAACGTTGCTCCTACTCAGGACCCGATAGTCGAAGTTCACGACATCGAAACGTCATCTTCCCCTTTAAAGAGGAAAAAGAGACTGACGTACAAGATAAGGAGGGAAAAAATTGGTGCAACCTCTGAAGTTACTCTTATTCCAGCAGAGAAAGAGGCTTTCCCACAACGTTTAGAAGTTCTTTAAAGGGCCTCTCGAACCTCTCGATACCCGACGATCTACTTAATTATGATTTTGACGATCCGGAGGCACTTAAGCTTCACTCGCCCACCAAAGGCGATGCAGGCGTTCAAGCTCAAACTCAGGGAGAAAAAACTCCCATTAGCAAAGAAACTGGTTCGTCAGGGGAAACACTAGGACACAAACACATGCACTTCTCCTTGCACTTAAATTTCAGTCATCACACTACTCTTTGCTAATTCATTGTTATTTAAATTATGTGTAGGTGACATAGGGCATACACACGGAATTGATCGTCTCCATGGGTCGTCTATCTTCCATCATTCTGGACGGGACTCAGGTTCCGAAAAACGTCGGGATAGAAACGGTGATGACGATAGGGATTATCATTCCCGGGATTCATCATCCTGGAAGAAAACATATTATCAGCCCAAATACCACCAACATCTCTCTTCTCACTCGGGGGTAAAGAAAAGATAAGCACGGCCATAAGGGGTCGCAATCTGATGTTCCCCGTGATCAAAACTCTGATTTCTCCTCCACCCGACAGTCCCGGGATCCTTACAGGAGAGCTGAATTTTCGAAGTCGTCTCCTCCTGCTCCTGCAACAGATCCATCAGTATTGGAGAGACTGGCCGAGCTTAAAGTCAAATTCCCAAAAATATTCTTTGATGGTTTGAAGTTCCTCCCGACGATCCACCATATACCTGGAGATGTTAAGCAGAGCGCTATCGCCTGTACCAACGACGTCTATGTTCAGCATGATGCGTTCGTTCATCTTGCTAAGAAAGTGTCAGAAGTCTCCGTAGAACGCCAACATGAGATTGATCGCCTGAAGCTTGAGGCTATTCATGACAAAGACATTATCACAGCTCAGGACGAAGAGATTACGTCTTACAAATCTCAACTTCAGGCTGCCCAACAGAGCACCAAGGATACCGCTGAAGCCGTAACTCGTTTGGAATCGACTCACAAAAAAGAAATTGATGAGACGGTACAACGTTGTGGGGATTTGGCTTTAGAGAAAGACTGGTGCAAAAAGAGAGGGATGCATTCTGTCTCCGAGTTAAAAAATTGAGGAGCGACTCCGCAAAGAACAAGAGGAGAAGATTGCTGCCTAAGAAGAGTCACAATGGTATTGCGACGAGATCGTTGCAACGCGACTCCTGAAGGTGAAACTTGAGGTCGAGCTTTCTAAAGTTGTGGCGCTGAAGAATGAAGCCCACGAAGAGGACAAAAAGATAGCATCTGTGGAAATCGCCTCCCGCCATGAGGCGACCAAGGAAGAAGGTAGAGAAGAAGTCAAAATCATGTTCGATCCGCTTATTGCCGAGTTCAATGCTCTCATGCGCCGCGACTTTACTTTTCTAGACGAGGGCTATCTCTAATCTTTGGCCGAGACGTGGGAGACCTTAATTGAAATCAATAGGGCCGAACACGGTATTGAGGAGGTTGATGAGGGGGATTTGATAAAAAAATTCCTTAAGGGAAACGAGCCTTCGGACCTGTCAGTGGCAAAAGCCCTTTAATGCAAAGGCTCCCCCTCAACGAAAGGAAAAGAAGTTATCGCCGGTCCATCCGGAATTGATTCTCTAGCTCGTGTTCCTACCCAGCCGGCCGGTCGGTCGATAATCGATCCTTTTGAACAGCACATTGGCTATGACCCAGAGGACCCCGGCCTTGGCGTTCATGTTTTGTCCCCTATTCCAGAGGTTGAGACCCCTTGATGGCTGGGAGCCAGCCGGAATCTGGTAGGCAACTCTTTTGCTTTAACATTCCAAGAGTTTTCATTTTTCATCAGAAGCTATCGCATTCTAATACTTGCTTTTCATGATTCTGTGCAGACCGTTCTGATCTTGAGCCCACTCCGAGGAGCGATGTCTCCAAGGAGGTGAGGAAAAAACGAATGAAGCCGCTCACGCAGGAGAGGCTCCTGGTCCAGATGCTCAAGTGATCGGAGCGCTTGATGAGGAAAAATCTGAGACTTCCTCTCCCATCGATGGGAGTTATGAAGTTGAAATTACAGGCGTCTCTGAGCACACATCCGAACCGAGCATGATGGAGCAGCTTGAGAAAGAGAAGGAAAAGACGATCAAGATCAAGGTCGAACCTCAAGTTGTGGACCTGGACGATCCTTTAAACAAGCGTTGAAGGTCATACTCCCAGGCAGGTCCAAACCCATGGATGGTCCTCGTACTTCTTCAGCTGTCACTCCCCCGTCAAAGAAAGCTATCATGGGTAAACATACCGGGGAGGAGTCATCTAGCAAAAAGTCGAAGAAGTCAAAGAAGTAGTCTTCGCTCTCGTTCAACAAGAGCTAGTTTAGGTTATGTAATTATTTTTGTTTTCGTAGTTCATATAAATTTATGATGAGTAAAACTTAGTTCTTTTCTCTCTCGGAGGACTGTTGTGGTTTGGTTTTTTGTATAATGTGGTCAAAACCCGAGCTACTGTGAGTTACGTGAACTTCTCGATTCATCTTCAAACAAGTTGACAACTTTCTTGGTATTTGTACATTCTTTTATCCCCGTTCTGGGGACTTATAATTTTTTCCAATCCATACGCCAAGGGCTCGATGACTTCAAGTCATTTATATCCAATTCGCCCTCAGGGGACTTGGACATTTAAATCGTTTATACTCTGCTCCGCACTCTGGGGACTAAGAGTACTCCAGTCCGCACTCCGGGGACTTGGAGATTCTGAGTCGTTTATATTCGAGTCCACATTCTGGGGACTTAGAGTACTCCAGTCCGCACTCCGGGGACATGGAGATTCTGAGTCGTTTATATTCGCATACACACTCTGGGGACTTAGAGTACTCCATTCCGCACTCTAGGGACTTGGAGATTTTGAGTCGTTTATACTAGAGTCCACATTCTGAGGACTTAGAGTACTCCATTCCGCACTCTAGGGACTTGGAGATTTTGAGTCGTTTATACTAGAGTCCACATTCTGAGGACTTAGAGTACTCCAGTCCGCGCTCTGGGGACTTAGAGTACTCCAGTCCGCAATCCGGGAACTTGGAGATTTTGAGTGTTTATACTCGAGTCCGCACTCCGGGGACTTAGAGTACTCCAGTCCGCACTCCGGGGACTTGGAGATTTTGAGTCTTTTATACTCGAGTCCACACTCTAGGAACTTAGAGTACTCCAGTCTGCATTCCGGTGACTTGGAGATTTTGAGTCGTTTATACTCGAGTCCGCACTCTGGGGACTTAGAGTACTCCAGTCCTCACTCCGGGGACTTGGAGATTTTGAGTTGTTTATACTCGAGTCCGCACTCTCGGGACTTAGAGTACTCCAGTCCGCACTTCGGGGACTTTGAGATTTTGAGTCGTTCATACTCGATCCACACTCTGGGGACTTAGAGTACTCCAGTCCGCACTCCGGGGACTTGGAGATTTTGAGTCGTTTATACTCGAGTCCGCACTCTGGGGACTTAGAGTACTCCAGTCCGCACTCTGAAGACTTAGAGATTTTGAGTCATTTGTACTCATTCGTAAGTCAGACAGAGTAATGTATCTCTTAGTCATTTGTTACCGCGTTATCACACAGGAACATCGACAATTCATGGGAAAAAGAAATGGTGCAAATAAACTAAATTGTCTTTTTACATGCCGTAAACTAGGAATAAAAACTTGCTGGAAATAAATGCAACTAAAATATGATAGAAATGAACTAAGTGTAATAATGCCACAAATATTCACCATTCCATGCTCGGGGGAGTGTCGCACCATCGACGGTCGCTAGCTTGAAAGTTCCTTCTCCAAGCTTCGTTCAGTGACGTTGGACCTTCCCATGTGATGGAACTGGGAAAAATCGTTTAAAATGATATCACCCACGCCAAAAATTCTCGGTTGGACTTTTTCATTATAATATCGAGCAACTCGATGCCTGTGCGCAGCTGCTCTTAAATTAGCTTCTTTGCGTTTTTCATCAATGAAGTCCAACGATTCCACCAAGAGATCTTGATTTAACTCAGGGTCATAATAAGTTACCCGATGTGATGGGACTTCAAGTTCCATGGGAATGACAGCTTCCATGCCATATGCTAATGCGAATGGAATATGGCCAGTCGCGGACTTGTGGGTGCTTCCGTAAGCCCAAAGTGTTGTCAGAAGCTCATCTACCCACTTGCCTCTGCCCTTTCCAAACGTTTTTTCAATATGGATTTGATTATCTTGTTTACGGCCTCCACTTGTCCATTAGCTTTCGGATGAGCAACTGCTGCAAACTTTTTCTCAATACCATATTTTTGGCAAAATTCTCTGAACTCTTTGCTTTCAAACCGAGTTCCATTGTCTATAACGATGGTTCGTGGCAGGCCAAAGTGACATATGATATTTCGTGCAACGAAATTAATGACTTTCTTGGTGGTGATAGTGGCCAAAGGCTCTTCTTCTGCCCACTTGGTATAGTAATCGACCGCAACAATCGCGTACTTTGCACCACCTTTGGATAGGGGTAAGGAACCAACTATATCGATCCCCCACGTTGCAAATGGCCAAGGACTAACCATTTGTGTGAGTTTCATCGGCGGAGCTCTTGGGATTTTCACATACTTCTGGCATTTGTCACATCTTCTTACGTAGTCCGCGGCATCCCAATTTATAGTTGGCCAATAGTATCCATAGCGGACGATTTTCTTTGATAACGTCTGCCCCCCGGTATGGTCGCCACATTCACCTTCATGGACTTCTGTCGGGGCTCGTTTTATCTCATCATGGGTAATGCACCGGAGCAATGGGGTTGAGAATCCCCTCTGATACATCATTCCATCCTGCGTCACACAACGACAAGCCTTACGAATGACTTGTCATCTTTCACTCCTTCTTTCAGGCATGGCCACATGTAACAAGTACTGATTGACTGGGGTCATCCGTGACTCCTCCTCGATTTCTATTTCTAACATGAAATCTACCTCCATTATGTTTATGCTCGGAACATGTAAGGTTTCAACGGAAAACAATCTCATCTGCTGCGCATCACCAGTGCTTGCAAATTTTGCCAATGAATCAGCTGCTCTGTTTTGTTCATGCGGAACATGTGAAATATCATAATACTCGAGATTCGCTAGCAGCTCCTGAACTTGGGCTAAATACAGGGCAAGTCTCTGCCCCTTGGTTGGTAGTCTCCACGCACTTGATACACCACCAGTTGCGAGTCGCAAAAAATTTCAACCGATATTATTCCTAGTTCTTTGACGAGTCTTAAGCCGGCAATCAATGCTTCATACTAGGCTTCGTTATTCGTTGCTGTGAATTTGAGCTTCAAAGCGTAGCAAACTGATCGGTTTTCAGGAGTTATAAGAACTATTCCAACCCGCAAACAACGGTCGTTAGATGCCTCATCGGTGTACATCTTCCATCGGACGGGAGGTATGACATTGCGGCCGTTTGATTCGTCTGTCAAGGTAAATTCAGTGAAGAAATCCGCTAGCGCTTGTCTCTATATGGCCTTTTGCGGCAGGTAAGTTATATCGAACTGATTGAGCTTGATGTTCCATTCTAACATTCTTCTAGATGTTTTCGGTCGTTGGAGTACCTAACGCAAGGGTTGATTAGTGTAAACACTGATTGGGTGTGCCTGAAAATATGGCCGAAGTTTGCGTGATGCAATCTCCAAGCAATAGGCTAATTTCTCGATCTTGGGATAGTTTCTTTCTTCCCCCATCAGACATTTACTAACATAGTAAACTGGGTTTTGAACTCGGTCCTCTTCTCGAACCAAAGCCGTACTGATAGCATGTTGGGATACTTCCAAGTACACATACAACATTTCATGGTCTACTGGTTTCGATAGCACCGGGGGCTCTCCAAATGCCTTACCGGAGCTTAGAATTCTACCTCGCAGTCGGATGTCCACTCGAAATTCATTTTTTCCTTCTTTATCACATCAAAGAAAGGAATGCACTTACCCGTGGCTCTGGATATGAATCAGCTCAGCGCTGCCGCTTTTCCATTTAAGCTTTGCACCTGCTTTATGGTTCTGGGCACTTGTATATCTTGGATAGCTTGAATTTTCTTTGGGTTAGCTTCGATTCCCCACGCATTCACAATGAAACCCAGAAACTTTCCCGACGCTATGCCAAAAGAGCACTTCAAGGGGTTGATCTTCATGTCGTAATGTCTGAGTATATCATACATTTCTGCTAAGTCTCGGATGTGGTCGTTTGACTACGTGACTTCACGAGCATGTCATCTACATAGACTTCCATCGTCTTACCGATCTGGTCCTTCAACATTCGATTCACCAGACGTTGATAAGTTGCTCCCGTGTTTTCCAATCCAAAGGGCATTACTACATAGTAATATAGCCCCATATTTGTGACAAAACTGGTGTGCTCTTGGTCTGGAATGTGCATCGGGATCTGATTGTATCCTGAATACGCATCCATAAATGACAATAATTCATGTCCGGCGGTAGAGTCGACGAGATGGTCGATTGTAGGTAAAGGGAAACTATCCTCTGGACATGCTTTATTCAGATCGAAGTAATCAACACAAGTTCTCCACTTTCCATTTGCTTTCTTCACTGGCACCGGGTTAGATACCCATTCAGGGTAGAGGGCGTCGCGGACGAACCCATTGGCTTTGATTTTTTCCACCTCCTCTTTGAGAGCCGCGGACCTCTCCGGGTCCATACCTCTCCTTTTCTGTTTTACGGGAATGTGTTTCGGGTCTATGTTCAATATATGACTCACAATTGCTGGAGAAATCCCGCATATATCAGAGTGTGTCCAAGCAAAAATGTCCAGATTCGCCCGGAGGAAATCAATAAGATCCTCGGACAACGAGGGGTCGAGTTTTGATCCATTCTTAAGAACTCATGTTGGGTCATCCCGGATGACTGGGATGTCGATCGTCGGCTCAGCCGGTGCTGCATTTGTTTACCTCGGTTCCCCATCATCATCTATCGGATCTATGTCTCTAAGGATCCGAGAATGTTTCCCGAGCCAGGGCTCGGGTACTACTTGTCAATCATCAGTCTTTAGGATGCGGATGGAGCTGTCCGCAACCTTTCCCTTCTCTCTCCGCTGAGCTTCTCTCAGTTCCACATAACACGCACGACTGGTCGCCTGATCGCCATGTACAACACCGACTCCTTTGTCTGTCGGAAATATTAATGTCAAACACCATGGGGCCAAAGCATCCCTAAATTCCGCCAAGACTGGGCGACCCAAAAAGACATTGTATGGAGAGTCAACATCCATTACTACGAACGGTAGGACTCGCACTCTCCTACGCTCACATTTCCCCAGTTCAACTGGTAGCTCTATATACCCCATCACGTCGGTTGTAGCACCGTTAAAGCCGTGGATACGGGCTTTGCATGGTTTCAAATCTTTCGTTTCCATCTTCATTTGGTCATAAGCCTTCTTGAAGATGATGTTGACAGAGCTTCCACAATCAATCAAGATTCTTTTCACGTAAGCTGGCCCAATTGTTGCAGATATAACCATCGGGTCGGTAGTAGGAGCCTCCACCTTGTCCACGTCTCGACTCCTAAATACTATATCATCGGTCATCACGTGTTTTTGTTGTTTTGCGGGGGTTCCATCTTCCACATTCGAACAACATTCATAATCCGCATGCCTCAAGGAGGTAGCATATCGTTCCATCTCCTGCCAATTCTCGTCTACAGGATGAGGTCCTCCGACAATAGTGTTTATAATCAATCTACCCACAGACCGAGCAGGTTGTTCTAGTTGGCATGGAGCCGGCCTGCGTCCGGGGTCTGACGTTCCTTGCCTTCCATCTTGCGAGTTTTGACAAATTTCTGCAATTTTTTTCTGTCTGATCGACTTTTCTATGGCGTCATAGAGGTGTTTACACTCCTGAGTATTGTGCCCATGGGTCTCATGGAAGCGACAGTACTTCCCTGTCCGTTTCTGTTCTTCACTGGATTCCTTTGGGCGCGGCTTTCTGTATTCAAAGGTGTTACAAGTAGATAGATAAATGTTTTCAAGAGAAGTATTTAGCAGGGTGTATTCATTGTAGGTCGGAATCCTTGGCTTCCATTTCCCTGCTTCTCTTTTCTTTTCGGGATTCCCACCTCTGGATCCTTTGACTGCCCAGGCTTGTTCTGGACATTGACTTGAACTTTTCCCGAACTATCGCCGAACTGCTTCACGGCGATATTACTTTTCACAGTCTCTTGAACAGGCCCTGGTGCCTTATCTCGTCTCGTCCATCGAGCCTCCTCCCTCAACATGAAATGATGAGCTTTGGAATAGAATCGCTCCAACGTAGCTGGGGGCTTTCTCGCCAACCAATCTCCAAACTCTGAGTCTGGATCTACGCCTCGCATTATGGCCATCAAAATTGCATGGTCGTTAGGATTGTTAACTTCAGTGGCGGCAACATGAAACCTTTGTAAGTATGCTTTCAAAGACTCTCTCGGAGCCTGGATTACGCTTGATAATGACATTACGTCCTTTGGACGGGTAGCATGTATCCTGAATTGTTCAACAAATTTCATCGCTGACTCATCGGAGCTGGATATAGATCGCGGAGGGAGCCAACCAAACCACATAGTGGCGATTCCGGACAGGGTGATAGGGAAACACCTACACTTAGTCGCATCATTTGCCCTAGCCGAATCCATCATCCATTCGTACATCATCACGTGTTGTCTAGGGTCAGTCTTCCCTTCGTAGGCTGGGATAGTCGGCATATTGAATTTCTTGGGGGTGCTCAGCCTGTAGGATAACATCTGTGAAGGAAGTATGACTCCTGGACACTCCCCAATCTTCGTTGTCCAGGCCTTGGTTCTCTCTCATCAACTACCTGACCATGGCTGATAGATCTGGAGTTCGTATGGAAGGTGGGAGGTTGGGTTCCGTTCCACAGGACCATGCAGGTTGATGACCCGCTTGATTTGGGTCTAGGTTATCCGGGCATCATGTCTCATCACGTTTCTGATCCCTAGCGGATCAGTGGCACCTGCTTGTGCAGCTTCATCCCTACGGCGTCTACGCCTAGGAGGTTCATCAGCTGAGGTCGAGCTATCCAATAAGGAGCAGGACTACTTCCAGCATTCTGATGTGCTGCTGGGCAAGCTGAGTCATGAGATTAGTATTATCTTGGATCTGCTCAGCAAGTTTCCTTCTACTTTCCCTGAGTTCTCTTATCAACTCGTTGAACTCTGTTCGGGAAACGACCTCCGCTTGGTTCCGGGTGGAGGTTCCTACGCCTTGAATTGCTGGTTGGTTGCTAGGTCCTATCTATTGTACACTAGCAGTTTCATTGACATCTGCGTTGTGAGAGGCCGATCTAGTTCGTGGTCTCTCCATGGTAGGGTTGTTGGTTGTAACTTTGAGTAGAATCAACAGATATCTTGCGAATGATTTGGATCTCCTTCGAGGGATTTTTCAATCCAGTAGCTACAATGTATATCCTATCATCCTGAGAATTCGATTCTCAGTGAAAGCGCCAAAAATGTTAGCACCAAAATTGGTCGCTAACACCCTTAAGAGAGTTTGTGTAGAGATATTAATGAATAAAGTAAAGTTAAACAGAGGACAGTAAGTAAATTTAAATGCAGAAAAAACGAACATCAGATTTATAGCGGTTCGACGTAATTGCCTACGTCCACTTTGAGGTAGATCTTTATTGCTTTTCTCGATAATCGATTACAGATACAATCTGTATGTCAATCACTCCAATACAATTGCTAACCAAAAAAGATTAAGTCTTGAATGAGTCTTGAATGCGGCAGAGTCGCCCCGACATTCTCGAAAAAAGGTCCATTTCACTGTGCCCCTGCCTCTCTATTTATAGACGAAGATGGATTGGACTTCCCTGGCGGTCCAGGTAGCTAAGTAGTTTGGCCCAAAAAGAGTGATCGCTGTATGCCGATCCATAGATGTCGAACGGCAAAATGCCGAACAAGGCATGAATGCCGAATGATGTCCTCATGCCGAACGAAGTGATGCCGAGCACTCTGAATGCCTAACGAAGTGATGCCGAACATTCTAAATGTCGAATGAAGTATCTGTGCCGAACGACACTGGAAGCCGAGCAGTGTGTTGTGCCGAACGAATTTGGATGCCGAATGATCCCAAATGCCGAACGAGATTTATGTCGAACGACACTGGAAGCCGAGCAGTGTGTTGTGCCAAACGACTTTGGATGCCGAATGATCCCGTATGCCGAACGAGATTTATGCCGAACGAAGAGATGTGCCGAACAAGGTTTGGATGCCGAGCAGTATCGAAAGCCAGGTGACTCTGCCATGCCGAACGTCCATAGATGCCGAAGATATACAATACCAAACGTCTCTCAATGCTAAACACTCTCGCATATCGAACGTCCCACAGATGCCGACCGAACTTGAGTGCCGAACGAATCATGTGTGCTAGACGACTCTGGAAGCCGAGCGCTCTCGAATGCCGAACGCTCCTAAATGTCGAGCGTTCCTGACTGTCGAGCATTTTGGATGCTGAACGATTCATAAATGCTGAACAGTATGCAAATGCCGAGTACTTGGTTGCCTGGTCAAACCTCCAGGTAACAGATAGGAATATTGATTTTGAAGAAAATTGATATTTAAAATATATAATATCAATATTCGATTTTATTAGATGTATTTAAGAAAAAAATGATTTTGAAATAGAATATATAAAGGTTTTATTTTAATATACATTTAAAAAAATTATTAAATTAAATTAAGTTTTGATTTTAAAATGTATATATATATATATATGGAGATTTTATTTTAAATATGTATTTAAAATTTAATATTGGTTTTAAGAAAAGAAAAATATAATATACATTTCATTTAGTTTTTATCAAGATGATTTTTTTGATTTGTTTTCATCGGTTCATAATTATAAGATTTGTTCATCGAATCCGTATTCACCTTGCTTTGCTTTAAGATTTGTTGTATGGATTGGTCGATTGTCGAGTTCATGATCCCAAATCATAGCTTGTTGAGTGTCTATTGTCTTCATAGCCTCGAAAGGTGAGCAATCACTCACGATTAACATTCTTATATATGTATAAGTGAATTCACATGATATGAGGATTGAAATATGCTGTTAAATTTGAATTATTAAGTTATTTAATTGTTAAATATCTGCCATTGTTACCTATGACATATGACACCATAACCTGTTGTATATAATATATTTAAATTTGATACTGATGATATATGCCTGTTGTTGATATGTTATACTATTATCATATTTATTCTATGGGTTGAAATGATACATACCCGAACGATCTTATAGATTAAGGAAAAATTGTTATGGGATGAAATGATAAACCCAAGAAATTTTCGTTAATTTTGAATTTTGGGATTGCAGGTTGAAATGATATATATTTGTAAATATTAAATTTAAATTGCAGGTTGAAATGCTAAATATCTGTACCACTTGACCATAGGATAGATAATTATATACGGATACCTTTGGTCTATTTTTGAAAATGATTTCCTAAGTTTGAAAGGAAAAATATGGATTTTAATAAATATTGATTCTAAATATAATATAAAGATTTTAATTTTGATAAATGTGTAAAATATAGACTTTAAAATTATATATTTTGAAAATTTTAAAACTATAAGTTATATTTAAATGTAAATTATAGAATTGTACTTATATTTTATTATTTTTAAATTATATAAAAAAGCATTTAAAATAAATTTAATAATAATAATATTTAATTAAGTAAAAATTTAATATAATTTAATTTAATTAGAATATATATAATATGTTTAAATATTTATCTAAAATTTATATAAATATTTTGAAAATAGATTTTTGTAATAATTTTAATAAATTAAGGTTAGAAAGATAAACTGAAATTCATTTGTAATTTTATTTGTTTTAGAATTATATTTAAATAGAAATTAATTTTAATCTTATTAATTTGATATTTTTAAAGACATGATTTTTTAATTTGATAACTTGATTTTTGGTTAAAGGTGAAGAAATGAATATTTTTAGAATTTAATATAATTGAAGTTAGATATTTAATTATTGATATGATTTGAATTTGTAATTTGAGATTGCATTTAAATGTTATTAAAATAACTAAGTGAATATTATCAAATTTAAATAAAGTTAAAGTTAATCTTTGAAATACAAATGAGATTTATCAAATTGAATTATTGTAAATTATTGAATATTTAAGCTTTAAAATCTATTGAAATCGGAGGTGGTTTTAAATTTGTAATTCAAAGAAGAATTTGAAATCGTTATAAATTGTTGTGCTGAGATTGATTTAAATTGAATTTTGGAACTAAAGCTGATTTGGATTGATTTATGAAATTGAAGAAATTTGAAACTATTTCCGATATCAGCTATTTTAATATATGTATGTATGTATGTATGTATGTATGTATTATTTTTATACTAACTATTTTAATCTATAACCTATTTTTAAATATATAAACTAATTTAATGTATAACTATTTCAATATAAACTATTTCCAATATTTAAACTGTTTATGTTGGAACTGTTATGACTTAAAATGAATATGATTTTGGAAAGGATATGATTTCGAAAATGATATTATTTCGAAAGTGATATGATTTCAAAGTGAGTAAAATGTCAAAATGATGAATTTGAAACAAATATGATATTTTGATATATAAACTGTTTGAAATATAAATGACCACAATGTGAAATAAGCGTTTTATTGTTAAAGAGATCGGGATCGGATATTGTCATACTCTCTGTCTATACCGAAAACCACTTTGACAACTGTGCACATGGTGGAGACTCCAGAACGAAGGAGGATGGTTTGGTGTATGATTCTGTATGAGGTGTTTACATAGCTCTGACTCCCGTGAGTCAGTTTAAATGTGACTAAAATAGGAGTCACGCCGAGCCAAGTGAGGTCATTTCTCCTATCGGGCACATTTTCTCGATACCATTCCATTACTTTGTGATTTTATTTGGGTGCACCATTTGATTTGGAAGCGTGTCTCGAGGTGGAAGGTAGTACCTGCTATGCGTTAGCACCAGTCCGGATCCAAAAAACAGTAGAATCCTACCTTGGGCATTGCCTCGCGTGCCTTGTCACATGCCTTATCGTGCCTTTTACGAGTTTGTTTTGTACCGTACCTATAGGGTGTCCTCTGGATAAACCACCAGTTTAGTGGAGCTTATGGCATTGTATAGTCTATGGGAATATATTAAATATGTTAAGGAGGATATGGGTAACGCCTTAATGCTACTTTAATACTTTACTTTACAGCTAGACATATTATAATAGCGTATATTACTACATAGTAGATAGTTCCACGGATCCTTAGAGGATGGAAATCCTAAACATCCTTTAAGTTATGTTGTATTTCAGTTGGATATTTCACTTGAGTTGATTTACTAGTATAAGAATGTTAATCCTGACTCGAATGTTTTGTGTTTTGCTTATGCTCAAGCCAGACTGAGTGTCACAGCATTCGAGACTCACCTATGGAGATTGGAGCTTTGCTTGAAGATCTGTCTCATCTCTGTTTAGCTTTATATTATTTCCAGTTGTTATGTTCAGACTCGTCATTTCTTATGTATTTGAGACTTTCTATGTATCTCAATTTCTGTTGTATTTTGGTTCATACTCTGTTGTTTATATAATAGCTTCATGAACTACTATTTATCTATTCCACTGCTTATTATTGTATTACTCTGTGTCTATGATTCATTGATTTGCTTACTTGTTGTACATGCTAAGTTTTGCCAAATATAAGTTAAGAATCTGTTACTTTGGCAATTCAAGCCTGGCATGTGCTACTTGTCGATTTGAACGGTTCAAAATAACGGGTTGTTACAACTTTAAAACCATAAACTATTTGTAAACTTGACAATCTTAGTTAAATTTATTTTAATACAAAGATTTACATTTCATAATTGATAACTTACTTTATTTTGAAAATCTATTTAAATACATATACAAATAAAGATATAATTTCCTCAAGGCTTTCAAACTCTTTCAAAAATCATTTTAACAGCTATTTTAGTTAAAATTATTTGAAATTGAATCTATTACTTTCATAACTACTTTTCTAAAATAATATGTTACCTTATCTTTTGCTTCTAAAACATTTCCAAAATTATATACTTATACACAATACTTTTAAAAAGATTTTATAAATAAATATTAGTTATCTTTAGAAGTTTTAATTGGAAATTTTGTGATAAGCAATAAGTTAAGAATATAATAGAATTTAACTATATATTTTATAAACTAATTTCCAATAAGGATCAAAATGGATAAAACTCATTTTGTTTGCATACTCCACTTCCAGTGACCAAGCTCAAGACTGCCTCTATCGTCGCATATATCCCTTGCCATCCCTCGTGTTTAGTTACCGCCTCATAAGATTCATGCACACATTCCTCTACCACCCACCGCCAATCTCCAGTTCCTCGTCAATCGAGGCGCGTCAAGCTAAGTCGCGACCTGATCCAATCGGCCTACCTCCTTTTTTGTGTGCATTCCAAAGTTCGAGCGTTGCTAGGTCAACGTCCATCTTCATGCACAATGCCTCGCTTCGAACCTAAGTTGTCATCGTCGACGTAAGAGGCTGCACGTGGTACTTTGCTCACGACCACAACACTCCATTGCGAACCTTGCTCCATGCGACGGCTCCATATGCATGCAAGTCTTCCCTCCTCACAGCGATCGTTACTCGCTTTCCCTTGCTTTTCATTGTTTTTTTATTTTTTTTCTTTTGGTTAGGGATTTTGAAATTTGGGTTAAGATAATATTGGGATGAAGGTTGTGATTTGAAATGGGATAAGGATAGATAATGTTGAGGTTAAAGGGGTAATGGGCTTTTGCTTCAACCATTTTTTTCCATATCTATTTTATTATATTTTTCTTTTAAGCAATGCTTTTGTCGAATTTAATTCTATTTTAATTCAAATTATTTTGATCTACACTGACCTCGATTAAAGTATGTTTCCAAATTGTGCAATTTCTTATAATTTGAAACTCATCTCTCTCCGTTTAATTATCTATCATGTTAATGTAAAATAAAAATTACTTTCCAACTATACCGATCAAGAAAAGATTATCAAAATTGAATACAGACATTTTTATTTTAATTAAATTCCTATAATATTACGGCTTCTAAAAATAGGGTTACGCTTTGGTTGGGTATGACGCATTTAGAGATAGGGTAATGGAATGTCCTAGCATGAGTTGAGTGTGTTATATATATGATAGCGTATTTTGTTAGTGCTATAAAAATATTTTATATCGTGTTAATTGGTATGTTGTGTGGTTTTGAATTTTGGTTGTCCATAAACACTTGAACAAGGAAAACCGACACAATATTGTTTTTTAAAATAGGTAAATGAAATAATTTTACCTAGGATTATATTTTTTATATAAAAGGAAAATTTTCAAACAAATATTGATGAAGTTATTTACAGGTTGTTTGTTTGTTAAGAAATGTTAATATTCAATTATTTTCATTTATTGTTTGATTAGTTATGCTCGGCCAGTTTATGAGAATTTACTCTAGTTTGCTAATTTACAAGAAATTTACCTTCTTACAACAAGGGTTAGGGTTGATAGTAATTTTATGGGAACATTAAATACAGACACCTTGTGAATTAAATTTCATGGTTTGACGATAAGGCGTTCGATGGTAATGTTGGGTCAAAATTAAATTGTGATAAGAGTTGTTTATTATAATCTAAACATAGATATACAATTGTGAAATGATTCAAAAAAAGAAACTTTATATAAACATGGTTTATAAATGAAGAGGATTTAAATAGGGAATTCAAGGACGTAAATCCCGGTATCTTTGAAAATGTTTTTCAAGAATTTTGGAGAAAATAATAGTTGTATTATTTGAAAGTAAAAATTTGGAATATTAGTTTATGAAATTGAGATCACGGTACTTAGTAACATTTATGAAGTATTTGATACCATTTTGAAATGAATTTGGTTGTCCAAAAGGCATGAATTGAATGTACTAAACTCACTCCTGTTGTTTGAAAATAATTTTGGTTATGACTTCAAAATTATCGGCCTTCATTTTCAGGTTTCTTAGTATGGGATCCAACAAAGTTATTTTGGTAAAATAGATTTTAATCCTAAAGTATGATTTGATATACAAAAGATATATGTATATATATAATTTCAGACAATTTGAAATGAAAACCAGTATGTAGTTCTGAATTTTTCTTGTTAAGTTGTTTTAAGGACACATATAGGTTATGCAATAGAAAAGTATGAATATGCATTATGTATGATATGTTGTTTGGTAGTTTTCAATTTTTAAAATGAAATGAGATTTTCTATGATTTGGGATAGTCAAGAACTTTTTGATTATCATAGAACTTATAGTCTAGTGTTTTTGAAGTTATAAAGTCGAGTTCATATACACTTGAATTGAGAAGATAGCAAGTTAAAACAAGTTCTGAATTTGTGAAAAATATTTTATACAAATTTTATGTTTTTGTATATACTCTTAGGATGAAATGGAGTGTTTTATGAGTGTGGAACTTAAGTTGTAAAATGTTTATAAACTTGAAGTTTAAATTTATGAAACCATTTATAAGTGATTTAGTATTGAATGACATAATATTTGGATGAATGAATGTGATTAAAAAAAGGAGTTAGTGTTCTTAAGAAACTATAAGAGGAATACATAAATTGTATGTAGATTATTTTGTTCGCACGACTGTTCTTGATCCAATATTCGCTACATGATTTCAAGATGGTATACACAGGTGCGAACAAGGATTTTTCACTAGATTCTTGACCGCGAACACCTGATATGGATTCTTGATATGATCCCAAAGTGACCATGTGGTCCATGCATATGGACTCGAACAAACTTGGAATGGACCTAAATAGACTTATATGACATATAAGAAGATGTTAAACAAAGCACATAGGTTATATATGGACTTTAGTTTAGTTCGGCCTTGGATTTGAAAGTGCACTTATAGCAATGGTCGTTATAGATGCGGTTGTGAATCGCCTTGTTTTTGAAAGTTGCTATGGAACTTTGTAGAGGGGTCCTTAGGTGTTTCTCACCTATTTATAATATATTATATTTATGTTTCTTCTACCAAAAGCTTTAATTGTAAAACGTTAAGTAACATCTAGAAAAGTGGCCAAAACATTACTAGTGCAAGATTGCCCGTTTAGCCTTTATTTTGGACTTTAGAAGGTTTGAAAATGTATTTATATTTTAAGTATTTTGTTTCATTACTTTTACAAGGGATTAATAACTCTTATAAGAGTATTTTAATAGTGGTTTGAGATATTTATGAATTTTTAAGAATTGGTTGTGAACTTTTAAAGATGAGATATTTATTGGACAACATGTCATTTTTAAGTTTTTAAGGATTTTATAAACTTGTTATTTTAAAGTAATATTTTAAGTAAATATTTTTAAACCTATTATAAGTATTAAAATGGAATTTGAAATTACTTTTACGTATATATAGTTTTTGGAAACTATGTTGACAATTTTATATCTTATGGAATAAAATACCTTTTGAAAAGGTTTATCAAATATCAAGTTTTGGTAAACAAGCTAATATACATATATCATTTTTAAAAGGGTTTTGAAAAGAAAAAAAAAGATTTAGAAAGTGGTTAGAGTTGCTTAATGGCCAAACGATTAATTGTTTAATCACTTATTTGAAAAGTAATTAACTACGCTTGACGCTAAATGCTGACAAACTAAGGCTTATCTATTTGTGAAAGTCAAGATTGATGTCGATTAGGGACAGAGCAACATAGCTCTAACCTATCAGTCTTCCCGCTTGATCGAGGAATAATAAGTTGGAAAATGTCGTTAACATGTTAATCGTGTAATTTCTTATTGCTTATTGAAACCATTAATACTATACTTGACACTAAAAGCCAACAAGGTAGACTTATCCATTTGTGGGATATAAGAATGAAGTTCTAGGTAAGGCATTGATGCAACCAGTGCTTTAAATTACCTGGCTTCTATCTTGAATGAGGACCGGTTAAGTTGGAATGTTGGAAATGAGTTAAGCATACGAATCATGATTTTTATAAGCAATCATTTTTAGAACTTGATAGTTAACCAGTCATATACCGAACTAGTAGGAATTTGAACTTAGATCTTTAAAAGATGTTTTAAAGATAATACAAGTATGGAATGGTTACGGGTTTGTTGTTACAATGTTATAATAACATCCATCTTTAACCCTTTTTTATTATACTTATGAATGTAAATAGAGCTTTGAAGGAACGATTTAAAGATAAGCATAAGCAAAATTGTCTTTGGTTTATAGTGAGAATGTTTAAGTAACATTAGTCCTAAACCTTTTGAATGGATTTGCAGAAGTACTTAGATCACTCAAATTTACATTTGGAAGGAAATTATAAGTATGGAATCTTTTGTAAAAAGATAGAAGTTTATTAGATAAAAAAAGTTTACTAATAAAGGAGTTTTTAATTAATAAATGGATTATTAAATAAAAGGGATCGGGAGTTGCTTAAGTAGCTTAACCAAACTTTTTGTGGCTTACCATGATTTGTAAGATTTGATAGTATTTTGTATGTTAATTTGTTAAAGGAATGTATACTAGACTTGGTTTCCATTTACAAACATCAATATTCTACTAGATAGTCATTCAGTCAACTATCGGAATTGTCCAAATAAAACTTTAGGAATATCTAGAAGAAACTAGAGTGTTATATGGTACAGTTATCTTCAAAGATTATAATTTATGTATAAACTCGTCTTGCGCTTCTAGGACAAATGACAAGAAAATCCATCTGCTTAAACGGTTAGGAGGCTCTCTTGTGTATTGTCCATTTATTTCAAATAGAAGCGGAGTTGAATTTACCGAAAATTCATCAATTGGTTTTAAAGAGTCTGATAAACGGGAACAGTGTACTTATATAAGATGACTCAAAACCCATAATCACTACAAAACCATATATGCGATCTATGTTTTGGAAGCGAATATGAAGTGAAATATTATATAGTTGAACTATCTATTAAGGAGTTTTCTAAGAGATGACAGCATTAGTATTCATCGGAGGACTTAAGCGGAGAACCTATGTTAAGATTCAAGATCCATACGACATGCTCGAATTGATGTAGTGATTTGTGATTTGCTCAAGATGATGGAGTCCAATTCGGTATTCGTATTATGTTCCAGTGATGAAGACTAGTGTGAAAGATTCTGAACATAGCCTCGATATCGGGAAAATGTTAGAAAACAAAGAAGGGAAATGGCTAGGAAGGTTTAGAAAACCTCAAGGGTATATCAACTCCATTTCTATAGATACTTATCTATTGTTTCTAGTGGTAGTTGATATGGCTCGGATCACACACCGAGGGTGGTCCGGTTTTCTTTACCTTAGAGTATATCCCATCTAGAGATATACGATACTCGGAAGGGAGTTTCTGATCCTTGTCATGGAGTCTAGATGTGGTCAGATCGAGGAGATCTCTATCGAAAAATTCATCATTGGAACGCACCTTAGCAGTATTGATTGTATACCTATTGTTGATGCGGCATTCACACGATAACTATTTGATGTTATTTATGTGCAACCTTGTAAATATTATCTATCATACCACTATTTGTTAAACTTAATGAATGATTGGTTTCTTTGAGGGAAAATCATTTCGGGAATCCGTACAATCTCAACAGTTACCGTTACATGTCACTCATATTTCTTGAGTTTTCACGCTGGTTTACCAGACTGATCTGGGTGCTATTTTATTATAATACTTGGGTCAGCCTCGTCTATATTTTCAAATTTAGCCATGGATTCTTTATAGCTTATGAAGATGTGCCGGATTATTTTCTACCATAATATGTATTTCCACTGTAATACTACTGTATCGTTAGCATCTGTGAGGACATGTTGTTATAACTGCCAGGCTAATTACTGTAACTCTGAAAATTTTGTATTTTAAAATGACAGTTTATACTGTCTTTGATATTATGGATGATCGCTCTGTTGTAAGATTCTGATATTGTGTTCAATCTCGCTTATTTAATTTCGTTTTCTTTTATTTTCACCCTAACAATTGTCTTTTCAGCACTTAAGTGTTCGAAACACGAATACCATGGATGTATTAGTGTCGACATTTGCGGTTTGAAAAGACGAATCATTACAATTCACCTTGTTATGATATGATTGTTTGATAGTTTTCATTTTTACAATGGAATGGACTTTTCGATGATTTTGAACATTTTGGAACTTCTAAATCATTATAGAATTCGAAGCAAAGTGTTCTTAAAAATATAATGTTGATTTTTGTAATACTTAAATTGAGAAGGCGGTAGGTTAAAACAAGTTTAAATTTATTGAACATACGTGTTAAATAAAATGAATTTGTTGTTTGGTATATACTCTTAGGATGCAGTAGAGTATTATATGAGTACGAACCTAAGTTATAAAATGTTAATAAACTTAAGTAATGTTTTATGAAGTAAATCATAAATGATTGTATCATTTAGAGATATACTATTAATGTAAATGAATGTGATTAAAAGTTATTGTTATACTTAACAAACCAACATGACAAAATACATAAGTTGTATGTAGATCATTTTATTTGCATGACTGTTCTTATCCAGTATTCGAGTACATGATTTCTAGGTGATTTACATCGGCCTCAATAAAGATTTGTCACTTGATTATTGATGTTGAACACTTGAAACAGATTCTTTATATGATCCCGAGATTTTCTATCATAGTATATGGCAATGTAAGAGAAACAAAAGTTCTTAATCAAGGAACCTAATCGAAGTCTGCATTAGAAAGGTCAAGTGGTCTATACTAATAGGGAGTGAAATTTGTATGATTGAGCAAGTGATCAAATTATTGAGCATAAGGTGCGCTTTGTAGATTGCTTATCATCCTTGGGCGATGAGAGAGTTTTTGAACCTGAGAAAACTGCGAGCTTTGTTTGCTAGTATTTTGAATATTGTTAAGTTGCGTTGAAATGACTTTAAACTTAAGTATTTTTCTTCAATCTTTTTAATACTCTTTTCTAACATAATTTAGAGTACTCTAAAAGTGTTTTGGAATTTTATATATTTTTGTGCTTAATTATGAATTATTAAAATAGAACGTTTAATTTTAGAAAGAGCATTCTCTTTTCCAATTTTTAAATAGATTATAAAATAGTTATTTTTAAGTAATATTCTAAACAAATGTTCTAAACCATATTATAAGTATTTTTAAGTATATATAGTTTTTAGAATTTTTTTTAAATATTTTGTTAAAGTATTTAAAAGCTTATGTAAGATTGTATCTTTTAAATTGTTTTTATCTTAGCTTTATAAATATATTTCTATTGCCAAAGCCAGCGGAGTTGAATGACCTGTACCATTTTATTTATAATAAGTAATAAAGTTTTATAGAGAAAACGGAAGAGAACAAGTGCAAAATAAAGAAGAGAGAAAAAAATATAAGAAACCCATTAACTCCAATAGTCAAGAGTGGACATTTCAAAATGATATGAAGATATAGACATAGTAAGATGAATTTCTCGACAAATGCGGTAGTATGAATCCATGCCCATCTTTTTCTTATGATTAAAAATTCTCTCATTTCTCTCCTTCCAAATTTCATTCACAGGACCCTTTAAAATGGTTAAGGGTTCATATGAGGAAGAAATCTTCCATCTAGTTGCATTGTAAATATCATCCACTCTATCTTACTATCCTAAATATGTAGATCAAAACCTCCCTTGGACTTTATTTTCATCCATATAAGTATTTGAAGGAGCAATTAAAATAGAGATGATGAATATCATCCCCTTTAGAGTTGTCAGGAAGCGATAACATTTATGCCTTTCCACCATAAATTCATTAAAGTGTGAAGAGAATTTTTGAATATTTTCCAAAGCATGAAATTAAGCTTTTCTTTAGTTAACAGATTCCATGTTCTCCTATACCAAGGAAATCTTATCTGACCAAAGAGAGAAATCAGTCATTTACTAAGCCATTGCATAGTCTAGAATTTTGCATTGCTTATAGAACTTGAGGAAAATTTTAGCTTAAGGAAGAAGATCATCTCTAATTTTTAACATAGCTTCCCAAACCTTAATATTAGCCTGTTTTGGTTTGAACAACCATATATCTTCATTCTTGAGGTTTTTGTTTGCAGCATCAAGCATCCCGTAGGAAGTCAATTCTGTTGACAAGGTTAATAAAGTGTTTCGATAAAGCAACTATGTTCCATTTCTTTAAGTTCTTGATTCCTAATCCACCATTACGTTTACGCGTTTCCAATTTGTTAAAGGCAATGAGAGATAATTTCCTATTATGAATTGTTCCAGTCCAGAGGAATTTGATCATGGAAGATCTGATCATGGCAAGTAGCTTCATGGGGTGGAGAAAAGTCCTACACTAGTAGAGAGTCAAAGAGAAAATAATAGAATTTATGATGACAAGTCTACCTAGCTGTGGTAGGAATCTGTTATGCCATTTGGAGAAGGCAGTCTTGATTTTCTTGTGAGAAATGCAGATTACGAATCTAAAGGCTGGAATAACACTAGAGCGGGGTTTAATAGTATTTTATGTATTTTCTAAATCCTTTTTAAACCATGTAATTTAATCACCAACAAACGCAATTCACAGACACAGATATAATCACAGAATCAGACACAGATGCAAATACTAAATAAAAGCAGTAATGGAAAGAACACACCAGAATTTTATACTATTCGGAGTTACCCTACATCTAGTTACGTACGATCATATGGATTTCTTATCAAAATAATATCCCAGTTACACCCTCGGTTTCAAGGCTACGAGGTGCACCCTCCTATATTCGAGCTTAGGGCAACTCTCTTGATTTAACCAGGCTATAAGATCACCTAATTAATTTTTGGGGCTACAATCACACCCAATTGATCTCAAAGCTCAACCGCACATTTTACTCAACGGGTTGATTTACAAAAGATCCTATAAATTTGAATAGCACTGATATCTTATGGAAAGAGTGGTAGAGAATCAAATAAGAGATAATCAAGTTTGATTCACTTGGTATTTCGGCAGAGTATAGTTTGAGATTCTTTAGAATAAATTTGGAAGATGAAAAGGAGAGAAAACAAGTGAAATCTGATGAAAAATTCGTTTAAAACTACTGGTATTTACAGGAGATCAATAGCCATATATATTCATGAAAGGATATGACGAATAGACGCTTCTTTTTAAAATTGAATTTTGAATTTAACGGGTACCATGTCGACATGGGGGGTTGAAGGATGTTGACATGCTCAAGGAAAAAATTGATGTTTGATTTTCTTATTAAAAATGGTTTTTATAATTTGTCAAAACAATTTCTAAAATTTGTAAATATATTTGAATATAGTTTAAACATATAAAAGTAATTTTTAATATATAGTTTTAATCTATAAAGTGATTTAAAATCTGAGTATATAAATATTTTTAAGCTAAATATTTAAAAGAAGAGATAGTTTAAAATCAAGGACAATTTTGAAATCAAAGTATAAAAAATGATAAAGATGGTTTTTGAGGTTATAATATTTGAAACCAAGAGAGATGTCTTTTTCGAAAAGAAAGTTTTGAAAACATTTTAAAAAAACAAGAGATATATTTTTGAATAGCATTTTTATAAAATTAGTGGATATCAAAATAGGACCACTATATGTTCCACTAGATATTGTCATGGGTTCCATCCCGCCTGGATTCATCCCTTTAACAAGCTCGAAGTGGATTCCATTCCACGAACGAATTTAGAAAAAAGATGTAAGTGCTTTCAAGAAGTTTTAACATAATTCTAGATTCAATACTTATCTTGTACTTTTGAAATCCGAAACTCTTGATATCTTGATATTCATGGGTCTTCAATCTTGATATCTTCAGTCTTGAATCTCTACGTTGTACAGTCTTCATTCTTGGTACCTACATGTTTATATCCTGCATATACATATATTTATCTAAACTATAATGGTACTATTTATATTTTATAAAAAGTCCTAAGGTTGTTATCATCAAAAGCATCATCTCAAGGACTAACAATCTCCCCATTTTTGATGATGACAACCTATGTTTATAAAATATAATTCTCTTTCTCAATAACCCCCCCTTAATCTAAGCCTAACTACTCTAATTACACTATTTTATATTTCTCCCATTTTGTCATCAACAAAAACTAATCCTAAACTGATATAACTCCCCCTTGATCTAATACTATCCAAACCAAATACTAATAAGGAAGTATAATAAGTGAAACAAATATTTTATTGTATACGATGTTATATTTACATGTATATATGGAACATAGACACACAAATATTTAAGTACATAAATTATAGAATAACACTACTAACGAGAGTTTTTGACAATTAGAGATTTGTGAATCGAACAATTTGGATAATGAAAACAAAAGTTTCCACGTTGTTCAACCAAATTCCCATCTATGTCAAAACAGACTTCGCCTATGCAGATCACGTTGTCCTCTTCTTCATAGGTTCCTCTTCTTCTTCTCCCTCTTATTCTTCTTCTTCTTCGCTGTGCTCTAAGGTGTTATGCACTAGAACGTTGGGAGAATCTTCTTCAATCATAATAGGATTTACATGATTATCCATTAGGAATTTTTGCACATTCCGAAGAATTTTGTCTTTCTTTTCTTGTTCTTTTGCCATCCTTATTTGTACAACTTGAAGTTCAATCAACATTTGCATAGCAGCCTTCAAAGACTCTTTTAAATCCTTATCACACGTGCTAGTGTAGTGCATTGAAATGGACCAAAATGAGGAGAAGGGAAAGAAATGGTGTCATCTCGGTTTGATTTAGTGGAGGAGGCCATTAGTTTTAATTTTTAGAAGTTTAATACAGAGAAAGAGAAGTGAGAAGATAGAAATTTTTGAAATACATAGGTTTATATAACTGCCAAACTAATTTTAGAGGGAAAATCATAATTTTAAATTTTGCCGTTGTATGTCGACATGGGTGGTAGAGGTATGTCGGCATTCCTATGAAAAATTTGATTTTCTTGTATATCTCTGTGTATTAAAATATATGTTGCTATATCTATATTCTATATCTCAGTTATTGAACAAATTCCTAGTCCTCTTCATAGCTTATTAAATATAGATTAATTTAAGGGTTTGGTTAAAATATCAGCAGTTTGATTTTCCATGATGATAAAAGAGAAATAATCTCTTTACTTATATTATCTCTGAGAAAATGATGACTGATATCAATATGTTTAGTCCTAGCATGATGAGTAGGATTTTTAGATAAATTTACTGCACTGGTATTATCACAATAAATTGGTGATTTTGAAATGGTTAATCCAAAATCTTTTAGGGTTTGTTGAATATAAATTTGAAAGTAAGCCAAAGCAGCAGAGATATATTTTACTTTAGTTGTTGATAAAGAAATGGTATTTTGCTTTTTACTAAACCATGAAACCAGAGAATGCCCTAAAAAGTGACAAGTTCCACTTGTACTTTTTCGGTCAGATTTGCAACCAGCACGGTCAGCATCACAATAAGAGATTAAATCAAATGAATCATTTTTAAGGTAAAATAAACCATAGTCAAAAGTATGTTTAACAGATCTTATGACGCGTTTCACAGCTTTTAAGTGAGTTTCTCTGGGTTGAGATTGGTATCTTGCAAAGAGACAAACACTACGCATGATATCAGGTCTATCGCAGTGATATAGAGTAGTGATCAATCATTCCCCTATATAATTTTTGATTTACATCTTTTGAAAGATCTTCTTTATTTAAATCTTCATTGGTTGCCATGGGAGTGGGTTTTCCACTTGCAGTAGTCATACCAAATTTATTAACTAGACCCCTGGCATATTTTTCTTGACTAATAAAAATACCATTATCTTCTTGTTTTATTTGTAAACTAAGAGGAAAGTAAGTTCACCCGTATGACTCATCTCAAACTCTTTTGTCGTTATTTCAGAAAATTCTTTATTCATTTCATGATTAGTTGAACCAAAAATAACATCATCTACATAAACATGTACTAGTTAGATATCATTATCGTTTCTTTTAATAAAATGAGTATTATCTACTTTAACAATTTCAAAATTAGATTGTAATAAAAAAGCTACTAGTCTGTCATACCATGCTCTAGGAGCTTGTTTCTGACTATGTAGAGCTTTCTTAAGTTTGAAAACATGGTTTGGAAAATTTTCATCTTCAAAGAGTGGAGATTGTTTAACATAAACTCCCTCTTTCGCAAATCCATTTAGAAAAGCACCTTTAACATCCATTTGAAATAATTCAAATTATTAAAGTTTGCAAAAGAAAGTAGAATTCTAATGGCTTCTAATCTTGCAACGGGTGCAAAGGTTTCATCAAAATTTATTCCTTCTTCTTGATAATAAATTTATGCAACTAATCGAGCTTTATTTCTAACGAGCTCACTTAGTTCATTCATTTTATTTTTATAAACCCATTAGTTCCTATTATAGTTTTATTTTCAGGTCTAGGAACAAGTTCCCAAACATCATTTCTGGTGAAGTGATTTAGTTCTTCTTGCATAGCTAGAATCCATGAATCGTAAGATGATGCTTCCTTTGGATTTTTAGGTTCAACAGATGATTTAAAAGCTAATTACTCAAGTTATTTAGTTGATTTCTAGTTCTAACAACAGATTCAATATTTCCTTGTATATTTTCTATAAGATGATCTTTTAAAAGCTTAACCTTTTTATTTGGATGAATAAGTTCATTATTTGCTTCAATTGATTGATTATTTAGTGTAGCAAAATCTTCTTCATGATTAATTTTTTCAACGTCTTTGAAATTTTCATCAAATGAAACATGCATTGTTTCTTTAATGGTATTAGTTCTTAAATTGAAAGCTCTGTATGCTTTACTTCTATTAGAATATCCAATAAAGATTCCTTTATTGGATTTAGGACCAAATTTATCCAAATTGTCTTTTGTATTTAGAATAAAACATTTACTTCCCAAAATTCTAAAATAAGATACCTTTGGTTTCTTCTTGTAAAGAAGTTCATAAGGTGTTTATCAGTTAATCGTCTAATTAATATTCTATTCAAAATGTAGCAAGGTGTAGTGACTGCTTCAGCCCAGAAATATTTTGGTAAATTACTATCTAAAAGCATTGTTCTAGCACACTCTTGAATCGTCCTATTTTTACATTCTACCACTCCGTTTTGTTGTGGAGTTCTTAGAAAAGAGAAATTATGAGTTATTCCCTTTTTATTGCAAAATCTTTCAAAATTTTCATTTTTAAATTCCCCACCATGATCATTACGAACAGTTATAATTTTTAAAGAAAGTTGGTTTTGAAGTCTTTTTGTAAAAAAATTAAATGAATCAAAAGTATCACTTTTATGTTTCATAAAGATTATCCATGTAAACCTAGAATAATCATCTATAATTACAAAGACATATTTATTGTGATTTATTAATTGAATTTGAGATGGACCAAACAAATCTAGACGAAGTAACTTAAAAGGTTTTGAAGTTGAAATCATATCTTTTAATTTGAAAGAACTCTTCCTAAGTTTTCCCACTTGACAAGCATCACATATACTATCTATTTTACAATTCATTATAGGGAGACCTCTTACTAGATCAAATTTACAAAGTCTAGATAAGATTTTAAAATTCAAATGCCCAAATTTTTTACGCCAAATCCATGGGCCACTTGTATTAGCTAGAAGATATAGATTATCATTTGAGATTTCATACTAAGAATATAAATATTTTACTTCCTAATTCCTTTAAATATAATATTTGAACTATTATTTTTGATGTGGCACTTATCTTTTTCAAATTTAATTTTGTATCCTTTATCACAAAGTTGACTAATGCTAAACAGATTGTGTTTTAGATTCTTAAGTAATAAAACATTAGAAATAGTAGAAGTGTTAGAGTTACCGACATTGCCGATGCCAATCTCATTTCCTTTTGAGTTGTCTCCAAATAACTAATCCTCCATCTTTATAGATAATATCATTCAGCATATCTGGATTACCAGTCATGTATCTTGAACATCCACTATCAAGTATCCACTTGTTCTTCTTCATTTGCACAATTTATCCATTGAGTTTTGATTCTTCAAAGCCACATAACATTTTCCTCTCTGCAAAGAATACAAACTCGGTAGATAACTTGATTTTCTATAATAACTATATGTAGACTTATGAGATAATGATGATTTGAATAGTTTTAAACCAGTATTAACAAAATTCCCAAAAATAGCATTTTAAAAACTTTTTAAAAATTCATATTATGAAAACTTTGAAAACCAATACTCTGATGCCAAATGTGAGAAATTTGGATTACGGATCTTAAGGCTGGAATAACACTAGATTGGAGGGGTGAATAGTGTTTTATGGATTTTCTAAATCTTTTTGAAACTTATGTAATTAAATCACCGACAAATGCAATTCACGGACACAGATATAATCACAGAATCAGACATAGATGCAAATCCTAAATAAAAGCAGTAAAGGAATGAATACACCAAGATTTTATACTGGTTCGGAGTTGCCCTACATCCACCCCCGTACAATCGTATGGATTTCTTATCAAAATAATCTTTCAGATTACACCCTCGGTTTCAAGGCTATGAGGTACACCCTCCTGTATTCAAGTTCAGGGCAATTCTCTTGATTTAACCAGGTTACAATATCACCCAATTGATTTCCGGAGCTACAATCACACCCAGTTGATTTTAAGGCTCGACCACACCTTTTACTCAATAGTTTGATTTACAAAAGATCCTATAACTCTGAACAGCACTGAGATCTTATGGAGAGAGTGGCAGAGAATCAAACAAGAGATAATCAAGTTTGATTCAATTGGTATTTCGACAAAGTATAGTTTGGGATTCTTAATAAATGTGGAAGATGAAGAGGAGAGAAAACAAGTGAAATCTGATGAAAAATTCATTTAGAACTACTGGTATTTATAGGAGATCAGCAGCCATATCTATTCATGAAAGGATACGACGAATAGACATTTCTTTTGAAAATTTGAATTTTGAATTTAACGGGCACCATGTCGACATGGGAGGGTTAAAGGATGTTGACATGCTCAAGGAAAAATTGATGTTTTGATTTTCTTATTAAAAAGGGTTTCTATAGTTTGTCAAAATAATTTCTAAAATTTGTAAATATATTTGAATATAGTTTGAACATATAAAAATAATTTTTAATATATAATCTTAATCTGTAAAGTGATTTAAAATCTGAGTATATAAATATTTTAAAGCTAAATATTTAAAACAAGAGATAGTTTAAAATCAAGGATAAGTTTGAAATCAAAATATAAAAAATGATAAAGATAGTTTTTGAGGTTAAAATATTTAAAACCAAGAGAGATGTCTCTTTTGAAAAGAAAGTTTTGAAAGCATTTTAAAAAACAGGAGATATATTTTTGAAAAGCATTTTTACAAAATTAGTGGATATCAAAATAGGACCACTATATGTTCCACTAGATATTGTCATGGGTTCCATCCCACTAGGGTTCCATCCCTTTAACAGGCTCGAAGTGGGTTCCATTCACGAATAAATTTCGAATAATGATGTAAGTACTTTCAAGAAGTTTTAACATAATTCTAGACTCAATACTTATCTTGTACTCTTAAAATCTTGAACTTTTGGTATCTTGATACTCATGAGTCTCCAATCTTGATATATTCAGTCTTGAATCTCTATATTGTACAGTCTTCTTTCTTGGTACCTGCATGTTGATATCCTGCATATACATATATATATCTAAACTATAATGTTTGTATATACATAACATAAAAAGTCCTAAAGTTGTTGTCATCAAAACCATCATCTCAAGGACTAACATTTCTCATACAAAGGAATACACAGTGAGATGGAAATTCTTTTAGTAACTAATGGGATATCTATGTATGACATATCAGATTCAAGAGGAAGTATGTTGGTGATATCAAGACATTGTGCTATTTGTTGAGGAGGCAGACTAGCTAATAAAATATGGAATTTGTGAGGATTTGTCATCAAACCAGAGAACTTGTACAAAGAATTAAGAGCAGTCATTATTATATTCATAGACTGAATAGTTGGTTTAGTGAAGATGATTAAGTCATCGGCAAATCCAGAGAGGTAACTATTAGAGATTTACAATTGGGATGAAGAATGAAGTTTTTTTTTCAACAATCTAGTTCTAAAGAGCAAGGGTTAGGGTTTCCATAATTAATATAAATAGATAGGATAATATAGGGTCACCCTACAATAAACCATTGTTCCTTTTAAAGTAGCCATCGGTGTGAGCAATAAATAAAAGAGAGTACCTAAGAGTTGAAATGCATTGAAAAATCCAATTGGAGAATTTTGTACGAAAATTCATTTTAGAGTGGACGCATATAAGAGCAGACCATTGAACTGAATCAAATGCCTTTTTTTGATGTCAATCTTAAGCATAGCCTTGGAGATGTATATGGAAAAAAGTGTCCACTCAATAGCTCACGAGCAAGGAGAACATTATCAAGGATACTTATTTTAGGAAGATAGGCAACATGACTTGGAGAAATTACGATTTGAAGAACAACTTTGAGCCTTGAAGCGAGAATTTTAGAAATGCTTTTACATATCATATTACAGTAGACGATAGGTTGAAATTCAATGATGTTAGAAGGATTATCAAGCTTAGGAATAAGGGTAAGATTGGTAGAATTTATAGAGTTGAGCATTTTGCTTTTGCTGAAAAAATTATGAACTGCTTTAAGAGCGTCAGATGAAATAATAGGCTAACAAGTTGTGTAGAAAGTGGCATTGAACCCATCAGGCCCACCAAAAGCATATTATCTCATGGTAAAAATGGAATTTTTAATCCCATCACCGGGTACAGGGGATATTAGGATCGATTGTAGATCAGAAGAGAGGATTAGAAGTGGTATCTTATTGAGAACGAATGTGTCAGTAGATGAAGAAGCAGTACCACCTTGAAGAGAAGAAAAATATTCAAGGAAGGCATTGCCAACGCCAAGAGCAAAAGAATGAGAAACTCAGTGTTTATTATTGATTTGGTGGATAAATGATTTTGAATGTTTGACTTTCAAGGAGATATGATAAAATTTAGAGTTTCTATCTCCAAACAAGACTAATTTTCTCTATATTTTTCCGTAGACATCTTAGCTTTAGAAGGTAAAGCAGCTTCTAATTGGGAGATCAGTACCAACTCAAATTCAGTAAGGTTAGGGATACTGCTGGAATTTATTATCTATAGCAGAACCTGTTTAAGATTAGTTTTAATATCAATGTAGAGTTTCTTGCCATCTCCATTAATACTTTTATACCATAACATCAAAGCAGCTTTGGTGTTCTTCAAATTTCTTTGAAGATTGAGCACAGGGTTACCATATGTAGTTATCAACCTAGCACCCTTTACCACATGCAAGAAATTGATAATATATGTCCATTTATATAAAAAAATTGACATTAACCATTTTATTTATGGTAGTTTCTCCAAAGGATATGATTAAAGGATAATGTTCTGAAAGCGGAGGCATGGGAAGGTGGATTTGAACGGAAGGCCAAAGAGAGAGAGTTTTGAGGTTAATGAAACCATTGTCAATTTTGGTTAGAGTTCTAGGACCATGTTGACTCTTATTGTTCCAAGTATAAGGACAACCATTGGTTGGAATTTCTATTTGAGAAGCGCTATTTGCATCATCGAGAGGAGCAAATTCACTAACACTTAGGGGATTGCCTATAGATTTTTGGGAAGAAAGGAATGTACAGTTAAAATCACTAATAATTATCCATGGATGAGAGTTTTGTATTAAGCAAGGGAGATAATCATGGAGATTTTGTCTTTGAGAGGAGGAGTTATCAGCATAAATGAAGGTAAAGTACAAAGAAGAGGAGAAAGGAAGGTGAGCAACATGAGTATGGATGAATTATCTGTCATATGGAGTTAGGGTTTACGAAAAAGATGGATGGGTCATACAAGACTAGGAGCCATCCATATGAAGCATGAGAATGATTGATAAGAAATTTCCGAGTAGGTTTAATATACTTAATATCCCTTAAAGAAAGGTAAGAGTTGGTTTCAGAGATTAAGAGGAAACAGATTTTGTGTTCATGAATGAGAGATTTAATTTGTTCAAGCTTTGAATCCTTATGTTCACCTCTAATATTCCATGCACCAATTTTGTTCAACATAACTAAACTTTATGGGTTTTTCCCTCAATATTCTTGTACTTCTTTGAGAAGTGGTGTTATCAGGATAGAAATTGGAGGAGCTATCAGAGTCATCATCAGAGTTTATGGAAGATGGGGATGACTGGAAGATCTTCTTCTTTATTGTTGATGATTTAAGGTGTTTCTCTTTGCTGGTGCCTACTAAGAATGATAGTTTCTTTTCTTGGATTTTTTTTATTTCTATTATTCTTAGGTGAGATATTTTTGTAGATATAGGACAGTGAATTCTGATGATTTTATTGATGAGAAGAGCTGAGATTTGAGGTGTTTGTTCCATTGATATCATGCTCAATGGATTTGGGAGATGTAGTAATGTTGAAAAGGGAACCAGAGCTATTTAAAACAGTTTAGACTAAGATGAGGAATTAGATTTTTGTGTTGATGCATATGTGAGTTGGTATGAATCAAGATCAGGAGAAAAGATGCAGTTGGAAGAAGTATTATGTTTCAATGGGAGTGTTTCAGCAGATGAAGAACTGAACAAGGAATTTTGTTTACATTGACTTGATGCACAAGGCCCGAAGGAGGAATAGTTGTGAATGGTATATTAGCAGTAGATTGTATGGACACAGATGTGGGTGGGTTGATTTGATTTAGATTCAAACTGGTTGAGCCAAGGTCAAGTAGATCTAAATTAAAATGTGAATTTTTTGCGTGGTTGTATCAATCACAATGACGCTTATGTTTGCTTGCTTAACTCCCTCGGTGACTACATGATGAGATTCACCATTGTCTTTCTCATTTTCATCATAAACAATATTAGTAGCATTGCTTTCAGTTTCATAATTATTCACCATTTCCTCATGAAGCTTAAACTCCATTCTCATCATAAATTTGACCTTCATCGGTGGAATTAAGCACTACAAATTTGTTTTTCTAAAGGGCAGAATCTTTGGTACATACATTAAAAGTGGCACAGAGGAAACATGGGGAATATTCTTTGTCTTGTCATTAGCTACTAAATTACCTTTGATTACATCATGTTTTATTTTAGGAATGGAATTATGAGATTTATCATGGGCATTTTTCTTAGTGTGTGCAACTTTTTTCCATACTCTTTTCTTTTCAAACCCGACATGGTTTCTAGCACTGTTTGACACTCTTTCAGTAAGGTTTTTCTCAATCATTTTCACCTCATATCATTATGAGAATCATTCTTACCTTATTTCGATCACCATTTTGACAGTTTTCACCAGTGTGGCCAAAAACTTTGTAGTGTACACATATGTTTGGTCTCCATAGGTAAAAAAGTTGAACCAGTTGAGCATTTCCATCCGGTAACTGAATTGAAAAAGATTCAACTAGTTCTTGATGAGGGGAGATTTCAATTGAACACTTAGGTATTGAATTCTATCTAATTTCTCAATTGTTTACTCCAAACATATTAACTTTCCCAATCGATTTTCCAGCCAATTAATTCTAAAGGGTGACCCAGCAAATATTTGGATATTATGAAGTTGAACCCAGATTGGCACAACTCTAATCAAACCACAAACATTAATGATTGATGGATTACATTACTTTAATATAAATAACTTATTTTTCACAACAACAGTGTCACTTATAATTATTTATTTCTATCTCCCTCGTGAGAAAGAAGGAAGAGGAAAATATTACCATCAGATTTCACCTTAATATTGCCAAGCAACTTCCATACCTTTTTCAGATGCCCAATCACTGGAGTATTGGACAGAGGTTTGTCTAAGGAAAAACCAACAACACAGTCACTCCATACATTGGCACTAGCAGAAATAACAGTTGGTGGAGGAATCGTGATATCACAGTTAAAGGATAGGTCTAATTAAACATGCATGTACTTCCCTGCATTGCGAGGAAGATTTTTGAATAGCGTAGTCCTAGTTTGTTCAAGGGGCGGAGAAAGAATAGAAAGGGGAGGAAAGGAAGGAGAATGACAGGGGTTGGAGATAACTAGGAAACGGTGGAGAGGTTAGAGGAGCTAGAAGACAAAAGAGAGGGTGGGTCGTGGGGTAGGGAAGGAGCAATCGGTGGAAGGAGAAATTGTATGGAAAGAGATAGAAGGAGATGGGACATGGGCAGAAAAGAAAGGATATGCCATAAAAAAATACCAAATTTTGGTTAATTAGGAACCATCCTTTTCACGATCATAGCTTTATAAATAAATTAGTATATGTGTGTGTATTAAAGGTTTTTAGTCAATACAAGAGTTTGTAAAAGTATGTTAAGCCTTTTGCAAAAAAATAAAAGGTGATTTTGGATTTTATCACTTATGTTATAATAAATCGTTTTGTAAAGTAAATTAACAACATATTATCTTATTTAATACATGTAGATATTCTTAGAGCTTTAGGAAGAAAGTTTCAAAAATAATAATAAGCATTATGTTTTTGGGTTTGTTGTAAACAATGTTTAAGCAATATTTGTTTTTAACCATTTCTAGTTATATCTAGTAATAATTTGATCTTTTGAAAAAATGTTTTAATAATAATTATAAATGGAGTGGTTTTGGGTATGTAGTGACAAATGTTTCAGGTAACATTTGTATTTAACCCTTGTGAATATATTTATATCTTTATAAATGGATATTTCAAATATAATAACAAAATGGAATAATTTGGAAATAGGTTATATTTAGTAAAGATTAAACTTATAAAAGAAAAGAGGTTTATAATAACAATGTTTGAGTAACATTCATTTTTAACCTCTTTGATTATATTTTAAAGTAAGAAATCTTGTTGATGATCTATGAGTATACTTATGCCATTTTAAATAATTATATGAATACTTTGAAAAATATTGAAATGGGTAGAAATGAATAGTCGAATAGTATTATTAATGTATGTATCTTTTGTAAAGGTATATTATATATATATGTGTGTGTGTATATATATATATATAAGTATTTACGAAGGAGTTTTAACTAAAGAAAGGGTTGATTGAATAAAAAGGAATCAAAACCACTTATGTGATTTAATCGTGCTTTGTGTGCCTTGATTGTGCTTTTTATGTTTACTTGTTTATGGAAAGTAATTAACTATACTTACTAATAAAAGCCGACAAAGTAAGTCTTATTCTTTTTATGAGATTTAAAAATGACATTCGAGTAGAGTTTAGAAGTAATGGTGCTCTAACCTAATGGCTTCACTCTTGAATGAGGGAAGGAGTAAGACGAAAAGGTCAAAAACATGTTATACATGAAGCTTGATTTCCATTGGCGATCGTTTATAGTCCCAGATAGTTGACTAGCCAACTATCGAACTTAACCAAGTTTTAAATTAAGATGTATCTAAAAACTTCATAGCTTCATATTATTTAGGATCCCCCGAGGAGGAGCATTGATATGAAACATCTCTAGCTTTAATAAATTATATGTTCGAGCCCCTAAGGAGGCCTTCTCTTTGTATAGTCCACTTACTTCTAATAGAACCGGAATTGATCTTAACAGAAATTTATCGAATTAATTTTGAAGTGTTTGGGATGGTAAGTATTTTACTTACCAAATACCACTTCAAAACTAGTATATGAGTCTATGTTTTGGAAGCGCTGTGAAGTGTGATGTTATAGAGTTGGACCACCTATCCTAAGGTTAAGTCCAAGGGAGTCTTCTGCGTTAATGTTTAAGGCTAATATTATAGAGCTGAACCGTCTATCCTAAGGTTAAGTCTAAGGGAGAGGTCAACGTTAGCATTTGTTGGTCGACTCGTGCTAAGAATTCATGGAGTGATTCGAGTGATGAAGCTCATACGAGAGATGTCGAACGTGACCTTGACGTTGGAAAAGGCATAAAAAAGAGTAGAAGCATAGTCTGGGGTTTAACTAACTCACGATAGGGTATAACAACTCCATATCCAGTAAGGCTTTCGATATGGACACGAGAATTGATGGTGTTTGGAATCACGTGGTTCTATATGTTTAGGGATGGACCTGCTATGTTTACCTTATGGTGAATTCTATCTAGAGATATGATGCTCAAAGGTTGGTTCTGACACTTGTGCAGGAGATCCGCCTCGATTTACTAAGGGTGACTCTATGGAAATTCATTATGCATGTATACCTTAGCGGTTTTGATTATACTTTTGATATTGTGGTGTCGTGAGATGTAAGTAGCACAACTATTTTTTGATTTAAATTCTACACCATAGAAATTATATATATTATGTCATCTTCTGTACCTATTAGATGGTTTGGTTTCTTTTGAGAGGAAAACAAATCGGTGATCTGTATAGTCTCAAAAGTTATTGTTATACACTGGATGCATATTTCTTGATTTTCTCATACTAGACTTATATTCAACTCATATTTTTATGTTTCTCTTATTTCCATGGGCGCTCTTTCGAGTATTATGAAAAAGATAGGTTTTCATTGATATCCCTTGGAGCTTCTAGAGATGAGCTTGATGCTTTCATTCACCTATAGTTGTATTCTCATTTCCACTTCATTACTATTAGGTGTATATTAGTTTGTGAGAATAGGCTGGTATAACTGTCTATGCTGATGATAGTACTTAGGATTGTAACTCTATAACGTTATGTATCTTAGAATGACAGTTCATACTGTCTTTTGATATCATATGTTATCAATCCGCTAGTTACATTCTGATATTGTGTTCTCTTCTTCCTTGTTATGTTTCCTTTTCTTTTTATTTTACCTTAAGAATGTGTCTTTCTGACACTTGAGTGCTCGACATGTGAATACGGGGGATGTATTATTGTTGACTTTCGGGGCTCAAAAAGGAAAATCGTTACAAAATACCAAAGATGAAATATACAATTATTTCAACTTCTCTAGTAGGGTTTAGGACCCATTTGTCTTGGGATTCAGACCTTAAGTTTGTTTAACAAATCATAGGCCAACAAATGATGGACAACACTTTATCGGTTGTATTTTATGCAACTCCTAACCCATGGTTCATTATTCGGATCTCATTTCGATTTTGAGTTTGCTTGACAAATCAAAAGAAATTATTCATTCATACCTACCATTTCATGATGGCCCAAGCATAATATATGTACGTTGAGTTTGCTTGACAAATACATATAGCTATCTCACCTCATCTAGTCTATATTGATAATACTACACATAACATCCCTAAGTTTTGTTTGCTCAACAACATGAGAGTATGAACGTAATTAATTAGGGGGAAAATATTTTAAAGGACAAATTATTCTGATAATTTAAGCACAAGGACGTAAGCCTAGTTTTTGGCTACAAGGATAGGCTCAAAGCCTGGTTATGAAATAAATCATTCTCCTAGTTGAACAAAAACTTTTTTATTTTTTACCATTCTTCCCATAACGTTCGAATGATTTGTCCATGGTAAATTTCAACCGCCCAATACAGAGATGTCAAGGTTCACGATTTAGTAAGTGGTAACTTGTAGTTGAAATGGAGATTATTCTGACTAGCTCTTTTACTATTAGAGATCAGTCTAGGTGAGTGAGATTAGAATATAGATGGATCTAGAACTAAAGCTTAGAGATCTATGTCTACTTATTTGGTAGAGGTCGATGCCATATCAATTTTCTGATGATCTGAGCTGGACTGGAATGTGTAATTGTATTGCTAAATCATGATGACGTAGTGAACATCACAACATTGACTGTGTGATGCTCGAATCTGGTAATACTTGCAATTGCTTATTGTGATGACCCGTAAATCCGTACTCCTTGAATATACACTAATCTCCATAGATTAACTCAAGATGAACAGAAATACGAATTATCAATGTTTAAGAAAAAGAAAAAAAAATAGAAAAAGAGATTAGAAAGATAGAAAATAGAGGGAAAAAGAGAATAGAAAATAGAACGGAACAGAAAAGCAACAGAACAACATCAGAATCTCACAATTCGCAGCGGAACAACATATAATAAATAAATGAATAATCTTTAAAGAAAGAACTATATCAGTTATTACATTTTATACATTACATTACATCGTCATCAGAGTGTACAACAACAACAACATCAAACAGTGCAGCGGAAAAAGAAATGCTATATACTAGTAATACGCCATGCCATCCAGCTTGCCTCCAGCAACTCCAGAATATCCTGATAAACCTTAACTCTTGACTGCCCGTGTGGAAATTGGTGGGCACCCAGAGTTTAGGAAAGAAAACAATAAACTCCAAGTCAGTCATGTGACTGGTGTGGGAACTCAAAACAGTTTATTTATCTTTAAAATCAAAATAGAGGAATATTTTTAAAGTCAATTCGCAATGCTTTTAAAAATGAGACTACCATAAGGCCTCCCGCACACACACACAATGCAAACGCAGAATCGAAGGAGATTTCTCCTTATGATAGTCAAAGATGCTTGATATGCATTAAAAAAGAACATTTGATATCATTACTAGTGCATAGTGTAGAAAAATATTTCGAAGGTAGAATATAAATCTTAGCCAACATACGACCATTATCGTATGCCTACTATAGCTAACTATGTTCAATAGCAGGTTACCGCCACATTCCATAGCAGGTTATACAACTAAAACCGTACAAGTCTCGTATTGTTTCTTTGGATTTCCAACGAATGATCAGGCCAAGGAACTTCCCATTGCCACATGAGAATGCCTCTGGATGGACATCCCCGAGAACCAAACCGGATCTCTACCAACACAAGGTCGGGTTACCCCTAACTGAGTAACAACTGACCGAATATGCCATCCCCTGGTCCTTTGGGACCTTTAACCGAGCGATCGCAATCAATTCACACAATCATAAAGTGTTTTCAACATGAGTAAGTATTTGGGCTCCATACCATGTTACCACCCTTTTCCAGAAGGAAATGCACATATCCTAAAGGGCGCTACCCCTCATAACCTTGCCGCATCTTTCCTGTTTTGACCATTCCCGAGGTGTGAGGCTCGACGAAGTCACATCCACAAAAACATACTTTATACAAAAGCCATGCTTTGGGTCAACAAATGATCATAGAAATGATCACCAGGATAGACGATCAAACAAATGATCCTATCACAAATAATCAACACAATGATCATTTAACAGCAACACTCAGCATGTCACATTACCAAATTGGGAATATATCGCTGATAACCTTCAACTACATAACCTCTGAGCTCGTACGTCTCAGAGAAGGGTGTTAAGCTAAAAGAATAAATTCTCCGCCACCAACAGAAATATATTTGAATGAAATCGGCTTTATATCTCAATTTGTAATGTCAGACATACAATCCATACAAGTCTGTTCCGGGCTCGAACAGAACCGAAGGCACTTACAAAGAAGTCCTTGCAATCCGGATATTCACAATCCTGATCGGATTTCCCATCACATATGGAGAACTCAATACCGGAGCAACTCGGTGCAGAGTCAATCGACAGGTCATCCTATCGCTCTCGCAAATACCGGGTCTTCAACACCGATCTTCAAATGCAATTCAGAACGACGTATCACATATTCGAATGGGTTATACGACCCCATGGTCCTTTCCCGGTTAACCCGAATAGTGAGCGCTTATTCAAAAATAAGTGTGGCATTCAAATTCAAACAAATCACATCAATTACCCATTCAAAGGGAAATATTGATAGTCGATTATTGAACTATCAATGGATATGCACAACATCACCAGATTCCAAATAATTTTCCAAATTATTTATTTTCCAAAATATCTTTACTAGATATATAATTTTCACACTTCAAAAATAAATCAATATTTATTTTTAAACAAATTCTCCTTTTCATTCATAAATTCCATAGTGAATTTATATTTCACAATATCCATGCATATACGATTTCAATTATCCATTTCAATTTATCTTCAAAAAGATAAATTCTCATAATATTCACTTTATATTGGAAAACATTTCCATACTTATTTATTCATAAGTAATTCACAAATTTTATTTATTTTCAACACTTGGAAAATATTCAATATACTTCAATCGAAATTAAGTATATATTTTATTCTTTAAGGAAATCATTCTCTTAAACATATTTATTTGGGCCAAAACGAATGTTACGTAAAACATCGTTACGACAACCCAAAATCACTAGTATAGGGATTCGAAATTAAAATAGATATATAAATCCCAATACTATACAAAACATTTCCTTTCGGAAATCATTTACTATAACAACAGTGTTATAGTCCACCATTTCCTTCTATTTCTCGAAAACGTCTATTTCAACAATAAATGTTGAAATCTATGATTTCGAATCTCAACACGTTTAAAAACGTCGTTAGATCGTTTTAATTTTATTTAAAACATCACATTCTAAACATTTTATTTAACATATTATTCACTATTCAAAAACGTGAATATACTACGTTAACAATTTTCATCCTTTTATACATTTCATTTTAAAGGATTATTCACAGTTAAAAATGTGAATATAACTCCATTAATAGGTTTCAACAATTTACTTATCAAAATAAGTCATTTGCAAATTTATAAAACAACGTTTATAAATTCCATTTATATTTATTTTATAACTATTTCCTTTTTATAAATCTCCTTTATTAACCTATTTACTTTATAACTCAATTATAAACCAAAAGTTCATATTATAAGTTAAATGCTTATAATTTATTCGTTTGCAAAAATTGTTCCTTTGAACTTCATAATTATAAATCTTATAACTTATAAGATTCAATTATTTATCCAAAACCATTCTTTCAATAACTTTATAAATTTTATAAACCTACTGCTTATAAAATTCCATTTATAACTTCACCGTTTATAATTCTATGAATTTCATTCATTTATGAAATTCATTTCCAATTCATTCTAACCCTTATAAAAACTCGTTTTATAATTCAAATGTTTCAATTTATAAATATCAATTTATAAATCCTTTATAAAATCAATTTATACTATTATTTTAAAACATCTTTAATCTCCTTTATAATTTCACCATTCTCTTGATTTATAACATAATCAAATTTTATAAATCCTATTTTTAAACTTTTTATAATAAATTCAAAAATCCAATTTAATTATTTTATAAAAACATTAACCCATATTTCTCAAAAAAAATCAACCTTTAACTATATTTCTCAAAAATATAACTTTTAAAATTATAACGTTATTTATTTATAATGGATCAATTCCAAAAATATTTTATAAACGTATACTTTCAAAAATCACTTTGAAATCCTTTTAAAATTCCAAAATTTGGTCCAATGATGCTACATACCAAATAGCCAATCACGACAACAACGATATCATATATCGATATGATAATCCATCAAATATCAAAATATCTGAAATCAAATAAATACTGTTGAGGAATCCAGTTGGATCCCTCCAACCTGTTTTCCAGCATCCACAAACATTAGCACAATACCAATTTCGCTCCAGTACGAAATTATCGCGGTATATGGGATTTAAAATATTATCCGCTTAATAGACGGCGCAATAGGGTCTCATCCGCTAAAAAAAATGCTGGAAATCAATAACTCTAATATATACATATGCCAATATATATATATTGTTATTATTTATAATACCAATTTCACTGTTTATGAAATATTCGCGGTATATGTTTTTAATAAATAACATCCGCTTACTAACGGCGCATAATGTCTATTTTAACAATCAATAGATAACAATCATCATTCAAACATGCATTCAAATATTTTAAATTTAACTATTAAAATAAAATCGAAACTGATTCGATTGAGTGAGAAGTTCTCACCTTGATTTCAATTTCGTTTTAGCGATTTATTTCGAATAAAATTAAACGGACGTTTAATTTTACCCGAAATTCTCACTAACTCCAAACGACTCCAATCTAATTCTATAACGTAGTGCTCGTCGATACGATTCCAACGCTACTGGTTTCGCGCGTTTTCGACCTCGTATGAAAAGGTTATGAATTTTCAAAGTTTTACACGATTTATATAAACTAATTACAACATAAATTAACTAATTAAACCCACACTAATTGCTGGCCGTTGGATCCATCTCCTCTCTTCAGATCCGCGCGTCTCCCCCCTCCCCCCCCCCCTCTCCTTCTTCTCTTCGTTGTTCACGCAAGCACAGTAAAGAGGCCGAACCCATCTTGCTTATTAGGGTTAAATTTTTCGATCCAATTACTCGCTCGAAACTCCATCATATCGGCACCACAGCAAAGCTCTTCGCCTCCCCTACCCACGGCTACAACCTCTTAGAGCTCGGCCACCATATGCGCATGCAGTTCGAGAATGAACGTGCGACACTAATACGAGATTTGCCATCAATCTACTAACCCATTCGCGATCATAGCCGTTGGATATCAAGATCGTGTTGTGCTCTACAACTTTCATTTAGAAAGTTTCTTGAATTAATGAACGGATTTGGAGATTTCGAAGGGGAAAGGTTGCGAATTTATGGCCGTTCATATAGGAGGCGGCGGCTGCTAGGGTTAGGGTTTTATATTTTTATTTTTTTAATTTATGAAGGGGTAAGGGTCTATTTATAAGAAAACGAACGAAACACTATTCATCCGGGAATTCCGAACTCCGATTCACGCGCCGTAACCAGCGTTTCTAGGGTTTACCCCGCGTTCCGGACACAATGGAACAGGTTCCGGAAGCTAATTCGGACATCTGTGCGAGTTATGGCTATAAACGTTCAATTTAAATTAAACCGATTTAAACGATTTTCTAGGCGTTTTAATTTGTACCGGACAAACGGTAAATTCAATTGACACGAAAATTGAAACCTTACAATAATATCACATTACGGATCCGATGAAACTGGTTTCGTCGAAATCCGAGACTTTTTGAAAAATGGCTATTTTAACTCGCCAAATTAATATTAAAAAACAATTCGATGCGTTTCGAGCTGCCACGATCAAACGATAACTCCGATTGACACGAAAATTGAAATCCAGTAATAATTAACTATTACGGATCAAATGGAACTGGTTTCGTCCAATTCTGAGACTGTTCAAAAATTGACTATTTTCACTAGTCGATTTAATTATTAAAATATTCAATTTTCACAAATTAACTTTTAATTCGATTTTAAAAGTTCTAAAATATCATTCTAACTTCAATATGATAAAATAAAATTTTACAAATCATTTTCAATCATATTTAACTCAATTTTCAATTATTTCCATAATTTAACATATTTAATTATTGATTTAATTATTCAATTAAATCCAATTATTCGAATTAAAATTTATTTGACTTATAAATTCACTTATTAATATTTAAAATTAATTAAATATTCAAATTTTAATAAATTAAAATCCTGGGTCGTTACAATCTTCCCCCCTTAAAAGAATTTCGTCCTTGAAATTATTAAGTAAGAAAAGTTACAGAATCTATTAACTTTCCAAAAATTCATAATTAATCTTCTTACAATAACTTTACTAAGTTTTGCAATCATACTTAGTTGTCTTTTCAAAAACAATTACTATTGTTTAACTTTCAACTCCAAATAAAAGTCTAAGTTTTCAAAATTTTCCAATTTTTCTCAAATTTTTTCTAACGCCTTAAATTTTCGGAAAAATTCGCCATGGTCTCCTTTGCGCGGCTCGATCCGAAAAAAAAATGACAGTATATATATCACAAATATACATCTCATCAAGTAATGAGGCATCCCGCAGGGAAAAAGTGTAAAAGTACGATATTTAATCCGAGATATGTACCTTATATTTTATTAGCGAGCATATACGGCTAATATAGCACGAAAGCGAGCTCCAAATGCGAAGCAAACGCGATCCGCACCTACTAATCACTCAACAAACAACATGAGAATCATGCATATATGAAAATAATCTCAATATACATCATATAGTAACATAATAACTATATATGTCAACTTAGCAAATGAAACAAAAGCAATATATTCAACCATCAACCAACTAGCATTCAACTAATTCATAACCAATAAATATTCATTCATATTCTCTTTAATATTAAATGAATTAGGTTTTCAATTTAATCACATTTGATTCATTAACTGTGGATGTTCTTACTAACATTCATTTTCAATTAGTTTATATTTACTAATTTATGTTCAAGTTGGTTTACTTCCAAATCACATTCAATTCTATTCAAGATTCACTTAACTTCCAATTGAATTTCAGTTACTTTAGTTTTCAATTTCACTAATTTTAATGAATTATATACAATCAACTAACAATCATATATCAACCAATGTATATTAATTACAACCAAATTCCTTTGCTTATATTCATTCAATTTGGTTTAACTAAATTGATTTGCATTCAATTATTCAACTTCCAATAACATTAGATTTTAATGAATTAACACTTATATTCATTATTTCTTATCAATTATTCACATTCAATTGATTAACATCTAATCCATTAATTCAATTCAATTCAATTTCTAAAGTTGAATTTCATTTACATAACTCAATTTCACATTTATCACTTAACTTTATTAATTTATTTTGATACCAATATCAACTTCATTCAACATCACTTAAGTTATATTCCATTTAACTTTAAATTCTTTTTCATTTACAATTCATATTCATAAATATATTCGTATAGTTTCACTTCTCATATATATAACTTTATTTCACAGTTGTAAATTACTTTAATTATAATTCCATTCTTATAATTCTTTTGCTTAGATTATTCAAACAACTAAACAATCAATTTACATACACTTTAATAATTCTGAAAAATTATTCCTTTATATATATAAAATATAATCAAGGTAAAATTATTTCATTTACCAAATTTAAAATAATACTGTGTCGAATTGTTCTATTCAAGTGTTTAGAAACCCCTTCGGCATAGTTGTCGAGACCACGCTGACGAAGGTTCATATGCCACTCAATAAACCAATCATCACAATATAAAACAATTTTATATTCACTAACAAATACGCTCTCATAGCTATTATTACTCTCAAACTCATTCTAGAGCACTACTGACTCTATCTCTAATGAGTAATACCCAACAGAACCATGGTTGTCGCTTAACCATATGCTCCGATACCAAATGTAACGTCCCGGAAATTTTCGACTTTCGAAAATTCAACATCGATACTCACTTTATCGACTGCCGAGAAATCGAAGGCCGGAAACCCGAAATGTTAGGGTTTAAGAAAAAGAGAAAGACAGAAGAAGAGAGAAAAGATAGAAAAATAGAGAGAAGAGAAAATAGAAAATAGAAAGAAAAGAAAATAGCAGAACAACATCAGAATCTCACAATTCGCAGCGGAACAACATATAATAAATAAATGAATAATCTTTAAACAAAGAACTATATCAGTTATTACATTTTATACATTACATTACATCGTCATCAGAGTGCACAACAACAACAACATCAAACAGTGCAGCGGAAAAAGAAATGCTATATACTAGTAATACGCCATGCCATCCAGCTTGCCTCCAGCAACTCCAGAATATCCTGATAAACCTTAACTCTTGACTGCCCGTGTGGAAATTGGTGGGCACCCAGAGTTTAGGAAAGAAAACAATAAACTCCAAGTCAGTTATGTGACTGGTGTGGGAACTCAAAACAGTTTATTTATCTTTAAAATCAAAATAGAGGAATATTTTTAAAGTCAATTCGCAATGCTTTTAAAAATGAGACTACCATAAGGCCTCCCGCACACACACACAATGCAAACGCAGAATCGAAGGAGATTTCTCCTTATGACAGTCAAAGATGCTTGATACGCATTAAAAAGGAACATTTGATATCATTACTAGTGCATAGTGTAGAAAAATATTTCGAAGGTAGAATATAAATCTTAGCCAACATACGACCATTATCGTATGCCTACTATAGCTAACTATGTTCAATAGCAGGTTACCGCCACATTCCATAGCAGGTTATACAACTAAAACCGTACAAGTCTCGTATTGTTTCTTTGGATTTCCAACGAATGATCAGGCCAAGGAACTTCCCATTGCCACATGAGAATGCCTCTGGATGGACATCCCCGAGAACCAAACCGGATCTCTACCAACACAAGGTCGGGTTACCCCTAACTGAGTAACAACTGACCGAATATGCCATCCCCCGGTCCTTTGGGACCTTTAACCGAGCGCTCGCAATCAATTCACACAATCATAAAGTGTTTTCAACATGAGTAAGTATCTGGGCTCCATACCATGATACCACCCTTTTCCAGAAGGAAATGCACATATCCTAAAGGGCGCTACCCCTCATAACCTTGCCGCATCTTTCCTGTTTTGACCATTCCCGAGGTGTGAGGCTCGACGAAGTCACGTCCACAAAAACATACTTTATACAAAAGCCATGCTTTGGGTCAACAAACGATCACAGAAATGATCACAGGATAGACGATCAAACAAATGATCCTATCACAAATAATCAATACAATGATCATTTAACAGCAACACTCAGCATGTCACATTACCAAATTGGGAATATATCGCTGATAACCTTCAACTACATAACCTCTGAGCTCGTACGTCTCAGAGAAGGGTGTTAAGCTAAAAGAATAAATTCTCCGCCACCAACAGAAATATATTTGAATGAAATCGGCTTTATATCTCAATTTGTAATGTCAAACATACAATCCATACAAGTCTGTTCCGGGCTCGAACAGAACCGAAGGCACTTACAAAGAAGTCCTTGAAATCCGGATATTCACAATCCTGATCGGATTTCCCATCACATATGGAGAACTCAATACCGGAGCAACTCGGTGCAGAGTCAATCGACAGGTCATCCTATCGCTCTCGCAAATACCGGGTCTTCAACACCGATCTTCAAATGCAATTCATAACGACGTATCACATATTCGGAATGAGTTATACGACCCCATGGTCCTTTCCCGGTTAACCCGAATAGTGAGCGCTTATTCAAAAATAAGTGTGGCATTCAAATTCAAACAAATCACATCAATTACCCATTCAAAGGGAAATATTGATAGTCGATTATTGAACTATCAATGGATATGCACAACATCACCAGATTCCAAATAATTTTCCAAATTATTTATTTTCCAAAATATCTTTACTAGATATATAATTTTCACACTTCAAAAATAAATCAATATTTATTTTTAAACAAATTCTCCTTTTCATTCATAAATTCCATAGTGAATTTATATTTCACAATATCCATGCATATACGATTTCAATTATCCATTTCAATTTATCTTCAAAAAGATAAATTCTCATAATATTCACTTTATATTGGAAAACATTTCCATACTTATTTATTCATAAGTAATTCACAAATTTTATTTATTTTCAACACTTGGAAAATATTCAATATACTTCAATCGAAATTAAGTATATATTTCATTCTTTAAGGAAATCATTCTCTTAAACATATTTATTTGGGCCAAAACGAATGTTACGTAAAACATCGTTACGACAACCCAAAATTACTAGTATAGGGATTCGAAATTAAAATAGATATATAAATCCCAATACTATACAAAACATTTCCTTTCGGAAATCATTTACTATAACAACAGTGTTATAGTCCACCATTTCCTTCTATTTCTCGAAAACGTCTATTTCAACAATAAATGTTGAAATCTATGATTTCGAATCTCAACACATTTAAAAACGTCGTTAGATCGTTTTAATTTTATTTAAAACATCACATTCTAAACATTTTATTTAACATATTATTCACTATTCAAAAACGTGAATATACTACGTTAACAATTTTCATCCTTTTATACATTTCATTTTAAAGGATTATTCACAGTTAAAAATGTGAATATAACTCCATTAATAGGTTTCAACAATTTACTTATCAAAATAAGTCATTTGCAAATTTATAAAACAACGTTTATAAATTCCATTTCTATTTATTTTATAACTATTTCCTTTTTATAAATATCCTTTATTAACCTATTTACTTTATAACTCAATTATAAACCAAAAGTTCATATTATAAGTTAAATGCTTATAATTTATTCGTTTGCAAAAATTGTTCCTTTGAACTTCATAATTATAAATCTTATAACTTATAAGATTCAATTATTTATCCAAAACCATTCTTTCAATAACTTTATAAATTTTATAAACCTACTGCTTATAAAATTCCATTTATAACTTCACCGTTTATAATTCTATGAATTTCATTCATTTATGAAATTCATTTCCAATTCATTCTAACCCTTATAAAAACTCGTTTTATAATTCAAATGTTTCAATTAATAAATATCAATTTATAAATCCTTTATAAAATCAATTTATACTATTATTTTAAAACATCTTTAATCTCCTTTATAATTTCACCATTCTCTTGATTTATAACATAATCAAATTTTATAAATCCTATTTTTAAACTTTTTATAATAAATTCAAAAATCCAATTTAATTATTTTATAAAAACATTAACCCATATTTCTCAAAAAAAATCAACCTTTAACTATATTTCTCAAAAATATAACTTTTAAAATTATAACGTTATTTATTTATAATGGATCAATTCCAAAAATATTTTATAAACGTATACTTTCAAAAATCACTTTGAAATCCTTTTAAAATTCCAAAATTTGGTCCAATGATGCTACATACCAAATAGCCAATCACGATAACAACGATATCATATATCGATATGATAATCCATCAAATATCAAAATATCTGAAATCAAATAAATACTGTTGAGGAATCCAGTTGGATCCCTCCAACCTGTTTTCCTGCATCCACAAACATTAGCACAATACCAATTTCCCTCCAGTACGAAATTATCGCGGTATATGGGATTTAAAATATTATCCGCTTAATAGACGGCGCAATAGGGTCTCATCCGCTAAAAAAAATGCGGGAAATCAATAACTCCAATATATACATATGCCAATATATATATATATTGCTATTATATATAATACCAATTTCACTGTTTATGAAATATTCGCGGTATATGTTTTTAATAAATAACATCCGCTTACTAACGGCGCATAATGTCTATTTTAACAATCAATAGATAACAATCATCATTCAAACATGCATTCAAATATTTAAAATTTAACTATTAAAATAAAATCGAAACTGATTCGATTGAGTGAGAAGTTCTCACCTTGATTTCAATTTCGTTTTAGCGATTTATTTCGAATAAAATTAAACGGACGTTTAATTTTACCCGAAATTCTCACTAACTCCAAACGACTCCAATCCAATTCCATAGCATAGTGCTCGTCGATATGATTCCAACGCAACTGGTTTCGCGCATTTTCGACCTCGTATGAAAAAGTTATGAATTTTCAAAGTTTTACACGATTTATATAAACTAATTACAACATAAATTAACTAATTTAAACCCACACTAATTGCTGGCCGTTGGATCCATCTCCTCTCTTCAGATCTGTGCGTCTCCCCCCCCCTCCTTCTTCTCTTCGTTGTTCACGCAAGCACAGTAAAGAGGCCGAACCCATCTTGCTTATTAGGGTTAAATTTTTCGATCCAATTACTCGCTCAAAACTCCATCATATCGGCACCACAGCAAAGCTCTTCGCCTCCCCTACCCACGGCTACAAACTCTTGGAGCTCGGCCACCATATGCGCATGCAGTTCGAGAATGAACGTGCGACACTAATACGAGATTTGCCATCAATCTACTAACCCATTCGCGATCATAGCCGTTGGATATCAGGATCGTGTTGTGCTCTACAACTTTCATTTAGAAAGTTTCTTGAATTAATGAACGGATTTGGAGATTTTGAAGGGGAAAGGTTGCGAATTTCTGGCCGTTCATATAGGAGGCGGCGGCTGCTAGGGTTAGGGTTTTATATTATTTTTTTTAATTTATGAAGGGGTAAGGGTCTATTTATAAGAAAACGAACGAAACACTATTCATCCGGGAATTCCGAACTCCGATTCACGCGCCGTAACCAGCGTTTCTAAGGTTTACCCTGCGTTCCGGACACAATGGAACAGGTTTCGGAAGCTAATTCGGACATCTGTGCGAGTTATGGCTATAAACGTTCAATTTAAATTAAACCGACTTAAACGATTTTCTAGGCGTTTTAATTTGTACCGGACAAACGGTAAATCCAATTGACACGAAATTTGAAACCTTACAATAATATCACATTACGGATCCGATTAAACTGGTTTCGTCGAAATCCGAGACTTTTTGAAAAATGGCTATTTTAACTCGCCAAATTAATATTAAAAAACAATTCGATGCGTTTCGAGCTGCCACGATCAAACGATAACTCCGATTGACACGAAAATTGAAATCCGATAATAACTAACTATTACGGATCCAATGGAACTAGTTTCGTCCAATTCTGAGACTGTTCAAAAATTGACTATTTTCACTAGTCGATTTAATTATTAAAATATTCATTTTTCACAAATTAACTTTTAATTCGATTTTAAAAGTTCTAAAATATCATTCTAACTTCAATATGATAAAATAAAATTTTATAAATCATTTTCAATCATATTTAACTCAATTTTCAATTATTTCCATAATTTAACATATTAAATTATTGATTTAATTATTCAATTAAATTCAATTATTCGAATTAAAATTTATTTGACTTATAAATTCACTTATTAATATTTAAAATTAATTAAATATTCAAATTTTAATAAATTAAAATCCTGGGTCTTTACACTTATTGTGTGAGATGATGAAGATGAGTAGTGGAAATTTGGATTTTGTTGTGAAGGTTGTTTGAATACTTTCGATCTTGGAGACGATGCTTGACTTTCTATATGGATGCTATAATGTACCGATGTTGGTAGAAGTTTGCAAGATAATTTATGTTTATGATCAATGCTTTAACGTTCCTAATCATAAAAAAAATTAATTGATACCCATAGTTTGTTTGAATGGTAGAAACTATTTCAGTGTCATTTGCAACAAAGCGGACATCAATATACTGCAAAAATGATACCCATTATCCGTTTGATTAGAGTTGATGCTTTGTAATATTAGAAATTGTTTTCACTATCATTTGTAACAAAACTGATACCAATCTATTGCAAAATGATGCCCACTTTCTATTAGATTGGAGTTGATGCTTTGTAATTTTAGAAATTATTTTCATATTCATTTGTAATAAAACTGATATCAATATATTACAAAAGTGATATCCATTGTCTTTTTAAATGGAGTTGTGGCTTTTTAATTTTGGAAATTATTTTTAGCGTCATATATAACAAAGCTGATACTTATATATTGCGAAAATGATAATCATTATCTACTTGATTAGAGCTGATGCATTGTGATTTTATGAATTATTTTCACTTTCATTTGCAACCAAATTGATACGAATATATTGCAAAAATGATACTCACTTCCTATTTCATTGGAGTTGATGACTTTTAATTTTACAAACTATTTTCACCGTCAAATGTAACAAAACTGATACCAATATATTGCAGATAATCATTGTCTTCCAGATTGGAGTTGACGCTTTGTAATTTTATAAATTAGTTCCACTGTCATTTGGAACTAAACTGATACCAATATATTACAAAAATGATACTCACTATCTATTTGATTGGAGTTGATGCTTTATTAACTTTAGAAATTATTTTCACAATCATACACAACAAAACTGATACTAATATATTGCAAAAATGATACTCATTGTTTGCTTGGTTGGAGTTGATGCTTTATAATTCTATAAATTATTTTTACTGTCGCTCGTAACCTGTGTAGTTAATGCCCCGCTATAACCCCGCTATACCTCATAGCGGATTTCTACCGCTACGATTTTTTCATATAGCCCCAAAATATAGCTTTTCTGCTTTAATCCCCGCTATTTCTGCTATATCCCGTTATTCGCGCTGTATTTTGCTATTTCCGCTATATCTTCTTTAATAAAGTGAATTAAAAAATTGCATTTATACATTATAAAAATTATGAAAGTAATTTATTTGATTTAATTTTTAATATATTTTTAGAAATGAAAATAATATTCTACTAAATTCAATTATGTTATATAATAGTTTTACATTTATTTAAAATATATTCACACATGTTTTTTGTTTAAAATTATTTATGCATTAATTATAATTCAATTGAATGATAATTATTCATTTTATTACCATTAATATATTTGTAAAAACATTAAGTACAAATTATATATGCTATTTAGAGTCATCCACTATATCCCGCTATATCCTCACTGTATCCCCGCTATGACTTTTTGTACCTCCACCGCTTTGAATATGTCGAGCGTTTTAACTGCACTGCTCGTAAAAAAACCGATACCGATATATTGCGAAAATGATACCCACTGTTTGTTTGATTAGATTTGATGCATTGTAATTTTAGAAATTTTTTACTATCATTTATAACGAAATCGATGCCAATCTATTGCAAAAAATGATACCCACGTCTATTTAATCAAAGTTTATGCTTTTTAATTTTAGAAATTATTTTCGCTATTATTAACAAACCTGATACCAATATATTGCAAAAATGAAACCAACTATCTGTTTTATTGGAGTTTATGCATTGTAATTTTAGAAATTGTTTTCATTATCATTGGTAACAAAACTGTTATTAATCTATTGCAAAAATGATGCCCACTTTCTTTTTGATTGGAGTTGATGCTTTGTAATTTTAGAAATTATTTTCACTATCATTTGTAACAAAACTAATACCAATATATTGCAAAAATGATACCTACTATCATTTTGATTGGAGTTGATGCTTTGTAATTTTAAAAATTGTTTTCGCTGTCATTTGTAACAAAACTAATACCAATATATTACAAAAATGATACCCACTATTTGTCTGATTAGAGTTGATGCTTTGTAATTTTAGAAATTACTTTTACTATCATTTATAACAAATCTGATAATTATATATTGCAAAATGATACCCATTGTCTGTTTAATTGGAGCCGATGCTTTATAATTTTAGAAAGTGTTTTCACGTTCATACATTAAAAAACTTATGCGAATATATATATATATACACACATACATGTACATATATATATATACTGAAATGATACTTTATATACAACATATAACTGGGACAACATGTCACATGTCAATAAACGTTCGAATCACGCTACGCAAGTTTCGAACCAGTGACCTCTCGCACCAAAAAGCAGAATCACTTAACCACTTGGACAATGGTGCTTGCCTTATACATACATATTGCAAAATGATATTCATGGTTTGCTTCATTAAAGTTTATGCTTTGTAATTTGTCAATTATTTTAATGTCAATTATGACAAAATTGATAATAATATATTTCAAAAATGATATCCACTATTAGTTTGATCGGATTTAATGCTTTGTAATTTTAGAAATTGTTTTCACTATCATTTATAACAAAACTAATACCGATCTATTTCAATAATGATACTCACTGTATATTTGATTGGAGTTAACGCTTTGTAATTTTAGAAGTTATTTTCAGTGTCATTAATAAAACTATACCAATATATTACAAAAATGATATCCACTTTTTGCATGATTGTAGTTGAGTTGGCTTTTTAGAAATGGTTTTCACTCTCATTTGTAACAAAAAAATTGATACCAATCTTTTGTAAAATAATATCCATTGATTGTTTGATTAAAGTTGATGCTTTATAATTTTTAAAATTATTTACACTATCATTTGTATCAAAACCGATACTAATATATTGCAAAAATGATACCCACTATCTGTTTATTAGAGTTGATAATTTATAATTTTAGAAATTGTTTTTAATATCATTTGCAATAAAACTAATATCAATCTATTGAAAAAATGGAACCACTGTCTGTTTGATTGGAGTTGATGCTTTGTAATTTTAAAAATTATTTTCACTGTCATTTGTAACAAAACTGATGCTAATATATTGCAAAATTGATACACTATTTGTTTGATTGGAGTTGGTACTTTATAATTTTAGAAATTGTTTTCATTGTCATTGTAATAAAACTTATACCGAACTATTACAAAAATGGTAACCACTATCTGTTTGATTGAAGTTGGTGCTTTGTAATTATAGAAATTGTTTTCACTATCATTTGTAATAAAATTGATACCAATCTATTGCAAAAATGACACTCACTGTCTGTTTCATTGGAGTTGATGCCTTTTGATTTTAGAAAATGTTTTCACCATCATACATAACAAAACCGATACCAATATATTGCAAAATGATACCCAAAGTTTGTTTGATTGGAGTTGATGCTTTTTAATTTTAGAAATTATTTTCACCGTCATTCATAACAAAAATGATACCAGTATATTTTCTACCATGGATATAGAAGAGAGAGATTATCATGATGGGCCAAATAGTGAAGTAGATGATAATATTTCGGTGGGGGTGTAGATTTATCAGTGATTCTTTATGATCATAATTAGGATATAATTACGAAGTTGCTTCAGAAATGCATGCAAGGAAGTTTGCTGATGGCGCTGTAGTTCAGGTAGAGGGGTTATGGCATGGAAAAAAGGATTCATGCATTTACAGTTGTAGTGATTCTTGCAAAAAGTAGATTGTTGAATCCTATTTCAGTTCTGTTATTGATCTCCATTATTCAAAGGCTAGTCCTTTTATAGATTGTAATTATGCTATTTGCGACAATTGTGATATGGTAGGGTATTTATGAAATTGATCATACACAAGGTATCAATTCAAGATGTATCACTATTCCAAGTATCGACATCATGGATATTTGTGAATTATAAATATATCTAGCAATGATTAGCAATAAAATAAACTTCAATTTTTTCAAGAAAAGTAAGAACGTTCCTAAATTTTTAATTATTTGGACAATAAAAGGAAGAACCCAATACATAATACTATGGTTAAGATCCATAGACCTGGTTCTTGCTCTAACAATTGACTACCCAAACTCATATACATCTCCATTAAAATTCTTATAAGTAGTTCCATTAATCCCCTGCATCCTCAAGGGCTTTTTCTAATTAGTTTTGGCTTTATCCGTAGCCAGTAAAATACTTTGGCAATCAAATAGGGCAGCAGAATAGTGGATATGGTAATGGAAATAGATATGATGATAGGATCGTCGATTTCTTTTAAATAGAGAAAAAACAGAAAGTCAACTCAAACATAAACAAATTTCAAAACCGTATCTCCAACATATTTTCTACCAACATAGAAGAAAAAAGGTATTACCACTAGTATACAAAACAATGAAGAGCTTTAGGCAATTTTTTTCTTTGAATACCTATTTCGATGTCTATGATGGAAAATGATATTATCGGCATCTTGTTCCAATAAACGTAAAGCAACCGTACTTCTATACTACATCTCCAAGCGGTGGCAAGGATGAGCATCCAGAACTATGGCATCATTCTCTTGCTCCCATGTTTCTTTGAGAAACTCCAGGCTTGTGTGACATCTCTCATCAGATCCCAAAGTGCTGTTTTAACCATCATATCCACCATCAAGTGCCAGCATCTATATGGTTCAATGCATCATCACATGGTAGCGACAACATCAGTATCCATCTCCAAATCTACAACCATTAACTCCAGATCTTGAAACTTGACGGCGATAGTTCCTTAGTGAGCGACAATGTCATCTTTAGATAGAGGCATACTCTTCTATTGAGGTGATATTTCAAATCTCAAGGCAGCAATTATTTGTTGGAAGAAGAATCATTTTTTAAAGAGTGTTTTGATTTTTATGAGCTTGTAAAGAAAAATGCTTTTTCCTTAAAACAAAAATGTTAGTGGACTGTCATAAATTCTAAAAACAGAAAATTATTGTTAAGGACAAAATTTCATAGCTTTTTAGCCTCAAGGACAGACCTTCAATATTTTATCCTGAAGGACAACTTTCTGTAGGTATCAGTTTTTAGTTATTGATAGCAGTTTTTTGGTATCAGTTTGTAGTTATTGGTAGCAGTTTCTAGTATCAGTTTTAGCTCGGTAGCAGTTTTGTTGTCCTTATGAATAATTTTGGAAAATGTTTGTCCTTATGAATAATTTTTAGAAGAATGTTTGTCATTGTGGTAAAAATATTGAGGTTGTGTCCTTGAGGCAAAAACTATACAAATCTTTGTCCTTTAAATTAACTCCCCCTTCTAAAAAAACTTCAAAAATTTCCTTCAGAATATTTTCCCGATTTATTAATATATAAATGACAACAATAATAATAAAGACTCATAATATGATTCATGGCAAGAATTTTTGGTAATGGAAGCAAGAATTCTTCTCAGCTGTATAATATGATTCATGGCAATATACTGAAGGACTTAAAAATTGATTATATTTGAAATTTGTTGTTCAAAAGGATTGCTGACATTTGATTTATCAGATGTCTGATATCTTCTGCAAATATTTGAAGTCTGAAGTTCACAAGGAAGCTTGAATATGATCTTCCTACAAATCAGCTCAAGTCTTATATGTAGTCATTCTCTACATCATGTAATAAATATAATAAGTTTAGTTACAATACTTCTTGTTTCATTCAGTTTTTGTTTCTAATTGTTTGTTTTCTAAAGTTGTGAGTTTGGTTGTATTATTTGCATTGTATCTTGTCAAGATATTGGCTGTGTGAGTTGTATCTGCTTGTAATGATATATTAGTCAATAAAATGAGTTTATGCTCTTGCCTTTCAAAAGAAAACAATAATAATAAAGACTCATAATCTTTAATATATAATTGAGTGAGATCAATTTATTGAATAACGTATTTCTTATGAAATGCCCTCATGATTCAAGTATCAGACGCAACTGAAATAACGGTATATGTATGTATTTATTCTTCAATTCTAATTGAATTTCTTGCTGTTCCACCTTTAATTATACATTCATATTATATAAGTTTAATTATCACAAAACAATTTATAAATTAACTAACTTATATAACAATCATATATATAATATTATATTAATTTTATTAACCAATCTTATTTAATTTAATTAATTTTATTTGATTCATTTTAGACATTTTTAAATTGAATATTTGTATTATAACACTTATAGTCATACATATGTATCTTATTTATTTATTAACATTTAATTAATTTCCTTTATTAAAACAATGTAATTTAATTATAAGTAATTTCAAAAATTAAATATATTTGTATTACCTTAACATTTTAAGATAATGTTACATATACCAATATATATGTTATTTAATTTAATTAATTAACTTTTAATTGTTTATTTATCTAATTAATATAATTAATTATTAATAATTTTAAAAATAATTATTTTATTTTCAAAATAATTTTGAAATAATTTTATAACATTTATAAAATCATTACTTATTTTAAAATTAATATTATAAATTTAAAATATTATTTTTGCCGTTTAAGTTTTTTAAATTCCATATAGATTTTGAAAATCAGTCCAAGACCCAAATCAATTTAAGCCTTTATATTGGGGACAATCTTTTGGCTTACCTCATCCTTTAGGCCAGGCCAAAATCTAGATAGAGTACGGTACTTGGTTAACCCTTATACGCTACTTTTCTAAACACTCCACTATATGAGCGGACATTAATAAGTTAGCCCTAATATTGCCAATTTAGATCGCATAGGTCATTGAGCTCTGATACTATTGTTAGGTCTGGGCCAACCGCAGTGGGATAAATGAGCAAATTTCAAATAATTTATTCCATATTGGATCTTATTTAGATCTGATCTAAATTATCTTTAAATATAATCATTATTTTATTTTATTTATTAATAAATGTTTATTTTAATGTTATATTTCTAATATATAATATGCCTATGTGCATCATATACACATGTACGTATATGTGCACGTCCAACATATATAGTATGAATGGTTTAACTTCTCGTATCTAAGTGATGGAATTTACATGGACATGTCAGCTTCTCCATATAGATATGTGATGTCAAATACACACACACACAATAACAAATTTTCATTGAAATATACATTCATATATGCATATATGAATTAAATTCAAACTCAAATTTCAAATTTCAAATCTAAAACAAGATCTAGATTCAAAATATCTCTTAATTTCAAATTTTTATCATTGATATTTTAATGTATATGTACATACAAAAACAAATATATTTTTAAAAAGTAAATATATATTTATTTATATATTAAAATAATACATACATTGTTTAAAATGTAATATGAAATCATATATCTAAATATATATTATATACATAAATACATACACACGTATACAAGCATATGTATGTAGTTCAGCGTAATTAAATGTTGAACAATTCAAAAAAAAAATTAACTAAATCCTTGTGATTTATCATTTGTGTTTTTATTGATATGAATTTCGTATGGAAATTATAAGAATTTTTTTCTTTCTTTCTACAATAACTAAGTGAAGTTTAAGTAAAAAACAAATACATATACATATACATACATACATACATATATATATATATCTGTATGTGTGTGTACTTGTTAGAATTAACTTAATGTGTTATACTTGTATGTGTATGTGAGTGTTTATGCTTAATAAATATTTACACGTATATAATTATTATTATTTTGAATTATCAACATGGAAATATTCAATATAAGTAATTAAATTAAGTGGTTGTCAGAGTATTCAATATTTTGGTTGTGTGACTCTTAAGTGTAAATTCGGTCAGCGATTAATATCAAATAATTTGAATATTAACATTCACACATCAACTTAGCTAGTGGAGTGACATTATGGCCAAATTTACCGCTGACATGCTTCGGTAAAATCTAATTTTACTTATTTTAAGTATTTTACCCATTAGTGCTCTTTATCAAAACTATATCACATTAGGACTTATGAAATTTGGTAATGGTCAAAATTCCAATATCGTCCATATTTAACTTTATGGTTCAAACACAAAGTCCTTGGTTCAATAAAATAATTATTATTATTCGAATTGCTCTTGCTAGAGATTTTGACTTTTGTTGACTTCAGTTGATCATGATACTAACCTCGTATAACTGAGGAGACAAATTCCCTATTGAATAGTGTCCCACGTTCAATGCGTCCACTCAACCCAACTATAGTAATTTGATGGACGACATGCCATGATTTAATATCAAAGTGGAGTTTCCACATTGAAGCTCCATAGTATTATCAATTCAAGAATTATGTAATATAGTCGCATGTATATTTTCTATTAGACCTTAATTATATTAACCAACTGAAAATTATTAAGTGAGTCATTCTATGGTTATCCAATAACAAATAGCACATAGCACCTTGTTAGCCCTATTAAGTATATAACAGAAATAAATACACCTTTTAGTGTGACGAGATTTTATCATAGAGTTAATAATTATTGTAAATTACAGAATTACCCATAGGGCATACCCCTAAATCTGTCAATATCAACAAAGCAAGTTGTGTGTAAAATGAAATTCTAGAAGGCTATTTTGTAAGTGATACTTTTTCAAGGGGTTTAGTAAATTTATCTCATCTTATTTGATTAAACCGAGGCAGCCATTAGCCACCAACGACCCCAAATTCTGATTGTTGTCTCATGCGCATCCACCGCATTCTCTTCAGCATTTGCAGACATACATTCTGCACGCCATCACCTTGAACTCGACGTAGTTAGCTTCCAAGTAAAATTTCTTATATAAAGCCCTAACTTATCTGAAAGCATGCTATAGCACACCGTAGTCTACGTATCTGATGCCATGTTATTATCCAAATCTCGCCTTGAACGATCGATGAAAATGGATAATGTGGTGTATAGTAAAATATTTGGTCGCTATGATGTCTCCTATCAAGGCAACGTAACAAGGATATGCACAGGTTTGTGAATGAATAGTAATTTCGAACTATTTTTAAAATAATTTTATTTAAAAATAAAATAAATTTTTTGTAGAGAAAATAATTTGAAAATTTTATCTCGATAATCATGCCTGTCGAATACTCCTTAAACTCTCAGTTTCGTCTTAAGAGAACTTATCTCTAGCTCAATGGTGGACTTGTAAATTCCATCATTAAGTTGTAATTTATTTTAGGAAGAGAGCATGGATTTCTATCTAATTGTAAGACCCGGGGTTTTTTACGTCTCGAGTTTTGAATACTAATTTTTAATATTCAATCATACGGTATTTTAATCAATAAAAATCTCCGTTAAGTAACAGTTGATAATAATATACAGTTTTCAAACCAAGATAATATTTTGAAATTTCCAGATTTCATTTATCAAATAGAAATTAATTTAATTGGAAATTTCTTATACATATATTTACATATTCGGAACAATATAGTTTTTATATGTATAATTTGGAAACAAATTCATAGCAAATAAATGTAAATGGATAAAAGGAATATATTACAAATAGAAATGATTTTGGTTTGTGAACAATATAGTGTATTATACATAGGACAGTTTAAACATTTATTTTCCTATATACATATTAGGTAAGAAGAGTGTATGTATATATATGTGTGTGTGTGTGTTTTCGAAAAAGAACTATATAGCACTCATAAAACAAATAATATGGCATTATGAGAATATAATAAGGTAGGTAATATATATATATGGACTAGACAAAAATAGTAATTAAAAAGTAACATATTTATATATGGAAAAAAAATGGAAAAAGAGATATACATATGGAAATACATCGTATAAAATCATTTTTTTTAACCATTTGATAAGAAATCTTCTACAAAATGTGTTTTAGTAAAAATGTTATTTTTATAAAGATAGTATAACAACATCTTCTTTTTGTTTTAATTTATACATTTTAAATATAATAATAAGAAATGTAAAACATAATGTTATTTTATTAAAAATAAATCTTTTAAATGCCTTGGGTTTTCAAGATCAAAAGGAAGCTTAGCAAAATAAATAAAAAGCTTGTCTAAAATCAAGTAAAATGGTAAATAACAAAAGTGGGTAAATCATGTAAAAGTAAACAAGATTTACAAATCAAATAGTATAGGCATTTACTGGAAAGGAGTATACAGCCTAAGGTAAGTAAGCAAATGAGTAAAATCATATATATATATATATATATATATATATATATATATATATATATTTACAGTAGCTTGCCTGATCAAGAACAGCAAAAACCAAAACAATGGTTTCAAGTTCTTTTCAACTTCATTTCAATTCACATTTCAACCACCAAAACCTCTCTTCGATCCATCAAAAAAAAACATCCTTGTACAAATCAAATCTTTTGAGTTGGCATGTATACATCATACACTGTATAAAACATGAATATATATATATATATAGGTTTTATAAAACCCTGTAAGAAAGACAAAGTACTCTGTAACTAAAATAAAGGCTCTGTTAAAAAAAAAAGAAGCATCTTCCAAAATTCAAATCAAGGTAACATTAACAAGTTTCGGATCGAAGACAAAAAATAAATACAAGATTTCTAAAGTTCAAACATGTTTAAGGTGAGAAATTTATTTTAAGGAGAAAAAGAAAAGAATGGAAGTGTTTTGATTTTACTCTGTTATATATTTAACAGTGGGGTAAATACATGCATACTCCACCTTCAAAATTCTTTACCCTGAGTTCTAGTTCGAGTTTGCGGATGATGTTAACTAGTGAAATGTTTGGTTTCGAATGAGTTTACACTAAAAAAGGTTTTGGGTCGATTCGTGCTGTATATTTTGTACAATGTTGGAAAAAATAGTAAAAAAACAATATTTTGGCAAAATTCAACCTTCTTAAGCCTTTGATTCTTGTATATGGTCATGATCGTTAGGTGAAATCATGAATTTTAGTGGAGAAATAAAGATATTTAAGTTGTTAGTTTCATAGAAATTTTATTTTGATTGTTTTTCATTTAAAAATTAAATTACGGCGAGGTGGTCGTCAAGGGGAGGTGAGCCTAGCCGAGGAGGACCGTCACATCATGGGGAAGAGGTTAGCCATATCGGAATTTTGGATTTGGCCTTGATTTGGAAAGGCGTGTGGTTTTTAGGGTTTAAGGCTTTAACTTTTGGGGTTCGTTCCTCGCGATCATGGCGGAAGAAGGTGACACCGGCCTGGCATGGAGGTGGGGTTGAAGGTGATGGAGTCAACGGCATGGGTGGATGGTTATCGTGGAGTGTGGGGGATGTGAGGGTCTCACATTCGTGCCAATGCGAGTTCAAATTTAGGTCGATGGTCGAAAGTAGCATGGTGGAGAGCAGAGAGGTTGGTGCGACCTCCAAGAAGTCGAGTGTGGAAGGGTGAGTTTGTGGAAGAGAATTGTGATGCTCGTAGGTGATCGGAAGTGTGTGCATGTGCACGTGTCCAATGTCCACGAATTGGAAACTGGCGTTCGGTGGAATATCTGGAGACGATCGGGTTGAGCTTGGGGTGGCGACAGTCTGGATTAGGGATGGAGTCGTGTATGGGTATGGGTTAGGGTGTAGCGAGGGGACATGGTGGGTTCCTTGCTATCTCGTTCATAAATTTGGGTGAAATTTTAATAAAAGACATGGAAGAAAAGAAAGAGGGAATGAAGGGGAAAAGGGAGAGGAGCTGCTGTGTTTTTGCTTTTCTTGGTTTTGATATGGGCTTCGACTAAGTAAAAAAAAAAGAGTGGGCTTCGGCCCATGTAACAAGAGGAAGGAAAATAAAATAAATGTTTGTTTTTTTGGGAAATATCTTTGAAAAAAAATTAAAAAATAAATTTCTAAAAAACCTTAAGTCTGTTTAACGCAAAACGACTTGCAATGGATTCGTATCGATGAGTATTACGATGTCTTATGAACAGTTTCCTAGTTTGCAAGTGAAATTTTATAGCAATTTGAAACGGACAGAAATTTAAGTGGTCAATCTAAAACTAATATCAACGTTTGAATTTATATGGTCGTATACTGAACTGTTTTGCTTGATAAAAATACACAAATTAATTTAATTTAATTACGATGATTTCTGGCATCTGTTTAGCGGAACAGAACACCGTTCCGCTATTTGTTTAAATTGGACTCCTTTTGGCAGAATAAATCACCATTCTGCCACCAACACTAAATACATTTGTTTTATGAACATTTACTAGCAAAGATAAAACCATGTTCTACTATTATATTTGTATTGACATCACCTGTTCTGCTATTATATTTGTATTGGCATCTATTTATTTAACTAATAATTATACTGGGAAATATGATGTTGAATTAATTGTAAAAAAAACTGATTGATATGAATATCTGGATCTGTTATGCTAGACTGTTATGAAATTGGATGGTAACTTGATTAAGTACCACTGAAATTATTAGACTTACTTTTCCGACTTAGAAGTTGACTTTAGAACCAAAAAGGTTTAGAAGAAGATTATTATTTATGAATGATATTTAATGTAAATCAGTAAATATTTTGATAATGCTTTAAAGTAATTAATTTATTTTTCACAATAATTATTTAAAAAGTATTAATTTTTGTTTAAGGCTATTAGTTACTTAATTGTTCAAAGTATATTAATTATTAACTAAAATTCATTTATAGCTATCGTTTTAAAATTAATTTTTACTTAAGGCTTAATTAGTATTGAAGCATATTTATTCCAAAGATAAATTTATTAAAAATTAATAATCTTTTAAAAATATATTATATAGTAAACTTTTATAAAAAAGTATTTTACTTAATTAGAACTTGGAAAATTTATATTGAAACTTTATAGCTATTGTTTTAGAAAATTATTAAACAAATTTTTCGGAAAGTAAATGGTATACTCGCTTGGCGTAAATCGAAGGCAGTGAGTGCTTGCAGTTAAGTTTTGGATGTCTCTAGAACAGAGACTTAACCATTGAATTATGATCCGTGGTTTGATACCGCAGTGGTACTTTCCAGGTTTTATTTTAAAAAAGGTTTTTCAAATATTTTGAAAATGAATGGTTCCGTGAATATACTTATCCGGTGAGATAAGCATATGTTATTTGATTAAGTAATTTTATTTTATGGAAATTTAAATTATACAAGGCTTAAATTTTTCAATGGGAAATGAAACCTTTGTTTGGATGATTTTATATTTGATAGTTAAATAACCGACTATCAAAATCAAGACCCAAAAGCGTAACTTTGGAACATCTAGAAGAAACACGGGAATTACGTGGTGCAGTTACCGTTCGAGGGGCTATACTGTACATATAAACTCGTTCGTTCTTCTAGGACTATGATAAGAAAATCCATCCACAAACGGTTAAGGGGTGATCTCCGATCTTGTTTTCACATGTTTATTTCCTAAATAACTGGCGTTAAGTTTACTGAAAAATAGCAAATGTTGTTTCAAAGATACTGGGATCAGATAAGTTATCGAAAACCACTTCGATCCAACGAGTACGTTTTCGAACGAAGACAAGAGCATGGAGTCGAAGATGGAGCAGTGAAGTGCAAGGGCTAATCGCTACTAATCCTGAGGGTGATTCCAAATGGATGTAGTAGGAATAGTGCCTTCGATTCCATTCAGGCCTAGAACGGACTTGTATGAAGGAACATTATCATTGGAGGACAATGAGCATTCTAAGTGAATATTCTCTAAAAAGGTAATCGTAGTTTCTAGCCTCATCAAATGGGAATGACTGAAAAACAAGGGAGATGCAGCAAGGCTAAGTAAGTAGCACCCAATTATGATATGTTATAACTGTTGGGGATGCGGATTAAGGATCTTAAGGCAGAAATAACACTAGAGGGGGGGTGAATAGTGTTTTAAAGAATATATGAACTATATGACTAAATTAAAACTTTCAACACAAATCTAAACAGAATTCTAACACAGAATGATCACAGAACATATAACAAATGCAAATAGTAAAGTAAAGCAAGTAAAAGGAAAGAACACACCGGATTTTATACTGGTTCGGAATCCTCCTACATCCAGTCCTGCACCAAGGCAATATCCTTGTACAGATTTTTATAAGCCAATATCCAAATTACAACCCTCAAGTTCTAAGGCCTTGAGGAACCCTCCTATCTCCGAGTCTGGGGTAAACTCTCTTGATTTACGGGACACAAGATCACCCTAATACTTTCTAATACCAATCCTTTTGAATGGATAGACTCTATGGACTTTTTGAATACAAATTGATCCTATAACTCTGAATAGCACTTTGATCTTTAGTAGAATGATGGAGAATCAAATAGAGAGAGTATCTAAATGATTTCCTATTGAGAATTTGGCAGAATGATGGCACGATCTTGAAAATATGAAGTTTTATGGATATGGAATGGTGGAGAAGAAAGAGTGAAGAAAATAAGAAAGTAGTTATTAAAAAAATTCGTTTTGGAAGCCTTTATATAGATGCACAACAGTCATAACCATTGGCAAAAGGTTTTTGAACGAATGGACACTTCTTTTGAAAATTGAATTTTGAATCCAACTGTCACCATATCGACATGGGGTATCCCCTTATGTCGACATCCCTTAGTTCAAAATTGTAAAGATGTTGTTTTGTAAAAGCATTTGAATTTAAAACAAGTTGAAACTTCTATGAAACAAAATAAAGTGTGTAAATTATATTTTGAGATAGAGAATGAATATCAAACATTATTTTAAATATATATATATATATATATAATTGATATAGACCGTCAATTATATAAGTAATATTTAAAATCAGAATAAGTTTTGATGTTTTAAAAATAGAAGTTTTTAAAATCAGAATGGAGGAATATTTCAAGGCTAAAACAAGGTTTGAAAACATTTTTGAAAACATGATTTTGAAAGCTAAAACATTTTGAAAACAGATTTAAAAACATTTTGAAAAATCTATTCAAACTAAAATTGCAAGAACCTTCCTATAGAGCTCCTCCATAGGACTCGAGAACTTGTACAAAGTAGTTTAAATAATTTTAATTTTCATGGGTTTGTAAGACACTTGTCGTAGGTTTGTAAGCTACTTGTCGTGGGTTTGTAAGCCACTGGTTTCGATAGAAATTGGGTTCCATCCCAAAAGAAAATTGAAAGAAAGATGAGAGTGCTATTATGAAGTTTTAACAAAATACTAGACACTTATCTTGAGATCTTGAAATCTTGATTCTCTAGAGTCTTGAATCTTGAATCTCTAATCTTTATCTTGATGCTTGAGTCTTTATACTGATCAGTCTTCGATAATACCTGCATATACTTCATATATACATACATATATATATATATATATATATATATATATATATATCTATATGGAAATGTTAGTATATATTTTATAAAGTAAAGTATAATAACTATATAAGGTTGTTGTCATCAAAACATCATCAACTCAGTTCCTAACAATCTCCCCTTTTTTGATGATGACAACCTTTATTTATAAAATATTCTTACCATACCATAACTCTCCATAACTCCCCCTTACTCTGTGACTTCTTCTTAAAACTACAACTCCCCTTTATTCCATGACTCCCCTTTACACCAAGCACATATATTTTTATAACTTTCTCCCCCTTTGTCATCAACAAAAAGGAATAAAAGATTTACCTGTTCTAAAGTATATATAGAATAAAAGTGTAAAGTGAACGTGTAAGTGATCGAGTGTGTGTGCATATATACAAGTGTAACTTGACAATCAAATCAATATCATACATAGCAAACTAATCATGTATAGTATATGAAGTTATATACAAACCAAATCCAAATAAAACTCAAGTAAACAATTCAATCAAATACTAATCAAATCTAAATCAAATCAAATCAAACAAACAAACAAACAAACATAATGATCAGACATTCCTTGGGACTTCCACCCATCCATCTTCTCCAAAGATAGGATCAGTTTTGATAACATCCCAATTATCTTTGTCGAGAGTGACTGGTGGATTTGCTTCGGGTTCGTCTTTGCTAAGGCTTGAGATCATCCAACGAAGTGCGTCGAAGTGTTTCTCTTGCTCTTTGATCATCTGTATTTGGCTTAATTCTAAGTGCCTTTGATTTCTAAGTATAAAAGAGAGAATATTCTTGAAAGAAGTAAGAGTTTCTTCAAGATTTTCACTTAAATCCTTAATTGGAGAAGCCATAATTTAAGAAATAAGTTGAAGTATGAAAGGAGATGAATAGAGATGGAGGTAGAGAAGTTTTTCTGAAAGAAATAGGTATTTATATGAGTTATTGGCCGTTCAAAATGAATTGTCACTTAGTAGTTACAAGAATTTGAAGTTAGAAATTGTAACTACTTTTTGACTGTTATATGTCGACATGGGGGGATGGGGCATGTCGACATGTTCTAGACAGAATGACCAAGTTGAGTTAGTTTTGATTTTTAAGTTTATTTTTATACTAGTGGACCTATATAGACTTAAAATAAATAACTATCAGAGATATATAAAGCTGAAAAACAGAGAATAAGATAGCATTACTTATATTAGTTAACATTACATAATCTTAACTAAAAAAGTAGAAAATACAAAGATAGATAAACGATAGCTAGAGAGATAATGGCTAGGATTAGTTTGATGAAGATGATGATGAAGACAAGCCAAGTTTCCTGCCTATCTTACCAAAGAACTTGTCGATCTTGGTAAAGATTTTATCCATTTTCTTGCTAACAGATCTCTTAAGAACCTTTTGGTTTTGAGCAAGTATCTTTTTGTTCTTGAGTAATGTTTTGTTGGATGGATTGGCGGGTGTATGTGGATATTCTATACTTTCCAAAGAGGTATCTTCATCTTCCTCTTCTTCCATCTCTTCATGAGCAAGTCTCTCTTCCTTTTCGGCAAGTGTTTCATATGGTTGAAACATAAGTGGGATTTTCATAAGAGAAATGTTCCCATGATTGAACACTTTTCTACTTACAAACTCTTCCTTTTTAACATCCACACCAAAATAATTGAAAATCCGAGTAAGGTAAATTCCATGATAAAGAGTGTTTTCTCCCATATTAAAATTTTTGGGTCTTAACTCATCCAAAATAGTTTGTGCCCAATTAATATCATATTTTCCAAAAATAGCAAAAAGAGCTTTACACACTTTTGAGGTGGGATTATTGTAGTTTCCCGACCTAGGAATAATTGTGTGTTGAATAAGAAGGTTGACAATTCTTGCTTTTGGGCAGAAAAAGCGATTCTTAAAATCCATGTGGTTATCGCTTTCAAAAATGCGATGAAAAGTTTCTCGATCGGTTTCATTGATTTGAAATTCCGAGATATTCATACCGGTAGATTTGCAACCCAAAATAGTACCAAAATATCAGAATCCAAAACAATAAGTGTTCCTTTAACACTACTCCAAATTTGATCTTCATTTCCATTATAAAATCCACGATTTAGGTTTGCATAAAACATTTTGACAAGGTTTGGATAACAAACGAAATCATTTTGCTTGTTATCAATCGAGCTAAGAATTGAGTTTTCTTCAAAAAGTTGATCGATTTCATAAGAAGAAAAATCATCAAAAATGGCAAATTTTCCCGTATTGACTTTACCATAGTTTACATAGCTTATGTAAGCTTTGATAGCCTCCGGGTCATTAAAAAGATCATTTTTGATGGATTTGGGCAGCCTCATAGTTGATGGGTTACTTGAGGAAGCCATTGATGAGTGTTTGAGAGGAGTAGAAGATAATGAAGAAGGTTTGAATTATGAGAATAAAGTGAAAAGATACGATAAGAGAAGTATATTAAATAGATTCTCTAAAGTCATTTTCTCTGGTCAAGAGGTATCTTTTCAGAATTTTGAAGTAAGTGAAAAGGTGGAGGGAAATTCAAAAGTTTGAATTCAAATTTTGAAATCAAATTTCTGAGAGGCATGTCGACATGGGGTATCATGGCATGTCGACATGTGCCTATTGAATTTGAAAGGAGGTGTCTATTTCTAAAATCTAATAAATTCCTAAAATCCTAAGAAAACTAATCTATATTCTATATCTATATTTAATTCAGTAATAATATTAAATATAATAATATTAAAATATTTTAATATTTAAAATATTATTAAAATAATATTATTTTGAATTTAAAAATTCAAATTTCAAAGGGAGATTTTGAATTTAAAATTTTAAGGAATTGCAAACAAAATTAAAACAAACAAGCATCCAATAAAATTAAAATAAATGTGTACCTATTTTTAGATCCAAACTCCGATCGTCTTCCGATTCGAGAATAGCAGTGAAGCACAGATTTGAATTATCAGTTTTCTTCTCATCATCACTGGATGAATCTGAATCGTCAAGAGTTGTTGCATATGCCTTTTCCTTAGTTGCTCGTTGTTTGGTTGAAATGTCTGTTTGTCTGGATATGGACAATCTATCTTGTAGTGCCCTGTTTTGTTGCAGTTGTAGCATCTATCACCATTGTTGTTGTTGTTGTCGTAGTTCTCCGAAGTATTTCTGGAATTTCTTTGATCATTTCTTTTAAAGTTATTCATCTTTCTATACTTCAGAAATTTCCTGAAATTTCTGGTCATGAAAGCAATTTCTTCATCACTCTCTTATTCTGAATCTAGTTGTTGCTTTGAATGCGATAGATTTCTTTTCCGTTGCCTTAGATTCTTTTCTCCCTTGTAGTTGAACTTCATAAGACATTAGATTACCGATTAACTCTTCGATCTTTATTTGACTAACATCATTTGCCTCTTCAATAGTAAGTGTCTTTTGATCCCATTCTGGAGTGAGTGAATTGAGTATTTTTCTGACTTGATCTTCTTCTGAGAAACCCTTTCCTAAAGCAATCAATGAGTGTACAATGTCTTGAAATCGACAATACATGTCGGAAATAGACTCATTTTCATGCATTTTAAACAATTGAAACTGGTTAGTTAATATGGAAATTTTAGTCTGTTTAACTTTGCTTGTTCCTTCATGAGTTACTTGCAAAGTTTTCCAGATTTCAAATGCAGACTTACAAAAAGAGACTCTATTAAACTCATTCCTATCTAGTGAACAAAATAGTATATTCATAGCCTTAGAATTGTTTTGTGCAACTGTCTTTTGCTCAGTAGTCCACTGGGCAAAATTTGTAGTTGGTTCAACATATTCAATTTGTGTCATATTCCAAGTATCTAAACTTATGGATTGTAAATAAATTTTCATCCTACATGCCTAATATGCATAATTATTGCCATTAAAAAGTGGTGGTCTGAAAGTAGACTGACCTTCTACAAATGAACTAGTGTTAGTACTTGTGTTGACAGACGTAGTAGTGACAGGAGTGACATTATTAGTGTGTTGTGCCATTAAAACTTTTCAAAATTTCAGATTATGAAAACAATGAAAACCAATGCTCTGATACCAATTGTTGGGGATGCGGATTAAGGATCTTAAGGCAGAAATAACACTAGAGGGGGGGTGAATAGTGTTTTAAAGAATAAATGAACTATATGACTAAATTAAACCTTTCAACACAAATCTAAACAGAATTCTAACACAGAATGATCGCAGAACATATAACAAATGCAAATAATAAAGTAAAGCAAGTAAAAGGAAAGAACACACCAGATTTTATACTGGTTCGGAATCCTCCTACATCCAGTCCTGCACCAAGGCAATATCCTTGTACATATTTTTATAAGCCAATATCCAAATCACAACCCTCAATTTCTAAGGCCTTGAGGAACCCTCCTATCTCCGAGTCTGGGATAAACTCTCTTGATTTACGGGACACAAGATCACCCTAATACTTTCTAATACCAATCCTTTTGAATGGATAGACTCTATGGACTTTTTGAATACAAACTGATCCTATAACTCTGAATAGCACTTTGATCTTTAGTAGAATGATAGAGAATCAAATAGAGAGAGTATCTAAATGATTTCCTATTGGGAATTTGGCAGAATAATGGCACGACCTTGAAAATATGAAGTTTTATGGATAGAATGGTGGAGAAGAAAGAGTGAAGAAAATAAGAAAGTAGTTATTTAAAAAAATTCGTTTTGGAAGCCTTTATATAGATGCACAACAGTCATAACCATTGGCGAAAGGTTTTTGAACGAATGGACACTTCTTTTGAAAATTGAATTTTGAATCCAACTGTCACCATGTCGACATGGGGTATCCCCTTATGTCGACATCCCTTAGTTTAAAATTGTAGAGATGTTGTTTTGTAAAAGCATTTGAATTTAAAACAAGTTGAAACTTCTCTGAAACAAAATAAAGTGTGTAAACAATATTTTGAGATAGAGAATGAATATAAAACATTATTTTAAATATATATATATAATTGATATAGACCGTCAATTATATAAGTAATATTTAAAATCAGAATAAGTTTTGATGTTTTAAAAATAGAAGTTTTTAAAATCAGAATGGAGGAATATTTCAAGGCTAAAACAAGGTTTGAAAACATTTTTGAAAACATGATTTTGAAAGCTAAAACATTTTGAAAATAGATTTAAAAACATTTTGAAAATTCTATTCAAACTAAAATTGCAAGAACCTTCCTATAGAGCTCCTCCATAGGACTCGAGAACTTGTACAAAGTATTTTAATGATTTTGATTTTCATGGGTTTGTAAGCCACTTGTCGTAGGTTTGTAAGCTACTTGTCATGGGTTTGTAAGCCACTAGTTTCGATAGAAATTGGATTCCATCCCAAAATAAAATTGGAAGAAAGATGAGAGTGCTATTATGAAGTTTTAACAAAATACTATACACTTATCTTGAGATCTTGAAATCTTGATTCTCTAGAGTCTTGAATCTTGAATCTCTAATCTTCATCTTGATGCTTGAGTCTTTATACTGATCAGTCTTCGATAATACCTGCATATACTTCATATATACATACATACATACATATATATATATATATATATATATATCTATATGGAAATGTTAGTATATATTTTATAAAGTAAAGTATAATAACTATATAAGGTTGTTGTCATCAAAACATCATCAACTCATTTCCTAACAATAACCTTTCTAGATAACCTCAGATATTATAATACGTTATATGGAAGGAGCTCGAAAGAGGGTGGGAACACCGGAGGTGATAACATATTTGGTCTATCCAGGTCAGGGATAGTCTGGTCTTGTGTAGTAGGGGATCCCGGCATGGTCCTCTATACGTTGTTCTAGATGTGTACTGTGACAGGTGGTACCCTAGCGCCTAGTCATTCGTATATAATCCATTCTCCAATAAGCTATGTACAGTTTTGATTATGCCCAACTATTTTGATATGTGAGATGCAAGCATTTCAGCTATTTGAATAAGTATTTGTACATAGACACTATCATAATATCATTGGATCTTCTATGAATGTCTTTTGGTTACCGTAAGGGAAAAACCCGTCATGTTTACGTGTGATGTGGTTTTACGGGATACCTTTGATTTAAAAGGGTTTCGAAAGCTATAACAAATAAAACTCCTTATGATTTAAATTCTCACGCTGGTTTTACCAGACTGACCCAGGCGCGGTTTTTTCTATATTCTCGGGTCAGACCGAGCATATTTTCAGGTTACCTAAAAGGATGGAAACTTCAAGAGTGGACTGGAAGTCCTGAAGACGTATTCACGTAGATGATATATTTTTCCGTTGCATTTAATTATGTATATCAGCAAATTACGAGGACAGTGTGTTATAATTGTCCGTGCTGAATAGGTTATATACTCTGATTGATGTTTGTGTATGATAAGTTACGGTTTTGTTTATGTAAAGATTTGTTCCATATTATAGATATCCGTCTCCGCTGTGAGACTCAATGCTGTTGGTTTTCTTTCTACCATCTTTCTATCTTCTATCAATTTTCTTTCTTTTACTATCCGCCTTCCCATGCAACTTAGGATGACAAGTTTGGTAAAAAGTCAGTCTAAATCTATATGGAAAAGTGGGTCATGACACTAATAAAACATCTAGGTGTATTTATCACACACAAATAAGCTATGTAGTATCTTACCCAAATCCATTATTAAAGGTGTAGCCCATTATTAGTTTGATATTATCTCACTTAATTAACTAAACTAATTTAATTGATTCATACCCACATATATTTCGATCCGTCTAATTTTGAAACAATTTGAAAAATTCCAACTACCAAACTAATACATATGTTATTTATTATATTTAAATTATTATATTGGCCCAAATTATAATTCATTAAATTATAACAATTATATATTTTATTAATTAGATCTATGCCCTCCGACAGTAATTAAAAATAATAATAAATTAATTAATATAACTATTATATTAGTTTCTTCATAATCATAATTTATAACTTTTATAAATTATTTTAATAAAGTATTTTTGATCGAAAACTAAGAGTTTATGTTGTGTGACTCCATGGTATGGACACAACACTTTGTAACATTTAAACAATTCTAACATTAATGCTTGTACGGATTTTGTTAGAGCGTGACATCAGACACGAGTTCAGTTGCTTATAGATTATCTAAAAGAAATCCAATTTCCTATCTTTTAAAGCGAAACCCTTAAGCAATGATATATTGTGCACGTTTCTCTTTGTCCTCACTATAACGCCTAGAAATCTAGAGCTCGGTCAACGGTAAAAACTATGCATTTTAATTGTGATGTCTAACATTGTAGTTCATGGTGCAATCCAATAACAATTATTAATTAACCAATTTACTTTGACTAAAGATTTTGATGTTAGGTTGACTATCAGTTACGATGATATTAATCTTCTATTCAAAGAAGACAAATTCTTTCTTGAATAGAGTTTCACTTCAAATGATCCAACTTATATCGAACTATGTCCTTAACATGACAAGGCCAGTCCAAATTTATTTTAGGCCTTGGGCACAAGTATGATTTGGGCCCTTTCATATAGTTACTAACCTATTCATAAGAGTATTATTTGGTACAGATATATACATAAAAATTGAAGATAGATAATTTTATGTAAATGATACTGAAATTTTATCTAATAACTTCAATTTCGACTATTAAATACAAGATTCTAAATTAAACATAATCTAACCATAAGTACAGTACATGTATGGTCATTTGTAAATAGGTTGGAAAAACTATTCAATTTTGAAATGAAGATCACATAAATTATGGGATTCAAATGAATAGACAAAGATCCATCAATATAATATATGCATGTGTTTGAAAATATGGCCCCTTTCAATATTAAAACTTAGATGTTTATCAAATAATTTGATTTTCGTATTTTAAACCGGAGCCTTTAAATGGTAATATAGCATGGTAAAATTACATTTAAAGAAGAAAAGTTATTATTGAACAATTAAGAGTTCTTGGGAATTAAAAATAAAATATCACAGCCACTTGACTTGTTTTGGAGAACTAAAAGTTTTATTGACTAATGGGAAAGAAAATTATATGTAGACTGAGAAATTAATTTGTTGCCTACAAATTTGTATTTTTTTCAGTCTAAATATTAATTTTAGGCTTTTATTTATTTATATATGTGTGTGTGTGAAATGGTCATTCATTTACATCAATATTAATAATATATATATATATGTGTGTGTGTGTGTGTGTATAATGATATAAATAAATATGTTGGGCCCGTTTTGAACTAGGCCCTTGGGTATCCACCAACCTGCCCAGCCTAAGGACCGACCTTGTAACACTATCCACATTGTCGCGTGATTGATTATAATTAAAGTATAAATTTGATACTTAGCCGTTGTAAAATTTTGAAGTAAAAAACTGCTGCACATCATTATGTGATGTCTAACATTGTAGTTCATGGTGCAATCCAATAACAATTATTAATTAACCAATTTACTTTGACTAAAGATTTTGATGTTAGGTTGACTATCAGTTACGATGATATTAATCTTCTATTCAAAGAAGACAAATTCTTTCTTGAATAGAGTTTCACTTCAAATGATCCAACTTATATCGAACTATGTCCTTAACATGACAAGGCCAGTCCAAATTTATTTTAGGCCTTGGGCACAAGTATGATTTGGGCCCTTTCATATAGTTACTAACCTATTCATAAGAGTATTATTTGGTACAGATATATACATAAAAATTGAAGATAGATAATTTTATGTAAATGATACTGAAATTTTATCTAATAACTTCAATTTCGACTATTAAATACAAGATTCTAAATTAAACATAATCTAACCATAAGTACAGTACATGTATGGTCATTTGTAAATAGGTTGGAAAAACTATTCAATTTTGAAATGAAGATCACATAAATTATAGGATTCAAATGAATAGACAAAGATCCATCAGTATAATATATGCACGTGTTTGAAAATATGGCCCCTTTCAATATTAAAACTTAGATGTTTATCAAATAATTTGATTTTCGTATTTTAAACCGGAGCCTTTAAATGGTAATATAGCATGGTAAAATTACATTTAAAGAAGAAAAGTTATTATTGAACAATTAAGAGTTCTTGGGAATTAAAAATAAAATATCACAGCCACTTGACTTGTTTTGGAGAACTAAAAGTTTTATAGACTAATGGGAAAGAAAATTATATGTAGACTGAGAAATTAATTTGTTGCCTACAAATTTGTATTTTTTTCAGTCTAAATATTAATTTTAGGCTTTCATTTATTTATATATGTGTGTGTGTGAAATGGTCATTCATTTACATCAATATTAATAATATATATATATATATGTGTGTGTGTGTGTATAATGATATAAATAAATATGTTGGGGCCGTTTTGAACTAGGCCCTTGGGTATCCACCAACCTGCCCAGCCTAAGGACTGACCTTGTAACACTATCCACATTGTCGCGTGATTGATTATAATTAAAGTATAAATTTGATACTTAGCCGTCGTAAAATTTTGAAGTCAAAAACTGCTGCACATCATTATGTGAGAGATTCTATTTTGTTTTTAACCTGTAGAAAACTCTTGTTTGGTCGTTCTACAATTTTCCAATCAACTAATATACGTATCCCTTGGTGCCCCCAATGGTCATGAGCAATTCACTATCCATCGTACGAATAGCGTTATGTACACCAATCTCAACAGATATATTTGAAACCTAAAACTTATAAGTAAAAGTAAAATTTTGGTTTTTATACTTCAAATTATAAATTTTAGCTATTTTTAAACATTTTAGATAAATCTAAACTTTTGATTTTAAAACTTTTTTCATTTTGATGTTTCACGTTTTTTGTTTATTGATGGTACAATGAAAAGTTATAAGGCTATCTTTGTCAAAACAATGTAACATAATAACCTTTCATTTTTCCCTTATCAAATTGTATTATTTTTTAATACAAGAAACGAGTTACAGGTCCCTATTTTTGATGTCGTTATAAGAAAAGTCTCTGTATATATAAGTATGTAAATTTAGTCCCTGTTTTTTGGAAAATAGAAAACGCAAGGTGTTTTGCACTTTTCTTACAGAAAATGCAAGCTAACTTGCAACTTTTATCAGAAAAGCGTAAGCTAGTTTGCGCTTTTTTATTTTGAAAATTTTAAAATAATTTAAATTTTTAAAAAGCGCAAGTTAACTTGCACTTTTATAAGAAAAGCGCAAGATAGTTTGCGCTTTCTGATTTACAAAAAACGGAGACTTAATTTACATACTTATTATCATGAGACTTTTTTTACAACAACATCGAAAATAGGAACTTCGGTGCAAAGTCCCTTTTTAATATTTTCTCTTAAGCAATCCTCGTGTCATTTATCCAAATTGTTTCTCCTTTTGACCATCATCTCGTCTGCATATACGGATTACACGATGAAGACATTAAATGCTTGCCAAATTATATTTAAGAATCACATTCACCGAGCAGTCTTATTATTATACATAGACGAGACAACAAGAAACGGACCCATGTCCTCAAACGGATTCTTAATTCATAATCATCCTTTTTAAGATTCAAAAACAATATCGTGCAATATAAAAATGCATATATCTTGTCAAACCATGGCTTTAACATCATTCAATCATTTGATTCACTCTCAAAATCTACGACACATGGGTCCCATTTACTCCCAGAACTAATGCCTCCCATGGGAGCTCCTTGTGCTAATGCCCATTTTCATGGATGCTATTCAGCTTATTCGTATCATCATGTCTCCCTTACCGGTCCAACTTATTTAATTAATGCGACATCTTTATCAATTATCATTGCCACCTAATTTTTGTAAAGATCTTATAAATTAAACAACCCCTTAGGTCTCTAAGTTAACATGGCTGAGTTTACTTCCGTATCTGTTTGCATGAAATGTAAAATTTGAAAACGAATTAACATGGCTGAGTTTACTAAGTTAACATGAAATGTAAAATTAAATATCAAAAGACGTGTATTTATTATTTTTATCAAGTTAAGAGTTCATATTACATGTATTTAATATATATTAACTATTCAACATTATTTATTATCATCGTTTTTTTATTTCTTTTACTTCTATGATTAACGAGATTGAAGAAAAATAAATTATGTTAAAACAAAAAATTTCATTTATTATTGTTGATATACCGATCGTTAGCTGATAAAACAATTATCCGACATCCGTCCATATAAGAGGATACGGATATCAAAAAATAGTTTCGAATATGGATGTGAATGTGATGACATCTGCATTCGAAAGTATACGTTGACAAACGTGCTTAGATTGTTCGTTTATCCCCGACATTATTGTATATGTAATGTTAATAATGGCGGTGTTAAAGATATTTCATTTTTCTCAAAGGCACTTGGTTTTAAGATAAGTTCACTGAAATTGAAATTTACGAGAGAGCCACTGTAATATATTTTAAACACGTTAGGTAATTACCGCTGAATATTACAAAATATAAAAACAACGGGTATTAGTTGATTTATTTTATTGAATATGTACAATTCAAAAATAAAAGGAAAATTATGTAGAGGTCGAATTGAATCTATTTTTGACGTAGAGTTATAAAAATAATTAGATTTAGTTTTATGTGAAGATCCCATTCTCTTCTGTTCTCCGGCGATATTCATTACAAAAAAGAATTTCACATTGGGTAATTAGGTAACCAAATCCGAATTCAAGCCGAGTCTGCATTTTAAAATGTAAATTTTAAACATGATCAACCCAACCCAAATAGAGCGAGACAAGTCAGATCGAGTCTAGTTCAAATTCGCCAGATCTAAATGTACCGCTAAGTATCATCAGTGCACATTTATTCCTCCATCCTAAGCTATTAAACTACCTAACTTTTTTGTGAAATATCACATAAAAAGTCACCTATAATTGGTATGGTTTATTGTAGTTGTTAAAATCTTTAAATGTTACCATGCAACTTACGTTGAGAATGCCGTGGATGGTAGAAAGCAAAAGCCTTAGTTGCTACATATGCTAACTTAAGTTTATGACAAACCAATTATCATTGTTTGCCCTTTCAAGAAACAATATTTCATTTCATATTAGCGAAACTTAAAAAGTTAAAAAATGATGTCTGCCTTGAAAACGAGTTTTTTATTTTCAATATAAATGTCGATTGGTGTTGAAGAGAACGAAGAGTTGGAAAATACAAATCACTGCAACAAAGTAGAGAAGGAGAATGTATAGATAATTTTTGATATCTATCAAAAGACAGGAAAATAAAAAGTTATTTTCAAATTTATATGTTAAAATCATTTTTCTAGTTCATTGTTTTCAACTTCTTCCAATCTCTCATGCAAAACTTATTTTCAATTCAAGCATTATGCAAAAGGTTTGCTTATTTAAATTTTAAGTTGTGTTTTGCTTTTTCAATATGTATTTAAAATTGTTGAATGAGAAGATGGTAATGATAAAATCATAACCATTACAACAAAGAGGAAAAAAGAAAGAAAATTTTACTAAGGTTTTTTATGCTTTTCAAAATGTGAAAATTCAATTTTAAATGTTAAAATAAACCGTTTGAAAACTCAACAATGTGGTTGTTACAAAAACGAAAATTGATATTACAAATGGAACGTGGTTTAATTTCAAGAGGATGAAGAAAATTAGAAAAAGCTAGGATTTTTAGACAAAAATACTATTTTGAAGTTCTTTTGACTTAAGAGTTGTAAAACTTCTATACATACATATTTATACGATTTTCTCAACTAACATGAATTAAAGCACTGTGTTCTGCGCACATTTTTGCTTCAACTTTTGTCAAATTCCTTTTATTGTTCGACGCACAACTTTACTTTCTTTCGTGGCAAATGCAAATGCAACTGCATTTTTGGTAACCCGAATGTTATAATTAAGCTATTTCGAGTAACCTTGAACATCATTTTCACATCTCAACTTTTTAACTTGGCTATATGAAATCCCTACTATCTCCTTCTAATATCCTATATAAACTAACCATTCTCCCTCTCAATTCCACTCTGACTATCTCGAAATCCAAATGCGATGCTACCTCTAATAAAGCCAGCTTGCTGCATCGCCGCCGACCATCTTTCCGATACCACATCCCCCGATCGGGTTGGATCTCCACCAAACCCAACTCCAACCGGATTTGAACCCGTGATTTGCGGGATCCTATACAAGTGGACCAACTACACGAGGAGGTGGCGAAAGCGATGGTTCACTCTCCATAATGGCGTCATCTTCTACTATAAGATTGTACGGAGATGTGACGGCATTTTGACGGAAGGTAACGGCGTTCGCTTGATCGGGGAGGAGTCCGTACGGTTTCTTAGTGCGGAAAAAAAGGAAGCGGGGGCTATAAATGTAAAGGTACGTTTCTTTTTACTGTAAATCTTGTTGTGTTTGGGGGTTTATTGTAAAGTTATGTACCATTGTTCGGCGTGTTTGTTTGGATGGAGAAAAGATGTGGATTTTTTGCTAACTTTGGAGATTTTTTGGTGCTTCAATTTTGATGATGGGAGCAATGCTTGGAAATGTTTAGAAACTAGAGGTTTTTTTAATAGAAAATCCCTTGGTCAGGCTCAGTGTGACATCTTTACCATATAAATCGTCGCGGCAAGTTATATCTTCTTAAATATTTGAATGTGTGGTTTGTGACCAGAATTTAGCCGGAATCGTATGTATAAGTGAATAGCTTGCAGTATCATTAAGGTGGCTTATTTTATATGGAGAATGAAATAGCAAAATGCATATAATACTTATTAGGCATCTTAGATCCTATATGATGATTATGCAAGTAGTTATTAGTATAAAAACAGATTGGTCAAATTGAGGTGTACATCATATTAGGATGATCTAAGTATATGACAATTAAGTACATACATAACCTAGATTATATTGTCAGATTAAAATTCTGCATCAAATCTTCTAGCAGTTATCAGTGTACACCTAAACATGTCGTAGTGGGTTATATTTGACAAGAAATTACATCGTTATTGAATAATAATAAAATTGCAAGTTTACGAACATAGCAGTAAGCTGGATACAAAAGCTTTAATTTACAATGAAAAATGAATTTTTTTCATATTTTATCTAATGATAATACAAATATTTGGATATTTTATAGATACCCAAAATCAGCAGATATGTAATATATGAGGCTGGGAAAATGAATTTCATGTTATCTGATTCAATTTTTGTTCACCCTGAAATTTGGATTACATTACTTGCAAGTTTTTATAGAAACGTGTTAATATTAAAAATCTAATACCACAAACAGAAATTAAAATGAAAATCACTCATGTTATTTTGTTTATGATATCTCTGAAATAATATCAACCACTCACCTCTAAACTGATTTATATTTGGAGGAAAAATAGACTTTAAAATCTTATGTTTTTGGGCAAATGGGGTCTAAGCACTAGCTTTCCTATTATAGGTACTGCATTTCTGTTAAATGCATATAATTTTTACTTCTTACAATATAAAGCTGAAATTCTAACATATATTTACATTTGGATATCTATCAATCTAGCTACTAGGTAAATTGTGTATTGAACGGGCTTATGTACAAGAAAATTCTGTACAAATTGTTTCTCATATTCTTCTTTTGTACCTTATTACTATTATTACAACTAAGTGGTATCTTAGCTGTTTGGCCTGTAGACCTTATTGTTGTCACGTCTTCACTGGAGAGACCAATATCCATTGGTTCATCAATTAATTTGTGGCCCTTACGTTATGTTTAGAGAGTAATGAATACCTGCACGTCTGCAGCTTTTCCTATTAATGTTGTTGATGATGTGACTAAAGAGAGAGAAATAATCACTTTGCTATTTCCGAATCATTTTCCTACTATGAATTTACAAATTTTACTACCGTACAATGTTTAATTCTTATTCCTCTAGAAAGAATTTGGATAAAGGGATAATCCAGACCGTAATATGAACGTTGTTCATCAATTCGTAGTCAATTCTTATACACAAAGGTTATCCTTAGTAATCACTATACTCTAGAGTGGCGTCTTATGGTGATTTTTATTTGACTAGTCTGATCATTTTATAATTCGTTGTTTAATTGATAGATTTTGAATTTCTTTGCATACATGTCATGTCATTTTGCGTGGACAATACTTATAATCTTTTAAATACAGCCAACTTGATAATATTTTAGTCATTTTCTTACTACATTAACTTCCCTTTCACTGCAATAAAGTATGAGTAGTTGCGAAGGTTTCTAGGTTTTGTTTATAGTCGACGAACATAATTGTTTATATATTTGTGTCCACTGAGTGGTTCTGTACAGTTTTTATGTCTTATGACTAAAAGAGTCTGATCATAATAACTACTCCCTGTTCTTTCTTGCATTTGGCTTTGTGAGGAACAGCTGCTGCTGAGTGCTGATTTTAGGTAAAAGTTCAGTTGAATTTTCTTTCCTTTTCTCTTTTGCTTATGATTCTTTTCCCATAATTTATTTTCCAAGCCACGTTTCTTTTTTATATTGCACAGTAGAGATTCCATCTGGTGTCTGCTAGCTTTTTTTTTCAAGTTTCTGCTTATTTAAGTGTTCTGTCAATTGATGCTTCCTCTTCGCTGACATTAAAAGGAACTATATGCTGATTATGAGCTAAATTATGAACTCATCATCGTAATTTGTTAATGAGTAATATTGTTTATTGTACTAAATCACACTAATTTGTTTACCACTCATCATGAGGGGAAGATAGGAAAATTTTCTGTTGTAAAAATTCTTCTAGGCCCCCATCTAGACCTCGCCTAGGCGTTAGGCAAGGCATACAGTGTAGCCATCCTTCTATGCCCACCTAGATGAGGCATACCGCATCATCTAACCGTCTAAATAAGCGTATAAACAGTTTTAGACAATAATTGAAGCTTGATGTCTCGTTTAAGCGTTTGCATGCTAGTTTTTGGAGGTTTTGCCTCGTTGGTTGCTTTCAAACCCACCCAAACCCCTATATTTTCATTTTAGATCGATTAGTGCTAAAAAAAAATACTAAAATTTAATCAAAATACACAAGTTCGTTAAAAACGTCTAGCTTCGATTAATTCCCGTCCAAATGATTAATCTCTATTCCATGCTTGTTGTCTAGCGTCCGCCTAACAATATTTACAGCATTGGGAAAAATACCCATCATTCCAATTCTTAGCGATGGATGTTAATTTTGTTTGGATCTTCACACTGCAATAAGTATCTTGAAAGTTTACCCAATCAAGTTATTTGGTCCCACTGGTTAACAATGGGATCATGCATACTTCCACCAAGAGACATATTAAAGAGTTGGTGTTGGACTAGCTGAAGATCTAAAGCGTTTCACCATGAGTAGAATACGGAGTGATAATACCAACATGCTACCACAATACCATGTAGTTTTAGGTACTAATACCCGCATGGTATTATAACAGTTTAATTCTTGTGCGCTTAACCGCCACACTTGTCTCACATTTTCCAGTATGCATTGCCATGTATTTGGCTCATGGTATCACACACGTGCGGGGATGTGTTGAAATTAGTCCCACATCGGGCAGTTTACAAAAATAATTCTATATTAACACTAAGATACCATTCTTCACATTTTGTGATAATATGCGGCTCTCTAACATGATCTAGGTGGAAATCTCATCCTCCATTTTGCATGAAAATTTCAACTCTCTCTTGGGGGTCTATTTGGTTTTATTTCCATTTTGAATCTCATTTTGAACATTTAAACCTTTTTTAATTTTTGAATTTTGTAGGAAACCGATTTAAGGTGAAAATTTGAATGGGGGAATTTGAAGTAAAAAGTAAATGGAGGAAAGAAGTATTAACATAGACTAAATTATGAACATCAGGGAAAGTTCATATTTTCTGCTACCGGTTGGGTAGCAGCAAATATCGTAAATGCCACACGGGAGTAATACATGGAAATGATACATTGATACTCACGCATTGGGTCGCTCTAAAGAAGGTTGTTGGTGATGGAGTGTGAAATAGGAGGATCTCTACCCTGGGAAATCTGCTATGATGTTAAGAAAATAAAATATTTTGTTTTTAATGTTTGGTTAATATTCGCAAAATGCCATTAATAAATTATATTTGCATAACTTTTGTTCCTTTAGCTTAGTTTTCAGTTGAATTTTGGGTTTGGTTTAAGCTTGGCAACAAAAAATAGAAGTGTTTATCTTGATAAGATGTTGAAAAGATTTGCTTGTAATGTTTACGTAATTGGAGATGATTATTAGTGGCCATATTTCTGCCATTTGTGAGTTTGAGAGTTCAAATGCAAGAAATGTAGAAACATGATTCTTACTAAGAATCGTGGGTCTTCGACAAAATTTTAACCTCTAAGGTAGCTCATTAAAATCACAGTAAAAAGTATTATTGATAGGCTCATTAAAATCATACAGTATAATTACTAACAGGCTCATTAAAATTTACTATGGGATAAGAAGCTTTCATGCCTTTATGACAATTATCAAGTTAGCCAGCATTTATGATATGCAAGAATAAGTTCCTTTTCTTGATTAATTTCTTTTGATCAAATTTATGTTACACGACCAATTTAAAGGTCTGTGTTGGCCATGGGAAGACTTGGGTGATTGCTCATGGCCTAACTTTTAAATGGGTCCACTAATTTGTTCATTATGCTAATTTGGATGAGTTGGTTAATTGGTACATCTTTGCTGGTGCTAGTGATGTTGGGGTTCCAATTCTTCTTCTCGTAGTGTTTCTCTTCCTTATTTTTATCTTGTACTAAAATGAAACCCAGCACTTTACCCCTGCTTTTCTTCAACGAGTGCAAACGACACAAGCTCTGCATGTGCAAGGCAAAATAGTTATAACAAATGACATGCACTCCACGTTCGAAAAACGAAATAAGTAGTACACACATGTTCTACACGTGAAAGACAAATAGTATAACATAAAAGTTAAATGCTCAAATGTCATTTGCTCACATTCTGACATCGCTTCAAGTTTTGGCACAATTGGCAATTGTGTAGGAAATATTTTTTATAAGAATTATAAATTCAAATAACCTTCATCTAATTTTGCTTATAGTATTTACTGTTTTCAATTTTGCAAAAGATTGTTATATAAATATTATGTGTAGTTAAATATTTAAACTGATGTTGGAATATTGTTTTTCAAATCAAAGCTAAAAGATGCAAAATAAAATATTATGTTTTCTTATATAAATTTATTAATTTTATTTCTACATAGTTAACTAATTTTGAAATACAAAAAATGATGAAGATATATAATATTTTCACGAAATCAATCTGATGTATTGTTGAAATATTTTTTTTAGAGAATTCAATATTAAAACTGTAGCTATTCTTAAAAAAATTTAATATTGGATATAATCGACTCAAATAATTCAGATGTCAAATCCAAAACAAAAATCGAAATACCGTAATTGTATATATGTTGAGCTAGAACAATCAAAGACCTTTTTTGCATTAGTTTATATTTATCATTTTATTGTACAATAATGATATAATAAATATAGCTCGACGTAACTTCAAAGTTATTTAATTTTAATATTAAAATTAAATTCACAAATATATATATATATATATATATATATATATATATGTAAGTAAGTTTAAGATTAAGATTTCAAAATTCAGTTTTTATGATATATTCGATTTTTTACAACTAAATTTTAATATTAAAATGTATATGAATATATTCATTTTTTAAATAAGTATAAGATTTCAAAATTCATTTTTTTTATGATATATTCGACTAAAATGGTATAATGATGATACACCATGAATGTATACTTCATAATGGGTTTAAATAAAAATACAATAAAGGATGCGTTATATTACAATTCTTTTTAAAAAATTAATGATATGAGAAGATCAATTAATAGTAAATAGTTTTTAATAAGATGCTCGCTGTTCCTGAATATAAAGAGTTAGATGAGTAGAGTATAAAAGTTATAAATCTAAAAGAAAACCATAAATGGTAAATACTTTAGTAAATGCATCTAAAATATCAAGATCTCTCTCACACACACATTCATTCGTATACTCATACACACACATGCACACATACATACACACACACATGTGTGTGTCACTTTCTTTGAGTTGGGATTCAAATGCATGACGTCATATACGTATCATGTTATCTTGATATAGAATAAAGATACATTATTGTCAATGCTGAGATTTGAATTGGTGATCTTATATGTCTATCGCATGGGACATTTTGAGAGGTTTGCATTCAAATAAAGAAATGATACTAAAGGTATTACAATTATAGTTATTAAAGATTTAGTATCTCCTTTCCTTTTCATGTTGTTCTATTTATTGTTCACACGAAAACGATAATAGCTTTTATTATATATTGATTTTACTTATGTCACAGATCAGTAACAAAATGATTACCTTTTTTATAAAAAGAATTTTTTACTTGTCAATTTTGTTGAAAGGCAAACCAATAAGTTAATATAAGTAAATTCTACAATAATCTTATTTATCATAGAACCTACAGTTTAAAATCATGTATACCAGGGAGTAAATTCAACATTTTGTCGCAAATGTATCTTTGGGCCTACCCCGGCTGATGTATTATCATGTACTTTAAGTGTTTCATCAAACTTCAATGGTTAATTATGTGTTAAAAGCACAAGTGTTGAAAGAATAGTGTTGCTTTACTTTTTGGTTAAGTCTACTCTTTCAAATTCCTGCGCACATTAGTTTCTACTCTTGGAAAGGAAGGGAAAAAGAAAATACAGATAACCAAAACTTAGCCTAACCACATCAATATTTGGCCCTTCCAATGGAAACATGCAGGAAGCATCGATGATTCTTGACATTCAAAGACATGTTTTACATTCCAAGTTTGAACTTAATGACCCTTGCTAAAATATCCTTATTTTTTTTTTTAATATATGAAATGTTAGCATTGGTCAGATGAACGAATGTACCTTCTAACTCATACATTCATATTACGTGAATTACTGAACTACAATTTTAAACCAATATTCAACATCTACATATTTATTTATTTTCCCACAAGTATTGTCCCATATTGATTTATTTTTTACTTCTACAGTTCGTGGCATTTCGTGAAAGCAGGTCAGATGATAGGAGATTCTTTATATTCACACCAACTAAGTCACTTTATTTAAAAACCTATTCAAAGGAAGATCGCACATTATGGATTGAGGCATTAGTTTCAGCAAGAAGTTTGTACAGCTTAAGATCTCTATCTTATAGGCAAAATGATATATCTTTCTCAACCACTAAGCTCAGGAGTCGAATGCATATTGAAGGAATCGGGGAGGCCCTCATCAAGGATTGTGAGCAAATCATGCAGTCAGAAATTTCAGAAATCCGTAGACAATTAAAACTTAAACACGAAGAGCACTTAAATTTGCTTGGACCATTCCAAAGACATTTAGAGGTAAAACTACAGTTATGTTAATTGCATGAATAGTTCTTAACTTATTATAGGCTTGGAATTTATATTAGTTGATTTAACTACAAGACATGATGTATATAATGAGTCATTTATATGCTTGAAGACTGGAAATATATTCAGCCTTTTGGAACTATTATGTACAATAATTTTATGTGGATATGTTCCAACAAAAAACCATAGAGACCACCACAAACTAATAGTTAAACCGTGTCATCTTGCCGATATGTCTGTATTATGATGGATTGAATAGCAACATATATGAATAAAGATGGTTGAAAGGCAATATTACTAGCTTGTAAGGGGTTCATTTAATAGTTGAGCTGGCATATTAGTGCCACATATGCACTATGTCATAAGATCTTCCATCAAAAATGATTTTGAATATTGTAAATTATGCTTGTTCATATGGTCTGATGTTGTCTTATATATCCATTGAAAGTTTTGTTTTAAAATCATTACAGGATAACTATTCCATTTTCTATAAATCATAGATTTCTTAAAAATTAGAAATGCCAATTGCCACTGTCTAGGCCTCTAGCTTGAGTTGTTTCTAGAGATCCTGGGTTCAAACCGCCAGGTATTCCATATTAACCATGTCTTTAAAAAATATATAATAATCTTAAGATTGGAAATTCTCGTCTTACAAATTTGAGGTTTTGAACTTTTATCTTTAACTTTGATAAATAAATAATACCATCAAATTAGATGCAGCAAGTAAATGAGCAGTTATGATTTTGTAAACGAACTTAAAAGAACGATTCAATGTGTAAATTGCTAAAACGGTGTAGTCGTTATTTTGTCACAATACATTTATGCATAATTTCAACCTTGGTTGGTAAAATTCTAGTCTTTATATGTGAATTTTGCAGATAGCAAATGTGGAAGATGATATTGCAACCATCCACAAAGGCCAACTCCAGTTGATAAAAAATGAATTTTCTTGCTCTGGCCATGGAAAATTCAGCGGTATAATGAAATTTATAAATTTGTTAGCTTTAATCCTATTATTTACAAATCTACGTCTGTTGATAGCTACCTACCTATATTTGTTTATATAATCATGGTGGGGTTCATATAATATTCATATTTGATTTTTACAGGATTTTTTTATCGTTTTAGCACACCAAGACCTGTCAAGATATGACTCAACCTATTTACTCTAATTATAAATGGGTTGAATCAACCTATTTATGAATTTTATTAAATGAGTTATGAGTTGGATTGACATATTTTTAAAAGGGTTATAAATGGGTAATCCATTTATTAAAAATTTGAAATTTGAAAATATAAATATTGAAAATAAGAATTTTGAACATACATTGGTTTTTGATAAAGACGGACAGTTGTACTTAGAAAATAACAGGCTACGACATCCTCATATTTGAACTGCACATAATGCAGAAGCCGCTATTTTTTTTATTCGGACTGCAATAAGTTCTTCATACTAATCCGGAATCAAGCGAGACTTCGACGGATTAACTCTACAATATGGAACACTGGGATACTTCATCTTGTGAACACACACTATAGTTATTCATAGAGACTGACGGTTATACTTAGAAAATAACATGCTACCATATTTCCATATTTGAACTTCGTCTAGTGTAGAAGCTGCTATTTTTTTTAGACTGCAATAACTTCTTCATACTAACTCAGAATCGGACGAGACTTCGACCGATTAACTCCCATCTAAATTACGGACAATATGAAACACTCAGATACTTCACATTGTTAACGCACACTGTAGTTCTCCATGAAGACTGACAGTTATACTTAGAAAATAATAGGCTACCATATTCCCATATTTGAATTTTGATGAAAATTAGAATTAAAATTTTGAATTTTGATTTTTATCGAAATTCAAAATGTTAAAATTAAAATTACAATTATTTTATATTTATTTATTTTTTATTAATCAAATCAAATTTAAATCTTTAAATGAGTTAAATGGGTAAGCCGCTTATTAAGTGGATTGGATCATAAATGAGTTGGATCATAAACGGATCAAAAAGAATGAGTCACAAATGAGTTGGGTCCAACTTGACCCAAACCATTTTGATTCAGTCCAACCCGTTTGACAGGTCTAAGCACATCTTTCAAAACATATAACAAATTTAGATCTGTTTAAAACATATCATAGATATATGCACGTTTTTGTTATGTTGGTGCTGATTCAGCAATTTTTCCTGGCTCACTTTGAAATAGGTCTGTTAACGGATGCTTTCGAATGCGGATAGTGCCATATCCGTATCGGCATCCGAAATTATTTTCGGATATCTGCATCCGCGGATAAGGACGGATATCAGATAATTATCCTATTCGCTAACGACCAATAAATCAAGAATTATAAAAAGAAAATTTTAGTTTAACATAAATATTTTTCGATCCCATTAATTATAAAAGTGTTAAAAAATAAAAAATATGAGGATAATAAATAGTTTCGAGCAGTTAAAAAGCATTAAATGCATATAATATAAACTACTAACATAATAAAATAATAAATAAATATCTTTCATTGCACTAAAATACACATAATTTGAATTATAATCTTAAAAAAACCGGACGGATAATTTTCGAATGCGGATGCCTTCGTATCTGAATCCGCATTCGTTTTTTCGGGTATCGGATATTTATCCGCTTTTCGGATGCGGATGTGGACGGATTTTGGATTTTTCTGGTATTCATTGACAGCCCTACTTTGAAATCACATCAAAGTAATTTTCAAAGTGCACCAATGCAAATTCTTCGAAAATAATAAAATTATCTGGTGCAATCTCAGAATAGCAAATGAAAATTGCTCGATCAGCACCAACACCATATATCTATATTAAATTTTGAAATGAGTCTGAATTTGTTATACATTTTGAAAAGTGAGTTAAACTGATAAAAAGATAATATTCCATTTTATATGGAGTAAATTACAAAACTAAGCCTCAACACAAAACCTATTTCACAAATAAGTCTTGTCTAGAACTTATTACAAAAATAGGTTTGTTGCTCATTTTGAAAATTCACATATATATATATATATATATATATATATATATATATATATATATATAAAAAGCCTATTTTGTAATAAGTTTTGGATGAGGTCTATCGTTGAAATAAGTTTTTTGTGGATGCCTATATTCTAATTGAGTCCTGTTTATGAACCTGTCAATGTCAATTAAATCTCTATTCTATTTATTTTATGGGGCAATCTTTAACACAAAATCACCATCATGTTTATGGTTTTAAATCTCTTATATATCGTCCGAGATCTCCTTCGAGATCTTCTTTTCACACTTAAACGAGACGAGACATCAAATCTCCTTCATATCTTTCTTGACACTCATCTCGTCCGAGAAATTCAAATTTCACCTGAAATATGGATCAAAATCTCAATCCGAGATCTCACCCGAAATTAGACTTTTTTCTTATTTTTTCATAATATTTTTGATTTTCATATTGATTCAAAAGAAACTACTCAATCCAATTATAATTTACCAACTTCTTGAACATATTCTTTACTTTTTATTTTAATGAGTTATAGCAAAATGTTTCATTTCTTTATTATGTTCAAATAAAATGATATTATTCAATCATTACCAAATCAATTAAGCTAATAATCAAGCTACTACTCTTCTACGAATATTCATTTTTCCCATGTAAATCAAGCATGTTACCATTTTTATTTTTACTAAAAAGTTATAACCGTTAAATAAATTTTTGACACATAAGTACATCCGAGATATCCCCGAGATGCATTATAGGACCCGAGATGTCAATCCGAGATGTACATCCGATATATACTCATCTCGTCCGAGATCTCCCCCGATACGAGATAACTTGTGTAAAAATTCCGAGACGAAACGTGACTGAAATCCGATATTTAAAACCTTGATCATGTTATCTATTTTGATTCATCGATTCAATGCCATTAAAGTCAATATCTTCATTAGGATATGTTGGCCTTCTTGTTCAGTGTCACTATCATATTAACTATTTAGTGTCACTGAGTTTCCCTGAACAATCATATCGCCTTCAGCGTAGCTATTAAATGGGTTACTTTCTGCATATGATTTAAACTACACATTCAACTACATGATTGTTTATCACGTTTGTGTTTTTCCTTTTTTTCCTAAAGAATACAGCACAACAGAATCCGATGATGTAGAAAAACAAGAACTGGATATGTTTTCAGATGATGATATAACTGCCTTCTATGACACAAAGGAAAGGTTCAGTAATTATGATGGTAACTCATCCCCTTTAATTAAAGACTGCAAAAACATGACCAACTTCTGTGAAGACGGGATGACACTTATCGGAGAAAAACATGATATTCACAGTAACTTTCCACATGTCAGTAGAAGGGATGCATTGCCCGAACCCCTTGAGAAAGAGAAAGGTGTTAGTCTATGGTCAATAATAAAGGACAGCATTGGCAAAGATCTTACACGGGTGTGTTTGCCTGTTTATTTCAACGAACCACTTTCTTCTTTACAGAAATGTTTCGAGGATATGGAATATTCTTATCTCTTGGATCGGGCATACGAATATGGAAAATCGGTGAGATTAAAAATAATTACTTTTATTTTTCCCTTCTTGCAAAATACTTGGTAATGGACGATGCCCACCATTACAAGAACTCAGATTGTATTAAAATATGTACTGTTTGTGAATTTGTGATAATGTCCACACTTGGGTTATTTTCTTATGTTAATTAAAAGAGAAATGTAGAAAATTTGGTCTATTTCTGTAGAAGTGCTCGTATTGTTGGAAACAAGATTTTATACTTAAAACAATCAGATGCTGAATGTAACCACTCCTTCCAAACAATGGTGTTTTAGATTGATTTCCTATTTAACAATTTTGCTTGATAGCATGGGAGGAAATAGGATTTACCCTCGAGTTACTTCTGGAAATAAATTAGAAACATTGATAAGTACTTTACTGAAACCTTACACATAATCCCTTTGTGTGTGTGTGTGAATCTTACACGTAGACTCTACTCCCACTACGAACACTTATGAGAAAACCAACCTCGAAAACAAAGCGCTTTTACAAACAGAATAACATACGGGAAATCTTGAATTTGTTTTATAAGTCAATATCGTCGTACAAATAAATACAACTTAATCAGAGATTTTATTTCTGCAAGAGAATGTAAAAGTGCTAGATAAAAAATTAAGAAACAAATCAATGCAAGTCTCATCTTCCTGATATTTGAACACAATTTTCAGCCAACATATAGACCGTAAAGAAAGCTAAGAGAAACAGTAATCATACATGTAACTGTAAATCAATGAAATATGCTATTCCAATCTCTCATACATTGACCCAGTCAATAATTTTCTATTGTTCAGGGAAACAGTCTTATGAGAATTTTGAATGTAGCAGCATTTGCAGTCTCTGCATATGCTTCTTCAGATGGACGACATCGCAAACCATTTAATCCTTTACTTGGAGAAACCTACGAAGCTGATTACCCTGATAAAGGAATCCAATTTCTCTCGGAGAAGGTTAGTAAGAATTTCCCCTAATAAATGACCAGCATTTGTTATTGAATGCTCTAATTATGCTATTAACAAAAATTTCAAGCATCTCTTCAATAATGCGAATCTTGGTTTTACAGTCCTCAACTATTTTTGTATTCCACTACATTGAATTACGGTAATTGAACGGGTCGTTCAACCTTTGGTCATGCATCTCTAAGACTATAAGCTTTGTTGTTTGAACATAAACATAATACTATTCGTGTGCCATGATAAAGACATGGACATACCAGCACCCGTAGATCCTTGCAGCCTATGCTTTTTATCCTATAATTATCGTGTATATGAATTTTCTTAATTGTCATTTTTTTGTTAAAACAAAAAACAAAAATGTTGCTGTATATAGGGTACAAGTTTTAATAAGATACTCCCTACCCAGTATCATGATATTAAAGAGGGAAAAATTGGTTGGCACACGTGTTTTACCTTTAACACTTGATATTAAATTCTTCATATCAGATGCATTGTAATCGGATCTTCACCATGGCCCATTTGCATTATTAGGTTAGCCATTCCCCTATGGTTATTGCATGTCATTGTGAAGGCAGGGGATGGAAATTTTGGGGTGACAGCAATCTCAGATCAAAATTTTGGGGTCGCTCTATTCAGTTAGATCCTGTCGGTATCTTGACTCTGGAATTTGACGATGGTGAAATATTTACATGGAGTAAGGTATGTCGCAATAAATACGACTAATTAAACTACATTAATTTTGGATTTGTAGAATGGAACCATTATGAAATTTACAATTTCTGTAAAGTTACTAAATATAAGTATACGGTGTATTGTTACATAATTTGAACTGCTGGTTTCCCAAATTCTAACAAAAATGTACACGTATCTTTAGATTTAGTTGCACCTCTAATTGCAGGTCACTACAAGTATTTACAATCTCATCCTTGGAAAATTGTATTGCGACCACCATGGAGTCATGAGCATTGAAGGGAATCGCCAGTATTCGTGTAAACTCAAGTTTAAAGAGCAGTCTATTCTTGACCGTAACCCTCGCCAAGTAAGACTAAACATATCATAATGTGGCTTCATTCTGCCTTTGCTACCTAATACTCGAAAAAACTACAGATAATAATCAAAACTTACTCGGTAATATGGCTGATCACCTAAAGTTATATATGTAAACTTACGCTTAATTATTTTATGTTTTCTCAATGCGCATAGGTTCAAGGCTTTGTCGAAGATAGGAAGGGAAACAAAGCTGCCTCTTTAATGGGAAATTGGGATGAAAGCATGTATTATGTTATAGGAGGCGAATCATCTCGAGCGAGAGAGATTAGTCAAACACAAAATCCCTCCTTGTTATGGAAAAGGAGTAAACCTCCATGCAATCCTACACGATACAACTTATCTTCTTTTGCCATTACACTTAATGAACTAAATCCAGAATTGATGGTAAATGAAACCGTTTACGCTCCTTTGTTTTTCTTCTTCCATACACTTTATTAATTTCTTTGTCTGATGTCAATGTTTAATCATGATTTAGGATAAACTCCCCCCTACGGATTCAAGACTGCGACCAGATCAACGTCTTTTAGAAAATGGAGAGTATGAGAGGGCAAACGCAGAAAAGCTAAGATTGGAGCAAAGACAACGATTGGTACCCCCCCCCCCCCCCCCAATTATTGCGTGTGTTATAACACAAAAATTTATCTGCGTCGTAATGCATTACAATGCTGATATACTCATGGCCCTGATTCAATGAAGGTTCAGTGATGCTTGTCATTTCTGTGTTATAACTAAATGCCATTTCTCAGTCATTGAGGAAATTATTATGCGAATCATAGAGTTTCTAACAATGCTATTTCTAGAACATGAAACACCGTGTCATATGGGCGCTGATGTTTACTTATTTTACGATCAACTTTGTTGCAGTCAAGAAAATTACAAGAAAATGGGTGGAGACCGAGATGGTTTCAGAAAGACGTTGAAGATGGAACGTTTCGGTACATTGGTGGGTATTGGGAAGCAAGAGAGCAGAGGAAATGGGATGACTGCTGGGATATTTTTGGTGAAAATTCATTTCATAGAAAAATGATTCAACGTTGAAAGGTGGAAACAGGTCACCTGTTTTATTTTTAAATTTTTAATACCTTTTCTAAAAGAGAAGGGAACCAGGACTGTTTCGTTTTGATATTCCTTCCTTTCGTTTTGGAAACAAAATCGGAATATAAAAATTTTCTGTATATCTTCTTATTTTAATATTTAGACACTCACATATAATTTTTTTTTTTCTCCTTCTCAGGAGCGAAGTAAATTTTGAAGAAGACAAAATACTTTGCAGGAAGGTTATAATAAGCAAGTTGCTTTTGGGAGAAATTCATGTATACATGTATAATTTTACAGGTCATGTATCGACTGAAGTTGAGTTGAGAAACTATAGATGGTAATTCAGTGTATACGCAGTGATGTATCATTTGGTGATAGCACTAGCCCAATTACAAATATCTACATTAAAAGAAAGAAAGAAAGAGAAACACTCGGGTAGTTTATTGATATTGATCTTAGTTTTATAAAAGTTTCCATAAATCATACAGTAAATCAGTTGTACATTCCAGTCTATTATGCTGTACTCGTGTTCCCAGCATCATGTAAATCAAGGTTACTGATTGCCTGTTTCGTAATATGATCAGATCAAATGGAGTTTACTTTCATGGCTTATGGATTAAGATTATTATTATTATGTAACCTGTGCATTACATTTAATAATATTTGAAAATATAGTATTTATACGTTTAGCTTAAAATTAGAAATTTGTTGTGCTTATGGTATGTTCAGTAAAATAAATAAACTATAAATTAAAATAGTTATAATTGCCCATGTATAATTTATTAAAATACAAAATTAAGCTTTTGACATCATGTTGAAACTATTGAAATAAAAGATATATATAATATACAGAAGAACGGAAGTAGAAAAAATTAGTAATGTTACAGTTGCGTTAACTGTCGTTGTTATCACCAATCATAATCGTAATCATTGTCTACGGTTATAAATTCTTCTAACCGTTATCGCAATCATCTACGATGGTTAATCGTCATATTTTCTTTTTTACAACATGTTGTACATGTATTTTCAGTTATATGCATTTTTGATGATAAACTCATACAGCTTTAACTATTTTTTACAAATTTATTTATTTGTTTATAAAACGATCAATATGCATACACATGTTATTAGTTTATGAAGTCACATATTATTAATGCACAAGTTATTCCTTTAACTTAAATTACTAATTTTATACTTTAATGTTAAATATTATACAAAATAATCATATATGGTTGGTATGGTTAACCAATGTTATCTATTTTTCAATCGTTATCGTTGTAGATGGTAACCAAATGAATGGTTGACACGGTTGAGCAGTTTATGGTTCAACCGTAACGACCCTAGAAAAAATAGCTATTAAGGGTTACATCTTTATTAATCACTGAATTGATAATTCAAGAATACACGATTGATATTTATATCTAGATTACTTGGAATCTAAGTAATCATATAATGGGAAATATTAACCGGAAAAACTACAAAATATAATTGGTAATAAATTGTAAAATCTCCTGCAATATTATTTAACACCCCCTCAGACTCATGATGCATAGCGACTGGAGTTTACCAAATCAAATACGATAAAAAATTGAATTTGAATTGGCATTGTCACCAAAACCATCCACTGTCGTGAAACAATGGTTTCAAGTATCGTTAGAAAGACCATCTTCAAATACCATCTTAAACGTTATTGGTATACGACTATCTAAAAAGACGACAACAATGAATCAAAAATCCAAAGTTGAAATTCTAGAAGGGAAACGAGAATAATGAAATTTCTATAGGATTGAAAGTGGAATTCCAATCGGGATTGGTTCCAATCAGAAATCCGAAATTGAAATTCGAAAAAAGAGAAAACATGACTAAGGGGATTCACGTGGGATTGGAAGTGAAATTTTAATTGAGATTCATTATAGTAGTTGGCAGAAGATTAACGGCAATTAGGAAAGAAATCCAAAATCTAAAAACCGATACATCAACCTTAGATTGTTTCGCTAGTAATGGAAGCATGGTTTGAGCAATACATTCGACATGTTTCAAATCTTCAAGCTTCAAATCGAGATGATGTTTGGATGCAATTTTTAAACAAGCATCGATGAATTCTAATTGCCATTGATGAATTGAATTGTAGTTTCCAAATTGAAATTGAATCACAAAATTATTTAGTAGAATCGAAACACGCTCCGATATCGTGTTAAAATACAAAATTGAGCTATAATCCATGTTGAAATTATTGAATTAAAACAAAATATAATACATAGATGAAGAAGGGAAGAAGAGGAAAAAATAGCTATTAAGGACCGCATCTTTGTTAATCACCAAATTGATAATTCAAGAATACACGATTGATATTTATGTGTATATTACACCCAAGTAATTATTTATATAATAGAAAATATTATAACTCGAAAAACTACAAAATACAATTGATAAATAATAAATTGCGAAATCTTCTACAGTATTCTTTAACATAATACATATTATGTAGCTTATACATCATTATATATGAGAGTAAATAACAAATTTATCATTTTAATTTGTATGAATACGGCATGTTGCTACTGACATATTTTAATGATTTATTAGATGAATGAACAAATATTATTTAACTGATTTTTAAATTTGTTAAATTTAAAATTACGTAATTAATTTAAATATCTAAACTTAAAACAAAATAGTAGGAAAATATTTAGAAGAATTTTAAAAAACTGGATAAATTAATGTAGAGTTATTTGAAGCTAAAAATAATTTCATCGTGAGGTGTATGATAAATTATTCAGATAAATGATTATGATTGTTTTATAAATTAGATGTGTCATTTTTTTTTTACATATTAATGTATGTCGTTTGTATATCTTTATAGTTGAATGGAAAAGAAATAATTTTACCATTTTTGTCAACATGAATATATGTATATATATGTACACATACACATACACATACACATACATATATTAAAGTCGACATATATTTTTGGAATTTATTACAAAAATAAACTAACTATTTACTGAGATTATTTAAATAGTTTAAATTTGAGATTTCATAAATGTAGCTTAAATACATGAATTTTTAACTATAAAACATTAGTAAATAACCGAGAGAGGTTGTAAATAATTGTAGGAATGTTAAAATGTAGGTGTTAGAAGCTATAAACATGATTTTACAATGTAATGTATGATAAATTTATTTAAATAAATGGATAATAAATTAAATTTATTAATATTGTTTTTGTGTATTATTTACGTTATGTGATTTATATATTCAAATGAAAAAACAATTTTACATATTAAAACCGCTATATTCAAGACTTATTAGATAAATTAATGAATATTTGTTAATTGAATTTATTCGAACGGTTTATGTAACAACCCGCATCTTGGTGGGCCTGAATTTTCACTAAATCGAAATCCAATACCAGTATGGATCATTGGCCTTGGCATCTGTAATACAAAAAGTACATCAAAGAGCCATTGATAAGAAATCACAGTGGAATAATAAACTATAATGGAATATATATACTGACCAAGGCTAATACCTTTGGTATTAAGCGTCATTGTCAATGCAGAGCATGTGTAACACCTTTAATTTTTCAAGAGATTTAATTAGATAAATTAAATAGAATAATGTAAAGACTAAAGTAGTTAAGGGATTGAAATTTGTATAACATAGGGTAGCCGTGTAATGTATAAACAAATGAAAATTTAAAATGAAGTAAGGGGAACAAGTTAAAGGAAAACTAGGAATATGCTATGTTCTTATGCCTAAACCCTTATTCCATTTTCATTTACAACGCTCACAACAAAACTAAATATATAGAAGTTTGGCCTGCCGCCATTAAAAGAAATCAAAAGGAAGATAAGCAAGGAAACAAGTAGGAAGCTTTAAGGGATTAAACAAAGAACAAATCTCAACCACCTTAACACCAAGCTAAGGTGAATAATGATTCTTACATCTCATTTTATTACTTTCGGTTTCTAGTTAAGATCCGAATAGATTTTGCAAATAATATGTCATGATTTGATTGTTTAAATGGATATATATGCTTGTTGATGAATTATGTTATTTCATATGGATTTTATGATAATTTCAGATTTGAAAACCTATTAAATGACATCCAAATGGCTTATCTTTTTGATATATGGTCAAAAATATTATTTTAGAAGTGGGTTTCAAGTTTCATAATTTTCTAAGTTATTGTGGATTTATTATGAATTTTCTATGAAAGAAAATGGCTAAAATTGGGTTTAATTTATTTTAGGCAGTTATATGTTAGCCTTGGGTCTGAAATTTAAATATGTTAGAAAACATATTAAAAGCGATTTATGCGAATTTTTAGGGGTAAATATGTTAGCCTTTTTTTTTTATATAAAAGTATGATTTCAGGGGTATATTATTTGTAAAGGATGTTTACAAGGAAATAAAGTTTTGACAGGGTAGTTAACCCGAAGAAAAGAAATGAAACATGAGTAGGGTAGTTAACCCTATGTTTATGACTCGAAAATTAGAAGATCAGACGGGACTAATATAGGGTCACGTCCTATACTTTAGCTACTCACCCCTAACTAAATAAGTCCAAAATTCCAGTGTGTATGGCTTATCACAGGTGCGACTAAATTGAGGTTGCCCACCGAAAGGAATATACAGGGTAAAGACAAGTTATTAGTGAGCTCGCAAAACTATTAGGTTCAGTTGATCCTAGAAAAAGAAAGTAAAGGGCAGTCATCCTAGTATTGTGTCTAACAGAAGTTAGATTTTTGGTTATGTTTAGTAGGCCCGAGTCAGCCAATGGTTAATAGTTAGCCAAGTAAAACTATAGCATGGACAGATAGTCCATTGATTTCCTGATTTTATGCATAAATATATATTTTCTATTATCATTTTAATCAGCTTGATTGCAAGATTCTGGTTTGCAAAGGATATGTTTTAAAAGGGGATATTAGTGAGGGGAAACCCGTTTCACTAAGCGGCGTGGTCCCACTTAATATCAGTTAACCGAGACGTAGTAATATTATTCACACTAGGCTTTATGTCTGCCTCGAAGTTTATATTTTCCCTTAAACTCTCGGGTGCTCAAAATTTAATTGAAGTAGATTGAGAGTTGAGGTTTTCAGGTTTAGTAGGTTGGACAAATAAGCTTCCGAAGACGAGCAAGGGGCAAAGTTAGCTATGTAGGAGCAATTGGTTTTATTTCCGTAATGATGTAATTATGGATGATATGTTTATCAAGTACTCTGATCGTCTAAGGGGGCATCTTCATATGTCGCTTTTGACGTAATTTTTAATAATATTTAATCAAAACCTGGGATTCGTTTTGGGATTATGTAATTGAATATGAAAAAATGGATTTGAAATGTAATCAGAAAAGTTGTATTTTGAAATCAGTGATTTTATATAATATTAACGTGCTTCTAATATTATGGATACTATTAACATTACCGTATTTTGTCAACGGAAGTTAAATACTATAGATGACTACAGCAGCTGTAGTACTTAGCTTTGGGCCTTAAGATAAGGGATGTTACAACATGCATAAGGAAATTTGTCCTTCTACCATTCCCGCCTTGCACCAGTACTTATCCTTTTAAATCTATCATATGGGTTTTAATGAGGAGAGGGTCAGAACAAAGTTCTGGTGACCGGTAACTTACATAATTTATCTATAACACTAGTTTATGCTGATTGATTTCCATTATGTGGTATGCCTGTTATTTAAAGTTTAGTCATTTGACTTCATATACACATATGATGAACTCAACCTTCTTGAGGTATACAATAACTATATATGTGTGTGTCTAATATCCATAACTCTACACTATGCCCGACATTTATCAACAGTGTCTTGGCTAGCCAAATGGCCCACGTACACCGAGAAACCTCCCATTTGTGCCTAACAACGGTAGTACAACTATTTAGCCATATTCTAATTTGTCTTAAAGACTCATTTGTGGGTTAATTAGTCGTGCCTCCTAATGAAAAACAAACAAACAACTTTGAGGCGATGCATGTCCCATATGAAACCTACACTAGTAGGAGATGCAGCCGATTTCTAGTTTAACCCAAGTCTTTCTAATGACCGCTCTAGAACTGATGGTGCTCTCGACTTATGTGTACAATCTTACTCCTCGCATATATGGTACCAATCTTATTGACATAGCGCCGAACCTACATCAACCGTCCTATTTAGATTGCCTAATGCAACCAAGGAAGTGCCCACCTGGTTACTTAGCACCCCATATTAAGATTGAAGCAGACCCTAATTGACCATTTAAGACTTCAAACCTGAGGCGAACCCCCTTTCGGTACATTCCCTTTACGTATATGCGAACATGTATTTCCGCCGGTCCTACAGTTGGAAATGTCCTACGTCAGTACAATATATATTCAACTATTGGTAGCCCCCTTACGAAGAGCAAACTTTTGTTATGTAACATTACCGACCTCAAATTCCAACCCTTTCTAACGACTGCGTCATTTATAGTTAATTTAAATATTTATTTAGATCCAATAATTCACACCCGTCATAAACGTATTTTTGAGGCTATATAATTTTAGTTGGAGAATTATTATACCTAAGTTCAATTATTAGTGTTTACTTATATGAACTTACTCCTTATTTTGTTAATGCCATTAGATATCATTTACCGCTTCTTTCTAATTTAATAGATTGAATATATTTTAGTGCTTGATTTCCTATTTACTACAACTAGATATAATTTACTGCTCCATTTTAACTATTACAATTAAGTATAAATCACTGATTCTTTTAATTCATCAATCATCTTTCTTAATACTGTAATTTTCCTAAGTTATCGAAATTACTTATATTAAATTGACAAAAGAATAATAATTATTATTTATGTTTATGATATTTTGGTTTTACATTTAGGGATTCTTATATTTTAATGCATTGGAACCATATCTTCCTAAAAGGAAATGTTCACACCATAATTTCTCATAAATAAGCAAAAAGTAAATTTGTGCCGTGTTTGGAATTACAAGGATATATCTTTTCTATCATTATTGAAATAGACGGTACAAAATACGATAAATATCCTTATTTTGTACATCTATTTCTTTTAGGCACATCCCTTGTTTTTTCAAACAATACACTTTCATACATAACATTAAAGTTGGATAATTTATAGAAATTTATATAGAAGCATTCTTTATTTCAATGAATTAAAATATTAACTTAAATCCCAACCAAACTTATAACAATCTTTAATTCATGTTTAATAACTTATAACATTTAATTAACAAACCTAGAATTTACATAAAATCTTATTAATGAATTATCACAGAACTTTTAGGAACTACTTTCACCCTTATATTCCAGATTTAGGTATATACAATATTTAATCAAGGTTAATAGTTCACAAAATATGTAGGCAATGTTCTCAAGTTTATTGAATACACACACACACACACACACACACACATATATGTATATATAAGCATACAATTCCAAAATTTACATTTAGGCATAAACGAAATAGATTCACTATGATTTAAATCCAATTTTGTATAAAACTATATAATTTCACATTCACCTCTAAGCTTCTAAATTTCCAGACCTATATCCATTATTCTTGATTAAATCCCTTTATTTCTATCAAAATATGTATCAAAAGTATATACATATTTATTAGAATTATAAATCTGGGAAGAGATATGGAATAAACACAGACTTTTTGATTTAGATTTACAATTTACCTTTGTGCTTTAACGATTCGATTTGACCATATTCTTCTTCTTTTCTGTTTTCTACCATTTCCACTTTATAAATATATAATTTATAATTTATATAATCCTTATAATTTGTGCATAAGAGAAAATGACAGAGCTTCAAACTTGATTCGGAAAATATGAGAAGAAAAGTGAGGGGTTCGGCCCGTATTTAAAGACGCTTGAATCAATTTCAGCCATTACATTAGACTACATCAAATTTGGACCATATGGTAATTGATAGCCGATAATGTACCATCGATCGGCTGATATGCCTCTACGATATTGGTCCTAAGAAGGGGGTCGATCGGTTGCTTTTATATGTTCAACGTTTATTTCGTTTCGTATGTTTTCATATACGACCAATTTAATTTGATTTGATTAACGAAAACATTACTTAATCATTAAGTATTCATTTAATGTTAGTTTAACATTAAATTAATAATATTTATTTCCTTGATACTTGTAAAATTATTTTCGATTTGAAATATTCAAATGCTAATGACTTTTCGTTTGAACTCTGATCGTAAAACTTTATATATGAAACTTGATCAGAAAATCACCAAAAACACATTGGTGCAACTTTCTTAACCAAAATTTGACATTTTTGAAAATTCCATTTTTGTCTATAATAATTATTTATCGATTCTTTTTTCATTAACTACCATTTAATTTAGGGGGTATTACACTCTTCCACCCTTAAAAGAATCTCGTTCCCGAAATTCCTCAAAGCTTGACTTCGTGTAACATAGCATGCAACCATTTTAAGTTATCCAACCAATTAATGTTAACCAATTTTGCAGCCAATAGTGCATAGGTCCACGGTGTATCACAACATATGATATGTATGCTAAAAATACTAAATCAATACCTTCTATATGAATGCGTACTTTAAAAATAATCTTGAAAATATGGTGCAAATCATCGATATATACCACCAGTTCTATGTGTATGCAAGTTTCAAAAATCAAAAATCTTTTTTCACATAACAGTTTCCCATACTCCTATAAATAAGAGTATGGTTCAACCAATTTTGCATTGAATCCCTACCATCCAACACATAGCATACAATTTCTAACATTCAAAAATTTGAAAATCTAGTTTTTTAAATCTATCCTATTATGCTAAAAAAGGGAATTTAGATGTAGAGTTTCATATTTCCATCTTACACTTGTATTCTCATTTCATTATATCTTGAAACCTTCTCTTTTGCCCCTGCTCCTTTCCTAACTTTTCCAAGTATAGTCCGCATAAGAAAATTTATTTTTAAAATAGATTTATTTTAAAACAAGTCTTGTTCCTCTATCAACAAGGTATGGAAAAAGAAATTTCGAAGCTAAAATGACTTTTTCCCTCATCACTATCTATATTTTTACATGTTGTCACTTTTGATGAATGCTAAAATTCATATTTGCTACCCCATCAAATTATCTACGCTGAGCATGTGGCATTTCAAAAATAAAAAAAAAATCTTTTCCATTCAATTTTTTTCTCGATATAAATTTTGGAATAGTTGGATTTTTTTTTAAAAATAAAGACCCATTTTTCAAAACTTTTACAAAAGTATTTCATATTTTAAAGTGAAAAATTTTTGAATTTTTTTTCAAAAGATTTTTTTTTCATTTTTCAAAACAAATCAAGTCTCATTCAATGCAATCAGGATTTAATCAATCAGTTAAGCCTGTGATTGAGCTTAACTTTTTACACTGTAAATTTTTTAATTTCGTAAACTTTTCTTTTATTTTAAACAACAATCAACACACAATCATATTTATAAATTGCAGCTTTTAAAGCATAGGGATAGTGACCCGTAGTTTCGCAAGAACATTTCCCTACCATTTGCTTGCTAAAATTTACCTCTCCCTAATTTTAATGCTTTTGGGACTTAACATTATATACTTTTAGTAGCTAATTTAATAAATTTTCTAATTTATTTTATAAATTTCCAGTCTTTCTTTGCATTTGTTTTTCTACATAAGGTTTCCTTATTTATACTGTATTCCAATCTATATAGCTGTCAATCCAAAAAATCAACACAACAATAAAAAAGAACATTTGTCGTAATATCGTATGCCTTATACTTCAGAGGAAACTAATGCTTACAACATAATTAACCTAGAAGAAACAATTGTTGGAAGCTGATCTTCAACGTCAATATGACATTAATGATGTTGTTGCTCTATCACTTCTTACTTAAATAAAATGGATATTTATAGCATGTTGTTCTACTATAAGCCATATATCTTAACTTACCTTTTTGGCATATAAATAGGGTCCATTCATTACTTAATTATCATAATTAATTAAATTATTATCTTTTTTTAAACCCAAATTTCATGATAATATTCTCAAATCTCGGTATACACTTTCTTTACTCTTAATCTTCCATGCGGGTATCATCCAGAACTTGTAGAAATGTACTTTGGTATCATTTCTCATTTTTTTATGGTTCTTCTTTATGATTTTCACACTTGTTTAATAAACCATTCATAGTCACATCTTTAAAATATAAACTTAGATACTTTTTATTAAATTTGACAATTACTTGGTTTTAAAAGAGCAGTGAAAAATTCCTTATTTAAACCAACCTTAATTGTATGTGCCTTAACCTTTTAAAACTATAATTTAGGAGTTATGGAGCAAGTTTATTTATTAAGTTTAAAGGTCAGTGTTAGCAATTTTATTTGAAAAGATCTTTTCCTTTAAACAATACATTATTTCCTTTTCAAATAGCAAAAGTCAAGATTTTATTGAATGATCAAAATTTCATTTAAAGCCTTTTCACAACAAAGATTTTACCTCTTAAAAAAGCAGGGATTTCAACTCGGACCGTTTATTAAGATTTGCATTTAAAAATTCAATTGTTATACCAAATCATTTTTTCAAAAATTCACCGTCATATTCTAAAACATCTTTTATAATTAAAAAAACTAGAGTAGACAAGGACAACTTTCATTCTATTATTTTCATATCATTTATGCTATTTTTATTTTCAACCTTAGCAGAGATTTAGATAGCATATAAGGAGGACTTTTAAAAGATCCGTGTAATCTATGTGCACAATTATGGAAAATATTCATCTTCCTTTTTTTTGCCTTTAATTCCATATCTTGTCTCTAATTAGATTACTAGCATTACTTTTATATCAAATCAATTCCTAATGTTATTTCTATTTAAATTTTCTAATGTTGCTACTATTTATATTATTTTACCTAAATTGCTGTTATTTAAATGGCTTATCCTTACATAGATCCTTTTACGTATAAAGATATTTCAGATGTTCTGCTCCGTATTTACCTTATATAGGAGTATTCTTGCTATCTTCACTATCGAGTGTTCTTACCCTTCAATTTTCTTTACCCCATTAAAAAGTAGCATCACTTCCTATTGTCCGCCCCTTAAAAGAAATTTAACAACTTCGACTTTACAAAATCTTAAAAATCTCTAAGCTATACATATGCACTATTTTCTATTTATTACAAAGTAAATGCCTTGTAAAATCCCCCTACTTAAAGGCCTAAAACTAACGACTATAGATGCTGCAGTCATCAATAGTTATTAATTCTCGCTGACCAAATACAACGAAGTTAGATTCATTGATACACAGAAACACATGAATATGGAAAAAGTTTAAGCTTCAAAAAAAATCACATTCCATATCATAACATTTCAGTTTCACTACATAATCCTACATTTGCAAATCATATTAAGAGAAAATATATTTATTACAACGTGCGCCCAGAGCGACATATGAAGATTCCCCCGGAATGATCAGAGTATATATAGGCAATATAACAACTTTGCCATTACAATCAACAAAGTGGAATCAAAAGAAAGAGAACTCTAAATAGCTATCATGCCTTCTGCACGTCTTTGAAAGTTTATTCGTCTTAAGAGGTACTTAAAAACCTCAACTCAAAATCAATTGAGTACCCGAGAGTTTAAGGGAAAAACATAAACTTCGAGTCAAACATAAAGCCTGATATGAATAATAATCTACCATCTCAAATCATTTAGAATATCTAGTGAGACCATACCACTTAACAGAACGGGTTTCCCCTCACTAGTATCTCAAAATCTTTACAAAACCATATACCGCGCTCCTGCATCCATAATGGTTAAAAGAATTCAAAATAGTATAATATGATTATATGTAAAACAAATGAATCAATTCTTGATTTTCCATCCCTATTCTTTTGAGACTATCTGTCTCAATTATATTTCTAGGGCTACTATTAACCTTTTAGTTTTCGTGGGCTGAATAATAACCGGTTAAACATTTAAGAATTCTCAGTCCAATTACAAAATTTTCATGGGGTTACTATGTACCTATTGGTAACTCCAATATCTTATTCTTATCCTGGTTTTCATAGGTTGACGAGGAACCTATTGGTAACCCCAATATCCTTTCTTCTTACCCTAGTTTTCATGATTGACTAGGAACTTATTGACATCTGTCAATATTACATCCAGATATAGTTTTCATGGGAAAACCTACTGGCCCTACCAATATTCGATCATAGATTTTATGGGCTTACTATGAACCTGTCTATCTGGCATCTTACTATTCACATAGTTTTCATGGGCCAACTATGAACCTATCTATTTGACATCCTCTTTTATACATAGTTTTCATGGGTTAACTATGAACCTATCGACCCCTGCCAATATCATACAGTATTTATGGGCTTACTGAAAACCTATTGGCCTCTGCCAATATCTTTCTTTTATATTTTATCATCCTATATTATGGTCTTCCTTACCTCTTGGATGCAATTCTACTTATTCAGGAGTTTCACCAATTTATATTCACTACTGGGTTAACATAACTGGTTCTTCTACCTTTTATCCCTAAAATGCAGTTATGGGTCCATTATGAAGTGAATATATTCATATTTGAAGAAGCAACATAACATTATCATTCATGTGGGTTTAATATAAAACATGATTAATACCTTTAACCTTTTAATTTATCAAAGATAGTTTCTTCTTAAAACCATTATAAAAACTTCTTTAAAATATAGCCATGGGTTTCTCCTTTTAAAAATAGAGCTTGGGTCATAAAACCTTTCGATACCATCGAAACCTAGCTTTTGACTTCATAGGATGACCTCCTTCGAAAGCTCTTAAAAACATTAGGCTCCTGCCTTATAATGTTTTAAAAGCTACCTTTCGAAACCTTTCAAATGCATTAAAGCATTATCATTTATCTTTAGAAACTTAGCTTCAAAACCAATTGAAAGTACCCCTTTCGAAAGCATTGGATTTATACTTAAAATATTATTTGGTTCAAAGTGAATATACTCGAAAATATCTGTTTCGAAACCATCCTTTATCATACAAAAATACTGGGATAAAACTTGATGGCGTATGCACCATCCCTTTCGAAAGCATAAAACATCTGGGTAAAACATTGAAAGTTTAGAGTTGAAACCCTTTTCAAAACCATCACCTTCAAAACCCCCAACACCTTTTGAAAGATTAGGAAGTGGCTTACACTTTATAAAACAAAGTATTCTTTCAAGAAAATTGACATCTTCCACACCATTGAAATGTCAAAGAACGACAGCTGAGTATCGAGTAGGTCGAAACTCCTTCTTTTAAAACATTCTTTCATAAGTAAAGGAACCCAGTCGAAAGCAATCTTAAGTTATTGGCAACCCTTTCGAAACGTTTATGAAACCTCTTTCAAAACCTTCTGCTTCGACTCCATCGAGGGCTAAAACAGAACATAGGCGTGCGCTTTTCTTTTAAAAACAAACCAAAGTTTTAACTCGTTCGGAAGCTATGCTTTCGACACCTTACCTTCCGCCTTCCTCCAGTCCACTACGTACCATCTTAGTGATACCTTGTGTATTGGTTTTGGCATTAGGTTTCGAGTAAGAAAAAGGTGGAAGCTCTGTGTCGAACGGTGCTTTTCTAAACAGGCGGAACCAGTTTTTCTGATGTAAACCGGGTTTTACACTACTTTAAGCAACTTTTCTCTAACTAACTTGCCATGTGTCAACTTCATATTGGTTGCCTTAACGTTTTCAAATTCTTTTCAAAAATTAACTACCGCTAATCAGATCTAAACTATGGTTAAGTTAATTAAGCCCTTCCTTTAGACAAAACCGATTTTGCAAAGAAGTCCCCTTTCTAAAATAATTTATTTTTCATAGCATATAATATTGGAAAAATCCCCAAAAATTCCAGAAATTCACTTTAATCATGTTATCTAACATACCAAAATTCCAGACCCAAATTCTCAATATATTTTTCGAAATAAATTATAAACCCAAAATAACCATATTTTCCTTCTAAAATCCATAATAATCTTTCTATATCTTGGAAAATTCTCAAAATTAAAACCCAACCCCAAGATCAAGTTTCTCATAATACAAAATTTTCCCATAGCATTATGTCAAAATTAAATCTCGGTTTTGACCTAAAATAGTGGAAAACTCTTTTAAACAACCTTGTTTAAACCAAATAAATCATGAATCACGCATATCATCATCCAATATATCATAAAACAAATTTATCCCTTAAATTCAAAAATATATGATTTCAAACCAAAATAGAGATGAAATTATTATTCACCTTGATCTAGATAACGATTTCGCCTAAGCTTGATTCTCTAGCTTTAAATTTGATTTTCTCTTCTTCTTAATGGCTGACCTTTCCTCCTCTTTTGATTTGCATGTTAGTTTTACAAAATGACGTGAATGAGAAAAATAGGTAGGAATGAACATTTGTATAAGTAAGGGTTATGGGCGGCTATTCCCAATAATATACCCTTATGTAATTTGATTAACCTAAAACCATTCTTAAGCCCATTAGTTAGTTTATTAGGCATGACCATAATTAATTAATTTAAGTCTCAATCTTCTTATCACTTACATTTAAATTATTCTATTTAATTTATCTAATTAAATCTTCTGAATAGTGTTATAAAAATTTAGGCGTGGCACATACCTCTTCGTCAAAAACCCATTTTAACTGAAATATTTGGGTCTAAATAGTTTTAAGGTCTAACTCAAATCTCTATTTGCTGAAACTATAAAAAGAAAATATTTTATATGGCAAAAATCTTAATATTTACTTACTTTTCAAAATACGGTTTTTCTACTTCTAAATAAATCCTTTGAAAATTGTTTCAAATAATTTTAAGGAAAATCAAAGCCTTTTTATTAAATTCTTTCTTATGGGTTCAGACTCAATGTGGATTTTATTTGTCCCTTTTTTTAGTCTTCTCTTCTTTTCCACTTACTTCCTAACTTATCTTCTTTCAGAATATATTAATAACCCAATATCGTCTTGGAGTGGTCACTACATCTTCCTTCAGGAACGAGCTCAAATCTTGCTTTCGGGTATCTGCAACTATCGATTCTTTACTATCTATTTATCTGGATCTAAAGTGCATCATCAATCGACAACCCTACGGGGATCCACAATCCTAGGGCATTCTAGGCCCAACAAATGAGTCAAGTATCATCCAGCTTTAGGGACCCTTATATATGTCGCACTCATGCTCTTCTTAAGTCAACGCCTTTTAATATGACTTATCTCCCATGGCGTGATTGGGACAGGAGTATATTTTTAACTCTATCTATTATTACAACTCATATTCAACTTTTCCATCTTTTCAGAATAAGTTGCAACTACTTTTAAACTCGAAATTTGTAGGGTTTGGCGTATTATACATATATATGTATATGTATATCTTTACTACTAATAATGAAAACTCCCTGAACTAATTAAAACCGCGTCTTTTTGAATTACCGAAAATACCCTCCGTGTCAAATTTATCCCAGGTATCATTATCAGATTCAAACTCCATCCTTCTCTCGTATATATAGGTAAAATTACAAATATGTTTATACAGTGTATTCTAATTCGCATGATCGGCTAACTTAAGCTCTAATACCAAATGTGACAACCCACACTTTAGTGCTCTTGAATTTTCGCTAAACCGAATACATAGGTCCATTGAAATATGGATCGTTGTTGTTGGTATCCTATAATAGACAAAATTTTATTAGAGAGCTATTGATAAGAACTCACAACAGAATAATAAAGTATAATAAAACATATATATACTGACCAAGGCTAATACCTCTGGTATCTAGTGCTTTGTCAGTGCAGAGCATGCATAAGGAAATTTGTCCTCCCACCGTTCCCGCCTTGCACCAGTGTCTGTCGCTTTATATCTATCATGTGGGTTTTAATGGGTGAGGGTTAGAACAACATTCTAATGACCAGTAAATTATATACTTTATCCATAACACTAGTTTATGCCGATTTCTTTCCATTACGTGTTATGTTTATTATTTAAGGTTTAGTTATTGACTTCATATACACATACGATAAACTTAACCTTCTCGAGATATATGATAACTATATCCATATGTGTGTGTATCACAGTTCCTCCATGGACCAAGATACATTCCCTGCTAGTATTCGTAACTCTACACTACGTGCGGCATTCACCAACGGTGTCCAGGCCCGCTAAATGGACCGCGTACGCCGAGAAACCTCCCATTTGTGCCTAATAACGACATTCAACCACTTACTTGTATTCCAATTCGTCTTAAAGACTTTTTTAAGGGTTAACTAGCCTTGCCTCCTAATTAAAAACAAACTAACAAACAACTTCGAGGCGATGCATGTCCCACATGAAACCTACACTAGTAGGAGGTGTAGCCCATTCCTAGGTTTAACCCAATTCCTTCTAATGATCGCTCCAGAACCATCAAGGCTCTCGACCTACGTGTACAGCCTTACTCCTTGCTTATATGGCACCAACCTTGCTGACATAACATTGAGCCTACATCGATTGTTCCATTTGGATTGCCTAATGCCATCAAGAGAATGCCCACTTGGTTATTTATATATTATTTTAAAAAAAACAGTCCCAAAATACTTGTTATACACACACACACACACACTATTTTTAGAGTACAATATAAGCTTTATAGACATTTAATACAATAAGTGATTACAAAAGAAACAACGAGTAATATAAGAACTCCAACATGAAGCTCCTTTCTTCATGTACTATGCCCAGTCAACTGCTAACCTTCATCCAATAGTGGGGAAAAATGGAGAGGAGGGAGCGAGTCAGATAAAAGTCTGGTGAATGATTACAAGTTTAATATGATGATCATATGCCACTAGCTTTAGAACTATTCTAAGTAATATATTGTGTGTACAAGTGTCCGTGAATTCCTAAGGTCTAATACCAAAGGATTCTTATCTAACACAATGGATCAAATTATAAGACGAATCTCAATGTCTTTGGAGTTATCCAATTAGAAAATACCGCCCGTAGGGGACTATAGGAACTGCTCTTCCATGCCTACCTATCATCACTATGCTTGAAGAGGGAGAACCTCGAAATGCAAAATCGCTATATAACTCATTGTATGCACCCACTGTTCACCTCTCTATCATAGTGCTAAATGCCTCTTATCATACTACGTCGGCATCCACCTATACCACGTCGTGCTAGAACCATGCATACAAGGACTTTCGTTATTACCATACTCCTTCTATGATATAGCCACTTATTATGCTGCATCGGGCCTGATTGTCCTTTAGAATCCCTCGTTAGCATTGGACTCGCTCACCTGGTGCCTCCATCGATGTGACGACCGACCATTTTGGATAATTTAAGTCGACAATAAACCATACATGTCTAACTCAAACAGTCCAGTAGAAAGATAATCAATGGGGTTTAAAAAAATAAGAAGAAGAAAAACAATAATCTGAATCTCACAGCGGAATGATAAAATATAATAATCACATGAATAGTTCATGAAGCTATTTTATAATATAAATTTAACTTTCATTTTACAACATAATCAGAGTACAATAAAAATATACACCAAATAATGCAGTGGAATAATACTAATAAATATGATTACCAATCTCCATCTTCATCTTCAAGGAATAATGTCTTCAAATACTGAAATACTCAAGCTGACTCAAGCATAATGAAAAACATTACATTCGAGTTAGAACTAAAAATTCTTATGTAAGTTAAATCAATATCATGAGAAATATGGGTACAAGTAACTCAAGAGATATTACGGGGCTTTTCATCTCATAAGGATCCGTTAAACTACCTATGTGTAGTAAGATACGCTAAAGCAAATATTTTTCTTAGCATTAAGGCTTTACATTAATCCATTATAACACATTTTTAAAGCATTGTCCTACAGTTTGCCTTTAATACAACCGGTAATGTCGGTTGCCAGGGAGGCGTTGTGATAGAACAACACTAAAACAAACTCGTAGTGGGCATGTATAAGGATAATCGTATAACAAGGCACATGAGGCAACGCCCATGGTAGGATTTTACCCTTTCTGGCTGGTTATAACACATCGCTGCAACGACCGCTGACCGAGTCCATCACCCCAAATCAAATCAAGGTGCACCGATCAAGTCAAAATCAATATAGCAATATGAAGGGGTGATGGCCCCTAAAGGTAGCTAGCCCCTTATTTGACATAGGCTCATGTTTTGGTCATTTCAAATTGACACAAGTGTCGTAGTCATCCATCATCGTTCTCCTACTTCAATCCAGTAAATGTACACCAATCCACCACTTTATTTTGGAACATCCTCCGTGTACATAGTTACTAAAGTGGTTGTGGTATTGATAAAGAGTATGCTAATATCCGGCTCTAATCTCTTTAATAACCAATCATCAATTTTACACACCATATGGTCATTTTAAATTTTAATAAAACATATCATATTTCATATAACAAATAGGTTCAAATCAGATTTAAATTTTCATATTTTATATCACAAATATATTATTTAAATTCAATCCTTCATGCTTAAAATAATTTCGGATTTAACGGCATTGAATTTAAAAATAGTTTGAATTAGAATAGTTTTTAATATATTTGAATTAGAATAGTTTTTAATGTAAAAATAGTTTGGATTTAAATAGTTTTGAATTTAAAATAGTTCTGTTTAAAAATAGTTTGAAATAAAATAGTTTTAATAGAAAATAGTTGAGTGTAACGACCCGTAATTTTCAATAATTAAAAATAGTTAATTTAATAAGGTTTTGTGATCTAATGTTGGATGAAATAAAATTATGATTTTATAATAAGAATATAATTGGAATGAAATATAATAGTATTAATTGAAGGTAATTGATAACTGCATCAAATGTAATTCCAATTAATTAAAGTGATTAAAAAGTTATAATTGGTTACAGATTGTAAATTAATTACAATAATGTGTGTATTAATTGATAATTGGATTAAAAGAGCAATTGATAATTTCAACATTGATTAATTAATGAAATAATGTGTAATAAATTGAAATTGGTTAGAATTAGTATAATGTAAGTTGTTATAACATTTGTTTGTAAATAATAAACTTACGAATGTTATTAAATGTGGAAATGGTGGCAGTTGTTAATTGTTACCGATTTATTTAATCAATTGTAATTAAATGAAATTAAAATGTTATGTTAATGTAAGTTAAGACAATAACTGCAAATTGTGAATGTAATAAAATGTATAGAAATTTAATTATATTTACAAGGCAATAATTAACGTAATAAAAAGAGTGAAACAAAGATAAATTAATTTTTGAGACTTTAAATTATAATAAAATTGACAAAAATTCAATATAATTGAAATTAGTAGTTAATACAAATAAAAGATGGAAATTGTAGCATATTAAAGTAGTAAGATATAAACCAATGTAACTATGTGATGTGCACATAAATGCGCATATTTTTACCACTATATTTATTCTAATTAATTTAAATAAATGATCATATTAGGTATTTTAAATTGTTTTAACCAAATCCATATTAATTCCAAATCGTCACATATTCATCTTCATCAAGGGCATAATAGTCATTTTTGTGCATAAATTAACTTGCGAACATTTAGTTAGAAATTTCCATACTATTTTGTAGGAATTTGATTTCAATTACAAGTTGTTTCATGAAGAAGACATGCATGCACAAAAATAACACACGGGAATGAAGATGGAAATAATTCAAAGTGAAGATCATGGAGGACCCCACTTACACACCTACCTTAATGTACAAATTAGAGGCTAATGCACATGCTTATGGAGTTTATGGCTTCATGTATACTTGAATAATGATTAGTAGAAGCTAATGATTACTTGGCCTTCACACTTCTCAAGGGTAGCTTGGTCATTCTCCAAATTATAGATTAGGATTTCATACTTGTATAAATAACCTATTATGTTCATGTAACCTCTTCTACCCTCTTAACCCCTCTCATGAAGGCCATCTCTTCTCTTAATTTAGCTTAGCTCTCTTTGTTCTCTTTTCATGGCTACTTAGCCATTTATTTTATTTTCATGTAGTTTCCTTTTTATTGCAATTTAATACATGCTTTTTCCTTTCCATGCTCATTTACTTTAATGTTTGTAGTGTAGATTTACTTTCATGTAAATTAGATTAGTGTTAATTATTGTTAATTAGTTCTGTTTTTTAATTTAGCTTTCAATTTGCTTTCTTTTTATTTCATGTTGCAAGCTATATTTGTTAATCAAATGACAAATATGAGAGGCTAAACCCTTCAATTTAGGGGTAATGAAATTCTCTAATTATGTAGCTTCAACTAGTTGTTAATTCATGCTCTCTTTTTGTGCTTAATGATGATTAATGAAGTATTTTATTTGTTGTTCTTGCTTTGAATTTGATAGCCTATATTATTGACACCAAATAGGCTATGCTTAAAAAATCACTAGCACAAATGCATATTCATCAAAATATGATTATGGCAAAAGAAAGTGATTTGAAATTAAAATTTGATGGTCTACATTTCTAATCAATAGTTAATAAGCCATACTTAAAATAGATTTTATTTTCATTTTCATTATCAAGTTTCATGAAAGTTGGTAAGTAGTATAAGGGGTGTGTTATAGTTTGATGGCTTATGTTGGCTTATCAATAACACAAATATGCATACTTATGATAATCACATCAATTAAAGCACTAATGAACATAAAAGAGATATCATAATTTCATATGTGTTGAACTGCATGATCTAGAGAGTGGATTTATTCTCTAAATTGTCACTTAACTCTTATATTTGTTTCTCTTTTCTTTTAGTTAGTTAGTTAATTCTCTAATTCTCTAGCTTTACTTTCACTTGAAATTGGTATAATTTGATTGAATTGAATTTTTAAAATCATTAATTTCTTACGGATCGCCCCGTATTCGCCACATACTACATACTACAAGTGTACGTCTTGCGCTTGTGGAAATTTTTATTTCAAAATTTTTCGACTGTTTTCTAAACCAATAGAAAATTAGCCGTTGAACAAGTTTTTGACGTCGTTGCCGGGGAAGTTGTCTTGATTTTGATTTTTTATTCTTCGAATTATTTTTGTTTCATTTTTTTCTGTTTTATTTTGTTTTGTGTGTTAACTTTCATTAAAAAAACAATTTTTTTTTTATGTTTGTTAGTGTGTATGTTTGGTGCATGACTTGATTTTGTATGTTTGTTTCCTGTTTCCTTGTTGTTCTTCTCTTTGCATCTCTAAAAAAAGTACACAATTTCATTTTTTTTTTTTTTTTTACATTTCATTAGCTCTGTTTGAAACTGTGTACATTGCATTGCTGGTTTCTACACTCTGTTTGCATTTCATTTCTGTTGCATTTTGTTTTCATGTTTCTGTTACATCTTAAGTAAAAAAAAAACATTTCTGTTTAGTTCTCCTCCACATTCTTCTCAACCATCTCCTTCAACAATTTGCCTCTACTGTTTGCACATGTTTGCCTCTACGGTTTGCCTGGCTTCCGCTTCACCCAACCAATACAAAAACCTGCACACCACTTCGCATTCAACTACAATTTCCCCACCACTTCCTTGCATCTCTCCTCACATCACTGTGCCACTTGCAAATCATCATCACTGTGCCATACAACAGTGAACACAAAATCCTCTATACTCACTGCCAATTCACTTCCCTGACCCTAACACTCCTTCTGTGCAGACAATCACTTCATCGCCATTCTCCAGAAAACTGCCTTTTCATACAAGCACTGTCACCCTTCGACCCTCCACTACCAGACATTTTCAAATTGCCTGCAACATAATTCATTAACTTGCACTTCTAGTCCCTCCACTGCACAAGCCCCAAATACTTGCCGTGCCATTCATCTCCTTATCATACTGCCATTCATCCACCGTCCTCCACTTCTTCTGACCATCTCAAATCGAACCCGCACACTTCTCTGCTGTAACAGACTATTACCATCATCCTCCTCCACCAACCTGACTTCCCTGCAAGTCTGCACACTACTCCACTGCAATTCACAGAGCCATACATCTAACTCAATCTACAAAACTGCTGCCTGATTCATTTGCAACTGCCAATACAAACATCTTGCATCCGTCACTACCATTAAACCGTTCAAACCCATACCATCCATCTTCAACATGACATTATTCATTCAACTGACTTGCCACAAACACCATACTACAGTTCTGCCATCAATACCACTTCTGTGCATATCAGGTGCACATTCACTCAACATCAACCCACTAACCATCTTCTCTGCCTACACAAACCGCACCATTACGGTCAAAACATTTCAAAAACAATAGTACTTCTTTTCTAAACATCACAGCAATACCCTTTCATCTACCATCTACCTGAAAACTGTCATACAATCAAAATTACCCACTCCACCACCAAGCTACACAAAAACCACCCCTTTTGATCACTGACCATCACAGTTCATCATCAGTCACCATTTCGACCACCTAAACATCCCATCCCCACACTCTGCTCCTCCAAACATCTACCTGTCATCAACACCCCCGATTTCACCATCTCACTGTCGCTAGCCTCCATCACTTCCAAAAGTCAATTTCCCATTACATTTCAACAAACCCTCTACCAGTTCTGCATCATCATCTTTCCACTACATCCCCTTCAAACAATCGACTCACCTCCGAACTTCCCAAATCGCCGCCACCTCTCCAAGCACTTGCGGCTTCCACAAACGCCCCATCCAACTTGAACACCTCTGCCTGAACCCCATCGCAACTTCGAACCGAAACCACCCACTATCGACACTCATACAAATCGCGATCCCCTCCGACCCATCAGAAAATAGTATGGCGACTACAATGTGCTAGCATCGAACAATTTCCACCGTCTACTTGGATCGCGAACTCCTATTTGAATTTAGTGTGTGTGAAATTTTGTTGAGAATAGGAAAAGGAATTTTTTTAGCCAGTGCTTTTGATTTCGAATTATTTTAGGGTTAATCGCATTTATTAATTTTGGTTTCAAGAGTGGGCTGAGAGTATTTACTTTGTGGGCTTAGTGAGTATTTGTTGTTTTGATTTATTTTAAAATCCTTTGTTTTCTTGTTTTGTTTTACTTCAGGTATTTTGGTTTGTGATCTTAGTGTTGTTCTACTGTATTTGCCATTCTTTTCTCTTAAAAAAATAAAATTATATATAAATCTTGTTGTTCATTTCACGTTGCCTAAGCAGAAAGTAGAAGGAGAGGAACGCTTGTCAAAAATAATTGTTTCGCTTTCCTTGCCCAAAAACAACTGCTTGCTTTTTTTTATAATTTTCATTTTTATTTCCCTTGCATTGTATAAATCTATTATTTTTGTTTGTTTTGCATTGTTGTTTGCTTGCATTTGCATTTGTATATATAGACAAAATTTCAAAAATCCAAAAACAAAATCCATTCGTTGTTGCATTGTTAATACACGTTTAATTTCTGTTTTGCATTTTGTTTTTGATTAATAATAATGGTTAAACATCAATAACACTTGATTGTATATTGACAATTTGTCTTCTTTAAACAATTTAATTTCTTGATGTCTAGGCTACGGCAGATTAATAACTATTTATAAATATTACGGTGATTCCTAAATATTATAATAGTTGTTCATCTGAAGGTACTTAAACCTTAGGCTGCATTGCTACGGTGATTCGTGGTGCACCGATAAATCATGTCCGTTACCTGGTCGAGAACCATCTTATTGATTTAAGACAATGTATGACTATACAATTTTGGGTTAACTTAGGATAAATCATTTGTAATTAAGCTTGCATTAATTTAGTTGCATTAGTTCATGCATATTTATAAAAAAATTCAAAATACTAAACTAAAAAAATGTAAATATTCCTTTTCCTTTGAAAATTTTGAATCCTTTTTCTATGAAATTTCAAAAATCCAAAAAAAATTAGAAAATCAAAAATCCAAAAAAAAAATTATATAATCTTTTCCAAAAACAAAAAAAATTAAAAAACCAAAAAACAAAAATCAATTTTCCATTTTGAAAAAAATAAATTCAATTTGTAAATATTTTTCCTTTATTAAAAAAATCAAAAGAAAAAATTTCTTGAAAATGTCCGAGTTTCCTCACTCACTTGAATTTTACAATAGTTGTGAAAATCAATATATCCGTATAATTTCACTTTAAATTTTTATGGATATTTTAACAATAATTGTGTAAATAATTCGGATTTCGAACGACAATTTTCAAAATGATGAACAGTCCTCGACTCTTGAAAATAGCATTTCATCTTTACTTGAATTCTCGACACAACAAAATCAAAGTATAAATGATTTGTGTAATTCATATTTGTGTAATAACTCGAGTCAAGGATTTCAAAATTTGAATTCAGTTCAAAATTCGAACGATTTGATTATAACCCATGCTACTTCAATTTCGAACTCCAAAATGAATTTCAAACTCAAAATGAAAATGGAAACAACTTTTCAAACGAATTTGGCAATGAGAATAATCTTAACCACGTTACGAATTAAAATCTTTGTTCTCAACAATTTCAAAGTGAAAATCATCATGTTAATAACTATAATTTGGATTTTGTTGAGAAAATGGATGAAATTTACGATGAACATACAGATTTGTTGTCTGAAGCATATATGAAACAAGGCGATAAACAAAACCAAATCCCAACATGTGACGAGTCAAATGATAATCCATCTTTTACCCAAATCAACGATTTTCAAATAACAACTTTTGAAATTGAAAATAATAATCTTAATGAAGTTGTTGAAAACATGGTAATTGAGTTGGATTTCAATTCATTTGAGGGTGTGGAACCAAATTTGGAATTCGAACTTCCTTTTCTCGATTTTGAAAAGTTGAATACAACAACTTTGGATTTTGAACTTGAGATACGCAATGAAGTTGTTGATATTCCAACAAGGGAAGACGAATTTAATGAATACGAATTTTTTGGACTTTTGGATGACGAGTTGTTAAATTCTGACCTGGAAGATGAAAATCATAATTTTGATTTTGAAATCAATAACACTGAAAATGTTTTCAATGATAAGCTTTAATTTCAAATTGGTGAAAATAAACTTGAACTCCAATCAATTGTTTTATCGACCCCAAAAATCATCGAAAACAAAACAATTCATATAATTTTCAATAAAACAACATTCGTTTTTTTCAAATCAACGTTCAACTTCGATATCTTTTGCGATTTGGTTTTCTGAACTTGAGCTATGTCTCGCATACTTGATAAGACAAATGAATCGGTCTTTGGAAGACCGTTTCATTTCCTCTTTGACGATATACTTTCTGATCCCATGTAAATACCATCCATTTTCATGTAAATATAGGCCATTTTTTTAATTTTAATTTTTATTGTTTTTTCTCCTTCCACTTGGATTGACTGTGGGGACATATTTAAAATCAAGTGTTGGGGGAGACTCATCTTCTTTTTTATTTTTCATGATTAATTTTTCATTTTTTCCTCCAAAACTCAAAAAAAAAAATTCAAAAGCAATTTTTTTGAAAACATTTTAATTTATTTTTAAAGAAATACTATAAGGTAAATATATGGTTTTGGTTTATTAAATTGAAATTATTGAAAATTAATTTGTCTTAACAAAAATAAAAATAAAGTTTGATTACAAATAACGATAGTTTAACTAACATATAGGAAGATTCATACGTGATAATTATGAAATATATCCTAAATGAAAACTTTATTTTAAATATGGTTGATTTAAAGTAAAGATATAACATTTTTTTCTTCTAAGTTAAGTGGTGTTAAGATTATTTTGCAAAACTCTCTCTTTTAAATAAAAAATTTGAAAAAAGGTTGTATATATGTTAATATTTTCTATTAACACCTACGGTCGACAGGTGTACACACTTGCGTGTACACTCGCCATGCTTTGTACCTTTCTCACGTAAGCTCGAAAGGCAATGTAGGATTGGTATATCTAGCCTCAGTTTATTTGAGCTAGGTGTATGTATATAGATATTCTTTTATTAATAATGCGTTCAGTCAATAAGTGTTCACACTTGTGTGTTCACTCGCCACGCTCTGTATTCCCCTCACCTTAGTCCGCGAGGCAGTGCATGGATAATATATATGACCTCAGGTCATCTGAGTTAAGCATATGTAAATATTAATAAAATTTTCAAAAAAAATATAAGAGAGAGTAAGCAAATGAAATCCAAGCACTATTTTAACTTATTTGATTTGACTTGTTATTGAAAAAAAATGAATATACCACCTTGATAAACTTTGATAATCGACTAAGGATCCATTTCATAGTTACATTTTGTTATCAACCGAAACAACGATTATAGTCTACTTGTTATGGTAACTTTGTTTTTATTGGAAACTTTGACGAGTAAATGACTTAAATCTCAAGATAATGACCAAAACCTATATTTAACTTATTCCTATAGATTTAAAAATAAATCCTTCATTTGTAAATATTTCAAAAACTCGCATTCATCTATTTGCAAATAAATCATGTATTTTGTAAATGTTTTCATCCTACGTTTAGATTTTGTGGGTAGTATCCGCTGAAAACCCTCATGAGACAACATTCGTCCTACTGAGGACACATAAATATTTTAAGGCTTGTTGCATAAGCTCAATGCAATCGAGCTCCCTACGAAAATGGATTTATCTTTGTTTTTCTTTATTCGAGGACGAATAAAAAGATAAGTGTGGGTATATGATGCGCATATAAATGTGCATATTTTTACCACCATATTTATTCTAATTAATTTGTATAATGATCATATTGGGTATTTTAACTTGTTTTAACCAAAATCTATATTAATTCCAAATTGTCACATATTCAACTCCATTCAAGGGTAAAATAGTCGATTTTGTATATAAATTAACTTGAGAAAATTTAATTAGAAATTTCCATACTATTTTGTAGGAATTTGATTTTAGTTACAAGTTGTTTCATGAAGAAGATATTCATGCACAAAAAGAACACAAAGGAATGAAGATGGAAATAATTCAAAGTGAAGATCATGGAGGACCCCACCTACCCACCTACCTTAATGTACATACAAATTAGAGACTAATGCACATGCTTATGGAGTTTATGGCTTCATGTACACTTGAATGATGATTAGTAAAAGTTAATGATTACTTGGCCTCCACACTTTCTCAAGGGTAGTTTGGTCATTCCCTAAATTATGGATTAGGGTTTCATGCTTGTATAAATAACCCATTACGTTCATGTAACCTCTTCTATCCTCTTAAGCCCTCTCATGGAGGTCATCTCTTCTCTTAATTTAGCTTAGCTCTCTTTGTTCTTTTTTCATGGCTACTTAGCCATTTATTTTATTTTCATGTAATTTCCTTTTTATTGCAATTTAATACATGCTCTTTCCTTTCCATGCTCATTTACTTTAATGTTTGTAGTGTAGATTTACTTTCATGCAAATTAGATTAGTGTTAATTATTGTTAGATTAGTTCTCTTATTTCATTTAGCTTTCATTTTGCTTTCTTTTATTTCATGTTGCAAGCTACATTTGTTAATCAAATGACAAATATGAGAGGCTAAACCATTTCAATTTAGGGGTAATGAAGCTCTCTAATTATGTAGCTTCAACTATTTGTTAATTCATGCTCTCTTATTGTGCTTAATGATGATCAATGAAATGTTTTATTTATTGTTCTTGCTTTGAATTTGATAGCCTGTATTGTTGACACCAAATATGCTTTGCTTAAACAATCACTAACACAAATGTCTCTTCATCAAAATATGATTATGACAGAAGAAAGTGATTTGAAATTAAAATTTGTTGGTCTATATTTCTAATCAATAGTTAATAGGCCATACTTAAAATAGATTTCATTTTCATTTTGATTGTCAAGTTTCGTGAAAGTCAGTAAGTGGTTTAAGGGGTGTGCTATAGTTTGATGGCTTATGTTTGCTAATCAATAGCACAAATTTGTCATACTTATGATAAGAACATCAATTAAAGCATTAATGAACATAAAAGAGAGATAATAATTTCCTATGTGTTGAACTACATGATCTAAAGAGTGGGTTTATTATCTAAATTGTCACTTGACTCTTATATTTGCTTCTCTTTTCTTTTAGTTAGTTAATTCTTTAATTCTATAGCTTCATTTTCACTTGAAATCGGTATAGTTTGATTGAATTGAATTTTTAAAATCATCAATTCTCTACGGATCGACCCGTATTCGCCATGTACTAAAGTGTACGCCGTGCGCTTGCCATAATTTTTATTTCGAATTTTTTTGACTATTTTCTAAACCAATAGAAAATTAGCCGTTGAACACTATGTCCATAAAGTAATGTGAGATTGAATGAAAAGGATTGAATTTTAATTAATAGGATTTAATAATAGTTGAAATTGAACACTGGAGTTAGTGTAATATTTAACACAGAATTGATATGTAAATTTATATTAAATCATTGTAAATGTCTAAGTGATCAAAAATAATGGAAAGGCGATTTAATTAATTTAATAATAATTTATTTAATTAATGTAAAAATAGCCATTTTGGCCACTGTCTCGGATTCTAAATAAACTGGTTTCATCGGATCCGTAATGGTGAATTATTGTAGGATTTCAAGTTTCGTAGCGATCAGACTTGTAGTTTGATCATACGGACTCGAAATCCCTAAAAATCAATTTAATTGAAATCAATTTGAAATAAACTGATTTTAAGCTAACTTCTTTATATGATGGAACTAGGACTTGAAACCTATTCCAATGAGTTTAGAACTATCAAAAACATCTATTTTAATATATTGGATAACTTATTTTCTTTTCGAAGATAGAACGGACTTTTCGAGTCGTTATCGTCAATTCAAATCTAATTGGATACGTATTTATCTTCTTATTGGGCTTTGTCAATATAAATACTCTTGTTTCTCCAAACCCTAACATTCAATTTTCTTATTCTGTACGTACATCTGTTTGTTCCTCCTCCTCAAATAGCAGAAAAAAATTCCCAATTTCAAACCCTAAATTCAATTTCCAAATCAATTCAAAAATCAACTCCCCAAATCTATGTCATATTATATACCGATGCGAAGCTCTCGATGAACGCAAGTTAAATATTCTATTTGTTTTTCGATTTGGGTTTCTATATGGCTAGAATTGGGCGATTAATTCTCGACCGTTCATCGTGTCGTGATCAACTTCGACGGATCATCGATTTGTGGATATGGGGCTGTGGAGATGGTCGAGGGGAATGCATCAGTGGGGTTCCTTTGGTCGTGTGGCGGTTGGATCACCGCTGATAATTAATTAGGTTTCTAAACACTAGGTTTTGAAGGCGGCGGCGTGGCGCCTTGGGGTGGCCGGAGGACTCGAGGTGGGGCCTGTAGGTGCGGCTCATCGTGCGCAAGATGATGGCGGTGGCTTGGGGAATGGTGGTCGGAGGATGGCATATTCGGTGGTCAAAGTCTCCACATTTATGGGTTATCTCAGTCGAGCGTAAGTGAACGAGGAAAGAGGCAAGCTGATGTGGCTATGGTGATGTGTTTTATTCATTATTATCTTATTTATTTTTAATTTCAATCGTATAATGTTCTAGCTTACATATCTTTTGCATATGAAATCGGATTCATGCACGATTTGTTTCATTGGATCATATTGAAATTTTGGACATTATGACTCTGGTTTGGACGAATTCTGAGACTGTTGAATTTTTGGCCTTATTTTGGATTCCAAATCGATTTGGAATCAAAGGTGAGTGTTTTATCCACTGACAATTACTAAACTATCTTATGTTTGTTAAATTAAATTTAAGATGTGATTAGAAATTAATTGATAATGTTGGGTATGTTTAAATTGTCATTCTAGTTAAATTTGACTTTTATTTCATTTAATCATCGTTTAATTCAATATTGAATTTAATTGTCAAATTTAATACCTGTTAATGACAATCAGTTATTTATTGATGTTTATTGGTTGATTTGGATGATAATTGTGATGGAAGTTTGGTTGTTGATATTGGATGATTGAATGTTGTATTTTTATATTGTTATAACACTGCAAGTTCCCTATGTGTTTAAATGATACATAGCCGAACGATCTATAGATTAAGGAAAATCATTATGGGTTAAAATGGTAGACTCGAGCAATTTTATGGATTTTTATTTAATTCGAGATCACGGTTTGAAATGATATATAACCATAAAATTTTAAATTATGGATTGAAATGATAAATATCCGTATTGACCATAGGGTAGATAATTATATATGGACACCGGATTGGTAAAATTAAATGATTTTTTAATTCTTTAGAATTTTGAATTAAGTTAACTAGCATTTTGAAATAGAAATTTATTTATATAAACTGAATTGTTTTTGATAATCCAAGCGTTAATGATGAAATTGGAATTGATTTAATGAATTGTTCAAAGGACATAAATCGGAATTTCAAGTTGAAGTGTCAAATATAAATGAATTTATTGGAATTGAGTTACTGAAAATGTTTGGATATAACTTTGAAATCTATTTAAACTAATTTAAACTATTTTAATTAAATTAACTATTTTAATCTAATTTTTAACGGCCCATATTTTTAGCTATTCTTAAAATTTTAAATTTAATGTAATTATTAAATAAAAATGGTTAAAAATAAAGGTTTTTATGATTTTGAATGTAAGTTATTGGATATGAGCTTGAATAAATTTTTGAAATAACCTAATTTCAAAGATTTAAGTAATAACAAGTATTGAAATGAAATTATATATATAAACTGGGTATATAATCAATAACTGAAGTTGGATAATAGTTGTGAACTATTTAGATATAAATAAAATGAGGTTGATAAATAAAAGTTTATTTGGGACTTAATGATTTATTTATATTGATTTATAAGATAATTAAATTATTAAATTTAATACTGTAAATTATTTGAATAATTGAATTCTGAATTTAATACGATTGAAAATGATATCGGAAGTTGATGTAAGTTTTGTTTAAATAACAATGAGGATTGTTAACATTTAAAATTGGATTTAGAAGTGAATAATTAGAAATTGGAAATTTTATATTATAATCGAGATGTTAAAACAGCGATCAGGGGCACGGTCTCGGAATTTGACAAAACTAGTTCTATTGGATCTATAATTGTGAATTATTATCGGGTTTCAAATTTTGTAACATTTGGAATTATCGTTTGGTCTTATGGGATAGAAACACGTTGAACTAAATATCGAAAATTTAATATTTTAATTGGGTTCAAAAAGCTTTCTTCCACATCGAATTAGGCTTCGAATCATGTTCCGTTGAGTTCGGAATAGGGATGAAATATTATAAACGCTAGGCGGCACGCTTCGTTTGGATTTTATCTTGTAAGAGTTGAAAATAATATTAAAATAATATATATTGCACGTATATATATGCGTCCACAGTAACTCTAACCCTAAATTTATTTCTGGCCGCCGCTTATAGATTAATGGCCGAAAACTTCCACCCTTTGCTCCTCGATTTCTCTAAATCCTTTAACAATTAGATAAAGTTTCCTAAAAGAATGTTGTAGAGTATCGCAAGCTCCATACATCCAATGGTGGAGATCGTCTATCGTCGTCGATTTAAGACAAACAGAGGCTGCATCCATCTTCTGTTTGTGCGTGTTTTCCTAGTGATGGGGAGGGCCGAGTTCTATGTGGTTGCAGGCATCGGTGCCTGGTGAAGAGGGCTTCCTCGTGGTGCTGTCTGATCGTCATCAAACACGACGAAGGAGGAGCATCTATTGATGATTGAACGGCGATGTTGGGTAGTGTGATGCCTGTTGAAACTTCGTATTTACGATATTTTGTAATTATGATATTTTGACTATGACAACTATTATATACTAACTTTTTTTTACAGGTATTAATCAAGACCGGATTCAAATAAGCTTTATATCTTATATAAGTTTGTATCGAGTCTGTGTCTAGAGTTTACTCATGTTAAAATCTCTCCTATATGATATGTATTTCGACAATTTTTTCATTTCATTAGCATATACTAAATTCTTTGTATATTCTCATTTTTAGTTTACATTCGACGTCTGAATGTACCAAATCAGACGCATGAATGTACCAAATCATCTCCTAGAACTCCACAACAAAATGGAGTTGTTGAACGGAAAAATAGAACATCATAGGAACGTGCAAGAACTTTGTTAAATGGAAGCACACTTTTAAAACATTTCTGGGCAGAAGCTGTAGCAACTGCTTGTTATGTTTTGAATCGTGTTTCTATACGACCTCTATCCAAAAAACTTCATACGAACTTTTTCATGAAAGAAAACCAAGTATTTCCTATTTTAAAGTTTTTGGATCAAAATGTTTTATATTAAATACCAAAGATCATCTTGGCAAATACGATGCAAAATCCGACGAAGGTATCTTTTTAGGATATTCAGATCGAAGCAAATCTTATCGAGTGTTTAATAAAAGAACTAATACTATTGAGGAAACTCTTCATGTATCTTTTGATGAAAATTTTCTACAAAAACCAAGTATAAGAGATGATGAAGAACTTCCAGATAATACCACAAATATTGACAATATAAATTTTAAAAATAATGAAAACATAATTGATAATTCTAGAGAAGAAGAAAACGTTATTCATAACAACAATGAGTTAAGATCTCCACCAAAAATATTATGGGATCATCTTGTTCAAAATGTCATTGGAGAAATTAATTCAAATGTACAAACTAGAAGTCAATTAAAGCAAATGGGCCAGGTAGCATTTCTTTCCAATATCGAACCCAAAAACCTTAAAGAAGCATCTACCGACGACTACTGGATAATTGCAATCCTAGAAGAGCTAAATTAGTTTGAATGCAATGAAGGTTGGGAGTTAGTTCCTAGACTAAGCGATCAAACTGTTATTGGTACAAAATGGGTCTATAAAAATAAGGTGGACGAACAAGGTAACATCACCAGAAATAAAGCAAGGTTAGTCGCTCAAGGTTATAATCAAGAGGAAGGAATTGACTACGAAGAAACATTTGCTCATGTCGCTAAATTATAAGTATTACGTATCTTATTGGCTTATGCATGTTTTCATAATTTCAAACTTTACCAAATGGATGTTAAAAGTGCTTTTCTGAATGGTTATATAAAAGAAAACATGAACGTTGAACAACCTCCTGTATTTATCCATGAGAAATATCCAAACCATGTTTATAAACTTACGAAAGCTCTATACAGTTTGAAACAAGCACCACGTGCTTGGTACGAACGGCTTAAGAGCTATTTACTATCATGTGGATTTCAAATTGGAAAGGTTGATCAAACGCTTTTTATTAAACATTCAAAAAGGGATATTTTAATTGTTCAAATTTATGTTGATGACATCACTTTTGGTTCTACCAATGAAAAATTATGCCAGGACTTCTCCGATATTATGACCGAAGAATTTGAAATGTCCCACATGGGAGAATTATCATATTTTCTTGGTTTACAAATCAAACAGTTACAAAATGGTATTTTTATTAATCAATAGAAATATTGTAATAATTTAATCAAACGCTTCGAAATGGAAAACACTTCTACCAAACTGACTCCTATGAGTACCACCGCACATCTTGATAGAGATAAAAATTGCAAAAGTATTGACCAAAAATTATACCAAAGTATGATTGGATCATTACTATATTTAACGGCCACGTCCTGACATAATAACAAGTGTTTGTTTATATGCTAGATTTCAAGCCAATCCAAAGGAATCACATTTAAGAGCAGTCAAACTTATATTATGTTAGCTTTGTAATACCAAGGACTTTGGACTTTTCTATCCTAAAGAGTGTCCTTTTGAATTAATTTCATATAGTGATGCTAATTCCAATGGATCTTGGACAGATAGAAAAGGTACCAACGGTACATGCCATTTTATTGGAAAATCGTCAGTTTCTTGGTTTAGTAAGAAACAAAGCCGCGTTCACTTTCTACATGTGAAGCAAAATATATTTCTGCTACATTAGCTTGTTCTCAAGTTATCTACATGCAACAGACCCTTAGAGATTTTGATATAAATTTAACAAATTCAACAATATATTATGATAACTCGAGTGCTATTAATTTATCAAAAAATCCAGTCAATCATTCACGAACGAAACATATTGATTTCATCATTATTTCTTCATGGTTGTATTGAAAAAGGAATAATAAATTTAGATTTTGTTTCCTCCGAAAATCAATTGGCTGATATTTTTACGAAACCACTTCTTGAAAATATTTTTATAAAACTAAGACGAGAAATTGGAATCGCCTCATTTAAAAACTTATAATTTGATTTTTTGAGATATATTACTACTAACATACTATTCTACATTATCTATGCTATTCTTGCTCACTATCGTTCATATGATATGTGAGTATTTCATATATACTATGTTTACTTTTTGTCGATGTCAAAGGCGGAGAAGGAGTTTAAAAACTACCATCAACAAGGGGAGCTTATAGCAAGGAGGAGTACATATAATTCTATATCTTGTTTATTTATGTTCATGTTATGTATATACTTATATAGTTGTCATCGTCAAAAAAGGGGATAATGTTGAAACTTCGTATTTACGATATTTCGTAATTACGATATTTTGACTATGACAACTATACAAGTCATTATTATATACTAACTTGTTTTTACAGGAATTAATCAAGACCGAATTCAAATAAGCTTCAAATCTTATATAAGTTTGTATCGAATCCGTGTCTAGAGTTTATTCATGTTAAAATTTGTCCTATATGATATATATTTCGATAATTTTTTCATTTCATTAGCATACACTAAAATCTTTGCATATTCTCATTTTTAGTTTACATTCAGACATATGAATGTACCAAATCAGACGTCTGAATCTGGAAAAATGAATATTGTTTAGTACAATATTCAGTCGTCTGACTTGTTCATTTCAGACGTCTGAAAATGGTTATTTTTAGCCTATTTCCTTTCTGGTTTGAGCTCGTGCAATTTCAGAAGTCTGAATTATTCGATTCAGAAGTCTAAATATCTGTAACGGCTATATTTTCAAATAGGCACTTCCATTCATGAAGAGATCATTCTTCATTTCAATAGATATGACCATATCTCTTCATGATAACTCTTCACGAACATATGCACCTATTTATAATCCATATAAACACATTAGAGTCATGTTTCCATAACTTAATTCAATCTATTCTTACTCTACTCTCATATTCTTTGATTCTAATACTCTTGTGCATTCAATTTCATACAAATTCATTTTATTATTTCCTTATTCTTCACGTATTCATATATACATCATAAAGTAGAAGATTATGGGAAGGGCATACTATAATTGACAAATTCGTGTTATTAAAGAACACATAGAGTTAAGAAAAATTTATTGGTAAAAGTCATGTTCGGCTGCTCAGGCGTGTGAAGTCCTCTTGGGCTGCTGAAGTGAAATCATGTTCTGCTGCTCAGGTCCCTGTTCGGCTGCTCAGGGGTTGTATAGACCTATTCTTCTGGGTTAAGTGAGGGCTGTAGTTTTAGTGAAATTCCAGAAGGAGTCTGGGACTGGACGTAGGACAGTGCTCCGAACCAGTATAAAAATTCCTGGTGTGCTTGATTTATTTTACTTACTCATATTGCTATAGTATCTTAGTTTATTTCCGCACTAGTATAGTATAATTCCATATAGCACGATCCGCACTGCCTTTTCAATGCCTGGAGCACATGTATTGGAAGAAGGAGATAGGTGTGGCTCTGATTGTCATGGAAGCTTGATCTATGGCCATGATCTTTTTAGTAGGTTATGTAAAAAAAATGAATATTAATTATATTATATAATATGAAAATTTTAAAGTTGTATATCCTTTTCATACATTGTCAGAATTGGACGATACAAGCGACGCCGGAATCGTGGCAACAAGCACTATGCGACCAAATCAATTTGGAGTCATTTGGAGCTTACTAAAATTTTAGATTATACCGAATGTCGTTCGATTTGATTTGAAATTGAAAACTCATGGTGAGTGTTTTATAACGCTCACAAGTACTAGAATATTATTATGCTAGTTAAATTTGAAATTGTGAAGTGTTATAAATTTATTGATCGTTGTCTGATAAATTTAATTTCCATCTAAACTATCATTGAATTAACTGTTAAAAATTAAATTTGACAGATTAAATTTGAAATAGGAACTTAATTGCCAGTAAAACCCCCGATTTTAATGACTATGAAATCGTTGTGAATTATATTGGCTGTTTGGACGATTGATTGCGATGAATGTTATTGGTTGATATTTTGGATGATTTGGATGTTTATTTATTCTGGTATATCCTATTATCACCCTGTATATTATTTACAGTATATAAACAGCAAATTGAATTATTTTAAATGAATTAGGAAATAGGTTGAAATGATATATATACCTATGACACTGTGTTTTGGATTGAAATGATATATTTCCATCCCAGAGATTAAATTGAAATAACTGATCACTTAGCCATAGGATAGAAAATTACATACGGACAATAAATTTGTTAAATTAAATAATTTTAGAATTTTCGATTTGAAATTTATTTAAAGTGATTTGGATATAAGGAAACAAAATCGAGTTTATGGAAATCGAATTCTTTTCGAACTTGAGTCCAAACCGTGGGATTAAATTATGTTTGAAAAAATTGTTTGAAAACCATAGTTGAGATTTTAAAGTTACAGTCGAAACAAGATTTGAAATTTGGATTGTTTAGAAGATTGGATTTTTATTCGGACTTTTAATATTGCTAAGTAAAATGATATAAAACGATATTTCAAAATTGAGCTCGGAATTGAATTATATTTGAAAATTGGATTTTGAAATTGAATATGAAGGAAAATTTTATTAAATGTTTTAAATCGATATTTTGATGATCAAGCTCGAAATCAATATAAATTGAAACTAAAATTGAATTAACTGGGTTTGAAAATGAAATTGAATTAATTTGAAATCGAAGTTAAAATTGATTTGAATTGAAATCGAAATTGAATCGTTTGAATGGAAATTGGAATTGATTTGAATTGGGAAGTTGGAATTGGACCGGTTTGACTTTGAAACTATTTTCAAATAAACAAGTTAGTATTAAACTATTTAAAGGCTATCTTATTAAATATACAAATTATTTTGGTTTCCAATTTTTTTTGTTATATAGACTATTTTAATACTTGAACTATTTTATATTAAACTAATTTAACCATTTAAACTATTCATAACTTTTTTAACAATTTAAACTATTTTTAACTATTTTAATTAAACTATTCGAGCTATTTTTCAAAATTTCAAACTGGTCAGGAGTGAAATGTTTATTTTTAAATTATGGATTTAAAAACGAACTGGATTAAATTGAAATTATAACCCAAGTTGAAATTCGAAACAATTTTGAAACCAGAATCGATATATTAAGACGAACGTGATTTTTGAAGTGAAATGGTATATTTTAAGTAAATATGATGATTTCAAAATGGATTTAATTTTGAAGCGAATATGACATTTCGATATCAAGTATGAACCATTTCGAAATATAAAGGTACCAACCGGTGTGTTAAACGACGTTTATTGTTGAAGAGACCAGAGCCGGATATAAGCATACTTTTTGTCGATACTAGAACCACTTTAACAATCGTGTACGTGGAGTGATGATCCATAATGAAGTGGTTGGATTTGGCATTGTTTGCTAGATTTGAAGAAAGAGAACGATGATGGATTTGCTTGGCACTTGTGCCAATTTGAAATGACTAAAGGTGGATAGGTTAGTTACCCCGAGCGGACGCACTTCTTCGTATTGGTATCATTTAGATTGTGATTGTTTAGTGCGCACCTTCTGGATTGCGGGAGTGTTAGATGAAGTGGGCGATCATGGCTATGATGTGTTACCACCAGCCGAAAAGGGTAAATTGGTAGTATCCTACCTTAGGAATTTCCTCACGTGCCTTGTCATACTTTTAACCTTAAACAAGACCCATACGATTTTGGTTTAGTGTTGTCGTATCACGGCACATCCCTATCCACCGACCGTTTAACTGGTGTTTTATATGTAAATTGTACGACAATGCTTAAAAACGCGTTAAGGGGGATTAATGTAAAGTCTTAACGCAATTTTAATATTTATTTTACTTATTAGACATTATGTATAGGGTATTCTACTACATATAAATATTTTGACGGATTCTTAAAAGACGGAAAATCCCATAATATCTCTTGAGTTATTACACACACGTTATACACTAGATAAGAGATGTGAAATCTCGTAAACCTCTTTGATGCCACCATACTCATATTATATGCGATATCAATTTGACTTACATAAGGATATTTTAGTCCTGACTCGAGTGTTTTGTCTTTTCATTACGCTCGGGTCAGCCCAGAGTTTTTCAGCTTATTAAAGATTTATTCTGGAGGACCAAGACGAAGATTTGGTATATTATTACTATCATTAGTCCTGCATCATGTTGTCTGCTGCATTATTTATTTGTCTCTAATGTATATATATAACTCTGATGAATGTGTAAAGATATAATCAAATGTAAAATATAAACAGCTTCATGAACCGTTTATTTGACTATTATATATTGTCGTTCCGCTGCGAGATTCTTTGTTTATTTTCTTCTTGTTTTATCTTATTTGCTTATTTAACCCCATTAACAATCCTCTCCTTTAAATGGTTTGAGTTGACAAGTGTGATTTATTGTCGATTTAAGCAGTCCCAAAAAGGTGGGTCGTTACAGTTGGTATCAGAGCTTTGATTTAGCGTTAACCTTGGCTTTGTGGGGTAACTCATTAGGGATAAGATCAGTACCACGCTAGAATGAATTTGAGTGTATTAATGATATGAGTGCATATTTGTCAGTGATATAAATTTATTTTATATTGTGTTGGTTGATCTATTGAGTGGCATGTGGATTTTGGTCAATATGAGTAATTAACGTCATTGATAGGGATATCTAAACACTCGCACAGAAAAATCGATATAGTATTGTTTTGAAATTGGGTAAATGAAATAATTTTACCCTGATTATATTTTATATATAAAGAAATAATTTTTTCGAAATTATTAGGGTATATATTGGAACATCCCGCCATTTTGGACTATTCAAATCGACAATAAAACCACACATGTCAGACTAGAATAATTCAAAACAACAGATTGGTAATAAAATTTAAGGCAAACAAAATCAATTACAAAATCACAGACACAAAATATCAGAATAACTCGCAGCGGAATAAGATAAACATAGGAGTTCATAAAGATCCTAGATACAGAATCTCAAAACCAATATATAATACCAAAGTCTGGAAACAAATACACTTGGAAAGTTAGATACCTAAGTTCTTTACTACAAAAGCAAAAATTGAGTGGAAATAACTGGAATGAAAATATCAAGTAGACAGCTAAATCTTCGGCGGATCTCTAGCTCAAAAAGAGGATGAATCCAAAGCTATGAAACTCAAGTTGATCCGAGCGTAAAGCAAAACACAGAACGCTCGATCCAAGACATATATACTTGTAAAATGTAAATCAACTCCAGTGAACTACAAAAGAAATGCATCAGTAACCTAAAGGATGCTTAGGATCGCCCATCCTTTAAGGATCCTTAACTATCTACTATGTAGTAATCTACGTTATTATAATAATGTATAAAGTAAAGTAAACTACAAAAACAGCTTTAAGGAGTTACATTTTCACCGTTAACATATTTTATAATGTCAATAGTCTACACAGTACCGTAACTCCCCATAAAATGGGCCGCCAGAGGATACCCCCTAGGCACGACATAAAACAAACTCGTAGAAGGCGTGCTTGGGTAGGTGATACAGCACAACCAAGCAATGCCAGGGTAGATATACCAATTACACTTTCAGACTGTTGGTAACGCATAGTCGCAACTACTGCCCAACTCGATCCACACTCCCGAATCAAAGGTGTGCACCAAATCAATCACAATGTAATAGAATGGATAACGATGAAGTGTGTCCGATCGGAGGATCTACTTCACTTGACCCTTCAATTGCTCCTGTTCTAGCCACCTTTTGCTAACTCACGGGAGTTAGGCCCACATAAGCATACCTTTAGGATCGTCGCAACCATCCTACTTCATTCTGGAATCTCCACTGTGTACACTGTTCTTAAAGTGGTTTTTGGTATGGACAGAGAGTATGCTCGTATCCGATCCCTTCTCTTTAACAACCAATGTTATTATGACCCATGGTTATATAAATTTCAAATGGTTTATATTGCTATCAAATATTTTCCTGTCAAACCATATAAATTCCATATCATTAACAAAAAAATATTCATTTTTCCAAAGTCGTAACACTCCCAAATTCATTTAGTTATAACCCCTTGGAGCATAAAATTTTAGAGATCATAACACTTTGAAAATGTAACTTTTAGAACCATAACATTTGAAACTATAACTTTTTAGAAAATTTTGTAGCATTCTAGAAATGTCACTTTTAAGAAAACGCAGCAGTACAGAAGTGCTACCATAAATATTCGCAGCAGTGCAGAACTGTTACTGTAAGAACTCACGATGGGGTAGAATTGTTACTGTAAGAGTTCGCAGCAGTGCAGAGCAGTTATTGTAAGAATTCGCAGCAGCCTAGAATCGAGTAAGAATCCGTAGAATGCAGAATTATTACAGTAAGAAATCGCTGCAGTACAGAAATGCTACTGTAAGAATTCGCAGTAGTGCAGAACTGTAAATGTAAGAATTCGCAATGGTGTAGAATTATTAGAGTAAGAAATCGCAGTAGTTTGAATTGTTACCGTAAGAAATCGCAGCAGTTATGGATTGTTACTGTAATACTTCCTATTACAATCATTTATATAATCAATTAATATATATTTATAGTTTTTATCATAGTCATTATGTCATTCTTGTTATATTACTCTAATTTAAGCTATTTGGTCGTTAACTTACACTTTATTTTATTTTCGATAAATAGCATTTATCATTTTATTACCCAAGTTATACCATTTACATTAGTTAAACTTACATGTCAAATGTATGTTTAACTTACATTTATTTCTTCATAAAAACCATTTATCATCTTAATCACTATTGCATGAATTAAAACTTATAGTTTATAGGTTAGAATAAAATACCATTATTGAGTCAAATCGGATTATTAAATTTCAGTTAACCTTCATACTGTAAATTAGATTCCAAAATTTACATTTCCAATTGTTTATTTCTTATAAAAATTTTAACACGTATAAACAAATTTACAGAAATCATTATAATAAATTTTTGTTGAGATTCGTATATAAAAATCCAAAATACTTAATAATTTTTAGAAAAATCATTTTAAATCATCCACAGAGTCTGTATAAATTCTCTACCCCAGGGTCAAGTAAATGCTGACATATATCATTTCAATCCGCAATTTATTATTTTTTTGGATTTTATATCATTTCAAGCCCACAATCCCAAGTCAAATAAAATTGCTCAGGCCTGTCATTTCAGCCCATAGCAATTTTCCTTAATCTAAAGATCGTTCGGGTATGTATCGTTTCAACCCATAGTGAAGGAACTCGCTGTGTGAGAACAGAATATTAAATAAACAAAATAATATTCAACATATCATGACATATGATCCTAACAGGTGTAATATGATGTGAAATAACATAATATAAACATAGTTAAAATATCAAACTTGCATATACATATCCATACAATTCAATTGTCATCAATTTACCAAAGTATGAGTATGTTGTCAAGAGTGATTACTGACCTTCTTCTGTTAGAGAAGTGATTCCAAACACAACACAACGACTACAACAAGCATGACAATTACAGACAAGCTTAACTGGGAGGAGAATCCAAATTCAAAGCTTTGAAAAATAAAATAAATTTCATATGTAAACAAATAATTCGCATAGAAAAAATAAAAGTAGAAAGATTATATATTTGTAACCATCTGAAGTGGGCTTGTCTAGGGGACATATAGGTTTGGTCTAGGGTTTGTTTGGGTTCAGTCTAGGCTAGATTTGGGTGGAGTTTGGTACGGCTAGGGTTAGGGTTTGTGTTCGGCTAGGCTAGGGTTTGGTTGTGGAGAAGGCGGTCACGGCAAGGCAAAGCAAGGGGAAGGGTGAGGTGATGGTTCAGCTATAGGGTTTGTGGTGGGAAGAAGAGGAGTGGAGGACGAAATTTGTTAAAAAGGAAGGGAAAAAGGAAGGAGGGAAAGTAGTTTTGGCTAGTGTTTTTGGTTGGAGGAAGAGGAGATGGGTGTGGTGATGAGCATGGCCGTAATTTGAGGAAGGAGGAAGGATAAATTTTGGAGAAGAAGTCTAGGGTTTGAGGAGGAATAGGAAGAAGAAAAAATTACATTTATTTCTTTCTGCGGAGGCACAAATGAAAATGAAAAGTCTAGCAAAACCCTAGGACATTATATAGTCATCTCAATCATGTGGCTTCTCGTTTATAAATGAAATTCCCAGCCCAATAGTACAAGCCCAAAATCAAAATGTAAATAAGATAAATGTTATAAGAAAATAAATGCGTGTAATACACCAAAATTTGTAAATTTTGAGAAGTAGAAATCAAAATTTTATAAAACGAAAAACAAAGAAAATGTTAGAATTAAATCCATTTTCATAAAAAAAACAGAATTTCAAAATTCCAATTTTAAAATTTTCACAGAAAGTTAAACTTTGACCAAAGTTGAACAAAATTTGCATTTTAAGAAAATTCTTTATGTTATTAAATTGGAAGAACATTTCACATCAAATCCCAGAATATTACGTTAAATTTCCAAGTTTATTAAATTTTAAAATAATTATATACAAAGATTCAAATGAATTTTCATTAAAAATATTTTTAAATTTTGCGGGTTGTTACACTCTTCCCCACTTAAATCTTTTCATTCTCGAAAAAGAATGAGACCCGAAAAATAAAGAACGATAAAATAAGATAATGAATAGTACATGGGACAAAGAATTCTGGATTCGAAGCAGAATGCCCTCCTCTGTTTCCCAAGTACAATCCCGATCATCAGTATTCCATTGCACTTTAACTAGGTTGACAATTTTCTTCGTAGCTGCTTCGTACCTCTATCGATAATACGGGGTGGCTTCCTCTCGAGAGCAAGGTTCGGCTCAACATCCAAACTCTCGAGAGAAAAAGGCTGGACAATCAAAGATGGATCATGAATATACCGACGAAGATGCAAAGTATACAACACATTATGCACTCCAGAAAGATTCTCAGGAAAATCCAAGCGATCAGCTAAGGAACCAATTCTCTCTAAGATGCGAAAAGGACTAATAAACCTAGGAGCGAGCTTCCACTCCGACCAAAACGAATCACATTTCTTAATGGAGAGACCTTAAGAAAAACCTGATCACCAACAGAAAAGTTCAGACTCCTCCTACGCATATCAGCATACTTCTTCTATCTATCCTGAGCAATCCTCATCTTTCTCCTAATCTCCTCAACCTTCTCAGATTCTTCTATAATCATATCAAGATCAAGAATCAAACAATTATCAGATTCAATCCAGCAAGATGGTGATTTGCAAGGGTGTCCATAAAGAGCAGCAAATGGAGCCATTGCGATACTAGCCTGATAACTATTGTTAAGGTGAATTCAACGAGATGGAGATGATCTTCTCAAGATCCTCCATAATCAAGGACACAAGCACGAAGAAGATCTTTCAGCACCTGATTCACTCTTTCCGTTTGACCGTCGGTCTATGGATGGTAAGCAGTGCTCAGATTCAGACGAGTACCTAAAGATTCCTGAAAATCTTTCCAAAACTGATTCGTAAAGTTGGGGTCTCTATCACAAACAATACTAATCGAAACACCATGAAGACGAACAATCTTCCTCATATAAATCTCAGCCAAACTAGAAGCAGAACGGTTGGACCTAACCGGGATGAAATGAATTGACTTGGTCAATCTATCCACAATAACCCAAATAATCTCATTACCACTCCTAGTCCTCGGTAATCCATCAATAAAATCTGTAGAAACTTGTTCCCATTTCCAATTGAGATTCTAAAGGGGTCTCAATAATCTAGCATCCTTCTGATGATCAGCCTTAACCTGCTGACAAGTCGCACATCTACTAACAAAAAAGGAGATATCACGCTTTATACCACTACATCAATACAGCTTCTTCATATCCCTATACATCTTCGTCACACCTGGATGAATAGAAAGTCTAGACCGATGATTTTTCCGAAGTAACTCTTGCCTCAATCCATTGACATTCGAGATGCAAATCCAATTACTAATCCCCAAAATACCTCTATCGTCGATCTGAGCTCTACTTCCATCTTGGCTACTACCACCAACCTTGCTTCAAACATTTTCCTTAATAAGACTAAGCATCTCATCCTCATCTTGATTAGCAATAATAAGATCCATAAGAGGAGTAGAAACAACAAGCTGAAATAACATCGCCTTCTTCCGACTCAAAGCATCGGCTACAACATTATCTTTTCCGGGGGTATAGTTGATGTCGAGGTCATAAGAAGCTAGAAACTCAAGCCATCTAACCTGCCTCAAATTCAAGTCCTTTTCGGTGAAATTATATTTCAAAGACTTATGATCCGTAAAGAGCTCAAACTTAATTCCCAATAGATGATGTCTCCAAAGCTTCAAAGCAAAAAATGCGGCAAGAAATTCCAAATCATGGGCTGCATAATTGGCTTCATGAATCTTCAACTGACGACTGGCATAAGCGATAACCTTCCCATCTTGCATCAGAACGGCTCCCAAAACTTCACGACTGGCATTAGTGTATACCATTAATCCCTCATTTCCATTTGGAACGGTATGAGCTGGTGCGAAAGTAAGCTTGCACTTCAACTCATTGAATGCAGCATCACACTTACCATTCCATCTAAACTTAGCATTCTTACAAGTTAGAGCGGTGAGAGGTGCAGCAATCCGAGCAAAATTCTCAATGAATCTCTGATAATAAATGGTAAGACCCAGAAAACTACAGATATCAGATGGAATCCTAGGAGTTTTCCAATTCTAAAATAGAATAGGGAAAATAGGAACCTAGAAAGAGATAGAATAATTAATGTACAAAGGAAAGAAGAGAAGATAAACTTACATTGATCGAAACGATCTTTACTAGATCAAAAGAAACTCCATTACCAGAAACAAATGTCCAAGAAATCGGACTTCATCTTTCCAGAAAATGGCATTTCGAAAATTTATCCTTCAACTGATGACTCCTAAGAGTTCCCAGAACAAAGCTCAAATGAGATTCATGCTCCTCCTCTGACTTAGAGAAAACAAGAATATCGTCGATAAAGACTAGAAAAAACTTATTAAGAAAATCACGAAAAACACGATTCATAAGGTCGACAAAGAAAGCTGGGCCATTAGTCAAACCAAAAGGCAAAACTACACATTCAAAGAAACCATCCTCAGAATGGAAAGCGGTTTTGGGAATACTTTTCTCGGCAATTCTGAGCTGGTGGAAACCGGTGGCAAGATCAAGTTGAGAGAATACAGTAGCTCCATAAATCTGATCGAACATCTCATTAATACGAGGATTGGATATCTGTTTTTCATAGTGAGCTTATTCAGCTCCCTATAATTAACACACATCCTCAAAGAACCATTATACTTAGTGACAAAAACCACCGCTACTCCCCATTCGGAATGACTAGGTCTGATCAAACCTTTAGAGAACAAGTCTTCAATTTGCTTCCTCAGCTCAACCTTCTGATGTGGTGCCATTCTTCTGGGTGGAAGAGATACAGGTTGGCCTCAAGTAATGAGATCAATATGGAATTCGATTTTCCATTTAGGAGGTAAAGAAGTGACTTCACCAAACACATCAGGATAGAGTTTGACTATGGGAGTAGAATCCAGATCACTAGGGTAGAATTAAAAGAATAGATATAAGTGCTTGCGTATTCCTGAGGCATACGGCACTGAATCATAAAAGGATTACCTTGATCATCGAGAGAAACAGTTCAGGTTTTACAAGAGATAACAGTTTCATGATTCTTCAGCCAATCTCCTTCAACCAACGTATCAAAAGCATCGAAACCAAGAACAAAGAAGTCATTAGAAAAACGATGGTCGAAATAGAAGAGTTTCACCTTTCTACAGATCCTACTAAGGTTCGCGGGACCGCCTATAGGATTAGTAACACACAAAGATACAGTTGCATAGTCAGGTGAAAGGATATGCTCAAACTTATCACAAAGGTCCACAAAAATGAAACTATGCAAAGCTCCAGTATCAAATAAAACACGAACATGAAGATCAAATAAGGTAAAGGTGCTCTAAAGAGTACCTTGGGTATCACTAGGAGCAGGTGGAATTGATGAAGTAAATGCAAAAATATCAGATGGCTTGCCCTTCTATTGAGTTGGACAATCCTGCTTGAAGTGGCCATGCTGCAAGCAAATATGGAAAAGATCACGCCTAGTCATATGAGTTGGTTGAACAGCAGCTCCAGCTAAAGTAGGACAACTATTTGTATAGTGCCCCTTCTGGTCACACTTGAAGCAAGTGATGGAAGAAAGATTAATAGGCTACCTCCGGGGAGAAGAAGATCCTAAACCGGGATTTTTAAGCCAATTCTGCTTCTGACGATGGAAATTAGACTTTCTTTTCTTAGAGTTACCAGAAGAAGGCTGAGATGAAGGTGCATGACCAACAAATGATTCCTTAGAAGTGGGGTTCTCATATTTAATGGCCATATCCATCAATCCAGTAAAAGGTTTGTGCATAGAAGAAATCAGACAATTATAAAACTCTAGGTGAGCTCCAGCTATAAACTTCTCCTTCTTCTTAAGAGGGGTATCAATCAAGCTAGGACCAAAATTTAAAAGTTCGTCAAACTTCCACTCGTACTCAGAAAATGATATATCCCCTTACTTAAGATCCATAAACTCCTTGTATAAATGAGATTTTCCAGTTTCTGGCATCCACTTTGCCTCAAAAGCCTCCCTAAACTGTTCCCAAGAAATATATGCCTCGATAGTGTTGGCTGTAATAGAATCCCACCAATCCAGGGCTGCCTCCTTCTACTGCCAAGCTGCTAACTGGCGCTTCTGAGCGCCGGTGATCTTCAATCCAGCGAAAATCCTTTACAAACTCCTCAGCCACTGCTGAGCCTCGATGATGGTCTCTGATCCCGAAAACTTAGTGCCACCTAGCCGAGTGAACTCCTTACATAGAATGGTAAACCTAATGGGTGAAACTGGTGCTGGAACTGGGGCGACACCACGACCCTGACCTTTGGCATTCCTACGATTTATCCTGGAATTCAAGAATGAATTTTTTTAGGACCAAGATAGAGGAGAAAGACAAAAGACAGATTCAACTAGCATGGAAATCCTAATCAAAGAATTCTATTAACAAGGTGGATTCAAAAAGAAGGAAATTCTAATAGAAGGAATTTTAAAACAAGAAAGATTTTATATCTAAAATAATCCTTTGAAAATCATTCGAAAATCATTTAGAAAACCCTTTTATACTTGAAAATACGTTCTCTTGCAAAGAATGATTCTAAGATTGATTTCACTCATTCTAAGGTATTTCTACTCTATCTCTAATTAGTTTTTGCCCCATAGACTAAGGTTTTCCTAAAACCAAAGCTCTGATACCAACTGTAACATTGAGCCATTTAAGACCATTCAAATCGACAATAAAACCACACATGTTAGACTTGAATAATTCAAAATAATATATTGTGAACAAAATTTGGGAAAATAAAATCAATCACAAAACCACAGACAAAGAATATCAGAATAACTCGAAGCGGAATAAAATAAACATAAGAGTTCATGAAGCTCCTAGATATAGAGTCTCAAAACTAATACATAATACCAAAGTCTGGAAACAAATACACTTGGAAAGTTAGATACATAAGTTCTCTACTACAAAAGCAAAAACTGAGTGGAACTAACTGGAATGAAAATATCAAGTAAACAGCTAAACCTTCGGCGGATCTCTAGCACGAAAAAGAGGATGAATCCAAAGCTGTGAAACTCAGGCTGACCCGAGCGTAAGCAAAACACAAAACACTCGTGTAAAGGCATACATACTTATAAAATGTAAATCTACTCAAGTGATTTACAAAAGAAATGCATCTGTAACCTAAAGAATGCTTGGGATCGTCCATCCTTTAAGCATCCGTTAAACTATCTGCTATGTAGTAATATACACTATTATAATTATGTCTAAAGTAAAGTAAATTATTAAAATAGCATTAAGGCGTTACATTTTCTCCCTTAATATATTTTATAATGTCAATAGTCTATACAATACCATAACTTCCTGTAAACTGGGCCGCCAAAGGATACCCCGTAGGTATGACATAAAACAAACTCGTAGAAGGCATGCTAGGGTAGGTGACATGGCATAACTAGGCAATGCCATGGTAGATATACCAATTACACTTTTGGATTGTTGGTAACGCATAGCCGCAACTACCGCCCAACTTGATCCACACTCCCGAAACAAAGGTGTGCACCAAATCAATCACAATGTAATAGAATGGCTAACGATGAAGTGTGTCTGATCGAAAGAGCTATCTCACTTGGCCCGTCAATTGCTCATGTTTTAGCCACCTTATGCTAACTCACGGGATTTAGGTCCACGTAATTATACCTTTAGGATCGTCGCCACCATCCTACTTTATTCTGGAATCTCCACCGCATACACAATTGTTAAAGTGGTTTTCGGTATCGACAGAGAGTATGTCCATATCCAATCCCGATCTCTTTAACAACCAATCGTTATTACAACCCATGGTTATATAAATTTCAAATGGTTTATATTGCATATCAAACATTTTCCTTTCAAACCATATAAATTCCATATCATTTTTTTTTAAATAATATTCATTTTTCCAAAATTATAACACTTTCAAATTCATATAATTATAACCCCTTGGAATATAAAATTTTAGAGATCATAACACATTAAAAATGTAACCTTTAGAACCATAACATTGGGAACTATAATCTTTTAGAAAATTTTATGGCATTCTGGAAATGTCACTTTAAAGAAAACGCCGCAGTACAGAAGTGCTTCTACAAGAATTCGTAGCATTGCAGAACTGTTACCGTAAGAATTCGCAACGGTGCAGAATTGTTGCCGTAAGAATTCACAGCAGTGCAGAACTGTTACTGTAAGAATCCGCAGCAGTGCAGAATTGTTACAGTAAGAATCCACAGCAATGCAGAATTCTTACAGTAAGAAACCGCAGCAGTACACAAATGCTACTGTAAGAATTCGCAGAACTGCAGAACTGTTACTGTAAGAATTCGCAACGATGTAGAATTTTTACAGTAAGAAATCACAGCAGTTTGAATTGTTACAGTAAGAAATCGCTGCAGTTGTGGATTGTTACTGTAATACTTCCTACTATAATCGTTTACATAATCAATTAGTGTATATATTTATAATTTTTATCATAGTCATTATATCATGCCTATTATATTACTCTAATTGTAGCTATATGGTCATTAACTTGCACTTTATTTTCTTTTCGGTAAATAACATTTATCATTTTATTACCCAAGTTATACCATTTAGATTAGCTAAACCTACATGTCAAATGTATGTTTAACTTACTTTTTTTTCATAAAAAACATTTATCATCTTAATCACTATTGCATGAATTAAAACATACAATTTATAGGTTAGAATAAAATACCATTATTAAGTCAAATTGGATTATTAATTTTCAATTAACCTTCGTACTGTAAATTAGATTCCAAAATTTACATTTCCAACTGTTTATTTCTTATAAATTTTTTAACACATATAAACAAATTTACAGAAATTATTACATTAAATTTTTGTTGAGATTCATGTATAAAAATCCAAAATACTTAATAATTTTTAGAAAAATCATTTTAAATCAATCATGGAGTCTGTATATAATTCTCTACCCTAGGGTCAAGTAAATGCGGACATATATCATTTCAATCCGCAATTATTAATTTTTCAGGTTATATACAATTCAAACCTGTAATCCAAAGTCAAATAAAATTGCTCAGGCCTATCATTTCAGCCCATAACAATTTTCCTTATTCTAAACATCGTTCGGGTATGTATCGTTTCAACCCATAGTGAAGGAACCTATAGTGTGAGAACAGAATATTAAATAAACATCACAATATTCAACATATCATGGAATATGATCATAACAAGTATAATATGATATAACATAATATAAACAGGTGAAATGTCAAATTTGCATATACATATCCACACAATTCAATTGTCATCATTTACCAAATATAAGTATGTTGTCAAGAGTGATTACTCACGTTCTTTGGTTAGAGAAGTGATTCCAAACACAACACAACGACTACAACAAGCATGACAACTATGGACAAGCTTGAGTGGTTGGAGAATCTAAATCCAAAGCTTTGAAAAATAAAATAAATTTCATATGTTAACAAATAATTCACATAGAAAAAACAAAAATATAAAGATTATATATTTGTAACCATGTGAAGAGGGCTTATCCAGGGGACACATAGGTTTGGTCTAGGGTTTGTTTGGGTTCAGTCTAGGCTAGATTTGGGTGGGATTTGGTTCGGCTAGGGTAAGGATTAGGGTTTGGTCTAGGCTAGGGTTAGGGTTTGGTTATGGTGAAGGCGGTCACGGCCAATGCAAAGCAAGGGAAAGGTTGAGGCGATGGTTCAGCTATAGGGTTTATGGTGGGAAGAAGAGGAGTGGAGGCCAAAATTTGTTGAAGAGGAAGGGAAAAAGGAAGGAGGAGAAGTGGTTTTGGCTAGGGATTTTGGTTGGAGAAAGAGGAGAGGGGTGTGGTGACAGCATGGATAAAATTTGAGGAAGGAGGAAGGAGAAATTTTAGAGGAGAAGACTAGGGTTTTGAGGTGGAAGAGGTAGAAGAAAACTTACTTTAATTTCTTTCCGCGGAGGCACAAATGAAAATGAAAAGCCTAGCAAAACCCTAGGATATTATATAGTCATCTCAATCATATGGCTTCTCACCTATTAAAGAAATTCCCAGTCCAATAGTATAAGCCCAAAATCAAAATGTAAATAAGATAAATGATATAGGAAAAAACTGCATGTAATACGCCAAAATTTGTAAATTTTGAGAAGCAGAAATCAAAATTTTACAAAATGAAAAACAAAGAAAATGTTAGAATTAAATCCATCTTCACAAAAAAGTAAAAGTTCAAAATTCAAAATTTTCACAGAAAGTTAAATTTTGACCAAAGTTGACCAAAATTTTCATTTTAAGAAAAATCTTTATTTTATTAAATTGGAGGAACATTTCACATCAAATCCAAAAATATTACATTAAATTTCCAAGTTTATCAAATTTAAAAAAAATTATATTCAAAGTTTCAAATGAATTTTCATTAAAAATATTTTCAAAATTCGTGGGGTGTTACATATAAAGTGTGAATTCGTTGTTAGAAATGATAATATTGATTATTATCATTTATTGTTTGATTAGTCAATATTCCTAAATTATTAGCTATCATATCATTATAAGAAATTGAAATTGTATAAATTGATTTATAAATATAAGTTGCAAGTAAAATGAATATAAAATTGAGAATTTGAGAAATTTAAATTCCGGTGTCTCTATAAATGGTTTCAAGGTTTGGAAAATAATATTAGTATCGTTTAAAAGTATATACAATTACAAATTGTTTTCAAATAAATTTTAGAAGGAATGAATTTAGTTTCCTCTCTTCTGTCGCTGGAAAATAATTTCGGCAATGACTGCGCAGCATCATCTACATTCATTTTCGAGTCAGGGAAACACTTCTAAGAAGCTTTGCTTCAAAATTGTTTTGATAAACATATTTTTGTTTGAACTCCAAAGTATGATTTGATATATAAGATACAAGTATACACACTTATTTCAAATGATTTGAAATGTACCTAGTGTTTAAAATTTTAAATTCTGTTAATTAATTATCTTCAAATTATTTGAATGAAATGAAGTATTGAATAACTAGAACTTATAAAATAAGAAAGTTAAGGAATCTAAGCTAAATGTTTTGATAAAATTTAGAGTTGAAGCGTGAAACTCTTAAATTGAAAGTAAAGAAAATTTAAACAGGTTAAAATAGTGAACATTCTAATTAAGTAAAAATGAATCAATTAATTTATATAATACCAAATTGCATTCCAATAACATATAATAAGACTTACCAAATGTTAAGATGCTAAAATGGTAATTGGATATGTAATGGGATGTTATACTAGTAGATAAAACTTAGAAGTGATTAAAATGCATGTAAATGGAAATGTGGTTATAATAATAAATGTTATATATTAAGTATTATGAAATGATTTGTGACTAAATGGAATAAGTAAGTGAACTTAAGAAAGAAGACAAATGAATTAGATAATATCTTTGTAAACTAGTTATAGAATTAAATAGATTGCCAAGAAATTTTGAAATTGAATTTGTGACTTTTGAGATAAATATAAACTTAGAAAAAGTCATATATAAGAAGCCAGACTTTTATAGAAGGATTATAGACTAAAGTGGTGATTAATAAAATGTTTCACAAATAAGTCTGTTATTAAAGGAAATTATGAAAATGAATGTGAATGAAATGGATTGGGTGTAACTAAGAACCAATTGGAAAAAATGAAACTGAGTTTAATTAAATGGTATAGAATGTTCAAAATGAATTTAAGTAAGCAAATTCTATGGAATGATGTTTAAGAAATGATAGTACTAAAGAATATGCTATGTAGAGAAATGGACATACTAAGTAAATAAGGGATATGAATAATGGATTATGAATAATTGATTGTAAACGAAATGAAGGTAATAAATTTAATATAGATGAATTGGATAGAAATGTATTGAAAGGTGATACGTAAGTTGTACGTATATTATTTTGTTCGTATAATAATTTGATCTAGATTCGAGCTTAGGATTTCGAGATAATTTATATCGATCCGAGATAGGATTTTTCACTCGATTCTCGACGGCAAACCCTGAATATGGATTTTTGATTTGATTCTGAAATTCTCTATCATAGTATATGGCTATGCAAGGAGAATAACGGTTTCCAATCAAGGAACCAGATCTGAGTACGCACTAGAGAGTCGTGTAAACGATTCTAGTTTGGAAGTGAAATTGCATGATCGAGTGACCGATCTGATTTGATATTGCGTACGGAGGATATATGTATATCATACAGGATTAGGTAAAGATAACATTGGAAATTGGAAATACAAAATATAGGTCGATTTCAAATTATACGATTGAATATCATTGGTAATTAAGATGAAGGTATTTAAAGTCAAGAAAAAAAATTGGATTGCCGACAAAAAAGTAAGTGTTTACTTTGTCATTTGATTTGATGGTTTTATGATGGAGCCACCTATCTTTTATTTTCTTTTGTAGGTTGGGGCCCATAGAGGCATTTTGTAGTTATTCCGATCGAGCCGCGCAAAAGAGACGCTACCGAAATTTTTCGTAAATCCGGGTGTTAGAAATTTTTGAAGTTACAAATTTTATAACTTATTTTGTAACAAAATTCTGATTTCCATAAGCCGATCAGAGTGGCGTAACAAAGCATAGTAAAAGCTTTCTAATAAGATTTTGTTGTTTTATAAATTAATTATTTTGAATAAAATATATCAAATGTTAAATTCTTTACTTAACGTGTTTTCGAGGACGAAAAGTTTTGAGTCGGGGAGAATGCAACGTCACGTATTTTATCTATTTTTAAATTATTAAATTTAATGTAATTGTTAAATAAAAATGGTCAAAAATAAAAGTTTTATTGGTTTTGAATGTAAATTATTGGGTATGAGCTTGAATAAAATTTTGAAATTAACTAATTTCAAAGATTTAAGTAATAACGAGTGTCGAAATGAAAATATATACATAAACTTGGTTTATAATCAATAACAGAAGTTAGATAATAGTTGTGAATTATTTAGACAGAAATAAAATAATGTTGATAAATAAAAGTTTATTTGGGACTTAATGGTTTATTTATATTAATTTATAGGATAATTAAATCATTAAATTTAATACTGGAAATTATTTGAATAATTGAATACTGAATTTAATATGATTGAAAATGATATCGAAAGTTAATGTAAGTTTTATTTAAACAACAATGAGGATTGTTAACATTTAAAATTAGATTTAAATGTGAATAATTAGAATCGGAAATTTTATATTATAATCGAGACATTAAAATAGCGATCCGAAGCACAGTCTCGGAATTTGATGATACCAGTTCCATGGGATCCATACTTGTGAATTATTATCGAATTTCAAATTTTGTAATATTTGGAATTATCGTTTGGTCGTACGGGATAGAAACGCGTTGACATAAATATCGAAAATTTAATGTTTTAATTGGGTTCAAAAAGCTATCTTTCATATAATAGGCCTCGAAAAATGTTCTATTGTGTTCGGAATAAGGGCGAAACATTATAAATGCTAGGCGACACGCGTCGTTTGGAGAACTGAAAATAATATTAAAATAATATATATTACACGTATATACATATGCCTCCAGAGTAACCTTAACCCTTACTTTATTTCTGGCCACCGCTTGCTCCTCAATCTCTCTTAATCCTTTAACAATTAGATAAAGTTTCCTAAATGAAAGTTGTAGAGCATTGCGAGCACCATACATCCAAAGGTGGAGATCGTCTATTGTCTCGATTGGAGACGAACAACGGCCGTGTCCATCTTCCGTTCATGCGTGTTTTCCTAGTGATGCGGAGGGCCGAGTTCTACGTGGTTGCAGGCATTGGTGCGTGGTGGAGAGGGCTTCCTCGTGGTGTTGTCTGATCGTCATCAAACACGATGAAGGAGGAGCAGCTATTCATGATTGAACAGTGATGTTGGGTTCTTCGTGTGTGATGCTTGGAGCAACGTATTGGAAGAAGGAGATAGGTGCTTCTTTAATTGTCCTGGAAGCTTGATCTACGACCATGATTTTTAAGCAAGTTATGTAAAAACAAAAAGAAATGTATAAACCGAGTGGAAATTCGAAACAATTTTGGAATAGGAAACGAGATATTAAGACAAACATGATATTTGAAGTGAAATGGTATATTTTAAGTAAAACGATGATTTCCAAATGGATTTGATTTTGAAGAAAATATGATATTTTGATATCAAGTATGAACCATTTTGAAATGTAAAAATACCAACCGGTGTATAAAACGACGTTTGGTTGTTGAAGAGATCGGAACCGGATATGAGCATACTCTCTGTCGATACCGGAACCACTTTGAAAACTGTGTATGTGGAGTGATGATCCAGAATGAAGTGGTTGGATTTGGCGTCGTTTGTTGGATTTGAAGAAAGAGAATGATGATGGATTAGTCTGGCACTTGTGCCAATTTGATATGACTAAAACAGGAGTCGTACCGCCAAGTGGATTAGCTACCCCGAACGGACGCACTTCTTCGTATTGTCATCATTTACATTGTGATTAATTAGTGCGCACTCTCCGGATTATGGGAGTGTTGGACACGGTGGGCGATCATGCCTATGATGTGTTGCCTCTAGCCAGGAAGGGTAAACTGGTATTATCCTAACTTTGGCATTGCCTCATGTGCCTCGTCATACTTTTATCCTTAAACGAGACCCATATGATTTTGGTTTAGTGTTGTCGTTTCACGGCGCATCCTTATCCACTGACCGTTTAACTGGTCTTTTGTATGCAAACTATACGACAATGCTTAAAAACGCGTTAAGGGGGATTAATGTAAAACCTTAATGCTATTTTAATATTTATCTTACTTATTAAACATTATATATAACATGTTCTACTATATATAAATATTTTAATGGATCCTACGAGATGGAAAATCTCGTAATATCTTTAAGTTATTACACGCACGTTATACACTAAATAGGAGATGTGAAATCCCATAAACATCTCTGGCGCCACTAGACTCATATTATATGCGATATCGATTTGACTTACATAAGGATATATTAGTTTCGACTCGAGTGTTTTGTCTTTTCATTACTCGGGCCAGCCTTGTGTTTTTCAGCTTATTGATGATTTATTCTAGAGGATGAAGAGAATATTTAGTATATTATTACTATTATTAGTCCTACATCATGTTGTCTGCTGCATTATTTATTTATCTTTGATGTACATATATAATTCTAATGAATGTTGTAAAGATTATACTCAAATGTAAAATATAAACAGCTTCATGAACTGTTTATTAGATTATTATATTTTATCATTCCGCTGCGAGATTCTGCGTTTTTTTCTTCTCATTTTCTCTTGTTTTCTTATTTAACCCTATTAACAATCCTCCCCTTTAAACGGTTTGAGTTGACAAGTTTTGTTTATTGTCGATTTAAGCCATCCCAAAAAGTGGGTCATTACAAATTTAAAACTGTTTTAATTTATTTTAATCTATTATAACCTATTTAATCCAATTTAATCTATTTTACTTTTTGGAAAATCCTTGCGAAATGCTATGAGGATGTTTTAAATATATCGTATATTCTTACTAAGTGAACGAGGTTAAATGTTTTAATTGAATTTTTGGATATATTGAAATATTTCTTTTCTCTTCAAGGCGAATAACAAAAACTTAAATTTTTATTCTATAACAGAAATAAGTTATAACCTTGGGTAAGGCAATAGGAGCTTACGTAATATTTTATGAAATGATTCATTAATGACTTAAATCTTTAAATGAATGGAAAGGTAAATGATGAGAAAAAAATCAGTAGAATAAACTTAAATAAATTTAAAATTATTGATGTTTGGCTTATGAGAAGTTTGGGAATAATTGCTTCTAATTGTTTGAGATTGTATGACTAATCTATTAAGTAATTATCTAAGGTTGTTGAGCATATGATACACTTTATTGTTTATTTATCACCTTGCATAATTAAAGTTTTTGAACTAAAAAACCATTAGTTTTGGTTGCTATGGATGTATGATGGATTCTTTGGTTGCATAAATGGTTGTATTGTTTGTTTGATTATGTTTTATATTGATTTGCTTTTGTTGCAAATTGAAACAACTTAAATATCTCTCTAATACATAATTCTTGTTGTTTTGGATTATATAAGTGAAACAGGTTTATGGAAGCAATAATTACTGCTTTTGATGTCATAAATAAAGTTGTTTTTCCAACAAATGGGTATGTTTTCGGATTACGGTTTTATAGCGATATTTTATTGTTTTCCCATGGTTTGGGATATTTATTTTAAAGATGTGATATATATATATATATATATATATATATATATATATATGTTTATTCTTGATATTATTATTTCTCTTGGACCTCTCCGTACAAAGGAGACTCCGTTGAAATTTTCCATGAATTTTTAGACTTAGAAATTTTTTGTGAAAGTAAAGACATTTTCAAACTTTTATTAACATGAATATGAAAGATTTAATTGGTTATAAATTGATATATTTTATTTAAATAATTAATTGTGTAAACTAACTGTTTATAAATTGAATGCTTTGAATAAGATATATTAATTGCTTAACTCCTTCTTTTCCCTTTTCGAGGACGAAAAGTTTTAAGTGGAGGAGAGTGTAACGACCCGTAAATTTATGATAATTAAATTTATTAATTAATAAGTTTTGGAATTTAATGTTGTGAAAAATTATGAATTTAAGATTTAATAATGAGAGAAATAACTAGAATGTAATGATAGTAATGTTAATTTAAGGCAATTGACAACTATTTTAATGCAATTTCAATTGATTAAAATGATTGTAAAGTTAAAATTGGTAAAAAATTGCAAATAAGTAAATAAACCATATGTTGTAATAAATAATGAAATTGTATGTTTGTCTCCAACCGAAATAACAAATGTTGAATTTGAATAAAGGATGGAGTGAATGTCTTATTGAAAGAATAACATAAGTTGTTATTTGAAATGCATCTTGGAAAAGTTGATTTCAATAAGATAAAACATTTACTTTGTAAATAGTGTATAAATTTTGTTGTATACGAAATTTTATAAAGCAAGTTTGAAGTGGTATAAATGAATAAAAATAGCGTTTTATAATTAGAATTTGTTCGAAATTAGCAATAAAATGAATTAGAATTAGATTAATTGAAATGTTTCGATTACAAGGAAACATAAATGAAATTGTAACGAATGAGTTAATATAGGAACTTGCATTTTTGTGTCAATATGGAATGAACATTTTAATTAAGATAATTGCATGTTTTGAGACATATAAAAATAAAAATTTCATTTTGAATAAGTATGGTTTTCGAAAAAAATTGGATTTTAGAATAATATATATTAACACACTTATTAGTATTCAAAATTTAAAATATATCAGAGGTTTCATGGCTGTATAAGTGTTGCTAAATCAATTAGAAATTACCTTTTATTAACAATTGTACTTAATTACACATGTTTAGATATATTTATTTTTCCATTTATATATGGTTAAACTTGTAAATTTGTTGCATTACTGTGTCCATTACAGTAATTAAAAAAAGTAGAGTAAACCATTTTATAATGCATAGATAGATATATATTCATTAATTAATTAAATTGGTTAAATAGATTGATTGGTTGATTGATTGATTGTTAATTGATTGATTGAGTTAATGGAGTGTGGACATATATCAACGTAAAATGAATCTTTTAATAAAGAAGTAAATGATAAATATGTGTGTATTTGAGTTTGTGGAAATGAATTAATAGGAGGAAGTTTTCGAATCTGAATCCCAAAGGTTTGTTTACAGTATATAAGTGGTCCTTTCATTTACTTTACATTTATTATCACAACCACATTCTCTTTATTTTCATTTTCAAGTTCTTCGTGTAGGTTTCATTTGAGCATCCATTTAATTGTTAAATTACTCATTCGTTCCTTATTAATTGATAGTTGTTTTATTTGATTTATTTATAATTAATAATTTCCGCACTCTTTTCATTTGTTTATCATTTGTTCGTTTGTTCCTTTCAAGTGCTAAGTTTTTTGTCTTTTTCTTTTTTTTCCATTTTTAATATGAACATGCAAATTAATATTCATGCCATCCAATTAGCATTTATTATTCTCCGTTTCTAAAGTTTATTTTTTTTGTGCGTTATCATTTCTTGTAGCTTCCTTTCATTAGCAACAATTTCTTCTAAAGCTTCATTTAAAGAACGGAAGATTTATCTTTACCTTTATTCCTATATTTATTCCTTTACTTCACCTCTTTCAACACTACCATTTTAAGGTTGTTCATATTTTTACTTTATTTCAATTCCTAGTTTGTTCATCCATACTTTATTATCTTTTCATATGTTTCCATCTTTATTCCTATAGCCCCATTTCATTTTTCAAATCTCATCTTCTGTAGCTTCATTTCTCCGAATAAACTTCCATCTCATTTTCTCTCTCTCTCTTTATTTTCTTCCTTTATTTTTTCTTCTTCTTCAAATCTCCTCCTCTCTTTTTTACAAAGCTTCCCTTTTCTTATTCATCAAATCTTCTTCTTCTTTTTCAAAGCTATGTTTTCGTTTTCAATTCTTCATTTTCTTTAAATTTTCTTCTTCTTTTCCAAACATTCTTCTTTTTCCAAATCCTCTTCTTCGAATCCAGATCTATATAAACTTCTCTGTCTCTTCCAAAACTTTCAAAAGAAGAAGATTAAGATAGCAAGGAAAAAAATGAAAAGGAGTACGTAGTAGTGGATCCAAATCTGAATAGAAAAGGGAAATCCATATGGTGAGTGTTTAAACTCACTCACGAAATACTGAAATTTTATTGCAAGTTAAACCAGGTCCTATAGTGATAAATTTCTGATTGTTGGTTTGGAATTTTAATTGATATTTAATTTGAATAGTTAAACTCCAATATGTGATAACTAATAATTACTGTGAAATGTTATTGAATTGGTTGACTTGTTGAATTGGTTGATTTGAATGTTGATTGTATGTTGTGATGGATGCTATTGTGATTGAATGTGTATTTTTTTATTTATTTTGATATATCCTTATTATCACCATATAGTTTATTGCAATCATATAAATTTTCATATTGATTATTTGAACACCGAATAAAGTTATAAAACCCATGAATTTCATATATTTACATGAGAAAAAAAATAGTATATTTAGATTTACACCATAAAATAAAATGATTTTTGAGAAATAAACCATTGTTACCTTATTTGAAGTTTTCAAAACTAAATTTTGAGACATTGGGGAAGTTTCCATAAAATTAAATGTTGAAACTTTGGACCATTTTTATAAATCAAATCTCTTGAACTATGAATTTTATTGGGAATTTTTCTGTAAATTTATAAGTTACTAGAATGGGTCTTTTGTGAAATCTATTGTAATTTGAATGTGGAAATAATAACTTTTTCAGAAAATTTGAACCTTCAAAAATGTAGTTATTTGCATTCCTTATTTCATCTAATTTTGATTTAATTTGCATAATAATTTTAGTTTTTACTTGAGTCTATTATTTTCCTTTACGCTCGGGTCAGCCCTAGTATTTTAGTGTTTCGACAGTATTATTTCTTGAAGATGAAGATGGATTTTGAAGACCTTATCTGTTAATATTTTCCACTGCATTATTTGTATGTTTATTTATTGTACTCGGATTAAAGTCGTAAAATGTGTAATCAAATATATATTGTAAACAGCTTCATGAATAGTTTTATTTGATTATTATATTTTTGTCATTCCGCTGCGAGATTCTCTGTGTTGCTTTTCTTTTTCTTTTTTATTAAACCCCATTATTGTCGATTTAAACCATTCAGAATGGTGGTTCGTTACAATTGGAGGAACAATATTGCCATTTTTGTTCAAAAAAATACCAAAGTGGATGATTGACATAAAAAATAGGCAATCTGTTTCCCTTTTCAAAAAATATATTGGAGATTGTGTAATGCTTACTCTCAAACTCTTTGTTTACACAAGTCATATTTTTTGTTTCTCTCTTCATATTTGGATTCTTATCTAATGATCCGGGCCGTAATCGTGAACATGAGGAATAAAAAAAAAATTCTGAAAGTCTGAAGCCATCGAGAGGAGCGAGGAGAGAGGGATTCGAACCCTCGGTACAAATAACTGTTATGTATTATTAATATATACACACACAATTATATAATGTAAAAACTATTTATAATCGCAATTAATAAATTTACCAACTCTTGTCGGTGACGCTGAAATGATTTCGAATCCTCATGGTGTGTGGCTGGATTTTTATTTCTATTCGCGGAGTTCCTCTATGACTCTGCTTGTAAATTTAAAATTAATACTATATTTGACATTTGTAAATCGATATAATTATTATACTAATTCTACAATTTTTAATAAATATATGAGACCAGTAAACTTACCTTCGCTTCACCGCTATCCCAAAAAGCAACCCACGCATGTCATACGCTTGCGCTCATCCACTCAGACTTTTTTCCTTTTTTTGATGCTCGGCATCATATCGTTGTAGTTTACCCCATCTTATTCATCCAGTAATTTATGCATAAGAGAAGGCTAGGTTCTTATAGCTCTACCGCCCTCGAACATTGAAAACAATTAAGTTATACATTTATACTTAGTCAACAGATTGTAAAGTGATATATATATATATATATATATAATGAAATACATATTTACACTTACAATGAAATCCTACCAGATACAACTCACTATCGTTGAATCAGTTAGTGATTGATCTGTTAACCGGCCAGTGCGATGAGAAGCTTGAGTTATCTACTCTAAGATGTGAGGTGGAATTTGGTCCCACCTAGGCCAACACCCAATCATTCTGCTCTTGTAAGCAGCCTTGGAATATCCACAACAACTTCTGATATTAGAGCGTGCTCCGGTTTCATGTATCTTTGAATATTCCTTTACAAGTTCATATATTCCATAACTTGACCAAATCATTGGTGGTTGCATAGTCTCTGCTCTATTAGCTGTAAAGTTTTTTCTATCACTTCTAAATGGATGATTAATATGGAGAAAACACCAACGATAATTGAACTTTGAAATTTTCTTACCATGTGGTAAAGAAAATGCTCGTAATTCTTCCATACAATAAGGACATGCTTGACGATTGACCATACTCTAACCTGAAAGCACTGCATACACAAGAAAATCATTAATAGTCAATAACAAAAAAGTGAACATATAATTTTTTTAAATGCTGTATGTTTCAACTCCTTCATGTCATAGTATTTTAAATTCTTCAATCAATAGTTGTAATAAACATCGATTCCATGTGTCGGATCATCTGGGTCAGGGAGGATAGTAGTGAGAAACATATATGGATTTTTCATATACATTCATGGAGGTAAATTGTAAGATGTGATGATAATTGGCCAAAATGAATATTTAGAACCAAATTGAGAGAATAGTGAAAATCCATCCATATACAAACCAAGTCTAACATTATGGATCTCTGCTGCAAAAGAAAAATAAGTCTTATCAAAATGTTTCCATGCTTCTCCATCAGCTGGATGTGTTAAGGTACCTTCTTCCTTTGTTCCACACTGTGCCATCTCGGATGAGGTGCAATTACAAAAGTTGCATATAATCTTTAAAGTATAGAAGTGATGGGTAACTATTGCATTCTCTTTTATGGAACCCTCTTTCCCTTCTTTTTTCTTAGTTTGTATCTTTCCTTGTTATATATTCTACACTTCCTAAGATCGATGTTCTCTTTCCAAAACAACATACAACCATTTAAACATGTATCTATCTTTGGGTACGAAAAACCGAAAGCATATATAATTTTTTTCACTTTATAATGATTTTCGCACATTAAATTGGACATATCATTTTGCAGCTTGTACAACAGCTGTAAATCCGGCTTTTGTGAAGTTGAAGTTAGATTTCATAGCAATGTATTCTGTAGTTACATATAATTGGGTGTTGCTTTTACAGTCATTCCAAATTGTTTTTCAGCATCCAATAAATCATATATTTTCTTTGCTCTAATATTTGGTTCTTCTTCGATATTTACATCGTTGGCATCAATTTCAACTATAGGAAATATTAATCGTGCTACATCTTCAACCATATCTTCTAAGAGATTCGCCATAACATTGTCATTACCTACTTCCTCCTCTAAGACTATAGGAACGATGCAACAAGTCTCCATGATGATCTCCCACAAAATACTTCGGCATGAAATCGTTTTGACACAAATGGAATTTAACCATATCCAATTTGAAATGCTTCATATGTTTGCAGTTACTACACAGGCAACGAATTTCTTCGTCGTTTCCATTATTACTTAAAGCGAATTCAATAAATATATGCACATCATTATAAAAATGTTCCCTTATTGAGCCTCTTATTCCCTTTCGTTGATACATTCAGCGCCTCCGATCAACAAAATAATTGATCATTTTTATATTTCAAAAAATATGATAGAAATTCAAAAAATGATTGATCATTTTATAGAGTGACATTTAATTTTTCATTTCATTTATACATTTTAATGTTTTATTAGTTACATAATATGTTATGAGTATACACTAATTTGTTTATATTTTAATATTTTATTAAATATATAACATTTGATTCTTTTAACTTTTTTGATTAAAAAATTATATAAATTTTAACAACTTATGGATATAACATTATATTTTTAGTTTATAATTTTCGATTTTGATGGTCGGTCATTCTGCTTTCCATTACAAACACAATGTTAATCACATTTTGTAAATCATTTCATTTTAAACGATTCAACAAAATTTCAGCAGCACTTCCCCTTTGTTTCACGTATCGTACATATGTGCACAAGGAACAAAAAGGAAGTGTTGTCATTTCGTGAACCGATTAAGATGAAATGATTTACAAAATATAATTACTTTATTGTGTATGTAACTTGTCTAATACAGTGACAAATCTGATAAATATTGTATTATATGACAATTGATGTTTGTTTTTATGATCATATGTAATACTTGTCGGGCAGGGCCAAAAATACTCTAAGGGATTTAAAAAATATAATACATTATACACTAATTTGTTTATAACAGCATTAGCATTAATTCATTATTTAAATTTCTTAAAGGTTAAGAACTAATAAAAACTTGTTTTTTTAAACATATTTTCGCTAACACTAATTTCAATTTATTACACGGTAATAAAAAAATAAATTTATACACTAATTTGTTTATATATGTTACCACATACATGTAAATTAAATTTATATATAATTAGGATATACAAACTAATAAAGGAATTATGTAAACAAATTATTCTTTCTATATTTTAGATAACACATAGATTAATTAACACTAAATTATGTTATACTAATACACACATACACTGATCAACCCAAATTAGCCATAATTATACACTGATTATTAGATTTAAACACTAATAACCCTAATTAACGTTTCTCAATCAACCCAAATATATGCACAAATTAACAATAATTTACCGTAATTCGATCAATAAGTTTAGAAGAAGAATATACCTAATTTTTGAAGAATAAAGGCGTAGATGGTTGGAGATTGCAAATTGATGGATTGAGGCAACTCATGACAAGTAGAGATGGATTTGAGTGGATTAAGGGGCTTAGGTTTTGTGATTGATGGTTTAGAATGTGGAAATGAGGAAGAAAATGGGTTCGACTACTGCTATATATTTGGCATTTCGATAGTTTCCGATGGCTATCAACGACTATTTTTCGATGGTTTTCAACAGTTGCATTTACCTTTTCTCCTCACTTAAAAATAAATTAAGTTTAATTTAATTTATTATCAATGTTATAAAAAAATTAAAAGTTTACAGTAACGTATTTTTGTTTCTAACTATTAAAAAGTTTATTTTTATTTGTTATATATTAATTTTTTAACGAATTAATAATTAATTGTAAATTTTAAATGTATTTAACATAATAAATTCATATAAATTATTTAGTAAAAAATAAATTTGTTGATCTTATGTACATCCAAGGTATTTTGGCTATACGGTCGAAATATGAAAGGAAAATAAACAGATTTAAGGTATCAAACTTGATTTTTCAAATTTATATCTGTTCATCGACATTTGGACTTAAACCTTTCTTTTGAAGGCCAAATGATCTTCAAATGGAATCAAATTCAAACCATATGTACTATATTATGTATTTATCCAATCTGTACAGTTGGATTTAGAACAAACAGATAAAAAATAGACTTCAAATAGTTCATTTTCATAGAAGCCGTCTTAACAATACATATTAATTATTATATAACTCCTTAGAAAAAAAATATTTTGAGTCTAATTTTTTTCCTTACATTTTTCCTCGATTCTAGCCATAAGGATTAGATAAATACATTATAAAGTATACATGACCCGAATTTTGTCTCGGTTGAAGATTGTTTGGCCTTCAAACGAAAGATTATTAGTCCGAATGTAGACGAACGGCTATAATTTTGAGCATTAAGATTGAAACCTTAAATTTATTTACCTTTTATCATATTTTGAAAGTAGGTTCGAAGTAGGTTCAAAATACTTTGGTCGACATCAAAAAAAATTCATCGGATATTTTCTTTTATATGAATTTATAAAGTTAAATACATTTAAAAATTCATAATCACTTATACAATGGTTAAAAAATATATTTAAATTCATAAAACAATTGCACATCATAAATTTCACCACATCATAATTAATCAAATGTTATGTGTAACATAAATTCGGCATCGAAGTTGGTTAACCCAATGATGTAAAAATATACTTTAATATGTAAAAATGTTATACAAAACCAACTTTATCGAAGTTTCTTAACAAGTCACCTAAAAGCAGCATAGATTGGTCATGGGATTTAAATTTCCCGCAACGGTAAATATTCAAATTACTCGAAGATAGATCATCAAAAATACCAATTTAATCGATCAGAACAGTCGTTACATTAAATAGTTGTGCTAAAATATTTCGTTTATTTTTAAGGAATTTAATTACTATTTTTAAACATTTTTTAAATGCATAAAAAGAATAATGAAAAATTGAAAGAAAAAACAAAATTAACATAGCCGATGGCATGTCGAGTATACAGAAAGAAAACACATGATCTTTTTCACACGCTCGGCTACCCACGTTTTACAAAGTGAAAAAATAAAACCCAACATCATGCCGCCGCGCTTGCCACCTCGACCGCTGTCGACATCACCTTATAGCCGCCGTTAGCCGTCAGAATTACCAAGCTATCAAATTCTACCTTAATTTGGGTAATTTCCTAAACCTAATTCGGGTTTTGGGTAATTAATGCGATTATGAGGCTAAAATTATTGATTATTGTGTATTAGTTAGTGATAATAGTGCATTACTGGATTATGGGTCTGAAATTATTTGAAATTGCTGATTGTAATTTAATTTGAATTAAAATTTGAAAATTAATTTATAATTGTTGACTAATGTGTATGTTAATTGGTGTAAATGACTGTATTTTATCATTTTGATTAATTTTAGTGCTAATATGTATGGTTGAATAGTGAATGTATTTAATATAAATATAGATTACAGTTAAACATAGTTAATTTATGCTAATTAATTTGTGGGTGTCAATTATGAGTGTTAGTGGTAATTATAAAACAAACTTCAAATTGTTCACAAAATAGTTAAATTAAAAAACTAAGTAGTTAGATTAATTATAAAGTACGTTTTAAAATTTAAACTTATGTAAATAAATTTTAAAAAGTTGAATGAATTATAAAATATGGTATAAAATTTAATTTGTAGTTGTTAAAACAGTAATTTGTATATTTTTGAACGTTGTTTTACGTAATAAATTTATTTTGAAATAAATAGTATATTAAAATCGATTTGAAAAAATTAAGAAAAAAAAATAATGTTTATTCAAAAAAATAATAATATTTATTTGAAAAAAATATTGTTTATTTGAAAAAACTATGGCCGATTTGAAAAAATAATGTTTTAACAAATACAACAACAACAAATTAAATTTTTTTGTCTCAAAAGGCTTTCACTAATTTTAGTAAACACACCCCTTAGATGCAAAGGAATGCATACAAGGCAAAAAAGTGAAGTGTTGTCAATTTTAAAATCGATTTGAAAAAATTAAGAAAAAAGTAGTGTTTATTTCAAAAAATTAAAATCAATTTGAAAAAAATAATGTTTTAAAAAATACAACAAGGGATCGATGTTTATTTGCAGCCATTGAATGAAGAGTTGAAAACATTATAGCATGAAGGGGTTGATGCATATGATGTTTCTAAAAAAAGAATTTTCGTATGTTTGCATCTTTGTTATGGGCAGTTGGTGATTTTCTCACATATGCAATGCTTACAGGTTGGAATACGATCGGTCGTCTAGCTTGTTCTAATTTCATGGAAGAAACATAAGAATTTTCTTTACCGTTTGGGAAGAAAATTTCATGCTTTGATTGTTATTGTTGTTTTCTCCATATTAATCAACTTTTTAGAAAAGATAATAAAAAATTTGCAGCTAACAAAACAGAGAATTTACGACCACAACGATTTGGTCTAGTGAAGAAATATATGAAGGTTACCCAAAGATACAAGAAACTAGAGTATAGACTGAAATTCAGATAAATCGATAATTCATAATTGGTGCAAACAAAGTATAATTTGAAAGTTACTTTGTTTGAAAGATCTCCTACTTCGGCATAATATTGACGTGATGTGTAACGAAAAAACATGTTCGATAACATGTTTAATAAAATTTTGAAGACATGATATAGGACACATACGTAAACACCCCGAATTTCATATGAAGCCCAATGATAGTAAAAAAACCAAAGCATGCTATAAGCTAGACAACAAGCAAGTAAAACTCATGTTGAAGTGGTGGTAGGACTAAGATGTCCTGATGCGATTTCTTTTAATCTCTGTAGATGTGTTGACTTTAAAAACAATAAACAGAGTGGGATGAAAAGTCACGATTGCCATATCATGATGGAAAATTTATTACCCGTGGTTTTCAAAGAACTATTGCCCATAAAAGTATGGAGTATTATAACAATATTAAGTTTGTTTTATAAACAGCTTTGTTAGACGACATTAAAGTCGACCGTATACGTAAACTTAAAATAGAAATCCTTATACAGCTCTGCAAACTGGAGAAAATATTTCTTTTTGGATTCTTCAACGCAATGAAGCATTTGTTTGTTCATCTTCCGTTCGAAGCACTTCTTCGAAGTCCTATGCAATACGGATGGATGTATCCATTTGAGAGGTAATATTGAATATCCATAATATTAATTTTAATTTAAAATTCAATTTAATTTTGTAATAGGTACTTAAATCATCTAAATTAAAAAAGTTAGACAAAAAGCACAAGTTGAAGGTTCAATCCACAAATCATATCTTAAAGAAGAAGCTTCATTCTTTTTCTCTCATTATTACAGTGACTTTGTGAACTTATCATTTGTAAGTGTTCCTCATAACGATGAGATAATTGAATAAGAATCTTTTCAAGCAATGTTATCTATTTTTGGACAACATGGTCGAGCTGCTGGAAAATGTGCGGAATTATGGTTAGACAATAGAGATTATAATGCTGCACGCACATATGTTCTTCTCAATTGCGCTGAAATTGCACCATTTTTCAAGTAATAATAAATAATGATTCTCGACATATGAATTTTGTAATCCATACTTATGTTAGTTAGACTTACATATTCAAAACTCTCGACATATGAATTTGCAGTATTTACAAATCGTAACATTCATATGGCGATCTCAGTAAAAAATTTCTAATTGGTTTTTGAACTACATTTATGATCCAAGAAATTACGTCAGAGATGAAGGATTGAAACATCTTGTGCTAGGACCAAAAAGAAATGTCAAGACTTATCCAATATTCTACATCAATGGATTTAAATTAACCACCAAGGAATATGGTGCTGAAAAATTAATCAATAACAGCGGTGTATTTGTTAAAGGAGTGATGATCCAGGTGACTATGTAAATATTTTTACGGTGTCTTAACGCAGGTTTTGGAGTCGGCATATTTAACACGACCCGCAGAAAAAGTATTTTTATTTAAATACAATTGGTTCGGCGATGTTCTTGGTTCTGGAATCAATATGCACAAAGATTAAAGCTTATCGAAATAAAGCATAACTCATATTACTATAAGTATGATCCTTTCGTACCAGCCAAACAAGCATTACAAGTTTATTATGCTCCGTATCGATCCCTAAAATGAGACAAAGCGGATTAGTTAGTTGTTCTTAAAACAAAGGCAAGATTTACATTTAATAGAAATACTATTCTAGACGAAGCAGCTTATCAAGATGATTTTGAGCCGAATAACGAAATAGAAATAAATGATGATTATACTGATTTAGGTCCTTTAAATGATGAATCAAATGTTCTGATAGAAACATTTAAGTGTAGAGAGGGAAAAGATATAGAATACGAGACTGAGTCTGAATCAAAAGACGACGAAGATTGACTGTTAATTAATGATGATGTAATGTATATATATAATGGATATTTGTATAGCTTGATGTATAATTTATATGATGAGTTTCTGGTGTTATTAATGAAAATGATTGTGTTATGAGCTGTGTATTGTTGTATTCTATAAATTCTATGTATCTAGGAGATCTTGTTCTATTTTTATGGTTTTCTTGAAAGTTCTATGTAATTATAAGTCATACTTGTTTTCTAATAATAAAATTATATGTTTCTTCATTATATGAAATGATATGTTTGTGGCAGCTATTTTGTCTTATAGGAGATCTCGACATTCTGCTTCTCCTGCTGCTGGTGAGGATGTCAACGGTGCGGTGCCTGATTTACACCCAATGGCGACTATGATCCCTAAGAAATCAGTGTAAGTATCAAATTTATTGCAATGCCATTAATATTAAGCGACATATATTATTTGAAACTGTTAAATGTCTATATCAAAATTCACAAAAGGGTTTAAGCTTCAGCCTTCCGATTACATCCTGCAGGTTTTCAAGAAGGCATATATGGGTCGGATGTCTGAATGTTGACCGAATTGGGATGATATCCCATCACATATCAAGGATGCGATATATGTTGTTTTGTTGTAAGTGTAAATTTATAATTCATTTGAAAATAACATATTTGATCTTTGAAAATTAATGTACTTTCTATAATTTATTATAATTTCATTGTGTAGGCTATAGTGATTGTGCAGGACCAAGATCGAGATTTATTCAGGATTCGCTAGGACAGAAAGATGAGGAAAAATTACAAGGACACCCTCTCAAGAGCAAAACAATAGAATAAAAACCTGAGTGGATGAGTGACAGCGTTTGGGCAATATTTCTGGCTTTTTGGAAGAGTGACGCCTTTAAAGTAAGTTTTCTAATTTTATTTTTTATTATAATATTTTTAAAGTTTGTATAATAATTGCATTAATTAATTCGATCATATATTTAAATTTACAGACAATTTCTGCTCGAAACTCAAAGAACAGGAATAAATTTTTTATCACATACCACAGCGGATCAAAGTCCTTCTAATAATATCGGGAGGAATTGGTAAGTATAAATTGCGGTTATTAAATATTTATAACATTGTTTAATAATATACAATTTCGGACGAAGGAGAAGCACCGTGAGCCCATATATTTGGAGGTCTTTACTCGCACTCACGCCATTAAGCATACGAACGATGATGCCTTAGTGCCATTTACCTAGACGGACGACAAAGCCAATGCTATTATGGTAGATATAATTTATTTATTTTCTTTTATTTGACGTTACATAAATTATAAATTAAATATTTAATGTAACAAAATTTCATTTCTACTCGCATGAGAAGTTTGGCATGAAGCGAACTCGCATGCTCGAGGAGACTGGACTGTAGGAGTTGTCCTAGGAGGAGGATAAGATTTTTGATTTTTGATTCTTTGATGTGTTTGAAATTGGGTTTGTATGTGTTAAATATGATGTGGTTATAAATATGAATGTGGATGTGTGGTTGGATGGCCGATAAATAAGCCAGAAATCAAAAATCTGTATTTCAGGCTTGCGACAGCTGACGACGGCTTAATGGTTCCAGGTTAATGACAGAAAACGACACCTTAATGATCTAAGTTTTACGGCTATATAAGCCGACATGTGTCCATCGGTCGCCGACGTAACTCCTCGCTGCAGCCGACGTCGTCGGTAAACTATTGATCGGCGACTGTACAAGTGGCGGTTTTTTCCATCGGTAAAGACGGCCATCGAAGGCTAGCGACAGCAAATAGCTATCGTTGTTGACTATGCTTCTTGTAGTGATACTCTTTCTCAAAACTAAGATCTACATTAAGATTTGCCAACCAAGAAAAAAATCTTGCAATTTACTCCAAGGAGAAGATCTCAAAGAATATTTTTATTGAATTTTATTCCAAATTATCCATTGTCCAATGTGATCTAAAACCATTGTTGGATCAAAAGCATTGGAAAGCATGTAATTTGGGGCAGCATTCAAAATTTTGATATACAACTTTTACATGAAAAACTACATATCATTGATTTATATACATTCATAAAAATCAATGCAAAATTATAGTGACAAAATTAAATATACAACTTCAAATTCAAAAGGTATAATAAACGATATGCTATAATAAAATTACCAAAATTAAAATGTTAATAGAAAATAACATTAATAATACATCGATAAACATATAATTGATCCCTTATTGAGAAAAAGATTAAATAAAGAATGCTACTAGTAGGGTGGCAATCACCCAACCCGATGGACCCGGACTCGACCCGGCAGGTCTCGGTTCTAGGCGGGTCTGGTTTTATCGGGTCTAAAGTGCACATTTCAAAAACCTAGACCCGATCGCTCCGAGCCTTGGTTCGAATCTGGTCGGTTCAGATACAGTTGGGTAATAACACTAAAAATGCATACATTTCAAGATAGTAGCGCATTGGCACATTAGTTTTTTTCCTCCTCAATTGGTAATTGCTCCTTCTTAACCACTATCACCGGATCCAACTTGAAAACCCCTCTTGACGTCTTCAAGTCATTAGTATCGCCAGAGCGCTCCAACTTTGAAGTCACAGTCCCCAAACACATTTTCAAAACCCTAATTGACCTCTTAAAGCCGTCATCGTCACTAGAGCCACCTCCACCAAATTCATGTGCTAATTATTCCTCCATCAAGAACATCTGCAGGAAACCCTAGTTTGTATTCGTCGTAGTTGGAATGAAAAAAATAAGATCGGATCTAAAAACTACAAATTTCCATAAATAATTTGTCTTCGTGATTGAAAAATAAAGTTGATGCCTCTAAATCAAGGTGTAATTCTTTTGAAAGTTCCATATAGTGTTTTCACAACCTGATCCTGCTTCGGTCCAACCTCGAATAACCCTGAACCTTGAATCATTACGATCCATAACTCAATCAGACTCCAGTCATGCATGAATCCTAGTCAGACCTTTAAACCAGCAATCCATTAAACCATGGTTCTTTTGTTTTTTCCTATTTTCTCATCGTGTAGTTCTATGTCATTTTCATCTTTTGTATTGCTTTGATGTAAACAAATAAATCTATTTCAAAAGTCATAATTGTTCCAAAATCTAAACCACAAACTCCATCACTTCGTTCTTCACTGCTACAAACTCCTCTAATGCCACTGCTATATTCATTGAGTTTTTCATCATTAAACTTATATCATTGTGCATTGTTCTACTGTAACACAGTTGTAATTATGTTGGTGAAGTTGTGCATTGCAACTTCTAGACCTGTCAAATGGGTTGGATTGGGTAAAATTGGGTTGGGTCGAGTTTGACTCAACCCATATATGATCCATTCTTTCTGACCCATTTACGACTCAATCCATTTAATAAGCAGGTTACCCAATTAACTCATTTAAAGATTTATATTTGATTTGGCTAATAAAAAATATAAAATAATTCTAGTTATAATTTTTATGTTTCTAATTTCGATAAAAAACAAAATTTAAAATTTTAATTCTAATTTTCATCAAAATTCAAACATGGGGATGTGGCAGCTTGTTATTTTCTAAGTATAATGAAGAAGTATAGTGTGCGTTAACAATATAAAGTATCTGAATGTTCCATATTGTCCTTAATTTAGATGGAGTTAATCGGTCGAATTCTCACCGAATTTTGAGTTTGTATGCAGAAGTTATTGCAGTTTGAACAAAAATATTAGTGACTTCTACACTTGGCGGAATTCAAATATGGGGATGTGATAGCCTGTTATTTTTTAAGTACAACTGTCAGTCCCTATGGAGAATTACAGTGCGTTCACAAGATGAAGTATCCGACTTTTTCATATTGTTCGTAATTTAGGTGAGAGTTAATCGGTCGAAATCTCGTCTGATTCTGAATTAGTATGAAGAAGTTATTGTAGTTTGAACAATAAAAATAACGGCTTCTACACTAGATGGAGTTCAAATATGGTAATGTGGTAACCTGTTATTTTCTAAGTACAATTGTTAGTCTCCATTAAAAACTACAATGTGTGTTCAAAAAATTTATTTTCAAAATTTATATTTTCAAATTTTAAGTTTTTAATAAATGGGTTACTCATTTATAACTCTTTTAAAAATGAATCAAGCTAATCCATAACTCATTTAATAAAAATCATAAATGGTTTGACCTAACTCATTTATAAGTAGGGTAAATGAGTTGGTTTAATGGGTTGGATCATATTTTGATAAGTCTAGCAACAACACATAACTTCGATTGTACACCTTGAAGAACATATACAGCTCGTGTACATAGCATTATTATTTTAATATTTTTGTATATAAATTGTCGTTAAATGTGCAAATTTTTCGAAGAGAAAAATCACGGTTCCACCGGTTGATCGGTTGAACCAATAAAACCTTAAATCTTGAGTTGTCGCGATTTGAATCGCGATCTGATAATGAAAACTATGGCTCCACGCATTGTATTTAATTATCTTTTATACAATCTCCCTGATTCCATTGTGTGGTGCATTATATTCCCTCTACCTTCTCTAATACTTCGTATCAAACAAATAAAATCCCAAAATGGCATAAAAATCAAATGCATAAAATCTTATTACTTTGGCAACAGCTACAAAATATGGACGGTAGAATTATATTAAGAGATGACGTTCACATACACCCTTCATAAAATATAAATGCATGTTACTACTACGTACGTATGCTAAATGATGATCCATTTATTAACTTATGCAGCTTGCATTGCATATTTGGACTGCGCATGTCAGTCTAGTTATGATGAGGAGGATGTGTGGTTGGTCCATCATAATCCAAGTCTAATTTCGTTATCTTTTCTTCAATATTTGGTTCATTAATCCGGCTTTGTTGATAACTGCTGGTGTTGAAATCCTCCTTCGCCCTTCTAACCATTCCCAGCAATTTCCTTGTATCTACGTCCGTTGCATGAAGTAACATGGTTGAAGAAGTTTCACCTTCCTACAATTACATAAACAAAGGTTATAAACGTCCCTTTATCTCATCCGTATTAGTAAATTACTTACATGAGTTGTTGCATAGATCGGATACGCTTCTTGAGAATTTGAAGCAATCAAACGTCTGCTTTCGCTAGAAAAAATTAAGAGTGAGAGGAAAAATATAAAGAGAAGAAGAGACATGAGATCGTTCGTGATTTTTTTTATATGTTATACCAAATGCTGTGTAGAAGTTCAGCTAGATTAGCGTATATATAATTACACCAAGTGTAATAAATTGATGCATGTTTGCGTGGATTTAATTAGTTATGGAAGTTTGAGATAAGAAGTCATTGCACATTTTTGTTTGTTTCTCAATTCGTTGGTAACTTCGTAACTTGTAACTTCCATGTTTAGCATTGTGTACCGAATGGATACAAGTTTTTTTTCAATATATTTACTACATAAAGAACGATGTAACTGTACAATCAGATGTAATCCATAAAAACTGAAACAGAAGTTGTTCTAGTAAATCACTCGAGACACTCCAATACTTCATTTGTTGCTAAATTAATTAACAAAGTAGATAAAATTGCAAACGCAGTGTGTCCTCTCACCGCACGAAGTGGTGACTGATCCTTAGGCGGAGGAGGAGCACGGGATCCCAAGGTGAGCTTACCTCCACTTCCCAAAAATGGACTTGGCCTCCTATTGGAGGTTGCTTAATGCAATTTGTTTGCTTGTTTCGGGAGCTCTTGTTTGAGTTAATTATCTTTGGAAAATGGATCAGATATAATTTTCCGAAAAACCACTTTTGACCTTTTAAGCATTGACTTTATATTATGTTTGTGAAAATGTAAACATATGAGCGACTAATCTGCATGTGCGCATTTTTCTTTTGGGCAAAAGCGGTTGGTAGTGTATTGCTGAAGCTAATTTTGTATTGGATCTTGGAAGGCCCGTCAAGCAAAATTATTCGGTCCAGACAAATTCATTCACAAACCCATTTAAGTCTTGAATCACAAACAAAGCCCAAATCCACGGGTCTTTTGTAGTTGGATGGATCGACCCAGACAAAAGAGTAAGAGACAGGAGAAGCTGGCAATCGCATTTTGATTTTGTTTCGAGCAGTTTTCTTGGTCTGGGGTGGATTTTCATTATTGTAAGAAGAGCTCTAATGGCACACGCTTTCTGAAAAACAAAATGATGAGTACATATGATACACATGCTTGCATATGTTTCCAAAAAAAGCCACATTTAAACAAAATATATAACTAAAATAATCAAAATTTTACGTGTTGCTTTAGCTGTTTTAAACGTGCATGGCCAGAATTGATTTCAAAACATTTAATTCTAAATTAAAATAATGTAAAACATACATATAGGTCCGTCGACGGGTCAGGTTCAGTTCGAGAATATTAAAATCCAGTCCCAAGCTTGGTTACGGTAGTCAAAACCAAGGGACGATAAAAACCTGATGGGTATTTCAAACCCAACATTCAAGCTCGACCCGTCGGATTTTTCAAGTCCACTGGATAATATCCGTATAGATAATATTTGGACCAAAAATTGGCACAAACACCCAATAGAGATTGTGTAAAGTAATAAATGAAGTCTATTAACTACAAACAGAAAGAATATAGCAATAAGAAATAAGCACATAACAGAGACACGGTAATTTATAGTGGCTTGACGTTGTTTGCCTACGTCCACTTTGAAGCGATAGCTTTATTAATAACTTTGTAAACTGAGTACAATAGGAATCAGATTAGCATCCTTAGTTACAAAAGAGTACAAAGCAACAAGCAGCCTAAAGATTCCGAAAATGGACAATCAAGTCTGTATTTATAGAGAAAGACGGTGAAATATCTTCCTGAAAATTCGGCAGAAGACTCTCCAGATACATAGGGACCTACAAGAGGGATCGCATGACTCAAATCCCAAGGAATATGGATCGGTGTTAATCTCTATTTTGGAGGATTTAGGGACTGCGATCCCTATGAGGGGTTCTTTATGCTGAAATACACTTGTCCTCCATCTTTCATGCCAATTGGATCTGTAGATGTTGAGTTATTGATCGATCTTTGTTGCAATATGTTGTGTCATCTAATTTAGACTGATCCATCTAGTGGAAAGATGGTCGATCTCTTTTACTTCTTTATCTTGGGGTGTTCCCTATGGTGGACTCCCTAGGGTCCCCTCTTCTTATTCCCAAAGTTTTAAGTGTATTGGACTTCTGTATTTTGATATATTGATTGTTTTTCATTGAGTTGCATTTCTGGGAATGGCACGATTTGTTCCTTTGATACGATCACTCTCTTAAGTTAAGTAATTTACTCATAATTTTAGCATACAAACTCCTAACGACTAAAGATTTGAAATATAGCCTCGTGGGGCCTTCATTGTCACTCTATATCGACCTCACCCAGTTTGAGACAAAAATTTAAGATATGTACCGATCCTTTAGAGGAAGGGAAAGGGATAGGCACCGATCTCCTGCTTGGGGGAGATACTAAACCGTACTTAGAATATTCTAGAGAGTCTATCTCTTGGTCTTGGTTGATCGCAGCTTCATATTATCATCTATACTTGATTTTTGGAGTCCATAATCATCGCTATGGGTTATTGATCTTGATGACAGTCGAGTTTAACTTGTCCAATCAGTTCGAGTATTGCTGGGTCAAAATGCTGGATAACAACTAACTTATAATATTTATGCTAAAACTATGCATTAAACCCGCAATTTCTATAAAAATTGTGCATAAACAGCGTTAACTTACAAATTGAGTAGTGATGAAGCCAAATTCACAATAAAAGTATGCAAAAACATCTACATACAAACAAACAACATGACAAACAAATAACATATGCATTCATGTTTTGATACTACGAAAAACTAATAATTGGATCGGGCTTGTGACTAAACTGTACCTGACCATAATAGTAATTGGGTTGACCCTGGGTTGTGCATGGTAATTAGAACTAAACCCATACCCGTATTAACAAGGTGGGTTTGGGTCGGGTTTGGACCAAAACCAATACCATTAAAATACATACACACATATATATATGTATGTATACATGTGTACATATGTATACATATACGTGTGTGTATGCACGTGCATACACATAGACGCACATACATGTATGTATATAATATTAATTTTTTAGTTGTAATAATTGATCACAAACATATTTCAAGTCAGAGGAAAAACCTAAACACACAATTTTTTTTTTGTTAAAAATGGTTTTATATGTGATTAGATGAAACGGTTTTCTATTTTCTTTTTTCACAAAATAAGCTAAAATGATACTAAAAGTAAAATAAATAGGGCATTCGATACACCTTTGTAATAAATGAAAAATATATATTGATTTATAAGTATTTATAAGAGGAACACACTAATAGAAATAAAAAAAATTATAAAAGTTTGCCACTAGTGAGGTGGAATTTGAAATCTTAATAATATTTCAAGCGAGATTCGAACTAACCCCGTTGTCCTTCTCTTCTCTAAATAGTAAGCGTATTTTCGAAACTTCACGGTCAAACAATTTTTTTTAAGCCCATCCCAACTATTAAGAAAGATTATTATTCACAAAATTTATTGATCAGCAAATATTTTATATTTTCTTAAATAAATTATATATTTCTTTGTAGACATGTACAAAATACTTGGTATATAATATAAGCTTTTTTTAACCTTACTATTATTTGTTAATGGTATTGCTTTTATTAGGAATTTCTATTTTTTTATTATTGCAACTCTAATCCCTAAAATTAAGAAATAATAAAATCACGTTATAAATTCATCATGACGTAAATTAGCATAAAGTTGTGTTATGCACACGATTGTTGTAAATAATTTCTATGATATATCTAAAAATATGGTGCATAAACATGACAAAGCCAATGGATCGATCGAAAACATGCTTCTACACATGGATGTATCATACCTCTCTATAATATGTTGAGATGCTTAAATTTACCATCTCGTCTAGTCACCTTGCATATTTTATATTGGATTCCAGCTCGACATTTAGGTTAACAAAGTGTCATCTTTCAAATTTATATGCAACTTTGTATCACTATAACTATGTGGATAGTTACATGAATTTATATAGACGTATGGTTTCTCGTTATCTAGTTAATCGTAGATTCATATCGATTATTCATTTAATTTTTTAGATACAGCCACCATAACATATATCATCTCATCGCCTTGGTCATCTCTTTTCCATTGAGCTCTCTACTTTGCATCTAGCTCTAAACATCAATATTATAAAGATAATTTTTACAATAATCCTAAAACCAAGGAAAAAACCAACATAGTAATATAAAGTCAAAACATAACAATTGATATGCTAACAAGTGATGAAATAAAACTTAATTAGATCTACTCTATAAGATTGCATGCATTCATAAAGGAAACAAGATATGAAATTCTTAAAGAAACTATTGAATTGGATATGAGAAATTAAAAAAAGTCAACTTTTGTGTTGATAAATTTTGTTAAGGCAAGAATGAGTGACTCTACCTGCAGAAAAATTTATTGGAAATTACTAAATTAACCATGAAATCAAATTAGTGATTCTCGTATCTAAATAATGCGCCTTTTCTTCTTTCCTTCATCATAAACCCTGGCTCCTAATGATGTAAAAAAAACTTGTTGCTAAAAAAGAGAATTATTCTTAATCTTCATCTTGCTCTTTCTTTCAATCTCCATCTAAATTTACATCGTCTCACCTTTATCTACATCTCCAACCAAAACACATGATATGGACATTGATGCATTTCCTCCTATTCCAAGTTCGAATAATGTATTTGAAGCTCTTTTAGGATCTTATGCTTTGACAGAGTTTCCATCAAAGGTTTGTAATTTTTTTACATTTATTTTTAAGTTATTATTATTCTTTGTTAGAATGGAATCAATACAATTTTATTATAGACAGTGTCAGTCCTAGAAGTTTCGATACCTAAAGACAAGTACAAAAACAAGGCCTTTGTATCATCAATATTATTATCATGTTCATTAATAAGAAGGGCATTATCCACATTCAAATTTAAACTTTCAATTTATCTATTTTTGATGAAAAATTTATCAAGGGTGTCTTCTATGAATTAGTGAGTCCATCTACCCTTCTTTTCCTGACCCTTTTAGCATGGCCAGATTCTTGTTTGTGCATTTCTAAACACTATAAAACATGAAAAATATTATGTACTTATAATTATTAGAAACATTTTAAATTATGAATATCTAATCTAGTGGTTATAATTTATCAATAGTATTTCTCACAATAATTTGAAGCAAAAATTATTTTTGAATAATCGATTCGACTAAAAATGTTAACCATAAATTTCTATGAAAAAAAACTTAGTTATTCATCAATTCTACGTTAACTAACCATTAAAAAAATCAACTAACTGCTGCCAAAGGTTCAAATCAATCCTTATTATACAATTACCAAATAATAATTAAATATGCCTATTTTGATTTAATCCCCATTATACAAATTAATCCTTGATCATGGCTTAATAACAACTATGAACTAACTTAGTTAAATTGAAACCAACAGTATAAATAATGCTATAAGATCACGATAAACAAAATATAAATTTATGTTGATATTTATCATTGAACGAGAAATTTTACAACTTAGTCCAACATGATAAGTACATATTGAGCATACAAGGGAAAGTCAACTTCAAACTAAAACACAATTTTTTTTAAATTGAATAGTAATTGGATAGCCAAACCAAAATTAAAATTTAAACAATAACTTGATTTTTGCAACAATTGAGTTCAACTGTTTAACAATCAACGGTGCAGATTATGTTACTTTATTAAGTTTATTTTTGGTAAACTAAACCCTCTAAGATATGTATCATGGAAATAGTCTACATAACTGTTTTATATTTCCTCCATTTTGTCTTGGACCATCACCATCTGTTTGTCAAATACTTAACAAAAGACATATGAGATACTTTGAATCCCATAATCAATTCAATCATTTCTAAATATAAGTTGACAACATTACGTAGTAATTTGATTCCCAAAACCAACGCAGTAATTCAATTTCCAAACCGAAATAAAAATTAAGTATCTTTTCAAGAACTAATCAACAACTGATTCACTGTGTCGTACTAGAGAGTCAATCGAACTTCAGAGTCTTGAGTCGCCACCAGCCCTAGAATTGGAGTCGCCTGATTTTTTGATTTGGAGTGCTGATTTACCAATTTGTACTCGCTTGATTTGCAATTTCTAGGTCGTGACTTGGATTCGATCGCGATCTTTTTTTCTTTTAGTAGATGTGCGATGTTTGGTGTATAGTGCCCTAGAATTTGCATGGCCCAAAGCGATTGCTTGTCCAGCTTTACCATAGTGTTGCCCTGTATGTAGATTGAAATGAGACGAATGGAATTTATATCAAATATAGAAAATATGGAAATTTTCCAAATTCTGCACCAATTAATTATAAAATTTTGACAGCAAATTTTACAAAGGAAGAGATACGTTAGACATGTTATTAATTGGTTAAGTGTCGCTGTATTTAATTTAATTTAAATAAGTTATATTTGGTGAGTAATTTTATTTTTAATGTTGATTTTGTTTGTAGACTTTTTAGTCGAAATATGAGGTAGTGAGCGGTGTATGGAATCTAAAGGAACACTGAATTGTGTTGTTGTGACAAGCGAATCGTTTAGCAGAAATACAAGTGGTAATGGTAAAGGATAATGGGTCGAAATGAAATGTGAAAGAATTAGAATGATAAAAGCTACAAAGCTAAAAATCATGCTATGAAAACGGATCAAAAAAAGGTAAAAATAAACTGCTTCAAAAAACTATGGAGTATGTCTGTTAAAACTTAATGTACTTTGCGGAGAGGATAAAAAAGGAGCATATGAGTCAAAATGCAATTCATAATCATATGCTTTCGAAAATTCTTATAGGTCATCCATAATAAAGTAAAGGGTATGCCCTAAGGCAATTATGTAATTTGTTACATATGTCTAACTCTATAACCAATCTTATTCGAAATAATAGGTGTTTTCTTTCTATTATATATTTGATATAATGTGTTATACTAATTAATTTTAAATAAAAGTATGTTTAATAGAAAATCTGTAAACCGTATGTTTTTTATAGTAGTTACAAATTGTTGTAATCGTGAGTCATTTATCATGATGAAAAATAATATACATTTTAAGTGTTCTTAGTCAAGATGCATTGAGACTGGATATAGATGTATCCATTGAGACTAGAGTATGTGACACTCTTCAAATGTTGGACAGTGTATTACTCATGACTGCTAAAGGCACCCAATGGTTACGTATCGATAGTTATTGGATAACCATGGAATGACTCACTTGAAAGTTTTCTGTTGGTTAATATAACAAGGTTAAATAGAAAATATCGATGTGACTAATTTACACAGTTCTCTTGACTTGGGAGTACTGTGGATCTTCAATATGAAAGCTCCTCTTTGAAAATAGTCAAATCATAGCACTGTGTCTATTGAGTGACTATAGTTGGGTCGGGTGGAAGTATTGGATGTGAAGTACTATTCAAGTGAGGATTTGTAACATCCCAGAATTTTGGGCATTAAATTTTGAACATTTAATTCGTTTTAAATGTTCAATGTGGATTTTGAATTGGTCTTAAGATAAAGAGAATTGGGTGGAATTAATAAAATACTTATAATTCCAAATATGGTAACCCAATTGGAATTTAAATAGTAATAATAAAATATTGAGTCGGGATAAATTGTGTATATGGAGGTAAATAGATATGGAAATGAGTTCTAAAATTTATTTTAAATCTATTTGGTCATTAAAAGTGTTATTGGATTTTTAGATGAATTTAAAGGTTGATAAGTTATTATTTGGGGTTTTATATTAATTTAATAATAAAATTTAAAGATAAAATATTGCAATTAATCAGATTTTGGTCTGGAATGAGCCGGAATGATTTTTAACGCGATTATAAATTTTATATGATTCATTATCGAGTTCATAGAATTTTAAAAGTGAAAATTTTAAGCGTTTTTGACAATTTTGAAAATCGCTCGAATTTATCGACGAGTTAAAATAGCCTTCCGGGGCACAGTCTCGGAATTCAATGAAACTAGTTCCATTGGATCCGTAATAGTTAGTTATTATCGGATTTCAATTTTCATAGCAATCGGAGTTGTCGTTTGACCGTGGCAACTCGAAACGCGTCGAAATCGTTTTAATCGGTTTAAATTAAAATTGATCGTTTAATTCTGTAACTCGCACGTATGACCGAAATAGCTTACGAAACCTATTCCATTGTGTCCGAAACGCGGAAAAACCCTAGAAACGCCTATTGGTACGTGAGGATTGGAGCTTGGTTGCATAGTCGTTGAACAATTGAGAATTTTATTAATTAAATAATATTAAACAATAATATATACTGATATTATTCTTAAACCCTAGCTAACAAATGAGGCCGCCGTCGTTCTCATCTCCTATGGCCGAAAATCACCCACTTTTTTCCCCAATTATCGATCTATCCACTCATTATTTGCCAAAACGTTCAACTGGAAAAGTGGAGAGGATAGTTGGATCTACATATCCAATGGTCGAGATGTGATTTGACGAGGTGGATGGAGGGGTATTCGCTGCCGTTTGTTTAGGTTTCGTTCGCGCCTTTCGATCATAGATGGAGGCCGAGCTTCGAGAGATCCCAGGCGAAGGTGGAGTTGGTCGTGACGTATGCGGGGTCGTTGTTTGATCGAGCTAGAGTTGACCGTGGTGAGAGCGGTACGAAACCCTAGTGGTGATGATGGGTTCGAGCTTCACCTGTATATGCGCGTTGAGGAAGAAGAGCTATTGCACGGTCTTGATTTCTTCTTTCTAACGTACGGCAGATCTGAGGTTAATAAAAAAATTGTTTATAAATTTTAGTTCAAGCCTTAACAATTCGTATCTAATGCATATGTTGTCGAAATTCGACGAAACAGGAAGCGTTGGAATCGCAGCGACGGGAAGCACGTTGTGGCGCAAATCTGAATTCGATTCAAGCAAGTAGAAAGTTGAGTTAAATCGAACGTCGTTCGGTTTAATTTAAATTTCGAACGCTCGTCGAAACTCAAGGTGAGTTAATCTCACTCACATCTGGAATGTTAACTGATTTAAGTAGTTGACATTTAAATAATTGTGTGATTGGTTGAAATGTTTATTTATATCAGCCTGTATTGGTATATATATGTGATTTGCTAATATTTGTGGATGCAGGGAAAAACGGGTTGGAGGGATCCAACGGGATTCCTCACAATATAGTGATTATTTTTAGAATTGATAATGCAAATTGTTTGTATGTTGTGATTGATAAATCTGAAATTAAATTGTACTGTGATATTGTTGAAATAAATATAAATCCAGAATTTTAATTATAAATGGATTTAATTGGGATTTTAAAAAAATATGAAAGAAATTGTTATATAAAGAGTTTAAAGGAATAAAATTTGGTTTTAGTTCGGATGAAGAATGAAATTTGTAAATGGGAAATTTAAATAAAGCGGGAAAATTATGAGTCGATAAATGCAAAGTATAGATTTGGGTGAGAAATTTTTATAAGAAGATATAAAGTGTTAAAGTAATGATGGGTTATTTTGAAAATGAATAGAGTTTGCCAGAAAATTAAAATATGTTTCAACGAAGCTTCTAAATATTAAATGTAAATCAATATTTTTGAAATGCATTTTTCACCCTTGGAATTTAGTTAAGAAATCCATAAGTATTATTTTCCGGTAATAAATTCTCAAATGTTTTATTTAAAAATGTTTAAAACCTATACCTTGAAAATGGAATTTCCGGGAATGGAAAAGGGTGTTTAAACTTCAAAAGGAGTTTATTTTTAAGCTTGGAAATAAATTTACGATAACTAACGTAAATTTGGGTTGGGATAGATCGGGCGGGATCTATATGGAAGATTCTTTGGGTTGTTTCAATGGAAATGTTCCCTGGGAAAAACCGAGTTCGTGAATAAAATCAGGTTTTTAAAAGTTAAGTTAAAATTTGTTTAAGGAAGTGTTTTTAAGAAATTCTTTATAAAGATAAGTAATAAATTTAGCTATAGTATAATTATTTAAGAATATTACTGGTAATTATATTTTATAAACAGATTTATTTAAAGAATGGATGATTTAAGTTATTTGGAAATTAGTATTTATCCTTTAGAACCAATACTTTTAAATTTTGTTATCCAAACCCTTATTAATAAATAGTTTTACTTTAAATATTTGAAATTATATTTTGAGTACATAACTAGGCGTAATTTTATATAATTCAAAGTATATTTCAGATTAAATGTTTAACTGTTTTAAATCTAAATGTTTTGAACTTGGTTGTTTCCAATGGGAATTAATGATAAAGGATTTACCTTATAAAGGAAAAAATTTGGGAAATTGTTTTCAAATGAGCTTTGAAAATTTGGAAATATATCTCGTAAAGATATTAGAGGCAAATAAATAATGTGAAAAATTATTTATTGTGTGATGGATGTTTGTGAATATAAATTGATAGTTAAATCACCGACTATCAATATTGGACAAATGCGTTGATCGTTTCGAAGAGATCGGGATCGAGATTTATTTCTCGGAAGCCACTTCGATCCGGTTTGTACGTTTCATGGAAAAATGTGTTCGGAGTCAAAGATGGAGAAGTGAAGTGCAAGGGCTAGTCGCTACTAATCCTGAGGATATTTCCAAAATGGATGTAGTAGGAGTAGTGCCTTCGGTTCCGTTCGGACCCGGGACGGACTTGTATGGATGAATGCTTGCGAAATATCGTCAGGTGGACGATGGGCATTCTAAGGGATATGTTCTAAAAAGGTAACGCTTGGCCTCAAGCCTCATCAAATGGGAATGACTGAAAATCAGGGGATATGCAGCAAGGCTTCGTGGGCAGCCCCCACTGGAGAGTAAGGTCATCCCTGTCTAGATGTCCCTTTTATTTCGGCTTAGTGGTCGGTTGCTGATCCCAACCGCAGGACGATCTTATTCGGAACTGTCCAGTAAGGGATGGGTCCGGCCTTGTGTTGCAGGGGATCGGGAGTGGTCCTCGGTACGGTGATCTAGGCCCCGTACTGTGACAGGTGGTACCCTAGTGCCTAGTCATTGTTGGAAATCCATTCTCCCTACGAGCCCTGTACGAGTTTTGTTTGTATTACCCACTTTTGTGGCTTGTAGCTGGAATTTAATGAATGTAACAATTTCGGCTATTTTATAAGTATTTGTATATAGACCCTATTATAATATCAGAGAATTTCTATAAAAAGTGTTTTAGCTATCGTAAGGTAAAAACCCGACATGTTTATTTGTGGCGTGGTCTTACGAGATGCTTTTGTTTTCATAAAAGATTTTTGAAACGTTAATAAATCAATTTGGGGGCATTATTATCAGCTGGTATTCCAGACTGACTCGGGTGTTATTTTATTATAATGCTCGAGTCAGACCGAGTATTATTTGTTCAGGACAGGATGCTATTGAGCAGGAGAGGAGCTGGAGTCCGAGACGTATTATCTGTACCTATATATATATTCCGCTACTGTGATTGTATGGATTTGTCTGACTGGTAAACATTGTTTGTATGAGACACTCTGATGATATGATGTATAAAACAGTTATAGATTTCATTTTGTGTAAAGATCTATTATTTACTATTATATTTTACTCCGCTGCGATTGTGAGATTCTGAATTGTTTAGTTTCTTCTTCTTCTATCTCTTCTTCTTAAACCCAAATGGTTCGTATTTTTGTGCCACTTGAGTTAACAGAGGTAGAATAGTGTTGATTCAAGGGGTATGGATTTGCGGGCTGTCACAGGATTCGTCTTCTTAGTTATATGAGTTAGTATCACAGTCAATTCAAGTCAACTTAAAGTCATAGTCCCTGGCCAAACCATTTTGGTTAATAATAATTGTTATTATTGAACCAAGGAGTTTGCATTTGTTTTATAGAGTTGAATATAGATGATATTGTAATTTTGACCATTACCAAATTCCATAAATCCAAAGCGATGTAGTTTTGATAAAGATAATTAGCGTATATTAAAGTCACAACCGGGTAACATTTAGTAAAATAAAATTGGATTTTACTGAAACCAAGTAAGTGATAAATTTGTCCAAAATGTCACATCACATGCTAAGTGATGCATGAATGCTAATATTCGAATAGTTTGATATTAATCGCTGACCAAATTTACACCTAATGAGTCACACAACCGAAACGATGAATTCTCCTTTGACTAAATGATTTAATTATTTTATAACATTATAAATTAAATATTTATGAAATATTGATTATAAAATTTTATTACCATTTGAGAAATAAATATTACAAAATAAATTCATAATAGTTATGAATATATCAATCGATATACGATATCGATAAGTGATGAAATTTAATTTAATTACGTAATATTTTTATTTAGGCTCAAATGGGTTTAAGGCCCCATCATAGGGCTTGTTATTTTCAGCAGCACACATGGGTATAGGTGGCTAAATTTAGGTAAAAGGGTGCTTTATTTTGGATGGCCCGGATTGAAGGAGAAAGAGATGAGATTAGATCTACATTTCTCTTCTTTCTATCCACTATTTAAGCATTCCAAACCTTATTAAGATTTGATATTTTGCTGCCTCCTATTCACTTACTTGTTGGCCAACATTATATCCTTACATATCTATCACTACAAGCTTAAATCAAGTCAGATCTAATCATTATCCGATAGTTAAAGGTTAATGGTTCAAGGACTAGCAATCTGCCAAATTGAAAAGAGTTTCAAAGGGGAGAGTTTATCCTTTCAAGGTGTATATCAGGGCTTTGGAACGAAGGTGTAATTTTATAAGATATTAATTAATGACTTCCAGTGTAATGTTTTTATCAGATGTATGTGTGTATGTGTGTGTGACGACCCGCCCTTTTTGAACAAAAATCATCTTTGTCCAACTTAAACCATTTAAACTAGACAGATTATCAATTTGGGATCTTAATATAGAATCAGATACAGAATCACACATAGAAATAATATAGAATATCGCAACGAAATAAATAATATACATAGTAGTTCATGAAGCTACTAGACAAAATACATCGGAGTTTTAGATTTAATTATACAATACTAGAGATACATAAAATTTTAATGATACAAGCCAAAATGAAAGTAGATAACTAATACTGGATAGAGTGGAGTTTTCAACAAGTCTTCGGCTCCCAAAATAAGCACTGTTCATACACTGCAAAACTCAGGCTGACCCGAGCATAAAGTAAAACAATATACTCGAGTTAGGACTAGAAGTTCTTATGTAGGTAGTCCTACTCAAGTGAAAATGTACAAGTAATTCAAGAGATGTCACATGATTTTCCATCTCTTAGGGATCCATCAAACTATTTATATATACAATAGATTACGCTATATATATAGTGTCTGTCAGTAATATAAAATATCAAAATAGCGTTAAGGCTTTACATTGATCCCCTTAACACGTTTTTAAGCATTACCGTACAGTTTGCATTTAAAACACCAGTAAACCGTTAATGGATTGGGATGCACTGTGGTATTACTACACTAAACCAAAATCGTAGTGGTCTTGTATAGGGATAAAAGTATGACAAGACACGTAAGGCAATGCACAAGATAGGGTATTACTAGTTTACCCTTCTCAGCTGGGGGTAACGCATCATGGCCATGTTCACCCACCGCGTCCAACACTCCCATAATCGAAGGGTGATCACCAACAACAACCGAAATAAGAATATTCAAAAGAAGAACTGCGTCCGCTCGAGGTAGCTAGCCCGCTTGGCTGGTACGGCTCCTTTTTTATTCGTTTCAATATGGCACAAGTGCCAGGCCAATCCATCATCGTTCTCTTTCTTCAAATCCAACAAACGTACGCCAAATCCAACCACTTCGTCCTGGATCATCACTCCATGTACACAGCTATTCAAGCGGTTCGGTATCGATAGAGAGTATGTCCATATTCGACTCCGGTCTCTTTAATAACCAACGTCATTTTCACACCGATTGAATATTTTATCAAATCAATTTTCACACCGATTGGATATTTTATTAAATCAAAATATCATTTTATTTTCAAATATCATATTTTCATTTGACTTCAACAAATTTGGATTTAAAGTCCAAAAAATTCTATTTTAAACAAATAATTTATTTTTACTAAATTATCCAAATTTAATAACTTTTCGAATTGACCAACTTAATCAAGTCTTAAAATACAGAAGCTTTATAACTGAATATTTAATTTAATTAAACTTCAGAAATCAACTTATTTAAAAACTATTAATTAAACTTTAATTGGACAATTTAATCATTATATTTTTAATTCGATTAAATCAATTAAAGATCCTTTTTTTTCTTTTTTTCTAAAATCAAATCTTTATTTTAAAATTCAATTATTATATTTTAATTCAATCAAATAAAATTAAAATTAAATTAAATCTTTATTCAAAATTTAGTTACATATATAATATTAATACTTCATTAAATTTTAAATAATCAACTTAACGAAATTTAAAATCGTTAACATTTGACATAACCATTATTAAATTAATTTCGTAATCTAAAATAGTTCAATTAACCTTTCGTTTTAAAATCTAAAATAACTTAATGAATTTCAAATTTTAATATTAACCTCACTTAAAAATTTAAATTATAAATTCACGTTAAATTTTCCAATTCTTTCTTGAATATTAAATATCCAAAATAAATTTCAATTGAACAATCGATGTTTATTATTTAATTTTTCTATCCTAGGCCAAGCGATTTAGTTTGGGTATTTATCATTTCAACCCATATTCCGGTTCAAAATTTAGTGTCAAGTCAATGCATACAACAAACATAATAGTAATAGGAATCAATAACCAATCAACATCCAATATTCAAATTTTTCCATAGTTAACGTGTTTTTCATGCAATTGGGATCTAAATCAATAATTCCGATTATATCAACCAAATTATATATCTCAACATCAACAATCAATGGTTTCCAATTTCAATATCGATCATAATCATCAATCAATTATTCATACATAGCAGGCTACTTGCAATACGAAAATCTAATCGTAAGCTTAAAATCGCTCATCTTCGCGGCTTTCGATAGTTGGATAAGGCGATACAGTGATATGGATACGCGTACACGTGCATGCTTATGTCTACTTCTCTGCTCTACTTATTATTTATTTCTATTTTTTCAACTAAGCACGTTGCTTCACAATTGCTTCACTTTTGCATGCACAACAAAATTCACAACCCAATAGTGCTTCTTCCTATATTTCTCACAGACCAGTGTTTTTTTCCTTTCCTCTTCACGGCAACGCTAGGGTTTCGACAGAGGAGAGGATAGAGGGGAGCAGGGTGCAGTCGAGGGGTGATGTGGGCTAGGTGAAGCAGTTCAGGTGGTTGGGTCCGGTCGTGGGTTGGTGGGTGTACGGACGAATTTGACGCAAAATAAATTTTATTGGTGTTATTTCAATGGGCTCATTTCAAACATCCATTTTTCATTATCAAATTTTTATTTTAAAAAATTAATTTTATTCAAAATTTTCGTTAAATTCTAATTTAAAACGTTGAAAAATTCATGTCGTTACAGTGTGTGTGTGTGTAACGATCCCGGATTTTTATAAATTTTAAATTGATAATTAAATTAAATTCTGATTTAAAATGGTGAAATTTATTGATAAATTGATTTGAAAATTCAATAAAATGAAGTCTTGAAATAAAAATATAAATATCTCAAATAAGTTTATAGTTATATAAAATAGAAATTTATTTATATTTAACAAGTTTAACAAATTTATACAATACAAGAAAACAAATGAACTAAGTAATGCCAGCACATTTACATCATCTCAGCCGAGGTTTGCATAGACAAACAAAATAAAGTAAACATATGTATGAAATATTACAAAACAAAAATATATTCAAGTATGGTACAAGTGTAGATTGTACAAGGCAGCCCATAATGCAAACTATTTTCTGCCATGCCTACTATTGTACAAATAAACATACACTGTTGTACACATCTTTTATATATCAAACATCTTCATTTTATTCATTCGAAACTGAGAAGAAAAAATAAAGCAGCATCATCACAAAAATCAAACCAAACATCAGAGATATTTATCAAAAAAAAACTCGAAGATTTAAAAACAAGCTTCAGTTGTCAAGTTCAAAACCTGATATCAACTTCAACTCCAATCTAAAAGCTTTAAATCATGGTTTGGAAGGTGAGTAACTTTCACTTTTAAACCTTAAATATTAAAAATCAGTTGCATAGAAATATCTGGAAATGTGTATGTTAGTATCAACTAGCAATTTTAACTTGAGTATATATTTGAAAGTACTGTGTCTAGATATGTCTGTATCTGTTCTTCTTCTCTGCTTGCTTCACAGAGTACAAAACAACAAAAAAATTCAATTTCTTGTTTTTCCAATCAGTATCAGACCTTGGCTTTAAGATAAAATATTTATGTTTGAGTATGAGTTACAATCTAAAAATAGTTTCAGAGAATAAAAATGTATATAAAACGGAAAATCAAGTTTTTACAGTAAAAACTTGATTTTCTGGAAATCTCAAGTATCACGAATTTTTGTTTCAAACATATAGCTTGAACCCTTACTAGAAGATAGGATTTTTAAATCTTGTTTGATGATTTTTAAGCAACTGGATTGAGAGCAGTGGGTTTTTGCTCAAAATTTGAATTTTTACCAATTTCCTATGACATGTTGAACTGGGGGAATCGGGGTTGCTCGTGGTGATAGAGGAAGCTATGGGGGTGGTAGGAAAAATGACCGGAGGTGGCGAAGATGACAATGGCGTCGGCGGCGTGAGGTGAAAGTTTGTAAACCTAATTTTCTTTGGGGTTGAAATTTTGATTGCCGTGGCTTCGTTCGAATGTCGAGTTGCTCGGGGTGCTGGGTGAAGGTGGACGTGGGGTTGACAAAGTCGAGGCCGGAGCTGCTGACTGGCCGGTGGTCGGAGCATCGAAAACGAGGCGTTGACAGGTTGATGGGGGGGTTCCAGTTTTTGTTTCCATGTTTTTTTTTCTTGCTCGTTTCGAATTTGAGGCCGATGGTGATGGTTTGATGGTTGAAGTGTGTTGCCGCGATGATGTTTGATGCGTTGGAGGGTGTGGCGAAGACCGGTGGTGATGGTCATCGTTGTACACGTGCACGTGCACGAGCACGTTGGTCTGGGTTTGGGAATTTTTTTTTGGGTTTGCCTGAACAAGGGGGAGTCTCGCGTCATACTCGAGTAATTCGAGTAGCATACTCGAAGCAAGGAAGAGGGGTGCTCGAGTCAAAGTTTATTACAGGTTTTCAACCTGAAACTGTTCCTGGTTTGGGAATTTTAAACAAAAATTTAAATTTTAAATCAAGGTTTTAAAACTGAGGTTTAAATCAAAATGTAAATAAAATTCAAGTTTAAATTGGAACTTAGTTTGTAAGTAAAATAAAGTTTTAAATTCAATTTGGTTTAATAATTTCAAAGTAATTAAGTGTATTAAAGAAGTTTGAATTCAAAAATAGAATTGAATTGTAGATGGGAATTAAACAAGCTGAAATTTTAAAAGTTTAAAACTGAATTAAATTTTTGACCGGATTTCCAGATTTTGAAATTAATTAAGATTTATAACTTAAGTGTTGAAGTAATTTTTTTTATGATTAAATTTAAAAATAAAAGTGATTTTAAACCCTTTAAAATTTTCCTTTATAACCAATTGTTGTTTTCACATGAAAATTTAAAAAGTAAAAATGTTGGAAAATTTGCTTTAAATTTTATTAAAAGGAAATTTTAAATAAATGTTTTTAACATATTGTAAATAACAATTAAATCTTAAATCTCGATGAATTTACTTTAATAATAAAGACTAATGATTTACAATCCATTAATAAAGGAGTTCTTAATGATTTATCAACTTATCATCAATAAATGATTAAAAAAAAGTAAATTTCTTTAGAAAGGTAATTAAAGAAATTATAGTTAATGAAGTCATTAACTAAGTTTTTATCGGGATAATTAATTAATGTGATTAATTTAACAATAAAATTACAATTATTAATCTAGAACAATCATTTAATAATTTGGAAAATATAATCACTTAGAAAGGTAATTAAGAGATGATTACCCAATTTAATTAATTCAATGATAATCAGTAATTTGGGTATAAATATTGGTTATTAATCAAGGGTTTAGTTAAATTTATCAATTAAAGAACTAATTAATAATTGTGATTAATTAAGATAAATTAAATAATAAAGGTTAAATTGATTCATTAATTAAGATTGATTAGTCCGTAATTAAAAGTGAATTAATAAATGATAAAAGGGGATTTTATTCTAAAATAAATTGTAATTAACTTATGATGATTAACCCAAATTTAAAATTAATATAGTTGATTCAAATTTATCAGTCAACTAATGAATTTGTGAACGTTTGAACTTGACTGAATAATTAATTTGTCTGATATCCCTGATATTAATGCTTTGTGATATATCCTGATTTGTGTTATGATCTGGAATGTAACTTATTTATCTGAGATAAATGTAATTATCATCTGTGATATATATATATATATGTGTGTGTGTGTGTGTGTGTGTGTGTGTGTGTGTGTGTTCTGTGAATAAAAGATAAGCGTTATGGTTTATACCGCTTATCAAATATAAGTGTTATAGTTTATAACCGCTTATCAAATAAATTTCTGTATTTGATCTGTGATGGTTGAATGATGTTGCACTATTGTGTTAAACCCCTGGACTACACCATACACACACAATTGTGGATTTCATGAGGAAATCGGTTAAGTCACAGATTTTTGAAATAGTTTTAAATTTGAATTTTTAAATTCAAATGTTTTGGAAATGGGATCGGAATAAATGTGAAAAGCTTTTGGAATGGAATTTCAAGATAAAATTTGTTTTAAATGACTTGATTAATTTTTGGAATTTAAATAATTTAATTTAAACTTAGATTCAAGATTTGAAATTGAATTATATGATTTGAAATTAAGGATTAAAGATGTTATGTTAGTTATATAAGGGTTTGAAACCATATTTAAAGTATTGTTTTGGGAATTCAAATTAACCCAAAGATTGTAACTTGTATATATGAAATCGGGTTTTTTTCAAAATAAAACTATTGTTTCTAAATGATAAAACGCTTTCGTTTCAAATTTTATTAAAGGGATTTCAGTTTAAATTAAAATAGTTTTCTAAGTCATATATGAATATTCGGAAACGAGTTTTGAAAATGAATATTTGGGAACGATTTGAAAGCTATGAGACAAATCTTTGATTTAAAGATTTAATGAATTAATCCTTTTGAAAATGGAATTGTTTTGAAATCCGGGAATGAATATATGTGAAAGTAGGTGAACTTTATGAAATAAATCTTTTGTTCAAAAGATTTGAAATGGTAATTGGTTTAAACCATTTGAAAGTAAGTTTTGAATTATTAAGTTGTGACTTAATTGAAATGCCATATCCATATGTTTTAAATATTGCGCTCACTATTCGGTTTAGCCGGGAAAGGACCTTTGTGTTGTATAACCCATTCCGAATATGTGATTCGACGTTATGGATAGCATTTGAAGACCGGTGATGAAGACCGGGTATTTGCGAGAGCGATAGGATGACCTATCGATTGTCTCTGAACTGAGTCGCGCCGGTATAGAGACTCCCTAAGTGATGGGAAGTCCGATCGGGATTGTGAATACCCGAATTGCAAGGACTTCTTTGGAAGTGCCTTCCGTTCTGTTCAAACCCAGAACAGACTTGTATGGATTGTGTGTCTGACATTACATTTTGAGATATAAAGCAGATTTCTTTCAAATACATTTCTGTTGGTGGAGGGGAATTTATTCTCTTAGCGTAATACCCTTCTCTGAGATGTACGAGCTCAGAGGTTATGTAGTTGAAGGTTATCAGCAATATATTCCCAGTTTGGTAATGTGGCATGCTGAGTGATGCTGATCATTTGTTGATAAAAGCGTGTCTTTTGTAAAAAGCGTAGCTTTGTGGACGGCACTTCGTCGGACCTCACACCCCAAAATGGTCAAAACAGGAAAGATGCAGCAAGGTTATTGGGGGTAGCGCCCCTTATGGTATGTACATCTCCTTCTGAATAGAAGTGGTATCATGGTATGGAGCCCAGATACTTAACTTATGTGGATATCGCAAATATGTATATATCTTACTTTGTGATTGTTGTTGGGGCCCCGGATAAAGGTTGGTTACGACCGGGGGATGGCATACTCGTGTCAGTAGTTACCCTGTTAGGGGTAACCCGGCCTTGTGTTGGCAGAGATCCGGTTAGGTTCTCGGGGACGTCCTTCCAGAGGCGTTCTCATGTGGCAATGGGAAGTTCCTTGGCCTGACCATTTGTTGGAAATCCAAAGAAACAATACGAGCCTTGTACGTTATTAGTTGTAGAACCTGCCATCTAATATGGTAGCTATAGTAGGCATAATATAATGGTACCTATGCTGGCTAAGATTTATATTCTACTTTCGAAATGTTTTATACACTATGCACTAATAATAATAATCAATTGATTTGATTTTGCGTAGTAAGCATCTTTGACTAACATAAGAAGAAATCTCCTCCAATTCTGCGTTTGCATTGTGTGTGTGGCGGGAGGTCTTATGGTAGTTTCATTTTCTAAAAGCATTGCGAATTGATTTTAAAATCTTTTGTTGATTGTTTTAAAAGATAAACTGTTTTTGTTGCTCACACCAGTCCCATGAATGATCTGGAGTTTATTGTTTCTTTCCTAAACTCTGGGTGCTCAAGATTTTTCTACACGAGCAGTCTAGAGTTGGGTTTTTCAGATAGTCAGATGTAGTGGATTATCTGGAGTTAGTTCAGTCTTTGGATCAGACTGCACTTGCTTATCTTTGTGCATCGTTATTGGGAGTTCGAGCTATTGTTGGATTGGTTCTTGGAAATGGAGTTGCAGTTTTTGGAGTTCTTCCTTGAAGACTATCTTAGAGTTATTTATTCCGTTGCTGGTGTTATCATTTTCTTTTCCGCTGCTATTTTATTGTATCATATCTCTGATGTATATTGATATCTATTTGATCATCTGTTGTATCAGATATTGTATCAAAGTTTTATATTAATGTATTATTCTTTTCTTCCGCTGTGTTGTTTATTTAATGTTGTTATAAGCTCCGGGAAATCGGATTTGAACGGTCGAATCTATGGCATTCGAATACGATATTAAGTATGGATGTCGATTTTCGAGCGCGAAAAACCCGACTCGTTACAGTGTGTGTGTGTGGGTGTGTGTGTGTGTTGTGTTATATTGTTAGGTGATGATTCAAATATGCAAGCAATATTGTCACAAAATAGCTTTGGTTCTATATATATGTATATGTGTGTGTATGTGTATGTTTAAATGGAGGTTTTTTAATCATATGTGTTAGGTCAGTACAGCCATATGTAAAAAAGATATAATTTTTATAACTTGATAAATATTATTTAGTTACATGTATATAGTTTATAATTAGTTATAACATCATATATGGTTAAAACAAGTTCTATAATTTTATATATAATGTATTATAGTAGAATAATTTTTGGCAGTAAAAACTAAAATTTTATAAATATTTTTGTTATTATTTAATATTGCTTAAATCAGTTTACTTCTTAAATGAATTATATTAACTCAAATATGTCATGGAAAATAGTTTCTAAATTTTATAAAATTACATTAGCATTAGATAAGCTCTTAGTCAAAATATGGAAAAATAAAAGATTATTTTTCTATTTTTTAAAAGTATCTATTTAAAGCGATCGAAATTAAATAAATAAACATAAAATAATTAAAACAGAGAAATATATGGGAAAAAATTTCAAACTTCAAAATATCATTTAGGATTTACTGAGAATTTGAAATTTAAAATTAATTATTTATTAATATTTTATTAATTTTTAAATGAACATTTAATTACAATGTATTTTAAAATTAAAAAAATTATTTGCTAAGTTGTGTGTAAAACCAGGTATTCCATATTTATTAAAAAATATTTTTTATTTTATTAATATATATGTATTTTTTGTTATGAATGTTTTTTGAACAATACATACACATCAATTACATAATATGTATGTATACTATTAATATTTTATTCATGTGATTATATATACATATATGCACACATACTTATATACTTATATAAAATTATTTAAACAAAACTTAATACATACATGCATAGTTATTTATTTATTTATAATATATGTTTACAAATAATAGTGTATATATATATACATATATTTGGACAACATATACTAGCATATTGGAAGAGCCAATATGTTCTTTGCAATGTAAATCCCAGCGCCTATACACGGGCATATTATACCTTGCACGAGTTGATATCTTACACAGGCACATACATACATATCTATATACGACACACGTGTGTTTATACATACATACATACATACATATATATATATATATATATCAATAAATAAATTAAATAAAATTATATAATTTGTAATTGTGAATATAATAAAAGATTTTATTTAAATAATATCTATAAATGTTATAAATAAAGTAAACTTCAGAGGTCCAATAAAGATCCAATAACGGAATTTTTTTTGAAATTCACTTATAACTTCCGCTACGTGCTGGACTAGTTTCAACAACTCATACACAGTAAAATTAAAAGAAGATGAAATGAAAATTGTTGAAAAAATGACGCTCCACGATTCTAGTCCTCAATGTATCCTTACATCATTGAAAAATTATAATCTCGATAATCACGCTACAACACACACTGCATATAATGCAAGATATAACTTTATTATATGGAAGGAAGTAGGACAATGCAGTAATTTATGAAGTTGGTGACAAAAACCAATTATGCAATGGAAAACAGAGAAGATTCTATAACTACTTAGATAAGTGATTCATTCTTTTCTCATCCAAAGTTTATAATATTAGCTTAGTGTTTCTACTGGGCAATCATATTAGATTGTATATTCAAAACAAATAAATATAAATTATCACATTTTCATATGGTTTCTCATACATGTAATGGTGTGACGTCCACTATCGCAATGGCTTTTCTGAGCAAAGAAGTTACTGAAAACTATAATTAAGTTTTGCAATGTGAACATTTTATAGAAGGATGAATTACCATTTGTGATTATAATAGATGAGGAAATTGCTTTAATGAACGGTACTGAGAATGTACTTCCTAGTGCTTCGGTCTACTTTTTGTTTGGCACATAGGAGAAAATGTCGAAGCGAAGTCAATGTTTAAAAATGACGAAGAGAATAAAGAAAATAGGTTGAATGAGTATAAGGAGTTATATAATGATCGGAATGAAGTTAGAATGGCTTGCACCGAAGATGCCTACAAAAATCACTTAAAACCATTATTGGCAAAGTGGACATCAAGTCTAAAAGTGCAATGGTTTATGTGAACAATACATGGTTGAGTATGAGAGAGGTAGGGGTATGCTCTAAAGGTAATTATATAATTTGTTATGTATAACTAACTCTATAACTAACCTTGTTTGTAATAAAGGTATTTGATTTCTACAATATACCTTGTTATACTATAATAATTAATTTAAAGTCTTTAGTTACAAATAATTATAATCATGAGAAAATTCTCGTATAGAATAACTTATTATTCTAAATATTTTCGATCAAGATGCTTCAAGAAAGGAAATTGATGTATCGTTTGAGACTAGAGCATGTAACGCTCTCCAAATATTAGGCATCGTATTACGATAGAGTTAGGATATCCCCTAGGGGCAATTCTATAATTTATTTTTAAATTATTAACTCTATAATCAATTCTCTTTCATAATAAAGGTGTTTTCTTTCTATTACATATTTATTATAATGTATTATAAATAATTGAATGTTTAATTAAAATATATTTAACAGAAAATCCATACATGGTGTATTTCTGAATGTAATTACAAATTGTTGTAATCATGAGTATTGTATTACAATATAATAAACGCATTATTTAAAATATATAATTACAAAGAACTTAAGTCCGGGGTTTTTCTTTTGAATGATTTTGAAATATATTTTATAAGTATTTTCTGATATAAATATTCAACATAATTCGGAAGAATCGTTTTAAAGAAGATTTTTGAGAAAATAAGTTTTGTACTTTCCTCTCTATCGCTGGAAAATAATTTCGGTGATGGCGGCCGCATCATCGACTTTCATTTTCGAGTTTCGAAGGGGAAAGGCCACTGTAGTAGTTCTACTGCAGATTCATTTTCGAAAAAGATATAAAATTTTAATTGTTTTAAATAAAATTAGAGGTATATAAGTTAGAAGGATATATTTATCTAATATTTCAAAATAATTTGAAATTTAACCCGGTATTTAATTCTTAAATTTCCATTAATTAATTGTTTAAATTATTGTAGTGAAATAAAAGGTAAGTGATTAATAAATTGAAACCTCTAATTTAGGTAAGAGTTTTAATGCAAAGTTATAAAGGGAAATTTGAAATTTGTAACATATGAGATAAAGAGTAATATTGTTGAACATTAAATTTAATTAAAAGATGAGATAAAACTTGTATAAGTTCATTTGCATTTTCTTTAACATATATAACTTACCAAATATAAAAAGTTGAAATGTTTAATAAGAAATGTAGTAGAAATTTGTACAAGTAATAGTAGGTAATGAAGCATTCAATGAATTTGCTGTATTCAATAACTTAAGATATAATTGAAATTTTACCAAGTAAATATAAATAAAGGTAAGCATGATAGATAGATGATGATAAAACTTAAGGAATTAAAGTAAATAAATAAGGACATGCTATTATAAATGAATGAATAATTATAACAAAATATAAGGAACCAGCATGACCCGAGTTAATGGAATTGAATAATTGTAAGTAATAAGTAAAAATGAATGAGCAAACCTTTGATAAGTAAATGTGAATGAGAAAAAAATCACTATATAAACAAAAAGGGAAATCAAACAACTAAAGCATGAATTTATAATAAGTTAGTTTGGTTGCTGGTTTGAATTGTTATTGTTTGATTTATGGTTGGTTGGGTAAGGAAATTTGAAGTTGTTGAATGAATAAATAATCTATTTTGTTCCATCTAAGGCTGTTGAGTAAATGATGCACTTGATAGTTATTTTTCATTCCATACAATTTCAAGTTTGAACCCAAACAACTATTTGATTGTGTGATTGTATGATTGTTTTGTAATTGTATGTATGCTGTTCGAGGAAATTGATGGTTGTTGTATTAATTTGGATGATTAGTGATTGGAACTACTTAGATATTTAAATTTTGGACCTAGAAATATTTTGAAATGTTCTCCAAACTCTAATAAATTTAAGTATAAAAAGATAATGTTGTAAATTTGTATATTTTAAGAAAAGTAACAGATATTGTAAATTTAATTGTTTATAAGGTAATGTTTTGAATAAAATATGCAGATTCTAAATCCTTCTTTTCCCTTCTTTTTCCTATTCGGGGACGAAAAGTTTTGAGTGGGGGAGAGTGTAACGACCCGTAAATTTCGACGATTTAATTTATTTAATAGAATTTTGTAATAAAAATTTAGTAGAAATAATAAAAGGTGATAAACATATATTGAACGCTAATTTAACAATGGTAATTTAAGCCTTTTTTTGTAATATGGATAAATTTTCCAATAAAAATTGGTGTAAGTATTGTACCTGAATATAATGGGAAGATAGAGAATATAGGTAAGGCATTTAATTAGTTAAGTGTAAATTTATGGGTATAATAATAATTCGTATACATCACCTAATTAATCTGTCAATTAATTTGTTAAAAAAATCAAAACCTTTTAATTTGGTAAATAATTTGATGCGTATTGATAAGCGTTACTTTAACGATTAATTTTAAAGTGATGGGAAGAAAATAAGTAAAGTTATGCAGTAATAAATAAATAAAAATATCGCAATAAATAGGAAACTGACATAACATTTATTTATATGAACGTTACTTATTGATTTGAGAGTAACGGAAGTGTGAACGTAGAATAAAATAAGCGTAGATTTATGTTAGGTAATTATTGAGAATATGGGGAATAAGTTGAAATAATATTAATTAAAAATTTATGCGTAAAACATGTTATGTAAGATATATTGATTCCATTTAAATAATTGAGGATTAATATTATCGAAGAGGATTAAATATGGTCTCAATGTAAATTTAGATAAGTTTTGAAATAAAGACTAAATCCATTCAGAAGATGACAATGGGTGCAATATTTTGATTTGTAAGCAATAGTAATAGGTTACATGTTTAATTGGTTGATAGAATTTGAATTGAAATAAATGTTAATACACTAAATAAAGGTTACATTAATATGATAAGTAATACAATGTCTAGAAGTTTAATATAGAGTGTGTTAAGACGTAGAAATGGAAATTAGGAAGCAGTTGGAATTAAATGAAATTTTAGGTGTATTTATGAGAAATTTACGTACAATTAAACAGGCGAATGAAATAAATACCAACCAATTTTAGTGAATAACGGTATCTAAACCTAAATAAATAAATTCCTTGAAATTTAAGTTTTAATTTTTGATAAATTGGATTTGTACTTTAATGTTGAAAATTTTGGGATTATTCAAAAATAAATTAATGTAGGAAGTTGTTAAATGATTCTGAATTTACCAAGTGGTCCAAACTGACAAAATTTGCAAATAATTAAAGTTGGATTGTAAATATAATTCAATTAACCTATTATTAATTTATTTGTTTGGAATATAAAAAGTAACGATAGGGTTAATTGAAATTAAGGGTAGTTTAATTTGTATGTTATTTGGGATTAAGGCAAGATAGTTGGATATTAGGAGTTATATACTTATATCATTCAATTTATTTGGATAACATTGTAATAAATGTAATTAAATGTACATTTACGTGAAATATAATACCATGCTTAATAGATTGCTAAGTTGTATATATTAAAGGGAATTTTATTAATTGTTTTTAAAAAAAACCTTAATTAATATGGTTGATAAATTTAATATAAGAAAAACCAATGAAATTCTTGGGAATAATGTAGGTTAATATGAGTTAGTAGTTAGGGTAGTGACTAAAATTGGTAATACATTGCAATTAATGTTAATAGTGTTGACATAAGCTAATAAATTTAAATGTTAATGCAATACCAATTTATGTATTTAAGGTGATTGCGAAATTGGAATTTGATAAATGCAGTAACTAACTCAGGGCAAATAGATTTTATGGAATCAATAAAAGATAGGTAAATTTAATGATTGGTTGGTGGTAATTTAAGCATGAATGGGAATAAATCGGGCAATAGTGAGAATTATTAATTATTACCCATTAATTTATTTAGAATCTAAATCAAATGCAACATTCGTTGTATTTGTAGCTTATAGGTGGAAATAACGTAAACTTTATACAAATTAATGATAATTAGTTAGATTAAAATAATGGAAGGCCGGATATATGAATTCATTTGGATTTAGAACATGATAATTTGAATTTATTGGAAACTGAATAGAACATTTTATGCGATTGAAATTAAAGTTGGAATTCGGAGATGTTTTAGGAATTCCCATCTATGGGATACCAATAGATAGGATAATTAAATGAAAGGTCAACTAAAGGATTTCTGCAAAGTTAATTTATAATTTGTAGATAAAATAAAATTGAAGTTTTACGCTGAAGTTAATAATGTACTCAGCATTTAAGAAACATCTTAAATTGTCTAAATTTGAATAAACAATGAAGTCATAAATAATAATTATTAATAAAATCCAAAATTTGGTAACCCGTTTTCAAATTAATGATAATTAGTGTTGGTATAGGCTATTTATTTAAGTAACAGTGCGATGCCAAAAAAAATGAATTGGAAATAATTGCAAAATATAAATAAAATATTTTAGTAGGGAATTCAAATGTACATATACATAGAAATGTGGATTTTTATAGTATGAAAACTTAATCAATTTACAATAGTTAAATCTATTGAGAATGAATAAAAATCTAAGATAATTATTACGGTAATTTAGAAATTTAGTTGAAAATGGAAACTTATCTATGAATTTGGAATTTAATGAAATTGTGAATTTATATTGAAACTTATAAATGAAGCATCTAAATTTACATTTGTAAATACATTTAAAATTCAATGTAAATGTCTGAGGAAGAAATTAATTTATTTACTAATCCGTAACGTATCCAATTAATATAAAATATTCTGGTGGGCCAACAACCGTTTTGCGCATTTATGATTCGTGCCCACCTATCCTATTTCACTTTGTCTATTTATAGGCTGTGTAAACCCTAGCCTCCATCTATCTTCATTCTTCTCTGTGTGTTCTTTTCTTCAACTTCTTCTCTTCCAATGGCTGCAAAATTTCTAGATCCAATTACAGGCCAAAATAAAAATAAAAAAAAATAAAAATAAAAAAATATTTCAAACTCCTCTAAAAATTCCAGAAAAATTATATGTCATAATTCTTGAAGAGCGTAATCTGTTGGTACTGTCCATTTTTTTTTGATTGGTGATGTAGCGTGCTCGAATTTGAGAAGAAGGACGTGGCCTGTGACGTGGCATGGTGATGGGTATATTTGTTTATTTTGTTTTATTTAATTTTTGTTTCAATCGAAATTTTCGAATAACTTTCTCATACATAGTCCGATTCACGCAAGATTTTTTTTGTTAGGATCGTAATTAAATTCCAGATCTGTTGACGCTAATTTGGACCAATTCGGAGACCGTTGAATTTTTGAGTTTAAATTGAATTTAAATTCGATTTAAATTCAAAAGGTGAGTGTTTTAACCCACTCACAATTTCTAAAACTTCTTATGTGTGTTAAATTAATTTTAGATATGAGTAGAAATTTGTTTATGACTGTTTGGTATGTTTTATTCATTATCTCTGTTAAATTGCATTTATTTAATGTAACTGTTAATTTATTTTATTTATTGCATATAAATTTGACAGTTAGAATTTATTTATTTGCATATTAACTGCCAGTCATAGTTATGTTAAATTTTTATTTCATATCAACTGACAGTTAAATTTGAATTTATTTTTGCATATAAACTGCTGGTAACAGTTATTAAATTTATTATTGAATATAAACTGTTAGTTAATACCTGTTATTTATTACCTGTATAATTTATATGCTCTATATCGATGATTGTTTAAATTGGATGATGATTGCAAATAATGGTTGATGATTGATATTTGGATGAATGGATGCTATATTGTATATTGTATAAACTGCAAGTTATCATGCATTTCATTCATTCGGGATTGCGGTTTGAAATGATATACAACCGCATTTTTATTTTAAATTGCGGATTGAAATGATAAACATCCGTATCATTTGACCATAGGGTAGAAAATTTTATACAGGCACCGCGGTATATATAAAAAAAAATTTGAAATGTTTTTCTATGGTTTTTGCAAAGCTATATATATATGGTTTATGGGTTTTTGATTTGGGTATTAATAAAGGTTAATTATATATAGTAATTTCCGGTTTTAAGCTTTGTATAAATTGTTTTGAAGTATAAAATAAAGTTTGATTTTTAAGAGCAAATACGATTAAGCATTTATTTAAAATTTAAGTTCTGGAGTTTTATTGACTTAAATGAGAATAAGGTCGGAAGATGAATATTGAGTAAAATTTGGAATTAAATAAAAAGGTTATTAAATTTTAAAGGGTATGATTTTTATAACTTGATTTTTGGGTAGAGTGATTTAAATGAATATATCAAGTTTAATAAATTGAAAGATTATCCAGTTATGTGAAGTTAAAGGTTTTACTTAAACTATATTGAATTCATTAAGTAAACATTTCAAGTCTAAATAAGAAGTAATTGAATTTGATACATATGGATTTGTCAAATGAGTTGTTTTTTTGAAATGGTGAAATATTTAAAGCTTTGAAACATAAGAATTTAAAATGGTATTTGGAAGTTTAAATCGATATTTAGAATTGATTTGTGAAATGTAAAGAAGCTATTTGTTTTATAAAAGAAATTTAATATTTAACCATTTGAGAGATGGAAATTTGTTTCAAAGTTATGATTTTCAAGGTAGTATAATTTGGAAATATTATATTCCAGAGTTTTTATTTCTAAATATTTTACTTTGAAAACCCTATGAGTTTGGAAAGAATATATATTGGAAAATAAAATGACATTATGTTGGTTTGGGCCTAAATGATATCGTATTGGTTTGGGGTTTTAAAAATATAAACGATATCGTATTTATATGGGTTTAAAATGGATATTTTATTCTGGTTTTAAAGTATAATTATTTTAAATGACCGCGGTGATATAATAACGTTTGGTTGTTGAAGAGACCGGGATCGGAAGTTGTCATACTCTATGCCAACTCCGAAAACCACTTTAACAACCGTGTACGCGGTGGAGATTCCAGAATGAAGTAGGTTGGTGGAGGCGTTTCCTGCAAGGTAAATACGTGGACCCGACTCCCGTGAGTTGGCATAAGGTGGCTAAAACAGGAGCGATTCTCGGGCCAATGAGGTCATTCCTCTGATCGGACACTCCTCTTCGATATTATACTTTGACTTTGGATTGATTCAGTGGCCACTTTTACTTTGATTTTTGGGGAAGTTTGTTCGAGGTGGGCGGTAGCTGCGGCTACGCGTTTCCATCAGCCCGGATAGCAATTGGTATATCTACCCTGGTACTGCCTAGTTGTGCCGTGTCACCTACCCTAGCGCGCCTTATACGATTTTGGTTTTGTACCATACCTATGGAGTGCCCTCTGACGACGCCCAGTACGGGGGAGATTACGGTACTGTATAGACTATGGGAATATATAACTGTGTTAAGGTGGAAAATGTAAAGCCTTAACGCTATTTAAAAGTAAGTTTATTTTACAATTAGACACTATTATAATAGCGCAATATACTACATAGTAAATAGTTTAACGGATCCTTAGGAGATGTAAATCCCGAGCATCTCTTGAGTTACTGCACTCATATTTATTTCTGTTAATGTAACTCACATAAGATCTTTTAGTTCTGACTCGAGTGTTTTTGTCTTTCCAAATTCGCTCGGGTCAGTCCGAGCGTTTCAGGATTGAAGATTTTATTTCCGGAGGAAGAAGACGAAGATTATATTATTATTACTATAGATGATATGGTTTCACTACACTCATATTGTTCCGCTGCATTGTTATACGGTATGTGTACTCTGATATGTATTGTATAAATAAATCAAAGGTTTTTGTAAACAGATTTATGAACTGTATATTTGATTATTATATTTTATCCTTCCACTGTGAGATTTTGTTTCTTTCTCTGTTTTCTTATTTATCCCATAACAATCCGCCCTTACGTATGGGTTGAATTGGCACGTGTGTCTGTTTAAATCGTGCAAAAAGACGGGACGTTACATAAATGATTTAAGTTAAACAAAATCCATACTTAAATATTAATGTTAGATATCATATGTTTTAAATTTCGAAAAAAAATATTCATGTATAATATGTATTTGGCAGCAAATAAAAAAAATTATTACTTTGAATAAATACATTGAATTGTAACATTTAATCTAACATTGTTTATGTAATTTAAAATACGTGTGTGTGTGTGTGTTACAAATCATAAAATTTTACACAAAAATATTACCTAACTTATTATACAGTACGAAAATAATTTTTTTTACATTTTATTTTAACTTTAGACAGTTTTAATTTTAAAATAGATTAAAATATTAAACCGAAAAGAAATAAAAAAATTATATATGTTTGGTCGAGAGTAACAACTTACAGAAACATAATATAAAAAATATTTAATTTTATTATTTATATTAATACACACACATGTATCCAATTATATATATTTATATGTATTGTATAATTTAATTTTAAAAAAATATGTTATTTAATGAATTATTTACGGCTTTTATATTATTTATTATATACTATGTACATATGTACATGTTAAAATTATTTTATAAAATAATAATTAATTAATTTTAATTTAATTATATATATATATACACACATACATACATACAAACACACACTCATATATATCTATATATGTATATATATATTATACAGATGTTTTATATATAACTGTACATAACTAACATTTAATATATGTATTTATATTTATAATATATATTGACTTATATATATTACTATGATGTAAACATATGCACATTTAGACAACAACTTAAACACAAGAGGGGCTAATATGTTTTCCAGTGTAAATCCCAACATCTGTACATCGGTATGTCAAACCATGTACGCATTGTTCTGCTGCACGTGCACATACATATATATGTGTATATGATGCACAAATATATAATATAGTACATATTATATATACAATAATATTATATATAAAATAAAACTTTTTCAATAAATTTAAATAAAATATTGATTTTATTTAACAAAAATTCAGAAAAATCAAAAATAAATTAGACTACACTTACCTATTAAGGATCCAATAGGTTTAAAATATTAAAATTTACCCCACTACTCCACTACGGGCTAGCCCAGTTTCAACATATGATTCATGAATGCTAGGAGAACCAAGGAGTTGTGTACTTTTAATTATTGGATAACCATGGAAAGAGTCACTCGAGAGTTTCCTATTGATTAATAATCAAAGGTCAATGAAGGAATCTCGAAGTGATGATTTATATAATTCTCTTAACTTAAAAATACCGTTGAGCTTCAATATTAATATTCCACTTTGATTATAGTTAGATCCTGACACAGCAAACATCGAGGGACTATAGTTGGCTTTAAGTTAAAGCGTTAGAAGTGAAACACTACTTAATAGAGAATTCGTCTTCTCAGTTGTATGAGGTTAGTATCGCGATCAACTGTAGTCAACTCAAACTCCAAATCTATGTCCAGAGTTGTACGGTTAATAATAGCTGTTATTATTAAACCAAGGACTTTTATGGACTAACCGAGTTAAATGCGGATGATTTTGGAATTTCTTCCAAAACCAATTTCGTATATCCTAAAATAATATAGTGTTGACGAAGAGAATGTATATAAATAATCATTGTTAAATGCTACCGCTTAAATTGTAAAATTGAATTTTTCCATTGAAGATATACACACAATAAATTTCGTAAAATGTCACACTAATAGCTAAGGTGATATGTGAACATTAATATTTGAATTGTTGATATTAATCGCTGATTGAATTTACGCTAACGAGCCACGTAACAACATTGATGATTTCCTCAAAATACCACACGATTTGATTGATTTATAATTATTGTAAATTAATTATATTTTCAAAATAATATTTATTCATTTATTTGATGTATTAGTTATTTTAATATTTTCTAGATTCCATTAGTAATTAAATGGATGCATAAATAAAAGTTATATATGTACGTATCGATATATAATATCAATGCGCATTTAAAAATGATTTAAAGTACATTAATTATTAAATAGGTTTTGTGTTTTCATTGGCCCTTAAAGCCCTTTAATATGGCCTATCATTGGATGAGAGGGTAAGCGTGTTTTGAATTCAGATCTATATTTGAGAAATGGTAAGAGGAGAAGGAGTAAAAGGAGGAGAATTTGTCGCCTTCTCATTCTCCATTTGAACTGTGCTAACCCCCTCATTTAATTGGTTTTCTTGCTCCCTCCCCAAGCCAAGGTCAGGCTTCCCTTCTCCCTGCCTCCCATAGTCATACATCCCATAGAAGAAAATCCATCAAATAATCAATTCGATGGTATTCTGATCATTGCAAGGCTTGGTGATCGGTTCTTCCAGAACTTGGGAGATCTCTTCAATCATGGTGCACTCTAGGGCCATCTCTTCATGGTATTAATCTCTCTTTTATAAGTTACATTTTATATGTTGAATAATACCCATAGAACGATTTTGTATGCGCAAATGTTGTCTCCTAATCATCTTGGTTCAAATCATAAAGTATTTAAGTTGGTTGATACATTGTTCTTTTGATTTATCTCTATGATCAATTAAAAATTACATTTTGGCCACAAATATTTAGATATATTTAGTTTATGAACATTATACATTAAAAAGAGTCTTTAATAATTTTAAATTTTTATTTAATATTCTCCAATCATGTATGTATGTATGTATAATATGTATTTAAAATATAAAATAATTTTTTAAGGTTTAAAGATTTTTTTTCAAACATAATTTTTTTTATCATACAATTTTTTTATTGAAATAAAAGTTTAATGTTGTTTATATTAATAAGATATATTTTTGTATATTTATTCTATTAAAACAATAATAAAACATTTTTGGATTTAAAAAATTCTAAACAAGGTCGGAAAGGAATAATTATACATATAATATTCTAATATTTATTTTATTATAAAATACACACATTAATTCCTTTATGCAATTTTCAAATAGTTAATGTATTTTTTTACAATTTATGATGGTAAATATATTTGATTATATGTATAAAAATATTTTTTTAAATAATTGAAAAATATTTTACCAAATGCTAAAGATCAAGATTTGAATTTTAAAATATATTACCTTGTCAAATTAGCTATTTTAGATATTACATTTGAATTTAAATGTATTGACTGTGTCAAAAATCTATTTAGATATTTACAAATTTGTATCTTATGTAAAATATGTAAATAATAAGAATATATGCATATTTATCTCTAATCTCTAATCTATATAAATATTAAATTATATATAAATCAAGTAAATAAAATAAACTATATGATTTTACTTAAAATAACTAGATAGATCTACTGTAAATATTCGGCTTCAAAGGCCCAAAAGGTAGCAACTAGGGATTTTTTGAAATCCATATACTTCACCCGCCACAAACAGTTCCAACGGTGTTACTAAGCACAAATGGTACATGCAGTCCAATTAGCATCTTTAAGGCCAACTAATTAAAGCCTTATCCAATGAGTGTCTGTATACTGGTGCCCAAAGGTGGCAAGTAGACCCAACTCGGCAGACCTGACAAAGCGGGTCTCGGCTGTAGGAGGGTCGGATTTTATCGGATCCAAACTATACGTTTCAAAACCTAGACCAGACTTTAGCTTTAGTTCAGGTCGGCTAAGTTCACGTTCGGTTGGATAGTAACACTACAAATGCATATATTTCAATGTTTTTGCTCGTGTCTTTCAGTTTTGTTCGGGTTAGGTTGAAACTGGGTAGTACTCTTCTCTCTGCCTAATGGCCTGACACAATAGGTAGAGTAAATCCAAAAGGTTGGTCCAATTGTAAAGGCTTAAATTGATTTAGATCTTAGGCTAAATTTTATATTAAATTTGAAAATTAAAAAAATATGTTTTTAAATTTAAATGTTAAATTTGAAATATAAATAAAATTTTATAAAGTTATAAAATAATTTAAAATTTTCAAATGGTTTTGTGAATAAAAATAATTAATTTCGAGTTTTTAATATATATTTAATTAATTTGATTAAATAAATTATATGAAATAACTAATTAAAAGTTAATTAATTATGTGTTTGTGTGTATATATATTTACATATGTACGTAACTATAATTATCATGATTATATATTTAAGATGAATAAAAAATTTCAAAGTAATCAAAATATTAAATTAAATTCTTTAATTAAATAAATGAATATGTGAAATAAAATTAGTTTAAAGTTAGTTAATTAAAATATGTACATATTTTGATATGTATATATAAAAAAATTATAAATGCTATTGTTAATTATTTATTATTTTAAGGTAAATATTATAAATGTTCAAAATTTATTAATAAACTAAATATTATTTAATTAGCTAAATGAAAACTAATTAAATATGATTTAATTAATGTGAACTAAAATTAACGAAATGTAATTTAATCAATAAGAAACTTATATACATTACATAAGTAAATTTAATTATAATAGCTATAAACAGCATAAATTCGTATAACTATACATGTATAAAATAATGTAGGTGGAACTGAATGAACCCAACATGATTTTTTTAATAACTACATACATAAAGTATGTATACCGTGATTTTGGATGTATCTGACACTTGAATCACGTTGGTATTTCATAAGAAACATATTATTACTTAAATCGGTATCACTTAAAGTGTGTATATATGTTAAAGATTATGAATCCTTAATATATAGAGTTGTATTTTCCCGTTTATATACTAACAGATCATCTGCAAATGCATTTATTGTGGAGAAAGCTCAAGCTAAGGCCGTAATGTGTAGTACTACTAATATATTGCCTAAACAAGGTAAGATACATGCACGTATTTTTTGAGCAACCTCGAGGTACATGCATCATACTTAGGCTATCGTGTAGGTAAGAATGAATAATCTCTATCGATTTGTTGAATAAACTCAAGATTGGGGTCAAGATTAGGGGATAAAGCAGAGTTAGAAGTTCTATATGATATAACCGATAAAAATTATCCATCACTTGTAGGTCTATGATTTGTTGAGAAAACTAAAGGTCAGAATCACAAGCCAAGCGAGTCCTAACACCCCACCAGAGGAATTGACAGATTTTTATGCTTCCCTTGGGGTTTCGAGGAATATCAAAATCTAGTAGGAGCCTTATTATAAAAATGAAATGTCAACCTTTAACATTTCTAATATTGTAAGAATACATGTTATAAAATTAAAATAATCCACATTGATAAATTCATGCAATTAAATTGATAAAACTATCAATATAAATATACTAAAATTGAATATAGATTGACAAAGAAATATATAATATACTTACTAATAACTTTAAGCAAGTTGTCACTTTAAGACCCATTTAAGTGCCAAAAAGTATACAACTATTGAATACATATTTAACTTGGTCATTTAAGTATTTATTCTCCGACAACTATGTACTGTCTTTTATGAGTTTTAAACTCTAAAATGAAATAATAATATGGATATTTGATCCACTACAGATCACATGCAAAAGTTGTATGGTGAACAATCTTAGTCGTAATGTACGAAATCTCAATGAAATTGTTCACTCGAGATGAGCAAGTGTAACGATTCTGGTTTTGAGTAAAATCAAATTTAGCAATTAATATAAATGTGTGGATTGAATTGTAAATTTATAAAATGAGTTTTGATAAAAGATTTAAAATATATTTTGAAATTAAATAAGATTTGTATATATTTAAAAAAATAGAAATAAAAACATGTTTCACAAATTAAAATAAAGTAAGGTTTACAAACAAAGTTTATAAAATTATTTGAAAGAGGGATTTAAACATAAAATTATCATATAAGGACATTTGTAAAACAAGTGTTAATATAAACTTACAAGTGTTAACAATAATTACAAGTGGCACACAAATTTCTCCTTTGAAAATTTAATTACAATAATATGCTTTAAAGAAAAAAAATAATGAAATGAGAAAACTAGGTTACTCGTTTCATTTAAAATTCTCTACATTTCTCTTCATCTTCATTCTCAAACTCGAAATCTGGAATCAAGGAAGAAAAAAAATCAATAACAGATCAAAACAAACTTCAATCTGGAAGTTATGAACCAGATCAAACAAAATCTATTCCAAGTTTTCAAGCCTGAAAACATCCTAAACCTGGAAATTAATAAACAAAGTAGAAGATTCAAAGGCAATTCAATATAAGTAACCAAAACAAATTCAAAGTTCAGAAACAAAATCAAAAATTCCAGAAGAAATTTTAGATTGCAGGCTCCATTTAACATCAAGGTGAGTAAATTCTTAATCCTTATATATATATATATATATATATATATATATATATATGAATATGATCTAAGTGCTTGTTGTGTGATTGTAAAATGTTGAATAGAGTGAAAATTATATCTGTATATCTGTGATCATATATATATATATATATATATATATATATATATATATATATATATATACATGGAAATTAAAATATGCATGTGCAGGTATATACCTGTTTTCTATGTTTACAGGCTAGAATGGAAGTAAAAAAAAATTCAAAATCTCATCGATCATTCACTTGTAAGCCTAGTATATAAATGAAAAATGATAGTAAGTGCATAATCTTATTTTTAAAAATGGTTTCGAAATTTTATATTAAGTAATCATTTCAGAATTTAAAATTTACAGTAATAATCTAAAATTAGTTCAAAATGATGCATTTGGATTTCAAGTCTTAATTACATGAATGAATTCGTATTGCAAATCTATGAATTTTACTGTAAATTTCAAGAATTTTAAGAATATAATTAGCGAGAGATTTCGAGATGAACGAAATTGAGTTAAATTCATATTGCCGTCAATCGGCGAGGCAATAGGGGTCGAGATTTAGGCTGAAGGTAGCCTAGGTGATAGGGATTCAGGGAAAAATGTTAAGTAATTTTTTTGATGATCACGGCGGTGGCGCGAGGGAGTTTTAGGGTTTAAAACCCGGTTTTGCTCGTCGAAGTTTGAAATAGAAATTCGGCGTTATGGGTTGATCGGTCGAAGCCAGACCAGGTAGGATGGAAGCTGCAGGTCGACATGTGTCTGTGATCTGATCGGCGTGGTCGATGGTGGCTTGGATCATCGTCGGTAAGGCGATTTGGCCAAGGATGTTGGTTCCAGGAAAGAATGTGATCAGCTCAATTTTGATTCAGGTCGATTTCGTCAGAACTTGGTGGTCGGGGAAGTTCGGTGGGTCGACAATGATATGCTGAAGGTCTCAGAGTTGGTTGACGATGGTCCAATCGGGTGTTCTCTTGCCCCATGTATCCATCATATCAGTTTAAGAAGAGGAGGGAGAAGAAGGTTTTGCCTCGTGTTCGACTCATGAGTTTCGTTCGATCGACTTGAAGTAGCATAGCATGGGAGGTTTGCTCGAGTACTTATGTTTAGCTCGTGAATTTCGAACAAAGGCTCGGGTAAATTTTGAATGATAACAGGTCATAAAAAATGAAATAAAATTTTATACAGGTTTTCAAAATTTAAAAGAAAGATGTTTAAAGTTTTACCAGATTTGAAAGTAAATAGATATGTAAAACTAAGGGTTCAAATACAAAGAAAAATCAAAATTTTCAAAGCTAAAATAAATTTTAAAGTATATTAAAAATAAATAAGTTTCAAAGGAAAATAATCCAAGTTTTTGAATTTAAATTGTAAATAAGTTTTAAATAAGTTTTCAAAAACTTGATTTTTAAGTTAAAAATATATTAGAATTGTTTTAGGTTTGAATAATTATATTGAAATAATTATTTAAAATGTTCTTAAATGTTTCAAATGGAATTTGATGATGTGATTAAAAGAAGTGATTAAGATAAGTGGTTTATCTTAAGTAAATTAAGGCCTTGGGCGATTAAAGATTAATTTATAAATTGATAATTAAGGGTTAATCATTAAGGAAAATTAATCTTTGTGATTAATTTAAGGTTAATCAATTAATTAATGTAATTTATGACTTAATGAAAATGATTAAAAGGTTGATTTCTTGATGGAAGCAATTAAATGATAATTACTTAAGGTGATCAATTAAGGGATTAATTACTTAAATGAAAAATTAATTAATTTGATTAATTAAAGGTTAATTAATTAATTAATGATTAAAGATAGACTAAATTATAATTACTTAATGTAATCAAGGGTTGATCAATTTTGTAATTAACTTAAGATTAATTAATTTATGAGATTAATAAAAGATAGTTAATTAAGGATAATTAATTAAAGGATAATTAAATAATTAAAGGTTAATTACTTAGTGGTTAAAGGTTAATTAATTTATTAATTAATAAATGATTAAAGGATAGATAATCAAATGATTTGTAATTAATTAATGTTAATTAACCAGGATTGGTGATTAATCTGATTTACATCAATCAGATGATTAATTAATCTGACTTATGGATGTTTGGATTCAATTGAATGTTGAATTGTTTGATATCCCTGATATGTGATGCTTTGTGATATGAATTATTTTGATTTGAGTTGTGATAAATGTAATTTATTTATCTGTGATGAATTTATATTATTTATCTGTGAATCTGTGAATGAAGATAAGCGTTATAGGATTATACAGCTTACCAATATTGCCGTGCTTGAATCTGTAATGATTGATGATGTTGCACTATTGTGTAAAACTCCTAGACTACACTATACACACACAAATATGGATTGCACAAGGAAATTGGCTAAGTCACAATTTTTGAAATGGTTTTAAAGTTGAATTTTGAATCCAAATGGTTTTGAAAATGGAATTGGGTTAAATATGAAAAGCTTTTGAAAAGGAGTTTTAAAGATAAAAGTTATTTTGAATAACTTGGTAAAGTTTTGAAATTTAAATAGTTTGATTTGAATTTAAATTCAAGATTTGAAATTGAATTCTATGTTTGGAAATTATGATTTAAAAAGTTTATACAAGTTATAGATGTATTTATATGGGTTTTAAACCATTTTAAAAATATTATTTTGGAAATTTGAATTTAACTCGAGTTTTAGACTTGAAGGGTTTTAAATTGTGCAAATGTAATCGGATTTTTCCGAAACGAAAACCTTCGTTTTTCAAATAATAATAGCTTTCATATAAAGAAATGATTTTCAATTTATATTGAAAGTATTTCAAGTTTTGAAATGGAATTGTTTTGAAAGTTATAAATGAATCTTGGTTAAAGATTGGTGAACTTTGTCTTCAAACCGAAGAGGATCTTAAAGGTGTATCTTTTGCATAAAAGATTTGGAATTGAAATATTTTTGAGAGCTATGTATGAATCTTTGTGAAAGATTGCTGAAACTTTGTTTCAATTTGAAAGAGATGTTAAAAGGGTAAATCTTTTGTTTAAAAGATTTGAAATGAAAATTTGATTTAAACCATTTGAAAGAAAAGGTTTTGGGCTTTAAGTTGTGACTTAACCAAGATCCCACTACATCTGTATGCTTTTAAAATTAGCGCTCGTTATTCAGTTTAGCCGGGAGAGGACCTTGTGTCATATAACCCATTTCGAATAATGATACGATGAAATGGATAGCATTTGATGACCGATGGTGAAGACCGGGTATTTTCAAAAGCGAAAGGATAACCTATCGAATGTCTCTGCACCGAATGTCCCCGGTATAGAGATTTGATCACCCTTTGTGATGGGGAGTCCAGACGTGATTAGGGATTATCCGGATTGCAAGGCCTTCTTTGAAGTGCCTTCGGTTCTGTTTGAACCTAGAACAGACTTGTATGGATGTATGTCTGACGTTACACTTTGAGATGTAGAGCTGGTTTCTGTCAAATACATTTCTGTTTGGTGGCGGAGAATTTATTCTCTTAGCTTAACACCCTTTTATGAGACGTACGAGCTCAGAGGTTATGTAGTTGATGGTTACTAGTGATACATTCCTAATTTGGTAATGTGGCATATGAAGTGCTACTGATCATGTGTTGATTGAAGCATGACTTTTGTGTAAAGCGTAGCTTTGTGGATGTGACCTCGTCGGACCTCACAACCCGAAATAGTCGAAACAGGAAGGATGCAGCAATTTGGGGGTAGTGCCCCCTGAGGGTATGTCCATTTCCTTCTGGATAGAGGTGGTATCATGGTATGGAGCCCAGATACTTAACCTATGTGGTTGCTGCAAATCTTTTGCTTTGTGGTTGTTGTTGTTGGGGCCTAGGATAAAGGTTGGTTACAATCAGGGGATGGCATACTCGTGACAGTTAGTTACCTAGTTACAGAGGTAACCCGGCTTTATGTTGGCAGAGACCCGGTTAGGTTCTCGAGGCGTCCCTCTAGAGGCGTCCCTCCAGAGGCGTACCCATGTGGTCCAGGAAGTTCCTTAGCCTGACCATTGCTGGAAATCCAATCATCCAATACGCGCCTTGTATGGTTTTAGTTGTAGAACCTGCCATCTAATATGGAAGCTATAGTAGCCATACTATAATGGTAAGTATGCTGGCTAAGATTAATATTATACTTGCAAATGTTTTCTGCACTATGCACTAATAATAATATCAAAAGGATTTTACGTATCAAGCATGTTTGACTATCATAAGGAGAAATCTTCTCAAGTGTGCGGTTGCATTGTGTGTGTGCCGGAAGGCCTTATGGTAGTTTCATTTTCTAATAGCATTGCGGATTTCTTTTAAATCATTTTGTTTTCTTTTATTTAAAATAAACTGTTTTTGTTTGCTCATACCAGTCACATGATTGACCTGGAGTTTATTGTTCCCTTCCTAAACTCTGTAAGCCCACGATTTCCCACAAGATCTCGGACGACTCACCAAAGCACGAAAGCCAAGATGGGCAGCCTAGAGTTCGGATTTTCAGATAATCAAATAGTAGGTGTAGATTCGATAGCATCCAGTCTTTGGATTTTGGCAATCGCATTTGGATCAAGGTTTCTTGATACAATTTGATGGTGGTTCGAGCTTCTTGGATTGGAGTTTGGAGCTTTGGCTTTGAAGACATTATCTTTCCGCTATTGTTGCCTAATTTGCTTCATCTTCTGCTGTCGTTTTATTTTTCCACTGTTGTAATCTGCTCTGATATTGGTGGGCATCTGTTGTATTATATTATATCAGATATTGTATCCATTGTTGTATATCAATGATATATTATTGTTATTCTTCCGCTGTGCTGTTATACTTAATGTGTTATAAGCTATGACGAATCGGATTCGAACATTTGAATCTGCGGCATTCGAATACGAGTGAAGTATGGATGTCGATTTTCGTACGCGAAAATCTGGGTCGTCACATTTAGTATCAGAGTTGAAGGTTGAGTAAGAAATTTGGCTCAGGGGTATAACACATTAGGTGACTCATTAGAGATAGGGTTACAAATACCCTAGAATGAGTATATCCCTAACTCCATATGCCTCAGTAAATTCTCTTACTATCCACTGATAGTAAGTATGAGTGTAAGAAGAGGACGAGGTAGGGGACAAGGGAGTACCACTACAAATGGTCAATACCTTCGACAACAAGAAAACAAGTCTTCTCGATCTTCTTTGATCATCCTCCAATTTCAATTCTTTGGCGGTTTCCGTGGTAGCTACAGAAGAAGCTTCGATGTAATGGTGGCCCTGCGAATCATGTAGAAAATTCCTAATTCGTATTCTCTTCGTCGATTTCCTATCAGCTTTTCGTTTTAACTTTAATAAATTTGAAATTTTAATTGAAATGAATTGGTTAATGAAATATGAAGTTACATTTAATTGTAATCAATGAAACGATTTCGGTCAAAACCAAATTTGAGGATTTTGTTATGATTTCTTGTATGAATCCAAGTCCGAAGAGGGACAAGCTAGTGTATATTTCGGCATATTTTGACCTGAGATTTCATTTATTTGTTCTTTTGGGTCTATATACATTCTACGAATGGTTAGTTATCCTTTCGAACTAACCAATGCCCCTGTATATATTTGTAGATCTGGTAACTCGAGTATCTTGTGAGATATTGAATGAGTTCATTCTCGTATTTATTGATAATATTCTGATTTGGTAAGCCAAATATGGAATAGATATTCAATTTGACCTAGAAAGATATTTCTCTATCTATCATCCGTTCTTTGTTGTCTCCCTGGCAAATTTCGAGGATGAAATTTTCTTAAGGAGGGAGTTTGTAACGATCACGGTTTTGAGTAAAATTAAATTTAGTAATTAATATAAATCTGTGGATTAAATTGTAAATTTATAGAATGATATTTGATAAAAGATTTAAAATATCTTTTGAAATTAAATAAGATTTGTATATATTTGAAAAAAATAGAAATATCTTTTTTCATAAATTAAAATAAAGTAAGGTTTAAAAACAAAGTTTATAAAATTATTTGAAAGAGGGATTTAAACATAAAATGATAATATAAGGACATTTGTAAAACAAGTGTTAATATGAAATTACGAGTGCTAACAATAATTACAAGTGGCACATTTCTCCTTTGAAAATTTAATTACAATAATATGTTTTAAAGAAAAAAATGATGAAATGAGAAAACTAGGTTAGTCATTTCAGTTAAAATTCTCTACATTTCGATTCATCTTCATTCTCAAATTCGAAATCTGGAATCAAGGAAGAAGAAAAAATCAATAACAGATCAAAACAAACTTCAATCTAGAATTTATGAAATAGATCAAACAAAATCTGTTCCAAGTTTTCAAGCCTGAAAACATCTTAAACCTGGAAATCAATAAACAAAGTATAAGATTCAATAGCAATTCAATACAAGTAACCAAAACAAATTCAAAGTTCAGAAACAAAACCAAAAATTTCCAGAAGAAAATTCAAATTGCAGGCTCTGTTCATCATCAAGGTGAGTAAACTCTTAGTCCTTATATATATAAATGAATTTGACTAAATGCTTGTTGTGTGATTTTAAAATGTTGAATAGAGTGAAAATTATATCTATATATCTGTGATCATACATATATATACATGGAAATTAAAATATGCATGTACAGGTATATACCTTGTTTTCTATGTTTACAGGCTAGAAAGGAAGTAAAAAATAATAATCAAAATCTCCTCGATTATTCACTTGTAAGCCTAGGTGTACAAATGAAAAATGATTGTAAGTGTATAATCTTATTTTCAAAAATGGTTTCGAAATTTTATATTAAGTAATCATTTTAGAATTTAAAATTTACAGTAATAATCTAAAATTAGTTCAAAATGATGCATCTGGATTTCGAGTCTTAATTACATGAATGGATTCGTATTGCAAATCTATGAATTTTGATGTAAATTTCAAGAATTTTAAGAATATAATTAGCGAAAGATTTCGAGATGAGCGGAATTGAGTTAAATTCAAATTGTCGTCGATCGGCGAGGCAATAGGGGTCGAGATTTGGGCTGAAGGTAGCCTTGGTGATAGGGATTTAAGGAAAAATGTTCAATAATTTTTTTGATGATCACGGCGTTGGAACGAGGGAGTTTTAGGGTTTAAAACCATTTTTGCTCGTCAAAATTTGAAACAGAAATTCGACGTTGTGGGTTGATCGATCAAATCCAGACCAGGTGGGATGGGAGCTGCAGGTCGAGATGTGTCTGTGATGTGATTGGCATGGTCGATGGTGCCCTGGATCATCGTCGGTAAGGCGATTTGGCCGAGGATGTTGCTTCTAGGAAAGAATGTGATCAGCTCGATTTAGATTCGGATTGATTTCGTCAGAATTTGGTGGTCGGGGAAGTTCGGTGGGTCGACGATGATATGCCAAAGGTCTCAGAGTTGGTCGGCGACGGTCCGATTGGGTGTTCACGTGCACCATGTATCCATCATATTAGTTTAAGAGGAGGAGGGAGAAGAAGGTTTTGCCTTAGGTTTGACTCGTGGGTTTCGTTTTGATCGACTCGAAGTAGCATAGCAGGGGTGGTTTGCTCGAGCACTTTTTAGTTTAGCTTGGCAATTTCGAACAAAGGCTCAGGTAAATTTTTAAATGATAACAGGTCATAAAAAAATTGAAATAAAATTTTGTACAAGTTTTCAAAATTTAAAAGAAAGATGTTTTAAGTTTTACCAGATTTGAAAGTAAATAAAAATGTAAAACTAAGGGTTCAAATAAAAAGAAAAATCAAAATTTTCAAAGCTAAATAAGTTTTGAAGTATATTAAAAATAAATAAGTTTTAAAGGAAAATAATCCAAGTTTTCAAATTTAAATTGTAAACAAGCTTTAAATAAGTTTTCGAAAACTTGGTTTTTAAGTTAAAAATATGTTAGAATTGTTTTGGGTTTGAATAATTATATTGAAATAATTATTTAAAATGTTCTTAAATGTCTCAAATGGAATTAGATGATGTGATTAAAAGAAGTGATTAAGATAAGTAGTTTATCTTAAGTAAATTAAGGCTTTGGGTAATTAAAGATTAATTTATAAATTGATAATTAAGGGTTAATCATTAAAGAAAATTAATCTTTGTGATTAATTTAAGGTTAATCAATTAATTAATGTAATTTATGACTTAATGAAAATGATTAAAGGGTTGATTTCTTAATGGAAGCAATTAAATGATAATTACTTAAGGTAATTAATAAAGGGGTTAATTAGTTAAATTACTTAAATGAAGAATTAATTAATTTGATTAATTAAAGGTGAATTAATTAATTAATGATTAACGGTAGATTAAATTGTAATTACTTAATGTAATTAAGGGTTAATCAATTTTGTAATTAACTTAAGATTAATTAATTTATGAGATTAATCAAAGATAGTTAATTAATTAAGGATAACTAATTAAAGGATAAGTAAATAATTAAAGGTTAATTATTTGATGATTAAAGGTTAATTAATTTATTAATTAATAAATGATTAAAGGATAGATGATCAAATGATTCGTAATTAATTAATGTTAGTTAACCAGGATTGGTGATTAATCTGATTTACATCAATCAGATGATTAATTAATCTGACTTATGGATGTATGGATTCAACTGAATGTTGAATTGTTTGATATCCTTGATATATGATGCTTTATGACATGAATTATTTTGATTTGAGCTATGATGAATGTAATTTATTTATCTGTGATGAATTTATATTATTATCTATGAATCTATGAATGAAGATAAGCATTATAGGATTATAGCGCTTATCAATATTGCTGTGCTTGAATTTATAATGATTGATGATGTTGCACTATTGGGTAAAACCCCTAGACTACACTATACATACACAAATATGGATTGCATGAGGAAATTGGTTAAGTCATAGATTTTTGAAATGGTTTTAAAGTTGAATTTTGAATCCAAATGGTTTTGAAAATGGAATTGGGTTAAATATGAAAAGCTCTTGAAAAGGAGTTTTAACGATAAAAATTATTTTGAATAACTTGATAAAGTTTTGACATTTTAATAGTTTGATTTGTATTTAAATTCAAGATTTGAAATTGAATTCTATATTTGGAAATTATGGTTTAGAAAGGTTATACAAGTTATGTGTTTATATGGGTTTTAAACAATTTTAAAAATATTATTTTGGAAACTTGAATTTAACCCAAGTTTTAGACTTGAAGGGTTTTAATTTGTGCAAATGTAATCGGATTTTTCCGAAATGAAAACCTTTGTTTTTCAAATAATAATAGCTTTCGTATAAAGAAAGGATTTCCAATTTGTATTGAAAGGATTTCAAGTTTTGAAATGGAATTATTTTGAAAGCTATGAATGAATCTTGGTTAAAGATCGGTGAACTTTGTTTTCAAATTGAAGAGGATCTTAAAGGTGTGTCTTTTGTATAAAAGATTTGGAATTGAAATATTTTTGAAAGCTATGAATGAATCTTTGTGAAAGATTGGTGAAACATTGTTTCAATTTGAAAGAGATGTTAAAAGGGTAAATCTTTTGTTTAAAAGATTTAAAATGAAAATTTGATTTAAACCATTTGAAAGAAAAGGTTTTTTGCCTTTTGTGACTTAACTAAGATCCCACTACATCCGTATGCTTTTAAAATAAGCGCTCGTTATTCAATTTAGCCGAGAGAGGATCTTGTGTCATATAACCCATTCTGAATAATGATACGACGAAATGGATAGCATTTGATGACCGGTGATGAAGACCGGGTATTTCCGAAAGCGAAAGGATAACTTGTCGAATGTCTCTGCACCGAATAGCCTCGGTATAGAGATTTGATCACCCTTTGTGATGGGGAGTCCGGACGTGATTAGGGATTATCCGGATTGCAAGGCCTTCTTTGAAGTGCCTTCGGTTCTGTTCGAACCTAGAACAGACTTGTATGGATGTATGTCTGACGTTACACTTTGAGATGTAGAGCTGGTTTCTGTCAAATACATTTCTGTTTGGTGGCGGAGAATTTATTCTCTTAGCTTAACACCCTTCTCTGAGACGTACGAGCTCAGAGGTTATGTAGTTGATGGTTACTAGTGATACATTTCCAATTTGGTAATGTGACATACGAAGTGCTACTGATCATGTGTTAATCGAAGCATGGCTTTTGTGTAAAGCGTAGCTTTATGGACGTGACCTCGTCGGACCTCACAGCCCGAAATGGTTGAAACGGGAAGGATGCAGCAAGGTTATTTGGAGGTAGCGCCCCTTGAGGGTATGTCCATTTCCTTCTGGACAGAGGTGGTATCATGGTATGGAGCCCAGATACTTAACCTATATGGTTGCTGCAAATCTTTTTCTTTGTGGTTGTTGTTGTCGGGGCCCCGAATAAAGGTTGGTTACAACCGGGGGATGGCATACTCATGACAGTTAGCTATCTAGTTACAGAGGTAACCCGACCTTGTATTGGCAGAGATCTGGTTAGGTTCTTGGGGCATCCCTCTAGTGGAGTACCCATTTGGCCCAGGAAGTTCCTTAACCTGACCATTGTTGGAAATCCAATCATCCAATATGCGTCTTGTACGGTTTTAGTTGTAGAACCTGCCATCTAAAATGATAGATATAGTAGGCATACTATAATGGTACGTATGCTGACTAAGATTAATATTATACTTATAAATGTTTTCTACACTATGCACTAATAATAATATCAAAAGGATTTTACGTATCAAATATGTTTGACTATCATAAGGAGAAATCTCCCCCAAGTGTGCGGTTGCATTGTGTGTGTGCCGGGAGGCCTTATGGTAGTTTCATTTTCCAAAAGATTGAGGATTTCTTTTAAATCCTTTTGTTTTCTTTTATTAAAAATAAACTATTTTTGTTGCTCATACCGGTCTCATGACTGACCTGGAGTTTATTGTTCCCTTTCTAAACTCTGGGTGTCCATAATTTTCCACACGGGCAGCCTAGAGTTGGGATTTTCAAATAATCAAATAGTAGGTGTATATTCGATAGCATCCAGTCTTTGGATTTTGGCAATCGCATTTGGACCAAGGTTGCATGATACAATTTGATGGTGGTTCGAGCTTCTTGGATTGGAGTTTGGTGCATTGGCTTTGAAGACATTATCTTTCCGCTATTGTTGCCTAATTTGCTTCATCTTCTGCTGTCATTTTATTTTTCCGCTGTTGTATTTTGCTCTGATATTGGTGTGCATCTGTTGTATCATATTGTATCAGATATTGTATCCGTTGTTGTATATCAATGATATATTATTGTTATTCTTTCGTTGTGTTGTTATACTTAATGTGTTATAAGCTCCGGTGAATCGGATTCGAACATTTGAATTTGCGGCATTCGAATACGAGTGAAGTAAGGATGTCGATTTTCGAATGCGAAAATCTAGGTCGTCACAGCAAGTAAACAATAATGCAAAATCATGTGTTTAATATGATTGAATAAGATGAGAATTTTATTGCGCAGAAAAAATAAAAGTTTGAGGACTAAAGATCAACCTAAGAATCTGATCATTGAAGTGTCAGTTTTGATCAGTTTACTTAGCTTCAACCTATTCGGTCTTTTTAAAATGTTTAGAATATCTAAATGCACTTTTGCAAAGAATTTTGTGCAATCCTGTGCTAAAATTACCTTTAAATGGTTCGACCATTTGAAAGGAAAGTTAATGTTTAAGAGTGGATGTAAAATATAAATAGTAGGGATAAAAAGAGCGAATGGTCACATCTCCTTCATAAAGGACATAAAAAATATGAATCGTTCAAAATTTAGTAAGATACTTAATGTGAAATGGAAATGTGATTTCTATTCCTAATTTATTATATTATAGAAAATTGTTTTCTATAAAATTTATTTCTATGAGTTTACGATATTTGATTAAAAACTCTTGATGGCAAACTAGTTATAGTGAAAGAAATAAATAGCCCATAATAAGCAGTTGAATTAAGCTTCATATTTTATGTTTTATTACACTAATGACAAAAACAGTAGGAGCATACCATATAACACTTATAAATGGATGCATCAAAATGAAAGATTGTTTTGTGTATATACTAAATATTATTTACGAAATAATAGATGTTTTTAGTATTGGTTGAAAATATACATATAATTTTATTTTGTTACAAATTTTATGGATATTCATTGTAAAATAAATCTAGAATAATGGTATTTGTTGCATCATCCAAATAATACAGAATTATCTAAATTTTAATAATTATTTATGGAATTGCGGATTAAGCCATATCTTGGAGGAATAATTCTATAAATAATACGATTACGAATATTATAATACCATTGAATTATACTTTAAGGATTAAGTGCTAAGCATCCGCTCCGTAAGAGCGATAAAAAAGTTAATGAACTTTTTAGATTGATAATATAAATGGATGTAATCAAATGTCTAATATACCAAAATGAATCAACTTAATTCATTGAAATTTTCCTATGAATTATCATAGACATAAACATGCGTATTTGATACACAAGTAGTATATCTTTGATAAGTTCATAGAATATAAAACGGAATTAGAAAATAGCATGCAAAGAAAATAAAAAAAATTATTTAATCGGATATGTGAGTATATTGAAAAGAGTTTCGAAAGTACCTAAAAATTGAATAAGATTCAATTTCAGAATTCACTCCTCCCTAAGATACATACTAACGTATTAATAAGGAGCAATCAAATTCTATTAGACAAAATATGATCAATGATGAGTGAAGTCAAGTTGTATTCTTCCTTTAAGAATATATACTTAAAAGTTGGTACATAAGTTAATTCGAATATCATCTATTCATAGTTTACGAGATTATATAAGATATGAATTGATGAAAAGCCCTAATCATAAATCGTTAAGGTATCAGATTGTTTGATTTAGGTTATGAATATAAGTTTCATAGACTCAAATCAAAATTTGTTTTGTGTAAGTATTAAAGGTGGTTCATTAAAACTTTTTGAAAGAAAATTCCATTGTGCTGAGGAATAATTGTAGTTTCAAGAAATGCCACCTTCACAACGTAGGAATTTATTTTAAAAATTAGTGGTATCTTAACGAACTTGATCTAAGTACTCTAACATATATAGAAATCGATTTCATAAGGTGAAATAAAATTAATCAAATCCTAAAATAGATGCAAGTTATTGGTTCTAATAAGAATTATCGTAATTTGAAAATAAACTAAGATTTCTTATTACTATTAGGAGAAGTATTTCATCAAGTGTCGATAAGCCATTAAGAGTATTGATTTTGTTGTACCTATATGATGTGCAAATCCCAAATGGATTCCAAATACTTTGTCAAAAAATGATTTTGGCGGTTGTGCCTAAAGGAATATGGTCCATTGGCTCCATATGTGTCTTCAATGTGAAGAACAATGCAGTTGTAATATAGTAAGAAACACTGATGAAAATAACACCGTAAGTTTCAACTGCTGAAATTAATGTAATAAATTCGTCTTCCAATGTGCTTAAGTTAATTCAGATTCTACTCACAAAAATAATCATTCCTTTATGATTTTGAGTTTTGGCATATCTATATTGAAATAAAAAATTATAAATACTGATTTAGAATAGACTGTTTGTACGTAATAACCAAATTATCTCGAAGTCAAAGGGGGCGACCACATAATTTTTGAGTTATGGGAGAAGATACTAGAACCGATACAATAGTATCATTGAACAAACAACAAAATTAAGCATGTATTTTGGTAGTGGAATCAAATAGTTTGATTTAGTCAAAATGTAGAGGAAGCGCATGTGTGTAAGAAAGGACATTAAAAGATACTAAGATATTTCTAAAAGTATAAGAAAAAACATACCGTTGTTTATTAATGATGTACCCATGTTAAAATCAATTTTATTTTTGTTTAATTCTCAGTATAAGATTTAAACATATAAATGGATGCTAGGAATGTTCCAAATGATACCCATAAACATCATATTAAATTATTTAATATGGAGCGTGTAAGATGGAGTTCTTATGTATTGGAAATAAGAATTACCATGTATGTTGTACTATCTACAAGAATGCATATTTGGGTTATTTATTTAATTCATGGAGCAAGTATTAAATCCAAATTAAAATTGCTAAACAGTAGTTAAGGATATTCCCTGTTATTTTATGAAATACTATAGAAGTGTTCATGGAAACTACAAACTCCTTTTAAAGGAGTATTCTGACTCTGGAAACTACAAACTCCTTTTAAAGGAGTATTCAGACTCGAACTTCATAAATAATATGTCAATCCTAATTTATGTTCAAAATTAGTTAAAAGAGGCTTTAAGTTGGAAATCAAACAAATAAGAAGTGGTGGCTGGTTCAACATAAAGGCTTAGTACATTACCTTGAGTAGGGCAGTGATAAAATAGTATACATTAATGCATAAATTTATAAATGTGACAATGATTCCAAATGTTGAGAATCATATGAGTTTGTTTTATGAAAATGATGTCATGATACGGATCATAAAAGAACCTGGGGTTGTTATGATAATGGTAAACTTCCTATTACCATACCATTACCAATCAATTGGTTATCATTTTTGAGTAAAATTGGTATACCGGTTTAATCGGTATTGTGATGGTGAATTTACCGTTTGTCTACGGTAAATTATTGGTAACATTTCTTCATATCAGCGGTAATAGTAATTTTACCAGTAAAATTACAACGCATGTATATTCATATAACATACTTTATTATAGGCATTTAGAACCAATCAAATGATTAAATTTAGTTCAAAAATCAAGTCATATGATGTTAAATGCACTATAATTCTTTCTCATTTATGTTTTTTGTTAAGTAAAACTATAAATTGTATAATGAAGCAACGTTAAGGTGTGAATATATGTCAAGTTACTAACTTTTTTAGACAAATGATAATTTATAATTACCAGTATAACGGTTACCAGATTATCGGTATACTAACCTATTGGTAACGCTAACAGTAACGGTAAGCAATTTTAGCTTGCCAGTAAAAATAGTACGGCAATTGTATTTGTGAAATGGCAACGGTAACCATGACCATAACAGCCATAGAAGAACCTAAGGCTCACAATATGTGCAGGCACATACTCTAAAAGTTGCATGTGATAAAGGTAGTTTATCAGCAAAAGAGAAATGTAAGCTAACATAGCATATAGTATAATAATACAGCAAATCCACTAAGGGACTAACTTGATTGGTTTTGAGCTAACTAACCGAAAGGATGAGATTGAAATTCCATAATTGACCCCAAGTGCAAGTGGGAGATTGAGAGAGTTAGGATTATGCCTTAAATGCAATTATGTAATTTGTTACATATATCTAACTCTACAACTAATCTTATTCGTAACAAAGGTATTTGATTTCTATTATATACTTTGTTATATTATGATACAATTAATTAAGTAATTAATTTAAAGTGTATTAATTTGAAATTCCTTAAATAATATGTTACATGATAATCGTGACAAAGAGTTATAATCATGAGAAAATTATTACAATATACATATTATTCTAAATATTCCTTATCAAGATGATTTGAGAAAGAATATCGATGAATCCATTGAGACCATAGTACATAACGTTCTTCACATGTTGGGTAGTGTATTCTCATAGCTAGTGAGGGTATCATGGGGTTAAGTACTGATAATCATTGGTTAACTATAGAACGAGTCACCTGACAGTTTCCTATTGGTTAATAACAACTAGGTTAAATAATAAATTTTAAAGTGATGATATTATACAATTCTCATGACTTGATAATACGGTTGAGCTTCAATGTGGATATTCCACTTTGATTATAGTTAAACCATGGCACGATGATCATCGAGCGACTTAATTAGGTCTGATTTAAAGCATTAAAAGTGAAACGCTATAAAATATAGAATTTGTCTCCTTGGTTGTATGACGTCAGTATCGCGGTCAACTATAGTCAATTCAAAGTCAAAATCTATAGCCAGAGTAGTATAGTAAATGTTAATATTGACCTAGGACTTTGTTTATGGACTAACCAATTTAAATTTGGACGATATTAGAATATTGATCAAAAAAGAATTCCATAAATCAAAAAGTGATATAGTGTTAAGAAGAGAATGTATGTAAATTATCGTTGTTAAAAGACACCACTTAAATTGTAAAACAAGATCTTACCATTGAGAATTTTTAATATTAAATTTGGCTAAACTATCACAGACTAGCTAAACTGCCATGTTGTAACGACCCAAAATTTTAATGATTTTTATAAAGTAATAAACTATTTTTTTCATAAAAATAAAACAATAAAATTTTGAAATGAAAATTTGCTATTTGGAATACATCTAATTAAACGTACCAAATGTCAGATTTTCATTAGAAAATATGTAAGTTAGTTCTATTATGAAATTTCAATTTAAATTTAAATCGGTTGAAGTTAAATGAAAGTAAAATATTATTGAAATTTGAATATTTTTATATAATAAAATTGTAAATCATTTTCTGAGTGAGACTTCGTATTTCGTTTCGCCAATTTTGGACTGCTATTGTCCTGTTTATCTTATTTTCGGCGTTTTAGCAGCATTTTGGCAATGAATATCGACTTTTGATAGGATGATCATATCGCCGGTATCTGTGTTTCATTCTATTCGTCTCATCGTGCTGATCTAAGTAGTATATTCATTTATGCATTTCAGCGTCCGGTACGCGGCGAAATCCGTAAAACTATTAGCTGTATCGGTACTCATTTTGTGTCTCTACAGTATTCTTTGACCTTTTATCTGTCCACCAGTAGGAAAGTAAACAGTCGGTAGCTTTTAATATGATTCCAGAATTCAATGACTGTCCATTACCATTCCCCAAAGTCAAATTGTAACTTGCCTGGTTCGTTCACCTTTTCCCTTCTCTCTGCTTTTATTCTCACCTTACTTTTGAAAAGAGAAAAAAATTATAAATTATATCATCTGTTGTTTTCAAAATGGAGAAAACCTACTCATGCTTTTTGGCCTTCCACCGAACCCAAACCACACGCAAGCTAACCCTTCTCTAACCGCCGCCCGACCACTTCACCGCCTCTTACCCTCCTCGTCAAAAGCCCCGACAACCTTTTCCCACGTCAGCCATCATCCCTCATCCCACTAGCCGAAAACCCTTCCACAGCAGCCGCATCTAACCCGACATAACCAAGCCCCAGCCCACATGATAGCATAACGCCCACCTTCCGCCCCTTCGCCGTGACGACAACCAAACCCGTCCTTTTCCGACCTCCCCTCGCATCAATCCGTAGCCTTTCACCAACCTGGGCTCCTCACCTCATCGGCCACCTTCCCACCACCTCGTCATCCACCCTAGCTTGACGACCCTACCTCCGACCTGCCTCTACCCCACCTTCTCCGTCGACAACTGACCACTTATCACCCTTAGCACCTCCGCCACCCAATAGTGCCCAGAAATCATCTTAGACAGGCCTCGCTAATGCCCAAACTCCAAAACCTACCGCCTTCCAGTCCGCCCACACCTCCACGACCTATCTTCCCCTACAACTGCGTGTAGGCATTTCTTTTGTTTCCATAAAGTTGCAAACCCCTATCTTTATATGTGACGCCCTACCTCTATGCTCACAATAACAAAGAGTATTAAAAGGAAATAGTGTCTGTTATTACGAAGAATAAGGCTGGATAGGAGATTCCATCCGAAGTTAGGCCTTACACTAGTATTGATTATCTCGATAGGAGTGGTATATATATATATATATATATATATATTTCATCTCTTTGTTTATTTACTCCCATCGACATATTCAATTCTAGTATAAAATGAACTACGATGGTTCATAATAGTTTAGGACAACATATATAATAATAACACAGAGAAGCTAAACACAAAACACGGATAATATCAAATCTCATATATAACTGAAGTCAATTACAGTACATGTAATACAACTACAACTGTCGACACTGGAAGTTACATATGCAAGTACATTATTGTAAATAATATACATGAATACATATCATCCTATAAAATAACACTAACGAATCCAAAAGATATGAAGAGACTTCATAGCTCAAGCAGCGTTCCAAAGCGAGATATCAACAGCCTGTAATAACTCGGTCTGACCCGAGTACTAATTCAAAAGAAAATAATACGCGGGTCAGTCTAATTCAAACTCAGTAATTAATACTCGAAAGTAATAACAATTAAATAACAATTAGACGACAACCACAATAAATCTCGCATATCCAATCCTTTAATAATAAAATTGGATAACGGTAAATATAACATGTAACAGCATTAAATAGCAAATCAACAAAGCCAAATCATCAACAAAGATAAATAGAAGGATTATCAATGAAGATAATTAGAAAACAACAGAGTTACCTAAACAGCAATTAACAGCAAAATCCAATTATTAAGTAATTAATTAGAAACACATAATCTAATTATCTAATAGATAATTAGATAACAACAAAATAATAAAATTATAGCAAATCAAAATACAATTTCAAAATATATTGAATTGGACACACGAAACAATTCAAGCAATTGAATTATCAATTAAAACGTCAATTCTGATTTAGCTATAGTACACGCTCACGTGCACTGCCTCGCCACTACAGTGATGAAATATGCAAAAGAACAATGAATCAGAAGCAAATGGCACCAACTCGAGATCAAGCTCAAGTTATACAGACAAAACCCAAAACTGCATAATCAAACTGTAAATGTCACAAAGACGGAAAGGCAACTCAATTGGACAGTGCCATCAAAATGACATGACAATACAGACTCGAAGCAGTGTAGTGACATGCACAGTGCACGGCAAAACTCAATGTAGCATGACAAAAATGCACAAAGGCACGAAACTGTCAAATACACAGGGCAAAAGATGAATGCATACACCTGTGTAGGCACAAGTGTATACACACTGCAAATATAAGTGCAGACGACAACAATGACCAGAGACTTCAAAGAAAAGAAAAGCATATAAAGGCACCAGAGAGTATGCAACCTGAATCAGAAGCATGTGCACCAAAAACCATCAATGAACAAGACTACAAGATGAACCAGACCAGGCAGCAAGCATTCATGAAACAAAAATGCCAACTGACTCGAATATCACAAAACACAGCAACCAAAAATTGATGCAACAGATATATGGTGCAATGCACAGCATATATAAGGTTCAAGTATAGCAACAATGCACAAAGTATTCGAGTTCGAAGCAAAACATATACCAAATGAAACCAAGTGCATGAAGACTGCATCAAGTATACAATTCAGATGCAATCATACATATATGCAACAGACTTAAGTGATACAAGTTCGAACAAATACTCAATGCAACTGCAGCCAAGACTTAAATGAAAATACAGAAGTATGATCAAGCAATGCTAGTGAGGCAAGACTACGAATCATATCAGTAAACATATAAAACAATGAATCCAATAATGTAAACAAGTCACAAGGGCAAGCTAATGATACATGTACAAGATTCAAGACGGCAACTTCAAATAAACATCACTTTGAAGCAACTCGAGCTCAAAATAGTACAACCCAAAATCAGATTACAATGAATCAGATAGGAACTGCAACAACAGGAAGTAGCAGTCATGCCAATGTCAACAGAATAAAGTCAGGAGGAAGGCTTTACAATTCAAATAAAAATGGCCGAAGTCATAAAGTAGCAATGTGAATGAACAAGACTCAAGTGTAATGCACATGTCAATAGAGCTCAATGCAACATGGAGCTACAGACCAACAAGTAACATATATGTATACAACTCGAACACAGTGAAGTCACAATTCAAACTGCAGTTCAAATCAAGTACAAATAGCAACACTGTGAACACAGTGAACACAGTGAAGACTATAAGGAAATTTGAAATACAACACTGCTTCATATACATGAACCAGAGTGCAACAACAAAGAGCAACAGCATACCAAACGATAAACCAGACAAGGCACAGTTCAAACTGTTAAGTGAAGTCAAAATGAAAATCAAGGAATACATATATGCAGCAGAAAAATATCAAATGTAACAGTCGCAACCAGAGCCGTGGTGGCCACAAAATTCAACTGTGCCGAGATGACCAAGTCAGAAATCAAGTTGAAGTCGTGAGCTACTGAACGAAATCATGGAATCGCATACACAAAATCAAGACCGAAGCCAAATGAAAATCAAACCGTAATGACCAAGGAGATCGAACAGTTCAAAAATCATCAAGCCATGGATAACAAGGAATAGTACCAAGTCCGAAATCATCAAAGCAGTAAAAATGAACCAGTGAAAAAATCAATATCGTGAGAAGCAAGTATCAACTCATACAAAATTGATAAAGTCAGAGAAACCATCAACCTCCAAACAAAATCGAACTGCCGAAGTATAGTTGAATTAGAGGTGTGAGAGAAAATCACTCACCTTATCTCGAAGAACCCAAATCCATCGGCTGCAATCCCCTTCCCCCCCCCCCCCCTTTTTGCTCGCCTTTTCACGGTGCCTGACCAAGCTTCAGGAAATTATGGCTGAAGCGAAGCAAACATCGAAATCGATCAAATAGAAGCAGCAGTAAGCAACTCAAAGAAATAGTCGTTCGACAAAGCGAGGACTAGATCAATCATACGATCAAGCAAATATCGGCAGCTTCTAAATTAAAAGCCCAAATTTTTAATCAGGAGGACCGAACGAAGAAAGCCGCCATTTTTTTTGTTTTTTTGTTAGGGCTTGCGAAGCGAAAATGAATGAGGAAGGAGGAAACGACATCCTCCTTTGGTACAACACAGCCCCAATAAAAAACGTGGGCCAAGATTTTTATTTAAAGCCCGCATAACTCTTAACAGATTTTTAAAAGAATTTCAACCAGATTAAAAGCTCCCAATAGCAATTAGCCAGCTGATTTAATCGCCTAGTGACGATAATTAACTGGTGCAAAACCTCGGGTTGTTTCAGACTCCCCTCCTTATAAAAATTGCGTCCCCGCAATTTTCATAATTAAAGTCGTCAAAAACAATTATTTTTCTAACATAAACTGGTTAAGCTAGAAAAATAAAGGTCAAGAATACAAACGCCAAAGAAATCTTTTAATTTCATAAAAGAAATTCACAAATTCTCAACAAAATTTGATTATTAAATAAATAATCAGAAACAATAAAACTGAGTAAATACAATTATCAGCAATATTTAATTATCAATTAGATAATTAGAATACAGAAATCACAAAACAGCAATATCTAATTATCGATACGATAATTAGAAAACAGCAAAATCTAATTATCAACAAAGATAATTAGAAAACACAAATCGCAAATCGCAAAACCGCTAATATCTAGTTATCAATCAGATAATTAGAAAACACGAACTTCATAATCAACAAACTCTAACTATCAACAGAGATAATTAGAAAACAGCAATTTAATATAATCAACATAATCTAGAATCAATTAGAGACTAGAAAATCTCATAATCAGTAAAATCAGCAAATATCTAATTATCAACAAAGATGATTAAAACTCAAATCATCAATTATCTAATTATCAAAAACGATAATCAGAAAACAACAAATATCTAATTATCAACAAAGATAATTAGAACTCAAATCAATAAATATCTAATTACCAACAAAGATAATTAGAACTCAAATCAACTAATATCTGATTATCAACAAAGATGATTAAAACTCAAATCATCAATTATCTAATTATCAAAAACGATAATCAGAAAACAACAAATATCTAATTATCAACAAAGATAATTAGAACTCAAATCAACAAATATCTAATTATCAATAAAGATAATTAGAACTCAAATCAGCAAATATCTAATTACCAACAAAGATAATTAGAACTCAAATCAGCAAATATCTAATTACCAACAAAGATGATTAAAACTCAAATCATCAATTATCTAATTATCAGAAACGATAATCAGAAAACAACAAATATCTAATTATCAACAAAGATAATTAGAACCCAAATCAACAAATATCTAATTACCAACAAAGATAACTAGAACTCAAATCAGCAAATATCTAATTACCGACAAAGATAATTAGAACTCAAATCAGCTAATATCTAATTACCAACAAAGATGATTAAAACTCAAATCATCAATTATTTAATTATCAAAAACGATAATCATAAAACAACAAATATCTAATTACCAACAAAGATAATTAGAATTCAAATCAGCAAATATCTAATTACCAACAAAGATAATTAGAACTCAAATCAGCAAATATCTAATTACCTGTAGATAATTAGAAACAACAAATATCTAGAAATCATAAATAGATAACTAGACAAATCAACATAAAAGATGGATTGATCCCAGCATATGACGAGTCTAAGCTACGCCGCACGTGCATCAATATATGGCCGAAGCCTACCAAGCACTGTCATCATAATTTTGGCGCCCAACAAATGATCCGAAGGTCCAGCATATGACCCGAAGGTCTAGTACTGGTATTTGACCCGAAGGTCCATCATATGACCCAAAGGTCCAACATAGTGGCTCGAAAGCCCACAAAAATCATCAAAATCATAAAACAATAAATATTTCAATTAACGAGTCCGGAATTAACCGAAATAGTAAAAGTGTGGTTCCATACTCCGCACTTTTGCTAAATCATTTAAATCTCTTCATCGTTCCCTTGAAAGTGCAAAATTGTGTATTTTATATAAATAACATTTTACGTTCTCAAACGGACAAGTCCGGAATTAACCGAATCAGTAAAAGTAAGGGTTCATAGTCCTTAATTTTGCTGAAACGTTTAAATCGCTTTCTCATTCTTTTGAAAGCGTAAACTGTAAAAAAAAAATTGGAAACAAATTTTATTTTAAAACGATTTTTAAATCACGTGATTAAAACAGCAACATCTGTAGCAATTTCGACAAGGAAATTACGCTTCACAAAACACCGTAAAAACGGATATCAAATCAGCGTTGCGGGATAACCGCTTGAAAATTCACTTCAAATTTGACGGTTACTGAAGTCAAAGCGACAGTAATTTTTATACGTCAAAATCTCATCAAAATAATTCGCATCAAAATATACTACCGGTATAAAAATCACATTATAAAAATAACGGCAACCAAATACGTTTTAAAACCAAACACCGGTTCAACGTAAAATTAATGCAGCAACGTGCAACTCATATTTGCATGCACATTACAAGATGAACAAAGAAATCACTCGATTATATCTTAAATGAAGATAATTTAAAACAGCAAAAATCTCAACAAAATCACATAACTGCAATCGCTGCGGATCCTCAAATCGGATTCGAGATTTTCAAAGAAAACAAAACAAACACGTCTAAGTAACTACATAATGAAATTAATTTCATTTTCATATTTTGATTTTTAAATCAAAAGGGTTATCAGCTATACTTAGCGAAGGCAGTCTCACTGTTTCCGCTGCGCACTCTGATAAACAGAACACAAATTAATCAATCGTCAAAACACAATTTCACTTTTATTTTTAAATAAAAATATTCAAAAATTTCATCATGATTTCAAAACTTTAGTTTTGACTCAAGGCACAAATAAAAACATCAACAAATAGTTGTAACACATGTTCCATCTAAGTTATGTTCTATATTATGCCCATAAACCCCTGCTCTGATACCAATTGTGACGCCCCACCTCTATGCTCACAATAACAAAGAGTATTAAAAGGAAATGCTGTCTGTTATTACGAAGAATAAGGCTGGATAGGAGCGGCCATCCGTAGTTAGGCCTTACACTAGTATTGATTATCTCGATAGGAGTGGTATATATATTTATTTTTCATCTCTTTGTTTATTTACTCCCATCGACATATTCAATTCCAGTATAAAATGAACTACGATGGTTCATAATAGTTTAGAACAACATATATAATAATAACACAGATAAGCTAAATACAGAACACGGATAATATCAAATCTCATATATAACTGAAGTCAGTTACAATACATGTGATACAACAACAACTATCGACACTGAAATTTACATATACAAGTACATTATTGTAAATAATATACATGAATACATATCATCCTATAAAATAACACTAACGACTCCAAAAGATATGAAGAGACTTCATAGCTCAAGCAGCGTCCCAAAGCGAGATATCAACAGCCTGTAATAACTCGATCCGACCCGAGTATTGATTCAAAAGAAAATAATACACGGGTCAATCTAATTCAAACTTAGTAATTAATACTTGGAAGTAATAACAATTAAATAACAATTAGATGACAATCGCAATAAATCTCACATATCCAATCCTTTAATAATAAAATTGGATAACGGTAAATATAACATGTAACAGCATTAAACAGCAAATCAACAAAGCCAAATCATCAACAAAGATAAATAGAAGGATTATCAATGAAGATAATTAGAAAACAACAAAGTTACCTAAACAACAATTAACAGCAAAATCCAATTATTAAGTAATTAATTAGAAAAACATAATCTAATTATCTAATAAATAATTAGATAACAACAAAATAATCAAATTAAAGAAAATCAAAATACAATTTCAAAATATATTGAATTGGACACACGAAACAATTCAAGCAATTGAAATTATCAATTAAAATGTCAATTCTGATTTGGCTACAGTACACGCTCACGTGCACTGTCTCGCCACTACAGTGATGAAATATGCAAAAGAACAATGAATCAGAAGCAAATGGCACCAACTCGAGATCAAGCTCAAGTTATACAAACAAAATCCAAAACTGCATAATCAAACTGTAAATGACAAAGATGGAAAGGCAACTCAATTGGACAGTGCCATCAAAATGACATGACAATACAGACTCGAAGCAGTGCAGTGATATGCACAGTGCACGGCAAAACTCAATATAGCATGACAAAAATGCACAAAGGCACGAGACTGTCAAATACACAGGGCAAAAGATGAATGCATACACCTGTGTTGGCACAAGTGTATACACACTGCAAATATAAGTGCAGACGACTACAATGACCAGAGACTTCAAAGAAAAGCAAAGCACATAAAGGCACCAGAGAGTATGCAACCTGAATCAGAAGCATGTGCACCAAAAACCATCAATGAACAAGACTACAAGATGAACCGGACTAGGCAGCAAGCATTCATGAAACAAAAATGCCAACTGGCTCGAATATCACAAAACACAGAAAACAAAAATTGATGCAACAGATATATGGTGCAATGCACAACATATATAAGGTTCAAGTATAGCAACAATGCACAAAGTATTCGAGTTCGAAGCAAAACAGATACCAAATGAAACCAAGTGCATGAAGACTGCATCAAGTATACAATTCAGATGCAATCATACATATATGCAACAGACTCAAGTGATACAAGTTCGAACAAATACTCAATGCAAATACAGCCAAGACTTAAATGAAAATACAGAAGTATGATGAAGCAATGCAAGTGAGGCAAGGCTACGAATCATATCAGCAAACATATAAAACAATGAATCCAATAATGCAAACAAGTCACAAGGGCAAGCTAATGATACATGTACAAGATTCAAGACGGCAACTTCAAATAAACATCACTTTGAAGCAACTCGAGCTCAAAATAGTACAACCCAAAATCAGATTACAATGAATCAGATAGGAATTGCAACAACAGGAAGTAGCAGTCATGCCAATGTCAACAGAATAAAGTCAGGAGGAAGGCTTTACAATTCAAATAAAAATGGCCGAAGTCATAAAGTAGCAATGTGAATGAACAAGACTCAAGTGTAATGTACATGTCAATAGAGTTCAATGCAACATGGAGCTACAGACCAACAAGTAACATATATTTATACAACTCGAACACAGTGAAGTCACAATTCAAACTGCAGTTCAAATCAAGTACAAAGAGCAACACAGTGAACACAGTGAAGACTATAAGGAAATTTGAAATACAACACTGCTTCATATACATGAACCAGAGTGCGACCACAAAGAGCAACAGCATACCAAACGATAAACCAGACAAGGCATAGTTCAAACCGTTAAGTGAAGTCAAAATGAAAATCAAGGAATACATATATGCAGTAGAAAAATATCAAATGTAACAGTCGCAACCCAAGCCGTGGTGGCCACAAAATTCAACAGTGCCGAGATGACCAAGTCAAAAATCAAGTTGAAGCCGTGAGCTACTGAACGAAATCATGGAATCGCATACACAAAATCAAGACCGAAGCCAAATGAAAATCAAACCGTAATAACCAAGGAGATCGAACAGTTCAAAAATCATCAAGCCGTGGATAACAAGAAATAGAACCAAGTCCGAAATCATCAAAGCAGTAAAAATGAACCAGTCAAAAAATCAATACCGTGAGAAGCAAGTATCAATTCATACAAAATTGATAAAGTCAAAGAAATCATCAACCTCCAAACAAAATCGAACTGCCGAAGTACAGTTGAATTAGAGGTGTGAGAGAAAATCACTCACCTTATCTCAAAGAACCCAAATCCATCGACAGCAATTCCCCTCCCCCCCCTTTTGCTCGCCTTTGCACGGTGCCTGACCAAGCTTCAGGAAATTATGGCCGAAGCGAAGCAAACATCGAACTCGATCAAATAGAAGCAGCAGTAAGCAACTCAAAGAAATAGTCGATCGACAAAGCGAGGACCTAAATCAATCATACGATCGAGCAACTATCAGCAGCTTCTAAATTAAAAGCCCTAATTTTTAATCAAGAGGATCGAACGAAGAAAGCCGCCATTTTTTCATTTATTTTGTTAGGGCTTGCGAAGCGAAAATGAATGGGGAATGAGGAAACGACATCTTCCTTTAATACAACACAGCCCCAATAAAAAGCGTGGGTTAAGATTTTTATTTAAAGCCTGCATAACTCTTAACAGATTTTTAAAAGAATTTCAACCCGATTAAAAACTCCCATAGCAATTAGCCAGCTGATTTAATCGCCTAGTGACGATAATTAACCGGTGCAAAACCCCGGGTTGTTACATTATACACACACACACACACACATATATATACATACACACACATACACACACACACACAGATATATATACATACATACATACATATATATAATATATGTTTGCATGCAAGACCCAGCACCGAAGGTTTGGTTTTCATGTATTATTATCCTCTTTTATAAATAATACATATGTTTTTTTCCTTTTGCAATCTCCTAATATATATATAAAAAAAAGATTTTGAATTTTTTTATTGTTTCGAGAGAAAAAATATATATAATTATTTGGATTTTATTAGTTGTGCTTTAAAGAAAGAAAACTGATTTTGAAATGTAATATATAAAGATTTTGTTTTAATATGTATTATAAATTAAATATTGATTTTAGAATATATATATATATATGTAAAGATTTTTATATGAGTAAATTTTATATTTTAAAAAATTTGTATTTCGTTTCCGATCGAATTGAAGTGGTTAGCTTGCTTGCTTCGTCAATATCCAGTTGTTGTTTGTTCGTCGCTGTCCGGAAATTTCAACAGCTTTTGAATTGCTTTGCTCGTGTCTATAAACCGTGTGCGTATACATGTCACTATCTTCGCCATCATTGTTCTCTCGCCTCAAAAAGTGAGCAATCACTCATGATTAACATTCTTATATTTAGTAAATTTAATTACATGAGACGACGTTTGAAATATTTATTAAATTTGAATTGTTGGTTATTTAATTGTTAAATATGATCTGCCATTATCATCACTTGTTTACCTATGGCAAATGACACCATAACATGTTGTATATATATTGTAATTAAATTGTTAATGATGATATACGCCTGTTATTGATATGTATGTTATTTTATAATATTATTTTATTGATCTTACTCTGCAAGTTCCCTGTTGGTTAGTAACTCCTTATGGGTTGAAACAATACATACCCGAACGATCTTATAGATTAGGGAAAATAGTTATGGGTTGAAATGATAAACCCAAGCGATTTTATTGAATTTAAATTTTGGGATTGTAGGTTTAAATGATATATACCCATAAATATTAAATTTCTCAAATTGAAATGATAAATATCTGTATCACTTGACCATGGGATAGAAAATTATATACGAACATCATTGGTCTATTTTTGAAAAATGATTTTTGGAGCTTTATAAGGAAATATATGGGTATTAATAAATATTGATTTTTAAATATAATATAAAGATTTTTATTTCTTTTTGTATATGGGTAAAATTTAGATTTTTAAAATTATATGTTTAGAAATTCTAAAATCATAAATTAAGTTTTAAAATGTAAATTATAAAATTTTACTTATAACTTTATTATATTTAAATATACAAAATAATATTTAAAATAGATTTAATATAAAATAAGATTTAATTTAATAATAATTAATATAATAAAATTTGATAAGAATTTAATTTAACTAAAATATATGTAATAGGTTTTAGATATTTATTTACAATTTATATTTTGTTTTAAAATAATTTTTAATAACTTTAATAAATTAAGTTTGGAAGGATAAATTAAATTGATTTGTAATTTAATTTGTTAAGAATTGAATTCAAATAAGAATTGATTTGGACTTATTGATTTTTGAGATTTTAAGACATGAAAATTTATAACTTGATAACTTGATTTTGATTAAAGGTGATTAAATGAATATTTTCAAATTTAAATTAAACTGAAATTGAATATTTAGTTTTGATTTAAATTTGTAATTTGAGATTTATTTAAATGTTATTAAATATGATTAGGTGAATATTTCAAATTTAAAAATTAAAGTTGAATTTTGAAATATAAATGGAATGTATCAAATTGAGTTATTGAGAACTGTTTTAACATTTAAAATTCGAAACCTACTGAATTGGAAGTGGTTTAAAATTGTAGTTCAAACTTAGATTAGAAATTGATACAAATTAAAGATGATTTTTAATGAGAATTTGGATTGAACCTCTTACCTTTTTATTTGAAGTTGTTGAACTGAAATTGATTTAAATGAAGTTATGGAACTAAAGTTGATTTGAGATGGTTGTGAAATTGGAAGGACGGTTCTAATCTAGAACTATATTATATATATATATATATATATATATATATATATTAATATATAAACTATTTAGTGTATAAACTATTTTAATCTATAACCTATTTTTAAATATATGTACTAATTTTAATTTATAACTATTTTAATATATATAAACTATTTTCCATATTTAAACTGTTTAAGTTGGAACTATTATGATTTATATTTAATGGATCTAAACGCAAATATTTTGATATGATAGTCTAAACTATTTTATGGATTTGATTTCGAAAGTGATATGATTTCGAAAGTAAATACGATTTCTAAAGTGATATGATTTTTGAAATGAATTTGATATGAAGTATGAACTATTTGAAATGTAAAATGACCATAGTGTGAAATAAGAATTTGGTTGTTAAAGAGACCGAGATCAGATATTATCGTACTCTCTGCCAATACCGAAAATCACCTTAACAGTGTACATAGTGGAGAATACAGAACGAAGCAGGATGATTTGGTGACGATTTTGTATGAGGGATTAACGCATCCCTGACTCCCTAAGTCAGATTAATGTGGCTAAAACATAAGCTATACTGGGCCAAGTGAGGTCACACCTTCGATCGAGCATGCTTCTTCGATACCATTCTATTACTTTGTGATTTGATTGGGTGCACCTTTGATTTGAGAGAGTGTCTCGAGGTGGGTGGTGGTAGCTGCTTTGCGTTACCACCAGTCCGGGTGTGTAAAATGGTAGTATCCTACCCTGAACATTGCCTCATGTGTCTTGTCACATGCCTTATCACGCCCTCTATGAGTTTATTTTGTACCGTACCTATGGTGTGCCCTCTGGTAGCCCTCTAGTTTATGGAGGAATTATGGTACTGTATAGACTACGGGAATATATCAAATGTGTTAAGGTGGATATTGGTAACGCCTTAACGCTATTTTAATATTTTACTTTACTGTAGACATTATATATGTAGCATATTGTACTATGTATGTAGACAGTTTGACGTATCCTTAGAGGATGGATCTCTCAAATATCCTCTAAGTTATTTGCATTTCACTTAACATTTCATTTGATTTGATTCACTGTATAAGAATGTTAATCCTAACTTGAGTGTTTTGTGTTTTATTTATGCTCGGGCCAGACTGAGTGTCACATCATTTGAGACTCACCTTTGGAGTTTGGAGCTTTGCTTGAAGATCCATCTTATATCTAGTCGGCTTTTAGTTATTTCGGTTGTTTCCAGTTTATGTTCAAATTTTTCATTTGCTCTGTATTAAGACTTCTATGTATTAGATTTTTTGTATTAGACTCTGTTGTTTACTATAGTAGCTTCATGAACTACTATCTATCTATTTCTGTTGCTCACTGTTATATTACTTTGTATATGTGATTCTGTGATTGATTTATTTATTATATATGCTAAGTTTTGCCAAACATAAATTAAAAATCTGTTGTTTTAGGCAGTTCAAGTCAGACATGAGTGGATGATTATCGATTTGAATGGTTCGAAATAGTGGGTCGTTACACATGTGAGCGCTAATATTCGAATTGTTTGATATTAATTACTTACGAAATTTACACTACGATTCATACAACCGCGTTGATGATTTCTCCAAACTAGCACATGATTTGATCGATTTGTAATTTTTATAAATTATTAAATATTTATGAAATATCAATTAATTATTTATATAATGTATTAGGTGCTATTGGTATTTATTGGGTGTCATTAATAACTGATTGGATGTGTATAAAAAAGGTATATAAGTATGTATCGATAAACAATATCCACGTGCTTTAAATATGATATAAATGGCATTAACTATTAAATGGGTTCATCTTCTACGAGGCATCTGAAGATAAATGTGCATGTGATCGTGCATTATGACAAAGCAATAAGTCCTTTCCATTTAACGAGTGATAGAATGTGTTCATCAAATGCCTCTTCAGCATAAAGATACAATCCCATTTTTACAACTAGTGAATGGTTTCTAACCTAGAATCCATGAACCCATTTCACTTCCAAATGATAGAAATGATCAAACTATGTTTCTCTAACTCTAGCAAAGGCAGGGGAGTATAAACTCGATCAACTATACTAAAGACAATGAAGTATATATCTAATTAACTATGCCAGAGATAGTGGAGTATAAAATAATTCAACTCCACCGGAGACAGTGGGGTATAAACTCACTCAACTCTGTAGAGACATCAGAGTATATCTCATTCAACTCTACCAGAGATAGCTGAGCATAAATACTTTCAACTCTTCCGAAGATCATGAAACATAAACTCATTCAACTATGCTAGAATCAGTGGAATATAAACCCATTCAACTCTATAAGAGAGAGTGGAGTATAAAATAACCTAAATGTACCAATGATAGTAGACTACCTTGGAGATAGGATTCAACTCCATCAGAGACAATGGAGTATATTGTTGCTTAACCTCGGAGACAAGGTATACTTCACTAGAGACCGTGAAATATCAAGTTTTCTTAGCATTAGAGACTAAGCTCAACTCCACCAGAGATAATGGAGTGTAATTTTGATGAGTCTCGAAGACAAGACCTGATTTTGCAAGAGAAAATAGAGTGTACTCTTTCCAAAAAGCCCCAAAGATAGGGTCAACTTCATTTGAATTTGAAATATAATACTCCAGAGACTTAATATGAGGACCACAAATGTAAAGGTATGAAGTACTTTTATGAATGAATTTTGATTAATATTTCATAGAAATACCTAAAGTCATAAAAGGACATTGCCACTTGAATATGTGAAACTTATGGGAGGGTAGAAAAGACCTACGATTAGGCAATAATGGGTGTTCTTGATCCTTACGGATTGGATATACCGCTAGTTTACAGCCTAAATGAATAGTCATACTTGGGCACTATGGAATTCTCCCTCGACTGCACCATTCCACCACTATGATTGGGTGTCAAATAAAGCACGCTTCGTATCCACAAAGTATACTTTTGGGGTAAAGTGTTAGAGGAAAATTTGATATAGTCTTGAAATACACCCAAACTAGTTAAAAAATATGCTTAAGGTCAGGACATGCACCTTAATTGAAAATGCATCTCAATCTAATTTATTGAAAGATAGTGTCATCTTGAAAATGGTACTTTGACTAGTTGATTTGGACCCTATCTTAGAGAGCTACTATTTAACAAAACAAATATCTAAAGGCGTATGAGTATTTTACTTAATGGTACAAAATTATTAGTCCAAGTTTCACTTAATTTCGACTTAAATAAAGAATTTACGACAAAGAATATAGATTTGGAAAGGAACAACTAAAACGGTTAGGTATAGAGTAAGTGTCGAATCACATAAACAGTTCGAATTAGAGTAAATGTTGGATAGGAAAAATGATTTGGTAAAAATTAAGAGTCGAATAGGAAAAAAGATTCACCGGGGAGTAAGCACCAAACCTTTCCTAAATAACCATTATTGCCTAACAATTTAACTACCGACTATTTCCTACCAAACTGAATTGGTCATACATGGAAAGTGCCTATTTTATAGGAACCTCACACCTATAAATACCCCATGGTTGAACAATAATGGCGAACAAGTTTGGAGCACTAACAACTACTAAACCAAATTAGCCAAACTGAATTCTGGAGCATTTATGAATAGCAGGAATTTATGGGAAAATTGGGTTGTCTATAACATAATTGAAATGGATTTTAAGGCTACTTATACACAAGAAGGAGTGAACTGTGTATTTCAACGATTAAAAGCTTATGAATTTAAAACTATATCTACAAAAATAGCAAATAGAAACAAATAATCATAGAATAAGTAAGTAATAAAATCAAAAGCAATAAAGTAAATAACACTAGGAATTTTTATACTGGTTCGGATTGACCAGTCCAAAATCCAGTTATATACTAGACCATACTAAAATTTCACTATCAGCACTTGCTATCCATGGGCAGCAAGAACACCTTTATAACCTTGATTTCATAGGCTACTAGATGCACCCTCTTGATTGAGCGGGCTACAAGATCATCCTCTTGATTTCACAGGCTATAAGAACACCTTCTTCCACTACATCAAAAAAGACCTTTTACAACATCTAACAACATTGTAATAGGTATTTCACGATGTTTTTGCAAATGTCGTCTTGAGGCGAAGTTGTAATAGGGTGAATAGTTTTTACAACTTTTGATAGCTATTGCGCATAAATATCATAATAGATCCTATAACGACTGTTCTTAAACATTGTAGCATGCTTTATACAACTATTTTTGATGTTGCAGTTTACTTATATGCAACATCTTTTAAACGTTGTGATATATTTTTTTGCAACATTTTCTAAACGTTGTGGTATGTTTTTCTACAGCTTCAAAAAAATTCAATACCAATATGTATCGATGTCCTCTTTATTATTATTACAATGACAAATACAATAATGCACAAAAAAATTTCAACAACACAAACTATAAGCAACACCAATCCAAATTGCTTCCATTCAAAATAAGTCAATAATTTATTAACACAAACAAATTATCTTTTTTCCAAACTACATTTAAAATAAGTTAACACGTGTTCCAATACAAACAAAATATCATAGGTTCTAACATAGACAAACATGTTGAGCCATATATATACTGACACAAAAATAAAACATACCTATGCATAATGGTCTAATCAACACCAGCGACGATTACTGCTACATTATCTGATCCACATTACTACCACAGAATACATCCCATCATCATTACTTTTATCAAACTTGATTGCAATTCAATGTTCAATCTTATGACTTAACGAGCTCATATCAACTTCCATTATCAAAGCCTAAACTGCAATTGCATAATGCAGAACTGTTTACATTTCTAATGAGTTCAATATAACACATTTTACAGTGCATCAATTCAAAGCCATGATCTTTCATTTTTACTTCATCAATTTTCCCCTAAAATTCTGACCTGATCACCACAACTCAACATTGTAACTCAAAGCCTACAATTACAAAATGGTTATTTCTACTAGCAACAACTTATCAGGCTAGGTCGGTTCAAACCTACCTTCACTCTTCTTATTTTTACTTGGGTTAACATCAAACAAAGCTTTCAACCAGGCTTATGATTGTAGACAGCAGTTGTTCTTCACCAATACTCCAGACCAACCTGAAAATAGACTGCAAATAGGAATTGCATCAATTGAGTTCAGCACCACTGCTTATATAGTTAAAGCCTCGCTATGTCATTTGAATAATATATTTGTAAATTCTACTACAATTTTTCATGCCATAAGTTACCAATTAACAAACACATTTTTCTTGCAATAATATTAAGATTAAATATTTAAGCTAAGAATCATAATTTAAATATAAATCCTTACACCTTTAATTAGATGCACAAAAGAATATCTCTCTATTGTTTGCTTCTGAAGTTCTGATATATAAATAAGTACTTTTGTCGAGTTTTTACATGTATATATTTTGGATAAACTTAATGAAGAGGGGGCTTATGAGTTAACTCAACATTAATAGTTTTAGCTAATGCAACGTTTTGTTCATGTGCACAAAATCAAACAAACAAGCCCATCGTTTAATACAGAGCTAAGCTAAACATGATAACTTCATGTCATATCGGCTACTATCACTATATACTTACATAATCAAATAATGGACATTTGCACGTAGTCTCTGTTATTTGGCTTGCCACAACTTTTATTACAAGTTCAGATAGTAATGAAACTGAAGACTCCAACATGTACGATTCAATTCATAAAAAAGGCTAGCAGTGGAAACCATTGCAAACTAGTGAAATATATATACATTGACAAAAATGTGAAATAAACTTGATACACCAAAATATTTTTCTTAATCAAAATGTTAGTAATTTCTATTTACAGCAAGATAGACTGTTTACATGATGCTTGTATGTTTTTTTGTAAAACATGCAAACTAGTTGATCTCGGTAAAGATGTGTTCAATGCCATATTCAAAATGAAAAAGATGGTCCATATCTTAGTAAAGTTAACAAATGGAGTAGCTTGGCCATTTATTCTAATTCATGCCGCTAGTTGACAAAATTGTAAGAATTCCAATTGCTTTCATTATCATGATAAATTCATTTCCTATTAAACTGAATGTTTGGAAATTACTGTTAAATAAAGTCACTTTATTATCATGATAAATTCATTTCCTATTAAGAATAATTGTTCTACGCTGCTTCGAATATGAAATTATATTTAACTGAAAGGTTATTAATTCGAAATAGGACTCACCCTTAGTTCTATTTCTCAAAAACGCAAATCAACTCAACATTAGGGTAAACAGAAAGGTAACTCAACTAACTCTTAAGTCAATTGTTAGAACAACCAATAGTGAATACATTAAAGGTATAATTTGTCTGATATCTGGTATTGTTAAAATATACATGGTAAACAATTATTTCATTTGTTACTCTTAACAACTCATTGTTACCAACATATGTCAGTAAAACAATGAATCTTTCTCCGTACCCATTGAATATTTGGTGCATAATCGTTGTTCTGCATAATCGGTGTTCAGCATCCACCCAAACAATTTCTCCCAAGAAAATACATTAACTATGTCAAAAAGAGTATTACGTACCTTATAATCCAAAAGCAACAAAGTTCTCACCTTGTCAAAAACGAATTCATAACATAGTGTACAACTCGAAGTAGTAGGTCAAGGTGAAGTTGAGTCCTTATACTTAGAGTTTTAGATCTCGATATCGACAACGAGTCAAATTACGCCAGCTTCACGAACCTCAAACACTCCTCCATCCAACGGTCCTTAACATTCGGATCTTATTGATGTAGTTGTGATTGAGGAGGACATTTATGGGTTTGAGGTCGCGGTGCACTAGGGTTTTCGATTTCATTTTGTCGAGGAGGATATTTGTGGCTTTTGACGATAAAATTGCCCTTCTTCTATTTTCCACCAGTCTCTATTGCTTCGATTTGGGATTTAAAACTGAATTTAGGGTTTCTGCTTTTATTTGGGGTGTGAGAACGCTGTGGAAGGATAAGGACGAAGGAAACTTTTAGGTGAAGGCATGAATCGCTAATATCACCCGTTGGGTTAAAGAAATAATCGACGGTGGTGATTATCTCTTCAACTATTAGTAATCCCAATTGTTGGTTTTGACCAATAGCGCACTAATGTTTCCTTGTGAAGTTTAAAATATAAGGTATTAAATATTATTGTAAATATTAATTATTATAAATACAATTATCTTTATAATAGTTATATGAGCTTTGGTGTCACACTTTTTTTGTATCTAAACTACTAAAAATGCCCATCTATATATTATCAAATCTTGATCACTTAAAAATAGGATCTAATATTAAACTTCATTTACAATTCAAATGCCCCTAAAAGTAGGATTTAACAATTAAACGAGCTTTACAAATTCAAAACGCTTCTAAAAATATAATCTAAAATTAATTTTCTTTGCAAATTCAAAATACATCTTTACAAATATACAAATCTGAATATCACTTGAAAATAAAAAATCATTTTTTTGAGTATTTTAAACATATACAATTTGTTAGGAAAACAATTTACGTGCGAAGCGCGTGCCGTAACACTTGTTAGCAAAGTGTCCATGATGGTTTTTGGCCAATAGTGTGCTAGTGCCACCCATTAAATATTGAATATTGTTAATAGAAAAATAATCATAAACTTTTATTTATTTATTTGATAATTAATATTTTTTTCAAGTAAGGGAAAATTCAAATCATGGCGAATCTATTATAGCCTTTTAGAGTTTGAGTTCAAATTCATACATAAATGAGATATATCATTTTCTAGATGGATGTTGGATGCATATTGGAAGTAATAATTCACAGCATAATGTTTATATTTTTCGAATTTTGAATTTTTTTTAACATTTTGGAATATTTTGAAATTTTGAATAACTAATAAAATTTAAATTATTGAATATTAATAATATTTCATAATTTTATTTTTAATTTTGGGAATATTATTATTAAAAATAGTTAATTAATTATTAATTAATAAAAATTATTAAATAGTAAATTAAATATCATTAATTATATAATATTAAATATTAAATATTAAACTATAATAAACTATTAAATATAAAAAATAATTATTAATTATAGATAATAACTAGTAATTATAAATTATTTATTAATAATCATTAATTATAAATAATGACCTCGATAAGCTATCATTTATAATTATTAATTATAAATTATTAGTTAAGTATCTATTATTTGTTATTAACTATAAATTTCTATAGTTAGTTATTATAATATTTAAAATAATAGTATTTAAGTATTCATTTATAAATTATTAATTATAAATTACCATTTATAAATTATTTAAGTAAGTATTAAATATTTGTTATTAATTATAAACTATTAATTAGTATAACATTTTAAACAAAACTAAAAATATTCAAAAAAATTAACATACATCTATGAGCAAAACTAGTTCATAAAAAGTTGTAGTAAGTTAATATCTAGTTGTAGAAAAATAACGTTTTTACAAAAAAAATTAAAACTGTTGTTAAAAGAGCAATACGACAACGTTTACGAATAAACGTTGTAGAAAAATAAGTTTTTACAACCTTTTTGAATAAAAAGTCCAGTTTTACAACATTTTACTAAAAACGTTATAAAAATAAAGGTTTTAACAAAGTTTTTGTCGAAAACGTTGTAAAACGGAATTTTTTACAACGTTGATAGTGCAACCGTTGTAAAATGAAAGCTTTAAAAAAGTGTTTTTATTGTAATATTCACTTTACAATCAATAGCAAAGTATGGAGAGTAGTTGTATCTTCAATACAAATTCTCATAGATTCAAAACAATGGTCCTATAGACCTCTAATAGCAATATATCTTTGGATTTTTTGAGGAATAAAATGAAAATGGAGAGAGGATGATGTGAATTCAAGTACTAGTTCTCTAATATTGTATGGTTGCAAATACTTGCGGCATTGGAATGAAAGAGTGTGGATTTGCAAAGAGAGTGGAAGAATTTGTGATAGATGTTTATGAAAAATGTACGGATATGAAGGAGTATGAGAAAGAAGAGAAAGTTGTTGTTAAATTTTGTTTTCCAAAGCCCTTTAAATAGTGATTGAAGCAACACGTCTATAAGCAAAGAGGTGGCAGGAAAATCCCTTTATTTGAATTTTGAAATGCCAAAAGACAGCTAGTATGTCGACATAATAGGGAGCATATGTTGGCATATGTGTGTTTCAAAAAACAGGAACTCCAATAAAGTGTTACAGATTTTTAGATTTTAAAGTACCTCATGTTTATGGATATTTTGTGATTCGGTTGAGGTCAACGAATGGACGAGATCTTTAAAATCTTCACAAAGTCCCAACACTAATCTAAGGTACTTAGATGCTTTGTATAGGAATAATGGACCAGATCTTCCCTAGGCTAATTTAATGCCATAAACCTAACCCTAGCCCTATAAATTTGTCACTAGAGAAGCCCTAATCTCTAATTGAAGCTTTACAGCAACGACATTTAGCTAAATTTACCCCAAACCCTAATTTTCTAAAACCCTAAAAATTAAAATCTAATCCAATTAAGAGGCAATAATAAGCAATCAAAGAGGATTAAAAAGATCTAGGGAAGGAGCTATCGATTGGAGGTCAAATTCTTAATTAAGAGCTTAGGACAAAGAGGTGGGTATGCATAAACTTAACAGGTTGATTATTATTGTTAATTTAAGTTATTAAAATTGATTAGCATGTTAGCAAATCCCAAAACTGAATATTTTAATATGCTAAACCCTAAATTTAAATTACCAATTAACAGTAAATTGAATTTGCATATATCCTTGCTCCATTAAATTTGTAACTTCCAATTTGAAAAACCCCCAAACCGTTAATTAGACTGTAATAAACGTTTATTGATCACTGTTAACAATCTGAATCAAATGAACAAAAAATTAACAATTGAAAAATCTAAAAACGTTAATTTTAGTCGTAAACGATCGACCTAGAAACTCTCATGGTCAATCGGTAGCGGTTAATCGTAGGGTATAAGCTGTCGATCATTCATAGTGAAAATTTAGCGAATTGGACCTCGGCCTAAGGCCTAAAATTTATAAATAAAAACTATGAATTGTCATGGCCCTATTTAAGGGAAATTAGATGAATGTTAGGACATATAAGTAAACTATTTTCATAGGAGCGGATGCTAGGTTGTGGCAGTGTTAGGTAAACATATTCACTTAATTTAGAACAGTAAACGATTCAAGCGATATACTTTCAATAATCGCACTCATAGGAGGTTCCAACAGTAGTCATGCAATTAGCGTTGATGGAGTGGGTCTGGCATAATGGGAGGTCTTAGTATTCACAAATTCCTGACGCACATGATACAATCAGAGAGGAGGACCAAAGCATGCAATAAGAGGCCGACGTTACGATCTAAGCATAGTATAAGGGAACGTTCCTAGTAGCCTAGTGGCAGTAGTGGAAGTTTATGTCTATAGTAGCCTAATGGCGGCATCTTTCGTTATTAGTAGTCAAGAGGGTAGTGTCTTATACATTGAGTAGCTCTAGGAGTGACAACTGATCGTTAGGTATGAAATTCGATACTTAGTTCCATCCATTGAGTTTGACAACATGTGTAGGAATGTACTAGCAAGAACCCTTAGGTAACAGGCCTTAGGAACTCATGGATACTTGTATCACACCCTACATCATCAGTAGTATTAAAGTAGCCGCATATGATCATCATTTTAAACATGTACTTATTCTCCCATCCAGGTGGACAGGGTAGTAGTGATTTTCCTATTTACATTCTTGGAGAGAGTCGTGCTTTTCTTGGATTATGCTTTTAGCGCATCTTCTCTTCATGTATTATTTTATCATAGCAGTACAATTATTTTCTTATATCATATTATGAGGGATATTTTGCTATGTAATCTTATTTGGACAACATACTGATATTTTTTGAGACTATGATTTGATAATTTAGGAGATTGGTATTTCCTATGATACTTACATGTCTTATTTCCTCCACCGCTATAAACATTTGATAGTTAGTTTATCTTAGATTATATCTATTTTGCTTTAGTCATTATGATGTGAAATGTTATAGACCCTCGACGATCCACAATTCTCGACATGGTACGAGTTCAAAAGTCACACTAGGCTTTGAATCGACATGTTGGGAAGTGCAGATTATCACAGTTGGTTTCGAAGCATAGGTTTAAGATTGCTTAGGAATTGTGACCGTATTGAGAGAACGTATTCGAAAAGTTTTTCAAAAAAAGGGATTTTTCCAAAGGTTTTCCAGAATTTTCACAACAGACTTTTCAAAATATATATGTACAAAAGTAAATGTTTTTCCAAGAGCTTTTCCTAAAATATTTATACAAGCTGTAATCTCTATTCTTTTCGTGACTATGCTATCTTTTATTCGTGTCTATGCTATCTCTCATATTTGTGCCTATAATACCTATGAAAAGTTGCTACTAGATTCTTAAAATTCATATATAGAAGATGCGTTATCTCGTAGGTTTAGGCTCTGGCGATCCAGCTGAAAACCTAGGTGTGAACATCCTTATATAGTTCCACCGATACCATCAAGTTAGGGGACAGGCCAAACTAAATCGTGCTAAAGGACCCATGAAGGAAGCAACAAGTGCGGCTGCTGCTCACCAACTTACTGTTATATACTTTGCCAAGCTTTGCAAAGCCTTCTCAAATCTGGGAGGAAAGCAATATTCTGGGATAGAGTCTTATAATGATTTTAGGTCATGGATCTGCATTTTTGAGAGGATCTTTGGTGTGATGGGTTTGACTGACGAGGCAAAGATGCTGTTGACCATTTGTTATTTTCATGGTGAGGCATTGAGTTGGTGGGAGGAAGTTGAGGCTAAGACCGAAGGAGAGAAGGTCACTTGGGATGAATTCCATAGGCAGTTTGAGGTGAATTTTATTTTTAGGGCAGAGGAAGGTGTGCAATTAAAGAAGTTCCTTCATTTGAAGCAAGGGAGTCTGTCGGTTAAGGAGTATGTTGACCAGTTCAATAAGCTTGCTAGATTTGGTATGGGACTGATTGACACACCACACAAGAAGGCTCTAAAATTTGTTAAAGGAATGAGTCAGCCTCTTCAGGACTTAGCTCTGAGTCACATTCCTATAGGTGCTATGAGGGTATAGCTGAGATGTCTATGTTGAACACCGTCTCTAAGGTGAAGCTAAGGGAGAGGAACCCAAGCACGGAAGAACCAAGGAAATCTTTCTAAGGTCAAGTGCTATAAATATGATCAGCTTGGACATCTGAAATGAGCTTAGGCGATTCCAGCTTATGCATAAGAGGTAGTCCCTAGCTCGAGTACATAGTCGGTAGTAGACAAGGGTAAGAACGTGGTAACTGAAGGTGTGTTGACTCTTTCTGGTTTATCCATTCACATTTTATTTGATACCCGAGCTTCACACAGTTTCGTTTCTAGTAGACTTGTGATGACTAACACTTAAACACTAATATAGTTATAAACCCTATGGTTGTTAGTCCTTGAGATGATGGTTTTGACGACAACAACCTTAGAATAGGATTATAAAATATAAATACTAACATTATAGTTTAGAAATATATGTGTATGCAGGATTTAACCATGCAGGTACCAAGAATGAAGACTGTACAATATAGATATTCAAGGTATCAAGATTGAAGACTCATGAGTATCAAGAATATCAAGATTATCAAGAGTTCAAAATTTCAAGTAATTTATTTTTTAATTAGGAATTTTGTTAAAACTCCTAGAAAAGCACTAACATCTTAAAATCCAATTTATTCGTGGAATGGAATCCACTTCGAGCTCGTTAAAGGGATGGAACCCTAAGTAGGAGTGAACCTACGAAAAATCTAGTGGAACATTATTTTGTATCCGCTAACTTTTATTCAAAATGATTTTACAAAATTATATCTTGTTTTCAAAATGTTTTCAAAACCTTCCTTTTAAAAGAATCAAAATCATCTATCTTGCTTTTTAAATACTTTTAGCCTCAAAATAATCTTTAATTTCAAAATCAAATTATCCTTAGTTTTAAATTGTTTTTAACAATAATATATTAATATTCATACTTAGATTTAAATATAAAATTATAGTAAAATTTTATATATTATTATATATATCTACTTATGTATTTTAACATAGTCAAGTATATTTATAAAGTTTAAAATATGTTTTAATATAAAATAGAAGTTATTTTCAAAAGAGAAACAAACCATCAAAAATTCCTTTGGGATGTTGACATGCTCAATATACCCATGTCGACATAGTGTCAGTTAATTTCAAAATTTAAATTTCAAAAGAAGTGTTTATTCGTCATATCTCTTGACGAATGGATATGGTTGTTGTTCTTCTATAAATAGGGGTTGTTTTCAACGAATTTTAAATCATATTTTTTTGTTTTCATTTCTCTTCTTCTTCCACATTTTCTTTATACTTATTCCTACCATTACTCTGCCAAAATCAACATTGAATCTAACTTGATTATCTCTGGTTTGATTCTCTATCACTATCTCAACAAGATCCTCAGTGCTATTCAGAGTTATAGGCTTCTTTGTAATCAATTAAACGAGAAAAGGTGTGATTGTGGCCTTAGAAGTCAATCAAGCGAGAAAAGGTGTGATTGTGGCCTTGGAAATCAATTGGGTGAACTTGTTTCCCATAAAATCAAGTATCTCTACCCAGAGGATTGTGAATATGGAGGGTGTACCTTGTAGCCTTGAAATCGAGGGTGTAATTGTACAATTGCTTTTGAAAGAAAATCCGTACTTATGTGCGGGACTAGATGTAGGGTAACTCCAAACCAGTATAAAATTCGGTCTTTCTTTCCTTTACTGCTTTTATTTTATTTCTGCATCTATGTTTGATTCTGTGATCATATATGTGTCTGAATATTGCATACATTTGTGTTCAAATTAACAAAAATTCAGAAAGATGTAATAATTTCTTAAAACACTATTCACCCCCCCTCTAGTGTTTATCCTTGCCTTAAGATCTATATTCCGCATTTCTCACATTTGGTATTAGAGCATGGTTTTCGAAGTTTTCATAATTTGAATTTTGAAAAATTTTAAAATGGCAATTTTTTTTAAAATTATTAATACTATTTTCATATGAATATGTCACGGAATCAGCATAATATTTTTATTTAAAACTATATTTAGTTATCTTGAAAAGTCACTTGATTCTTTAAAAAGTTATGTTGTTTTACAGGAGAAGAGTTATGTCTAATGACTGTTGGTTAAAAGATACCAGATAATCATTCATCGATCAAGAATGACTAATGGATATATAATGGAAATCGACAATGAAATGGGTACCAGATCAATACAAAGCTTTCGATTCTCATCTACATCTTGACTTGATATAGTACTTCTCTCCATCTGCTTTGCAATGCCACTGGTTTCATGCGAATCCGTCAAGAAATGACCAAGTAATGGTCAAATGAAGTTTTGATGAACAAAGAGAAAAAGAAGGCAAAAGCGTCAAAGGTATTCTTCAAATTGCATCCAGACATTTGAGTATTTTGTTTCCACTCCTTTTTCAGATTGTAGTTCTTGTTCTCATGGTCGTTTTGATGGGTGGATCATCAAATTCCGATCAAAATTGAGTGAGATGTGATAGTTTGAAGTTGGCTATCCAAAACTGAAAAACCATGTAAGAGATTTTCTACATTTCTTCTACTGTTCGGCCTGTTTCTTCACAATACCGTCCAAATTCGACACCAAACTATTACTAGATCGTATTCCTTACCTTCCTCTTTGATTTGCCACTGGTTTCATCCAATTACGTCAAGAAATGAAGGAGATATGCCCTCTAGAAGTTTGATAGTAAGTAGAAAAACGGGAAAGAGAAGAAGAAGAGAAAGTTTTACGAAAAGTGATGACTGTTGGGCCTATTTATAGTGGTTGAAGTGTCCATTCATTCAAAATTCAAATTCAAAGTTTTGGCGCCAAGTTAGTCAATCTACTAATTCATCTGCATCTTTCTCATACGGTCTTCAAATTCAGCAAGAATATACTACGCTGATCAGAAAAACAAGCCCGTCGCAATAGAACAGATCTCGTCATTAAATTCTGAGAGATATAAATATGTGGTTCACGACAATGGAAGAACAACAAAGTTAGAAAGATGGAGTGCAAAAATGGTACGCTTTACTATTATTTCATCTTTATTGTTGCATTTAGGAATATATATATTTATGTATTTAGTTAGATATAGAAATTTATCTCTTTTATAAGTTAATATTTTGGTCCATATATCGACACACCATATTATAAATATTGATATACCAGTCTGAATTTTTCTAAAAAAAGGTCTTCTAAAAAGTGTTTTATTTCGAATAAAATCATATTATTAATTTATCACAGCTATACTGAGTAGAAAAGCATACCTTCATTAATGATTTCAACTTTTCTAATGTTATTTTTACTTCTCATACTTTATTTCTTTTAAGATACTAATTTTATATCTTTAAGAAATTAATAAAATGAATTTAGAATGTTAGAATAAGGCTATATTTATATATTTCTTCAATTAATAAGATAGCACCACATCACATGACAGGTATTTTAGATAACATTTCTAAAATGCTTCTTTTCTCCTGTAATGTTTTGTAAGTATTGCAAATTCGTTTTTATAGTATTTCTGTGCTTTGAAACACTATAGAGTTTCAAAAACTTTACATAGCATTTGGTAAAAGCTACAGTTTTAGTTTTATAAGTTTCGAATATATTTTACTACAAAAACTTTTTATAGCATTCTTTAAATGCTGTTTTTCTTTATGAAACTTTAAATTATGTAAAAATGATATTTAAATTAAGTATTTTTCTCTATTCTTTTTAGAGTTAGTTTCTAACTTATATTATAATATTTTAAAATTATTTTCATGTTTAAATGTTTTTTAATTAATTATTTTTTTTTAAAGTAAGAGGTCTTAATATAACACATGTTTATTTTAGTTTTTCAATCTTTATTATTTTATTTAATATTTCATTGTGATATTTTTTAAATTTAAACGATGTTTAAAAATGTTCCAAATATTTAAACCAATAATAATTTAATATAAAGGTTTTAATTAGTAAGTTAAGTATTTTATAAACATGGAAGTTTGGATTCTTAAAAATAAAATAAAAAAATAGTAAATAAAAAAAACAACCAAGTTAAAATAATTATTTTAAATAAATTAAATAAGTAGGCTGTTAATTTTTATAAAAACCATATTTGATCATATATATGGTTTGAATCCATATTTCTTAGCAATTTGATTTTGATATTGAATTTGATTACTACTTTTCATGAATATGTTATAATTTTATTATCATCTATTACCTTTAAACTCTTGTCTTTATTACTATTTTAGTCTCATTCATTAGTTTCATTAACCTAAGTTTAGTAATTGGTATGTATTACCTTTGTTTGGTTGAAGCGAGTTATAATAAATTGTTTGATATATGTATACATACATACCTATACATATACATACATAAACATATATATGCTTGTCAATTATATATTTACTTATCACTCATGTTTATCTTATAATCTGGATATCTCTTACCATAGTATATATATCATCGTTATCATGCTGCATATTATTATTATTATTTTTACTTCGTTATCATTTTGTTTCATATTACATATCATTATGCATCCTATTTCATATCACATTTCATTGCATATTACATCATAAATTACAATCCATGAAATATCATAATCATTTGCATCACAAATTGCACTTCATTTTGCATATCATCTCATGCTACATTGCATATGTCATGCAGTTCATACTGCATTACAAACTACATATTGCATACATGTATACATAACGAGTGTATTTTATTTTAGGGGAAGTTTTTAGTATTGTCTTATAATATAGGATTATTAGTTTTTGATTTGTTTGGTATGTTTTGATTGACTTGTTTGACTTGATTGACTTGTTTGACTTGATTGACTTGTTTGACGTGTTTGACTTGATTGATTTGTTTGACCTGTCTAACATGATTGGTTTTGATGAGTGTGTTGAAACATACTTATTCATATTTATGTATTGAATAATTATAATATAATTATGTTAATGTCTTTCACATTCCATTTACTCTACTTTGTTCTAGTATTAGTTTAAGAGGGAGTTTTATAATTTTATGCTTTTAGGATGATTTTTGTTGATGACAAAGGTGGAGAAATATAAAATAGGATAGTTAGGCGTAGATTAAGGGGGAGTTATTAGGATAGAAGTAATATTTTATAAATAAAGGTTGTCATCATCAAAAAGGGAGAGATTGTTAGTCCTTGAGATGATGGTTTTGATGACAACAACCTTAGAATAGGATTACAAAATATAAATATTAACATTATAGTTTAGAAATATACGTATATGCAGGATTTAACCATGCAGGTAGCAAGAATGAAAGACTGTACAGTATAGAGATTCAAGATATCAAGATTGAAGACTCATGAGTATCAAGAATATCAAGATTATCAAGAGTTCAAGATTTCAAGTAATTTATTTTTTAATTAGGAATTTTGTTAAAACTCCTAGAAAAGCACTGGCATCTTAAAATCCAATTTATTCGTGGAATGGAATCCATTTCGAGCCCGTTAAAGGGATGGATTCCTAAGTAGGATGGAACCTACGAAAAATCTAGTGGAACATTGTTTTGTATCCGCTAACTTTTATTCAAAATGATTTTACAAAATTATATCTTGTTTTCAAAATGTTTTCAAAACCTTCCTTTTAAAAGAATCAAAATCATCTATCCTGGTTTTTAAATACTTTTAGCCTCAAAATAATCTTTAATTTCAAAATCATATTATCCTTAGTTTTAAATTATTTTTAATAATAATATATTAATATTCACACTTAGATTTAAATATAAAATTTTATATATTATTCTCTATACCTACTTATGTATTTTAACTATCGTCAAGTATATTGATAAAGTTTAAAATAGTTTTTAATATAAGATAAAAGTTATTTTCAAAAGAAAAAAAAACCATCAAAAATTCCTTTGGGATGTCGACATGCTCAATATACCTATGTCAACATAGTGTCAGTTAATTTCAAAATTTAAATTTCAAAAGAAGTGTCTATTCATCATATCTCTGCACGAATGGACATGGCCGTTGTTCTTCTATAAATAGAGGTTGATTTCTCTTCTTCTTCCACATTTTCTTTATACTTATTCCTACCATTACTCTGCCGAAATCAACATTGAATCTAACTAGATTATCTCTGGTTTGATTCTCTACCACTATCTCAACAAGATTCTCAGTGCTATTCAAAGTTATAGGCTTCTTTGTAATCAATTAAACGAGAAAAGGTGTGATTGTGGCCTTGGAAATCAATCAAGCGAGAAAAGGTGTGATTGTAGCCTTGAAAATCAATTGGGTGAACTTGTTGCCCATAAAATCAAGTATCTCTACCAGAGGATTATGAATCTGGAGGGTGTACATCATGGCCTTGAAATCGAGGGTGTAATTGTACAATTGCTTTTGAAAGGAAATCCGTACTTATGTGTGGGACTGGATGTAGGGTAACTCCGAACTAGTATAAAATCCGGTGTGTTCTTTCCTTTACTGCTTTTATTTTATTTCTACATCTGTGTTTGATTCTGTGATCATATCTGTGTCTGAATATTGCATACATTTGTGTTCAAATTAACAAAAATTCAAAAAGATTTAATAATTTCTTAAAACACTATTCACCACCCTCTAGTGTTTATTCTAGCCTTAAGATCAATAATCCGCATTTCTCATAGTGGTTGAGTCAAACCCCACAGGAAGATCAACCTATTTGTCTGTGTTATTTAGGGGTTTGACTTTAGGGATCGAGTTTGATTACGATGCCTTTGTACTAGTATTTTCTGGGTTTGAATTAATTCTAGGCATGGATTGGATGACCATGTATGGGGTGATTTTAGATTATGATAGGAAGGTTCTTAAACTGAGCACATGCAGTGGACGTAGCTTGGAGGTTTATTACGATCCCTGAGGATCTGTTATGTTGAGCAACTTATATTCATCAAACCTATCACATGATGAGCTTAGTGTGGTACCTATAATTATTGATCTTCTAGATGTTTTTGCTAAGGTTATTGGTCTCCCATCCCAGAGACTGATCGATTTCGGTATTTATCTTGTGGAGAACGCTAGACCCATCGCCTTATTGCTAAGGCATGTGGCTCCAAAATAAAAACACAAGTTGAATAAGCAAATGAATGAGTTGTCGGAGAAAGGCTTTATCGGGAGGAGTATTTTTGAGTGAAGAGTAGCAGTCCTGTTCGCCACTAATGTGGATGGTTCTTTGAGACTCTATGTTGATGTAGGAGTTGAATAAATTGATGAAAAAGAGTCATTATCCACTACTCCACATAGATAATCTCTTTGATCAGTTAGTTGAAACTAGAGTATTTTCACAGCTTGACTTAGCTTCCAGATTCCATTAGTTGCATGTAGCCAAGGACAATATATATAAGACAACATTCTGTACACCCGACGGACTGTATGAGTGGTTAGTCATGCCCTTCAAACTAACCAATGCACCCGCCTACTACGTTGATCTGATGATCCGAGTATTTAGGGGGTTTCTTGACAAATTCATCATGGTATTTGTGGATGATATTCTTATATACTCGAGGAGTGAGGAGGATCATGAGATGCATTTAGGAGAAGTGCTCAGTACACTCCGTGCACATAAGCTGAATGTGAAGTTTTTAAAGTGTCACTTTTGGAGAGATGAGGTATGCTTTTTCGGACACATCGTCTTATAATGTGGCTTAGCTATTGATCATAGTAAAGTGGAAACAGTTGAGGATTGGCATGTTCCGAAGAATGCCACAGAGGTAAGAAGTTTCCTTGGTTTGGCGGGCTACTATCATAAATTCATTAAGGACTTTGTGAAGATCTCCGCCCCACTGATCCATCTTATCGAGAATAATCTAGTATTTTCATCGGATCCAAAGTGTGAAGATACTTTTGTCAAGTTGAAAGAGGCATTGACTAGCCAGTTTTGGTGCTACCAGATAAGATGAAGCCATTTATAGTCTATATCGACGCTTGTGGAATGGGGTTAGGCATGACAGTGATGAAAGAAGGAAGAATAGTGAGTTATGAGAGTAGGCAACTGAAGGCCCACAAGAGGAGTTAACCAACACATGATCTTAAGTTGCTAGCTATTGCCTTTGTACTCAAGTCATGAAGGCATTATCTTTAGAAGAGCAGTTTGAACTATTTATCTTTGAAGTACTTGTTCTCCCAAAAGGACTTGAATTTGTAAAGCAGATATGGATGGAGTTTTTGGCTCCTTATGATTTTGATATCTCATATACCTTGGATAAAGGTAATGTAGTGATAGATGCTTTGAGTAGATAGCATGCAGTGTTGAGTTTCTTATTCTTGAAGCGGAGACAATTGGAGTGTGTTGAATATGCTATTATATAATTTTTTTTGATGATAATAAACATATATATTCATTTAAATGTATTTTTTATCGTACTGTTTTTTTTCACATAATTAAATAAATATTTGATGAATAAAATAAATAACACAAAAGTCATATTCAAAAAATATTTTATTCAAACAAATATTTGATTACAATTTTGAATAGTACAAATTTGAGCTCTCACCACATATATACATTTTCAATTACAATACAATTTCGAATACATTACAATTCACTTTACAATGTTGACTCACTACATATCACTCAAACACTTGTATTTATCTCCAACTCTATTCCAGTTTGTATCCAGCATCTAAATTATTTGGAAAATAAACACTGACGCAGTAAAATTGAAAAATAAATACTTCTGTAGTGTAAAATAAAATATGTGTTTTTAAAAATATTATTTGCCTTAGTTATTTGGGTTGTTCGTCATCATTTTCGTGTGAATCCGTCATACACGAACAACTTGTGACATTCACGGTGTATCACAGTACATGCCACAAGGCCCTGCACACCAATATACACTTGATAAAACTATAGGGACAGGTGAGCACAAGGTCAAACCCGAGCCATGGCTGAATTCAACTCAGGTGCAATACACAAAAACTTCAGACCATCATAGCCAAAGCACATGAAAACAAGTCTGGCCACAACAAATAACATATATATATACATATGCAACAAGACCAGGCACAAGCTTAACTCAGAGGCAACAACAAAAGTTTTCAAATCAATGTACAACATGAACACTTGAACCAGACTCCAAGAAGATCACAGAAAGATCAGTGGTAGCATACAAGTAAATGTAAAACATGAAGCATCAACATTAGTTCAGATGCCACAAGTCATGTACATATTCAAGTGGTACAAACTATTCAGAAATGAAGCAGTGGAAGAGTACTGGTGCACATGCATACAGACTCAACAAGGCATGGTCAGATGCATGCACAAGTCAAGGTAGGAAGCAAATGCAACACAAAACCATATCAGAATAAAATACAAGGCAACCCAGGTTTAGCAAATGCGAAGCACTTGAATGAAAAGTGCATATGCAAAAATGTATCAGACCTGTCTACGTCCAGACATTCAAATTTCAACATGAACATGTATCATGGCAGTTTTCAAATCAATGTACACATGGTTAGTTATATGTACAACAAGCTCTAGACTCAAATAAATAGCATGTATCAAGACAACAATGGGAGCAGTACAAAAGCATGAGGTGAAGGCTACAAAAAGAAATCACCATACATACATACACACACACACACATACATATATACACACACACACGTATGTATACACACAAGTATACATATATAGGTAGTGCACATGTAACCTGAACCAAGGCCAATTATAAAGCAGTTTCGAACACATGAAACCACACATTCAACACAAAAATGTACAACCCAGTACACCATTCAAACTTGAGGCAAGAACAAGATGAACTTAAATGACCAGACCACATAACAATAAACACTGAATAACCAGATCATATAACACACGACCAGTCCAGAATGAAGCAAGCACTCGAGCAATAGAGCAGTGCATAAGCAGTTGTGAACATGTAATCAAGTGACTATTTTTTTTCAAAGAGATAAGTCTACCATACATAAATACATGTATATGTATGTATGTATGTATGTATGGAGACCATCATTACTCAAAGTATGCAAAAGACTCCATAACGCAACTGCACCAGGCATAGTAAATGGATGTACACATGAAGTTTAGAGCACTAATATACATATATACAGGAACCAGATATAAACATGAAACAGAGAAAATAGAAATGACTCGAAACAAATGCAAAAATAATCAAGGTCCGTCCAGAAGCAAGAACCTCACAGCAAGGACAAAGCATAGCATTCACACATAAAAGTGTCAACAGTTCAGAGATTACTAGTGCATATGAACAAGTTTAGCATCAGATTGTAGACATATATACATACATATACGTATGTATACACATGAATACACAACAAAAACAATGGAGCATCATCGTAACTATTAGTTATAGTTTTAACAAATTCAAGGCCAAGATAAAACTCAATCAAAGGTCATATGGAACAGTGAATGAAATATTAAACAAGTCATTAGCAGTAAAGAACGGAGGAATTCAAATGTGTATAAGCAAATCCAAATATATCAAAAACATATTCAGCCGATGATAAACTGAACAAGTCAAAATCATCAGACATAGCAAATGGATGTATACAAAGACTCCATAATGCAACTGCACCACACAAAGCAAATGGATGTATACAAAGACATAGCAAAATCATCATCACTCAAAGTATGCAAAAGACTACATAATGTAACTGGAATAGACATAGAAAATGGATGTATACATGAAGTTCAGAGCACTAATATACATATATACAGGAACCAAATATAAACATGAAACAGAGAAAATAGAAATGACTTGAAATCAATGCAAACTAACCAAGGTCCATCCAGAAGTAGGAACCTCACAACAAGGACAAAGCATAGCATTGACCCATAAAAGTGCCAACGGTTCAGAGATTACAAGTGCACATGAACAAGTTTAGCATCAGATTGTACACACACACACACACATGTTTGTATATACATGAATACACAACAAAAACAATAATGCAGCATCATAGCTATTAGTTACAGTTTTAACAAGTCAAGGTCGAGATAAAATTCAATTAAAGGTCATATGGAACAGCAAATGAAATATTAAACAAGTCGTTGGCAGTAAAGAACGGAGGAATGCAAATGTGTTTAAGAAAATCCAAATATATCGGAAACATATTCAACCGGTGATAAACTAAACATGTCAAAATCATCACAGACGTTCAAGCAAAAATCAAATGGCCAAGCAGATAAATTGACGAATTAAAACCAAAATACATGAACGAAAATTAAGGGATTCGTTCCCTATATAACCCAAAATCATTATCGGTAGTAAATCATTCGAGTTCAAACAAATACCAGAGCACGCTAACTCACGAACAAATATATAACTCGAATCGATGTCGAGAAAATTCGAAATTGAACAAGATTCGAGTTTAAGACAAATCAGAAAGCATACTTAGAAAAATCCAAAACTCGAATCGAATCAAGTGTGCTCAAAATCGAAAAGGGGAAATTTTGCATACCATATTTTTATCATTCAGTCGACCTCGACAATTGGAGCAGCTAAAGGCGAACGAGGCAGAAATCGATTGACAAAGCAAACGCATACTTCAATCGAAGCAAAAGATCAAGCGGCGGCTTCAACACAGAAAAACCCTAGCTTTTGAAAGAGGAACATAGAAGGAATCGGCCATAGGATTACACGAGAAATAGAAAAAGAAAGTTTTCTTTTAATAACAATTGGGCAAGTTTAAATTTACGTTGGGGCTTGAGTATTAAAATAGGGTTTTGTTTAGTATTTTTATTTATTTTGTAATCTTCCTTTTTAAATTGTGTAACAATTCTAGTCGTGTGACTAGGGACAAACTATGAGGAGTACTTTGAGAATTCGCAAATCAGTGGCTGAGTTGTGGCAGAGTTTTGACCGTAGAGTTGGTTAGTCGATAGCGGGTGTCGGAAGTTTACGTGTGTAAGCGTCTGACTACTTAATTTCTAGTAGAAACCTTGAAGGCAGCGCGTAGGCAGGGTTTTGCCGAAGCTGGATAAATCTGCGTTATTCTATTTCTGCTTTTATTATTCTACTATTATCTGTGCTGCAATTATTATATATATTTCCGTATAAATTTTTATTATTATTAGCATCACCCTATTCACCCCCCTCTAGGATGAAATCGACCCCATAAGTGGTATTCGAGCTAGGAACAGAAACCATTTTTTGTTTCAAAAATTTGAGTTTTAAAATGGCTTCTTTTAATAATGCTTTTGCTGAGAGACAATCCATAGTTAGACCACCCATGTTCAATGGTGAATATGCTTATTGGAAAAATAGAATGAAATTTTTTCTGAAAACCATTAATGCTTGGAATATTGTTGAGATAGGATATAGGACACCAAATATAGTGGTAGATAATCAAGAAATTGAAAAACCGATGGATCAATGGACGGATCTTGAAAATAAACTACAGAATCATAATGCTAAAGCTATGAATTCTATTATTTGTTCATTGGATCAAATTGAATTTAATCATGTCTGACATTGTCTAACTACGTAGGAAATTTGCCACACACTTCAAGTGACTCACGAACGAACCTCTCAAGTCAAAGAACCTCGCCTTGTCATTCTTATTAGCGAATACGAGAACTTCACAATGGCCAGGGATGAAAATGTAAAAGAAATGTATAGACGACTTTCTAATCTCGTATACAAATTAAAAGCTCTTGGAAACCATACATAGAATTGGAAATAGTCTGAAAAATCCTCAGAGTCCTTCCATGAAATTTTGAAGCAAAAGTTATTGCCATTCAAGAATCAAAGGATCTGAAACAAGTTAAAGTTGAAGAACTCATTAGAAATCTCACCACTTATGAGCTAGAAATGAAATTCAAGGAAGAACGCGAAGCAGGTGATACGCGAAAGAAATCAATAGCTCTCAAAGGAACAACGGAAAGTGATGATGATGACGAAGCGGCTAAATTTGCACTATTAATAAAGAAATTCAAAAGGTGGAACCACAATTATGGAAATCTAGCTATAAATCAATAGCTGAAAAGTAGAATAGTCAAAGTTTTAGACAACCTAGAAAAGCAGGAGATCATCTGTCACAACTGCAATAACCAGGTCATATTAAGCCAAATTGTTCTCAAAATCGACTCAGTCACGAAAGAAACCGAAAAGGAGAAGATTTGCAGCTACTTGGGATGAAACCGATGAAGCTTATAAAAGCACTGGAAGTGAGAGTGAAAAAGAAAATTTGCATCTTCAAGGAGAAGCAACTAGCAATGATGATGACTAGCCAAGCGAGATATCAAAACCTACTCATTCGAAATTACTTATATATTTTCGTGAAGTAAATGGTTGTTTTGAACGACTCAGGTACGCTAAAATTGAATCATAAAGAGATAGTTTGATAGAATTAAATAAACAGCTTGATCAATTGGTTAAAAACTATCGAAACAAGAGCCCTAAGTGTGACAACTGTTCATCATTTGAAGGAGAAATTAAAAAATCAGAAATTAAAATTAAATCACTTGAAAATAAAATTCTGATTTTGAAAAAAGTAAAAATACTAGGAGAGAAAATTCTATTAAAAAATGTACTCTATTATTGAATGAAAAAGAATCTCTTAAAACACAAGTCCAACAATTTCCTACAACTTTAGGAAAATTCTCAAAAGGAGAAAGATCCTAAATATGTTATTAGAGAAACAAACTGTTAATACTGTTAGATAAGGACTTGGGTACACTCAATCTGAAAGAGTTAGAGGTAAAATTAATCATGTCAAATTCGAGTGCACAATTTGTAGAAAAAGTGGACACAATCAAAACAATTGTTAGTATAGTCCCAAACACATGAAAACTATACCAATTTGGGTTCCGAAAGGCACGAATATAAAATCCCTTAAAGTCAAAATAAATCTGGATGCCAAAAGGAACAAATATAGATTGTCTTGGGTCTATACAAACATATTTTTTCAAAATCATTTGTGACTAACAACTACGGACCTATAAAAACAAGTAGGCCACAAAAATCTTTTCTCGTGTAGGTGTGATGGTAGGCTAAGGAACAACAAGAGTGATACCTAGATTCTGGCTGTTCCAGGCACACGACGGGCGACAAATCAAAGTTCATTAGCCTACTACAAAGGTGGCAGAATCACAATGGGTAACAACGAAAAACTATCGTAAAGGTAAAATAGGTAACGGTACATTTATTTTGAATGATTTATTAAATGTGAAAATCTGCACCATAATCTAATTTAAATCAGCCAGTTATGGTATAAGGAAATGAATGTTGATTTTTTTTCTGACTTATGCAAAATTGTTGGCCAATTATATTATTATGCCAAGAACACTATAAGTACCTCTATAGTCTCCGAACTACTTCATTTAGATTCGTTTGGACCAACGATATTTAAACTTTAGGTGGTAAGAGATAGTGTCTTGTGTTGTTGATGATTACTCTTGGTACATGTGGTTATATTTGTTTATCTTACTGCTTCTAGATCTGAAACTATGTTCACTAGTTGTTTGTGTGCACAGTTTCAATTCAAAATAATTTCATTTAAAAGCTGTAAAAAGGATTTTAAGATATTTGTTGCAACTTCACCGTCTAGTCTATGATATCCAACTAATGATAATCTTGAGTCAAAGAGAAATTCAGATGCAGATTGCACTGGTAACCTAGTTGATAGAAAAATTACTAGTGGAATGTGTTTTATGTAGAGACATTCATTAGTTGCATCACATTTTCAGAGAAAATATCTGCATTTTTTTCATTTCAACCAATTTTCAATTAGCAGACATTTTTCTTATAAAACCCTTCCAAAAAATAGTTCTTGTTGACTTCATTTCAGATTAGGAATTTTAGAAAATTTGATTTTATAGTTATTTTTGGATTTGATCTTAGATGACTATATTAACTAATCTGACTCCCTACTGATTATCGGAGAGATAAATAGGGATTGAAAAATGATGAGTGTTGATATTAATCATATATTATGACTTAAGAAAGTATATTTAGTAAAAAAAATAAAAACAAAAGTTATAATAACTTTTGTTAGTAAAAATCCATGACCATCTTTAATCCTATCATATTTCTAACTACCATCACGCGTCAAAATCCAATATACTATGTCAAAATGTGGTATTTTAAAACAGGAAATTATTTGTTTTTATTTTATTTTGTAATAAAAACATCCAAAGTATTCACTTTCATTTAAAAGTCCTCACGGTTGTGCATGGGTGAATTACTTGGAACATTTGTTTATGTGCTTTCATGCTCATTTAAAAGTCCGCACTGTTATGCATGTATGAAACACATATCAAAATTGATTATTAAATAAACAAGTTGATTCTAATCCCTTTTAAAAGTCCTTACAGTTATGCATGGTTAGAAGATGCTTGAAATTCATTTTTTATTATATATAAATTGGGAATACTACTAATCTCATTTAAAAGTCCTAACGGTTATGCATGGTTAGTAGATATTCAAATTATTGATATAAATATACCACAAATAGCCATAATTATATGGTTTCATACGTCGACATCATCTCTATCACTCTAAAGTGGAATATGCATCTAATAAAGTAGTTATGATTTTTGTTTGATTTTTTATTGAACTTTAATATTTATACTCAGTTGGATATTAATGTTGTATTAATATCTATCACTTTATCTCTATTTTTCTAACACTATTACTCCTTTGTTGATAACAGAAGGGGGAGAGAAAAGTTAGCAAATAAAGTTCAAATGTTTTATTTTTTATTTGCATATTCTCATCTAGGTTCATTTGCATATTTCTATTTATTTTCATGCATATATGAAGGGGGAGCTTTGTAGTAGAGTGAGCATTCAAATAGGGGGAGCAAATAGAGTTCATCAATGGCCAAATGCATTTAATGAATTCAAAATCGTAATATATGTTTGTTATCATCAAAAAGGGGAGATTGTTCAATATGCTACAACATGATTTTTGTTTGATGATAATAAACACACACACACACACACACACATATATATAAATATATTCATTTAAATGTATTTGTCATTGTACTATTTTATTTTTCACATAATTAAATAAATATTTAATGAATAAAATAAATAGCATAGAAGTCATATTCAAACAAATATTTTATTCAAATAAATATTTTATTATAATTTTGAATAGTATAAATTTGAGCTCTCACCACATATATATATTTTTAATTATAATACAACTACGATTACATCACAAATTTCACTTTACAATGTTGACCTCACTACATATCATTCAAACATTCGTATTTATCTCCAATCTATTCCAGTTTGTATCCAACATTTGAATTATTTGCAAAATAAATAATGACGCATTAAAATTGAAAAAGAAATAATTTTGCAGTGTAAAATAAAATGTGTGTTTTTGAAAATATTATTTGCCTCAGTTATTTGGGTTGTTCGCCTTCATTTTCGTTTGAATCCATCATACACGAACAACTTGTGACATGCATAGTGTATCACTGTACATACCACAAGGCCATGCACACCAATATACACTTGATAAAATTGCAGAGACATGTGAGCACAAGGTCGAACACGAGCCATGGCTGGACTCAACTTAGGTGCAATACACAAAGACTTCAGACCATCATAGCCAAAGCACATGAAAACAAATCTGGCCACAACAAGTAATATATATATATATATACACATATGCAACCAGACCAGGCACAAGCTTAAACTCAAAGACAACAACAAAAGTTTTCAAATCAATATACACATGAACACTTGAACCAGACTCCAAGTAGATCACAGAAAGATCAGTGGTAGCATATAAGTAAATGTAAAACATGAAGCATCAACATCAGTTCAGATTCCACAAGTCATGTACGTAATCAAGTGGTACAAACTGTTCAGAAATGATGCAGTGGAAGAGTACTGGTGCATATGCATACAGACTCAACATGGCATGATCAGGTGCAGGCACATATCAAGGCAGGAAGCAAATGCAACACAAAACCAGATCAGACCAAAATCCAAGGCAACCCAGGTTTAGCAAATGCAAAGCACTTGAATAAAAAGTGCATATGCAAAAATGTATCAGACCAGTCTACATCTAGACATTCAAATTTCAACATGAACATGTATCAAGGCAGTTTTCAAGTCAATGTACACATTGTTGGTCATATGTACAACAAACTCCAAACTCAAAGAAATAGCATGTATCAAGATAACTATGGGAGCAGTACACAAGCACAAGATGAAGGCTACACAAAGAAACCACTATACATATATACACACATATATGTACGCACATATGTATACATATATAGGCAGTGCACATGTAACCAGAACCAAGGCCAACCATAGAACAGTTTCGAAGACATGAAATCACACATTCAACACACAAATGTACAACCCAGTACACTGTTCAAACTTGGCGCAAGAACAAGATGAACTTAAATGACCAGACCACATAGTAATAAAGACTGCAATAACCAGATCATATAATACGTGGTTAGTCCAGAATGAAGCAAGCACTCGAGCAACAGAGCAGTGCACAAGCAGTTGTGAACATGTAATCAAGTGACTATTTTTTTTGAAAGAGATAAATCAACCACACATACATACATACATACATATATACATACATATATATATATATATATATATATATATATATATATATATATATATATGTATGGAGACCATCATTACTCAAAGTATGCAAAAGACACCATAATGCAACTGCACCAGACATAGCAAATGGATATATACATGAAGTTCATAGCACTAATATACATATATACAGGAACCAGATATAAACATGAAACAAAAAAAGTAGAAATGACTTGAAATCAATGCAAAACTAACCAAGGTCCGTCCAGAAGTAGGAACCTCATAACAAGGACAAAGCATAGCATTCACCCATAAAAGTGTCAACAGTTTAGAGATTACAAGTGCACATGAACAAGTTTAGCATCAGATTGTACACATACATACATACATACACATGTGTTTGTATATACATGAATACAAAGCAAAAATAATGAAGCAGCATTGTAACTATTAGTTACGGTTTTAACAAAGTTCAAGGCCAAGATAAAATTCAATCAGAGGTCATATGGAACAGCGAATGAAATATTAAACAAGTCGTTGGCAGTAAAGAATGGAGGAATTCAATTGTGTTTAAGAAAATCCAAATATATCGGAAACATATTCAACCGGTGATAAACTGAACAAGTCAAAATCATCACAGACGTTCATGAAAAATCAAATGGCCAAGCAAATAAATTGACGAATTAAAACCAAATTATATGAACAAAAATTAAGGGATTCGTTCCCTATATAACCCAAAATCATCATCGGTAACCCAAAATCATCATCGGTAGTAAATCATTCGAGTTTAAACAAATATCAGAGCTAGCTAACTCACAAACAAATATATAAATCGAATCGAAGTCGAGCAAATTCAAAATCGAACAAGATTTGAGTTCAAGACAAGATCAGAGAGCATACTTAGAACAATCCAGAACTCGAATCGAAGTCGAGTATACTCAAAATCGAAAGGGGGAAATATCGCATACCATTTTTTATCATTAAGTCGAACTCGACAATTGGAGCAACCGAAGGCGAATGAAGTAGCAATCGATTGACAAAGAAATCCAAAGCATACACATACTTCAATCGAATCAAAAGATCAAACAACGACTTCAATACAGCAAAACCCTAGCTTTTGAAGGAGGAACGAAGAAGGAATCAGTCAAAGGATTAAACGAGAAATAGAAGGAGGAAGTCTTCTTTTAATAACAATTGGACCAGTTTTAATTTACGTTTGGTCTTGAGTATCAACATAGGTTTTGTTTAGTATTTTTATTTATTTTGTAATTTTCCTTTTTAAATTGTGTAATAATTCTAGTCGTGTGACTAGGGACAAACTACGGGGCATAGTTTGAGAATTCGCAACTCAGTGGCTGAGTTGTGGCAGGGTTTTGAGCGTAGAGTTAGGTTAGTCGATGGCGGGTGTCGTAAGTTTACGTATGTAAGTGTTTGACTACTTAATTTCTGGTAGAAACCTTGGAGGCAGCGCGTAAGCGAGGTTTTGCCAAAGCTGGATAAACTTGCGTTGTTCTATTTCTGCTTTTATTATTCTACTATTATCTGTGCTGCAATTATTATATATATTTCCTCATAAATTTTTATTATTATTAGTATCACTCTATTCACCCCCCTCTAGGGTGAAATCGATCCTGTAGAGTATATTTCTACCTTTGATGTAATGTAGCGGAAGTTTATCTCCACAGTAGCTTAGTGGCGGTGTCTTTTATTGTTAGTAGCCAAGAGGGCGGTGTCTTATACATTGAGTAGCTCTAGTAGCGGTGATTGATTATTAGATATGAAATTCAATACTTAGTTTGATCCATTGAGTTAGGCTACACAATTATAGTGCAGGAATGTACTAGACAAGAACCCGTAAGTAACAGACCTTAGGAACTCATGGATGCTTGTATAACACCCTATATCATTTCAGTAGTATTAAAGTAACTGCATATGATCCTTATTTTAAACTTGTACTCATTCACTAGACTTTTTTCTAACCCATTTGCTTTCCATCTTTTTCCCATCTAGGTTGACAGGGTAGTAGGTAATTTGCTCGTTTAGATACTTGAAGAGGGTCGTGCTTTTCTTGGATTTGATTTTAGCACATCTTCTCTTTATGTATCATTTTATCATGTCAGTACAATTATTTTCTTATATCAGACTATAAAGGATATTTTGCTATATTCTCTGATTTGGATCACGTACCGATATCTTTATTGGACTATAATTTTGATATTTTTTGAGATTGGTGTTTCCTGTGATACAAATTTGATAGTTTGTTTATCTTACATTATATATGTTTTGCACTAGCATTCATGATGTGAAATGTTATAAACTGGTGCAAGTCCGAAAGTCACATTAGGCTTTAGATTGGTGTGAAGGGAGTTGCGGGTTATCACATTATGGAATATTTATCATATGCATTGAACATCGGTTGTCTGGTATCCATTGTTCGATGCCAGAAAATTATAAAATATGCACACTGGCACCCTAATTTATTTTACGGTTCATGGGGTTAAGTTTTGGAAAGCCAAACCCTATGAAGAGTTTTAATGCTCTTTCAAAATATAACCATCAGATAAATTAACTTTATTAATAAAATTATCAATATATTTTCCTTTCTCGTTATCACCTACCCTTCCACGAACCCATAAATTGATGAAATTATTTGGGGGTTTTAACATTAATTTTCTAGGTTTTGGTTTGAACTTGGTAGCCTAACAAATTTAGTACTTTGAGTACTACTTTTCTTTAATTTGGGCTTAGTGGTGAATCCAAGTCCATGTTTATTGTTTGTGGGTTTAAATGCAAATTATAATTTTCTAGATTATTCTTCCCTGTGTTAAATTTATCGACATTAGTTTTCATTTTATCAAAATCCTTATTATAGTTAAGAATACATTGTTCAGAGATTTTATTTTGTCATTTAGATTAGTGATTTTTGTTTTCATTGAAAGATTTTTTGATTTTAAGGATTCATTTTCACTTTTCAGTTTTTCAAAACTTTCAAGTTTTAAATTCTTTTCATCGTTAAGTCATTCAATTTCATCTTCTAGACATTGTTTTTCTTCAGTTAACATTTTGTTAAACATTTTTAATCTATCTATTTTTGCTAAACTAATCTCATACTCTTTTCTAAGAATTTTATGTCCCATATACGTATCATTTAAAACATTCAAAATTTCTTCATTAAAATTCCATGCCCATTCATCATTTGCCATGAAGCACATAGTGGTATTTTCAGTCTCTGAATCGCTATCACTTGAAGATGTATCTGAATTATGCCATTTTTCATTGAAACCCTATTTCCTCTTCTTATTAAAAGTGATCGAAGAGTACTTTGATTTCTTAGGTTTGGACAATCTCTTTTCAAATGATCGGTTTTATAACATTTGAAACACTTAACAACATTTTCATTTCTAGAATTGTAGTTGTTAGTTTTTCGAAGTTTGTTCATCTTTCTAAGTTTTAAGAATTTATTTAAGTGCATGAAATCAATTTCCTCATCCTCATCATCTGATTCATAATTGTCATTTGTAGCGTTGAGCGCCAGTGATTTCTTCTCATTTTCTTGGTTTTCTTTCTAAACTATAAATGTACTTCATAGGATAATAAATAACTAATTAACTCTTCTATTTTCATAGTACTAATATCATAGGCTTCTTCGATTGCAAGAGTCATCTGATCTCATTCACTAGAAAGTGAATTTAAGATCTTTTTGACTTAGTCTTCTTCAGTAATATTCTTTCTTAATGATATTAAAGTATTTAATAAATCCTAAAATATGGAATACATATCAGAAATGGTTACGTTTTGTTTCATTCTAAACAATTGAAATTGATTAGTGAACATGGGTATCATTGTCTGTTTAACTTTGCTAGTGCCTTCATGTGTGACTTGCAATTTTCTCTGAATTTCATATGCACTTTTACAAATAGACGCTCTGCTAAACTCATTTTCATCCAAGGTGCGGAATAAAATATTTATAGTCTTTAAATTGTTGAGTGCTTATACCTTTTAATGGGTGGTCCATTGTGCATAATTCATTTGAGGCCTACTGTACTCGGTTTGGATAATGTTCCATATATCTAAATCATAAAACTGCAAATAAATTTTCATCCTATAAGCCCAATAAGCATAATTACTTCCATTAAATAATGGAGGTCTAATAGTAGATTGTTCTTCTACAAAAGCATTAAAGAAAGTATCACTAGTGTTATTAGCTATTTATACTTTTCAAAAATCAAGTTATGAATTTGAGAAAACCAGTGGCTCTGATATCAAATGTGGGAAAATTGGATTGTCTATAACACAATGCGAAATGGATCTTAAGGCTATTTATACACTAGAGAGGGTGAGGTGTGTATTTCAACTATTTAAACTTACTTATGAATTTAAAACTATATCTACTCAAATTGCAAACTGAAATAAATAATCACAGAATAAGTAATAAAGCAAAATGCAGTAAAGTAAATAACACCAAAGATTTTTATATTGGTTCGGATTGACCAATCCTACATCCAGTCATGTACTAAATCGTACAGAATTTCACTATCACCACTTAATTTCCATAGATGGTAATAACAACTTTACAATCTTGATTTCATGGGCTACAAGAGGCACCTTCTTAATTTATCGGGATAGAAGATCACCCCTCTTGATTTCACAAGCAATAAGAACTCTTTCTTCTCTTTACAATCAACGGTAGAGTATGGAGAGTAGTTTTATCTTCAATCCAAATTCTCGCAGATTCAGTATAATCATCCTTTAGACTTCCAATAACAATATATCTTTGAATTTTTTGAGGAATATGATGAAATTAGAGAGAGAATAATATGAATTCAAGTACAAATTCTCTGATATTGTGTGGTTTACGAATCCTTGAAGAATTGGAGTGAAAGTATGGATTTGCAAAGGGAGTGGAAGAATATGTGATAGATCTTTCTCACAAATATATGAATATGAAAGAGTACGAGAATTGAATTTCATTTTCCAAAGCCTCTTTAAATAGTGGTTGAAGAGACATGTCTATTGGTGAAGAGGTGCCAAGAAAATTCCTTCATTTGAATTTTCAAAAACTAAAAAAGGCTAGTATGTCGATATACATAAGGAGCATATGTCGACATATGTATGTTTCAAAAAATAGGAACTTCAATAATGTGTTGTAGATTTTCAAATTTCAAAGTACCTCATATTTGTGGATTTTTGTGATTCGGTTGAGGTTAATGGTTGATGATCTTTAAGTATAATTATCACGGGCCTTTAACAAAGATTCTAAGATTCATCACTTCAGATACCTCTATCGTCACAGCATTCTTCTTCAATCATTTTTGTTCTTTCATTTGCTTTGAATAACTTTCACATATATAATTCATTTACTTCTGCTGAGTTCTTGTTTATTATTGTAAAATGCCTCCATAATATATTTGAAAATACTGCATAACCCGAAGAAATATTAGTAGTAATATTCATATGGTTGTTCATCAAAATCAATACTTAGGGTGTTAACAGAATCATCTCAATCTTGTCTAATTGCCTTCAGAAATCTAGTCCACTATCCAACATTAAGTTGAGCAAACCAAGATTAAGATCTATGACATCGGAGCTTCGTCAATTGGAGATCTAACAACTTGCAAATCTTATAATTGATCAGAAGAGCTAGCCATCTTTCTAGTAATTTAAATTAAAGAATCGTAATAAAAGAGATAAAGTGGATGTATGCCAGAGATTGGCGAAAACCTGTTAAAATTCTATGTGCATTTTCTTTTTATACACTTTACAACTGCTTTTTAGTATATCTGCTCATGATCTATAATCCAAATTAGGGTAAGAACTTGACACATTCAATGATCAAAGATTCCAACTTTCGAAAATAGCACTAGGATCATCGGGATTCTAGGCTTTAATAAGTCTTTGTTCAAGAGACTTTGGTCATTTTTAGCACAAACACGTAGGTTTGTTCGGTCCAATACAGTGTCGCATTGCCAAAACCAACCATACATGTTTCTAAAGTTCTTTCAATTAAATAACTAAAATCTAAGGTTTTGTCTATCTCCATTTGGTGTTGTGTTAAATACAATAATATGTATAATGCTCAAAGTTTACCTTTTCATCATTCTTCTTCGCATCTTCTCTTTATATCTTTAAAACCAAATTTCACTTATCTAAGATTTTAAATTTTCATTTTAAAGTATATAGACTATCAACTAAAAACATAATTATTGAGTTTTTGTTTTGAAGATTAATAATTTCAAGATCCATCTTGAATTCGAAAGCTAAAATATTAAAACCTAGTCTTTTACCATTGCTAATTTATTTGCAATAATAAACAAGTTGAAATCAATGTTGGTTGACTTTAGTAAATCTTATTAGTTAGAACTATAATCAATTGTGTTAGTTTGGATAATAATTTGTAAAGTACTTTGTACGTAGATGAACCAAAATGGAAAATTGGGGAATTGAGGCTGCAACGTTGATACTATTTTATGTAAACTTCAGTTTTGAATGTAATTTTTTTTGGAGACTCATATAGGTGATGACATGATTTTTTTTTCTAAAGACATAGTTTGTTGGGATTATCGAAAACCTAACTTGTAAAATATTGGAGAAGGAGTTCTGTGTTGGTGTTTATTAAGTGGACCAAAGACCAAGCAAAGATGCTTATACTGATACAAAGTTATTTATTCGTAAATCAATGCCAGCAGTTTGCAATGCTCATTTAATTAAAGAATAAATGCTAATGTTATTCTTGTATAGAAAGAATTACATTTGATAAAAGGAGCTCCCAAATCATATTTGTTTTCCAGAATTATGTGTGATATTGTGGTTAGCAGGAACATAAAAGCACAACATGTTAGTTTACGGAAAGTTGAGCTATGTAGGATATGCATTACCTCGGACTCATATAAGGAAAAGTATGATGTGTGAGATAAGATGACTACGCTATGCTGAAGATCGATAACCCATGTAAGGAGAGAAATCAAAACTTAAGATTGTCTTAACCGTAGTTTCTCACCTTTATGCAGGGAATACTCCAATTATGAAAACCAATCCTTGAGAAGGGTAAACCATCTCTAACATTCCTGTATATACTTCAGTGCAAATACTATTCGCTAGAGGTGCCAAAGACTCTTCGTTGAATACTCTCTTTTTCCCCCATAAAATTCAGGCGTTGTTTATAGAGTTCGAATATAATTTCAGCATCTTCATTTAACATTATTTTATTTTATTCAGGTTTGTAAATCAATTCTTTCAATCCGTTGAAGTTGCAACCTTTTCACTCTTACGAGTTTATGTACGCCTCGATATATTTTGCATTCATTTGTTCATCTACTAATAATTCACAACTATAACAACAAATGGTGTAAATGTTACTTTATTTTATTTATTTTTGTCACTCTAAAGTCATAACAAATATCACCATTAAGAAAAAAGGTAAACACCGAATTAAACTATATAATAGTTACTTGTGGAATAACTTAAAAACTAGGGTTTGTAGAACTTACCTTCCAATCTAATAAAGGGAAAATGCTCTAATAAAGAGAAAATGCATTTTTCTACTAGTTCTAAAAGTATATTGGTTATGAGTAATTTTAATACAAGGAACTTGTTTTTGCTAGAGAAATTAGGTGTCTGGGTTTAAAACAGAATAATTTAGGAAAATATACACGTCAAAAAATAACCAAACATCCAAGAACAAAGATTTGGTAGAGCCTAGGAACCTAAGTGTGATTCTAGTGCTATTTTCTAGATGGTGAGATTTCTGTTTGTAAAATATATTAAGTTCTTACTTTAAATCAGGACACAAGTCACAAGAAAATATACTAGAAAGCATGAAATAAGATGATGAAAACATAAACAATACACAAGTTTTTTATAATGGTTTGCAATCATTAACCTACATCCACTTTATATCTTTTATTATGGTTCTTGATTAACAATTATTACAATTTACTAAATTTTTTTGGATCAGTTACAATAATTGCAAATATTTAATTCACTAGGTTGACATGACTTTAGCTTCCCTAGATCTTAAAAGGTATCGATCCGATCCTTAATAGTTATTACCAGACGGTATAACTAATCGGTTCAGATCTGCAGTGGTGTTTCAGGATGGTCCCTTGCTATTGATAGTGATGTCTAGTAGTGCTCCAAGTGCTCTTTGGATTTGACCGGCAAAGTATACGGGGTGCCAAAAAATTCTGTCCGTATACAAGTGATGTTGAGGTTATTTATAGGTGTAAAATATTTTGTGCAGCCAATTTTGTTCTGCATAATATGTTCAACAAATTTTGTTAGTTATAGTAGCAAATTTTTTTTCGGCCAGCTACTTTTTTTTGGGACTAAACAGATTTAGGCCTAATGCATTCTTTTTTACGATTCAACGTATTCTGACTGGTTATTTATGTGTAGTAATTTTTGTTTGCTGTAATCTTTTTTAAGTGCCTAATAGAGTCATCTATGTTGAATCAATTTTCTTCATGTCATAACTTCTTCATCTTAAATCGAGATTGAGCGAAACTTGGACTAATAGCGTTTTATTATTAAGTAGAACTCTCCAATGCTTTTAAATGTTCCATTTTGGTGACATAGCTAATAGAGGTCTATGGTGGTCTAAATTAGTTAGGTAGATGATCATTTTAAGATGACAATAACTTTCAATTTGTGGCTCGGTTTGAACCTTGATTTTGACCAAGGTGCATTTTTCGACCTTAAGCATATTTTCCAACTTCTTTGGATATGTTTCGAGATTGGTCCAAATCTATCCATAACAAGAATAAAAAGGGAAACAAGTGGATATTGCTTTTTTGCACAAGAACATACACAATTGGTGAATTTTTGGAATGCACCGGCTATTTTAAAGAAATACTAGCACGCGCAATCTAACATTGCGCTTGCAAAATGAATAGGCAAACGCACTTTGAAAGTGTATATGTGGTTTTTTATCAGCGTGACACTGAGCTTGTTAAAATAGACCTTATGTGTTTAATTAATTTTAGAAAAAGATCGATTCATATAATAACTTCCTTAAATTGGCTTATTTGAAGAAAAAAACATCATAAAATAATTTTTCTTTTATGGGAATTCGAATTCGACCCTTATTTTCAAGTTTGGCACACGAAAAGCCCCTTCAAAACATGTTTTAAATTTCACTTTTAAAACTATTTCGGATAAAAAAATTCCATTAATTTTGAAATTTAAATCTACACTTAATTGCTAGTTTCTATGGACAAAATGTATTTTCTTACTTTTTTAAATATTTTTGCAAACCCACAAATGTTTACCATCCAAGAAATTCTAAATATTTGTGGAATATGTTTAACTAAAATAAAAAACAGATATATTTTTGTATAAATGTTTATAAAAAAAATTGAGAGGGGAGAATTAATTTAAAGGACAAAAATTTCTATATTTTTTGACTCAAAAACACGACCTCAATATGTTTACCACAAGGACAAACATTCTTCTAAAAATTATTCAGAAGGACAAACATTTTCCAAAATTATTCATAAGGACAACAAAACTGATACCGAACTAAAAACTGATACCTAAAAACTGCTACCGATAACTACAAACTGATACCTAAAAACTGCTATCAATGACTAAAAACTGATAGCTACAGAAAGTTGTCCTTCAGGATAAAATATTAAAGGTCTGTCCTTAAGGCTAAAAAGCTGTGAAATTTTGTCCTTGACAATAATTTCCTGTATTTTGAAACTTAAAAGGTGTTTTAGAAAAGTCCCAATATTTTTTTTTCTGTACCACCTTTTTTTCCCCTCTTTCTATTGCTCCGTGAATCTTCGTGTATTAAATTGACACATCAAACTAAAGTTCGCATCTAAAAAATTTTAGCCTGTACAAATCGGCAAACTTGTTTATTATGGTGGTTGAAACAGGTTCGGCCATGACAATAATTCATGCATTTAACTTCCACTTATTTTTTTAATTTTCAACCAAGTTCAAACCTTTAAGGCCTTTTCTCCTTTTCCACTCTTCAATCTCGGCAATACCCTTGAATTCTATTTACTAAAGAGGAGCCATAGAAAAATTCGTGAACAGTGATGCTTTTGAGTTCCTTCCAAAGGCAAGGGGTTATTCAAGAAGAAAGCTCGAGCTTTTGCGGTGATTTTAGCAACGATAAGCTAAGACAGCCGTTTAATACCGAACCAACTTCGGTTTTGAATAGGATAATCGGAAGCCCAAGCACTCAGAATTCATCCTCAGAGCTGTCTTTTTCTTTTGGAAGCGCACGCGCCGCCGCAGGCGGCGTCGCGTCGTCGGGTTCTGCTGCCGGAGCGCCGGACTTCAACCATGTGCCAGTTGGCATCGATGCCGGACCTGATAAATGCAATTGGGAAGCAATGTTTCCTAGCAATGGCAATGACAGCAACTTTCTTCATAGTTCAGGTTTCGGGTATGTAGATTCTTTGGTTAAGGAACCCGTCAGTGGCATGGATCCCTTAAGCTTGATCGGTTTCCAAGAACCAATTGTAGAAAAACAACATCCCGTTTTAAACTGGAATAATGTTGTTTTGAACCAAAATCGGTTTGAGTTTTCCAATCAAAATCCATCCTTTTTTCTTCCATTGTCTCAATTCGATGCTCCTTCAGAAACCCATAATGCGCAATTTGTTGATTCTAGTATGGCTGCTAGCAACAATAGCAATTACAGTGATACCAATGGTAGTCTTTTTCTTAAAAGAAACCAACTTCAAAATGGTTATGCTAAGAATAAAGATGAATTAGCAAATCAGCAGCAAATTCTAGTGAATCAGTTGTTTAAAGCAGCGGAATTCATTGAAGCTAGTAATAACATATGCGCAAATGAGATATTGGCGCGGCTCAATCAAATTTTCCCTTCATTACCTATGGTAGGGAAACCAATATTTAGAACTGCTTTCTATTTTAAGGAAGCTCTTCTACAACTTATTAATAATATTCCACTTTTCACTACTGCATTATCAACACCAATGGATGTTATTCTTAAGCTTAATGCATATAAAACCTTTTCGGATATTTCTCCTATAGTCCAATTCACAAACTTCACTTCTATTCAAGCAATACTCGAAGAGGTCAATGGTTACAATAGCATTCATATTATTGATTTTGACATAGGGGTTGGTGCTAAATGGTCTTCATTCATGCAAGAATTATCAAGTAAGAGAGGTGAATGTGATTCTATTCCTTCACTTAAAATCACCGCTTTTGCTTCGAACGCTTCTGATCACCCTCTTGAGCTACATTTGACCAGTGAAAACCTCTCTCATTTTGCGAAAGATTTGAACATCCCATTTGAGTTCAATGTGCTTAGTCTTGACTCTTTTGACCCTTTAGCATTTCTTGGTATGTCATCCAATAATAGCAATCAAGCGATTGCGGTCATCTTTCCAATTGGCACTTGGTTGAATCATCAATCTATGGATTTCATTCTTCGATTCGTGAAACAACTGAACCCTAAAATTGTAGTTTCGATTGATCATGGATGTGATAGGAGCGAGCTACCATTTTCACACCACTTTCTTCATGCATTTCAATCCTGCACTATATTACTTGATTCAGTAGATGCTTTTGGTCTGAATCACGATGTTGTTAACAAAATTGAAAAGTATTTGGTGCAACCAAGGATTGAGAATGTGATGTTAGGTCGATATAGAGCTATGGGAAAAACAATGCCATGGAGGAGCTTATTTGATTCTGTTGGATTAACTCCAATTCAATTTAGTAGTTATACAAAGACTCAAGCTGAATGCTTGTTGAAAAGGGTGCAAGTTAGCGGTTTCCAATTGGAGAAGAAGCATGATTCGATGCTCTTGTGTTGGCAAAGAGGTGAGCTTGTTTCAGTTTCTGCTTGGAAGTGATTTTATCTATTAGTTAGTTTACTGCATTGCCTTGTATAATGGAAGGCAATAAGGTTCATATAATTGAATATGGTAGTATAATTGTTGGTTTGCCATGTACACACAAATCTTGTGTGGGTTTGCATTTGGGATATTTGCAAGTCTAAAGTTGGCAATATTTAGTTGAAGATGTTAGTAATGATGTTTATGTTGCTTTTATGTTATGTTACGTATGTAATTTGGATGCATTTACATGGCTTTGTTTCAGTTTATGGCCACTGTAAACTTCCACTGAAGAAAAATGCTGTAGAAATTTCATGGCTGTTTGCGCTATAAGCTTGTGTTTACTGATATGCACCAGTATGTGTATTTGTTATGGTTTCATATGCGCAACTCTTGATGATAATCATTTACAAGTAATTTATTTGTTATGGTTTCAGATGTGCAACTCTTGATGAAATCTTCTAAATTTTCCCTGTCAATTTTAAACATAAAAGTTTTACTTAGAAACATTATAGACTCACATATTTGGTAATTTGTTTGTTTTGTATTATTTTCTTCTTTTTTGTGCTTAGTTCATGAACCGTGAACCAAACGCACATATTTGGTACATGTTTGTTTTACAGTTGCATTACTGTAGTTAATAAATAAAGAATGATACTAGTTGTTGAATACTTTAAGAAGTCTTCTACTAAATTGATATCATATTCATGTCTGAGACAATCACATGGTTTTTGTCTTATTTTCACATGTCGCAATATTTCATTCTTTTTCTCCATCATCTCCTGTCAGTAATCTTCTGTCTCCATCTATAAAATAATTAAGCTTTCATTAAACTTGAAGCTAATTAGTTTAAAATTTCATTAAACATACAGCTAATTATTTGGTATAAAATATCAAAGGAACTCATGTTGCTGATGGAATGGAAAGTCTTATGTATATCTTGAAGTATAATACTTGGTTATATTATATTGTGATAGAATACAAAAAATTGTTTCCCAACATGCTTATGAATGTAGACAAACAATCCTTTTCTAGCTTGTCCTTTGGTTCAAGTTTTAAACCTTGTTTCTATTCCTTGTGCTTTACATCTCAAAATTGATCAATTATATATTTATTTTGTATCTGTAAAAGATTAGACTGCAAATGTCGAAGTAATAAAAACTAAACACAGCCTATTAAAACTGACGAGTACACGATGCTCATGTGATATTTTTGACAAGTAACTAGGAATGTGACTAATTTCCTTAATGAATGCTAATATATGCCCAATTGGCACATTTGTTCAAATTGTGTAAAATTTTAGGAAATGAATTATTAGATTACCGTCAGTTTTAGATAAGCACAACCATAGTCCTGCATTACTTTTTGATTTTCGGTCCTCGTCTTCTTATTTACTACTTATTTCTAAGTTTAGCGAATTTGATGGTTGAAGTCATTGGAAACTTGTAAAAGAATGGAACTGGAGTTATCAAAGTGAACTGCCATTGATGTCAATTTCTTTCCCTTGTTCACGAAATTTGATTTGATAATGAAATCCTACCTTTTTTTTTCTTTCTTTTTTTCCTCATGTTTGAATGAATTTCGATATACAAAACCGATTCTAATTATTTGTAGACCGAAATCCTGTTCTACAGTAAAACAGCAAAATCAGTCAGTGTTTAGTTTAAATTGAATGTGTTTTTAGTTTTGAACGTGTACCTTGAAATAAATACAAAAGACGAGAAGAAGACGAAACATGTCGATAAGATGGTTTTACCATGTAAAATTGAAAATACACGCGCGCGCACACACACATATACACACATACACTCACTATATATATATATATATATATATATATATATATATATATATATATATATATATATTTGTGTTTTTTATCTTTTCAAAAATAGTCTCTCTCATTCTTCTCTCCTTTGTTCTCATTTGTTGAAAGGAGTAGAATTTTTTAGATCTTTCATACCGTCCCGCATACACGAAGCACAAAACTCATTTTTAGTCCAAACACCAAACGTAAATTTTACGTCAAATGTATTGCTTTGTATTTCTTAACAAATATGTTTTGAATTGTTAATCTTTGTATGATTTGTGAAAAAGTTGCTAAAAAACGATTCACTTGTAGTGTGATTACTTATTACAAATTCCAAATTCATTTTTATTACGATTTTTTTCATTTTCCACGTTTGTTACAAGTTATGATGGAAGAAAGAGTTGTATTGAAGTTTCACTTGAAAGATAAAGATTGAATGCTAAAGTCGGCTACTTTAAAATCCTAAAGCAATCAAGGGATGTTTTTTGAACGAGTCCGATAAACGTGGTATTCTCAACGAAGCATGAAAGGAGAAAATTCGATGAAGAAGGAATGTGTATTTATGTTGTTGCAACGAAAATGTAATAATTGTTTGTATGAATTTATATATTTATTTGTTTTAATTATTGTTGAATAAATATTAATAATTATGTTTATTTGTGTCGGACATGTAGTCCAAATGGTGCATTCTTTCTAATTGGCTAGTATGGACTTTTGACGTGTCGGAAACCCAAACTAACCAAAAAATATTCGCCAACCAACGTTCCCTTAGTATGCACTTAATTTACGTTAAAGAAAACCGAAGTAATGGAAACTTAAAGAATATGCCCTAGAATGATTAGCATAGCCGAGTGCCTTATTTGAGGAGATGAAATAGAGTGGAGAGTGTTTTAAAAGATCTTCACATATTGTGGGAATCATTGAAAACAAAAGTTCAAACGCATTGCAAAGCAAGAAAAAAGAATGGTACTAGAAGATTTAATCTGCAAAAGTAATAAATTCAATGGATAAAATAATAAAAAAATAAAAAATGAATAGTTGTAATACACTTGGAATAAGAATGGTACTAGAAGATTTAATCTGTAAAAATGTAAAGGTAATGTAAAAATAAAATGAAAATAATAATAACGAGTAGCGCGTGTTGTTTCATCCGATTTGGTATTTTATCTAATGAAGATTTATATTATATATTGTTTTATTCTGCCATGTTATGTTTTTATTTGTAGGATCATCACTCTAAAACTGGATATAAAAGGAATAGCACAAAAAAATAAAATTCGACATATCCTCGACTACGACATTTTTAAGCTATAGTCCGAACATCCGTCGAATTTAAAACTTAAATTTGATCCATTCTCCATCGAATTTCAACCTAAATTTGGCTGGCCCCATCAAAGTCAAATTTGAAGTATCATTAATTGCCCATTTTCTAACTATCTTCACAAAAATTTATATGGAAAAAAACGAAGTATCAAAACATACAAATACAAAATTGTAAACATAAACCACTACCGTTATTCGTGCTCATGCTGCCTTCATTTACAAACTAGGTCGCCCGATGGATTTAAAAAGTAAGGGGAACGATAAAAAGATCTCAGATTTGATTAAAAGAAATCAGTATTTATCATCATCATCGTTATTAGAAAAAGAAATTATTATGAAGAATTCATGTGAAATCAAACCCACTATAAACAAAGCGAACAGAGTCACTGTATTTTCCTAAACCTATGCAAAAAATTCGAAAAATTTAGCTCAAAGTTTAATCTGAACAAATCGTGGATTGATGGATGAGTTCGACCCCACGACCAAAGTCAAGGTAGGTAAAGGAGGAGAAGCTTAAAGCTACCTCAAGAAAGCTTCTGGAAAATAATAGTCATGAGTTTTCTTGCTTACATTTGGTCAGATCTTTAAAGTATTTTTAAACATGAAATGGTCAGTTTGTGATCTTGTTTGTAGGGTGTGCTGCGTTTGACTAATTTTCGGCAGTGTTTCACCGTTACAATAAAAATTGCAACATTCCATTGTTTTATGGTATAACTTTTGGCAATGTTCTGCCCAGTTTGGTACTAATTTTCGACCTTTGGTTGTCGAATTTGGAATGCTGTTATTGATTTTTCTTTTTCTTTTCCCCTTGTAATGATACACGCTTAGCGCAAGTGAATGAAGGAGAACATGCCCAAAACGTGGAGAAGGATCCTCTCGAAGAAGCTGACCATTCCAATGTTATATTTTTTAGTTTTCTTGAAATCAAAAGAAGGGGAAATAAATTCTTATCATGAATAATTCAACCGCACCACATCATATTTAGTGTATATTTGACAAATAGAGTGTTTAATATTTCAAATATTAGATCTTTTTTAATTTTTAGTATTAATACTTTGTTTATTGAAATCTATTATAACTATATTTTAGCTTTAAAATAGTTTAACCTTAATTTTGAATTTTACCAATTTTATTGGAGATTCATATTCATAATATGTATAACAAATGGTGTGAATATACTAACCTAAGAAATACCTAAGATTAATAATATGAGCAATTTACGATTATTGGGATTTATGATCACATCATATAAAATGATACAAATAGAATTAAGACCGTGCCTAGAAGCTATTATGCTGATCTTGTTCTAAGTAAAGTATATTTTTGATTTATTTTCAATTATATGTGTTGTTATATAAAAATATAAATAACGAATTAAATACATCAAACGCATAAGTAGAAAATCATTTAAAGAAGCATTTTATCGACTGCGCCTAGTAATGCGTTTGTAACCATATGTACTGAATCAATTTATGGATAAATACTTACTTCTAAAATGTTACTAGTCAAGATGTATTGTGACGACCCGGAATTTTCGAGCATTTAAAATTGGAATATTTAATTGATTTTAAATATTCAATAGAGCAATTTTAACTTGAATTACGAATATCACAATTTATTTGATAATCAAATTATTGAATTAAATAATTTGAAGTTGAGTAAAATGTTGAATCTGGAATTTTAAGCCTGTTGTAAATAAATTGAAGGCTTATGAAATTTATATCAATAATATTGAAAATAATAGATGGATTAAAATTTAATTTAACAATGGTTTGTTCAATTTTAAGAATATATCGTTTAAATTAATATTTAAAAATAGCCTTCTGAGGCACAGTCCCGGAATTCAACGAAACCAGTTCCATTGGATCCGTAATATTGAATTATTATCGGATTTCAATTTTCGTAGCATTCGGAGCTATTGTGTGATCGTACGAGATATAAACGCTTTGAAAATAATTAATCGTTTTAATTAAAATATCTTACATCTTTTCACTGGTCAAATTCATCTCCCTGGATAATCATCTTGTTCCCAGAAACACGCAGGCCGACCTACTCCTCTCTGATTTATCTCATACCCTTTGTCTCCCATACGAAGCAGAAAACAAATCGAGGCCGCCTTTGTCCACCTTATATCGCGTTATCCCTCTTCTTTTTCCCCATTCACGAATTTCAAATGAATTGGTAATGGCATCCATTTCAAATTTAACCTTAGAACGAAATTTAAAACCCCCTTTTCTATTTCCTCGGACCAAATCAACTCATATCTCCCTCTTATGTCTTCCATTTGGAAATCGAGCAACGAAATCAAATCTGATTCGATTCGTATATAAAAAAAACTAAGCGCTCGTTCAAAACTTTGGGATGGCCGCCGCCGCGTGATGGGGAAGGAGGAGAAGCCAATGCAGATTCGAGAGGTCGCGTTCAATATTAGGGTTCGAGTTCCTGTATAGTGTGGCGTTCGATTTGGGTCGCTCGCGCGAGCGACATGGGTGAAGGAAATCGAAGCCGATACTTTTCATCGAGGCAACGAGTTCGATCACGAGCTCGTCCAGGAGCGGCGAAGTAGGAGTGGGGTCGCGCGATTTTGGCGCTCGTACTAGCATCGGAAGGGGGAGATCGTGGTGAGCTTGGCAATGGCACGATTTGAATTTCGAGCAGAAGCTCGGTGATAGTGGTTTCTTGTTCGAGTTGAGGTAGTTTAATTCTGAACATTTTAATTCAAATATTATTTAGGTTTAAAACTTATAAATGAGTGGTTAATTATTATTTCACTTGAAAGGACATCAACAACTGGGTTTTTTATAAATAGTTTTGATTAATTTAATAAAAATATATATAGGTAAAAAAAAAATTGGATACAATTTTTGATGTTGAAGAATTCATATAAGATTGGAATTTATAAGCTGTATAGATATATTATAAATATATGTGTAATTTTAAAATGGAGGAAAAAAGAAGAAAAAAATTATTAGTTTAAAACAAAATTTATAAATGGAGATTTATTTTTGATAAGTTCGAATATTAATAAACCAATAAATGTCTATTCAAGGTCCGTATCTAAAAGAAAACAAGTCGGAATGGAAGTGGGTTGCAAACCAGGAATTAAATGTGAGTTAATCTCACTCAGTTAAATTTAAATTTAAATGATTAAAATAAATAATTGTTTGAATGGTTGAATTGATTGATATGCTATAGTATGGTATATCTGAAATTGGTATATTATTGTGCTAATATCTGTGGATGCAGGGAAAACAGGTTGGAGGGATCCAACTGGATCCCTCAACATTTATTTAAATTGTTTAATACCCTCTATCGTGATTATTTGATATTCTATGATAAATTATATTGGAATATTGAATGTTATGGTTTGATTGAATATATTTGAGTATAATGAATTACCAAAAAAAAAAAAAAATTGGATTTTGAAAGAAAATAAAGGAAGTAAATTGTAAGCGAGATAACTATAGAAAATTGAATAAGTTAAGAATGAATTCAAAAAAAAAAAAAAATGGAAGTGATGCTAAATACTAGCAAATAACTACGAGTATGAAAGAAAAGAATTTGAATAAACAGAATTAATGAATTGTAAAATCAAGTGATATTATTTCAAAGGAACAAAGAATTATTTAAAAATTTAAAATTCAAATTTATTTAAAGAAATAAAAAGTAATTTGGGGAATCTAAATTGGTATTTCAGTTAAAAATATTTTAAATCATAATTAAGGAAATAAATCTTAAATTAATGGATTTTGGAATTAAAAAGGAAATAAATTGGAAATCAATTTTGGGGAAATTGATTTAAGTGATTGAAGTTGGAATTTTCTCTGGATGGCCAAGTACTTGTTTTTAAAAGTAAAATTGTAAATATAAATTAAATGTTTTAAAGTTATTTTTAAAGAAAGCAAGTTTTGTAAAATTTATTATTTCTAATATTTAAAGTCTAAAGTAAGTATTTTCTTTTAATCTATTTTAGCAGTAATTATTAAGAAGTAACTTAGTATTTTGTTTTAAAAAAAAAAGTAGAAATCTAGTTTTATATTTTATTAAGTAACCTTATTTTCAAATATTCATATAGTATAATTTTAACTTTAATGTTTTAAAGTATTTTTTTTTAAAGGTAAAGTGTTTTAAATTAATTTAGAAAAGTCTAGTTTTGTGCTTGGTGATTCCAGTGGAAATAGAAATACTTGGAATTTATTCTGAGAAAGGCAGATAGTTTTGAAAATTGTTTTCACAGGAATTTGAAAAGTGAAAATATATCTTGTGAAGATATTTTGAGGTTAGTTGGATGGTTGTTTGTGAATATTAATTGATAGTTAAATAACCGACTATCAATATTGGCCAAATGCGTTGATCGTTTCGAAGATACCGGGATCGGGATTTATTTCTCGAAAATCACTTCGATCCGGTTTGTACGTTTCGTGGAAAGGAGTTTGGATTCGAAGTTGGAGCGGTGAAGTGCAAGGGCTAGTCGCTACTAATCCTGAGGATATTTCCAAAATGGATGTAGAAGGAATAGTGCCTTCGGTTCCGTTCGAACCCAGGACGGACTTGTATGGATGAATGCTTGCGAAACATCGTCAGATGGACGATGGGCATTCTAAGGGATATGTTCTAAAAAGGTAACGCTTAGCCTCAAGCCTCATCAAATGGGAATGACTGAAAATCAGGGGTTATGCAGCAAGGCTAGGTAGGTAGCACCCAAGCAGGGTGAGGTCATCCCTGTCTAGATGTCCCTTTTTATTTCGGCTTAGTGGGCGGTTGCTGATCCCTACCGTGGGGTGATCTCACTCGGAATTATCCAGTAAGGGGTAGTCCCGGTCTTGTGTTGCAAGTGAGCGGACGTACTCCTCGGTACGGTGATCGGCCCCGTACCGTGACAGGTGGTACCCTAGTGCCTAGTCATTGGTTGGAAATCCATTCTCCCTGCAAGCCTTGTACGAGTTTTGTTTGTATTACCCACTCTGTGGCTAGTAGCTGGAATTTAATAGATGTAACAATTTCGGCTATTTTATAAGTATTTGTATATAGACCCTATTATAATATCAGAAGATTTCAATAAAAATTGTTTTAGCTATCGTAAGGTAAAAACCCGACATGTTTATTTGTGGCGTGGTCTTACGAGATGCTTTTATTTTCAAAGAATTTTTGTAACTTTAATAATCAATTGGGTGTGATTTTCTCACGCTGGTATTCCAGACTGACTCGGGTGTTATTTAACTGTAATGCTCGGGTCAGACCGAGTATTATAGAATACAGGTTATGATGCTGTGGAGCTCAGGAGACGAGCTGGATGACGATACGTACATTCGTACTTGTTTATATATATATTCCGCTGTGTTGAGTTGTTGTGTATCTATTTGTATGTTATTGATGTTGATGTTGAGCTGCGATTGGTGTACCCTGATGATGTAATATATAAACAGAGATATTTGATTTTTGAGTAAAGATCATTATTATCTATTATATTTTATTCCACTGCGATGGTTATATTCTGATGTTGTTCTCTATTTTCTTCTTCTACCTCTCCTTCTTTAACCCAAATAGTTCGTATTTCTGTACAACTTGAGTTGATTTTAGTAGAATATTATTGACTCAAGGGGTACGGATTTGCGGGTTGTTACACTTGGTATCAGAGCATAGGTTTGTGATAACCTTGGCTCTGGTGGGAATTACTCATAAAATAGAGTCTATAGTACTCTAGAATGAGTTTGAGCGTATTAATAGATATGAGCACGTATTTATTAGTGGATATAAAATTGTTTTTATATTGTGTTGATTTATCGGTTGAGTGTTTATGGATTCTGGTCGATATATGGGACGCCATGTCATCGATAGGGATTTCTAAACTCTTGAACAAGGTAAACCGACACAGTATGGTTTTAAATAAGGTAAATGAAATAATTTTACCCAAAATTACTTTGTATATAAAGAAAATAATTTTCGTAAATTATTATAGATATATATGGATGTTTGGTTATTAGAAAGTGATAATATTAAATTATTATCATTGTTACATGAGAACTGAATAAGAAATTGAAGATAATAGTCAGAGATTAAGAAATAAATTAATAAAATGAATGAAATTTGTAAATGTGATTATAATTGATTAAGGAATTGAAACCATAATTAAAAACTAAGAAACAAATTCATATACAAATGAAATTTGTAAACATAAACTAAATGTAAATTATAGTGTGATTAATAATTAAAATAAGATAAAATTCCAAAGTAATGTATGAATATAAATTTAAGAGTTTGGAGTTTGGAATTTGAAAATTTGGGAATTTAAGTTCCTTTGAATTTGATAATGTTTCTCAAAAGTTGGGAAGATAATATATATATTGAGAAATATGTTTTGAATCGGATGTGAAATCTAGAGAGATTCGGAATTTAAAAAAAATATTGGAAGGGTTTTAAAGGGAGATAAAGCATTGAACTCTTTACGGTCGCTGGAAAATATTTCCGATGATGATCGCGACATCATCGGTGTTCATTTTCGAGTTTCCAAAAAAGGGATTGCTACCAGGATGTTTTGGATTAACGTTTGTTGGAGAAATTTGGTTGATTTTGAAAATGCAAAGGAACAGTTTGGTGAGATATGTATATGTTTTCAAAATTGAATGTTGAACTGAAGTTAAAAAAAAAATTAGTTAAGTTGGATTAAATAAACAAGTTTTAAAATTAAAATTTATAAGTAACTGATTAGTTACTATGGTATGCAAATGAAATAAAATTCAATATTGGATGATGCTGGATTAAAATGTGTAAAAATAAGGTACAGAATAAGTTCCAATGGACTAAAAATAATTAATGTTGGAAATAGAATTTATTGGTTGAAAATGAATTTGTGAATGAATAAATGGGTCAACTATTGGGCTGACAAAGTAAAGTTGATATTAATAAGAAGAAATTGGAAATTTTAATCCGGGAATTAAAATTTAACTTAAGTGAATGAAAGTGAAGAGAATATATTTGAATTTAACTTCAGATAAGTTAAATAAAATTGAAATTGAATTAAATTAGATATAAAGTTGAATGGTAAAATGATTATAATTATGAAATGAAAATTTATACCTTAAGCTAGCAAGTGTTATATATATAATCTAAAATTTTGGAGATAAGATGAAATGACTCAACTGGGTAAATAAGCTTATACGTAAATAAATAAGTTTTGAACTCATATATTGAGAAATAAAATTTAGTTAAATTTGGATTGAATTAAATCAAAATTCAGTTGTGTCATGAAGAATATTAAATGGAATTAAGTCCTTGCTTAATAAAACTTAAAAGAATGGTATGCGACTAGATTTAACTGAAGTTGAGTTGGAATAAAACTGAATTTAAATGAATTCAGTCGAATTTTAGACAATGTTGAATGGAATAAAATTCTACTCAAACAAATAAATGTAAAATAAGCAAGTATTGAATTAGAAGAAATAAGCTTCGGAAGCTTATAAAGGAAGTGAAAAGCATTAATATATATATATATATATATATATATATATATATATAGTCCCTAGTTAAAGATAAGATGTGAATGTGGTTGACTGTAAATGGATGATGAAGTGTGAATATTAAAAGTGAGTAGCTTATAAAATAAAATAAAAAAATAAATAAAAAAATAAATAAACCGGAATAAAAATGTTGTATTTTGAGGTAAAAATCCAAACTTTGATATAAGATAAGATTGAACTTAAGGAAATCAAATCAAATGATTTTATAAAATGATTTTCAAGATAAATGAAAAAGAAAATCAAGTATGGGATTATAATTTGAAGTGTTGTTGAACGAAAATTGGATTGGATTAAAATGGATATGGTGTGAAATATAAACAAATCCAATTCAAGCATAAATTGAATGGCCTTATTATTAATAAATTCAACAATGAAGTGTTAATGTAAAATTAAAATTTAAAATGGATAAAAGAATAAACTAATTGAATAAAATAGTGAAATGATTGGGATTTGATCAAAGGAAAATTAAATCGAAGATTGTGAATAGATAATTGAGTTTGGAAATAAAGCTTGAGTTATAAATAGAAATTCAACTTAAAATTTTAAGTGAATTAAATATGAATTGAAGTTGTATGGAATTGGATTAAAATAAAAATGATTGAGATGACAATAAATCCAATTCGAGTATGAATAAATTAAAACGGGAATGAACTTAAGTTATGAAATGGTAGTGAATTGAAGTAAATTAACTTAAGTTTGAATTAATAGAAGCATGGGATATTGTCGAGTATAACAAAACGGCTTTGAATAAAATAAACTTAAGTTATTGGGTGGAATAATTTGAATAAATAAATAACTTGAGTAAATTACGAGATGGTTATTTAATATATTGGTTGTCGAGTATAATAAAATAGTTTGGAATCAAATCTTTTTGGATATGAAAGAAATTGCAATGAAAGTTTGTGAATAAATTAAAATGGGATGGGATTAAGTGTAAATTGAGTTGGAATCAATTTAAATGGTTATAAAGCTTATGTAATTATCTATTCACATTTATATTGTCGAATTGCATTAGAAATTGGTCGTTCGAAGTAAACGGAGGTAAACAAAATTATATGAATCGATAGCAGTTTAATAAATTGATTTTTTGCATCAATTGGAATAAATATGAGTTCATTTCATTTAAAAATGAATTAAATGGAATGGTATGTGATTTGAATGCAAACAATTTAAAACTAGTGTCGAAATCTTGCATATGTACTTATGAACGTATATCACATGCATTACTTATGAAAATTATGTGTTAGCCATTTGGATGTAAGTGAAATGTTATTAAATTGCATAAATTTAGTGTTTACATATTTAAGTTGAGTAAGTACAGGTTCAGGGAAACCGTTGGGCTGGAGTTGATCGTGCAAAATGCTAAATAAGTAAGCCGCTTGCTTATAAATGCTAAATAAGGTACGCCTACGCAATAAAAATAGGAAATATGAACTGTTTTTGGGTTTTCCGACCGTGTGAGTCGATGTATATATATTTATATCTTTTGTCAAATTGTAAAAGCTCCTCCGTACAAAGGACACTCTTCCAAAATTTTCCAGAAATTTTGGGAGTTAGAAATTTTTTGAAAATTTTTAGGAAAATTTTAGTTGGCGACAAAACGATTTCAAACTGGCAATTGAAATATATTACTAAACGAGACTAATTTAAAACAATGACATAAATTAGTTATAAATGACAAATAAAATTTAAATATTCAGAGTTAAAGATAAATTGAAATTCATATGGAAATAAAAGAATCAATTTGAATAGAAATAGATATAAACTAAAGTGGTAAGGTGAAAATAAATATAAGAAACATATTAAATGCTTATACTAAATTACGTAAGGAATGATGAATTCTTAAATGAAAATCGATACTACTAATATAATCTAAGTCAATATTGGAATGAATAAATATTGGCATTTTGTGAGAAAGTCGATAAAATGTTTTTGGAATGTTGTGAATGGATATTAGTGCTAAGCAGGGTATGCGGGTAATATAAAGGGAAAAGAGACTTGATTTTGATTTCAGAAGGTAAATTTGAAGTGCTCGACAAAAGGTATGTGTTTATATTCTGTATGAAATTGGATTGGGTTTCTGGATATAGCCACTTGGCCTTTTGTTTTCTTTTGGAATTTGGGAGCCCGTAGGGCCATTTTGTAGTGTACCGAGCTAGCCGCGCAAAGGAGACACTGGCAAAAATTTTCGGGAATTTGGGGAGTTAGAAAAAAATTTGAGAAAATTTTGATAATTCAAAATTTGGTTTAAATTGAAATTTGAATGATTGAGCAAGTAATAATAGTTGGAAACTATGGGAGAGTAGAGAAGTTAATAAGAATGATAAAGGTCTTTTATAAAAGGATAGTTGGTAGAATGTTAAATTATTGGTTTTGGAGAAATAGTAACGGGTATTGGACCATTCTTCCTAACTAGTAATTTCGGGGACAAAATTCTTTTAAGGGGGGAGGAATGTGACGACCCGGAATTTTCGAGCATTTAAAATTGGAATATTTAATTGATTTTAAATATTCAATAGAGCAATTTTAACTTGAATTACGAATATCACAATTTATTTGATAATTAAATTATTGAATTAAATAATTTGAAGTTGAGTAAAATGTTGAATCTGGAATTTTAAGCCTGTTATAAATAAATTGAAGGCTTATGAAATTTATATCAATAATACTAAAAATAATAGATGGATTAAAAATTAATTTAACAATGGTTTGTTCAATTTTAAGAATATATTGTTTAAATTAATATTTAAAAATAGCCTTCCGAGGCACAGTCTCGGAATTCAACGAAACTAGTTCCATTGGATCCGTAATATTGAATTATTATCGGATTTCAATTTTCGTAGCATTCGAAGCTATTGTGTGATCGTACGAGATATAAACGCTTTGAAAATAATTAATCGTTTTAATTAAAATATCTTACATCTTTTCACTGGTCAAATTCATCTCCCTAGATAATCATCTTGTTCCCTGAAACACGCAGGCCGACCTACTCCTCTCTGATTTACTCGTACCATTTGTCTCCCATACGAAGCAGAAATCAAATCGAGGCTGCCTTTGTCCACCTTATATCGTGTTATCCCTCTTCTTTTTCCCCATTCACGAATTTCAAATGAATTGATAATGGCAGCCATTTCAAATTTAACATTAGAACGAAATTTAAAACCACCTTTTCTATTTCCTCGGACCAAATCAACTCATATCTCCCTCTTCTGTCTTCCATTTGGAAATCGAGCAACGAAATCGAATCTGATTCGATTCGTATAAAAAAAACTAAGCGTTCGTTTCGAAACTTTGGGATGGCCGCCGCCGCGTGATAGGGAAGGAGGAGAAGCCGATGCAGATTCGAGAGGTTGCGTTCAATATTAGGGTTCGAGTTCCTGTATAGTGTGGCGTTCGATTTGGGTCGCTCGCGCGAGCGACATGGGTGAAGGAAATCGAAGCCGATACTTTTCATCGAGGCAACGAGTTCGAGCACGAGCTCGTCCAGGAGCGGCGAAGTAGGTGTGGGGTCGCGCGATTTTGGCGCTCGTACTAGCATCGGAAGGGGGAGATCGCGGTGAGCTTGGCAACGGCACGATTTGAATTTTGAGCAGAAGCTCGGTGATAGTGGTTTCTTGTTCGAGTTGAAGCAGTTTAATTCTGAACATTTTAATTCAAATATTATTTAGGTTTAAAACTTATAAATGAGTGGTTAATTATTATTTCACTTGAAAGGACATTAACAATTGGGTTTTTTTAAAATAGTTTTGATTAATTTAATAAAAATATATATAGGTAAAAAAAAATGGATACAATTTTTGATGTTGAAGAATTCATATAAGATTGGAATTTATAAGCTGTATAGATATATTATAAATATATGTGTAATTTCAAAATGGAAAGAAAAAAAAGGAAAAAAAAATATTAGTTTAAAACAAAATTTATAAATGGAGATTTATTTTTGATAAGTTCGAATATTAATAAACCATTAAATGTCTATTCGAGGTCCATATCTAAAAGAAAACAAGTCGGAATGGAAGTGGGTTGCAAACCAGGAATTAAAGGTGAGTTAATCTCACTCAGTTAAATTTAATTTTAAATGATTAAAATAAATAATTGTTTGAATGGTTGAATTGATTGATATGCTATAGTATGGTATATCTGAAATTGGTATATTATTGTGCTAACATCTGTGGATGCAGGGAAAACAGGTTGGAGGGATCCAACTGGATCCCTCAACATTTATTTAAATTGTTTAATACCCTCTGTCGTGATTATTTGATATTCTATGATAAACTATATTGGAATATTGAATGTTATGGTTTGATTGAATATATTTGAGTATAATGAATTACCAAAAAAATATATAAATTGGATTTTGAAAGAAAATAAAGGAAGTAAATTGTAAGTGAGATAATTATAGAAAATTGAATAAGTTAAGAATGAATTCAAAAAAAAAATGAAAGTGATGCTAAATACTAGCAAATAACTACGAGTATGGAAGAAAAGAATTTGAATAAACAGAATTAATGAATTGTAAAATCAAGTGATATTATTTCATAGGAATAAAGAATTATTTAAAAATTTAAAATTCAAATTTATTTAAAGAAATAAGAAGTAATTTGGGGAATCTAAATTGGTATTTCAGTTAAAAATATTTCAAATCATGATTAAGGAAATAAATATGAAATTAATGGATTTTGGAATTAAAAAGGAAATAAATTGGAAATCAATTTTGGGGAAGTTGATTTAAGCGATTGAAGTTGGAATTTTCTCTGGATGGCCAAGTACATGTTTTTAAAAGTAAAATTGTAAATATAAATTAAATGTTTTAAAGTTATTTTTAAAGAAAGCAAGTTTTGTAAAATTTATTATTTCTAATATTTAAAGTCTAAAGTAAGTATTTTCTTTTAATCTATTTTAGTAGTAATTATTAAGAAGTAACTTAGTATTTTGTTTTTAAAAAAAAGTAGAAATCTAGTTTTATATTTTATTAAGTAACCTTATTTTCAAATATTCATATAGTATAATTTTAACTTGAATGTTTTAAAGTATTTTTTTTTAAAAGTAAAGTGTTTTAAATTAATTTAGAAAAATCTAGTTTTGTGCTTGGTGATTCCAGTGGAAATAGAAATACTTGGAATTTATTCTGAGAAAGGCAGATAGTTTTGAAAACTGTTTTCAAAGGAATTTGAAAAGTGAAAATATATCTTGTGAAGATATTTTGAGGTTAATAAATAATTTGGAAAATTATTTATTGTTGGATGGTTGTTGTGAATATTAATTGATAGTTAAATAACCGACTATCAATATTGACCAAATGCGTTGATCGTTTCGAAGAGACCGGGATCGGGATTTATTTCTCGAAAACCACTTCGACCCGGTTTGTACGTTTCATGGAAACGTGTTTGGATTCGAAGTTGGAGCAGTGAAGTGCAAGGTCTAGTCGCTACTAATCCTGAGGATATTTCCAAAATGGATGTAGTAGGAATAGTGCCTTCGGTTCCGTTCGAACCCGGGACGGACTTGTATGGATGAATGCTTGCGAAACATCGTCAGGTGGACGATGGGCATTATAAGGGATATGTTTTAAAAAGGTAATGCTTAGCCCCAAGCCTCATCAAATGGGAATGACTGAAAATCAGGGGTTATGCAGCAAGGCTAGGTGGGTAGCACCCAAGCAGGGTGAGGTCATCCCTGTCTAGATGTCCCTTTTTATTTCGGCTTAGTGGGCGGTTGCTGATCCCAACCGCGGGGTGATCTCACTCGGGATTATCCAGTAAGGGGTAGTTCCGGTCTTGTATTGCAGAGGAGCGGGCGTACTCCTCGGTACGATGATCTAGGCCCCATACTGTGACAGGTGGTACCCCAGTGCCTAGTCATTGGTTGGAAATCCATTCTCCCTACGAGCCTTGTACGAGTTTTGTTTGTATTACCCACTCTGCGGCTAGTAGCTGGAATTTAATAGATGTAACAATTTCGGCTATTTTATAAGTATTTGTATATAGATCCTATTATAATATCAGAGGATTTCTATAAAAATTGTTTTAGCTATCGTAAGGTAAAAACCCGACATGTTTGTTTGTGGCTTGGTCTTACGAGATGCTTTTATTTTCAAAGAATTTTTGAAACTTTAATAATCATTTGGGTGTGATTTTCTCACGCTGGTATTCCAGACTGACTTGGGTGTTATTTAACTGTAATGCTCGGGTCAGACCGAGTATTATAGAATACATGATATGATGCTGTGGAGCTTAGGAGACGAGCTGGATGACGATACATACATTCGTACTTGTTTATATATATATTTCGATGTGTTGAGTTGTTGTGTATCTATTTGTATGTTATTGATGTTGATGTTGAGCTGTGATTGGTGTACCCTGATGATGTAATATATAAACAGAGATATTTGATTTTTGAGTAAAGATCATTATTATCCATTATATTTTATTCCGCTGCGATGGTTAGATTCTGATGTTGTTCTCTATTTTCTTCTTCCACCTCTTCTTTTTAAACCCAAATGGTTCGTATTTCTGTACAACTTGAGTTGATTTTAGTAGAATAGTGTTGACTCAAGGGGTACAGATTTACGGGTTGTTACATGTATCGAGAAAATGATATCGATAAGTCTGTCGAGTCTAGTGTATGTGATATTCTTCACACGATGAACTGTGAAATACTCATTACCATTGGAGACACCAAGATTTACGCACTTGTGGCTATTTGAAACAATCACAAAACGACTAGACAATAGTCTTCTATAAGTTAGTACGACTGAATTACAATAGAACATCTCGTGTTAACGACATATTGTAGTCTTCGGGCTTGAGCGTACTGTCGATCTTAAGTAGCTAAACTATACTTTGATATGGGTTAAGTACTTGGCATGATGACCTCTTTACAATCATAGTTGGGTATACATTGAACTACTTGAAATGAAATAGTATTCAAGAGGAGATTCGTTCCCTTCATTGTAAAATATTAGTATCACCGTAATTAGTAGTTAACTTAAAGTCAAAATCTCTAACGAGTGTAAATCGATTAATCAATAAATGTTAGTAGATCTAATCATAGATTTTACAATGGTCTACAAAATGAAATACAGAGTTAAAAGAGTTTTTGACCTTAAACCGAACTCAAGGTATCTAAGTAATGAAAGTAACTAATAAGGCTAGCTATTACTTAGGATCGTGTAATATGGAATATAATTAAATCTAAATGCGGAAACAGATGATAATAGCAAAGTAAATAAAAATAAAACAAGCACACCAGGAATTTTTATAATGGTTCGACCTTCCCGTTCTACGTCTAGTCCTAGACTCCTGGAATTTCAACTACAACAACCCTTACTTAACCCGGAGGAACAGGTTTACACTGCCTAAGCAACCGAACAGGACTTCACCCTCTAAGCAACCGAATGGGACTTCAATACAAATAACAAAGGTATCTGACTGTATTGTGTTCTTAAATAACACTGATAAGTCAATTAAGTACAATCTTCCTATAATCTTCTCCTTAACGATATATGGTGATGTGCTTTGAGAAATGTGGAAGATAAAATTATCAAAGACAAAGTATGTAAGTAATTTGAGTGCAATTATAAAGTTTGAGAATAGAAGAGAATTCAAGAGTGCTAAAAGTAAATTCGGTTACAGTTAATCGTTTGTTGAATTCTGTAATCTTATTATATTGTATAAAGAGTTGCAACCATATATGAAAAGTTATATTGAAAAGAACAGGTGCAACCATTGATTTTGAAGATGTTTCTCTTCGGCGAAGAGAAGTGACTTTTCAAGAAAATAGCAGTTATAAATATTCAGACGTCTGGATAAAATAATTCAGACTTCTGAATTGGATTAATACGCAAACGGTAAGGAAATAGGCTATTTTTGGCCTTATTCAGACTTCTGAATATTTTCACTCGGACGTCTGAATATTTTAAAACAATATTCTAGTTTCAGTAGTCAGACATCTGAATGACATTATTCAGACGTTTGAATTTAGCCTGTAACAAAAAATTACTATAGCTCAAATGGTTAGAGCACTTGCCTTCTGAACCAGTGACCCGGGCTCGAGTTCTGCTCCATGCAATTTTTAAAAACTTGATTTTTCATTTAAAATATGAATGTATATGTGTGTATACCATTTGGAGAAGATTTTAACATTTGTAAACTCTAGACACGACACTATATGACTAATAAACCTTTGTTTGTCACCTTCGTCTTATCTCTATGGTGTATATCTCTTCTTGTATCTCCATATACATTCTTTCATCCTTTTATACTGTGTATCTTCATTTTGAACGTATTTAATTATCTTTTTTTGATGCTCACATACTTGCAAATTAGCTTAGAGATTCTTTGACATAATTGTATAGTTGTTGTCATTAAAATCCAACAATTAAGGTTCTAACATTCTTCCCCTTTTTGATGATGAGAACTATACAATTTTAAAAATATATTCATTCTATATAAAAAAAATATTAAATTTTTTTTAAGCTCTCCCTAAGTATAACATCTCCCCCTAAGTATAACATCTCCCCCTATCAATATGCATATGAAATTCTTTCCCTTTGTCATTATAAAAAAGAATGAGGGAGCATAGTACATTATATAAAATATCTGAATAGTGGGATAAAGTCAGTATTAATTATGGAAAAAATTAAAATAGATTTTACCATATTTGTTGAAGTCCATATTTTATTGTAAGCACGTAATTCTATTAAACGTATGGATCATTCTTTAAAATTCCAAAATCTACCCTTTTCCTTTTGTTTCTCCTAGTACCTGCAATAAATAATAATCATTTTCGATACCCACTTACTATGTTAGGGTCCGGAGGTTAGGTCTTTGGAAACCATACCCATTTGGGTGTGGTTGAACCTTTATAAATATAATTTTCATTGTTAACTACCATATCAAAATAATCATTAATGCATTTTTCTCTATCTTTCCAATTAACAGGAACTCAAATACTTAGATAATTTTTATTCATATTTTCCGTCAATGATTTTGTACTTCTAGAGAAATTATCAACATTACAGGTCATCGCGGTATTTGAATTTCTATAAAAATTGGATTTTACTTTGCTCGAAATTTAGTACTAGCACTATCATTTTTACTATACATGAAAGCATATCTAGTGCTATTTCTACGATCAGTTTTATTATACCCTAAACCACTTTTATCTCTGTGAGCTTTTGAATTCTTAACAAAACCTAATCCCTTCTTATTTGAAGCAGGTTCAGAATTTTCAATATTCCTGGATAAATTTTCTCTCCCTTTATTAAAATTGGAAACATTTTTAGTGATGTCATCAAGCTTAGTTTTGAGACTAGTGTTATCTAACTCAATAATTTTAATTTTCGTTTTTAACTCATGATTCTCAGAAGCTAGAGCATTATTCTTTTCTTTTTGAGCTTTTATTTCTTGACTTAATAGATCGAATTGAGAATTGTTTGAATCTTGAATTTTCTCAAGTTCTTCTTCTAAAATTCCCTTCTCGTCTTTAAGCATATCTCTTTCGAATTCTGCTTTCTTCTGATTTTTTTAGAGCTTCCTTATATTTTCTTTTTAGACTTTAAAGTGTCTAGAAGTTCTGAATTTATTTTTATCATATCATCAAAAGTTAGATCACTAACCTCATTATCTTTTACCATGAAGCATTTGTTTGTTTGCTCCTTTGATTTTTCTTTATTGCTCTTCCTCTTCTTATTGCCTTGACTAGATCTCTTTGTAGCCATTTATTCTAGGATGTTGTTACGATCTCTAGAATTCCAGGCTCTGATACCAATTGAAAGTAACTAATAAGGCTAGCAATTACTTAGGATCGTGTAATATGAAATATAATCAAATCTAAATGCGGAAACAGATGATAATAGCAAAGTAAATAAAAATAAAACAAACACACCAGGAATTTTCATACTGGTTCGAACTTCCTGTTCTACGTCCAATCCCAGACTCCTTCTGGAATTTTACTACAACAACCCTCACTTAAACCGGAGGAACAGATTTACACTGCCTGGGCAACCGAACAGGACTACACCCGCCTAAGCAACCGAATAGGACTTCAATACAAATAACAAAGGTATCTGACTGTAATGTGTTCTTAAACAACACTGATAAGTCAATTGAGTACAATCTTCCTATAATCTTCTCCTTAATAATATATAGTGATGTGCTTTGAGAAATGTGGAAGATAAAATTATCAAAGATCAAAGTATGTAAGTAATTTGAGTGCAATTTTAAAGTTTGAGAATAGATGAAAATTCAAGAGTGCTAAAAGTAAATTCGGTTATTGTTAATTGTTTGTTGAATTCTATAATCTATTTATAGTGTATAAAGAGTTGCAATGATATATGAAAAGTTATATTGAAAATAACAGGCGCAACCATTGATTTTGAAGATGTTTCTCTTCAGCGAAGAGAAGTGACTTTTCAAGAAAATAGCAGTTACAAATATTCAGACGTCTGAATAAAAAAATTCAGACTTCTGAATTGGATTAATATGCAAATAACAAAGAAATAGGCTATTTTTGGCCTTATTCAGACGTCTGAATATTGTAAAACAATATTCTAGTTTCAATAGTCAGACGTCTGAATGACATTATTCAGACGTCTGAATTTATCCTGTAACAAAAAATTACCATAGCTCAAATGGTTAGAGCACTTGCTTTTTGAACCAGTGACCCAGGTTCGAGTCTCGCTCTATGCAATTTTTGAAAACTTGATTTTTCATTTAAAATATGAATGTATATGTGTGTATACCATTGAAGAAGATTTTAACATTTTAAACTCTAGACACGACACTGTATGACTAATTAACCTTTTTTTGTCACCTTCGTCTTGTCTCTATCGTGTGTATCTCTTCTTGTATCTCCATATACATTCTTTCATCCTTTTATACTGTGTATCTTCATTTTGAACGTATTTGATTATCTCTTTTTGACGCTCACGTACCTGCGATTTAGCTTAGAGATTCTTTGACATATTGTATAATTGTTGCCACTAAAATCCAACAATTGAGGTTCTAACAAGTAATACATCGATGACCAAAAGAATACATATACAAAATGTTGTTACTAGGTGTGACTATTAAAGTTTAGAAATTGAATTTCGACTAAATATCCGTAAGAGTTGAATTGATATCATTACTAAGTGATATTATACTTCAACAAAGTCCGTACAAGCTTTAGTTTTTAAATTATTTAAATATCGTCAAGGAAGGAGTTTACGCCAAAGAGTCAATACACCTATGTTGTTAGTTATTTCCGAATTCGACCACTGTTAAATTAATTTATACATGTAATAAAGCAATAATAAATTAATAAAAATGTTGTATTAAATTTTTTAACATTTTTAATTATTTATTTAAAGCTTAAATCAATCAGATTGATATATAAAAGTTGTACATTGGTTCAATTGGAAAAGGAGCTTGAATAAATAGTTAATTAATTGATCCAAATGAGCTAACAGGAAATTTCGAGCAAGCATGTGCCAAAGAGTGGTCGGCCATACATGAAGGAAGGGTAAGGAGGCATAGTCATATAGGGTTTGAGAGAAACAATGAAAATTTTCAAAACCTCCTTGACCATAAATAGACGCCTCCTTTCTTTTCTGTCTACACTTCTTCCATATAGCTCTTGCCTCCATTGATCATTTCTAAACCCAAGGCGACGGCTTTGTAACCTATAACCAAGGAGGAGAACAATGGTTCGAGAAGAAAACAACCAACAAATAACTTGTTTGACTGTCGACTGATTTCAAAGGTGAAAGATAATTCTTTTATTTTAATTATCCTACATACATACATACATACATACATACATACATACATACATACATACATATATATATATATATATATAAATAAGGATTAGCAGCCCCCTAAATACAACCTCCAACATAGCCCCTTGATTTCAGTCACTCATTTCAATTTAAGTACTAGCCGTTTCTCTTTCTTATCACACCGTACAATCATTTAACTGAAACAAGTGGTTGAAATCAAGGGGCTATGCTTGAAGGTTGAATTTAGGGGGCTATTGATCCTTCACACACACATACATATACATATATGTATATATAATTATCATTATATATTCTTGCACACCTTTAATCACTTGGCCATAATAAACAAAATAAATCAATTCTGAAATTAGTTTTAATATTTAAATAATAAACAACATGATTATATATATATGATATGGTATGATATGAAAATATTTTCAACTTGCACATTAGTCTATTGATGGTGCATAAATTATTATTATTTGTTTTTAATTATAAAATAATTTATTTTGAAACAAATTATTCAAAAGCTAATTTGAAATTCAATTTTTTTCAAAATAATTTGAGAAACTTCCTCGATATTCCTACGAGTGAAATATAACTTAAACATAAATTTCATTAAGAGATCATATCTCTAACTCAAAGATAGAGTTGCAAAGCCCATAATTAAGATGTAATTTATTTTTACAAAAAGAGATTCGAATTTTGTGTATAGAGAATAAGGCATATAGGTATGCTTACATCTTACTAATGGGTTGTGTAAGATATATTACCCAAATCCACCATTCAAGGTATGACCCATTATGAATGAGATCTTATCTCACTTAATTAATTTAACTCATTTAATTAATTCATACCTACTTATATCCGGTTTGCCTTATTTAAAAACAATTTCAAAAGTTTCGAGTACAAAAATAATGTATGTTGTTATTATATTTAAGTTATTATACTGGCCCAAAAATAATTAAATAAATTATGACAATTGTATATTTTATTAACTAATTTTAGATTATATAATAGTAATTAAAACAATAATAAATTAATTAATATAACCTTTATATTAATTTCTCCATAATGATAAGTTATAACTTTAATAAATTATTTCAATATATTGATTTCGATCAAAAACCGAGAGTTGTGGTTGTGTGACTCCCGGACGTGAACTCAAACCTTATTAATATTTAAATAATTTAAATATTAATGACCACATGGACTCTGTGGAAGCACGGTAGTGGAAACGAGTTCAGTTACTTATAGATTGCGTAGGCAAAATCCAATTTCTTATCTTTTAAAGCGACACTTTTAAGAAACGATATATTATGCACATTTGCTCTTTATTAGCACTATATCACTTAGATATCCAGAGCTTAGTCAATGGTCAAAACCCTATTTGTATTAATTGCAAAGTCAAAATCTATGGTGCAATCCGATAATAATTATCAATTAAGCACTTTGCTTTGACCAAAGATTTTGACTTTACGTCGACTGCCAATTACGATGATACTAACCTTCTATTCGAAGGAGACAAATCCTCTCTTGAATAGTTTTTCACTTCAAATGGTTCAACTTATACCCAATCATGGCCTTAACACGTTCCATGTTGCCGTGTGATCAATTATAATCAAAGTATATATTAGACATTTAAGATTCATGGTATTCTCAATATTGCACATCATCTCATGAGATCTTCTATTTGACTTTTAACCTAGAGAAGACTCCCTTTGAGTCATTATGTGTTGTTCTAGAAAGGCATAAATACGTAACCCCTTAATATCTCTAATGGTTAAGAGTACTTCACCGTACATTATATGGAGAGCATTACATGCGCTAGTCTCAACAGATTTATTGATATCTCATTCTCGATACATTTTAATTAGGAACATTTAGGGATAAGTATTTATTTTATATGATTCAATACTTGTGGTTACGAGCACATTAGTAACTGTAATCTATTCTATACTTTTTTCTAAGGATTTTCTACTTGTATATATTAATGTATTTAAAACATTATGTACATTCTAACATAACAATATATGCAAACCTTTTTTGTTTTGAACAAGATTCGCCATAAGAGTTAAGTTATATATTGGAATTACATAATTTCTACAATGACACACCCATAACTCTATCAATCTCTCCCTTCCACTTGGGCCAATTAAGGTGACCCATAACCATACTGTCGATTATTCTTCCAAGAATAAACTAAGAAAGGACATGAGTGAGGGGATTTGTAATATTATTATTTTGTTTATACCTTTTAGTTATACTTCTTCATCACTGATAAACTACTTTATCATGTAGTATTTACAAAGAACATGTCTAGACCTCTCATTGAGCCGTCGATTTCTATTACAATCTATACTGCATCATTATTATCACACTATGTTATTGATTCTTGATGGTAGGAGCCATCTCTAGCTTGCTTTTTTATAAATTTGTGCTCATATATTGGTTTTATGTGGCACTATTCAAGGTGATTTACTTAGTCATTATAATTGAATCTTCTACAACCTCTCCTTTAAAAAAAAATCCAACTTCAAACATCTTCATCATGGGTAAACATTAATTTAAGGTAAACTTAATATTTTTGATGTTGCCTATGAAGTTCAAATTCGAACGCTCCTTCAGAAGGTGTTTACAATTTCCATAAGTTATTCACTAGTATTTACAAATACTTGAGAATACTCTTAATTGTAACTTAGTGATTTAACGTTGCTTTCATTACACCAAGTGCATACGTGAAGTCCTGTCTAATATATAACATAATATTTATGATGGTTTTTTATTGCTGATGCATAAGGAATCTTTCTCATATGTCTAAAATCTCGCACAAAAGATCTCTAGACCATTTTCCTTACTATAGATAGTTCTCTCAGAAAATAGGTCGCTAGCTCATCGACTTGTATGGATCGGTACAACTCTAAGAGTAGGGGTCGGTAACGACCCATAAGATTGCCAAGTGGCTACCTTCAACTCTTCATGTTAGATCGTTTTTTGGTTAACTTCGTGGATCCATATCCATTTGCATTAAAAATAGCTTGTTTTGGAGTCCAAATGACGGAGGTGTAAAAAAATGAAGTTGTTGATTCAAGAGTTCATGAATATCGATAGGTAATTGCATTTGATCAACAAGACAACACTGAAAATAGGCTTTTGGCATCATGTAGGCAGAAGATGTGATCGTGTTAGAGTATTTAGGGGTCAAAACCGACCCATAGGGTGGGGTCGGTACCATCCCAACACCTGGGGCTTTAGGTTTTTGGAATTTCTATGGTGGACCTGTATTTACCTTGTAATCTTGGTTGCACTTGAGCGGATGGACTTCGCAATCGTTCTTCGAGCATCTTGCCTTGATAATTTTGAAGTTTGACTCGTAAAGTTTGTTCGTATACTGCCTGGTCTAAAGGCGGGATAACACTTGCCCTCCAAAGCATGCCTTGCGAATGGAAGGCACACTTTGCTCAAGAACAAATCCCAAATATTAATCTTTAATAGATGAACTACCTAGCTACTTCAATCTCGGTGAATCATCCAATTCCTTCAAATTTTCTTGTGAATCAAAGGTCATTCCAAACTTATTATATTCTAAAACTCTAAACTTTGCCTAAGTGTTATCTATGCATCATCATCATTCCGATTTCGTTTAGAATTATTATATCACATATCTAAATCATCCCGTGTTCATCCAAATTTACATCATTATCATTTTTATTTCCTTCAAAGTCATCATATTAAAATTATTCCATATTCACCCAGGATTTTTCAATTCAATTCCAATTATAAGGCATTCAAATTCTTTTATCAAAATAAATATATGTTTTAAGGTTTGATCTCTCGGGATCGTTTCATATTTAGTTTAATGTGTGATCTCTCTAGATCGGTAATCAAATTCGTGACCATTCAAGACTGATAGTTAAATCCATGATCTCTCTAGATCGTTAACTGAGGTTATAGCCGTTCGAGTCTAGTAATCAAAACCGTGGCTGTTCAGGGTCGATAATCAAATCCATGGCCTTTTGGGATCGATAATCAAATCCATGGTCTTTCGGGACCGATAATTAAATATGTGGTCATTCAAGATCGATATTCAAACCTGTGGTCTCTCTGGACCCTTGTTGAGCATAATTCTTTCCTCTCCAATGAAAGGACTCGATAATAAGCAAGCCCATCTGCCCACTCTCTCTAGTGAGATGGCTTATTCTTGCATACCGGTCCCGTCTTTCTAGACACGACGTACAACGACTCAAGTCCATGGTCTCTCCGGACCATTGTTGAGCCTAATCGGCTCATTCTCCGACGAAGGTACTCAATGACAAGCAAGCCTATCCATTTACACTCTAGTGAGGGGACTTGCTTCTTGCACTCTGGCTTCTAGTCTTTGATTCTGATTTGCAGCAACTCTAGTTATTTCCATCTATCCCATTCTCTCGAATATATTCTTCTTCATCGCTGCCTGACAAGGAATCATCATATCCTTCAATCCATTCATCATGGTTTCCATCTCATCCTTGATTATGTAAATTGATAGGGGGTTAGCTCTTGAGGATGACTCTTCAATGCACCCTTATTGATTTCCTACAACGACAACCCTCCTAATTGATTGTCTTGTCATTTTGAATCTTTCCAAGTCTCATTTCAATGAATTCAAGTGGTTTTCAGTGAACGCGGCAAAATGGTTAAACCTAAAATGCCACAAAGACCCAATAGATCAAGTACAGAATGAAAACTAAAGAAAATAAATGAAAAACGAGTAGAAAAGAGCACATAATAGTTTATAATGGTTCAACTAATGTTGGCCTACGTCCATTTAATGATTTTATTGCTTATATTCTGACTTAGAGGCAGAAGTTCTTATCGACCAGTACAACTCCAACCGAGATTATAATAAACTAGAGAAAGAAGAGCAAAAGCCAAAAAAATCTAGAAAACTGAGCCCTACCCCTCTATTATAGAGGCAAGGAGCTTAAAATCTCACATAAAAGATCTCCAGAACGTTTACCTGTTATAGACAAGTTCTCCAAGAAAATAGGTCTTCAACTCATCAACTCGTATGTGTCGGTACAACTCCAAGGGTAGGGATTGGTACCGACCTATAAGATTGCCAAAGTGGCTGCATTCAACTCTTCATGTTAAATCATCTTATAGTTAGCTTCGTGATTGCATAGCCATTTGCATTAATAATAGCTTGTTTCGGAGTCCAAATGACAAAGTTGTAAAAGAATGAAGTTGTTGATTCAAGAGTTCATGGAGATCGATAGGGAATTACATTGGATCAACAAGGCAACACTGGAAATAGGCTTTTGGCATTATGTGGGCAGACATGGTGGAGTATTTAAGGGTCGGTATTGATCAATAGGGTGGGGCTGGTTCCAACCCAATACTTGTGGCGTTAGGTTTTTGGAATTTCTATGATGGACTTGTATTTGCCTTGTGATCTTGGTTGCGCATGAATGGGTGGTCTTCGCAGTCGTCTCTCTAGGCATCTTGCCTTGATAACATCGAAGTTTGACTCATCGATTTTGTTCGTATACTCCCTAGTTAAAAGACCGAATAATACTTCCCCTCCAAAGCACGCCTTACGAATGGAATGTGTTCTTTGCTCAAGAACCATTCTCATATATTAATCTTTAGTAGGTGAGCTCTCCGGCTCCTTCAGTCTCGGTAAATCCTCCAGTTCCTTTTGGGTTTTCTTGTGAATCAAAGGTCATTCCAAACCTGTTATAGCCTAAAACTCTAGACTTTGTCTAAGTGCTATCTATGCATCATCATCATTCCGATTTCGAATAATTACATTACATACTTGAATCGTCTCATGTTCATTCAGGATTCACATTGTTATCATTATGATTTCATTCAGAGTCATCATATTAAATCATCTCGTGTTCACCCAAGATTTTTCAATTCTATTCCAATTATAAGGTGTTCAAATCCTTTTACCAAAATCAATATATGTTTTAAGGCTTGACCTTTCCGGATCGTTTCATATTTAGCTTAATGCACGATCTCTCTAGATCGATAATCAAATTCATGACCATTCATGACCGATAGTTAAATCCACAATCCCTTAGGATTATTAATTGAGGTTATAGCCGTTTGAGGATGGTAATCAAATCTGCAGCCATTCGGAACCGATAATCAAATTCATGGCCGTTTGGGGCTGATAATCAAATCCATAGTCGTTTGGGACCGATAATTAAATCTTGGTCGTTCGGGACCAATAATCAGATCTGTGGTCATTTAGGACTGATAATTAAATCCAGCGTCTCTCCGGAACCTTGCTAAGCCCAATCCGTTCACTCTTTGACCAGGAGGCTCGACGACAAGCAAGCCCATTTGCCCATGCTCTGATGTAGTGACTTACTTCGTGCACATCGGTCCCAACTTTCTAGATGAGACTTAAAACAATTTAATTCCTTACTCTCTGGACCCTTTCTAAGCATAATTCGCTCGCTCTTCAGGAGGGGACTCGATGACAAGTAAGTCCATCCACTCATGCACCAGTGATGGGACTTGCTTCTTACACTCTGGCTTTTGGTCTTTGATTCTGATTTGCAGCAACTTTGGTTGTTCCAATTTGTCCCATTATCCTGAAGATATTCTCCGTCATCTCTTCCTTGCGAGCAATCATCCTATCTCGTAATCCATTCATCATGGTTTTCATCTTATCTTTGGTTATGTAGATTGATGAGGGTTAGCTATTAAGGACGCCTCTTGGTCGCCCCTTGTTGATTTCCTACAACAGCAATCCTCCTAGTTGATTGTCTTGTCATTTTGAATCTTTCCAACTCTCAAATCAATGAATTTAAGTGCTCTCAGTGAAAGCACAAAACGTTTGAACCAAAATGATACAAACACCTAATAGATTAAATAGAGAATGGAAAGGTAAAGAAAATAAATGATAACGAGCAGAAAAGAGCACATAATAGTTTATAGTGCTTCAGCTAATCTTGGCTTACGTTGACTTTATTGCTTATATTCTGACTTAGAGGTGGAAGTTCTTACAGATCGATACAGCTCCGATAATGATTACAAGAAATTTGAGAAAAGAGTGCAAGAGTCAAAAGTCCTGAAAAATGAGCCTTACCCCCTTATTTGTAGAGGTAAGGATCCTAAAATCTTATACAAAAGATCTTCAGACTGTTTCCTTGCTATAGACCAGTTCCTCAAGAAAATAGGTCGCCAACTCATCGACTTGTATGGGTCGGTACAACTCCAAGGGTAGGGGTCGGTGCCGACCCATAAGATTGCCAAATTGGCTGCCTTCAACTCTTCATGTTAGATCATCTTATCGTTATCTTCATGATTCCATAGTCATTTCCATCAATAATAGCTTGTTTTAGAGTCCAAATGACGAACTTGTAAAAGAATGAAGTTGCTAATTCAAGAGTCCATGGAGATCGATAGGAAATTGCATTGGATCAACAAGATAATGCTGGAAATAGGCTTTTGGCATCATGTAGGACATGTATAGAAGATGGATGATCATGGTGAAGTATTTAGGGGTCAATACCGATGTTTAGGGAGTGGTCGGTACCGACCCAACACTTGTGGCTTTAGGTTTTCGAATTTCAATGGTGAACTTTTATTTTCCTTGTGATCTTAGTTGCGCGTGATTGGATGGGCTTCATAGTCGTATCTCCGGACATCTTGTCTTGATAATTTTGAAGTTTAATTCGTCGATTTTGTTGGCATACTCCCTGATCAAATGGCGGGATAACAGGTGCCTAGATTATGACATGAGAAATTTGATTATGGTAGTTTTATGACATGACTTTGAATCTGATGATGTGATAAATCTATTTATATATGTGTGTGTGTGTTAAACAATTTAAAGTTGATTTTGGCATAGCTTGCTTGTACCTTTTGATACACTCATAACTAATAAAAATAAAAATGTGATCAACTCCCTAGATAAAATACAAATTTCTTACTTCGACGTGAAAGATATGTGACTAGCATATGTTATCGAATTTTCTTCTATGAACATGAGAATCATTAAAGAGATAAGCAATTTTGCTGACCAAAAGGTGAGAAGACAATTTTAAAAAGCCAAAATTTTATAAAGGGAGAAACGTCCAACCTATAGCAAAAGTTTTATACAAAATTTTCCAATACTACCCTTCATTTTATTTAAACCTCCTTTCATTGCTTTCCTTTTCATTTACAAACTAAATACGTATAAAATATTGATATTAATTTCATACGAATAAATAAAAAATATTAAGTTTTAACGAAATGGATAATTATATACTTTATTTTGGAACTTTGTCAAAACATAAGATTTTAAACGTCCTCTAGACATGTTGATGTAATCTTGAATATAGGAAAGGAACAAATATACATATAATCTTGTTTTGGTAGAAATTTAAATGGAGATTGGAAAATAGGAATCAAGATGCGTTCTTCTCTTAAAATTAAAGAATTAAGGTATAAAATTAAAGAATTAGGACTTATGTTAAAAGATGAATAAGCAGAGAGGTTGGAGATGAAAAGAAGAAGAAATAAGTTGAGTAAAAATGATAATTTAGTGATTTTAGTTCTATTTTATAATGGGGGAATCAATTGTTTGATTCCCCCTAGCATAAAACTTTAATTAAGAAAATGTGCTTTTTTCGTTCCCTTCATATAAATCGATTCTCACTTTAATGATTCCTTCAAATATCTAGGTATTTTTTGGATTCATTACTAGACTTTTTTGTTTCTGAATTTTAATTTCAACCTAACATTACTTTCAGAATTTTCCAGTTAAACTCATAGTTATATTGTTACCAATTGTAGGTCATATGATTGATCTATTATTTGAAAGCAAATTTTCTTTCGCTTATGTCATCGTTTAACCAAATTTCAGGACTAGGAGGTCATGTGCGATCTTTGATTTATTGTTGACTTAAAAGAATACGATTCAGATGTAATTTCAAAACTACATTTTTCTTCTTTAATTTACAGTTTTACATTATAACTTTACATGTCCACTTGATTTGAAACTCAAAAATGCTTTTGGAAAAAATAAGTTTACCATACCAAATCTTCTCGTCTCTACTCCCCTTTAGGGCTTGTTCACATGCAAAGAGGAAGGGGTTGAGAAAAGGGGATGAGAAAAAAGATTAGGAAATGGGAAGATGTGAAAACAGGTTAAGTGTATTTTTGAGTGTCCAAAAAAGTTGTGAAGGGAAAGGAGGAAGGAAGTTCAAGGAAAAAAAACACGTGTCTGATCTTTGTCCCTTTACTTAGATGGTCATAACCAAACCCACACCTTTCATGCGTCTATTAAAGGGTTTTGATGCACTGGTCCGTTTTAGACCGTGAATCATATTTAAAGTCATAAGGGGTTTTTGGGCATAAGGAAGAAGTTGCAAAAAAATTTAGTCTCAGTGACGGCAAGTTTGTTTTTTAGTCTGAAGGACACTTTGTAGTGTAAATCACTGAATGATAGATGTAGCTATCATTTTCTGTTTACACTATAAAGTGTCATTCAGACTAAAAAACAAACTTACCGTCCTTGAGACTAAATTTTTTTCTAACTTTTTCCTTATGCCTATTTTCCTGAAGTCATAATTCACCAAAACCACCTTTTGTAGTGGAAATTTGAATTCGTTCATCATTTAAGTCTGGCATACGAAAAACCTTCATTAAAATCAAGTTTGAAATTACACATCTATATTTATTTTTACAATTCCTTCTTTTAAAAATAAAATAAAATTAAAGCTAGACTTAGTCGCATGTTTCTGTACCCAAACTGTTTATTTTTTAAATTTTTCCGAAAAAGTGCAAATATTTGCATTTTTTCTATAAATATTTGTACTTAAGTGCAAATATGTGAATTTGAAGTTGAAATATTTGCATTTTTGCTTACCCTAAAAACGGAATTGTTTTTACAAATGCAACTTAAAACTAAAAAGAGTGTTTTACAAAATTTTAGTTTGTTTGTTTATTTTGGAAGAAGCATTGCATTTTGACTTATGCTCTGACCTGTACAACTTTTTGTTGTTTTGCCCACAGAAATTCAAAAATGGATACTAACTTTTTCTGGTCATACCGGCAGAAAGCAGTGGATGATAAGAAACTAGCAATCACATATAAAATGATTGAATGACCAACTTTTGTAATTAATCATTTTAAAGGATTCGCTTCCAACTTTGAAAAGCAAAATTGGGCATAACTGGCTTTTATGGGGCCATACTAAGTTCACTAGCCCTCCCCAAATCATCCACCAATACATACATGAAGAATGTAAATGAGAAAACTCAGTGAAAAGGAAATAAAAATTACATTTTCCTTTTCTCATCATGCATTATTGCAACATATCAATTTCAATATATATGTCAACGAGTTCCAATAAACCTACCTTTAACATAAACCGTAGGTAACGATCAGTTCTTACAATATTATTAAGAGGAAGTGTCATTGTGCTCCCTTGATTAGTGGAGCTATTAAATTATTTAATGCAATTATTGTCACTCTAATACCATATTATGTTCATCAATAAAGTAGAAATGGAGTTTTTTTGTTGGCATGTGATAGAACATTTATAGATAAAAGTGCATGCACAGCATCTCTTTAACACTTGTTAAGAAAGATGGCGATACTAGAAAACCAAATCTAGTTAACCCTTACTAAATCTCGAAAGTTGAAAGCATATCCAAATGATTGATTTCACCACAATATAATACAAAAATATTCAACTTGTTTTAATGTGGGATATGCTAAAATCATGATTTAGACTTTTGAATTTAGCAAAGCCAACATTAAAGTCGTTATGATGCCTTCGATGTTTAGGAATATTTCCATATTTGTGGACATGTAGATCTCATGTCCTGTACTTTTCATGCAGGAATATTACACATGTACTGCTGGATGCTAATCAAATTAAGATTGTTTCTTTTCCTTTTCTTTTATTATTCGTATATCTAATTAAACTCGTGTATGTTTTATCAACCCAGACTTGCTTGCCTCATCCTAGGAAAGGACATGTAATTTATACTTGATGCATCAACTTATAAGTCGTCTATGATGTATAAACTCGGTGCATATTTCAAACAAATACTGAATCTACCAAGCAATTAGAATTGAAATAGTCGTTGTTTAAAGACAAGTTCATGTGCATTAAGAAAATCCATATTGTATATATACTTCATCACTCACTTTTACTCGTTGGAATCAAAAGCAATAATGTCACAAAGGAGTTGACCTCCCATTTCAATAATTACATTAACATAATGATCATCACAAGTATATGACTCACCACATCTAACTTTGCACAATCATTCATCAATCCGTTTGCATTGTGCCAAATATTGTGCAAATGATGGCAAATAAAACCCAAGATTTTTCAAGAGATTTTGGATAATTAAAACTATTCAAAAGGAGGCAGTATTGCCTATGCACAAATACAAGAAAAACCTTTTCTTTTTTATCCTTTTTTGGAAGAATATAAGCACGAACACAAGAAAAGATTATATTAATTGTACACAAACTCTTCTTCTCACATCATGCAATCTCTTTTGAAGATGCCTTAATTAGCCACCAGAATATTGTCTTTACATCTCTTTCTTAATATTCCTTGAAGACAAAATCAGTGCGTGCTTAAATACAACGCTTCATTACCTTTTTTTTATGTCGGTCGAGTATTTGGACAAGAACTAGCCCGAAACAACGCTTCATTACCAAACCCGGAGACGTCCTGAACTGGATTATGCACGAGACAGTTCTCTGTATCTCTACTTACAACTGACTTTGGAAGAAAAAAAAAGGTCTCATGCAGATTCATCATGCAGTTGATGTGAAGAACAATAGTTACAGACATGGTATCTTTATACGTTAAATAAACAAGTAATAAGAAAAAGAAGAATAATTATAAGCCAATGCAGTTGATTAAGCTCAATATCATGAGATAAAAAATTAATTGGGGCTAAATTCTAAAATAATATATTGTTTATAAAGTAATTTTTGAGTTTTTTTGAGATAAACTGGACTTAAAATCAGGTACAGCCAAAACGAGTCAAATTGATATATTGGTCAATCCAAATGATTGGTTGAACTGTGAATATCAATAGTGGTCCGGTGAACGATAACGTAATGAATGGTAGTTCATGGATGTTGAAAACAATTTTTTTGAATTATTTAAAAATGAAAATAATTTAAATAAGTGTGTCCATTTCAGTCCCACGTTGCAGGGAATATTGAAAGAAACTCATGTTTATACAAGTTTCTTAGCTTTCATATTGAATCCTTTGGACATTCAATATTGCTTTTGTATTGACGAAAGAGCGTACGCATGATGACCATACACACGCATGTCGATCGATCCAGGCTACTGTGGTGAATTTTTTTTAACGTATTTTTTTGAAACGGTAATAAAACGGACATTTATTTTATAGAACGTTTTATAAAAAATGAACCGTTTAAGATTTTAGTCTGTTTTTTAAGACCCGCATGCTCCTTAATTTCCCCACTGATTCAGTAATGTTATTTTCACTTTTTCCGTCTACTTAAATGATAAGTCGACAAGACATAAAGAACTACATCGGTTCGCGCGCATGCGCTCTCTCTCTCTCTCTCTCGGCCATCTTCTTGTCTGCCATTAAACTTAAAAAAAAAAAAAACTGAGCAATATTTCACAAACAAGATGGTGCAAATTCTTATCAAAGGCCTTTGAGCAGTTTTTATTGAATACTATTTGGTTGTTTTATCCTTAAGGCCGCGCTGCTTATAGCCTGCCTTGCACATTTTCAGGCAGAGCGGCGAAACCTCTTAAAGAGAGCGACGACATATATGACTCAGCCAACAGATCAGGCTATCGTTTCCAACAACTTTAAAATGTTCAACAACGTATGTAAACGACAACTTCTCTACAACTACTGTTATCGATGCAAATAGCCATTTCGATTTGAAGGCCCTCCACTTCAAGCGGTAGAGACAGAAGATGGAATTCTATCTAGCTATTCGAAAGGTGGTGTACGTGCTCACAACCGACAAATCAGCACTGCTAGAAAATCCAAAGGACTGGCAAACTAAGCTGGTTCAGATCTGGAGGGAGAATGACTATCTATGCAAAATCTACATTTTCAACGGCGATGATCTCTATAACTATTACAATTCAGCTAAGTCTGCATGAGATATATGAGAGGCGTTTAGAAGAAATACAAAACGAAGGAGGCTGAAGCTAAAAATTACGCATTCAGTCGCTACCTGAAGTACGAGCCGACAGATGATAAGTTGGTGGAGGCACAGTCGCACGAAATCTTGAAAATCTCAAATGAAATCATCTTCGCATGAATGACTTTAGACGAACAATTTCAGATTGCTATAGTTAGTGACAAAATGCTTCCTGGTTGGAAAGATTTTAAGAACGTGCATAGGCACAAGATAAAGGAGTTTTCCTTAAAGAGCTTGATCATTCGCCTCCGTATGGAGGAGGAGGCCTGTAAACATGACTAGAAAGAAGAAGTGCTTGTTATCATGAATAACAACATTAAAAGACAAAGCCTGTGGTTTTGAAAACAAATCCAAAAGACTTTTTAAGAATCAAAACTGTAACCGTAGCAAATAGAATTGAAACTCGCAAAGGAACCAAAAGGACCAACAAAATCCAACCCAAAAGAGTGACTCTAGGCAGTTGTTTCTATGTTACAACTGTGGAAAACCATGTCATATGACACATAAGTATCGAAATGGACCAGGCCCTACATCGCAAGCTAAATTAACTTGGGAGCCTCTTGCGGCAATAATTTCTAAGATTCACTGTGTTGGAGGATTAGTGGGTTGGCGGGTAGATATTGGTGCTTCACGTCGTGTCTACTATGATCGTGCTATGTTCAGTCATACACTGCTGTTGGGGATCAAAAAGCATTGCTAGGAGATTCCCACATATAATTGTCAGTATTAGAATGTTGAAATCAAGTTTACCTCAAAAGACAGTTGTTCTGAAAAATGTGATGCACACTCCAGAGATGAGAAAGAATATGGTTTCGAGTTTTCTCCTTAATTAGGCTAGTTTTACTCAAGTGATTGCAGCTGATTTATACACTTTGACTTATAAGGAAATATTTATAGGAAAGGGTTATGCCAGTGAGGGAATGTTTAAGCTAAATGTTGAATCGAATAAAATAACTAGCTCTGCTTATATGTTGTGTAATTTTAATGTTTGGCATAATAGACTCTATCATGTTAGTAAATGTATAATTAAAAACATAAGCACCTTAGATCTAATAGTTATAATGTCACGAACTGATTTTGATAAATGTGAATCCTGTAATCAAGTAAAAATTACTAAGAAACCTCATAAGTCAGTCGATAGAATTTCTGAACCTTTAGATTTGATTCGTTCTATTATATGTGAACTTGACGAGGTATTAACTAGAGAGGGTAAAAGATATTTTATCACATTCATTGATGACCATTTTGATTTCACTTATTTATATCTCATGAAAAGTAAAAGTGATGTAGTAGTTATGTTTAAGTTATTTGTCATGAAATCAAAAACCAATTTAATAAGAAAATTAAGAGCTTCTTAGTGATAGAGAAACAGAATATTAGCCTAGCTTATTTCTTGATTTTTAAAATTCGCATGGTATAATTGAAGAGAGAACTGCACCTTATTCACTTGAAATGAACGGTAAAGCTGAAAAAAGAATATGACCTTTAACGAAGTTGTATCTATTTTACTAAATTCGGGTGCAGCAATATATTAATGGGGTGAAATTTTGTTGACTGTTTATTATGTATTAAATAGAATTCCTAAGTCTAAGAGCCAAATTTCACCTTTTAACAATAAACCTAAATTGACTTACTTTAGAACTTTGAGAAGTATGGCATATGTTCGAATACTTGATCGTAAAAGAATTAAACAAACATGTAGGTCCAATGAATGTTTTTTTATTAGATATGCTATTAATTGTAAAACATAAAGATTTTATGACCTGAAAGAACATGTAATAGTAGAATCAAATGATGCTGATTTTTATGAACATAAATTTCCATTTAAATTAAGAAATAGTAGGGGGACGTCTACTAGTAATATTCTGGTAATTAGGTGGAATCCGGATATAGAAACTGAACCTAGAAGAAGTAAGAGAGTGAGATTATGGTCCTGATTTTTTTGCTTATACCACAGAAGAGGATCCTGCTAATTTCCAAGAAGCATTATCCTCTACTGATGCCAAATTTTGGCAAAAAGCAATTAATGATGAAATGGATTCACTTGAATCAAATAAAACTTGGTATTTAGATGATTTACCTCCTCCTTGCAAACCAATTGTATGGGTACTCAAAAAGAAACTAAAACCTAATGGTACGATAGAAAAATATAAGGCCGATCTAGTAGCTAAGGTAGGCAAAGAGAAAACATTGAATTCTTTCATACATTCTCATCTGTAACTGGAATAATATTTATACGAGTGTTAATTTCTCTAGTTGCAATTTATGATTTATTAATAACCAAATGGATGTTAAAACTGTTAATTTAAATAGTGAATTAAAAGAAGACATTTATATGGATTAACCTAAACATTTCGTAATCCTGGACAGGAATATAAAGTTTGCAAGTTAGATAAATCATTATATGGTCTTAAATAAGAATTTAAACAATGATTTAAAATTTGGTACTTTAATCATTCGAATGGATTTAAAGTTAATGAAAGTGATAAATGTATTTATTACAAATACGAAAATAACATTTACACTGTTATATGCTTATATATTGATGACTTGCTTATATTCACATATGTTATTCATGCTATTAATAATGTCAAAATTTTATTAAATGTTAACTTTGATTTGAAAGACCTTGGAGAAGCAAATGTAATCCTTGGTATTTGGATTACTAGGTCCAAAAAGGGTACTTCTTTAGATCAATCTCACTATATTTGAGAAGATCTTAAAGATATATATTTACTTTGACTATAAACATGCATGTACACCATATGATCCTAGTGTAAAACTATTTAAGAACACTAGTGAAGGTGTAAGAAAGACTTATTATGCGAGAATCATTAACAGTCTTTGGTATGCCATGGATTGTCCTAGACTTGATATTGCCTATGTTATGGGATTATTGTGCATGTTTACTACTGGGCCTAGTATAAAATATTGACACACTATTGAAAAGGTTATGAGATATCTTAAATGAACTATGAATCTTGGATTACATTATGAAAAGTTTCCAACTGTTCTTGAAGGTTATAGTGATGCGGATTGGAATAATTTATCTAACGACTTTAAAGCAATAAATGGCTATATTTTTAACATAGTTGGTGGAGCTTGTTCTTGAAAATCTAAGAAACAAACTATTCGAACTCAATCCACCATAGAGTCTAACATGATAGCACTAGCTACAGCTAGTGAAGAAGCAGATTACTTAAAAAAATATGCTAGTTGAGATTCCTTTAAGGGAAAAACGATACCAGTCATATTGATCCTTTGTGATAGCATCGCGATTATTGCAAAAGTTCAATACCATTTTGTCAATGGCAAGATATGGCAAATACATCATAAGAAAAATATTATTAGAGAATTTCTCACTTCGGGAGTTGTTATAGTGGATCATATACATACTAAAGATAATTTGGCTGATCCATTGAAGAAAGGATTTGCCAGAGGGAAAGTCCATTAAGCTTCAAAAGCAATGGGACTATTGTAGAATGAGGAGTCACTCATAATTGTAATCCAGCTTTAAGACTAGAGATCTCAAGAACTTGGTTTAATACGTAATAAAAAGTTGTGAAGTGATACAAGTTGAACATGCTATAAAAGCATGTGTTCCTGAGGTGATAGAAGGATGATTTAGTTGCAACTCTTATTGAGTTCTACAATCCATGTGGAGAGGAGTACCCGGCTATAGGAGTACTCTTAATAAACTAATCTTTGTGAATGTGAAAATGAGGTTGTTTTCTATGGAATTTTTTGGGCAGAAATCTGTAGTGTTCGCTATACCGAGATAGACGTGCATGGCCATCAATTCACAGGCTTTTGATTGTACCCTTGAAAGATTGTATGTGGTTTAATGTCAAAGATAAAGTTCAAGACTATGAGTCAATCTAGCAGATTCTGAATTCTACCCATTATGCCAAGGTAAAAATCGAAAGATACCTCCGGTTATATGCAATCTCATATTTCTTTTTTGGAAATTGCTTGAAAAATATTTTTTTATTCAATTAGGAGATTGTTGAGAAAAAAATTATTTTAAATTGTTTAACAACAAAAATAGATTGAATAAATACTTTTATTGTTTGGTTCCGACATTGTAGCGAGTATTGAGAGAAACTCGTATTTATATGAGTTTCTTAGCTCCATATTGGACCCTTTGGCACCGAATGTTGCTTTTGTATTGAGGATAGAGCATGTGCATGACCACCACATGCATGCATGTACCGACTGATGGACACAACTCGATCCAACCTTGATTGGGATGGGTTGGTGTGGTGTATATGTTTTTTATACAAATTTTCTAAACCTTTTTTTTGAAGCGATAATGAAATGGTCAAGACCCATTTAATTTAGTGAATGTTTTATAATATTCATTTAAGATCCGTTTATTTTTTGATCCCTTTTTAAGACACGCATGCTTGTTAATCTCCATATTAAATCGTAATGCTCTTTTTAATTTTTCCATCTACTTAACTTATAAGTGGATGAGATAAAAAGAACTGCATCTGATCGCTCTCTTTCAGCCATCTTCTTATCTGCAATAACTCTTAGAAAAAACCAAGCAATATTTCACAAACTAGAGAGTGCAAATTCTAATCAACAGTGTTGTGTAGAGGTTTGTTATTTGGTTGTTTTATCCTAGAGGTCGTGCTTCCTATAGCTTTCCTTGTGCACTTTTGGACAAAGCGACGAAACGTCTTAAAGAGAGTGATGATGTACGCGACTCAACCAATAGACCATACTATTGTTTTCAATAAGTTTAAGACGTTCAACAATGTCTGTAATCGACAACTTCTCTGCAACAGTTGTTGTTGACACAAACATGCCATTTTAATTCAATGGCGTCCCCTTCAAACAATGGAGATAAAATATGGAATTCTATTTGATTATTTGAAAGGTGGTGTACGTGCTCACAATTGACAAACCAGTGTTGCCAAAAAATTCCAACGGATGAGCAAACTAAGCAGTTTAGATCTAGATGGAAATGGATATCTATGAAAAAAAATACATTCTCAACAGGCTCAGTGATGATCTTTATGACTATTACAATTCGGTCAAGTTTACATGAAATATGTGGGAGGCACTATAGAAGAAATACAAAATGGAGGAGGTTGGAACTAGAAAGTATGCATTCGGTTGTTACCTGAAGTACTAGATGATAGACGATAAGTTAGTGGGGGCAAAGTCATATGAAATCCAGAAAATCGCAAATGAAATCATCTATGAAGATATGACTTTAGATGAAAATTTTCATATGACTATAATTGTTGATAAATTAACCTCAGATTGGAAAGATTTTAAGAAGGTGCTTAGGCACAAGACTAAGGAGTTTTCTTTAGAGAGCTTGATCGCTCGTCTTCGTATTGAGGAGGAGACTCATAAACAAGACCAAAAAGAAGAAGTTCTTGCTGTCGTGAACAATATTTCTAGAATGACCAAGCCTGCGGTTCTGAAATGAATCCAAAAAACATTGAGAACCGAAACCATAACTACAACAAACAGAATTGAAATCCGTAAGGGAACCAAAAGGACAACAGAAACCAACTCAAAAGTGTAACGATCCCGATTTTTGAGTCAGATTTAAATTAGTAATTTAAATATAAATTTTGGATTTAAATGTGAATTAATTTGAAAATTTCAAATTAAATAAGAATATGTGTTTGTTTTATATAATAAATAGATTATAAATGGAATTTGGAATTTGGAATTTGAAATTCAAAAAAATAAAAATAAAAATTTTAAAAATAAATTGGATTTATAATTCTATATTTTAAATTTTATAAAAAGCATGTTTTCTAATTCATTATTGTAATTTGGAAGTTATATTTTGAATTGGGTATAAATAAATTTCAAAAGTTGTTTAGAATTAAATTCCAAAACTTCTATATACAGAAATGCATTTTTTATCAAGTGTAAATAAGATATAATGCATACGTAAATAAGATAAATTAAAATTGTACAAATGTAAATATATAAGAAGATGAAAACAAAAACTTGTGTAAATATGAAATTAAATAAAAAATTTATAAAGGGTCTAAAACATAAAAGTTCATTATTTTGACATTTGTAAAATATTAGCAATATGAATTAACAAATGTAGGCATATTATTATTTGTAATTACAAGTGGAATACCTATTTCCTTTAAAGAAAAAAAATCACAATATTAATATCAAATAAAAGAAACCAGCTTACGTTCATTTCTCAAATTCTTCAAAAGAAAAACATATGAAAGCTTCAACTTGAAAATCAAAATAAAAATCTGAGAAGTTTAAATTTAAAAGCATGATAAAATCTAAAACCTGATTCAAAAAAATAAATCAAAGCAAAGATTCAACTGAGCAATTCAAATCCAAAATCTGGAAGCAATTCAGCAAATTTAAAACAAAAACAAGATCAAGTCTCAGATTCAAGTTCAAATCTAGAAGTCAAAGCAAAGCATCACAGTTTTAAAACAAAGATCAAGCTCAACTTGATCTGGAGAAGTTCAAAAAGATTAGATCAGAGTACAACCTTCAAAGCATCAAGCTTCATAATTCTTTCCAGTTTTCAAAAAAGCTTGTATTCTCTGTTTCTTCAATTTTTCAGGTGAGTAAACCAAACTTTCTAAAGCCTAGATCTGGTTGAATAATTCAATGCATTTGATGAACCTTTATGGAAAGTTAGTAAATAATGTTAGCATGAGTATATAGGTGTGAATGTTTGAATATAAATATGGTATGCCTGTGCATAGTTGTGAATATGTACATCTATAAGCCATTGTTAATATTCACAGGCTCAAACTCACTAGGAAAAAAAGATTCATATCTTCTCATCCAATCGAATTCAAGTTATGATCTCTAAAGAAGATATGTTTGTATCAACGTAATATCATTTTTTAAAATAGATTCAGGTGTGTTTATCGAATAAATATTTCGAAAATTTAATATTACAATGAAATCTTTTTAAAAACAGAAAAATTAATGAACACTATTTCAAGTTTGGATTGTATAAACTGATTCGCATGAGTAAATAATGAATTATGACACGAAAATCATGATTTCAAGTGTTGGTTATGTCGAGATTCCTCGAGTTGAACGGATTTGTTTAAAACGCCAAATTCTGGTGATCGGTTATGGTTTTAGGTGTTGAGTTTATCATGGTGAAAGCTGGCATGATCGGGACCTATGGAAAATTGAGTGATGAATTTTTAGATCACTAAGGCGGCGGCATGATGCCATAGTAGGGTTTTAGGACTGCTTTGGATCGATTGGGTTTGCAAGGCTTGATTGTCGTTGATGGAAAACCGGAGTCTATCAGTGTGGGAGGAATCATAGTGTGGGCGAGAGACGGAGCTCTGGACAGAGTCGCATGGTCTTTGGCAACCTGAGGCGGTGACATGAGGAGTATTGGTGGTTCGTTCTGGGTTCTGTGTTGTCATCTACTTATTTGATTTTGATTTCCAGCATGTATCGTTGATCTTGGAGGTCAGATGAATCGGGGAGGTGATTGTTGACATAGTGATGATCGCGGCATTGGTCATAGTTGATAGGAGCAAGGGTGCACATGCACGCATGCACTATGTTGTCTGGGTTTGATTGAGATTGGGGAAGAAAGGGAGTTTCATGGGATTTACTCAAAGCATTTTTTGATTTGTCCCGAAGCAGTGGTCTGAGAGCGAGTAGCTTGATGTTGTGCCTAGGAAAAATAAGTGATGGCCCAGGTTTTTCTTTTGTGGAGTTAACAAGTCTAATTTTCAAATAAATGTTGACTAATTTTTAAAGTTTATTAAATTGAATAAGTTTTTAAAGGAATATAAATCAAATTTTTTTAAAGTAAACTTGTTAACAAGGTTTTAAATAAATTTCAAGCTTTATTTCTAAAGATTAAATGTTTTATTTAAGTTAATGATTGGATAATTACTTTTTATAATTAATTTAAAAGCCAATTACTTTGTGTAAATTAATTTTTAAAACTAATTACTTTGTGTAATTAAGTTAAGGATAATTGATTATTTTGATTGAATTAAAGAATAATTAATGTGATTAATTAAAGGATTTATTAATTAAGTTAATTTATTACTTAAAGATAATTACTTAATTAAAAGCAATTAATTAAATGATTAAAGTTAATTAATAAAGTGATTAAAGGATGATTAATTTGAGTAATTAATTAAGGATAAGTAATCTGAGTAATTAATTAATTAAGGATAATTAATTTGAGTAATTAACTAATTACGGATAATTAATATGGATTAATTTGAGGATGATTAATTAATTAAAGGTTAATTGATTCGGGATAATCACTTATTATAATTAAGGATAATTAATTAAATGGTAATTAATTAATGAAATTGATTAGGGATAATCACTTATTATAATTAAGGATGATTAATTAAATGGTAATTAATTAAGGGTTAATTAATTTATTAATTAAGGGTAATTTACTAAAGAATAAGTAAATAATTAAAGGTTAATAATTTAATGATTAAAGATTAATTGATTTATTAATTAAGGATGATTAATTAATAATTAAAGGTTAATTAATTCATTTTTAAAAGGTTAATTAATAATTGATTAAAGGTTAATTAAATTAAGATGGTTTGTAATTAATTAATGTTAATTAATCAGAATTAGTGATTTATCTAATTTAAATTAATCAGATAATTAATTTACCTTACTTATGGATGTTTGGATTGCATTGAATGCCTTGAATTGTTTGATATCCCTGATATGTGATACTTTGTGATATGAATCATTTTTATTTGAGCTGTGATGAATGTAATTTATTTATTTGTGATAAATTTATATTATTTATCTGTGAATCTGTGAATGAAGATAAGCGTTATAGGATTATACCGTTTATCGATATTGATGTGTTTGAATCTATGATGATTGATGATGTTGCACTATTGTGTAAAACCCCTGGACCACACCATACACACACAAATATGGATTGCATGAGAAAAATGGTTTGTCATGGACATTTGAATTGAATGAAATGGTTTTATAGTTGAATTTTGAATTCAAATAGTTTTGGAAATGAAAATGGAATAAATATGAAAGTTTTGAAATGGAGTTTTAAAGATAAAAGTTATTTTGAATAACTTGATAAAGTTTTGAAATTTAGATAATTTGATTTAAATTTGAATTCAAGATGTGAAATTGAATTCTATGTTTAGAAATTATGGTTTAAAAAGGTTATACAAGTTACAAATGTGCTTATATGGGTTTTAAACCATTTTAACAGTATTATTTTGGAAATTTAAATTTAACCCAAGTTTGAAAGACTTTAACTTGTGCAAATGTAATCGGATTTTTCCGAAACGAAAACTTTTTGTTTTCAAATAATAATATCATTCATATAAAGAGAAGATTTTCAATTTGTGTTGAAGGATTTCATGTTTGAAATGGAATTGAAATATTTTGAAAGCTATGAATGAATCTTTGTGAAAGATGGTTGAACCTTGTTTTGAAATTGAAGAGGATCTTAAAGGTGTATCTTTTGTATAAAAGATTTGAAATGGAATTTTTTTTGAAAGATATGAATCTTTGTAAATGTTTTTGAAAGCTATGAATTGAATCTTTGATTTAAAGATTGGATGAGTTAATCCAATTAGAAAGGGAAAGTGTTTTGAAAGTTGTGAATGAATCTTTGTGAAAGATCGGTGAACTTTGTGAAGTAAATCTTTTTGTTTAAAGATTTGTAAATGGTAATTTGTTTAAACCATTTGAAGAAAGGTTTTAGGTTTTAAGTTGTGACTTAACTGAGATCCCAATATCCATATATTTTTAATTATTGCGCTCTTTATTCGATTTAGCCGGGAGAGGACCTTTTGACATATAACCCATTCCGAATAATGATACGACATGGATTGCATTTGAAGACTGATGGTGAAGATCGGATATTTTCGAAAGCGAAAGGATAACTCCTCGAATGTCTTTGCACCGGCTGATCCCTGGTATAGAGATTTGATCACCCTTTGTGATGGGTAGTCCGGACGTGATTAGGGATTATCCGAAATTGCAAGGGCTTCTTTGGAAGTGCCTTCGGTTCTGTTCGAACCCGGAATAGACTTGTATGGATGTGTGTTTGACGTTACACTTTGAGATGTAAAACTGGCCTCTATCAAATACATTTTAATTTGGTGGCAGAGAATTTATTCTCTTAGCTTAACACCCTTCTCTAATACGTACGAGCTCAGAGGTTATGTAATTGATGGTTACTAGTGATACATTCCCAATTTGGTACTGTGGCATACGAAGCGCTGCTAGTCATTTGTTGATCAAAACATGACTTTGTGAAAAGTGTAGCTTTGTGGACGAGACATCATCGAGCCTCACAACCCGGTAATGGTCGAAACATGAATCGTTGCAGCAAGGTTATTTGGGGGTAGCACCCCTGAGGGTATGTCCATTTCCTTCTGGATTATAAGTGGTATCATGGTATGGAGCCCAGATACTTAGCTTTGTGGTTGCTGCAAACTTATTGCTTTGTGGTTGTTGGTTGAGAGGTACCTCGGATAAAGGTTGGTAACGACAGGGGGATGGCATGCTCGTGTCAGTAGATACTTTCAGGCAGGAGTAACCCGGCCTTATGTTGGCAGAGATCCATTTAGGTTCTCAGGGACATCCCTCCAGAGGCGTTCCGTTCGGTGTAGGAAGTTCCTTTGCCTGATCGTTTGTTGGAAATCCAATTATCCAATACGCACCTTGTACGGTTTTAGTTGTAGAACCTGCCGTTTAACATGGTTGCTATAGTAGGCATACTATAATGGTACGTATGTTGGCTAAGATTAATATTATACTTTCGAAAGGTTTTTTGCACTATGCACCAATAATAATATCAAAATGGTTTTTGCGTCGTAAACATGTTTGACTATCATAAGGAGAAATCTCCTCCAATTCTGCGTTTGCATGGTGTTTGTGGTGGGAGGCCTTATGGTAGTTTCATTTTCCAAAAAGCATTGCGGATTTCTTTTAAACTCTTTTTTTGCTTTTAAACGTAAACTATTTTTGTTTGCTCATACCAGTCCCATGATTGACCCGGAGTTTATTGTCCCCTTCCTAAACTCCGGGTGTCCACAATTTTCCACAAAGGCAGTGTAGAGTTGGGATTTTCTGATAATCAGCTAGTAGATGTCGATTTCTGTAGCCTCCGGCTTTTTATTTTGAATCCTTTGGAGTCTTTGGATCTTGGCGATCACATCGATGCCTGACCCTGCTTAATGCATCGATGATGGTGGTTCGATCTTTTGGTTGAAGCTATCTTTGGCAATGGAGTCGCTATATGTTGGAGTATCTATCTTGAGGACTTCTGAAGATGTTATCTTTTGGAGTTATTTCTTTTCATTGTATCTTGTATCTCTGATAATATTGATCAATTAATTGTATCATTGTTGTATCAACTGTTGTATATCAATGATATATATTGTTTGTTTTCTTCCGCTGTGTTGCTGTACTTAACGTGTTATAAGCTCTGGAGCGAATCAGGTTTCAACGGTTGAATCTACGACATTCGAGTACAAGTGAAGTACGGGTGTCGATTTCGAACACTGAAATTCAGGTCATGACACTTGGTATCAGAGCTGAAGGTTGAACTTTAGCTCAGGAGTATAACACATTAGGTAACTCATTAGAGATATGGAGTATACCCTAGAACGAGTATATCCCTAAGATATCTGTTCGTGTGCCTCAGTAAATTCTCTTACTATCCACTGATAGTGAGTATGGGTGCAAGAAGAGGACGAGATAGGGGATAGGGAAGTACCACTACAATTGGTCAATACCCTTCAACAACAAGAAAATAACTTTCTCTATCAATCTCTTTTAACCATCATCCAATTTAAATTCTTTGATTGCTTCGTGGTAGCTCCACAAGGAAGCTCTAGTACGGTGATGGCCCTACGAATTGTGTACATAAGTTCCTTTTTGTGTTCTTTCTATCAATTTCTAACTTTAATGAATTGAAACTTTTAATTGAAATAATTGGTTAATAAAATAGAAAGCTAAAATCTAGATTGCATCGATAAAGTGATTTTTGTCAAAACCCAATTTGAATTTTTTTAGTGATTTCTTGTGATCAAAGTCCGAAGAGGGACAAGCTAGTATATGTTTTGGGATATTCCAATCGGAATTGAGTATCCATTGTTTGTTCTTTTGGTCTAGATATATTCTACGAACGATTAGTTATCCCTTCGAACTAACTGGTGCCCTGTATATTTCGTAGAATGGATGACCCGAGTATCTTGTAAAGTATCGAATAAGTTCGATCTCGTATCTATTGTTGATATTCTGATTTGGTAAGTCAAGTGCAGAATAAATATTCAGTTTAATCTGATAAAACATTTCTTATCTGTTCTTTGGTTGTCTTCCCGTCTAGCAAATTTCGAGGACGAAATTTTCTTAAGGGGGAATCTGTAACGATCCCGATTTTTAAGTCAGGTTTAAATTAGTAATTTAAATATAAATTTTGGATTTAAATGTGAATTAATTTGAATTTTTCAAATTAAATAAGAAAATGTGTTTTTTATATAATAAATAGATTATAAATGGAATATGGAATTTCAAATTCAAAAAAATAAAATTAAATATTTTAAAAATAAATTGGTTTCAAAACTCTATATTTTAAAATTTTATAAAAAGTATATTTTCTGATTCATTATTATAATTTGGAAGTTATATTTATAAATAAATTTCAAAAGTTGTTTTCAATTAAATTCCAAAACTTATATATATAGAAATGAATTTTTTATCAAGTGTAAACAAGATATAATGCATGTGTAAATAAGATAAATTTAAATTGTACAAATATAAATATATAAGAAGTTGAAAACATAAACTTGTGTAAATATGAAATTAAATAAAAAAATTATAAAGGGTCTAAAACATAAAAGTTCATTATTTTGACATTTGTAAAATATTAGCAATATGAATTAACAAGTGTAGGCATATTATTATTTGTAATTACAAGTGGCATACCTATTTCCTTTAAAGAAAAAAAATCACAATATTAATATCAAATAAAAGAAAAAAGGTTACCTTCATTTCTTATGTTCTTCAAAAGAAAAAGATATGAAAGCTTCAACCTGAAAATCAAAATAAAAATCTAAGAAGTTTAAATTTAAAAGCATGATAAAATCTAAAACCTGATTCAAATATAAATTTTGGATTTAAATATGAAATAATTTGAATTTTTCAAATTAAATAAGAAAATGTGTTTTTTATATAATAAATAGATTATAAATGGAATATGGAATTTCAAATTCAAAAAAATAAAATTAAATATTTTAAAAATAAATTGGTTTCAAAACTCTATATTTTAAAATTTTATAAAAAGTATATTTTCTGATTCATTATTATAATTTGGAAGTTATATTTTTCAAATAAATTTCAAAAGTTGTTTAGAATTAAATTCCAAAACTTCTATATACAGAAATGCATTTTTTATCAAGTGTAAATAAGATATAATGCATACGTAAATAAGATAAATTAAAATTGTACAAATGTAAATATATAAGAAGATGAAAACAAAAACTTGTGTAAATATGAAATTAAATAAAAAATTTATAAAGGGTCTAAAACATAAAAGTTCATTATTTTGACATTTGTAAAATATTAGCAATATGAATTAACAAATGTAGGCATATTATTATTTGTAATTACAAGTGGAATACCTATTTCCTTTAAAGAAAAAAAATCACAATATTAATATCAAATAAAAGAAACCAGCTTACGTTCATTTCTCAAATTCTTCAAAAGAAAAAGATATGAAAGCTTCAACCTGAAAATCAAAATAAAAATCTAAGAAGTTTAAATTTAAAAGCATGATAAAATCTAAAACCTGATTCAAAAAAAAAACCAAAGCAAAGTTTCAACTGAGCAATTCAAAACCAAAATCTGGAAGCAATTCAACAAATTTAAAACAAAAACAAGATCAAGTCTCAGATTCAAGCTCAAATCTGGAAGTCAAAGCAAATCGTCATAGTTTTAAAACAAAGATCAAGCTCAACCTGATCTGGAGAAGTTCAAACAGATCAAATTAGAGTACAACCTTCAAAGCATCAAGCTTCAGAATTCTTTCCGGTTTTTAAGCTTGTATTCTCTGTTTCTCCAATTTTGTAGGCGAGTAAACCAAATTTTCTAAAGCCTAGATCTAGTTGTATAATTCAATGCATGTAATGAATCTTTATAGAAAGTTAGTAAATAATGTTAGCATGAGTATATAGATGTGAATGTTTGAATATAAGTATGATATGCCTGTGCATAGCTATGAATATGTACATATATAAGCCTCTGTTTATATTCATAGGCTCAAACTCGCTAAGAAAAAAAGATTCATATCTTCCCATCTAATCGAATTCAAGTTATGATCTCTAGAAGTTATTTTTGTATCAATGTAATATCATTTTTAAAAATAGATTCAGGTGTGTTTATAGAATAAATATTTCGAAAATTTAACATTACCGTGAAATCTTTTTAAAAATAGAAAAATTAATGAACACTATTTCAAGTTTGGATCGTATAAATTGATTCGCATGAGTAAATAATGAATTATGATACAAAAATTATGATTACTAGTGTAGGGTATGTCGAGATTCCTTGAGTTGAACGGATTTGTTTAAAACGTCAAATTATTGTGATCGACGATGGTTTTGGGTGTCGAGTTGATCATGGTGAAAGCTGGCATGATGGGACCTTGGGAAAATTGAGTGATGAATTTTCTGATCACCAAGGCGGCGGCGTGATGTCGTAGTAGGGTTTTAGGACTGCTTTGGGTCGACTTGGTTTGCAAGTCTTGATCGTTGTTGATGGAAGGCCGGAGTCTATCGGTGTGGGGTAAATCATGGTTTGGGCGAGAGACGGAGCTTTGGACAGAGTCGCATGGTCTCCAACGACCTGAGGCGGCTACACGAGGATTATTGGTGGTTCGTTCTGGGTTCTGTGTTGTCATCGACTTGTTCGATTTTGATTTCCAGCATGTATCATTGATCTTGGAGGTCGGGTGAATCAGGGAGGTGATTATCGACGTAATGATGATCGCGGCATTGGTCGTAGTTGATCGGAGCAAGGGTGCACGTGCACACGTGCACTATGTTTTCTGGGTTTGATTGAGATTAGGGAAGAAATGGAGTTTCACGGGATTTACTCAAAGCATTTTGTGATTTGTCCCGAAGCAGTGGTCTGAGAGCGAGTAACTCGGTGTTGTGCCTGGGAAAAACAAGTGATGGCCCGGGTTTTTCTTTTGTGGAGTTAACAAGTCTAATTTTCAAATAAATGTTGACTAAGTTTTAAAGTTTGTTAAATTGAATAAGTTTTTAAAGAAATATAAATCAAGTTTTTTTAAGTAAACTTATTAACAAGGTTTTAAATAAATTTCAAGCTTTATTTCTAAAGATTAAATGCTTTTTTAAGTTAATGATCAGATAATTACTTTGTATGATTAATTTAAAAGCCAATTACTTTGTGTAAATTAATTTTTAAAACTAATTACTTTGTGTAAGTAAGTTAAGGCTAATTGATTATTTTGATTATATTAAAGAATAATTAATGTGATTAATTAAAGGAGTTATTAATTAAGTTAATTTATTACTTGAAGATAATTACTTAATTAAAAGTAATTAATTAAATGATTAAAGTTGATTAATCAAGTGATTAAAGAATGATTTGTTTGAGCAATTAATTAATTAAGGATAAGTAATTTGAGTAATTAATTAATTAGGGATAATTAATTTGACTAATTAATTAATTAAGGATAATTAATTCGGATTAATTTGAGGACAATTAATTAATTAGAGGTTAATTAATCAATGAAATGATTAGGGATAATCACTTATTATAATTAAGGATGATTAATTAATTAAATGGTAACTAATTAAGGGTTAATTAATTAATTAAGTTATCAATTAAGGTAATTCAATAAATAATAATTAAATAATTAAAGGTTAATTATTTAATGATTAAAGATTAACTGATTTATTAATTAAGGATGATTAATTAATAATTAAAGATTAATTAATTCATTTTTAAAACGTTAATTAATAATTGATTAAAATTTAATTAAATTAAGACGGTTTGTAACTAATTAATGTTAATTAACCAGGACTGGAGATTTATCCGATTTAAATTAATCGGATAATTAACTAACCTTACTTAAGGATGTTTGGATTGCATTGAATGTCTTGAATTGTTTGATATCCCTGATATGTGATACTTTGTGATATGAATGATTTTGATTTGATCTATGATGTATGTAATTTAATCATTTATGATAAATTTATATTATTTATCTATGAATATATGAATGATAATAAGCGTTATAGGATTATATGCTTATCGATGTTGATATGTTTGAATCTGTGATGATTGATGATGTTGCACTATTGTGTAAAACCCTTGAGCTACACCATACACGCACAAATATGGATTGCACGAGGAAAATGGTTAAGTCACAGACATTTGAATTTAATGAAATGGTTTTAAAGTGGAATTTTGAATTCAAATAGTTTTGGAAATGGAATTGGAATAAATATGAAAAGTTTTGAAAAGGAATTTTAAAGATAAAAGTTATTTTAAATAACTTGATAAAGTTTTGACATTTAAATAATTTGATTTAAATTTGAATTCCAGATTTCAAATTGAATTCTATGTTTAGAAATTATGGTTTAAAAAGGCTATACAAGTTACAAATGTGTTTATATGGGTTTTAAACCATTTTAAAAGTATTATTTTGGAAATTTAAATTTAACCCAAGTTTGAAAGACTTTAACTTGTGCAAATGTAATCGGATTTTTTCGAAACGAAAACTATTTGTTTTCAAATAATAATAGCTTTCATATAAAGAGAGGATTTCCAATTTGCGTTGGAAGATTTCAAGTTTGAAATGGAATTGAAATAGTTTTGAAAGCTATGAATGAATCTTTATGAAAGATGGTTGAACCTTGTTTTGAAATTGAAGAGGATCTTAAAGATGTATCATTCGTATAAAAGAAGCGAAATGGAATTGTTTTTGAAAGATATGAATCTTTGGAAATGTTTTTGAAAGCTATGAATTGAATCTTTGATTTAAAGATTGGATGAGTTAATTCAATTTGAAAGGGAAAGTGTTTCGAAAGTTGTTAATGAACCTTTGTGAAAGATTGGTGAACTTTGTGAAGTGAATCTTTTTGTTTAAAGATTTATAAATGGTAATTTCTTTAAACCATTTGAAGAAAGGTTTTGGGTTTTAAATTGTGACTTAACTGAGATCCTAATATCCATATGTTTTTAAATATTGCACTCATTATTCGGTTTAGCCGGGAGAGGACCTTGTGTCATATAACCATTCCGAATAATGATACGACATTATAGATTGCATTTGAAGACCGATGGTGAAGACCGAATATTTTCAAAAGCGAAAGGATAACTCGTCGAATGTCTCTGCACCGACTGGTCCCCGGTATAGAGATTTGATCACCCTTTGTGAAGAGGAGTCCGGACGTGATTAGGGATTATCCGGAATTGCAAGGGCTTCTTTGGAAGTGCCTACAGTTATGTTCGAACCCGAAACAGACTTGTATGGATGTGTATTTGACGTTACACTTTGAGATGTAAAACTAGTCTCCATCAAATACATTTCTGTTTGGTGACGGAGAATTTATTCTCTTAGCTTGACAGCCTTCTCTAAGACGTACGCGCTCAGAGGTTATGTAGTTGATGGTTACCGGTGATACATTCCTAATTTGGTAATGTGGCATACGAAGTGCTGCCGATCATTTGTTGATCAAAGCATGGCTTTGTGAAAAGTGTAGCTTTGTGGATGAGACTTCGTCGAGCCTCACAACCCGGTAATGGTCGAAACAAGAATCGTTGCAGCAAGGTTATTTGGGGGTAGCACCTCCTGAGGGTATGTCCATTTCCTTCTGGATTATAAGTGGTATCATGGTATGGAGCCTAGATACTTAACTTTGTGGTTGCTGCAAACTTATTGCTTTGTGGTTGTTGGTTGAGAGGTACTTCGGATAAAGGTTGGTAACGACCGGGGGATGGTATGCTCGTGTCAGTAGTTACTTTCGTGCAGGAGTAACCCGGCCTTGTGTTGGCAGAGATCCTGTTAGGTTCTCGGGGACGTCCCTCCAGAGGCATTCCATTCGGTGTAGGAAGTTCTTTTGCCTGACCATTTGTTGAAAATCCAATCATCCAATACGCGCCTTGTATGGATTTAGTTGTAGAATATGCTATTTAACATGGTAGCTATAGTAGGCATACTATAATGGTACGTATGCTGGCTAAGATTAATATTATACTTTCGAAAGGTTTTCTGCACTACGCACTAATAATAATATCAATGATTTTTGCGTAGTAAGCAAGTTTTGACTATCATAAGAAGAAATCTCCTCCAAATCTGCGTTCGCATGGTGTGTGCAGTGGGAGGCCTTATGGTAGTTTCATTTTCCAAAAAGCATTGCGAATTTCTTTTAAACACTTTTGTTTTGCTTTTAAAGATAAACTGTTTTTGTTTGCTCATACCAGTCCTATGACTGACCCGGAGTTTATTGTTGTTCCCTTCCTAAACTCTGGGTGCCTACAATTTTCCACACGAGGAGTGTAGAGTTGGGATTTTCAGATAATCAGCTAGTAGATGTAGATTTCGGTAGCCTCCATCTTTTTATTTTGAATCCTGTAGAGTCTTTGGATCTTGGCGATCGCATCGATGCCTAACCTTGCTTAATGCATCGATGATGGTGGTTCGACCTTTTGGTTCAAGCTATCTTTGGCAATGGAGTCCCTATATGTTGGAGTATCTATCTTGAGGACTTCTGAAGATGTTATCTTTTGGAGTTATTTCTTTCCGATGTACCTTGTATCTTTGATAATATTGATCAATTAACTGTATCATTGTTGTATCAACTGTTGTATATCAATGATATATATTGTTTGTTTTCTTCCGCTATGTTGTTGTACTTAATGTGTTATAAGCTCCGGCGTGAATCGGGTTTCAACGGTTGAATCTGTGGCATTCGAGTACAAGTGAAGTACGGGTGTCGATTTTCAAATGCTGAAATTTAGGTCATGACAAAAAGTGTGACTCTGGACAGTTTTTTGTGTGTTACAACTATGGAAAACCATGTCATATTACATGTAAGTGTCGAAATAAGCCAGGCCCTACACCATAGGCTAATCTGACTTAGGAGCCTGTTACAGCTATGATTTCTAAGGTTCATCGTGTTGGAGGATCAGAGGGTTGATGGGTAGATGCCGGTGCTTAACACCGGTGTATGCAATGATCATGTTATATTCAATATGTACACCTACCAAGGATCAGAAAGTGTTGTTGGAAGATTCTTACACCACTATAGTTGCTGGTATTGGAAATTTTGAAATCAAGTTTACTGAAAGATGTAATGCAAACTCCAGAGATGGGAATGAATTTGATCAGGTTTTCTCCTTAATAAACCTAGCTTTACTCAAGTGACTAGGGCTGATTTGTACACTTTGACTTATAAATGCATGTTTGTAGGAAAGGATTATGCTAGTGAGGGAATGTTTAAATTAAATGTTGAGTCGAATAAAGAAACTAGTGCTTCTTATGTGTTATATGATTTTAATGTTGGCATAATAGACTTTATCATGTTGGTAAACATATAATTAAAAACATAAGCACCTTAGCTTTAATTCCCAAAATGTCACAAACTGCTTTTGACAAATGTGAATCTTATAGTCAAGCAAAAATTATTAAGAAACTCATAAGTAAGCTGATAGAATTTCTAAACCCTTAGATTTGATTCATTCTAATAAATGTGAACCTGAGAGGGCATTAACTAGAGATGTTAAAAGATATTTTATCACATTCATTGATGACCGTTTTGATTTCACTCATGTATATCTCATGAAAATTAAAAGCGATGTATTAGATATGTTTGAGTTATTTATTACTGAAATCGAAAATCACTTTAATAAGAAAATTAAGAGACTTCATAGTGATAAAGGAATAAAATATGAGTCTAGCTTATTTCTTGATTTTTATAACTTGCATAGTATAGTTCATGAGTGAACTGCACCTTATTCACCTTAAATGAACTATATAGTTGAAAGAAAGAATAAGATCTATATCAAATAAGTTGTAGCTATTTTATTAAATTCGGGAGCAACAGAACATTGGTGCAGAGGAATTCTATTGAATGTTTTTTATGTATTAATAGAATTCCTAAGTCTAAGAGCCACATTCCACCTTTTGAGATTTTGAAATACTATAGACCTAAATTGTATTGCTTTAGAACTTTGAAATGTTTGGCATATGTTCAAATATCTAATCCTAAAGAATTAAATTAGCAAGTATAGCCTATGAATATGTATTGATTAGGTATGCTATTAATAGTAAAGCATATAGGATTTTTAACCTGAAAGAACATGTTACGATAGAATTAAATGGTATTGATTTTTATAAACATAAATTGCCACTTAAATTAAGGGATAGTGCGGGCACATCTGTTGGTAATATTTCAGAAATTAAGAGTATGAACCTGATCAGGATATAGAAAATGAACCTAGAAGAAGTAAGATAGCTATATTAAATAAAGATTAAGGTCCTGATTTTTTTACTCATACCATAGAAGAGGATCCTACTAATCTCCAAGAAACATTATCCTCTATTGACGTCGACTTTTGGCAAGAACCAATTAATAATGAAATGGATTCTCTTGAATCAATCAAGCTTAGCACTTAGTTGATTTACCTCCTGGTTGCAAATCATTCTGTTGTAAATGGGTATTAAAAAATGAAACTAAAGCTTGATGGTACGATAGAAAATAATAAGGGTCGTCTAATAGTTAGGGGTTATAGGCAAAGAGAAAATTGATTTCTTTGATACATTTTCAACTGTAAGTAGAATAACATCTATATGAGCATTACTTTCTCTAGCTATAGTTTTTGATGTATTAATACACCAAATAGATGTTAAAATTTCCTTTCTAAATGGTAAATTATAAGAATAAATTTATATGGATCAACGTGAAGTTTTCATAATCCCTGGACATGAACATAAAATTTGTAACTTAGATAAATCTTTATATGGTCTTAAACAAATTCCTAAACAATGGCATGAAAAATTTGATACTTTAATCACTTCAAATGGATTTAAAGTTAATAGAAGTGATAAATGTATTTATTACAAATCTGAAATAACATTTGCATTATTATATGCTTATGTGTTGATGATTTGCTTGTATTCGCATCTAATATTCATGTTATTAATGATGTTAAAAATTTACTAAGTGCTAATTTTGATATAAAAGATCTTGGAGAAGCAAATGTAATCCTTGGTATTGAGATTACTATGTTCAAAAAGTGAATTTCTTTGGATCAATATCACTATATTGTGAAGATCTTAAAGAAATATAATTACTTTGACTATAAACCTGCATGAACACTGTATGATCCAAGTGTAAAACTATTTGAGAATGCTGATGAAGGTGTAAAATAGATTGATTATGCAAGCACCATTGATAGCCATCGGTATGTTATTGATTGTACTAGACCCGACATTGCCTATGTCTTGGGAATATTGTATAGGTTTACTAATAGATTTAGTATAGAGTATTCGCAAGGTATTGAAAGGGTTTTGAGATAACCTAAATGAACCATGAATCTTGGATTACATTATGAAAATTTTCAGTTGTTCTTGAAAGTTAGAGTGATGCAGACTGGAACACTTTATCTGACGACTCCAAAGCAACAAGTAACTATATTTTCACATAGCTGGTGGAGCTACTTCTTAGAAATCTAAGAGGCAAACTATTCTAGCACAGTCCACCATTGAGTCTAATGATAGCACCAGCTACAGCTAGTGAAGAAACAACTTACTTAAGGAATCTACCAGCTAAGATCATTTATGGGAAAAACCGAAACCAGCCATATTGATTCATTGCGATAGTACCGCACTAATATAAAAATTCATAACCAATTTTGGTAAGAGATGACATATACGTCATAAGCACGGTACTAGTAGATAATTTCCCTCTTTGGGAGCTGTTAGAGTGAACCATATACGTGTTGAAGATATTTTTGTCGATCCTTTGACAAAGGATTGTCCAAAGAAAAAGTTCATAAAGCTACGAAAGCAATGAGACTATTTCCCTTAAAATGAGGACTCACTCATAATGGTAACCTAGCCATAGGACTGGAGATTCCAAGAACTAGGTTCAATGGGTAATAACAAGTTGTGAAGTGCTATGAGTTGAACATGCTATAAAAGCATGTATTCCTGAAGCGGTAGAAGGATGAGTAGATAGAAACTCTTAATGAGTTCTATACTCCATGAGGAGTAAAGTACCTAGCTACAAGAGTACTCTTGATAGATTCACCTATGTTAATATGGAAATCCCATGGAGCCTTTTGGGCGGTAACTCTTAGAGAATTCACTACAATGAGATAGATGTGCATGGCCGTAAATGCATGGGATTTTAGATTGTACCCTAGAAAGATTGTATGTGGTTTGATGTCAGAGATTGAGTTGAAGATTACAAGTCACTCCAGCATATTTTGAACCCTGCTTACTGTGCAAAGGTTCAAACTGAAAGATACCTTTGTTTTTATGCAATCCTATGTTTTTTTTGGAAATTGCTCAAAATATTTTTTTTAAAATTCAAGAGTGTCCTACTTGAATAAAGTATCACTCGTGCTATAAAAAAATTCAAGTGGGGGACTGCTGAAAAAAATTGTTTTGAATTGTTTAAAAATGAAAATAGTTTGAATAAGTGCATTCATAGTTTGAATCCCACATTGTAGGGAATATTGAGACAAACTCGTATTTATATGAGTTTCTTAGCTGCCATATTAAGCCTTTTGGGCACCCAAATTTCTGTTGTATTGAGGAGTGAGCGTAAGCATAACCACCACAAAATTTTAATAAAATTTTTGTTGATGGCAGTTGTGAAATGGTCAAGACTTATTAATTTTAGAGAATGAATAATGTTCATTCGAGAACCGTTCAATTTTTTATCCAATTTTCAGACTCGCATGCTCCTTAATCTCCCCAATAAATCGGTAAAGTTCTTCTCAATTTTTCCATCAGCTTAACTGATAAGTGGACAAGATAAAATGAAATACATCTGAACAATCTCTCTCTCAGCCTTCTACTTGTCTATCATTACTCTTAAGAAAACAAAACCAAGCAATATTTCTCAAACTAGAGAGTGCAAATTCTGATCAACGGCCTTTGTGCAGAGGATTGTTGAATACTATTTGGTTGTTTGATCATGGAGGCGGCACTGCTTATAGCCTACCTTGTGCACTTTTGGGCAGAACAGTGAAACGTCTTAAAGACAGCGATGACGTATGCGACTCAACCAACAGACCATACAATTTTTTCCAACAATTTAAGGCTTTCAACAATGTTTGTAACCGATGAATTCTTTGCAACTACTGCTGTCGACGCAAACAAGCCATTTCGATTCGAAGGCCTCCACTTTAAGCGGTGAAGACAAAAGATGGAATTCTATCTGACTATTCAAAAGGTGGTATACGTGCTCACAACTAACAAACTAGCACTGCCAAAAAATTCAATGGACAAGCAAACTAAGCAAGTTCAGATCTGGATGGAGAATGGCTACTATGGAAAAACAACATTCTCAACGGGATCAAAAATAATCTCTATGACGGTTACAATTTAGCTAAGTCTGCATAATATATATGGCAGATGTTATAGAAGAATTACAAAATAAAGGGACTGGAGCTAAAAAGTACGCAGTCAGTCGCTATCTGAAGTACCAGATGACAGATGATAAGTTGGTGGAGGCACAATCACATGAAATCTAGAAAAATAGCAAATGAGGTCATCTCTGAAGGTATGACTTTAGATGAAAATTTTAGATAGCCGTAATTATTGATAGATTGCTCCAGGTTGGGCAGTTTTTAGAATATGCATAGGCATATGACTTAGGAGTTTTCCTTAAAGAGCTCGATCACTCACCTCCGCATTGAGAAGGAGGCTTATAAACAGGACTAGAAAGAAAAGTGCTTGTTGTCACGAACAATAACACTAAAAAGACCAAGCCTATGGTTCTGAATTGGAATCCAAAAGACTTTAAGAATCAAAACCGTAATCCAGCAAATGGAATTGGAACTGACAAGTGAACCAGAAAGGACAGAAGAAACCGAATCAAAAGAGTGATTTTGGGCAGTTGTTTCTGTATCGCTAGGAGATTCTTACACCACTGCAATTGTTTTAATCGGATGTATTGAAATCAAGTTTACCTCGGGAGAGATAGTTGTTCTGTAAAATGTGTTGCATACTCTAGAGATTAGAAAGAACCCAGTTTTGAGTTTTCTCCTTAATAAGGATGGTTTTACTCAAGTGATTGGGCTGATTTATATACTTTGACTTATAGGGGCACGTTTGTAGGAAATGGTTATGCCGGTGAGGGAATGTTTAAGTTAAATGTTGAATCGAATAAAGTAACTAGTTCTGGATATAAGTAGTGTGATTTTAAAATTTGGCATAATAAACTCTATCATGTTAATAAACATATAATTAAAAACATGAGCACCTTATGTCCAATTACTAAAATGTCACAAACTAATTTTGAAAAATTTGAATCATGTAATCAAGTAAAAATTACTAAGTAACCTCATAAGTCGGTTGATAGAATTTTTAAACCCCACAGATTTTATTCTTTCTGATATATGTGAACTTGACGGGGAATTAACTAGAGATGGTAAAAAGATATTTTATCATATTCATTAATGACTGTTCTGATTTCACTAATATATATCTCATGAAAAATAAATGTGATGCACTAGATATGTTTAAGTTATTTGTTACTGAAATCGAAAACAAATTTAATAAGAAAATTAAGGGACTTCATAATGATAGAGGAACATAATATTAATCTTGCTTATTTCTCTATTTTTATAACTTGCATGATGTAATTTACAAGAGAATTGCACCTTATTCACCTGAAATGAACGATAAAGCTGAAAGAAAGAATATGACTATTGCCGAATTAGTTATAGCTATTTTATTAAATTCAAGTGCAAAAAAACATTGGTGGGGTGAAATTTTATTGACTTCTATTTATGTATTAAATAGAATTCAAAGTCTACGGGCCAAATTTCACCTGTTGAGACTTTGAAAAACTATAAACCAAAATTGTTACTTTAGAACTTAGGGATGTTTGGCATATGTTCGAATACCTGATCGTAAATGAATTGAACTAGCAAGTTGAGCCTATGAATATGTTTTTATTGGATATATTATTAACAGTAAAACTTATAGATTTTATGACCTGAAAGAGCATATTATAATAGAATCAAATAATTATGGTTTTTATGCAAATACATTTCCATTTAAATTAGGTGATAGTAAGGGCACAACTGATATTCGAGTAATTAGGAGTAATGAATCTAATCAGGATATAGAAACTTAACCTAGAAGAAGTAAGAGAGCTAGATTAAATAAGGAGTATGCTCCTGATATTTTTGTTGATACCATAGAAGAGGATCCTTCTAATCTCCAAGAAGCATTATCCTCTATTGATGTCGACTTTTGGCAAGAAGCAATTAGTGATGAAATGGATTCACTTGAATCAAATAAAACTTCGCACTTGGTTGATTTATCTCCTTATTGCAAATTAATTTGCTATAAATGGGTACTCAAAAAGAAACTAAATTCTGATGCTACAATAGAAAAATATGAGGTTGTTCTAGTAGTTACGGGTTTTAGGCAAAGAGAAAACATTGATTTCTTCGATACATTTTCACTTGTAACTAGAATAACATCTATACAAGTGTTAATTTCTCTAACTGCAATTTATGATTTATTAATACACCAAATTGATGTTAAAACTGCATTTTTAAACGGTAAATTAGAAGAAAAAATTTATATGGATCAACTTGAAGGATTCATCCCGGATAGGAACATAAAGTTTATAAGTTAGATTTTTATATGGTCTTGGACAAGCACCTAAACAATGGCATGAAAAATTTGATACTTTAATTATTTCGAACGGATTTAACATTAATGAAAGTGATGAATGTATTTCTTGCAAATCTAAAAATAACATTTGCACTATTATATGCTCATATGTTGATGATTAACTTATATTTGCATCTAATATTCATGCTATTAATGGTGTAAGAACTTTACTAAGTGCTAACTATGATATGAAAGATCTTGGAGAAGCAAATGTAATTTTGGTATTAAGATTATTTTGTCCAAAAATGGAATTTATGTGGATCAATCTCACTATATTGAGAAGATCTTAATGAAATACAATTTCTTTGACTATAAACCAGCTTATACACCGTATGAACCTAGTGTAAAACTATTTACGCACACTAGTGAACGTGTAAGATAAAATGATTATGCAAGCGCCATTGACAGCCTTCGGTATGCCATTAATTATATTAGACCCGCATTGCCTATGTCATGTAGGTTTATTGGTAGACCCAATATAGAACATTGGTGTGCCATTGAAAGGGTTATGAGATTCCCTAAATGAACCATGAATCTTGGTTTACATTACGAAAAGTTTCAAGATGTTCTTGAAGGTTATAGTGATGTAGACTGGAATACTTTATTTGACGACTCCAAAGCAAAGAGTGGTTGTATTTTCTAGTATAGCTGGTGGAGCTGTTTCTTGAAAATCTAAGAAATAAACTATTCTCGTTCCGTCCACCATGAAGTCCAAGATTATAGCACTAGCTAAACTAGCTAAGAAGTAGATTACTTGAGAAATCTACTAGTTGAGATTCCTTTCTGGGAAAAACCGATACTAGCCTTATTGATCTATTGCAATAGTATCGCAGCTATTGCAAAAGATCATTTTTTCAAATGGTAAGAGATAACAAATAAGTCGTAAGCACAATACTATTGGGGTATTTCTCTCTTTGGGAGCTATTAGGATGGATCATATATGTACTAAAGATAATTTAGTTGATCCTTTGACCAAATGTTTAGACATGGAGAAAGGCCATAAAGCTTCAAAAGCAATGCGACTATTACCCTTAGAATGAGGAGTCACTCATAATGGTTACCTAACCTTAAGAATGGAGATCCCAAGAACTTGATTCAATGGGTAATAACGAGTTGTGAAGTGATATGAGTTGAACATGCTATAAAAGCATGTATTCCTGAAGCAATATAAGGATGAGTTGGTAGCAACTCTTAATGAGTTCTATACTTCATGTGGAGTGGAGTACCTAGCTACAGGAGTAATCTTGATAGACTCACTTGTGTGAATGCGAAAATGATGCCGCTTCCTATGGGGTCTTTTGAGCAGAAATTCCTAGAGCGTTCACTATATGGGATAGATGTGCATGGCCATAAATGCATGGGCTTTTAGGATGTACCCTAAAAAGATTGTATATGGCTTGATGTTAGAGATAAAGTTTAAGAGTATGAGTCACTTTACCATATTTTGAATCCTACTTACTATGCAAAGGTTCAAATCGAAAGATACCTTTGTTATGTGCTATCTTATATATATTTTAGAAATTTCTCGAAAAGTATTTTTAAAAGTTAAAGTGGAGGATTGTTAAAAAAATTGTTTTGGATTGTTTAAAAATGAAAATAGTTTGAATAAGTACATGTATTGTTTGAATCTCAGATTATAGAGAGTATTGAGAGAAACTAATATTTATATGAGTTTCTAAGCTCCCATATTGGGCCCTTTAGGTATCCAAAGTTGTTTTTGTCTTAAGGAGGAGGCGCATGCGTGACCACCAAACACGCATGTGCACTAATCGACCAACCCAACCTAACCTCACTTGGGTTGGATTAGTGTGGTGTACTTATTATTTTGATACAAATTTTTTTAATTTTTTTTTGAAGCGATAATGAAAAGGTCAAGACCCATTTATTTTAGAGGATGTTTTATAACGTTCATTTGAGAATAGTTTTTAAGACACACATGCTCCTTAATCTCCCCACTAAATTAGTAATGTTCTTTTTAGTTTTTCCATCTATTTAACTGATAAGTGGATGAGATAAAAAGAACTACATCTGATCGCTCTCTCTCAACCATCAACTTGTCTTTCTTACTCTTAAAAAAAACTAAGCAATATTTTGCAAAGGTTGCAAACTCTAATCAACACCTTTGTGCAAAGGTTGTTGAATATTATTTTTCTATTTTATCCTAGAGGTGGCACTGCTTAAAGCCTGTCTTGCAGACTTTTGGGCAAAGTGGCGAAACATCTTAAGGAGTGGGATAACGTACATGACTCTACCAACAGATCAAACAATTATTTCCAATAATTTTAAGCATTCAACAATATATGTAACCGACGACTTTTTTGCACCTACTATTATTTACATAGATAAGCCAATTGATTTGAAGGCCTCCACTTCAAACGATGGAGACAAAAGATGGAATTCTATCTGACTATTTGAAAGGTGGTGTACGTGCTCGCTACTGATAAACCAGCACTGTCAGAAAATCCAACATATGATCAAGCTAAGCAGGTACAGTTCTAGATGGAAAATAACTATATACGCGAAAAAAACATCCTCAACGGGCTCAGCGATAATCTCTATGACCATTACAATTCAGCTAAATCTATCTGAGATATATGGGAGGCACTTTAAAAAAGTACGAAACGGAGGAGGCTTGAGCTAAAATGTAAGCAGTCAATCAATACTTGAAGTACCAGATGATAAATAATAAGTCAATGGAGACACGGTCGCATAAATTCAAGAAAATCGCAAATGAAATCATCTCCGAATGTATGAATTTTAGATGAACAATTTTAGACTATTATAATTATTGACAAATTTCCCCATGTTGGAAAGTTTTTAGAATATGGTTAGGCATAAGAATAAGCGGTTATCCTTAAATAGCTTGATCGCTTGCCTATGTAATAAGGAGGAGGCTCATAAACATGACCAAAAGGAAGAAATTCTTGTTGTCGTGAAGAATAACAATAAAAGGACCAAGCCTGCTATAATGATCCGGAACTTCACTACTTTGATTTGTGAATATTTATTAATTTTAAATATTCAATATATAGTTTTTATAATAAAAATAAAACTCTTTTAAATAATTAATAACGATAGTGAAATAGTTATTAAAATTGGTTTACAAAAATATATAGTTCGATGAATAGCAGAAAATGTGACTAAAATTCGTTTTTCGAATTTTCGACTTTTCATCAACTAAAGTTTATCTAAAAATGTTATGAATATTAATGTTTAATTAGAACACATATATTTTTAAATAAGTTATAATTGTATACTTGCGCATATGTACACACGTATGCATTCACCTTAGCAAAATGAGAAATAAAATGTAAAGCATGATATGACATTAGGGAGAAACATGTTTATACACTAAAGTACATGCATTTAATTCATGCTGGCTTTGATGGAAGGATGGTGTGATGCTTTGGGGGCTGGTATAGGTGTGAGGTGAAGGCTAGGTGACGTGGCAATAAGGTAGTGGAGGGTATAAGGCAAGGGTAGTTAGGTAATTTCCTTTTTACTTTTATTTATAAATAGCCTTCCATTTGCTCAATTTTTCTCCTCTTTATTCGGCTATATCTTCCTCATTTCCAATTCAAATGAATATTTTCTTTTTTAAAACCTTGTCAAATTCCAGTGGCTACAGCTTTTTAGCTTATCACTTTTTCTTATTTTAAGCTAAAATGCTCCAAAAATTCATTTTTTTGCAAGAGTGTTTTTGAACCTAGATTTTGATGTTCGAAAATACCCCTCACTATTTTGGCCATAACTTCCTCAAAATTTAACAATTTTGGATTATTTTTTTTTTTTAATGATAGAGGAAAGAATTATCTAAAACTTTACGTTTGATCATTTTTCCATAATCCGAGAGGAAAGGGTCCGAAAGTCGAGTGCAAAATGACCCATTTTCGAGAAGAATTTCCGGTGAGTAAACTATGAATTTTTAGAAAAGTTTTTACTCTTACCTTAGTTAACATATTATGTGATGTGATAATTAGTATTGGTTAATTTATTATGTGATGGTTATATATATGTATGTACGTGTTGCTTGGATATGTAAGGACATTAGACTTGAATGTGAAGTCTAAATGGTTAAAGATTAGATCTTGCTTATGTTTGTGGCATGATGTTATCCTGGATGTTATGGTTATGTAAGGACTTAGGTATGTAATGTATAAGCTAAGAAGAAGTTGGTACCTTTGTAGGGTATTGGATAATTGGAATCTTGTGCAAGAAAGTTATGGTTATAGTTTTTAAAAATCGAATATTTGGTTAGATTTAAACTTGTTAGTTTAAAATGCTTATTTTTGTTTTTAGAAAGTTAGTGAGCTTTGAGGTAAAGTTTTCAAAAGAATGATAGAAACAAGTTAAAGCTTACAGTTATCTATAGCGATAGTCGCTATGGATGCATTTCGCTTAAAATTTCGATTTTTGCAAAGTTTAGTTTTTATACTTCAAATTTTTTTGTGAATATTTTATAAGCTAAATAATAATGTTTCTAAAAGTTAATTAAGGATTTAATAATTAATTGTTAATTAATTAGGTTTTAGTAATTGATAATTAATTAAATGCTAATAAGGTTTATTAACTTTAATTAAATAAAGACTAGCTTCTAATTAATTATCTTTTAAAGTTAAGATTTATTTTAATTAATTATTAACTAAGTTAATTAAGTATAGGTTAAGTAAATTATTTATATTTAATTTATCATTGATTAAATATAGGATTAATTATTAATCATGGATTTAATTATTTGATTAAAGATTTAGTTTATAATAAATTATTTATTTAAGTTTTAATGTAATATTTAAGTTTAATTAAATATTAATTAATTGTGATTAGTTAACATTTAATTATTAATGAAGGTTTAATTAATTATTCAATAATTAATAAAGGATTAATTTGGGTTTAATTAATACTTAATTATTGTTTAACTACATAATTAAATTAAGTGAAGATTCAGTTAAAATTAATTATGATTTGAATGAGGATTTAAGTTATAATTAATTTGTTTTAAAAAATATTTTTTAGTTTTAAATCCTTAGTTTTTAAAAGTAAAATTGTTTAAGTGTACATCTTTTTTCAAAGATGGTTTTGAATACAAGTGATTCAAGTGTTGATACTAATAAGAAACCATATAACTATAATTGAGTTATAATGTAGATTGTATGTTTGTTTGTTGTGTGGACATATATTAGCAGAATAAATCCTCGTTCTTCTATAAATTGTTTGTTTGTTTGTTTGTGTGGACATGTGTTAGCAGAATAAATACCAACCCTGCTATAAATTTATTGAATTGTTTGGACATCTATTTAGCAGGATAATAAACCACCCTAGTATTATGTTATTTGGATATGTATATGATAGTTCTTTCATATTGACATGTTATTCCCTGATTGGGATATGAATTGTATTTACATATATATTGACCTATGTAAATAACTATTAAGTGAATTGAAATTGAAATTGAATGGTAACTTAAATTAGTACAACTAGGACAGCTAAGCCTCTTTTTGAATTATTAAAGTATGTTTTTAAATTAACATTAATTCTTAAATCGATTTGGGTTTAAAAGTTATAAATGGTTTTCGAATTTTATTATTATTTTATAAAGTTATTTTTAAATAATATCTTATCTTTAGAAAGGGGTTTATTAAATAAAAGGTTTTATCTAAAGTGATTTACAAATGATATCTGTAACGACCCAGAATTTTTGGATATTTGAAATTGAAATATTTAATTGATTTTAAATACTTAAAAGTTAATTTTTAACTTGAATTTCAAATATCACTATTTATTGGATAAATAAATTTTTGAATTTAATTATTTGAAGTTGGGTAAAGTATTGAATCTTCAGCTTTAACTTGTTAAAATTATTTCAAAGGCTTATAAAATTTATATTGATGATACAGAGACAATAGAAGCTGTAAAATTTGAAATCAAAAGTGGTTTGTTCAGTTTTAAAGATATATCATTTAAATTGACATTTAAAAATAGCCTTTCGAGGCACAGTCTTCGATTCCAATGAAACCAGTTCCATTAGATCCGTAATAGTGTATTATTATCGAGTTTCAAGTCTCAGATTGTTTGGAGTTATTGTGTGAGCGTACGATATATAAACGCGCTGAAATTTATATCAAAAATTTAAAATAAGCTGGGTCCAAAAAGCTATCATCTCCATACGATCAAATTAGGACTTGAAACCTTTTCCATTGCGTTCGAAATAAGGGTATAACATTATAAACGCCTAGCGGCAAGCCTCGATAGTGGTTCAAGGTCGAAAGTTGCATTTATCGAGACAATTTGAATTTAAAATTATATATATATATATATATATATATATATATTATAATGACCAGTCAAACCTTTTCGCGTCAAAACTTTTCCTTTCCATCATCTTCTCCTTTATTTCAAATCACTTTCCCCTACCGTGTAGGACACGCTTCACTCTCCTTTACGTCCCTCCTCCCCTTTTTAAAAATCAACCAGCCGAGAAGCATTTCAAAAATCAGTAATGGCCGAGCAGTTCGAAAAAAACGAGAGCCTCAAAAAGTAAAATAAGGGAGGTCGCCATTTGTTTTCTTCTCAAATCTCGTTCTCTTCTCCTCTATGCTATTTGAAAATCAAATCACGCGACCAGAGAACAAATCTGATTCGCTCACATCGATGGGATTTAGCACGCCGAAATCACGAGCTTCGTTTCACAAGTCGTACGCGATGTCGAGCGGCGAATCTGGGTAGCATAAAGTTGCGACATCTCTCGGGGTCGCATGGAAGTGGAAGTGAGGGTAGTGTGGAGGAAGGATCTGGAGGGCGAGATGGCAGAATCGAAGTCGCGACTGGCGATGGGACTATCGCGTTCAAGGGCGCGAGGCAGTGAGGCATGATCCGGTTTTTTCATGTTAAATTTATTAATATGTATATATATTCTAAAGGGAAAGAAAATTACTGCTCTATTATATATATATTGGGAAACATGTAAGGTTTAAAAACTTAAAGTTTTTTTAGTCAAAGAGGGTAACCTATTTTTTTTAAAAGCATTTTTATGATAATCTGTTTTAAACTGATAATGGATATATATATATATATATAAGATTTTTGAAAAAAAGGTTTTACTTTGATATTTCTAGGTAAACAGAAAACAAAAAATATAGGGATTTTAAATGTGTAGAGTTATATAAAAATTTGATTTTTAAATCTATAAGGTTATTTTTAGTATATGTAGTTTCAAAGAAAAAATAAATAATAATTAAAATAAAATATACATATACATATATTTTCACTTACCGTTTAATTTTAAAAATAGGTATTAAGGTGATTAACTTGTTTTGTTAACTTATTAAATTATTTTAGTTACTATAAATTATTTATCGTAGAAAAATTAGTTAAAATTAATTATTTAGTTAATCTAAAAGGTAATTGATTTGTTCGATTATTTCAAATGTTAATATACCATATAATGCTTATATAAGGTCTAAAATCGTGAAGAAAATAAGCCGGTTTGGATCGGATTGCAATATTCAAAAAATCAAAGGTGTGTTAATCTCTCTCAAATTGGATTACTGGTGAATTTAAATAGTTAAAATTTAAATTATTGGTTGATTGATTGAATTGATAATTTATTATCAATCTGGATGAGATATTATATATATATATATATATATATATATATATATTGGAGTGATTGATATTCTCGTATTATATAGCGGACATGACCCTATGCCCCGCATAATAGCGGATGACTCTATATAATGCGATATCCCACTCGAAGTGGGATTGGTATTTTTGTACTGTGCTAACATATGTGAATGTAGAGAAACAGATTGGAGGGATCTAACTGGATTCCTCAAAAGTATTGAAATTTATTTCATATTTCTGTGATACGTTTATTTGATAGTCTGTGATAGATTATATCGAAATTGAAGTGATTGAATGTTATGGTTTTGCTGAATATTTTGGTACTTTAAAATATCAGAAAAATTTAAATACTGAATTTTTGAAAGAAAATAAAACGGAAATGTTTAAGTAAAGCTTATAGCGAGTTAGATTAATTAAAAAGAAAAGAATTGGGAAAGTAAATTATTTGATTTTTAAATCCTATTTAATAAATTCCGAAACATAGAAAAAGGATAGAGTCTTTGAATAAATGTGGATTAAAGGATCTTAAAACATAAGGACTTTAGCAATGTTGATTTTAAGCACAAAGGATTTATTTTTAAAGTGTAAGTTTTAGATGAGTTGGGAAAAGTAAAAGGAGAATTTTGAAATAGAGTATGAAATTGATATTTAGATTTAAATAAGGTTTTAAATCATACTAAAGGAGTAAAACTGGAATTAATGGATTTTGGGATAAATTTAGATAAATTAAGAAAGGAACCTTAAAGGGAATTTAATTCAGGAAATCGATTTGAAAATCGATTAAGTGTTTTGAAATTAGTGACTAAAAGGAGAATGAGACTACGGAATTTTTAAACTGGGTTTATAAATAAAGTGAAATAATGTGACGACCCACATTTCGAAAGGTTTAAATCGACAATAATTCACACATATCCGACTTAAACAATCTGGAACGTAGATAATCAATGGGGTTACATAAGAAAATAAGAAAAGATTTAGAAAACAAAACACAGAATCTCACAGTGGAAACGATAAAATATAATAGTCAAATAACAATTCATGAAGCTATTTACTATACATTTGATTTTAATTTATACACATTTTATCAAGGTTATATATATACATCAGGGATAAATAATAAATATAGCAGAATAGCATGATGTTGGGGATGATGATAATAATTATATACCAAAATCGTAATGGGTTCGTATAGGGATAAATATGACAAGGCACGTGAGGCAATGCCCAAGGTAGGATTCTACCAGTTTACCCTTTCTGGATGGTCGTAACCCATCTTTGGCCGACCGTGACAATCAATCCAAATGAAAAAAAGGTGCACCCATCGAATACGTAATCACAATAATAATACAAGGGATCAATGTCGCTAGAGGTAGCTAACCTAATTGGCCAGACATAGGCTCCTGTTTTAGTCGTTTTAATTATGACACGAATGTTAAGGCTATCCATCATTGTTCTCTTACTTCATTCCAGTAAATGTCGCTAATTCAACCACTACATTCTGGACAACATCCACCGCGTACACAGTTGTTAAAGTGATTCAAATATTGATAGAGAGTATGCCATTAAGAGGCCCCGGTCTCTTAACAACCAAGCGTAGTTTACACACCGGTTGGTTCTTTTATATTTCGAAAACAATTCGCACTTGATATCAAATATCATATTCCCTTCAAAATCAAATCCATTTCGAAATCATCATATTTACTCAAAAATGTCAATTCAACTCGATATATCGATTTCACTTCAAAACTTGATTCGAATTACAGTTTTGGTTATAATTCACTTTAACCCAATTCGCATTTAAATACAAGATTTAAATATAAACCATTCCACCCTTTAACCAGTTTGGATTTTAGAAAATAGTTTTAAAATAGTAAAATAGTTAAAATAGTTTGATAGAAAATAGTTTGAGAAATAAAATGGTTTATATAGTAAAATAGTTGGGAAAATTAAAATAGTTTGAATGTTTAAAGAAAATAGATTTGAAATAGTTTATATTAAAATAATTTATTTAAAAGTAGTTCCCAAGCCAAACTAATTCAATTCCAAAATTCCCAATCCAAATCAATTTCCATTTTGATTTACTCGATTCAATTCCGATTTAAAATCGAATTAAAATTCCAATTCCAAATTAATTTCACTTCCAATTTCAAATTAATTTAAATTCCAATCCCAAATTTTAGACCATTTCGATCTATATCAATTCCGAGTCCATTTTCAATTATCGGTTCAAACACTTAAATCAAATTTTCTTCAATATCCAATCTAAAATCCTAAATACGATTCAAATGCGAGCTAAATTTCAAAATGTCACTTTATCAATTTTACTTAGCAATATTAAAAGCTCAAGCAAAAATCCAATCTTTAAAACAGTTGAGTTCTGAAATTCAAATCATATTTGATTATAACTTAAAAATCTCAAATTCGATTATTTAAACAATTTCGTTCATCAAATTTAAATTTCAAAACATACGAGGTCAAGTTCGAAAATAATTTGACTTCCAAAAATTCGATTTTTCATTTCTTAAAATCAAATTATTTAAATAATTTCAAAAAAAAATAAAATCATTTAATTTAACCAATCCGGTGTCCGTATATAATTCTCTAACCTATGGCCAAGTGAACCAGTTATTAAAATTTAATTCCAGGGGATGAATATATATTATTTCAATCCAAAATAAATGCCATAGGTATATATCATTTCAACATATTTCTTAATTTATTCGAAATAATTCTATGTATAGTTTTATATATTGTAAAAAATATATAGGCTGATAACCTGATATATCAAAACAAATAAACATCCAAATATCAACCCATTGCATCCATCACGGCCAATCATCCGAACGTCAATAAAATTCATAATAATTTCATAACTATTGATATCGGGTATTTTCCTAACAGTTTAATCCTAATTAAGTTTAACTATCCATTCAAATTCTGCCAATTGATTCAAATGTCAGTTTAAATCTATCAGCAACAAGCAATAAATTTAAATCACTACACGACATAAATTTAACTAACGTTAAAATTAAATTACCCAATTATGAGCCAAAAAAACACTCATCTTTTATCTGAAACTGAAAATATTTCAGTTTCAAACAAATTTCCAATCCGATTCCACGCTAAAGCCTTCATCTAATTCCAACATGATTTGATTCGTCGAAAACCGATCTCGCAAGCAAAATTTATGCGATAATTAATCACGATATTTATAAAATTAAATTAAGTTAATCAACATCTTAATCAAACTAACATACCCTAATCATCTTAGTGCTCTCGTTCAACCACAGGAATGCACACAAATCCTCTTCCTTCCTCTCGCGACATCGCGCCCAATTTCTTTTTTTGAACGACTGCTATAGGGCCGCCGACCTCCACGCCTTTGCCTCCACCAGTCGCGACGCCTTCAACTATACGCACGCGACTCTACCATCGACCACGCTTCTCCTTTTCGTTTGTGTCCGAAACAACAAATCACATGCGCCCTTGAAACCCTACACTGGTCGAGCCCTCGACGCACTCGATGCTTCTCCGCTACAAGGTTGACTATGACCATTGCCGCTTGCTCCACGATTTAGTTCTTTTTTTTTACTGAGATGTCGTCCGCCCTCTTTTTTTCTGATTGGAGGCTATGATTTCGATTTGAAGAACGTGGGAGGGTGAAAGAGATACGGCTAAAATAAGGGATGTGGATTTGAATAAGATCATTATATATATATATATATATATTATAACTTAAATTATAAAATATTTTGCTATAACCGTCCGAAATTTCGAACTACAAATGAAACGTACATTAGGCGTTCATAATGTTTTACCCTCATTCCGAACACAATGGAACTAGTCCTGAGTCTAATTCGATCGTATGCGGAAGATAGCATTTCAAAGTCGACTGTTTTAATTAAATTCTGAAAATAAAGTCTACACGTTTCAAGCTTGCACAGCCAAACGAAAACGCCAATCGCTATGAAACTGGAAATCCTATAATAATTCTCTATTACGGATCCGATGAAACTGGTTTCATCGAAATCCGAGACAGTGGCCAAAATAGCTATTTTTACTCATCAATTAAAATATACAATTTCAAATTTCAAATTATTTACATTTAAATCCAATTTTAATTGTTAACCATCTTCGTTCATATTTTGAATAAAATTTAAATCAATTTTCGATATATATTTCAATCATCTTAAATCCAGAATCAAATTATTCAAATAGTTTCTAACATTAAACTTTTAAACGACTCCAATAACCCAATATAAATAAATCAGTAATTTTATTTCTACCCATCTTTATCCAATAATTACATGAAATTTAATAACTTAAAATAATCAAAAGTATGGGTCATTACATACTTCCCCACTCAAAAAATTTTATCCTTGAAAAGGGACTAAGTACGAAATTTAACACTCAATATATTTAATTCAAAACTATCAACTTATAAAACTTTAAAATTCTTATATACAAACTATTACTACGTTTCTATTATACTACTTTGATCGGTTTATGGAAAATATAATATATAAAGGAAAAAAGTTAAAAAAAAATTAAAACTTCAAAAAATTTCTGACTCCCGGATTTACGAAAAATTTCGACAGAGCCTCCTTTGCACGGCTCGATCGGAAATTTTTTACAATTCAATATATAACACAAATATAACCAATATATATCAAATATACATTTCATCTCAATTATTATGCATCTCGAAGGGCAAAAGTATAAAATCATGGTATGTAATCCAAGAAACGTACCTCGTTATTAATAATACGAGCGAGTTCGCTCGTATTAAGCAAGTAATTGCATATAAATCCCGTATACGCCCAAACGATCTTTGTATATACCTATCTCAACTCAATTTGGAATGTTAGTCACTTATAATGATATAGAAACATTATAAGTCTAATATAAGCATTGAACATGGATTTTGAATCCAAACAACACTAAAAATCACAAATACACAACATACAACAATCATATGCAATCAAAACAGTAATAACAATGGTTTGGAATAAAAGAAACCATCCAACTATCAATATCCGTCCAGTTAATCCAATTTAATTTATAACCATCTTAATTAGTATTATCCAATGTCAACTTTTAATCATTCCATTCATTTCATATTAGCATTTATATCATTAACATTTTCCATTTATTCATATTTATTTATTTACTTTGAATCGACTAATATTCAATTTCATTTGTTTCTATTTTTTTCATTCATTATATGTTATTAAGATCATATTCGCTTATTTACATTTATTTATTGTTACATTTATTTCTTTTCACTTCAATTATTTCATTTCAGTTAATCACATAATTATTTATACTTAAGTAATTAATCACATGCCACATTCTATATATTTAATTTTATTCACGTTCACTTATTAATACTCATTCGTTAATCATACAATGGATTTAAAATCAATTCATTTTCTTTTAATTTATTTACATTCAACTAATCTGGTTTCAATCCATTTTTCTTTCAATCATACCTATTGCATTCACATTTGATTTATTTCAATTCAATATACTTACAATCAATCTGTTTGCTTCAATTATTTACATTTGTTTCATCCACATTTAAATTTAATTTACATTTCATTGATTGCTTTAAATTTATTAACATTCATTGCAAATTCATTATTTAATTTTGTTCAATTCAATTTGTGAAATTCCAATTGTTTCACCTTTTGTTTTACCTATTTCATATAAATTCATTGATGAATAATTTATACAATTGTTCCACTTAACCCTGCTTAAGTTAATTTAGTTTTATTTCTACTTAATGTATCCTCTTCTTATCCTTTTTTATATACTAACATCATTTATAAATTAACTAAGTTTATTATAAATATTTTATGCAACACAACTCACCTTTTGTTATTATTACTTCATATCTTAAGTCATTATTAATTCATAGATTCACTTCATTTATTCAACTTCATATTATTAATTTACCAAAGTAAATTTTATTTTATAACTCAAATCATATTAATAAATTTCTCTTTTTTTTCTTTCACAATTAATTCACTCACCTTCTCTTGAGTCCACTTTAAATTATAAAAAAAATTCAATAACTTATTCCATATTATATTAGTTAACATTCAAATTTTTTTAAGCTACTCCACTTGCAATTTAAATTTTCTTTATCCTATCCAATTACTCATACAAATTTTTCTCTTACATTCATTTATTTTTATTCAACTTCTTTTACAATTTAAATTACATTTCATTTTATAATTCAAGTTGTATTCATTTTATTAAATCATTTATAGCTTATGTGGAATTTCTTCACTCTGCTAATTTATCTAGGTTCGCTTAATATTCAATTCAATTTTATTTAATATTAAGTTAAACTTCATTTTTATTTAGTCCATCACTCATTTTATCCAATCTTATACAAGTTAAATTTTCTTATCATTCACATTCAACAAATTTAAATTTGTTTTTTTAGCTTAATATTCTCAAATCGGTAAGTTATACAATTTATTCATCCAAAATTCCTTTCTATTATTTTATCTATTTCATTTCAAATACAATTCATTTTTATTTAAGCTTCTCTGGTTAAATGTATTTTATTTACTTCATTTCACCAGCACCATTTAATTTAACACTATTAAGCCAATTATTTTATTTTGTATCTCAAATTCAAAATTCTTTGTTTGCTTAACCAAAATTTATCCTTTTAAATTTGGTTTATTTTCCTGTTCAAATTTACAAGTCATAACTTATTTCTTTTCTATACAATTTTAAATTTATAAGTTCAAAACTGTTTCCATATATTTAGTAAATCATACTTAGAATTTTTTTCAAAATGAAAACTTCTTTTAATCGAAAATAAATTTCTTTCGAACAGCAATTCTCACTTAAAAACTCGGAAATGAAAATCAGCGATGCAGCAGTCATCTCTAGAATTATTTCCCAACGGCCAAAGCAAGTTTAATGCTTTGATTTGTTCCAAAAATCCTTTCAATGTATTTTTCTAATCAAAACTCTTTCATATAATACAATTAATAAACTTTAAGGCTTTGAAAACAATTTTGAAAACAAAAGGATTTAAATTCCAAAATTCTAAATTTTTAAAATCGCTTCTATTTATATGCTATATTTTTAAATATATTCATACAATTTCATTACTTTATTATAAAAATATTTTTCTAATTTACAAATTTGTTATCCTAAACAATTTTTATTTTTATTTGATTTCAATACAATTTTAATTATCTAATGCCTCATAAAATAAAATTCATTAAATATTCATTTTATTTTTAATTCAACCGATAATCGATAATAATTTGAATATTATCATCTTCTAGTTACTATCATTTATTAAAAATTATCATTTTATACATATAATATAATTAAGGTAAAATTATTTCATTTACCCTATTTTAAAATAATATTATATCGACATGCCTCGTTTAAGTGTTTAGAAACCCTTACACAGCGTCCTACAATCGACCAGAATTCATAAACAACTCAATAGATAAGTAAACACAATATAAAACTATTTATAACACTAACCAGTATGCTCTCTCATATATATACACCCTCAAACGGACTCATTCTAGGGTATTGCTACCCTATCTCTAATGAGTCAAACTCCACAAAGCCAAGGTTATCGCCAAACCTGACTCTGATACCAACTATGACGACTCACATTTCGGAAGGTTTCAATCGACAGTAATTCACACATGTCCGACTTAAACAATCCGGAACGTAGATAATCAGTGGGGTTAAATGAGAAAATAAGAAGAGAATAAGAAAACAAAATACAGAATCTCACAGCGGAAATGATAAAATATAATAGTCAAATAACAATTCATGAAGCTATTTACTGTACATTTGATTTTAATCTATACACATTTATCAGAGCTATATACACACACACATCAGGGATAAATAATCAATACAGCAGAATAGCATGATATAGGGGATAATAATAATAGTAATATACCAAAACTCCGTCTTCATCCTCCACGGAATAATCTTCAATATGCTGAAAATTAAGGACTGACCCAAGCGTAATGAAAAAACAAAACACTCGAGTCAGGACTAAAATACTCTTATGTAAGTCAAATCAATATCACAAATATAAGTGCAATAAATTAAGAGATGTATGGGATTTTACAACTCCTAAGGATCCGTTAAACTATTTATATATAATAGTATACCCTATAATAGATAATATCTATCGGTAAAATAAATATCAAAATAGCGTTAAGACTTTACATTGATCCACCTTAACACATTTTTACAGTTTTAACCAAAGTCGTAATGGGATTGTATAGGGATAAATATGACAAGGCCCGTGAGGCAATGTCCAAAGTATGATTCTACCAGTTTACCCATTATGGATGGTCATAACTCATATGTGCCGACTGCGACAATCAATCCAAACGACAAAAAGGTGCACCCATCAAATACGAATTCATAATAGTAATATGAGGGATCTACGTTGCTAGAGGTAGCTAACCTCATTGGCCAGGCATAGGCTCTTATTTTAGTCATTTTAATTATGACACGAATGTCAAGGCTATCCATCATCGTTCTCTTACTTCATTCCAGTAAACGTTGCCAACTCAACCACTACATTCTGGATATCATCCACTGCATATACAGTCGTTAAAGTGGTTTCAATATTGACAGAGAGTATGCCAATAAGAGGCCCCGGTCTCTTTAACATTCAAGCATCGTTCTACACAACAGTTGGTTCTTTTATATTTCGAAAACAATTGGTACTTGGTATCAAATATCATATTCGCTTCAAAACCAAATCCATTTCGAAATCATCATATTTACTCAAAAATATCAATTCAACTCGATATATCGATTTCACTTCAAAACTTGATTCGAATTACAGTTTAGGTTATAGTTCACTTTAATCCAATTCGTATTTAAATCCAAGATTTAAATATAAACATTCCACCCTTTAACCAGTTTGGATTTTAGAAAATAGTCTCAAAATAGTAAAAATGGTTTAATAGAAAATAGTTTGAGAAATAAAATGGTTTATATAATAAAATAGCAGGGAAAATTTAAATAGTTTGAATGTTTAAAGAAAATAGATTTGAAATAGTTTATACTAAAATAATTTAATTAAAAGTAGTTTCCAAGCCAAACTGATTCAATTCCACAATTTCCAATACAAATCAATTTCCATTTTGATTTACTCAATTCAATTTTGATTAACTCAATTCAATTCTGATTTCAAGTAGAATTTAAATTCCAATTCCAAATTAATTTCACTTCCAATTTCAAATTAATTTAAATTCCAATCGCAAATTAATTTCAACTCCAATCCCAAATTTTAAACCATTTCGATTTATATCAATTCCTAATCCATTTCCAATTATCAATTCAAACACTTAAATCAAATTTTCTTCAATATCCAATTTAAAAGTCCAATTTTTTAAATATGATTCAAATCCAAGCAGAATTTCAAAATATGGTTTTATCACTTTTACTTAGCAATATTCAAAGTTCGAGTAGAAATCCAATCTTTAAAACAATAGATTTCTAAAATTCAAATCATATTCGATTATAACTTCAAAATTTCAAATTCGATTATTTAAACAATTTCGTTTATCAAATTTAGATTTCAACATTCGAGGTCAAATTTGAAAATAATTTGATTTCCATAAATTCGATTTTTTGTTTCTCAAAATCAAAATTTTTAAATAATTCCAAAACAAATTTTTAAAATCATTTAATTAACCAATCCGGTGTCCGTATATAATTCTCTAACCTATAGCCAAGTGAATCAGTTATTCAAATTTAATTCCAAGGGATGGACATATATTATTCAATCTAAAATAGATGTCATGGGTATATATCATTTCAACTTATTTCTTAAATTATTCGAAATAATTCAATTTACAGTTTTATATGTTGTAAATAATATACAGGCTGATAACCTGATATATCAAAATAAATAAACATCCAAATATCAACTAATTACATCCATCATGACCAATCATTCAAACAGTAAATAAAATTCCCAACAATTTCACAATTATCGATATCGGGAATTTTACTAACAGCTTAATCCTAATTAAGTTTTACTACCCATTAAAATTTTGTCAATTAATTCAAATGTCAATTTAAATCTATCAACAACAAGCAATAAATTTAAATCACTGCACGATATAAATTTAACTAACATTAAAATTAAATTAGCCAATTGTGAGCGAAAAAACGCTCACCTTTTATCTGAAACTGAAAATATTTTGGTTTCAAACAAATTTCCAATCTGATTCTACGCTGAAGCCTTCATCTGATACCAACGTGTTTTGATTCGTCCAAAACCGATTTCGTAAGCAAAATTTATGCGATAATTAATCACGATATTTATAAAATTAAATTAAGATAATCAATATCTTAATCAAATTAACATACCCTAATCACCTTAGTACTCTCGTTCAACTACAGGAATGCACATAAATCCCCTTCCTCTCGCGACATCGCGACCAACATCAACAATATTTTTTTTCGAACGACTGCTATAGGCCACCGATCTCCCTGCCTTTGACCCTACTACTCGCGACGCCTTCAACTGCACGCAACTCTACCATCGACTGTGCTTCTTCTCCTCACTCGCTGCAAAACAACGAACAGCATGCGCCCTTGAAACCGTACACTGGTCGAGCCCTCGACGCGCTCTGACGCATCTCCGCACTAAAAGGTCGACTGCGACCATTGCCGCTCGCTCCACGATTTAGTTCTATTTTTTTATTGAGATGCTGTTCGCCTCTCTTTTTTTCTGATTGGTGGCTACGATTTCGATTTGAAGAAACGTGGAAGGGTGAAAGAGATACGGCTAAAATAAGGGATGTGGATTTGAATAATATCGTTCTACTTATATATATTGTAACTTAAATTATAAAATATCTCGCTATAACCGTCCGAAATTCCGAACTTCAAATGAAACTTACCGCCAGGCGTTCATAATGTTCCCCATTCTAACACAATGAACTAGTACCAAGGTCTAATTCGATCGTATGTGGAAGATAGCTTTTCAAATTCGATTATTTTAATTAAATTCTAGAAATAAATTCCAAGTGTTTCAAGCTCGCACGGCCAAACAAAAAGTCTGATCGCTACGAAACTCGAAATCCTACAACAATTCACAATTACGGATCGGATGAAACTGGTTTCGTCGAAATCCGAGATAGTGGTCAAAATGGCTATTTTTACTGGTCAATTAAAATATAAATTTTAGAATTTTGAATTATTTACATTTAAATCCAATTTTAATTTTTAACCATCTTCGTTCATATTTTGAAAAAAAATTAAATCAATTTTTGATATATATTTCAATCATCTAAAATCCAGAACCAAATTATTCAAATAATTTCTAATACTAAACTTTTAAACAATTTAATTATCCAATAACCCAATATAAATAAATCATTAATTTTATTTTTACCCATCTTTATCCAATAAAAATATGAAATTTAATAACTTAAAATAATCAAAAATACGGGTCGTTACAAATAAATATCGGCGGATATTTGAGATTTTAAATTCATGGTGGGAGTTTATAAAGGAATGAGTAAATCGCCTTAAAAATAAAAGAGTAGCTTATTTTTAAAAGTATGGAAAAAAGAAATTTACAGAATTGAGATGTAAATTAAATTGGGATAAATCGAGAAGGATTTATAAATGATTAGACGGACTATATTGGAATGAAAAGTGTATTTTCCTGAAAGCCAAGTATAATTTCAAAGGAGATTTTTTAACTATAAATTAGAAGTTTTAAAAGTGGCTTTGAGAGAATATTTTAGAAAAATTATTATTTAGTTGTTTTAAAATTGTTAAAGTAAATGTTCATTTAAGTTAATCACGGTAGTTAATTTTTTTTAAAGGTTAGATTAGTATTATAGTTTGAAGGTAAATTATCTAATATTAATATTTTATAAAATGACTTTTATTCTAAAAGTAGTTTTTGGCTAATGTTTTACTTGGTAAACTATTATGGAATTTCATAACTAATTATTTTGAACAAAGTAATTTAAGTAGTTTTATTTTAAATGTTTTAAGTATATATTTTTGGCTAAAGTAATTTAATTTATTTAAAATCTAATTTAATAAGGCTTTGTGCTTTTCAATGGAAATAAAATAATTGGTTGAATGATTATTAAATTTGATAGTTAAATAACCAACTATCAATATTGGCCAATGCGCTGATCGTCTCGAAGATACCGGGATCGGGTTTAATTATTCAAAAACCACTTTGACCCGGTTTGAACATTTGCGAATGAAGACCGTGAAGATTATGAAGACGGTGATTCAGTTTGTCCAGACCTATTGCAACTTATATGGACGAATGCTGTCAAACCATCGTCATTGGAGGACGATGAGCATTCTAAGTGAAATGTGTTCTAAGAAGGTAACACTTAGCCTCAAGCCTCATCAACCGGGAATGGCTAAAAAAGGGGTGGTGCAGCAAGGCTAAGTAGGTAGCATCCAATTAAGGTAAGGTTATCCCTTTCTAGAGTACCTTTTGATCTCGACTTAGTGGTCGGTTGTTGATCCCAACCGCAGGGTGATCTTATTCGGACTATCCAGTAAGAGGTAGCTTTGGTCTTGTGTTATAGTGGATCGAGAGTGGTCCTCGGTACTCTGATCTAGGTCAGGTATTATGACGAGGGGTACCTCAGTGGCTCTGTCATTGTATGGAATCCAATCTCCAATAAGCGTCCGTATTGTTTTGATTGTCCCCAACTATGTTGGAACGTGAGACGCAAGCATTTCAGATAGATTCTATTTTACTTTCTATAGACATTGTTATAATATCTGACGGATTTGATAAAAATGTTTTTGGTTATCTTAAGGTAAAAACCTGGCATGTTTATTTATGGCGTGGTCTATAAGAAGCCTTTGATTTCAAAGGATTTTCCAATTGAGTGTGTTTTCTCACGCTGGTTTTCCAGACTGACTCGGATGTTATTTTATTATAATGCTCGGGTCAGACCGAGTACTACAGATATAGGATAGGATGCTTTGGACCTTAGGAGACGAGCTAGATGACGGAGACGAATATCACGTATCTGACTTATATTCCGTTGTGTATTGTATGATGTATATTCAGCTTTATGAGGACAAGTTATTATAACTATCCAGTATTGTGCTATTGTTTGATGGTGTACTCTGATGATTGTAATGTATAAAACAGTAATAGTTCCTCTTATATAAAGATCATTTGTTATCTATTATATATTGTTCTGCTGCGATTATGAGATTCTGATGTTGTTTTCGATTTTTCTTCTACCTCTTTCTTCTTTAACACTAATGATTCGTATATTCGTCCAATTTGAGTTGAACTGATGGAGAATATTATCGATTCGAAGGGGAACAAATTTGCGAGCTATTACAAGGTATCCGAGCTGAAGGTTAAGCGAGAACCTTGGTTGTGGTGGGGACTGCTCAATAGAGATTAGGTCGGTAGCACCCTAGAATGAGTTTGAGTGTATTAATAGATATAAGCGCGTATTTGTTAGTGAATATAAAATTTGTTTTATATTATGTTGATTGGTTTGTTGAGTCGTTTATGGATTGTGGTCAATACAAGTAATTAACGTTATTGATAGAGATCTCTAAACACTTGTAAAGAATAATTTGACATAGTTTTGTTCTAAAATAGGGTAAATGAAATAAGTTTTCCCAAATTGTATTTATATATGAAAGGAATGAATTATTATAAGTATATATGGTTGCCTGGTTATTAAGGAATGATAATATTAAATTATTATCATTATTGTGTAGAAGTTGAATATAGAATTGAAATCATAACCGAAAGCTAAGAAATAAATTCATATGCAAAATGGAATTTGTAAATGGGAATTATAAATGTGATTTATAATCGAAATAGAGTAAAATTTCAGGGTAATGTTTGAATATAGATTGGAAGGATTTGAAATTCAAAAATTTGGGAAATTTAATTTCCTTTTAGTTTAAAAATGATTTTCTCAAAGGTTTTGGAGGAATAATAGTGATACTATTCGGAAATATTTTTGAATTGGATATGAAATCTGGCGGGATTTGGACTAAAAAAAATTTGAAATGTTTTTGAAAAGAATAAAAGCACTAAACTCACTTCAGTCGTTGGAAAATAATTTCGGTGATGACGGCAGCATCTTCGATGTTCATTTTGGAGTTTCCAAGAGAGGAATTTCTACCCGAATGTTTTGAATTGGTGTTTGTTTGCAAAATTGAGTTTGATTTTGGAATGCAAAGGAATAATTTGGTTTGGGTATAAATGATTTCAAAATGTTTTTGAATATTTAAGAAATTGTTTAAACTCTGAGAGTTTAATTAAAAACGATAATGGAATGTAAAAGGGTTTTACAACTTATAAAATTTGAAATCTGAAGGATAAAGTTTAACTTAAAGAAGAGTTAAATTGATGCAAGTGTAAAGATGAAATAGGGTAGAAAGGTAAGCTAATTAAATGAAGTAAATTGAAGAGATTGGTGAATAGAATGTAAATAAGTCGGAAAACTTATAGAAGTTTAAAGTCTGAATTGAATCGGAGTGTAATTGAATCTAGTTAAGTAAAAGTGAATTTAAAGAAAAAGTCTAAGTAGGCTAAGTAAAATAGTCATCGAAATAAAAATTATTAAGTTAGAAAATAAATGCGAATGAACAAACTAATTTAATTGGTAAGTAAATGGGATTGAAACTGAATATTTGAAATTTAAATTGAATTATGTTAAATAAAGCGAAATTATAGAATTTGTTCGAAGGAACTAAAAGAAGTACAAGTTTGAAATAAAATCCATTGAGATTTAAAATAAATTAGTGAATGGAGCTAATTTAAGAAATGACTAATTAAATATGGTTTAAGATAAGGTGAATAGAATTCAATATTTAAAATGAAAGGTAAACTAAATTCATATGGAATTGGAGATCTAATTTGAATAAAGGTAGATATAAACCAAAGTGGTGAAATGGAAATAAATATTTAAGTGTGAAAAATATTTATATTGAACTTAAGAAGAAATGGTAAAATTCTTAAGTAAAATTGGTATTGGGAAGATATTCTAAGTTAATATTTGAATGAAGATTAAGTAATGTATGAAATGGGAAATTGTGAACAAGTGAATGGAAATCAAAATAAATGTGAATAAAAGAAAATTGATATAGCTAATAATCAATTGAGGTAAATACATAGGATGTACGTATATTATTTTATTAGCATAACGATTTGATCCAGATTCGAGCATAGAATTTCGAGCTAGTTATATCGATCTGGGTTGGGATTTTTTCACCCGATTTTTGACAGCGAACCCTGGATATTGATTTTTAATTAATTTTGGAAATTCTCTATCATAATATATGGCTATGCAAGGAGAACGATGGTTTTCGGTCAAGAAACCAGATCTGAGTCTGCACTAGGGAGTCGGGTGAACGATACTAGCTCGGAAGTGAAATTGTATGATCGAGTGAGCGATCGGATTTGATTTTGCGTATGGATGATATACGTGCATCTACAGGCTTAAATAAAGAAAATATTGACAATTTTGTAAAGAAATAAATAAAATGATTTTGAACTCGGTAATAGGATATTATTGCTAAGCGGGATACAGGTATTTAAAAGCAAAAGAAAATTAGTGTTTTTGATTTCAGAAGACAAATTTGAATTGCTCGATAAAAAGGTATGTATTTAAATTGGCATATAAAATTTGATGGTTTTCTGATCTAGCCACTTGGCTTTTGTTTTATTCTAAAAATTTAGGGCTTGTAGAGGCAGTTTTGAAGTTGTTCTGATCTTGCCACGCAAAGGAGAAGCTGGCGAAATTTTTTGAAACTTCAAGGAGTTAGAAAATTTTTGGAAAGTTTTTGATAATTTGAAATTTAGTTTTAAATTATAATTTGAATGGTTGAGTAAATTATATTGTTTGGGACTTACGAATGAGTTTAGAAAGTTAGTAAGGGTGAAAATGTGTCTTTAATAAAAAGATTATTTTGGAGAATTGTTAAAAACTATTTCGTTTTGGGAAGATAGTTAACGGGTTGTGAACCACTCTTCTTAACTAGCAATTTTGGGGATGAAGTTTCTTAAGGGGGGAGGAATGTACGACCCAGAATTTTTGGATATTTTAAATTGAAATAGTTAATTGATTTTAAATATTTAATAGTTAATTTTTAACTTGAATTTCAAATATCACTATTTATTGGATTATTAAATTTTTGAATTTAATAATTGGAAGTTGGGTAAAATATTGAATCTTCAGTTTTATGCTTGTTAAAAATATTTCAAAGGCTTATAATATTTATATTGATGATACTGAAGATAATAGAACCTGTAAAATATGAAATCAAAAGTGGTTTGTTCAGTTTTAAAGATATATCGTTTAAATTGACAATTAAAAATAGCCTTCCGAGGCACAGTCTCGATTTCGACAAAACCAGTTCCAGTGGATCCGTAATAGTGTATTATTATTGGGTTTCAAGTCTTAGAGTGTTTGGAGTTATTGTGATTGTACGATATACAAACGCGCTGAAACTTATATCAAAATTTTTAAATAAGTTGGGTCCAAAAAGTTATCTTCTCCATACAATAGAATTAAGACTCGAAACCTTTTCCATTGCGTCTGAAATAGGGGTATAACATTATAAATGCCTAGCGGCATGCCTCGATAGAGGTTCCAGATTGAAAGTTGCATTTATCGAGACAATTTGAATTTAAAATTTTAGATATATATATATATATATATATATATATATATATATTATACTGACCAGTCAAACCTTTTCGCATCAAAACTTTTTCTTTCCATCAACCTTTCCTTTATTTCAAATCACTATCCCTTACCGTGTAGTACACGCTTCACTTTCCTTTACATCCCTCCTCCCTTTTAAAAATCAATCAGCCGAGAAGCATTTCAAAAATCAGTAATGGCAGAGCAGTTCGAATAAAATGAGAGCTTCAATAAATAAAATAAGGGAAGTCGCCGTTTGTTTTCTTCCCAAATCTCATTCCCTTCTCCTTTGTGCGATTTGAAAATCAAATCACCCGACCAGAGAACAAATCTAATTTGCTTAGATTGAAGGGATTTAGCAAGCCGAAATCGCGAGCTTCGTTTCGTAAGTCGTATATGATGTCAAGTGGCGAATCTGGGTAGCACAAAGACATCTCTCGGAGTCACGTGGAACTGGAAGTGAGGGCAGTGTGGAGGAAAGATCTGGAGGGTGAGGTGGCAGAATCGAAGTCGCGACAGACGACGGGATTGTCGCGTTCGAGGGCGCAAGGCAGTGAGGTATGATCCCCTTTTTTATTTAAACTTAATAGTATGTATATATTCTATAGGGAAAGAAAATTATTGCTCTGTTATATACAGATTGGGAAACATGTAAGGTTTAAAAGCTTAAAGTTTTTTTAGTCAGAGAGGGTAACCTATTTTTTTAAACGCATTTTTATGGCAATCTGTTTTAAACTAAAAATTGATATATATATATATATATATATATATATATATATATATGAAAGATTTTCGAAAAAAGGGTTTACTGTGATATTTTTTATGTAAACAGAAAAGAAAAAATATATAAGGATTTTAAATATGTAGAGTTATATAAAAATTTGATTTTTAAATCTATATATGTTATTATTAGTATGTGTAGTTTCAAAGAAAAAATAAATAATAAATATAATATAATATACATATACATATATTTTCACTTACTGTTTAATTTTAAAAGTAGGTATTAGGGTGATTAACCTATTTTATTAACTTATTAAATTATTTTAATTACTAGAAATTATTTATCTTAGGAAAATTAGTTAAAATTATTTATTTATTTAATCTAAAAGGTAATTGATTTGTTCAATTATTTCAAATGTTAATATACCATATATTATTTACACAAGGTCTGAAATCGTGAAGAAAACAAGCCGGTTTGGATTGGATTGCAATATTAAAAAAAATGAAAGGTGAGTTAATCTCACTCAAATTGGATTACTGGTGAATTTAAATAGTTAAAATTTAAATTATTGGCTGATTGATTGAATTGATAATTTATTATCAATCTGGATGTGATATTATATATATATATATATATATATATATATATTGGAGTGATTGATATTCCCGCATTATATAGCGTATGCGACCCTATGCCCCCGCATAATAGCGGATGACTCTATGTACAGCGATATCCCCCTCGAAGTGGGACTGGTATTTTTATATTATGCTAACATATGTCGATGCAGGGAAACATTTGAAGGGATCCAACTGGATTCCTCAAAAGTATTGAAATTTATTTCATATTTCTGTGATATGCTTATTTGATGATCTGTGATAGATTATGCCGAAATTGAAGTTATTGAATGCTATGATTTTACTGAATATTTCGGTGCTTTAAAATATCAGAAAAATATAAATACTGGATTTTTGAAACAACATAAAAAGGAAATGTTTAAGTAAAGTTTATAGTGAGTTGGATCAATTAAAAAGAAAAGAATTAGGAAAATAAATAGTTTGATTTTTAAATCCTATTTAATAAATTCCGAAACATAGAAAAACAATAGAGCCTTTGGATAAATGTAAATTAAAGGATCTTAAAAAGTAAGGACTTAAGCAATGTTGATTTTAAGTACAAAGGATTTATTTTTAAAGTGTACATTTTAAATGAGTTAGGAAAAGTAAAAGGAGAATTTTGAAATATAGTATGACATTGATATTCAAATTTAAATAAGGTTTTAACCATAATAAAGGAGTAAAACTGAAATTAATGGATTTTGGAATAAATTTAGATAAATCGAGAAAGGAACCTCAAAGGGAATTTAATTCAGGAAATCGATTTGAAAATCGTTTAAGTGTTTTGAAAACAGTGTTTAAAAGGAGAATAAGACTATGGAATTTATAAACTAGGTTTATAAATAAAGTGAAATAAATATTAGTGGATATTTAATATTTTAAATTCACGGTGGGGATTTATAAACGAATGAGTAAATAGTTTTAAAAATAAAAGAGTATTTTATTTTTTAAATATGGAAAAAAGAAATTTACGGGATTGAGACGTAAATTAAATTGGGATAAATCGAGAAGGATTTATAAATGATTAGATGGGCTATATTGGAATAAAAAGTGTATTTTCCTGAATCCCAAGTATAATTTCAAAGGAGATTTTTAATTATAAATTAGAAGTTTTAAAAGTGGCTTTGAAAGAATGTTTTAGAAAAATATTGTTTAGTTATTTTAAAATTATTAAAGTAAATTTTTATTTAAGTTAATCATAATAGTTAGTTATTTTTAAAGGTTAAATTAGTATTATGGTTTGAAGGTAAATTATCTAATATTTATATTTTATAAAACGACTTTTATTCTAAAAGTAGTTTTTGGCTAAAGTTTTAATTGGGAAATTATTATGGAATTTCATAACTAATTATTTTGAACAAAGTAATTTAAGTAGTTTTATTTAAATGTTTTAAGTATATATTTTTGGATACAGTAATTTAATTCATCTAAAATCTAATTTAATAAGGCTTAGTGCTTTTCAGTGGAAATAAAATAATTGGTTGAATGATTGTTAAATTTGATAGTTAAATAACCGACCATCAATATTGGCCAATGCGCTGATCGTTTCGGTGAGACCAGGATCAGGTTACATTATCCGAAAACCACTTTGTAACGACCCGTATTTTACGCGTCGACAAATCATAAAATAGTTGCATTAGGTCGTTGATGTTGTTAAGTCGTCTAGAGTTTGAGTCGACCAAAGCTTAAGTCGTGTGGAAGTTAACCCGTGTGGTGTTTAAGTCGTAGGAAGCTTGGGTCGTTTGGGAGTTAGGTTGGGCGGAGCGACTTATAGGAATAGGTCGTGGACGGCTTAAGGTTTCGACCAACCTAGGTATGGAGCGACTTAAGGTAGTAGGCGAGTTAGCGGGTTAGAAGGCCACGGGTTAACGAGTTACGGCTTATAGAATTAGCGACCTATAGGATGTTAACGACCTTAGAGTTGTACCGACCTAAGGAATTGAACGAGTTATAGGAGTGTTTGACTTAGGAGCTAACGGCTTAAGCTAGTAAACGACCTTAGGGATAGTGGCTAGTGGCTTATGAAAGGTGGCTCAGGTCGTGGGCGAGATAAGGAGGTTGGCGACTTAAGAGGGTTAGCGGCTGTGTGTAGTTAAGTTGTGTGTCGTATCCCGTGTTAAGTCGTAAGTCGTCTCCTTTGTTAAGAGTTGAGTTGCTATGGTTAATTGGGTCGGCCTTGTGGGTAGGTTGTTAAGGGGTTTAGTTGATAGGCCGTGAACGACTCAAGGTTATAAGGTTGAGTCGTGAGTTGTCTCTCGTGTTGGGTCGGCAGTATGATAAGCAGTTGAGTCGTAAGTCGTAAGGTGTTAAGTCGTTGAGTCGTCCATACGACTTAGGACTTAGAAAAAAAATGCGACAGTGTCTTATGCCGTTAAGTGGTAGGCCATGCGTTGAGTCGCGAGTCATATAGTGGCTTGAGCTGTGAGTCGTGAGTCGTGGACGACTCATAGGGGCGGACGACTCATGGGTTTTTCAGCCTATAAATAGAGGGGTTTGGTTCACTTTTTGGCACCGGATTTTGAAGCGACGAAGTGCTGCCATTTTGAGAGCTCAACTACAACATTTCTTCACTTCTTTTCTCCACTCTAATCTAGTGCTTACATCCATCCAAGATTGAAGATCAAGGTTGAAGATCCAAGATCCAAAGTTGAAGATCTACATTCTTCAAAGAGAGATTTCATCGATTGAAGCGAGATTTTGCCGGATCATGCTTAGTTCTTCGCTGTCCTGATCTGAAGTTGTTATCTTTTGAGGTGTTTTGGTGTTTTGGTGAGTGGTGGTTATCTCTCACACGGACCCAAAGGAGTATATTGGATCGGTGGTTTGTTTATGTGTTAAAGAGAGTGATTTCGTGCATTTTTCTTAAGTCTGCATGTAGATCTATGGTTAATGATGATTCAACACCTATTTTACTACATGTTCACTTGTGCAAGTTTATTCGTCAAGTTGTAGAGATATTGTTCATGATTCATGCTTGTTAGATTGCATGTTAGAATTGGGCTCTTTATTTACGAAATTGCCATTATTGCTGTAATTGATTATTTAGATCTTGTTTGAATGATTGATTACTTGGATTAATGTTTGGTTTGATTGATTAGTTGATTGATAACTTGATTTGGACAAGTTGGTCGAAGATGATTCAAAAGCTAAGTGAAAAGGCTCTTGAATAAGGAAAGCTGCTTGTGGCATATGAAGCGGATGTTGAAGCTCATATGGATAGGTTTGATGACGACGTTGAGATAGGATTTTGCCATGATGCAACGAGGCAAACCATGATGTTGAGATGGGACTTTGCTATGATGCGATGAAGCAAAGCATGATGTGAGAAAGCCTTGGTTTAATCCAGACGGGATCATCCCAAGCATGTTGATAACTCGATGATGCGGTTCGAGTTGGTTGATAATGGTTGGCTCGAGAGGCGCTTGAGCTAGTATATGAACAGACGTCGAGGAGGATGACTAGAAGGCTGAGATTTCATCGTTGTTGAAGGTTCTAGCATGCTCAAAGCAAGAGTACGTTGGGACGGGCTGCGACGACGTTCTAAGCACGGGCTGCGACGACGTGCTAGTACTCTGGGCAGATTCGATAGTCCTAGGCACGGGCTGCGACGACGTGCGAAGTTATGTCTAGAACCGGGGTTACCATTAGCCCTTGGCGGATGGATGAGATAATGTGACGGTCATTCAATTAACGATGAAATCAAGGCAATGATAACAATGATAGTCAGAGTCATGGATGTTTGGATGTTTGGTTGTATCATCACTTGGGTCAAGAGCGATGCTTTCAGGGTGCTCATCTGATCTTGGTTTAGGCCTTGGGGGTTTGTACTTGGAAAACGCCGACCTTGACTCGAGTGATAATTACTTTGCTTTGAATGTCTAAATTGCTATGTTTACTTCTGCTTAGTGTGTCTGGGGGCTATCACTGTAGAATGAGGTGGAGTGGGATGGTTGAGTTCCTATTCCTTTTACCCTTTATGCTCTTTTGGTATGTTTGATAGTTGATTTACTGCTCACTAAGACTTTTGTCTGACTCAAGGTTTTATGTTTAACTCTTATTACCTTGGGCTGTTCATCCATGTTGGGATGGGCAGACTAGGTAGCAGGTGACAGGTGCTGTTCTTGGCTACCAACGCTGTTGATGACGAAGACGAGCTGGAGGCTTTTGCATATTGTTTTTCTACTATTTGTACTGGATGTTCCGCTGTTTGTTTAATATTCTGAGTGTTATGTAGTGAGGCTTGATGTATTGACTATTCAGATGATTGTATAAAACTATTATGATTTTATATGATTCTGTTCTATGGAGCTTCACTGTGTATATTTTCTATTGTATTTTGTCCATGCGCTATGAGTAATACGATAGACTATTCTGTTTTACCTTACCCTGACTATCGTCCATGGCTGCCTGGCACACCTTTCAGCGCATCTTTTCCTTGTTTTCGTGCGGGAGTCATGGGCGGTCGTCACATTTGGTATCAGAGCTTTGGTTAATCGATTTTAGCCAACGCTCGCTGACGTAACTACGTAAGAGAGACGTAATTGTATTTTTATGGATGATTACTATATATAATATAGTAGCTTAGAAGTATTTGAACTCCTTCTGTAGTTGTTTCTCAAGATGTTCTAAATCATTCTTTTTTGTAGATATTAAGGATGAGTCGAAGTGAGAGACAAGCTGCTAGAGAAAGTCGTGCTGTTGGGGGAGCTACTGACTATGCTGCAATGTTCGAAGCTATGATGACTTCGATCATGAGAAGGATGCCAGTTCCGGGGTCATCAGTAGATGTTGGAGTTCAAGTTCAAGCTCCAAAACCAGTGGATTTTGCTAAGTTGTGCAAAGACTATACTTCTCTTGGAGGAAAGGTTTTCTTGGGAACAGAATCAACCATAGAAGTTCAGAGATGGATTGATGCTTGTAGAAGGATCTTTGGCGATTTGGGAACTGAGGATGCAACTATGAGGAAGCTTGCATCAAGACAGCTTCAAGGGAGAGCTTCGGATTGGTGGAATTCTATCACCATTGATACTCCAGAGGAAGAGATTACTTAGGAGCAATTCCAAGTTAGATTTGAAGCTAAGTTCATTTCTACAGCTCAGAAATCTGTTCTGTTTAAGAAGTTTGTGGAGCTCAAGCAAGGTGGGAGACCAGTTCTTGAGTATGTTTCTGAGTTTGAAGCTTTGTCCAAGTATACTCGGTCATATATTGAATCTCCTTATCAGAAGAATGAGAAGTTTATGACAGGCTTGGACACTTATCTTGGGAGGCAGTTAGTGGATCATTTGGACGATCCATTTGAGAAGCTTGTGAAGAAAGCTCTCAGGCATGAGAATCTGTTTCCTAAGGAAGGACCTGTTGTTGCTGTGACCAAGGAGCAAAATGGAAACAAGAAGAGGAAGCAGCAGCAGCAGAAGGGTAAGGATGGCCAGAAAAAGCCAAAGGGTGAAGTGATCTGCTACAACTGTCAGCAGAAGGGTCATCTCTCCAGGGATTGCAAGAAACCAAGAGTACCGGCAAAGTGTCACAACTGTGACAAACCGAGGCATTTCAAGAGGGATTGTCCGGAACCGAGGAAGGACAAGCAGATTGTGCAAGCCTATGCTTTGGGGGCTGTGCCATCATCTTTGAAAGCTCCTATTGCTGACGAGAAAGGAAAGAGCGTGGTGGTTCAAGGTACTCTTTTCATTTGTGGTGTTCCAATTAGAGTGTTATTTGATACTGGGGCGTCGCATTCGTTTGTTTGTAATGAACTTGTAGGCCGGTTGGGTTTAGAACCGGATATTGTTGATAGACCATTGGTTGTGACTAATCCAGTTGGGGGTTCGTCTTGTTTGTGTATGATATGCCGTGGTCTAGTTGTGTCGAGTCATGATTGCTCTTTTGTTTGTGATTGTTTTGTTCTGAACTTTGCGGGGTTCGGAATTATTTTGGGTATGGACTGGCTTAGGAAGTATGCGGCAAGGATTGATTATGAAAGGCTGGAGGTGACAGTCGAGAATGTGGAGAGGCGAAAGGTTGTGATACGATGTAAGCATGAAGAAGGCGTCTTCATGAGCTTCATGTATTCGCTGGTTGTTCCATGGGATGGACTGTCATCGGTGCCTATTGTGAATGGATTTGAGGATGTCTTTAACGAGGTCAAAGGATTACCGCCGCATAGGGAGATCGAGTTACGTATCGATCTAGTTGAGGGAGCCAGACCTGTTGTGATGCCTCTTAGGCGAATGGCGCCTAGGGAGCAGCGAGAGTTGAAGGTGCAAGTTGATGACCTTTTATGGAAAGGATTCATTCGGCGTAGCATGTCCGAATAGGGTGCACCAGTTGTGTTTGCAACCAAAGCGGATGGATCGTTGAGGTTGTGTGTGGATTATCGTGAGCTGAATAAGGTGACTAAGAAGAACAAGTATCCATTGCCGAGAATAGATGACTTGTTTGACCAGCTTCACGAAGCTAAGGTGTTTTCTCAGATGGATTTGGCAACGGGATTTCACCAGTTGAGAGTGGCTAAGGATAGTGTTCCGAAGACTGCTTTCAGAACACCGTCTGGTTTCTATGAGTGGCTGGTAATGCCGTTTGGATTGACCAATGCACCAGCATATTTTGTGGATCTTATGAATAGAGTGTTCAGAGATCAGTTGAACAAGTTTGTACTTGTGTTCGTGGATGATATTCTGATTTATTCCAGAACTGAAGAAGAGCACAAGACGCACTTGCGGATTGTTTTGGAAATCTTGCGGAAACATCAGCTAAAGGCTAAGTTTTCGAAGTGTCACTTCTGGAAGAGTGAAGTGAGATTCTTAGGCCATGTTATCTCTGGAAATGGAATAGCGGTTGATCCCGCTAAGGTGGCAGCAATCCAGGATTGGGTTAGACCTAAGAATGCATCTGATGTGAGAAGTTTTCTTGGATTAGCAGGATACTATCGTCGGTTTATCAAAGACTTTTCCAAGATAGCTGCACCGTTAACAGGATTGACAAAAAAGAACCAAGTGTTCAAATGGGATGATAAGTGTGAGCAAGCTTTCGGAATCTTGAAAGAACAATTGACAAGTGCTCCTGTTTTGACTATTCCAAGTGGGAATGATGAGATGGTGGTTTACACCGATGCATGTGGTACTGGACTTGGAGCAGTGCTAATGCAAAAGGATAAAGTTGTTGCATATGCAAGTCGACAACTAAAGCCGCATGAAAGGAATTATCCGACTCATGATATGGAGTTAGCGGCAATTGTATTTGCTTTGAAGATGTGGAGACATTACCTGTTGGGAGTTCGATTCGAGTTCTTTACAGATCATAAGTCGTTGAAGTATCTGTTCTCCCAAAAGGATTTGAATCTTCGACAGCAACGATGGCTATAGTTTTTAGCATCATATGATTTTGGTATAGCCTATACTCCGGGAAAAGGTAACGCAGTGGCAGATGCGTTAAGTCGAAGACATGCAGGTTTGGGAGCCATGTTTTCGGAATGGAAGAGTCTTGAGTATTTGGCTGGATTTGACTTCAGGCCTAGATGTGAATTGGAACATGAGATGTTGGCAAACTTATCAATAAGACCTACTCTTGTGTAAAGAATTGGCGAGAGCCAAAAGCGAGACGATAAGCTTGTCAGGATTATCCGTGATTTGGAATCTGGATTGGATCCAGAAAAGGATAAAGGATTCGAGGTCGATCGAGAGGGTTGGCTTCGGAAACAAGGACGATTGGTTGTTCCCGATATAGATGAATTGAGGGATGAAGTTCTGAAGGAAAGTCATCACTCGAAGTTGATAATTCATCCAGGTGGAAATAAGATGTATCGGGATATAAAGAGAACCTATTATTGGGAAGGTACGAAGAAAGATGTTGGGAATTTTATTTCCAAATGTATGAACTGCCAGTTGGTAAAAGCCGAGCAGAAGAAGCCCAGTGGATTGCTTCAGCCATTGGAAGTTCCTACGTGGAAGTGGGAGCAAATATCGATGGATTTTATCGATGGGTTACCTAGAACCAGAGCAGGAAATGAAGGGATTTGGGTAATCGTAGATCGTTTGACTAAGAGTGCAAGATTCATTCCTGTTCGATCAACTAGGACTGCATCGAAATTGGCTGAGTTGTATGTTAAGTGGATAGTTCGATTCCATGGTATTCCGAAGAGTATAGTGAGCGATCGAGACCCATTGTTCACTAGTGGATTTTGGAAGAGCTTCCAGGAAGTTTTGGGAACCGAGTTGTGTTTGAGTACAGCTTATCATCCCCAAACTGATGGTCAGACCGAGAGAGTCAACCGAGTTTTGGAAGATCTCCTCAGAGCATATGTTTGGACTTCGGAGGATCATGGGAAGATCATCTTCATTTGGTGGAATTTGCGTATAATAACAGTTATCAGTCAAGTATTGGTATGGCACCATATGAGGCACTGTATGGAAGACCGTGTAACTCTTCGACATGTTGGTTGGAAACTGGAGAAAAGTTGATACTTGGGCCAGAAATGATTCGACAGACTTCGGATCATATAGGGATCATTCGGCGACGAATGAAGGCAGCCCAAGATCGTCAGAAAAGTTATGCCGATAAGCGTTGTAAGGATTTGGAATTCGAGGTAGGTGATATGGTTTTTGTGAAGATTTCTCCACTGAAGAATGTTATTCGATTCGGGAAGAAAGGGAAATTGACTCCGAGATTTGTTGGACCATTCCCGATCATCGAGCGAATTGGAAAGCTCGCATATAAAGTGGAGTTACCAGAAAAGATGGCGGGTGTGCACAATGTTTTTCATGTATCATATCTACGGAAGTATGTGAACGACCCAAGTACGGTGGTTTCTGCTGATAGCTATGAAGAATTAGAAGTTGATCAAGTTGTTAGAAGACCTTGTAAGCCGCTTCGTGTTGTGGAAACTGACACGAAACAGCTTAGGAGGAAGACGATTACGTTGCTTAAGATACAATGGAGTGATGATGTTGACGAATGTACATGGGAGGAGGAAGAGAGGATGAAGGCAGCTCATCCTGAACTCTTCAAGGTATGGCCCTAAGGTGTCGTGACATCCCACGAATTTGTAACTTGTTCTAGTCTTAGAATTCTGCATGCTAGGCTAGTAATTGGATGCATGGTTTGTTGATTGCTATGAATGGTAGGCATGCAGAATAGTTTTGATTGCTCTTGTTTGTTTGGAATTTCGGAGGCGAAATTCCTAAGGGGGAGAGAATGTAACGACCCATATTTTACGTGTCGACAAATCGTAAAATAGTTGTATTAGGTCGTTGATGTTGTTAAGTCGTCTAGAGTTTGAGTCGACCAAAGCTTAAGTCGTGTGGAAGTTAACCCGTGTGGTGTTTAAGTCGTAGGAAGCTTGGGTCGTTTGGGAGTTAGGTTGGGCGGAGCGACTTATAGGAATAGGTCGTGGACGGCTTAAGGTTTCGACCAACCTAGGTATGGAGCGACTTAAGGTAGTAGGCGAGTTAGCGGGTTAGAAGGCCACGGGTTAACGAGTTACGGCTTATAGAATTAGCGACCTATAGGATGTTAACGACCTTAGAGTTGTACCGACCTAAGGAATTGAACGAGTTATAGGAGTGTTTGACTTAGGAGCTAACGGCTTATGCTAGTAAACGACCTTAGGGATAGTGGCTAGTGGCTTATGAAAGGTGGCTCAGATCGTGAACGAGATAAGGAGGTCGGCGACTTAAGAGGGTTAGCGGCTGTGTGTAGTTAAGTCGTGTGTCGTATCCCGTGTTAAGTCGTAAGTCGTCTCCTTTGTTAAGAGTTGAGTCGCTATGGTTAGTTGGGTCGGCCTTATGGGTAGGTCGTTAAGGGGTTTAGTTGATAGGTCGTGAACGACTCAAGGTTATAAGGTTGAGTCGTGAGTTGTCTCTCGTGTTGGGTCGGCAGTATGATAAGCAGTTGAGTCGTAAGTCGTAAGGTGTTAAGTCGTTAAGTCGTTCATACGACTTAGGACTTAGAAAAAAAATGCGACAGTGTCTTATGCCGTTAAGTGGTAGGCCATGCGTTGAGTCGCGAGTCATATAGTGGCTTGAGCTGTGAGTCGTGGATGACTCATAGGGGCGGACGGCTCATGGGTTTTTCAGCCTATAAATAGAGGGGTTTTGTTCACTTTTTGGCACCGGATTTTGAAGCGACGAAGTGCTGCCATTTTGAAAGCTCGACTACAACATTTCTTCACTTCATTTCTCCACTCTAATCTAGTGCTTACATCCATCCAAGATTGAAGATCAAGGTTGAAGATCCAAGATCCAAAGTTGAAGATCTACATTCTTCAAAGAGAGATTTCATCGATTGAAGCGAGATTTTGCCGGATCAAGCTTAGTTCTTTGCTGTCCAGATCTGAAGTTGTTATCTTTTGAGGTGTTTTGGTGTTTTGGTGAGTGGTGGTTATCTCTCACACGGACCCAAAGGAGTATATTGGATCGGTGGTTTGTTTATGTGTTAAAGAGAGTGATTTCGTGCATTTTTCTTAAGTCTACATGTAGATCTATGGTTAATGATGATTCAACACCTATTTTACTACATGTTCACTTGTGCAAGTTTATTCATCAAGTTGTAGAGATATTGTTCATGATTCATGCTTGTTAGATTGCATGTTAGATTTGGGCTCTTTATTTACGAAATTGCCATTATTGCTGTAATTGATTATTTAGATCTTGTTTGAATGATTGATTACTTGGATTAATGTTTGGTTTGATTGATTAGTTGATTGATAACTTGATTTGGACAAGTTGGTCGAAGATGATTCAAAAGCTAAGTGAAAAGGCTCTTGAATAAGGAAAGCTGCTTGTGGCATATGAAGCGGATGTTGAAGCTCATATGGATAGGTTTGATGATGACGTTGAGATGGGACTTTGCCATGATGCGATGAGGCAAACCATGATGTTGAGATGGGACTTTGTTATGATGTGATGAAGCAAAGCATGATGTGAGAAAGCCTTGGTTTAATCCTGACGGGATCATCCCAAGCATGTTGATAACTCGATGATGCGGTTCGAGTTGGTTGATAATGGTTGGCTCGAGAGGCGCTTGAGCTAGTATATGAACAGTCGTCGAGGAGGATGACTAGAAGGCTGAGATTTCATCGTTGTTGAAGGTTCTAGCATGCTCAAAGCAAGAGTACGTTGGGACGGGCTGCAACGACGTTCCAAGCACGGGTTGCGACGACGTGCTAGTACTCTGGGCAGATTCGATAGTCCTAGGCACGGGCTGCGACGACGTGCGGAGTTATGTCTAGAACCGGGGTTACCATTAGCCCTTGGCGGATGGATGAGATAATGTGACGGTCATTCAATTAACGATGAAATCAAGGCAATGATAACAGTGATAGACAGAGTCATGGATGTTTGGATGTTTGGTTGTATCATCACTTGGGTCAAGAGCGATGCTTTCAGGGTGCTCATCTGATCTTGGTTTAGGCCTTGGGGGTTTGTACTTGGAAAACGCCGACCTTGACTCGAGTGATAATTACTTTGCTTTGAATGTCTAAATTGCTATGTTTACTTCCTGCTTAGTGTGTCTGGGGGCTATCACTGTAGAATGAGGTGGAGTGGGATGGTTGAGTTCCTATTCCTTTTACCCTTTATGCTCTTTTGGTATGTTTGATAGTTGATTTACTGCTCACTAAGACTTTTGTCTGACTCAAGGTTTTATGTTTAACTCTTATTACCTTGGGCTGTTCATCCATGTTGGGATGGGCAGACTAGGTAGCAGGTGACAGGTGCTGTTCTTGGCTACCAACGCTGTTGATGACGAAGACGAGCTGGAGGCTTTTGCATATTGTTTTTCTACTATTTGTACTGGATGTTCCGCTGTTTGTTTAATACTCTGATTGTTATGTAGTGAGGCTTGATGTATTGACTATTCAGATGATTGTATAAAACTATTATGAGTTTATATGATTCTGTTCTATGGAGCTTCACTATGTATATTTTCTATTGTATTTTGTCCATGCGCTGTGAGTAATACGATAGACTATTCTGTTTTACCTTACCCTGACTATCATCCATGGCTGCCTGGCACACCTTTCAGCGCATCTTTTCCTTGTTTTCGTGCGGGAGTCATGGACGGTCGTCACACACTTCGATCTAGTTTGAACTTTTGCGAATGAAGACCATGAAGATGATGAAGATGGTGATTTGGTTTGTCCAGAACCAGGGAAACTTGTATGGATGAATGCTATCAGACCATCGTCATTGGAGGACGATGAGCATTCTAGTAGAATGTATTCTAAAAAGGTAACGCTTAGCATCAAGCCTCATCAACCGGGAATGGCTAAAATAGGGGAGGTACAGTAAGGCTAAGTGTGTAGCACCCAAGTAGGGTAAGGTCATCCATATCTAGACTCCCTTTTGATCTTGGCTTAGTGGGCGGTTGCTGATCCCAACCGCGGGATGATCTTATTTGGACTATCCAGTAAGGGTTAGCTCTGGTCTTGTGGTGCAGGGGATAAGCAGTGGTCCTTGGTATTCTGATCTAGGCCAGGTACTGTGACGAGCGGTACCCTAGTAGCCCTACCATATGGAATCCAATCTCCAATAAATGCCCGTACGGTTTTGATTGTGCCCGACTATGCTGGAATGTGACATGCAAGCATTTTAGCTAGATTCTATTTTACTTTCAGTGGACTATTATAATATCAGACGGATTTGATAAAAATATTTCTGGTTATCGTAAGGTAAAAAACCGACATGTTTATTTGTGTCGTGGTCTTACGAGATACCATTGATTTCAAAGAATTTTTGAAAACTTTAATAATCCAATTGAGTATGTTTTCTCACGTTGGTTTTCCAGACTGACTCGGGTGTTATTTTATTATAATGCTCCGGTCAAACCGAGTATTACAAATATAGGATAGGATGCTTTGGAGCTCAGGAGACAAGCTGGATGACGGAGACGTATATCACGTATCTGACTTATATTCCGCTGTGTATGGTATGCCGTATATTCAGCTTTGTGAGAGCAAGTTATTATAACTGTCCAGTATTGTGCTATTGTTTGATGGTGTACTCTGATGATTGTAATATATAAAACAGTATTGGTTCTTCTTGTAAAAAGATTAGTTGTTATCTATTATATATTTTTCCGCTACGATTGTGAGATTCTGATGTTGTTTTCTATTTCTTCTTCTACCTCTTTCTTCTTTAACCCTAATGATTCGTATTTCCATCGTATTTGATTTGAACCGATGGAGAATATTGTTGACTCAAAGGGGTATGGATTTGCGGACTATTACAAATGATATTTTATAAAGGAGATTCTATAAAGAAATTATGAAGGAAGATTTTTAGATAGTTGTAAAAATGGAAAGATATTTTATAAATCATTTTAGATGTATTTGAAAGACGTTTTAAATCAAGTTTAAAAAATTGTAAAGAGGTTTATGATGTGAAGTGAACTTATAAAGAATTTTTGTAAGGAATAAGTGAATAGGTTTTATAAAGTGAACGAGTTTTATAGTAAGTGATGTTTTGAAAGGGAATGGTTTTGCCATTTAATATGGAATGTGAGAAGAGAGAATTTTTCAAATGTTTTTTTTAAATGTTTATATTGTTTTCCAAATAAAGGGATGTAAGTGGTATGGGGAAAAGTGTTTTAGAAAAGATCATTTGATAAAGTTTTATCAAGTGATTTTGTTAATGAAAGACTAATTAATAAAGGCTTAGTGGATCCCATATGGAATTTAATCATGTTTGATTGTTTGTTTGTTTCATAGTTAAATAACCGACTATCAAATCTAGACCAAAACGTAACATTGGAAATATCTTGGAGAGACACGGAAATTATACGGTTACCGTTGGTGGTGCTATAATGTACGTACAAATTCGTGATAAATGATAAGGAATTCCGTTCACTAACGGTTAGGAGGTGAACTCGGCTCTTATCTTTTATCTGCTTATTTCTAAAAGAACGGGGGTTGAATTTACCGAAATTTGTCGAAGGTTGTTTTGAAGAGATCGGGATCAGATTTAATATACGAAAACAACTTTGATCCAACTCAAGCATTTCGAACTGAAGACGTCTTGAAGAATATGGAATCGAAGATGTAGCATTGAAGTGCATGGGCTTCTTGCTACTAGTCCTAAAGGTGATTCCAAAATGGATGTAGTAGAAGCAGTGCCTTCGATTTGTCCTTATCCTGGACAACTTGTATGGATGAATGTTGGCACTGCATTACTACTTGGAGGGCAATGTTAGCATTCCAAATGGGCTTGTTATTCATAAAGGTAAAATATAGCCTTAAGCCTCATCAACTGGGAAATGATAAAATAGGGAATGTAGCAGGGTAAGTGGGTCGCTTCCATTAGAGTATGTCATCATCTTTCTAGATTACCCTATTTTTGTAGATTTGGTTGTGCAAGAGAGATCTCGATTAAGGTTGGAAGACCGGGATGATGACGTATTCGATACTACTAGTCAAGTGGTAGGCCGGTTCTGTGTGGCAGGGTATAAGATGTTCTCGTCGGACCCGGGTGCATTGTTATAGAGATGTACCCATCGAAGGTAGTTCCTTACCTGGTCATAGTATGGAATCCATTCTCCAATACGTGTTTTTACGGTTTTGATTGTAAAGCCTAATATGCCAGAATTTAATTAATGTAACAATTTCAACTAATATTAAAAAGAACTTGTACTTTAGACATTATTATAAATCAGTGGATTTTATATAAAAGTATTTTGGTTATTGTAGGGTAAAAAACCGTCTGTATTTATGTGCGGCAAGGCCTTACGAGATACCTTTGATTTTTAAAAGGTTTTGAAATATAATAATCAAGTTGTTCGATTTTACTCACACCAGGCCCATGTCTGACCTGGAATTTTATTTTCTTTCCCTAAAACTCTTGGGTGCTCAAATTTTTATGAGCAGCTAAGTATTTCAGGTTTTTCCTCGAATGCATTTTGGAGGAGCTCGGAGCAGGAGGCTTCATCGATAACGAGTTATTATTGTATTTCCGTGGTATACTATATACTTTATATCTGATGTATAAAGAAAGGCTGTTATAACTATCGTAGGTTAGAAATTGTATTAGTGTAACTATGATGTATCATTTTTGAAATGATTTTGTAAAGAATTATGTTGATTAATATCTTTTATTCTATAGCGCTGTAAGATTCTGTATTTGCTTTTAATTTCTTCTGCCTTCAATCTTCTTTCTTTTCCCCTAACAATCTACTTTTTCGTCACTTAGTTGTTCGGCATGCGATACAATGGGTGTATTAGTGTCGATTTCTAGGGTTCGAAAAGGCAAGACGTTACGGTTGGTATCAGAGCGCAAGGTTAAGCGAGAACCTTGGCCCTGGTAGGGTAAACTCATTTGAGATCGGATAAGTGAGACCCTAGAATGAGTATGAGTGTATTATATAAGAGCACGTATTTGTTAGTGACATAAAACGTTTTATATTGTGTTAATTTATCTGTTGAGTGGCTTAAGAATTATGGTCGATACGGAAGGTACAACTGTATCGATAGGGGTTCCTTAACAATTGAACAACGTAAACTGACACAGTATTGTTTTTTCTATGCCCCACCTCTATACCCACGCTAGACAAGGACACTATGGTGTAATACCGTCAACTAGCACGGAGAATAAGGCTGTTGAGGAGCGACCATCTGTATAATTGCTTTGTGCGAGTACCGATATGCCAGATAGAATATAACAAATCCGACATACCGACACAAACTCAAAGCTACTACACAGTGCCTATAATGTCTTCGGAAACAAATATAGAAATAAACATAACACAAATCAGTCACAGGTAATTCATATCACAAAGGCGGAAATATACATGAATATATATAACACATAAAAGTGCTCATCAGAGTAGTGGTCTAAAAGATCCACAATGACACAAAAGAATAGCAACATGTGTTATACAAAAGATGAAAGAACACAACTATGAGTCTATATCTCAAATGTATACAACCAAAAACTACTAATCTAAGTAGTTACCAAAAGTCAGGATGATAATCCTAGAAGTGAAGTCAAGCAGAAGCACCTGTAACATCTCGGTCTGACCCGAGTATTATTTAATAAGAAAATAATAAACGGATCAGTCTAGCTATAAATATCAGATGAAATGATATAGAATAAGAGATATGACTAAACGTATAATAATCACAATGCCAAGCTGTGATAAATAAGTAACTGAAAATCAACAAGAGATTTATCAATATCACAAAAATCTTCTCAAAGATCAAAAGGAATGTCATACTCCTTATTTCATTCACCAAGCCACAAATATTGACAACATACAAATGCCAATCATAAAATTGGTGAAATTCAAATTCTAGAAATCATCAATAGAAATCCAGGAATCATAAAAGGGGGAGGGCTATCACAAAACGGGAGCATGTAAACTCACCGACACGTGTATCATAAAACGGGACGCTATCCCATGGTCGCTGACCATAGAGCCGGTGCAACGACGTAGTACAACGGTACGCCCGAGGAACCAGAAACTCGAATAGTTTGGAACAATGACGTAGTACAACGGTATGCCCGAAGAACCCGACAATCGTAAAATCGAAACAACGATGTAGTACAACGGTACGCCCGAAGATTCGAACTCCATAAAAACGTGGGTCGCTAGCCCACAAAAATTGGGTCGAAACCCCAAGAAATAAATAGGTCGTTAGCCTATAATAAAAATGAGACGAAACTCAATAAAACGAGGTACTGTTTCCTACGTGGACAAAGAAACATAGCATGACGCTAGTCTAAATCACAAAAATGATCCTCAATGATCATCAAGAAAGTGTCAATTACTCTAAGCTAGTAAATATTTGAGCTTAGCTTCATGTCGCATAACCACTAGCTTAACTTAAATATTTACGAACAAATTGTAGATCTCCACTAGAAAATTATCACAAGAGATTCAATCGAACAAGTCCAAGAATTAACCAACGAAGTAAACGCAAGCGTTTCATACCACTTGTTTTACTAAGTTATTTAATTAGATTTCTCATACAAGTGAGGTAAAGGTTTGTATATACTAATAGATTAGAAAACGATTTGAGAAACGAGCTTTGTAATAAAATAGTGTTGAAATCGTTTTGAAGAAAGGGTTTTGATATTTACTACTAGCATTGGAAACCTTTATATTTTGAAGTGACAAATCACAAAAATGATTGTAGAAACAATCAATCGCTAAAATCCAAAGAAATCGATACCGAATCCATCAAAATGGATATTCCTAAAATTCCCGAAGGAAAGAAGTCATCAAAGTCAATAACAAATGATAACAACAAAGAAGGAAAGAACACGAATCGATTAAATTTGGAAACCACGCAAAATAGGCGAAATAGACAAAATAGAAACAGGTCGGTCGGCCGGCTACAGAGCTCGGTCGACCGGACCCTGTTCTAGAAAAATTCTCGGGAAGCAGGTCGGTCGACTGAGCTCTGCAGCTGGTCGACCGGACCAGAGACAGAAAAGTGCTTATGCACTTTGGTAGCAGGTCGGTCGACCGGCCTCAGAGCTCGGTCGACCGGAGCCTGTTTCCAGCTCCTCCCAGCCTATCTGAGTGAGGGCCAAATCTCCACCAAATTTAAATCGGACGAGCAATGGACGCTAGGGGTTTATACCAATCGACTACCCGGCCCTATAAGCTCTTCGATGCATCACAAAATCATGATCAAAGATCAAAGCTATGATTTTTAAGGATTTGGCTTTCAAAACACTAAAATTGGAATATTCACAAAACCAACCCAAATCAAAATCAAATGCACATGAATACGTGTTAGGAATTCATACCCAACATTTAAAGATAGATATAAGCATAGATGTGAGATAAAAATCTCACCTTTTCACAAAATCAATAGAGAAGAAGCTATAGAGCAATGGCAAGAACAACCACTCTTCAATTCCAACCCAACAAGCTTGAATCTAAGCTTAAAGGAGAAACATTTCCTAAATTAGGTTTAGGAAATTTCTAAAATTGAATGGAGAAAGAGTTGGAGAAGATGAAGAGAAGGCTTACCAAAGTTTCTTCTATTAGTTTGGAGCTAGAGCTTGATTTGCAAAAGAAAACTAGGGTTTGGAGTTTTAATTTCCCATTCCACTCACCATTAATCTCTTTAGAACTGAAAAGTAGAGGAAGAGGGAGTGAATGAAGAGGAGTGGTTCGGTTTGGGGTATTAAGTTGGCTAGTGGGCTGAACCCAACCCAATGACCTAAGTGAAAAGGTAGCAAAATTCAACTTACTCCAAACATATCGAAGCTGTACTCAAAAAGGTTGCAAACGGCATTTTGAACTCAATGGAAGGGGTCTCGAGTCCCATTTCGACTGTTTGCAAAAAGTAGGTTTTCGGACTAAAATCCGAGTATCGATAAAATATTTAAATAAAATATTTAAATATAAAATCGATAAATATGCGGGTTGTTAAAGTTTTGAAATTGGAAAAACGAAATATATTTTATATATAAAAGAATGGTTTTAAAAAATAATAGGGTATTTTTGAGGCCTTTTTGCTAAGAGATAATAATATTTTATTATTTCATGTAGGGTTTGTTTAGTCAGACTCGTCCAGTTTGAGCACTGACTATTGTTAGTTTGTATAGTTAGCCTTCTCTTTTTAAGATTTGAGTTGGGTAAATAGAAATATGAAACATTGAAACGAACCCCTTGTGAATTAAATTTCACAATTTGACTAAAAGGGTTCGATGTTAATGTTAGTCCGTGAGATGATGGTTTTGATGACAATAACCTTAGAATAGATTATAAAATATAAATACTGGCATTATAAGTTTAGATATATATGTATATGCAGGATTTTACCTTGCGGCTACAAAGAATGAAGACCGTACAGTATAGAGATTCAAGATATCGAGATTGAAGACACATAAGTATCAAGATTATCAAGAGTTCAAGATTTCAAGCATAAGTATTTTTATTAGGAATTTTTGTTAAAACTCGTAGAAAAGCACTGGCATCTTAAAATCCAATTTATTCGTGGAATGGAATCCACTTCGAGCCTGTTAAAGGGATGGAACCCTAAGTAGGATGGAACCTACGAAAAATCTAGTGGAACATTGTTTTGTATCCGCTAACTTTTTATTCAAAATGATTTTTCAAAATTATCTTGCTTTCAAAATGATTTCAAAACTTTCCTTTTAAAAACATCAAAACCCTCTATCCTGATTTTAAATAATTTTAGCCTCAAAATTATCTTTAATTTCATAGTCAAATTACTCCTGATTTTAAACTATCTTTTGAATTATATATTTAACTTTTATACTTAGATTTAAATATAAAATTATAGTTAAAATTTATATATATTATTCTCTATATTTACTTATGAATTTTAACTATAGTCAAGTATATTTGTAAAGTTTAAAATAGTTTTAATATAAGATAAAGGTTATTTCAAAGAAAATCAAACACCAAAAATTGCTTTGGGACGTCGACATGCCTAGGGTAACCATGTCGACATGTGTCAGTTGAATTCAAAATTTAAATTTCAAAAGAAGTGTCTATTCGCCATAACTCTTCACGAATGTACATGATTGTTGTTCTACTATAAATAGGGGTCAGTTTCAACGAATTTTATATCTGGTTTTCTGGTTTTTCACTCCTCTACTTCTTTCACATTTCTTAATACATATTCTTACCATTACTCTGCCGAAATCAACATTGAATCGAACTCGATTACTTCTAGTTTGATTCTCTATCACTATCTCTACAAGGTTCCTAGTGCAATTCAGAGTTATAGGCTTCTTTGTAATCTATTAAGCGAGAAAAGGTGTGATTGTAGCCTTAGAAATCAATCAAGAGAGAAAAGGTGTGATTGTAGCCTTGGTAAATCAATTGGGTAAACTTATGGCCCGGAAATCAAGTATCTCTACCCAGAGGATAGAAATTCTGGAGGGTGTACCTCGTAGCCCTGAAACCGAGGGTGTGATTGTACAATTGCTTTTGAAAGGAAATCCGTACTTGTGTTGCAGGACCGGATGTAGGGTAACTCCAAACCAGTATAAAATCTGGTGTGTTCTTTCCTTTACTGCTTTTATTTTATTTCTGCATCTGTGTTTGTTTCTGTGATCATATCTGTGTTTGTATATTGCATACATCGGCGTCTAAATTAACATAAACTGAAAAAAAATTAGTAATTTTTATTAACACTATTCAACCCCCCCCCCTCCTCTAGTGTTAATCCTAGGCTTAAGATCCGTAATCCGCATTTCTCACAATTGGTATCAGAGCGAGGTTTTCAAAGTTTCATAATCCGATTTTTGGAAAAGTTTTTAAAATGGCTATATTTGTTAATACTAATTTAGAAGTATTCAAACCATCATTGTATCTTGAGTCTGCATATAATTAATATTCAAATTCAAGTTGTCTACCAAGATTGTTTGATGTGCAGGAATCATGCTTTATGGGTATTGAGGAATCAATCCACAATGGACAAATTGTGCAGATCAGAAAGAACAAATGGATACTTGATAGTGGATGTTCTAGACACATGACTAGCAATCCAGATATGCTGAATGATATAATATATGAAGATGGAGGACTGGTTAACTTTGGAGACAATTCAAAATGATATGTGATTGGCAGCGGCAAAGTCAGTAATTCTGAAACTCCTACTATTACTAATGTTTTGCTAGTTAAGAATCTGAAACATAATCTGCTAAGTATAAGTCAACTGTGTGATAAAGGATATAAAATTAAATTTGAAAAAGATAAATGTCACATTGAAGATAATAATCCAACCATTATATTTGAGGGAGTCAGGAAAAAGAATATTTATATTCTTAGTATGAAAGTTTTAGATGATAACCTATGTCTGTTGGCAAATACAAGTGACCCTTGGATTTAGCATAAGAGATTTGGGCATTTGAATTTCAAACACTTATCTAGACTGTCAAAACATGATCTAGTAAGAGGTCTCCCTAAAATGAATTTTAAAGTAGATAGTTTATGTGATGCTTGTCAATTAGGAAAACTTAGAAAAAGTTCCTTCAAGTTAAAAGATATGATTTCAACTTCAAAACCTCTTGAATTATTTCATCTTGATTTATTTGGTCCATCTCAAGTTCTTTCAATAAATCATAGTAAATATGTTTTTGTAATTGTAGATGATTATTCTAGATTTACATGGACAATATTTTTGAAACATAAAGTTGATACTTTTGAATGTTTTAAGACATTTTCAAAAAGAATTCAAAATCAATTTTCTCTAAAAATTATAACTATTCGAAGTGATCACGATGGTGAATGTGAAAATGAAAAGTTTGAGGAATTCTGCAAAAGGAAATAACTCACAATTTTTCATTTCCAAGAACTCCACAACAAAACAGAGTAGTAGAACGTAAAAATAGGACGATTCAAGAGTGTGCGAGAACTATGCTTACAGATAGTAATTTACCAAAGAATTTTTGGAAAGAAGCAGTTCCTACCGCCTGTTATATTTTAAATAGAATTTTAATAAGACCTCTAACTGATAAGACATCTTATGAACTTCTTTATTCAAAGAAACCTAAGGTATCTTATTTCATAATTTTTGGAAGTAAATGCTTTATTTTAAACACAAAAGATAATTTAGATAAATTTGATCATAAATCAGACAAAGGTATCTTTATCGGATATTCTAGTAGAAGTAAAGCGTACAGAATGTTTAATTTAAAAACTAATTCCATTGAAGAAACAATGCATGTTTCATTTGATGAAAATTTTAAAATTTTTGAAGATACAAATGATGAAGAGGATTTAATGACTCAAAGTCAAGAATCAATTGAAACTAATAATGAAATTAATCGTCCTAATAAAAGGACTAAACTTTTAAAAGATCACCCTACAGAAAATATACTGGGAGATGTGCAATCTGTTGTTAAAACTAAACTAAGTCAAATGAGTAATGTATCTTTTATATCAACTATGGAACCCAAAAATCCAAAAGAAGCATCAACTGATGATTCATGGATTTTGGCTATGCAAGAAGAATTAAATTAATTTACTAGAAATGATGTTTGGGAACTTGTTTCTAGACCATAAAATAAAACTATAATTGGAACTAAATGGGTTTATAAAAATAAAATGAATGAACAAGAAGAGGTAGTTACAAATAAAGCTCGATTAGTCGCTCAAGGTTATTGTCAAGAAGAAGGAATAAATTTTGGTGAAACCTTTGCTCCTGTAGCAAGATTAGAATCCATTAGGATTCTACTTGCTTTCGTAAATCATAATAATCTCAAATTATTTCAAATGGATGTTAAAAGTGCCTTTTTAAATGGATTTGTAAAAGAAGAAGTATATGTTGAACAACCGCCACTTTTTGAAAATGATAAATTACCAAATCATGTTTACAAACTTAAGAAAGCATTATATGGTATAAAACAAGCTCCTAGAGTCTGGTATGATAGACTAAGATCTTATTTATTACAATCTAATTTTGAAATTGGTAAAGTGGATAATACTCTTTTTATTAAAAGAAATAAAAATGATATTCAACTAGTACAAGTTTACGTAGATGATATCATTTTTGGTCAACTAATTTTGAAATGAATAAAGAATTTTCTGAAATAATGACAAAAGAGTTTGAGATGAGTCATATGGGTGAATTAAATTTCTTTTTAGGATTACAAATAAAACAATTAGATAATGGTATCTTTATTAGTCAAGAAAAATATGCTAAAGATCTGATTAGTAAATTTGATTTGACTACTGCGAATGGAAAACCCACTCCCATGGCAACTAATGAGTACCTTAGTAAAGAAGATCTCTCGAAAGATGTAGATCAAAAACTATATAGAGGAATGATTGGATCACTACTCTATATTACTGTCAGTAGACCTGATATCATGCACAGTGTTTGTCTCTGTGCCAGAAATCAATCCCAACCTAAAGAGACCCACTTAAAAGCCGTAAAACGAATCATAAGATATGTTAAACACACATCTGATTATGGTTTATTCTACTCTAAAAATGATTCTTTTGACTTAATATCTTACTGTGATGCTGACTATGCTGGTTGTAAATCAGACCGAAAAAGTACAAGTGGGACTTGTCACTTTTTAGGGCATTCTCTGGTTTCTTGGCTTAGTAAAAAACAAAACACAGTTTCTTTATCAACAACTGAAGCAGAATATATTTCTGCTGCTTTGGCTTGTTCTCAAGTAATATATATGCAACAAACCTTAAAAGATTTTGGTTTAAAAAATTTCAAAATCACCAATTTATTATGACAATACGAATGCGATAAATTTATCCAAAAATACTACTCAACATGCTCGAACTAAACATATTGATATCAGACATCATTTTCTCAGAGATAATATAAGTAAGGAAGTAGTTGCTCTCGATTATATCAATTCTGAGAATCAAATTGCTGATATCTTAACAAAACCCTTAAATGAATCAATATTTACTAAATTAAGAAGAGAATTAGGTATTTGTTCTATAACTGAAATATAAAATATAAATAACAAGTATAATTAATAACTAATATTAAAATAATTCAAAGAGTTAAAATATAAAAGATCATGTCAACATCCCCCATTTACCCATGTCGACATGCAACGTTTTTAAATTTTGAAATTTTTCCCACCAAAATTCAAAATAATTGGTTATAAATTCTTCACGTTTTCGAAATTTTATTCATCCTTTTTTATCTCTATGTTCTTCTCTCTGAAATCAAATAATTAATAGCCTCCTCTTCCAAATCAAACATAAAATCAACCTTTTCATTCCCCTCTTCTACGTCTGGTCCATTCAACGTACTACTCTCGCTCGTGTGACTAAAATAGAGGACTCTCTAAAGGATGCACTTTAGATGATGACTGAAATTCAAGTGATTCAACTTCGTATGGAAAAGGAACAAGATAGGCAAGGCAAGATTCTTAGGAATTTGCAAAAATTCCTAATGGATAACCAGGCCAATCCTATCTTGATTGACGAAGACTCTTCACTCAATCAAGAACAAGAGGACATCGAAGAAGAAGAACCCATGGAAGAAGAAGTGCAAGCGGAGGATGATGACCAAGTCGTGTGTGTTGGAGAAGTGTGTTTTGACAAGAATGGGAATCTTTTCGAACAACGTGGAAATTTCTGTTTCCACTATCCAAACTGTTTGATTCTTAGATCTCCTATGTTTAAAAACACACAATAGTTTCTTTTCCTTCTTCTCCATTGTTGTTTGTGTTTCTTTATGTTTTCTAAACGCTCATGTATATACAACTTCATACGTAATAAATAACTCGTGTTCTTATACGAGTTTTAATTATAAGTACTATCGTGAATTCTTAGTTAGGATAGTTATTTGTTTAGGACTATGTTTTAGTATTAGATTTAAGTGATGATTACTTATGATAACAATATCATTATAATCACATGTCATATAGTGTTAGTTTTAGGGGGAGTTATATAGTTTGGAGTGAGTTTTTGTTGATGACAAAGGGGGAGAAATTAAAATAGGGTAGTTAGGCATAAATTAAGGGGGAGTTATTAGTTTTAGGGGGAGTTATTAGGATAGAAATAATATTTTATAAACAAAGGTTGTCATCATCAAAAAGGGGGAGATTGTTAGTCCGTGAGATGATGGTTTTGATGACAACAACCTTAGAATAGATTATAAATAATACTGACATTATAAGTTTAGATATATATGTATATGCAGGATTTAACCATGCAGGTACTAAGAATGAAGACTATACAATATAGAGATTCAAGATATCGAGATAGAAGACTCATGAGTATCAAGATTATCAAGAGTTCAAGATTTCAAGCATAAGTATTTTTATTAGGAATTTCTGTTAAAACTCGTAGAAAAGCACTGACATCTTAAAATCCAATTTATTCGTGGAATGGAATCCACTTCGAGCCTGTTAAAGGGATGGAACCCTAAGTAGGCTGGAACCTAAGAAAAATCTAGTGGAACATTGCTTTGTATCCGCTAACTTTTTATTCAAAATGATTTTTCAAAATTATCTTGTTTTCAAAATGATTTCAAAACTTTCTTTTAAAAACATCAAAACCCTCTATCCTGATTTTAAATAATTTTAGCCTCAAAATTATCTTTAATTTCAAAGTCAAATTACTCCTGATTTTAAACTATCTTTTGAATTATATATTTAACTTTTATACCTAGATTTAAATATAAAATTATAGTTAAAATCTATATATATTATTCTCTATATTTACTTATGAATTTTAACTATAGCCAAGTATATTTGTAAAGTTTAAAATAGTTTTAGTATAAGATAAAGGTTATTTCAAAGAAAATCAATCACCGAAAATTGCTTTGGGATGTCGACATGCCTAGGGTAACCATGTCGACATGTGTTAGTTGAATTCAAAATTTAAATTTCAAAAGAAGTGTCTATTCGCCATAACTCTTTACGAATGGACTTGACTGTTGTTCTACTATAAATAGGGGTCAGTTTCAACGAATTTTATGTCTGATTTTCGTGTTTTTCACTCCTCTTCTTCTTTCACATTTCTTAATACATATTCTTACCATTACTCTGCCGAAATCAATATTGAATCGAACTCGATTACTTCTAGTTTGATTCTCTATCACTATCTCTACAAGGTTCTTAGTGCTATTCAGAGTTATAGGCTTCTTTGTAATCTATTAAGCGAGAAAAGGTGTGATTGTAGCCTTAGAAATAAATCAAGAGAGAAAAGGTGTGATTGTAGCCTTGGTAAATCAATTGGGTAAACTTGTGGCCCGGAAATCAAGTATCTCTACCCAGAGGATAGAAATTCTGGAGGGTGTACCTCGTAGCCTTGAAACCGAGGGTGTGATTGTACAATTGCTTTTGAAAGGAAATCCGTACTTGTGTTGCAGGACCGGATGTAGGGTAACTCCGAATCAGTATAAAATCCGGTGTGTTCTTTCTTTTACTGCTTTTATTTTATTTATGCATCTGTGTTTGTTTCTGTGATCATATCTGTGTCTGTATATTGCATACATCGGTGTCTAAATTAACATAAACTGAAAAAGATTTAGTAATTTTTTATTAACACTATTCACCCCCCTCCAATGTTAATCCTAGCCTTAAGATCTGTAATCTGCATTTCTCATAGTTAATGTAGGGTAAAATTGGATTAAAAGGTGTTTATAAATAAAAAAAGAGACTAAAATATATTGAAATAAATATTTTGAAATGGATTAATAAGAATGTGTCTTTTTAATCAAAAAGAATTAGGTTGAACTTAAGAACTTAAATCCCAATGCTTCAGAAAATTATTTTTAATATTTTAAGAAATAATAATGGTATTTGAAAGCAATTTTGCTTAAAGTATAAAATTTTGAGAATGAAATTTAAGTAAGAAGTATTTTCTTTAGATTAGTTAGGAAGAATGAATTTTGTTTGTTTTGTGATGGTCGGAATAATCTTCTAAGTGACGATCGGATGTTTGCCTAGGCGAACTTTGTCGTGCACTTAGTAAATTATTCTCTTTATCATTTTACAATCAAAATGAATTCAACCCGAACAAATCCAAAGTAAGTTGGTGATAAATGTTTTATTTAAGAAAATGTAAAGTATTGTTTCAAAAATAGGATTTTGAAATAATAGAAATATTTTTTTAAGTTAAATAGTTCGTATGGCTTGAAAATAACCTAAAATTTGGGGAAGATATGTGTTCGGATGGTAAACACTTCTCTTGAGTATTACTTTCTTGGTAGGGGAATGCATGATATTGTTCGGTAATACCCAGTTCCATAGTATTTTTTTGGTCGTTCTTTACTTATATATTTGTATAATTTAAAATATAGTGTATCATTTGAAAAAGCTTTTGAAATAAAAGCCAGGTATTTGGATCTTGAGTTTTCTTAGGGAGATCAAAATGGGATAGTGGGATGAAATAGATGTATATACTCTTAGGCTATAATGGAGTATTATCTAAGTTGAAACTAAGAGTTGTTTATGATATATTATCATAAATGATTTAGTGAAATAGAATTGGTATTAGGGAGAACTAATATGGTAAGTGTGTAGCTTGGACGTAGATCAATTCACATTTTCATAGAGTTTTGACCTAGGATTCGAGTATATGACTTTAAGGTATTTGCACCGTTCCGAATAAGGATTTATCATTTGATTTTTGACAATGAGCATTTGATGAGGATTTTTGGTTTGGGACCAAAGTTTCTATTGTAGTTACAACTATGTAATAAGAGCAGAGGTTCCAAATCTAGGAGCCTGATCGGAATTCGCACTAGAGAATCGGGTAAGTGATACTAGTTCGGAAGTGAAGTAACGTATTCAAGTTATGGTCGAGTCAAATTTTGCATAAGAATGATCTATGTACATTATATGGAATGATGTAGAGTATTAAGTGTTTCTGAATAGGTTATGATGTGTAATTTTGGGGATGAAATTCATTTAAGGAGGGAAGAATTTAACGACCTGGAATTTCATTGCTTTGATTTGTGATTATTTAATTAATTTTAAATATTAATGTATAGGTTTTATAATAAAAATAAAACTCTTTTAAATAATTAATAATCATAGTGAAATAGTTTTTAAATTTTGTTTACAAAAATATATAGTTTTTAAAATCATTTTAGATATTTTTGAAAGATGTTTTAAATCAAGTTTAAAAAATTGTAAAGAGGTTTGAAATGTGAAGTGAACTTATTAAAGAATTTTTATACGGAATAAGCGAAAGGGTTTTATAAAGTGAACGAGTTTTATAATAAGTGATGTTTTGAAAGGGAATGGTTTGGTCGTTTAATATGGAATGTGAGAAAACAGAATTTTTCAAATGTTTTTGGTAAATGTTTATATTGTTTTCCAAGTAAAAGGGATATAAATGGTTTAGGAAAAGTGCTTTATAAAAGATCCTTTAATAAAGTTTTATAAAGTGATTTTATTAATGAAAGATTAATTAATAAAGGCTTAGTGGATCCCATATGAAATTTAATCAATGTTTGATTGTTTGTTTGTTTGATAGTTAAATAACCGACTATCAAATTTGGACTAATATGTAACTTTGGAATATTTAGGAGAAACACAGAAATTATATGGTATAGTTACCATCGGTGGTGCTATGCTGTATGTATAAATTCATTTTGTTCTTCTACGATAAATGATAAGGAAATCCATCCACTAACGGTTAGAAGGCGAACTCCGCTCTTATCTTTTATCTGCTTATTTTCTAAAGAACCGGGGTTAAGTTTACCGAAAATTATCGAAAGTTATTTCAAAGTGACCGCGATCGGATCTGTTATCCGAAAACCACTTTGATCCAACTATAGCTTTCCGAACTAAAGACATACTGAAGAATATGGAATCGAAGATGGAGCATTGAAGTGCAAAGGCTGCTTGCTTCTAGTCCTGAGGGTAATTCCAAAATAGATGTAGTAGAAGTATTGCCTTCGGTTTGTCCTGATCCTGGACAACTTGTATGGATGAATGTTGGCACTGCATTACTGCCTGGAGGGCAATGTTAGCATTCCAAGTGGGATTTCTAATCAAAAAGGTAAAACGTAGCCTCAAGCCTCATCAATCGAAAAATAACTAAAACAGGTCATGCATTAGGGCTAAGTGGGTTGCTCCCATTAGGGTATGTTATCATCTTTCTAGATTATCCAATTTTGTGGATTTGGTTGTGCATGAGAGATCTCGATTAAGGTTGGAAGACCGAGATAATGACATATTCGATACTACTAGTCAAGTATAGGTCGATTCTATGTGGCAGGGTACAAGATGTTCTTGTCAGATCCGGGTGCACTGTTCTAGAGACGTACCCATCGGAGGTAGTTTCTTACCTGGTCATAGTATGGAATCCATTCTCCAATACGTGCATTTACTTTAGACATTATTATAATATCACTGGATTTTGTATAAAAGTGCTTTGGTTATCGTAGGGCAAAAACACATATGTGTCTATGTACGACATGATCTTACGAGATACCTTTGATTTTTAAAAGGTATTGAAACATAATAATCAATTTGTTTGATTTTACTCACACCAGACCCATGTCTAACCTGGAGTTTTATTTTCCTTCCCTAAAACTCTTGGGCGCTCAAATTTTTACGAGCAGCCAAGTAGTTCGGGTTTTTCCACGAATGCATTTTGGAGAAGCTCGTAGCAGTAGGCCTCATCGATAGTGAGTTATTACTGTGTTTCCGCGGTATACAATTTACTTTATATCTAATGTATAAGGAAAGGTTGTTATAACCATCCTAGGTTAGAAATTGTATTAGTGTAAGTCTGATGTATCATTTTTGAAATGACTTTATGAAGAATTATGTTGATTAATATATTTTATTCCATTGCGCTATGAGATTTTGTGTTTGCTTTTAGTTTCTTCTATCTTCTATCTTCTTTCTTTTCCTCTAACAATCTGTCTTTTCGGCACTTAGTTGTTCAGCACACGATATAGTGGGTGTATTAGTGTCGACTTTTAAGGTTCAATAAGGCGGGTCATTACACAAGTGGTTCAAAAACCGAATCCGAAAAACTTTAAGAATTAAAAACATAACCACAGCAAACAAAATTGGAACTTGCAAAGGAACTAAGTGGGATATCAGAAATAACTCAAAAGAGTGACTATGTACGGTTGTTTCTATGTTACAACTATGGAAAACCAAGTCATATGGCATGCAAGTGTCGGAATAGGTTAGGCCCTGCACCGTAATCTAACTTGATTGAAGAGCCTCTTACGGCTATGATTTCTGAGATTCATCTTGTTGGAGGATCAGAGGGTTGGTGGGTCGATACTGGTGCTTCATGCGATATCTGTTATGATCATGTTATGGTCAGTACATACACTACTGTCGAGGATCATAAAGTGTTGCTAGGAGATGCTCACACTACTACAGTTGCTGGTACCGAAAATGGTGAAATCAAGTTTATCTCTGGAAAGACAGTTGTTCTGAAACAAAAGATGCATACTTCATAGATGAGAAAAAAATCTGGTTTCGGATTTTCACCTTAATAAAGCTAGTTTTACTCAAGTGATTAGGGTTGATTTGTGCACTTTGGCTTATAAGGGCATGTTTGTAAGAAAGGGTTATGCCAGTGAGGGAATGTTTAAGTTAAATGTTGAATCGAATAAAGTAACTAGTTCTACATATAAGTAATGTGATTTTAATGTTTGGCTTAGTAAAATCTATCATGTTAATAAGTGTATAATTAAAAACATGAGCATCTTATGTCTAATTCCTAAAATGTCACAAACTGATTTTAAAAATATGAATCCTATAGTCAAGCAAAAATTACTAAGAAACCTCATAAGTCAGTTGATAGAATTTTTGAACCTGCAGATTTGATTCATTCTAATATATGTGAACTTGATAGGGAATTAACTAGAGATGGTAAAAGATATTGTATCACATTCATTGATGACTGTTCTAATTTCACTTGTGTATATCTCATGAAAAATAAAATAGTGCATTAGATATGTTTAAGTTATTTGTCACTGAAATCGAAAACAAATTTAATAATAAGAAAATCAAGAGACTTGAGTAATAGAGGAACATAATACGAATCTAGCTTATGTCTTGATTTTTATAACTTACATGGTGTGATTCATGAGAGAACTGCATCTTATTCACCTGAAATGAACGATGATGCTGAAAGAAAGAACATGACCTTTACCGAATTAGTTGGAACTATTTTATTAAATTTGGGTGCAGCAAAACATTGGTGGGGTGAAATATTACTGACTGCTATTTTAAGATAGAATTCTTAAGTTTAAGGGCCAAATTTCACCTTTTGATATTCTGAAAAAATATAAACCAAAATTGTCTTACTTTAGAACTTAGGGATGCATATGTTCGAATACCTGATCCTAAAAGAACTACACTAGCAAGTTGAGCCAATGAATGTGTATTATTTGATATGTTATTGACAGTAAAGCATATAGATTTTATAAACTGAAAGAACATATTATAATAAAATCAAATTATGAACATAAATTTCCATTTAAATTAAGAAATAGTGGGATCTCATCTGCTAGTAATATTCCAGTGATTAGGAGTAATGAATCTAATCAAGATATAGAAACTTAACTTAGAAGAATGAAGAGAGCTAGATTATATTAAGATTATGGTCCTGATTTTTTTCGCTTATACCATAGAAGAGGATCCTATAATCTCCAAAAAGCATTATCCTCTATTGATGCCGACTTTTGGCAAGAAGCAATTAATGATTAAATGGATTCGCTTGAATCAAATAAAACTTCGCACTTAGTTGATTTACCTCCTGGTTGCAAATCAGTTGGCTGTAAATGAGTACTCAAAAAGAAACTAAACCTGATGGTACGATAGAAAAATAGAAGGCCCGTCTAGTAGCTAAGGGTTTTAGGCAAGTAGAAAACATTGACTTCTTTGATACATTTTCACATGTAACTAGAATAACATCTAAACGAGTGTTAATTTCTCTAGTATGATTTATGATTTATTAATGCACCAAATGAATGTTAAAACTGCTTTTTTAAATGGTAAATTAAAACAAGAAATTTATGTGGATTAACCTGAAGGTTTTGTAATCTTTGGACGAGAACATAAATTTTATAAGTTAGGAAAATCTTTATATGATCTTAAACTAGCACCTAAACAATGACATCAAAAATTTGATACTTTAATTATTTCAAATGGATTTAAAGTTAATGAAAGTGATCAATGTATTTATTACAAATCTAAAAATTACATTTGCACTATTATATGATTATATATTGATGATTTGCTTATATTCACATCTAATATTCATGCTATAAAAGATGTCAAAAATTTACGAAGTGCTAACTTCGATATGAAATATCTTAGAGAAGCAAATGCAATCCTTGGTATTAAGATTACTATGATCAAAATTGAATTTCTTTGGATCAATCTCCCTATATTGAGAAGATCTTAAATAAATATAATTGCTTTGACTATAAACTTGCATCTACATCGTGTGATCCTAGTATAAAACTATTTAAGAACACCAGTGAAGGTGTAAAACAGATTGATTATGCGAGCTTCGTTGGCAACCTTAGGTATGCCACTAATTGTACTAGGCTTGACATTGCCTATGTCGTGGGATAATTGTTCAGGTTTACTGGTATACCTAGTATAGAGCATTGGTATGCTACTAAAAGGGTTATGAGATACCTTAAATGAACCATGAATCTTGGATTACATTTTGAAAAGTTTTCAGCTCTTCTTGAAGGTTATAGTGATGCAGATTCGAACACTTTATCTGACGACTCCAAAGCAACAAGTGGCTATATTTTTAGCACACCTGGTGGAGTTGTTTCATTGAAATCTAAGAAACAAACTGTTCTTACTCAGTCCACCATGGAGTCTGAGTTGATAACGCTAGCTACAACTAGTGAAGAAGTAGATTATTTAAGAAATATGCTAGCTAAGATTCCTTAATGGAAAAAATCGATACCATCCGTATTGATCCATTACGATAGTACTACGACTCTTTTAAAAGTTTAGAACCATTTTTTCATCGTTAAGAGACGGCAAATGCATCGTAAGCGTGGTACTGTTCGAGAATTTCTCTCTTTAGAAGCTGTTAGAGTGGTCATATATGTATTAAAGATAATCTGATCGATCTGTTGACGAAAGGATTGGTCAGAGGGAAAGTCCATAAAGCTTCAAAAGCAATGGGGATATTTCCCTTATAGTGAGGAGTCACTATGATGGTAACCCAACCTTAAGACTTGGAGATCCCAAAAACTATGTTCAGTGGGTAAAAATAAGTTATGAAGTGAGATGAGTTGAGCATGTTATAAAAACATGTATTCCTGAAGCGATAGAATGATGAGTTGGTAACAACCCTTAATGAGTTCTATACTCCATGTGAAGTGGAGTACTTTGCTGCAGGAGTACTCTTGATAGACTCACCTATGTAATTGTAGAAATATGATCGTTTCTTATGGAGTTTTTTAAACATAAATTCCTACTGCATTCACATTACCGGGACAGACATGCATGACCATAAATGCACGGGCTTTTAGAATGTACCTTAGAAAGATTGTATGTGGTTTGATATTAGACATAAAGTTCAATACTACGAGTCACTCTAGCATATTCTGAATCCTACTCATTATCAAAAAAAAGTTTAAATGAAAAATACATTTTCTTATGTGCAATCTTGTATTATTATTTTTTTTGAAAATTGCTTGAAAAATATTTTTAGAAATTCAAGCGGGGGATCGTCGAAAAAAATTGTTTGGAATTGTTTAAAAATGAAAATAGTTTAAATAAATGCATTTATTGTTTGAGTCCCACATTGTAGGGAATACCGAGAGAAACTTATATTTATATGAGTTTCTTAGCTCGCATATTGGGCATGACCACCACGCGCACGCATATCGAACGACCGACTTGATCTAGGATGGCCTGGTGTAGCACTTATATTTTTGATACAAATTTTTCTGATATTTTTTTTGAAGCGGTAATGAAGCGGTTAAAACCAATTTATTTTAACGTTCATTGGAGAACCGTTCAGTTTTTTGTCCGCTTTTCAAGACCTGCGTGCTCCTTAATCTCCCTCTAAATCAACGACGTTCTTTTCAATTTTTTCGTATACTTAATTGATAAATTAACAAGATAAAAAGAATTTCATATGATTGCGCTCTCTCTCAACCATCCTCTTGTCTGATATTACTTTTAGAAACAAACCGAGCAGCATTTCCCAAACGAGAGGATGCAAATTCTGATCAACGGCCTTTGTGGGGAGGTTTGTTGAATACTATGTGTTTGTTTTATCATGAAGACGGCGTTGCTTATAGCCTGCCTGCACACTTTTGGGCAGAGAAATGAAACGTCTTAAATAGGACGACGACGTGTGCGACTCAGCCAACAGATCAGGCTATTGTTTCCAACAATGGAAAATACACTTTTACCACTTTCGGACGATGAAGGTTGGTTTAGATGTAAAATCAATCAAAAGAAACAACTATGAAGGTAGAAGAAAAATTGAAATACAATATTACAACAAACTTGGGTGCAACAACTAAAAAATTTAAGTGCAGCAAAGTATGAAATAAACAGACTCCAAAATTAGACAATAGCAGTCTTCTTTTTTTATTATTATTATTATGCATCTACAAAAGGATTTCCCCCTCAACAAAAATAATAATAATCCGTAATTACCTCAGGTGATCCATCACTGTTTTTTTCAAATTTTTTTGATAACACTCTGCCGAAAATGGTTTTTGGTGAACCATCATCAATATTTTTCTTATTTTTCTATAGGTTGTTATTGAATTTTGTTTTGTACGAAGAGTACAAGATGAACTGGTTCAATTGGATAGAGTCACGGTTTTATTTCTAGGTGGCTCTCTTTAAAATTTACCTTTCTTTATCCAAAAATGAATAATGAAGTCTGTTTGATAACGCCCTAAAATAAAACAAACAATTATTTACGTAAATCCAAATCAACTTAGTCCAACAACCCACGCAGCTTGGATCTCATCGGCATTGCAATTGTTTTCTCTGCACGTGTTCGTAATGAATGTTACTAAATCTGTTTGTTTTTCAAAACTAGGTTGGCATGTCTCCTAGTAAGTTTAATTATTTTTTCTTCAAATTAAGAGGTCCTAACAATCACAGGCAAATTTGAATGGTAAGAAATTAAAGGTTTATTTTCATTATTTGGTTCATCCAGGTTTGATGGATTGAAAAGTGATATTTTTCATTGCACTAAGGTGGCAGTTAACCAGTTCTAAGGATGTAACCTGAATTGATTGGATAATATCTTTTGGATGGTAAAGTCGAGTCTTTGATAGCAAGATTTAGCAATCTACCATCGTGTGCAGTACCTTTCTAATTGGATATTACGAAGCTAATCGTCAAAATCAAATCAAAACTAACCATAGTCTACAAAAGCTGCTTTTTGATCTCTCCTAGTCTTAGATGAAAAATGTATTACTATTACACATTTTTCTATAGCTCCTTCACCATTTCGGAAGAAAGGCCAATTACAGATATCAAACCTATTTTCATCCTGAACAGCCTTGAAATCTGTCAATTTAATAGTTTCTTTGGTCATAAGTAACATACCATCTAACACCTTATGCATACATACATTTACTCGACTGTAAGATCTATCTATTTTTTACCTAACATTATGTGATGTGTCGGGACAAATTAGTTTAAATATACACTCAAGCTAATTCGAGAATTAAGATCTATCTAGTAGAATTATGTCATATTTCCTGGACAGTAGATGATATAATAAAGGCGTCTAAAACAACAACTCTTCTATCAAGATAAATCTTGACAGATGTTTTCATGTCTGTTCAAGACATCTTCTACATACATTCTACCTGTCTTAAAAGAATATGTACGAAGTTGCATGAAACTCCATCGTAACTACTTCAAGTGCAAGATTATAGACGATTTTATCTTTGGAAAGCACAAGCACACACTCAATTTCAAATTCATTATCACTACGTTCAAAAGTTGACCACTATTGTCGAGTGGATTTAGGAGCCTTCAGAATAGATCATGGCATGATCTAAATCGATATATTATTTTTTTACAGTTTTTTGAAAGGTTGAAGTATCTTGTTTGATAAGTCCTATATTGCAATTCTTGCGTGAAAGAGAAGAATAAAAAGCAACTCTTAAAATTACAGACTGTAGACTGCACCAAAAAACAAAATGCATGCACATTAAACTTACAGGCAACTATCTCTATCATACCACGATATATTTGTATGAATGCATGGCTGTAATTCTTCTGACAAAGTGTATAAAACTTCAAAATTAAAAAAAAAAAACAGCATCAATATTTTCAGCCCGAGTTCAATTCATAACTGATTTTTCAATTTTATAGAACAAATATATTCACACCTTACCATCTATGAGGAAATATCAAACATTTATTAAATAATTTAAATACAAAAGAATTAATACAAAAAAGGGTCTGATGTCCACCAAGTCGATCATTAAGAACATAAAAAACAAAATTGATTTACATATCTAAAGCCAAAACAAAGATGCAACGGATTTTTACACTGAATCCTGCAGAAATAACTGTATTACTCAGGAGAAAGGATAATCTTCCAGCCTCTGCATTGGCGTAAAAGAAAGAGTGGTAAACTGTTCATCTTCTCTGTTCACTTCATAAACATAAGTTCTCCTTTTGCCATGTACAACTGTCCCTACCAATTTGAAATTAATGTTGGTTTTTCTCCGGAATTAAACTCAAACACCAAAAAGAGGCAAGGCGATCTTTATAAAAGAGTACGTCAATGCACCAGTGAAAACATAACTGTCCAGTCTATCAAGGATGCCTCCTGCATAAACATTAACATCAAAAATTCAAATCCATAAACATTATAAATGAAATAAATAAATAAACCTTGAGAAAACATATTATCTTGTGTGATTCCCTAAATTCATCTTAATTTGCACTACATCTTAAGTCACTTGAGCATATACCCTTTCAACTTAGAAGGTAAAAAAAAAAGTGCACGTGCTAATTAATTAAAACATGAAGGTCCAATTTTGCAATCGATAAAGAACAACATAATGCTAAAACCAAATAAGATGTTTAAATTGTCCCACATCGGCTTTGATAAAACTAAGATTGAGACACTAAAACATCATCTCTAAACAATGTTGAGTTCATTTAATGTACAAGAATTTACAGGAAAGTAATGACACTATAACTTCATAATTTCTTGTGCTGTATACTTTCTTGGGATGATTTTGACGTATATGAAAATTTATTGAGTAGAAATTCAATTAATATTTATTATTTATGTGGATGTAATTACTATACTTTAAAAAAGCATTGTTTAAGGGACTCCATTTTTTGGATATGGAGGGAGGGCAAATTCTAGGAGGACTTGGTACGATCCCATAAAAGCCAGTTATACACCTTCGATTTTCAAAGTTGGATGCGAACCCTTTAAAATGGTTAATTACAAAAGTTCGCCATTCAATCATTTTATACGTAATTGCTAGTTTCTTATCATCCAATGCTGTCTGCCAGTATGACCAGCAAAAGTTAGGATCCATTTTCGAATTTCCATGGACAAAACAACAAAAAATTGTACATATACGAGCTTAGGATGAAACACAATGGTTCTTCCAAAAAATTGTGCTTTGGTGAATCATGGCTTAAAGTGGGAATAGAGTTGAATGAGCTTGGTATAGTAAACTTACTTTAAAGAAAAAAAGCCACAACGAGTAGCTCAAAAATAAAACAGTTTTAACCTATAATATTGCTTTTTATTTATTTTTATTAATAATTATAATAATAATTGATAATTTATGTTTAGGTAGCTTGATCAAAAAGTCTTTGGATCCACTTAGAAAACCTTACCACTCAACTAGTAGCCACAGATTAATATCATATAATGTTTATTTTTCTTAATTTATTAAGGACAAATTTTCAAAAGAGGCCGGTTTTTTAAACTATTGGCATAAATAGCTAGTTTACAAACTATTTGCAAGTTTAGGCTAGTTTTTTAAAAAAAATACTACGGGGCGCATTTGTGAAATGCACCCATACAAAATTACACTGGCGCATCTGCCAAATGCGCCAGTGTAATTTTTTGTCCAAACCTACATCCCGTCAAAGCAACGACAACTTCAATCTTTGCAAGCCTTCTACTCCAATTGTTTTCCTTTTCTTTCTTCATATTCATCTTTTCAATAACTTCAATAACTATTTTCTCAACTTTTTCTTTGAACTTGTCGATATCATTTGATTCCTCTTGCGATAAAACATTCTCGTCCACTTCGACTTTTGTTCCGTCTTCAACAGACTCCGACTTGTAATCGTAATCTGCATCGTCGCCTTCGATCTGAATTTCCTGATCAACTTCTTCGTCTTGATAATGAGGGCACTCACAGAGGAACAAAGATTGGACGTACTCTTCGACCGAGTGCAGTCTGTCTTCAAACTCTTCGAGTTCGGCATCTACTGTTTCAGTTTCGGTGTTTTGGTTGAGTTTTTGTAGAAGCTTGATTTGGTTTCGATGTCGAGGAGTTTGCGGAGGAAGGAGGCTTTGGAGTGGAGTTATTCGATGATGGATTCGTCGTGGGTGGTCGAGTTGGACTTCATGCGACCGACGTCAGATTCAAGTTCTTCTAGTTTGGCAAGGATGCTGCTGCTTGCTGTTTAGGTTTGGACAAAAAATTACACTGGCGCATTTGGCAGATGCGCCAGTGTAATTTTGTATGGACGCATTTCACAAATGCGCCCCATGGTATTTTTTTAAAAAACTAGCCTAAACTTGCAAATAGTTTGTAAACAAGCCTATTTATGCTAATAGTTTAAAAAACCGGCCTCTTTTGAAAATTTGTCCTTTTATTAATAATACTTTCGTCTTTATAGTTTACATACAACTAATACCTCATTATCACAATTGATCATAATTCAGCCTAATTTAGACTTTGAGCATAAATGTTGCACTACATGTGTACGCACTTATGTCAATGAAAATCTACTAGCATCATCTTTAGATATGATTTATCTATATAGTATTATTATTATTTTAGTATTGTGCACTACCATTTTTATGTGAGTGGTTTCAAAAAGCATAAAAATACAACTTATATATAACATCCATTGTTTACAGGTTTTTTTTTTAATAGAATTTTTAAAACGAAATTCACTTTTACATGATTTTAAAGCTAACCTTATTACAAACATGTCACTTTCTAGTACATGCTTACAAAGTGGGAAAAACAACTGACATGATTTTAAATTGTGTTAGACCTTATTTGTGCAAAACATTCCAACACGATTTCAAATGATTTAAGTATTTTTCCGCAAAAAACAATATTCACACACATCTGCTACAATCAAACGTCTCTTGCAGAAACTCCCCCTTCAGATTCTGGCAACAATATCAAATCATACTACCAATGCAATCAATTCATTCCTGAGACAACAATAATCACATCAATTTATTTTTGCACAAAACAGCAAAAGGGAAAAAATGAATAAGCATACAAAGCTGCTTCTATCAAACACCCTATCATGTATCACTTCACAAATTCCACTTTCAAAGTCCATACAACAAAATTATCAAAAAAATATTATGAACACAATTAATTAATTTTCGATGCAAAAAAAGTGATACTAAACAAGCATAAATAAAAAGCAATAACAACAATATTGAAATCAAAGATCCGTATGAAAATTGTTACAAATGTTCACTAAATGAACAAACTATCTACTCTTCTAATCTTTTAACGTCCATTTGTGATTATTATTTTTGTATGACAACTCGTTAAGAAGTTCAAGGCTCGTCTTAGGGGCCGTTCGCAGCCTTTTTGGCACGTTATCGTTGGGGACACGTCCGACACCCCAACGGTGTCAGCCCCTTCACCGGCTCTATTTGCTGAATATGGAAGGGAGGTACGTTGGTGTCCGACGAGTGGAATGTGTCCCCAATGGTAGACACCAACAACTGTTGATTTATTTCTCTTTTCCATCCTCCTATTCTAATACTCCGCTCAAATACCCTGTTCGCATCGCCAAAAGCATTTACCGTTCAACCAATTCCCTCGCTCAAATACCCTATTCAAATTATCCACTCAAATAGCCCATTACCGTTCGTTGAGGACACGCCCTTATACTTGTGTATTGCAAAGGTCCAACTGGAAAAATATAATTTCTTAAATGCCACTATTGCTTTATATGTGTAGTTCTTGTGCTTCCTCTTGTATTTCCTGACGTATTGTTCTCTGTCTTCATTGATAGGTAATGGTTATGTACCTTCATTGTCTTCGTTGACAGTTTCTTATTTCCAAAATCGATTCCAAAATTTCTTTTACGATCAAACATTTGGCTTTGAAGGGCTCTTCTACATTTGAAATGTTTTTTATAACATCTAAAGTCTTGTAAATGTCATCCACGTAAGAAATGGTATTGAACATAATTAAATAAAAAACAAAATACTAACCACTTTTCACTCAAGTGGTGTACTATGAGCATAAAAGCACATAGTGCTTGAAGCTTTAAAAACACATCAACAAATAATGTACCAATACCAACTATAGTACTCGTTGGTCGATATGTTCGTCTGTATGGAAGCGCAAATGGTTGGTTCGATTTGGATTTCCCAAAAAAATGGAACCAAAATAATTGTTTCACAAATAGAAATCAAACAAAACCCAATTGATATTTTTAAAAGCGAAAACTGGCCAAATTGATACGGTTAATTTAATCGGTTGAGCTTTAAAATTTAAATGACCTAGATCTTCTTGCTACCAAAATAATATGAGGCTAAAGTTATTCATTGGGCCTTATATAAAGATGTGGGTTGTTAATTTATAATTTCCAGATCTTTTTTTTTTTCTAAAAAGAAATGCATGAACTAAAAAAAAGTGAGAATATAATGATATAAACAATAATATTGATGGTAATTATGAGTTTTTTATTTGGTTCAATTTACTAGTGCCATTTGAAGATATTGAAAACCGATAAAACCAAATAAACACTGAAATAAAAACCAAAATCAACCAAGCAACTTATCAAACTAGACCAAACTAACCAAAACTAATTAGGGTGATTGGTTTACTTGGTTCGTCGAATGAACAAATTTTCATTGCTATTTGTGTTTTTCACTTTGACCAAATGCCAAAATGTCTTTGATCACTCAACTATGGAAAAGTTCATAGCATCAATCAATTTAGGTTGGATCGTATCATCTAAAACTGAAACATGTGAAGCATTTTTTTATCGACTCAATTCGACAAGTGATAAGAAAAATCGAAAGCAAATGAGGGAACCCTCAACATCCAAAAATTGAACTGAATAACCAATTCACAAAATTTCTGAAAAAATTCGCCTAAAATTTGTATATAAGGTACCTGGTGTCACTGCATCATTTTTAAAATATCTAATTCATTTCAGTGTAATCGCTATAGTCGTACACACATACTTGTAAAAAACTTAAAATCTATTCTAGCTTAACATTAGAACCGAAATACAAACTTCATTCTAGTTGTTGTTGTTACTATTACTGCTAGTGACATCATCCACTACCAACATTACAAGCAATCTAATAGCCTAAGAGAAGATTTGTCTTGACCATAGATGTACAATTTAAGTTGGTTATCAACACTGCCTTTGTAAATTTTAAAAAACCTATATCCAAAAGTAAATCAAATAACATACATACAATAATGTCAAACAACCAAAAATAGTAGTGTAATGGTACAACGCAACTTTTTACAATTTGTGATACATAGCACTTAAAATAACAAAGGTTATTTTGCATGCTCTTAAATCAGCCTAAAAAGATAGCCAATAATGAATCATAATATTCAATAATAATCGATCTTCAGTTGAAATCCAATCATAACATTTCTCTTAATTGAAAAGCCTAATAACGTACCAATATTTGTTATATAAAAAAAAAATAGTCATTGGAGCTCCTCTTTAAACTTGCATTGAACAAAAGTGAACGGTAAATAAATCACAAATAATCCTTGATCTGTTTGTGTTTATTTCTTATTTTCTAGCAATGTATATATTTTTGTTTAATAACGGTAAATAAATCACAATTTTGACTAGTCAGGTCTGCCGAAAGGCTCAAAGAACATACTATTGTTTAAATGAGCTCCAACAATCAGGATGTCTGCATGTCTCAGAGTTGGGTTGTATCCAACTTGGTCACAATCTAATTACAAAATGTTAAAGAAATGACCATCATGTTCATCTCCGCATTAAGAAATGACCATCATGTTCACAGATGTTTGTATGTTATAAGATATTTCGATTAAAGGAAATGTTATAACTAAATTTTAACTAGAAATTGCACGGTCAATTGATTTCAACATTGAAGTTATCTAGATTTCAATAACCTTTTGGAATTGATTTTCCACTTGATGACATAGATATCCAATTAAAACAACGTACTAGAGCTATTATGCACTAATCAATTTTGCCTTTTCCTGGACTATTTAAGCATGTGAATTTGCAATTACTACTTTTTTGACTGGTCAAGGAATATGTAGAAAATACCAAGTTATTGTAATTTTAAGTGATATGCATCATGAGTTGTCTAAAGTCGCATTACACGGTCGCACCACTATTTTTTTATTGTTTTGACACTTACATATACGATACTTGACTAGTTTTGGATATAGCTTCATCATTTTATAATGTTATTAATAATAGCTAACTAAAATTATACAACGATTATGTACATATAATGTTTTAAGAGATGTCATTGTCATTGGTCTAGGTATATTTTGTTTGCATTATATATATAGGGGTTTTTAGGCTCAAGGAAGTAGTTGCAAAAAAAATTAATCTCAGAGACAAGAAGTTTATTATTCAGACTGAAGGACACTTTTCAGTATAAATCACAAAATGATAGTTGTAACTATCATTTTCAGTTTACACTAAAAAGTGTCCTTCAAACTTTAAATTTTTTTGCAACTTTTTCCTTGTGCCTATTTACCTTATATATATATATATTATACACACACACATATAGTTAGTATTTCCTTTCTGAAGTTACACTAAAAATGGAAAATTGTGTTTTTTACAAATGGGTTGGAAGTTATGCATGCCTAAACAAAAATTGTAGTGCTAATGTAATATGTCTGATATGTTAAAGCACGATGCAACGATATGGGCATGATGTAATGACAGATGTGTTCGTGAAGCTTTAATAAATATATGGATTGAGTGCTTTTTGGATGTTAAGAGTTCCCTTGTTTTTTTTTTATTTCTTCTGAAATTGGATACTTGGATGGTCGTACGTATATGTACTACTAGTACAAGTTTTAGGTATACAACATGCTACATGTCAATATAGTTACTGCGGTTCGAATCACGTTACACAAGTTTCAAATCTATGACCTCTCACATCAAAGTCGGACGCCTAAACACTGGGGTAGTGATGCTGGTCAAGCCTGAATTGCTGTATTGATTTATGCACCAATTTAATTTAGCTTGATATATATTTGAGAATGCTCCATAAATTTTGTTTTTGTGAAGATACAGTCAAGTCTGAATTGATATTTATGTTATGAACTTTGGCATTGCCATGTGGGATCAAAGGAATTTGCTGTGTCATAATGAAAGATGCATCAATTGAAGAGTTTATAATCGATATTGGCACAATATCCATCGATATGTTTTTAAAATTTCAAATAACATATTCTACACTAACTCTACAAAAGTTAGTATTTATTATTTTACTTTTAATCGCTATACATTATATATATTCTTAAAGCATGATGCGACGACATAAGCACGATGCAATGAAAAAAGGCATATGCACTCAAGGTTTGTGTGTGAAGCCTTAAGAAATATGTGGACTGAGTGCACATTTTTGGATGCCAACAGCGCCCACCCACCACCACACCCACACCCCACACCCCCCCGGCGGGGGTCTGCTTTTATTACTTTATATTATTTGTTGTATTGATCTATCCACCAGTTTGATTTATCCTGATATATACTAGAGAATGCTCTAGAATTTTCGTTTTTGAATGCCAAATTTTTTTCTAAACTTGAAATTTTTTAAAACTTTGGCATTGCCTAGCGGGATCAAAAACTGTGTCAAAAAGACGTCCAAGCACATCAATTGATGAGTTTATCGTTGGCATTGGCACAATATCCGTTGATATATTCTTAAAACTTCATATAATATTCACTCTTATGCTTATCGTGCATCACTCAAGAGAAATGTGGTTAATATGTATTATTTTACTTTTAATTGCTCTACATTATTTATTGCTCTTTTCATGTTGATGGTTAAGAGCCTGCGAAAACCAAATGCTCAAGCATGAGAAGGATTTCAAAATTTATTCTTAAAAGGATGAACTTTGAAGGTCATTGCCCCACTTAAATAACTAATTATCGAAGACCAAAGTTGTAAATTTCGTCGATCTCACTGAGATCTAATTCGAGATCTTGCTTTTGCACTTAAGTTGGGCGAAACATCAAATCTCATTTGACACTCATCTTGCCAAAGATATTAAAAACTCAATTGAAATTTGCATTGAAATCTCATCCAAAATTACATGTTTTCCTTTTATAGAACTCTTTACTATTTATGTGAGTCCAAACAAATTTATCCTACTTGTTATTGTTTACTAATCATTTAATACTATTTTTATTTTTTAAATCTGGATAAATTACAGCAAATAATTGAAGTTATACGAGAAAATTAATCGGTTGCTGCCAAATAAATCTTCAGTTGCTGCCAAATAAATCAAGCTATCGCTCTTCCAAAATTGAAAATTAATTCTCTCTTTCTGGCACATCAACTATATTTCTATGCAGATCAAGTATGTTACAATTTTATTTTTCAGATAAAAATCATCAGAAAAGATCTATAGAAGTCAAAGACCACTAGCTCAAGTGCCAAGTGGTATGACACCTTAGACTGAGAGTATAGAGGTCATAGATTCTAACTCTCGAGACATCAAAATGGGTACTCTGTTTGAATAAAGTATCACTCTTAATCTTAGAAGAAGAAAAAGATAAGTGGAAATGATGGCATAAGATACTCTAATATAGTCTCAGGATATACTTTAAGATCTGAAATGTTAATCCAAAACATACATTCGCGATACACCTGTCTCATCTGAGATCTCACACGATACGAGATATCGTGCATGAAAATTCCAAGATGAGAAGTGGTCGAAATTTGAGATTTGAAACCTTGTAAATGAAGACAAAGAAAAAGCGCGCACACTGCATGACACGCAAGACTATAAGATCGATTGTTCCACAAACGTATCTTGAAACATATGTCTGGTTCAGATGTGCTTCGTTCATCGGTATAACTAGCACAACATGACATTTATGTCTGACGCAAATATTGCTTATTAATTGCTTTGTTACATATAGTTATATTATCTACTAGCGACCATTTCAACGTTTGAAACCACAATAAAAACTTTCTTATCGGCAATTGTTCATAAAGCTCGACACAAATCCTTCACTATTACCACTAGTATGGTAAAATGGTTTTTACATTTGTTATTAGATAAATCTTCACGCAAACTTACAAATGTCACCACCCACCAGCAAACAATTTCAACATTCTTATGAAGTTCATAATGTATGAGCTAGTCATATGACAAAAGATTTGGCATGTCAGCACAAAATTGTGCTCTATAACAAACAAAGAATGGCACTTTTTTATGGCAATGATCTTCTGTCTTAGTTAAACTCTTTGTTTCCAAAAGTTAAGTGTATTGTCAAAAAGTATGGAGAAATATCTACCAGAAGTATATTAAACTCCTCTAGTATAATGCGTAAAAAAAAATACAGAGATCGTTCCAAATGCAAGATGCTCATACATACATTGGTAGAGAAGCATGTTTCACATATGAAATTCCTTAAGATTTGTTTTACGCAAATATCAGGAATATGTGCTTACCATGTCCTGGTATGAGTGAACCAGAGTCTTTGACACCAGCATCGCGTTTGATCATGGACTCGATAAGATCCCCGAACAATGATCCCGTGAAGTTGAGGACTCCAAAAGCTGAAGCACTAATCCAAAAAACCATTTGACCTATTTTAGGAGGAAAACTGACAATAGGTACATCTTTCTATGTTTAAATGCACATGAATGAGCATATACCAATGTGAACAGGTTTAGGCCAATAAAAGACACCAAAAACTCAAGTGTAAAATGTGGCTACACATTTGTAGAATTATATATACAGAACTAGTATTATGTGTCCCCCTGCCAGAAGACTCAAACAAATCAACTTAACATAACACTACAAACCAATCATCCCATTTATTTATACCGTTGAGCGTATAAAGCTAAGGACGTAGGCATACAAGACAGATTGCCAATTACCCAAGTATGATAAACGAAAGGGAGGGGTAAACAATTACGCATGGTAGAAACTTATGAAATGTGACACGTTTACTATAGTATTACATTATTATCAAAAATATTAAATCTTATAGTTTGAAACTCGTTTTAGATCCATCTCTCCAAATATGATTGTACATTAAAATATGGTAGAAGAATCTATGCTTTCACATACTTAAATTTCATTTAATAACATACATGGAGTAAAATTTATATCATACACACATGCATGTACATTAAAATATGTCCTTTGGATGTATGATTTACGAATAAAATACAGTTTCAATTCAGTCTGAATATTCCAATTTATGATTTGAATCTCGTTTTAAAAATCTTGCAGTATAACAATGTCAAAGTTATTTTTTGTACTACAGACATACCTCAATAATGATTTTGGCCAGCAAAAAATCTTTGATAATATAACGGCAACTATTATGCAACCACTTAAACCAGCTAAAGCACCTTCCAAAGTTTTCTTTGGACTTATTGTTGTAAGTGGCGTCCGTCCAAATGCCTAGGCAATATATTATAATAATAAGTTTATTTAAGAGTTTACTGTAGAGAATTAGCATGACCATTGACCCAAGTATCAATAAAATAAAATTTTAAACATACCCGTCCACCTAGAAAAGCAAACGTGTCTGCTGCAATTATGCTACTAATAGACATCAAAGTTGCAACTAGGCCAACCGTCCAATGAGCTTGCCCGCCCAGAATAACTGGCCAAATACTCCCTATTTCTGTGAAGCATAAATAAGATTTAAAAAGAATAGAGCATCCTGCTACTGAACTTAACCTCTGTTTCAGGTAACAGTCACACGACCAATAAAGCTATTATGTTCACTAATACCTAAATTAAAGTGGTCCAATAATTATAAGCAGAAAAGTTAGGGAGATGTGTGATGGTGATGTAGTTCCAACAATGATTTTATAAATCAAAAGGCATGGAACACAATATTATGTTTTTGTAGGTTCGGCGGACAATGAAATATCTATTGCAGAAACTGTAAATGGAGTGGACTATGATAAGTACAGATATTCTGATGTAAAGACAAGGAAATGTGACAAGCGCCTTAACATTGGCACATCATTGAATGAAATCGGAAAGTACACAATAATCTAGTGTGTGCATGCTTGCATGCGCTGATATCGTATTACGCATATCTTGATTTTATAACGCTTGTGTAGGAATAGACACAGAAAATTTCACACTTTGCAACCATTAGATTTCCCCTTAATTTCATACATATTTTAATTCAATAACATTGTAAGTCAGTCTTGATACCAAGTGCATTTTGAAAGATCGAGTGGTTTAGGAAATAATAAAATAATTGGGGCTTCGCACTGAAGGTCCTTATTTTTGATGTTGTATGAAAAGTCCATATGATAATGATTATGTAAATTAAGTCCCTGTTTTTTTAAATCAGAAAGCGCAAGCTATATTGCGTTTTTCTTATAAAAAGTGCAAGTTAACTTGCGCTTTTCAAAAATTTAATTTAATTTTTTGAAAATTTTAAAATTTTCAATAAAAAATTCAAAATGAAAAAGCGCAAACTATCTTGCGCTTTTCTGATAAAAAGTGCAAGTTAACTTGCGCTTTTCGAAAATTTCAAAATTTTCGAAAATTTTAAAAATTCAAAAATCAGAAAGCGCATACTAGCTTGAACTTTCAAAATTTTCAAACATTTCAAAAAAAACTCAAAATAAAAGCGCAAACTAACTTGCGCTTTCCTGATAGAAAGCGCAGGTTAACTTGTGTTTTTCAAAAATTTCAAAAGTTTTAAAAACTTTCAAGTTTAGAAAAAAATTCAAAGTCTAAAAGTTGCAAGTTAGCTTGCATTTTCCATCAGAAAAGTACAAAGCACCTCGCGTTTTCTATTTTTCAAAAAAATAGGGACTAAATCTACATATTCATATCTACATGGACTTTTCTTATAACAACATCAAAAATAGGGACCTATAACTCGTTTCTTAAAAATAATTCATATAATGAACCATAAGCTTTACCTAGTGTATTTAGCTGCCTGAAACTCACATTAGCCTTTCTTGAATGACATCTGTAATCATTTAAGCAAACGATTGTCCAAAAGAAATCGCATAGCTACTGAACTACCGGAATGACCCCATTCCTTCCACATTTGTTATAAAAATTATAGCAAAATATGCTAGGAATAAGATAGTATCCTGTGAGCTTATACAGCAACATACGACAAAAGAATAAAATGACATCTCATATAACGTACACAACTGCCTCAAGAGAATCAATAAATTATCAATGGCAACAATAATATCGGCGAAAGAAAATCAAAACTGATTTACCTTACAGTTCAAATTAGGTTTACATCACAGAACATTCAGTACAAAAATACAGACTTACTTGTATTCAATGCAGGAACAGTCAAGCCACATCTGAGCTTTACCCAAAAACAAGGAAGATAACCGCAATAGAACAGCCCAAATATAGCACTGCTAAGCTGTGCAAACCGAGGATTTCCTCTCTGTAGAATCAATGCTATTGCAAGAATAAATGCAGATGATGTCACGGATACATCCACCTGACCAATATACCTAGTCAATAGTTTGAAAAAGGCAAGAATTTAGCCATATATATGCCAACATACTCAACAAAACATGAATTTATAAAACTACTTAAAAGAGTGGTTGCAATATCTTTTTATCTCGGCTAGTCACTTAAAAAAGGCACAGCAGCATGCAAGACTAGACCGGTCAAGTACAGTGTTATATCTGCATCCGTACCTGAAATCATTTGGATAACGGATATCTATATTCATGGATAGCGGGCAGATATCAGAGTTTTGTTTATCTACTGACAATTAATAAATTTAAAAAAGCATAAACAAAAAAGTGGAAATTAGCGAGGCACCCGTATTTCCAAACTTAATTCACTTCCGCCACCCGCCAAAAATGCAATGCACGAAGCACCCCTATAATATTCTTCGTAAACTTGTGCATATATTTGCACTAAAAATTACAAATTTTCGAGAGAAAAACTATTGATTTTTTTATTAACAGGTTAAGTTGCGATTTAATGTGTTTGCACCAAAATTGGGCAAACACCCTTCGGAAGTTTTTTGAAGAGATAGTAAATGAAGAACTTGAATTGGAAATAGGGACTATCTAACAAAAACTCCAAGTCACAGAAAAGTAAATTGCACAGAAGACAAGGATTTAGAGTGGTTCGGCTATGCGCCTACGTCCACTATGAAGTTCTATCACTTTATTTCTTAATACTTGAAGATTACAAGTGTTTTTTAAGCAAATTACAGCAGGAAATGGACTTAAACTCAAAATTAACAGCAAAGGAGATAGTATGGAGTGATTCTGGCAGCGTTTAGGCTTATTCTTCTTCTCCAAATACTCCGACCCCTTCTCTGAATGACCAGGGGCTCTATTTATAGGTGTGGAAGGCCAATCCCGCCTAAATCATGGAGAGGCTGCTTGGCACGTGACGGGGGGCCCACAGGCCCGCGTTCTTGAAGTGCGTACCCAGTTTGGGATCGATTCGAAGTGAACTTCGAATCGATCAAAAAATTGTCCAATTGCGATGAAACTTGGCGTGGACGTTCTTCATCATGTAGACAAACTTCTGTAAAAATTTCATGAGATTTGGATCAGTAGATTAGGAGTTATGATCGGTTCGAAATTGGGTGTTCGGCATGCTGTTTGGTTCGAATCGATGGAATCGATTCGTTCGAATCGATGCATGGCCGAAGCGAATACCTCGAATCGATTGGGGCGCGCCTGTCTTCGAGCCGATCCATATTCGTGCTAGCTTAGCCGCTTTGTTGGATTCGAAGGTCGTCTTCGAACCGATGGAGTGGATTCGAAGTTGTCGAAGTCGATGGAGTCGAAGGTGAGTGATGGAGTCGAAGATGATGGATGGATTCGAAGGTGAGCGATGGAGTCGAGGCTGTGATGGGTTCGAAGCTATTAATGGATTCGAAGCTGTGGTGGATTCGAAGCATAGGAAGGACTCGAATTTGTGATGGATTCGAAGTAGGGAGTTCCTTAGATGGATTCGAATGTCGCCTCTTCCTATGGGTTCGAATATGATGGGTTCGAAATAGATGGTTTCGAACACGATGGTTTCGAACACGATGGGTTCGAATATGATGGGTTCGAACATGATGGGTTCGAACCGAGCAATGTGCACCTTCTTAACTTGAATCCATTATAACTTGAGCGTATGACCTCGGATTGACTTGAAATTTGAAATGTTAGCTTCTATGGTCTTTCTTGTCATGCCTTATCAATTGCGGCCCGATCCGGGCTCGGACAGAATTCATCGATATCCATAGTGAAGTGAAGTACGACCAATCTCTGAGGTGAACTGTTTTCTGTTTTTGACCAATCCTTTGGTATCACGGCTTTTGCCCAAAAAGCGGGATAACATTTTGCCCCCCAAAGTACGTCTTGTGGGAACATGACGTGCTTTGAATAGTCGCCATTTTATTCTGAAGATTATTGCTCCCTTTTCGTTGAGACTCATATACCGTATTGCCGTAACCTTGCCTTGATATGATTGATTACTGTGAGACTATGCTTAATCGTTGGCTGTCGTTGCTATAACAGGGTGAATATTTGATCCCTGTGAATGTTCAAAATCGAACGTTAGTTCGTTATGTGTGCACATACATTAGCTCCGCCCTTATTAACGTCGTGTGTCCATGAGTCATGTCGGTCTTTGTTTGCTGCCGAACTCCGTCTCGATTTTCTCCTGAATCGATTTTAGATTCAAGCCAAAGTGTTGTTAATCAGTGGTTTTTGATGGGTTCGAAGTTATGCTTGTATGAGTTGATGGCTTTCGAATCGATGGCCCGATGGGCCTCGCACTTCGAATCGATCGGACCTTCGATCCATCCTTTGCCCATGTGCTTCTTCGAATCAATGTTACCTCGTATCGATGCCGTTTTGCTGGATTCGAAGCTTAGAAGTGATTCGGAGCTGTGATGGATTCGATCGTGTAAAGGAAGGAAGGCAATGGATTCGAAGTGAAATTTGAGTTGTAACAACGTTCGATGGTTGTTTTAAGTCCTTCCTTTTGTACCGATCCTCTCCTGGATCGATTTGGGATGTTAGAATGTATGCTTCGTATCGATGGATATGTAATATTGGATCTTGGATTGATGGATACAAGTGTAATGTTTTGTGTTGATGGAGTTGAACGATCCAGACATAATCGTGTAGTGATTGTTTGCGGAGGATATGCCATCTCTCATTCGTCTATTCAAGAAGAATTCCCCACGGTAGATAGCCTTTGATAGGAGTCACCCATGACCCCTTTCTTGGATCCATCTCTAAAATCTAGTCGATCTTCATCTTTCAGCGCTTGGAATAGTAAATATCTCTACTGGGATAAAGTCTGTTTGTTGCGCATCCCCAGAGTTGGCTAGCTCAACCAATGATTCGGCCTTTTCGTTTTGTTCTCTAACGATTGGGATAGTGGCGTAATACTAGAAGTCGGCTAGTATCTCTAGGATACAATTGAGATAAGGAGCAAGACGTTGCCCCCTAGTCAGATAGTCCTCCCTGACTTGGCACATTAAGAAGAAATCGTATAAGATATGTAAAGCTTCCATTCCTATTCTTTTTGTAAGTCTTAGCTTGGCAACTAAGGCTTCATACTTAGCTTTATTATTCCATTTGAGTAAACTTTCAGACATTTAAGGTTGCCGTTGGTCCCATCGTAACGGTTGGTTGGTACAAACATTAACAGGGTAAGCTTGTCAATAGCCAGCTTTCATTGCATATTAGTCTTTGGATTAGTTTATCTTCACATAGCATTGCGATGCTTATGGCGTGTGTTGACATGACCCAATTGAAGTGTAGATCTTCACGATCCAAGATCTTGGGCAAAATGGGAGGCCTCTCTGAGCGATCTATCAGAGCTGCTTGGTTTCCTCCATATACGGATGACTCTAATCTTCAGCATTTTCTGACATTAGCCTCAATCCCACGGGAATTGATGACGAAACCCGAGAATTCATTTTATACAACGCTGAAAAGAGCCTTTCAAAGGATTAAATTTCATTCTGCGGTTGTTGGATAGCACTGAATATCTTTGTCAAGTGATCGATGCGGTCGCTTGATGGTCGTGATCTCACAAGCATGTTAACTACATATACTCTCATTGATCGGCCGATCTGATTTTTGAATGATTTGTTAATCGTCCTTTGGTAAGTAGCATAAGCGTTCCAAAGTTTGAATCCAAGGAATGCAGCATAGCACTATAGGCTCGCATCAGTAATGAAACAGTTGTATTCCTAGTCTGGGATATGTTTCGGTATCTGATTGTATCTGGAGTTTGCGTCCACGGATGAGAGTAATTCATGTATGATGGTTGAGTCTATTAGTTGGTTGATCATTAGATGTGGAAAGCTATGATTTGCCATGCCTTGTGCAAATCTGAGTAGTCGGCGTACGTTCACTACTCTCCTTTTGTTTCTCGCACAAGCAAAGGAATGAATACTCATTTTGGGTAGAGGACACCGTGGATAAACCTATGGGTTTTGAGTAGATTCGCCTCCTCCTTAAGTGCAGGCATTAATCTGAGGATTCTATCTCTAAGCATCATTTCGGTTATAACGTCAAGCTGTTATAAATACTAGGCACAAGCTATTGGGTTGAGTAGTTGTATCCAGCTCTTGGATGATCACATTCATGTCCCCAGTCTTGGGTTGATGGGTGTATTGCATGAATGATCGAGCCTAGCTTCTATTGTGTTTATACTGTAGTCCAAGTTGTAAGAGCTAGAGTTGTTTGATAAAAGATCAAATTATATTCATCTCATTTCTCGTGCATGCCCCCAAGTCTGGGGAATATCTCGATAAACAGCAAGGTAGATAGTGTTCACTTCAATTTCACACTCTATCCCATTAAACCGTGATATCGAGTTAACCGATGGAAGGCCGAGCCGTGCCATATTCTACATTCTGTCCTAGTTCTTTCCTCTAGGTAGAATACTTTGTTGCCTCATAGACCTTCACTTTGTTGCTTATGTCGTCATTCTCTGGGCAGAAATTGAAGAGTGAATCGTCCAGTAAGATCCAATGTAGGATTGATACTTCCCTTATCGGACCGAGGGTAAGAATCGGTGCGTGGCCAGTTTTGTTGCACTCGTTGTGAAAAGCTCGCTTAGTCGGATTATGGTAAGAGTCGATGAATGAATGGTCACATTGCATTCTTTCGGAGTTGGGCGATCAACCATGTCAGTTTTGAATTACGTTCTCCCGTCAGATCTACAGACAAAATTAGCTCAAATGCAGTCAAGTCATGCTCATCCAGTCTCATGCCCTTCCTGGTGGATCGAAGGAAGGCGACGGAGGACGAATAGTCAAGTCACACTCATTCGTGGTTCTATCCATGCTCTGGTGGTCGTAGGTATTCGATGGGCGCTCGTGTCACATCGAATTGCAGTCGAAGAGGATCGATATTGGCCGTGGATTTAGCGACACAATGTAGAATGTACGGACCTCATAGCATATCGATACAGGGGTATGACATGAATGGTGCAGATCAATATTGCCCGTCGATCAGGCGGTATGGTGTAATTGGTTTCCTGTAACTTCGGGCATCGTTCTAATTGGTTAGCATTAAGGCCTCCTTGAAGTCATTGCCTTAAGTTGTGAAGGACCCTAAGCTAGCAATGTAGCGAGTCACCTTTCTCTTCTTTCAATGATTTGTTCTTCTGCCCCCAGTCTTGGTTTTAGCAGAGTTAGTTTGTGGACGGTCCAATTGCATCTGTAGCGAGTTTATACTCCTCTCGTCGACTTTAGGTCGGAGTTGGTAAATGAACGGTCGAATCACATTCTTCATCCGTCTATCGTCGCAGTCGCACTCTGGGGACTAGAGGCAGTTGAAGGGCCATTAGTCACACCTATTTGATGTTCATACCCTTGTCCCTACTCTGGGGACTAAGAGTTTTAGTAGAAAATGGTCAACCGCATTTTCCTCGATTAATTCCTCTGGCACATTGCGGTCACATTGCGGCAACTTTAATTTGATGTTTCTCCGATTGAATTGGAGGAAGGAGTTGATTGGCAGATGGTTGGGTCACCTCCGTCCATGTTGCATGCACAACTCGCCAGATCGTTGGCTAGAGTTAGCGGATGTACGGTCGTGTCATGTTCATTTGCGGTAGGATGGGTAGTCATATCCATTTAGGATAAGGCGTTCAGCTAGGTCCGTTTTGCGAATCTACATCTCCCTGTCGAATCAAGGAAGAAATCTTGTCTTGCTCGGTTGGAGTGCATCTCTAAAAGATTATGTTATATGTCCCGTGCCGGGAATAAGTGTTGATGCATGAACGGTCATGTCGTGCCCTCTTAGTGCAAGTTAGTCGGATCACAACCGATTTTTTATGATAAGTGTGCCCCCATGTCAGGGGAAGAGTTGGAAAGAAGAAAGTCTAACCACATCCGCTTTTTGTACTACAGAACTTGCTGCGGAATTAGAATTGATAGATGGACAATAAAATCGCATCCCTTCTGGTATTTATATTCCAATCCATGCTTCGAGGATTGGAGTTGGTTGATGTTTACAATCCAGTTCACACTCTGGGAATCTGGAATTAGTTGATGGGTGGTTAGTCATACCCATTTGGAATTCGTGCTCCAATCCGTGCTCTCAGGACTTGAGTGAGTCGTTGTTTTATATTCCAATTCATCCTCTGGGAATCTGGAGTTTATTGATGTTTATACTCCAGTTCGCACTCTGGGAATCTGGAGTTAGTTGATGTATGGCCGTTCATACCCATTTTAGTGTTTATACTCCAGTCCGCACTCTGGGGACTTAGAGTTATTAAATGTTTATACTCCAGTTCGCAACTTTGACTTGGCATTCGCACTCTAATTCACACTCTGGGAATTTGGAGTTGGCATTTGTATTTTGGTCCGCGCTCCGGGAACCAGGAATTGATGTTTATACTCCACTTCACGCTCTAGGGAATTGGAGTTGACGTTTGTATTTTCCGGTTCGCCCTCCGGTAACCTGGAATTGATGTTAATGCTCCGATTCACGCTCTGGGAGCCTGGAGTTAGCATTTGCATTTTGGTTCGCACTCCGGGAACCTGGAATTGATGTTTGTACTCCGACTCGCGCTTTGGGAATCTGGAGTTAGCATGGATGCTTCGGTTCGTGCTCCGGGAACCTGTAATTTATGTTTATACTCCAATTCATGCTTTGGGAACCCGGAGTTCGCATTGATGGGTTGGTTCGCACTCCGGAAACCTAGAATAGATGTTTATACTCCAATTCATACTCTGGAAAGTTGGAGTCAGCCAATAGATGGCCAGTCACACTTATTTGGGCTTTTTAGGAATTCGTTCACACTCTGGGAACGATGGATTTGATGTTTATACTCCAATTCGCACTCTGGGAATTTGGAGTCCGTTCACACTTTGGGAACGATTTATTGGATGTTTATACTCCAATTTACAGTCTAGGAAGTTGGAGTCCGTTCGCACTCTGGGAACGATTTATTGGATGTTTATACTCCAATTCACACTCTGGGAAGTTGGAGTCCGTTCGCACTCTGGGAACGATTTATTGGATGTTTATACTCCAATTCACACTCTGGGAATTTGGAGTCCGTTCGCACTCTGGGAACGATTTATTGGATGTTTATACTCCAATTCACACTCTGTAAAGTTGGAGTCCGTTCGCACTTTGGGAACGATTTATTGGATGTTTATACTCCGGTTCGCACTCTGGGAACCTAGAGTTAATTGCAGGACTGTCGTGTGTCAGTCCAGTTCGGCCATTGATGTGATGGCTTGCCCCCGAGAGGTGGGTTTCGCTTAGCAAATGATCGGTGGGATCTCGATTACTTTCCACTTATCTTCCATCAACGAAGGAGGAGACTTGGTTTATGGACGGATGAATCACATCCGTGTTCATTTGGATCCCACTTCTGCCAAGCCTAAGGAGTAAGATTAGTGTTCTGGCAAGCTTTGAGCTCGAGCAGAGGAGAGGATGGCTGAACTACATCCACTTTGAGTTGTGTATTTTCCCTTAAGCTGGGGGCAAGAGTTGGAGAGTAGACGGTCGAGCCACGTCCACTTTATGCTTTGCACTCTTCCAGTCGAGTTGAGGAAGAGAGTTGGAACGATGGCTCATGATGGTTTGTGAGTAGGTAGTCATTCATTGATGACTATAGATTGATGGTTGGCCCCTGATGAAGTTGGTTTAAGGCATGATTGTTTTGCCGAATCACAGATGCAAACTGGAGAGTGAATGATCAAATCATATCCACTTTAAACATATGTCCTCAAATTACCCCAAATTCTAATGTAGGATTGGATGCATAGATGGCCATGTCACGTCGACTCTCGGTGTGATTTAAATTTTATTGGGCATCCGAGGAAGCATAAGTATTTTGGTGAGCTTCAAGTAAGAGATGGAGAGTGCATGGTTGGGCTACATAACTCCAAGTCTTTCTCAAATCTTCTAACTAAATTGCATAGGCATGTGAGTGGATGGTCGGTTGCATCCACTTCGTACTGGAGCCCTAAACTTGTCTGTCTCTTCCACTTTGATGGCCTGCCCCAAGTCAGGTGCGTATAGCAACCGACGAGTGGTTGAATTATGCTCGCCATGATGATACCTAAATGACTTTATCATAGTCCACGGAGGTTGTTTTGCACCCGTCCTTAAGTACTCGGTTACCTGCATCATTTGCAAGTAGTTGAATTCAAGTCGATTATATCTTGCAACATAAACGAAATAGAAATAGAAATAATTCAAAAGAGATCGGATAAAATCTCATTGATAAGTGAAGCGGCGTCGTATGCTCGCTATTGCACTTCGGTCCAGCCTTTCACAGTTGGGAGTCTAACGCAAATGGTTCAGTTTGATCAAAGTTCCAATTGAGGTCGGGGGTTCCCGGCTCTTCATTTTATGGGGCTTGAACATATTGCCAGAGCTATCCTTTCTGGAGCAGCCTTATGGCGTTGGCATCCATGATAGTCATATAAAGAAAAGGAGCTTCCCGATTTAGAGTATGGAGCAGGTTCCCTTGTATGTCGCCAAGTTGATCCTTCGTCTGATTCATCAACGTAATGTTGGCCTGGACATGTTGGTGTAGTCGTCGGCGACTATCCACCAATTCTGTTATCAAACTCTGGAAATAAGCTTTTGTGCTGATTTCATTTATTAGTGTTGGCAGCAACGGGCTGTAGATTTTGATCAGTTCATTGGCTGCCAGCTTCTTTATTCCCTTTAGCAATATGAGAAGTAGAAATGATATGCCTAACTACGATTGACAGTCTTCTTTGAGAAATAGGGGATACAGCGCATTTGATGGTATTCATCACTTTCCGTGGACTCCATTCACCATTCTCACTTCATGAGGTAGTGGTGGAGGTTGAATTTCCATAGTACACGGACATAGTCGGCATGCTGAATTTTAGTTAGAAATTCTACGTGTAGGATGGTCTCAATGAATAGGCCCTGACTGGGAACGATACTCGAATCAACATTATCAAGTCCATTTTATGGTTACGGGGTCTTGTGATGCTGGTGAATGATGTATGCCCGACTGCCTAATGTTCGAGTGGTTGGTAATGTCGATCGGATGGTGAGTGGATTAATATGGGCTCATTGATTGGTGATTATTTCTAATTTTCACCATGAAGGAGGCTCGCATAAGATAGTTAGGAAGTCCTCTTAGAGTTGTATGTCATGCTTTCAGTCATATGGACATGGAATGATTAAGATACGGGCATATGAAGATGGTTCAGTGGTGAACAACTATGTTTTGAGTTGGCAGAGTAGACAAGGCAGGGTAGTCGTTATACTAGCCATCGCACCATAATTGTCAGTTTAGGAGTTTTAAAAGCTGGTCAATTGGAGGAAGTTACAGTCCACCTTAGAAGCATGATACATTAATCAACTCTAGTTCTTGGCATACTAGCTAGGTTCTCCAGCCTCTGGGAGCACCAGCTGAATAGTATTTCAATAGCCATTCCTTGATTGCAACTCAAAAATTGCTATTGTAATCTCCTACTTCCCGTCCAGTCATGGAACGATCAGAATGTTTCTTTACTAAGTTGAGTTTTGAATTAACTATGCGGGTGCTCTGCGCTGCGGCTAGGGTTCGGGGGGGTTTTCCCCCCGAAAATTTTTTTTTAGCCTCTTTTTAGGAAATTTGGATCGTACCCGAAATTTTTTTTTTTTTTTTTTTTTTTTGAAAATTCTGTATCCATCAAGCAACCTGAAAAAGTCCTTCTTCGTATCGTTCTTGTTCGAATCCATCAGATGTGCTCGTCTTCGTATCGATCAGATGGATGGATACGAACTGCATGTGCGTATCGATACGAAATGGAGGCAGATGGATGAATACGAAGTATATGTGAGTATCGATTCGAATTGGAGGCAGATGGATGGATACGAAGTAGCGCTTCCTGATGGATACGAAGTAGCGCTCCCTGATGGATTCGAAGTCGCGCTCCATGATGGGTAAGAAGTAGCGCTCCATGATGGGTACGAAGTTATGGATACGAAATTCACCACATTTCCTGGATACGAAGCTATGGATACGAAATACACCACATTTCCTGGATTCGAAGCTATGGATACGAAATACACCACATTTCCTGGATTCGAAGCTATGGATACGAAATACACCACATTTCCTGGATTCGAAGCTATGGATACGAAATACACCACATTTCCTGGATTCGAAGCTATGGATACGAAATACACCACATTTCCTGGATTCGAAAATATGAGCACGAAAAACAGCATTTTTAATGGATTCGAAAATATGAGCATGAAAAACAGCATATTTTCTGGATTTGAGAATATGGGCACGGAATTCATGATGAATATGGTTCCTCTTAGATCTGGAGCAATCTGAATAGAATAGAAGGAACCATTGAACGATAGATCTGGATCTTCTCCTTAGATTTATGCAATCCGATATCGAAAGCAGATCCAAGGAACGGGAGAAAAACTGGGTTGTTCTCAGTGAAAGCACCAAAATGTTTGCACCAAAATTGGGCAAACACCCTTCGGAAGTTTTTTGAAGAGATAGTAAATGAAGAACTTGAATTGGAAATAGGGACTATCTAACAAAAACTCCAAGTCACAGAAAAGTAAATTGCACAGAAGACAAGGATTTAGAGTGGTTCGGCTATGCGCCTACGTCCACTATGAAGTTCTATCACTTTATTTCTTAATACTTGAAGATTACAAGTGTTTTTTAAGCAAATTACAGCAGGAAATGGACTTAAACTCAAAATTAACAGCAAAGGAGATAGTATGGAGTGATTCTGGCAGCGTTTAGGCTTATTCTTCTTCTCCAAATACTCCGACCCCTTCTCTGAATGACCAGGGGCTCTATTTATAGGTGTGGAAGGCCAATCCCGCCTAAATCATGGAGAGGCTGCTTGGCACGTGACGGGGGGCCCACAGGCCCGCGTTCTTGAAGTGCGTGCCCAGTTTGGGATCGATTCGAAGTGAACTTCGAATCGATCAAAAAATTGTCCAATTGCGATGAAACTTGGCGTGGACGTTCTTCATCATGTAGACAAACTTCTGTAAAAATTTCATGGGATTTGGATCAGTAGATTAGGAGTTATGATCGGTTCGAAATTGGGTGTTCGGCATGCTGTTTGGTTCGAATCGATGGAATCGATTCGTTCGAATCGATGCATGGCCGAAGCGAATACCTCGAATCGATTGGGGCGCGCCTGTCTTCGAGCCGATCCATATTTGTGCTAGCTTAGCCGCTTTGTTGGATTCGAAGGTCGTCTTCGAACCGATGGAGTGGATTCGAAGTTGTCGAAGTCGATGGAGTCGAAGGTGAGTGATGGAGTCGAAGATGATGGATGGATTCGAAGGTGAGCGATGGAGTCGAGGCTGTGATGGGTTCGAAGCTATTAATGGATTCGAAGCTGTGGTGGATTCGAAGCATAGGAAGGACTCGAATTTGTGATGGATTCGAAGTAGGGAGTTCCTTAGATGGATTCGAATGTCGCCTCTTCCTATGGGTTCGAATATGATGGGTTCGAAATAGATGGTTTCGAACACGATGGTTTCGAACACGATGGGTTCGAATATGATGGGTTCGAACATGATGGGTTCGAACCGAGCAATGTGCACCTTCTTAACTTGAATCCATTATAACTTGAGCGTATGACCTCGGATTGACTTGAAATTTGAAATGCTGGCTTCTATGGTCTTTCTTGTCATGCCTTATCAATTGCGGCCCGATCCGGGCTCGGACAGAATTCATCGATATCCATAGTGAAGTGAAGTACGACCAATCTCTGAGGTGAACTGTTTTCTGTTTTTGACCAATCCTTTGGTATCACGGCTTTTGCCCAAAAAGCGGGATAACATAATGTAGTTTAAATTATGACAAAAGTGACGAAAATAATTCTATGGGTGTTTCGTGAAACGTATTTTTGAGAGACGAATTTGACTTTGATACTTTTGAAGCGTGTTTGACACACCTTTCTCATTTAAAAAAAAATGATTCAACATAAATCCATTTCAACACTAATTGTTACAAAAATGCAAGAATGAAAAAAGGATGATTATAAAAAATAGGTTTAGGCAGCGAATACTCATTTATCTTTCATTTACACGTGAACTTTGTTTGAATGACAAACCTTGAGCAAACTTTAGCATCAAGGACAACAAATTTCAAAATTAACCCCAATGACAAACTATTTTGTCAGAAATCCAAAAAAACTGTTTCCGTACTCATGTATTTCCGAACATGAAATTAGGGTTTCCAACGAAGGTTCGACATTCCAGCAGACACCCGAAATTCCGACCATTCCAGTCCAGTTCCGAAGGTTACCGGTCCAAGATTTGGTTATAGGTTCGTTTTGGTTATTGTTACTGTAAATTAAAAATAAAATAAAAAAGAAGAGAAACAAAAACTTATTCACACTTTACATGGCAACATCCAGCAAAACAAAGGTAACAAAATCATCAAACAAGAAAAATGAAAGCATCAAGCAGTCCAAATTAACCAAAAATTAGGGCTTTGTTTGAGAGTAAGAGAAATCAAGAATGGAAAGAGAGGGGAAAATCCAATAGATGAGAGAGAAATTGTGCTTCGTTTAAGGTGAAGGTCATTTAGGGCTGCTGAACTTGGGTTTGGTGAATGAAAGTCAAAGTTGACATGTTGTTACTGATGTTTGTACATGCCGCTTAGTGGATTGATCGGGCTTATTTGTTAGAGGAGAATGTTAAAGGTAAACTTTTATCATTTGACAAGCGCCTTTGTCCAAGTGGTTAATTGATTCAGCTTTGGTGCAGGATGTCACAAGTTCGAAACTTGCTTTCGAACGTTTATTTGACATGGGATATGTTGTCCCAATGATTTGTTGTATATAAAGTACCAGTTCAAAAAAAAAACTTTTATCATTTATTTTTATTGAATTAGGATTCTTAGTGTGAGTTTACCCAATTAAACGTAGTTACACTTATATTTGTTATATTACAACTACAATTATAAAAATTATAGTGTTTATTAACATAACAATATGTAAAAAAAAGTTTCAAAAAGCAAAGAATTCAGAAACAAAATCATAACGTAAGTTTCGAAATTTTCGAAACAAAACCGAAAATCAACAGAAAACAGGAATTTTGAACATTATTTACGACCTTGAATGATATGATAGACCACGATCGCATATTGGGCTAGTATGGACAATGAACTCAAATGACCAGATGGTTGTAGCTACGGTGATTGGTGGTGACATAGATGGTGTTAATGATGACAGAGGAGTTGACGAAGGAGATGAGCACAGCGATCTTAAGAGTGTTGTAGACTCACTAAGATGATGGAAGGGTCGACGATGTTGATGGTCGAAGGTGTGGTGATGAGAAACGATGCGGAATTTGGAAAGAAGTATGTTATAATATGTGGAAGGCGATGAGGAGCTGTGTGGAATGTGGGAAGTACATTACTTACTACCGTACAGTGCTAACTTAAGAACTGATTTTTTTTTCAATAAAGTAGATGTATCAAATTGTAATGTTAATTGTCTATTATGTCAGATTGGATTTGATGTGATAAACTAGTATTACAAATTGACGTAGTCTAATATTATCTAGAACTTTTGAAAAAGTATTTAATTAAAATTTGTAATGCTATGGATAAATTGCATTTGGAAAAAAGCTCTTATGTAGCAATGTTATGTAATGTTACTTGTCAATTTCAAGTTATAATGCTATGTTGAACTAACGTTTTATTGTAGCATTATGTGAATTGAAAAATCGAATATAGCATTCTCGTCATATTATAATGTTACTTGTAGTACCATTTTATTTTCATTCCATATTTATGTTTTTTTCTATTTAGTTAATGCCATATTTTTCAATCATTTAATTGCATTTCTTTTTTTACATATTTATTACAATAGTTTTTATATTTTATTTAATGTTTGTTGTTTATAGTTTTTATAATGTTACTATACGGTAGCATTCATGTTTTATCGCTACCTATAATAGCATTATGTGAACTGGAAAATTGAACATATCATTTGATGTTATAATATTATTCATGTTAGCAAATAATGTTTTAATGCTACTTACTATAGGATTATGTGAATTGGAATATCAAATATATCATTTCATCATATTATAATGTGACCTTGTAGTTGCATTTTATTCAAAATTACATGTTTGTGTAATTCTCTATGATTTAATGACACAACTTGACACCATGTAGTTGCAATTCTATATTTTACATGTTTTAAGCGACTTTTCATATTATTCCTTCAATTTTGTAGTTAAAATTATGTAATACCTTTTATATAGCATTTTGTACTTGATATACACACACACACATAATGCTACTATACATTAGCATTTGTACATGTTGTTACTATTTGTCGTTGAAGATGATTGATGAAGGTGTGTGTGACAAGATGTGGCGTAGAATGGTGGCATGCTAAATTGATGTGGCAAGATGGTGCGGTTATGTGATGAGATAAGGAGACGTGTGTAGGAGAATATGGAAGATAGGATGTTGCAAGAGTTTTGGGTCGATGTGGGACGATGGCAATGGTAGCATGGAGGGTGGTCGCATAAGCAGTGTTGGGTGTGACAACGAGGGGTGTAACAGTGATGAAGAACAGTAGTTGAACACGAAATATCTCGGTTTGAAGAAAAATAAAATTCAACATGTGTCCTTGTGGTAAATATTGAAATTTGTGGCTTAAATTATGAAATTTGTTTGGGAATAATAGCTTAATTGTTGTAAATTATGAAATTTGTGTTAAGTTTTGTCCTTTATACTAATTTCTCATACAAATTATTGTATTGGTAAAATAGGAAATATCAATCATTCTATATACTAAGACATACCGTCGTATTTGTGCTTTTGTCCTTCTGGGTTTATTTTTTTAATTTTCAAATAGATATGCAGAAAAATTTCAAATATTTCAAGTATTAGTTGATAGACTTGCGCATTGTTTCTTGGAACATACTTTCTGTGCAAAACTGAAAATTTATATTTGCGCATATTTTTCATATACTGTGTAATTGTTGTCTATTTGTTTGTTTATTATGTCTAATCAAAGCTCAATATTTGTTGGCTGGCATTGTAAATTATTAATTGAATATACAATTGACCAATAAATCGATAATTGAGCACTTAACAAATAACATTCATTTGGTCCATTTGGATAGCTTTCAAAATATGACCTTTTGTTTATATTCAAAAAGTCAATAACTATGGTTGTCATTGTAATGGAAAATGTGCCATTTTCATAATATTACCAAGCAATTGGTAAGCAATATCAAGCTGTATTGGTATACCAATGTTATCGGTATGAGAACATTAAATTTACTATTGTTAATGGTAAACATAGCGTTAAAGAAATGTTAAAATCAGTAGTACCGGCAAATTTATCAATCATATTAATTGGTTAAGCTTTATTTATGGTGTTTCTTTTTCATTTTTATTAGGTTCAAAGTATAAGATTATCAAATCTATTATTTCATATTGTTGCAAAAATTACGATGAACCAAAAAAATTCTACGTCAACTAAAATAAGTCAGAATGTTGATATAAGTATTGCTTGAGCTAGAATCAGAAATAAAATATTTACATTTCTATCATTACCAAAATTTTAATACATTTAAATTTTAACGTTTTATGTATTGGTAAATTTATCATTACCAATCAACGGCTTACCAATTTATCGATATACCAACGATCATTTTATCAATGATAACGATAAAGTATCGGTGATCATTTTTAACTTACCAATAACATTAATACGGTAACGGTTTCACGTATCGGTAACTGTTGTCGTTACCATAACAACTCTATCAATAACAATGCTGAAAAATAATCGAATTTTGGTGTTACTTTGTAATTTCTTCGTGAGATAAAAGCATTTTTGACCAAACCAACACATTCTAATCACCTTATTATTCAATTTGTTGACTTTATAAACCAAAAGACCTTTTAAATAAAAGCAAAATGAATTTTGATGTTGGTTATCATAGGTACTCTAAATCAATAATTAATATCAAATAAATGATCAATAAATCAAAAGGAAAAAAGAAAAGAAATCAAAATGATTAAAATTAGAAGAAATGTAAAACAAAATAAAAGGATGGAAAAAATAGAGAAAAAACTTTAACGAAATTTACATCAGAAATTCAATACATTTTGAAAATATAACGTAGAATTTATTTCAGATAATTGAACAGCGAAAAATGTAAAATAAAATTTAAGATAATTGAACGGCAAAAAAATGTAAAATAAATACAAGTTAACAAAATTAAATAGTCCGAAGGCATAAAAAATGCGCCATGGCCTTTTCTCGTTTTGCCCTATAAAACATGTTTTCCTGAAACCCTAGTGTTTTCTGTGCCAGGCGTCCAGCATCACAGAACGTGTTTTTTTCACAAGTATTTATCCATGAATCAACTACCACTAGTATAAGCATTCTATTATAACCTACAATAAGTATTTGATTATGTTTACAGAACTGTATGTTCGATTTAAGTTGTCCATAGTAAAAAAATATAAGCATTTTAATATAATATATTAGTTGAATTCTTTCGTAAAGTTCATTCTTTTACCGCATGAGCCTCGTGAGCATTGTTATGTCACCTATGTGGTTAAGTTTTGTTAACCCAAAAAATGGACCAACACCCTGTATCAAGTGTGAAAGCACCAGTGCAGATAATCAGCAGCATAAATATCAAATAAACAACAAACAAATAGAAGAAGTAAGAAAAGAGACGGAATTTTTATAGTGGTTCGGTTGACTCTGGCCTACATCCACTTCAATCGATCTTTATTATGTTTATACTAGTTGAATCACTCTGGATATCAACTAGTTAGTCCTTAGATCTAAGTTACAATGAGTTAGAATAAGTCACAAGTACAAGAGTTCACTGGAGAATCACAGTAACCACCTTGATGACTGTTGTGAGAGAGAAGAAAATTGAAGAAGTGAAGGAATTACAGTAGAGTAATTGCAGCTCTCTCTCCGAAAAAGATCCATCTCTAGGTACAGGTAGGTGAGTATTTATAGAGAAGTTCAATGGGTATTGAGCCAGAAGTCCAAGTGCAGAAGAGTCCAGTTGTTACACCAAGTCATCACCAAAAATCTCAAATCAATCTGAGTCATTTCTATGGATAGATAGCTATTCATAGGGGATGGATCGCTAATTATCCATCAACTTAGCATATTTTTCTACCAGAAGCCTTTACTTAGTGCTATGAAGGAGCTCGAAAAGTTTGAGGGCGATCCGACCTATCTTGATGGATCGCTGGCTATCCATAGAGGATGGATCGCTAGCTATCCATCCACTAAGCATATTTTTGGATGATCTTTGTTTGGTTGTCCTCTTATCTTCTATTTAAGTGCCTTGACCAAATATCAAGTCGTTTGGAGTTAGTTTGATCATCCGTCTTCATGGGTCATCTGATCCAGAATTCATAACTCGCTCAAACCTAAACGAAATCGAACGAAACTTTGCAGGAACACTCTAGAGGGTGTTAGGACCCACCATAAAAATTTAAGGTGGTGGAGCCAACTCTAGATGGATCGCCAAATCAACTCCAAATGATTTCAATTTTTTTGTGAGCCTTCTCCTACGTTTTCTAAATGTTCTCTCAAAATTTCAAGTCAATCCGACTTTGTATGGGTTCTATATGTTCATTTTAAGTTAGCTAATTCTGACCAAACAGCTTGAATTGGATAAGTCTTCACTTCTTGAGCTAGATTGTTTGACATGCTATGAAACTTGGCAAGTGTGCATAGAAATGGTAATGAATCATGATGCAATAGGTTTGAAGGGTCCATGAGCAAACCTCGCGATCTATAACCTTAGCTTATTTTGGCATCTTTTCTCTTGGGTCTTTCTCTTCTTCTTTTTCTGGTCCTTTTGATTGATTCTTGAGTTATTCTGGCACAGTTTGAATGTTATAACTCTTATTGAATTTTGATGGGTTGAAGCCCAGTTAACAAGTTTAGAATGCGATTACTTGAAATCGGTAAAAATGACAGGCTTGGCTTGCCATGTTGAGTAACGATCAAGAAATTTAATGCTTTATTTAATATGGATAGTAAGTTGATCCACAGAAAGTTATTAGTAAAGCAAAAAATTATTAGTAAAGCAACTGCAAAGTATACATGGAATGCTTTCCTGCATATACCCTTAAGCCTCAGTTCATATCAAATAGTGGTGTCATAAAGACTCTGAATAAAAACCAAGTTTGTGCTGGTTTAAAACCAACAATTTTTTACCTACACCAAACTACTTATACTACGAAAATGCAACAGACTATTCATACAAGGCGATGGGAAATGAAAAAAAAACAATTATATTAACAGCACTGGCAACCACTGATCAATTAACTGTCATAGATTCTATGATATATTGTAAATTGCAGCTCTTTTCTTTTATCTGTTGCATATTATCCTGTATGCGTTCATGCATGAAGATACGATGTTTACAATGCCTTCTAAAGGTTAAAGAAATCACTATCCAAAGCAACTTGCTAGCACCAAAAAGGTAATAAATAAAATGGTTACTCAGCTAGTTAATGGGAGTTAAGCACAGTCTACATGCATGTATGTTACGCAATAGTCCCAGGAGTATAATGCCCACATCAATCACCTCCCAGTAAACACCCATTCAACTTCAATCAAAATGGTCATTACCTTTCTTATGCAATTCTATAATGGAACTTACAATGTTAATATGGGCATGGCAGTACAGATAACCGAGCAAACCCTAGTAACATATCGTGGAGGAGGTGTCATCCCATCAGCAATTCCATGACTCCTTACAAGTTCAAAGAACTCTCTTGAGGCAGCAAATACTGCAGCTGCCACTGCTGTGGTAAAAATCCATCCCCCAGCTACAACTATACCTGCTGCACCAAATCCAATGCCAAGTCCAAACATCACTCGCTTCCTCAACTGATCTACAGCCAAAGACTTTAAATCCTGGATATTTTGTAACCATGGGAATAATAAATGTAGTAAAACAACACTTAACAAATGCAAATTAAATCAAATTTATTTTCACATTAATTAAACTGGCCCAATATACAACTATTTTAGCCATACTCATTCCCTTTACACATTAGCTTAAGCTTTTGAATAGAGAGCAGGACTGGAGCATGCCATGTTTCATGAGTTCCAATTTAAGCTCTAGGATCTATGCTACTATATTTCATGAGCAGGACTGGTCAACATTTAACCTATGTGTAAAGTTCAAAAATTAGGAGTTATATGTGCTTCTATGTCAATCAAATAATTTCGTACAGCAAAGCAAAAGCGGCTGACGATATTATTGTATCAAGTTTTTCATTGGCATGAACAATTTTGCCTCTTAGGATCTATGCTACTCTATTGTTAACCTGCTTATGTGATGGGTACTAACCAAATCAATGTACTGTTACTTGTCACTGATTTATTCATCAAATTCCTTAGAAAAGATCACATGCAATCATATAATATAAACACAACACTTGCTGTTCAGTGCAAATCGGTGATTAACTCAATAAATCACCTACACACGCATATGAAGATGGCCTTTTTGGTCACCTTAACCCGACCCAAGACCCATCGGGTTCGGGTCGGTTTGGGTTGCGGGTCACCATTATAATTGACAGCCCTAATATGAAAAAAAACCAGGGATGTTCAAATTTAAATAATAAAAAAATCGTAATAGTAACCTCTGTAGCCTTCTCTTCCCTACTATGTCTCTTCTCTCCATCACCAGAAAACTGAACTGATCCAGAGATGGCAGCATACCGTCGTAAAGCAGAGCAATAACGACGGCGGAGAGAGATTCGGGAATAGTGGCGGGAGTAAGTTAGGGTTTCGATGGACAGAAAAGAAGACCTAGAAGAAAAGGAACGGCGGCATGGGCAGAGAGAAACCGGCAGGATTTCGCATCGATTAAGATTGAAGAAATTTGAAGTCGATGACGATGCTGACATTGTACTGAGATAATGGGATAACGAACCAATTTTACCAGAATTGATGGCAATGGGGAGCGGAAGAAGACGATGAGGAAGGCGATAGCATCAAGCAGAAAATGTTATCTTTTGTGGGCCATCACGGTTGTATTCATCACCCGACTATGTACAACGAGGAACGCTACGCAGACGTAGGTTGATTTTACTCCAATCCAACCAAACTTACATACGAATGGAAACCGAGCATTTGAGTAGATATTTGTACCGGGAAGATTGTTGAACGGAAAATGAGGAAAAGATTGTGATTTTAATTTAATTGATTTATAAGAATTTTAGGCTCAAGGAAAAAGTTGTAGAAAAATTTGGCTCTAAGGACAAGAAGTTTGTTTTTTAGGTCGAATGACACTTTTTAGTGTAAATTACAGAATGATAGTTATAACTATCATTTTCTGTTTACACCAACGAATGTCCTTCAGACTAAAAAGTAAACTTGTTGTCTCTGATACTAAAAATTTTCGCAATTTTTTCCCTGCGTCTATTTTTCTGTTGTTTTTAGTAAATAATATATGTCTGTGATTTGCAAAAATAAATAAATAAATTATAAATTTATAAATTACTCTGGTTCAGTCCAAACCAACTGCATAACATAGAGCACTTTGATATCATCGTAACGCAGAAAACAGACCTCATTTGCAAAAGTTATTAACTTTAGAAAGTTATAAAAATTTAAATTTTATTAACTATGTTAATTAATATAGCAAACGGATCAAGACAGCTGAACGTGGCTTTTACTCCTTTTTCGTTCTTGACACATTTGCGCATCAAGAACGGGAATAGGGTAAAAAAGACTGCGAATGGTACCTAGGCTAGACCGGATGGCCACAAAATTCAGCATGTGTATTCTCTTCAAATCGTCTCTTAACGTTCAAATTCTCAAGAATCCAGCTTGTGTGTTCTCTTCAAATTGTCCTGCTCAAATACCCCGTTCGTAGCCGCTTATAAGCATGGACTCTTGAGAATTGATTTAGGGTTTGTAAAGGAGAGCGTGTGAAGCCAACAAGAGAGACTAATCGAGAGAATTTCATTTGGTAATCAATATGTTATTTTTTGGATAAATGAAGTCATGCAATATGGCGGTGTAACGACCCAGAATTTTGAACGCTTTATGTTTAAAAATGGAATTATTTAAATAATTGAATTTTGGATTTAAAGTGAATAAAAATAATTTTGAAAATTTATTTAATAATAATTCTTTTTAACGCATGAAATTATCATTACAAGACATTATCTCATGTTTTGACGAAACTAATGTCACTGGGACTGGAATACTCAAACGTTGTGCGCTGACGTTCCATATGATCGTGTGAGCTTGGAACGTTCAACGATTCAATTAAGAAAATTAAAATACATTGTTTACTTCAATATATATATCCCATACACTAAACCCATTTTTCACACCTCTCCCTTTTCCTATCCTCACTTCAGAAAACAAAACACACAAGCAGCTGCCTCCTCTTTCTCATCTTCAAGTAATTGTTTAGAGAGCCACACTCAACGAAATTCGACGAAGTTGGACTAATTTGAATATTATGAGTGAGATCTTCAAATCTATGGTGAGTTGGTGGCGTGTGACCCTACGTGACCAAGGTCGATATTTTGAGCAGCAGCTAGGGCTCGGATTTGTTGAAACTACAAGTAGCGATAGGCAATAGGGTGATTGTCGTTGTGCTTGTCGTGCAAATGGGAACAAAAGGGAGCAAGTTGGTGTGGTGCAGTGCAGCACAGTGGAACGTGACTTTTAAATGGATCGTGTACAATAGTAGGTTGCGATTGCGGGGGAGGACTCGGAGCGTGAGAAGGAGTTGATTGGCGACGGTTAGAAGTGGTGCGGCCGTGGATTGGGAAGTGGGATGTCGCACTATAACATCAGGAAGGGAGAAATCACGATCTGATTTGGGTGATCGAGCATGACAAGTTTTGGTGTAAATCGAAGTGCACATGAAGAGAAACACGTCAGTGAAGCCGGTTTGTGTTTTCGTCGAGTGATGCTCTGTGTCAATCCATTGATATGCACGGCTTGGTGGGGTGTTTTACGTGTGCACGGCCTGGAGAAGAGGATTTGAATTGGAAAGAGAGGGAGTTTGATTATGAAGGTGATTAGTTGTTAATTAAGTTAATTAATTATTTGATAAATCTCAAACCTTATAAAATCGATAACTTTTGCTTATGAGGACCGATCGAGACGTTGTATTCGCCATTCCACTCTTAGTAGAATTTTCTACGATTTGGATTGGTTTGGGCTTAGGTGAGTTTAGTCATTAGTTAATAAGTATACGTTGTGTGTATAATTGTAGTTGCGCGGAATAAAAAATTAATAGCGATTATTACTTTTGAGCCCCTCCTTGCTTTTGAAAGTAAATGATAAAATTATATCTAGTACAATCTCTCTCGTAACTCTCTGAAAGATGTATCGTGGCTCAGACTTATTTACATGGTTGGTAATGTTGTTGTCTGATAAAGTTGGAAATTGTGTGTAAATGGTTGAAGAAGTTATCGCTATAAACGCACTTTGAAATACCCTGTATTTGACATATGTTAACTGGTTCAAATATGAATATAATGTGAAAATATATATGTTCGATTGTTCTTTACATCTGTTTTGGTGTGTTTAGCTTAAAGGAGTTGGTTTAAAAATTCAATAGATATTGTGAAACGTTGTTGCATAAGTTTGTATAGCGAAAAGGTTGCTGTAGATGCACTTTGAAAATTATGTTTTAATAAAGTATAAAAAGGTTGGATATTTTAGGCATTTCTCTAAAATCTTTTAAAGGAGTTTGTAAATGGTATTAAAGTATTTTGAAAGGAAGTTTAAAGTTTGAAAACGATTTTATAATCATTTATGAATGGTTTACGTAAGCGTTTTAAATTATAAATCTTGTTTTATGGTGTTAAAATAAATTATAAAATGGTTATTTTAAGTAATATTTTGAGTAAGTGTTTTAAAAACATATTATAAGTATTTTAAAGAGGTTTTTGGATTATATCACTTATGTTAAACTAAATGGTTGTGTAAAAATAATTAAAAGATATATCACCTTTTTAAAAAGTAAAGATGTACTCGGATCTTTAAATGGTTGTGTTTCAAAGTCAATGACAAGTATAAAGGTGATTTTGGGTTTACAGTAATGATGTTTAAGCAACAAATTTTTTTAACCCATTTAATTATACTTTTGAAAAGTAATATAATCTTTAAAAGAGAGTTTGCAGATAATATTAAGTGTGAAGTATTTTGGGTTGTAGTAAATGGTGTTTTAGTAACATTTGTTTTAAGCCCTTGAATTATAATTTAAAATGGAAAATATAATTAAATGATTTTAAAAAATACTTAGATCTTTAATAATGAAATTTTAAAGATAATAACAAGTATGGAATCTTTGGAAAAAGATAGGAAAGTATAAGTTTAAAGTATAAAAGAGAGAAGGGGTTTATATATGACAATGTTTGAGTAACATTTGTTTTAAACTCTTTGACCGTGTTTAAAGTAAGCAAAATTTATTATTGATTTGTGAATATACTTATACCGTTGAGATATGTATATGAATACTTCTAAAAAAAATATTGAAATACGTAGAAATGAATAGTGAATTTCAATGAAAAAGTGAAGTTTAATTGGTGAAATAAGTTTTATTGGATAAAAAGGCGTTTACTAATAAAATAAGTTTTAGTTAATAAAGGGTTAATTAAATTAAAAAAGATTAGATGTTGTTTGTATGACTTGATTGTGCTTGTGTGTGTAGATCATGATTGATGTGTTACTTGCTTATATAAAGTATACATGACTTAATTTCCCTTGTGTGATTATTCTCATTTATTGTTGAAATTGACCAAATGTAATCTAGAAATATCTAGAAGAAACACGGGAATTATATGGTATAGTTATCTTTAGTGATGTTATTCTGTACTTTAACTCACTTTGCTCTTCTAGGACTAATGACAAGGAAATCTGACCTTGTCTGATTAGAAGGTGACCTTCACTCTTATGTATTGTATGTTCATTCTCAAACAAAACAGAGTTGATTTTACCAGAAATCCATCGATTGGTTTTGAAGGGCCCGGTAAGCGGAGGAGTGTACTTATAAGAGACGACTCAGAACCGTAACCACTCCAAAACCATACATGTGTTCTATGCTTTAGAAAAGGTACGTGATTGGTTCGAGATGCTAGAATCTATGTGGAGATTCAAGATCTGTTGAGATGTTTGAACACATGTAGTTGTTCGTGATCTATTCAAGATGTGGGAATCCATATTGGTTCCGAGTTATGTTGAGATATGGAAATCCATTCATGGTTCTGATGTATGTTAAGATATGCGGATCCATGTTTTATTTCGAGATCTATTGAGATATGAAAATCCATACGTCGTATGGAGATATATTTGAGTTGGGACTCGTGTATTGGAAGGCCGAACGTAGCCTCACCAAGAGTGCATGCGACTTTACCCAAGAGATGCCTATATTTATGCATGCGTGAGTGATGCACTCGACCTCAAGTTATGGCCAGCTATGTATTTCCTATGTACGTCAGCTGGGGATGTATGATGCTTCAAAAGGATAACTATGATCCTTGTGCAAGAGGACCATTCTCGAAGTGCTTAGGACACCTTCGTGGAATCCTACACAATTAGTGAACGTGCCTTAGCGGTTTTTATTGTATACCTATTATTATTATGGTGTACATTCACATGCATCACAACTACTTGATTATTTATATTTCACACCCTAGACATTATTATAATATAAGTGGATTTTCTTATAGTTTGTTTATCATAAGGTAAAAACCCATCTGTGTTTATTTGCAGCTTGGACTTACGCGATACCTTTATTTTTGAAGAGTTTTATAAATAGAAAAAATCCATATGATTAAGTTTCTCACGCTGATTTACAAGACTGATCCGAGTGTTTGATTTACCAGGCTAATCCGAGTGTTATTTCTTATAACGCTCGGGTCAACCCTGAATATATTTCTAGATTTAGCTGGACACTTTGGAGTTTCAGGAGACGAGCAGAGTGCCTCCAAGACCTATTCATGTATTTATTTTCTGCTGCATTGCTTATTTTTTATCTATTAGCATTTGTGAGGACAGACTGTTATAATTGTCCAAGTTGATGATGGGTTAGTTTATTCTGATTGTTGTATGTGTATAAAAGTTTTCTTTTTGGTAAAGATCTTTTGAGATATTATATGTTATCTTTTTGCGTGTGAGATTCTGGTATCGTGTTCTTTTTTCTTTTTCTATTTCTTTTTTCCTTTCTTTTACCTTAACGTTCTGTCTTTTCCGACACTTGGGTGTTCGCCACAAGAATACAGTGGATGTATCCGTGTCGACATTCGGGGATCGAAAAAGCCATTCGTTACATTTGGTATCAGAGCTAAAAGTTAAGTGAGAACATTGACTTTGGTGGGGTATAACTCATTAAGAGATAGGGTAATGGAATGCCTTATTATGAGTTGAGTGTGTTATATATATGAGAGTGCATATTTATTATTATTGTAAAAATATTTTGTATTGTGTTGCTTGGTATGTTGAGTGGCTTATGAATTCTGGTCAACGTGTATTTTTAACGTTATTAATAGGCATTTTTAAACACTTGAGCAAGGAAAACCAATACAATATTGTTTTTGAAATTGGAAAATGGAATAATTTTACCTAAGATTATATTTATATATAAAAGAATAATTTTTAAAAATTGATATAGTTATTTATGATGTGTTTGTTTATTAAGAAATGATAATATTCAATTGTTATCATTTATCGTTTGATTAGCTATGCTCGACCAGTTTATGAGCGATTTTACCTTTTCACTACATGGGTTCGGTAGATAGTCATTGTAGGGACATTGAAACAAACACCTTATGAATTAAGATTCACAATTCGACCACAAGACGTTCGGTAACAATGTTGGTTAAAATTTGATTTTAATAAAATTTGTTTATTACGATCTAAACAAAGATGTATATTTGTGAAATGATTATATATGAGGAAATTACTTTATATAATTATGGTTTATAAAGTATGGTTTATAAAGTATAGTTTATAAATAAAAGGATTTAAACTGAGAATTTGAGAATTTAAATCCTGGTGTTTTTGGAAATTGCTTTTCAAAGTTTATGAAGTGAAAATAATATCAGTATTATTTGGAAGTATTTATGAATAGAAATGTATTTAAAAGGATTTTTAAAGAGATGGAAAATATTGAACTCACTTCTGTCGTTGGAAAATAAATTCGGTGATGATTGCAGCATCATCAACGTTCATTTTCGAGTTTTCAAGTGATGAATGCTAATGTAGTAGTTTTTTTCATAGTTATTTGGTAAAACAGGTTTTGATTTAAATTTTGAAAGTACGATATGATATACCAAAAGTTACAAGTATATATTATTTCGAAACGTTTTGAAATAAAACCCAGTATTTAGTTCTTAAGTTTTGGTTAAGTTATATTATGGACACATTTATCCTATGCATTAGGGTAGTTTGGTTGTGCATCTTGTTTTGACTTGTTGATTTGTAGTTTACAATTATTGGGATAAAACAGAATTTTCATCGATTTTGGACAGTCGGAAACTTCCAAGTTGGTATAAAAAATCAAAGCCAAGTTTTTTTTGAAAATATTACAGTTGAGTTTTTGTAACTCTTAAATTGAAAGATAGTAGAATTTAAACAAGTTTTAATTTGTATAACATCTTTATTAGGTAGAATATTCGATGTCATTGGACCAACTAATACACGTCTTTACCTTAGGGTTGTCTAAGAAAAGTAGATTCTATTTTTGACTTTGGATACCAGAGTCTGACTATTCCTAGCTGCTTGCTAAACCTGACAATTAAAGGGTCTAGAGGGCTGACTCAATTATAAAATCCAAATTTACTTGGGCCTTCATCGAAATTTTAGTAGGTTAAAATAGGTTTTAAATTTATTGAATATCCATGTTAAGCAAATGAATAAGATTTTTTGTATATACCCCTAGAACGTAGTGAAGTGATACACAATATGAACTTAAGTCTTGAAATATTTTAAAAATGAAGTGGTGGCTTTTTAAAATGATTATAATATTGAGTAATGTTCTATAAGTAAAATGAATTTGAATTAAAATGAAAAGTAGTTGGTTTAGTTAAGAAACCAATTGGAATAAAGTACGTAAATTGTACGTAGATCATTTTATTCACATGATAACTTTTGATCTAGAATTCGAGTACACGATTTCAATGTGATTTACATTGGTCCGAGTTAGGATTTTTCACTCAATTCTTGACAGCGAACACTTGATATGGACTCCTGGTGTGATACGGAAGTTTTCCATCATAGTATATGACTATGTAAGGAAAATGGAGGTTTCTAGTCAAGGAACTTGATCGAAGTCCACACTAGAGAAGTCAAGTGATCTAGACCGGTCAGAAGTGAAATCTATGTGATCGAGCAAACGATCAGATTTGATATAGTGTACGGATGATCCAGGTACATCATATTGGCTTTAATAATTTTTTATATGCTATTTGTGTTGGCTTATGGAGAGTTCGGGGGATAACTCTTCAAACTATTTGTGGGTAGCATAATTAATTGATTGAATAATACCCGAGGCCATTGAGCGTAAGGTATGTTTAGTGGGTTATTTATCATCCTCGTGCGATGAGCAGTCTTTGAACCTAGGCGAACCAAGAGTTTTAATTGCTAGTGATTGCAATACTGTGTTGTATTATTACGTGATTGTTCTCTGGTTGCTAGTGATTGTAGTACTGAGTAGTATTGTTGTGTGATTGTTCTCTGGTTGCTAATGATTGCAATACGTTAGGTATTGATGTGTGATTCTTATTTTTGTTACTCGTGTCAGTATTTCAGGAACAAAATATTCTAAAGGAAGGAAAATGTAACGGTCCGGAATTCCGAACGCTTTATATTTAAATATCAAAATTATTTAAATAACTTAATCTTGGATTGAAAGTGAATAAATATGATTTCGAAAACTTATTTAAACTCTTTTTAAATAATAATGATAATGGAAATTAATATGATTAAACTTGTTTTAATAATATTTTTTTTAAATCGATGTGTGAAATTATCATTCCAGGGCATTATCTCGAATTTTGACGAAGTTAGTGTAATTGGGACCGAAATATTGAGTTGTTGTGTGCCGATGAGTTTCATGGAGATCAGATGTTCCATGTGATCGTGCAAGCTCGGAACGTTCGACGATTTAATTAATAAAATTAAAATATATTAATTATTTTACTGTATGTATCACCCACACATTTAACCCATTTTCCTCGCCTCTCTCTTTTCCCATCCTCACTTCAGAAAACAAAACACATTAGCAGTTGCCTCCTTTTCCTCATTTCCAAGTTATTGTTTAGAGAGCTACACTCAACGAAATTCAACGAATTTGGATCCATTGGAATCGTGTGAGTGAGATCTTCAAATCTATGGTGATTGGTGGCATGCGACATTACATGGTCGAGGTCGAGCAGTGGTTAGGGCTCGGGTTTGTCGAAACCACAGGCAGCGATATGCGATGGGATGAGTGTCATTGTGCTTGTCGAGCGAAGGGGAATAGCGGGAAGCAATTTGGTGTGGTGCAACGCAGTAAAGTGGAAAGTGACATTTACATGGATCGTGTATAGTAGTAGTCCGCAATTTCAGGGGAGGATTAGACCCTGTTTTAAGGGTATGGTTGGACTCAGGGCGCGAGAAGGAGTTGATTGGTGGTGATTAGAAGTGGTGTGCACATGGATTGGGAAGTGCGATGTCGCACATAATAGCAACAAGAGAGAAGTCGCGATCTGATTTGGGTGATCGAGCATGAGAAGTTTTGGTGTAAATCGAGTGCGCGTGATGAGAGATGCGTTGGTAAAGCTGGTTTGTGTTTTTATCAAGCGATGCTCCATGCCAAGGGATTCACATGCACGATGTGTTGGGGTGTTTTATGCATGCATGGCCTTAAGAAGAGTATCTGGATTAGGGAAGAAGAGGGAATTTTCTTATGAAGGTGATTAGTTGTTAATTAAGTTAAATAATTATTTGATTAATATCAAACCTTAAAAATTCAATAACTTCTACTTATGAGGTCTAATCGAGACGCCTCTTTGTCGTTGTACTCATAGCGGAATTATCTACAACTTGGATTGATTTTGGCCAAGGTGAGTTTACTCACCGATTAATTTGTATATGTTGTGTGTATAATTGTTGTTGTGAAAAATATGGAGCTAATAGTGAACAATGCAAGTTATTACTATTGGACCCCTCTTTACTTTCAAAAGCAAGTAACAATATTATATGTAGTATAATCTCTTTATAACTCTCTAAAACATGTAATGTGGCCCGAACTTATTTACATGGCTGGTAATGTTGTTGTTTGATAAAATTTGAAATTATATATGAATGGTTGAAGTGAAATTATCGCTATAAACGCACTTTGAAATCCCTTGTATTTGACATATGTTACATTTGTTCAAATATGAATATATTGTGAAAAAATATATTTGGTAGTTCTTTATAGTTGTTCGGGTGTGTTTGACCTAAAGGAATTGGTTTGGAAAATTTATAGAGATTGTGAAACGATGTTGCATAAGTTTGTATAGCGAAAATGTCGCTATAAAATGCACTTTGAAAATTATGTTTTAATAAGGTATAAAAAGGTTGGATATTTTAGATATTTTTCTAAAACTTTTAAAAGAAGTTTATGAATGGTATTAAAGTGTTTTGAAAGGAAGTTTAAAGTTTGAATTTGATTTTATAATCATTTACGAGTGGTTTAAGTAAGGGTTTTAAATTATAAAACTTATTTTATGGGTTTTAAATTAATTTATAAAATGGTTATGTAAGTATTTGAAAGAGATTCTTGGGATTATAAAACTTATGTTAAAATGAATGGTTGTGTAAAAATAATTAAAAAGGTATATCACCTTGTTTAAAAAGTGAAGATGTACTTAGATCTTTAAATGGACGTGTTTCAAAGTTAACAATAAGTATAAAGATGATTTTGGGTTTACAGTAATGATGTTTGAGCAATAATTGTTTATAACCCATTTAATTATACTTTTGAAAAGTAGTATAATTTTTAAATGAGAATTTAATGATAATAATTAAGTGTGAAGTGTTTTGAGTTGTAGTAAACAGTGTTTTAGTAACATTTATTTTTAAGCCCTTGAATTATATTTTAAAATGGAAAAACATAATCAAATATAAGCTTTATAGGGTAATGTATATTCTAAAGATAATAACAAGTATGGAATCTTTGGAAAAATACAGAAAAATATAAGCTTAAAGTATAAAAGAGAGAAGAGGTTTATATGTGACAATATTTGAGCAACATTTGTTTTAAACTCTTTAATTGTGTTTAAAGTAAGGGGAACTTGTTATTGATTTGCGAATGTACTTATACCGCTGAAAAAAATATATGAATACTTTTAATAAGTACCGAAATGCGTAAAAATGAATAGTGAAGTTTAATGGAAAAGTGAAGCTTAATTAATCAAAGAAGTTTTATAGATAAAAAGAAATTTTACTAAATAAAGGAGGCTTTAGTTAATAAAGGACTAAATGAATAAAAAGGTGGTTAGAATTCATTTATATGATTTGATCGTGCTTATGTGCATTGATCATGATTAGTGCGTTACTTGCTTTTGTATAGTATACGAGATTTAGTATCCTTTATGCGATTATTCTCATTTATTATTGAAATTGACCAAATATAATTCTAGAAATATCTAGAAGTAATACGGGAATTATATGGTATAGTTATCTTCGGTAATGCTATACTATAAGTACAAACTCATTTTTCACTTCTAGGACAAAAGATAAGGAAATCTGACCTCGTCCGGTTAGAAGACGATCTCTGCTCTAATGTATTTTCTATTTATTTCCAAAAGAACCAGAGTTGAGTTTATTGAAAATCGAATAATTGGTTTTGAAGCACCCGATAAGTAAGGGAGTGTGCTTATATGAGATGACTCGAAACTGTAACCACTCAGAACCATATACGTGTTATATGCTTTGGAAGACGTTCGTGATGGATTCGAGATGCTGGAATCTATGTGGAGACTCACGGTCTATTTGAGATGCTCAAACACGTGTAGTTGTCTGTGACCTATTCTGGATGTGGGAATCCATTTGTGGTTCTGAGATCTGTTGAGGTATGAAAATTCATGCGTGGTTTCGAGATCTATCGAGATATAGAAATCCATGTGTTATTCCGAGATTCATTGAGATATGGGAATTCATGTGTGGTTTCGAGATATGTTCGAGTTGGAACCGTGTGCTGGAATGTCGGATGTAGCCTCACCAGTGGATGTGACTAAAATCAGAGATAGGATGTATAGACCATGTGTTTATCTAACCCAAGGGTGCATGCGACTCTACTCTAGAGATACCAATAATTATGCATATGTGAGTGATGCACTCGGCCTCAGTTTGTGGCCAACTATGTATTTTATATGTACATCAATTAGGGATGTTTGATGCTTCGAAAGGATATCTACCGAGGGCACCTCCATGGAATCTTACACAATTGGCGAACATAACTTAGCGGTTTTGATTATATACCTATTATTGTTGTGATGTACACTCATATGCATCAAAACTACTTGATTATTTATATTTCACACTCTAAAAATTAATATAATATCATTGGAATTTCTAATAGAAATGATATGGTTATCGTAAGGTAAAAACTTATCTGTGTTTATCTGCGACGTTGTCTTACGAGATATCTTTATTTTTGAAGAGTTTTATAAATATAAAATCCATATTATTTGAGTTTATCGTGCTTGTTTACAAGACTGATCCGAGTGTTATTTCTTATAATGCTCGAATTAGCTCCGAGTATATTTCCAAATTTAGCTGGACGCTTTGGAGCTTTATGAGATGAGCTAGATGCCTCTAAGACCTATTCATGAGTTTATTTTCCGCTGCATTACTTATTTTTTATCTATTATCATTTTGGGAGAACATGCTATTATAACTGTCCAGACTGATGGTATGTTAGTTTACTCTGATTGTAGTATGTGTATAAAAGTTTTCTTTTTGGTAAAGATCTTTTGTGATATTATTTGTTATCATTCCGCACGTGAGATTCTAATATTGTGTTCTTCTTTCTTGTTCTACTTCCTTTTCTTTTACCTTGACGTTCTATCTTTCTAACACTTGGGTGTTCGATACAAGAATATCGTGAATTTATTAGTTTCGACATTCAAGGTTCGAAAAGGCCATTCGTTACAGTCGGCTTCCTATCTTTGCATCAATTTCAATTTTTGGCTTCACCGCTCAGTTCTGGTTGTATGTGTTACTTTACTGACCGTTGTTTGAGGCAAATCAATGGAGCGTTGATGGGTCTTAATGATCTACGTCTAGATATGCTATACTTGAGAGTATATTTTTGATAGAATTGGGGGTATTCCCTACGATCAATTATCTAATTTATTACATATATCTAACTCGTTGACCAATCTTGTTCGAAATAAAGGTATTTTCTTTCTATTATATACTTGATATAGTGTGGATATATTAATTAATCAATTTAATTGAAAGCATATTTAATGGAAAATCCATAAATGGTATGTTTTGTAATATTAGTTACAAAGTGTTATAACTGTGAGTAATTTATCACCATGAAACAAATGTATATTCCTAGTCAAGGTGCATCGAGACTAGATATCAATGTATCCGTTGAGACTAGAGTATGTAACGCTCTCCAAATGATGCCCAGTGTATTATTCATAACTGTTGGGGACACCAAGGGGTTACGTAGTGATAGTTTTTGGATAACTGTGGAATGACTCACTCGATTGTTTTCTGTTGGTTAATATAACTAGGGTCAAGCAGATAATATCTATGTGACTAGTTACACAGTTCTCCCGACTTGAGAATACTGTTGATCTTCAATGTGGAAGCTCCGCTTTGATTAGTTAAATCGTGGCACGACGTCTATCGAACAACTATAGTTGGGTCGAGTGGAAGTTTTGGAAGTGAAACACTATTCAAGAGAGGATTCGTCTTCTCAGTTATATGATGTTAGTATCACAGTCAACAGAAGTCAACTCAAAGTCAAAGTCTCTGAGCAGAGTATTTCGGTTAATAATAATTGTTATTATTGAACCAACTGCCTTTGTGTTTGGACTTAAAGTTGAATGTGGATGATATTGGAATTTTAACCATTACCAAATTCCAAAAATCTAAGGTGATATAGTTTTGACGAAGAGAATTGACATAAATAATTGTCACTATTAGGTACTGCTTATAATAAGTAAAATTGAATTTTACCAAAAGATGCGTAAGCGATGAATTTAGCCAAAATTTCACACCACGTGCTAAGTGACGTGTGAACGTTAATATTTGAATTGTTCAATATTAATCACCAACTGAATTTACACCTTTGATTCGCACAACCATAATGATGAATTCTTCGAAAAACCACATGATTTAATTAATTTATATAAAGTTGTAAATTAATTAAATTAATTGGTATTCGAGAAATATTAATTATTATTTATTTTATTTAAGGTTTGGGAGTTATTTGTAATTATTTGAATGCATTTATATAAGTTATATTTGCGTGCATTGATATATGATATCATTGTAATTAAATAAAAGATAATTACACGCGTTAATTTATGGAATTTTATGTCATTTAATGGCACATAATTTTCAGCCATACCATGTAAAGAAATAGGAGTGAAGAGAAAAAGTTAACTAAGAGAATTAATTAGAGAAGTTTAATTAAAGAATATGAAAGTTTTCCTTTTTTCAAATAAAACATATTCTCTAATTCATTCTGTACGTACAATTGAGTTTCTCATTTTTCATTCTTCTTTATGTAAAATTTCTGCTTCTCACCTTCTCTAGTGGCTGAAAATAAGAGATCTCCATGGCTTCAGTTATTCCTAAAATCGAATACAAATAAAATCAATTATGAAAAGTGGTTTATTCTTCTTGATCCTTGCAACATCTGGAGGCTGATTTCTGAATCTAGGTGATATTATTCATCATTCAAGGTACGATTCATTGGCTACATCTAGAGGAAAAATTCAATGTTTCAAGGTGTATTTTAAGGCTTTAGAATTATGGCATGATCTTTTTATTCTAATAATTTTGATATAATGTTTTAATGAACAAAATTGAATATCTTAATTTATATGTGTATAATATTGTCTCATTTGATTTGAAAATGGTTCATGTATTTCAAGTTGTTTATTATACAAATTAATTGTTTTTTTATTTAGATAAATCAAAACTGAAACTTGTATATGATTAGACAATATTTTAATTTTAGATCTATGTTAAACTTTCAAATCAAAAAATAGTTTTTTTGATTTGAATGTTTACATGTTCTTATTGTTTGCATTTTTAATATAATAGAATCTTACATATGATTAAGTGATGTTTTGATAATAAATTGATTACAATTAATTTCTAAATTTGCTACCCTATTTTACAATTCTTTTTAACTATTCAAAGGATTTTAACATATTGCTTAGTTCGGTGTGTATCATCTTTTGGTTTATAATTATTTATTCATATAGGTTGAATCTCCTTAGATTTGAAAATTTATTTGTTCTTATTATCTGCATCTTATTGTAATTGAAACCCACACATGATCAAAGGTTGTTTGGATAATAAATTGATTACAATAAATTTATAAATTTGTCACCCTATTTAACATGACCGATATCTTTCTTTAAATATTCAAAGCATTGTTAATATATTGCTCAGTTTAGTGTGTTTCACTTTTGTTTAAAAAAATTATTCAGATAGGTTGAATCTCTTTAGATTTGAAAGTTTATTTGTTCTTATTATCTTAATTTTTATTGTAATTGAAACCCACATATGATTAAAGGATGTTTTAATAATAAATTGATTACAGTAAACTTATAAATTTGTTACCCTATTTGACAAGACTAATACTTTTTAGTATTTAAAGGATTGTTAATATATTGCCGACTTTAGTATGCTTCATTTTTGTAAAAAAAATTGATATAGGTTGGATCTTTTGATTTAATTGTATACATATATATTTTGTTAACTAATTTGAGTTTATATAAGTTCATATATACATCAAAAAAATTAAATGTTATATGGTTTACTTTATTAAGAAGTTTTGGGTTAATCTTTATATAAAAATAATTATATATGTACACATATAAAACTTAATGTTTATATTTCCAATTGTATAGTTTGAATGCTTTATTAATATCAAACAATTTCAAACGAGGCAGTAGTTTATGCATATGAGTTATTTTTGTCTATTCCTAATCTTATGTTAGTGATTCGTTGATTGCTAGTTGATTGCTGCATAAATCAAGTTGGTCAAAAAGGGGAAGATGAATCATTCATCTTTGTCATCTTTTAGTTCTTTCCTTTTTGTCCCTTATGTGATTGCCTTTAAACTTATTCTTATTTATTCATATACATCATGTTATCAGGTGATCATACTCGCCTTATGTATAACTATTATGTCACACAATCAAGGAATGAATATATTTGATACACTCAAACGTTATTTTTATATCCCATTCTTTATTTTTTTAGAATCAAATTAATAAAAAAAATGGCACTAAATAAAATATTGATTTATTTAAAAGAAATGTAAATAAGATCTAAATATATTTTAACTTCATTGGCTCATAGATAGAAGTTGTTATACCTACCATAGTTGGAGATTATCTCTTCAGTGATATTCCTCGTCATGAGTTTGCTGACAATTCCAGCTCATTTGTAGTTTCATATCTAGATTTGTTTTAGATGCAAGTTAGGATTCATGAAATCACATGTTGGGAGCATCGTAAGGTTAGTATTTATTTCAGAGAATGAAATGATGAGCATAAATATAGTGTCAATGAGTACAAGTGACTGGTACTTGATGAGACATCCTACAGATAGAATTGATGCCAATGGCATTGACTGCTTTTATCGTGTTCTTGACTATTATTATTGTGATCTCAGGGATTATAATTTTAGGTAAAGATGCTAATTATTATTTATGGACTTTGGACCTATATATTTATATCAGTGGACTATGTATATGTGGACTATATGTTTGTAGTCTATGTATTCGTGGATTATGTATTTTTATTTTTGGACTATATGTTTATGATTATGTGTTCATATACTATGTAATTGTGGGATATTTATTTATGGACTTTGTGCCCATGATCATTATGTAGTTATGCACCCAACGATTCCATTATGGTGAAAGTGTTAATGTGTAACGATCCAGAATTTCAGTTATTCAAATTTGGAATATTTAATTGATTTTAAATATTAAAAAGTTAATATTATAAGTTAAATAACTTATATTTCAAATACAGTGACTTATGTGATAATTAAATTGTTAAACTTAATTATTTGGAATTGTTTAAATAACCGAATCGTGAATTTAACATGAATGAAAACGATTTCAAAAGTAAATTTTAAATTCTATTTGAATAAGAAGGAAGAAAGTAAAATTTTAAATTTAAATTAAAAGTGATTTAACTGATTTTTGAATTAGCTCGTTTTAGTTAACATGTAAAAATAGTCTTTTGGGGCACTATCTCGGGTTTCGACCAAATTAGTTTCATCGGATTTGTAATAGTGATTATTATATGTCTTCGAATTTCGTGGCGATCGGATGTATCGTTTGGTCGTTCGAATTTGAAACGCGTAGAGATTAATCAAAGGAATTTAAATTTATATAATTTGATTTTAAAAAGATATCTACTTCATATGATGAAATTAGCTTCCGATATATATTCCATTGTGTTCGGAATAGTGGTATAACATATAGAACGCTAGGCGGCATGCTTTGTTTGGAGTTCGAAAATTTCACGGATGAATAGTGCCGTGAAAATTTTCTATATAAGACCATCAACTTTTCTTCATTTGCTAAATCCCTAGCTAGGTTTTCTTCAGCCGCCACTAAAACATAACCATCCAATAGCCATGGTTCATCGGAGCCACCATAGATCGAATTAGCCAACGACTTCAACCAATAAAATGTAGAGCTCGACTATACGGAGCTATTTGCCGATTGGATCGTCGATTGACAAATCGAGGAGGCGGCAATTGGGCTGCGTTCACAAACAGGTCGGGCTCGATTTTTGGGTTTCATGTGCGGCAGCATGCACACGTGGCGACGGAGGTGGTAGGAGAGGCGGTAGGAGGGGCGGCGCGAGGCGAGGCACAGCGGTGGCAGGTCGACGGCATACGGGGTCGCGATCGAATGATGATCGAAAATAAAAATAAAAAATTTCGCGCCTGGAATACAAGAAGGGAGGGAAGAAAGGTTTAACTAACTTAAAACTTTAATTTATTTAAGTTAATCATAAAATTAATTATTTTAAATGTTCGTTGATTCATAACTTTCTCGTACGAGGTCGGTTTCGAGCGCAAGCAGTTGCGTTGCGTTTCTATCAACGAGTACTACACAATGAAGTAGGATTGGATGGATTCAGAGGTAGTGGAAATTATGGATTAAATTGAACATCCGTTCAATTTTAATTCAAACCGGAGGGCTATGGCAACGTCTGCAAGTTTTGTGAGTCAACTCACCTCTCTGGCATGCTTATATTTTCATATAATTGGAAATAATTTTATTCATGCTGTTTGTTGCTTGTTTGGATGATATACTATATTTATTAGTTCGTTTGGATATATTTCCACCTATTGGAGCGGATGTGACCCTACTACATTCCCGTGTATGAGCGGATAACCCTTTGTATATAAATCCCGCCTCGAAGTAATTGATTTATATTTTATGATTATATTCTGCATGTCATGTAGGAGGACAAGTTGGAGGGATCTAACAAAATTCCTCATATTGTTGATTTTACTTTTCATATATTTTAACATATGATGTGATTGATGCCATATTTGATGATATGGATTTGTTTGGCTTACTTGGTGCTATGGTAGCACTAGGCCATATTTTTAGTATTTTGAAAAAAATATAAAATAGTGATTATGAATTGAAATAACTTTCAAAGTGATTTTAGAAGTATACATATGTTCATATGTTTAATAATTTTTAAATTATTAAAAGGAATGAAGTTGTTTTTTTTAAATAAAGAAAAAGTATGATTTTTGACGATATAAGAGTCTAGTTTTGTGAAATATTCTTAAATAGGGATTTATTCATATAGGTTGAATCTCCTTAGATTTGAAAGTTTATTTGTTCTTATTATCTGCGTCTTATTGTAATTGAAACCCGCACATGATTAAAGGATGTTTGGATAATAAATTGATTATAATAAATTTATAAAATTTTCACCCTATTTAACATGACCGATATCATTCTTTAAATATTTAAAGCATTGTTAATATTTTGCTCAGTTTAGCGTGTTTCGCTTTTGTTTTAAAAAATTATTCAGATAGGTTGAATCTCTTTAGATTTGAAAGTTTATTTGTTCTTATTATCTTCATTTTTATTGTAATTGAAACCCACACATGATTAAAGTATGTTTTAATAATAAATTGATTACAGTAAACTTATAAATTTGTTACCCTCTTTGACATGACTAATACTTTTTAGTATTCAAAGGATTGTTAATATATTGCCGACTTTAGTATGTTTCACTTTTGTAAAAAAAATTGATATAGGTTGAAACTTTTGATTTAATTGTATACATATATATTTTGTTAATTAATTTAAGTTTATATAAGTTCATATATTCCCAATTGTTTCTCTATTTCTTCTAAGTGCACTTCCAAGTTTTCAAGTCATTTTGTCTTTGCCTTGACCATCAAATTCTGGTTGAAATAGGATTGGCTAAAAAGAAGGTTAATAGGTATGCACTTATCCGTAGCCCTTGAGATGAATCGATTCAAAACAGCGATCTTTCCATTCAAGCTCTAAAATTGTTTCTTCATGGTTTGAGAATACATTCCTTAGGGCAACAATCTGCTTTAGAGTGGCCTTGATGCCTCATGCATTGATGATAAATCCCAAAAACATCTTAGATGCTACTTTGAAAGAACATTTTAATCGATTTAGCTTTATATAGTATTTTCATGGAGTCTCGAACATCTCTGAGATATCATCCAAATGATTTTTGAGACACTCATGGCTTCATAAGTATATCGCCGACATGTGCCTCCATCTTCTATCCAATTTGATTCTTGAACATTGTATGTACCAATCATTTGTATGTAGCTCTAGCATTCTTCAAACTAAATAGCATTAACCGATGGCAGTGCAATCCCAAATCAATGATAAAACTTATATTCTCCTTATCCAGCACATGCATCATGATCTGATTGTATCCTGAATAAGCATCCATAAATGAGAGCAATTCATGCACCGATGTTCTATCAATAACCTGGTCAATTATGGGCAAGGAAAAGCTATCATTCGGGCAAGCTTTTTTAGATCTGAGTAATCGATGCATGTTTGCCACTTTCAAAAATGAGATTAGATACCCATTTAGGGTGCAGAGCATCGCGGATAAAGCAGTTGATTAACAAATTATCCACTTTTTCCTATACTACAATGGATCGCTCTGGACCTAGGCTTCGCCTCTTCTATTTCACCGGTGTAAACTTGGGATCAATGTTTAGTGCATGACACACTTTCTTTGATGATATCCCACACATATCGGCATGCATCCAAGCAAATACGTCTAGATTCCCTCAGAGGAAATCAATTAATTCCTTGCATAATCCAATTCCAAGCTGAGAACCAATCTTCAATACTCGTGTTGGGTCATCAATATCAACAAGAACATTCACTTTAGGCCATACCAATGCTGCCTGCACTTCCATTGAATTCTTTTGATTGTCGAATCGGTTATGGTCCCCGAGCTAGGAGCCGTTTTATAATTTCTATGCTTATAATTCCTAAATGTGAAGAGTCCTCCCCACATTATTTCCTTTCTCCTGATGTTTAGCTTCTCGTAGCTCTGCAACATAGCATTCTATCGCTGCACTTTAGTCCCCTCGCACCACTTCAATTCCATTGAACTTCATTGTTATGCACCATGGAGCTAAAGCAATCCTGAAATCAGCTACGGTCGACTGGTCCAAGAAAGCATTGTATATTGAGTACTCATCGATAATAACAAATGTTTGAATGTGCACCACCCTACTTTCTCCTTCACCAAGCTCTACGGTCAAGTCAATTATCCTAATCGGCTATTTAGCTTCACTCGTAAATCCCTAAATCTTTATCTTATAGGCAGTCACATCCGTCATACTGATTTTCATCTTGTCAAAAGTCTTTCTGAATAGAATGTTAACCAAGCTTCGGTTATCCACTAGAACTCGACACACAACTGCTAGTTCAATTCCGACTGTTACCACCAGGGTTGGAACCCCAACTCCATCAGAATCTCGATTTTTAAACACGACGTCATCCGTTAGCAACTTCTATTGTTACCACAATGAGCTCGCATATCCTTCCATCTCATCCCAGCTTCTCTCCGTTGGGCGAGGTCCTCCAAATATTATATTAATCACTAGTCTTCCATCCATACTCTTGGGGCCCTCTCCACCGGATCTAAGTTGTTTTCCTTGAGCTGATAGGGGTCCGTCGGCTTGGTTAGAGTTTTACTGTTGCTTCATATACTGATGGAGCCTGTTCTTTCGTATCAGCTTCTCAATCAATTCCTCCAAGTGATGACGATTTCTGATGTTATGCCCATGATTTTCATGGAAGCAATAATACTTCCCAGATTGCTTCTGCTGCTCCATCGCTTCTCTCTAAATCAGTTTCTTATACTGTATAGTTCCTTGAGTAGCAAGATAAATATTCTCCGTGTATCATTCTAAGGAGTGTAATATTCTAATATTAAATTCCTCGAATGTTTCTTGTTATCTTTAAGCCTTAGTGTCTTGATTTCTTTTCTTCTGGTTTTTAGAATTTCTAGCATTTCCTACAACTCCACTAGAGTTTTCTCCATTCTGTTTAACCATCACATTGCTTTGAATTACCTCCTTCGACGGTCCATCGCGGACGTTTCCTTCAACCAAGATTGCTTCTTCTAATCGTAGAAATAGGTTAGCCTTTCGATGGAATTCATCTATAGTAGTTGGTTGTTATATCTTCAGCCACCTACGAAAATCCATGTCTGGGTGAATGGCCTAGATCAGTGCCATGAATACAAGATCTTCAGTAGGATTTTTAACCTCCATAACAGCGATGTTGAATCGATTCTAGAAAGCCTTTATTGACTCATTGGGTCCTTATGACAAGTCAGATAGGCACATCACGTCCTTTGGTCGGGTAGTGTAGATCCTAAACTACTCGAGAAACTTCGTAGCCAATTCATCAAAAGTAGATATGGACTTCAGTGCAAGCCTAGTGAACCACATCGAGGAAACTCCTAAGAAAATGGGAAAACATCTACTACAAACGGCATCCGTAGCTCTTGCTTCATCCATATGCCATTCATGCTTGAATGTTAGAACCTCCATTCCTTGGTTTCAATGACAACAACTATACAATTATATACAATCATATATATTATACATCTTACCAAGATTACAGGTATATACCATAAGAGATCATCATGCTCAAAGATATCGGGACTCGAAGACAAACAAAAACTTATGGACCATGTGCAATGACCCGCAAATTTATCGTTTGGATAAATTATATTTATTTTTAAAATATTTAGATATAGGGTTAAAAGTAAGAAATAATCATGTTTTAAGTGATAAATAATAATAGCTATTTTGATTGGGAAAAATATTCTGAAAAAATAACCGAGGTAAAATATTGATAATTTGTAAATATCGTCCTAGGTAAAATATCGATAAAACAACCAAAAATCATTTTATCGATAAAACTGCTTTTAAACAATAAGGATCATGCATGGATCTGGACACATACACTAATATATGTATTCAAACAGGATTGTGAAATAAAATAATTTATTTTATTTTTGAAAAATAAAATGTATTTATGACATCGACAATTGATATCATTGATTTTACATATTTCTTCGAAAATTCAAGTTAAGTTTAAATATTAAATAAATGGATTTTTATTTACAAATACACCTATTTTTATTATTTAATAATGATGGTAATATAGTTTTTAATTTTTTAACCAAATAGATAGTTCGTAGAAAAATAGAAAATGTGACCGAAGAACGTTTTTTGAAATTTTGACTTTTCGACACCGAAAAGTTGTTGGGAACATTGTTCGCCTTTATGCACTATATATACAAATATATAGTATATAATTAACCATATATTAATATATTTAATTATTTATTATCTTAAATTAATTATGTTTAGCGTGATGTGATAAGACATGGTTTTAAAATAAAACATATATGTATACTAAATCATTCATTATCACTTGTCATTTCCTTAGGTACCATCATCATTACCCATCATGGCCTAGGGGATGTGGCTAGAGAGGGGGGAGATGTGACATATGAGGGGGAGAAAGGTGGTGATGTCATATGTCAAAATGACGACATGTTATGATATTTTATGATAAGGATAAAATGGTAATTTTCCTACATTTCTTCATCTATAAATACACACCCATGCACACATATATTTATTTACATTCTCTCCCTTATTTTTCAAAACTTCCTCTCTAAAATTTCCATGGCTTCCAAAACCTTTCTAAGTATTTAAAAGTCCTAACTTTTCAGTTTAAATCTCTTCTGAATCTAGTTTAAACTTTCCTATTTTCATTTCTTCACTTTATTATTCAAGAAACCAAGCTCACACCCACCCCCACACCACTAGGTCAAGCCCCCACACATCAGGCCGAGCCCATTTGAAGCTTAAAACCTTGGAAAATCTTCACTCTTCAAAGCTCGTGTGTTGTTTCCAAAGTCTAGTCGAAGTTCACTTTGTGTTTGTAGAGTTTCGGCTAGTAAAACTACTTTGTTTTGGAAAAGTTTTTGACTTCACTATGATGTGTTACTATGGTGATAATATGATGAGAAAATTGAATGGTTATTATATTGGTCGATGGTGATTTGATGGATATTTGCATTTACTGTTGAATTTGAGATTTGAATGTGATGTTGTCGAGTTAGTAAGCATATTATCTTATGTTTATATATGTGTTTCATGTGATCTTAAAAGTATGGTAGTATGGATGTATGGTTGTGATCTAGGAATAAAAATATGTTGAGTTGAAATAAGTTAACAACTTTGTGTGTTGCGATGGACGTGAGATCCGATACGAAATAAAAACTATGTTTTCTTGTTCTAAAGTTTGGAAATTATTTCAAAGTTTCTACTTTATTTCTAAGTCTCAAAAACTTTGAAAGTTATGTTTTTAAACATGAAATAGGAAATAATAAGCAAATGCACTCGTATAGTATGTTTAAGCGAACTACGCTCATCGCGATAGTCGCTATGGACGCAATTCGACAAAATTTTCGATATTCGTTTTAAAACATTTTCTTTTGAAATGGTTTTGCTAAAGTTTTCCAAACTTGATTAGTAATATAAAAGATATTAAGTTTAGTTAAATTAATATTTTGTTATTTAATAAATCAATTAAAGGTAATTAGCACTTAATTAGTAATTAAGTAAGTGATTAGAGGTTAACTAACACTTAAGAAAGTCTAATGACTAATTATTGATTAAGAAGGTTTTAACTACTGATTTATTAAAATAAGAAGTAATTTAATGATTAATTACTATTTAATTAAGTTAGTTAGTCAATTAATTATTATTTAATTAAGTGATTATTTAATTAACTTTTAATTAATTAGACTTTAGCTAATAATGAATTGATTTAACCTTAACTAAGATACATTAGGTAGTTAATTAGGACTTAACCAAGTCTATTAAGTTAAATAAAGTTTAATTATGAATTGGCCTTGATTTAATTAAGATATAATTAGGGTTTAAGCTGATTAAAAATATTTTAATCTTTTCAAAGCTATTTTTAAACTTGATCGGTTATATTTTTAATCAATCTTCTTTTCAAGCTAATTGATTTTAAATCAAAGAATCTCTCATCTGGACCATTAAGTGGAAAATGAATTAAAGTAGCGACTATAACATGTTTACACGTTTTATGGAAAGTAACTGACTTGTGTTTAGCACAAACGCTGAATATCAGTTACATGATAGGCACAAGGAAGTTAATTTCAATAAGAGAGTCATGATAACTTAACCATATAGATATACTTCTATTTGTACATTTTGGACCCGACTATGGATTTACCTTTATTTACAACTTGGACATCTACCTATGATTGATTATATGTTATATGTGAATCCCTTACATAATGTATGGCAGTATCTACGATATACCTTAGATAAGTTGAACCCAAATTTAACGATCCATTGTAGTCGTTGAGCCTCCCTTTGTTTTTGTAAAATAAATATTTCATTTTCTTTTGAAATGGTCTTCAAAGCTATTCTATTTTGAACAAAATATTTGAAGAATGATTTGACAATTTGTTTGAGAAGTTTTATAAATGATTTTGGGGTATTCATAAAAGGAGTTTTAGAAATAGTTTTGAATGTTTATAAAAAGAGTTTATAAATGGGTTTGGATGTCTATACAGGGAAATTTATAAAAGGATTAATGAAGATAGGAATTCAAGGTTTCAGTTTCTTAAGGTGACCTTTTAAAAAAATGGTGGTATGGAACATCCGTTCCACACTTAACACCGAAGGAATGGTACCTAGAGTTATCCTTTTCTCCAATTTAAATAATGTAGTTAAATTCGTTTAAGAGATTTGAAAATGGGAAATCTTATAAATGTTTTGTGAATATACATATGTAAAGGAGATAAGTATACGAATGTTGATAAATGATTGGGATATGTGATTTATAAATGAGAAAGATTTTGAGGCTTAGTGATTACTTTAGGTAATCAAATCTCTATATTTTATTGTTATTTGATAGTTAAATAACCGACTATCAAATTTGACCTACTTTGACTTAGGAAGTATTAATATAAAATTCAAGTTTTCGATAAGAACTCGAATACTTACTTCCAAAAGAACTGTGAATGAGTCAACTGGAAATTATCATTTGTTGGTACGAAGAGACTAAGATCGGATTTATATATCCGAAAACCACTCTGAACCAATATGTACGTTCAAGTAAAAGACATCTTGATGATGATTGAAGATGGTGCTCTTTGAAGTGCAAGGACTACTACTAATCCTGAGGGTGATTCCAAAATGGATGTAGTAGAGTCAGTGCCTTCGATTTCATTTAAACCTAGAATGAACTTATATGGATGAATGATGGTATTGCATTGACACCAGGAGGGCAGTGTTAGCACTCCAAGATGGATTGCTATTTAGAAAGGTAAAACATAGCTTCAAGCCTCATAACTAGGAGGAATGACAAAAATAGGGCATGTAGCAGAGCTATGTGGTTAGTTAGCTTTAGGAGCGGTCACCTCATTCTAGATGTCCCTTTTAGAGTTGGTTTGTGCGTAAACATCATGGTAGTATAAGGCCTCAGTGTAAAGGGGGTGAGGTAATCTGATCTACCATGTTAAAGGGGCGCTGGCTCTGTGTTCGCATCACTGCATTTTCTGGAGGTCTATCATTGGAAAGTAATCCCTTGCCTTGCCATCGTTGGGATCCAATCTCTAATAAGTGCCTTACGGTTTTGATTGTAGATCCTAGCGTTGAAATGCGAGATGCAAGCATTTCAGTTATTTCATCTATTTACTTTAAACGTAAACACTATGATAATATCACTGGATCTTGATATAAAATGTTTTCGTTCTCGTAAGGTAAAAAATCATTAGTTTTTATGTGCGGTGTGGTCTTATGAGATACCCTTTGTTTGAAAAGTTTTCAAATGTAGAAATCCATTTGTTTGTTACTTGTTATCGAGTTTTTCTCATGCTGCTTTACCAAATTGACCCGGGCGTTATTCCATGTAATGCTCGGGTCAGACCGAGCATGTTTTACCAGGTTTAGTACGGCACTTTGGAGCTGGAGAAGAGCTGAATGGCCAAGACGTATTCACGTATTTTACGTTCGCTATACTATAGAGTATATATGATTGGTCAATGTAAGGATAAGCTTCTACAACTGTGCAAATTTAGGATAAGTCTAGATTACTCCAATGTTGTATATATAAATAAAGATGTTTCATTTTAAAAAAATCATTGTTGTAATATATAATATTCGCTGCATTGTGAGATTTTGTATTGTTTAATTTTCTTCTATCTTCTACCTTCTTCTTTCACCCTAACAAATCGGTATTCCTGACACTTGAATGTTCGGCATGTGATACAGTGGATGTATTAGTGTCGATTTTGAAGGGTCGAAAATCCAGTTCATTACATTTGGTATCAGAGCTTAGGTGAGCGAACACCTTGGCCTTGATAGGGTAAACTCATTAAGGATAGAATTAGTTGTGTCCTAGAGTGAGTGGAGTGTATTATATATAAGAGCACATATTTGTTAGTGTATAAAAATGTTTTGTATTGTGTTGATTTATTAGTTAAGTGGCTTAAGAACTTTGGTTGAGACGTGGGACGCTAATAGGAAATTCCAAAACATTCAAATGAGAAAAACCGACATAATATCATTTAAAAATGATAAATGAAATAGTTTTACCTAAGGTTATATTTTATATAAAGGAAAATTTTCAAAATTAATAGGCTATTGGTTGTAACTAGGGGGTAATAATGGAAGTGTATTCTAACGATATTTTACCGTGATTAGGTAATAAGAAATGGGTATGCAAGAAAGACGTGGACGGAGAAAGAGATCGAAGAAGTCAACCACAAATTATGGAAAGGCTGATGGACAGGCCACCAAAGTAGTAATAGTTCCAAGTGAAGATGTATTGGGAGTTCAGAAGAAGCCGACAACTTCATCCAAGAGCAATAGTGTCAATAATTGCAAAAGGAGGAAATTCCTACCACGTTGGAAGAGACCTTGGGAAGACAAATCAAAAGAGGGCAGTCAACAAAGGAAATTCTTTAAAAAGGAAAAAGAAATTAGTTGCTACCGCTGTCACAAGTCGGGACATACCATGAACTATTGTACCGAAGGAAAGGAAGGGCCAGTAGCTCCCAAAGTTCAGAAGAAACATTGCTTCTTTTGCCAATAACTTGGACACATCAAGAAAGATTGCCCTACGACTCAAAGAGCACTGTAAGGCGGAGGAATTATTAAGAAGAGACTAGCCACCTCGAGACAGATAATTAAATGAATATATTCATGGAAACTAGAGGATAATAGTAGATGGGGATAAGTATTATTAGTACGAACTCTTAATGTAAGGTGTTTGAGAAGTTATGTATAATATGTATACCCTTGGAAATGTTTTGAATGATATGCAGTTATCTGTAGTTACTTTTAAAACCTTTCTTTGAACTTATTAAATGGTTAGTAAGAGTTTGAAATTAGATGTTTGACATGAATTCAGGCGATCTAGGAATCATGGATACCGAGTTTTCAGAACTAACGGATATATGGTTGAGGAAGATCAAAACCCAGTAGGCTTTGCTTCATTATGTCATGATTTTGAGATTTTAAGTCAAAGGAATTTTTTGGGTTAAAAATCGATTATGGAGGTTAAAAATTGGTTGGGATGGTGTGAGAAGCTAGATAATGACATGATGGATTATATCCATGGATCATTCAAAAAGACGATAAGTAATGCTCTGCAGTTTGAAGATTTTGCTCCACAGCCATCTACTGCTGCACCAACTGAAGATAAGAAGAGCACGTTCAAAGAAAAAGCTCGCAAATATGATTGCTTAGGATATGGTAAAAGGATCGCTTTGTTAAAGAATGTAAGGATGGTAAGAAAAAGAAATGGGAAAAGATGAAGGATTTTAAGAATCAAAAGCTTGGAAAACAATCACACAAAGGAAATGTTATTGTTACCACTTAAAGGGCCACACCGTCAAGGATTTTCCACTGCTCAAGATAGGGGAGCAGCTTAGACCTTTTGTTATCCTCACAGAAACATCTGCTTCAGTGGTAGCAAAAGGAATTGGAGTTATGGAAGGATCAGTTTAGCCCTAGGAAGATAAGGAGTAGTATTAGGAATAGTATCCTAAGTTGTTCCACGTTTAGTATCTTCTGATGTATATTATCTTTTGAAATGCACTTCCCGTCTGTGATGGAGTCACTTGGTGTGTATCTAGGATTGTGTGTTGTTTGAGGATATTCTATCTATGTATCGTTTCTTTTGTTTTTCTTAGTCGATATTAATTTTCATCCCAGTTTTACCTCTCTTGACCTTGTAGATAGAAAAAGACTAAGACCAATAAGGTTCATGGCTTTAGGTTATGTCAAACTCAGTAGGTTAAGGGCTGACCCATCTTAGCGTTTGTTGACTAGAAGGTAGATTAATAAGTGAAAATTGAATTCGATTTATTTAATAAGAGGATTTAAAAAACTTGGTTTTATTAAAAAAATGTTTTGGATTTTAACATCTAAATAGTTAGAAGCGAATTAGATTTTAAAATCTGATGTTATATATAGTCTTAGGATGTAGAAGAGTAATAAACAAGAAAATTTTAAAATAATTTTGTAACAAAGTTATATATCTTAAATGGTTGAACCTAGGTAGAGATTTTGTGAATTTTTATATGTTGGGAGGATAGAAAATTATTTGTTTGAAAAAGAATAATTTTAAAATGAATAATGTTAAGTGTTTTGGGATAGGACTTTGGCAAATTTCGAGGATGAAAATCTTTTAAGTGGGCAAGAATGCAACGACCTGTAAATTGATCACTTGGATAAATTATATTTATTTTTGAAATATTTAGATATGGGTTTAAAAGTAAGAAATAATCATGTTTTAAGTGATAAACAATAATAGTTATTTTTGTTTAGGAAAAATATTCTGTATAAATTACCGAGGTAAAATATTGATAATTTGTAAATATCGTCCTAGGTAAAATATCGATAAAACAACCATAAATTGTTTTATTGATAAAACTGATTTTAAAAAATAAGCATCGTGCATGGCTCTGGACACATACACTGATACATGTATTCAAACAAGATTATGAAATGAAATAAAATAATTTATTTTATTTTTGAAAAATAAAATGTATTTACGACATCGACAGTTGATACCACCGATTTTATACATTTCTCCAGAAATTCAAGTTAAGTTTAAATATTAAATAAAAAGGTTTTTATTTACAAATAAACCTATTTTAATTATTTAATAGTGATGGTAAAAGATTTTAATTTTTTTTACCAAAATAGATAGTTCATAGAAAAATAGAAAATGTGATCAAAGAACGTTTTTCAGAATTTTGACTTATCGACACCAGAAAGTTGTTAGGAACGTTGTTCGCCTTTATGCACTATATATGCACATATATAATAAATAATTAACCATATAATAATATACTTAATTATGTATTATCTTATGTTAATTATGTTTAGCAAGTGATGTGACAAGACATGATTTTAAAATAATAACTTTATATATACTAAATCATATCATTATCTCTTGTCATTTTCTTAAGTACCATCATCTTTACCCAACATGGCTTAGGGGATATGATTAGAGATGAGGGGATATGTGACATATGAAAGAGTGGAAGGAGGTGATGTAACATGTCAAAAATGATGACATGTTATGATATTTTGAACTAAGGGTAAAATGGTAATTTCCTCAATTTTCTTCATCTATAAATACACACCCATACACATACATTTTTATTCACATTCTCTCCTTCATTTTCTAAAACTTCATCTCTAAAATTTCCATGGCTTCCAAAACCTTTCTAAGTATTTAAAAATCCTAACTTTTCACTTTAAATCTCTTCTGAATCTAGTTTAAACATTCCTATATTCATTTCTTCACTTTATTGTTCATGAAACCAAGCTAACACCGACCCCACACCACTAGGCCGAGAAACCACACATCAGTTCGAGCCAATTTGAAGCTCAAAACCTCGGAAAATCTTCACTCTTCAAAGCTCGTGTGTTGTTTCCAAAGTCTAGTCGAAGTTAGTTTTGTGTTTGCGGAGTTTTGGTGAGTAAAACTATTTTTTTAAAAAGTTTTTGACTTTACTATGATGTGTTATTGTGGTGATAATACGATGAAAAAGTTGAATGGTTATTATATTGGTCGATGGTGATTTGATGGATGTTTGCGTTATGCGTTGAATTTGAGATTTGAATGTGATGTTGTCAAGTTAGTAAGCATATAACCTTATGTTTATATATTTGTTTCATTGTGATGTTAAAAGTATGATAGTATGGATGTATGGTTGTGATCTAAGAACCAAGTATGTTGAGTTGAAACAAAGTTAACAACTTTGTGTGTTGCGACAGACGTGAGATTCGATTCAAAATAAAAAACTATGTTTTCTTGTTTTAAAGTTTGGAAATTGTTTCAAAGTTTCTAAGTCTTAAAAACTTTGAGAGTTATGTTTCTAAACACAAAATAGGAAATAATAAGCAAGTTTTCATTAAAGTATGTTTAAGCGAACTGCGCTCATAGCGAAAGTCGCTATGAACGCACTTCGACAAAATTTCCGATATTCATTTTAAAATGTTTTCTTTTGAAATGGTTTTATAAAAGTTCTTCAAACTTAATTAGTAATATAAAAAGTGATTAATTTTAGTTAAATTAATATTTTTTATTTAATAAATTAATTAAAGGTAATTAGTACTTAATTAGTAATTAAGTAAGTGATTAGAGGTTAAGTAACACTTAAGCAAGTTTAATGACTAATTATTGATTAATAAAATTTTAACTACTAATTTACGAAAATAAGAAGTAATTTAATGATTAACTACTATTTAATTAAGTTATTTAGCCAATTAATTATCATTTAATTAAGTGATTATTTAATTAATTTTTAATTAATTAGGGTTTAACTAATAATGAATTGATTTAACCTTAACTAAGATACACAAGTATGTATGCATGCCTAGGTAGGCCTGTATCTAATCATAATATGCATGTTTAAAATCATGTATAATTTTTGTTTACAAATATAGTATACATTCTCCATTTATGCCATGGTGTCCATAAATTTCAGTTTATTTTTTAGGTATGGACCACGTCTAGGCATTATAAAGCATTGATGAGCAGAAGACAACAAAGTAGTCTTATCATATTTTGATAATAGCTTATTTCATATTTATAAACACATATAAAATCATAATTCAATGATTTTATATTTGGCAAGGGCATTATCAATACTATGTTCAATTTCAAGCTACCAATTATATATATGGTCTATATAAAAGACAGCGTATTTGAAAGCCAAACCTTTTGGTACTTTTTTTATAATTATGAAAATAGAAAACTACGTTAAAAGCAAATTGTTGACTTAATTAATAATGGATATTGAACTTAAATTATATATTGTATTTCTAATGCTTCACGTTACATCGCCATAAATTTATGAACGTCCATCCATCCAGTTTTATTAAGAACATGAACTGCCATTCAAAGAACAAGTCTAAATGATTTATTTGTCCAACATTTCATGTCCGTGACCTAATGAGCTGCAATTATATACGGCTTATAAAATGGTTTAAACTGGAGTAATTTTGAACAAAATAATAATAAGAATTGGCAGACATATTATGACTTCCGATAAATATATAATATAGATTGAATGTAATCAAAGTTTGATTCTAAAATGGTTCAAAATGTGGAACATTTTAGTTTGGTAAATTTTCATACATTGAAAGTCAAGCTAAATAATAAATTTTAGGCATACAACCAATTCAAAGCCTTAGACGATGAAAGCTTAAATTACAAATTACCATTACAGCCAAAATATAGGTCGAAAACTATAAAAATCCCAAAATTACCGTTTCCGTTGCAATGAATGTCATTTGGCACTGGCCGATTCTCAGCATTACTTCCTGAGTGCCTTCATTTAGATCAATTAATTATCGACCATAGGTTTGCCCTTGGAGCAAACATAGCATTTAGTTTTTCAGAAGGTGCTTTGCCCGTTTATTCACCATCAAAGAATGGTACCTGAAAAGTAATCAACTTTTACTGCTATTACCACTACTATGTATCAACTAACCATATAAGAAAAGGTTTAGCAAATCCAAGTTAAGACTTACTCTTTCACTGACAGCTTTTGGATAATATTTCCATGAGATAAATGTCTAGGATTCGGTAGAAGAGAAAATTTGACAGGGATCGGCTTCTAACAAACCTGCGTTGGTAAATGTTAATAAAATCTCTTCTAGTTTTATGTAATTAGCATGTGAACATGTGGCGGACAACTTTTTTGAAAATTCAATCACACGGACGTGAGCAGATACTTTTCTAAGTTCTCATTCCATAAAAAATATCTTTTTTTAGTTCCTCATATTTTGCATGAATATCCTTGTCGTCAAAATCCTTATGGACTTGTATCGAATCAGTTAAATGTTTGGATTTTATACAATATAACATTTATAATATATTTTTCAGTGAAACATGTAGTATTGAAGTTAATTTTAATCGTTATGGTTTCTATATTTAGTTATGGAAGTTTTTAACATTATTTTTACCTTGTCTTTTTACTATAACTACTTAATATAATTATATTAGGCACGCATATGTTCATGATTGCTAATAATTTGGTTAACGCTTATTATTTGTATAAATAGTAACTCATGCACCAATGTTTGTGCTTAACTTATGATCAAATGTTACAATGTGTTGCTATTAGAATATAGCGTGTATGTAATGCGCACACATGAATGAGATACAAAAATTCAATTAAATAATATTTTCTGTTTTCTAATGAAGTTAAAGATTGGATTCCACATAACTGCTACCATTGTATTTGCTTCACTAATACTAAAATCTCTTTTTTTTTTTAGTATTACACATAAGTATCGAAATGTCTATATAAACGTAACAATTTATTAGAGGCAGACATCTTCTTGTTCTAATTCATCTCTCATCTTTTAAATCTAAATAGATTTATTAATTTGTTGTAGTCCTCTTTGAAATTAGCGATAAAATCTTTTCTTTCAAATTGGAGATACATCATCAAGTTGATGCTGAAATCATTATGACTCATTGTGAAGTTTTTTTTGAAGTTATGCTACATATTTATATCACATATATCCATGAATTGAAGAAGTTGATTGAATCGGAATCTGATTGTTGTTAGCTTGTTTGTTTTATTGCATCTACAGTCGTTCTTATTAGACTTTCCTACTGTGTAAAATAATTAATCCAGATAATTTTTCAAGAAAAATATTGTGATACAAATTTTACATGAGGAGAATTTCTTTTCTTTTCCAAAACAATTCAATTATATGAGTAGACTTAAGCCCAATTGGTGACTTGTTATAGGAGGTTAGTTGAGGCCTTATCATTGTCGTTTCCATGGCAAAAAAACAAAATAGAACAATATACCTTAGTTGGAGAAAAAGATTATGCCATAAAGGAACAGTATTGTCAAAATCTTTTTGACCATTCTCAACCATATGAATTTATTATGTATGCTTGCTAGTATGACCTAAGCGTCGCCAAAGGGTGTGGGGTTAGATAAGTAATATGTTGTTTGAAAAGATGCAATGTCTACAAATTTAGTTCCTAGCTAGCAAATACTCCAAAAGCAATACGTTTTCCCTTGATCTGCCAAAATACACAATATACATTTAGAGTTTTAGTATAAATAGTAATAGGCAACATACCTTTGTCTTTATTTATTAATTTATTTTTCTCCTTTTTCAACTTAAAAGATTCAGCAGGTCGGCAGTATTATCAAAATCTTTTTGACCATTCTCAGCCACATGAATGTATTATGTATGCTTGCTAGTATGACCAAAGCATCGCCAAAAGATGCGAGGTTAGATATATATAATATGTTGTTTGAAAAGATGCAATGTCTACAAATTTAGTTCCTAGCTAGCAAATATTCCAAAAGCAATATGTTTTCCCTTGACCTACCAAAATACAAATATACATTTAGAATTTTAGTATAAATAGTAATAGGCAACATACATTTGTCTTTATTTATTAATTTATTTTTCTCCTTTGTCAACTTAAAAGATTAAGCAAGCCATTATCTACTCTAACTTCAATATATGTGTACACGCATGCTTGACCATTTCACAATGGATCGGAAATAATGTGATGCCATGACTTGTTTTTATGATCCACATTTTAATATGTGTCATATTTTTATGTTTACAATATATTAAATCTAATTAGTACATGTGCTAATATTTGTCCAGCTATGTCCATAATTTTGTATTTGTTTGCTTGAATCAATAAGTACATAATAGGTTTTCTATTGATTATGCCTTGCACTTTGTGTAAGGTTGGAATTCCATACATGCCTATCAAATATGTCCTATAGTTTCAACTTGACACATGTAAAGCCGAATTTCCCTTGAATAAATTATGATAATCCAACATAGATTTTGACAGGTTGGTTTTTTTAATGATTTTCAGTCACCACTTCAACGGTAGAAATGCAAAAGTTCTGGTAACATGATCGTTTTTTGAACTTATCCATCTATGATAACTCATAATTCAATCAGTAGCCATTTAAAAAATTATAGCAAAAAATTCATTTGCTAAAACAGATACCTAACAGCTGATTTGTCTTAAACATATCTGAAAGGTGGGGTTTAGGCTAAGTTCACCACAAATTCAATAGCCTCGGCCTTCATCCGTCTTCCAACCATATCCCCTTAAGAAATTAGAATAATAAAAAAATGCAATAACATCAACAGAATAAAATATTACAATCAATACTTAAACACAACATCAAATTACTAACAAACAATATTATTCTACTTCCAATTCATAGAAGAATGCTTCAACTTAAAAAGATAGCGTGAATCAATATTCGAAGCTCTACTATTGCACAACCTATAAAATTTAGTATCATCTATAACAGTACTGCTATTGTACCTTGTTATTTAAATAATTTAAGGCATATTAAATACGTTATAAAAATTGGTATCATGCTTTCCTCCATTGCTAAATGATAACTCTTAACTACATTTTCACATCAATAATTCATACTAAAGAAACCTTATTATTTTGTATTTCCTTTAAATAACATGATTCTAAGTCATACCCATCTCTATCGTCTTATCACTTCCAATTGTTACTTAGTATATCATTCAATTATTGGATTTAGACACTACCCATTGCAATTCAATTGTTACTCAGTACATCAGATTAGCCTGTCATTTCCAGGTTTATAATGAATTTATCCAAGCAGATAAAGCAGGTAACTTGGGTTGTGAACGCAATCAATAGACTTATTCTTTGTAGATTCGTTAATTATTGTGACTTAATAGGAAGTTGACCCCTTAACCATACTTAGTTTGCATGACTTCATGCATATTATTTGTAACATGTATATGACCCTTAACAAAAAATACTGCAATGACTTCATACATGTTATTTTGGGTTCCTATGAATGGTAGAGAATAGAAATAAACTGAAAGCAGGCTACATGAGTAGGTAGCGTGAAGTAGAGATCTACATTGATAAGCTAAATAATATGAAATGATTTAAGTGTTTTATGTGTTATGATATAACTATAATAGTAAGGCTCTTCATCCATCAACTCTATATTTATATGAAAAGCATCATTATTTGGGTTGCTAACAATTTTTTTAACCATGCACCAGTAACTAAAACTAAAATAGAAGTTCCAGAGAATAAACATGTTTTAAGTTCTCCCAAACTCCCAAACATTAAACATAAAAAAATTCAAAGAAAACATTTAATTTCTCAACTATAAATAGACTACACACCTTTAATCTCTTAATTTCTATCTTGAATCAATACGATCCACAGAATTGCTAATCCTGCACCCTTGTTTAAAGCTTATGAAGCTAATCCTGCTAGCTTTTGGAATCGTTTTTCATCCAAGGTACAGGACATCAAGGACAAACATTTTAAATACTCAATGACTTAAGAGCAGCTCTTAAGCTCTTTTAGGTGCATCTAAAGGCAATCTCATAAATCTAGAGTCAGCATAATACAACTTAAATTCTCTTTACAAATAGCAACAACTCATCTATATTCAAAAGAGGGAGGGGAAAATAAATGCTCCCATTGGAAGCACATATTACCAAATGACCATTTGTAAGAAACTTTTGCCACTTAATTAACATGTACAGAAATTTTGGTTGTACATTTAAAAACCATGTGAAAAGGTATCCTAATATAGAGGCACTATGATTCAACTTAATTTAGCCTGTGCTAGTATGATTGCATAATTTCATTTTTACTGTAGTAGTCATATAGCTGAAAACTCTAATCCTATAAACAATCGGTATAACAATCGGTATAATTAGCTAACAAAAACAGAAATGCCATATTAACTCCTTTTGTTAATACAGCCCAAGAATGCAGCCTGTGCTTAAAGAAAATTCAACATCTATAAATAATCCATGCACAGAGAAGGCTAAGGTTCCAGCCATAGCTAGAGAAGACTTTTGTTGAATGCTTCAAATTGCTGTAGGTAATGTTGAATATCTTCTCTCAAACATTATATAACAACTCATAAAAACTTATCTCATAGCAGCGAAGTCATAATACAATGGACATTTATGTATGTTTCTTAATCAAAAGAAAATCAAGACTTAACCTTTTCTGTTCTAACAAATACAATATTTCAAATCAACAAAAAACCTTATTCTCAACTACCACTTAAAACTCCTTCATTTATGGACCTCAACTACTAGATTTGTATTTTTTTGATCCAACTTTTTTCCATGAAAATAGAAGGAAATTATAGTGAAACTTTGACAGTTAATAAAATTTCATTAAAAACCAGGAAATTAATGATAAACGCATTTTGATAGCAGCAGACAGTCTTCCTTAAAGTGAAGCAAATAATATATAGTAATTATGAAAAAATGTTCAAAAAGATCTTATTATTGCTAACGTATCTAATTATTTATAAACTGAAGTGGTACTAAATATTGACATTTAAAAATAATGCAGAGAAATTAAATTCAAAGCTTCAAAAAAATGCGTAATAAACATGATTTTTAATTTATTAATCTCAAACTAAAGCTACATAACAATATCTCAAACTTCTTTTGACCAATCATACATGCACTGCCTCAAAATCTATCGTTCTAGAATCAAAGATATTCATGTGATCTGTAGGGAGTATAACCAAATGCAATTTTGTATTTTTCATCAAAAAAATTAGAATCAGTTGGGACTTTAATTGCACATCGGTTAGGATTTTAGTTGCACATCAGTAAGGAGTTTAATTGATGTTTTAAACGCTAATCAAATCGAAATAGTTACTACTCATCATTTGTATAATCAGTGACTATAGTGATTAAACTATTACATTGTTAAAAATTTATATTGACCTTGTGTTGTTGTGCATAACAAATTCTATTTCGTGAATCGAAAATCAGATGAAAAAATTATAACGGCGTCATAGATTCATCAATCAGAGCAGAGCAAAAAATAATGAGTAAAGATGTCAAAAGCTCTATGGATCAATTGTTTTCATGAGCCGGAAATCAAATTGGAAAACATATGTTCACCATTCACAAATTAGATCAATCAAAACCAAAAATAATGAGTAACGATGACAAAAATTGAAGCAATCGAAGAATGTAAATATTTTAAATGAATTATATACATTATAAAGAATTATACCTTCAATTAAAAGCAGAAGTTGATAACACGCCTAAGCTACTCTACCGGTCTATCAAATTCCTAGATGTAGATGCTATGTCTCTGGTGATGTTGGCATTAATGGTTCGAGAGTGAGAGAAACCGATTTTTGAGATTAGATGACGACGATGAATGAAATCAGGGTTTTGAGGAAATGAATTCAAGAATGTAGTCGAATTTGGGGAAATAGATGTTTTTATGAATCGATAATGAAAATGGGACGAACGTACGCGGGCTGACGAGAAATGTAGGGGCATTTTGGAAATTCCAAAAAGATGCGGTTTAAGCTTGTAGATTGAATTTACATTATTAGTAGTTGAGAGTCGAGATTAGGAAGTTAATTAGTACTTAACCAAATCCATTAAGTTAATTAAAGTTTAATTATGAATTAATCTTGATTTAATTAATATAAATTGGGGTTTAAGCTAATTAAAAATATTTTAATCTTTTCAAAGCTATTTTTAAACTTAATCGGTTATATTTTAAATCAATCTTCATTTCATGCTAACTAATTTTAAATCAAAGGATCTCTCTTATGGACCATTAAGTAGCAAATGAATTAAAGTAACAACTATAAAACGTTGACACGTTTTATGGGAAGTAAGTGACTTGTGTTTAGCACAAACGCCGAATATCGATAACGTGATAGACACAAAGAAGTTAATTTCAATAAGCGGGTCATGGTAACTTAACCATATATATATACATTTCTATATGTACATTTTTCACCCGATTATGGATATACCTATATTTATAACTTAGACATCTACGATTGTATGTTATGTGTGATCCCTTAAATATCTGATGTTTGGCACTATCTATGATATAACTTAGATAAGTTAAACCCAAATTTAATGATCCATTGTAATCATTAAGCCTCCGTTTGGTTTTTTAAGGTAAATATTTCATTTTCTTTTGAAATGGTCTTCAAAGCTATTCTATTTTGAACAAGATATTTGAAGAATCACTAGAATATAATCTCCTTGTTGCGTCGCCTCATTTGCTTCAGTTTAGGCAAAACTGTAGCAAAAAGTATCATTTGCGTTTGTTCTTTTTAACAACCTTAGCACTTGGTCAATGAAAAGCATTAGAAAATTTAAAAACAACAATTTGCGATGGTTGTCGTCAATAACCGTAGCAAATACGTACACAAATAGAGTTACGCGCGACGTTATATGTATAACCGTAGCAAATAGTAGTCAGCAAAAATTACTTCCCGCTTTATTTTTATTTCCCCGCTTCTCACTGCCGCTTACCACTTCAACCCATTCAAAGGCCTAAAAAAATTATCCAGATCTAACATTCCTTAAATCTCTGAAAAATAATCGCCCAAAGATCACCACCACTACCAAAACAAAACCATATTTCCTTATAAGAATGATCATTGGTTGGAAAATTTGACATCAAATTCCATTGTTCCAAAAGGCTTCCGTTGTGGGATTCTCAATAGATATGAAATTTCTTCTAGAGAAGAATCAATTTCATTTTGGCATTTGTAGAAATAGCTCTTCGTAAATGTTAGCACCAACATTGGTCACCAACACAATTGAGTAGAATTATGTAGAGAGATTAATGGAGAAAATAAATTAAAACGGAGGAATGTATGCAAAACTAACTGCAGAAACGAGAACGCCAGAATTATAGTGGTTCAGCGTAACGCCTACGTCCACTGTTAGAACAATCTTTATTGCTTTCCTCTAAGACTTGAATACAGATACAATCAGTAAACAAATAGCTCAAATGTAAGTTTGAACTGAAAGAAAGCTAGTGTAGAAAATGGAAGAGTGTTCCTGGAGTTCTCGAAAAAAGGTCCCTTCAGGTGTAGCTCTGCCTCCCTATTTATAGACGAAGATAGGCTAGATATCCTGTGCAGGCCCAAGACCAAGGTATCTCGGCCCATATATGGCAATCTCTAGTCGGTCGAACCAGGTACACTGAGCGACTCATGGTCGAACGACAAATGCTGAACCAATATGGCCGGTCGGTGGTCATTGAGCATCGACTCGAAACAAACTCTTAAAGGACTCGGAGTAACTCTCAGTGGATCTCGAAGTAAAGCAACGCCGGCCTTCTCACTTCGCTGTTCATCCCATGTATAGGTTAATTCCCTTATAGTACACCGAATCAAATACATCGACTACATGCGCCGAACCATACTGACCGAGCCATGCGCTCCGACCACCTTGGCCGAACAACACATTCTTCACTCCTTTGACCGAGCAGTGCGTGCCGAAGCATCTGGACCGAGCGGCATATACCAAATTATCCAGTCCGAAAGAAACAATATCTCCCTTAGCCGAGTGACAAATGACTATGTGCTTTTAAGGCCGGACCAAATCTACGCCAAACAACAATTGGCCGAACTATCTTGTCTATCCTCCCTCAACCGAGCGACGAACTTCTCCTCTAAGACGAGCGATATATGTTGAGTTCCTATCAACATCTTTCTTTGGCCGAGCGACATACGACATCTCCCAAGACCGAGTGACACACATCTCTCCTTCCTCGGCTAAACCATGCATGCATGCCGACCTATGTATATATACCGAACCACTCAGATTGAATCCATTCCATATATTTCCAACCCCTTACTGGCTTGAGTCTGGTCTCGATCCAATCAAAACCTCCAAATTTATCATCTCGTAGCAGACTAAGTGATCGGGTAACATTTTCCCCTTATAGTGCGTCTTGTGAATCAACATGACACGCTTTGACTCAACGAATATTCCTCACTTTCAGAAGCTAGCCCATTCCGACCGGTAATTGACTGCCACTTTTCATTGGCTCTTGGTGAAGTTCCACGTTGCCTTTCAAAAGCGGAACCATGGGAGAACTTTTAAATCCAAGCTTCTCCCAGTAATACTTATTTTTTCTCTAAGTTATTATCATTCAGTTTATCTGGATCGGCATGCTGCCTTGTCGACAGAATGACTGGGTCTTTGGGAGAATGTCGGTTCACATCCCTCTCCCCATGTAAAAGCTCAAGCCTTACTTTCTTTCCCCATCTTTACTTCTTCATTTTCACTTTATCGGTTTTACTCAGAAAAAGGCTAAGACTCCATTTTGCTTCCGAACTGCTATACCCTCCTCTCAATCATCTTCCCCAACACATTCCCTAGCCATCCTCGACTCTTAGTTTCAAGGAGCGCTCATCTCCCCTTAAATTTTCATATAGGTAAGGTTCCATACAATACTATCAATTCCCAAATCCTATTCTCTAGAACTTGAACTAGAGGGCAGAACCACACAGGAATTCGGTTAGCGTGGTAAGCACGAGAGGAGAGTAACGTAGTGAGTTGATGTTTGGGCATTGATGATGAAACGCTCTTGTTTAGAGTAGACTTTGACTTAGGGGAAATAGCCATGGACGACTTTAGGAAGCGAAGTCGGAGAAGTGTAGGAGTAAGAAGTTGGTCACTTTGCTTTGGTGAGGAGGTCATTGTTCAGAGAGGGAGAGAATCATAATCCCTAGAGGTGTCATGAGTAGGTAGGAGTTTGTAAGAGTAGTGGGCATAGATTAAGTGAGGCGCTCGGCAATTAGAGTGGGAAATAGGAAGTACGTGGTTCAGTCAGTAATTCGGTGGGGAGTTTTTTGATACTGAACAGTGTAATGTAGCTCGGTGTCTAGGCTCGTGTTAGTGGTTAGTAATGGGCATTGGTCATGGCTCGGGGAGAACCTAGGGTAGTAGTTCGTCATAGTTTGAGACAGTAGGATGATGAAGTGGAGTGGTTCGGTGGAAGTCTGAGTGTTGTCATTCAGTGACTAGAGAGAGAGAGGTAGTGAGAGAGCGGTCTGGAATTGGCAACCATAATTGTGCTAACTTGAACATAATACACTTAGATTACCTACTTCCGCAATCATCTACAGCATATCGAACAACAACAAGTAATAAAAAACATAAGCAAAAAGACTTAATCTGAACCAACTCCTCATAGCTCGAATATCTTTAAATGCAAATTTAACTCATCATGTGAGAACAATAGCCTTCACATTCTATGATGCTGATGCTTGATTTTAGAACTTCTAATAACAATCATATGATCAACTATAGGAGACAGTCAACGATGACAGTCTCCGAGGACAGTCACTTAAAACTCTTTCACATCATACTCTGCTTAAAACTTTTAACTTTTCCAGCATTCACATTTAAGTCATCCACTAGTTCACACACAATATGGGGGGATGTATTATCATTTTTATATCTGATATTGATTTTCTTTCAAGTATAGCTTAAACAGGATTTTATCCACATCCATTGCTCTTTAAAGATGTCTAGAAAATCGAGCTCTGCTACAGTTTTCGATAAGCCTGATCCAGGCTTTCAGCAGGAGGTAGTAGGTACTTCGGACCCGCCGACAACCTCCATACAAGGTATTCCGAATCCATCCACTGCAGTTATTGGCCCGACCCTTGATGTTATAGATGGAGCAGTCATCCTGGATGATCCTATCGATTCACAAGCTTCAAAAATCGACGAAGCCGATCTTCGTCGGTTGTGTACAATTCAAGGAATCCCTTTCGATGACGTTTTAGTTCCATCGGGAAAAGATCGACTTCACCTGCCCCTAGCTGGATATACAGCGTGCAATATATTCATGTGCTGGGTTGGTAGCGTGCCACCTTTCGACTTTTTTCTCCATGAAGTACTATGGTATATCGGGATCGCCCTGGCACAGCTACATCCTAATAGTCACGCGTTCATCTATGGCACTTGTATTCTCTTTACGAGCATCCTATTCAGGCTCCCCACTCCCGGTGATATTCGCTATATTTATCATTTCAAAAGACAATCCGACAGTCCATATTTCATATTCCTTGAGCCACACTCCAAGTGCCAGATCCTGACGGGGGCGTAGAGTTAATTCACCCAATATAAGCAGGAATGGTTTTACGTACGCTGCCCCACTGGCTTTGCGAGAAGATGGTTGGAAGGGAGTTAGTTCCATTTCTAGACTCATTATTTGTTTAAGGCATGAAGTATATTCTTTCTAAACTTCCTTCGGTCTTTTGCAGGCATCAGCCCACGTCTCAAAGGTGTTGCGTATTCTGAGGCCGTCGAGCCATTCGTGCTACTCCCGTGGAAAACTGGAAGATCAAATTTGTTATTTCCAATGAGTCACTTTTAAAGTTTGGGTTGTTGACGGAAGGTCGTCAAACTAGTCTCCCATCCGACGCCACTATAATCGGATCCGCAACGGAGAAGGATAAAGAACAGGTCGGGCCTTCAGTGCCCCCTACAGTTGGGGCCCCAACACATCCGAGGAGGGTTAGATTAGAGAAGCCGGGGTGTCAAGAGTGCCTAGTGAGAATATAAGCCCTATCCCAGAACTGGTGGTCGATGCACCTGGCTTTGATGAGCCACCTCCTCATTCAAAGGGGAAATAGGAGACTAGCCTACAAACTGAGAAAGAAAATAGTGGGCGGAACCTCGAAAGTGACAATTACTCCGGTTGAGAAAGATCCATCTCCATAACACTTAGAGGGCTCACTAAAAGGCTTATTAGATCTTACCATCCCTAAAGACTTGCTTGATTACGGCTTTAACAATCCAGAAGCCCTAAGACTTGATTCGCACACAAGAGGCAACGAAGGTGTTCAAATCAATCATCGAGGAGAAAAAACTCCGATGAGTAAAGCCAAAGAAACTGGTCCATCGAGGGGAAAACACTAGGACACACACAAACACTCACACTTTACCCCACACTTATGTTTTAACCGTCATGCAACTTCTGCTAACTTGTCTTTGCTCAGTTCATGTGCAGGTGATATGGGACGCATACATGGATCCGAACGCCTTCGCGGGTTCTCTATCTTCCATTACTCCAGCCGAGACTCGAGGTCTGATAGACAATGAGATAGAGACGACAATAGCGATAGAGAGTATCATCCTCGGGATTCATCATCGTCTCGAAGGAAAACTTATAGCCACTGTTCATACGCCAACGATCCTCCTCCTCAACCAAAGCAAAGTATGGAGAAATCTGCTCAAAGGGGGTCTCAATCTGAAGCTCTTTACAACTAGCACTCTGGTTCATCAAGCACTAGGCAATCTCGTGAGCCTCACAAGAAGTCCGTGGTTTCGGCTAGACAAACTTCCCCAGCCCCTGCACACGATCCATTGATAGTAGAAAAGCTAGCTGAGCTTAAAGCCACATTTCCAAAAATATGCTTTGACGGACTAAAATTTCTTCCTGCGATCCATCCTATTCCAGGGCATGTTAAACAAAGTGCCATTGCTTGCAATAATGAAGTCTACGTCCAACCTGATGCATTTGTTCATTTGGCGGAAAAAGTTTCAGAAGTTTCTATGGAACGTCAGCATGAAATCGATCGACTGAAACTTGAGGCCATCCATGATAAAGATATCATCAAAGCCCAGGATGAAGAGCTTTCCTTGTATAAATCTTAACTTGAGGCCGCCCAGAAGAATGCTAAGGTACCGTTGAGGCAGTCAATCGCCTGGAGGCCACACACAAAAAGGAAATTGGTGAGGCGGTTCAATACTGTGGCGCTTTAGCCTTAGAAATGGACACTATCCAAAAAGAAAAGGATGTCCTCGCTCAACAAGTTAAAGAATTGGATGAGCTATTCCTTAAAGAAAAAGAAGAAGAAAATACTGCTCAAGAGGAGTCACAACGATATTGTGACGAGATTGTCTCTACACGACTTCTAAAAACAAAACTTGATGAGGAGCTCTCCAAAACTGAAGCGCTGAAGGATGCAGCCCGTGAGGAGGATAAAAGAATGGCGCTCTAGAAAATCGATTCTCGCCTCGAGGCTGCTACTGAGGCTAGTAGGGAGGAAATTAAGCGCTGTTTGATCCACTCATTACCAAGTATAATGCTCGTGTTCTCATGCATCGTGACCTAACCTTTCTTAGCGAGGGCTACCGTGAATCTTTAGCCGAAACATGGGGCACTTTTGTAAAAATTAAAAGGTCGAGTTGGGAATTGAAGAGGTTGATAAGGATTCTCTTATGAAGAAAATGCTTCGCGATAAAGAGTGCACCGACCTATCTGTTGCTAAGGCCCTTTATGGAAGAGACTCCTCCTCATCAAAAGGAAAAAATGACACTGCTGGTCCATCCGAAACTGAATATCCAATTCCTCCTCCTGTTCAGCCGACTGGTCGCTCAATACTCGATCTTTTCGAGCAGCATATTGGCTATGACCCAAAGAAGCCTGGGTTCGATATTCATGCCCTATCCCCTATTCCGGAGGGTGAAACTCCTAAAACAGTCGAGAGCCAACCGAAAATCAGTACATACTTTTTCTTTCTAGAGTCCAAAAGATAATCGCTTCTAGCGTGTAATAGATACATTCTAACATTTTTCCTTTTATGGCTTCATGTAGGCAATTCCGATCCGGAACCTACTCCAAGGAGCAATGTCGCTACTAGAGGGAGGAGAAAATGGGAGAGGCAATTCAGACCGGGAAGACTCATGGACCCGACGCTCAAGTGATCGAGGCGCTTGATGAAGACAAATCGGAAAATCCATCACCCGTAGAAGAACACGATGAAGTTGAAATTACGGGTGCCTCCGTACACACATCAAAAATAAGCATGGAGGAGCAAATCATGGAAGAGGGGAAGAAGGCTGATATTAAGGTTGAGCCTCAGGGGGTGGAACTCGATGGTCCACTGAATAGGCCGTTGAAGGTCATTCTCCCCGGTGGGACCTTGCCATTGAAAGTTCCTCTTCCTTCCTCGAACACCGCTTTCCTAGTTAGAAGGCATCCAAGAGAAAACGCTTAAGGGAGGAGTCTTCAGAGAGATCAAAAAAAGAGAAAAAAATCAAAATAGTAGCCATCCGGTCATGTCTCATTCAATCCAAATGAGCCTGAATCATATAGTTATTTCTATTTATTTTCATATTTGTTGTAAATAGACTTTTTGCTCCGAGTTCAGGAGAAGTTGTAGTGAAACTGAATCTCTGATTATTAAATAAAATTATGTTTCTTTATTTTCGATGATGTTCGCTGTTTAGCTTACTGTCTAACTTGTAGTTGAAATTCGAAATCTTGTGGGTTACACAAGCTCCGGTCCGCTTCCACATGACTTCGAAATTTTTCGAATCGCAAATCTTCTAGTCCACACTTTGGAGACATAGAGTGCTTTAGCCCATGCTTTAGGGATTTGGAGATTGTTTGAATTCTTTATGCTCCAGTCCGCACTCTGGGGACTTAGAGGTTTTTAAATCGTTTATACTCTACTCTGCACTCTGGGGACTTAGAGATTTTTAAGTCGTTTATACTCTAGTCCGCACTAGACTGTGGGGACTTATAGATTTTTAAGTCGTTTATACTCTAGTCCTCACTCTGGGGACTTAGAGTACTCTACTCCACACTTTGGGGACTTAGAGATTTTTAAGTCATTTATACTCTAGTCTGCACTCTGGAGACTCAGAGTACTCTAGTCCACACTCTAGGGACTTAGAGATTTTTAAGTCGTTTATATTCTAGTCCGCGCTCTAGGGACTCAGAGTATTCTAGTCCACACTGTGGGGACTTAGAGATTTTTAAGTCGTTCATACTCTAGTCCGCACTCTGAAGACTTAGAGTACTCTAGTCCGCGCTCTGGGGACTTAGAGATTTTTAAATCATTTATACTCTAGTCCACGCTCTGGGGACTCAGAGTACTCTAGACCGCACTCTGGAGACATAGAGATTTTTAAATCGTTTATACTCTAGTCCGCGCTCTGAGGACTCAAAGTATTCTAGTCTGCGCTCTGGGGACTTAGAGATTATTAAGTCGTTTATACTCTAGTCCGTGATCTAGGGATTAGAGTAATCTAGTCCACACTCTAGGGACTTAGAGATTTTTAAGTTGTTTATACTCTAGTCCTCTTTGGGGACTCAGAGTACTCTAGACCGCACTCTGCGGACTTAGAGATTTTTAAATCGTTTATACTCTAGTCCGCGCTCCAGGGATTCAGAGTACTCTAGTCCACACTCTGGGGACTTAGAGATCATTAATTTTTTTGATTGACCTTTAATTTCGTGTGTGTGTTCATGCGCCAGACAGAATAATGTGATTTAATTTTTTGCCAAGGAATTATTGTGCATGGAACATCAATAGTTCATAGAAAGCAGCTTAACAACTAAATTGTCTTATTACATGCCGAAAACAAAAGAAAACATAATGGAAACAATTACTACTAAAATGCAAAGGAAATAACTAAGTGTAATAACGATGTAAGCGCTCGCTATTCCACGCTCTGGTGAGCGTCATGCCATCGACAGTCGCTAGCTTGAAGGTTACTTCTCCAAGCTTCCATTCAATGACATATGGACCTTTCCATGTGGGATTCATATGCGATGGGATCGGAAAAACTCACTTCAAAATGAGATCGCCCACATCAAAGATTCTCGGTCGGACTTTTCCATTATAACATCAAGCGACTCGGTGCCTATATGTAGCCGCCCTTAAATCAGCTTCTTCACGTTTTTCATCAAAAAAGTCCAGTGTTCCAGTAAGAGATCCTGATTCATCTTAGGATCATAATAAGTTACCTGATGTGAAGGGACTTTAAGTTCCATGGGTATCACAGCTTCTATGCCGTATGCCAAAGTAAATGGAGTGTGGTCAGTCGCAGACTTGTGGGTGGTTCTGTAATTCCAGAGTGTCGTCAGAAGCTCATCCACCCACTTGCCTCTAGCCTTCTCCAAACTTTTCTTCAATATTGATTTGATTATCTTATTTACGGCTTCGACTTGATCATTGGTTTTAGGGTGAGCGACTGTCGCAAACCTTTTCTCGATGCCATACTTTTGACAAAATTCTTTGAACTCCCTACTTTCGAACTGAGTTCCATTGTCCGTAATGATAGTTCGCAGGAGGCCAAAATGGCATATGATGTTTCAGACAACGAAATTAATGACCTTTTTGGTGGTGATTGTAGCTAGGGGCTCTGCTTCTGCCCACATGGTAAAGTAATCGACTGCAACAATTGTGTATTTTGCACCACCTTTGGAGATTCGCAAGGAGCCGATTATATCGATTTCCCATATTGCAAACAACTAAGGACTGACCATTTGTGTGAGTTCTGTTGGCGGAGCTCTCGGGATTTTTGCATATTTTTGACATTTGTCGCATCTTCGCACATAGTTCGCGGCGTCTCGATTCACGGTTGGCCAATAGTATCCATAGCGGAGGATCTTTTTCGCTAATGTGTACTCCCCAATATGGTCGCTACATTCTCCTTCATGAATCTCTTTCAAGACCTGCTTTATCTCGTCGTGGGCAATGCACAGAAGTAAGGGAACTAAGAATCCTTTCCGATACATTATTCCATCCAGCATTATGTACCGCGAAGCTTTGTGAACGACTTGTCGTCTTTCGTTCCTTTTCTTGGGCAGAGTCCCATGCAATAGGTATTGTTTGAACAGAGTTATCCACGACTCTGTCTCAGCTTCCGTTTCTAACACAAAATCTACTTCCATCTCGTTTATACTCGGAGCATGTAAGATTTCAACGAGAACCAATCATCTACTGTGCATTACCAGTACTTGCGAATTTTTCCATTGAATCGGCTTCCCCATTTTGTTCACGTGGGATGTGTGAAATATCGTAACATTCAAGGTTTGCCAACAGCTCTTGAACCCGAGCAAGGTATGGGGCAGGTCTCTGCCCCTTTACTTGATAGTCTTCCCGTACATGGTAAACCACCAATTATGAGTCACAAAAGATTTCAATCGATTTTACTCCAAGTTCCCTGATAAGTTTCAAGCCAGCAATCAATGCTTCATACTCGGCTTCGTTATTTATAGCTGGGAAATCGAGCTTCAAAGCATAACAAATTGATCGGTTTTCGGGAGTTACAAGAATTACACCAGCTCCAAAACAATGGTCATTGGATGCCCCAACTGTGTATAGTTTCCATCAAATGAGGGGAATAACATCATCATTGCTTGGCTCGTCTGACATGGTGAATTCTGCAATGAAGTCCGCTAGCGCCTACCCTTGGATAGCCCTACATGGCAGGTATGTGATATCAAATTGACTCAACTCAATGTTCCCCTTTAACAACCTTCCAGAGGTCTTGGGTCGTTGGAGCACCTATCGCAGAGGTTGATTGGTATAAACACTAATCTGGTGTGCCTGAAAATATGGATGAAGCTTGCGTGATGCAATCACCAAACAGTATGCTAGCTTCTCAATTTTAGGATAATTTCTCTCTTCTCCGGTTAGACGTTTATTGACATAGTATACTGCTTTTTGAATTCGGTCCTCCTCGCAAACCAAGGACGTACTGATGGCATGCTGATACATAGCCAGGTACACAAATAACACTTCATGGTCTACAGGCTTTGACAGAACTGGAGGACTTTCCAAAAGTCTTACCAAAGCTTAGATACGTCCTCACAATTAGAAGTCCATTCAAAATTTCTCTTCCCTTTCTTTATCACATCGAAGAAGGCAATACATTTATTGGTTGCTCTAGATATGAACCGACTCAACTCCTTTCCATTCAGGCTTTGTACTTGCTTTATAGTTCTGGACGCTTGTATGTCTCGAATAGCCTGAGTCTTTTCTAGATTAGCTTCAATTTCCCGTGCATTAATAATAAAACTCAAAAACTTTTCGGATGCAACGCCAAAGGAACACTTCAGTGTATTGATTTTCATTCCGTAGTATTTAAGTATATCAAACATCTCTGCTAAGTCTCGAATGTGGTCATTTGACCGCCGTGACTTCACGAGTATGTCATCCACATAGACTTCAATTGTTCTACCAATTTGGTCTTTAAACAACCAATTTACTAAGCGTTGGTAAGTTGCTCGCGCGTTCTTTAACCTAAAAGACATCACCACATAACAATATAACCCCACGTCCGTGACAAAACTAGCGTGTTCCCGATCTGGAATATGCATCGGGATTTGGTTGTATCCTGAATACACATCCATAAATGACAATAAATCGTGTCCGACTGTCGAGTCGACCTGCTGGTCAATTCTGAGTAAAAAGAAACTATCCTTAGGGCATGCCTTGTTCAGGTTTGAATAATCAACACAATTCCTCCATTTTTCATTTTCTTTTCTCACTAGTATGGGGTTAGAAATCCATCAGGATAGAGGGCGATGTGGATGAACCCATTGGCTTTGAGTTTTTCCACCTTCTCTTTGAGAGCAGCAGACCTCTCCTGGTCCATACCTCTCCTTTTCTGTTTCACTGGTATATATTTTGGGTCAATGTTCAACTTGTGACTTGCGATGGCGGGAGAAATCCCACACATATCACAGTGGGTCCAAGCGAAAATATCTAGGCTTGCTCGGAGAAAACCAGTTAGGTCCTCAGTCATCGAGGGAATGAGTTATGATCCAATCTTAAGCACCCATGATGGGTCATCGTGGTTGACTGAAATGTCAATCGTTAGTTCAGCCAGTGCAACTTTCGGCTCCTTAAATTCTTCATCATTGTCTCTCGGATCTAAGTTTCTGTAGATCCGACCCTGCTGTCCAAGCCAAGGCTCGGACGCTACTTGTCAATTTTGCGCTACCTGGATGCAGACGGAGTTGTCCACAACCTTTCCCTTCTCTCTCCATTGGGCCTCTCTCAGCTCGGCCACATAACATGCACGACCTGTTGCCTGATCGCCATGTACAACCCTAACTCCTCTATCCGTCGAAAACTTCAAAGTCAAAACCACGGGGCCAAAGCTGCCCGAAACTCCACCAGGGCCGGTCGGTCGAAAAAAACATTATAAGGAGAATCAACATCCAACACAATGAATGGTAGGATCCGTACCCTCCTACATTTACCTTCTTCTAATTCAGCTGGCAGTTCAACAAAACCTATCGTGTCAATGGCTGCACCATTAAAATCATGAATGCAGGCTTTAAATGATTTCAGATCCTTTGCCTCCATCTTCATTGTGGTCGTACGCCTTTTTGAATATAAAGTTGACAGAAATCACGTAATTAATCAATATCCTTCTCACAAACGTTGGCCCAATCGTTGCCGAGATGACCATCGGGTCAATGGTATGTGCCTACACCTGATCAGCATCTCTACTTTTGAATAATATATCATCAGTCATCATTCGCTACTGTTTCGCCGGAATCTCATCTTCCAAGTTCGAGCAGCGTTCAAAGTCTGCATGTTTCAATGAAATAACATAGCGCTCTATTTCTTGCCGACTCTTGTCTGCTAGATAAGGCCCTCCGACTATCTTGTTTATGAATAGTCTACCTACAATCCGAGCAAGTTCCTCAGGATGGCGTGGAGCTCGTCCACGACCGGGGTTTGACGTTCGTTGTTCGCCTTCTTACGGATTCTTAACAAACTGCTGTAACTTCTTTTGCCGAACCAATTTCTCGATATCGTCATGGAGGTGTCTGCATTCCTCAGTGTTGTGCCCGTAGGTCTCGTGAAATTGGCAGTACTTCCCAGTCTGATTTTGTTCCTCAGTGGATTCTTTTGGGTGTGGCTTCCGTACTGGAAAGTGTTACAAGTTGACAAATAAATATTCTCCAAATATGCGTTCAGAGGAGTGTATTTATTATAGGTCGGGATCCCTGGCTTCCACTTTCCGGCTTCCCTCTTTCTTCCTGAATTTTCCCTTCCAAATGCTTTAGGCTGCTCAGGCTTGTTTTTAACATTAACCTTGACCTTTGCAGAATTGTCGCAACTGTTTTATTGCAATATTGCTTTGTACTGTCTCTTTGCCAGGCCCTGGCACACTGCCTCGCCTCGTCCACCTGGCTTCCTCCCTTCTCATGAACCGGTGTGCCTTTGAATAAAATATTCCAAGGTAGCCGAAGGTTTTTATGCCAGCCAATCACCAAACTCTGAGTCTGGATCTACTCCTCGCATCACGGCTATAAGAATAGCACGGTCGTTCAGATTGCTAACTTCTGTTGCAGCAACGTGAAATCTTTGCAAATATTCCTTTAACGACTTCCCTGGAACCTGAATTACATTGGATAAAGACATCACGTCCTTTAAACGAGTGGTATGAATGCTGAACTGTTCCACAAATTTCGTTACTAATTCATCAAATCTGGAGATCGATCATGGAGGAAGTATGGTGAACCACATGGTAGCGATTCCAGATAAGGTTACTGGGAAACATCTACACTTAGTCGCATCATTCGCCCTAGCCGAGTCCACCATCCACTCGTATCTCATTACATGTTGTCGGGGATCAGTCTTCCCCTCATAGGCTAGAATAGTCGGCATACTAAACTTTCGGAGGTATTCGCCTGTAGGATAGCATCTATAAATGGAGTATGACTTCTATCTATGCTCCAATCATCAGATAGCATCTATAAATGGAGTATGACTTCTATTTATGCTCCAATCATCATTGGACAAGCCCTGATTTTCTCTCATCAGCTGTCTGACCATAGCCGACAAGTCCGGGATCTGGATGGGAGGTGGTAAGTTGGACTCCGTCCTGCATGACCATCCCGGCCGGTGCCTCCTTGAATGGTGGTCTCCCAAACGAGCGTCCTGGAAACCTGCTTCGTTGCGTCCCTGATGAGCACACTCGCACTCCAGATCCTAAGTTTTCCATTCCAACTTGAGAGCAGTTTTCTAGGTGCAAGTGAGGGATCACGGCTCCAGGTAAGGAACCTGGACCATTTCTGCTGGATTGATCTACTGCGTCTGTTTGTGCTATTTCAATTCTACGGTGTCTACGCCTGGGATGTTCATCAGATGAAGCGAAGCTGTCAGATGATGTGTAGGTAGCAAGACTTCCTCTAGAATTCTGATGCTGTTGTTGGGTAAGTTGGGTCATGAGATTGGCGTTAGCTTGAATCTGCTCATTAAGTTGTCTCCTACTTTCTACAAGTTCTCTCATCAGCTCGTTGAAATCTATTCTGGTGACAACTTCTGTTTGGTTTAGGACGGCGGTGGCTCCTGTGCCTGGATTAGCTTGTTGATTGTTGGGTCCTACTTGTTGGACGCTAGCGGTCTCGTTGACATCCGCATTGTGGGAGGCTGATCTGGTACGCGGTCTTTCCATTATAGAGTTATCGGTAGGAACTCTGAGTAGAATCTATGAACTCCTTGTGAATGAACTTGGATCTTCTTTGGGTGATTTCTTCAATCCAGTAGCCGCAAAGTAGATTCTAACGGTCTGAGAATGCTATTCTCAGCGACAGCACAAAATATTAACATCAAAATTGGTCACTAACACGCTTGAGTAGAATTATGTGGAGAGATTAATGGAGAAAATAAATTAAAATAGAGTAATGTATGCAAAACTAACTGTAGAAACGAGAACACCAGAATTATAGTGGTTCCGCATAACTGCCTACGTCCACTGTTAGAATGACCTTTATTGCTTTCCACTATGACTTGAATACAGATACAATCAGTAAACAAATAGCTCGAATACAAGTTCGAACTGAAAGAAAGCTAGTGCAGAAAATGGCAGTGTCCTCGGAGTTCTTGAAAAAAGGTCCATTCGGCTGTACCCTTATCTCCCTATTTATAGACGAAGATAGACTAGATATCCTGTGCGGGCCCAAGACCAAGGTATCTCGGCCCATATATGGCAATCTCTAGTCGGCCGAACAAGGCACACCGAGCGACTCTCGGCCGAACGACAAATGCCGAACCAATATGGACGGTCGATGGTCATTAAGCAATCGACTTGAAACAAACTCTTAAAGAACTCGGAGTAACTCTCGGTGGATCTCGAAGTAAAGCACCGCCGGCCCTCTCACTTCGCTGTTCATCCCATGTATAGGTTAATTCCCTCATAGTACACTGAACCAGATACATCGACTACACGCGCCGAACCTTACTAACCGAGCCATGCGCTCCGACCACCTTGGCCGAACAACACATTCTTCCCTCCTTTGACTGAGCGGTGCGTGCAGAAGCATCTGTACCGAGCGGCATATACCAAACTATCCAGTCCGAACAAAATAATATCTCCCTCAGCCGAGTGACGAATGACTATGTGCTTTTAAGGCCGGACCAAATCTACGCCGAATGACAATTGACCGAACGATCTTGTCTATCCTCCCTCAACCGAGCGACGAACTTCTCCTCTAAGCCGAGCAATATATGTTTGTTCCTATCAACATCTTTCTTTGGCCGAGCGACATACGACTGAACCATGCATGCAGGCCGACCCATGTATATAGGCCGAACCACTCAGATTGAATCCATTCCATATATTTCCAACCCCTTACTGGCTTGATACTGGTCTCGATCCAATCAAAACCTCTAGAATTATCATCTGGTAGACGGACCAAGTGACCGGGTAACAGTAAAGCAAATTCTCTGCTTCTCAGAATAACTTTAGTGTCTGGGGAATAAAGCACAGCATTTGCAGCAAAATGTTTCATGGTGTAACTGTCAAAAGGCAGCATATCAATGAATGGTATTATACCACTTCAACCAAGGCATAATGTGACAATAATCGGTTTATGAAGCTGCATTGTTAATCCATTTATTATCTCTGCCAAAGGCGAGTATATCAGCTGCACCAGGTTATTATACTGTTCTTTGGTACTATTTTTACTGATGTTACAGTAACCAATGATTTTGTTCTTTCTGCTGCTACTATGCCTTTAAATTTAGACCATGTGGAGGAAGGGAAGACCAACTGTTAAGATAAGGCGCAGATATGTGATTTGAATTCAAGTTGCCGTTATTTTTCCAAGGGATGGATGTGGAGTTGATTAAGTGAAAAGATGAAGAAGTCATGGACTTATTAGTTTGTTTTTATGACTGGGATATCATATGGATCGGATGGTATGTTCTTTTTGCTATCCATTTTTCCTTCACTCAAATTAAATTAGCATTATCCTTTTGCTATTCATTCAGGATTCTCTGGAAGACATTGTTATACGACTGGTGTACTAAAACAGATAGCACACTACAATAAACTCGTCGCACAAGTTTATTAATTAGAATTCCACTACGCTGGAATTCTGTATTAGATAAGTGTAACAATAAGTTACGTTGTAAATAAATTACAACAACAACGTTATACTATTGTAAGAAATAGTACAACTTATAAACGAGAAAGATTACAGTGAATTTAACCAGTATATAAAGGAAATTCCGTCTGAGTCTTGTCGTAACAATTTCCTTAAGAATTTTATTTCAAAACTCTCTCAAGATACAACAGACGTAATCTGCACGAGATTGTAATGAGTATGTCAACTCTGTGATATGTATGGAATATAGAGCAGTAGAGCAAAGAAGTAGAAGAAATTAGATTGGAATAGGATGAGAATGTGATCAGTATTCTCTCCTATTTATAATTTTGTCCGCATCTCTTCAAACAGTCGCGTCCGCTTGACGGGTCGCACCCGTTGCCTTTTGGTCGCTGCTGTTCGTTAACGGGTCGCACCCGCTCGTACCGCCCGGTACTGTTTTGCCTGTACCGCTTCAGTCGGGTCGCACCCGCTACTGTTCGCGTCCGCTTATGAACAGTCGCATCTCCTCAGGCAAAAACCCCACGTCCGTCTTCACCCGCCCACTTCTCTTCAAATTACAGGCCCAGTCCAGTTTCAGACGAAGCCCAAAACCGTTAAACAGTGGCCTGGTAAAAAGAATGGTCATTTTAGACCCGTACCCGAGCCCGGTCGGTGGGACGGCGACGGCGCGCGTGGTGAAGCATACATTTGGGAGCCCCAGGCCCCCACCTCCACTTGAGAAAGCTATTAATATACTTGGCTTTCTTAGTATATTGGACGATGTGAGACTTATGTTTGTTATCATTCACTTTGTTTGTTTTAGGAATTCCATCAGACATTCTATCATGAATTTTGCTTAAAGCAAAGGCAGTTCATATGTAGCAGTTTGTTATATAGCAGCAAAGGAAGTGGCATGATAATCAAGTCGAGAACCTAAGAGCAAGTGTACCGAATTTTTTCACTGTGAAGCTTGTAATTTCAAGCTGCATGTGCTGAAACAAAGTGATTCTGATGTCAAGTTGTAACTGCTTGTAAATACAGCAATGAACCCAAGTGTTGAAATAAAGGCAGAGAATGAAACCAAGTGCACTGTAACGAGTGAGCTAAAGCAAAGACAGGGAAGCTTGTAACTACAGCAATGAATCCAAGTGTTGAAACAAAGTGAAGCAGGCCATATGCATATTGATGAGTGAGGATATGCAGTAACAAAACGAGGGCAGATGCTAAACTGGAATAGGCAGGCATGTGAGAGACTGGAACTGAAGAGGGGTTGCAAGTCCAAACAGAGGAAGGAATCAGAATGCGTGGGCAGGACAGAGGCATGCAAGTTTAGACAGGAACTGACAGCAGCGTAATGGAGAGTGCAAAATAGAGCTGGAAGGAACTTATGCAAACTGAAATGGGTAGGAACCGGACGGAGGCACATAAATGACTGCTTCCAAAGTGAAAATGGAGTGTGCAGGTATTTTCGAGAGAAGTTCAAAGAAAACAAGCTAGTAAATATTACTGAAATGCGCTCTAATTTGTCAAGATGATATAATTTAATGCTTGCTTTCTTGATTTATCATATTCATAAAATGATATAATATAAATGCTCAATACTGGTAGAATACCAACCACGGTATTTTGTCACGTTCGTCAAGATGATATAATTTACTGCCTTTTTTTTCTTCTTAATTGTCATATTTGTTTGAGATACAATATAATAAATGTGGGAATACTTGTTAGTGCCAAAATGCTTACTTTCTTAATTTATCACGTTCTTAAAGATGATTTAATAGTTAGATTTAATAAAGTTTTACTAATATAGAAATTTCTTCTATATAACTTCAAGGTATCATTGCAGTGGATTAACTTTACTTCAAATGATCCAGTGACATTGTCTGTTTATGTAATATAATCCTTGGAACAAGGCAGATCTTTTTTCTGAGTTATTCTGCTTAACATAATGTCAATGATCCATTTTACATATACACATAATATGAATTTGGAGAATTTTATATGTTTACTTGACGTGCAAATTATTCACGTACAAATTATTTGTATGTATTAATTAGATATGAATTGTTTTATTCTCTAATTTTATTTAGCTTTTAGACAGCTTCAGTAAATTATCTACTATATTTGACTATTAAAATTATAAAATACAATTTGATGCAATGTTGGCTGTAAGAACTCGAAGCCATGTCATGTAACTCCTAAACAAAATTTATGTTTTTTTGAACTTTGAATTTGCACTAGAAACTCGTTTGAGTACTTTCTCCTACAGCTACCTGTAAACTTCAAATTTTTTTAACGTATCGTGTCTGCCCTTAATAAGGTTTGAATTGAATGGCTTATTAAATGAAGTGTTATGAGAAATAATGGGAGGCCTAGGGTCTGTCAATGTTTGGACGTGTGCATTTAGGTGTTGCTGCACTTATTTGGAGTACCTGGCCTAGTACTTTGGTGAAATTTTTATGAATAGGCTATGCTCGTGTGTCCATTTATCTATTTTTAAAACTTCTGTTAAATTATATTTTATATATGTGCATAAGTTTAAGATATTTAATTATGCTTAATCATAGGTATCTTTTAGTTTAAATATTTTGTATAATTTCAGTTCAATCATATGTGTATATGCGTGCAAACGAGGTGCATGTGTGTTGAGTATTCAGGCATGTGGATGCATGGTATGGCATGCCTGCGTATGAATATGTGTGGGCGTTTACTTGAGTTATATCTTAAATACTAGGCTTATTGTTACTGTCGCATTAGTTTTCAAGAGAAGCTTTTATGTTCTCATCGATCCTTTTGCACTCAACCCTAGCAAGTTTCTTTTCACGTTTCATTAGTTAATTCTCTAATTCTTCTTCTTTTTTGTTAGCTACAATTTGTCTGTTTCGGTAAACCCCCTTTAAAATCATAATTAAATAATTTAGGTTGGAATATGTTTACTAGGCTCTACAGTTAAATTCATTTAGTGTTTGAAGTTTGGACGTTTATTGAGCAAACGAAGGTGTGATTTTTACAATTTGGGTCAAATACTCGGGGTTCTTTATGTTTTAAATTGCTTCAGAAGTTCAGTTTTTTTCTGTTTGTTTCCTGTCTGTTCTTTTTTGTTATTTTGAAAAAAATTGCACTCAAGTAATTTGGAATAATGTCAGTATAATTTCTTAAAGAGAATGCACTGTTGCTGTCTCAAATAAGATTAGTAGAAATGTTCCTTTCGTGCCATGCTGAGTCTATATTGTAAATAGTTTCAGAAATATGCTTAAAAAAGTTATAGAAATGAATAACAAACCCATTTGTTTATTTGTTAATTCCATTTTCAGAGAGTAATAAATTTAACTTTTGAAAACTACTACAACACTTTATCAATTATTGGATAATTTTGGCATGGGTAGAGGTTTAAAAAATATATATTAGTTTATGTATATCAAATGAAAATATTATTTTCTTTCAATATTAGTAGAATTTTAAAAAAGGTACTGGGGTTTACTTATAAATTACTATATGTAATGTGGAAAATTTGTCTAAATGTTTATTTATCTTCATTTTTGGCTGGGTAAGCAAATTTTACTTTGTATCAATTAGTATTGTTTCCTTTAAATTTATTTTAAATAAGTATAACATATCATTTTTTTTAAGGTTTAAAGACAAAAAGATTCATACATGAACGTAACTGTATATCTATGTCAGACCAAATTTCTTTAAAACCTGTAGCAAACTATACAGGCCATTAAGATTAATTGAATTCTCCTGTAAACTTTTTTAACAAATTATATGTTTTCTATATCTATACTATTATATTATTATTCAGTTCGATTTCAAGGGCATACAAGCCTCCCAGAATTTTGGAAACTGAACGGTCTCAACTTCGTTTCTGTCTGTCCCTATTCGTGATTTTCTCATCTTTTTTCCTCCCCAGAAATTTCCATTCTCCCCGTCCTTATCTCCTTTCCCCAATTGTCAACCTCCACTCTTTATCAAAACAGTCGCGATTCTTTTCTTTTTCTTCCATTCCCGATATCAGCTTACCCCTTCTTCCATCATGCATCTTTCGATTCTCTTTTTCTCAATCCCAAAGAATAAAGGCCCCTGTCGATTTGATTCCTGCCCGCTCTGTCGCGCCGTCGTCCACACTTTCTACCACCATCCCCTGTCAAATTGGGGGTGGTCGGAATCAGTTCATCCAAGGGGTACCTTCAAGGTTGCTAGCTCTTTTTTCGATGTAAGCACCTATTCCTCTTCCTTTAGGCAACGGATTATAAGTTAGTATTTTTGATTCATCGTTTTAAGTAAATCGGTAAAAGGGTTTTTAACTACTTCTGTTAAATTTATACCCCTTTTGCGTTTTATCTTTGGAATTTTTAATATTAATTATATCATTTATTTGATTAAGTATGCTATGTATCTTCTTTTGTTTCCACTTAGTTGTTACGTTATTGCCACATTTTATATCTATGCATATATAAACCTTTTAATATCCCTTTCGTATATATTTATTTCTGCTGTAAATTAAAATAGGAAAGATTTTTGTTTACTTTTATGTATATGATGGATTGGATACCACAAGTAGTTTTGGACAATGGAAGAATGACTTTAGTGGAAATAAAAAAAATGTTGTAATCATAAAAATTTAGCAAGTTCATCCATGTATTTCTATTTAACTACCGGTACATTTTCCTCATGAGCATACTGTATATGAAGAACAATTGAATTTGATGTTATTGCTTAGAATCAAAACCTTACGATTAATATTTGTCGATGGATCTGAGTGATTTATTTTTAACATTTTTGCTACTAGCATGCAGTTAAGTAGCAACAGATTTTTTTTTAAGAAGCAGGTTTTAAATAGTTTCACTAAAGAAGCAACCTAGATATGGTCAGAATAATTACCACTTCCAAACTCAAAGATGATTGCAAAATTAATAATCAATCCACTCATTTTTATAATACAGTCGGAATTTAGAATTTAGCAATAAAGAAGAAAAGATCTCAATCTTAAAAAAATTGACCAACAACACTACTCATGCCCAGAAGTAGATGTTTTAATCTCATTTTATAGGCTAAAGTAATCACTTAAATAGACATTGTATTTATAAGATAAGATGAAGGTTAGTTTTCAAAGATTTCCCACTGCATTGATTTGTATGCTGGCTTATATAAAATATGGACATGCCTGTAAAACATATTTGAACCCAAGGTAAATTGCATCACCTTATATTCAATGTAAGAATGAATACTAAAACTTAATTCATGTTGCACAAATAGTGCATGAATACCAATCAACAAGGTTATTGACAAAGCGTTAGTTTAATTTTCCTGTAAAACTGATGTAAACTGTTTTTTGCTTGGATCTTGATTCGGTGCAGTTTACCTTTGCTTCTGGCATACTCTGAGCCACATGTATGGTTGACAAATACCGTTGCTTGATTTGAATTTTAGTTTGGTATATAACTATAAATATGCCCTGAGCCTGAGTTCTGATATATTGTTTGGTAAATTTTATTGTTGTTTTATTTACTCAATGCAATTATATTTTTCATGTCAATTTTAATGTTCTAAATATAGATAATCTTTTGCCATCGAAATAATAATAGCAAATGGAGCAGTGGGCATGGATGCTCGACTGTGGATAATGAAAGGAGGAAAGGGATTCTATGGACCCAGGAAGAACATAGGTTCCTTAAATTTTAACATTTTCTGATTAACTAAAGACATAGTTGTTATTTGTATATATTATATTATTGCACATTGAAACTAAGGAAATTACTAGCGAACATCTGACCATGTTCAGATTCTATTCCCGTATACATTAAAAATGCTGAACTTATTTATTCTGGTAAGATATATTTCTACAAGATGAATTTAGAATGGAGAGCTTATAAGGTTGCACATGTCCGCTTATTTTCATAACCAAGTAGATGGAATCCACTATATCATTTTCTTTGTTGCATTAACTTTGACTTTGATATGAGAAAGGCTACTTTTAAGAGGTCAATGAAAAGGAGGGAAATAATTACATGTTACTGTATTGCAATCTAAAAGGTAATTTTATTGTGTACATATTCTATATTGCAATATTGTGATATTTTTAACTCATTTTATTTATTTAATTACTTACTCAAATGATTACAGAAATAGTACACCAAATCTTTATTGGTTGTTTTTGCATGGATATATTAAAGCATGTAATTGACATTGTGAGTGTCAATTACAGCTTTTGTATGAGAGGTGTTATGAGTATGCAGTTAATTACTTAGATTTCTAACATTCGTTAAATTATATGCTATTACTATAAAGTCTATAATGAAGCAAATAAGGGCTGTGCCCGATTTGCGCATTTAGGCTTGGAACAAACGTGCTTGCTCACATGATTTCACAACATGCACTGTTTTCTATTAACCTTTTATTTGATTAAAGTTTGTAAATTGTACAATTTTTTTTTCTTCAGATTTTTAATTATTACCCTCCCCCACTGCTCCTTTCCACATTACTACTGTTGTTTACGCAGCATTACATCAAATTTTCCATATATATATGTCTGAAATTAGGTAGGGATACCATAGGATATGGGGGTATATTTACGTCATTAAGCTTTTGATTTTTGTGCATTAACTGTTATAACTATGTAATTCATAATTAAAGGTTGATGGATTAATTAAAGTTATTCTCTTGGTCCGTCATTTGTAGTATTACAATTTTTGCTCTTTCTGTAATGTTACTCACTTTGATCTTATTTATTCATATTATAAACTCTTTAATAACACCAATGATTACTATGGTGTTTGGCTTTCTTGGATGTCCTAAAAATGGCTGAAATGCCTTAAGGAGCCCACCCTAAACATGAACTCATACCATCCACTGAATCATTAGTCTCGAAAAGAATCAATTTGATTTTGTTGGGTTTCTTTCCGTAGGCCGAAAACAATACTCTATTTGATACAATTATCGTCCCTTGAGATTAAACCTTTCAAATCGAAGATGGTTTTTAGTAAAGAAACAATCATTTATGTCATTCCGGCGCCATACAGTAGTATGTTCACACGAATTGAACATTGATTATAAATGTAAATGTAAGTGTTTTCAAATTTATTTTAGCTAATACTGTTGATATTATAATAAGCTTACTTTATGTGAATCCACTATTAGACCTCATTGACTAAAAATTATAGGGTTGGTAAATTAGTTTCAAGTTGTTCTCTACATCTGTCATATGAAGTAAAAAAATGTTGATATCAAGATACCACTTGGTCATTTTTGTCGAACATATGAAAAAGTCATTGGATATGTAATATGGTATACCTATCCAAAAATTTCAATCAATCTTTTTAGGAATATTGCTCACGATTTCATCTGAAGGGATAAGTGGCAACCCAAAAATTAATGTTGTTCACTTACCGACCTTCTATGTCGATTAAAATGCCAACGACCACGATTTTCAAATTTATGAGCTGAAATGCTTGAAATACAATATTCCCATGTTATATACATGTCCTATTCAAGTTCTATAATTGGTAATGAAAGGACTGACAAACCAAATTTTGTGGAACTATTAGCTTTCCTTAAACTACAAACATGAATTTATATGATAAAATTAGCTAACCATTAGTTTTGTATAGCTTGGCAGTATAAGATGATTGATATGTTCTTATCCGTGTTAAATCAGTGTGTATTTAATATTATTTCTATGAATTTGGTCAATATACAGCTTGGTTTGATCATTATAAATTTATAACCATCCAAGCTAGCATAAGCTTGACATCTAATCTGAAAAAAGATACTTTAATGAAGATAGTTCATCGAAGATGCTTTGTTTACTGATGTCTATTTTCTTATTGGCATGTTTTCTACCTACTCATTGCTTTGATTCAACTTATTTCTCACCTCTAATTCCTATACTCAAGGATCAAAACCATTGTGATTTCATTGGTTTCATGTTTGTTGCTTGCTTCTGTCTAAATAAATTTTCTTTTGTGCCTCAATTGTCTTTAGAAATTATCTGATGGAAGATGTCTTTGTGTCTTTTTCCACAGTTTTTGATCTTTCACAATTTTTTATCCTGTGCATTTATCTTCATTAAGTAAATCGCAAAAGTCCATGGCAGTACTTATTGTGAACTATTAGATATTTTTGGTTGATTCTTCGATTTTCACATTTGTACCTCCTATTCTACAAACCAAATGTTGGCCAAAGATACAAGTTGGATTGCTTTTTTGCACTGTGGTTTTTTGCTAGGTTTATTTACTGTATTTTTTGATCTTCTCTGGAGTACAGATTGTTCAAAGCACTGATCAACTTTAATTCAATCGGTAATTGTAGTGGCATTTAATGGGTTAAGCTTTTCTTACTAGACTGGCATGTGTATTTCGAGTTTAGTTCGATCTATCATGTTAAATGTATTTGTTTCCCCTTCTATCCCCTTCTCCCTCATCTTCTGCATTCATCGTCAAATAACTGCCAGGTTTGTATTGTCATTATATTTTTGTACTTATTGAAGTAAATTTAAATTTTTGCATTTGAGTATATATTATCAAGAAGAATTAACAAAAAATTTATGATGCAGGCATCCACCACGATTGTCAGCAAACCACTATAAACTAGAAACCTCTGCTTTTGAAATAAATTACCTCATCACTAAAATAGAAGTAAAAACATCTTTCACAATAGTGACATGAACTTTTGATCTACTCATCTCATGTGCCTTTGCCATTCATACTATGGAAAATGGCTACAGGCAATGGTTGAGTCAATATTGGTAGTCATATAATGATGCATTGGAGAGATTGATTGTGCTAATTTAACATATCTAAGCATAACTTTGACTGTATTGAGTAATTCGATGCCAAAGAAAAGCATAAATATTAAGCCTTCATAATCAGTTGTAGCTTAGTTATGATAAGTAGTTATGTCCATTAATATTTTTCACTGTAATACTGAACATAAAACTTAATGTGACTTATTGTCAATTTTACCTTATGTTTGCAATTTCAAGTTTTGAGTAGTGCGCTACCAAGTTATCATCTAGAAATAGTGCTTTAACTTATAAATTGGGATTTGTAAAAAAAGTAGGATTTCAAATGTGTTAACACTTAAGTTCAGCTAAACGACATAGAAACAAGGACTGCAATCAAACTGTTATGTTATTACTAACATAAAAGTTGGAAACTGTTTGACACCATCTTTATTTTTACTATCATGAAATCATCTACTGTTACTTATTCCTTCTCTTTTATAGTCCTACATACAACTTTTGTCATATGCTATCTTATATATTGTTTGGTACATTATGGACATATGATTATAATAAACTTACGAAACTTACAAATATCAAGTCATTATTTTTTCATCTAATGTATCGGAATAAGGCCGGCATATATTCTTATTTTACACTGATATATGGATATGTTTTGAATAATACTAAAATATTGCAAGATGTAATTATGCACAATGATTTCTTCTTGATGATGATATAAACGTGCAGAAAGATTTGATAGGATTATGGGAGGTTGATTTAAAAGGAGATGTGAACGGTGCTATGGAGACATGCGGTTAGAGTTTCCACAAATATGACAAGTAAATTTTGATCCAAATGCTTGTGGCTGGGCATATGGTATGAATATCTTTGATCTTGAGGAGTGGAAGAAAACTGATATTACCTGTATATGTCACAAGTGTGGCAGAGGATGGTAATGTAGGATCTAGATTAACCCTAGAGGGGGGGGGGGTGAATAGGGTTATAGCAAATTTTCTCGAATTAAACACAGAAATATAATTGCAGAAATAAATATGCTGAAAAGTAAATCACACACAAAATTTACCCAGCTTCGGCAACCCCTGCCTACTGCTGCATTCCCAGATTTCTATTAGAATTAACCAGTATCACGCTTACAAACACTCTACTAGACTCGCAGACCCTTTGGTCCCGCTCACAAACACTCTACTAGACTCGCACACCCTGCTCCCGCCTATAGAGTTTCGCTCACTCGCAAACACTGCTCCCGCCTATAGAGCTTTGCAAACTCGCACACCCTGCTCACTGAACTAATTCTAAATAGACAATCTGATACTACCTAATCCCTAGGTGGTGATTTACAAATTCTTCGACTCGAAAAGAAAAACAAACTTCAAAATTAACCGTAGGAGCAAAAATTAAAATACGAACTTGAATGCATAATTTTTGCTCAAATAAAATAAGAAAACCCCTTTAATTTAAAACCCTAAATAATTAAATAACTAAATCCCCTTTGAAAGTAAACAAGGCCGGCCCTTGTTATTTTTCACCCGATCCACTGTGAAGTAAAAATGCGGCCTCTCTTTGTCGAATTAGGGCTTCGGCTTCTTTCTCAAATTAGGGCTTCGTTCTGATGATCGATTCTCTGATTTGTGACCGATGGCTTGCGTCGCTTGTTCTCTGATAATTGATTCTTGTTGCTAGCTCGTTCTCTGATGATCGATTTGCGTTGACAGTTCGTTCTCTGATGATCGAGTTGTTGATGATTCGGTATGTTATTTCTTTTCGTTGCTGGTTTTAATGATTTGCTCGACTCTATAACTCGATGCCGATGATGTAAATTGGATTCAGTATTTATATGAATTCGTGACACTTGAATTTCTTCGTATCAATTTGATACTTTCCTAATTCTCAATTACCTGTTGCGCACGTCTTTCCTGATTTTGTGACATCTCGATACACACAGCTCTCCTGATATATATTTTTTAACTTGATAATCACGGTTTTGAATTGAGAGCGTTCGATCCTTCTTGTATAAAAAACAGAAACTTTCCCTTTGTAATTTGCGTTGACTTTTTCAAAGAATACAAATTTGAGTTTCATTGAATTCTGACTTCGATTTGTATTTTACTTCGATCATCTCTGCTGCATACTGTACTCGGTCGAGTTCATCCCCATTCTGTAGACCTGAACCTTGCATTTTATACAAAAGTATATGCTCACTATCTTCTGTTCACCTGCATGTTTACTGTGACGTTGGTCTTCATGTACTTGATATTGTAGTCTTCTTCGCACTGTCTTCATGTCTTGTTTCATGTTGCAACTGACTTGTGTCTGCATTGTATTGATGATTTTGTATGCTTGTAACTTTGGTTTTATACTTCTTCACCATGTCACTTGAGGTCTTGCAGTTTGGTTACTGATGCATTGTTGTACATTGGTCGTTTCTGCTATGTTATCTTAACTGCTGCCACTTTGTAGTTGCTCTGCACTTTGGTGGCTCTGGCTTGTTTATCTGAACTTGTTGCATATATCACTGAGTTCTCATTTCATATGCTTGCACTACTTCTCTTTGGTCATGTCTGATGGCATTTCTTTTGTGGTCTTTGTTGTTGGCATTGTCTTCTGTCCACACTTGCCCAGTTTACACAGATGCTCCACTTGTTCATTTTGTTCAAGTGTACTACTGCAGTTTGCATTTGGTCTTGATCGTGTATATTCTCAAGTTGGTTGTGCACTGTTGATTAGTTGATCTGAATTATTTGACTTGTACATGCTGTAGTGTCTGGTCTTTTCATTCATATTGCAACTGCATTCATGATGGCTGTTCATTTGTATTCTGGTCAGTGGTGTTCATTGTAGTTGCACTGCAGTTTCATTATGACTGCTCTATGTTGTCACTTGATCTTGTTGCTATGGTAGTTGCTTCTGTGCATATATATTGGTCTTTTAATTTATGCTGCAGTCTGCAGTTGCATATTGTTGCTTGTAGCACTTGTATACTTGGTCGAGTCCATTTGCATTCTGCAGGCTTGTACTGTCCACTGCCCTGTAATCTTGAGTTTGTTTACTTGGTGGCATGCATTTTTTTTTGTGATCTGCCTTGTTGCTGTTGTAATGTGTGCACTTGCCATTGATATTGTAGTCTTGTTCATTTGGGCTGCTGGACTTGTTGTACATTGCATAGTGCATTGCCTTGTTTGTTGAAGTTGTGTTGCACGCTTGCTATTTTTGGCTGCGCACACGAGTTGGCGAGGCAGTGCACACGTGTATGAATGTACACGTGTGTATTGCAGCCACTTATGGTTACATGTCCCTGTAATATCTACATGCACGACTTTGTGATGAAAACAAGTGTGAATTATGACGAACAACCCAAATAACTGAGGCAAATCATATTTTCAAAAATCGTATTTTATTTTATATTGCAAAAATATTTCTTTTTCAATTTTACTGCGTTAGTGAATATTTTTGCAGATTTCTCAGATGCTGAATTCAAACTGGAATGCAGTTGAAGACAAAATACGAGTGTGAGTGATATGTAGTGAGGTTATCAATGTAAAAATATTTGTGATGTAATCGTGATGTAATCAGAAATGTATATGTATAGTGAGAGCATGAATTTGTACTATTCAGGATTGTAATAAATATTTGTTTGAATAAAATTTCTGTTTGAATTCAAAATCTGTGTAACTTGTTCTGTTTGAATTCAAATTCAAATTCTGTGTGATTTATTTTATTCAATAAATATTTATTCAATCTATGAAAAATGAAATAGTACATTACCAAATACATTTAAATGAATATATATGTTTATTATCATCAAACAAAAACATATAAGCGCATATTCAACAATCTCCCCCTTTTGATGATAACAAACATATATTTAAGATTTTGTACATGTGTTAAATGTATTTGATCAATGATATACTCTAATTGCTCCCCCTATTTAAAAGCTTCCTCTCTACATGATGCTCCCCCTACATATATGCATACAAATAGAAATATATTCAAATGAGCCTAGATGCATATGGGAAAATTATTTGACCTTTGCTTGATTCTATTTGACAAAATCTTAACTTTTCTCTCCCCCTTTTGTTATCAGCAAAAGAATAATAGTATGAGAGAAAAATAGAGATAAAGTGATTGATATTAATCCAACATTAAACTCAAATTGAATATAAATATTAAACTTCAATAAGAATCAAACAAAAACCATAACTACCCTTATTAGGCGCATATTCCACTTTTAGAAATGATGGATATGATGTTCATATAAAATCATACAGTTGAATCTTCTTGTGGTATTTATATCAGGAATTTGAATATCTACTAATCATGCATAATCGTTAGGACTTTTAAATGAGATTAGTAGTATTCGAATTTAATTTTAAAAATGAAATCAAGTATCTTCTAACCACGCATAACCGTGAGGACTTTTAAATGGGATTAGAATCAACTTGTCTATTTAAGCAATTAATTTTGATATGCGTTCCATACATGCATAACCGTAAGGACTTTTAAATGAGCATGGAAGCACATAAAAAAATCCAAGTAATTCACCCATGCATAACCGTGAGGACTTTTAAATGAGAGTGAATACTTTGGATATTTATTTATTTATTTAAAAAATATGACATGAAAAAAACAAATGATTCCTGATTATAGTACCACATATCGACAAACTATATTGAATATTTGATAAACCATGTTCGATAGAAATAATGATAGATGTAGAAATGGTCATGGAATCTTTAACCAACAAAAAGTTTTGTAATTCTTGTTTAAATTCCTAAAGAAATTTTCCAAATATACTCTCTTGAGTAATGTATGTTAAATATCAACACTCATCAACTTTTCAATCACTATTTATTTTTTTGATAATTAGCAGGGAGTCGGATTAGTCAAAATTTGTCATTTAAAATCAAATAAAAATGACTAATCTGAAAATATGGTCAAACAATTATTTTCTCGAAGGGGTTATATGAGAAAAAAAATTCTGCTAAATGAAAAATTATTTCAAGTGAAAAATATGCAGATATTTTCTGTGAAAAAAAAACGATGCAGCAAATGAATGTTTCAAAAAATTAATCACGTTACACTAGTAATTTCTCTATCAACTATATTACCAGTGTAATCTGCATCTGAATTTAAATTTCACTCAATATTCACTCGTTGGATGTCAAAGACCAGATTGTGAAATTTCAACAAACTATTTCAGAATGAAATTTGAAATGAAGCCATGTTCACACTCAAACAAATATCATAGTTTTAAACTTAGAAACCATAGGATGAACAACTATCATCATGAGTAATCAACAGTCAATCAACATCATAATTATTTTAAAAACAATTTCTTGAAAACCTTTTTAACACCTTTCACATGAAATTTGAAATCGTGCAAATTTACAAACAGTGACCAAAATGTCAAAATATATCTACGTGTAGCATGAGTAGACAGTAATCAATCAACATCATAATTTGACCAAACGGATTAAGTTCAATGATGAAAGGATGGTTGGTCTACTTTTGAGCACAAATCAAGGTAAGAACAAGTCAAAAGAAAAATCATATCAATAAGTCAGAATTAAAGACATCACATCATTATCGCAATTTTGGCTGATTTAATTCAGAATATGGTGCAGATTATCACATATAATATACCTTCACCTGTTTTACCTTTACGATAATTTCTCGTGATTGCCCATTGTGATTCTGTCACCTTTATATTAAGCTAAGGAACTTTGCTATGTTGCCCGTTGTGTTTCTGGAACAGCCAAAATCCAGAGAACACCGTTGTTGTTCCTTAGCCTGCCACCACACCTACACGATGAAAGATTTTTGTGACCTATTTATAGGTCCATGATTGTTAGTGGCAGAAACATTATGAATAAACAAACCCTTTGGAACCCAAACTTGTTTAGTCCTTTTATTTTTGTTCCAATAGACATGAAATTTTCAACATGATGTCCAATTATTTCACATTTATCAAAGATACTTTTCTCTTTTGCATTATCCTCAGCTTGTGTTTTCCCAAAACCAAGTCCTTTTCTGTTGTTAGCAAAAATTTGATTTCTCAATAGCATGTTGAAAGATTTTTCGCCTCTTGAAAAGTTATTCAAAGATTTCTCAAGATTTTGGACTTTGGTTTTTAGTGTTGTATTTTCAGTGACAAGTGAGGTGCATCGATTTATAAAATCCTTTTTCCTAGTGTCGATGGTTCCCTTAAGATTCAAGTTTTCTTTTTCAAGATTCTCAAAGTTATTCCTAATTTTTGATAGTTCCGAATCTAAAATTTTACATTGGTTACATTCTAGGTTTTGAATATTTTCAAGTTCAGTTTCTAACCTAAAACTTTTACGAGCAAGTTCTCTCCTATCAGTTTTCAGTTTTTCAATTTTAGATTCAAGAGCATCAACTACTTTAGTGAGATCAAGACACATAAAAACAAGATCTCTATAGGAATACTCACCTGCCTCACTAGATTCCTCAGAGCTTGAATCTGAATCTGATTTCACCATAAGACACAAGTTAGCCTCCTCTGAGCTGCTATCCGAAGCTTCTTCTCCTTCTTCATCATCCCAAGTCGCTGCAAATACCTTCTTCGTCTTTTTCTTTCCTTTGTTGTTTTTGAGAAGTGGGCATTTTTGTATGAAGTGTCCGGGCTTCTTGCAGTTAAAGCACGTTAGTTCATTATCGGAATTGTCAGAATCTTTTGGCCTATTACGATTTGTTTTCTTTTTGCGTGGCTTGAATCTCGACCATTTTCTAAGATTATTGACAGCCATTGCAAGTTCTTCAATTGGATCTTCTCCTTCTTCATCGCTTTCTTCTTTGCTCTTTAAGGCAATCGTCTTTTTCTTTGGTTCGGAGTTGTTGCGTTCTTCCTTTGCTTTTAGCTCAAGCTCATATGTCATCAAGTTTCCAATCAACTCCTCCATGCTTAGCTTACTCAGATCTTTCGATTCTTGGATTGCCGCGACTTTTGCCTCAAAGTTCATTGGTAAGACTCGTAGTATCTTCCGCACAAGCTCTACCTCAGTAAATACCTTCCCAAGTGCTCTAGCGTTGTACACCAAAGTTGAAAAGCGTCCAAACATGTCCTTTATGCTCTCGCCTTTGTCCATCACAAAGTTCTCGTATTCATTGCTGAATAGGGCTAGACGAGACTCCTTGACTTGAGAAGTTCCTTCGTGTGTCACCTCCAAAGTGTGCCAAATTTCCTGTGCTATTGTACAATGAGAAATTCTATTAAATTCATTTTTATCAAGAGCACATGTCAAAGCATTCATGGCTTTAGCATTTGTCGTTTTCAATCTCTTATCGTTAGCATCCCACCTATCCTTAGGTTTAGGAATCTCAGTACCACCAACGATTATAGTGGGAGGTTTATAGCCAGTTTCAATAATATCCCAAACATCATAATCAACGGAACTAAGATAAATACTCATCCTAACTTTCCAATAAGCATAACCGTTCCCGTTAAACATGGATGGCCTAACGATAGATTGCCCCTCCGAAAAAGCATTATTTGACGGATTCATGACTCTAGAGTTAAATAAAAATACCAGGCTCTGATACCACTTGTAGGATCTAGATTAACCCTAGAGGGGGGGGGGTGAATAGGGTTATAACAAATTTTCTCGAATTAAACACAGAAATATAATTGCAGAAATAAATATGCTGAAAAGTAAATCACACACAAAATTTACCCAGCTTCGGCAACCCCTGCCTACTGCTGCATTCCCAGATTTCTATTAGAATTAACCAGTATCACGCTTACAAACACTCTACTAGACTCGCAGACCCTTTTGCTCCCGCTCACAAACACTCTACTAGACTCGCACACCCTGCTCCCGCCTATAGAGTTTCGCTCACTCACAAACACTGCTCCCGCCTATAGAGCTTTGCAAACTCACACACCCTGCTCACTGAACTAATTCTAAATAGACAATCTGACACTACCTAATCCCTAGGTGGTGATTTACAAATTCTTCGACTCGAAAAGAAAAACAAACTTCAAAATTAACCGCAGGAGCAAAAATTAAAATACGAACTTGAATGCATAATTTTTGCTCAAATAAAATAAGAAAACCCCTTTAATTTAAAACCCTAAATAATTAAATAACTAAATCCCCTTTGAAAGTAAACAAGGCCGGCCCTTGTTATTTTTCACCCGATCCACTGTGAAGTAAAAATGCGGCCTCTCTTTGTCGAATTAGGGCTTCGGCTTCTTTCTCGAATTAGGGCTTCGTTCTGATGATCGATTCTCTGATTTGTGACCGATGGCTTGCGTCGCTTGTTCTCTGATAATTGATTCTTGTTGCTAGCTCGTTCTCTGATGATCGATTTGCGTTGACAGTTCATTCTCTGATGATCGAGTTGTTGATGATTCGGTATGTTATTTCTTTTCGTTGCTGGTTTTAATGATTTGCTTGACTCTATAACTCGATGCCGATGATGTAAATTGGATTCAGTATTTATATGAATTCGTGACACTTGAATTTCTTCGTATCAATTTAATACTTTCCTAATTCTCAATTACCTGTTGCGCACGTCTTTCCTGATTTTGTGACATCTTGATACACACGGCTCTCCTGATATTTTTTTTTTAACTTGATAATCACGGTTTTGAATTGAGAGCGTTCGATCCTTCTTGTATAAAAAACAGAAACTTTCCCTTTGTAATTTGCGTTGACTTTTTCAAAGAATACAAATTTGAGTTTCATTGAATTCTGACTTCGATTTGTATTTTACTTCGATCATCTCTGCTGCATACTGTACTCGGTCGAGTTCATCCCCATTCTGTAGACCTGAACCTTGCATTTTATACAAAAGTATATGCTCACTATCTTCTGTTCACCTGCATGTTTACTGTGACGTTGGTCTTCATGTACTTGATATTGTAGTCTTCTTCGAACTGTCTTCATGTCTTGTTTCATGTTGCAACTGACTTGTGTCTGCATTGTATTGATGATTTTGTATGCTTGTAACTTTGGTTTTATACTGCTTTATCATGTCACTTGAGGTCTTGCAGTTTGGTTACTGATGCATTGTTGTACATTGGTCGTTTCTGCTATGTTATCTTAAGTGCTGCCACTTTGTAGTTGCTCTGCACTTTGGTGGCTCTGCCTTGTTTATCTGAACTTGTTGCATATATCACTGAGTTCTCATTTCATATGCTTGCACTACTTCTCTTTGGTCATGTCTGATGGCATTTCTTTTGTGGTCTTTGTTGTCGGCATTGTCTTCTGTCCACACTTGCCCAGTTTACACAGATGCTCCACTTGTTCATTTTGTTCAAGTGTACTACTGCAGTTTGCATTTGGTCTTGATCGTGTATATTCTCAAGTTGGTTGTGCACTGTTGATTAGTTGATCTGAATTATTTGACTTGTACATGCTGTAGTGTCTGGTCTTTTCATTCATATTGCAACTGCACTCATGATGGCTGTTCATTTGTATTCTGGTCAGTGGTGTTCATTGTAGTTGCACTGCAGTTTCATTATGACTGCTCTATGTTGTCACTTGATCTTGTTGCTGTTGCTATGCAGTTGCTATGGTAGTTGCTTCTGTGCATATATATTGGTCTTTTAATTTATGCTGCAGTCTGCAGTTGCACATTGCTGCTTGTAGCACTTGTATACTTGGTCGAGTCCATTTGCATTCTGCAGGCTTGTACTGTCCACTGCCCTGTAATCTTGAGTTTGTTTACTTGGTGGCATTTTTTTTTTGTGATCTGCCTTGTTGCTGTTGTAATGTGTGCACTTGCCCTTGATATTGTAGTCTTGTTCATTTGGGCTGCTGGACTTGTTGTACATTGCATAGTGCGTTGCCTTGCTTGTTGAAGTTGTGCTTGCACGCTTGCTATTTTTGGCTGCGCACACGAGTTGGCGAGGCAGTGCACACGTATGAATGTACACGTGTGTATTGCAGCCACTTATGGTTACATGTCCCTGTAATATCTACATGCACGACTTTGTGATGAAAACAAGTGTGAATTATGACGAACAACCCAAATAACTGAGGCAAATCATATTTTCAAAAATTGTATTTTATTTTATATTGCAAAAATATTTCTTTTTCAATTGTACTGCGTTAGTGAATATTTTTGCAGATTTCTCAGATGCTGAATTCAAACTGGAATGCAGTTGAAGACAAAATACGAGTGTGAGTGATATGTAGTGAGGTTATCAATGTAAAAATATTTGTGATGTAATCGTGATGTAATCAGAAATGTATATGTATAGTGAGAGCATGAATTTGTACTATTCAGGGTTGTAATAAATATTTGTTTGAATAAAATTTCTGTTTGAATTCAAAATCTGTGTAACTTGTTCTGTTTGAATTCAAATTCAAATTCTGTGTGATTTATTTTATTCGACAAATATTTATTTAATCTATGAAAAACAAAATAGTACATTACCAAATACATTTAAATGAATATATATGTTTATTATCATCAAACAAAAACATATAAGCGCATATTCAACAGGTAAGTCTATTAGTATAAATGAATTTCTTTACTGCTACACCTATTGAGTGCAATTTTGTTGGCATTTAATGTATTATGGTTGATATTGTTGGTTATCGAAGTCTGCTTCTAAAAATTAAAATATTTTTCTCTTATGTACAACACGGAGAGAAATTTATGGAGACTCAGACACCTGGACTATTAACGTTCTGCAAGTTGACTTACTCTCTTGATAAGTCATGGCATGTATTGGGATTAAGGGTATAATCCAAGTGTCGATCGATTAGAGATTTTATTGGTCTGTTGCATTATCGTGAACTATATTTATGACATTTGTTTGTATTGATAATTGGAAATTATCAGCTATTGCAGTTAAAAACCTTAATAGAAATTGTTGTCTTAAATAAATGATACCCATGTCTATAATGGATATTCTATCTTTAGTATCTGAGCATTTTGAATAGATGAATTGTATTATCATATTTGATAACTAGGCATGTTTTATAAACAAATGATTCATGCTAGAAGTATTACGTGGAAGAAACTTGCTAATATAATGACGTAATAAAAATGGCATATATATTGTTTTGATCAATCGTGGTTGGGATTTTAAAATATTTGCAGTTGCTGATCATGTTCTTAGCTGTGAACTAAACAAGGAATTCGATGAGCTGGCACCCATTTAAGCAATGGTTTATTGAAACCGATTAAACATACATATGAAGAAATATTCAACTCCAATTGTACATGTAGCATAGGGTGCTTATAACATCTGTATCAACCATGTTAGTTACGAAGGTAAGCATCCAGACAGTACTATTTAAAATCATCACACTAAATTCCTTTTAAAAATCAAATAAATTAAACTATTTATGACTCTCCATGCCTGTGTACGTGTTTATATAATATTCAAACATATTTTTGTTGTTTCAACCTATAATTTCGTTTAGTTTGATTAAACTTATTATCACATTCGCTGTCTACTGTACATCCAACAACTCTACCATCTACTGTTTTAACACATGTGTTAACCTTTTTATCATATCACTTACCAACCGCAACCAATTGTATGATCAACGCATCGCTGCCATTACCAGCACTTTCAGTTTAGTTACAAATTCGTCAACCATTTACATGCATTTACTTTATTTTTAAAAAAACCCCACTCCAAAGAGTGGAATAGGGCTGTTATGGTAATGATTACCGTTACCATTTCATAAATATCATTACCGTACATTTTTACTGTTAAGCTAAAATTGCTTACCGTAACCGTTACCATTAGTCTGGTATAAGTTTTCGTTTGAACTGATTTATCTTTTTCGATTTTAGATTCATTTGCTTTGAAGTACTAATTGAGAAATTATAAAGGCGACTAAGTTGAAAAAATCACAGCTAATTTTTTTTGTACATATTTCGCAATACTTTGTCAGTCTATAGTATAGTCTTCATTATTTCAAAAATTTCTGTGCAAGTTTTTGACAAAATGCAATTCTGGTAATGGATAATAATTATTAATGTTTCTACGTAATAGTTGCTTATGCAGTTTCAAGAATACACACACCTAAAATTTAATCTGGAAATATAAAAAGTTGAACGGGGTTAAAACTTAACAAATACAACGGTGAAAACTTCGACAAATAGCTTATTGGTAAAAGATTGAGATTTGAATAAATGAATGAGCATTTTTCTACTTGTGCTTCATTTATGATAAATGCGCTTTTAAATGTAACATGTAGGTTGTGATAAAAATTTCTCCTTCTACAATTCCATAATACTAATGATTTGAATAAAAGAATGAGCATTTTGCGACATCATTCTGTAATTTCAAGAATGATGCATTCGTTCGCATATAGGAAGCTAGAAATGCTATAGCTTAATAATAATACGCTGAAAATACATCATCTATACCATGTATCATTCATATTATTTGCCAATTTTATTTCACCGAAGCTTCAATACAATGCATATTGATCCAGAGTCAATTATATTTATGTTCTATCAGTTGTTGTATGCTTATTTATTTTCTTTCTTGCTTTTGTCCATTAGTATATGTTTTTTCATTACCGCGTTGAATTTTTTGCTGCTTATAGAAAAAGGCTATGTGTGTACTATGCGTTAACTTTGATAACATCACAAGTTGACTTTATCCAAATAATTTACCAAATGTAAAACATAGAAAGGATGACAATTACAAAAATATCACCATAGTCCGTATGCGAAGCACGGGTTCGCACTAGTATATGATGAAAAAGCTACATTGTTTAACATTGATTATCCTAAACCAAGTGCAATTATGTTGTCTTCAGTTGAAAATAATAATAATTTCACTTTTGAACCTCTTATTAATATCTCAATTATTAAGCCTGATAATATATATGCTGGAATTTTGACTATTATCTACAGGTGTATTTTTCTACTGATACAATGGAAAATTTATTAAATCGACTTCCATCTATCTCAATCGCTAGATTCGAAATTGTTTCTAAATACTGGTGCACAGTTTGCACCGTTATTCGTTCGTTTGTTTTGAATGCACATTCCAAAGAAATTCATTGATAAAGGGTTCAACTTTCAACACCATAGAATTTGAAGAACTTACCCATTTCAATTTCAACGCGAAAAAAGTAAAGACAATGTTTTATTTTATTTCAGAATCAATCCTCACAGAGAGACTTTGTTTCCAACCCTATATACAGTACAACGGTATTGGGCTTAAAAGCTGACCCGACAGAAATTACAAAACAAGCCCAAAGAAAAGTAAAAAACAAAGAACAAGAGAAACGAACAAGTATTCACACATACAACTCTACACCCCCCCTCTCAAGATTGAGCTCTAGAAAAAAAAACAAGTATTTTTCTAAGAGCTCAATCTTGAGAAGACAAAAGACAGACCATACCAAGCTTGTACACCAGAACTTTATGTTGATCAGCTCCAAGAGGTTTAGTCATTATATCTGCCAATTGCAAAGCAGATTTAACATATTTTGTAACCAGAAAACCGGACCGAACCTGTTCTCGAACATAATGCACATCAAGCTTTTGATGTTTAGTTCTCATGTGTTTGGTTTTCTCATGAAAACAAGGATCCTGAGCTATGTGCATGGCTGAAATATTGTCACAATGAAGAGCGATAGGAGTTGATATTGAGATATTTAAATCTGCTAATAACCTCTCAATCCAAACAATCTCACTTGTAGTAAAACTCATACTTCTATATTCTACCTCTGTGCTACTTTTAGACACCACTTTTTAACAATAACCAGTTAATGATCTGCCACTGTCAGCACACATACCCCAATCAGCATCACAATAAGCATTAAGAACTAAATCTGTTTTTGCAGGAAAACTTAAACCCAAGATAATAGTTCCTTTTAAATATCGTAACACATGAAGTGCAGCGTGAAAATGAGGAACTCTGGGAATTTGTAGAAACTGACTCAATTGTTGAACAACATAAGATATATCAGGCCTTGTTAAGTTCAAATATAAAAGTTTACCAATTAATCTTCTATAAACCTCTGAATCCAACAATTCACCACCTTCAAATTTGCTGGGTTTTAATCCTTTTGCCATAGGAAATGCAACTGGTTTGCAGCCCTCAAGATTATAATCTCGTAAAAGATCCAGAACATACTTTCTCTGATTTAAAAAAAGGCCATATTTTGATCTTGAAACTTCAATTCCAAGAAAGTATTTAATATCACCTAAATCCTTAATAGTGAAAGTCTGATGTAACACAACTTTCAGTGTAACAATAATAGAAGGATTATTACCGGTGATTAACAGATCATCAACATATGCAACTACTACAATGAAATCATTTTCTCTTTGAAAATAAACATGGAGTAATCTTGCTTAGATTGAATAAAACCCCATTGAATTAAAAACTTACTCAACTCTTGATTCCAGCATCTAGAAGCCTGCTTCAAACCATAAATGGATTTTTTTAATTTGCATACTTGTCCTGATAAAGCCTTCTGATAACCTGGAGGAGGAGACATGTATACTTCTTCTTCGAGATATCCATGTAAGAAAGCATTATTAATATCCAATTGTTGAATACTCCAATTTTTCACTACAGCCAAAGCCATTACAATTCGAACTGTTGTTAGTTTAGCAACAGGACTAAAAGTATGTTTATAGTCTTTACCAGAAATTTGTTTATCTCCCCTTGCAACCAATCTAGCTTTATATCTGTCCACTTCTCCATTAGGTTTAAATTTAGTTTTGTAAACCCATTTACAAGCTATAGGTTTCTTATCGATAGGAAGTACAACTAATTCCCAAGTGTCATTAGCTTCTAAGGCTGTTAATTCTGTTTGCATAGCTTGAACCCATTCTGGATGCTCGTTAGCTTGAGTATAAGAGGATGGTTCATAAGAAGAGAAAACATTTGCAAGACTATATAAATCATCAGAGTTCAAATGAGCAAGTGATGGTTCAGTGAATACATTGAAGGAACCAGAGTCATTGTTTAGAACAGAATTAATTTGTCTAGTAGGAAGTTTTCCAATAACATAATCATCATATTTTTTTGGCACTTGACAAACTCTAGAAGAAGTTCTATTAGGAAAATTTGAGAAAGTAGAACCATTGTTCAAATGAGAAGATTGATTTTCATCAGATAAAGTATTTTGTTGAGGAGAAAATTGATCATTAGAAGAAAATGATAATGATTGATCAGTAGAAGAAGATAATAATGATTGATCTGTATTAGAATTAACATGTGGAGATGAAAATTGAAAAACATTCTGATATAAATCTGGATTAACAAGATCCGGTGCTCCAGAAGAAGAAACAACAGTTGGAATAATGCTTGAATTATGTTTGAAAGGGAAAACATTTTCAATGAAATGAACATCTCTGCTGAAAATAATTTTATGAGTATCTAAATCATAAAGTTTATAACCTTTTTGGCCATGTGGATACCCAAGCAACACACATCTCTTTGATCTCTCAGCAAATTTATCATGTGATTTCTGAAAAGGAAAACATAAGCATCCTATAACTCGAAGATGCTCATAATCAGGAAGCTTATTCACTAACAATTCATATGGTGTTTTCCAATTCAAAACTGAGCTTGGCATTAAATTAATTAAATGAGTAGCAACAAGAATACAATCACCCCAAAATTTATAAGGCAAACTAGCATGAATTCTGATTGTTCTTGCTGTCTCTAATAAGTGCCTATGATTTCTTTCAACACATCCATTTTGCTGAGGATTACCAGGTATAGACCTTTGATGAATTATTCCTTTTGATGCAAATAGCTATCTACATGACTCTTGAACAATTTCAGTCCCATTATCAGATCTGAAAACTTTGATCTTTTTCTCAAAACGAGTTAGCACATATTCAATGAATGCAGCAATAATGGAAACAACTTGAACTTTAGAATGAAGTAAATATGTCCAAGTGTTTCTAGTGTGATCATCAAGAATAGTTAAAAAATAGGTTTCACCACAGAATGCTGGTCTATGATATTTGCCCCATAAATCAATATGAACAAGTTCAAATGAAGACTTTGCATAAGAATCAGAATGATGAAAAGACAATTTATGATGTTTTCCCAATACACATGATTCATAAGTGAAATTTTTATTAAGTATTCTGTCTGTTACAAGACTTTGAAGATATTTCATTTTGCTAACAGAAGGATGACCCAACCTAGCATGTAGAATGTCAACACTTGGTTTATTACAAGATGTTATGGAATTATTGATAGAAGCAATAAAACAACTATTCTTAGGTATTGAATGAAAAACTGAATAGTTATGTAAAGCGGGAAAAGAAGAAAGTTTGTAAAGACCAGAAACCCTTGATCCAACAGCTTGAATTTGCTTTGAGTCAAGGTCCTGAAAATAACAAGAAGAGTGAGTGAATTTTGCAACAATTTTATTTTGATCAAGAAGTTTTCCTACAGATAAAAGATTATTTTTGAATGTAGGAATATATAACACATTTTGTAACTGCAAATTTTGACTCAAAATTACAGTTCCAATATGATTGACAAAAATTGTGGAATCATCAGGGAGAGTAACCTTTATAGGGTTTTCAATTTTTTTGAGTGAAGAGAAAAATGTTATATTAGAAGTCATATGATCCGTAGCTCCAGTGTCAATTATCCAAGAATTTTTATCAAAAAACTTAGCAGAATTGTCTTCAAAATTTTGAAAACAATTACCTGCATAGTTGACTGAAGATAGAAGAGGATTGTCCTTGGCATAAGAAGTATTTGATTCTTGAACCATCTTCATAACTTTATTATATAGAGCAGGGACCATGACAGGATCAAATTGTTCACTTTCGGAGATAGCAGAATTCATAGCAGCATCTAAAACATTAACTGATTGTGGACGATTTCCAAGAATTCCTTGATCAGTAGAAATTTCAGCGTTATTGACATTCTTCTGAACTGATTTTGCTTTTCCAGCTCCTTCCTTATTCCACCAATCAGGATATCCAATAAGTTTGAAACATTGTTTGATAGTATGTCCTTTTCTTTTGCAACGTTCACAATAAAATTCATTTTTCTGTCTCTTGCTCTCTCTCTCTCTTTGTGTTTTGAAAATTTGGTTTAGGGAATGTTTTTATGACCTTAAAAGCATTCATCTCTGGCTGATTAGCACTCTTTTCGCCAAGCTTATTATGATGTTCAACTTGCTGCAATATGTAGTATGCTTTATGGACTGTAGGTAAAGGATCAGAACTCAAAATATTCGTCTTAACCTGATCATACTCCTTTGTAAGTCCAGGTAACAACCGCATGAGTTTATTTTTCTGATCAATGTCAAGTATCTTCTTTAAAATTCCACACGAACAATTTTTCAAAACACCACAGGTACATTTTGGAAATCCCTCAAGAATCTGCAACTGATCCCATATAGTTTTCAATTTACAATAATATTCAGGAATGCTAAACTCATTTTGATATGTAGAAGTTAAGCTTTGATGTAGTTCAAACAATCTTGGAGCAGTAGTTTGCCTAAATCTTTCCACCAATTCTTTCCATAATTGCACAGATGAATCAACGAACATAAAACTTTCTGACAAGACTTTCTCCATAGAATTCAAGATCCAAGACATCACCATATAATCATTTCTAATCCACTTTTGATAATTTTCCGAATCAGCCAAGGGCATAGGTAAACTACCATCAACAAATTGCAACTTATTTCTAGCAATTAAGGCTATTCTATCAGTTCTAGACCAATTCAGATAATTCGTACCAGATAAGATATGATTTCCAAGCCGCATACGTGGTTGATCTGAATTTGAGAGATAATATGGATCATTGAAATTGATCGGCTGATTCTGAGGAGGAAATCCAGAAAGAGACGAACCCGATCCATTATTCGCCATCAGAAAGTAGAATAGAAGAAAGAAAAGAAATCAATATCTGAGATCGGCTGTAGCTCCGATACCATGAAAAAAGTAAAGACAATGTTTCATTTTATTTCAGAATCAATCCTCACAGAGAGACTTTGTTCTCAACCCTATATACAGTACAACAGTAATGGGCTTAAAAGCTGGCCCAACAGAAATTACAACACAAGCCCAAAGAAAAGTAAAAAACAAAGAACAAGAGAAACGAACAAGTATTCACACATACAACTCTACACAACGAGAAGGGAAAAACTATAAATAACATTCATAAGCTTAATCTTGGGGGTACATTGAACTATAATTTGCCCAACATGGTTAATGGATTAGTTTGTGTTTATGGAAGAAAAACAACCACTATCTTCGAATTGATGAATCTCACTACATTCAAAACATCAAACTACTCAAAAAGAGAGATAAATGGCAATACAATCGACTATGACCAGATTACTTTAGGATCAGATCCATCCTTCGGCTTATACAAATTCAATAGAATCTATTCTCACAACAAGACTCCTTCCAACCATTGTGAGATCCTTGAAATCGGTGTTCTGTTTAAAGGCAATTTGAAAATCGTTGGAGAAATTCCTCATAGGGTCGATCTTGAAAACCCAGTTTTCTTAAGTGGAGCTATTTACTGAAAGATGAACCTTTTTGGGCACCATCCTCAGTGAACAAAAGATAGTCAGTGGCTTTTGATTTGCTGAAACTGGATATGAAGGAAGATAAGTTTGAAATGGTAACTCCAGTTCTTCAGAATGAAGTTGACCGCTGCAATTATCAATTGTGCAACTGGGATTATAATTTCACTTTGAGCGTAGAGAAGGGTAAGCTTTATATGCTACATTACTACTATGAGAGGAAGTATTTGTATGGATGGAGATTGAAGGAAAGCGAAGGAGGTTGTATATGGAATATTGTGTTTCATGTAGATTTTGCGTTAATGGTTGAAAAAGAAGCAGACTGTTTGTTGTGTAGACATGAATGTCCATATGCGACTGGGATTGTGAATGGCAAGGTCTTGATGTGCAGTAGAAAGGGCAGTACAGGAGCTTGTATATATGATATGGTTCATAAGAAACTTACTAAACATTGGGATGTACACGGTGGTTTTGCATTTGAGAAGCATTGTAAACGAAGAATCATACTGTTTACTTCAGCACGACATCAGTAAATGTGCATGCTATAGTCTGGTATTCGAAGCTGTGCTCTGCATATTCATAGATAGGCTTTGTTGGCAGCACCGTTTACAAAAAAGATGCTGTACATTTAATTAGCTACTACCTTTTCAATTATTTGTTATGTTTTAGTAATTTATATTCTATTATTTAATAATTTATGTATAGAAATATAAAATTATGTTATTAATGTAATCCATTATGCGAATCTACATTTAATATTTGAAGCCAAATGTCAGTCTATTGCGACCTTTATTATTAAAAGCTGTAGCAAAAAATAGGCAATTTGTAACGGTTGTTAAACCTAATCGTAGAGAAAGGTCATCCTTTCGATGTCAAAATGACATTTTATTGGGACGGTTGTTTTGAAGAACAGTTATAAAAAATAGGCAATTTGCGAGGGTTGTTTAATCCAACCGTAGCAAAATGTCATCTTTTCGAAGTTAAAATGACAGTCTATTGCGACGGTTGTTATGAAAAACTGTCCCAAAAAATAGGTCCGTTGCGACGGTTTTCATAAATAACCGTAGTAAAAAGTAGTTTTCTACGATGGTTTAAAAACCGTCGCAACGGGTTTTTGCCCATTGTGATGTCTGCATTTGCTACGGTTGTTGAACTGTTGAAACAGGGGTTAAATAACCGTCGCAAATGACATGTTTTGTAGTAGTGAATGATTTGACAATTGGTATGAGAACTTTCATAAATGATTTTCGGGTACTCATAAAAGGAGTTTTAGAAATAGTTTTGAATGTTTATAAAAAGATTTTATAAATGGGTTTGGATATCTATAAAGGGAAATTTATAAAAGGATTATTGAAGATAATTACAACTGGAATTCGAGGTTTGAGTTTGTAGAGGTTGACCTTTTAAAAAAATGGTGGTATGAAACGTTCATTCCACGCTTAACACCGAAGGAATAGTGCTTAAAGTTATCATTTTCTCTAATTTAAATAATGTAGTTAAAGTCGTTTAAGAGATTTGGAAATGGAAAATCTTATAAATGTTTGTGAATATATTTATGTAAAGGAGATAAGTATATGAATTTGATAAATATTTGGGATAGGAGATTTATAAATGAGAATGGTTTTGAGGCATAGTGATCGCTTTGAGTAATTAAATCTCTAGATTTTGTTGTTGTTATTTGATGGTTAAATAGCCGCCTATCAAATTTGGCCTAATTCAATTAAGGAAGTATGAATGTAAATTCAAGTTTTCAATAAGGACTCGAATACTTACTTCCAAAAGAACATGGATAAGCCAACTGAAAATTATCGTTTGTTGGTACGGAGAGACCGGGATCGGATTTATATATTCAAAAACCACTCCGAACCAACATGTACGTTCGAGTGGAAGACATCTTGATTATGATTGAAGATGGTGCTCTTTGAAGTGAAAGGGCTACAACTACTAATCCTTAGGGTGATTCCAAAATGGATGTAGTAGAGCTAGTGCCTTCGGTTTCGTTCAAACCTAGAACGAACTTGTATGGATGAATGTTAGCATTGCATTGACGCCTGAAGGGCAATATTAGAACTCCAAGATGGATTACAATTCAGAAAGGTAATACATAGCCTCAAGCCCCACAACCGGGAGGAATGGCAAAAACGTGGCATGTAGCAGAGCTATGTGGTTAGCTGCCATTAGGAGTAGTCACCACATTTTAGATGTCCCTTTCAGAGTTGGTTTGCATGCAAAAACCATGGTAGTATATGGCATCGGTGTCAAGGGGGTGAGGTAACCCAGTCTGCCATGTTAAAGGGGCAACCGGCTTTGTGTTAGTATGGTGCATTTTCTAGAGGTGTATCATCGGAAGGTAGTCCCTTACCTTATCATCATTGGGATCCAATCTCCAATACGTGCCTTACGGTTTTGATTGTAGAGCCTAGTGTTGAAAAGTGAGATGCAAGCATTTCAACTATTTCCTCTATTTACTTTAAACCTAGACACTATGATAATACCACTGGATCTTGATATAAAAATTTGAATAGACACTTCTGTTAAATTAACAGAACTCAACTCTTCATCGAAAGGTTGCAGCCCTTAAATTGAATAGATCTTAGCTAACAGAAACTATTCCTCATCTGCATCTATTCAAACCTATAAATACTACAATGATTGAGATTTACAAATTAATTGAATCCATCCTCTCTTGATTTCTTATTACTCTCTACTTACATGTTTGTGCATACAGTTCTTACATATTCTCAATCTATCATAACCAAAATATTATTTTGGTTAAACCACTTCTTATAACTCAAAGCATTCATATTCACATACTCAAAGGAGATCATAGAAAGGTTTTTGCTATTTGTCAAAATCCTTTTTATTAGAACACAAGATTGTTAACTTTTGTATTAGCCTATTTCTCTGGACGAAGCGAGGGTTATTTGGTTAAAGGAAATACCGAAGGGGAGCTTCGGGGCTGAGTGTAGGACAGGAGGTCTGAACCAGTATAAAATATCTAGCGTGCTCATTTTTAATTATTTACCTTATTCAATTATTATTCTCCGCTTAATATAGTTAGTCATATACACTCTCACACTTATATATATAAGTTACATTACATAAAAAGACCCTATAGACTTTCATTTGGTATCAAAGCAAGGTCATTTCAATCTACAGTAACACGAAGTTGAAAAATCATTAATATGGAAAGCATTTTTCAAGAAGGTCAATAAACTGCTCATCCTCCACTATTTACTGGTTCTAACTATGCTTACTGGTCAACCCGCATGAGAATTTTTATGGAAGAAAATGCATTAGAAATATGGCTAGCAACTTAAAACAAATATGAAGCACCCGACACGGACATTAGAACTTAGACTGATGCACAAAAAGCAACGACATCTAATAATGCCAAAGCTATAAATGTATTGTTTTGTTTACTTGACAAAAATGAGTTTTCACATATCACGCTTTGCACCATTGTATATGATATATGGAACACTTTACAAGTCAAACATGAAGGAACGACTAAAATCAAGCAGACTAAAATATCGATTTTACAGAGCTAAATTTCATGTTTCAAAATGAAAGCAAATGAATCAATTATTGATATGTATGCTAGATTTCAAACTATTTAACACGATCTTATGGCACTTGGACTCAAATTCATGGATTTTGATTTAGTCACACGAATTTTAAACTCTTTGACAAATGAATGGGAAAGAAAAAATTTAGCCATCGAAGAAGCCAATGATCTTTCTCAACTCAAAGCCGAAGAGCTGATAGGAAATCTGATGTCGTACTGCAGGCAAGAAAGGGTCAAAATCATGAAAAGAAAAGCATAGCATTCCAAAAAAGTAACGAAGATTCAAACTTAAACGAAGATGAAATTGTTTTTATTGCCAAAAACTATAACAAATTCAAGAAGTTTAAGAAGATGACCGGATTTCAAAATGGTGGCAAACCAACTCCTCAACTCAAATATTGATTAAATGATATGAGTGTGAAAATTTTGGCCACATGAAGAAGGATTGTCTATAACCCAATAATGATAAAAAGAAAAGCAAGTTTGAGAAATTCAAGAAAAAGAAAAGAGCTTTTCAAGTAACTTGGGACGATTTGGATTCATCTTCTTCATCTGACAGTGATAGTGAAAGCGACTCACAACAAGCAAATGTGTGTTCTATAGCTAACACTGACGAGGTACGACCTGAGCCTACTTATGATGATGAAATAATGGAAATTAGCATTGAATTAGATGATAAGTATAGAGAAACAAAAAAATAAGGAATATATAGGAAGTTAACTAGAGTAGAATTAGAAATTGGACTATTAAAAGATAAAAAACAATCTTAGAAGAAGAATTAGAAATTACTCAAAAAATGTGTAGCGTTGTTATCTTAGAATAACAATTTATTAAATGAATTAGAAAATTATAAGTTAGAAAAGGTTGATTTTGAAAAAGAAAAACCCGAATTACATGTAAGTTTAGATTCTAGAAATATTGAAATTTTGATCTTAAAAGCAAGTTAGATAAAATAACAAATAATATGACAAAATTCAACAAAGGAATTTTTTTTATAGAATTTGATTAAAATATCTAAACCGTCTTGAAACAGAAATGGATTGGGTTTTAAAGGCAAACAAAAGTCAAAGAAGTATAGCACATTATACAACTCAAAAAGCCAAAGTTAGAAGCTAAGATTAAAAATTTATACACAAGTATGGTCAAAATATGGATTCCTAAAATAAATAGTAAACTAATTAGACAAAAATATATTGATGAATATTTAAAGAACGTTGTGCATAACAATAATTACATTTCTAAAGGAACCAAACCCTCGTGGATATGGCTACCTTCTTCCACTAATACGTAGGACCCAAAACAAAGAATGTGGATGCCAATTAATTTTCTCTTATTTTGCTGACACAAACAACTAAAATAAAAAGTAAAGAGAAATGGATACTTAATAGTGGTTGCTCCAAGTACATGACTGGAAGTGCTCATATGTTATCTAATATAACATATATCGATGGTGGCTTTGTGGCATTCAGAGATAATTCAAAAGAATTTGTCATCAGCTTTGCAAAAGTCATCAATATCGATAATTATAATTCTTCTATTATTACAAGTGTTTTATTGGTAGAGAATTTGAAATATAACCTATTAAGTATAAGTCAACTATGTGATAAATGATTTAAAATTGATTTCAAGAAAGACAAATGCAATATCTTTGACCAAAATGAAAAAAATAATTTTTGAAGGATTTAGAAGTCGTAACATATATATTTCAAACATTAATATCAAAATAATACTAATTTATGCTTAGCCGCAAATCATGATGATCCATGGTTATGGCATAAACGATTTTGTCACATAAATTTCAAAAATTTCCATAACTTGCTAAAAATAAATTAGTTAGAGAATTACCTAAGATCAACTACAAAGTTAAAAACTTGTGTGATGACTGCTTCAATTTAGTAAATTAAAGAAAAGTTATTCACAAAGCAATCTCTCAAACTACTTCATCTAGATTTATTCGGACCGACTCAAGTACGCTCTATAAATCATAACAAATATGTTTTTGTAATTGTTAATGACTTTTCAAGATATACTTGGACATTAATTTTAAAACATAAAGTGACACTTTAGAAATGTTCGAAATTTTTGCTAAAATAATTACAAATTTGATGAACTTAAAAAATAAAAGTATACGAAGTGATCATGGAGGCAAATTTGAAAATGAACTATTTACAAATTTTTGCAACGAAATGGCAATTAGTCATAATTTTTCATTTCCATGAACACCTCAACAAAATGGTGTTACAGAAAGAAAAAAAAATCAAACTTTATAAGAATGTGCATGAACCTTACCAAATAGTAGTAACCTACCAAAAAGTTTTTGAGCTGAAGCTCTTGTTACCGCATGTTATGTATTGAATCATATAACACTTAGACCAATGATTAAAAACACATGTTACGAAGTATTTTTCAAAAAGAAACCTAAAGTATCGTATTTTCGAGTGTTTGGATCAAAAGGTTTTATCTTAACACAAAAGATTATTAAGGAAAATTCGATTCTAAAGATGATGAAGGAATTTTTGTTGGATATTCAGATCAAAGTAAAGCATATATTAATAAATGAACAATCATTATAAAAGAAAGTCTGCATGTATCATTTGATGAAAACTTTACAAATAATAAAAATGATGATGATGAAAAAGTTATAAATAAAACTAATATACCTATACATGAAAATAATAATAATAATAATGTGAATAATAATAATGATATTGTGATAACTTCGCTACCTAGGATATTAAAAGACCATCCAATTAATAATATTATCGGTGATTTAAATACAAAAGTATCAACATGAAAACAATTGATTCAAATGAGTTATGTTGCATTTATATCAAATTTTGAACCTAAAAATTATAAAGAATAATAAAAAGAATGATTTTTTGATTATTGGAATGCAAGGAGAACTTAATCAATTTGAACAAAATGACGTGTGAGAACATGTACCAAGACCAAATGATCAATTCGTAATTGGAACTAAGTGGATTTTTAAAAATAAAGAGAATGAAAATGGAAATATTGTTCGAAATAAAACAAGATTAGCAGCTCAAGGATATAATCAAGAAAAATAAATTGATTATGAAGAGACATTTGCTCCGGTAGCACATCTCGAAGCAATACGAACATTACTTGCTTTCGCATGTCATCATAATTTTAAACTTCTTCCAATGGCTGTAAAAAGTTATTTTCTAAATGGCTTTATAAAAGAAAAGATTTATGTTGAATAACCTCCACTATTTGTTCATGAAAAATATTCCGATCATGTATTTGAACTTAAAATGGCTTTGTACGGATTGAAACAAGCACCTCATGCTTGGTATAAAAAAAATTAAAAACTCATGTATAAAATTATGGTTTTCAAATTGGTAAAATAGACTCTACTTTATTTATAAAACGAGAAAACAATGACATATTAGTCGTATAAATATATCTTAATGACATTATTTTTGGTTCAACCGACGAAAAATTATGCAACGAATTTTCTAACATTATGAAAAATGAATTTGAAATGTCACATATGGGTGAATTAAACTATTTTTTGGGTTCGCGAATAAGACAACTAGAAAATGGAATTTTTATAAATCGAGAAAAATACTGTTGAGATTTATTAAAAAACTTTGGAATGGAAAATATTTTAAGTAAACTGACTCTGATGAGTACTACTCTACGTTTAGATAAAGATGAAAGTGGAAAAGATTTCACTCAAAAATTAGACCGAAGTATGATAGGATCTCTGATATATTTAACGGCTAGTAGACCGAATATTATGATGAGCAAATGTTTATGCGCATGGTTTCATGCACAACCAAAGGAATCTCATCATTGAGCGGTTAAACGAATTTTAAGATATATAACCAACATTAAAGATTACGGTATGTAACGACCCGTATTTTTCGATAATTAAAATATAAATTAAATAATATTTTGGAATTTTATATTGAAAGAAAACTAAAATTTGTGATGTTATGATGAGAGTAATAACTAGAATGTAATGTAGGTAATGTTAATATAAGGTAACTGCTAACTATTTTTAACGTAATTCCAATTAATTGAAGTGGCTGTAAAGTTATAATTGGTTACAAACTATAAACAAGGAAATACACTGAATGTTGAAATTATATGTAATCAATTAGAATTGGCTAATGCTGAATATGAAATCAGTGATGTTGTTTGAATGTTGTTGATAACTATTTAATGTAATTTCAAATCAATTGAAATAAATTGTTGGTTGACTTGGTTATAATTTTAAAGAATGAAATAAATTAAATGATGTAGTTAATGGTGAACTTGTATATAATTAATTGAAATAGGTTAATATTGAATACAGAACCTTTCTGGGTAAGCAAATTATAACCCTTGTTTGTAAAGAATAAGATAAAGAGTATGAATTATTATTATAAACGATTGTATTAACTATTTTCTCATTAATTTATCTGTTTGAATATTGAATGAGTAATTAATGGAATTAAGGCAACTGAGTGTTGGGTTTGATGTTGGAATTATATGTCAGTAATTGAAAAAATTGTAAAGTTATTTTGGTGATAAGTTGAAATAAGGAAATGAATTAAATGTTATAATAAAAGGGGAAAATTATATGAAATTAATAGAAAATTGAGTATAATCAGGGTTGTGTAAGCAGTCATAACATTTGTTGTTGATAGTAAACTTATAAATGTGATTAAGTAAGTAAAAGGTAACATTTGTCATTTATCACCTATTTATTTAATCAATTGAAATTAAATTGAAAATCAATTGCAATTAATCTAATTACTTATTGAAGTTAATATAAATTAAAGTGATAACTATAGAAGATTGAGGTAATGAAATGGTATACCAACGTCAAGTATATCCATAAGATGATAATTGATTGAATAATAAGATGAAAATCAAAATAAATATATATTCGAATTTTAATTAATTAATGAATTTATTGCCGTTAAGTTGACTCGAAATCTTTTAGTAAAAGGGAATAAGAATTTATTTGAAATTAATGGCATCTAATAAAAGAAATGTACGTTTGTTAGGATCCGTTTTAAAGTGTAATTTTGAAATTAATTACAATTATTTCAATTTGGAATCTTTCAATTTAAAAGAGTAAAAAAAAAGAAACATTAATTTTAATTAATGGATTTAACGAAAGAAACATACATTATTGTTAAAATAAAAAGAATTTTTAAATGGAAATAAAATGAACAATTTCATTTTGAAGGTAAAAATAATTTTATAAAAAGAAGAAAAAAATGAATTTTAAAACAATATTTTTTCAGTCGTTAAATATCAATTTGAGGCTATATATAAGTGATTTAACACTAATCTTGAAATTTAAATTAAATTAATTTCGTGATTGCTCTCTGAGAAAAACTTTATTTTGAAAAAAAAAACTTGAATTTGAGTTCCGAATCATCTTTTATTTTGTGTAACGTTACATCAGTTGTTGTATTCAAATTTATTTATTGTATGTTGATTAGTTAAAACGGGTGCAAAAAAAAGTATATTTGGTGTTAATATATTTAATTGAGTGAAACATGCAATTGATTAGATCATAAGTGATCCCTTTATTTCCTTATTAATCAATACACCTGCCACTATTTCCACATTTTGGTTTTACTGCAATTCTCTGATGTAGTTAAACATGAATTCGCATCCTTTCTCATTCTTCCTTTTATTTATTTTAATTACCCAAAGAATTTACTTAAATCATATAGCTTCATTTTATTTATCCCTTCCACACCTATTTCGTTTGTTACTTCCCCTTCTGCTTTTGTTTCGTATCATATCTCAATCTTTCCCCAGAACTTCATTATTTTTCAAATATCAAGGGCTCTATTTTTTTTCCTCAAAGTCTCGATGTCAACATTGCTTTATACCTCCACTTAGTTGTTGACAATTCATTTTTACTGAAGCTATGTTCAAAAAAAGAAAAAAAGTGTGAGCATCTATTTCTTCCTCAACCACATTCGCATCTTTCCTCATCACCTTGCCTTCTTTTTCAAGAAGCCTTCAAAAAAATGAACAATGAGAATTAGCTTTCATGGTTTTGGCTTTCTACTTCTTGCCTTTGTTTTGGATACATCAAATTTGAAAACGTGAGTTATTAAAGTTTCTTATTTTAATAATTAAATGTGTACGTATTTTTTTAATATATCCTTATAATCTGAATATCTTCCACATACGAGCTCTGATACATGCGTAGTTTCTTCCGTGGACTCGTATTGAAATTCCTGATGACATGAAATAGGTTTGGCTGATTTTGGAGACTGTTGGAAAAGGCATATTTGTTTGTATTTTTGCATTCTAAATATAAAAGGTGAGTGTTTTGACCCACTCACGAATACTAAATTATCTTATGTTAGTTAAATTAAATTTATGATGTGAGTAGAAATTTATTGATTACTGTTTGGTATTTTTATATTGTCATTTAAGTTAAGTTTGAATTTATATTGAATTGAATTTCCATTTAATTAATATTGAATAAAATTGCTAGTTAAACACCTGATAATGATTATCAATTGATTGTCGTGATTTATTAGCTGATTTGGATGTTTGATTGTGATGGATGTTATTGGTTGACATTTTGGATGATTAGATGTTTATTTATGTATATAGCTCTGTTATAACTATGGATTGAAATGATAACCCGAGTGGTTTCCATTGATATGGAAATTTTGATTTTGGATACTGGTTGAAATGACATATACCTATATAATTTCTTGAATTTGGATCATTTATTGGAATTGAATTATTTGAAAGGTTTAAGTTTTAAATTTAAACTTCAAATTTATTTTAATTAAAATGATTAAGATTGGCATTTCGAGTTATTTGAAATCTTTTAAATAATTATATCCATGTTCTACACTTGATAGGAGATGAAAATCCCGTAACATCTCTGAAGCCATTATAGTAATGTTTCTATTCTACTTATTTTGATTTTACTTACATAAGATCTATTAGTCCTGACTCAAGTGTTTTGACTTTTCAGTACGCTTAGGTCAGTCTGAGCTTTTCGGTGTATTAAAGATGTTTTATTTTGGAGGATGAAAACGGAGATGAGTCTACTATTTATTATTAATTATTCCACTACATCATGTGTTCTGTTGCATTATTTATTTATTTCTATTGTATATATAACTCTGATTTGTATTGTAAAAGTGTAATCAAATGTCATTTGTAAAACAAATTCATGAACTATTTATTTGATTATTATATTTTGTCATTCCGCTGCGAGATTCTGTGTTTTATTTTTCCTACTTTTCTATTATTTTCTTATTTACCCCGTTAAAAATCCTCCTTTTTAAATGGTTTGAGTTGACATGTGTGGTTCATTGTCGATTTAAACCATCCAAAAAGGTGGGTCGTTACAGTTGGTATCAGAGCCAGGTTTTGACATACCTTAGCCTGTTAGGGTTAACTCATTAGAGATAAGGTAGTGATACCCTAGAATGAGTTGTCTGAGTGTATATATATGAGAGCGCGTATTTGTTAGTGTTATAAAATGTTTTATATGAGTTTTAAAATGAATAATTTTTTCTAATAGTATGTGTTATATAAAGAGATAAATTTTTTATAACCAATATGGTTATTTGTAACGTGTTTGATTTATGAAATGGTAATATTTAATTATTATCATTTATAGAGTGATTTGTTGTATTTAGTCCGTTTATAAGCATTGACTATTATTGTTGATTGAATTTATGGACTAAACACTAGCTTAATAATGGTGTATCAAAGGAAATAAAGTGAATGATTATATGAATATGATTTCTAAGTTTAGTCATAATAAAGATAATTCAAACTGAAAATTTTGAGATCCAAAACTCCGGTGTTTTAGAAATAGGTCTCCAAATATTTTGTAAATAATAGTAGTATTATTCAAAAGTGAATAATTAGGATATCTATTTATGAAATTGAAATGTTTTGTTGTGAATCTTGTTGTTTGTGGAGTGGTAGTTTCAACTATTGAAATAAAGAGGAATATCTGGATATTTTGGATAGTCGAAAACATTTATGAAATTGAAATGTTTTGTTGTGAATCTTGTTGTTTGTTGATTGGTAGTTTCAACTATTGAAATAAATAAAATATCTGGATATTTTGTATAGTCGAAAGTTCTAAATTAATATATGAGTTGAAACTTAATAATTGGGTTGAATTATACACTTGAATTTGAAAGCAAGTGAAACAAGGTTAATTTGTTATAGTTGAGTAGAATTATTGTATACATTATTGGCATGTAATGTAATAATATACAAATGTGAACTTTAAGCCTTGGAATATTTAAAATTGAAATTGTAATGACAGAAATGATGTAATTGTGAACTTAGTTAACAATTGATGAAACGTGTTACAAATAATTTGGAAAGTAAACTTGAATACTAATTGGATAAACAAACATGAATTAAAATGAATTAATTTTAAATAAAGTCATGACCTATAAATTACTTATGAAATACAGGGATGTTGTGAGAAATAGTTATAAATAAAGTTGTGATATCTCTAAACTCATGTAATGTATTATAAAGGTAGTTAAGCTTTATAAATTGGTTATAAACTTAAGGAAATTTCTTATGAAATGATTTGAAAATAAATGTAGTGTTAAATGAGAAATATTACATGTGAAATTGAATGTAATTTAAAATGAAGAGAAATATAAGCATATTATGAGAAAGTATATATTTATATTTTACATTAAATGGAGAAATTATGTAAAACGAATATTAAAGTACGAAGTGATATTTATGTTAATCAGCGAGACTAATAATGAATTTAATTGAAATGTAATTGTGACGAAACAGATTTGGAATAAATATATATGTTGTACGTATATTGATTTGTTCGCATAATTAATTTGATCCGGATTTGATTACACAAGTTCGAAGTGAGTTACACCATTTCATGTTAGGATTTTTCATTCAATTCTAGATAGCGAATGCTTGATATGGATTTTGGCTTGACTCTAGAATTTCTCTATCAAAGTGTATAGCTGTGCAAGGAAAAGGATAGTTTCTAGTCAAGCAACCATATCGATATCCACATTAGGGAAGTTGAATGAAAAATACTAGTTAGAAAGCAAACTTGTGTGGCCGAGTGAGCGATCGAATGTGATTTGTGTGATGATGACATATGTACATCTTATGTACTGATATTATTGAAATTTTTTGACGCTGAAGTTGAAAGTTGTTGGGTTGGATATCTTTGTAATTTTAATTGGAATTTTTCTTTTATGCAAACTATTATTAATTTAAAACCATTTTACAAAATTATCTTTCTTTTATTTCATCTTATTCAACTATTTTGTTTTATTTTATGTACAAAACTATTTTACAAACTATTTTATATACAAAACTATGTTACAAACTATTTTATATACAAACTATTTTATATATAAAACTTTTTTTACAAACTATTTTATGTACAAACTATTTTATATATACAAAAATATTTTACAACTACTTTATGTAAAATAGTTTTGTACATAAAACTACTTTATGTATATAAAGTACCATTTCAAAAAAAAAAAAAAAATTTTACAACTACTTTATGTACAGAACTATTCTAAATTCGAAACCTTTATAAAGCAAAGATGTTCAATTCCATAAGGCTCTTCATGCAGCGAAATTGATTTTTGAAGAAAAATTTGATTCTTATATAAGATGGACTTTATATAAGTATAAGGTGATTTTGAAGACTATTGATTTTGGAATGTATTCGATCTAAAGAGATAAATCTTATCTATAACGGAATTTATATAAGAATGATTTGATATAATCGAGACTACTGATTTTGAAAAGTACACTATTTGAAAATGAAATCTGTATATAATGTAATTTATAGAAGTGTGGTAGTCGAATATATGATTTTGAAAGGGTACTACATATGGTATGTTATATTTTGAAGAAAAAGATATGTGGAAGTACTCTCCACGAAGAAGCATAGTATGATATGTTTCGACCCAGATGGACTTAGGGAATTCAGGAATGGATTCGACCGATAAATCCGAATATACTTGGGTGAATTCAGAATCGGATTCGAACTGATATGGTTGTTCGGACATAAACTCGTGATTTCCTCAATTTTTTTCCAGGACAGATGGTTCTTTAGTTTACCTAATGGAGGTGCTTTCGATCCTAGGATCTGTTGTTTATGGATCTTCTGGAAAGGAAGTGCATCCATTGCGTAAATCACTGAATCAGCAGTTACCACTGCAGCAGGGATTGATGGTCCCTTGTTTACGAAATGGCTACAATATTTTTCTGGAATCTGGAAGGTGGAAGGATCTTCTGGAATTTTTTGTGTCCATTGCGTAACACTAGATCAACAGCGGACCATTGCTATTGTAACAACATCATTTGACATCAGATTTTGAGCGGTACTTCCATACATGTTTTTTAGCACTTTTCACTGGGTGTTGAAACAGGTCTACTAAGTACTTGGAGATTTCTAGTCTTACGCCTGATCAATGTACGACCACAGTCTACTAGAACAAGTATAAACTTGTTCAAACATTGAGTTGTGAAAGTATTTTTATGAAGTGCTATATAAAGAATATTTTGGTCTTTTTTCATTTCTAAAGACTATAAAAATGTTTAAAATATTGTTATTTATGTACAACATGGTTTAATAGTAAATTTAGTGTTGTAAATATTGTGAGATGTTATTAATTAAATAAAACATATTTAAATTTAATGATTATTAATTTATAAATGATGTTTAAAAGTATTTTGAGATATAAAACCAATAAAATTTATAAATAGTGGATTTAAGGTTTTCAATAACTTCTTCTTAAATATAAGTAGTGATGTAAATAATTTTTTTCGAATAGTTTTAAGATTTTATATATAAAAAATTATGTGGTATTTATAAATGAAGTAAGAAATTTTACAGATGATTTTTTTTCCGTAAAGTATTAAAGATGATGATTTGAAAATGAAATTTTCAAATGAATATTTCAAGTAAAATTTATATAAGTTTCTTTGAATGTATAATTTAAAGATATTATATAAATGGGAGAAAAAAATGATCTGCGAAGTTTTATTTATAGCAATATACTTACCAATAAATTTGAATCTCTATTTTGGTACATTGGTTTGGAATATTTGCTTGATTTTGAAGCACTAACAGTAAATTTGTAGGTCACAATTTGAATTTTTGTATTAAACCATAATAAATGTTTTTCCATGATTTGAGTATTCATTTTAAACAAGTATGTAAAATTAATTATGAAGATATGAAATTTTATACTTTGATTTGGATATTTAATGTAAGATTTGAGATACTATTTTTATTCTAATAACCTAGGGCTATACTTATTTTAAAATATGAGTCTAATAAATTATCGGATTTAAGGAACTTTATAAAAAAAAGGCATATCATAATGTTCTGATATAAACTTTTAACATTGTTTAAACTTTTGGAAAATTCTTGCATAATGCTATGAAGATGTTTTAAATATATCTTATATTCTTACTACGTGAATGAGGTTAAATGTTTAATCTAATTTTTTAATATATTGAAATATTCCTTTTCTCTTTAAGGGCGAATACCAAAAACTTATGTAACATTCAATTACATTCCTAATATATATATATATATATATATATATATATATATATATATATATATATATATAGCTTACCAGAAATGTTTAATTAGTTGAAATGTTAATAGAATATGTAATAGAATATTATACAAGTAAAACTTAAGTAATGACAGTGTTCAATGAAATTATTTCTAAATAAGAATTTCGATGTACAAGAAATGTTATGAACGTAAGTTAATATTGTGAAATAATTTATGTAAGTACATGAAAGAAAAAGAAAAGGACATTATATGAGGAAAAAATGGACAGTAATGATGTGAAAAGAAACCAATTGAATAAACTTAATTATTGTGTTGAAATTATTGGTTGTTTTGGCTTATGTGATGTTAGGAAAGGATACTTCTAACTGTATAAGGATTTATAGATAATATATCAAGTAATTATCTAAGGCTGTTGAGCGTAGGGTACATTTAGTAGTTTATTATCTTCTTGTGCGATTAAAAGTTTCTGAACCAGAATAAATCATTAGTTTGGTTGCTATGGACGTATGATTGATTCCTTTGTTACATATGATGGTCGTGTTGTTTATTTGCATGTGACTATTATTATGTTGTGTTGATTTGTTTGTTATTAATTGAAACAACTTAAATATATCTCTTTTCACATAATTAATGAATTCTTTGGATTTTATTAGTGAAGTACAGGTTAATGGAAGCAATAGCTACTGCTTTTGGTTTCATAAATTAAGCGTTGTTTGCCCAATACGTACGTTTTCGGATTACAGGTTTCTAGCGATATTATATTTTTTCTCCCGTGGTTTGGGATGTTTATTTTTGAAATATGATATATATATATATATATATATAGATGGTAGTTACTGATATAATTATTTCTCCCAGACCTCTCCGTACAAAGGAGACTCTACCAAAAAAATTCGTGAATTTTAAATTTAGAAATTTTGTGAAAAGTGAATTATGTTCAAACTTTGGTAGACTTAATATGAAGATTTACTTGTTATTAATTGTATATTGTATTTAAATTATGAAAATTAATTGTTTATAAATAGAATACTTTGAACAAAATATATTATTTCCTTATTTCCTCCTTTTCCCTATTCGAGGACGAAATGTTTTGAGTGAAAGACGGTGTAACGACCCGAATTTTTCGATAATTAAAATATTAATTAAATAAGATTTTAGAATTTTATATTGAAAGAAAACTAAAATATGTGATGTTATAATGAGAGTAATAACTAGAATATAATGTTAGTATAAGGTAATTGCTAACTATTTTAATGTAATTCCAATTAATTGAAGTGACTGTAAAGTTATAATTGGTTATAAACTATAAATAACAAAATACATTAAATGTTGAAATTATATGTAATCAATTAGAATTGGCTAATATTGAATATGGAATCAGTGATGTTGTTTGAATGTTGTTGATAACTATTTAATGTAATTTCAAATCAATTGAAATAAATTGTAGGTTGACTTGGTTATAATTGTAAATAATGAAATAAATTAAATGATGTAGTTAATGGTGAACTTGTATGTAATTAATTGAAATAGGTTAATATTGAATATAAAAACCTTTTGGTAAGCAAATTATAACCCTTGCTTATAAAGAATAAGATAATGGGTATGAATTATTATTATAAACGATCGTATTAACTATTTTCTCATTATTTTATCCGTTTGAATATTGAATGGGTAATTAATGGAATTAAGGCAATTGAATGTTGGGTTTAATGCTGGAATTGTATGTCAGAAATTGAAATAATTGTAAAGTTATTTGGTGATAAGATAAAATGATGAAATGAATTATATGTTATAACAAAAGGGGAAAATTATATGAAATTATTAAGTATAATCAGCATTGTGTAAGCAGTCGTAACATTTGTTGTTGATAATAAACTCATAAACGTGATTAAGTAAGTAAAAGGTAAGAATTTTCATTTATCACCTATTTATTTAATCCATTGAAATTAAATTGAATGCAATTAATCTAATTACTTATTGCAGTTAATATGAATTAAAGTGATAACTATAGAAGATTGAGGTAATGAAATGGTAAACCAACTTTAAGTATATCCATAAGATGATAATTGATTGAATAATAAGATGAAAATCAAAATAAATATATATTGGAATTTAAATTAATTAATGAATTTATTGCCGTTAATTTGACTTGGAATCTTTCAATAAAAGGGAAAGTGAATTTATTTGAAATTAATGGCATCTAATGAAAGAAATGTATGTTTGTCAGGATCCATTTTATAGTGTAATTTTGAAATTAATTACAATTATTTCGATTTGGAATCTTTCAATTTAAAAGAGTAAAAAGAAAGAAACATTAATTTTAATGAAAGGATTTAACAAAAGAAACATACATTATTGTTAAAATAAAAAGAATGTTTAAATGAAAATAAAACGAACATTTTCATTTTGAAGGTAAAAATAATTTTATAAAAAGAAAGAAAAAAAATGAACTTTAAAACAATACTTTTCAGTCATTAAATATCAATTTGAGGCTATATATAGGTGATTTTAACACTAATCTTGAAATATAAATTAAATTAACTTTTTATGTTTCGTGATTGCGCTCTGAGAAAAACTTTATTTTGAAAAAAAAACTTGAATTTGAGTTCCGGATCATCTTTTATTTTGTGTAAATTTACGTTGGGTGTTGTATTCAAATTTATTTATTGTATGTTAATTATGTTTAAACGGGTGCAATAAAAGTATAATTGGTGTTAATATATTTAATTTATTGAAACATGAAACTGATTAGTCCATAAGTGGTCCCTTCATTTCCTTATTATTCAATACGCCTACCACTATTTCACATTTTTGTTTTATTGCAATTCTCTGATGCAGTTGAAACGTGAATTCACATCCTTTCTCATTCTTCCTTTTGTTTATTTTAATACCCAAAGCATTTACATATATCATATAGCTTTATTTTATTTGTCCCTTCCATGCCTTTTTCATTCGTTACGTCCTTTCCCTCTTTTATTTCATATCATATCTCATTCTTTCCCCAGAACTTCATTATTTTTCAAACATCAAGGTCCCTATTTTTTTCTTAAATCTTGATGTAAACATAGCTTTATACCTCCACTTAGTTACTGTCAATTCATTTTTACTGAAGCTATGTTCAAAAAAAAGAAAAAGTGTGAGCGTCTATTTCTTCCTCAACCACATCTGCACCTTTCCTCATCATCTTGCCTTCTTTTACAAGAAGCCTTCAAAAAAATGAACAATGAGAATTAGCTTTCATGGTTTTGGCTTTCTACTTCTTGCCTTTGTTTTAGGTACATCAAATTTGAAATTTTTAGTTATTAAAGTTTCTTACTTTAATAATTTAATGTGTACGTATTTTTTTAATATATCCTTATAACCTGAATATCTTCCACTTACGAGCTTCGATACATGCGTAGTTTCTTCCGTTGGACTTGTATTGAAATTTCTGATGATATGAAACAGGTTTGGCTGAGTTTGGAGACTATTGAAAAGGCATCTTTGTTTGGATTTTTGCGTTCTAAATATCAAAGGTGAGTGTTTTGACTCACTCACGAATACTAAATTATCTTATGTTAGTTAAATTAAATTTATGATGTGATTAGAAATTTATTGATTGCTGTTTGGTATTTTTAAGTTGTCATTTAAGTTAAAAGTTGAATTTATATTGAATTGATTTGCCATTTAATTAATATTGAATATAAATTGCTAGTTAAACACTTGATAAAGATAATCAATTGATTGTTGTGATTTACTGGCTGATTTGGATGTTGGATTGTGGTGGATGTTACTGGTTGACATTTTTGATGATTGGATGTTTATTCATGTATATATCTCTATTATCACTACGGATTGAAATGATAACCCGAGCGGTTTCCATTGATTTGGAAATTTTGCGGATACTGGTTGAAATGATATATACCCATATAATTTCTTGAATTTGGATTATTTATTAGAATTGAATTATATGAAAGGTTTAAGTTTTAAATTTAAACTTCAGATTTATTTTAATTAGAATGATTTAGATTGGTATTTTGAATTATTTGAAATCTTTTAAATAATTATATCCATGTTGTACACTTGATAGGAGATGAAAATCTCGTAACATCTTTGAAGCCATTACAATAATATTTCTATTCTACTTATTTTGATTTAACTTATATAAGCTCTTTTAGTCCCGAATCAGTGTTTTGTCTTTTCATTACGCTCAGGTCAGTATGAGCTTTTCGGTGTATTGAAGGCATTTTATTTTGGAGGATGCAGACGGAGATGAGTCTACTATTTATAAAGATGTTATTTAAAAAAATTATGTGGTATTTATAAATGAAGCAAGAAATTTTACAGATGAATTTTTTCCGTAAAGTATTAAAGTACTAAAGATGATGATTTGCAAATGAAATTTTCAAATGAACATTTCAAGTAAAATTTATATAAGTTTCTTTGAATGTGTAATTTAAAGATATTATATAAATGGAAAAAATGATTTGCGAAGTTTTATTTATAGGAATATACTCACCAACAAATTTGAATCTCTATTTTGGAACAATGTTTTGGAATATTTACTTAATTTCGAAGCACTGACAGTAAATTTATAGGTTTATTCACTATTTGTATTATTTTATTGAACCATAATAGATATTTTTCCATGATTATAATATTCATTTTAAACAAGTGTGTAAAATTAATTATGAAGATATGAAATTTTATACTTTGATTTGGATATTTAATGTAAGATTTGAGATACTATTAGTTTTAGTTTAATAATCTAGGGTTATACTTATTTTCAAATATGAGTCTAATAAATTATCGGATTTAAGGAACTTTATTAAAAAAAGGGCTTGTCATAATGTTTTAATATAAACTTCTAATATTGTTTAAACTTTTGAAAAATTCTTGCATAATGCTACGAAGATGTTTTAAATATATCTTATATTCTTACTAAGTGAATGAGGTTAAATGTTTAATTGAATTATTAGATATATTGAAATATTCCTTTTCTCTACAAGGGCGAATACCAAAAACTTGTGTAACATTCAATTACATTCCTAATGTGTATATATATAAAACTTACCAGAAATGTTTAATAAGTTGAAATGTTAATAGAATATGTAATAGAATATTATACAAGTAAAACTTAAGTAATGGAAGTGTTCGATGAAATTATTTCTAAGAATTTTGATGTACAAGAAATGTTATGAACGTAAGTTAATATTGTGAAATAATTTATGTAAGTACATGAAAGAAAAAGAAAAGGACATTATATGAGAGAAAAAATGAGCAGTAATGATGTAAAAAGAAACCAATTGAATAAACTTAAATATTGTGTTGAAATTATTGACTGTTTTAGCTTATGGGATATTAGGAAAGCATACTTCTAACTGTATAAGGAAGTATAGATAATCTATCAAGTAATTATCTAAGGTTGTTGAGCATAGGGTGCATTTAATAGTTTATTTATCATCTTGTGCGATTAAAAGTTTCTAAACTAGAATAAATCATTAGTTTGGTTGCTATGGACGTACGATTGATTCCTTTGTTACATATGATGGTCGTGTTGTTTGTTTGCATGTGACTATTATTGTGTTGTGTTGATTTGTTTGTTAAATATATCCCTTTTCATGTAAATATTAACTTCTTTGGATTTTATAAGTGAAGTGCAGGTTTATGGAAGTGTTAGCACCAAAATTGATCACTAACACTCAAGAAAAGATTTGTGTACAGAGATTAATGAAGATAATAAATTAAAACAGAGGAATGTATGCAAAACTAACTGTAGAAACAAGAACACCAGAATTATAGTGGTTTGGTGTAACTGCATACATCCATTGTTTATGTAATCTTTATTGCTTTTCTCAAAGACTTGAATATATATACAATCCGTCAACAAATAACTCGAATACAAGTTTGAACTGAAAGAAGCGAGTACCAAAAATGGAAGAGTATCCCTGGAGTTCCCAAAAAAAGGTCCTCTCAACTGTACCCCTACCTCTCTATTTATAGACGAAGATAGGCTAGATGCTCTATGTAGGCCTAAGACCAAGGCAACCAGCCCACGGATGCTAATCTCGAGTCGGTCGGTCCAAGCATCTCTAACGACTATCGGCCGATCGAATAATACCGAATCATCATGGCCGACCGATGGTCATTTAGCAAATGACTCGAAGTAAGACCTCAAAGGACTCAGAGAAACTCGTAATGGATCTCGTAGTGAAGCAATAATGACCTCCTTGCCTCGACGTTGACTTCCAAGAATAAGCTAACTCCTTCATCTTGCACCGAACCAGATAGACCGAACACTTGTGTCGAACCTCGAGCGACAATGGCTTCCCAACCACAACTGAACACTGTCTGCTAACTCGCCTAGGTCGAACGGCATCTGCTGGACCTATCAGACCAAACTGCTTTATCTCTCTATGTTGGCCGACCCACTCTGAACAAAACATTTCAAGGTCGACCGAAAAATGCCGAGCCAAATGAAACAATTCCGCTGTGGCCGGTCCACCGAATGTCGAGCCACCCTTGCCGAGCGACCTCTTCTTGAACATCTCGGTCGAGCCATCTTGCTCTCCCTTTGTTGACCGAGCTATTTTTTCTGTGTTGCTATAGCCTCCTTTCTTTAGCCAAGCGAAACAAGCTATCTTTTTCTCAACCGAACCATATGCACAAGCCGAACCGTGTATACAGGCCGAGCGATATATATATGTTGAACTACTCAAATCGGGTCAATCTTTTATATCACCAATCTCTCACTGACTCAAGTTTCATCTCAATTCAATCAAAACCTCTGTAATTATCGCCTTGTAGCCGGGCCAAGCAGCCGGGTAACATTTATCCCCCAAAGTGTGTCGTGTGAAACAACATGACACGCTTTGAATTAGTGATCAGTTCATGCTTTCAAAAGCCGAACGTATATAATCTCACGAAGTCCGAAACATGATGGACCTTCCTAGCATGTTGTACATTTTTTATTCTTTTTAAGCAAGTGGATCAGTGGGTGAGAGACCGAACCACTCGCTCGGTATGCCCGATACAAATCGGCTCGGCATGCCATCACCGACCCACTCTGCCTGCCTGATCTATGACTTACTCCCCACGACACATCCAAAGTGCATGGACCGGTTCTAAAGGTACGAGCCTGTTCGCCTTCCCTTCGCTGCACATATAAAAGCTCTCTCTTCTTCCCTTCACCTTTACTTTATCTCTACAAGACCTTCTAGTTTACCTTCCCTCAAACCTCAACTACTACTTCAGCTTTCCTTTCTCATCCTAAATCAGTACGTTTGCTCCGTAACTCCCTCTGTTAACAAACCTAAACGAACTTCGACCCCTAAATATAATGGCTCCCTAAGCTTTGATTCATTCCTATAAGTATAATTCGCTCATTCGATCCACTTTCCCAAATTAGGGGTTTTGTATGAAGCTCGAGTTCACAAGTTTTCTTCAGATTACGGACAGTAGCGGTTGTTGTAGATGAGGAAGACGAATCGGAGAGAGTAACACGCCTTAGGGTTGGAACTCGGTATGGTTTTAACTGATTTCGAGGCCAGTGAGGTGGAGAGGAGAAAAGAAAAGGATATCGGTGATTACTAGGATGTAGGTTCCTATTGGGCCACCGAGCGAGGGAGTGTGGATGTTAGGTTATTAAAGTAGGGCTGAATTGGTGATCTAGTACGAAGTCGTTCGGCGATTAGGGAACGAGGGAGAAAGAAGTGTGAGTGGCTCGGTAGGAGTTTGTAAGTTTAGAAGGCATAGGCTGAGTGACAACACCGGGTCAGTATTTAGGATGGAAGTCTGCTAGTTGGTAAGTCTCTTGTGGGAGTAGTGCCATAGTGAGAGCGTCATTCGGCCGAGAATAAGAGAGTGGACCGGCCAATATGTGTTTAGGAATGTGGCCGCTCGGTTTCCAGGGAGTGAGTGTTGGTGAGGAGAGGGGTGTCGTTAGTCTAGGGGATCGTTCGGTATGTAGGTTCAGAAAGACGACCGACCTTGGGCCTTAGGATTGGCATTGACAATCAAAATCATCTCCACTAAAGCATAGAATATTCCAAGATCACATACTTCCACGCCTGACCATAGAATAATGAACATGGACAAAAACTTAGGCACATCAGCATATGGAACTGGTTTGGACTGGTAACTCCCTAGTTCTAACAACATTAAACGCAAGTTCAAGTTAACAAAAGCAAATAGCAACCTTCAACATATAATGCCAATATCAGATTTCAAGACTCCCACTACCGAACATAGGACAAGCGCTCCAGGGCCGTCAGCGATGACAACTTCGAAGATGACAGCTTACCACTCAATCACATTTCATCAGTCTTTAAATCTTTAATTCTTTTATATTCATGCTTAAACGATTGTACTAGTTCACACACTGCACGAAGGGAATATTATCATCGTTATATCTGATATCGATTGTCTTTCAAGTATAGTTTAAACTGGTATCTACCCATATCCATCGCTCTTTAAAGATGTCCCGAAAATCGAGCTCTGCTACTGTTTCCGACAAGCCTGAGCCAAGTTCTCAATAGGAGGTAGTAGGAACTTCGTATCCATCGATAACCCCTACACAGGGTATCCCAAATCCATCAGTTGCGGTTATTGGCCCAACTCCTGATGTTATAGATAGAGCAGTCATCCTGGATGATTCTATTGATTCACAAGCTTCAAAAATCAGCGAAGCCGGACTTCGTCGGTTGTGTACAATTCATAGAATCCCTTTCGACGACATATTAGTTCCATCGAGGAAAGATCGGCCTCACCTTCCCCCAGCTGGATATACAGCTTGCAATAAATTCATGTGTTGGGTTGGTAGTGTGCCACCTTTCAACTACTTTCTTCGTGAAGTTTTATAGTATATCGAGATCGCCCTAGCACAGCTACATCCCAATACTCATATGTTCATCTATGGCACTTGTATTCTCTTCATGGGCATCTTATTCAGGCTTTCCACTCCTGGCGATATCTGCTACATTTATTGCTTCAAAAGATGGTCTGACAGTCCATCTTTCATATTCCTTGAGCCACACTCCAAGTATCAGATCCCAACGGGGGCGTGGAGTAAATTCTTCCAATATAAGCAGGAATAGTTTTACGTACGCTGCCCCTAGCTTTGTGAGAAGATGGCTGGAAGGAAGTAAATTCCATTTCCGGACCAATATTTGTATAAGGCACGAAATGCATTCTTTCCAAACTTATTTTGAATTTTTCAAGTATCAGCCTATGTCCCGAAGGCACTGGGTATTCTAAGGCCGTCGAGGCTATTCGAGTTGTTCCTTTGGGAGACCGAGAGATCAAATCTGTTATTTCTAATGAATCGCTTTTAAAGTTTGGATTGTTGGCGAAAGGTCGTTGAGCAAGTCTCCTAACTAGCGCCACTACAATCGGATCTGCCTCGGAAAAAGGCAAAGGGCAAGCTAGACCTTCGATGCCCTCTGTAGGAGGAACCCTTGATATATCCAAGGAAGGCGAAATAAAGGAGGCCGAGGTTCCAAAAGCGACCGATGAGAACTTAGGTTCCGATATTGCACCAATAACAGACGCGCCTGGGATCGCCAAGTCACTTCCCCCTTCGAAGAGGCAAAAAAGCTTAGCCTATAAACTGAAAAAGAAAACGGTAGGCGGGACTTCTAAAGTTATAATCACTCCGGTTGAAAAAAGTCGTCTCCCCAACATATAGAGGGTTCACTGAAAGGTCTTTCAGACCTCACCATCCCCGATGACCTGTTGAATTACGGTTTCAATGACCCAGGGCATATGGGACTTAATTTTCGCACGAGAGGTGATGGAGGCGATCAAATTCATCATCAGGGAGAAAAAACACCAATAAGTAAAGAAAAAGAATCTGGTCCGTCGGGGGCAAACACTAGGACACACATGAACACTTACACTTCACCATGCACTTAACTTTTAATCATCATAGTATTCTTACTAACTCGTTCTCACTTAATTTCTGTGCAGGTGATATGCGGCGCATTCACAGATTTGACCACCTTGGCAGGTCCTCTATCTTCCACAATTCCAGTCGGGATTTGGGGTCAGGTAGACACCGAGAAAGAGATGATAGCGGCGATAGGGACTACCGCCCTAGAGACTCGTCGTCTTCTCGAAGAAAAACGTACAGCCACTCATCATACGCTAACGATCCTCCCCCTCACTTAGAGCACGGTAAGGAAAAATCTACTTAGAAGGGGTCTTAATCTGAAGCTCCCTACGACCAATACTCTAGTTCATCCAGCATAAAGCAATTTCGTGAGCTTCATAAAAAGTCTGTGGCTCTGGCTAAGAAAACCCCTCCAATCTCTGCACATGATTCGTCGGTAGCCGAAAGATTAGCCGAGCTTAAAGCCACATTTCCAAAGATATGCTTCGACGAACTGAAATTTCTTCCTGTGATTCACCCAATTCTAGGGCATGTCAAACAAAGTGCCAACACTTGCAATAACGATGTCTATGTTCAACACACTGCGTTTGTTCACTTGGCAGAAAAGTTTCAGAAGTTTCTATGGAACGTCAGTATGAGATCAATCGCTTGAAACTTGAAGCCATCCATGATAAAGACATTATCAAAGCCCAGGATGAAGAGCTTTCCTCGTACAAATCTCAACTTGAAGCTACCCAATAAAACGCTAAAGACACAGCCGAGGCAGTCAGTTGTCTGGAAGCTACTCACAAAAGGGAAATTGATGAGGCGGTTCAACGCTGTGGCGGTTTAGCTTTAGAAAAAGACTCCATTCAAAAAGAGAAGGATGTCCACGCTCAACGAGTTAAAGAATTAGAGGAGATACTCCTTAAAGAAAAGGAAGAAAAAATTGCTGCTCAAGAGGAGCCACATCGATATTGCGACGAGATTGTCGCTACACGACTTCTAAAAACAAAGCTTGATGAGGAGCTCTCCAGCGCTGAAGCGTTAAAGGACGCAGCCCATGAAGCGGGCAAAAGAATGGCATTGACAGAAATTGACTCTCTCCTTGAGGCAGCTGCTGAAGCCGAGAGAGAAGAAATTAAATGCATGTTTCATCCACTTATTGCTGAATACAACGCCCGTGTTCTCATGCATCGAGATCTATCTTTTCTGGATGTGGGTTACCTCGAATCATTAGCGGAGGCATCAGATACCTTGATAAAAATCAAACGAGTAGAGCCGAGCACCGACGAGGTCGATGAGGGTTCTCTTGTGAAGGAAGTGATTCGAGGAAACGAGCCTTCCGACTTATCTGCAGCCAAAGCGCTTTATGGAAAAGATTTCTCCTCATTAAAAAGGGAAGGACGAAGTTGTTGGTCCATCCAAAACTGAATCTCTAGTTCTTCCTTATGTCCAACTGACCGGTCGCTCTCTACCTGAACGTTTCGAATAGCCTATTGGCTATGATCCAGAGAAGCCCAGGCTTGATATCCACATTCTATCCCCTATTCTAGAGGATGAAACTCCCAAAATAGCTGAGAATCTGCCAGAGACTTGTACTTAACCTTTCTTTCTAGAGTACTAATAACCATCGCTTCTTGGCGAGCAATAGATGTATTCTAACATTTGTCTTTTATGACTTCATGTATGCCATTCCGATCCTGAACCAACTCTAAGGAGCGATGCCGCCATGGAGAAGGAAGAGAAATTGGGAGAGGCATCTCACACCGGGAATGCTCCGGACCTGATGCTCAAATGATTAGGGCGCTCGATGAGGACAAACTCGAGAACCCCTCACTTATAAAAGAACATGATGAAGTTGAAATGGGAGCCTCTGAACGCACTTCAAAACTGAGCACGGAGGAACAAATCATGGAAGAGGGGAAGAAGAAAGCTAAAATTAAGGCCGAGCCTCAAGTGGTGGAACTGGATGATCCCCTTAACAACCCCATGAAGGTCATTCTCCACGGTGGGACCACGCCACTAGAAGTTACTCCTCCTTCTCCGGTCACCACCTCACTAGGATGCAAGGCGTCCAAGAGCAAATGCTTAGGTGAGGAGCCTTTAGAGAGGCCAATGAAGGAGAAAAAATCGAAAAGGTAGCTATCCGGTCGCCCCTCGTTCAACCTGAATGAACTCGGATCATGTAGTTGTTTCTATTTATTTTATAGTCATTGTGAATAATATTTTCCTCCAAATTCCAAAAAAGTTTTAATGGAAATTTATTTTGGATTAGTAAATAAAATTTTGTTTCTTTGTCTTCCACGAGTCTCACTGTTTAGCTTATTGCCTAACTTGTAGTTGAGATTCGAAATCTTGTGGGTTACACAAGCTTCGGTCCGCTTCGGAAATTTTTTGAATCGTAAATTCTCTAGTCCATGCTCTGGGGACTTAGAGTACTCAAGTCCGCACTCCGGAAACTTAGAGATTTTTAAGTCGCTTATACTCTAGTCCGCACTCTGGGGACTTAGAGATTTTTATGTCGTTTACACTTTAGTCCGCACTCTGGGGACTTAGAGGTTTTTTAAGTCATTTATACTCTAATCTACACTCCGGGGACTCAGAGTACTCTAGTCTGCACTCCAACTTAGAGATTTTCAAGTCGTTTATACTGTAGTCCGCACTCTGGGGACTCGGAGTACTCTATTCTGCACTCTAGGGACTTAGATATTTTGTGATATCTCGGAATTTCAAGGAATTTAAAATGTGATAAACTACTTATTAAATTATTTAAAATTGATAAAATTATTATTTTCAAATATAAATAACGAAAATAATTAATAATATGATGATTTTAAATATAGTTATAAAAATATTTTTAAATAGAATAATTATTTTCAAGTTGATAAGGTGTTTGTTTAAATATATGTATTTGAGTTGGTTTTAAAATAGATTTTAAAATAAAGTTATTATTTTCTAATTTAATTTGTGTTTGTTTAAAATTTATATTTACTTAAGATAATTTTAAATTAGATTTTAAAATTGAATTTGAATATGAATTTAGATCTAAATTTGAATTTAAAAGGATATATATCTTGAAATTATTTTGGATATAAAAATACAATAATAAGTTTTATTTAAAATAAGTTTTGTTTTATATTATTTCCCTTAAAAAAATTATTATACAAATTGGAAAGTATTTATTTAGTAGTGATAAATACAAAAGTTTTATATTAACATTCAAAAATGGATTAAATATATTTTATATGATTTTATTTAAAATATAATTAGTTTTTATTTTATTTTCTTTTAAAGATTTTATTTATATAAGATTAAGAAAGCATTTATTAATTTAGAAATGTATTTATTAATTAGGAAAATTAATATAAAAGCTTTTAAAACCTTTTAAAAATAAATAAAAATGAAATAATTACAAGTGTGGCCTTTAAAACCATGTTAAAAACATTTGTAAGATAATTAGCATTTAATTTGACAAGTGTTAACATTTGAAAACAAGTGTCATTCCATTTATTTTTATTTTTCTTTAATTATAATAATTCTAACTGACAGTATATAAACAATCATCCCTTCCCTTCTATTTCTTTCCTTATTTTACATTTTCAAAACAAGAAAACTTCACCTGAATTCATCTCTAAAACCAGATCAAACCTGGAAATTTCCTCAAACCAAAAATAAAACCCTGTAACAAGCTTTCAAAATCAGAAGACAAGCATTTTTCAAAAATCTGTAAAATCATTTTCAAGTAATCACTTCCTCAAACCAAAATCAAAACCCTGTAAACCATTTGTCTCAAACCTGTAACCTTCTCAAACTAGCAAAGCAATCTGAAATCTAGTTTTAAAAGCTTCAACCCAAAATCTGTAATCTTTTCAAAGCCTGTAAACATTCTTTTCTAATCAATACTCAAGCCTGTAACATATTTTCAAATGCAAACACGAATTCAAACAAATTTTCAAAAGCAACCTGAGGTGAATCAAAGTCTTAAAGCATTCCAATTTCAAAGTTTCAACCTTTTCAAGCAAGATCAAGTAATTCCAGTGTGTAAATCAAAAGCAGTAATCAAGTTTTTCAGTTTCAAATGAAATCAAGCTTCCCAGTAAAAAAAAAATCAAGCCCTCTGCCTCTTTAACCTGTGAGTATGAAAGTTTAAGTAAAAATAAATCTGTGCTTGCATATTTCTGTGATGATGATGCCTTGCATGTATATATATGAGTATAGTATCTGTACATATGTTCGTGTTCAGGTGTGCATGTTGATGCCTTCTTGTTTTTCTCTGTTCTTGTTACAAAATGATAAGTTAGATCAAAAAATTCATTTCCTCTTCCTTTGATTTCTGATAGGGTTTAGTTTGTAAACAATAAATGTTTGTTTAAGTCATAAACTAAATCTTAAATATGACTTTAAGTAAAATATTTAGAAGATTATCTGAAAATGAGAAGGCAGTAAAAGTTCTTTTAAAACATGTTAAAATAAATCATTTTAATTTGCTGTTTCAGGATCATATCTTGAATCTACTTCGAAAAATAGGATTTTTAAAACAAAAATCAAAAGTTTTAATATTGAAATGATTGTGCATTTCAGGGTTGACTGGAATTTGGTTTTTGGGTAAATTTTGGTGGCCAGGGGATATAGGGTGATCGAAAATTTGGCTGGAGGTAGGGAAAGGTACGGGGAGTACAGCAAAAATGGCAAGGAGGTGGATAGTCCACTGTGGCGTCGGCGGTGTGACGATCTAGTTTTAAACACTAATTTTGGTCGAATTGGGAAACTGAATCACTGCTTCCTCTTTGGCGTATCGAGTTCGATGGGACAAAGGGGGATGGGTTCGTGGATGGTCAGAGATTTCGTGGCCGGAAGGGCAGTGACTCTGGTGGTCAGAGGTGAGTGATCGAGGCAGATTTCTAATGAGGGGTTGGGGTTACAGTCTCATCTGTGATGCTCGATTTTGATCTCGAGCTTGTGATGATGTTTGGATGGTCGAGGTTGTTCATAGGGAACTCGAGTAATTTATGGGGTTACGCCTGTAGTTTTTTTTTTAAAAAATTAAAAATAAATCTAAGTTTTGAATAGAAGGAAGAAGATGGTTTACTCAGGGGTAGACCCGCGGGGACTTCGGGTTGAACCCGAAGTAAGGTGATAAGCAGATTTTAAAAGATTTAAAATCAATGTTTTTTTTTGAAAATTTAAAAACAAATCTAGTTTAAACTTTTCTTATATAAATTACTTTATATATAATAATTGTTTTCTTTAACAATTTGGTTAAGAAGTTTACAAATTTGTTTAATTTAAATTTGGTTAAGTATAGTTTAAAATGATTTTAAAACTTAAGTTAAAAAATGGAATTTTAAGATTTGTTATAAAAGCAAGTTTTAAAATTTAAATTGAAATTAGTTTTAAACTGCTACTTGAAATGTTTAAAGTATGTAAAGGAAGTCTTGTTGACTTAAATTTATCAAGTTAATCATTATTTTATTTTTGAAGACTTAATTGATGATTTAATTAAGTAATGTTAATTATGAAGATAATTTGGTTTAAATATGTTAATGTTAATAAAGGCATTAATAAGATAATGTTTTATCTGAAGATAATTAAGGTTTTGATGTCTTGAGGTTAATTAAGTTAATTAAGGGAATTAAGTACAACTAATTAATTTGATTAATTAATGAATAAGGGGTTAATTAAGAAATTAATTAAGAGTAGTTTATTGATTTAATTAATTAATGATTAAGAATTAATAATTTAAGAGCTATAAGTTAATTAACTAAAGGTTAATTAATTTGTAATTAAGAATTATTAATTAGACAATTAAGATTAGTTAATTAATGATTAGAGATTAATTAATTGAGTAATTAAGTAGTTAAGAATTAATTAATCAAGTAATTAAGATTGATTAATTTAGTAATTAGAGAGTTGTTAATTAAGTAATTAGAGGTTGCTTAATTAATAATTAAGAAGTACTTAATATGTAATTATGCTTTATTAATTAATAATTAGGTTTTATTAATTAATACTTAAAGGATGATTAATCTATGATAAAAGATTAATTAAGGATTAATCAAAGGTAATTAAGGATTAATCAAATGGTAATTAAGGGTTGATTAATTGGTAATTATGGATTAATTAATTTGTAATTAAGGTTGTTAATTAATAATTAAGGTTTATTAATTAATAATTAAGAGATAATTAATTAGTTAATTGATGATTAATTAATTGATTATAAGAGTAATTATGGATTAATTAATTTGTATTGAGAGATATTGACTAATAATTAAGGTTATTAATTAATAGTTAATGAATAATTAATTATTTAATTAAAGGTTAATTAATTAATTATAAAAGTAATCAAGGATTGATTACTTTGTATTAAAGGATATTAATTAATAATTGAGGTTTATTGATTAATAGTTAAAGAATAATTAATCTGTGATTAGAGGTTAATTAATTGATTAATAATTAAAGGATAATTAACTAAGGATGATTAGTTAAGGGATGATTAATTAAGTGATGATTAATTGATTTGTTTCCAATTAATTAATGATAAATTAAGTATGGTTAGCTGATTAATTCTTAAGTAATTAATTTAATTTAAATAAATTAAATTAATTATGACATGGATTAATAATTCCTGTTTGTGGATGATTGATTGTGTAGAATGTCTGAATTGGATGATATCTATTGGATGGTATGCTGTGATATTCTGTGATATGATATTGGATATATCAGTGATAAATGGGTGATATTTATCTGTGTTAAATATTGTGTGAATTCAAGTATTGAATTGAATTGAAATGAATTGTTTAACTTTAAGCAACTTGACCTTTAAGATACGTTTGGATATCGATGAGACCGGGATCGGGTATCTTATTTGATTATCCGAAAACCACATTGATCCAAGTTAAACGATAGGTCGTGACATCTCAAAGTAAAGATCAAGATGGAGTTTCAAAGTGTAAGGGTTATTGTTGTTAACTCTGAGGGTGATTCCAAAATGAGTGTAACGAGATAATGCCTTCGGTTTCGTTCGAACCCGGAACGAACTTGTATGGATTGAATGCTTTCAGCACATCGTCAGGTGGACGATGTGCATTCTAAGATAGATGTGTTCTATAAAGGAAATCGTAGCCTCAAGCCTCATCAACCGGGAATGACTAAAACAGGGGAGATGCAGCAAGGCTAAGTGAGTCGCTCTCAAGTAGGATAAGAGCTTCCCCTGTCTAGATGTCCCTTTTTATTCGGCTTAGTGGGCAGTTGGATCTGCAGCAAACTACGGGGTTGTCTTATTCGGGACTGTCCAGTAAGGGATGGTTCTGGCTTTGTGTGCAGGGGGCCGGGAGTGATCCTTGGTACGATGATCTAGGCCACGTACTGTGACGGGCGGTACCCTAGTAGCGCTGCCATTGTATGGAATCCAATCTCCAATAAGTGGCCTCGGATTTGATTGTATACCTATGTATCCTGGAATATAATAAGTGTAGCAATTTCGGCTAATTTCTAGATTATTTAAAAACCCTAGACCCTATTATGATATTACTGAATTTCCTATCAAATGTTTTGGTTAGCGTAAGGTAAAAACTTACCCATGTTTATGTGTGGGAAGTCTTACGTGATACCTTTGTTTCCAAATGATTTTAAAGTTAAGCAACTTTAACCGTTTACACACAAAAACTCATGTTTGACCCGGAGTTTATTTCTGTTTTTCTTCAACTCTTGGGTACTCAAATTTTTATGAGTAGCCATGTGATCAGGTTTGGCTTGACGAATATTGGATAGCATGGAGCAGGAGTCCAGATGTAGCTATATCTATTTGTTTCCGCTGTGTTGAAGTCTTTGCCTGTTGTATTGGAAAATAATGGATTAGACAGATCTTTATAACTGCCAAACGTGAAATGTTGTTGTAATATGTGTAACTCTGATGTATTGACTATGTAATATCTATGTGATATATTATATTTTTTTGGGTTTCCGCTGTGAGATTCAGATATTGTTGAGTTCTTTCTTCTATCTATTCTATTTCTTCCTCTTTCTTTCTTATTAATGATGCGCTTTCTATGGAATGAAAGGTGGGTCGTTACACTTGGTATTAGAGCATAGGTTGAGATAATACCTAGGCTCTGGAGTAATGTCTATCTTGAGAGCACGTATTTGTAAATTTTATATAATTATATACCTATTTAAATTTGTTGGGTATCTGTTCATATTTCCAACATGAGTTCTAGAGAAGTTTTATCTTTCTCTTTGTTTGGTTGACCGTCCTATCTTTGTATCTAATCATATAGGCGGAGCAACTGAGTTAGATAAAATCTGTATAGGTTTAAGGCTTTCTCATCTCCCCCATAGTTTTTCTTGTGACCCATTGGTATTGGATTTCGAAGTGTTTGATCTTATTCTGGATATGGATTTAATGGATATTATAAGAATTGTTTCTTTGGAGACTAAGTTGGGAAGAATCACAAAAGTGACTTGCCATGATTCCAGAGTTCATTTGAGTAATCTGTTGCATGGAAGCGAGGCATCTCCAAGAGGCGCAATGTCCATCAAGGTGTAGAGATTTTTCGGATGTTTTCGAGGAGTGAAGTTTTTCCTCACTGGAAGATAGGGTTTTGGATCTTCTCAGTTCCGGGAGCAGTCCCTGTTGTTCAACTTAGTGGAAGGATAGCGTCGAAGGAGAGAGAAGAGTTAGAGACTTTGAGGAGGCCTTTTGTTTCTAGTGAGGGTATTTCTGTAGATCCAGCTAAGGTAGCTACTATTCAGGACTGAAGCAACCGCAGTTTTTCTGTGTTTGGCAGGATTCTACGGGAAGTTTATCAGTTCTATTCTAAGATTTCTTCGCCCTTAACCAAGTTGACTCGGGATAGAGCAAAGTTAAGTGGACCCGAGTGTGAAGAGGCATTCTCGGATTTGAAGGCAAGACTAACCAGTGTGCCTGTTCTAGCTATTTCTTATGGCAAGAGTAAGTTTGAGGTCTACACAGACGTTGTGTGTGCTTGTTATGGATGGACTGAGTGAAGAATGGTCAATGTTCCAGTTTTGAGATTGATGGCCAAGGAACATTGGGAATCATCAGAAAGATTTGTGTTCCAAATTTCAAGGATTTGAGGCAAGGAGTTCTGTTAAAGAGTCTTCTGGTGGCCAAGCATGAAGAAGGATGTAGCTGCTTTCATCTGTGGATGTGCAATCTGTCAGCAGGTGAAGGAGATCAGCAGAAGACCGCAAGTTTGTTGCAGCCTTTGGAAGTTCGGAAGTGGAAGTGGGAAATGATTTCTTTGGAGTTCATCGACAGTTTTCCAAGGACCAAAGAGGGGAACGATGGAATATGGGTAATTGTAGACCGGTTGATAAAGAGCGCCCATCTTATTTCGGACAAGGTAACCCGTATTGCAGCATCTTTGGCTGAGTTTTTCTTGAAGGAGTTGGCCCGACTGCTTGGTGTTTCAGTCAGCATTGTTAGTGACCGTAATCCTATCTTCTCTAGCATATTTTGAGGGGCTTTGTGATCAGCTTTGGGTTCGAGTTTGAGTTTGAGTTCAGCCTATCATTCCCAGATCGACGGTCAGACGGAAGGGCTGAATAGAATTTTTGAGATTATGCTGAGAGCATGTGTTTTGAATTTTGATGGGTCTTGGGAGGACCATCTGCATTGAATGGAATTCTATTACAGTTATCAGGCGAGTATCTAGATGGCACCCTATGGAGTTTTGTATGGAAGACTTGGAAGTTCCCATTCTGTTGAGTAGAGTTGAGAGGTCGTCTTGTTCTTGGTCTTGTTTTGATCCGAAGGCAACTGTGGAGGTAGAGCTTATCCAGAAGAGTTTGAGAGTAGCGCAGGATCGTCAAAAGGATATGTGGACAAGAGACAAAGACAATTGGAATTTTGGATCAAAGGATTTAGTCTTTTTCAAGGTTTTTCGATTTAAAGGAGTTATCAGATTTGGTAAGACGAGAAAAATTGCTTCCAGGTGTATTGGTCCGTTTTGAATGCTCGAGAGGATTAGTGTTGTGATCTACAGGATTGAATTGCCAGTTCAGATGGCTGGGATTCACAATATTTTTCACGTATCTCATGTGAGGAAATACGTGAATGATCCATCTTAGTTGGGATCTGCAGTTCAGAAGGATCTGGCAGTTGAGCTAGTTTTAAGTGTGGTCTAATATCTGGTTTAGATTTTTGGATCAGAGTGAGAGGAAACTCTAGATCATAGTAGTATAGCTAGTTAAGGTTCTGTGGAACGAGGATTCCAGAGTTTGTCTTGAGAAACTCTGGATAGTTTTAGAAAGGCTTATCCGGATCTTTGTCCGGACAGCTAGAGTTGTTTGTTTGAATAAACTGTTTGTTTGAGTGAATTGTTGTTTGATTGATAGTGTATGTTTGATATGGATGCTTGGATTGTTGAAATGAAATAAAACTTTTGGATTATATTTGTTTTAAATTTCGAGGACGAAATTCTTTTAAGGGGGGAGGAATGTGATATCCCGGAATTTTAAGGAATTTAAAATATGATGATCTACTTATTAAATTATTTAAAATTGATAAATTATTATTTTCAAATATAAATAACCAAAATAATTAATAATGTGATGATTTTAAATATAGTTATAAATAGATTTTTAAATAGAATAATTATTTTCAAGTTAATAAGGTGTTTGTTTAAATATATGTATTTGAGTTGGTTTTAAAATAGATTTTAAAATAAAGTTATTATTTTCTAATTTAATTTGTGTTTATTTAAAATTAATATTTATTTAAGATAATTTTTAAATTAGATTTTTAAATTGAATTTGAATTTTAATTTAGATCTAAATTTGAATTTAAAAGGATATATATCTTGAAATCATTTTGGATATAAAAATATATGAATAAGTTTTATTTAAAATAAGTTTTGTTTTATATTATTTCCCTTAAAAAAATGTATTATACAAATTGGAAAGTATTTATTTAATAGTAATAAATACAAAATTTTTATATTAACATTTAAAAATGGATTAAATATATTTTATATGATTTTATTTAAAATATAATTTGTTTTTATTTTATTTCTTTTAAAGGTTTTATTTATATAAGATTAAGAAAGCATTTATTAATTTAGAAATGTATTTATTAATTAGCAAAATTAATATAAAAGCTTTTAAAATCTTTTAAAAATAAATAAAAATGAAATAATTATAAGTGTAGCCTTTCAAACCATGTTAAAAACATGTATAAGATAATTAGCATTTAATTTAACAAGTGTTAACATTTGAAAACAAGTGTCATTCCATTTTTTTTATTTTTCTTTAATTTTAATAATTCTAAATGACACTATATAAACATTCGTCCCTTCCCTTCTATTTCTTTCCTTATTGTACATTTTCAAAATAAGAAAACTTCACTTAAACTTCATCTCTAAAACTAGATCAAACCTGAAAACTTCCTCAAACAAAAAGTCAAACCCTATAACAAGCTTTCAAAATCAGAAGACAAGCATTTTTCAAAAATCTGCAAAACCATTTTCAAGTAATCACTTCCTCAAACCAAAATCAAAACCCTGTAAACCATTTGTCTCAAACCTGTAACCTTCTCAAACTAGCAAAGCAATCTGAAATCTAGTTTCAAAAGCCTCAACCCAAAATTTGTAATCTTTTCAAAGCCTCTAAACATTCTTTTCAAATCAATACTCAAGCCTGTAACATATTTTCAAATGCAAACCTGAATTCAAACAAATTTTCAAAAGCAACCTAAGGTGAATCAAAGTCTTAAAACATTCCGGTTTCAAAGTTTCAACCTTCTCAAGCAACATCAAGTAATTCCAGTGTGTAAATCAAAAGCAGTAATCAAGTTTTTCAGTTTCAAATGAAATCAAGCTTCCCAGTAAAAAAATCAAGCCCTCTGCCTCTTTAATCTGTGAGTAAACTTTTTTTTAAAAGTTTAAGTAAAAATAAATCTGTGCTTGCATATTTCTGTGATGTTGATGCCCTGCATGTATATATATGAGTATAGTATTTGTACATATGTTTGTGCTCGGGTGTGCATGTTAATGCCTTCTTGTTCTTCTCTGTTCTTGTTACAAAGTGATAAGTTAGATCAAAAAAAAATTCATTTCCTCTTCCTTTGATTTCTGATAGGGTTTAGTTTGTAAATAATAAATGTTTGTTTAAGTCATAAACTAAATCTTAAATATGAATTTAAGTAAAATATTTAAAAGATTATCTAAAAATGAGAAGGCAGTAAAAATTCTTTTAAAACATGTTAAAATAAATCAGTTTAATTTGCTGTTTCAGGATCATATCTTGAATCTACTTCGAAAAATAGGATTTTTAAAACAAAAATCAAAAATTTTAATATTGAAATGATTGTGCATTTCGGGGCTGACTGGAATTTAGTTTTTAGGTAAATTCTGGTGGCCAGGGGATCTAAGGTAATCGGGAATTTGGCTGGAGGTAGGAAAAGGTTTGGGGAGTACGGAAAAAATGGCAAGGAGGTGGATAGTCCACCGTGGCAGCGGCGGTGTGACGATCTAGTTTTAAACCCTTATTTTGGTCGAGCTAGGAAATTGAATCACTGCTTCCTCTCTGGTGTATTGAGTTCGATGGGACCAAGGGGGATGGGTTCGTAGATGGTCAGAGATTTCGTGGCCGGAAGGACAGCGACTCTGGTTGTCGGAGGTGAGTGATCGAGGCAGATTTCTAATGAGGGTTGGGGTTACAGTCTCATCTGTGATGCTCGATTTTGATCTCGAGCTTGTGATGATGTTTGGATGGTCGAGGTTGTTCATAGGGATGCTCGGTGACGAGACGAAGGTGTCGTCGATGGTCGGAGAAGCTTCAGCCGTTGGTACACATGCACGGTGTCGTTGATGGTTTCAGTGGTTTTTGTTGTGTTTGGTCTGGTTAATCTCGAAGGGAGGATCGGGTTTTTAAAGGGAGTAACTCGAGTAATTTATGGGGTTAAGCCTGTAGTTTTTTTTAAACTTAAAAATAAATCTAAGTTTTGAATAGAGGGAAGAAGATGGTTTACTCGGGGCTAGACCCAAGGGGACTTCGGGTTGAACCCGAAGTAAGGTGATAAGTAGATTTTAAAAGTTTTAAAATCAATGTTTTTTTTTGAAAATTTAAAATCAAATATAGCTTAAACTTTTCTTATATAAATTACTTTATATATACTAATTGTTTTCTTTAACAATTTGGTTAAGAAGTTTACAAATTTGTTTAATTTAAATTAGCTTAAGTGTAGTTTAAAATGATTTTAAAACTTAAGTTAAAAAATGGAATTTTAAGATTTTTATAAAAGCAAGTTTTGAAATTTAAATTGAAATTAGTTTTAAACTACTACTTGAAATGTTTAAAGTATTTAATGAAGTCTTGTGACTTAAATTTATCAAGTTAATCATTATTTTATTTTTGAAAACTCAATTGATGATTTAATTAAGTAATGTTAATTATGAAGATAATTTGGTTTAAATATGTTAATGTTAATAAAGGCATTAATAATATAATGTTTTATTTTAAGATAATTAAGGTTTTAATGTCTTGAGGTTATAAGTTAATTAAGGGAATTAAGTATAATTAATTAATTTGATTAATTAATGAATAAGGGTGTGACGACCCGTCTTTCAATTACCAAGAAAGACGTATCATCAATAAGAAAGAAAGAGATAGAAATAGAAGAGATAGAAAGAAAATAACAACAATCGTCAGAATCTCACAGCGGAAACGGAACAAAATATAATATTACATGTATCCATTACATAGTTTTACATATCAGAGTACGCAAAATAATACGACTTCATTACATTAGATGTTTATAAGAGTCTGCCAAACCAAACAACCCAAAATACAACATCAAAATGTCACTACAGCGGATAGAGATAGATAAGTACGTCTGGACACCAGCTCCAGCTTCCAAAACATTTGACAATCCCAACCTGATACTTGGCTACTCATAAAAATTTGAGTACCCAAGAGTTTATGAAAAACAAAATAAACTTCGGGTCAGACATGGGTCTGGTGTGAGTAAACAGGTTAAAGTTGTTTAACTTTAAAATCATTTGAAAACAAAAGGTATCACGTAAGACTACCCACAAATAAACACGGGTAAGTTTTTACCTTACGCTAACCAAAGCATTTGATAGGAAATCCAGTGATATTATAATAGGGTCTAGGGTTTTCAAATAAATAGAAAATAGCCGAAATTGTTACATTCATTAAATTCCAGCTACTAGCCACAAAAGTGGGTAATACAATCAAAATCGTAGGGTCTCGTAGGGAAAATGGTTTCCACCAATGGCAGGGTTACTGGGGTACCGTCCATCACAGTACGGGGGCTAGATCACCGTACCGAGGAGCCACCCTAACTCCCCTGCAACACAAGGCCGGAACCATCCCTTACTGGACAGCTCCGAACAAGACAACGCCGCAGTTGTGGCCAACAACTGCCCACACAGCCGAAATAATAAGGGACTTCTAGACAGGGGTAAATCTCGTCCTACTTGGGCATGACCCACTTAACCTTGCTGCACCTCCCCTCTTTTAGCCATTGCCGGTTGATGAGGCTTGAGGCTACGATTACCTTTATAGAACACATCTCTTATAATGCTCATCATCCACCTGACGATGTGCTGAAAGCATTCAATCCATACAAGTTCGTTCCGGTTCGAACGAAACCGAAGGCATTATTTCGTTACACTTATTTTGGAATCACCCTCAGAGTTAACGACAATAACCCTTGCACTCTAAAACTCCATCACATAGAGATGTCACGACCTAACGTTTAACTTGGATCGATGTGGTTTTCGGATAATCAAACTTGATTCCCGATCCCGGTCTCATCGAAATCCAAACGTGTCTTAAAGGCCAAGTTGTTTAAAGATTTAAACAATTCAATTCAATTTTAAACATTGAATCCACACAACATTATCCACAGATAATAACAAACATTTATTACAGATATAATATCTCATCACAAAATATCTCAGATTATCATTCAACGGATATTAACCAAATCCAGACATTCAATTCAAAACTATCATCCATAAGCAAGCATATCTCTAATTCATATTATAATTAATTTAATTAATTCAAATTAAATTAATTACTTGAGAATTAATCACTTTACCTTGCTTAACCAATCATTAATTAATTAATCACAATTATTTATTTAATTAATCACTTCTTAATTATCCTCATTATTAATTAATTAACTTTAATTAATTAATTAATTATCCTTTAATAACTCTAATTATTCATTATTAAAACTTGATTAAAAATTTATCATTCCTTAATTAATTACTAATTAAGCCCTAATTTATAATTAATTAATCTTAATTAATTGCTTAATTAATTACAAATTACAAATTAATTAATCTTAATTAATTATAAATTAATTAACCTTAATCATTTAATTAATTAAGTCTTAACCACTAATTAATTAACTATTAATTATAAATTAATTAATGCTTAATTACTTAATTAATTAACCCTAATTATTAAATAAAATAATTCTTAATTCTTAATTAATTAATCACTAATCACTTAATTAATTAATTACTAATCATTTATTAATTAATTACTAATCATTTCTTTTTTATTAACTAATTAATTATCAATTAATTATAATTATATAAATCTTTAATTACTTAATTAAAGTAATTCTTAATTATCAATTAATTAATCCATAATTAAGTAATTAAACCTTAATAAATTAATTAATCTAAAATTATTAATTAATTTAACTTTAATCACTTTATTAATTAAAGTAACCTTAACCATAAAACTTAAACAAAACAATTTCATTAATTACTTAGATTTATTACATATTTAAAACAATTCATTTTGATTAAACTTAATTATTTTTATAAATTTAATTAACATCTTAAAATTTAGTTATCAAAGTATAAATTACTTTTAAATTAAATGGTTTAACATTGTCATAAAGTAGTTTAAATAAATTTAAAATTTTAAAATTTTAAAACAAGTTTTGAAAAACCTTTTAAACATTACTTGTTTTGGGTTCGACCGACCCATACTCGAAACAACTCGAGTTCAATCCTCTTCTTCCTTTCTTTTGGCTTAAGTAAAACTTAAATTATGAAAACTGGAATGAATCAACACTCTCGAACCCAGGCACGGGCGAACTACAGCACTACCCCGAGCCAAACGCGAGTCAGTCCCCTTCATACTCGATCGCCACTTCGAGTCACAACAACTCGTCCCCCTCTGACACTCCCCTTGACACCGTGCATGTGCACGTCGTGCCAACACCGCCGCCACCACCAGCGACACTGCGCGCAAGCTCCCTATCAACCACAGATGCGACTCTGACCTACGACCTGTCATCACGCGACTTAAAACAAAATCAAAGAAGTTCGCACCATCCTTGGAACAATACTTCACCAGAAAACCCCTCAATCCCACGATTTCGACCATCATTCTCCATGGAATTTTCGCCACATCACCTCAATGCTACCACGCAACTACCCCCTAATTCTTACGCAACTCGATCCACTACAGAATTCCAATCAACCCATTTTTCGAACGCGACCAAATCACTATGATGAACCCTAGTCCACCCAAATTCCATCTCCACAGTGATTGATCACCACTTCCATGATTTTTCTCAGATACATCGATCACCATTACAACTCCGACCCAAAGCTCCACCCCTAAAATTAAACCAGTCACTCAATTTTGATAAAAAGTTCATTTCTGGTCATCCCACAAATTCTCCAAAAAATCCTCACCTAAAATTCTTGATTTTGTTATTAAAAATCAAGTTTTTCCATGTTGATTCAAGTTGCAAAACTCGAATCCAGAAATCGGAGAACTTGGATTTATCATATTTTAAAAATTCTTACTGTTTTCTTTGTTCCAGAAAAATTTTCATATTTAAAATTCCTAAACAAAATTTTAAAATATAGATTATGATCCTATAATCATATTTGCTATGAATCATTATGTCCAGTAATAACTGGATTGGCAGATTTGTATATTTAATTTTTTTATATACTAGACTCTGTAAATTCCAAACAGAGATCAATCTTTATTACAATATACAGGGTCAACATATATATATATATATATATATATATATATATATATATATATATATCGAAGCTTATACATAAACATGCAAGCAAAAATTTATCAGAGTAGTCACATGCAAGTTATTCAGTTTCCTAAATTTCTTTAATTTATGCTTACTCACCTGATTTTTAAAAGCAGAAATTCCAAAAACTTGAGATCTGGAAAAGTTAAACTGCAGATTTTAAATCTGAAAAAATGGACTGCGGATCTTAAAACTTGGAAATGCTTGATGAAGTCGTTTGCTTGTTTTCAACTTGAATTCAATCAACACTTAAGATCTGAAACTAAGAAGAGCTTTGAATTTGCCTTACAGGAATTTGATTTTTACTGGAACTTGATTTTATAGAATTTTCTTTTGTATTCTGTTTTGCAGATTAGAAGCTTTGAAATGAGATTTTGAATTCTTGTTCTTAATTGTTGGTTGAAAGAGTGGAAATTTATGAAATTTAGATTTGTAAATGAAAGAGTGATTTTTTCTTGCTTTAGAAAATGAGAATGTGAAAAATTTAGATATAGAAGATGAAATAACCTTTTATAGATAAAATTTTTGTTTTGTTAAAATTAAAGCAAATAATTTATAAAGATGACAATTGTAATATTTTCTAACATTTGTCATTAAAGATGGCTATCCTCTTAACACAAGTTATTAGAGTGATTCAAAATTTAACAAATGTAGTTCTCATGCAAAAAGATTTTTAAATGTTTTTATAATTAATTTTCTAAATTTAAAATACATTTTTAATTTATAAAAATCTATTCTTCTTAAAAGAAATAAATATAAATCAAATTTTATATTCTAAATAAAATCATAAAAAATACACTTTTAAAATCATGGTATGATTTAAGATATAAATAATTATATTTTGAATTTCAACTTAACAATTCAAATTCAAATTAAATTTCAAATTCAAATTAAAAATCAAATTTGATATGTACATAATCTTAACAAATCCATTTCCACTTGTATATATTAATTTCAATTGAAATCAATATATATTTACCACCCATATATTACTATTGTTTAAAATAACAATTTTATTAATTTTAATTAATTTATTAAAAAGATTATCACATTTAAATTGGGTTTGAAATTCCGGAATATCACATTCCTCCCCCCTTAAAAGAATTTCGTCCCCGAAATTTAAACAAAAGATAATCCAAAATTTTCATTTCGTTTCAACTATTCAAGCATACATATCATCCATACATAAGCAATCAACAAACAAAACATCCAAACAACAATACATCCAATACAAACATCATTAGCTATCCGGACACATATCCGGATAAGCCTTCTTAAAACTATCCAGAGTCTCCCAGGTACAATCTCTAAGATCCTCACTCCACTGGACTTTAACGAGCTTCACAATCTTGCTTCTGAGTTGCCTCTCGTCTTGATCAATAATCTGAACAGGATGTCTGACAATTGATAAGTCCGGCTCAACCTCTAAGTCTTCCTGCACTGCTGGTTCCACAATAAGAGATGGATCGTGCATATATTTTCGTAGATGAGATACGTGGAAAACATTGTGAATTCCAACCATCTGGACTGGCAATTCAATCCTGTATGCTATGGCACCAATCCTTTCGAGCACTCGAAATGGACCAATATATCTTGGGGCGAGTTTCCTTGTCTTCCCAAATCTTACTGCTCCTTTAATAGGGGAAACTTTGACAAAGAAAAAATCACCAACCTCGAATTCCAATTGTCTTCGTCTTTTATCTGCATATTTCTTTTGACGATCCTGAGAAGCTCTCATCCTTTTCTTGATAAGCTCAACTTTAGCAGATGCTTCACGGATCAGATCTGGTCCAAGCACAAGACGGTCTTTCGACTCTGTCCAACAGGATGGGGATCTACACGGTCTTCCATACAGAGCTTCATAGGGAGCCATCTTAATACTTGCTTGGTAACTGTTATTATAAGAGAATTCCACTAGATGTAGATGGTCTTCCCACGATCCACCAAAATCCAATACACAGGCCCTCAGCATATCTTCTAGAATTCGATTTAGCCTCTCCGTCTGCCCATCTGTTTGGGGATGATATGCTATACACAATCTCAAACTTGTTCCCATAGCCGATTGCAAAGCCTCCCAAAATTTGCTGGTGAAGATAGGATCTCGATCACTTACAATACTAACTGGAACACCATGTAATCTGACTATCTCTCTTAAGAAAATTTCTGCCAGAGAAACTACAGTACGGGTTGCCTTAACTGGTATAAAATGGGCGCTTTTGGTTAGGCGATCAACAATCACCCATATTCCTTCATTTCCCTTCTTTGTTATAGGCAAGCCGTCGATGAAATCTATCGAAATCATCTCTCACTTCCACATCGGGATTTCCAAAGGTTGCAACAAACCGCTGGCTTCTGCTGATCTCCTTTAACTTGCTGGCAGATAGCACAACTATTAACGAAAGCAGTTACATCTTCCTTCATGCCCTTCCACCAAAAGACTCTCTTCATATCCTTATACATTTTTGATATTCCTGGATGGATATTTAGTCTAGAGCGATGACTTTCTGACAACACCTCCTGTCGCAGATCCGTATCATTCGGAATGAAGATCCTTCCGTTGATCCTCTGTGTCCCTTGGCCATCAATCTCAAAACTAGGACACTGACCTTTCCTAACTCTTCTGATAATTCTTTCAACATTTTATCAGATTCTTGCTTGCTTGAAATCCTTTCCAGAAGAGATGGAACAACTTTCAAAAGAGATAGAACTGCATTCCTGCTAAGAGCGTCTGCCACAACGTTCGCCTTTCCCGGGGTATATAAAATATCCAAATCATACGATGCCAAGAACTCGACCCATCGTTGTTGTCTCAGATTAAGATCTTTTTGAGAGAAAATATATTTTAACGGTTTGTGATCCGTGAATAACTCGAACTTCTCTCCCAAAAGATAGTGCCTCCAGATCTTTAAAGAAAAAACAATGGCCAACAACTCTCAATCGTGCGCAGCGTAGTTCCTTTCATGTGGCTTCAATTGCCGACTCGCATACGCAATTACCCTACCATTTTGCATCAGAACTGCTCCTCATCCAATAATACAGGCATCAGTATAAACTTCAAACTTGCTCTTCCCATCTGGAATAGCCAACACAGGAGCACTTGTCAACCTTGCCTTTAGATTCTGAAAAGCCTCCTCACATTCAGGTGTCCACTTGAATTTAGCTCCCTTTCTTGTCAGCTTGGTTAGATGCGAAGAGATCTTGGAATAATCCGTAATAAACTTCTTGTAGTAACCGGCCAATCCCAGAAAACTACGAACTTCAATTGGTGTCTAAGGCTGCTTCCACTCCAGAATAGTCTCAACGTTCGTTGGATCTACCGAGATTCCCTCACCAGAAACAATGTGTCCTAAAAAATTTACTTCTGATTTTCAAAAATGGCACTTAGAGAACTTCGCCTTCAGAACATGCCTTCTCAGAGTTTCCAATACTATTCTCAAGTGCTGCTAGTGCTCTTCTTCTGACTTAGAGTAGACCAAGATATCATCGATGAACACCAAAACGAACTTATTCAAAACATCATGAAAGACTCGGTTCATCAGGTCGACAAAGTAGGCAGGAGCGTTGGTTAACCCGAAAGGCATAACCAACCGCTCATAGAAACAATTAGGCCCCCTAAATGCGGTTAAGGGAATACTGTCCTCGGCTACCCTTAACTGATGGAAACTTGATGCTAAATCCAACTGAGAAAAGACTGAAGCTCCATGAAGCTGGTTGAAGAGATCATCAATTCGAGGAAGTGGATACTTATTTCGAATGGTCACTTTGTTCAATTCTCGATAGTCTGTGCAGAACCTTAGCGACCCATCCGACTTGGTGACAAATACTGCAGCAGAGCCCCAACAAGAAAAACTGGGCCTAACTAACCCCTTCTCCAACAGATCTTGAGTTTGCTTCACTAATTCCTCCCTCTCCCTAGGAGCCATCCTCCTACTAGGCTGAATTACGGCTATTGCTCCTGGAACCAAATCTATGCGAAACTCTATTTCTCGGTGCGGAGGTAAACTTTTAACTTCCTCGAATACGTCTGAGAAATCCTGGACCACTATGATATCTTCAACCTCCTCTTGAGAAGTCTCAACTCCATGTAAAAGGCTACTCAAGTGAATTCCAGAGTTATCACACATTACCCTAGCAATTCTACCCAGACCAGTTTCCAACGAAACTGTTCTTTCGTCACAATATAAGGCAGCCTTATATTTATCAAGCCAATCCATTCCTAATATAAGGTCAAAACCCTTAAAATCCAATACATAAGGGTCACAAGAAAAACTATGGGACAGATAGGAGATTCTCAAATCCTTACAGATCCTATCTAATTTGGTTACCCCTCCTATAGGATTAGATACATAGATGGGATTGTCTACGGTACTAGGGGTAAGAAAGAACTTCTCTACAGACTCCAGAGAAATAAAACTTAAAGAAGCATCAGAATCAAACAAAACTTTAATATACTTGCCATCTAAAAGTAAGGTACCTTCCAATACTCCCTTGCCCTTAGATGCGGTTGATGGTGCACCTTCCAAAGTAAATACTTTATTTTGCCGGACTTTATGAAGGAGCGGGCAATCCTTAATCATATGTCCTGGTTGATGACAGTTGAAGTAAAGAGACTTCTGAAATAAAGTTGAACCTGGTCCACTATAATGCCGTTTCTTTCTTGCTTGAGGACAATGATTTGCCAAATGCCCGACTTGTTGACAATTATAGCACTTGCGGGGTCCATTGTTGCTTCCAGACTTCTTCTGGTTTTGCCTCTTCTAATTGGGATTGAATTTTCTCTTATTAGGGTTGGAAGAATTCCCTCCCGATGCAGCAACTCGTGCCACTGATCTCTTATTCATCAAATCCTCATATCTTAACGCTATATCAATTAACTCCACAAAAGATCCTTTCAAGTGCGCTGTCATCCTTTCATGAAACTCTGGCCTCAATCCTTGCACAAACATCTCGTTCTTTTTGAGAGGGGTGCCTATAAGTCCTGGACCATAGCAAGATAACTCGTTGAATTTGGTCTCGTACTCCGCTATAGTCATGCTTCCTTGTTTTAAATTCAGAAAACCTTGATAAAGACGAGTTTTCCCCGCTGTAGGCATGAATTTCTCCTCAAACAACTCCTTAAATTCTTCCCAAGACATATCGTCCTCCGAGACATTCGCTGTCACTGCATCCCACCAGGCTGCCGCACCTCCTTGTAATTGCCATGAAGCCATTACCCTCTTCTGCTCATCCGATAATTTCATGCTCTTAAAGATTTTCTCACAAGAGCGTAGCCATTCTTGGACCTTAATTATAGTCTCTGATCCTTTAAATGGTTTTCCTCCAAGATTAACGAAGTCCTTACATAAAGCAGCAAAACTGGCTGGAGGCGGTACTGGATTAACAGCCTCATTATCAGTCTGTTCTCTCCTATTATTAGTTGATGTACTTCCAACAACCCTTCCCCTTCTGCCTCTTGAACTCATTCTGGCTACCTGGACAGGTAACCCAACCAATTTAGATAGGAATATAATTATATAAGAAAATTACAAATACGCACACTTAAGATAGATACTACTCCAAAGCCTAGGTGTTTCTCAACCTATGCTCTGATACCAACTGTGACGACCCGTCTTTCAATTACCAAGAAAGACGTATCATCAATAAGAAAGAAAGAGATAGAAAGAAAATAACAACAATCGTCAGAATCTCACAGCGGAAACGGAACAAAATATAATATTACATGTGTCCATTACATAGTTTTACATATCAGAGTACGCAAAATAATACGACTTCATTACATTAGATGTTTATAAGAGTCTGCCAAACCAAACAACCCAAAATACAACATCAAAATGTCACTACAGCGGATAGAGATAGATAAGTACGTCTGGACACCAGCTCCAGCTTCCAAAACATTTGACAATCCCAACCTGATCACTTGGCTACTCATAAAAATTTGAGTACCCAAGAGTTTATGAAAAAAAAAAATAAACTTCGGGTCAGACATGGGTCTGGTGTGAGTAAACAGGTTAAAGTTATTTAACTTTAAAATCATTTGAAAACAAAAGGTATCACGTAAGACTCCCCACAAATAAACACAGGTAAGTATTTACCTTACGCTAACCAAAGCATTTGATAGAAAATCCAGTGATATTATAATAGGGTCTAGGGTTTTCAAGTAAATAGAAAATAGCCGAAATTGTTACATTCATTATATTCCAGCTATTAGCCACAAAAGTGGGTAATACAATTAAAACCATAGGGTCTCGTAGGGAAAATGGGTTTCCATCAATGGCAGGGTTACTGGGGTACTGCCCGTCACAGTACGGGGCCTAGATCACCGTACCAAGGAGCCACCCTAACTCCCCTGCAACACAAGGCCGGAACCATCCCTTACTGGACAGCTCCGAACAAGACAACGCCGCAGTTGTGGCCAACAACTGCCCACACAGCCGAAATAATAAGGGACTTCTAGACAGGGGTAAATCTCGTCCTACTTGGGCATGACCCACTTAACCTTGCTGCACCTCCCCTATTTTAGCCATTCCCGGTTGATGAGGCTTGAGGCTACGATTACCTTTATAGAACACATCTCTTATAATGCTCATCATCCACCTGACGATGTGCTGAAAGCATTCAATCCATACAAGTTCGTTCCGGTTCGAACGAAACCGAAGGCATTATTTCGTTACACTTATTTTGGAATCACCCTCAGAGTTAACGACAATAACCCTTGCACTCTAAAAATCTATCTCAATCTTCACTTAGAGATGTCACAACCTAACGTTTAACTTGGATCGTTGTGGTTTTCGGATAATCAAACTTGACTCCTGATCCCGGTCTCATCGAAATCCAAACGTGTCTTAAACGCCAAGTTGTTTAAAGATTTAAACAATTCAATTCAATTTTAAATATTGAATCCACACAGCATTATCCACAAAATATAACAAACATCTATTACAGATATAATATCTCATCACCGAATACCTCAGATTATCATTCAACGGATATCAACCAAATCCAGACATTCAATTCAAAACTATCATCCATAAGCAAGCATATCTCTAATTCATATTATAATTAATTTAATTAATTTAAATTAAATTAATTACTTGAGAATTAATCACTTTACCTTGCTTAACCAATCATTAATTAATTAATCACAATTATTTAATTAATCACTTCTTAATTATCCTCATTATCAATTAATTAATCTTTAATTAATTAATTAATTATCCTTTAATAACTCTAATTATTCAATATTAAAACTTGATTAAAAATTTATCATTCCTCAATTAATTACTAATTAACCCCTAATTTATAATTAATTAATCTTAATTAATTGCTTAATTAATTACAAATTACAGATTAATTAATCTTAATTACTTAATTAATCATAAATTAATTAACCTTAATCATTTAATTAATTAAGTCTTAACCACTAATTAATTAACTATTAATTTTAAATTAATTAATGTTTAATTACTTAATTAATTAACCCTAATTATTAGATAAAATAATTCTTAATTATTAATTAATTAATCACTAATCACTTAATTAATTAATTACTAATCATTTATTAATTAATTACTAATCATTTCTTTTTAATTAACTAATTAATTATCAATTAATTATAATTATATAAATCTTTAATTACTTAATTAAAGTAATTCTTAATTATCAATTAATTAATCCATAATTAATTAATTAAACCTTAATAAATTAATTAATCTAAAATCATTAATTAATTTAACTTTAATTACTTTATTAATTAAAGTAATCTTAACCATAAAACTTAATTAACTTTCAAAATAAAACAATTTCATTAATTACTTAGATTTATTACATATTTAAAACATTTCCATTTGATTAAACTTAATTACTTTTTATAAATTTAATTAACATCTTAAAATTTAGTTATCAAAGTATAAATTACATTTAAATTAAATAGTTTAACATTATCATAAAGTAGTTTAAATAAATTTTAAATTTTAAAAATTTAGAACAAGTTTTGAAAAACCTTTTCAACATTACTTGTTTTGGGTTCGACCGACCCATACTCGAAACAACTCGAGTTCAATCCTCTTCTTCCTTTCTTTTAGCTTAAGTAAAACTTAAATTATGAAAACTGGAATGAATCAACACTCTCGAACCCAGGCACGAGCGAACTACAACACTACCTCGAGCCAAATGCGAGTCAGTCCCCTACATACTCGATCGCCACTTTGAGTCACAACAACTCGTCCTCCTCTGAAACTCCACTTGACACTGTGCATGTGCACGTCGCGCCAACACCGCCGCCGCCACCAACGACACCGTGCGCAAGCTCCCTATCAACCACAGATGCGACTCCGACCCACGACCTGTCATCGCGCGACTTAAAATAAAATCGAAGAAGTTTGCACCATCCCTGGAACAATACTTCACCAGAAAACACCTCAATCCCACGATTCCGACCATCGTTCGCCATGGAATTTTGGCCACATCACCGCAACCCTACCACGCAACCACCCCCTAATTCTTACGCAACTCGATCTACTACAGAATTCCAGTCAACCCATTTTTCGAACGCGACCAAATCACTGTGATGAACCCTAGTCCACCCAAATTCCATCTCCACAACGATTGATCACCACTTCCATGATTTTTCTCAGATACATCGATCACCATTACAACTCCAACCCAAAGCTCCACCCCTAAAATCTACCCAATCACTCAATTTTGATAAAAAGTTCATTTATGGTCATCCCAGAAATGCTCCAAAAAAATCCTCACCTAAAATTCTTGATTTTGTTACTAAAAATCAAGTTTTTCCATGTTGATTCAAGTTGCAAAACTCGAATCCAGAAATCAGAGAACTTGGATTTATCATATTTTAATTTTTTTTACTGTTTTCTTTGTTCCAGAGAAATTCATATTTAAAATTCCTAAACAAAATTTTAAAATTTAGATTATGATCCTATAATCATATTTGCTATGAATCATTATGTTCGGTAATAACTGGATTGGCAGATTTGTATATTTAATTTTTTTTATATATACTAGACTCTGTAAATTCCAAACAGAGATCAATCTTTATTACAATATACAAGGTCAATATATATATATATATATATATATATATATATAAGCTTATACATAAACATGCAAGCAAAAATTTATCAGAGTAGTCACATGTAAGTTATTCAATTTCCTAAATTTCTTTAATTTATTCTTACTGACCTGATTTTTAAAAGCAGAAATTCCAAAAACTTGAGATTTGGAAAAGTTCAACTGTAGATTTTAAATCTAGAAAAAATGGACTGCAAATCTTAAAACTTGGAAATGCTTAATGAAGTCGTTTGCTTGTTTTCAACTTGAATTCAATCAGCACTTAAGATCTGAAACCGAGAAGAGCTTTGAATTTGCCTTACAGGAATTTGATTTTTACTGGAACTTGATTTTACAGAATTTTCTTTTGTATTCTGTTTTGCAGATTAGAAACTTTGAAATGAGATTTTGAATTCTTGTTTTTAATTCTTGGTTGAAAGAGTGGAAATTTAGGAAATTTAGATTTGTAAATGAAAGAGTGATTTTTTCTTGCTTTAGAAAATGAGAATGGGAAAAATTTAGATATAGAAGATGAAATAACCTTTTATAGATAAAATTTTTGTTTTATTAAAATTAAAGAAAATAATTTATAAAGATGACACTTGTAATATTTTCTAACATTTGTCATTAAAGATGGCTATCCTCTTAACACATGTTATTAGAGTGATTCAAAATTTAACAAATGTAGTTCTCATGCAAAAAGATTTTTAAATGTTTTTATAATTAATTTTCTAAATTTAAAATACATTTTTAATTTATAAAAATCAATTCTTCTTAAAAGAAATAAATATAAATCAAATTCTATATTCGAAATAAAATCTTAAAAGTTCACTTTTAAAATCAAGGTATGATTTAAGATATAAATAATTATATTTTGAATTTCAACTTAACAATTCAAATTCAAATAAAATTTCAAATTCAAATTAAAAATCAAATTTGATATGTACATAATCTTAACAAATCCATTTCCACCTGTATATATTAATTTCAATTAAAATCAATATATATATTTACCACCCATTTATTACTATTGTTTAAAATAACAATTTTATTAATTTTAATTAATTTATTAAAAAGATTATCACATTTAAATTGGGTTTGAAATTCCGGAATATCATAAAGGGATTAATTAAGAAATTAATTAAGAGTAATTTATTGATTTAATTAATTAATGATTAAGAATTAATAATTTAAGGGTCATAAGTTAATTAACTAAAGGTTAATTAATTTGTAATTAAGAATTATTAATTAGATAATTAAGATTGGTTAATTAATGATTAGAGATTAATTAATTGAGTAATTAAGAATTAATCAATCAAGTAATTAAGATTGATTAATTCAGTAATTAGAGAGTTGTTAATTAAGTAATTAGAGGTTACTTAATTAATAATTAAGAAGTACTTAATGTGTAATTATGCTTATTAATTAATAATTAGGTTTTATTAATTAATACTTAAAGGATGATTAATCTATGATAAAAGATTAATTAAGGATTAATCAAAGCTAATTAAGGATTAGTCAAATGGTAATTAAGTGTTGATTAATTGGTAATTATGGATTAATTAATTTGTAATTAAGGTTGTTAATTAATAATTAAGGTTTATTAATTAATGATCAAGGTTTATTAATTAATAATTAAGATATAATTAATTAGTTAATTAACAATTAATTAATTGATTGTAAGAGTAATTATGGGTTAATTAATTTGTATTGAGAGATATTGATTAATAATTAAGGTTATTAATTAATAGTTAATGAATAATTAATCGGTTAATTAATTAGTTATAAAAATAATTAAGGATTGATTACTTTGTATTAAAGGATATTAATTAATAATTGAGGTTTATTGATTAATGGTTAAAGAATAATTAATCCGTGCTTAGAGATTATTTAATTGATTAATAATTAAAGGATAATTAATCAAGGATGATTAGTTAAGGGGATGATTCATTAAGTGATGATTAATTAATTTGTTTGTAATTAATTAATGATAAATTGAGCAGGTTAGGTGATTAATTCTTAAGTAATTAATTTAATTTAAATAAATTAAATTAATTATGACATGGATTAATAATTCTTGTTTGTGGGTGATTGATTATGTTGAATGTCTGAATTGGATGATATCTATTGGATGATATGTTGTGATATTCTATGATATGATATTGGATATATCATAGATAAATGGGTGATATTTATCTGTATTAAATGCTGTGTGAATTCAAGTATTGAATTGAATTGAAATGAATTGTTTAACTTTAAACAACTTGACCTTTAAGATGCATTTGGATTTCTATGAGACCGGGATCGGGTATCATATTTGATTATCCGAAAACCACATCGATTCAAGTTAAACGATAGGTTGTGACATCTCAAAGTGAAGATCGAGATGGAGTTTCAAAGTGTAAGGGTTATTGTCGTTAACTCTGAGGGTGATTCCAAAATGAGTGTAACGAGATAATGCCTTCGGTTTTGTTCGAACCCGAAACGAACTTGTATGGATTGAATGCTTTCAGCACATCGTTAGGTGGACGATGAGAATTCTAAGATAGATGTGTTCTATAAAGGTAATCGTAGCCTCAAACCTCATCAACCAGGAATGGCTAAAACATGGGAGATGCAGCAAGGCTAAGTGAGTCGTGCTCAAGTAGGATAAGAGCTTCCCCTATCTAGATGTCTCTTTTTATTCGGCTCAGTGGGCAGTTGGATGTGCAGCCAACTGCAGGGTTGTCTTATTCGGGACTGTCTAGTAAGGGATGGTTTCGACTTTGTGTTGCAAGGGGTTGGGAGTGATCCTTGGTACGGTGATCAAGGCCATGTACTATGACGGACGGTACCCCAATAGCCCTGCCATTATATGGAATCCAATCTCTAATAAGTGCCCTCGGATTTGATTGTATACCTATGTATGCTGGAATTTAATAAATGTAACGATTTCGGCTATTTTCTAGTTTATTTGAAAACTCTATATCCTATTATAATATTACTGGATTTCCTATCAAATGTTTTGGTTAGCGTAAGGTAAAAACTTACCCATGTTTATGTGTGGGAAGGCTTACGTGATACCTTTGTTTCCAAATGATTTTAAAGTTAACTTTAGTCGTTTACTCACACCAGACCCATGTCTGACCCAAAGTTTGTTTCTGTTTTTCTTAAACTCTTAGGTACTCAAATTTTTTTGAGTAGCCAAGTGATCGGGTTTGGCTTGACGAATATTGGATAGTATGGAGCAGGAGTCCAGACGTAGCTATATCTATTTATTTCCACTGTGTTGAAGTCTTTGTTTGTTGTATTGGAATGTAATGGATTAGACAGAACTTTATAATTGTCTAATGTGAAATGTTGTTGTAATCTGTGTAACTATGATGTATTGACTATGTAATATCTATGTGATATATTATATTTTGTTCCGTTTCCGCTGTGAGATTCAGATATTGTTGAGTTCTTACTTCTATCTATTCTATTTCTACCTCTTTCTTTCTTATTAATGATGCGTCTTTCTGTTGAATGAAAGGCTGGTCGTTACAGATTTTTTAAGTCGTTTATACTCTAGTCCGCACTCTGGGGACTCTGAGTGCTCTAGTCCGCACTCTCGGGACTTAGAGATTTTTAATTCGTTTATACTCTAGTCCGCACTCTGAGGACTTAGTGTATTCTAGTCCGCACTCTGGGGACTTAGAGATTTTTAAGTCATTTATACTCTAGTCCGCACTTTGAGGACTCAGAGTACTCTAGTCCGCACTCTGGGGACTTAGAGATTTTTATTTTATTGATTGACTTTTAATTATGTGTGCGTGTTCATACGGCGGACAGAATCATGTGATTTAATTTTTGCCATGGAATTATAACACACGGAACATCGATAGTTCATAGAAAAGCGGCTTCATGCCTTGATTGATCATAACAAAGAGGAACAAATTGAATTGTCTTAATACATGCCAAAAATAAAAAAGAAAAGAAAAACATACTGGAAACAATTACCACTAAAATGTGAAAGAAATGGGCTAAGTGTAATAACGGCGCAAATGCTCGTTATTCCATGCTCGGGGGAGCATCACGCCATCGACGGTCGCTAGCTTGAAAGTTCCTTCTCCAAATTTCCATTCAATGACATATGGACCTTCCCATATGAGATTCATATGTGATGGAATCGAAAAAAACTCGCTTCAAAACAAGATCACCCACATCAAAGATTCTTAGTCGAACTTTTTCATTATAATATCGGGCCACTCGATGCCTATATTCAGCTGTCCTTAAATCAGCTTCTTCATGTTTTCCGTCGTCAAAGTCCAGCGATTCCGGTAAGAGATCTTGATTCATCTTAGGATCATAATGAGTTACCCAATGAGAAGGAACTTCAAGTTCCACGGGTGTAACAGCTTTTGTGCTGTATGCCAAAGTGAATGGAGTGTGCCAGTCGCGGACTTATAGGTGGTTCTTTAAGCCCAGAGTGCTATTGGAAGTTCATCCACCCATTTGCCTCTAGCTTTCTCTAACAATATTGATTTTGTTATTTTATTTGCAGCTTCAACTTGTCCATTGGATTTAGGGTGAGTGGTCGCCGCAAACCTTTTCTCAATGCCATATTTTTGGCAGAATTCTTTGAACTTCCTACTTTCAAATTGGGTTCTGTTGTTCGTAATGATATCATGGAAGGCCAAAACGGCATATGATGTTTCGTACAATGAAATTAATGACCTTTTTGGTTGTGATTGTAGCTAAGGGCTCAGCTTTTGCCCACTTGGTAAAGTAATCGACTGCAACAATTGCATATTTTGCACCACCTCTGGAGATCGGCAAGGAGCCGATTATATTGATCCCCCATATTGCAAATGGCCAGGGACTAACCATTTGTGTAAGTTCCATCGGGGGAGCTCTCGGGATTTTTGCATACTTTTAACATTTGTCGCACCTTCTTACGTAATCTGCGGCATCCCGATTCACGGTTGGCCAATAATATCCATAGCGGAGGATCTTTTTCGCTAATGTCTGCCCCCCCCAGCATGGTCGCTACATTCTCCTTCACGAACCTCTTTTAAGACCCGCTTTATCTCATCGTGGCAATGCACCGAAGTAAGGGAACTAAGAATCCTCTCTGATACATTATTCCATCCTGCATTATGTACCACGAAGCTTTGCGAATGACTCGTCGTCTTTCGTTCCTTCTCTCGGGCAAAGTCCCATGTAACAGGCATGGCTTGAACGGGGTTATCCACGACTCCCTCTCAGTTTCCGTTTCTAACACAAAATCTACTTCCATCTCGTTTATACTCGAAGCATGTAAGATTTCGACGGGAACCAAGCCCATCTACTGTGCATCACCAGTACTTGCGAATTTTGCCAATGAATCATCTTCCCCATTTTGTTCACGTGGGATGTGTGAAATATCATAACATTCAAGGTCTGCCAATAGTTCTTGAACCCGAGCACAATAGGGGGCAAGTCTTTGGCCCTTTGCTTGATAGTCTCCCCGCACTTGGTACACCACCAATTGCGAGTCGTAAAAAATTTCAACCGATTTTACTCCGAGTTCCCTGGTAAGTTTTAAGCCTGCAATCAATTCTTTATACTCGGCTTAGTTATTTGTAACTGGGAAATTAAGCTTTAAAGCATAACAAATTGATCGGTTTTCGGGAGTTACTAGAATAACACCAGCCCTAGAACAACGGTCGTTGGATGCCCCATCGGTGTATAGTTTCCATCGAATGGGGGGAATGACAGCATCACTGCTTGGCTTGTCTGACATGGTGAATTCTGCAATGAAGTCGGCTAGCGCCTGCTCTTGGATAGCCCTCCGTGGCAGGTAGATGATATTGAATTGAATCAACTCAAAGTTCCACTTTAACGGCCTTCCAGAGGTTTCACGTCGTTGGAGCACCTGTCGTAGAGGTTGATCGGTATAAACACTGATCCGGTGTGCCTGAAAATATAGACGAAGCTTGCGTGACGTAATTACCAAACGGTAAGCTAGCTTCTCAATTTTAGAATAATTTTCCTCTATCCCCGTTGGACGTTTACAGACATAGTACATTGGCTTTTGAATTCGGTCCTCCTCGCGAACCAAGGCCGTACTCATGGCATGCTGAGACACGGCTAAGTATACATATAATACTTCATGGGCTACGGGCTTTGACAGAACCGAAGGACTTTCCGAATGTCTTACATGATCTCGGAATGCATCCTCACAGTCGAGCTTCCATTCAAAATTTCTCTTCCCTTTCTTTATCACATCGAAGAAGGGAATACATTTGTCAGTCACTCTGGATATGAATCAACTCAATACGGCGACCTTTCCATTTAGGCTTTGTACTTGCTTTATAGTTCTGGACGCTTGTATGTCCCGAATATCCTGAATGTTTTCTGGATTAGCTTCAATTCCACGTGCATTGACAATAAAGCCCAAAACTTTCCCGACGCAACACTAAATGAATGCTTTGGTGGATTGATTTTCATTCCGTAGTATCTAAGTATATCAAACATCTTCGTTAAGTCTCGAATGTGGTGTTTGACTGCCGTGACTTCACGACCATGTCATCCACATAGACTTCCATTGTTCTACCAATTTGGTCTTTAAACGTCCGATTTACCAAGCGCTGGTAAGTAGCTCCTGCGTTCTTCAACCCAAAAGGCAACACCACATAACAATATAGTTCGACATCCATGATAAAACTAGTGTGTTCCTGATTTGGAATGTGCATTGGGATTTGATTGTATCCCGAATACGCATCCATAAATGACAATAACTCGTGTCCTGCAGTTGAGTCAACCAGTTGGTCAATTCTAGGTAAAGGGAAACTATCCTTAGTGAGCCTTGTTCAGGTCTGAATAATCAAAAAAGGTCCTTCGTTTTCCTTTCGCTTTTCTCACTAGCACGAGGTTAGACACCCATTCAGGGTAGAGGACATCGCAGACAAATCAATTGGCTTTGAGTTTGTCCACCTCCTCTCTAAGAGCAGTAGACCTCTCTGGGTCCATACCTCTCCTTTTTTGCTTCACCGGCGCGTATTTTGGGTCTATGTTCAACATATGACTCGCTATGGCGGAAGAAAACCCGCACATATCAGAATGTGTCCAAGCAAAAGCATCCAGATTCGCTTGGAGGAAATCGGCAAGATCATTAGTCATCGAGGGGGTGAGTTGTGGTCCAGTCTTAAACACCCGTGATGGGTCGTCATGGCTAACTGAAATGTCAATCGTCAATTCAGCGGGTGCTACTTTAGACTTCTTAAGTTCTTCATCATCGTCTCTCAGATCTATGTCTTTGTAGATCCGACTCTGCTGCCCAAGCCAAGACTCGAGCATTACTTGTCAATTTTAAGCAATGTGGATGCAGACAGATTCGTCTACAACCTTTTCCCTCTCTCTTCGATGGACCTCTCTCAGCTCAGCCACATAACATGCGCGACCAGTCGCTTGATCGCCATGCACTACACCAACTCCTTTATCGGTCGGAAATTTCAAAAGTCAAACACCAAGGGGCCAAAGCTGCCCTAAATTCCACCAGGGCCGGTCAGTCCAGAAAAACATTATATGGGGAATCAACATCCAAAATAATGAACGGTAAGATCTGTACCCTGCTGCGTTCACCTTCTCCTAACTCAACCGGTAATTCAACAAAACCTATCGCATCAGTAGATGCACCATTAAAACCATGAATGCCGGCTTTAGATGGTTTTAAGTCCTTTGCCTCCATCTTCGTTTGGTCATACGCCTTTTTAAAGATAATATTCACAGAGCTCCCTCAATCTATCAGTATCCTACTCACCAAAGTCAGCGTAATCGTTGCTGAGATGACCATCGGGTCAATGGTAGATGCTTCCACTTATCGGCATCCCGACTCCTGAACACTATATCGTCCGTCATCATTCGCTGCTGTTTCGCTGGAGTCCCATCTTTCGAGTTCGAGCAGCATTAAAAGTATGCATGTTTCAAGGAATAGCTTTCCATTTCTTGCCAACTTTTGTCCGCTGGATGAGGCCCACCGACTATCATGTTTATGATTAGTCTGCCTACGGTCTGAGCACGTTCCTCAGGATGGCGTGGAGCCTGCCCATGACCGGGGTCTGACATTCCTTGTCCCCCTTCCTACGGATTCTTAACAAACCATTGTTACTTATTTTGCCGAATCAGTTTTTCTGTAGCATCATGGAGGTGCTTGCATTCCACAGTGTTGTGCCCGTAGGTCTCGTGAAACCGACAGTACTTCCCAATCTTCTTTTGTCCTCAGTGGATTCTTTTGGGCACGGCTTCTTGTATTGGAACGTGTTACAAGTTGAGAAATAAATATTCTCCAGAGATGTGTTCAAAGGAGTGTATTCATTGTAGGTCAAGATCCTTGGTTTCCACTTTTCGACTACTCTCTTCCTTCCGGAATTTCCCCCTCCGGAACCTTTAGACTGCTCAAGCTTTTTTTGAACATTAACCTGGACATTTCTAGAATTGTCGTCAGCCTGTTTTATCACAATGTTGCTTTGCACCGTCTCTTTACCAGGCCCTAGTGCACTACCTCGCCTCGTCCACCTGGATTTCTCCCTTCTCATGAACTGGTGCGCCTTTGAATAAAAACGTTCCAGAGTAGCCAGAGGTTTTCCCACCAGCCACCAAACTTCAAGTCCAGATCTACCCTTCGCATCACGGCCACGAGAATAGCGTGGTCATTCAGGTTGCTAACTTCAGTAGCAGCGACATGAAATCATTGCAAATATTCCTTTAAGGACTCCCCTGGAGCCTTGATTACACTGGATAAAGACATTATGTCCTTTGGGTGAGTGGTATAGATTCTGAACTGCTCCATAAATTTCGTCGCTAACTCATCAAATCTGGAGATCAATCGCGGAGGAAGTCTGGTGAACCGCATGCTAGCGATTCCAAGTAGGATTATTAGGAAACATCTACATTTAGTCGCATCATTTGCCCTAGCCGAGTCCATCATCCACTCGAATCTTATTACATGCTGTTGGGGATTAGTCTTCCCCTGATAGGTTGGAATAGTAGGCATACTAAACTTCCAGGGGGTATTCAGCCTGTAGGATAGCATATGTGAATGGAGTATGACTTCTATCTATATCCCAATCAATCATCGTTGGATAAGCCCTAATTTTCCCTCATCAACTATTTGACCATGGCTAACGAATCCGGGGTCAAGATAGTAGGTGGCAAGTTGGACTCCGTCCTGCGCAACCATCCCGGTTGGTGCCTCCTTGACTAGTGATCTCCCAAATGAGTGTCGTGGGGACCTGCTTCATTGGGTCCTTGGTGAGCCGGTCGGTCAGCTTCCACTCGCACTCTAGATCCTAAGTTTCCCATTCCAACTTAAGAGCGGTTTCCTAGGTGCAAGTAAGGGGCTACAGCTTTAGGTAGGGACCAGAACCATTCCTGTTGGATTGATCTACTACATCTGTTTGCGCTATTTCAATTCTACGGCGTCTACGCGAGGGATGTTCATCAGAAGAGGAGGAGCTGTCAGATGATGGGTAGGTAGCTGGACTACCCCCATCATTTCGATGTTGTTGTTGAGTAAGTTGGGTCATGAGATTGGCGTTAGTTTGAATCTGCTTATTAAGTCGTCTCCTGCTTTCCACGAGTTTTCTCATCAGCTCAATGAACTCTGTTCTAGTGAAAATTTCTGTTTAGTTTAAGATGGTGGCGGTCCCTGCACCTGGATTAGCTTGTTGATTGCTGGTCCTACTTGTTGGACGCTAGTGGTCTCGTTGACATCTGCATTGTGGGAGGCTGATCTGGTATGTGGTCTACCCATTGTAAGGTTATCGATCGAAACTCTGAGTAGAATCTATGAACTTCTTTTGAATGAACTTGGATCTTCTTTGGGGGATTTCTTCAATCCAGCAGAGACAAAGTAGATCCTAACAGCCTGTGAATGCTAATTCTTGGTGAAAGCACCAAAATGTTAGCACCAAAATTGGTCACTAACACTCAAGAAAAGATTGTATAGAGAGATTAATGAAGATAATAAATTAAAAAGAGGAATATATGCAAAATTAACTGCAGAAACAAGAACAACAGAATTATAGTGGTTCGGCGTAACTGCCTACGTCCACTATTTATGTAATTTTTATTGCTTTTCTCAAAGACTTGAATACAGATACAATCCGTGAACAAATAACTCGAATACAAGTTTGAAGTGAAAGAAGCGAGTATAAAAAATGGCAAAGTATCCCTAGAGTTCCCGAAAAAAGGTCCCCTCAACTATAGCCCTACCCTTCTATTTATAAACGAAGATAGGCTAGATGCTCTATGTAGGCCCAAGACCAAGGCAACCGGCCCATGGTTGGTAATCTCAAGTCGGTCGGTCCAAGCATCTCGAACAACTATCGACCGATCGAAGAATACATAACCATCTTGGCCGACCGATGGCCATTTAGCAAATGACTCGAAGTAAGACCTCAAAGGACTTGGAGAACCTCGTAATGGATCTCGAAGTGAAGCAATGCCGAACTTCTTCCCTCGATGTTAACTTTAAAGAATAAGCTAACTCCTTCATCTTGCACGAAACCACATAGACCGAACACTTGTGCCGAACCACCCCCGATCGAGCGACAATGGCTTCCCAACCACAACTGATTGATGCCTGCTAACTCGCCAAGGTCGAACAGGATCTGCTAGACCTTTCAAACCAAATTACTTTGTCTCTGTATGCTAGCCGACCCACTCTTAACAAAACACTTCGAGGCCGACCGATAAATGCCGAGCCAAATGGAACACTTCCACTAGGGCTGGTCCACTAAGTTCCAAGCCACCCTTGCCGAGCGACCTCTTCTTGGACATTTCGGCCGAGCCATCTCGCTCTCCCTTCGTTGACCGAGCGATTTGTGCTGTGTTGCTATAGCCTCCTTTCTTTAGCCGAGAGACACAAGCCATCTATTTTTCAACGAACCATATACACAAGCCGAACCTTGCATATTGGCTGAGCGATATATATCCTCAACTACTCAAATCGGGTCAATCTTTTATATCTCCAACCTCTCACCGACTCGAGTTTCATCTTGATTCAATCAAAACCTTTGTAATTATCGCCTTGTAGCCGAGCCAAGCGGTTGGGTAACAGGAAGCAATAGCTACTGCTTTTGGTTTCATAAATTAAGCGTTGTTTGCTTAACAAATAGGTCCGTTTTCGGATTACGGGTATCTAGCGATATTATATTGTTTTCTCGTGGTTTGGGATTTTTATTTTTGAAATATGATATATATATATATATATATATATGGTAATTATTGATATTATTGTTTCTCCCAAACCTCTCCGTACAAAGGAGACTTTGCCGAAAAATCTGTGAATTTTAAACTTAGAAATTTTGTGAAAAGTGAATTATGTTCAAACTTTGGTAGACTTGAATATGAAGATTTACTTGTTATCAATTGTATATTATATTTAAATTACTTAATTATGAAAATTAATTGTTTATAAATAGAATACTTTGAACAAAATATATTGATTCCTTATTTCCTCCTTTTCCCTATTCGAGGACGAAAAGTTTTGAGTGGGGGAGATTGTAACGACCCATATTTTTCGATAATTAAAATATTAATTAAATAAGATTTTAGAATTTTATATGGAAAGAAAACTAAAATTTGTGATGTTATAATGAGAGTAATAACTAGAATGTAATGTTAGTAATGTTAATATAAGGTAATTGCTAACTATTTTAATGTAATTCCAATTAATTGAAATGACTGTAAAGTTATAATGGTTATAAACTATAAATAAGAAAATACATTGAATGTTGAAATTATATGTAATCAATTAGAATTGGCTAATATTTAATACGAAATTAGTGATGTTGTTCGAATGTTGTCGATAACTATTTAATGTAATTTCAAATCAATTGAAATAAATTGTAGGTTGACTTGGTTATAATTGTAAATAATGAAATAAATTAGATAATGTAGTTAATGGTGAACTTGTATGTAATTAATTGAAATAGGTTAATATTGAATATGAAACCTTTTTGGGTAAGCAAATTATAACCCTTGTTTGTAAAGAATAAGATAATGGGTATGAACTATTATAATTAACGATTGTTTTAACTATTTTCTCACTAAATTATCCGTTTGAATATTGAATGGGTAATTAATGGAATTAAGGCAATTGAATGTTGGGTTTATTGTTGGAATTGTATGTCAGTAATTGAAATAATTGTAAAGTTATTTGATGATAAGTTAAAATAAGGAAATGAATTAAATGTTATAATAAAAGGGGAAAATTATATGAAATTATTAAGTATAATCAGCGTTGTGTAAGCAGTCATAACATTTGTTGTTGATAATAAACTTATAAATGTGATTAAGTAAGTAAAAGGTAATATTTGTCATTTATCACCTATTTATTTAATCCATTGAAATTAAGTTAAAAATCAAGGCCTTTATTATTTGATACATATCTCATTCTTTCCCCAGAACTTCATTATTTTTCAAACATCAAGGCCTTTATTATTTTCCTCAATGTCTCGATGTCAACATAGCTTTATACCTCCACTTAGTTACTGCCAATTCATTTTTACTGAAGCTATGTTCAAAAAAAGAAAAAAAAGTATGAGCATCTATTTCTTTCCCAACAACATCCGCACCTTTCCTCATGACATTGCCTTCTTTTGCAAGAAGCCTTCAAAAAAAATGCACAATGAGAATTAGCTTTCATGGTTTTGGCTTTCCACTTCTTGCCTTTATTTGGGGTACGTCAAATTTGAAAACGTGAGTTATTAAAGTTTCTTATTTTAATAATTATATGTGTACATATTTTTTTAATATATCCTTATAACCTAAATATCTTCCACATACGAGCTTTGATACATGCGTTATTTCTTCTGTCAAACTTGTATTGAAATTCCTAATGACATGAAATAGGTTTGGCTGAGTTTGGAGACTATTGGAAAAGGCATCTTTGTTTGGATTTTTACGTTCTAAATATCAAAGCTGAGTGTTTTGACCCACTCACTAATATTAAATTATCTTATGTTAATTAAATTAAATTTATGATATGACTAGAAATTTACTGATTGTTGTTTGGTATTTTTATATTATCATTTAAGTTAAATTTGAATTTATATTGAACTGAATTGCCATTTAATTAATATTGAATATAAATTGCTAGTTAAACACCTGATAATGATAATCAATTGATTGTTGTGATTTATTGGCTGATTTGGATGTTGGATTGTAATGGATGTTATTGGTTGACATTTTGGATGATTGGATGTTTATTTATGTATATATCTCTGTTATCACTATGGATTGAAATGATAACCCGTGTGGTTTCCACTGATTTGGAAATTTTGATTTTGGATACTGGTTGAAATGACATATACCCATATACTTTCTTGAATTTGGATTATTTATTGGAATTGGACTATTTGAAAGGTTTAAGTTTTAAATTTAAACTTCGGATTTATTTTAATTAAAATGTTTAACATTAGTATTTCAAATTATTTGAAATCTTTTAAATATTATATCCATGTTGTACACTTGATAGGAGATGAAAATCCCGTAACATCTCTATAGCCATTAAAGTAGTATTTCTATTCTATTTTTTTTGATTTGCCTCTCTCTTTGTTTGCATGCATCTATTACTAGTTTCTACAGGTTTCTTTGGTCTATACTTGGGAGAAATTGCAATCTTTGGCTCTAAATCATTGCTTAATCATCTATGGCAGCAAGGTGAGTTAATAAACTCACAAACCTAGCTGAAGCAAAGCTTCAAATGCAAAAATATATGCAAATAGCTTGATAATATTGATTTTTGGTTGATGTTTTATTTTTGTAAAAACTGAATTTTGTCCATCTAGATGCTGAAACAAATTCAGCCAAAACTTTCTCGTTTTTGATCAAAATTTGATAATTTCGGATGTTTCGGAAAGCTTAAATCATATGCAATAACTTTTATGTTTTGAGTTTTCTTTAATTTTGAGGTTAGATATGTCAAAATTTTATTTTTCTACTGCTAACCCGAGAGAAAAGTCTATATTTGCTCTGTGCTTGAAGCTGAAACTAAATTAGACATAACTTTCTCATTTTTCATCGGATTTTGATAATTTTAGATGTTCCAGAAAGCTTAGGCCCCGTTTGGTTTGCTATTTTTAGTTTTGTATTTTCGTCTAAACAAAAATTCGCATTTATTATGTATGATTTGAAAAACACAAAATTTTGAAAAATGAAACTAACATAGGAAATAGAAAATAAGTTTATTTGATTTTTCGTGTTTTGAAACATAACAAAAGGATGGAAAACAATTTATTTCTTCATTTTCCGTCCATCGTTAAGATGGCTAAGAATTGTAAAAAATTTCCCACAATTTCTTGTATTTTGTAGTGTAGGTTGAAAACACAAAACATAAAACTCAAAACGAAACCAAACGGGGCCTTAGATTTTTTTCTAAATTTTTTATGTTTTGAGTTTTCTGAAATTTCGATGTTATCTTGGTCAAAAATGTGATTGTTTGTTGTTATCCCGAGAGCAAAACGAGAGCGACAATGATCAGTGACTTAAGAACATTTTTGGCCGTAACTTTTGATCCGTAAGTCGGATTTTGGTGATTCTTTTTCTTACTTCAAGCTAATAAAATCACCTTCAACTTTTATGTTTTGAGATTTCTAAAGTTTCAAAGTTATCTTGGCCAGAAGTGTGATTGTTTGTTGCTGTCCCGAGACAAAATGACAGAAGTTGTGAAATTCAAATCTCAGAATTGTTTTATCTATAACTTTTACATTTCTTATCGGAATTCGGTAATTTTCAATGTTATGGAAAGCTTAGGATGTTTTCAACAACTTTTATCTTTTGTGTTCTCTCAAATTATGTGCTTAAAAGAGGCAAACTAAACAAACAAAATACAGGCCTGGGCAAAATACCAATGTTTATTCATGTGTATCTTGAATTGTTGCACCAGCTTTTGGTGCTTTCTCTTATGTTGTCCGAACAACGTTTTGATGCTCTTTTCAGTGCAAATACTGAGAGCTTTATATCACATATGCTCTGGTATTGAATCATGTATTTTCTTAGATTGTTCGAGCAAGTCTTTGATGATGAATTTTAATATAGATCATGAGTGTTTTATTACCTTATTCAAGGGATAAACCATGCGTCTTGTGATTATTTTTGGGTTGCTTCTACTATATAGAACCATGGATTTTCACGAATCCGTCATTGGGATTTTAATTAATTTTAATGATTCATTATGTAATGTTTTCATTGTGATTCCGAGCGCATGTGCACGTATTTTCAAAATATTTTCCAACAGTGTTCATATTCTAGCTATTGTTCTAAGAAATATATTTTACAAAGTGATTTCATAAAAAAATGATACAATTAATATTTCTAAATTATAAAGAGATTTCCAAAGTTGATTTCTTAAATATTTTCTGAAATTTATTTCAAAACCCGATTTAGCAAAAATATATTTTCTATTTAAAGATACACGTTTTTGCACTTTTCGGACGTATGAGAAAGAGAATTAAACGATTTAGTAAAACATGTGGTATGGGACACATGAGTTTGCTTTTTCGGTTAATTCCGGACTTGTACGATCGAAACCTCTTGAGTATTGTATCTTGAGTTAGTATTTAAGATCTTCAATTCCTATTATAGGAATTACTCAAGTAGCCAATATTTGGCGAGTTGAGGTGTTCGAGATCTCCTATTGTAGGAGTAAAAATCGATGAGAACCACTTAAAGATCTTGTTTTACTTGCCGATGAGATGAGGTGAGTCTTGAGATGAGATTTCCCTTTTCGGGGATTATGGTTTATGAGAAACCATTATGAGATTTAATTGCATTTGCCGATGATATGAGGTAAGTCTATTTATGAAGTATTCATGAAGTGAAGATGTTTATGATGATTTATGAAGTTAAGATGGTTATGATGATTTTTACTTGTCGATGAAATGAGACAAGTCACGATGGAACCATTACTCGTCGATGAGAAGAGATGAGTGTGGTATTATATTAACTCGCCGATGAGATGAGGCAGAGTGAGTTTTATGATGGTTCTGATGTTTTATGATGTTTTCTAATGTGGAACCAACTAACGATTAGTAAAACATTAGGGGAGAACGTGTAGTATGGGATATACGTTCTCGCCTTTTGGGTTCCTATTCGAATAGTTGAGACACATTCAAGATGTTACTAGTACTAGACCGAGTACAATTGGAGTCACCACGATGTTATAACTCAACTCCAATCACCATGATGTTTTTACTCGGAATTGTGACTGGGTGTCATCAAGATGTTCAGACTAGTCAATCACGATGTTATGATGTTATGTGCCCCAAGTCATCACGATGTATGATACCAAATTACTAGTACTAGTCAAGATGTAAAGCACGTGCTGTTTTCCATGAAGTTTAGATGTTTCGTTTTCACTGTTTGATGATGATGCTTTATTATAGCCGCATGTAAGAAAAGGGCTTATTTATATACATGGTTTTATGGTGATTTCGAATATGATGTTTTGGATTCTTTCTGGGCTCTATCAAGATGGATTTGAGACATTATATATATTTATACCAATGAGATGAGGTATAAATTATGGTAATGCTTTTATGATGAGTGTTGATAATAGATTTAAGATAGATATATATTCATACCATTGATATGAGGTATAAATGATTATAGAGATTCCTTTATAATGAGGTTAATGATGGGTTTGAGATGTATTTATATTTATATCGATGAGATGAGGTATAATAATTAATAAGTTTCTATTAGATGGTTTTATTTATGATGGATTCTTGAAGTTTAATTATCTTATGAAGATTTACTTTATGGTCCAAATCCTCACCCATTTCATTCAGTTATATATATAATTAGATAAACCATGTCTATCTAATATACATATTGTAACCCTCTATGCAATCATGATGAACCATTGATGTATCACTCTAGAGATAACTTAATGACCTATATCATTCCATTGGTAATGATGGAATGGTTTTCCCCTTATCTCTTATCATCACCTTTACTATTGATAAGTTCTAGCTAGCCTGACCCGTGTGTTTTCACTCGGGTCAGACCGAGTTGTTTCAGGTATCATCTATTAGGCTTAGCTTGAAGTTGATGTTGGATATCAACTCTTCTTTCTCTTGAGTAGTTTATTTCTTCCGCATACTCTAATGTTTTTACATTTGATTCGATGTATATGGTGTGATCGTGTACCACCTTTATTATATTCATATTGTATTGTACTGAACGTGTATCAGTGTATACGTATATATATGATGTTGGTTACTGTTATGTGTTGTGGTTTACATTCAGTTATTGTATTTTGTTCTGATAGATCCGTTAGCCGCCTATAGTTTTGGATTAAGCATTTACTGGGTATGTCGATCCACTTGAGTTGAAAAAAATTATAATGCATTTATCGACGTATTCAATGGATGTTTAAGACAAAATTATAGATGGTCATCCTTAACCAGCCCTATTCTCCGCTTTAGTAGACGGAATTACTTGTTAATTCTCTTCGCTAAGGTGGGTCTCGGGGTGGGGCGTTATAGCTTGGTATCAGAGCTGTGGTCAGAACAAAGTAGAGTAAACATAGAACAGTACGTATATCACGATACGTCAAAGTACAATATGAGTGAATCATTGTCTTTTATTCGAGCTTGTTTTAGAATCGTTCTTTGATTCCTTTTCGAATATTAGGATATGTTGAGATGGAATATGTCTAGGAATATATATTGTATTCCGTAGTATTCCATAATTGAGTTTGATGTTATCTTGTCTTATGAATAATCTTATTTGGGATTATTCTATTTTCATTTTTTTCGATATGAGTGAGTTCGTATCGATGGAGCTGATTGATTTCTTTGAGCATTCTTGTTGCATTCCTTCGAGAGTTGTGAATCCTGTTGAAGGGATCATAACGATTGGCATGTTGTGAGCATTCTGAGTTTTCTATTTGTTTCTGCTTTAGTGAATATTAGTCTATTACTCACTATCTTGAGATGTGTTTGATTTGGGATGGATTGACTTATTTGATGTTAAGCCCGATCATTTTGTTGTTATAGGATCCTATATTTATTTAGGCATCCTAATTTGATTGATTTGTTATTTCTATCACTTTGGAATATTAATGGTGATCCCGAAGTTCTGAATTCACTCTTGAGTATCGAGATGTTGATGATATAACTCGAATTCCAATCAAGGTGACTCTCTTGAGTTTTGTGAGTCCGTTTGGATTTGACATCCAATCGGGCAATCGAGTGTTGAGGTTCCTGGCTCTTCGGTTATCCTTCCACGAGGATATCCACTAAGGAATAATGTGAGTTTCTAGATTGTTCAAGTTGATTGAGTTTATCATCCAGCTTCGTTTGAGTGTTCTTTTCATATACTCAATCAATGTTATCCTTTAGCATTACTCCAACTGAAGTAGTGATTCGTGGATTGTTTCTTCTTCTCCTTCGAGAAGAATATCTTGCTTATCCTGTATCTTGATGATTTTTTTGGGTATGGCTCGTGACATCGTAAGATTGACGAACACTCTATCTCCTTCTATTGATTTCGAGAATCGAGTATTCTGGGAATATCTCGAAGCATTCTCTTAATGTTCTTTGGTTTGAGTTTTGAAGCTATATAAATATGAGTTTTAAAGAGAAATTTGAGATTTTAGATAAAAAAAATCAAAGACTATTTTGAGAATATATTTACATGAGTAGTATTTCTTTTATAAAAATAATTTGAGAGTGTTGGGTTGTCCATCGAGTAGTTAAGAGTTCTAGTCGATACGCCTGATCAACGTTATCGATAGGAATCCCCTAAATGCTATGATGAGACAATCAGACACGATGGTTTGTATTTTAAAAATTGAGATTTTGAAAATAATTTATGAGATTAAATATTAAATTTATTTTTGAATGGTAATTGCAGCCATTGATTTTAGAGACGAATATTAAAGTGGCGAGGCAGTTTTTATCGATCGATCGACTCTGCAGCCAACAGACATATCCATTTATTAGAGATTCAGTGGCGAGGCAATGCCATCTATTTATATATTTATTTTGAAATTATAAAGATGAAAATATGTGAGAAAATTAATGAGCTATACTTTATTGAAAGTATATTTTGAGATTTTAGAATTTATATTATATACATTGGATGTTTTAAGAGAAGAGTTATAAGAAGATTTGAAGATTGTTTTAAACTTTTTAAGTGGTTTAATAAAAAGAGTAAAGAGAATTTAAACCCTTAATTTATTACAAGGAATATTATTATGGATTTACAAAATTATTTGAAAATTAATTTTGAAGTAAGAGAAGAAATTTGGACTTTTAATTTGATTTTTATATTACTTACTAAGTAATATAGTAAAGAGTTTGAAAATTTTCAAATGTTGAAAATTGAAATTTAAAATTTAAAGGATGTTGAGAAAAAAATAAAATCTAAATATCTTGGATTGAAAAGTAATTTGTGCTTATATTCTTGTTCTGGAGTTCACTCTATTCTTGTGCTATTGATGATGACGTGCATTTTCGCGGTCATTCGAGTTTGGTGGCCTCGTGAGAAGCCATTTTGTGTGATTTATCTATCTTGTCTATTGAGTATATACTCGTTGTGAAGATGCTCTTTCCGTATTATTATGCGAAAAATTGTGTTGATGATCATTTTTGTTGCTTACAGTTCGGGTTTGAATGAGTTTGATCCCGACTATATTCGTAGAGTTTTGAGAAATCTATCTTATTTGATAGATTATTTGTTGGGCTTTTTATTGAGTATTGATTCGAAGATGAGACATCTTTGAAATTCTTTCGAGTTTCTTGGAAAATTCGATGGTTTTCTAATCACTATATTAGCATATGATGGACCATTGGATTAACCAAGGGAGTTTTTCCTTATTTCTCTCTACCATTCTATGCTAAAAGTATGAATGGTCTGAGTTTCGAGCTTGTCTATCACCTTTGTTAATTGAATATTTGTGCTGTTTACAACACTTTTCCTAAAAAATTGCGAGGACGCAATTTTGTAGAGGGGGAGTCTATAACAACCCTGATTTTAGCGATTACATGAGAATATTAAATTATAATGGCTGTTACAATTTAATAGTGTAAATTAATAATTAAAGAGGAATTTAAATTGGTTATTGTGAATAAACAATATATTTAAGGATAAAATGAGAAAAATAGAGTTTTATAAACTTTATTAAGATGGTTTGATTTAAAAGATTGAGGAAATGTGTTTTACTTAGAGTTAATGCAATAATTTTGTAAATTATTACTATTTACTTCTTTTAATGATTTTTAAAAGAAGTAATTAAATTTTAAAATGAGATGTATTTAAAATAATGATGGAATTGGATTTAAAAATATAATTTTAGTGTTAAATTACATTTGAAATGGGTTATAAAATTTTATTACACAAAAATGTGATTTTTGTGTAATTTATAATGTTAATTACAATGAGTTTTGTAATTAAAGATGTAAATTTGCTCTTTTATTTAAAATAGAGAAAGATGATAATAAAATATTTTAAATATATAAATAATCTTTTATTTTAAGTATAAAACATTTTTATTATCATGAGTATTGAGTTTCAAAAGTTTTAAAGAAGTAAAACTTGAAATAGTGTTAATTCCATTTGTTAATATGCATTGTAACATGAAATAAGAGATTAAGTAACTAACTTAAGTTAACTTCTTTTATTAATTTAGGCTAAAGCCCATTACCACTATCATTAGCCTATTACTAGAAATGAGTAATGAGAAAGAAAAATTACAGTACGTATATTTTTCTCTTTTCTTCCTCAAAATTCCAAAGCTTGTTAATGGCTGAAACCCTTTCTTCCCCTTTTAATCTATGCTTAAATTTGTCAAATGAAATGAAAATTGGTGATTTTAAATGTCAATTCTAGAGCTAAACTGAGGTAATCTTCAATCTAAAACCAATCTTCATATCAAAATCTATTTTTACAGTGAATTTTTTTGATTTGCCTCTCTCTTTGTTGGCATGCATCTATTACTAGTTTTTACAGGTTTTTTTGGTCTATACTTGGGAGAAATTGCAATCTTTGGCTCTAAATCATTGCTTAATCATCTATGGCAGCAAGGTGACTTAATAAACTCACAAACCTAGCTGAAGCAAAGCTTCAAATGCAAAAATATATGCAAATAGCTTGATAATATTGATTTTTGGTTGATGTTTTATTTTTGTAAAAAACTGAATTTTGTCCATCTAGATGCTGAAACAAATTCAGCCATAACTTTTTCGTTTTTGATCGAAATTTGATAATTTAGGATGTTTCGAAAAGCTTAAATCATATGCAACAACTTTTATGTTTTTAGTTTTATTTAATTTTGAGGTTAGCTATGTCAAAATTTGATTTTTCTACTGCTAACCCGAGAGCAAAGTCTATATTTGCTCTGTGCTTGAAGCTGAAACTAAATTAGACATAACTTTCTCGTTTTTCGTCAGACTTTGATAATTTTAGATGTTCCAAAAAGTTTAGGCCCCGTTTGGTTTGCTATTTTTAGTTTTGTGTTTTCGCTAAACAAAAATTCGCATTTATTATGTATGATTTGAAAACACATAATTTTGAAAAATGAAACTAACATAGGAAATAGAAAATAAGTTTATTTGATTTTTCGTGTTTTGAAACATAACAAAAGGATGGAAAACAATTTATTTCTTCATTTTCCGCCCATCGTTATGATGGCTAAAAATTGTAAAAAATTTCCCACAATTTCTTGTATTTTGTAGTGTAGATTGAAAACACAAAACATAAAACTCAAAATGAAACCAAACGGGGCCTTAGATTTTGTTCTAAAACTTTTATATTTTGAGTTTTCTGAAATTTTGATGTTATCTTGGTCAAAAATGTGATTGTTTGTTGTTATCCCGAGAGCAAAACGAGAGCGACAATGATCAGTGACCTAAGAACGTTTTTGGCCGTATCTTTTGATCCGTAAGTCAGATTTTGGTGATTCTTTTTCTGACTTCAAGCTAATAAAATCACCTTCAACTTTTATGTTTCGAGATTTCTAAAGTTTCGAAGTTATCTTGGCCAAAACTGTGATTGTTTGTTGCTGTCCCGAGACAAAATGACAGAAGTTGTGAAATTCAAATCTCAGAATTGTTTTATCTATAACTTTTACATTTCTTATCGGAATTCGGTAATTTTCAATGTTCTGAAACGCTTAGGATGTTTTCTACAACTTTTATCTTTTGTGTTCTCTCAAATTATGTGCTTAAAAGAGGCAAACTGAACAAACAAAATACAGGCCTGGGCAAAATACCAATGTTTATTCATGTGTATCTTGAATTGTTGCACCAGCTTTTGGTGCTTTCTCTTATGTTGTCCGAACAACGTTTTGATGCTCTTTTCAGTGCAAATACTGAGAGCTTTATATCACATATGCTCTGGTATTGAATCATGTATTTTCTTAGATTGTTCGAGCAAGTCTTTGATGATGAATTTTAATATAGATCATGAGTGTTTTATTACCTTATTCAAGGGATAAACCATGCGTCTTGTGATTATTTTTGGGTTGCTTCTACTATATAGAACCATGGATTTTCACGAATCCGTCATTGGGATTTTAATTAATTTTAATGATTCATTATGTAATGTTTTCATTGTGATTCCGAGCGCATGTGCACGTATTTTCAAAATATTTTCCAACAGTGTTCATATTCTAGCTATTGTTCTAAGAAATATATTTTACAAAGTGATTTCATAAAAAAATATGATACAGTTAATATTTCTAAATTATAAAGAGATTTCCAAAGTTGATTTCTTAAATATTTTTTGAAATTTATTTCAAAACCCGATTTAGCAAAAATATATTTTCTATTTAAAGATACACGTTTTTGCACTTTTCGGACGTATGAGAAAGAGAATTAAACGATTTAGTAAAACATGTGGTATGGGACATCAGTTTGCTTTTTCGGTTAATTCCGGACTTGTACGATCGAAACCACTTGAGTATTGTATCTTGAGTTAGTATTTAAGATCTTCAATTCCTATTATAGGAATTACCCAAGTAGCCAATATTTGGCGAGTTGAGGTGTTCGAGATCTCCTATTATAGGAGTAAAAATCGATGAGAACCACTTAAAGATGTTGTTTTACTTGCCGATGAGATGAGGTGAGTCTTGAGATGAGATTTCCCTTTTCGGGGATTATGGTTTATGAGAAACCATTATGAGATTTAATTACATTTGCCGATGATATGAGGTAAGTCTATTTATGAAGTATTCATGAAGTTAAGATGTTTATGATGATTTATGAAGTTAAGATGGTTATGATGATTTTTACTTGTCGATGAAATGAGACAAGTCACGATGGAACCATTATTCGTCGATGAGAAGAGATGAGTGTGGTTTTATATTAACTCGCCGATGAGATGAGGCAGAGTGAGTTTTATGATGGTTCTGATGTTTTATGATGTTTTCTAATGTGGAACGAACTAACGATTGGTAAAACATTAGGGGAGAACGTATAGTATGTGATATACGTTCTCGCCTTTTGGGTTCCTATTCGAATAGTTGAGACACATTCAAGATGTTACTAGTACTAGACCGAGTACGATTGGAGTCACCACGATGTCCACGATGTTATTACTCAACTCCAATCACCATGATGTTTTTACTCGGATTTGTGACTGGGTGTCATCAAGATGTTCCGACTAGTCAATCACGATGTTATGATGTTATGTGACCCCAAGTCATCACGATGTATGGTACCAAATTACTAGTACTAGTCAAGATGTAAAGCACGTGCTGTTTTCCATGAAGTTTAGATGTTTCGTTTTCACTGTTTGATGATGATGCTTTATTATAGCCGTATGTAAGAAAAGGGCTTATTTATATACATGGTTTTATGGTGATTTCGAATATGATGTTTTGGATTCTTTCCGGGCTCTATCAAGATGGATTAGAGACATTACATATATTTATACCAATGAGATGAGGTATAAATTATGGTAATGCTTTTATGATGAGTGTTGATAATAGATTTAAGATAGATTTATATTCATACCAATGATATGAGGTATAAATGATTATAGAGATTCCTTTATAATGAGGTTAATGATGGGTTTGAGATGTATTTATTTTTATATCGACGAGATGAGGTATAATAGTTAAGAAGTTTCTATTAGATGGTTTTATTTATGATGGATTCTTGAAGTTTAATTATCTTATGAAGATTTACTTTATGGTCCAAATCCTCACCCATTTCATTCGGTTATATATATAATTAGATAAACCATGTCTATCTAATATACATATTGTAACCCTCTATGCAATCATGATGAACCATTGATGTATCACTCTAGAGATAACTTAATGACCTATATCATTCCATTTGTAATGATGGAATGGTTTTCCCCTTATCTCTTATCATCACCTTTACTAATGATAAGTTCTAGCTAGCCTGACCCGTGTGTTTTCACTCGGGTCAGACCGAGTTGTTTCAGGTATCATTTATTAGGCTTAGCTTGAAGTTGATGTTGGATATGAACTCTTCTTTCTCTTGAGTAGTTCATTTCTTCTGCATACTCTGATGTTTTTACATTTGATTTGATGTATATGGTGTGGTCGTGTACCACCTTTATCAGTGTATATGTATATATATGATGTTGGTTACTGTTCTGTGATGTGGTTTACATTCAGTTATTGTATTTTGTTCTAATAGATCCATTAGCCACCCATAGTTTTGGATTAAGCATTTACTGGGTATGTCGATCCACTTGAGTTGAAAAAAAATTATAGTGTATTTATCGACGTATTCAATGGATGTTTAAGACAAAATTATAGATGGTCGTCCTTAACCAGCCCTATTCTCCGCTTTAGTAGACGGAATTACTTGTTAATTCTCTTTGCTAAGGTGGGTCTCGGGGTGGGGCGTTACACGGTGTATTGAAGACCATTTTATTTTGGAGGATGAAGACGGAGATGAATATACTATTTATTATTGATTATTCCACTACATCATGTTCTCTGCTGCATTATTTATTTATTTCTTCGGTATGTATAACTCTAATTTGTATTGTAAAAGTGTAATCAAATGTCATTTGTAAAACAGCTTCATGAACTGTTTATTTGACTATTATATTTTGTCATTCCGCTAAAGATTCTGTGTTTTGTTTTCCCTTCTTTTCTATTATTTTCTTATTTACCGCATTAACAATCCTCCCTTTGAATGGTGTGAGTTGACATGTGTGGTTTATTGTCGATTTAAACCGTCCAAAATGGTGGGTCGTTACACGGTCTTTTCTACCTGAAAGGCTGCTCGTTCAAACCGTATCATATAGTGACGCTGATTTTGGGGGTTGTAAACAGGTAGAAAAAGCATAAGTTGCACATGTCATTTTATTGCTCAATTCTTAATTTCATGTTTAGTAAAAAAACAAAATCGTGTTCCTCTCTCAACATGTGAAGCCAAATACATCTCAGCGGCTTTAACATGTGCACAAATTATCTATATGCAACAAACACTTCTAGATTTCAGTAAAAATATAACAAATTCTCCTATATATTATGATAATACGAGTGCTATAAATTTACCAAAAAATCCTATTAATCATTCTAGAACAAAACATATTGATATTTGTCACCTTTTCTTAAAAGATAATGTTGTAAAAGGAATTATATCACTTGAATTTGTGAAAATCGAAAATCAAATTACAGATATTTTTACCAAACCACTGGACAAATCTACTTTTATAAAATTAAGACGAGACCTCAGAATTTGCTCTTATAATGAATTAGTAAATTAAAATATATATAAAATATAGAAATTTTTGATAAAAGTGTTTACAATTGTTTCCTTTTATCCATAAACAATTAACCAACTTTTGCTAAAAATTTATGGTGAAAATATTATCACCCTAATAAATAAATTGCTAAAAATAGTAAACTACTCTTATATTTTGGCATTTTAAGATGTATTTTTGGAAAACATAGACCACAGACGTCTATGACAATACCACAAACGTGTATCAAAGGTTTCAGGAAAAAAATTCTAAAACCAAAGGCGTCTGGGATAATCCACATACATCCACCACTAGTTTCAGGAAATTATTTTTTGAAACCATAAACGTCTATGAAAAACCCACAGATGTCTGTCATATGTTTCAGAAATTTTTTACTGAAACCATAGAAGTCTGTGGCACCCCTACAGACGTCTGTCACTGCTTCTATCCTACTTTTACAAACAGCTTTATATATACACACACACCCCTTCTTTTCAACTTTTCACCAAGCTATTTCCAATCTACACTCAAACCCTAATTCCTAAAAGCTCAAATTCTCAATAATGGCTCCCAAGGACAAAACTCAGGTTAGCAAAAGATCAAAGAAAGGTCAATCCTCATCTTCTCAAACCCCTTAGTCATCGATGCTCACATTCAAGAGTGGCTTCGAAATAGAACGATTGCTAATAAGAGATTTGAAGAGCTCAAACAAAAGAAGCTTCATTTTGGCCCATTCTACAGATTGTGCAAATTTGGCGAATATGGGACTCAAGAACTCACCGTCTCCTCTAAATTTCAAGATTTAATCAATTTCGATGAAAGCAAGGTATAACTTGATCAATTAGCAATCTTTCTTTTTTACGCCAATTTGTGTAGCAACGATATGGACTCTTAATAATGATGATGGATGGTTATTGAAGAGTGTTTACAGACGTGTTTTAAAGATTAATGTAAACAACATTGGGCATTTACTTAATTGTTCTTCGTCCAGTATAGATTTAAAAGAAATTCCCGACTACGAGAATTTACCACAAGATGTAATAACTCATCATATTTGGAAAGATAGGATGCCACAGTGAAAATTTATTTACTTACGTCCAAAAGCTAGGTTACTAAACTATACGATTATCAATACGATAATTCCACACTTAGGAAATAATGAACAAATATACGAAAACGATCACAAAGCCCTTTATACTATTTTGAGTAGGATACAAGTAAATTGGAGTAAGTTTATTCATGATGAAATAAAAGCTTTTGGTCTCATCACTGATGCACAATTATTTATGCATCGTATATTATGTGTCTCTTGCATGGCCTTGGGTTACCTTCTTATATCTCTCATTTTGAAGAAATCCCTATCAATGAGAGCAGTATAAGATTTTTATCCTTAATGCACCTTCCCCAATGACCACCTCCAATCGCCTCGCTGGCCCAATCGACCTTACAACAACAATGTATCCCAGGTCCTCGGCAACCTCCTACCCCTCAACAACAAACCCACTCACCTCGTCCTTCACAGCAACCTGACTCATATAGTCACGCTTTACCGAATATTATTCCAACTCGGAGATTCAAGAAGCTCGTATTGAACCAATACAAAATGAATCAATCCACAATGTAACACTTAAAAATCAAAAGTTAATAATGGCTAATTAGCAAGCTTTGAATAGTAAAATGACTGGCTTGAAATGATCATTTTTAATACGAATGACTAAGATGGAAAAAAACTTTGAAAAAAGTCGTCTCCATCTTTGGAAAAATATGAGAAAGGTCGTGGCAGATCGTCATCTCGATAATCATCTTCTCTGTCACCTACACCACCTCCTCAAACTCAAACACTAATTTACCATGCTCAGACTTCTCATGAAGGAACTTCTCACGACAAAGGGAAAACTACTGAGCAAGAACAACCTGAAAAGGAGGAAGAAGATGGTGATGATATGACCTTATCTGACTCTCATTAATTTCAACATCAATCTTACATGGCTTTTCAAGGACTTTTCATTCAAGAAACTGAGGAGTATAACACTCAAACTAACTGGCTAGCAACATTTGAGAAAGATCCTTTAGCACACTAGGAGTATTATGAAAATTATGGCGGATTTTCCTATTCTTCTAACCAGTGCAACTAAAATCGTTTATTTAGACATTTATGTTTTGTTTATAAGCTATGTTATTTAAACTTCTATTTTTATTTCGTATGCCACTTCATATAACTTTAATTTTGTAATATGGTTATATCTCTCTATTTTATATCTGCATAATTTGCTTTTTTATAATGACAAAGGGGGAGAAAAATATGTGTATACATAGGGGGAGATAAAATTAAGACTGACGATTGTATAGTTGTCACCATCAAAAAGGGGGAGAGTGTTAGAACCTTCCTTCCTTGGTTTCAATAACAACAACTATACAATCGTATACAATCATATATATTATACATTTTATCAAGATTACTGGTATATACCACAAGAGATCATCATGCTCAAAGATATTGGGATTCAAAAACAAACAAAGTCCTATGGACCATGCTATGATTAGTAAGGTTATTCTAATATATTAAGAGTATTAGATAAAACATTGTAAGGTCTCCTTGAGTATGTACGCACACACGATTTCATATACACTGAAATTCATTGAAAAATTGAAAATACCATCCATAGACGTTTGTGGAAAAGCCTCAGACATCTGTGAGAATACTCGATAAATTATTTCTTGAAGCCGCAGAAGTCTGAGGTTTTACCATAGATGTCAGTCATTTGAGCAACTATAAAATTTGAATAGACACTTCTGTTATATTAAGAAAACTCAACTCTTCATCGGAAGGTTGCAGCCATTAAATTGAATAGGTCTTAGCTAACAGAAACAACTCCTCATTTGCATCTCTTCAAACCTATAAATACTTCAATGATTGAGATTTACAAATTAATTGAATCTATTCTCTCTTGATTTCTTATTACTCTCTACTTGCATATTTTTGCATACAATGCTTACATATTCTCATATATCATAACCAAAATTTGTTTTTGGTTAAACCACTTCCTACAACCCAAAGAATTCACATTCACATAATCAAATGAGATATAGGACGATTTTTACAATTAGTCAAAATCCATGTTATTTGGAACACAAGATTGTCAGAGAAATAATTTTGTATTAGCATATTCCTCTAAGAGAAGCGAGGGTTATTTGGTTAAAAGAAACACCAAAGGGGAACTTCCTGACTGGATGTACGACGGGAGATCCAAACTAGTATAAAATATCTAGTGTGCTCGTTTTTAATTATTTACCTTATTCAATTATTATTCTCTGCTTAATATAGTTAGTACTATACACTTTCACACTTCTATTTATATATTATATATATAAGTTGCATTACATGGAAAGATCCTATAGACTTTCATTGACTAAGTGTTGTCTAAGGTCAGTAGTTCCGCTATATGATGGCATCGTTGGCATCGTGAACTTTCTATGGTATTCTTCCCTAAGAATAATTTCGGTAAATGGAGTTTGTCACATCCCCTATCTAGAGGCCCAAAGTTATGCGTTACAGATGTTGCAGTCATCGATGGTATTAACTTCTGCCGACTAAATACGGCTACATTAATGGTATCTATAATATCAGAAGCATTCAAATATGAAACAAAGCACAGATTTCAAACAACAATTTTTCGTTACATTTCAAAACTAGTATTCCATATTCAAATTACATAATCCCAAACGTTTCCCAAGCAATGACAAAATATACTTATTACAAAACACACCAAGAGCGACCTATGAAGATGCCCCCTTGGATGATCAGAGTCATATAGTCATAATTGACCCAATACATACACAGCTGAAATAAACACAAAACAAAGAGCCACAACTCCTAAATAGCTATCAGTTAGCCTCCTGCTCTCCTCCGGTAGCTTTATTCGTCATCCTACTAAAACCTGAAAGAACCTCAATCCTCGACCCACTTAAATTATTTTTTAAAGGGGAAAAACATAATCTTTGAGTCATACGTAAAGCCTGGTGTAAATAATACTATATATCCCGGTTATTAATGTTAAGCGAGACCACGCCGCTTAGTGGAACGGGTTTCGCCTCAGTAACATCCTTCAAAACATATCTTTTACAAACCTTTATCCTACAACAAAAATTGGTTAAAACTGTAAAGCATCGTTATATTATGCAAACATACATATCAGGTAATAAATGGATTATCTATCTGATTACTATAGTTTTGTTTGGCTTACTATTAACCTTTGGCTGACTCGGGCCTACCAGAAAAATAACATAATTTATCTAACATCTGTTAGACACACCTCTTCTAGATGATCTGTCCTTAACTATCTGTTAAATACTTCTCTTCTGGACAGCCTGTCCTTAACTTAACATCTCGCAAGGTCATCTAATCCTAATGGTTTTGCGGGCTTAAAAATAACCAAACTGTAAACAAACATATATTCCCTTCTTTGTGTAATTATAATTTTAGTCTTGCCTATGTTAAAGCCCTACATATTGGAATTTTGGACTAAATTAGCTGGGGCTAATAGCCAACGTATAAGGCGCGGCCCTATGCCGGTCTCATCTGGTATTATAATATTTGAGTCATTTTCTCTTAGGGATAACTTCCCTTAAATTTTCCTTGAAAAACTTTCTCAAATTTGATTTAAATCTTTAAATCAAACTTACACAAGGAAAATACATATTCTCTATGATTTACTCAAAATCACCATGCCATGTTATATATATATATATATATATATATATATATATATTTTACTCAACCCCTTGTTGATGAAATCCTTTACCCCTGTTGGAACCATTAAAACTTGTCTTTCGAAAACATTGGTAAATCCTTTCATTTCTTTTCATCGAAAGCTTCGTATTAATGGACTTCCCTCTTTAAAACCTTTAAACATTGTTCGAAAACATTGAATAACTCTCCCGTTCTTTTCATCAAAAGCTTCGAAAATAAAGAAAAATCGTCCCTTTCGACCCCTTCGAAACCCTAAGGACCCTTCGAAACCATTCATTAAAACCCTTTCGAAAACATTGAAATACTAGACCTTTCGAAAACATTGGGTTCAATTTAAAACATATGAAAACCTTTTAAAACCATTCAAAGTTTACTACTTCAAAACCTTTAAAAACCATCTCAGTCAAAACCTTTTGAATTATGCCTTCAAGTAGAGCAAAAGGTTAAGAAACCCATTGAAGTCGCAAGCACTTCCTTCGAAATCTTTAAAACCATCTCTTTCGAAACCATATGGGTTATACTTCCATTTTTAGAAAAAAGGTCTAAAACATTTGAGTCAAAAGCATCTGCTTTGAAACCATTTCCTGAGTAAAGAAGCGATGGTGTCGAAACCATCCTTTCGAAAGTATTGGAGAAGTGACCCAGTTTTAAAAGCAAAGCATTCCCTTCGAAAGCATTGCAGTCGAAAGGTAGAAAGCGGCAGCTAAAAAGGCTTTGACCTTGTCGGAAGCAGATATTTAAAACTGAAGTGCAACCCATTCAAAGCCATCTCTTTTAAATCCATCGACCTAGTCGAAAGCCAACTGAGTCGAAAGCACGCAGGCGCATTTTAATTTAAAAAACAAAGTGACGTTTCATCCCCTTCGAAGCCTATGGTTTCGACCTCATGCCTTCTGCCTTCTATCCAATTCGCTACATACCAATTTATTGATACGAGGCATATGGAGATGGAGGAGGAGGGACTTGGTCGAAAGCCAACTAAGTTGGAAGCAGGTGCCGAAAGCAATGAAACAGTTTTAAAGCCTGAAATAAAAAGTTCTTTCCACCTAACCTGCTTTACGTGTAAAATTTTGATTGGTTTCCTCTTTTCTTTACCATTATTTAATTTAAATCATTTGCAAAATACCCCTTCTCCTTTATTAAATATACAAAACATTTAAGTCACATACCTTAAATAATTTTATATCTTCATCAAAACACTTAGGAAAATTCTATAAAAATTTCAGAAAATCCTTTCCATTATGTTTTTTGACATATATAAATTTTAGACTCCATATAATTATATATTTTTCTGTAAATAATTTATAACCTAATAAATCATTTTCTTCACCAGAAAATTAATATAAAATCCACCATAATTCAGAAAATTATGAAATTGAAACTCATCTTCAAAATATCATTTTCGGTTTACATTCAAATTCGCAAGGCATTTGGATGTCATTTAATAGAATTTTCATATCAAACATATCACAAAAACTTATACGAATATGCATAAAACATCAACAAGCATATATATAAAATTTCAATCATTCAAAACATGGCATAATCATGCAAAATCATTTCAGTTTACCCTTTAGATCCGAAAACTAATAAAAAATGGGATGTAGTAATCATTCACCTAAGCTTTGTGATTAAAGATATGAGACTTGATGTTGAATAAGTTGATTCACTTCTTCTTCTTGAAATCCTAGCTTTTATCTTCTCTTGAGATTGAAAATGGTGGTTGGCCCTAGGGTGTTTTTGCTTGAAAAAATGGAATGAACGTATGTTTGTTTTCCTAAGAGATTAGGGTATAAGTTCATCCTATTTTTTCATTTTGCCCTTCCTATTTCCTAACACATCTTATTCATTTATCCCATTTTGAATTACACATTAACAAGGCACGGCTACCCTTAATTTTAATCAAATCTCAATCTATTAATCATCTTACATTATTTTTCTTAATTTAGTCAATTAAATATTCTAAATAATGTTATTAAAAATATGGGGTGTTACAATCTCCCCTCCTTAAAGAATTTCGTCCTTGAAATTACGATAAGGAGCACATTAAACAATCAAGGTTAAACGTACCATCAAAACAAATCAGGATAAGCGTCTCTAATCCTCCTCTTAGTCTCCTAAGTACAGTCTCTAGCATCGTCACCCCACTGGACTTTCACTAATCAGACTGTCTTGTTCCTCAACTTCTTCTCATCTCTCTCAACTATTTGGATAGGTTTCCTAATTGTAGTCATGTTTAGTTCCACTACTAAGTCCTCTAATGCAGTCGATGCTATAGTAGTATCTGGATCCCTAATACATTACCTCAGATGAGATACATGAAAAACATTGTGCACTCCCGCCAAATTACTTGGTAACTCTACTCTATACACGAGTTTCCGATCCTCTCTAAAATTGGTAACGATCCTACGAACCATGGTGCTAACTTCAAGGTCTTTCTGAACTTGATAATGTAGGATCTAGATTAACCCTAGAGGGGGGGGGGGGTGAATAGGGTTATAGCAAATTTTCTCGAGTTAAACGCAAAAAACAAATTGCAGAAATAAATATGCTGAAAAGTAAATCACACACAAAATTTACCCAGCTTCGGCAACCCTTGCCTACTGCTGCATTCCCAGATTTCTATTAGAATTAAACAGTCTCCCGCTTACAAACACTCTAACAGACTCGCAAACCCTGCTCCCGCTTACAAACACTCTAATAGACTCGCAACCCCTGCTCCCGCCTATAGAGTTTTGCAAACTCGCTAACCCTGCTCCCGCCTATAGAGTTTTGCAAACTCGCACACCCTGCTCACTGAACTAATTCTAACTAGACAATCTGACACTACCTAAAACCTAGATGGTGATTTACCAAGACTTTGACTCGAAAAGAAAAACAGACTTCAAAAATAAAAGCAAGAGCAAAAATTAAAATACAAACTTGAATCCATAATTTTTGCTCAACTAAAACTAGATTTAAAAATTAAACCCTATCAAAAATAAACCCAAACCCTAATAATAACTAAAACCCTTTTTAATAAAACAAGGCCGACCCTTTTATATTTTTTCTCCCGATCCTCTTTTCTCTGGCTTGAAGAAAATGGCAGCCGATCCTCTTTCTGAAATTAGGGTTTCGGCTCTTTATCGAGTTAGTTTCTGATTCAATCAACTTGTTCGCGGCTTCTCTGATGATTGATTCTCTTGTTGCTTTACTTGCTCTCGTTCGCAGCTGCTCCTCTGTTGACCGAGTTCGATAAATTGTGGTATGTATTTTTTTTCTTTTCGTTGCTGGTTTAATTGCTTGCTTGAACTCGATGCCAATGATGAATTTGTTGGGTGAATATTTATATGGATTCTGAGACCCTATAATTCGTTCGTATCAATTCGATACTTTCCTAATTTTCGCTTTCCTGATATAGTTTCGACTTGATGCGCACGACTTCTATTCTGTAGCATTCGATTTTTCCTTGGTTCATACGGAAAAAAAATTCCTCTTTTGATTTCTGACTTTTTCAAAAATACACACCTGAATTTTTTTGAGCACGAATTTTATCACTTGACTTCGAGTTTGTTTCCATTTGTTCATCTCAACTTGTTTGCGTCTGCATTGAATTCGAACTTGTTGGTCATCATGTTGTTGACTTTGATTTGAAACATGGCTTTGATTTTGTATTTCCTATTTCATGACTTCGGCTTCCATGGATTTTGTTCACTGATGCTCCCTGTTGTATATGTAGTGTATTGATTGTCTGTCTGCACTCTATCTTGTATCACTTGTGTCACTGGTGTACTTGAGCTTCTGGCCTGTTGACTGTTGCTTGATTTTCCTGTTGCATAAAAATAAAAATCTCTATTCTGGAAAGGCATTATGTTTTATTTGTTGCACTAGCTCGATCCATTTCAATGTTGATATCCATTTGCACATGACTCTTGCATATATATATATGTGTGTGTGTGTGTGTGTGTGTGTGTGTGTGCTTGTTTCAGTTTGATACACATCCTTGACCTGTTGCACTGTTTCTGGCCATTCTTGTTGCCTCTTGTTCATTTGCAATATTGTGGTTCATTGTTTGATTTACTGTTGACTTTGATCATCATGTAGCCTGGTCTGGTGCACCTTGTTTGCTGTGACATCATACCTTTGGTGCACTGTGTCTTGTACTTGTAGTCTTGGCTTTGGTTATTATAGTATTCATGTTGTTGTTCCCTGTACTTGTAGTTGTTCAATTGTTTGTTTCAGTCCTGTTAGTCGAGCTTGCATATTCCACTGTCACCGCGAATTGCACTTGCTCTGCACTGTGTCTTGTTCACCATGTTGCATGCATGTTTTCCTGTCTTTGTGTTCTGGTCTTGCTTGTGACATCCATGTTGCAATTGATTTGTACTTTGAATGCATCTGTGCATATCACTGTTGCATTACTGGTCTTTGCATCCATTCATGTTGATTTTTGAAATTTCACTTGAGTTGAATCCAGTTTCAAAAACCGGGGTTTGACCTTGTGCTCGTGTCGTGATTTAAACATATTGCACGTGAGTTGAACCCGGCTTTTCATTTGGGTTTGACCTGTGCTCACCTGTTCCTGTAGCATTATCAAGTGTATATCGATGTGCACGGCCTTGTGGCATGTACAGTGATACACTGTGCATGTCACATTGTTCGTGTATGATGAATTCAAATGTGAATGATGACGAACAACCCAAATAACTGAGGCAAATCATATTTTCAAAAATCATATTTCATTTTATATTGAAAAAATATTTCTTTTTCAATTTTACTACGTTAGTGAATATTTTTGCAGATTTCTCAGATGTTGGATTATAACTGGAATGAAATTGAAGATAAACTACGAGTGTGAGTGATATGTAGTGAGGCATTTATGTAAATTGAATTGTGATGTAATTACAATCAAAATTGTATATGTATAGTGAGAGCTTGAATTTGTACTATTCAAAATTGTAATAAATATTTGTTTGAATAAAATTTCTGTTTGAATTCAAATTCTGTGTAAATTATTTTATTCAACAAATATTTATTTAATCTATGAAAAATAAAATAGTACATTAACAAATACATTTAAATGAATATATGTATATGTTTATTATCATCAAACAAAAATCATATAAGCGCATATTCAACAGATAACAGCCTTCATCGACGATACTTTGATGAAAACACGATCTCCAACCGAGAACTCTAAATATTTTCATCTTTTATCTACATAGCTTTTCTGTCTAGACTGAGCTTCCTTTATTCTCTCCCTTATTGGCTCAATCTTTTCTACTGCTTCTTTTACCAAATCAGGACAAAGAATGAATCTATCTCCGGTCTCTAACAACATGCAGGGGATTTGCATTCCATGCAAAGCCTCAAACGGTGTCATTCCTATACTACTCTAATAACTATTGTTATACAAAAAATTGACTAGGTGTAGGTGGTCTTCCTATGATCCCCCGAAGTCAAATACACAAGCCCGTAACAAGTCCTCCCAGATCTTGTTAACTCTTTCCGTCTACTCATAAGTCTGTGGATGGTAAGCGATACTCATCTTGAGCTTGGTTCCTAAAGTTTCTTGAAGGCTCTTCCAAAACTCACTAGTAAACAAAGAATCTCGTCTCTAACAATACTACTAGGAATTCCATGCATCTTACCATATTTTTTATTGAAAACTTAGCCAATACAGGTGCCATCCTATTTGCCTTAATCAGAATGAAATGGGCGCTCTTAGTTAGTCTGTCTACTATGATCCATATACTTTCATTCCCTCTATTATATCTTGGAAATCCATCTATAAGATTCATACAAATGGAATCCCACTTCCACATTGGAATGTCCAATAGTTGAAGTAATCCACTCGGCTTTTGATGCTCGGCTTTTAGTTGCTGATAGTTCAACACCGTTTCACCCATAAGCCAACTTCCCTCCATATGCCCTCCCAGAAGAAACTTCTCTTTATATCTTGATACATCTTCTTTCCTTCTTGATGGATAGTGAACTTTGAATGATGGTATTCCTTTAAAAGCTCTTTCCTTATGTCTCCCACATTTGGAACACATAATCTGCCCTTCTTTCTCAACCATCCATTTTGATCAAGATGAAAATCCTTTAAGTCGTCGCTCTCCGTCCCTTCCCTTAATTTCTGATACGTTCTGCCAAAACCGGATCCTCCTCCAGTTTAGAAACTATTTTCTCGATCATTATCGGTCGGATTTCTAAACAAGACAACCTAGCAGATCTCTCACTAGACTCAGCCTCGGATCTCCACCGTACTCTACAAGCTAACAATTCTTCTAAGTCTTTCCATTCTGCTACCGTAGCTAATACTACATTCCGATGCTTCCTACTAAGTGTATCTGCTACCTTACTTCCTTTTCTGGGTGTGTACTATATTCCAAAATCATAAGCGATTAGAAACTCCAACCATCTTTGTTGTCTCATGTTCAGCTCCTTCTGAGAGAGAAAGTACTTCAACGACTTATGATCTATATAAAGCTCAAACCTTTCTCCCAAAAGGTAATGCCTCCACACCTTCAATGAAAATATACTATAGCTAATTTCAAGTCATGCGTTGGATACCTAACCTCATGTGTCTTACGCTGTCTAGAAGCATAGGAAATCACTTTACCCTTCTACATTTGTACAGCTCCCAATCATGTTCCGCATGCATCAGTATAAATAACCAAATCTTGATTCCCCTTCGGAACCACTAACACTGGTGCATGGGTCAACATGCTTCAAGCTCTGAAATGCCTCCTCACACTTGTTGGTCCATAAGAACTTTATGTCCTTTTGTGTTAGCTTAGTCATCGATGCTGCAATCCATAGGAAATCCTTTATAAACCTTCGATAATATACAACCAATCCAAGGAAACTTCTTATCTCGGTTATCATTTCTGGCCTGTTCTATTTATTAATAGCTTCAATCTTTTCTGGATCAACTAACAATCCTTTCTCTGAATTCACGTCACCAAGAAATTTCACTTCCATCTTCCAAAAATGGCTCTTTGAAAACTTTGCCTTTGGCTGATGCTGCCTCAGCATCTCCAGCACAACTTTAAGATGAACTTCATGCTCCTTCTCATCCTTAGAGTATATCAGAATATCATCTATAAAAACCAACACGAATCTATCCAAGTGCTCTTGGAAGAATCGATTCATCAAATCTACAAAGAATGTCGGTGCATTAGTGAGTCTGAATGACATAATAACCATTCGTACAACCTAAATCTCATCCTGAACGCCGTCAAAGGTATGTTGTCTTCCGCTACTCTAAGCTGATGAAACCATGTTGTCAAATCTAATTGAGAGCATATCTAGGTCCCACTCAACTGATCGAAAAAATCGTCAATCCTTGGCAATGAATATTGATTCTTTATCATCTTCTCATTCAGCTTACGATAATCGATACATAGCCTTAACGATCCGTCCGACTTCTTAGCAAATACCGTGGCTACACACTAAGGTGAACTACTCGGCCTAATAAAAATCTTTCCTTCCAAATCTACCAACTGAGCTTTTAACTCCCTCGTCTTAGTTGGTATCATTCTGCTTGGCGGCCTACTCATCGGTTCTGCACCAGGCACTAAATCGATCGAAAACTGAATGGCTCGTTTTGACGGTAACCCAACTACAAGTTCAAACACATTCACGAATTCTCTAACTACGAAAACACGAATTAACTCGTTCTCTAATTCCATAACACCCAACAAGGCATTCACCTCACAACTGGGGTTTTCTACGGTAAAAACTATTCGATCATTACATTCCGAGTGTCTAATTGATATTTTCCTATCTAGGCAAAATATTCTAGCATCATAATTACTTAACCAATCTATACCTAATATAATTCCAAACCCAACGAAATCAGATACATGCCCACTGCAAACAAAGGTGTAACTTAGCAGGTCAAACTCTAAGTAGTCACACTTCATCCCAAGCATTGCATATCCTCCTATCGGATTTGCAACCCTTAAGGCAGTAACTAAATATGTGTGTTCTAGATTCAGTTTATCTACCAAACATCGAGATATAAAAGAGTATGATGCGCCAGTATTAAGCAAAATGCTACTACAGACATATCACAGATCCAAAGCGTACCTCCCAATACTGCTTTTCCCTTCTCCTATGCTGTCGGCTTTGACGTAGCAAGCTCCAATGCAAACACTTGGCCTTTATCCCTTTTGCTAGCTCGTTGCATTGGTTCTTGTAGTGCCCAATTTGATCACAGCTAAAACATCAAATCCCTTTCTTCTCAGCAGCCTTATTTCCTTTGCCTGTCTGGCACTCATGAGCATAATGGCCTTTCTTATCACACTTGTAGCAGACTACCTCAGACTTTCCTTTCTTTGATGCACCTCATTTCTAAGCATTCTTTTTGTGGAAAAACTTTCTCTTTTGTCCATGTCCGACCTAGACCTCTTTCTTCTTCTTCTTCTCCAAGCAAGCTAACATCTCTTCATGTCTCAATGCCATTTCCACTACCACATAACACGGATCTCTAATGTGCGGTAAAGTTGCTCTAGACAACTTCGGCTTCAGACCGCTAATGAACTTTTTATTCCTTTTCAACATCATGTCAACAGTGGCATACCCATACAGGGCTAACTCGTCGAATCTACTAGCATATTCCAGAACTGGCATTTCTCCTTGCTCCAGCTCAGCAAACTTCCTGACCAAGACAAACTGCGCCATTACTGACATGAACCTTTCCTGAAATCTCCTCCTGAACTCTGCCCATGTCATGGTCTCTTCATCCACGCCAGCGGTTACAGTATTCCACCAAAACAAAGAAGCTCATTGAAGCTGTCTTGAAGAAAGTCTCCTTTTCTGCTCGTCATTTAGTACTAGTCAGCAAAAATCCTCTCACAATGTAGCAGCCGGTTTTCTACTTCAATAGCATCCTTCATTCCGATAAAAAGTTTTCCTCCAAGTCTAGTATAGTCTCTGCTCAAGTTTGCATATTGATTGACTACTGGAGCTTCTTGAACTTCCCCTCCAGTAGCATTACCTCCAACAACTCCAGTTGAGATTCCAGCTTGCATCATATTTATGAAAAATTGATACATGGATCCCATGTCCACTTAGGGAACCCTACGACCAACTTTTTTAGCTTGAGCCTGACCTGGACCTCTTCTAGCATTTGGTCGAGCATTTGCATTTGTGGTGGTGCTTTCTCCTTTAAGATTAACCCTGCCTCTTCTTCTATCCATATCTATATTCAAACCTCGCGAGATATAGAAGAATAGCTTAACAAAGATAGGAGTCTAGAGATATAGCGTATACTTATATATATATATATATATATATATATATATATATATATATAGCAAATACAAGTACGTTACTACAACGTTATCCCATACCCCGATCCTATCCCTAATTCCTAGGATTATGTTTTCAAAAATTATTTTTAGCTAAATTATTTCACAAAGCATGCTCTGATACCAAGCTATCACATCCTCTATCTAGAGGCCCAAAGCTAAGCGCTACGGATGTTGCAGTCATCTATAGTATTAACTTTCGGTGACTAAATATGGCTATGTTAATGGTATATATAATATCAAAAGCATTCGAATATGAAACAAAGCACGGATTTCAAAATAACTTTTTCCATTACATTTCAAAACAAATGTTTCATATTCAAATTACATAATCCCAAATGTTTTCTAGGCAATGATAAAATATATTTATTACAAAATATGCCAAGAGTGACATATGAAGATGCCTCCTTGGATGATCAGAGTCATATAGTCATAATTGATCCAATACATACACAGCGGAAGTAAACACAAAACGAACAACTTCAACTCCTATATAGCTATCCCTTACCCTCCTGAGTTCTCCGATATCTTTATTCATCATCCTACTAAAACTTGAAAGAACCTTAACCCTCAGCCTACTCAAATCATTTTTTTAAGGGGAAAACATAAACTTCAAGTCATACATAAAGCCTGGTGTGAATAATACTATAAATCTCGGTTAGTAATGTTAAGCGAGACCATACCGCTTAGCCGAATGGGTTTCCCTGCACTAACATCCTTTAAAACATATCTTTTGCAAATCTTTATTCTCCAACCAAAACTAGTTAAAACTGTAAAGCATCATTATATTATGTAAACATACATATCATGTAACAAATGGACTATCTGTCCGATTACTATAGTTTTGTTTGGCTTACCATTAACCTTTGGCTGACTCGGGCCTAATAGACAAAATAACATAATTTATCTAACATCTGTTAGACACACCTCTTCTGGATGGTCTATCCTTGACTATCTATTAAGTACTTCTTTTCTGGATGGTTTGTCCCTAACTTAACATCTTCTAGGGTCACCTGATCCTAATGGTTTTGCGGGCTCACCAATAACCTGTCTATATACAGACATATATTCCCTTCTGTGTGTAATCATAATTTTAACCCTGCTTGTGACAAAACCCTACTCACTGGAATTTTGGACTAAATTAGCTGGGGCCAATAGCTGATGTATAGGGCGCAACCCTGTACCAGTCCCATATGATATTCTAATACTGAGTCATTTTCTCTTAAGGATAACTTCCCTTAAATATTCCTTGAAAAACTCTTTCAACTTTGATTTAAATATTTAAATCATACACACACAAGGAAAATGCATATTCTCTATGCTTTACTCAAAATCACCATGCCATGTTTTATACACACATACACACACATATTATTCAAACCCTTGTTGATGACAACCATTACCCCTTTCGAAACCATTAACCTTGTCTTTCGAAAACATTGGAAAATCCTTTCCTTTCTTTTCATCCAAAGCTTCGAAATAATAAACATCCCTCTTTAAAACCTTTAAACATTGTCTTTCGAAAACATTGGAATAACCCTTCCTTTCTTTTCATCGAAAGCTTCGAAAATAAAAAAAACTTTCCCTTTCGACCCTTTCAAAACCCTGGGGAACCATCCCTTCGAAACCATTCATTAAAACCCTTTCGAAAATGTTGAAATACTAGACCTTTCAAAAACATTAGGTTCAATTTAAAACATGTAGAAACCTTTTGAAACCATTCAAAGTTTACTACTTCAAAACCTTTAAAAACCATCTTAGTCGAAACCTTTTGAAGTGACGTTTTGACCCCTTCGGAGCCTATGGTTTCGACATCATACCTTTCACCTTCTATCCAATTCGCTACGTACCAATTTCTTGATACCAGGCGCATTGGTTTCGATAGAGATGGAGGAGGAGGGACTAGGTCGAAAGCCAACTGAGTCGAAAGCAGGTGTCAAAAGCAATGAAACAGTTTTAAAGCATGAAATAAACATTTCTTTTCACTTAACCTTCTTTACGTGTAAAATTTTGATTGGTTACCACTTTTCTTTACCATTTAGAAGTGATGCACATTTCAGAGCTAATTTTTAATTTAAATTATTTGCAAAATACTCCTTCTCCTTAATTAAATATATAAAACATTTAGGTCCTATACCTTAAATAATTTTATATATTCATCAAAACACATAGGAAAATTCTATAAAAAATTTAGAAAATCCTTTTCATTATGTTTCTAACATATATAAATTTCAGATCCCAAATAATTATATATTTTGCCGTAAATAATTTATAACACAATAAATCATTTTCTTCAATAGAAAATTAATATAAAATCCACCATAATTTAGAAAATTATGAAAATTGAAACCCATCTCCCGAATATCATTTTTGATTTACGCTCAAATTCGCAAGGCATTTGGATGTCATTTAATAGAATTTTCATATCAGACATATCATAAAACTTATATGAATATGCATAAAACATCAATAAGCATATATATAAACTTTCAATCATTCAAAACATGGCATTATCATGCAAAACCATTTTGGTTTACCCTTTAAATCCGAAAACTAATAGAAAAATGGGATGTAGTAATAATCATTCACCTTAGATTTGTGATTAAAGATATGATATTTGACGAAGAACAAGTTGATTCACTTCTTCTTCTTGAAATCCTAGCTTTTATCTTCGCTTTAGATTGAAAATGGTGGTCGACCTTAAGGTGTTCATGCTTGAAAAAATGGAATGAGCGTGCGTTTTTTTCCTAAGGATTTAGGGTTTAAGTTCATCCTACTTTCCTATTTTTCCCTTCCCTATTTCCTAACACATCTTATTCATGTTATCTCATTTTGAATTACGCATTAACAAGGCATGGCTACTGTTAATTTCAATCAAATCTCAATCCATTATTCATCTTACATTATTTTACTTAATTTAGCCAATAAAATATTCTAAATAATGTTACTAAAAATATAGGGTGTTACAGAGTTCTATTTGGTGCGGAGCCCCAATCTTCATTCCTTTTGCCTCTGCTTTCCTCCACCAACCGTTTAACCATATCAGCTATGCACTCCTAACTAGTATAGTAATCTAAAAGTAGACTATCAGGGGCTACACCAAGCATATGGCTTCGTAAATGGTCTCGGTTTGGTCGTTGAAATTTAGTTTATCTTGTCTTTTGGAGAACCATTCCTTCAATATTTTGTGGACATGCGGTTAGTTATGCTGCAGCTATTTGAACTCCGCCTCATTAGCATCAACATCCAACTCCTAAGCATCATCATAAAGCCGAAAGTTCTCCTCCTCATTAGAATCCATCATTACATCCACTTCTTGGAAACCATCCACTCATAAATTCCTATCGGTACTGAGAGAAATTCTCTCAGTGCCGGTTAGTTTTCTTATGGACGAATGACTTTTATTTCCTCATGCAATCCCTTCAACTGCTCTATAGTTTCCCATCCTATATTTTTGCTTTACATCTCTTCTGTTTTGGGTAAAAATAGGAGAATTATCTTGTTCTATCTTAGGTTAAGTTTCCCTTCTAGTTCTTCTGGTTCTTGGCGGTTACAAGGTTTGCAAAGCATCCATTTTATCCATCAAAGCTATCTAGCTATCGACCATTTTATGGTTCAACTCTTATAGCAATTTATCAAGCTCTCCTCTGATAAATACTTCTTTTTGAGAAAAGGATCCTGGAATTGTCTGTTTATTATTGACTTTAACTTGGTGAGCATTCCTTTCATCACCTTCGGCCATAGCTCCTAAGGACCTTCCAGACCTCTTTGGTGCCATGGATTTCTATTAGCAATCCTTCAAGTTCTTCAAGCAAGCTTTTTGGGTCTAACTTTTGGATCTCTCGAATCTAAAGTAGAAAGCTGGACTAAGCCTAGATTCAGATTTTTAGTGAAAGCACCAAAATGTTGACGCTAAAAATGGATCAACACCCAAAAGATATGTTGTAGGAAACTTGTAAGGCCGAGATAGCAGATAATAGAAGAATAATAGAAAAAGAATAGCAAGGCGTAAGAGTTTTATAATAGTTCGATAATCTCTAGCCTACGTCCACTTTATAGTTTTATAGATTATCGATTATAGAGAATAAAGTTGCTAGTACAAGGATTTAACAGATCCAATTGCTTAGAACTACCAATAGTAGCCTTCTAAATGACTACTGAATATGGAAGATAAGAGATGATGAAGAAGCAAAGTAAAGATCGGCCCAAGATCCTTCTTTAGTTATAGTAGGGTTGATATTAAAAGAGAAACAGATGCGCATGTATAGGAGCCTACTTGCATTGAAGTCCAGATGGAAGCCCAGTGTTGTACAAGTGATCACGTGGGGTCTAGAGGCCATAAAGACCTCTCGGTACCGAGAGAAAGCTCTTAGTATCATCAAGAATTGACTTGTGCAAAATCAACATTTGCACTTCCCTCGCTCTTTTATATTTTATTCGATGTGTTTCAAGCTTTCTTCCATAGATTTTGAGTTGATTATGGTGAATCACTTGATAATACTTGGACTATATTGTTCCCTTTGCTTCCTTCTCATCAGTCTTGAGAATTGTTGTAACGACCCAGAATTTTAGTTATTTGAAATTGGAATATTAAATTGATTTTAAATATTTAAAAGTTAATTAATTTTAATTTCAAAAATAGTGGTTTATTGGATAATTTGATCGTTAAATTTAATACTTGAAATTGGTTAAATTATTGAATCTTGAGTTTCAAGCTAGATAAATAATTTCAAAGCTTATTAAATTTCTTTTCATAAGAATGAAGATAATAAAATTTCCAAATTGAATTTAAAAGTGATTTACTCGATTTTAAAAATAACTTGTATAAATGGAAGAGTAAAAATAGCTTTCAGGGCACAATCTCGGAATTCGACGAAAATAGTTCCATTGGATCCGTAATAGTGTGTTATCATTAAATTTCAAATTTCATAGCGTTTGGAGTTATCATTTGGTCGTACGGGATATAAACGCATTGAAATTAATATCGAAAATTCAATATAATAATCGGGTTCAAAAAATTACCTTCTCCATTCGATCGAATTATGACTCGAAACCTTTTCCATTACGTTCGGAATAGAGGTATAGCATTATAAACGCTTAGCGGCATGCCTCGATAGGGATTAAGAATTTTGAGTTGTGTAAGTCGAGACATTTTGAAATTATATATATATATATATATATATATTAGTCAAACTTCCTTTTAGGTGTTATTATATATTTTCTCTGTACCTTTGACCCATTCAAACACTCAAGGCATCTTTCTCTCCCTATTTTAAAAGCACGACCGAACATTCTTATTTAGAGGAAAAAACAAACAAAAAATGGCAACTTCAAAAATTTAATTCTTGCAATCCAATCAACAAAAAAATTCTGAAACCACTTCCTAAATTCGTGTTTTTTGAAGAGCTTTGATCTGATGTATTAGTTGTGAGGTGCGGCGTTTGTTTTAGGGGATCGACGTGGGACAGTCGAAACTAGGGTTTCGAATTGCTCGTGCTTGGATGTGTATCTCATGGATTGGTGATTGTGGTCGTGTTCAGATGGTCGAGGCGCATCGGTGGGTGGGTTTTCGTGGGGTGCGGTTGTGTTTGAAGGGAGATGACATTCGCTACAGTAGCCGTTCGAGGAAGGGCTGGTCGCGATTGGCTTGGGTGAAGCGGGGTTTTCGAGATGGGTATGGAGTGGTAGAGATTTCGATGAGAGGAGTGTTGGCGATGTCAGCTCGTGGTTTCGAGCGATGGATCACCTTGTTAGTTGCTTCGTGCACAGTCTAGTTTCGTTTCTCGTGTATAGGCATGGAACAGGGGATGGTAGCACGTTGAGGAAGAAGGGTAATGGGGTGTTGAGTCAGGCTTTATTTGATCCAAATCCAACGCGGCCGATCGCGTCGGATTCGTATTGGCGAATCCTTCGATATGTAATTGGATTGGTCAAGATTTGAACTTGCAGAATTTCTAGATAAATTCAAATGCGTTCGAATTTATTTAGAAACAGAACGCAAAAGCGACAATAAAAATCAATGTGAGTAATTCTCACTCATTTTTGGATTGTTAATTTAGTTTAAAATGTTGAAAATTTAATTATTGGTTGATTAGATGATTTGATAATTATTATTATCAGTTGGATGTTATAATATATTTAGTAGTATATACTAGTAGTTGGATTGATTATTCCCGCTGTTGGAGCGGATGAGACTTTATGCGCCCCACATAGTTGCGGATGACCCTATATTATAGCGATATCCTGCCTCGAAGCGGAATTGGTATTTTTATGTTGTGTTAACATTTGTGGTTGTAGGGAACATGTTGGAGGGATCCAACGGGATTCCTCAAAAATGTTGAATTTAATTTCATATATAGTGGTATACGATATGTTGAATAATTTATGATAGATTATAGTGTGATTTGAATTTATTGGATGTTGCGGTAGCAATGACCTAGATTTTGGTATTTTAAAATACCATAAATATATATTTGACTTTGAAAAGAAATTAAAAAGGCATTTTGGAAGTGAAGTATTTATATCGAATTTTGGATTAATCAAAAGAAATTTATTTGGATTAAATAAATGATTTGACTTTAAATTGGTACTTAACTATTCCGGGATATTGTAAATAAAGATGTTAGAGTAATGTATATAAAGGGTTTTGAATAATAATTCTTTGGTGAAACTTGTTTAAATAAAAAAGGGTTTTAAAAATCGAGATTTTTAACAAGTTTGGAGAATAAAAGGGAATTTGGAAATAAGTATAAATTTGGTTATACTAGATCTTAAATAAGATTTTTAAATTGCAAAATAGAAGGAGAATTGAGATTTGGTTAGTTTTTGTAGCATAGTTGGGTTATTTAAGAAGTTAATTTATAAATGGAATTCAATTTAAGAAATTGATTTATAAATGGAATTTAAGTGATGTGAAACCATTGCAAACTGGAAATGAGACTATGGGACTTATAAATGATGTTTATAAATAAAAGTTAAATGATTATCATTTGATAAGTTGAAGATATAAATTCATGGTTGGAATTTATAATATGATGGGTAAATCGGTTTAAAAAGAAATAACAGATTTTACTTTGGAAATGTGAAAAAAGGATTTGGATAATTGGGGATGTAAATCGATTGGTGATAAATCGAGAGAGATTTATAAATATTAGATTGGTTATACTGGAATTGAAAAATATACTTTTATCAGGAAAATGAGTTTGTTTTAAAAAGAGGAATTTTAATTATCAAACTAGGTAATTTAAATGTGTTTAAAAATATTTCAAAATATTAGGTATTTGAATCTTTTTAAATTGTCAAAATGAATTACAAGTTTTATATACAAGTCTTGTAAATCAATAGAATTTTATTATTAAATCAAAATTAAATATTGTTTCAAAGCATGTAATTATTTTAATAGTTTTAAAAGTATATTTAATTATTAAACAAAGTTTTCAGAAAGAAAGTTAATTGTATACTTTTATGGCGAAATCGGGAGGAAGAGAGTGCCTACGGTTAAGTTTTGGATTCCCAGATACATAATCATTGAGTTGCGAGGTCCATGGTTGATACTGCATGGTGCTTTTCATATTTATTTTAAAAAAAATTCAAATATTTTTGGAAAGAATGTTTAGTGAACGTACTTACTTCGATAAGATGAGTATATACCTTTTGATAAAGAGATTTAATTTATTAAAATTTAAATTAAATGACACTTAGTGTTTTTAGTGGAAATGAACTCATTGGTTGAACGATTGTTTATCTGATAGTTAAATAACCGACTATCGATTCTGGACCAAAAACATAACTTGGAAATATCTAGGAGAAACATAGGAATTATATGGTACAATTACCATCGAAAGTGCTATACTGGACGTATAAACTCCTTTCGTTCTTCTAGGGCGATGATAGGAAAATCCATCGACTAACGGTTAGGAGATAACCTTCGATCTTATTTTCATTTGTTTATTTTCTAAAGAACCGAGGTTGAGCTTACTGGAAATATTGAACGTTGTTTCGAAGAGACCGAGATCGGATAAGTTATTCGAAAACCATTTCGATCCAATGAATACGTTTTCGAAGTAAAGACAAGAGCATGCAATCGAAGTTGGAGCATTAAAGTGCATGGGATAATTGCTACTAATCCTGAGGATGACTCCAAAATGGATGTCGTAGGAATAGTGCCTTTGGTTTCATTCAGACCCAGAACGAACTTGTATGGATGAATGCAGTGCATTGTCATTGCAGGACAACGAGCATTCCAAGTATAAATTTGTTAAAAAGATAATCATAGCCTCATGCCTCATAAATTGGAATGACTGAAAATTAGGAGACGCAGCAAGGCTAAGTGGGTCGCACCCAATAATGGTATGTTATCATCTTTCTAGATACCCTCGGATATATTATAGATTATGGATATGTTGGTGCATGGAAAAAGAGCTCTCGGTAAGGGTGGGAACACCCGGGGTGGTAACATAATCGGTACTATCCAGGTTATGGGCAGAACCGATTTTGTGTTGTAGGAGATCCCGGTGAGGTCCTCGGTACATTTTTCTAGATGGTACTGTGGTAGGTGGTACCCAGTGCCTAGTCATTGTATGGAAATCCATTCTCCAATACGTGCCGTTACAGTTTTGGTTATAGAGCCTAGTATGCTAGAATTTAATGAATGCAACAATTTCGACTATTTGAATAAGTATTTGTACTTAGACACTATTATAATATCAGAAGATTTTGGTATAAAATGTTTTGGCTATCGTAATGTAAAACCCGTCGTGTTTATGTGTGACATGGTTTTACGAGATACCTTTGTTTTTCAAAGGATTTTGATAGCTTTAATAAATTAAAATTGAGTGCGTTACTCACGCTGGTCTTCCAGACTCGGGTGTTACTTTATTATAATGCTCGGATCAGGCTGAGTATTATAGATTTAGGTTAGGATCTATGGAGCTCAGGAAACGAGCTGTATGATGAAGATGTGTTACACGTACTTGATTATATTCCACTATGTATTTTTGGCTGTATATTCAGCACTAGTGAAGACAAGTTATTATAAATGTCGAGTATTGGTTTGTAGACTGTTGTACTCTAATGATTGGTGTGTTTTTCAATAGTTACATTTTTTCTTTGTACAAGATCTATTGATACATATTATATTTTATTCCGCTGCGATTATAAGATTTTGTATTGTTGTTTCTGTTTCGTCTTCTATCTTTCGTTTTCTTTTCCCTTAACAATCAGGTTTTCCGGCATTCGATTTCTTAGCATGAGATATAGTGGATATATTAGTGTCGATTTTTGAGGGTCGAAAATCCGGTTCGTGACATTTGGTATTAGAGCTGAAGGTTAAGCGAGAACCTTGGCTTTGATGGGGTAACTCATTAGAGATAGGGTTAGTAGCACCCTAGAATGAGTTTGAGTGTATTAATAGATATGAGCGCGTTTTTGTTAGTGACTATAAAATTGATTTATATTGCGTTGATTGATCTATTGAGTGGCATATGGATTCTGGTCAATACGAGTAATTAACGTTATTGATAGGGATCTCTAAACACTTGAACAGAGCAATTCGACATGGTATTGTTTTGAAATGGGGTAAATAAAATACTTTTACCCAGATTATTTTTATATATGAAAGAAACAATTTTTCATAAGTTATTATAGTTGTATATGGTGTGCTTGGTTGTTAGGAAATGAAAATATTAAACTACTATCATTTGTTTTTATGGTGATTGAACAAAGGTTTATATTATAGTCAACGGTTAAGAAATAATTTTGTATAACGAAATGGAATTTTGTAAATGTAATTTTGTAAATGTGATTTACAATTTGAAATACAATCAAATCCCAAAAGCATATCCAAATATGACTTGTTAAAAGGTTTGAAGGCTGGGAATTTGGGAATTTAATTCCCATTGGTTTTGAAATGTTTTTCCAAAGTCTTGGAAAATAATAGTGATATTATTTGGAGAATACTTTATGAGAAATGCGGATTACGAATCTTAAGGCTAGGATAAACACTAGAGGGCGGTGAATAGTGTTTTAAGGAATTGCTAAAACTTTTTGAGTTTATGTTAATTTGAACACAAATGTATGCATTATTCAGACACAAATATAATCGCAGAAACAAACACAAATGCAAAAATAAAGTAAATGCAGTAAAGGAAAGAACACATCGGATTTTATACTGGTTCACAATCCTCTGGGTAGAGATACTTGATTTCAGGGGCAACAAGTTCACCCAATTGATTTCCTAGGCTACAATCACACCTTTTCTAACTTGATTGATTTCCAAGGCCACAATCACACCTTTTCTCGCTTGATTGATTTCCAAGGCTACAATCACACCTTTTCTCGCTAAATTGATTACAAAGAAGTCTATAACTCTGAATAGCACTAAGATCTTGTTGAGATGGTGATAGAGAATCAAACTAGAAATGATCTAGTTAAATTCAATGTTGATTTCGACAGAGTAATGATAAGAATATGTATAAAGAAATGTGGAAGAAGAAGAGGAGTGAAAAGCAGAAAAATTTGATCTGAAATTCGTTGAAAACAACCTCAATTTATAGAAGAACAACAGCCATGTCCATTCGTGAAGGGATATGACGAATAGACACTTCTTTTGAAATTCAAAATTTTGAAATCAACTGCCACTATGTCGACATGGGTATCTTGAGTATGTCGACATCCAAAAGGAAATTTTGGTGGTTTGTTTTTCCTTGAAAATAACTTTTATCTTATATTAAAACTATTTTAAACTTTTATAAATGTACTTAAATATAGTTAAAATACATAAATAAATATAGAGAATAATATTTTTGTATATATAAAATTTTACTATAATTTTATATAGTAAAATTTAAGATGCCAGTGCTTTTCTAGGAGTTTTAACAAAATTCCTAATTAAATTACTTATTCTTGAAATCTTGAACTCTTGATAATCTTGATATTCTTGGTACTCATGAGTCTTCAATCTTGATATCTTGAATCTTTATACTGTACAGTCTTCATTCTTGGTGCATGCATGGTTAAATCCTATATATACATATATATCTAAACTATAATGTTAGTATTTATATTTTATAATCTTATTCTAAGGTTGTTGTCATCAAAATTATCGCCTCAAGGACTAACAATCTCCACCTTTTTGCCGATGACAACCTTTGTTTATAAAATATTACTTCTATCCTAATAACTCCCCCTAAAACTAATAACTCCCCCTTAATCTATGCCTAACTATCCTATTTTATACTTCTTCCCATTTGTCATCAACAAAAAACTAACTCGAAACTATATAACTCTCCATTAATCTAACATGTGATTATAATGATAGTGTTATCATAAATAATCAACACTTACTCTAAAACTTAAACTTAGTCCTAAACTACTAACTATCCTAACTAAGTATCCATATAATAATACTTTTAATAGAACACATATAAGAACACGAACTATTTACTAATTATATAGTTATATTTACATTTTCGTAGAGAACGTAAGAAAGAACATATAACAATAGGAAAGGGAGAAAAGAAACTAACGAGTGTCTTTGAAAATGGGAGATCTATGAACCGAACAATTTGGATGGTGGAAACAAAAATTTCCACGTTGTTCAACAAGATTTCCATCTTTGTCAAAGCAAACTTCGCCAACACAAACGACTTTGTCATCTTCTTCAATGTGCTCTTCTTCCATGAAGGCTTCTTCTTCTTCTTCCTCGCTGCCCTCTTGCACTTGATCTCCTGAAGAATCTTCGTCAATCAAGATTAGATTAGCATGATTGTCCATTAGAAATTTTTGCAAATTCCTAAGGATTTTTCCTTGCCTCTCTTGTTCTTTGGCCATTCTAAGTTGTACCACTTGAATTTCAGTCAATAATTGCAGCGCATCCTTTAGAGAATCCTTCATTTTTGTCACTCGAGCGAGCGTAGTTCGTTGAAATGGTCTAGAAGTAGGAGAAGGGAATGAAAATGTTGTATTTTTGTTTAATTTGGAAGAGGAGGCCATGGTTTAATTTATTTCAGAAGTTAGAATAGAAAGAGAACAGAGATAATGATCAGAATTTCGAAAATAAGAAGAATATATAACCAATTATTTGAATTTTGGTGGGAAAAAGTTCAAAAAAAATCATTGTATGTCGACATGGGTTGAGGGGGTATGTCGACATGGTCCTTGAAATTTTTACTATTTGATTTATTTTGATTTAATATTTAATTATACTTTGTTATTTATATTTTTACATTTCAGTTATTGAACAAATTCCTAATTCTCTTCTTAATTTAGTAAATATAGATTCATTTAAGGGTTTTGTTAATATATCAGCAATTTGATTCTCGGAATTAATATAATTTAGAGTAATTACTTCCTTATTTACATTATCTCTAAGAAAAAGATGTCTTATATCAATATGTTTAGTTCGAGCATGTTGAGTGGTATTTTTGGATAAATTTATCGCACTAGTATTATCACAATAAATTGTTGATTTTGAGATATTTAAACCATAATCTTTTAAAGTTTGTTGCGTATATATTACTTGAGAACAAGCCAAAGCAGCAGAAATATATTCTGCTTTAGTTGTTGATAAAGAAACCGTGTTTTGCTTTTTACTAAACCAGAAAATCAGAGAATGCCCCAAAAGTGACAAGTTCCACTTGTATTTTTTCGGTCTGATTTACAACCAGCATAATCAGCATCACAGTGAGATATTAAGTCAAAATAATCATTTTTAGGGTAAAATAAGCCATAATCAAAGGTGTGTTTAACATATCTTATGATAAGTTTTACGGCTTTTAAGTGGGTCTCTTTAGTTTGGGATTGGTATCTTGCACAGAGACAAACACTATGCATGATATCAGATCTACTAGCAATATAGAGTAGTGATCCAATCATTCCTCTATATAATTTTTGATCTACATCTTTTGAGAGATCTTCTTTACTAAGGTACTCATTAGTTGCCATGGGAGTGGGTTTTCCACTTGCAGTAGTCAAACCAAATTTACTAATTAGGTCTTTAGCATAATTTTCTTGACTAATAAAGATACCATTATCTAATTGTTTTATTTGTAATCCTAAAAAGAAGTTTAATTCACCCATATGACTCATTTCAAACTCTTTTGTCATTATTTCAGAAAATTCTTTATTCATTTCAAAATTAGTTGATCCAAAAATGATATCATCTGCGTAAACTTGTACTAGTTGAATATCATATTTATTTCTTTTAATAAAAAGAGTATTATCTACTTTACCAATTTCAAAATTTGATTGTAATAAGTAAGATCTTAGTCTATCATACCAGGCTCTAGGAGCTTGTTTTAGACCATATAGAGCTTTCTTAAGTTTGTAAACATGATTTGGTAATTTTTCATTTTCAAAAAGTGGTGGTTGTTCAACATATACTTCCTCTTTTACAAATCCATTTAAAAAGGCACTTTTAACAACCATTTGAAATAATTTGAAATTATTATGATTAGTGAAGCAAGTAGAATCCTAATGGCTTCTAATTTTGCTACGGGAGCAAAGGTTTCATCAAAATCTATTCCTTCTTCTTGACAATAACCTTGAGCGACTAACCGAGCTTTATTTCTAACAACCTCTCCTTGTTCATTCATTTTATTTTTATAAACCCATTTAGTTCCAATTATAGTTTTATTTTCAGGTCTAGGAACAAGTTCCCAAACATTATTTCTAGTGAATTGATTTATTCTTCTTGCATATTCAAAATCCATGAATCATCTGTTGATGCTTCTTTTGGATTTTTGGGTTCAATAGTTGATATAAAAGCTACATTGCTCATTTCATTTAGTTTATTTCTAGTTTTAACAACAGATTGCATATCTCCAGGTACATTTTCAATAGGGTGATCTTTTAAAGGTTTAATCCTTTTATTAGGATGATTAATTTCATTATTAGTTTCAGTTGACTCTTGATTTTGAGTGATTAAATCCTCTTCATCATTTGAATCTTCAAAATTTTTGAGATTTTCATCGAATGAAACATGCATTGTTTCTTCGATGGTATTAGTTTTTAAATTAAACACTCTATATGCTTTACTTCTATTAGAATATCCGATAAAGATACCTTTGTCGGATTTAGGATCAAACTTATCTAAGTTATCTTTTGTATTTAAAATAAAACATTTACTTCCAAAAATTCTAAAATAAGATACCTTGGGTTTCTTTGAGTGAAGAAGTTCTTAAGATGTCTTATCAGTTAAAGGTCTAATTAAAATTCTATTTAAAATATAACAGGCGGTCACAACTGCTTCTGCCTAAAAATACTTTGGTAATTTACTATCTGAAAGCATAGTTCTCGCACAACCTTGAATCGTCCTATTTTTACGTTCTACTACTCCGTTTTGTTGTGGAGTTCTTGGAAATGAAAAATTATGAGTTATTCCCTTTTTATTGCAGAATTCCTCAAACGTTTTACTTTCAAATTCACCACCGTGATCATTACAGATGGTTATAATTTTTAGAGAATGTTGATTTTGAATCCTTTTTGTAAAGTTCTTAAAACATTCAAAAGTATCACTTTTATGTTTCAAAAATATTGTCCATGTAAATGTAGAATAATCATCTATAAGTACAAAAAAAGTATTTACTATGTTTATTGACAGAATTTGAGATGGGCCAAATAAATCAAGGTGAAGTAATTCAAGAGGTTTTGAGGTTGAAATCATATCTTTTAATTTAAATGAACTTTTTCTAAGTTTTCCCAATTGACATGCATCACATAAACTATCTACTTTAAAATTCATTTTAGGGAGACTTCTTACTAAATCGTGTTTAGATAGTCTAGATAAGAGTTTGAAATTCAAATGCCCAAATCTCTTATGCCAGATCCAAGGGTCACTTGTATTTGCCAACAGACACAGGTTATCATTTGAACTTTCATACTAAGAATATAAATATTCTTTTTCCTAATTCCCTCAAATATTATGGTTGAATTATTATCTTCAATGTGACACTTATCTTTTTCAAATATAATTTTATATCCTTTATCGCAGAGTTGACTTATACTAAGCAGATTATGTTTCAAATTCTTAACTAGCAAAACATTAGTAATAATAGGAGTTTCAGAGTAACCGATTTTACCGATGCCAATCACATATCCTTTTGAATTGTCTCCAAAGTTAACCAGCACTCCGTCTTTGTATAATATGTCATTCAGCATATCTGGATCTCCAGTCATGTGTCTAGAGCATCCACTATCGAGTATCCATTTGTTCTTTTTGATCTGCACAATTTATCCGTTGTGGATTGATTCCTTAACCCCCATAAAGCATGTTTGCTGCACATCAAACAATTTTGGTAGACAACTTGAATTGGAGCATTGGTTATATGCAGACTCAAGTGAAAATGATAATCTGAATATTTCTAAACTAGTATTAACAAACATAGTCATTTAAAAACTTTTTCAAAAAACAGATTATGAAACTTTGAAAACCTTGCTCCGATACCAAATGTGAGAAATGCGGATTACGGATCTTAAGGCTAGGATAAACACTAGAGGGGGGGTGAATAGTGTTTTAAGGAATTACTAAATCCTTTTGAGTTTATGTTAATTTGAACATAAATGTAAGCAATATTCAGACACAGATATGATCACAGAAACAAACACAGATGCAAAATAAAGTAAAAGCAGTAAAGGAAAGAACACACCAGATTTTATACTGGTTCGGAGTTACCCTACATCCAGTCCCGCACACAAGTACAGATTTCCTTTCAAAAGCAATCTTTACAATTACACCCTCGATTTCAAGGCTACGAGGTACACCCTCCAGATTCACAATCCTCTGGGTAGAGATACTTGATTTCAGGGGCAACAAGTTCACCCAATTAATTTCCTAGGCTACAATCACACCTTTTCTAACTTGATTAATTTTCAAGGCCACAATCACACCTTTTCTCGCTTGATTGATTTCTAAGGCTACAATCACTCCTTTTCTCACTAAATTGATCACAAAGAAGTCTATAAATCTGAATAGCACTGAGATCTTATTGAGATAGTGATAGAGGATCAAACTAGAAATGATCTAGTTAGATTCAATATTGATTTCGACAGAGTAATGGTAAGAATATGTATAAAGAAATGTTGAAGAAGAAGGGGAGTGAAAACCAAAAAAATATGATTTGAAATTCGTTGAAAACAACCCCTATTTATAGAAGAACAACATCCATTCCCATTCGTGAAGGGATATGATGAATATACACTTCTTTTGAAATTCAGATTTTTGAGATCAACTACCACTATGTTGACATGGGTATCTTGAGTATGTCGACATCCCAAAGGAAAATTTGGTGGTTTGTTTTTCCTTGAAAATAACTTTTATCTTATACTAAAACTATTTTAATCTTTTATAAATATACTTAGATATGGTTAAAATACATAAACAAATATAGAGAATAATATTTTGGTCTGTATAAAATTTTACTATAATTTCATATTTAAATTTAAGTATAAATATTAAAGGTTAAATATACTATTATTAAAAGATAGTTTAAAACTAAGGATAATTTGATTTTGAAGATAAAGATTATTTTGAGGCTAAAAATATTTAAAACCAGGATAGATGTTTTTTATTCTTTTAAAAGGAAGGTTTTGAAATCATTTTGAAAACAAGATATAATTTTGTAAAAACATTTTGAATAAAAGTTAGTGGATACATAACAATATTCCACTAGATTTTTCGTAGGTTCCATCCTACTTAGGGTTCCATCCCTTTAACAGGCTCGAAGTGGATTTCATTCCACGAATAAATTGGATTTTAAGATTCCAGTGCTTTTCTAGGAGTTTTAACAAAATTCCTAATTAAATTACTTATTCTTGAAATCTTGAACTCTTGATATTCTTGATATTCTTGATACTCATGAGTCTTCAATCTTGATATCTTGAATCTTTATACTGTACAGTCTTCATTCTTGGTACCTGCATGGTTAAATCCTACATATACATATATATCTAAACTATAATGTTAGTATTTATATTTTATAATCTTATTCTAAGGTTGTTGTCATCAAAACCATCATCTAAAGGACTAACATATTTGTGAATTGAAATATTTTTAATGGTTTTTGAAGGAAATAAAACCTCTAAACTCACTTCGATCGTTGAAAAATAATTTCGAGGATGATTGTGACATCATCGGTGTTCATTTTCGAATTTCTGAGTAATGGATTGCTACCTTAATGATTTTCTGTAAGAGTCTTGTTTTGATAAACAAGTTTTTGATTTTAAGAAGCTTAAATTTTTTGGATTTGATATATATAAGTGAGATATATATATATATATATATATATATATATATATATGTAAATGTATGATTTCAAAAATGACTTGAAACACTTAGAACAAACTGTGTAAACTCTGGGATTTTTATTTGAAATGTTTATTTGGAAATGTGAGAGAATAAGTTGATAACTTATAAGAATTGCTAAATTGTAAGTAAAACAATGTTTAAAAGTGTTGAATATGAATGCAAGAAGGTAAAAAAAAATTAAAATCTAACTTCAATTAAGTTAATAGAGTGAATTTTGAAAAATTAGCCTTAGTAGGATAAATGAAATAATTATTGGAAATGAAATCTATTGAGATTTAGGATAAATGAATAAATGAACTAATCGATCAGTTATTTGGATATGGTTTGGAATGTTGATTGATAAAAATCAAATGTGAAATTGGAAAATTGAAATTTAATTTGATTAAAATAGGTAAGGAATTGAGTTGTGAAGTGGTAATAACCACAAGAAGTTTGTACAAAATGTTTATAATAGACTTAAGAAAATTGATGGTGAAATTCTTAAGTGAAATCGGTATTAAAAGGATACACTAAGTGAATGTTAATTAGAAAATGTGAATGATAATTGTCAATAAGTGATTATAAATGAAATGAACGTGATTAAGAGAAACTAGGATAGCTAAGAATCAATTGGAATAAATATGTAAGTTGTATGTATATTATTTTATTCGCATGACGGTTTGATCCAGATTCGAGCATAGAATTTCGAGATAATTTATATCAATCTGAGTTAGGATTTTTCACTCGATTTTCAACGGTGAACCCGGGATATGGATTTTCGATTGATTTTGGTATTCTCTATCATAGTATATAGCTATGCAAGGAGGATGACGGTTTCAAACCAAGAAAGCGGATCTGAGTCCGCACTAGAGAGTCGTGTGAACGATACTAGTTCGGAAGGGAAATTATGTGATCGAGTATGCGACTAGATTTGTTACTGCATACAGATGATATATATACATCGTACGGGCTTAAGTAAAGAAAATGTTGGGAATTGAAAATTGTAGATTAATATGATTATAAACTTAATGATTGGATATCCTTGTGAATAAGATGCAGGTATTTAAAATAAAAAAAAATTGGATTGCCCGAAAAAAAGTACATGTTCAAAATTGTAGTTTGAATTTGATGATTGAGCCACTTGGCTTTTGTTTTCTTTTGATGATTTGGGCTCGTAGTGGCGATTTGTAGTTATTTGGATCAAGCCGCCCAAATGAGACGTTGGCGAAATTTTTGAAAATTTAAGGAGTTAGAAAATTTTGAAGAAATTTTTTAATAACTAAAATTGGATTTGAGTTAGAATCTGAAATGATTAAATAGCTAATATTATTTGGAATCTATGGAGAATTTGGAAATAAGTATAAGTGACAATGTGGTTTCAATAAATTGACTTTGGAAAGTTGTTTAAACTGACTGGGTTTGAGAAAGTTAATAGATTTTAGACCATTCTTCTTAATTTGACAATTTCAGTGATGAAATTCTTTAAGGGGGGAGGAATGTAATGTAACGACCCATAATTCCGGTCATTGAAATTTGTATATTTAATTGATTTCAAATATTAACAAGTAAAATTTGTAAGACGAATAAATTTTATTTCGAATATCTAGATTTAATTGAATAATTAAATCAATAGTTTAATATTTGAAATTACAGAAATAATTGAAAATTGGGTTTAAAGTGATTAAAATTGATTTGTAAAGTTGTATTTAATCATATTGGAGTTAGAATGATGTTATAGAACTTTTAAAATTGAATTAAAAGTTAATTTGTGAAAATTGAATATTTTAATATTTAATCGACGAGTAAAAATAGCCATTTTTCAAATAGTCTCGAATTTTGATGAAACCAGTTTCATCGGATCCGTAATGTTATATTATTGTAAGATTTCAAATTTCGTGTCAATTGGATTTACGGTTTGTCCGGGGCAAGCTAAAACGCGTAGAAATATATTTAAGTGAATTTTTAAATTTAACTAGTCGATTTGAAAACTTATCTTTCAAATACTTTCGAATTGGCTCCTATATATATTCCATTGCGTTCGGAATGGGGGTAAAACAATATAAACGCCAGGCGGCACGCTTCGTTTGGAGTTCGGAAAAATTTCGGGTGAATAGTGCGTGAAAATTTTCTATATAAGGACCTCATTTTCTTTAATTTTCATCAAACCCTAAGGTTCAAGCTTCAGCCGCCGGCCCTATAATCAATGACCGAGAATTTCACTTCTTCATCTTCTATTTTCTTCCAATCCATAAACTTTTACAAGAAATCTCCAACTACAATATTGTAGACAACATTGAGCTCTACAAATTCAACGTCTACGATCAAAAATAACTCGATGGATTGACGGCAAATCGAGCTCAAACGGCTGTGGTTCACGCACGTTTTCCAACACAGGAGGGGGGCCGAGTGTGGTCGGTCTTCGGCCATAGGTTGAGCTCGCGAAGGGCTTCGTGATGGAGGTCGTTGATGATCGCGTAGATGAACGGAGTGGGCTCGAAAATTTAGGGCAAGGAGGCGGCTAATGGGTGTTATTCGCGTGCGTTACCTGGAATGGAGAAGATGGATTTCACGGCCACGATTTGCTAAAGGGTAACGTGCGGCCTGAATTGAAAGTAGGTTTAAAATAACAAAAAGAAAATTGTAAATTATTATATTTAAATTCGTTCTAACTTTAAAATGCAATAACTTTTTTATACGAGGTCCGTTTCGCACGAAACGAATTGCGTTGGCTTCGTATTGACGAATACTACGCGACGGAGCTAGATTGGAGTTGATTGGAGCTGGTGAGAATTTTGGGTAAAATTAAACGCGCGTTTAATTTTATTCGGAATAAAACACTGCAACTGTATTTGAAGCAAAGTGAGAACTTCTCACTCAATCGAATCTGTTTCGATTTAAATTTTAAATAGTTAGATTTAAAATTGCTTGATTGTATGCTTGGATAATAAATTATTATCTATTGTTTTGAAATAGACCCTATACGCCGTATGTTAAGCGGATGTTATTTATTAAACACATATACCACGATATTCCACCTGGAAGTGGAATTGGTATTATATATGTACTTGGAGTTGATTTTCCGCATTATATAGCGGATGAGACCCTATTGCGCCGCATAATAGCGGATAATGTTTTATATGAACCCATTTACCGCGATATTCCGTCTTGAAACAGGATTGGTATTGTGCTAACATCTGCGGATGCAGGGAAACAGGTTGGAGGGATCCAACTGGATTCCTCAATAGTACTGATTTATTTACAGATATTTGCGATATATTCTGTTATCATATTGATATATGATGTTTGGGTGTCATGGTTGATTTGTTGGTGTTGTTGCAGCATTGGGCATATTTTTGGAGTTTTAAAAATGTTAAAGTAATGATTTCGAATTTAAAAGGATTTTCAGGTGATTTTTGAATTTATTATAGAAGCTTTATATATAAGATTTATAAACTTGGATTTTTATAAATCAAAGTGACCAAATTATAAAGTATTAAAAATATATTTTATTGAATTTTGGAATTGATTCATTTTAAATAAATAAACGTTATAATTTTTATGTTATAAAAATTATGATTTTTGTGAAATATACCGAAATGTGATTTTTTTGAAATAAGTAGTTGATTAATTTGTAAAATGGTTTAAATTGGGATTTTTGAATTATTATAAACGGTTTATATAAAAGATTTATAAAATCGGTACTTATAAATTAAAATATTGGAATTATAAAATGAGTTTTTATAAGTGTTAAAATGAAATATAAATGGATTTCATAAGTGAATAAAATTTATAGATTTATAAATTATGAAGTTATAAAATGAATAGATTTTGTAAAATAAAAGATTTATAAGTAATTAACTTATAAATTGGATTTTGGCATTTAAATGAGATACAAATAGAATTTGTTAATTAAGGGGTCTTATATGTTGAAGTTTTATAAAATATATATAAATGTGAATTTATAAACATTGTTTTATAAATCCGAAATCGACTTATTTTGATAAGTTAATTATTATGGCTTATTAAAGGAGATATATCCACGATTTTGGACAGTGGATAATCCTTTAAATTAAAACATGTAGAAGTGTTGAATTTGGTAAACGATTTATATTCACGATTTTGGACAGTGAATAATATATTAAAGAAATGTATTAGGAAGTGATCTTTAAAATAGAATTAAAACGATTTGAAGTTGTTTTAAAATGTGTTAAGGATCGAATCCATAGATTTCAACATTCATTATTGAAATAGACGTTTTCGAGAAATAAGGAAAAGATGGACTATAACACTGTTGTTATAGTAAATGATTTCGAAAGGAAATGTTTTATATAGTATTGGGATTTATATATCTATCTAAATTTCGAATCCCTATACTAGTGATTTTGGGTTGTCGTAATGATGTTTTACGCAACATTCATTCTGACTCAAATGAATGTGTTTAAGAGAATATTTTCCTTAAAGAATAAAATATATACTTAATTATGATTTAAGTATATTGAATATTTTCCAAATGTTGAAAATAAATAGATTTGTGAATTTCTTATTATTAAATAAGTATGGAAATGTTTTCCAATATGAAGTGAAATATTTTGAGATTATATCTTTTAAAGATAAATTGAAAGTGAATATTTGAAATCGATTTGGAAATCGTATATCAGTGGATATGTGGAAATTTAAATTCACCATGGAATTTATAAAGGAAAGGGAAATTTGTTTGAAAATAAACATTGATTTATTTTGAAGTGTGGAAAATATATCTTGTACAGATATTTTTGGAAAATAAATAATTTGGGAAATTATTTGGAATCTGGTGATGTTGTGCATATCTATTGATAGTTAAATAACCGACTATCAATATTTACCTTTAAATGGGTATTTGTTGGGATTTGCATGAATCTGAATTAACACTTATTTTTATAAACAAGCGCTCGTTATTCGGTTTAGCCGAGAGAGGACCTTTGGGTCATGAATCCCATTCCGAATAGTGATTCGTCGAAATGGATAGCATTTGATGACCGGTGTTGAAGACCGTGTATTTGCGAGAATGATAGGATGACCTGTCGATTGTCTCTGCACCGATAGCTACGGTATAGAGATTTCCTTTGTGATGGAAGTCCGATCGAGATTGTGAATACCCGGATTGCAAGGGCTTCTTTGGAAGTGCCTTCGGTTCTGTTCGAACCCAGAACATACTTGTATGGATTGTATGTTTGACATTACATTTTGAGATATAAAGCAGATTTCTTTCAAATACATTTCTGTTGGTGGCGGAGAATTTATTCTCTTAGCTTAACACCCTTCTCTGAGACGTACGAGCTCAGAGGTTATGTAGTTGATGGTTATCAGTGATACACTCCCTATTTGGTAATGTGGCATGCTGAGTGCTACTGATCATTTGTTGATCAAAGCGTGGCTTTTGTGAAAAGCGTAGCTTTGTGGACGAGACTTCGTCAAACCTCACAACCCGATTATGGTCGAAACAGGAATCGTAGCAGTAAGGTTATTTGAGGATAGCGCCCTCTGAGGGTATGTCATTTCCTTATGGATTATGAGTGGTATCATGGTATGAAGCCCAGATACTTACTTTGTGGTTGCTGCAAACTTATTACTTTGTGGTTGTTGGTTGAGAGGATCCTCGGATAAAGGTTGTTTACAACCGGGGGATGGCATATTCGTGTTAGTTGTTACCTATTACAGAGGTAACCCGGCCTTGTCTAGCAGAGATCCGGTTAGGATTCGGGGACGTCCCTCCAGAGGCGTTCTATTTTACTTGGGAAGTTCCTTTGCCCGACCATTTGTTGGAAATCCAATCAAAACAATACGAGCCCTGTACAGTTTTAGTCACTATAACCTGCCATGGAATGTGGCGGTAACCTGCTGTTGAACATGGTAGCTATAGTAGGCATACGATAATGGTCGTATGTTGGCTAAGATTTATATCATACTTTCGAATTGTTTTCCTACACTTTGCACTTATAGTAATAATATCAAAGAAATTTGCGTATCAAGCATGTTTGACTATCATAAGGAGAAATCTCCTCCGATTCTGCGTTTGCATTGTGTGTGTGTGTGAGGGAGGCCTTATGGTAGTTACATTTTCTAAAAGCATTGCGGATCTATTTTAAAAATATTTCTTTGTTTGTTTTAAAGATATAACTGTTTTAAGTTCTCACACCAGTCACATGACTGACCTGGAGTTTATTGTTTCCTTCCTAAACTCCGGGGGCCCATTAATTTCCACACAGGCAGTCTAGAGTCAGGTTATCAGGTCATTTTGGAATTCAGGAGATGCTGTGGAGCTAAAGAGGCGAGCTGGATGGCATGGCGTATCAACTAGTATATAGTATTTTTTTCCGCTGTTTGTTGTTGTAAATTGATAATGTAATGTGATGTAATGTAATAACAGATATGATTCTTTGTTTTAAAGATGATTCATTGATATATTATATGTTGTTCCGCTGTGATTGTGAGATTCTATTATTGTTTCTATTTTCTTCTTTCTTTCTTTCTTTCTTCTTCTATCTTCTACCTCTTCTTTAACCCTAACGGTTCGGTTTTCCGGCCTTCGATTGCTCGGCAGTTGATACAGTGGACGTATTAATGTCGATTTTCGTCAGTCGAAAAATCTATCGTTACATGTAACAACCCATAATTTTGGTTATTTAAAATTGGAATATTTAATTGATTTTAAATATTTAAAAGTTAATTTATAGCCTAAACAACTTTAATTTCAAAAATAGTGGTTTATTGGATAATTTGATTGTTAAATTTAATACTTGAAATTGTTTAAATAATTGAATCTTGAGTTTTAAGCTAATAAAAATAGTTTCAAAGCTTATCAAATTTATATTTATAAGAATAAAGATAATAAAATTTTCAAATTGAATCTAAAAGCAATTTACTTGATTTTAAAAATCGCTTGTATAGATTGACGAGTAAAAATAACGTTCTGAGGCACAGTCTCGGATTTCGACGAAAACAGTTCCATTCAATTTCAAATTTCATAGCATTTGGAGTTATCGTTTAGTTATACAGGATATAAATGCGTTGAAATTAATATCGAAAATTCAATATAATAATTGGGTACAGGATATAAATGCGTTTAAATTAATATCGAAAATTCAATATAATAATTAGGTTCAAAAAGCTATCTTCTCCATACGATCGAATTAGGACTTGAAACCTTTTCCATTACGTTTGGAATAAGGGTATAATATTATAAACGCCTAGCGGCACGCCTCGATGTGGGTTCAAGATTTTGAGTTGTGTAAATCGAGACATTTTGAAATTAAATATATATATATATATGTGTGTGTGTGTGTGTGTGTGTATGTATGTATGTATATTAGTCAAACTTCCTTTCAGTTGTTATTATATCTTTTCACTATACCTTTGACCCATTCAAACATGCAAGGCATCTTTCTTTCCCTTTTTCAAAAGCACGGCCGAACATTCTCATTCACACTAAAAAAAGAAAAAATATGGAAACTTCAAAATTTTAATTCTTGTAATCCACTAGACAAAAAATTCTGAAACCACTTCCTAAATTCATGTTTTTCGAAGAGCTTTGATCTGATGTATTGGTTGTGAGGTGCGGCATTTGTTTTGGGGGATCGACGTGGGACAGTCAAAACTAGGGTTTTGAACTGCTCGTGCTTAGAGGTGTATCTCGTGGATTGGGGATTATGGTCGTGTTCAGATGGTCAAGGCGCATATGTGGGTAGGTTTTTGTGGAGTGCGATCGTGTTTGAAGGGGAGGAGACATTCGCTATAGTAACAATTCGAGGAAGGGCTGGTCGCAATTGGCATGGGTGAAGCAGGGTTATCTAGATGGGTATGGAGTGGTAGAGATTTCGATGAGAGGAGTGTTGGCGATGTCAGATCGCGGTTTCGAGCGATGGATCACCTTGTCAGTTGCTTCGTGCACAGCTTGGCTTCATTTCTTGTGTACAGGCATGGAATATGGGAAGGCAGCACGTTGGGGAAGAAGGGTAATGGGGTGTTGGGCGGGCTTTATTTGATCCAAATCCAACACGATTGGTCGCGTTGGATTCGTATTGGAAAATCCTTCGACATGTAAATGGATTGGTCGAGATCTTAGCTTGTAGAATTTCCAGATAAGTTCAACGCATTCGAATTTATTCGAAAATGGGAACGCGACAGCGAGAATAAAAATCAGTATGAGTAAATCTCACTCAGTTTTGGATTCCAAGTTTAATTTAAAATGTTGAAAATTTAATTATTGGTAGATTGGATGATTTGATAATTATTATTATCAATTGGATGTTATAATATATATAGTAGTATATATTAGTAGTTGGATTGATTATTCCCACCATTGGAGCGGATGAGACCTTATGTGCCCCGCATAATAGCGGATGACCCTATATTACCGCGATATCCCGCCTCGAAGCGAGATTGGAATTTTTATGTTGTATTAACATCTGTGGTTGCAGGGAACAGGTTAGAGGGATCCAAATGGATTCTTTAAAAATATTGAATTTAATTTCATATATAGTGACATATGATATGTTGAATAATCTATGATAGATTATAGTGTGATTTGAATTTATTGGATGCTATGTAGCATTGACCCAGATTTTGGTATTTGAGAATACGATATATATATATATATATATATATTTGATTTTGAAAAGAAATTAAAAAGGGATTTTGGTAGTGAAGTATTTATATAGGATTTTGGATTAATTAAAAGAAATTTGTTTGGATAAAATAAATGGTTTGATGTTAAATTAGTACTTACTATTTCGGGATATTGTAAATAGAGATTTTGGAGTATTGTATATAAAGGGTTTTGAATAATAATTCTTGGGTGATACTTGTTTAAATAAAAAGGGTTTTTAAAAATCGAGATTTTTAATAAGTTTGGAGAAAAAAAGGGAATTTGGAAATAAGTATAAAATTGGTTATATTGGATCTTAAATAAGATTTTTAAATTGCAAAATAGAAGGAGAATCAAGATTTGGTTAGTTTATGGAACATAGTTGGGTTATTTAAGAAGTTAATTTAAATGAAATTCAATTAAAGAAATTGACTTATAAATGGAATTTAAGTGATGTGAAACCATTGTAAACTAGAAATGAGACTATGGGACTTATAAACGATGTTTATAAATAAAAGTGAAATAATTACCATTTGATAAGTTGAAGATATAAATTCACAGTAAGAATCTATAATTAGATGGGAAAATCAGTTTAAAAAGAAATGACAGATTTTACTTTTGGAAATGTGAAAAAAGGATTTAGGTAATTGGGGACGTAAATCGAGAGAGATTTATAAATATTAGATTGGTTATATTGAAATTGAAAAATATGATTTTATCGAGAAGTTTAGTTGAAAAGAGGATTTTTAATTATTAAATTATGTAATTTAAAAGTGTTTAAAAATATTTTAGAAAATTAGTTATTTAAATATTTTTAAATTGTCAAAATGAATTATAAGTTTTATATACAAGTCTTGTAAATTGATAGAATTTAATAAATAAATCCTAATTAATTATTGTTTCAAAGTTATGTAATTATTTTATTTTTTAAAAAGTATATTTAATCATTAAATAAAGTTTTCGAAAAGTAATGGTATACTTTTATGGAGAAATTGGTAGGCAGAGAGTGCCTACAGTTAAGTTTGGATTTCTCTAGGATAGAGACATAATCATTGAGCAACGAATCCATGGTTGATACGACATGGTGCTTTCCATATTTATTTTAAAAAGTTTTCAAATAATTTTGAAAAAAATGGTTAGTGAACGTACTTACTCCGATAAGATGAGTATAAACCTTTTGATAAGGAGATTTAATTTATTAAAAATTAAAATGAGACTTAGTGTTTTCAGTGGAAATGAACTCTTTGGTTGAATGATTGTTTATTTGATAGTTAAATAACCGTCTATCAAATCTGGACCAAAAACATAACGTTGGAAATAACTAGGAGAAACATGGGAATTATATGGTATGGTTACCATCAAAGGTGCTATACTGGACGTATAAACTCGTTTTGTTCTTCTAGGAAGATGATAAGGAAATTTATCCACTAACGGTTAGGAGATGATCTCCGATCTTATTTTCATCTGTTTATTTCATAATAGGGTTGAGTTTACCGAAAATATCGAACGTTATTTCGAAGAGACTAGGATCGGATAAGTTATCCGAAAACCACTTTGATCCAATGATACGTTTTCGAAGTGAAGACAAGAGCATGGAATCGAAGTTGGAGCGTTGAAGTGCAAGGGCTAATCACTATTAATCCTGAGGATGATTCCAAAATGGATGTAGTAGGAATAGTGCCTTCGGTTTCGTTCAGACCAGAACGGACTTGTATGGATGACTGTTATCAGTACATTTTCATTGGAGAACAATGAGCATTCCAAGTATAAATTCCTTAAAAGGTAATCGAAGCCTCAAGCCTCATCAACCGGAATGACTCAAAATCAGGGGAGATGCAGCAAGGCTAAGTGGGTCGCACCCAATTAGGGTATGTTATCACATTTCTAGATACCCTCGGATATATTATATATTATGGATATGGTGGTGCATGGAAAAAGAGCTCTCAATAAGGGTGGGAATACCTGGAGGGAAACATATTCGGTACTATCTAGGTTAGGGGTAGAACTGAACTTGTGTTGTAGGGGATCCCAGCGAGGTTCTCGGTACATTTTTCTAGATGTGTATTATGATAGGTAGTACCCTAGTGCCTAGTCATGTATGGAAATCCATTCTCCAATGCGTGCCTTTACAGTTTTGGTTGTAGAGCCTAGTATGCTGGAACTTAATGAATGTAACAATTTGAGCTATTTGAATAAGTATTTGTACTTAAACATTATCATAATATCAAACGATTTTGGTATAAAGTATTTTGGTTATCGTATGGGAAAAACCCATCGTGTTTATGCGTGACATGGTCTTACGAGATACCTTTGTTTTTCAAAGGATTTTGATAACTTCAAGGAATTCAAATTGTGCGTGTTTTCTCACGCTGGTTTTCCAGACTGACTCGGGTGTTAATTTATTATAATGCTCGGATCAGACCGAGTATTACAGATTTAGGTTAGGATGCTATGGAGCTGAGAAGACGAGCTGGATGACAAAGACATATCACACGTACTTGATTATATTCCGTTGCGTATTGTAGGTTGTATATTCAGCACTTGTGGGGATAAGTTATTATAACTGTCTAGTATTGGTTTGTTGACTGTTGTACTCTGATGATTGGTATGTATATTAATGGTTACAATTTTGCTTTATACAAGATTTGTTGATTTATATTATATTTTGTTCTGCTGCGGTTGTGAGATTATGTAATGTTGTTTCTATTTCTTCTTCTATCTTTCTTTTTCTTTCCCCTTAACAATCGGGTTTTTCGACATTCGATTTCTCGGCATGTGATATAGTGGACGTATTAGTGTCGATTTTCGAGGGTCGAAAATCCGGTTCGTGACAATGGTCGATCTGGACTTTGAGAAAAGCATTTGACCACGAGAGGTTGGAGCAAACTATGAACTGTATGGAGTTTGAAGTGCCAATGTAGGAGGAAAAACCTCCTAATAACGAGACCGATAGTTTTCCTTAGCTCTAAAGTTGATGGTTTTTCTTGAGTTTGATTTTCTACTTCTTCTAAGCGTGTTTCCAAGTTTTTAAGTCGTTTCATCTTTGTCTTGGCCTTCTACTTTTGGTTGAATTCTGCCTAGTTAAAAATTCGTTTAACAATATCCATTGGGTTTTTTCTGAAATAAGAGTGATGTTTTATTCAAGAAGAGCTCTCATTTTGATGTCTTTAGACATTGAACCAATGACCTCTAGAAGTTCAGTCTATAGTGACTTACCACTTGAGTAATTAGTCGTTAATTATATTGATTGATTTTTAACAAATAAAATTATATTATATCATTTTATATATTATATGCGAATCTCACTTTCAACCACATTCAAACTATTTTTTTCTTTCATAAATTTTTGAAGTAACCTTTCTGCTCTCACTATTCCATATTAATCCAATAATTCACATGTTCGTATAAAGGCACAAAAGCCTATACGTAGGCCATCAAATAATAATTTAAGCAGGTATCTTCTACAATGTTTGTTTCACTATTTCCAATTATAGCTTGAGAGTTACATGGACAAAATATCATGGAAGGAACATATAAACATTAATAAATTTATCATACTTGTAACTTCTTTACATAGATCTCTAATGAATGCATAGAAGATATAAATATTGAACATTATTGTAGCTATATAGTTCATAGCTTTAGGGAAACAACTAAGATGTTCAAATAATTTTGGTTTACAAATTTTCTTATAAATGCATGGTGTTATTGAGGTATTGTTGTTTAGTGAATGGTCAATAAATTTTATGATGTGATGTCAATAATAAAAATATTATCCTATAATGTTTGCATCTCTTTTTTAGAATAATGAATACAACATGGAATTTGTCATTTCAAATTTGGATTATAAAGAAAAATAATTTCATATTTTAAATCTCGGAGTATAAATATTTGGGATTTATGTCATGCTACGTTCTCGATGCAACAAAATAATATACACTGTGATTATTAATTTTTTTAGAGTTTTTTGTCGAAATTCCAATTAGAGCGTCATAATGACATCCAAATTATCGTTTTCCGTAATTTATTATGTCGTGTGCATAGCATGGATTAATACTAGTGATATATAACTTACAAAGGAACCTCATGCAATAAATATGATAATCAAAATGCTTAACATTAGACATTGTTGAATCACCAAAATTAGATGAGGATTAATTTGCAACTGTACCATCTGAAATTAATTCTTGTCTAATCAAAACCAATTCATAAATAATAAACTAAAGGAAGTCAAATATAGAGAAAAATTATTCATGCATTGTTGGTCCTTGTGCAAAAACAACGAGGCCATGGTTTGTGCTTATTTCAAATTGGGGCACCAAGATTAAAAAAATTGAAAAAAAAAATATGTGTAAAAAATAATGGTAGATGGAAAAATGAAGAAAAAACATTGTAACGAAATAATAGTAAATATGCGACAGACATAAGGAAGAACGACATCAATTCATTCTCTTTTCCTTTAGTTCATAATTCCTTTGTTTCAAAATCATAATTCTCAAAAATCACACAAATTCATAATTTCCAAGATCCCCATGCACTAAAGAAATTAGAAGGAAACAATACGGCATAATATCAATTTCAAAAATCACAATTTTGTGTAAGGGGTTAGACTTTTTATCTTTATTTTAGTTAAGTTAGTTTATGTAATGAGTCTTTATAGTGTAATTTTGACATGATTTGAATGTTAAAATCCATGATAAATAGTTTATTTGCTTAGAAATTCGATGATTAATATTTCTAAGACAAACACTTTGCTATTTTTTTAATTTTTTTATGTGATTTATATTATAGTGGTCAATAAGTTAGTTTCTTATTGTTACTCCATTCATTATCGATATCCTATATAAACAATTTGATGCTTTAATTTTTCCCAATCTAAATAAGTATTTGCATTAGGACATTGAGTCATAACTAGCTTTAGGTAACATAACTTTAGGATTGAATCGATTGAGGTAAACAAAGAATAACACATGTTAATAAATAAAAAATAAGTGCTCTACAAAAATAAAATTAGGTTATTCGTTAATATAAATCAAATAGGGATTATATCTTGGATCTACATATATTCACTAAGCTGTGAAATTTAAAAAATAAAAATAAAAGTAAATACTAGAAAAACTTATTTTTGTGATTTCGAAGTGAAAGGAAAACAAAGAACGTACGAAATTGGAAAAGAAATATAAAAATTGTATTATTCAAAATTTCAAAGTAATGAGTTTATTACATATGAAACGCGCTAGGCCAATTCTATTAACACACCATATTTTTCCTGTCCCATCCAGTTAAAAAGATTTGAAAATAATTGACTAACTCACCCTTATAATTATTTGGTTTAATATGATTTATATCTTTCCATATTCTCTAATTTTTCTTCTCTTTTTCTTTTACTGTAAACCTGGATGAACATGAAGGTAGAATATTAGAAGAAGCCGATTCATTGGAAGAAGATGGCGATTTTGAAGAAGATAATGAAATTGAACCCCAAGTATTTCAAATCATGTTTAATTTGTTGAATTTGAATGTATGTTTTCTAGGATTTATTCAACGGAACTAGCATTTGATAGCAACCAAGCCTATGTCTAACTTAGATCGTTAGTAAATATAGTGTATAGTGCACTTCAATTGATATAATGTAGGATAATACATCACAAAATTTTCTTATCTTTTATATCTATGTTAAACTCTAACTAAATTTTACTCTTTAGATTTCATTCTTGGACGAAAAATAAGATGAAGAAATTATCTTGGACTATGCCAATGAATTTACTACTGATGATACATGTTCTCTTAAGTCATTTAATTATCGAATATATTACTTATATAAATAATCTAATTCTATTTTAGCGATATGAAGATATTTGCTAATAGAGAAAATTGAAAGAGTAGATCAATTGCACAGCTAGAAGAGTGGATTCGTTATGATTACTTTGAAGTCTGGTATTAATTGCACGAATAAAATTTTGAGAATTTTTACGTTGTGAACGAAGTGGTGTTTAACAAGAGTATAAAGGAAAAAAAATTAATAATCCTAGATTAACTGGAATAAAAAAATGTAATTGTACATTTTGAATGAAAGGTGTTGACCTTCCTACCGCAATAAGTGGAGATTAGATGTACAATGTGGCACACACAATCATTATGCACTTTATAGTACCGTGGGATGTTCTTCTGTTGGTAAATTAACAACAAAAGAAAAAAAGCTATTGGGATGTATAAAATTTTGGTGAAACCAAGAGCTATTTTACATACTTTAAAATGATGATCCGTCCAATTGTACAATAATAACGACAGTTTCCAATGTTTTGTGGAAACAAAAAATAATCGATCGAGCTAGACTTTCACAAATACAATACCTTTAAGAAAGTTGAAAGAAAATGGATATTATGGGTGGTCATCGTAGTACTTTGGATGGCTGTGACATATTCATTGATATATTTTAGGCTCATCCTGTAAGTATAGATATATTGCTAACATTTCCACATTTTCTTTCCATGGACTGCACTTATAGAACAAATAAATATAAATGCTATGTTGGAAATTTTTGGTGCTATATCTACAACTAGACTTTTTGCATTTTTATAGATTATCTCTTATCCGAATGTGAGAATTATTATATTTGGGCTTTAAAGCATTTGCAGTTGGTAATGCTTGATTGTGATCTTAAAATGCCATGTGTTATTGTTACGAATTGAGAAATAGCTTTGATAAAGGCCATTAATAATTTTTCCTCAAGTGGACCATATTTTATGTAAGTGGCGTATTAAGAAAAATATTCTTGCATTTATAAAAAGAAAAGTCACAAATATGAAGAAAAAGGCAAAACCAGTTTTTTTATGATTGAACGCATTTTCGTTGTTGGAAAAACATTGGTGTCTTTAACTCAAATTCAATAGACCTGCATGCATGTGAAGTGTGAACAATATCCCATGTTAATAAATTATGTTCATGAAGCTTGGCTAGGTATGTGGAAGGATCATTTTGTTTGTGCATGGATTTATAGTTTTATGCATTTTGGAAATTATACTTCAAATGGGTTAACATTCTCCTTTTATATATTTTAATTTTTAACTATTTATGTCATTGCAGGCTTATTTTTCAAATAAATAAAATGCTCATATGTCCATGATTCCAACATTCCTAGAAAACCAGCAACTTGTTTAACTTTTTCCCCACTCACAAGACCAAGTTGTCTATGCATCCAATATAGAGTTTCTGAAACCAAAGAACAGTCATGAACTTCGTCCAAATTCTCCATTTGATTTATGTATTGCACGGACAGATGGTATTAGCTTTTATCCAAGTTATTTGATTTTTTCCTTCTTCCCACTCATCACATTGCATGGACAGATGGTAAATCGACTCTATAAGAAAGGTTTCCAATCCTCTCTAGTATCGAAAAAGGACCTACAAATCTCGGTGCCAACTTCCCTTTACTACCGAACCGAATTACATTATTCAATGGAGAGACCTTGTCAAATACCTTATCGCTGACGGAGAACTCTAGATCTCTATGTATCTTATCAGTGTAGTTCCTTTGTCTATCTTGAGCAGCTTTAATTCATTACTAAATGATCTGGATCTTCTCGGAGGTTTTCTCTAATCATATTTGGCCAAGCATCAGTTTTTCGCCTACTTCCCACCAACATGAAGTGCGCTGCACGGTTAGCTATATAATGTTTTGAATGATGTCATACCGATGTTGGCTGATAACTGTTGTTGTATGCGAATTCAATAAGATGTAAGTGATCATTCCATGAGCCTCCAAAGTCAAGTATTCAAAAATCACAAGAGATCCTTTAATATATGATTCACTCTCTTGCTTTGGCCGTCAGTTTGACGGTGATAAGCTATGATGAGGTGCAACTCTGTCCCTAACGCCTTTTGTAAGCTCTTTCAAAACCCACTAGTGAATAATGAGTCTCGGTCACTCATAATGTTCCTCGGCACACAATGAAATTGTACTATCCATTTGACATACAATTCAGCTAGTTCGAATGTTGTTCGACTTGACTTGACTGGCGCTCTTGGTCAATCGATCGACGTGTAACAATCGGCTTTTCCGTGCCATTCAAGTTGACAACAAACCACACATGTCCAATCCAAATTGTATAGAAAGACTAATAGTTATGAGGAATAAAGAAGAAAGAAGAAGCGAAGAAGGAGAGAAAAGAAACTAAAAGCAACACAGAAACTCACAATCACAACTGAATAACATATAATATAATATCAAAGATTTTTGCAAAAGAGAAACTGTTATAAACGTACATCCATCAGAGTACAACAACAATCACAATTATCAGCCTGGACAGTTATAACAGCATGTCCTCACAATTGTTGATAATTTCAATAACAAAACAGCAGAAAATACACATATACATAAATACGACTTGAAGACCTCCAACTCGTCTCGTGAGCTCTTCCAAAGCAATCTGTAAATATACTCGGTCTGACCCGAGCATTATAACAAAATAACAACCGAATCAGTCTGGAAAACTAGCATGAGAAAAACTCATCCAACTATATTTTTAAAGTTATAAAAACCTTTCAAAATAAAGGTATCTCATAAGACCACGCCGCACATAAACACGGACTGGTTTTTACCTTACGATAACCGAAACATTACATAAGAAATCTAGTGATATTATAATAATGTCTAAGGGTTCAAAGTAAATATATAAAATAGATGAAATGCTTGCATCTTACATTTCAACATAGTTGGACACAATAAAAATCATAATGGCCCGTATTAGAGTTTGGTTTCCATACAATGACTATGCTACTGGTGTACCACCCGTCACAGTGCATCTCTAGATAAAATACACCGAGAACCTCACATGGACTCCCTGCGAGTCAAGATCGATCCTACCTCTTACTGGATAGTGTCGAATATGTCATCACCTTGGTCGGGATCAACAACCTAAATGGGCCCCGAGCATACATGATCTATAATATCGATCTAGATTGGGTGATGACCATACCCTAATGGTAGCAAACCACACAGCCTTGAAGCATCTTTCCTTTTTTAGTCATTCCCAATTGATGAGGCTTAAGGCTACGATTACCTTCTATATAGCGCTTCCCACTTGGAATGCTAACACTTCCCTCCAAGTAACAATGCAATGTCAGCATTCATCCATACAAGCTCATTCTGGGACTGAACGAAACACTTGAGAGCTTCGTCTCTGAATTTCCATCATCTTCATGATGTCTTCACTTTGCAACGCTAAAGTTAGATCGAAGTGGATTACGAATAACAAATCCAATCCCGTTCTCTTTGAAACAACATTCGATAGTTTTTGGTAAACTCAATCCCGATTCTTTAGGAAATAAATAGACAAAGATAAGAGCGGAATTCACCTGCTAATCGTTAGTGGACAGATTTCCTTATCCTTCATGCTAGAAGAACAAAACGAGATTTATACGCACGGTACATCATCATCGGAGATTATTGTGCTATATAACTCACATGTTTTTACTAGATATTTCCAAAGTTACTTTTGGGTCCAAGTTCGATAGTCGGTTATTTAACTATCAAATAAACAATCATTTTGATCAAGATTACATTTCCCATAGAAATCACTGAGCCTCATTTTAATTAAATTTCCATTATTTTAAAATCACATTTTAAATACTTGGAAATCACTTCCGTATACTTATCTCAACAACATAAGTATACTCACAAACCACTATATTTTCGGTACTTGGAAAATATAACCATATAGTTATCTCAATGGTATAAGATATTCAAAAACCATTCCACTTTTCAAAATTCAGAGATTTTTTCATATACTTATATAATGATATAAGTATAGTCACCAAACACATAGAAATATTTTTGAAAGCGTCATTAGGTAATATGAACATCTTTTTTATATATATGTGTGTGTGTGTGTGTGTATCCAAATTTCAGTTATAAAACTTCTTCCTTTTCAAATCCTTAAACTCGTTTATAAATTCCTTTATAATTATCCATAACCATTTATAAACATCTCCTATATTTAACAACTTATTTAAAGAACTCTTTAAGTCCCTCAAGTTCCATTGCTAACAAAAATAACTTAAAATAACTTAAAATAATAAGTTATTATTTAAACATCCTTCTTTTCATTTAAATTAAATCTCATTTAAAATAATAACTTTAAATCTCGCTAATAATATATTAAATCAATATAAATAAATAACTTTAATTAAAATTTAAAGTATAAATAATCACTTTAAATAAATAATAAAATATTTTAAAACCATAACTAATAATTTTAAAATAATAATCAAACGTTCTCAAACAACCTTTAAGAAATAATCTTTAATAATCATATTGACAAAATAATTAATTTAAATCATTATTAAATCAATTAATTTTTTTTAGAATATAATTATTATTATTAATAAGTTATTACTTTTTTAAATCTTATTACTAAATACTAATTATCTTTAAATCTTATAATAAAAATAATTATTTTTAAAATAACTTCCAAATCAATAATTAGCTTTTCAAATTTGATGGAGGCTTAACGATCACCGTGGTACATAAACAAGCTACCATATTATTCAATGTTAACTTACTAAGTTAATAGCTGCTATTCACATAATTTGCAATTATATAAATAATTTAACATTTAACAGCCATTGGTTACCATATCACTTATTCAAAGTGGCATATCAATTAATGATATATAATCAAATATCCAAAGTTGTAAGATAGTAGAGCGAGGATTTATTCTGCTAACCAATATCATTTAAAGACAACCCTTGCATTTATAAACGATGTCTATTTGGCCAAATATATAACATCAAGAAATATGCTTATATTAATTGTACCATAATTTTAAACAACGTAATTATATTATTCAAAATCAATATCAATTTATCACCTCATATATGATCCATCGCTTAAAACAAGTTTGAGTACAATTTAAAACTCAAACAATCTAATAGCATTTCAAGATGTTATATCACGATCCTAGATCAAAGTCAACCAATCTTGTGATATCCCGGAAATTTGGGACAATATCAATTTAATAATCTACATTAAAAATTAAATTGATTTGATAATATTTGTCAATAATATATGAATTGATTTAATAATCTTCTTTTAAATAAATATTTAACTGATAATTTATCTTTTAAAAGTTAATCAAATTGCTTTCTATTTATAATGTATATATATATCTGTATATATTGTAAATGGATAATCTTTGTTTTAATTTTAATAAATAGACACGTTTTCTAATCCTAATATTTTTGATAATTTAGAAATTGGATATTAAGCTATTTAATAAATGATCATATGATTTTAAATTACTCAAGATTAAAGTCTAGTTTGTTTAAAATAATTTTAGCTTACATTTAAATTTAGCAAAAGGGTTGTTTAATTTGTTTTAAATTTAGCTCGATAAAATTAAGAAGTTTATTAATAAAGAGATAAATTCTTTTATAAATAATTTTGACTTAATAATGAGCTCTATTAATAATGTAAATCTTTACAAATGGATTTTAAATAAAATTGTTATTTCAACTTTAATTATATATATGTGTTTAAATGAAAGTTATGATTTGGAAATTAAAAATAAAGGTTTCAAAATGTTCAAATTAAAATAAACATTTATTAATAGTAATATAAGTATAAAATAAAAGAATAATAGGTAATCAAATATTTGTTAGTCTATGTTTAAAATTAATAAGAAAAATAAAAGTAAACACATGTTAGAAAATAGGACTAAGTACTAAATTCATAGCAAAGACTAAAACAACAACTATATATATTTGGACATAAGATATAACATGCAGGCAGTAATAAAAGTAAAGCTAAGTTAAGAAAACAAAATAAAAAGGAGTTACATATGCAGGTTGCTTGTAGGTATGCAAGACAAAATAATAAAAGTATGCAGGCAAGAATAGTAAAAAAAAAAGAAAGAAACAAGTATGTAAAACATAATAAAATATCTAAGTATAAATCATGATATGTAGGAACATAAAATACAACAAAACATATGCAGGTATAAAGAATGTAGTTAATCTGTAAGAAAATGCAAAGTCAAAGCAAAAAAATAAAAAAAATAAAAATAAAAATAAAATAAATATCTATAACAAGTAGCTTCATATACAAGCTAAATCTTGACCTGCAGATTGTACACTTACACACATATTTTTAGCAGTCAAACATAATTATGTAGGTAGCCTGTAAAAACATTAAGATGCAGGCAAGAATTTAAAAAAAAAAGTTGAGACAAGTATGCCAAATATAACAAAATATCTAAGCATAAAATTGGGTAAATTGAGACACAAGTACATTAGCATTAATGACACCATTTCTTAGCAGCAAACAAGTCATTTCTAATTGTTTTTTCAGCCTCCTAATACAAGATTTGGCCTGATAAAACAAAACACATAGTATCTGCAAATAGCTTGTCTTAGATGCCACCTTCCCCTATAAGCTTCTTTTTATACATGCTTTCTTATTCAGTTCGTTCAACATAGCATAGCATAGCATAGCAAACTTTTATTTTTTTAGCTGAAGCTTTGTATAATAACAATACATTAATGCAACCAAGAGGAAGTTAACAGAAAGATAAAAGCAGAAATATTTTACAACAGTTCCATTTTTAAAGTATAAGCTATTTCAATACCCAGGTGCTCTGTTCATTCTTTCAAAGGCAAGGTGAGTAACACTTTTTAAAGAAAAATTACTTAAGTTTTTAATCTGTTGCATGCTAATATCTGAATGTTTGACATATTTGAGTGAATATTTATCTATTTCTTTATCTGGGCATTGGTGCATATTGTTTTCTCAGTGAGTAACATCACAATCTAAAAATATTTTAAGTATAGTTGTTCTGTGCATATTTCTTCCTGAAGTTTAATTCAGCTGTGAGTAATTTCTTTTTAAAAATACTTAGGTATCTGGTTGTTAGATTTAAGTATAAGGGTAATAATGTTTTTACGTTTATATATGGTTCAAATTCTGTGTGTTTGTGAAATAGGATAATTACCTGTATATATCCTGTAATGCATCCCTGTATTTAGAATTCAAACTCAGGTGACTTAAAAACTTAACATTGCTTGATTTACTTATTGTGATGACCTAGGATCTAAACAAGTTATGTTGGCTTGATTATAAAGTTAAGATTTAAAATTTAACAAAGTTGAAAATAACTTTAAATTGTTTCTGGAAACTAAAGGAGACAGGAAGGTTTTAATTTGTGGAAAATTCAAATTTGCTAATTTAACAATTCAGTAACATGAATTGAATCTTTATACTTAATAACGATTCTAGAAAGCAAAATTTCATTTTTATGTTAAGGGTTGAGGGTGCGGTTTTGAGTTGCATTGACTTTTGTTTTTGGGGTTGCTCCAATGATCTAGTGGATCTGGAGCGTTGGGGTTCTTCCTGGAGGCGGGGGACTGATTGGTGGGTGGAGGAAAAATGACTGGTGGTTGGCCTGAGTACGGTGGTGGCAGCGGTAGGCAATCAAATTTCCTAAACCTAAATTTTTACTGTGCATAAATAATCGATCACCACGGATCACAGAGACGATCGAGTTAAACTGGGTTTTGGGTATTGGAAGAGGGGAGGTAGGCGAAGGTTTGGCCGAATTCGTTGGTGCTCTGATGGTCGGAGATGAAGACGAGGCGTGTTGACAGGTATGGGGCATTGTTTCAATGTTTGAGTTCCAGGTTTTGGATTAGGAACTCGATTTTGATTTCGAGCGACTGCGTGATTTCTGGGGGTCGAGATCGCATATGGGGATGGACGGCGACATGATGAAGGTGGCGATGACAGCTGGACGTTGCCAGAGTCACGGTGCATATGCACCGTGCTTTATTTTTTTTCTGGTAACTGTTGGAGTTAAGCAGGAATGGAACTCGAGTTTTACTCGAGTATTTACTCGAAGCGTTCAGGGTTCTAACTCGAAGTGTTTGCAGTATGGTCTCGGGTCTGTTTGGCTTCAGGCTTTTAACCTGACAGTGATGAGTTTTTGAAATTTAAGTGGAATGTAAACTTAAAATAGAATGTAAAACAGGGGTTTTTCAAATTCAAAATTTAAGTTTAGATTCAATGAACTTTTGAATCCAAATTTTTAAAATGAAATTTTAATTTAAAGAAAGATTTAAATCAAGTTTCAAACCTTGAACTTAAATCAGTTTTATCAATGTAAATGTGAATAAGTTTTAAATGTTTCAAAGTAGATTTTTTAAAAGCAAATTTGTTTCAAATAAATGTTTAAAATGGTTAAACATTTTAAATATTAATTTCAAAATGGAATTTGAATTTAGGTGAAATGTTTTAAATGCACTTTGGTATTAATGAAATCATTGATTAAAGAAATGAATTATTTTAGAGATAATTAAGGAGATGGAAATGATTTAATTAATAAGGTAATTAAAGAAAGATTTATTTAACTAATTTATAATCCAGAATAATTGATAATGATTAAATCTAAGATAATTTCTTAGGAAAGTAATTTAAGAAATGTTGTTAGTCAACGAAAATAATTAACTAAGAATTATTAAGTAATTAATTAATGTGATTAGTTTTTAATCATTAATTAGATTAATTAAGTAAGATAATAATTTTTTTAAAATTGTTAATGTAATTACTTGACAAAAGTAATTAAGAAATTAATTACTTATTAATTTTGATAAGATGATTAATTTAAGTTAATTAGTTTATTTTAATTAATTTAAGGATATCAATTGATAGATTGATAAGTGTAAATGACTTAGTGTATTCAATGGAGCATAATTACTTAAGGAAGTAATTTATGATAATTTCTGAATGTAATTAGTGAATGATGATGTGTCAATAAAGTAATTTGGATAATTACTATTGAAATTAATCAAGGGATTAATTAATGGAGATAATTAATTATGGAATAATTAATTTATTAATATGTAATTAAGGGTAGTTAATTACTGATTGATATTAATCAAGGGCGATCAATAATTGAGTTAAGTTAAAGAGGAATCATTTAATGTGGTTATTTAAATCAAAATAATTTAATTTAAATCAAAATAAAGATCATTAATTAATAATTAATGAGGCAATTAAGAATTGGTTAATTAAGAATAATTAATGAGGCAATTAAGAATTGATTAATTAAGAATAATTAATGATGTGGTGATAATAAATATAATTAATTAACAATAAATATGATTATTTATATTTAAATCAATTAAAAGGATAATTAAATGCTAATTCTATGGATGATGTAAGAATAATTAATTTGTGAAATTAATTAAAGACTAATTACTTATTGTAATTAGAAATGATTAATCAAAGGTGTTTAATCAAGACATATCAAGATGTGGTGATAATAAATATAATTAATTAACAATAAATATGATTATTTATATTTAAATCAATTAAAAGGATAATTAAATGCTAATTCTATGGATGATGTAAGAATAATTAATTTGTGAAATTAATTAAAGACTAATTACTTATTGTAATTAGAAATGATTAATCAAAGGTGTTTAATCAAGATGCATATCTAGAGAGTAATCCAATTAATTTAATTTATAATTGATTAATGGTTGTATAAGCAGGATTTATAGATGAAGTAATTAATTTAATTTACTTTAAATTAATTAGAGATAGAAGTAGTTAATTTAATTCATTTTAAATTAATTACAAATGGTATGATTATAAATCATTGCTTATGGATGAATGATATTGATATTTCATTTGATGATTGTGAACTCAGATATGAGATGAATAATATCTATGTAACTTGGGTGTTTGTTTAAGTATGATAGTATATTATTATCTGATTGGGTTGATAATTTTGATTATCTGTTATGATGATGGTATGATTATCTACTGTGATATTATGAATTATCTAGCTGTGTATGTATTGAATTATTTTGAATTAAACTGTTAAGACTAAATAGACAACTTGGCCCTAAAAGAAACGTTTGGATTTCGATGAGACCGGGATCGGTTTTCCTTATTTGGAACATCCTTAAACCACATCGATTCCAAATTAACGATAGGTCGTGAATCTGAAGTGAAGATGAAGATTCAGAGTGCAAGGGTTATCGTCGTTAACTCTGAGGGTGATTCCAAAATGAGTGTAACGAGATAATGCCTTCGGTTTCGTTCGAACCCGGAACGAACTTGTATGGATTGAATGCTTTCAACAAATCGTCAGGTGGGCGATGAGCATTCTAAGAAATATATTCTATAAAGGTAATCGTAGCCTCAAGCCTCATCAACCGGGAATGGCTAAAACAGGGGAGGTGCAGCAAGGTTAGGTGGGTCATGCCCAAGCAGGACAAGATTTTCCCCTGTCTAGATGTCCCTTTTATTCGGCTTTGTGGGCGGTTGGATGTACACCAACTGCGGGGTTATCTTGTTCGGGACTGTTCAGTAAGGAATGGTTCCGGCCTTGTGTTGCAGGGGGTCGGGAGTGATCCTCGGTACGTTGATCTAGGCCACGTACTATGACGGGCGGTACCCCAGTAGCCCTGCCATTGTATGGAATCCACAATCCAATAAGTGCCAACGGTTTTGATTGTATTATCCACTTTTGTGGCTAGTAGCTGGAATTTAATGAATGTAACAATTTCGGCTATTTTCTATTTACTTGGAAACCCTAGACCTATTATAATATCACAGAATTTCCTATCAAATGTTTTGGTTAGCGTAAGGTAAAAACTTTCCCATGTTTATGTGTGGGGAGTCTTACGTGATACCTTTTATTTTCAAAAGATTTTCAAAAGTTAAGCAACTTTAACCTGTTACTCATACCAGACCCATGTCTGACCCGGAGTTTATTTTTGTTGTTTTCATAAAATCTCGGGTACCCAAATTTTTACGGGTAGCCAAGGGATTCAGGTTAGCTTTGACGAATTCTGGAGGAGCAATGGAGCAGGTGGCTTCAGCGTTGTAGATATATGTATAGTTCCGCTGTGTAGGTATCTCTGAGTCTTATTGTTTGAGCTGTATTGTATTAAGTTGTATAACTAGACAGGTGTTTATAACTGCCTAGTATGTGATGTATTATCTGTTTAACTCTGATTGATGTTGTATATTATGTAAATACTTATGTGATTATTATAATTTATTCGTTCCGCTGTGAGATTCTGATGTTGTTGTTCTTTCTTCTCTATCTTTCCTATTTTCTCATCCCTTTCTTTCTTCAATAACGATACGTCTTCCTGGGCGTAGGAAGTCGGGTCGTTACAGTGGTATCAGAGCGCTAGGTTGAGTGAATACCTAGGCTCTTGAGTGAATTTCTTCTTGAGAGAGCGTATTTGTAATTTTGATATATATATTTATATATTTATTTCTACCTATTATTTTGGGTTACCTGTCCGGGTTATCCAATATAAGTTATAAAGGTAGATAGGTAGTGGTGTGTGTAACACAACTATCAATGGTTGGAGTTTGAATGATTGAGGATTGGAAGTGTAATTGTCGAGACTGTAGGCCTAATACTGTCTCGAGTAAGTGTTGGACGGTGTAAGGATTTCATTGATCTCTGAAGGAAACCTGTTAAGATTTGGAGTTCATCTTTGAAGGGTAAGAGTTTGGTTGAACTAGAGTTTTGATCTGTCGGTTGGGCAGAAGTAAATCAAGATATTTTGATACATCAAGGTGTAGTAGCTGTGTGATGAGACACGGTGACTATGGATGTCTCCGACGATGTTTCTTTGGAACAAGTAAGGAAGAGTGACTGCTTCGGTGTTGTGGCTGTGCTCAGCTGAGTGTTTTTGTTTGTTTTGAGATCCGAGTTTCTCGAAGAGCTTTGGATAGGAAATCTTAGCATCTGTGGCAGCAATGCAGAGATCTTCTGGCTTAGCAGTTTTTCTGGAATGGAATTCAGAAGTAATTATGTGGACCCGTTTCTTCGATGGATTGGCCTCATAAGTTTAAGCTGTTCTGATTTGTAAAAAGAGAGCAGTATCTTTGGAATTTGGCTGTATCGATCGCAAAAGTGACTTGCGATGGTTTGGGTGTTCTTTTGGGGTTTCAGAGATTTTTCTAGATGTCTTCTAGAAGTTAGAGTTTTGTCAACATCTGGAAATTGAGTTTGGTGAAGCAGCTCAGAATTTTGGAGAAACTTCTGAGTTTTATTTTTGGAATGTGTTGACCAGTCTGTGCTTGAGTTCATAAACAACATTTTCATCTGTTCAGTCAGAGTTGCGCAGGGGAAGCATGGTGGCAGCTGTTTTAGTTTGGAAGTAATTGGATATTGCAGTGATTGGATTAGAGAGTTCTACAGGAAAATTTTCAGGATCTGAGACCAGGTTGGAGTGCATTTGTTTTATCTCTCCGGATGAGAGATGTGAGTTCTGTTTTCTGATTTTGGAATAGAGTTGTATTCTGAGTTTTGGTTGATCTTGGAAAGATCAATTTGTTGGATTGTCTTTGGTTCAGATTGTTTATAAGGGCCTCAGCAAGGGTTGAGCTGATCAGGAAAGATGAAGGAAGCCCAGGATCGTCCGAAGAATTTTGTGGATAAGAGACGGAGAAATTTGGAGTCCGTAATCGGAGATTTGATTTTGGATAAGTGTTTGATTTTCAGAATTGGATTGTCAGTTTGGATAACTGGAATTCGGAGTGTTTCACGTATCTCTGAGGGAGTACGTGTAAGATCTATTTTTGATTTTAGAGTCAGCAGTTCAGGGAATTTCGGTTGTTGGGTCAGACTTGAGTTTGGTCTGATATTTTGATTTGTTTTGTAGATTTAGACGAGTGGGAACTCTGTAGTTTAGTAGTGGTTTTGGTTGTTTGGATTCTGTAGAGCGAGTATCCCGGTATTTATACTTGGGGAAACTCGAGAAAATTCTATTTAGAATTTTGTCTGGATAGTTATATTTGTTTGTTTGGATGAATTGGTTGCTAGGATTGTTAGTCTATGTTGATATATGCTTGTGTTTCAAATTTAAATTTTTAATCGGATTATTAATTATGTTTGTTTTAAATTTCGGGGACGAAATTCTTTTAAGGGGGGAAAAATGTGATATCCCGGAAATTTGGGACAATATCAATTTAATAATCTACATTAAAAATTAAATTAATTTGATAATATTTGTCAATAATATATGAGTTGATTTAATAATCTTCTTTTAAATAAATATTTAACTGATAATTTATCTTTTAAAAGTTAATCAAATTGCTTTCTATTTATAATGTATATATATATCTGTATATATTGTAAATGGATAATCTTTGTTTTAATTTTAATAAATAGACATGTTTTCTAATCCTAATATTTTTGATAATTTAGAAATTGGATATTAAGCTATTTAATAAATGATCATATGATTTTAAATTACTCAAGATTAAAGTTTAGTTTGTTTAAAATAATTTTAGCTTACATTTAAATTTAGCAAAAGGGTTGTTTAATTTGTTTTAAATTTAGCTCGATAAAATTAAGAAGTTTATTAATAAAGAGATAAATTCTTTTATAAATCATTTTGACTTAATAATGAGCTCTATTAATAATGTAAATCTTTACAAATGGATTTTAAATAAAATTGTTATTTCAACTTTAATTATATATATGTGTTTAAATGAAAGTTATGATTTGGAAATTAAAAATAAAGGTTTCAAAATGTTCAAATTAAAATAAACATTTATTAATAGTAATATAAGTATAAAATAAAAGAATAATAGGTAATCAAATATTTGTTAGTCTATGTTTAAAAATAATAAGAAAAATAAAAGTAAACACATGTTAGAAAATAGGACTAAATACGAAATTCATAGCAAAGACTAAAACAACAACTATATATATTTGGACATAAGATATAACATGCAGGCAGTAGTAAAAGTAAAGCTAAGTTAAGAAAACAAAATAAAAGGGAGTTACATATGCAGGTTGCTTGTAGGTATGCAAGACAAAATAATAAAAGTATGCAGGCAAGAATAGTAAAAAAAAGAAACAAGTATGTAAAACATAATAAAATATCTAAGTATAAATCATGATATGTAGGAACATAAAATACAACAAAACATACGCAGGTATAAAGAATGTAGTTAACCTGTAAGAAAATGCAAAGTCAAAGCAAAAAAATAAAAAAATAAAAATAAAAATAAAACAAATATCTATAACAAGTAGCTTCATATACAAGCTAAATCTTGACCTGCAGATTGTACACTTACACACATATTTTTAGCAGTCAAACATAATTATGTAGGTAGCCTGTAAAAACATTAAGATGCAGGCAAGAATATATAAAAAAAATAAAAAATGAGACAAGTATGCCAAATATAACAAAATATCTAAGCATAAAATTGGGTAAATTGAGATACAAGTACATTAGCATTAATGACACCATTTCTTAGCAGCAAACAAGTCATTTCTAATTGTTTTTTCCAGCCTCCTAATACAAGATTTGGCCTGATAAAACAAAACACATAGTATCTGCAAATAGCTTGTCTCAGATGCCACCTTCCCCTATAAGCTTCTTTTTATACATGCTTTCTTATTCAGTTCGTTCAACATAGCATAGCATAGCATAGCAAACTTTTATTTTATTAGCTGAAGCTTTGTATAATAACAATACATTAATGCAACCAAGAGGAAGTTAACAGAAAGATAAAAGAAGAAATATTTTACAACAGTTCCAGTTTTAAAGTATAAGATATTTCAATACCTAGGTGCTCTGTTCATTCTTTCAAAGGCAAGGTGGGTAACACTTTTTAAAGAAAAATTACTTAAGTTTTTAATCCGTTGCATGCTAATATCTGAATGTTTAACATATTTGAGTGAATATTTATCTATTTCTTTATCTGGGCATTGGTGAGTTGGAATTACTGCATATTGTTTTCTCAGTAAGTAACATCACAATCTAAAAATATTTTAAGTATAGTTGTTCTGTGCATATTTTTTCCTGTAGTTTAATTCAGCTGTGAGTAATTTCTTTTTAAAAATACTTAAGTATCTGGTTGTTAGATTTAAGTATAAGGGTAACAATGTTTTTATGTTTATATATGGTTCAAATTCTGTGTGTTTGTGAAATAGGATAATTAACTGTATATAATCCTGTAATGCATCCCTGTATTTAGAATTCAAACTCAGGTGACTTAAAAACTTAACATTGCTTGATTTACTTGTTGTGATGACCTAGGATCTAAACAAGATATGTTGGCTTGATTATAAAGTTAAGATTTAAAATTTAACAAAGTTGAAAATAACTTTGAATTGGTTCTGGAAACTAAAGGAGACAGGAAGGTTTTAATTTGTGGAAAATTCAAATTTGCTAATTTAACAATTCAGTAACATGAATTGAATCTTTATACTTAATAACGATTCTAGAAAGAAAATTTCATTTTTATGTTAAGGGTTGAGGGTTCGGTTTTGAGTTGCACTGACTTTTGTTTTTGGGGTTGCTCCGATGATCTAGTGGATCTAGAGCGTTGGGGTTCTTCCTGGAGGTGGGGGACTGATTGGTGGGTGGAGGAAAAATGACTGGTGGATGGCCTTAGTACGGTGGTGGCAGCGGTAGGCAATCAAATTTCCTAAACCTAAATTTTTGCTGTGCATAAATAATCGATCACCATGGATCACAGAGACGATCGAGTTCAACTGGGTTTTGGGTATTGGAAGAGGGGAGGTAGGCAAAGGTTTGGCCGGATTCGTTGGTGCTCTGATGGTCGGAGATGAAGACGAGGCGTGTTGACAGGTATGGGGCATTGTTTCAGTGTTTGAGTTCCAGGTTTCGGATTAGGAACTCGATTTTGATTTCGAGCGACTGCGTGATTTCTGGGGGTCGAGATCGCATATGGGGATGGACGGCGACATGATGAAGGTGGCGATGACAGCTGGACGTTGCCAGAGTCACGGTGCATATGCACCGTGCATTTTTTTCTTCTTCTGGTAACTGTTGGAGTTAAGCAGGAATGGAACTCGAGTTTTACTCGAGTATTTACTCGAAGCGTTCAGGGTTCTAACTCGAAGTGTTTGCAGTATGGTCTCGGGTCTATTTGGCTTCAGGCTTTTAACCTGACAGTAATGAGTTTTTGAAATTTAAGTGGAATGTAAACTTAAAATAGAATGTAAAACAGGGGTTTTTCAAATTCAAAATTTAAGTTTAGATACAATGAACTTTTGAATCCAAATTTTTAAAATGAAATTTTAATTTAAAGCAAGATTTAAATCAAGTTTCAAACCTTGAACTTAAATCAGTTTTATCAATGTAAATGTGAACAAGTTTTAAATGTTTCAAAGTAGATTTTTTAAAAGCAAATTTGTTTTCAAATAAATGTTTAAAATGGTTAAACATTTTAAATATTAATTTCAAAATGGAATTTGAATTTAGGTGAAATGTTTTAAATGCACTTTGGTATTAATGAAATCATTGATTAAAGAAATGAATTATTTTAGAGATAATTAAGGAGATGGAAATGATTTAATTAATAAGGTAATTAAAGAAAGATTTATTTAATTAATTTATAATCCAGAATAATTGATAATGATTAAATCTAAGATAATTTCTTAGGAAAGTAATTTATGAAATGTTGTTAGTCAATGAAAATAATTAACTAAGAATTATTAAGTAATTAATTAATGTGATTAGTTTTTAATCATTAATTAGATTAATTAAGTAAGATAATAATTTTTTTTAAATTGTTAATGTTATTACTTGACAAAAGTAATTAAGAAATTAATTACTTATTAATTTTGATAAGATGATTAATTTAAGTTAATTAGTTTATTTTAATTAATTTAAGGATATCAATTGATAGATTGATAAGTGTAAATGACTTAGTGTATTCAATGGAGCATAATTACTTAAGGAAGTAATTAATGATAATTTCTGAATGTAATTAGTGAATGATGATGTGTCAATAAAGTAATTTGGATAATTACTATTGAAATTAATCAAGGGATTAATTAATGGAGATAATTAATTATGGAATAATTAATTTATTAATATGTAATTAAGGGTAGTTAATTACTGATTGATATTAATCAAGGGCGATCAATAATTGAGTTAAGTTAAAGAGGAATCATTTAATGTGGTTATTTAAATCAAAATAATTTAATTTAAATCTAAATTAAAGATCATTTATTAATAATTAATGAGGCAATTAAGAATTGGTTAATTAAGAATAATTAATGATGTGGTGATAATAAATATAATTAATTAACAATAAATATGATTATTTATATTTAAATCAATTAAAAGGATAATTAAATGCTAATTCTATGGATGATGTAAGAATAATTAATTTGTGAAATTAATTAAAGACTAATTACTTATTGTAATTAGAAATGATTAATCAAAGGTGTTTAATCAAGATGCATATCTAGAGAGTAATCCAATTAATTTAATTTATAATTGATTAATGGTTGTATAAGCAGGATTTATAGATGAAGTAATTAATTTAATTTACTTTAAATTAATTAGAGATAGAAGTAGTTAATTTAATTCATTTTAAATTAATTACAAATGGTATGATTATAAATCATTGCTTATGGATGAATGATATTGATATTTCATTTGATGATTGTGAACTCAGATATGAGATGAATAACATGTATGTAACTTGGGTGTTGGTTTAAGTATGATAGTATATTATTATCTGATTGGGTTGATAATTTTGATTATCTGTTATGATGATGGTATGATTATCTACTGTGATATTATGAATTATCTAGCTGTGTGTGTATTGAATTATTTTGAATTAAACTGTTAAGACTAAATAGACAACTTGGCCCTAAAAGACACGTTTGGATTTCGATGAGACCGGGATCGGTTTTCCTTATTTGGAACATCCGAAAACCACATCGATTCCAAATTAACGATAGGTCGTGAATCTGAAGTGAAGATGAAGATTCAGAGTGCAAGGGTTATCGTCGTTAACTCTGAGGGTGATTCCAAAATGAGTGTAACGAGATAATGCCTTCGGTTTCGTTCGAACCCGGAACGAACTTGTATGGATTGAATGCTTTCAACACATCGTCAGGTGGGCGATGAGCATTCTAAGAAATATATTCTATAAAGGTAATCGTAGCCTCAAGCCTCATCAACCGGGAATGGCTAAAACAGGGAAGGTGCAGCAAGGTTAGGTGGGTCATACCCAAGCAGGACAAGATTTTCCCCTGTCTAGATGTCCCTTTTATTCGGCTTTGTGGGCGGTTGGATGTACACCAACTGCGGGGTTATCTTGTTCGGGACTGTTCAGTAAGGAATGGTTCCGGCCTTGTGTTGCAGGGGTCGGGAGTGATCCTCGGTACGTTGATCTAGGCCACGTACTGTGACGGGCGGTACCCCAGTAGCCCTGCCATTGTATGGAATCCACAATCCAATAAGTGCCAACGGTTTTGATTGTATTACCCACTTTGGTGGCTAGTAGCTGGAATTTAATGAATGTAACCATTTCGGCTATTTTCTATTTACTTGGAAACCCTAGACCTATTATATATCACAGAATTTCCTATCAAATGTTTTGGTTAGCGTAAGGTAAAAACTTTCCCATGTTTATGTGTGGGGAGTCTTACGTGATACCTTTTATTTTCAAAAGATTTTCAAAAGTTAAGAAACTTTAACCTGTTACTCATACCAGACCCATGTCTGACCCGGAGTTTATTTTTGTTGTTTTCATAAACTCTCGGGTACCCTAATTTTTACGGGTAGCCAAGGGATTCAGGTTAGCTTTGACGAATTCTGGAGGAGCAATGGAGCAGGTGGCTTCAGCGTTGTAGATATATATATAGTTCCGCTGTGTTGGTATCTCTGAGTCTTATTGTTTGAGCTGTATTGTATTGAGTTGTATAACTAGACAGGTGTTTATAACTGCCTAGTATGTGATGTATTATCTGTTTAACTCTGATTGATGTTGTATATTATGTAAATACTTATGTGATTATTATAATTTATTCGTTCCGCTGTGAGATTCTGATGTTGTTGTTCTTTCTTCTCTATCTTTTCTATTTTCTCATCCCTTTCTTTCTTCAATAACGATACGTCTTCCTGGGCGTAGGAAGTCGCGTCGTTACAAATCTAATAGCATTTCAAGATGTTATATCGTGATCCTAAACCAAATTTAATCAACCAGCAAATTATTAATTCAAGCTGTTATAAATAAAGTTAATCTGCACAATATTATACTAGTAAATCAGAAAGGTGAGTTTAACTCACAATTATTCCAGCTGCCACTTTTGCGTTCAGTTTGGCCTAAGCCCAGATTCAACTAGTTATAAATGCAACTAATTCAATTCCATCGCATAAAGGACGGCGACACGATCTCGACGCGATTGACGGCATCTCAATCGGAACTTGTATGATCGAGTTATAGAATTTATAAGTTAAAATATTAAGTTTTAAACAATTAATTATTATATATATATATTAATAAATTTTCTCTTTACCCATATAACAACCAAGCCCGTCCCAAAATCAGTACTTCTTCCTCCAATATCCAATGCACCCTTGCACGCTTGAAAACTGCCCCGTACATGCATGCGATTCCACCCACTCCAGGCCACCGTTCAACGCTTTGATTCTTCCGTTCAACTCGCCTTCACGTCCTCTATCCTCTCGACCTTACACAGTCGAACTCGAGCCCCCCTCCTTCATCGCGACAACAGAAACTGTACGTGACTCTTTAATGTTGCAATCACCAATGTGAAGCCGCACGCCCCTAGAACTCGACCACAGGTGCGCCCCGTCATGAGAAAGTCGAATATCCCCTCGCCCTAGCCTTTTTCTTCCTCTACAGCCCGAGAACGCCAACCCTAGCTCTTATTGACCTCTGCCGAACAACGCTCGCACCCAATACGACATGAACCAAAACATAGATCTTGTCATAGAGATTCCAAAACCATATTTTATGATATTTTGATTTATATTCGATTTGATTTCAAATTTTTAAGGATCGACCGTACTTGTTTTGTTTTCTCTAATAATCGAATTGAAGAAAGAGAAAAATGAACAGGCGCTTAAGCGTTGAAATTTGATATTTATAACTAGATTAAAGAAAGGAATGAAATGATGATTTTTTTTTCTTTCTGCCTTTCTTCGATTAGGTGAAATGATAAAAGAAGAAGGTAGGGGCGGCAAAAGTAGACTACCAGTACGAATTATCTAAGTTTGTGTATATATAAATTTTTAATTTTTCGGTACCCCGCGATACCGCTTTCTGTTTGCGCATGGACTCGAAACGATAAAACAAAAATATGACCATGCTCAGAACAGCGATGCAACCCCAAAATAATAAAAATATAAACTGATTATCGAGTTCTGAAAAATCCCAAAAACAGTGCTATTTGAAGATAAAACGTCAAATGAATAATTTAAATATTTTCCCAAATTAAAAATCATGGAAAAATCATATAAAATAAACTAATAATACGTCATCAGAAATCGAGTCTTAAAAATCAAAATATAATTTCTGATTATTTATCTGAACCGTTCATTTTTGCAAATAAATTAACAAAGAAATTCACTTATAGCATTTAATAATTTAAATGGAGTTAAATAAGTCTATTTTAATCCATAGGATTAATACAAATTTAAAATCCTATATCCAGGGCCAAACCAATCAAAAGAAAACAAAAGCCAAGCGGCCTCCCATATCCGGGGAATAAAATCATCAATACAAATGACAATAAAAACACGTACCTATTTGTCGGGCAAACACTCAACTCATAAAACCAAAGGCGTCACACTAGCGTTTACTTCCACAAACCTGCATCCCAATTTCAAATATATCCAACTGAATAATTTGTGTTTCCAAATATTAAATTTATAATGATTATAAACTCCATAAGATTCACATATACCATTCATACGCAATATCAAATCCGATCACTCACTCGACCACAAATTTCACTTCTGAACTAGTATCATCCACTCGACTTCCCTAGTGCGGACTTTGATCCAGTTCCTTGACTAGAAACCACCGTTCTCCTTGTATATCCATATACTATATTAGAAAACTTTGGATTCAAATCAAAATTTTATATCGAGTGTTCGTCATCGGGAATCGAGTGAAAAATCCTTGTTCGAATCGGTGTAAATAACCTCGAAATCGTGTACTCAAATCTGGATCAAAATCAATTATGTGAATCAAATGGTCTTCGTACTACGTACGTATTTATTTTAGTTGGTTCCTTAATCATACCGATTTCTTTTTATTCACATTCAATTTTAAACACACTTGATTTTCCAATAGTATTTCCTTTTAATACTAAAACCATTTACAAACCATATCATAAATCATTTTATTCAGCTTTACTAAAATAAATTTTTACCACATAGCCCAAATTCAAATTTATTTTTCTTGAATATACCAATTATTTTTAATTCATTTATTATTTCTTGGTATATTCCCTTTAAGCTAAAATTATTTATGAAATATTCCACAAATCAATTTTCATTAAACATTATTTTCATTTTAACTCATTCTCAAACACAATACTTAAGAACCCTAATATTTCACAACTTAAGTTTATAAGCATCTTATAAAAGCACATTTAAGTTTATCATCCATTTTAAAACTCAAGTTCATTCTCTCAACTAATTCTAGAATTCGTTTTTCCAAGTTATTTCATAACATATTACTTCATACTTATAAATATTTTATAAAAACTTATCTTCATTAATAAAACATTGCTCCAAATTTTTTTATTACTTCCAAAGAATAAATATTTTACTTAAGAAATATAACTCAAGTTTATATTTGCAAAACACTCTTTTATTCTCCAAGGTTATATATATACAATAATAGATTTGTTTTCACTTAACATGAATATTCAATAATTATAATCTTGTTTTAAAATCTCTATCTCTTCAAAGTTATAAGTTACAAAAACTTATTTTCTTATGTTTTCACAAAACATATAGCTTAAGATTTCTATATCAAATTAGAAGTCTCGATTATCCGAAATCGTAGAAAATTCTTTTTATTTCAACGAATGAAAATTACTAAACAATATCCCGAAATGAGATACATCAACCAACTATCCAAATGGTTAAGATACATGAGTCTATAATCTCACTTAGCTAAAAAAATTAGAATTTAAAACCCGGTTTCTATTTCAAATCATTTTGAAATAATATTCATATATTCCTTTGTATATCAAATCATATTTTTGGGAAATTTTACACAAATTTGCTTTACCAGAAACAATTCAATAACCTATTTCTATCACGGCAGAAATTTCTCACTTTAGAAGCCTGAAAATGAACACCAATGATGCTGCAATCAACATCGGAGTTATTTTCAGGCGACCGAGGTGAGTTTGGTGCTTTTTTACTCTTCCACATCCTTTTTCAATATTTATATTAATCAATACTTTCAAAACAATACCATTTTTATTTTTTCCAAAAATTATAAAACAATTTCCAAATATCAGGTTTGAGTTCTAAATTTCTTAGTTTAAGTCCATTTTTATTCATAAACCATTTTTTAAGAAATTTTCTATTCCAAAACACTTTTCAATACTATTATTATTCTTCCCGTCTTTTCAAAATAATTTCCAGAACACTAGAATTTAAGTTCTCAAATTCTCGGTTTTAAATTCTTATTTATAATCTACATTTATAAATCCAACTTATATAATTTCGCTTCTTATCTATGATCATTTCACCATTGTTGTCTTAGTTTAGATTATAATGGATAACTTTTATTATACTTTAAAATTAAACTTAATATTATCATCGAACACCTTATAGTCAACTGTGAAACTGATTTCATATGGTGTTCATATTTAATTTAACAAACAATAAAAGCTCATAAACTACTCTAGCACAAACAATGAACAATAAATGATAATAATTGAATATTATTATTTTCTAACAACCAAACATACATGTATAACTATATTAATTCTCTGAAAATAATTCTTTTTATAAATAAAATATAATCTAGGTAACATTATTTCATTTACCTAAATTCAAAATAATACTATGTTGGTTTACCTTGTTCAAGTGTTTAGAAACCCCTATCGATTCAGTTGTTCCTTCTGCATCGACCAGAATCCATATCCACTCAACCGATAAATCAATACAATATAAAACATTTTTATACCATTAAAAAATACGCGCTCATAAAATATAAATATAATACACTCAAACTCATCCTAGGGTCTCACTTACCCTATCTCAAATGAATTAACCCCACCAAAGCCTAGGTGTTCGCTCAACCTAAGCTCTGATACCACGTGTAACGACCCGCTTTTCTGTGCCATTCAAGTTGACAATAAACCAAACATGCCAACCCAAATCGAACAGAAAGACAGATTGCTATGAGGAAGAAAGAAGAAGAGAAAAGAAACTAAAAGCGATACAGAATCTCACAATCGCAATGGAACAACATATAATATAATATCAAAGATTTTTACAAAAGAGAAACTGTTATATACATACATCCATCAGAGTACAACAACAATCACAGTTATTAGCTTGGATAGTTATAATAGCCTATCCTCACAATTGCCGATAATTTCAATAACAAAACTGTGGAAAATACACATATAGGAGAATACGAATTGAAGACCTCCAATTCGTCTCCTGAGCTCCAATGCTTCCAACGTAATATGTAAATATACTCGGTTTGGCCCAAGAATTATAATAAAATAACACTCGAGTCGGTCTAGAAAACCAGCGTGAGAAAAACAAACCCAATTGGATTTTAAAATTATACAAACCTTTGAAAACAGAGGTATCTCGTAAGACCACGCCGCATATAAACACGAACGAGTTTTTTACCTTACGATAACCAAAACATTTCATTTAAAATCTAGTGATATTATAATAATGTCTAAGGGTTCAAAGTAAATATATAAAATAGTTGAAATGCTTGCATCTCACATTTCAACATAGTTGGGCACAATCAAAATTGTAATGGTTCATATTGGAGATTGGTTTCGATAAAATGACTGGACTACTGGGGTACTGCCCGTTACGGTGCATCTCTAGATAAAATACACCAAGAGCCTCACATGGACTCCTTATGAGTCAAGATCGGCCTTATCCCCTACTGCATGGTGCAGAATACGTCATCACCTTAGTTGGTATCAACAACCTAAATGGACCCCGAGCATACATGATCTATAATATCGATCTAGATTGGGTGATGACCATACCCTAATGTTAGTGAACCATATAGCCTTAAAGCATCTCCCATGTTTTAGTCATTCTCGGTTGATGAGGCTTGAGGCTATGATTACCTTTTATATAACACTTCCCACTTGGAATGCTAACACTACCCTCCAGGAAACAATACAATGTCAGCATTCATCCATACATGTTCGTTCTAGGATTGAATGAAACACTTAAGAGCTCCGTCTTTGAATTTCCATCATCTTCATGATGTCTTCACTTTGCAATGCTTAAGTTGGATCGAAGTGGTTTTTGGATAACATATATGATCCCGGTCTCTTTGAAACAACATTCGATAGTTTCGGTAAACTCAACCCCAGTTCTTTAGTAAATAAATAGATAAAGATTAGAGTGGAGTTCACCTCCAAATCGTTAGTGGATGGATTTCCATATTCTTCGTCCTAGAAGAATGAAATGAGATTTATACGTACAATACAACATCATCAAAGATGACTGTACCATCTAACCCACTTGTTTCTACTAGATATTTCCAAAGTTACTTTTGGGTCCAAATTCGATAGTAGGTTATTTAACTATCAAATAAACTATCATTTCAATCAAGATTACATTTCCCATAGAAATCACTAAGCCTCATTTTAATTAAATTTCCGTTATTTTAAAACCATATTTCAAATACTTAGAAATCACTTCCGTATACTTATCTCAATAGGATAAGTATGCTCACAAACCACTATGTTTTCGATACTTGGAAAATATAACCATATACTTATCTCAATGGTATAAGTATATTCACAAACCATTCCACTTTTCAAATTTTGGAGATTTTTCCATAACTTATATAATGATATAAGTATTTTCACCAAACATTTAGAAAGATTTTTGAAAGTGTCGTTAGGTAATATAATTTTTTTATATATATGTATATGTATCAAACTCCGGTTATAAAACTTTTCCCTTATCTAAATTTCTTTATAAATATCCATAACCACTTATAAACATCTTCCATATTTAACAACTTATTTAATGGACTCTTTAATTCCCTTCAGTTCCATTGCTAAAAAAATAACTTTAAATAACTTAAAATAATAAGTTATTGTTTAAACATCCTTCTTTTCATTTAAATTAAATCTCAATTAAAATAATAACTTTCAATCTCACTAATACTGTATTAAATTAATTTCAAACACTATTATTATAATAATAAGTTAACTCCAAAACAATATTAGGATAATAATTTACTGACTTTAAAACGTTATTATAACAATAATTAATTAACTTTAAACTAATTTTGATATGATAATTGATAAGCTTATAAACTAAATAACTTAGATCAATATAAATAAATAACTTTAATTAAAATTTAAAGTATATATCATCACTTTAAATAAATAAATAAAATATTTAAAACCATAACTAAATAATTTTAAAATGATAATTAAACATTCTTAAACAACCTTTAAGAAATAATCTTAATAATTGTTTAAGAAATAATCTTTAATAATCATATTGATAGAATAATTAACTTAAATCATTATTAAATCAATTATTAATTATTTTTAAAATATTATTACTATAAAAAGCTATTACCTTTTTAAATCTTATTACTAAATAATAATTATCTTTAAATCTTATAATAAAAATAATTATTCTTAAAACAACTTCCAAATTAATGATTAGCTTTTCAAATTTGAGGGAGGCTTAACGACCACCATGGTACTTGTAACGACCTGGTATTTTGAACCATTCAAATTGACAATCATTCACTCATGTCAGACTTGAATTGCTCAAAACAATAGATTTTTAATTTATATTTGGAAAAACTTAGCATATACAATAAATAAATCAATCATAGACATAGAGTAATATAACAATAAGCAGCGGAATAGATAAATAGTAGTTCATGAAGTACTATAAAACATCAGAGTTTAAAACAAAATACAACAGAATATCTCAAGTACATAGGAGTCAATAATACAAAAGCAACTGACAAGTCTGAATATAAATAACTGGAAATAACTGGAATAACTGAAAGCTGAATAGAAAAAGCAGATCTTCAAGCAAAGCTCCAGGCTCCAAAGGTGAGTCTCAAATGCGATGGCACTCAGTCTGACTCGAGCATAAAGCAAAACACAAAACACTCCAGTCAGGATTAACATTCTTATGCCAGCAAATCAACTCAAGTGAAATGCAAATAACATAAAGGATGTTTGGGATACCCATCCTCTAAGGATCTATTAAACTATCTACATACATAGTACAATACGATACATATATAATGTCTACAGTAAAGTAAACTATTAAAATAGCGTTAAGGCGTTTCTCATATCCTCCTTAACACATTTTTATATATTCTCATACTCTTTACAGATATTGTAAGCTCTACCAATCTGGTGGTTTACTCAAGAAGCACTCCACGGGTATGGTACAAAACAAACTCGTAGTGAGAGCGATAAAGCATGTGACAAGGCATGTGAGGCAATGCCTAGGGTAGGACTCTACCATTTTGCACTCCCAGACTAGTGGTAACGCATAGCAGCTACTACCGCCCACTCGAGACACACTCCCAAATCAAAGGTGCACCCAATAAAAACATAAAGAAATAGAATGGTACCGAAGAAATATGCCCGATCGGAGGTGCGACCTCACTTGGCCCGGTATAGCTGTTTTAGCCACATCAAGCTGACTCGCGGGAGTCAGGGCTGCGTTAATACCTCATATAGAATCGTTCGCCAAACCATCCTACTTCGTTCTAGAATCTCCACCATGTGCACAGTTGTTAAAGTGGATTTCGGTATTGGTAGAGAGTATGATAATATCCAATCCTGGACTCTTTAACAACCAAAAGCTTATTTCATGTCGTGGTCAGTTTATATTTTAAAGAGTTCATACATCATATCAAAATATCATATTCATTTCAAAATCATATCACTTTCGAAATCAAATCACTTTCGAAATCAAATCACTTCTAAATCATATTCACTCTCAAAGTCATGCCACTTTAATCACTTTAAATCGTATTCATTTCAAAATCGTAACCACAGAATGACTTAAACCATTATGTCAAAATATTCGCATTTAAATTCATTTAACCTAAATCATAACAGTTCCAACTTAAATAGTTTAATTATTGAAAATAGTTTATATATTAAAATGGTTAAAAATGAAAAATAGTTTATATTTAAAATAGGTTATAGAATAAAATAGTTTACATTAAAAATGGTTTATATGTTAAAAAGGGTTTATATCGAAAATAGTTTCAAATAAGAATTGCTTCTTCTGGTCTCACAAATCAATTCAGATCAACTTAATTTCCAAAAATCAAATTTAAATCAGTCTGGGTTCAAAATTTTCAATTACAAAGGTTAAAGGTTCATTTCAAATTTTCATTAAAAACCATTTTAATTTATATCGATTTCAAATCCAGGTTTGAACTACAAATTTAAATCACTTCAAATTCAATAGGTTTCAAAGTTTAAATATTCAAATATTTAATAACTCAATTTGATAAATTTCATTTATGTTTCAAAATTCAGTTTTAATTTTATTCAAATTTGAAAATATACATTTAATTATTTTTAATAACATTTAAGTACAATCCCATATTACAAATTTAAATCCAAATTAAATATTCAATTTTATTTAAATTGAAAAAATTCATTTAATCACCTTTAGTTAACATTTATGTAAAATCTCAAATTACAAATTTAAATTAAATATTCAAATTAAATATTATTTAAATTTAAAATATTTTTTAACCACTTTAAATCAAAAATCAAGTTATCAAATTATAAAATCGTATCTTTAAAATCTCAAATCAATAAGTTTCAAGTCAATTTTATTAAATTCAATTCTTAAGTAAATAAAATTACAAATCAGCTTTAACGTATCTTTCCAACCTTTATTTATTAAAGTTAATACAAAAATCTATTTAAAATATTAATATAAATTATAGATAAATATTTATTACATTTTATATATTAATTAAATTCTTATTAAATTTTACTATATTAATTATTATTTAATAAAATCTTATTATTAAAAAAAATCTATTTTAAATCGTATTTCATATATTTAAAAATATAAAGTTAGAAGCAAAATTTTATAATTTGCATTTTAAAACTTTACTTAAAATTTTAAAATTTCAAAAACATATAATTATAAAAATATAAATTTTCACATATAATAAAATAAAAATATCCTTATATTATATTTAAAAATCAATATTTCTTAAAATACATATATTTCCTTTCAAAACTTTGGAAATCATTTTTCAAAATAGACCAACCGTGTCCATATATAATTTTCTATTCTATGGTCAAGTGATACAGATATTTATCATTTCAATCCGTAATTATTTTAAACTTACGGGTTTATATCATTTCAACCCGCAATGCCAAAATTTCAAATTCAATACAATCGCTTAGGTTTATCATTTCAACCAATAATGATTTTCCCTAATCTATATGATTGTTCGGGTGTGTATCATTTCAACCCATAGGAAATTCGTGAACTAACAGGGAATTTGCAGTGTGAGAATATAAAATAGCATAAAATGACATACATATCAATGACAAGCATATATGATCACAATTAACAATTTAAATAAAATATACATACAATAGGTTATGGTCATATGTCAATTAATATAGGTCAACAATTGCAGAAAACAACATTCCAAACTTAATAATTAATTTCTGACCAATTCAAAATTTAACAACATATTTCAATCATCATTTCATTTGAATAAATTTACTAAATATAAGAATGTTAATCGTGTGTGATCGCTCACCTTTCGAGGCTAGAGAAAACAGGACAAGCATACAGATAAGAGACAAATCAAAGCAGCTAACTACTGCGATCAATTCTGGACAGCGGTGAAACCAAAAGCAAAGCACGATGAACTAGATTCGATGGAAATAAAATATATATACATACCTTTTCCTTTTTTTCTTAAAATAAATATTCAAATTTAAAACACAATTTTAAAACAAAAATCTTCGTAATATATATAAATTTTTTTCTTCTAAAATCAATATTTCTTAAAACACATCAATTTCCTTTCAAAATTCTACAAATAAAAATTTAAGCATAATATATATATATATATATATTAAGCTTATTACAAAAATCTATTTTAAAAATATTATCATAAATTTAAATTAATACTTAAACCTACCATATATATACCCCTTCTTTGTCATACTAGAAATTGAAATACGTATTATATTTAAACATATTATATAAATACTTTAAACATAAATTGAAATTGAAATAATATGTAAATACTTTAAACATTACAATTTGAAATACTTTGAACATATATATATATATATTCTGCTATTGTTTGAAACACTACATGACTTTCTGAGTCGGCAACTAAATCTGCTGATACAAGCTTGTAGGTGGAGTTATGGCAGCGGAGATAGGGTTTAAGGCGAATGGTTTGTGGCTGCCGTAGGGATGGAGTATGGGCGGTGGAGTGTGGTGCAGGCTCAAGAGCTCGTAGGTGCAAGCTAGGCGATGGCGAGTTGATGGAGGTGGAGGCGGGTATGGATGGGTCATTTTGCATTGGTGATGGATGGGCTGGCTTCGGCTGTCTCGGGTCTGGGCTTTAACATGGGTAGGCTGACGAGGTGAGGAAGATGGTCGGTGCTAGGTGGGCTGTGGAGCTTCGGGTCACTTGAGTGTTGGTTGTGGCGTTTGGTGAGTTGCGGGAGCTGGGTGGAGGATCTAAGGTGGTTGGCTGCTAGTGCTATGATGTGAGTGGGCGAGGAGGAAAAGATGGGCGAGGTCAGGGAGGGGAGTTTGGGCTGTGATGTCAGGTTAGCTTCGGTAGGTTCGGGGAAGGAAATGCGGGTGTGGGTGGCTACGATGGGAAGGTGGGCTTGGATTTAGGTGGCAGTTATGGAGATGGTTACATGGAGATGGGTTTGCTTCAGTGACAGGCGGAGGCTCTCTGGGTAATGGTATGGATGGAAGTGGATCGGACGGTGGAGTGAGATTTGAAGGGGACGAGCAGGTTTTGGAAGAATGTGAGGAGTAGGAAGTCTCGAGAAAAATAAGAAGCAAGCTTTCAGTCTAATATGTATATATTTTCTTATATATATATATATATATATATATAGGTGAGAATGAGAGAGAAAGAGAGAGTGGGGACGAGCCAATAATATATGAAAACAAATGGGAATTTTTAAATCCCTGAATGTTGAATTTGGAGAATAATAAATTCAAACGGCTGTTAGATTACACGAAGGACGATTGAATAGACACAGGAACCCAGAAGCCCAAATACGAAACCGATATGGAAATCGTTTTGCAGATTTCGACGTGTATCCGACTCTGAAATACACAAATGAATATATTATGGAGATTGATAAGACGAGGCGAACAGAATGGTACACAGATATGAGAGATTCAAAAGTCGATATTCACTGCCAAAATGCTGCTAAAACGCCGAAAATAAGATAAACGGGGCTTGAGTAGTCCAAATTTGACGAAACAAAATACAACGTCTCACTCAGAAAATGATTTACAATTTTCTTATATAAAAATATTCATATTTCAAAATATATTATTTTCATCAAATTAACTGGTTTTAAATTTAAAATTTAAAATTATTCAACAGAACAAACTTTTAAATTTTCAAATGAAAATCTGCCACTTGCTATGCTTCAATATATACATACCAAATATCAATTTTTCATTTTTAAAATTTTATTATATATATATATATTCAATAAAAATTATAGTTAATTACGTTATTATAAATCGTTAAATTTTTTGGATTGTTACAGTACTTAAACAAGCTATCATATTATTCAAGGTTAACTTTCCAAGTTAATAACCGATATTCACATAATCAGCAATTATATAAATAATTTAACATCTAACCGTCATTGGTTACCATATCACTTATTCAAAGTGGCATATCAATTAACAATATATGATCAAATGTCCAATGCTGTAAGATAGCAGAACGAGGATTTATTCTGCTAAACAATGTCATTTAAAGGTAACCCTTGCATTTATTAAACGATGTCTATTTAGCCAAATAGATATCATCAAGAAATATGCTTATATTAATATGTTATAATTTTAAGCAACGTAATTATATTAATCAATATCAATTTATCACTCATATATGATCCATCACTTAAAACAAGTTTGAATACAGATTTAAAATTTAAACAATCTAATAGCATTTCAAGATGATATATCGCGATCCTAGATCAAATTCAACCAGTGTAATAGCATTTCAAGATGCTTATCGTGGTCCTATACCAAATTCGATCAACCAGAAAATTCAATTATTTCAATTAGATATAAATAAATTTAATCTACACAATATTATACTAATAAATCAAAAAGGTGAGTTTAACTCACAATTATTCCAGTTGTCGCTTTTGTGTTCAGTTTGGCCTGTAGTCGAACAACGTTCGACTATAGCCCAGATTCAACTAGTTACAAATGCAAGTAATTCAACTCCGTCGCATAGAGGACGGCGATACGATCCCAACGAGACTGATGGCGTCTCAATCGGACCTTGTATGATCGAGTTATAGAATTTATAAGTTAACAATTAAATTTTTAACGATTAATATATATATATATATATATATTAAGAAATTTCTCTTTACCCAAATGTTTGCGCCAAAATTGATCAAAAACACCCAATTGTCGATCAAAGCACCAGTTCACAGTCACAGATCATAGATAACAAGTACGTAGAGTATTAAAAATGAAGATCACTCAGAAAATTAAGAATAAAGCAGTAAAGAACATAGAGTTTATAGTGGTTCGGCAATCCGACATACGTCCACTTTGAAGTTGATCACTTTATTGATGTTTTCTTGCTAATTACAATTGATTACAATGGATTACAGTGATGAATTTCGAGTTCAACAGTAGTCTTGAAGTGCAAAAACAGATTCGGCAGAGTCTGGACGTAGAAGAATTAACTCGTCCCTTTTCTGTTGGCTCTAGGATGCTATTTATAGGCGTAGGATGTAAACATCTCGCTAAGATCTCGAAAGACCTCTTCTGGCACGTGTGAGCCCACGCGATCGATCCCAGGTGATTTCGATTCGATCCGTGATCTATATAAACGAATTTCATATCGATCAAGTTTTGATCCAATCGAGTCGAAATTTGGCATGAACATTTCTTAGGTCGTACGTAAGCTCCTATGAAAATTTCATAGCATTTGGACTTGTAGATTGTGAGTTATGATCGATGCAAGTTCGGGTTTTCGGTAGGCTGTTTGGTTCGTATCGATCCTTTCGCATCGCTCTATTCGCATCGATCCAAGCACGTGTCTGCATGTTAACGTGGCGCTGAATTCTTGGATCGATCCACTTTCGATGCCGAATTGACCGAGTCATTCCAAAGTTTTCGCCTTGTTCGTATCGATCTTAATCGTTCCGTTCGTATTGATAGGTTGCATGGACTTAATCGATATGAACTAGACACTTGCGCTTTTTCTTTAATGGAGTAGACTGTCTTCGATAGATACGAACATGATAGTCTTCGATGGATACGAACAGGACACTCTTCGATGGATACGAATAGGACAATCTTTATGGTGATGGACACAAATAGATAGGTATGTGATGGACATGAAGTGGGATGAGCTCGAACCGATACGAAGTGGGGCACGCTTGATGGATACGAATAGTGTATGCTTTATGGATACAAACAGTGTATGCTTTGTGGATACGTACAAGGCATGTGAATTGATTGATACGAAGTGCACTAAACCCAATGGATACGAATGAGGACAATGTTCAATTTTACATTGATCATATCTTGAGCATACGAACTCAGATTGACTTGAAATTTAGAACGCTAACTTTCATGGCTTTGCTTGTCTCATCATATCAATTGTAGCCCGATTCGGACTTGGAAAAAAATTCATCAATATCCATAGTGAATCTGCGTATGACCGATCTTTGCGACGAACTATCTTTGATTTCTAGTCAATTTCTTTGTGTGACGGCCTTGCTAAAAGGCAGGATAACCTTGCCTTCCAAAACATACCTTGCGGTAGGAAGGTATGTTTTGTAATACTATAAGCTGGTTGTTCATATCCCGTTGATGACCTGTAAAAGAGATTGATAGTCTTACCTGACTTTGAATGAGGATCACTCGAGATCGTATGTCATTTGAGGTGGTATGTGACCGTTCGAGGCCGGATGTCGTTTGCGATGAATGGTGACCATTTGTGACCGGGGTGTCGTTCGAGGTGATTTGTGATCGTTCGTGATCGGGCGTCATTCGTGGCGAATTGTGATCATTCGTGGTCGGGTGCCGTTCGCGGTCGGGGTGCTGTTCGAGGCGATTTGTGATCGTTAGCGATCGGGTACCGTTCGAAGCAAATTGTGTATGTCTAGGGGGGACTTAGTATCATTAATGCCATGTTTCACGTTCGGGTGAGTTTCTGAATATATTTTTATGGTGGTTTATCTCCATCTCAGAGCATGCCTGAGGACCGTTCGCGATCCCGTACATGTGTAAGTGGCTTAGCCGTCATGGAATCACAAATAGTAGATTTACATTCAAAATGAATCTTTCAACATAAATGTCCAACGAAACCAAGTTCAAGCATGAAAAATAAAAAACAAAAGCAAAACAGAGACGTCAAAGTGCAAACACCTACACTGATGCGATTAGTAGTTGTATCAGAGCATGCCTGAGCAACGTTTGCAATCCTGTACATGTGTAAATGACTTAATCACGTTGGTGTGGAGTTTGCCACTTATTCGTCGTTATTTCAATCAGTTGATGACGAGCTGATGCCCCAATCCTGAGACGTTTCCAGTTGATGCAGGTGGTGGCCGCTCTCGTTCCACCGTTGTTGTTCCCCTTCTCACATACTACGATAGCAGATCATTCCAGATATGCCCCTCAACCTCATCCTTCAAGTGCCTGCAATCATTCATGCTATGACCATTCAGCTCGTGGAATAAGCAGTACTTGTTGGATCTTCTTTCATTATTGGTCGGATCCCTTCTCATTTGCTTTCGATAAGGAATCTGTCCCCTGGTATCCTGGTAGATTCGCTCCAACGTCTCGTTCAACTCCGTATAAGAGGTGAATCTTGGTTTCTTTCGTGGTCGCATTGGTCCATCACCGTTATCCTCGGCCTTCCCTTTCCCTCTGTCAATTTCTGCACCTTTTTCAGGAGGATTTCTACCCTTGACTGCATAAATATCGACTCCTTCTCCTTCCTCTCTTTCAGCATTTGCATCCTCTAATCGCAAAAATCCTTCAGCCTCATGATAAAATTCTCCTAGATCCGTAGGGGGATCCCTTGTCAATGAATTCTTGAATTATGTGCCATCAGCTATGCCGCATACAGCTACCATCAAAACCATGGATGGATCTGATCAATCCACCGATGTCGCCGCTGCATTGAATCGTGTCAGAAAGCTCCTCAAAGGTTCCCCGGTTCTTTGCTTTATTGTTGCCAAACTCATCATATTCTTGGGTCTCGAGATGTGAACTTTGAATTGCCTCACAAAATTCTCAGTCAAAATGGTCCATATTCCAATGGAGCCGCTCTCTAGTTGTCTAAACCATAGTGCTACAATGTCTATCAAATACAATGGGAAGTATCGGGCCATGACCTCCTCCGATGCCCCCAGCACCTCCATATGCCTCATGTATCGTGTCAAATAAACTGCGGGATCCGTCCTCCCATCGTACGTCTCTTTTGTTGGTAACTTGAATTCTGGTGGATTCCTAGCCCATCTAATTACGGGAGCGAAGGGGCTTCTGTTCATGTCTTTCAAATCTCTATTCACTAGTCCACCTCTCATTGCTCGCCTAACCATCTCAGCCAGTCTGTCGCTGTTGCCAAGCAGTGTTCCTTGTCCGTTGCCTCTAACCTGCCCCCTGAATTCATGAGGGGATCCTGGAATCTGGTCTCCTGGATGGGCACATTCCTTTATCAATGCTATGTTGAACAGCTCTACCTGGTATCCTACCTGAGGTTGGATCAACATGCTCCTGGTGAGTGCCCCCTAACTCTGGGGCCGCTTCTGATGGTCTCGCTCTATTCTGGGTCCTGGTTGCTCCATGCTCATTAGCATCTCCTGCAGCTGCGTTAGCTTGATTTTGCACTCCAGTTTGTTCAACTTTTCGAAGAAGATTCTACATCATCTCTTCTTGTCTTTTCAGAAGCTCTTCATGCATAGCTCCAATCATTATCTCCATCTCATCTCTGGTGATGAAGACCGAGGCTTGGTTCGCTCCAAAGGAAGCCTCCTGACTCCCTCCATGCTGACTTCTCTCAGTCCTCTGTCTTCTCGTTGATTGTCTTGCCATAACTTTCCAGATCCAAGTCCTTAAGCTTTCAGATTCGAAGTCTAAGTTGTAGAATCCCTGTGTGCTAGCCTTCTCAGTGAAAGCACCAAAACGTTTGCGCCAAAATTGGTCATAAACACCCAATTGTCGATGAAAGCACCAGTTCATAGTCATAGATCGCAGATAACAGGTATGTAGAGAATTAAAAATGAATCTCAGAAAATTAAGAATAAAACATTAAAGAACACAGAGTTTATAGTGGTTCGGCAATCCGGCCTACGTCCACCTTGAAGTTGATCACTTTATTGATGTTTTCTTGCTAATTACAATTGATTACAACGGATTACAGTGATGAATTTCGAGTACAACAGTAGCCTTGAACTGCAAAAAGGGATTCGACGGAGTCTGGACGTAGAAGAATTAACTAGTCCCTTTTTTGTTGGCTCTAGGATGTTATTTATAGGCGTAGATGCAAATATCTCTCTCAGATCTTGGAAGACCTCTTCTGGCACGTGAGTGGGCCCACGCGATCGATCCTAGGTGATTTCGAATCGATGCGTGATCGATACGAACGAATTTCATATCGATCAAGAATTGATCCAATCGAGTCGAAATTTGACATGAACATTCCTTAGGTCATACGTAAGCTCCATTGAAAATTTCATAGCATTTGGACTTGTAGATTGTGAGTTATGATCGATGCAAGTTTGGGGTTTGTATCGGTCATTTCGCATCGATCCGAGCACATGTCTGCATGTTGACGTGGCGCTGAATTCTTGGATCGATCCACTTTCGATGCCGAATTGACAGAGTCATTCCAAGGTTTTCGCCTTGTTCCTATCGATCTTAACTGTTCTGTTCGTACCGATCGGTTGTGTTTTTATATTCGTATCGATTGATTGCATTGACTTAATCGATATGAACTAGACACTTACGCTTTCGTTGATGGAGTAGACCATCTTCGATGGATTCAAACATGACAGTCTTCGATGGATACGAACAGGACAATCTTCGATGGATACGAACATGACAGTCTTCATGGTGATGGACACGAATAGATAGGTATGTGATGGATACGAAGTGGGATGAGCTCGGATCGATACGAAGTAGGGCACGCTTGATGGATATGAACAATGTATGCTTTGTGGATACGAACAAGGCCCTTGAATCGATGGATACGAAGTGCACTAAACCCGATGGATACGAACGAGGACAATGTTCAATTTTGCATTGATCATATCTTGAGCATACGAACTTGGATTGACTTGAAATTTGGAATGCTAGATTTCATGGCTTTGCTTGTCTCGTCATATCAATTATAGCCTGATCCAGACTTGGGCAAAAATTCATCGATATCATAGGGAACCTACGTATGACCGACCTTTGGGACGAACTTTATTCAATTTCTAGTCAATTTCTTGGTGTGACGGCCTTGCTAAAAGGCGGGAGAACACCAAATAACAACCAAGCCCGGCCCAAAATCACTCCTTCTTCCTCTATTATCCAATGCCACTATGCACGCACGAAAACTTTACTGTACATGCACGCGACTCCACCCTTTCCAGCCACCGTTCGACATCTCAATTCTTCTGTTCAACTTGCCTTCGCGTCCTCTATCCTCTTGACCTCACACAGTAGAATTCAAGTCCTCTTGCTTCCTCGCGACGTCAGGAACAGTACGCGACTCTGTAATGTCACGATCACCAAGTTGAAGCCGCACGCCCCCATAACTCGACAAGAGGTGCACCCCGTCTTGAGAAAGTCAAATCTCCCTTCGCCCTAGCCTATTTCTTCCTCCACGGCCTGAAAACCCCAACCCTAGCTCTTGCTGACCTCTGCTGAACAATGCTCGCACCCCATAAGATATGAACGAAAACATAAATCTTGTCGCAGAGATTCCAAAACCATAAGTTTCATGATTTTTTGATGTATATTCGATTAGATTTCAAATAATAATGATCGGCCATGCTTATTTTGTTTTCTCTGATAATCGAATGGAGGAAGGAGAAAAATGAACAGGCGTTTAAGCGTTGAAATTTGATTTTTATAACCAGATTAAAGAAAGGAAAAAAATGATGATTTTTTTCTTTTTGCCTTGTTCGATCAGGTGAAATGATAAAAAAAGAAGGTACGAGGTGGCAAAAGTAGGCTACCAGTACGAATTGTCTAAGTTTGGGTGTGTGTGTATTAAATTTTTTGGTACCCCGCTATACCACTTTTTATTCGGGTATCGACTCGGAACGATAAAACAAAAATATGATCATAATCAGAACAGCAACGCGATCCCAAAATAGTAAAAATGTACACTGGTTATTGAGTTCTGAAATCCCAAAAACACTGCTATTTGACGATAAAACGTCAAACAGATAATATAAATGTTTTCCTAAATAAAAATCACAAAAAAATTAGATAAAATAAATTAATAATATGTCATCAAAAATCGAATCTTAAAAATAAAAATGTAATTTCTGACTATTTATCTGAATCATTTATTTCTGAATATAATTTAACAAAGAAATTCACTTATAACATTGATAATTTAAAAGGAGTTAAATAAGTCGATTTAATCCATAGGATTAATATTCAATTTAAAATCCTAATATTTAAATCATCATTCAAATAATAAATCCAAAATTCTAAGATTTCAAACAATCCTTATTATTGAATTTCAGATATTAACCTATAAAATAACACCTATATTTAAATTTTCATTATTAAACCCTTTTAAAATAGTAATTTTTAATAATTAAAATAAATTAAATGACCAAAATCGTGGGTTGTTATAGATCGACTATCACCCAAATGCTATCGTACCATGCTCGAGTCCTCGGCAATCCATCAATAAAATCCATCGAAACTTGTTCCCACTTCCATAGAGGAACTTCTAGCGGTTGCATCAAATCACTAAGCTTCATCTGCTTTGCCTTGACCAACTGGAAGTTCATGCATTTTGAGATGAATGTCCCAACGTCTTTCTTCATTCATTCCCAATAATAGATCTGCTTTATATCTGGTACATCTTATTACCACCGGGATGGACGGTCAATCTTGAATGATGACACCCTGATAGCAACTCATCCCTTAACCCATCGACATCAGTAACGAACAATCTCCCATCTTTATAGAGCCAATCATCTTGGTTAAATTTGTGCTGTTTTATCTCTTTAAAATCTACTCCATCTCCATCTTAGCAATGATCTCAGCTAATTTGGCATCATGCCTCTAAATATTACCAATCCGCTTAATCAAAGTTGGCCTGATAGTAAAGCTCGCCAATATCTATGGCTCTAGCTCGCATCTTGGTCGGAAATCATAACCACCAATATAATCCAACTGCATCCATACTAGGAATATAGCTCTAAAGCTGGCATGTCTCATACTAGATGCATTGTACCTACATTCCCTCTTCCTAGTGTACGTGCAATATCAAATTCATAATAGGTTAGGAACTCTAGCCATCGCTGACGATGAAGGTTAAAATCCTTCTGTGAAAAGAGGTACTTCAATGATTTATGGTCGGTGAACAACTTGAACCTCTTTCCTAAAAGATAGTGCCTCCAAATATTCAGTGCAAATGCAAAAAATGCTAACTCTAAATCAAGGGTCAGGTATTTCCTCTCATGTGGCTTTAGTTGTAAACTAGCGTATGCAACAAATTTGCCTCTCTTCATCAATACCACGCCCAATCCGGTACCACGAGCATCAGTGTATACCATCATCTCTTTATTCCCGCTAGGACTGGTTAGTACGGGTGCACTCGTTAAATTCTCTTTCAGACTCACGAATGCATGCTCACATCTCACATTCCAAGTAAAACTCTGATTCTTTTTCATCAACTAACTCAACGGTGCAGCTACTTTAGAGAAGTCCTGGATGAATCATCAATAATACCCAGCTAACCCCAAGAAACTTCTCACATCCGTAATGTTTTTGGGTCTAGTTCAAACTTGAATTGCTATGTCTTTTACAGGATCTATGACAATGCCCTGCTTAAAAACAATAAGACCCAAGAATCTCACTTCCCTCCTCCAGAAGTGACACTTTGAAAACTTTGCTTCCAGTCGGTGCTCTCTCAACACGCAAGCACGATCCTCAAATGTATCTGGTATTCTTCTTCTGTCTACTAACACAAGCATGAATTTATTTGGTTGACCCCTAAAGACATGGTTTATGAGATCAACAAAGCATGTCGGCGCATTAATTAGCCCAAACTGCATAACCAACCACTCATGGAAACCTGAGGATTTACGAAACACTGTGATCAACACACTCTTTTTCGCTACTCTAAGTTGGTGGAATCTCATTGCAAGATCCAACCGAGAAAATACTTTAGCACCATGAAGTTGATCAGACAAGTCCTCAATACATAGGAGTGCATACTTGTCTTCCTTGTCACTTTATTCAGCTCATGGTAATTAGCACATGGTCTAAGGGAACCATCCGATTTCATAACGAATACTTTGCGCACACCCTTCTCAGAAATACTCCTACGAATGAAGCCTCATTGCAATAGGTCATTCACCTGCACCTTGAGCTCCCGCTGGTCTCTAGCTGTCGTCCTCCTCAAAGGCATCATTATTGATCAAGAATCTTTAATTAAATCAATACGAACTCAATCTCTCTATGTGGTGGAATTCTAGTCACCTCCTTAAATACGTTCGGATACTCCCTAGCAATAGGCACTGATGATAGCTCATCATGTGGGATATCAAGTGAATATAGAAAATCGGCCATCACATCATCATCTAGTGAGCAGTCCAATACTACCTTCCATCCGTCATATATCCTTATAGTCAATAATGACCTCTCACAATCCACCATCACCCCGTATATATGAATCCAATCTATAGCCAATACAATACCAAACCCAACGAAACCCAAAACAAAGTCATCATAATCAAGAGAACATCCATAACTTGATAACACTAAACTACAACAAACCATACACATGATAGTAGAACCTCCAAAAGGGTTCATCATAATTAAAGGTTGATCAATAATTTTGGGTTTAATCCCAATCTATCTACCAAATCACTAAATATGAAAGATGTGTGAATCTTGATATCAAACAAAATACGTATGAGAACATCATAAATGGAAAGCATACTTGAATAATGATGCTCTTCCACTTCTCTTTCGTCGATGGAGCACTTGATGAAGTCAGGATAGCGTTTAGAGAATATGATTTCACCATATACTTCTGTTTTAGTGGCTCTGGACAGTCCTTTTGAATATGCCCAAGCTTGTTACAATTATAGCATTTCTTCCCTTTTGCTTTGCACTCTCTACTATGATGACTTTTATCATCGCATTGGTAGCAAATTACCGTAGCTTTGCTTTTCTTTTGGCCATCCCTACCTTGAAATTGCTTCCTCGTCTTGTTTTTCCACTCCTTCTTGCCTCCTCCGTCTGATTATGGCTTTGGTTATTCTTTAGGAATAGTAGTCTTTGGCTTCAGATAGAGACTCTCATGCCTCAAGGCCTTCTTGACCACTATCTCTAAAGTCTTATCAATGTAACCCACAAGCCTCTCTCCAAAGTAATCATTCAAACCAATGATGAACTTCTCATTCTTTTTTAATGGAGTGTCTATGAAGGACATCCAATACTTCGACAAGGCGTCAAACTAAACAACATATTTGGAGACATACGAGTCTCTTTGCATCAGGTTCGCAAATTTACAAAACAAGACTGGCTTTGGGCTGCAGGAATAAATTTTTCTTTGAATTTTCCTTTGAACTGGTCCCATATGTATTGGTCTTCGAAAGTAGTGACGTTCACAGCATTCCACCAACTCATGGCTCGCCCTTGAAGCTATCGAGAAGCCAATCACCTTTTCGTAGCATCATTAAGCTCTAAGTCGTTGAAAATATTTTTACAGGTGTCAAGATAATGCTGCACTTTCATTGTTGATTATGTTCCTTGGAACGAGTTGCCTCCTAAACTAGCAAAGTCTTTGTTCAACTTAGAAAAATCGGCTTTGGGTGATTGCATTGGAGCACCATCATCAATAGCAACATTCAAATTGGAGTGTTTTGCAACATGTTTTGCATCATGGTATCGAACATCGTCTAGAAGTCGGGATCAGCAGCTCCCGAGCCAGCTCCCTTTTCAACTCCAAAGATGGAGTTCCTAGCAACGTTCCTTGTTTGATGACTCTTCCTTCATGTAATAAGGACGGTCAATATCTTTAAAGGGAATTCTCCTTAAGTAGTACTTATGTATGTAGAGCGACTTCATGTTACACACACTCTCTCTCTATCATATAGTTTTGAAAACCAAAATATATAAAAAGTATATGCTCTCGTGTATATATACACTCGATCCAGTCTAAGATGAGAACTCGCCTACCCTATTTCAACTGGACCATGGTATTCTTTAGGTTAAACTACACAACCTAAGCTCTGATGCCAAGACCGCCCTATACCACCGACAACCAATATAAATGTATAGTTATCTGCAACTATACCCAACCGATAAAGGACGATAGTCAAGGTGGTAGTAAATTAAATCAACCATCATAGAACCTGTCATATATCACACATCGCATTGAATAAAATATAATAGTAAACATATCAGATATAAAATAGACGAGACAGTAATAACTGAATGAACCACAGAAATCGAACTACTCGAATCCATACAATTATACAACATAAGTGATAGAGTTTATACAACTGATAATAAACTCAAGATAGATAACTACCTCAAAATTGATAATAGTATTAGCAAGCTCCATAGTGATGCACTGTGGAATGATAAGCAATAACAACTAAATATAATATTACAAGATTTTAGCCTCCTGCTCGTCTCCTGTCCAGCTCCACATGCTCACCAGACCTGATATCCCTAATCACTCATTTAAGAGTACCCAGAAAAATAGGAAGCAAAGCATAAAATCCTGAGTCAAACAATAGTGTGAGTAGTAGAAAGTCTCAAATATTATAAAGTTAATATACTAGGAAAAATAATATGGAAAATTATACTCGACCTATTCCTACATCGAAAGAGTTAGCACATACAAAAGATATACGGTACTCTATATCATAGTCATTATGGGTGTACTATACATCAAAGTACTAAGGGGTGTCCAAGCATCTACAACTAACATCTACATCATGTGACATCCCTGAGGTGATAAGCGATCAAGTAAACATGGCATCCATCATCCATCCTCACATTCAATCATTCAGTGCGTTAGATATTTGATAACTTAACTAAGCCATCATGCTTGGGGACTTAATTACCCATCATGATAGTCAACGTCCTGGTTTCATGGTACTATAATCCATGTCACTCGGTAGGTCAGGAACTTGACTAACCATCATGTTAGTCTGAGGTAGATAAACCTCTCATTTGAAAATAAGGAGCTATCATGCTTCAGGAGCCATCTTGCCCCAAATGCATAACCTGCTTTACTGTTACTTCTAAAAACCCTCGAGTATCAACAATCCCAATGCACATGTCATTTGTAGCAGAGCTCATCCTAGAACCGTCCTTCCAACTCCAACATGAAGTCATCACAGTTGGGAACTATTCTCGATGGCTATCATTAGTCGTAGAACGTCATTGTTTGTCCCATAGCCTTGCTCAAACAGTTCCTTCAGTCCAACTTTTAGCCACCTACTCTACATTTTGAAGTACAACTATCCATCATCGAAGCCATCACTTCCCATCATCGAATCATCATTATCGAATCATGTATTATCATCATCGAAATTCACCACTGAACCCTATGGTTCGGTACCAATCCTACACTTAGCCAGAAGTAGAAACACTTAGGGCTCAAAGTGGGCATAAGCATGAAGGCACAAAGCATTTGTCCCTATGACTTGAAGCAAGTACATAAAGGCTTGAAGCCGCCTTACAAACTTCCATTACTGAACCATGAAACCCTGAACCATCACCATTGATCCATCCCATCATCGATCTCACACTTCAATGCAACAGCCCATGCTCCCCCACATGGAACTCTTCTACACCAATCCATCATCATCAGCGATCGATACACCATATATCAGTATCGATCCATGCTCATCGACCCAATGCTTAGAGAAATTCTTCCCAAAGTGCAACCCCAAGAAAGCTCATGCTTAACTCGAAGAAAGCTTCGATCAATTCCCTCCTTGACTCAAAGTAAACACATTAATGATCCTTCAATTAGGATTTTCTCACCATCATCACATGATCCATCCAACTTCACTCAAGACCTGAAGCAAATACCTACAAGACTCAAAGTGATCCATCCCATGACACGAGCATGCCTCGATGCAATCTTTGACGGGTCCATAGTATCCAAATCACCACTGGTCCATTTGAAATCAACCGTAACTCAAGAAAATGAAATCCAAACGACTTAAAACATGAAATGTATCTTTAGGGGGTCCTTCTTGACCTACCCTATGGATCACACGTCATTTGGACAAATTGATCTCTATGGATTTTCACTGATCCATAGCTTATTCTTATAACTAAATCGTCATTCAATCGGCGTTTTAAACCACGCAACCAACATACATTCAAGCATACATTATACTCTAACAATCATACAACCATACACATCCAAGTGAAGCCTAAACCTAAATAAGAAGATCAATAAGAAGAAGAAGATCCATAATAACACGAATTTAACAAATATTTTCCAAATCGTTTGGAACTTACATATGTGATTAAAGAGGGTTTGAAACATAGTTTAGAGTTTAGAAATCATTTTAAAACATCATTTTGAGGTGTATAATGACTAATTAGTAAGTAAAGTTCCTAATCACTCACCTAAAATGCAAGCGATCTAAAGCAACCCAAGAGTGCATGAAATCCTAGAATTAACAATAGCTCCAAGTGATCTTCAATAATGAATATTCAATCCAAAGTGTTAATCTCGTTAATCTCTCCTTAATGACAATATTTGGCTAATTAAATTAAGGGTTGTGAGTGGTTTAAGGCTAGAGAATGTAATGGTGGCACTATAACTATTTTGGAAAGTGTGAAAGTGAGTAGGAGAAGTTTCATCGGCCCCATCATGATGCTAATCCTGAAATATGCTTTGGACCTAACCATTAACTCACTAACTACACATTAAGTAGTTCAAAATCAAGTGAAACTTCATATGGTCATAACTTCCTAATGATAAGTCAATTTTTTTTATTATGACTACTCTATAGAAAGAGAATCATTTCGATTTAATGGAAGTGGTTTCAGACTCCAATTTGGCTTCCATCAAAAATTATAGGACATATAAGATTTTTAAGGTCAAAATCATCTAATAAAATTCTAAGGATGGAAAATGTCTCTTAGTAGTCATTTCCCAAATTATAGAATCATACAACCCTAAATAAAAATAATATTAATATTCTATGATTCTATACGTAGAATACAGATCGTTGCACAAATTCCCACCTATATTTAGATCCGATTATGGAATCTCAATATCATCCCCTAATTTGATGAGAAAGATGAAGTTAGACCCTTCATGAATGGATATGCTATATTGTTTTAGTTATCTACTCTGTCAATCAACTCTCTTTAATGTTGATAAACTATTCATGTAGACCTATTCAGAGTATGTTTCTCGACTTCTAGTGAGCTCCTATAATTACATTGTTATCATATAACAATGATTTAGTATTCTTAGTACTTGGAATCGCCCTTAGTTTTGTTAAAAATTTGTACATTTATATTTGTATACATTACTTTTGTTTTGGCATTATACAAGGTGATGTACTTAGCCTTTTCGTTGAACTAGTCATGACTTTTTGTTTCATTTAGAACATTTCCAACTTAAAGCTTCTTAACAAATAATAGAATATGAATTTGATATTGTCATATCATATTAAATACCACTTATGAAGTTTACATCTAAATACTCCTTCTGTCCTTCATAAGGAGTTCATTATTTTGTAAACAATTCTCTGGTACTTCATAAATACTTGAGAACACACTAAACTACCATTTATTTATCTTAGTTTAGATTTGATATTTGCTTCATGCATAAAATACATAAGAAAATCATAATACCGTACACAATACAAATTGTTTGATAATTCCAATTGCCAATGCATAATGAATACATCTGACATGCAATATATTAAACATTTTAATAAGATGTATTTGCATACCATTTGGGACATTACTAACGTCCTTTATGTTAGTCCCTGAGAAGATGGTTTTGATGACAATAACCTTAGAATAAGATTATAAAATATAAATAATAACATTATAGTTTAGATATATATGTATATGCAGGATTTAACCATGCAGATACCAAGAATGAAGACTGTACAATATAGAGATTCAAGATAGCAAGATTGAAGACTCATGAGTATCAAGATTATCAAGAGTTCAAGATTTCAATATAAGTAATTTAATTAGAAATTTTGTTAAAACTCCTAGAAAATCACTGGCATCTTAAAATCCAATTTATTCGTGCAATGGAATCCACTTCGATCCTGTTAAAGTGATGGAATCCTAAGTAGGATGGAACCTACGAAAAATCTAGTGGAACATTGTTTTGTATCCACTAACTTTTATTCAAATATTTTTACAAAATTATATCTTGTTTTCAAAATGATTTCAAAACCTTCCTTTTAAAAGAATCAAAAACATCTATCCTGGTTTTAAAATACTTTTAGCCTCAAAATAATCTTTATCTTCAAATTCAAATTATCCTTGGTTTTAAACTATCTGTTAATTATAATATATTTAACTTTTAATATTTATACTTAGATTTAGATATAAAATTATAGTAAAATTATATAGATATTATTCTCTATACTTATTTATGTATTTTAACTGTAGTTAAGTACATTTATAAAGTTTAAAATAGTTTTAATACAAGATAGAAGTTATTTTCAAAGAAAAAAATTACCAAAAATTGCTTAGGCCCGTCGATAACCCCAATATACCCTTGTTGACAAGGCGGCAGTTTGTGTCAAAAATTTGAATTTCAAAAGAAGTGTCTATTCGTCATATCTTTTTACGAATGGACATGGTTGTTGTTCTACTATAATTAGGGGCAGTTTTAAACAAATTTATATACATATTTTCTCTGATTTCATCTCTTCTTCTTCCACATTTCTTTATATATGTTTTTACCATTACTCTGCCGAAATCACCATTGAATCTAACTAGATCATATCTGGTTTGATTCTCTATCACTATCTCAACAAAATCTCAGTGCTATTCAGAGTTATAGGCTTCTTTATAATAAACTGAGTGAGAAAATGTGTGATTATAGCCTATGAAATCAATCAAGCGAGAAAAGGTGTGATTGTAGCCTGTGAAATCAATTAGGTGAACTTGTTGCCCGTAAAATCAAGTATCTCTACCCAGAGGATTGTGAATCTAGAGCGGTGTACCTCGTGGCCTTGAAATTGAGGGTGTAATTGTAAAAATTGCTTTTGAAAGGAAATCCGTACTTGTGTGCGGGACTGGATGTAGGGTAACTTCGAACCAGTATAAAATCTGGTGTATTCTTTTCTTTATTGCTTTTACTTTATTTCTACATCTATGTTTGATTCTATGATCATATTTGTGTCTGAATATTGCATATATTTGTGTTCAAATTAACATAAACTCAAAGGGATTCAGTAATTCCTTAAAACACTATTCACCCCCCCTCTAGTGTTAATTCTAGCCTTAAGATCCGTAATCCGCGTTTCTCGCATTTGGTATCAGTGCAAGTTTTTCAAAGTTTCATAATCTGAATTTTGAAAAATTTTAAAATGGCAATTTTTTGATAAAATTATTAACATTATTTTCATATGAATATGTCACAGAATCATCATGATATTGTTGTTTAAAACTATATTTAGTTATTTTGAAAATTCACTTGATTCTTTAAAAAATTATGTTGTTTTGCAGGAGAATAGTTATGTCTAATGACCGTTGGTTAAAAGATACCAAATAATCATTCATCGATCAAGAAGAACAAATGGATATATAATGGCAATCGACAATGCAATGGGTACCAGATCAATACAAAACTTTTGGTTCTCATCTACAACTTGACTTGATACTTTACTTCTCTCCATTTGCTTCGCAATGCCACTAGTTTCGTGCGAATCCGTCAAGAAATGACCAAGTTGTGGTCAAATGATGTCTTGGTGAACAAAGAGAAAAAGAAAGCAAACTATCAATGGAATTCCTCAAATTGTATCTAAAAATTTGAGTATTTTGTCCCAACTCCTTTTTCAGATTGTAGTCTTTGTTCCCATGGTCGTTTTGATGGGTGGATCATCAAATTTCGATCAAAATTGAGTGGGATATGATAGTTTGAAGTTGGCTATCCAAAACTGAAAAACTATGTACGGGATTTTCTACACTTCTCCTACTGATTGGCTTGTTGCACCACAATACCATCCAAATTTGTCACCAAACTATTACTTGATTGTAGCCCTTGCCTTCCTCTTCGATTTGCCGCTGTTTTCATCCAATTCCGTTAAGAAATGAAGGAGATATGCCTTCTGCAAGTTTGTAGTATATAGAAAAACGGGAAGAAGAAGAAGAAGAATCTTTATGAAAAGTGGTGACTGTTGGGCCTATTTATAGTGGTTGAAGTGTCCATTTATTCAAAATTCAAATTCGAAGTTTTGGCGTCAAGTTAGTCAATCTACTAAATCATCTGCATCTTTCTCATACGGTCTTCAAATTCAGCAAATGAATATACTGTGCTGATCAAAAAAACGAGCCCGTCATAATAGAACAGATCTTGTTATCAAATTTTAAAAAATATAAATGTGTGGTTCATGGAAATGGAAGAAAAACAAAGTTAGAAAGATGGAGGATTGCAAAAGGTGGTATGCTTTACTATTATTTCATCTTTATTGTTGCATTTAGGAATATATACTTATGCATTTAGTTAGGTACAGAAATTTATCTCTTTTATAAGTTTTGATATTTTGGTCCATATATTGATACACCATAATTAAGTCTTTTAAAACATGTTCCTTTCAAATAAAATCTTACAACTATACTAAGTAGAAAAGCATACCTTCATTCATGATTTCAACTTTTCTAATGTTATTTTTACTTCTCTACTCTATTTCTTTTAAGATACTAATTTTATATCTTTAAGAAATTAATAGAATGAATTTATAATATTAGAATAAGGCTCTATTTATATATATATTCAATTAATAAGATTGCACCACATCATATGACACTTGTCATATAAATAGATATTGACATACATGCAAAATGTCACGTGTCATTGCACTTGTTCTATAATAAAAGCATTTTTACATGCATAATGCCAAGTGTCTTTACACATGTTTTTTTTCCATAATTTTTTATATTTTTTTAAATGATTTAGTTATATTAACTACTTTAAAAAATTGGGTCAAAAATCAATTATTTACACGTCAAAATCTAGTCGTAAAATTAGTGCAAAATCATGTTAAAAACAAGCCCAGAATTATAGATAGCATTTCTAAAATGCTTCTTTTCTTCTGTAATGTTTTGTAAATACTGCAAATTCGTTTTTATAGCATTTCTTTGCTTTAAAACACTGTAGAGTTTCAGAAATTTTACACAGCATTTGGTAAAAGCTATAGTTTCAGTTTTATAAAGTTTCGAATATATTTTACTGTAAAAACTTTTTATAGCATTCTTTGAATGTTGTTTTTCTTTATGAAACTTTAAACTATGTAAAAATGATAGTTAAATTAAGTATTTTTCTCTATTCTTTTTAGAGTTAGTTTCTAACTTATATTAGAATATTTTAAAATTAATTTCATGATTAAATGTTTTTTAATAATTAATTAAATTTTTTAAAAGTAAGAGGCCTTAATATAACACATGTTTATTTTAGTTTTTCAATGTTTATTATTTTATTTAATATTTCATTATGATATTTTTTAAATTTAAAAAATGTTTAAACATGTTTTTAAATATTTAAACCAATAATAATTTAATATAAAGGTTTTAATTAGTAAGTTAATATTTTATAAACATGGAAGTTTGGATTCTTAAAAAAACAACCAAGTTAAAAAATAGTTTAAATAAATTAAATAAGTAGGCTATTAATTTTTAAAAACCATATTTGATCATATATATAGTTTAAACCCATATTTCTTAGCAATTTGATTTTGATATTGAGTTTGATTACTACCTTTCATGAATATGTTATAGTTTTAGTATCATTTATTACCTTTAAACTCTTTTCTTTACTACTCTTTCAGTCTCATTCATTAGTTTCCATAACCTAAGTCTAGTAATTGGTATGTATTGCCTTTGTTTGGTTGAAGTGATTTATAATAAATAATTTGGTATACATACATACAGACACACACACACACACACATATATTAATATATGCTTGTCAATTGGGTATTAATTATCACTTATATTTATCTTATAATTTGGATGTCTCTTACCGTAGTATATATATCATCATATCATTCTGCATTTTTTTTTACTTCATTATCATTTTGTTTCATATTACTTATCATTATGCATCCTATTTCATATCACATTTCATTGCATATTACATCATAAATTATAATGCATAAAATATCATAATCATTTGCATCACAAGTTGCATTTCATTTTGCATATTATCTCATGCTACATTGCATATGTCATACATTTCATACTGCATTAGAAACTACATATTGCATACATGTATACATAACGAGTGTGTTTTATTTAGGAGAAGTTTGTAGTATTGTCTTATAGTATAGGATTATTAGTTTTTGATTTGTTTGGTATGTTTTGATTGACTTATTTGACTTAATTGACTTGATTGACTTGTTTGACTTGATTGACTTGTTTGATTTGATTGATTTGTTTGAATAGTTTGACATGATTGGATTTGATGTGCGTGTTGATTGGATTGTTTGAAATATACTTATATTGAATAATTATAATATAATTATGTTAATGTCTTTCACATTTCATTTACTATACTTTGTTCTAATATTAGTTTAAGGGGGAGATTTTTATTTTTACGGTTTTAGGATGGTTTTTGTTGATGACAAAGGGGGAGAATTATAAAATAGGATAGTAAGTCATAGATTAAGGGGGAGATATTAGTTTTAGGGGAAGTTATAGTGAAGGTGAAGTATATTCTATAAACAAAGGTTGTCATCATCAAAAAGGAGGAGATTGTTAGTCCCTGAGAAGATGGTTTTGATGACGACAACCTTATAATAAGATTATAAAATATAAATACTAACATTATAGTTTAGATATATATGTATATGCAGGATTTAACCATGCAGGTACCAAGAATGAAGACTGTACAGTATAGAAATTCAAGATTGAAGACTCATGAGTATCAAGATTCTCAAGAGTTTAAGATTTCAATATAAGTAATTTAATTAGGAACTTTGTTAAACCTCTTAGAAAAGCACTGACATCTTAAAATCCAATTTATTCGTGGAATGGAATCCACTTCGAGCCCGTTAAAGGGATGGAACCCTAAGTAGGATGGAACCTACGAAAAATCAAGTGGAACACTGTTTTATATCCGCTAACTTTTATTCAAATGTTTTTACAAAATTATATCTTGTTTTCAAAATGATTTCAAAACCTTCCTTTTAAAACAATCAAAAACATCTATCTTGGTTTTAAAATACTTTTAGCCTCAGAATAATCTTTATCTTCAAATTCAAATTATCCTTGGTTTTAAACTATCTTTTAATTATAATATATTTAACTTTTAATATTTATACTTAGATTTAAATATAAAATTATAGTATAATTTTATATATATTATTCTCTATACTTATTTATGCATTTTAACTATAGTTAAGTATATTTATAAAGTTTAAAATAGTTTTAATACAAGACAGAAGTTATTTTCAAAGAAAAAAAATTACAAAAAATTGCTTAGGCATGTCGACAACCCCAATATACCCTTGTAGACAAGGTGGCAGTTTGTTTCAAAAATTTGAATTTCAAAAGAAGTGTCTATTCGTCATATCCTTTCACGAATGGACATGGTTGTTGTTCTACTATAAATATGGGCAGTTTTAAACGAATTTATATACATATTTCCTCTGATTTCACTCCTCTTCTTCATCCACATTTCTTTATATATATTTTTACCATTACTCTGCCAAAATCACCATTGAATCTAACTAGATCATCTCTGGTTTGATTCTCTATCACTATCTCATCAAGATCTCAGTGTCATTTAGAGTTATATGCTTCTTTGTAATAAATGAGTGAGAAAAGGTGTGATTGTAGCCTGTGAAATCAATCAAGCGAGAAAAGGTGTGATTGTAGCCTGTGAAATAAATTGGGTGAACTTGTTGCCCGTAAAATCAAGTATCTCTACTCAGAGGATTGTGAATCTGGAGTGGTGTACCTCGTGGCCTTGAAATTGAGGGTGCAATTGTAAAAATTGCTTTTGAAAGGAAATCTTTACTTGTGTGCGGGACTGGATGTAGGGTAAATCTGAACCAGTATAAAATCCGGTGTGTTCTTTCCTTTATCGCTTTTACTTTATTTCTGCATCTGTGTTTGATTCTATGATCATATCTGTGTCTGAATATTGCATACATTTGTGTTCAAATTAACATAAACTCAAAAAGATTTAGTAATTTCTTAAAACACTATTCACCCCCCCTCCTCCTCTAGTGTTAATTCTAGCCTTAAGATCTGTAATCCACATTTCTCACACTTTATACTTATTATAAAACATCGTTAACATGCTATAGTATGTTGTTTACATATAGTTTAGAAGTATCTATGTAACTTTTAATTTTTCTTTCTTGTGGTGACACGTTTCCTCTACATTTTAATTAAAGATCTAACTATTTGATATTTCTATCAAAAACACTTGTTTAACTTTGATGCTTATCCATTCTTGGATCATATTCGAAAACCCCATAAACTCAATATTACTTTCACTAACTTCAAGACACTTTATTTGTTATGTTCAAATAGTTTATTCTAATATATTATTTAGAATTTTCCATTTCAACATATATTGTAACGACCCTAATTTTGATTAACTTTATTTATGACATTAATTAGATAGATTAAATGAAATAATGTAAATGGTTAAGGGATTGAGATTTGTGTGATTAGAAGGTAGTCGTGCCTAATAATTAATGAACTAAAGGGAATTCAAAATGAAATAAGTAAGGGAAATTAGATAAGGGAAAAACAAGAATAAGTCATATTCTTAAACCCTAAACCCTCATACCACTTTCATTTTACACGTTCACAATCGAAACTAAAACTAAACCAAAAGCCCAGTGACCATTAGAAGAAGTAAGAGGAAGATAAGCTAAGTCAAGAGGAAGAAGCTTAATCAACTTAATTCAAGATCATATTTCAACTCCTTAATAAATAAGCTAAAGGTGAATTGTAACAACCTGTAACATCCGTCTTTTTGTACGTTCTAAATCGACGATAAACCACACATGTCAGACTCAAACCATACAAAAGAGCAGATTGTTATTGGGGTGAATAAGAAAAAGGGAGAAAGAAATAAACAAACAGAATCTTGCAGTGGGACGATAAAATATAATAATCAAATATACAGTTCATGAAGCTGTTTTATAAAATATTCGATTATACTTGTACAATACATATTAGAGTTACACATACCAAAGCACAATAAATAATGCAGCGGAACAGTATGAATGTAGTGGAATACTATAATAAATAACATTAATAAATCTTCGTCGTCGTCCTCCAGAATACGGTCTTCCAAATCCTAAAATGCTCAGGCTGACCCGAGCGAATTGAAAAGACAAAACACTCGAGTCAGAACTAAAAGATCTTATGTAAGTTAAATCAACGGAAAAAAATATGAGTGTAAACAGCGTCGGAGATGTTTACGGGATTTGACGTCTCCTATCCAATGTTTAACGTGAGTGCAGTAACTTAAAAGATGCTCGGGATTCACATCTCCTAAGGATCCGTTAAACTATTTACTATGTAGTGATATTTCGCTATTATAATAATTTCTACAGTAAAATAAACTTACTTTTAAATAGCATTAAGGCTTTACATTTTCCACCTTAACACGTAATAGTCTCAGTAGTCCATCCAGTATCATGGTCCCTCCTGATTGGGAAGCCACCAGAGGATACCATACGGGCTACGGGAGAAAACCAAACTCGTACAAGGTGCGATAGGGTAGGTGACACGGCACAACTAGGCAATGCCAGGATAGATATACCAATTACGCTTCCGGGCCGGTGGTAAGGCACAGCCGCAGCTACCGCCCACCTCGAGCCACACCCCCAAATAAAAATCAAAAGTGGTTACCGAATCAATCCAAAAGTCAAAGTATAATATCGAAGGGATGTGTCCGATCAAATGTGCTACCTCATTAGCCCGTCAATCGCTCCTGTTTTAGTCACCTTATGCCAACTCACGGGAGTCGGGTCCATGTATTTACCTCAAAGGAAACGCCGCTGCCATCCTACTTCATTCTGGAATCTCCACCGCATACACGGTTGTTAAAGTGGTTTTCGGAGTTGGCAGAGAGTATGAAAACTTTCGATCCCGGTCACTTTAACAACCAAACATTATTATAATACCGCGGTCATTCCAAAATAATTATACTTTTAAAACCAGAATTTAATATCCATTTCAAATCCATATAAATATGATATCGTTTCTGTTTTAAAACCCAAATCAATATGATATTGTTTTTATAAACCCAAATCAATATAATATCATTTTTGTTTCAAAATACCCTCCTTCCCAAAATCATAGCACTTTCAAATATTTAATATTTCGAAACCAAATGCTAGAAATATAATCTTTCAAAACATAATACTTCGAATTTCATAGCTTCTAAACCATAACTTTCAAAACTTAAATGGTTTGGATATTCAAACAATATATAAAATAAAATAGTTTGAATTTAAAATTTCTTTATAAAGTAAAATAATTTCCTCGACTTCACAATTTTATTCATTTTAAATTTAAATCCCATTTTATAACTTTCAATTCACTTTTAGTTTCAATAAACCATTTCAATTTCAATATATTTCAACTTGAGTATTAAACAATTTCAAAACTAAGGTTGGAATTTACTATTCAACAATTCAATGTTCTATTATTTAGTTTTGAAATATTTGCATAATAAATCCATTATCATTTAAATAAAACTCAAAGTATAAATAACTGAATATTTCCTTCAATTAATTTATACTTGAAATATTCGTTTAATTCATCTTAAACCAAAATCCAATTATAAAATCATACCTTTAAAATCTCAATTTTATTAAATTTCAAATCAATTTCATATTCATATTCCAACCTTAATTTTATTTAAGTTATTACAAACTCTATATACAATAAAATTTAGCCAGGTACTTAACCATATTATATAAAAACAATCAAACGTTATTATTTAACTTATTTTTTTTCAAAACAAATTTATACCCAGCTGAAAACCAATAATAAAATAACATTTATATAACATCTAAAATCAATATGTATATAACCCATATATTTCTTTACAAAACATAGAAATCATTTCAAAAATATTTTTTTATATATAGACCACAGTGTCCGTATATAATTTTCAACCCTATGGTCAAGTGATACGGATATTTATCATTTCAATCCGTAATTTAAAATAAAAATATGATTATATATCATTTCAAACCGCAATCCCGAATGAAATAAAAATGCATAACAACTTGCACTTTATAACAATATAAAATACAACATCCATTCATCCAACATCAATCATTAACCATTTATCACAATCATCATCCAATTGAATCCATAACATCAATATAAACAGATAATAAACAACAGGTATTTACTAGCAGTTTATATTCAAAAATAAATTAATTAACAATTTAACTGGTAGTTTATATGCAAAAATAAATTAAATAACAATTTAATTCAATAAATTCAATTTAACTGGGATGATGATAAAAAATATGCCACACAGTCGTAAATAAATTTCTAATCACATCAAAAATTAGTTTAATAAACATAAGAAATTTTAGAAGTTGTGAGTGGGTTAAAACACTCACCTTTTGAATTTAAATCCAATTTAAACCCAAAATTTGAATAGTCTCCAAATTCGTCCAAACGAGCGTCAAAATGTCCGAAATTCAGATACGATCCTAACAAAAGAAACCGCACATAAAACGGATATCATATGTAAAAGTTATGGATATAAGAAGATTGGAATTTTAAATTAAGTTTTAAATTAATTAAAACAGAAGTCACCACAACCTTACTGCCACGTCACCCTCCCAATTCGCACGCAACTGAAGCCCTAATCGAAAATTGCGAATACAACATGGCAGCCGCCATCTTCTACACTAGTTCTCCGACCACCACAATCCATGATACGACGATCGGCATACGCCCCTATGCCTACGACGCCTAGCCTCATCCACGCCCGAAGCATGGCTCATCTTGTCGCAGCCCAAACTGCTCTGGTCGAGACCAAAACTACCGTGTCTACCACCCAGATCCAGTGAAATTCGAACACATCACGACGAATGAATAGCACGGCCAGGGTCCGCTCGTCGTTCTCTTCCCGATGCCGCCCTCCGATCGTCAATTAATTTAAGATCTACCGTCAAATCACGAAACCCAAGAACGGACGGCCTGAATTTATTTGCGATTTCAGGACAAACAATGATTCGAAACCAAAAACGAACAATACCAGAAGATTACGCTCGTCGAGAGCTTCAGACTGATATATAATCTGATAGTATTTGAGGAGTTTGAAATTTTGGCTTTGAATTTGATTTGAAATTGAATTGGGAATTAGGTTTTTGTCTGCCATTGAGACGAGGAAGAGGAGTAATTGGAATTGTACGTATAGAAATGAGGAATAAGAAATAGGCTAGGGTTTATTACAAGGTATATATAGGAAAAGTTGAAATAGAATAGATGGACACGACCGATTTACACGTTGAGCGATAAATGGCCCAAAAAGCCCGTTTCGACTCCGAAATGAAATTGGGTCAACCCATATATCAAAATGGATGTTTTTATATATTTTAAACGTGATGAAACGAGTTTTAAGTCCAAATTCCATCGTATGAAGAAGTTATGCTCAAATCAAGTTATTTTAAATTGATTTCAATTAAATTGATTTCAAGGCATTTCGAGTCTGTACGATCAAACGACAAGTCTGATCGAACATGAAATCCTATAATAATTCACCATTACGGATCCGATAAAACTAGTTTCGTCGAAATCCGAGTCAGTGGCCAAAATGGCTATTTTCCTATTAATTAATTAAATAAATAAATTAACTAATTAAATCAAATTTTCAATTTCAATTCTTTAATCAACAAATTTCATCATTTTTGATTTCTCAATCATTTACAATGATTTAAACAAATTTAAACGTCAATTTAAAGTTGATTAATTTATCAATTTCAGTGTTAGCCTCAATTCATTAAATTCAGAAATTATAAGTATAATTCCCAAAAATCCCATTTAATTCGATAAATTAGTGATTATTCCATTCATTATTGTCAAATAAATGGATTTAACATTGGATTCAAAACTATTACATTAATATTCTCACATTCCATCTTAATTTCAAACAACGTAATATTTAGATATTTTAATTTCATTTAATTGCAATTAATCCAATTATTATAGTTCAAATGCCATAAATTAATCAACGGGAATTTCAATTGTTTTCATTCAATCAATTGCCATATTATGGATAGGGTTTACATTGGTTACTTCTTGTTGAATTAAAATCTTCAATGACAAATCAAACCTACACTAACTGCACAAATTAAGTCAATTAACTGCAATTGATTTCACATTAAAATTTTAAATTCCATTTATTTGCAATTAATTCAATTACTAAATTTAAATTCCAATAAATTAATAAACCTTGAATTTCCATTCCTTTTATTCAACCAATTGTCATATTATAAATAAAGTAAATGTTATTTCTCATTATTAACTAAATTCACATTAACAAAATATTTAATTTAGATTTATTGCAATTTTTACCACATTTAAATTAACAGGCTAAATAAATAGATAACATAAAATATTTGTTGCCATTTACTTTCAGTCACACTTATAAGTTATTATTCCCTTTATTAAATCAATCATCATCTTATGGATAAATTTAACATTACAATATCCAATTTCCCTAATGATTTACAGTCATCAACTAACTTTATATTAACTTAGTACTTAATTACGTTTAATTGCAATGGATTTAGATCTAATTCAATAGATTAAATAAATGGGTAGTCAATTAATAATTATCACTATTTGCCAAATTTAATTCTATTCACACTTTATTATCAACCAACAATTATTAAAATTACTTATATAGCATTGATTCTATCAAATTACAATTCATTACGTATTATTTCATCAATTAATATACTTGGAATTTATTTCCCAATTCACTGATTCCAATCAATTATAACCTTACAATTGTTTACAATTAATTAGGACTGCAATAAATAATTATTTATTGACCTGCATTAACTTTATTACCTTAATTTGCATTCAGTTGCTATTAATCAATATATTATTGCATTGGTAAATTAAATGCTTACTTTTATTTACCTATTTTAAATTTTATACCCAAGTGCAACAATTTACACTATTTCATTTACAATGTGATTTCTTTTTAATAATTTAAATAATCATTGCTACAATTCATTCTTAACATTTATTTCAATATAAATTATTAAATTTTATTTCTTTCTAAATTTAATTACAGAAATCTTATTAATTTAGCCAATTTATTTATCAAAATTTACGGATCGTTAAACAACCCGTAAATTTTAACTGTTTAATAATGTAATTAAACTGAATTTTGTGAAATTTTAAATAATTAAATTTTGAAATGAAAATTTAATATTTAAAATACGTCTATTTAAACATATCAAACGGTAAATTTTCATTTGAAAATATGGAAGCTTATTTTATTGTGTAATTTTATTTCAATTTAAATCGGTTAATATTTGATGATAATAAAAATATTTCTCAAACCTGAATATTTTTACATAATAAAATTGTAAATCATCTTCTAAGTGAGACATCATCTTCCGTTTCATCAAATTTGGACTGTTATTGCACCGTTTATCTTATTTTCGGCGTTTTAGCAGCATTTTGGGTACCGATTATTAACTTTTGATAGAATGGTCGTATCGCTGATATCTATATACCGTTTTGATCGTATCATCGTGCTGATCTATATGATATATTCAATTGTCAATTTTGGAATCCAGTGTATGGTGCAATCTACGAAACGCCTATCGTATCAATACAAATTTCTGAGGTCTTTTGGTTTCTTGTTCTTCACTGTCCACCATGAATCACGTGAATCAAATAGCCACTAAAAACAAATATTCTTGGATGCATCACTCGATCTTTGTTATTTCCAAAAATTTTCAATTTAATTTGTTATTTCATTCATAATTCTGGTTCACTTACTTTTGTTTATTTGCTCTGCCTGTATCCTCTTTCCCTTCTGTTTATTCATGGCTTGTGAAAACAAAAAGGCACTTCTTCATCTTGCACGTGGGAAACCCACGTCACCATATCCTGCGCTTCCTACCTGACCACAAAGCCAAGCTTTCCTCCTTGCTTCGACTCAACCAGCGAGCCGACCCCACTTCCCTCCCTTTCCTCCATTGTGACAGTGCCCAACCCAACTCCACACAACTCGGGATCAACAGCCGTGAAATCCAGCATCACCCTCCCCTCCGCCGAACCCATCGAATCACGCCCTGACCAACATCAGCCCGGCCTACCTCCGACCTACCTCCGACCTGCCTTTTTCTCTCGCGGAGCTCGGGTAGGCCTTTCACCACCAACAACCATCTCCAGCCCTTCCTTTTATAGGTATTTTATGTATATTTTATTATATTATGTAAAGTTATATATTGTTTATATATTAATTTATATATATTAATTATATATTTATATAGCCTACTGTCATGTATATTTTATAATAGTTAGATGTATAAAAGTTTACTAAGTTTTGTAACAGATTTGTTCATATATCAGTTTAGATATATATAGGAAAGCTTTTGTATTCATTTTTGTGAAGTCTGCATATATAGCATGCAATTTGTACATATAGTTATAATTTTATATTTGTAGTGTCTGCATATATTTTATTTTATAATGGTATTATATCGTACTTTTAGTTATATCTATATGTATGCAAGTTAAATATATGTTATATAGGTTATAAAATCTGTGTATAAGTATACAAATATACGTTGGTTATGTAAATTTTAATTGGACAGTTTACATTTATTCTAATATATATATTAGTAATATATTATATGTTAGTTATAAATGTGAAGTTTACTTAACATTTTGAGCAGGTTAGTCTGTATATCAGTTCAGATATATATATATATATATATATATATATATATATATATATATAGGTATAATGTACATGTATGTAAAGTTGTATAATGTAAAAGTCATATTAGCACATATATATAGGTATGCATTGTTAGGAAATCAAATCTACGGTTTCGATGACAACAACTATACAGTGGAAATCGAATATGCATATATATTTCTATATACAAGTACTTGCTAGAGTAACATCACTAGAAAGACAAGAATAAGGCTCAAAGAATGTTACAACAGACTATAAGTCGATAGGATCAAAGAAGCAACAGAAAAGATGCACAAAACAGACATGCACGAGTTTCAGACGTCTTGGTGCACAAGCCAGACGTTTGGAAAAGTCCTCTGGAACAACCAACAGACTAAACCAGATGTTGGTAGTAGCACTCAGACGTCTGAAAATCTACAATATACAAAAATATATAGTATCAGACGTTTGATACAAGTACCAGACATCCGTTTTGAACTTGGATTTTAAATTCAAACTCCAACTGCCACATTCGAATAGACACCTCCGCTTCTCTTCGCTGCAACTCTTCATCATCAACAGAAACAATTGTAGAGCACTTGTTAATGGATGCAACTACTCAAGGAACCTCTCAACAACTATATATATTATCAAGAATCAAGAGAACAAATTACCTTAATTAATTATGCTCTCTAATTACACACTCTATCATATATTCTTGATCTATAGCAATCTATACTTGTATTTCACTCTTCCAAATATTCAGCTCTTCATAGAAAATACTCTCTAGATATATATTGGAAGCATTTGTACTAATTAGTCAATATTCGTGTTATAGAACACACGTTTGACAAGAAAAATTTATTGTAAAAAAGCATATTCCTTCGGGCGAAGCGAGGGTGTTTGATAGTCGAATTTCGAAGGGGAGCTTCGGGACTAGGCGAAGGATGGGAGGTCCGAAGCAGTATAAAATCCTGGTGTGCTTATTCTATATTTACCTAGATTGATATTGTTTTAGTTGCATCATATATTCTGTCACATATACTTATATATACACTACATGATCCACTCTGTAGACTTACACTTGGTATCAGTGCAAGGTTTGATCAAAGTATAGTAGCGCATTTTTGAATCACTTTACTATGGCAAGTATTTCTCAAGAAGGTCAATCCACAGCATGATCCCCACTTTTTAATGGTTCTAACTATGCATATTGGTCAACACGTATGAGAATTTTTATGGAAGCTAATGGATTAGAAATTTGGTCAACCACTCAAAATAAATATGAAGCATCTGACACTGCTATGAACACATGGAATGATGCACAAAAAACTACAGCTTCTAATAACGCCAAAGCTATGAATGTTTTATTTGTTCGTTGGATAAAAATGAATTTTCACGTGACATGTTATGTAACACTACATATGATATTTGGCGTACCTTAGAAGTTACACACGAAGGCACAAACAAAGTTAAAAAAACTAAGATTTCAATTTTACAAAATAAATTTTCATCATTTAAAATGAAACAAAATGAATCTACAGTAGATATGTACTCTAGATTCCAAACCATTCAACATGATTTAATAGAACTAGGAGTCAAATTCAAAAATTTTGACTTAGTATCTAGAATACTCAATTCTTTAACTTCAGAGTGGGAAATAAAAGTATTAGTTATCGAAGAAGCTAATGATCTTTCAACACTCTTAGTTAAAGAATTGATAGGAAATTTAATGTCCTATGAAGCTAATTTGCGGGCACGAAAAGAACAAAATTCGGAAAAGAAGAGCATAGGATTCCCAGTAACAAATGAAGATTCTGACTTAGACGAAGAAGAAATTGTATTTATTGCCAAAAACTACAACAAATTCAAGAAGTTTAGGAGAATGACTAGATTTCAGAAAGGAGGAAAATTAAGCTCAATAAATAAAACATCAATCAAATGCTATGAATGTGAACAATTTGGACATATGAAGAACTACTGTCCCAAGCTCAATAATGATAAAAAGAAGAATAAATATGGAAAATTCAAAAAGAAGAAAGCTTTCAAAATAACATGGAATGATTCGGAACCTTCATTATCATCAGACAGTGATAGTGATAGTGACGGGGAACCATGGTTGTGGCATCCAAATATGTAAATATGAATCAAAATATTTATGTTTATGATATGAATATGAATCAAAATTGTGATAGTGATAGTGATATATGGGCTAGTTATGAACTTGAGGGTTTTAGAAACAAAATATTTATGAACTTGAGGGTTTTAGAAACAAAACATTTATGTTTTAGATATGAATATGAATCAAAATTCAAATCTATGTTTAACCGCCAAACATGACGATCCATGGTTGTGGCATAAACGATTTTGTCATATTAATTTTAAATATATTAATAAATTAGCAAAATATGGGCTAGTTAGAGGATTACCTAAAATAAATTATAAAGTAGAAAATTTATGTGACGATTGTCAAATTGGAAAACTAAAGACTCTTTTAAATCTAAAAATAATATTTCAACAAAACAACCATTAGAATTATTATATTTAGATTTATTTATTCCAACTCAAGTACGAACTATAAATCACAACAAATATGTTTTCGTAATAGTTGATGATTTTTCAAGATATACATGGACTTTATTTTTAAAACATAAAAGTGACACCTTTGGTATGTTTAAAATTTTTGCTAAAAGAATTAAAACTCAAATGGATTTGAAAATTAAGAATATTCGAAGTGATCGATGGAGAATTCGAAAATGATCTTTTTACTAATTTTTGTAATAAAAAAGGTATAAGTCATAATTTTTCTTTTCCCCGCACACCTCATCAAAATGGTGTAGTAGAAAGAAAAATTCGTACGTTACAAGAATGTGCATAAACACTATTAAATAGTAGTGGTCTACCAAAACATTTTTGGGCTGAAGCTATTGCCACAGCTAGTTATGTTTTGAATCGAGCAACCATGCGACCTTAAGACTAAACAAACTTGTTCTGAAATATTCTTTGGAAGTAAACCTAGAGTATCATACTCCAAAACTTTCGGATCAAAATGTTTTATATTAAGTACAAAAGATAATTTAGGAAAATTTGACTCGAAGGCCGATGAAGGAATCTTAGTTGGATATTCAGATCATAGCAAGGCATATAGTATTTTTTAATAAACGAAATAACACAATTGAAGAAAGTTTAAATATTTCGTTTGATGAAAATTTTCTCAATCATCATACTAATGACGATGAAGAAATAATTCCAATAACAAATACAACAAATTCTGTCACTAATGAAAACCATACACAAAATAATACTTTAATATCATCTCCTAGAATTTTAAAAGATCATCCAGAAAATAACATCATTGGAGATCTTAACTCTAGGGTAACTAGAAATCAACTTAACCAAATAAGTCATATAGCATTTGTGTCGAATTTTGAACCGAAAAATTATAAAGAAGCTTCAAATGATAACTTTTGGCTAATGGCTATGCAAGAAGAATTAAATCAATTTGAACGTAATAATGTTTGGGAATTAGTAACAAGACCAGAAAATCAATCGGTTATAGGAACAAAATGGGTATTTAAAAATAAAGCAGATGAAAATGGAAATATAGTTAGAAATAAAGCACGTCTAGTTGCTCAAGGTTATAATCAAGAAGAAGGTATCGATTACAACGAAACCTTTACTCCAGTAGCAAGACTCGAGGCCATACGTACATTACTCGCTTTTGCAAATCATTACAATTTTAAAATATTTCAAATGGATGTCAAAAGTGCCTTTGTAAACATTTTTATTAAAGGAAACATACATGTTGAACAACCTCCATTGTTTGTTCACGAAAAATATCCGGACCATGTTTTTAAATTACAAGGAGCCTTATATGGTTTAAAACAAGCCCCCCGTGCCTGGTACGAACGTCTTAAAAATCATTTAATTACATCTGATTTTCAAATAGGTAAAATCGATACAACTTTATTTATTAAACGAGAAAATAATGACATTTTAGTTGTACAAATTTATGTAGACGATATTATTTTTGGTTCAACTAATGAAAATCTCTGTAATCAATTTTCAAATATAATGAAAATTGGATTTGAAATGTCTCACATGGGAGAATTAAATTTCTTTTTAAGTTTACAAATAAAACAACTTGAAAATGGTATCCTTATTCATCAAGAAAAATATTGTAACAATCTATTACGTCGTTTTGAAATGGATAAAACTTCTAGTAAACCAACACCGATGAGTACTAGTGTTACTTGGAAAAAGATGATAACAAAAAAGATTTCGATGAAAAATTATATCGTGGTATGATTGGTTCCTTACTTTATTTTACGGCTGGTCGACCTGACATTATGATGAGTGTATGTCTTTGTGCCTAATTTCAAGCAAAACCAAAAGAATCTCATCAAAAGCTGTTAAACGTATCTTACGATATCTATATAGTACTAGAGATTACAGTTTGTTTTACCCTAAGGGATCATTGTTTGAACTAGTATCATATAGTGATGCTGATTTCGGTGGATGTAAAACAGATCGCACGAGTACTAGCGGAACATGTCATTTTGTCGGACAATCATAGTTTCATGGTTTAGTAAAAAGAAAAATTGTGTCTCCTTATCTACTTGCGAAGCGGAATATATTTCAGCAGCTCTAGCATGTGCACAAGTGATATACATGCAACAAATGCTTACGGATTTCGGCAAAGTTGTCAATAAATCACCAATATATTGCGATAACACAAGTGCAATAAATCTATTAAAAAAACACTGCAAATCACTCGCGTACTAAACATATAGATATACGACATCATTTTTTACGTGACAATGTAGAGAAAGGAATTATAACATTAGAATACGTAAATACCGAGAATCAAATAGCAGATATTTTCACAAAAACACTAAACGAACAGACATTTGTCAAATTGCGACGCGATTTAGGAATATGCTCTCTTAATGATCTTCGAAACTAATACTACATCTTTATTTATTCTATATTTCGCTAAAAAGTTTTTATAATTTAAATTGATAACTCCTTCACCTTAAATTTTTTAGGTGATTGTTTTCTGAAATTACCTATAAATAATTTTTAAAAATCATATATAAATATCTTTACAAAACAAAAGTAAATAATATATAGATTTCATATTTTTACAACAGAAAATACAATCACGTCTTCCGACAATTCCCATCTGCCCTTCTTGACACCAATAACAAACAGCTCAGCAGATACACATTACCGCCTTTCTACCCCTACACCAAATCAGGAACCAACGTATAGATGGTCCTCCTACCACATGGGATTCACTCCTGATAAAAAGAAGTCCAAACGATCTCTATTTGTTTTTCCTAACACCAAGGAGAAAATCAATGAAATACATCACTATCAGAAGCAACAAATAGAGTTAGAACGAGAATTGTACTTTGAGAAAAAAGTCACGGCGCGACGACTAAGTTTTCTAGAGAAAGTAGCGATTAAATTTTGTAATTCATGGAAGAAGGATGTACATGAACCATTTTCGATTCCTTGCAGTTCTTCATATCCCTCTGCATCTTATCGTACACCTTTAGATCCTTCACCTAGGCGATTCTCTGGTTCCTCAAGAACCCACGAACGTGGAAATATATGGTCTCCACTCAAGCCATGGAGGAATGACAAGTCCGGATCGCAATACTACATCGTCATCTAAATAAATTTAAATTATTTTCACTGTATTTTTATCTATGTATATTTGCAATTCTGTTTCACAAATAATAATACTATGTTTTATGAAAAATAAATGGTCGAAAAATAAGCACCCTTAAAAATTAGGCTATTTTAAGTCATTTTAATCATTTCAGACATCTGAACTTTGTCATCGGACATCTGACACTCTGTTATCACACATATTGCTAACCATCGTGCATATATGAGACGTCCTATAAATCCTTCCAGACGTTTGAAATTTACCTCTGCATAATAAAAAATAGAAACCAGTCTATTTCAAACGTCTGAACTATGGACCGGACATCTAACAAAGTCTCTGGACGATATTATAAAATAAATAAACAACTTAGATCATTTTCAGATGTCTGCTATTATATCCAGACGTCTGAGAAAATTATTTGTCCTAGAAAAATAAAATTTCGACCTATTCCAGACGTCTGATAATACAAACAAACGTTTGATAATTCTCTCTGACAATCACAATTTACAAACCGATTAAATCCAAACATCTAACTCAACCAACCAGATGCCTGATTCTGTTTACTGTCTTCAAACTAGGTTAAATCAGGAGTCTGAATTACCTTTCAGACGTTTGAAATTCAATCGACACTCTTATATGCCCAGATAACGTCTATTTTTTTACTTCTCTCACTTTGTTTCAATTTATTTCTACTGCAAAATTGAATTCTTACTTCCGAAAAATACTTCCTCTTCCAAACTTGATCAAATTCGATGGCTTTCAAAACAAAAATCCTAAGATTTCTAAGCGAAAACAAGACCAAGCAACTTCCTCCAACTCCTAAGTTTGCTCAGATGATCAAATAGAACGATGGATGAATCGTGTACCGCATTCGCTCAGGAGATACGACGACATTCAAAAGAAGAAACTCCATACAGGTCCCTTTTATAATTTACTCAAGTTCCCAATGTATGATTTAGACGAAATGTGTGAAAGTGGTGGTTTAGAAACTTTGATATCTTTTCATCCCAATATCATCCAAATTGATCGGTTAGCCATATTTCTCTTCTACGCTAATTTGGATAGCACGTAGTTTGGAACACTAAAAACGATGATAATTGGCTATGGTCTAGTGTTTACGGCAACACAATTTGGCTTACTCTAGGAATCATATGCCGAACTCTTGGATGTTCCAACACCGGAGAAGATTTATACAATATTCTGGATATGCGTCTCAAACCGAGAGGTAATATAACACATAAAATGTGGGAAGATGAAATGCCTAGATTTGCATCCAAATATCTATGATCTAAGGCAAGACCTCTCACTAGAATGATTATCAACACTATTATTCCTCGCTTTGATAGTCATGAGCAGATCACGGAACTAGAGCACAAGGCCCTATATGCTATGTTCAATGGAACAAGGGTCAGTTAGAAAAAAATTATATTTGACGAGCTCAAACACTTTTGGACTCGATCACATCCATCCATCATCTATCCTACATATATCATGAGACTTCTACGAGCTCACAACACCCCCTTATTTATCCACTTTTGAAGAAATTTCTCCAAAATATGCTTCCACAAAATTTTTCTCACTAATGCATCTACCGAAAAATACTCCGGAGTTTATATCGTTTGAAGAGTGGACGCAACGTCGTCAAGCCAGACAAGTTGGGCCTCCACCTCAAAAAAAAACCTAAACCATCACAAGAGGTGGAGCAACATCATGAAACTACTCCTCCTTCTGCACCATTTGATTATACATCCTAGGATGACATTTTGGAGACTCGCAAAGAGACGAATCCAAATGAGAGTGTTTACGGCTTAACTCTCCAAAATCGGCTTATTTTGTCTCGAAATCAAAAATTGTTGGCTAAGCGCACTGATAGTTTTGAAACGACTTTCGCTTCTCGCCTTGCCATGGTTGAAACGTCACTTTCAACTGTATTATCCGTTCTAAAGGAGGTTCTTCAAAGGGTTCGTGGTCCTACACCACCTTCAGAAGATTGACCAACTCCAGTGCCTTCTCCTCCTCCTTCGAAACGTTCCAAACATTTTGACGAGGAGAACGAACCTCTCGTAAAAAATCTGACATCTCCTAAAAATAGGCAAGTTTTTCCAAGGATGAAGATAAAGGAGATGATCAAGAAAAAGCTTCTCCAAAAAATCTTTAGATCTCTTAGTATTCCATCTTTTATATAAATATGATAAATGTAATCATTTAATGTGATTAATGAAATTTCCTTTTTGGTGTGTTATTCTGATTACTTAATGAAATGGAAATAATGTCTACAATTAAAAAGTTATAAATCCTTTTTGATAATGCCAAAGGGGGAGAAATAATACAATAAATGAAGGAAAGCACATATTCAGGGGGAGATTTATAAAATTATATAAGTACATTGTATAGTTGTCATCATCAAAAAGGAGGATATTGTTAGGAAATCAAATCTACGGTTTCGATGACAACAACTATACAATGGAAATTGAATATGCATATATATTTCTATATACAGGTACTTGCTAGAGTAACATCACTAGAAAGACAAGAACAAGAGACTATAAGTCGATAGGATTAAAGAAGCAATAGAAAAGATGCACAAAACAGACATGCACAAGTTTCAGACATCTGGGTGTATAAACCAGACGTCTGGAAAAGTCCTCTGGAACAACCAACAGACTAAACCAGACGTCTGGTAGTAGCACTCAGATGTCTGAAAATATATTATATACGAAAATATATAGTATCAGACGTTTGATACAAATACCAGACGTCTAATTTTGAACTTGGATTTTAAATTCAAACTTCAACTGCCACATTCGAATAGACACCTCCGCTTCTCTTCGCTGCAACTCTTCATCATCAACAGAAACAACTGTAGAGCACTTGTTAATGGATGCAACTACTCAAGGAACTTCTCTATAACTATATATATTATCAAAAATCAAGGGAACAAATTACCTTACTTATGCTCTCTAATTATGCACTCTATCATATATTCTTGATCTTTAGCAATCTATACTTGCATTACATTCTTCCAAATATTCAGCTCTTTATAGAAAATACTCTCTAGATATATACTGGAAGCATTTGTACTAATTATTCAATATCCGTGTTATAGAACACACATTTGACAAGAAAATTTTATTGTAAAGAAGCCTATTCCTCCGGGCGAAGCGAGGGTGTTTGATAGTCGAATTCCAAAGGGAAGCTTCGAGACTGGACGTAAGATGGAAGGTCCGAACCGGTATAAAATCCTGGTGTGCTTATTATATATTTACCTAGATTAATATTGTTTTAGTTGCATCAATTATTTTGTCATATATACTTGCATATACACTACACGATCCACTATGTAGACTTACGTGTACGTGTTTGGTTGTGTTATAAAAGTTTTATCCGTGATATATATCCATATATAATCTGTTTGCATATATATTTTATTTGATATGTTTGATCTGTAGTTTATACATAAGTATGGATGTATTTAAATGTTTTTGTTATAGATATATTATGGTTAAATATATTATATATATGTTTATTTTATTTTAATATTTATCTTAAATTAAAAAATTGACTTCAGTGAAATAATATATATATATATATGTCTCTATCAAGATGATTCTAATTATTTCATCGATTTCTTGCTATCAGCTTCGATCGTCGAATTCTTGCCTATCTTGCTTTGCTTTGAAATTCGTGCTTGGATTCGTAACTCATCTCATTCTCGTCATCTCTAGTCTCGAAAGGTGAGCAATAACTCACGATTAACATTTTTATATTTATTAAATTTGATTTCAGTTCAAACAACAGTTGAAATATGCTGCTGTTAGTTATTTAAATTGCTATATATATACTGTTATTTGTATTTTTTCACCTGTGACATCTGACACCATGATTTGTCAGTTATATTATATTACTGATGATATATGCCTGTTGTTGATTGTTATATTCTTACCACATATGTTATTACTATGCAAGTTCCCTGTTAGTATAGAATTTGATATGGGCTGAAACAATACATACCCGAACGATCTTGTAGAATAGGAGAAAATCATTATGGGTTGAAATGATAAACCCAAGCAATTTTCATTTGAATTGAATTTGGGATTGTGGGTTGAAATGACATATAACAGTAAGCAATTAAATTGCAAATTGAATTGATAAATATCCGTATCACTAGACCATAGGATAGAAAATTATATACAGACACTGTTGGTGTATATATATATATATTTGAAAAAAATGATTTCCAAGGTATTAAAAGAAATATATGTTTAAATGAATATTGATCTTAGGATATTATATATATATATATGTTATTTTTATAAAGGTTTAAATTTTATATATATTTTTAAATTATATGTTTTGGAAATTTTAAAATTTATAAGTTAGTTTTGAAAATATAATTTAAAGATTTTACTTATAATTTTACTATATGTATATAAATATAGATTTAATTTAATAAAGTTTAATTTAATTGGTATATTTTATGTTTTAAAATTTTATTTAAAATTTTAATTTTAAAATAAATTTTTTACAATAACTTTAATAAGTTAAGGTTGGAAAGGTAAATTGAAAATTGATTTGAAATCTTATTTATTTAAGAATTATACTTAAATAAGATTGATGTGAAACTTATTGAATTTGAGATTTTAAGGATATGATTTTATAACTTGATTTTGATTTAAGGTGATATAATGAATATTTTCAAATTTAAACAAATTTTAATGGGATAATTAGTTTTTATTCAAATATATATATTTTGAAAGTTTATTTAAATGATATTGAGTTGACTAAGTGAATTTTCAGTATTAAATAAAAGTAAAGTTGAATTTGAAATATAAATAGATTTATCACATTGAGTTATTGTAAAGGTTTAAATATTTTAAACTTTGAAATCTATTGAAATCGAAATGATTTATTTTTGTAGTTCAAATCTGTATTTGAAATCAATATAAAATGGTTTATTGAGATTTGAATTGAATTGAAATGGAAAAACTGAGATCTGATTTAAATGGGATTTTGGAATTTGAGTTAATTCGAATTGATTTGGGAACTTTGAGGAAATATTTTATCACGTAAAGTATTTTAAAATATATATAAATATTTTTACTTTATAGATTATTTTAATATATATACTATTTTAATATATATACTTATTTAATACAAAAATATTTCAGCATATAAATTATTTTAAAATAAACTATTTTAACTTATAACTATTTTAAATATACTAATTATTTTATTTTATAAACTATTTTTATTTATAACTATTATTATATATATACTATTATTAATATCTAAACCGTTAAAGAGGAAAGTGTTATGATTTCAAAGTATTATGATTTCCGAAGTATTATGATTTCCAAAGTATTATGATTTAAAGTGTTATGATTTCCAAAATTTTATGGTTTCAAAAGTTTATAATTTCGAAAGACTTATAATTTTTGGAAAGTGTTATGATTTTTGAAATGTATATTATTAAAGTGAGTAATGATATAAGATTTATATGATTTTGAAATAGATATGATATTTTGATATAAAAGATTAATTTGAAATAAAATGACCACGGTGTAATAATAACGTTTGGTAGTTAAAGAGACCGAGATCGGTTATTATCATACTCTCTGCCAATACCGAAAACCACTTTAACAACTGTGTATGCGGTGGAGATTCCAGAATGAAGTAGGATGATTAGCGACGATTCTGTTTGAGGCATATAGGTGGACCAGTGAAACGACCCTGACTTGACCTTCGAAAATGGGCACCGAATACGACACTCGTATTCAAATGTCGTAGATCCAAACGTCGAATCTGGTTCGCCGGAACTTATAACACATTCACTAAAAATAACACAGCGGAAGAAAGGAAATGAATATCATACACAACTCCAATGATACAATATCCAAATATACAACAATGATCAATATCAGAGATACAAGAAATATCAGAGACAATAAACAACAGCGGAAAACGAATAACAAAAGAGATAACGCCAATAATCAAACTGCAACCAATCCAATGCTCAAAGCCAAAACTCCAAACCACTAACTCGAACCACCATCATGTTGCACAAAGATAAGCAAGTCTCGTCCGGTGAATCCAAAGACTCCAATATCCAAGATCTCCAAAGAATACCAAAGAGAAAGCTGAAAGCTACCGAATCAATATCTATATCTACTATCTGAAAAACCCAACTCTAGACTGCCCGTGTGGAAAATAGTGGGCACCCAGAGTTTAGGAAGGGAACAATACACTCCAGGTCAGTCATGAGACTGGTATGAGCAAACAGAAATAGTTTTATCTTTAAAACAAACAAAAGAATTTAAATTTGAAATCCGCAATGCTTTTTGGAAAATGAAACTACCATAAGGCCTCCCGCCACACACACAATGCAAATGCAGAATTGGAGGAGATTTCTCCTTATGATAGTCAAATATGCTTGATACGATATATTATTTTTATAAGTGCACGGTGTAGAAAATCATTTCGAAAGTATAACATAAATCCTAGCCCGCATAGACATTACGAACTATGCCTACTATAACTACCATCTAAACAGTGATGACCACCATAAGTAAATGGCAGGTTCTACAACTAAAACTGTACAAGGCGCGTATTGAAGAATGGATTTCCAACAAAGGGTCAGGCCATGGAACTTCCCATTGCCACATGGGTACGCCTCTGGAGGGATGCCCCGAGAACCTAACCGGATCTCTGCCAACACAAGGCCGGGTTACCTCTATAACTGGGTAACTACTAACACGAGTATGCCATCCTCCGATCGTAACCAATCTTTATCCCGGGATTCACCAACAACCACAAAGTAATGAATTTGCAGCAACCACATAGGTTAAGTATCTGGGCTCCATACCATGATACCACCTCTATCCAGAAGGAAATGAACATACCCTCAGGGGGCGCTACCCCCAAATAACCTTGTTGCATTCTTCCTGTTTCGACCATTCCGGGTTGTGAAGTTTGACGAAGTCTCGTCGACAAAGCTATGCTTTTCACAAAAGCCATGCTTTGATCAACAAATGATCAGCAGCACTTCGTATGCCACATTACCAAATTGGGAATGTATCACTGGTAACCATCAATTACGTAACCTTTGAGCTCGTATGTCTCAGAGAAGGGTGTTAAGCTAAGAGAATAAATTCTCTGCCACCAACAGATATGTATTTGAAAGAAACCAGCTTTACATCTCAAAGTGTAATGTCAGACACACATCCATACAAGTCTGTTCCGGGTTCGAACAGAACCGAAGGCACTTCCGAAGAAGACCTTGCAAATCCGGGTATTCACAATTCCGATCGGACTTCCCATCACTTAGGGAATCTCTATACCGGCGCGACTCAGTACAGAGACAATCGATAGGTCACCCTATCGCTCTCGCAAATACCCGGTCTTCACCACCGGTCTTCAAATGCTGGCCATATCGTCGTATCACTATTCGGAATGGGTTATATGACACAAAGGTCCTCTCCCGGCTAAACCGAATAACGAGCGCAATATTAAAAATCATATGGATACTGGGGTCTCAGTTAAATCACGGCTTAAAGCCCAAAACCTTTCATTCAAATGGTTAAAACAAATTACTATTCCCAATCTTTTAAACAAAAAGATTCATTTTAAAAACCTTCAATGGTTTAAACAATTTCCACACTTTAATCTTTTAAACAAAAGATTTAATTCACAAAGTTCACCCCGTTCACAAAGATCGACTCATGGATTTCAAAACAATTTCTATTTCAATTGGATTAACTCGTTAAATCTTTAAATCAAGATTTAACTTATAGTTTTCAAAATTTGTTTCCAAAGATTCATTCATAGCCTTTCAAAACAATTCCAATTCAAGTTGGATTAACTCGTCCGGTCTTTGATACAAAGACTCATTTCATAGCTTTCAAAACATTTCAATTCCATTTCAAACTTGAAACCTTTCAACATAATTTGCAAATCCTTTCTTTAAATGAAAGCTATTATTATTTTAAAACAAGTGGTTTTCGTTTCGGGGAAATCTGATTACATTTGCTCAAGTTAAAACCCTTCAAGTATAAAACTTGGGTTGAATTCAAATTCTCAAAACAATATGTTTTAAAATGGTTTAAAATCCATATAAACACATTATAACTTTGTATAACATTTTTAAACCATAATCTCCAAACACAAATTTCAATTTCAAACCTTGAATTCAAATTTAATTCAAACTATTTAAATTTTAAAACTTTATCAAGTTATTCAAAATAACTTTTATCCTCAAAAACCCCTTTTCAAAAGCTTTTCATATTTAACCCAATTCCATTTCCAAACCATTTGAATTCAAAATTCAACTTTTAAAACCATTTCAAAAATCTATGACTTAACCGATTTCCTCGTGAAATCCATATTTGTGTGTGTATAGTGTAGTCCAGGGGTTTTACACACAATAGTGCAACATCATCATCACATATTCAATCAATATCGATAAGCGGTATAACCCATAACGCTTATCTTTATTCACAGTTTCACAGATAAAATAAATTTATCAATCACAAAGATTCATCATTACAATTCGATGTGGGCTTCGGATAACCAACTGGAATCTGACTCCCTGTCGCATTGTAGTTTAATTGCCGTTTACGGGAAAAAAGGGATCTTCATATTCATACAACAGTATATTCATCACAGATATAACAGCTCAGCACAAAGAAATTCATATTACAAAGTATCACAATCACATAATAGAGTTATCAATCCAATACACAGCATTCAATAGAATATAGTCATCAATAAATAAGCTCAATTAATTATCTGATTTATTTAAATCAGATAAGTCATCAATCATGGTTAATTAACATTAATTTAATTCAAATCATTTGATTGATTGTCCTTTAATCATTTATTAATTAAATTAATCAACCTTTAATTATTAAATACTTAACCTTTAATTATTAAATACTCAACCTTTAATTATTCAATTATCCTTCGATTAATTTCCCTTAATTAATTCCTTAATAAATTAATCAACCCTTAATTAATTACCACTTAATTAATTATTCTTAATTAATTACAATAAGTGATTATCCCTAATTACTTAATCAACTTTAATTAATAAAAATATCCAAAATTAATTACAATAAGTAATTAATTCCTTAATTACTTTCATTAAGTAATTAACAATTTATAATTGATTATCTTAATTAATTAATCTAATTAATTATTAAAATAAATCACATTAATTAATACTTAATAATCCTTAGTTAGTTATCTTCATTAACCAATAACATTTCTTAATTACTTTTAATTAATCTCTAATTAAATTAATCTAAATCATTAATTTATAAATTAAATAAATTATTCCTTAATTGTCTTATTAATTAAATCACTTAATTACCTCAATTATCTCTAAGGTAATCCATTTCTTTATTAATGACTTCATTAATATTAAAGGGTATTTAAAACATTACACTTCTAAATTTAAATTCAAATTCCATTTTGAATTTAAGATTTAAAATGATTAACCAATTAAACATTACCAAATTTAAATTCCATTTATAAAACTTTTAAACAATGTAAAGAACATTCATTACTTATATATGAAATTTATAAAAGAAAAGTTTTAAAACAGATTACTAAATTTTTATGTAAAAATTAAGCTTTTTAAAATATATTAATTATTTAACTTGCAAATTCAAGTTAAAACAATTTATTTAACTTTCATTCAAAATTAAGAAAACCTTACATACAAGAATTTTACATAAAACAAATTTAAACATTTAATTGGAAACAAATTACTTTTTTTAAAAGCTATTTAATTTAAACTTGTTTAAAAACATTTAGAATTAAAAACTGATTTAAATTTCCAGATTTTGATTCAAAGTAAACTTGAATCCATTAGATTAAACATTTATTTTAAACCTTTGATTTAAATCTTTAATTTAAAACCTTGATTTTATATTCTTGATTTAAAAAATCCAAATTCATTTTAAAACCTTAAGATTCAAAAGTTTCATTTGAATCTATAGTTTTAAACTTTGAATTTAAACCACTATTTAAATTCTGTTTCAGATTTTAAATTAAATTTTAAAATCTGAAAAAACTGTAGGTTTAAAAACCTGAAACCCATATTTAAATATTTAAAACTTTAGGATTCAAAGTTTATTTGAATCTGTACTTCATACTAGATTTATACTTTATTTACATCTAGCTTACAAATTTAAATTCAGATAGGTTTAATAAAACCTGTGACAAACAAGCTAATCCGAGGCAACTAAAACTGCTTCGAGTCAAAAAGCTACCTACTTCGAGTAAAATACTCGAATAACCCAAGACAACCTGAGCTCTATTTCTCTGCACAAACAAATATCATCAGAAAATTCAAATGGCACGGTGCACATGCACCGTGGCTCTGGCCATCTCCGGCCACCACCTTGGCTCCAACACATCGCCGATCACCCTCAGTCTCGATCACGATCACCAGAATCCATCACAACAACTCAAATCAAAATCGAGCAGCTAAATCATACCTGGAACTAAACTGGAACCAACAGACCCAAAACCTGGAACATCGCCGTTTTCCGATCTCCGACCACCAGAACACGTGAAACTCTAGCCCCTCACGCGTCGACACTCCCTCTTCCACCTCCTAAAACCTGGCAACACTCGATCACCTCAAGACAAAGTGTCGATCGAAATCTCACAACCCAGCCAAAACTAGGTTTATAGAATAAATCAACCAACCGCCATCACCATGGTGACCATCCACCTCTTCCACCATTTTCCCTTAGTCACTGACCACTCTACCATCACCAGAAGGAAACTCGACCCCAACACATCAGAGGATCACCATCAATCACCAAAACCATGAAATTTGAACAAACCCAAACTTCTCTATAAACCCCCCATCTAAAAATTATAATTCTTGCTTTTAAAAATCATGTTTTAGTGTATGAATTCAAGTTGCCTACCTGAATTTGTAAATTAAGAAACTTAAATTTTAACTACTTTAGAGTTTACTCAGTTATCTTGTTTTTTCAGAGGCATTAATAAGCTGTTTCAACTTAAATAAATTTTTAAAACTGAGTTCATGACCAAACAAACAACTTTTGTTTATACTGTAAGTTCTAACAGTAAGTAGAACCAGAGGAAAAGATTTTTTTTGAATCAAAAATCTTGATTTATGAACTCAGAACAGAGACAATTATGAACAGACTGCACACAAACATTATTCACAGAGAATTCATATATATATATATATATATATATATATATATACACACAACCATACTTATTCGTAGATATATTCAAAACAGGTTCATACTTTAAGTAAAAAAAAGAATGTTACTCACCTTTTTAATGAAATGCAGAGAGCTTGTATTTTCTGGAAACCGACATATAGGTTGCTTGACTTCCTTGAAACTGAAAAAAACTTTGATTTTGATGATAAAACTGGAAAGCTTGCTTCGTTTTTGATTCCAGAAAACTTGTATTTTGAAAACATAAAGGCTTGCAACAGATCAACTTGAAAACTGGAATGAAATCTCAGGCTTGATTTTGAAAAAAATGCTTTTCGGGTTTGAAAATGAATTATAGGGCTTTGAGCATAAACAGTTTATAGGGTTGAGAAATTCCAATTTTCAAAGTTGTTTGAACTTAGAAGATCATAGGGATTTGAATGTGTTTTAAGGAGGTTGCTTGAGATGGTTACAGACTTAGTAATTACTTTAAGGATTAGTTAACAGGTTTTGTGTTTAAACTTGAAGAAGATTTACAGGAAATAATTCTTGCATTTCTGGTTTTGCAATTTGTTTTTGACGAGATGAATCAGGTTTTGATAGAAGAGGAAATGATTTCTGATCTGGCTATGATTTTCTTGCTATAAGAAATGAGGATAGAAAAAGGATTTGTAAAAGAAGATATATGCTTATATAAGTTTAAATTATAATTTTATAAAAATAAAAGAAATTCAAATAAATGTGACACTTGGTATTTACACACTTAATCATTTAACACATGTTACATTTCTCTTTATTTATTTACACTTGTCACCTATATTAATTAATTACTTAACACATGTTTTAACATGCTTAAAACTTTAACTCATGTCATTTTTTTTTTAAATTATCTACAAGCTTTTTAAATTAAATTCCCTAATTGATTAATACATATATTAATAATAAATGCTTTTCTTATTAAATTTCTAATTAACAAATACATTTATAAATTTATAAATGCTTTCTAAATTTATATAAATAAAATCTTTAAAGAAAATAGAATATAAACCAACCATGATTTAAATAAAAATCATACATAATATTTTAAACTCATTTTTAAATTCTAATTTAAAAACTTTTCTATTTATTCCTATTAAATAAATTCTTTTCCAAATTTCTATAAACAATTTTCCTTTAAAGAAAATCATGGAGAACAATCTTATTTTAAATAAAACATTATCCATATATTTTAAATCCAAACTATATTATTATTTCTATTTATAAATACTTATTCTTAAATTCCAAATCAAATTCTATTTATAAATCCAAAATTTTTACTTATTCTAGAAATTTTATAATTAATTCACAATATATTCACAATTTAACTTCAAAAATTAAATTAGTTATCAAATTATCTTAACTAAAATTTCAGGGATGTTACAACCTGACTCCCGTGAGTTATCTTAAGGTGGCTAAAACATGAGCAATTGACGGGCCAAGTGAGGTAGCTCCTTCGATCGGACACACTTCATCGATACCATTATTTTGTGATAGATTAGGTGCACCCTTGAATTTTTGGAAGTGTGGATTGAGGTTGGCGGTAGCTGCGGCTATCATTTACCACCAGCCCGGAGGTATAATTGGTATATCTACCCTGGCATTGCCTAGTTGTGCCGTGTCACCTACCATATCGAGATCACTACGAGTTTGTTTTGTACCATAACTATTGAGTGCCCTCTGATAAGCCTCCAGTTTACAGGGGAAGTTATGGTACTGTATAGACTATGGGAATGTATAAAAATGTGTTAAGGGGGATATGTGTAACGCCTTAACGTTGTTTTAATAGTTTACTTTACTATAGACATATTATCATAGCGTATTGTACTACATAGTAGATAGTTCCACGGATCCTTAGAGGATGGTTATCCCAAACATCCTTTGAGTTACTTGTATTTCAGTTGATATTTCACTTGAGTTGGATTTATTGATATAAGAATGTTAATCCTGACTCGAGTGTTTTGTAATTTTCTTTATGCTAGGGTCAGACTGAGCATCACAGCATTTGAGACTCGCCTTTGGAGTTGGAGCTTCGCTTGGAGATCCATCTATCTATCCAGCCTTCGGTTATTTCAGTTGACTCCAGTGATATATCCAGATTTTGTTATTTGACTATTGTATTCGAGACTTCTGATGTATCTAGTTTAACTCTGTTATATATATAAAATAGCTTCATGAACCACTATTCATCTGTTTCCGCTGCTTATTGTTATATTACTCTATGATTCTGCGATTGATTTATTTACTGTATTGCTGAGTTTTGCCAAATATAACTTAACAATCTGATATTTCGAGCAATTCAAGTCCAGCAAGTGTGGATGCGATGGAATGAAATACCGGGTCGTTACAGTTGGTGTCAGAATTTTGGTTTTCGGCAAACTTAGCATATAAAGTAAATTTAATTACTAAATCACTTTCTTGCGAACTTGAGTTTCTTCTTCTTTGACTTGATTTCCTTTGAACTTTGGAACTTTCCCCTTCGTTCTGAAATCCATTCTTGCCTCTCTCTATTCGTGTTTTCTTGATTCTGGAGTATCCCATGGCTCTACTGTATGATTGTAAAGGGATGAAACTCCTTTACAACAGGCATCGATTCATCGAAGATTTCTGTATCCTCGGTTTATAATGCTACTATTCTTTTCCTATAATCTAATTATATCTCTTGTGATCAGATGTTAATTTGCCTCAGATTCTACATCACTCTTATTCTTGAAGTCACAGTTGACCCGGTTAAGGTTGCCCATGATAAATATTAGTATATCCGTCTTTCTATTTTGTAATTTAATCATCTCATCTTCGTTTCAAGCCTATCTTCCAATCAGAATTCTCTTAAATAGGGTTCAACTAAATTTGGATCTCTACCCTTGTTTTGAAAACCATTCTGAAATCATCGAGTGGGGAAGTATATTTGTAATTAATATAAAAACGTTTTATATATTGTGTTGTTTGAGTTGTTAATGTTGATTTCGGGTTTCGATCAATTCTTTTGGTCAACGTTATCGATAGAAATTCCAAAACACTTGAATAGAGAAAACTGACACAATGTAAATATAAACCATGGTTATAAATTTATTTGAACTTGAATTAACTTTAAATTAAGGATTAAAGAATTAAATTTCTGGTATTTTCGAAAATTGGTTTTAAAATTTCAGAGTATATTATTTAAAAGTATTTACAAATAGAAATTGCTTCCAAATAATTTTAAAATTTTAAATTAGTGCTCTTCTCTTTTTTCGCTGGAAAATAATTTCGGTGATGACTGCAGCATCATCGACATTGATTTTCGAGTTTCAGAGTAAAGAGACCATTTAGTAGCTTTACACACTTTTGTTGGAAAATAAATTTTATTTGAATTTCTAAAGTATGATTTGATGTATAATATATATAGGTCTATGATTATAGATTTGATTTGATATATATAATATATATAGATGAATTTATCTCAAATTGTTTGAAGTGGATCGGAAATTTAACTCTTATATTTATGTTAAAGGATGTTTTCAGTTATTAAATGAAGCCAATTTTTTGAATGAATATTTAAAATTTGAATAATTGAATTGGGAAGGGAAAGAATTAATTTGTTGAATAAAATATAATTATAATAAATGTTAATACACTTAAATTATGATTTTAGATATGTTAATTTAGATAAATTGAATAATTATTAGATAATGAATAAATGGAGATAATTTAGGAATAATTAAGATTGAATTATAGGTAAATTTAACTTAAGTAAAGTCAAATGATTAAATCAATTATTGAATACTAACTAATTTAAATTGAAATTTATATGGTTTTGGATTAATTGTTTTATTTGTATTTCAAATCTATTTTATTTCAGGTTGTTTCCATTCTCCTACCTCGTTCCTTTTCGTGGACGAAAAGTTTTGAGTGTGGGAGAGTGAACTCTGAGAAAACTATTTTATCATGTAAAGTATTTTAAAATATATATAAATATTTTCACTTTATAAATTATTTTAATATATATACTATTTTAGTATAAAACTATTTTAACATATAAATTATTTTAATATAAACTATTTTAACGTATAACTATTTTAAATATACTAATTATTTTATTTTATAAACTATTTTTATTTATAACTATTTTTATATATGTACTTTATTAATATCCAAACTATTTAAGAGGAAAGTGTTTTGATTTTAAAGTATTATGATTTCCATAGTGTTATGATTTCAAAGTGTTATGATTTCCAAATTGTTATGCTTTCAAAATTTTATAATTTCGAAAGAGTTATAATTTTTGGAAAGTGTTATGATTTTTGAAATGTATATTATTAAAGTGAGTAATGATATCGGAAATATGGTTTTGAAATGGATACAATATTTTGATATAAAAGATATGATTTGAAATTAAATGACCATTGTGTTATTATAAGTTTGGTTGTTAAAGAGACCGGGATTGGTTATTGTCATACTCTCTGCCAATACCAAAAACCACTTTAACAACTGTGTACGCGGTGGAGATTCCAGAATGAAGTAGGATGGTTGGCGACGAATCTATTTGAGGTATATACGTGGACCCGACTCCTGTGAGTTAGCTTAAGGTGGCTAAAATAGGAGCAATTGACGGGCCAAGTGAGGTAGCTCCTCCGATCGGATATACTTCGTCGATACCATTCTATTACTTTGTGATTGATTAAGTGCACCTTCGGATTTTTGGAAGTGTGGATCGGGGTGGGCTGTAGCTGCGGTTATGCATTACCACCAACCGGAAGTGTAATTGGTATATCTACACTGGCATTGCCTAGTTGTGCCGTGTCACCTACCATATCGAGACCACTATAAGTTTGTTTTGTACCATACCTATGGAGTGCCCTCTGATAAGCCTCCAGTTTACGGGGGAAGTTACGGTGTTGTATAGACTATGGGAATATATAAAAATGTGTTAAGGGGGATATGGGTAACGCCTTAACACTATTTTAATAGTTTACTTTACTATAGATATATTATAATAGCGTATTGTACGACATAGTAGATAGTTCCACGGATCCTTAGAGGATGATTATCCCAAACATCCTTTGAGTTACTTGTATTTCAATTGATATTTCACTTGAGTTGGATTTATTGATATAAGAATGTTAATCCTGACTCGAGTGTTCTGTGTTTTTCTTTATGCTCGGGTCAGACTAAGTGTCACGGCATTTGAGACTCACCTTTGGAGTTGGAGCTTCGCTTGGAGATCCATCTATCTATCCCGCCTTCGGTTATTTCAGTTGACTCCAGTGGTATATCCAGATTTTGTTATTTGACTATTGAATTCGAGACTTCTGTTGTATCTTGTTTAACTCTGTTATATATATATAGTAGCTTCATGAACCACAATTCATCTGTTTTCGCTGCTTATTGTTATATTACTCTACGTCTTTGATTCTGCGATTGATTTATTTACTATATATGCTGAGTTTTTCCAAATATAAATTAATAATACGATATTTCAAGCAATTCAAGTCTGGCATGTGTGGATGCGAATGGCACGAAATCCCGGTTCGTTACATGAATAATAAGTTACATCTCATATTTTCGGTTTTTCGGTTATTGTTGAGATCCTAAATTATTTTGCAAGTGAATTGCCATGTTTTGATTGTTAAAATGGATATATATGCTTATTGATCATTTATGCCATTTCATATAGATTTATGACAAGGTTTAACTTGAAAAACCAAATAAATGACATCCAAATGCCTTGCGATTTTGACATAGGGTGGAAATAATATTTTAGAGATGGGTTTTAAGTTTCACAATTTTCTGAATTGATGTGAATTTATTATGAATTTTCTAGTGAGGAAAATGGTTAATTAGGTTTAAATTTATTTTTAAAAGGTTTGCTTTAATATTTAAATGGAAGGTTTCCAATGTTTTCGAAAGGCAGGTTTGAAGTGTTTTAAAAGAGCGTGTCTAGGATTTTATAAAGCTTTCGAAGAGTTGTTTTCAATGTTTTTGAAAGGACTATTTTAAATGGTTTCGAAAGTTATGTTTTGGCCCTTTGGCCTAAGGTTATAAAGTAAAGTATTTACTTCTACCTAAAGGGGCACTTTCAATAGTATCGGAAGGGGTACTTTCAATGGTTTTGAAAGGGATTGTTTAAAAGTTTTACACAAATATTTCGAATGGTTTCATTAACAATGTTTTATGTAAAGTATATATAACATGGCAAAGTGATCTGAGTAAAGCTCAGAGTATATTTTCCTTGCTTAAGTATGATTTAAAGGGTTAAATCAATTTGAAAGAACTATTTTCAAGGAAAATTTGATGGGGTAGTTGACCCTAAGTAAATGGCTTAGATATTAGAATACCATATAGGGATGGCATGGGGTCGCGTCCTATACTTTATCTAGTAGCCCCTAGCCAATATAAGTCCAAAATTCTAGTGTGTAGGGCTTTGCCACATGTAAGACTAAAATGATGTTACACATAAAAAAGGAATATATAGAGTGAACATAGGTTATTGGTGAGTCCGCAAAACCATTAGGATTAGTTGACCGTAGGAGAAGTAAGTTAGAGACAGACCGTCTAGAAGAGTATCTAACAGAAGTTATTATTTGTTTATTTTGTCTGGAAAGCCCGAGTCGGCAAAAGGTTAATAGTTAGCCAAACAGAACTATAGTGTTCGAACAGATAGTCCATTAAGTACATGATTTGTATGCATACATGATATTGCTATTATCGCTTTAACCAGTTTGGCTGCAGGATTTAAATTTGCAAAAGACATGTTTTTAAAGGGATATTAGTAAGGAGAAACCCTTCCGCTATTAGTCTCACTTAATATTAGATAACCGAGATGTGTAGTACTATTCACACCAAGCTTTATGACTGACTCGAAGTTTATGTTTTCCCTTTAAACTCTCGTGTGCTCAGAATTGATTTAAGTAAGTTGAGAGTTGAGGATTTTATAGGTTTTAGTAGGTGAACGAATAAAGCTGATGAAGACGTGCAAGAGGCATGGATAGCTTTATTTAAGAGTTATTTTGTTTTATTTCCGTTGTGATGTATTAAGACATTTTTGGTCTATATAGTATTCTGATCATCCAAAGGGGCATCTTCATATGTCGCTCTTGGCATATTTTGTAATAATTATATTTGATCAAAACCTAGAAAGCGTTTGGGATTATGTACTGTAATATGAAACATGTTTTTGAAATGTGATCGATAAAGCTGTTGTTTTTGGAATCCGTGATTTTATTTCATATTTATGTGCTTCTGATATTACGGATACCACTAACATTACCGTATTTTTTCATTGGAAGTTATTACTATAGACGACTACAACATCTGTAGCGCTTAGCTTCGGGCCTCAAGATAGGGGATGTTACAGCTTGGTATCAAAGCACGGGTTTATGAAAAAATTTAAACTTAAAATGATTTTGAAAACATAATCCTAAGGAATTAGAGAAAAGATTGGGGTATGGGATAACGCTATAGTAACGTACTTGAATTTACTATATATAAGTATATGTTTTATCTCTATTCACCCATCCCTATTAAGTTATTCTTCTGTATCTTATAAAGACTCGAATGAAAATATGGATGCAAGAAGTGGAAGAGTTAACATTGGTGGGGGAAGCACCATAACTAATGAAAATGCCACAGAAGGAACCCATGTCAGGCACGAGCTGCAATTGTGGGTGTTGGAGTCTCACAAGTTGACATGGGAGCGATGTATCAATTCTTTGTAAACATAATGCAAGCGGAAGTTGTTGCTGGACTAGTTGGAGGAACTGCTGGAGGAGGAAATTAAGAAGCTCTGGTGGTGAAAAACAATGCTATGTTGAGTAGAGATTATGCTCGGCTGGGAGGAAAGTCGTTTATTGGTACAGAAGATGCAATTGAAGTGGAGAATTGGTTACTTCATTGTGAGAGAATTTTTGCTGATTTGGGGCTCAACGATGAGCAGAAAAGGAGACTTGCTTCTAGATAGCTACAAGGAGCAACACTGTATTGGTGGAACAGTGTGACTGTTGGAGTCAATGAGGATACCATGACTTGGGTTGAGTTCAGGAGGAGGTTTGAAGAAAGGTTTATGTTGGGGATTACGAAGTCTACTCTACTGAAGAAGTTTGCTGAGTTGGAGCAGGAGGATATGACTATACTTGAGTATGCAACAAGGTTTGAGGAGCTAGCAAGATATGGCTATGTTATGGTTGATATAGTTAAGGAATGAAAAGTTCATTCTGGGGTTGAAGCCTAAGCTTGCTAAGACCGTGTTACCGCACATCAGGGATCCATGTGATGTTGTTGTGGAGAAGGCCTTAAGGCTTAGAGATGCTTGCTTTTCTGGAAGGAAATAAGGCAAAGGAAGATCAAGGTTGGCAGAGTCAGAAAAGAAAGTTTTTCCATATGAAAGGAGCTCATAAGGGTGGAGCTGCTAAGAAAGGGAAGGCAGAAGTTGTCTGTTATAAGTGTGATAAGAAAGGACACTATGCCCATGAATGCCAGACATGCAAAGGAAAGAAAGCTACTGAGAAGAAAGGAGTAATGTGTTTCAACTGTGATTAGATTGGGCACTATAAGAACTAGTGCAAGGGACCAGCCAAGGATGGGAAAGGCAAGATGTTTGCGTTGGAGCCAACTACCTCGAGACCAACAGCGCAGAGGGAAGGAAAATTTGTGTTGGGAGGTACGCTTTTGATTCATGGTGTACCAGTTAGAGTTCTATTTAATACGGGTGCAGAGGATTCTTTTATATCGCGTAGTTTGATAGATAAGCCTAACCCAGAACCCTCATGCCTAGTTACTTCCTTAAGGGTTGAAAATCCGATAGGAGATTATGTGATACTTGGGATGAGATGTGACCACCTAGAGTTTTAATTGTTAGGTCATACATTCGTTTACAGTATGCATGTGTTTGATTTCGTAGGGTTTGGAATTATTTTGGGTATAGATTGGTTAAGTAAATACGATGCTAGGATATTTTTCCATGATAGGAAAATATCACTTAGACACCCTGATGGTAGTGATTGGACTATACTCCGTAGAAAACCCTAGTTTTGAGGTTAATTCTTTGTTGGGTGTTGTGGAGGCAGAAGACGAGTTAAATCGAGTTTTCATTATTAGAGAATTCACCGATGTCTTTGAACTTGTAGTAGGATTGCCACCGAAACAAGCCATTGAGTTTCGGATAGATGTAGTGCTAGGAGTTGAACCGATGAGTAAACGCCAAACAGAATGATAACTACCGAGATGAGGGAGCTAAAGGTGCAACTGGTAGATTTGGAAGGTAAGAAATTTATCCGACCAAGCAGTTCGCCTTGGAGAGCAATAGAGTATTTGCCAAGAAGCCGGACGGATTGTTAAGGTTATGTATGAATTATCGTAAGTTGAATAGAAAGATGGTGTATAATAGATATCTGTTACCTAGAATTGACGATTTATTCGACCAGTTGAGTCGAGTCAAAGTATTTTCCTAGTTGGATTTAGCAACAGGGTTCCATTAGCTTAGAGCGGAAAAGGATAGTATTCCTTTGATAGCGTTTAGAACTAGATATGGATCGTATAAATGGTTAACGATGTCGTTCGGACTAATTAATGCGCCAACATTCTTTGTATATTTGATGAACCGAGTTTTTCGAGAGAACTTGGATAAGTTCATCTTGGTTTTCATAGATGATATTTCAATATACTCTAAAGTTTAAAGAGAGCATGAAGTTCATCTAGAATGGTGCTTGAGACTTGGAGGCAGCATCAGCCGAAAATGAAATTTCAAAGTGTCATTTTTGGAAGAAGGAAGTGAAGTTTTTAGGTCATGTGATCTTAGAGAAAAGGGTTGTCAGAAGACCCGGCTAAGATTGAGGCGACGAATAATTGGAAGAGATACGAGACAGCGACTGAGATAAAGAGTTTTCTTAGATTAGCTGGTCATTATCGAAGATTTATAAAGGATTTTTCATGGAGCGGCGCCGATGACCAAGCTAACACGAAAAGATGTGAAGAATGATAAGTGTGAAGAGGCATTCCAGAAGCTGAAACACTTATTGACGAATGCACCTATGTTAGTTGTTCCAAAAGGGAATCAGGACTTAGTGGTGTACACGGATGCATGTGGAATAGGATTAGGAGCTGCGTTAATACAAATAGGTAAAGTGATTGCCTATGCAGCTCGACAGCTTAGACTGCATGAAGTTAGATATCCAATGCAAGATTGAAATTAGCTACGGTAATTTTTGCGTTGAAGGTGTGGAGATACTACCTTTTGGGAGAGAGATTTGAGTTGTATACGGATCATAAGTCGATGAAGTTTTATTCCCTCTGAAGTAGTTGAATATGAGACAGCAGATGTAGTTAGAGTTTTAGCCGCTTGTGACTTTGGTATTGAGTACACACCATGTTAAGGAAACAAGGTTCTAGATGCACTAAGCAGAAAACATCAGATTGCAATATTGGCAATGATAGCTGAGTGGAAAGATTTGGAATTGTTGACGATGTGTAGAGTACAGTGGAGATCTGAAGTTAGATCTAACAAGGAAACCGTTGTGTTAACGTGCTTAGAAATTCGACCAGTGGTGATCGAAAAGACTTCTTCTAAGTAGATGGAGGATCCATTATTAGTTGAACGGATCAGAAAGTTAAGGGATGGAACAGAGAGCAATGGTTTGAAAGATTTCAATCTTGACCAGAATGGATGGTTAAGGAAGACCGTGTGTTCCAAATGTAGGAGACATTAGGAAAGAAATTCTTGAAGAATGCCATCGTTCGAAGTTCACTATTCATCCTGGAGGAACTACGATGTATCAGGACATGAAGAGGAATTTCTTTCGGGAATGTATGAAAAGAGACGTAGGCTTATGGGTAAAACTGTGTTTGAACTGTCAAAAGGTAAAAGCCGAACATCGGAAACCAAGTAGGTTACTTCAACCTTTAGAGGTTCCAGTTTGGAATGAGATTCTATCTCGATGGATTTTAAAGATGGATTGCCTAGGTCAAATTGAGGAAATGAAAGTATATGGGTTGTAGTGAATAGGTTGACTAAGAGTGCCTATTTTATACCAGTCAAGTCAACTAGAATGGCACCTATTTTTGCAACGGTATTCATGAAGAATATAGTTAGACTTCATAGAATTCCTCGTAGTATAGTAAGTGACAGAGATTCCTTATTTATTAGCGAGTTCTGAAAGAGTCTACAGGATTCTTTAGGTACTAAGCTCAAGATGAGAACCGCTTACCATCCGTAGACAGAGGGAAAAATGGAAATAGTTTAAAAAGTCTTAGAAGATTTGTTGCGAGCTTATATGCTAGATTTTGGAGGATCATGGGAAGACCATCTACACTTAGTCGAGTTTTCGTATAACAACATTTATCAGGCTAGTATAGGGATGGCACCATTTGAATCTTTGTATGGAAGGCCATGAAAATCTACCGTTTGTTGGTTAGAGACCAGAGATACGTTTGTTCTTAGTCCGAAATTGGTTAGAGAAGTTGTAGAAAAGATCGAGTTAATTAGAGCTAGGATAAGAGAAGCTCAGTCTAGGCAGAAGAGCTATGCCTAAAGAAGATGGAAAGACATAGAATTCTTAATTGGAGATCATGTTTTCGTCAAGGTATCACCGATGAAAGGTGTAATCCGATTCGGTAAATCAGGGAAATTGGCACCGAGATTTATTGGACCATTTCCTATTGTAGAAAGGATCGGGAAACTCGCATATAAGGTAGAGTTACTGAACAGTTTGGCAGCAGTCTACGATGTTTTTCATGTTTCTCGTCTACGGAAGTGTATTCGAGATCCGGGGACTACTGTAGCACCAACTATGTTAGAGGATTTAGTAGTGGAACTGAATTTGACCATTTAGAAAACCAGTTCATATAGTCGTGAGAGATGAGAAGAGGCTAAGGAACAAGATAGTCCGATTAGTTAAAGTCCAGTGGGGCAACGACGAGAGAGACTGTACTTAGGAAACTAAGAGCAGGATTAGAGATGCTTTTCCTAACTTGTTTCATGGTATGTTTTGCCTTTATGATTAATTTGATGTGTACCTTATCGTAATTCGAGGATTAAATTATTTAAGGTGGGGAGTCTGTAAGGACACTAATTTTGATTAACATTATTTAGGACATTAATTAGTTAGATTAAATGAAATAATGTAAATGGTTAAGGGATTGAGATTTGTGTGATTAGAAGGTAGTCGTGCCTAATAACTAATGAAATAAAGGGAATTTAAAATGAAATAAGTAAGAGAAATTAGATAAGGGCAAAGTAGGAATAAATCATATACTTATACCATAAACCCTCATACCACTTTCATTTTACATGTTCACAATCAAAACTAAAACTAAACTAAGAGGCTAGCCATCATTAGAAGAAGTAAGAGGAGGATATGCTAAATCAAAAGAAAGAAGCTTAATTAACTTAATCCAATATCAAATCACAACTCCTTAACAAACAAGCTAAAAGTGAATAATAGGTTACATCACACATTTTCTTATTTTCGGTTTTAGTTCAGATCTGAAATTATTTTGCAAGTGAATTGCCATGCTTTGATTGTTAAAATGGATATATATGTTTTTTGATAATTTATGCTATTTCATATAGATTTCGTGATAAGGTTTAACTTGAAAAACTAATTAAATGACATCCAAATGCCTTGTGATTTTGATATAAGGTCAGAAATAATATTTTAGAGATGGGTTTTAAGTTTCATAATTTTTTGAATTAATGTTGATTTATTATGAATTTTCTAGTGAGGAAAATGATTAATTTGGTTTAAAATTAATCACAGCTATTATATGTTAGCTTTGAGTCAAAAATTTATACATGTTAGAAAACATATTAAAAGTGGTTTATGGGAATTGTTTTAGAATTTTCCTAAGTGTTTTAATAAGTATATAAAATTACTTAAGGTATGAGATGTAAATGTTTTATATGTTTATAAAAGGAGAAGAGGCAATTCGTAAATGTTTTAAATTATTTATTTCTGAAATTTGATAGCACTTTTAGAAAAGATGTAGAAAAAGAAATTGGCAACTAATCATATGTTGACAAACAAAGCCGGTTTGCTACCTTTCAACCATATACTACCGCCTCCACCCTAGTCGAAACCAATACACATGGTATCAAAGACTTGGTACATAGTGGACTGGAGATAGGCGAAAGGTATAGAGTCAAAACGTGCTTTCAATTGGGTCGAAACCTTGTTTTGCTTTTAAAAGGAAATACCACTTGCTTTCGAAAAGAATGCTTTCGAATGAGATAGCTTTTGACTTGGTCAATTGTTTTAAAGAAAGGTTTCGAAAGAGGTTGCCACCTTTGTTTTATATAGAAGGTTTCGAAGGGGTCGAAACCCCTTGTTGCGGCATCCTACCTTTTAAAGCAATGCCTTCGAAAGGGTTCTTTTGCCTCAAATCCTGAGCCGCTTCTCCAATGCTTTCGAAGGGATTGGTTTTGACACCATCCACGTCTTTTACTTAGAGAATTGCTTTCGAACGAGTTGCTTTCGACTTAGTTCTTTTAAAACCCTTTTGTTAAATCCAACGATTTCGAAAGGAATGGTTTGAAATGGTTTTGAAATGTTGTTCCACATGTTTTTACCAGAACTCAATTCTTTTGAAAGATTTGATTTATGTAAAGGACTTAATGCTTTCGAAAGGTATACGATAAAGGTTTCGAAGAGGTGGTTCCCCAATATTTTTGAAAGGTTTACTTTAGTATTTAAATGGAAGTTTTCCAATGCTTTCGAAATGTAGGTTTGAAGTGTTTTAAATGATGATGTCTAATATTTTATAAAGCTTTCCAAAGAGATGTTTTCAATGTTTTCGAAAGGACCATTGTAAATGGTTTCGAAAGTTATATTTTGGCCTTTCGGCCTACGACTATAAAGTAAAGTAGTTTACTTGTATCGAAAGGGCTACTTTCAGTGGTTTCGAAAGGAGTACTTTAATGGTTTCAAAAAAGGATGGTTTCAAGGTTTCAAACAAAGGTTTCGAATAGTTTCATCAACAATGTTTTGTGTAAAGTATATATAACATGGAAAAGTGATTTAAGTAAAGCTCAGAGTATATATTCCTGACTTAAGTATGATTTAAAGGGTTAAATCAATTTGAAAGAAATTGTTTCAAGGAAAATTTGATGGGGTAGTTGAACCTACGTAAATGACTCAAATCTTAGAATACCAGATGGGACTGGTATAAGGTCATCCCCTGTAATTTAGCTAGTAGCCCCTAGCTAATATAAGTCTAAAATTCTAATGTGTAGGGCTTTGTTAAAGGTAAGATTAAAATGATGTAATACAAAGAAAGGAATATATAGATTGAAGATAGGTTTTTGGTAAGCCTGCAAAACTATTAGGATCAGTTGACTTTATAAGAAGTAAGTTAGAGACAGACCGTCTAGAAGAGTATCTAACGGAAATTAGATTATTTTGTCTTGTAGGCCCGAGTCGGCTAACAGTTAGTAGTTAGCCAAACAAAACTATAGTGTTCGGACAGGTAGTTCATTAATTATCTTATTTGTATGCATACTTGATATTTATATTATTGCTTTAGCAAGTTTGGTTGCGGGATTTAGATTTGCAAAAGATATTTTTAAAAGGATATTAGTGAAGGGAAACCCGTTCTGCTAAGAGACATCGTCTCACTTAATATCAAATAACCGAGATGTATAGTATTATTCACATCAGGCTTTATGTCTGACTCAAAGTTTATGTTTTTCCCTTTAAACTCTCAGGTGCTCAAAATTGATTTGAGTAGGTTGAGAGTTGAGGATTTTGCAGGTTTTAGTAGGTGGACGAATAAAGCTTCCGTGCAGGAGGCATGATAGCTATATTTAGGAGTTATTTTGCTTTATGTCCGCCGTGATATATTAAGATAGTTTTTGTTTATTTAGTACTTTGATCATCCAAGAGGAATCTCCATATGTCGCTCTTGGCGTATTTTGTAATAATTACTTGATCAAAACTTGGGAAGTGTTTGGGACTATGTATTGGAATATGAAACATGTTTTTGATATGTAATCAGTAAAGCTATTATTTTGAGATCTGTTATTTTGTTTCTTATTCATGTGCTTCTGACATTATGGATACCATTAACATTACCATATTTGTTACCGGAAGTTGATACTATAGATGACTACAGCATCTGTAGAGCTTAGCTTCGGGCCTCAAGATAAGGGATGTTACATATATATACCAAAACACAAAGTCATACCACGTGACAATTTTGTGAGTAGAATCAAAATTAATTTGAAAACATCGAATGGAGAATCTATTACATCAATTTCAATAGTTGAAATTTATGATGTTATTCTTATCAATATAGCTCGCAATATTCCAACTGCATTAGCCTTTCTCGTGAAGATGCATTTGCGGCAGATGGATCATATTCGTTCGCGTACAACTATCAAAATCATATTTTGATGACGTATTTGGAGTTCTTTCTGATTTGTGCATCATACCATATTGCAGAGTCTATATTCTTAATGGTTTATGTAACAACCCTGGTTTTGATGATTACCTGTGATATTAAATTATAATGGTGGTTATAATTTCATAATGGAGAAATAAAATAATTTGGAGATGTAAATTTGTTAAAATTGTTTATTTTAAATAAACAATGGGTTTTAAATATAAAATGTTGAAAATAAGGTTTTAAAAACTTTATTTTGGTTGTTTGTGATAAAAATCAACATTATATGGTTTTGATTACCAAGCTGTGACGCCCCACCCTGAGACCCGCATTAACAAAGAGCATTGCAGAGTAATATTGCTTGTTAATGCGGAGAATAGGGCTGGTTAGGAGCGACCATCCGTAGGCTTTGTCTTAAACAGGTATTGAACACATTGATTGGATACTCTATTTTTTTCTTTTATCTTTCTCAAGTGGATCGACATACGCAATAAATGTTTATTACAAAATTATGGTGGCTAACGGATCTATCAGAATAAAATATAACAACAATAATATAACAGATCACAAAACAGAAGTCACATATATATACATATAAACAGATACATCGTAGTACACTACATAGTGATACAACGTGATACATAAACCACAATATATACATCGAGTCAAAATGAATAGGTACATATCAGAGTTTACAAAACAACTACAAAGCTAAGAAAAGGTAACTAGCAGAAAGTCCATAGTGGAAGCAGCATAGATCTACAGCAGGTGACTAACCTTGAATAATTTGCTCTGATCCGAGTATATAAAATACACGTGCTGGTCTAGCAAATGAACTGATTATCATATGATATGTGAAATATAAGGATAAAGGATAATATTTCTTCTTGAAAGAGAGAAGAAGTAACAAGAAGAAGTAACACAAAATATATCAACTACTAAATGGGAGATAATGTCACTAAAATATCATAAGAGGATATCTTGAAATGGGTAAGTTCAATGCCAATATCATTTAAACACAAATAATCGCCTCATATCATCGACATGTACAAAAGCCAATATAATGGCTTTTATTAACCATAACTCCTAAACAGAAAATCACAAATCTCAAAAATACACCAAAGAATGGCAATCATAAATAGCTTCTAAAAAGGAGATCACAAATCTCAAAATAAATGCCAAAAGATGGCAATCACAAATCATAATATATAGAACTCGATTAAGAGTTCAAAACTCCAAAATGTAATCACTATATAATAATTTCTCAAATGGCTCAAACGGCTCAAAAGGCCAAATGATCTCGAAATGGCGAAAACATTTGGAAAATCACAAATAAATCATGAAATATCATAAAAGTTTGCATGTGCTTAATAAAATGGCCAAAGCCCTCCAAGTATTGTATCTCAAATAAATGGCCAAATACATCCCAAAGGAGAAACATCCCATAGGACAACATCTCGAAGGACAAACATCCCTAAGGACAAACATCCCGAAGGACAAACAGCTATAAAAACCCAAATGATCTGAAGGTCTAGTACTTGCAATCAACCCGAAGGTTCAAAATAAAGTGTCACCAAATTTCAGAAAGTAACCAAATCAGTGATAACGGTGCGTCCCATACCACGTGTTTTCACTTAATTGTTTACTATAAGGTGGTTAATTTCACTCTTGTGTATGACCTCAATCGAACAAGTCCGGAGTTAACCAAAAAAATAAATGTATGTGTCTCATACCACATATTTTACCAAATCATTTAAATCGCTTCCTCATTCACTTGAAGAGTGCAAAATCGTGTATTTTGTATAGAAAATAATTTGCTTTGAGAAAACTAGTTTTTGAAACAATTTCTGAAATAGTTTGGAAATTTTGGCTTTGAAATTCTATTTATTATATAGAATATATAATTTTAATAGCTTTAAAAATAATTATAATATTGTAAAATATTTAATTTGAAAGCTATTTTATCATCAAAATCATTTCAAAATAGTTTAGAAAAACCCGTACTCGAAAACAACAAAAATCATCGAAACGCCATAAAATCGGTACAAAAAGTCATCTCAAAAACTTGTCAATCTGATGTACGAATCAACTAAAATGTTGGTTTACCTATTGATAGGTTTTATGCCCTTCAAAATATTTCAAAATAGCATAAAAAAAGATTTCAAAAGTCACCGGAACAAGTAAATTAAACAAAGTAATGCACAAGAGAGAAAAGAAATCGAACTGGGCAATTGCACATGCCCAGGTCGACATGTAGGTCTGCCTATAGGTCGACCTTCATGTTGCATTGGTCGACCATAAGGTTGACCTATGTATATCCTAGGTCGACCCTAAGGTCGACCCCTATGGATGCTTGGTCGACCTTCAGATTGCGACTTCTACAGGCAGTTTTCTACCTGCTTCGATTCAATTTTGAGCAAATGTTTCCAGCATTACAGGATGAATTAGAATATGAAATTTGACATGTATAATTTACTACACATGGACAACAACTCGAAATTTTTTTGGCATGGATTCATGATAAGAATAGATAGATATAAGCACAAGAAGAAGGACTATAACATATATTTTACTATAACTACTCAAGCAAGAAACTTTTGTTTACGGTAAGCAAACATTTAGCAATTTTCAGCAATTCAACCTGTTTTAAGTTAGATTTGTGAGTTGTCACACACCTTAGCATGAACTTAAGTAATTTTGAGTTGCAAGATGATATCTTTCTAGCCCGAAGAAGCTTCACTGACCTATAGAAGCTTAAAGAACAACATGCAGGCAACAAAATAGAAGTTACAGACAACAACTTCTCAAAACAAAAAAGTGATAAGATGATTTTGGTGATTTTGGTTTTGATTACCTGTTGGAGTATTGATTTACTAATTTACCCTTTGATTTTGCCTAAATTTGGAAGCTAGGTTTGAAAATTAAAAAGAGGCGGCCATTTTTCTTTCTTTTTTGGTTTTACAGGAAGAAGTAGAATGAGAAGGAGAAAATGAACGTGCAGTTCATTTCCAAAGTCTCCTGCTCATTCTAGAAATGGGTTTGGGCTTGAACCCATTACCCAATAGTCTATATGAAAATACTTAACCTAAAAATAAACTAATTTAATTCATGTTTCACTTTATTTACACAATATTTCACCTATTTCTAACCAAATAAATTTATAAAACCTATGTTAATGTTTACAAAAAAATGTTTTACAATACATAAAAGATATTTTAGCCATAAAAATTATTTTCCATCATTAAAATACTCATTTTTACTTAAGTAATATAATTTACACTAATATTTACATAAAACACCATTTTATTTAAATAAATCAATATTTTAACAACAAAAATGACGTAAAATCATTTTCTTGTCAAACTAAACATAACAAACTCATTAACATCACTTTTACATCCAAATATTATTTATAAACAAAATTTCACCTTTTAATTTACATTATTTACCACATAAATTTGTAATACCCATTAAAATTAATAAAAATCAACATTTTGCAATAATTTCCAAAATTATTGCATTTTATCAAATTAAAACCATATACTGTTCATTTTTATCACAAACAACCAAAATAAAGTTTTTAAAACCTTATTTTCACCATTTTATATTTAAAACCCATTGTTTATTTAAAATAAACAATTTTAACAAACTTACATCGCCAAATTATTTTATTTCTCCATTATTAAATTATAACCACTGTTATAATTTAATATCATAGGTAATCACCAAAACCAGGGTTGTTATATTTTAGTTGACAATTGAGGATTATATATTCTCGACATTGATAAGAAACTCGTAGTCACTCTTCAGTATGCGAGAATACTTATTAGACACTCTAATTCATTATGTCCGTTTAGTCTAGGTTAGTTTCATTTGATCCTACGTAATCAGTTTCATCTTTGGATTGTAACTATCAATTTATTACTAACCAGTGTTACGGCACGCGCTTCACGCGTCAATTGTTTTCCTTATAAATTGTATATGTTTAAATCAGTCAAAAAAATGATTTTTTATTTTCAAATGATATTAAGATTTGTATATTTGTAAAGAAAGTTTAATTTTAGATCCTACTTTTAGAAGCATTTTGAATTTGTAAAACACATTTAATTGTTATACCCTACTTTTAGGGGCGTTTGAAATTTGTAAAAGAAGTTTAATGTTAGATTCTATTTTTAAGTAATTAAGGTTTGATAATATATAGAGGGGTGTTTTTGGTAGTTCACGTTGATACCAAAAAAGTGTGACACCAAAGTTATTACAACTATTATTAAAGATAATTTCTAAAAGAAATTCCTTACTATGAAGTTGGTATTTCTTGAAAACAACACTCGTTTCTCGATGTAACGGAATAGGTATTCATAGGCACTTTATGAATTTCCTTATATTTATAACTGATTTGGTTTTAGTATACGATACTTATATTTAAAACATAAGTTAGTCATCCATTGACGATCACTTCAAATTCTCTTTAGGGTGATCCATATAAGATTTTTCGCATGTAATTATTACGTGCAGTATTTTGTCTCACACAACCGCCAACTTCCTGGCCTAGGATATGTTGGGTTCCTTATAAATCCTTATCTTGTATGATTTCAAAAACTATTTTTTAAATGAAATTAATTTTAACCTTATGTATTACTCTTAAGTACTAGACCTTACAAAAATAAGTTAACTTAACTTCACTCATCATTATCGTACATTTTTCTATGAAGTTTGATTATTCCTTATTGATACATCATTATCTATCGTAGTGAGGAGCGACTTTTGAGATTTGATTTATGTTCATTTTTGTATGTTCGAAATTCTTTCCAATATACTCACATATTTCATCTTATCGAATCAATTTAATTTTTTATTGCACGTAATTTCATTTACTTCCATTTTATACTCAATGAACTTATCATAAACATGCTACATGCATATCAAATACACATATTCATGTTTGCGATATTTCATTGATGAATTTAACGAAGTATGTGGAAATGTTTTGGTATTATTAGACTTACGATTTTATACATCTATATTTATCAATCCAAAGAGTACATCAACTCTTATGTCACTTCCACTCAATAGGTGCTTTGTCCTTTATTGTTTGAGATATAATTCACTAGTACCATATGAATCGCAATTATATAATCAAAGAATTATTCCTCCCAAACTGCGGCTTAGTCCATATTCCAAAATAATTGCAAATAAATTTAGATACTTCTATATTTTCCTATGCATCACTTCTATTATGAAAACAAATACCATTATTATAGTTTTATTTTATAACAAATATTCATAATATTCATATTAAAATAAAACTATGTCTATTTTTCAGTCAGCACTGAAAAATAGTTATTATTTAATAAATAATTTTTAGTATGTTTTACAAAAATAACTTTCATCACTTGACGAGATCAATAAGTGTTATATAGCATGCTCCCACTATTTCTGCCAATACTATAATAGCATACAAAATATAGAGCTTCACTAAACCATTTAATATAGGCTATCTATTCTATCTATTGTAACTAGTTTACAGTCGAGAGTTTTTAGATCAAATATCTTGAACTCGTGGAAATAAATCCCATAGAAAACAATTTTCTATATGAAAATATATTTTGGAATAAAAGTCATATTTTTCATTCCATCTTTGAGAACAGTCATTAGTTCGCAATTCTCGTTTCCAATGTTTCTTTATGAAGTAAAAGTGATCATTCACTTTCTTCATCCCAACTGTCCCCTAGGTTACATCCACTCTTATACATCTGCTTTCCTTTCTAGATGATTGAATCATTCAAAGGAAACCTTTTCTACAATATTGCAATGAACTCTTTAAAAAATGCATCAGGTCATTCTTAACATTTAAGGATATCAAATAAGTTGCATTTTACGTAAACTGATCAAACTGATATTTCAGTGATCGAATTCTTAGATCTATCTTGTAACTCTTAGCCCCTTGTTACATTACGCAACAAGATATTTCTTTTAATCAATCATATTGAATACACGATCTCTCATTATGTTTTACTTGCTTATTTCGAATGAACGAATTTCATCGAGGTTTTCGTATATTACGAGTTATGACCATTCACCATATAACATTTATATGTGATTGAAAATGGATCAAATATTCATATCCTTGTATTGCTTTTAGAGTTCGAACCTCATTAAAGACAATACACTATCACGGGCATGTAAACACGTAAGCGAACAAGTTATGAACGCATTTAGTACTTATATAATTAGGCACTTGCAAGGGATAACATGTAAAAATATTTATTAGTAAATATGTTTTGTGTTTCTATTTATCGGTCTTAATTTAGTTTCTCTGTATATTTTATTCGATAAACATTTTATCAATTATATTAATTGCACAAATTTATCGATGCAGATTATTTTAATCTTATGTATAGTAGACATTCTTACAATATCAGAAAATTTAAATGTTGTAATTTCATTTTTCTAATAAGAGTCCCAATAGTCTTTTATGTTTCTCAAAACCCTAAGATGAAACATAGAAATATTTCAACTTCTCTAGTAGGTGCTAGGACTCTTATGCCTTGGGATTCTGACCTTGAGGAAAGCTCAACAAATCATAATCCTACATACAATGGATAATTAATTATAAGTTGTGTCATATACAACTCCAAACCTTATAGTCTTTTTCCTAACCTTATCTTTACCTTGAGGAAAGTTCAGCATATAAAGTGATATTATTCACTCGTTCCAACCATTTCACGATGGCTGTCATGACCGGGATTTTTGACCTTCGAAAATCAACATCAAGATGTTTACTGTATTACATGCTGAGCAATCGAATGCCGAAAATACAAGACCGTTAGGGAAAAGAAGAAGAAATAGAAGAAGAAGATAGAAACAACAACACAGAATCTCACAATCGCAGCGGAACAATATATAATAGATAACAGCATGTCTCTATACAAAAAGAAACTACAACTGTTAATTATGCATTACATCATCAGAGTACAATACATCAATAACTCATTACTGAACAGTTTTATAACTTGTTCTCACAAATGCTGAATATATAGCATACCATACACAGCGGAATTAAATCAAATATGTATAATACATCTTCATCATCCAGCTTGCCTTCTAAGCTTCATAGCATCCTATCCTGTATCTGTAATAATCGGTCTGACCTGAGCATTATAATAAAATAACGCCTGAGTCAGTCTGGAAAACCAGCGTAAGAAAACATACTCAAATTGAATTATTAAAGTTTCAAAATCCTTGAGAATCAAAGGAATCTCGTAAGACCACACCACAAATAAACAAGACGGGTTTTTACCTTACGATAACAAAAAAAGATTCATATCAAATCCTTTAATATTATAATAGTGTCTAAGTACAAATACTTATTCAAATAGCTAAAATGCTTGCATCTCATGTTTCAGCATAGTTGGGCACAATCAAAAACCATACGGCGCTTATTATAGAATGGATTCCATACAATTGACTAGGCACCGGGGTATCTCCTGTCACAGTACACATCTAGAATAGCGTACCAAGGACCACGTCAGGATCCCGTGCAATACAAGATCGGACTATCCCTAACCTAGATACACCAAATATGTTATCACCTTGGATGTTCCCACCTTTTTCGAGCTCCTTCCATAATCGTAGTAATAATATCCGAAAGTATCTAGAAAGGTGATAAACATACCCTAATTGGGTGCTATCCACTTAGCCTTGCTGCATCTCCCCTGTTTTTCAGTCATTCCCGGTTGATGAGACTAGAGGCTACGATTACCTTTTTAAGGAATTTTCACTTAGAATGTTCATTGTCCTCCAATGACAATGTATCGATAGCATTCATCCATACAAAACCATTCTTGTTCCGAATGGAACCGAAGGCACTATTCTTACTACATCCATTATGGAATCACCCTCAGGATTAGCAGCGATTAGCCCTTGCACTTCATTGCTCCATCTTCGACTCCATGCTCTTGTCTTCATTTCGAAAACGTACTCGCTGGATCGAAGTGGTTTTCGGATGACAAATCCGAACTCAGTCTCTTCGAAACAACGTTCGATATTTCCGGTAAACTTAACCCCTGTTTTTTAGGAAATAAACAAACGGAAATAAAATCGGAGATCACCTCCTAACCGTTAGTGGATGGATTTTCTTATCACGTCCTAGAAGAACGAGTCAGTTTATATGTATAGTATAGCACCTCGAACGGTAATTGTACCATATAATTTCCATGTTTCTCCTAGATATTCCCAAAGTTATATTTTAGGTCTAGATTTGATAGTTGGTTATTTAACTATCAAATAAACAATCATTCAACCAAATACTTTATTTTCCCCCCGAATAACTCCAATTCTGTTTTTAATTTTATTTTAATAAATTAAATCTCTTTATCCAAAATATATACTTATCGAATTTAGTATATTCACAAACTATTCCTTTTTTCAAAAATATTTGAAAACCCTTCTCAAAGCAATAGGGAAAGTACCACTGCGGTATCAAACCACGGATTCATAGTTCAATGGTTACGTCTCTATCCCAGAGAAATCCAAGACTTACCTGCAAGCACTCACTACCTCCGATTTCTCCATGCGAGTATACCATTACTTTCCGAAAATTTTATTTAAAAATTTTCGAAATAACACTTATGAAGTTCCTATAATAATTTCTAAGTAAATTTTTTGGCGAATCCACTTTAAAATAAAATTTATTATATAATAATATTAATATTGAATAATTTATCCCTTTAAAATAATAAGATTGATTTAATCTTAAATAAAAATTGACTTACTCTAACCTAACTGAACCAATATTTAACTATACTTTAAACAAATTTCAAAAAACTAAATAACAAATTTGAAAAATATTCTTAAACACTTTTAAATTTTCTAGCTAATACTTAAAATTCCTTTTTTTAAAATCAAATTAACTTCTCAAGAAAAAAAATTCCAACTCCCATATAGCCAGTCCAATATTAATAAATCCTTCTCGATTTATTTCAAATTTAATTTACGTCCTAATTTCATAAAATTACCTTTTCACATTTCCTAAAAATATTATTTTTGAACCGATTTACCCATCTTCATATACAATTCTCCCCATGAATTATATAACTTCAATTCATCCACTGATAATAACTTCACTTTCTTTATAAACTTCGTTTATAAATTCTATAGCCTCATTTCCCGTTTTATCACTGTTTCACAACACTTAATCGATTTTATATCGATTTTCTAAATAAATTTCCATTTTTAATTAAATTCTTAAATAACCCAAATATATTCCAAAGCTTGCTAATTTTAGATCTCACTTCCTTTATATGATTTAAAGTCTTATTTAAATCTAAAGCATCAATTTCATATTTTATTTTCAAATTTCCTTTTTATTTTCCCGAACTATTTTAAATCTCGATTTTAAAAATAAATCCCCATTTCACTTAAACAATATTGCTTAAGTTTAATTATGTAGGATTCTTTAATTTAACTTATTTCCAAAATCACTATTTTCCTTATTTCAAAATTATCAAGCCCAATTTTGAAATCAAACTATTTATTTTAGCCAATATTCATTTCTTTAAGTAAATCCAAAATTTAACTATAAATATTTTTACTTCATCAATTCTCCTTTTAAATCTCTTTCCAAATTTTAAAAATATATCATTTGTATTTAAAAATACCAAAATCTAACCAGTAATACCGTGGCATCCCATAAATTCAAATTTCACTATAATCTATCTGGGTTATTCAAAACAAATCATATCACCGATTATGAAAATAATTTCAACATTTTTGAAGAATCCAGTTGGATCCCTCCAACCTGTTTTCCCGCATCCACAGATGTTAATACAATATAAAAATATCAATCCCACTTCGAGGTGGATATCGCGGTATATAGGGTCATCCGCTATTATGCGGACGCATGGGTCTCATCCGCTATATATGTATATGTATATGTATATGTATATGTATATGTATATGTATATGTATATGTATATGTATATGTGTGTGCGTGTGCGGGAATATCAATCGCTCCAATACACACACACACACACACACACACACACACACTACTATAACATCCAAACTGATAATAATTATCAAATTCAACAATCAACCAATAATTAATTTTAACTATTTAAAATTGATTGCAGTTTTTCAAATTTGGGTGAGATTAGCTCACTTTGATTATTTGTCGCTTTCGCGTTCCGTTCCCGATTGGATCTGAACACATTTGAATTTATCTGAAAATTCAGCAAGCTCTATACTGTTCCAACCTATTTCCTATGCATGGGCGATGACATCACGATCCCAACGAATCTTGAATCTTTCGAATCAGACCTCATATGCATGAGATACGCATTTTATAAGTTATCGATATATTTTTTAACAAGATTTAAATAACCCAAATATCCAACCTTTGCAAATTTAAAAAACTGCCATCAGCTTCCCCCAACTTACAAATACCACCTGTATATGCTTTTGCATGCCATCGTCGTGCACTAACCTCTGACGACATGGAGCTCTACAACCGGAAGCAAAAATCCGACGACACCACCAGATTTCTCTTCCCGAACTCTATGCATTCATCCCCACAAACTCGAGCTCGGCCTTCACCATCAAATCGCGACCTGCTACCTCCCCAGGTCGTACGGCCACGTCGTGACCACCCTATGTTCTATCGCACGGCACTAAAACACTCCCCCGAGTGCACCTTGCCTCTAAGACCCCATAGCCAAGCCCCTTTCCTCGATTCCTTGAGCCAACTTCAAGAAATAAGAAACCCTAGTTCGCCTATGCCTTACTATAAAAAGTCGAACCTTAGAAATCTTCATTGAGCTCCACTAAACCCATATCAAAATGAAGTCCATTGAAGAACACTAATTTAGGATTTCGTTAGGAAATTTTTAGTTCGTTATTTTAGGAGATAAATTTTTTTGGAAGCTCTGAAGTCCTTTTTTCTCTTCGATTTTTCCTGTGTTGTGTTGGGTTTTTAAAAAGAAAACGAAGGGGGAATGATAGAAAAGAAGGTAGCTGATGAAGAGGGAAAGCACAGTCATGTGATTTGAATAGAATACAACTATGATTTGACCAAAATAAAATTTTAAAATATTATTTATTTTTAAATGTCTTGTTTTAAACCAGCAAAAGATTCTAAACTCCTATCGAGGCATGCCGTTAGGCGTTTATAATGTTATACCCCTATTCCAAACGCAATGGAAAAGGTTTCGAGTCCTAATTCGATCGCATGAAGAAGATAGCTTTTTGGATCCAATTATTATATTGAATTTTTGATATAAATTTCAGTGCATTTATATCCCGTACGGCCAAACGATAACTCCAGACACTACGAATTTAAAATCTAAAAATAGTATACTATTATGGATCCAATAGAACCGGCTTCGTCGAATTCCGAGACTGTGCCCTTGAAGGCTATTTTTAAATGTCTATTTAAACGATATACTTTTAAACTGAACAAGCCACTATTAAATTCAAATTTAAAACTTTTATTATCTTTAGTATTATCAATATAAATTTTATAAGCCTTTAAATTATTTTTAACAAGCTTAAAACTCCAATATTTTAACCAATTTTCAATTATTAAATTCAATAATTTAATTATGCAATAAATGGTTATATTTGGAACTCAAGTTAAAAATTAACTTTTAAATATTTGCAATCAATTAAATACTCCAATTTCAAATATCCAAATTCTGGGTCATTACATTCCTCCCCCTTATAAAAATTTCATACTCGAAATCACTAGGTAAGAAGAATGGTCCAAAACCCGTTTACTATTTTTCTCAAAACCACACAGATTTTAAACCACCTTTCAAAAAAAAATTCTATTGAAACCGCATTATCACTTCTATTAATTTCCAATCTCATTCATATATTCTACTAATATTATCCCCTCAATCATTCAAATTATAGTTTAAAATCAAATTTTAAATTTTCAAAATTTTCTTCAAAATTTTACTAACTCTCATAATTTTCAAAAAATTTCGCCAGCGTCTCCTTTGCGCGGCTAGATCTAAAAAACTACGAAACACCACTATGGCCCCAAATCATCAAAAGAAAACAAAAGCCAAGTGGCTCAATTAGAAAATCATTAATTTCATACAATGGTTTAACCACATACCTTTTTGTCGAGCAATAACATTTTACCTTTGAAATCGAAGACATCAATTTAGCTTTTGCTTTTAATAACCTACATCTTACTTACCAATAATATCCAATCATACAGTTCAAAATCATTTTATTCGGCAATTTCAATTTTCAATATTCATTTCACAAAAACCCGTACGATGTACATATATCATCCGTATGCAATATCAACTCTGATTGCTTACTCGATCACACCATTTCACTCCCGAACTAGTATCGTTCACATGACTCTCTAGTGTGGACTCGGATCTAGTCTCTTGATTGGAAACTGTCATTCTCCTTACATAGCCAAATACTATGATAGAGAATTCTAGGATTAATCAAAAATCCATATCTAACGTTCGCCGTCGAAAGTTAAGTGAAAAATCCCAACTCGGATCGCTGTAACTATCTCGAAATTTTGTGCTCGAATCTGGATCAAATCGTCATGCAAATATAATAATATACGTACAACTTATGTATTAATTTCCAATTGATTATTAGCTATATCAATTTTCTTTTTATTTACATTTACTTTCATTCCCATTCTCTTACTCACCCTTATCATAACCATCACCTATTTACTTGGCATATTTTCCAATTTTTCTTAAGAATTTCACAGTCAATTTCTTTAGTCTATTATAAACATTTTATACTATGTTCTTAGATTTATTCCCACTTCATAACTAAATTTTATATCCATTTATATTAAAATTCAATTTTCAATTAATTTGAACTCCATTTATCTCCAAATTTAAATATTGAATTTTATCAAACATCTCTCAAACCATATTTAATTAACTAATTACTTTAATTAGTTCCATTTACTAGTTTATTTCATATCCCAATCAAATTTTATTTTCAACTTTTATCTTATTTAGTCCACTCGAACTAATTCTTCAATTTCACTTTGTTCAACATAATTCAACTTAAATATCATTCTAGTATTCAATTTAAATTTTAGTTCACTTACAAATTAAATTAACTTGTTCATCCACTAATTATTTCCAACTTAATAAATTCTATTTCAATAATTATTTCCATTTGGCCTACTTAAGCTTACTTTCTCAAATTCACTTTACCTAACTTAATTCAAGTTGAATTACATTCCAATATGCAAATTTCAAATTTTCTTAAGTTATCAAACTTACTCACCTTCCATAAAACATTTTTGATCAACTCCAGAGTTTAAACAATTACTTAAAATTTCAAATTTTATAAGTTTTCAACTTATTTATATTCCATTAAACATTTCCAAATAAAATTCCCGGGCTTTACTCCTTATTCCCAACCTATTTCAAATCATTTTTGAAATCAAATATATATATACACACAACCTTTTGTATATCAAATCTTTCCTTTGAATTCCAAATCAAATCAATTTTACCTAACGAACTCCAATTCAAACATTTAGGCAGCAATTTCTCCTTTGGAGACTCGAGAATGAACACCATGATGTTGCGATCATCGTCGGAATTATTTTCCAACGATCGAAGTGAGTTCGGTGCTTTTATTCCTTTAAAAACCATTTTAATATTTCATTTAAAAAATATTTCCCAAATAAAGTCACTATTATTATTTTCACAACTCTAAAAAACATTTTCAAAACCAACGAGATTTAAATTACCAAATTTCCAAATTCTCATCCTTTAAATCCTTTAAATCTATATTTAAATACGCTCCGGAATTTCACTCCATTTCAAATTACAGATCACATTTACAAAATCATATTTATAAATTCCATTTTGTTATATGAATTAATTTCTCTTAACTTTTTGTTATAATATCAACTTTTTATTTAATCACCATAACAACACCAAAGATAATAGCTTAATATTATCATTTCCTAACAACCGAGCAAAACATACATAATATAATAATTTCTGAAAAATTACATCTTTAATATATGAAAATAATTTGGGGAAAATTATTTCATTTACCCCCTTTCAAAACAATACCCTGTCCCTGTCCCGTTGGATCGAAGTGGTTTTCAAATAACAAATCCGATCATGGTCTCTTTGAAACAATGTTCAGTATTTCCGTAAACTCAACACTGGTTCTTTAGAAAATAAACAGATGAAAATAAGATTGGAGGTCACCTACTAACCATTAGTGGACTGATTTCCTTATCATGTCCTAGAAAAACGAATGAATTTGTACGTACGGTATAGCATCTCAAACGGTAAGTGTACCATATAATTCCCATGTTTCTTCGAGATATTCCCAAAGCTATATTTTGGGTCCAGATTTGATAGTCGTTTATTTAACTATCAAATAAAAAATCATTCAACCAAATACTTTATTTTTCCACCGAATAACTCCAAATCTCTTTTTAATTTTATTTTGATAAATTAAATCTCTTTATCCAGAATATATACTTATCTTATCGAATTTAGTATATTCACAACCTATTCCTTTTTTCAAAAATATTTGAAAACACTTTTCAAATAATATGTAAAGTACCAATGTGGTATCAAACCATGGATTCACAGTTCAATGGTTACGTCTCTATCCTAAAGAAATCCAAGACTTAACTACAAGCACTCACTACCTCTGATTTCGTCATGCGAGTATACCATTACTTTCCAAAAACTTTATTTAAATTTTTTTAAAATAACACTTACGAAGTTTCTATAATAATTTCTAAGTAAAAAATTTGGAGAATCCTCTTTAAAATAAAAGTTATCATATAATAATATTAATATTGAATAATTTATCCCTTTAAAATAATAAGACTGATTTATTCTTAAACAAAAATTGACTTTCAATTACCTAGTTGAACCAATATTTAATTACACTTTAAACAAATTTTAAACAACTAAATAATTAATTTATGAAATATTCTTAAACACTTTTAAATTTTCTAGTTAATACTTAAAAATTCCTTTTTTTAAAATAAAATCAACTTCTCAGGAAAAATATATTTTTCAACTCCTATATAGCTAGTCCAATATTAATTAATCCTTTTCGATTTATTTCCAATTAATTTACGTCCCATTTTCGTAACCTTTTCACATTTCCTAAAAATAAATCTATCATTTATTTTTAAACCGATTTAGCCATTTTGTTATAAAATTCTCCCCGTGAATTTTATTACTTTAATTTATCCGTTGATAATTACTTCACTTTGTTTATAAACTTCATTTATAAATTCCATAGCCTCATTTCCCGTTTTATCACTGTTTCACAACACTTAATAGATTTTACATCGATTTTTCTAAATTAATATCCATTTTTAATTAAATTCTTAAATAACCCAAATATATTCCAAAGCCAACTAATTTCAAATCCCACTTCCTTTTTATGATTTAAAGTCTTATTTATATCTGAAGCATCAATTTCGTATTTTATTTTCAGCTTTCCTTTTCATTTTCCCGAACTATTTTAAATCTCGATTTTATGAAAATAATTCACTTTTTCACTTAAACAATATTGCTTAAGTTATATTATTCAAAATCCTTTAATTTAACTTATTTCAAAATCCCTATTTTCCTTATTTCAAAATTATCAAGCCCAATTTTGAAATCAAACTATTTATTTTACCCAATATTCATTTCTTTATGTAAATCCAAAATTTAACTATAAATATTTTTACTTCATCAAATTCTCCTTTTAAATCTCTTTCCACATTTTAAACCTTTATCATTTGTATTTAAAAATACTGAAATCTAACCAATAATACCGTAACAACCCTGGTTATTGAGATTACCTGTTAATATTAAATTATAACGGTTGTTATTATAATTTAATATTGTAAATTAAATAAAATTGGGAGTTTTATATTTTTTATTTGGAATAAACAATGAATTTTGAAAATAAAATGAGAAAAATAAAGTTTGGAACTTTATTTTATTTTAAGGTTAATAAAAAAATGGAAAATGGGTTAAATTTAGAGAAAATGCAATAATTCTATTAAATATTGTCAATTACTTCTTTTATAAAAATTTAAAAGAAGTATGTGATTTTTAAAGGGCGTGTATTTAAATAAAAAGATGGAAATTGGTTTAAAAACATGTTTTAATTATATAGTTGAGTTTAAGATGGTTTTTAATATTTTTCTGAGTAAGAAAATAATTTTTGAGGAATTTACAAGTTAAAAATGTAGACTTTTGCATTTAATTGTGAAATGGTGCATTTTTGTAAAAGAAAGGATTTTTAATAACAATAATATTTTAAAATATAAATTTATCTTTTTATAAATGTTTTATTGTGTAAGTATTTAAGTCTACATATTTTTCTTATGTAAAAATATGAAGAAAATGCATTTTTATTTTGGTAATTAGTGTAAATATGAAGCCTTTATAATATAAGTGTTGATTATTTAACATAAGCCATATTATTTTCTTTTAATTTTTCGGTCCAAACCTGTGACGCCCCACCTCTATACCCACGCTAGCCAAGGACACTACGGGGTAATGCTGTCAACTAGCACGGAGAATAAGGCTGTTGAGGAGCGACCATCTGTATAATTGCTTTGTGCGAGTACCGATATGCCAGATAAAAGTATAACTTTTCATCTCAAGAGGAAATCCGACATACCGAAACAAACTCAAAACTACTACATAGTGGCTATATGTAATCTTCGGAAACAAATATAGAAATAAACATAACACAAATCAGTCACAGATAATTCATATCACAAAGGCGGAAATAGATATGAATATATATAACACATAAAAAGTGTTCATCAGAGTAGTGGTCAACAAGATCCACACTATCACAAAAGAAATAGCTATCAGTGCTATACAAAAGAATATGAATACAACCATGAGTCTATATCTCAAGTGTATACAACAAAAACTACTAATCTAAGTAGTTAGCCAAAAGTGAAGGTAATGATCCTGGATGAGAAGTCAAGCATAAGCACCTGTAACATCTCGGTCTGACCCGAGTATTATTTAATAAGAAAATAATAAACGGATCATTCTAGCTATAAATATCAGATGAAATGATATAGAATAAGAGATATGACTAAACGTATAATAATCACAATGCCAAGCTGTGATAAATAAGTAATTGAAAATCAACAAGAGATTAATCAATATCACAAAAATCTTCTCAAAGATCAAAGGAATGTTATACTCCTTATTTCATTCACCAAACCATAAATATTGACAATTATATCAATGTTAACCACAAAAGTCAATGACACACAAATTCACCAATGCACAAATATTGATAAAACTTATTAATGAAAATCACGAAAATTGGTGAAGCACAGATCGCAGAAATCATCAATAGAAATCCAGAAATCACAAAAAGGGGGAAGGCCTATCACAAACGGGAGCATAAAGCTCACCAACACGTGTATCACAAACGGAACGCTAATTCCATGGTTGCTAACAATCACAGATTGAGCCGAAACTCCACAAACGGCCCAAAGACCATGGGTTGCTACTCCACCAATTTGAGTCGAAACTCCACAAAACGGGGTTTAGTCTCCCTCACAGACAAAGAGACATCGCACATTGCTAGTCTAAATCACCAAAAATGATCGTCATGATCATCAAGAAGTGTCAATTACAGTAAGCTAGTAAATATATGAGCTTAGCATCATGTCCCATAACCACTAGCTTAACTTAAATATTTACGAACAAATTGTAGATCTCCACTAGAGAATTGTCACAAGAGATTCAATCGAAAAAGTCCAATAATTAACCGACGAAGTAAACGCAAGCGTTTCATACCATTCGTTTTACTAAGCCATTTATATTAGATTTCTCATACGAGCGAGGTAAAGGCTTGCATATACTAATAGGTTGGAAAACGGTTTTTATAAACGAGTTTGATATTGAAAATAGAGTTTAAATAACCTTTGATAAAGAGTTTGAATATTTACTACTAGTATAGGAACCTTTGTATTTTAAAATGACAAAGCACAAATATGATTGTAGAAACAATCAATCACCAAAATTCACATACGAAGCAGTGAATTAATTCCAAAGAAATCGATATCAAATCCATCAAAGTGGATATTTCCAAAAATTCCAAAATAGAAGTCATCGAAGTCGAATAATCGATAGCATCAACTAGGAATCAAAACAAATCGATAAAAATTGGAATCACAAGCGAAAATAGGCATAATAGGCATTTAAGAGTAGGCCAGTCGACTGGCTCAATGAGTTCAGTCGACTGAACTCAGTCCCTGAAAACTCGCGGGATACTGGTCAGTCGACTGAACTCAGTGGGTCAGTCGACTGACTGCAGTAAACAGAGCCCCCAAGGCTCTACAGGAAGCCTTCACCCTGCTTATTAGCTTCAGCCAGTCGACTGACCAAGAAGTCCAGTCGACTGACTGGAGCTAAGGTTGTTTTCCCTGCCTATCAACGAAAGAAGAAACCCTTCCCATTTCGCAACCGGACGAGCCTCGAGCACTAAGGGATTACGTCGATCGGCAACCCAGCCCTATAGGCTCTTCGATGCATCACCAAAAACTTGTTCAAATATCCATAGAAGGATTTTCATAGAATTTGCTTTCAAAACACCAAAAGTTGGAATATAAACCAAATTAATCCAAACCAAAAGCAAATGCACATGAATAATTGTTAGGAATTCATACCCAACGTTCAAAGATAGTTATAGGCCTAGATATGAGATAAAAATCTCACCTTTTCACAAAATCAATGTAGAAGAGGCTTGAAAGCAAAGGGAGAATCAACCACTCTTCAACACAACTCAAATGAGCTTGAATTTATGCTCAAAAGAAGAACATTCCCAAAGTTAGGTTTAGGAATTTCTGAAATTCAAGAGAGAAGGAGTTGGAGAAGGTGAAGAGAAGGCTTACCAATGGGTTCTCTTGAATTTGGAGCAAGAAGTTGATTTGCAAATAGAAAACTAGGGCTTGCGTTTTAATTTCCCATTCCACTCACCATTAATCTCTTTAGAACTGAAAAGTAGAGGAAGAGGGAGTGAATGAAGAGGGGGGTTTCAGTTTGGGGTATTAAGTTAGAACATTGGGCTGAACCCAAACCCAAACCCAAAATGAAAAAGGTCAAATTTTTAGCTAGCTCCAAATATATCAATGTTTATACTCAAAAAGGTTGCAAATGGTATTTTGAACTCAATGGAAGGGGTCTCGAGTCCCAATTTGACCGTATGCAAAAAGTAGCTTTTCGGACTAAAACCCGACTAACGATGAAATATTTAAATAAAATATTTGAGTATAAATCGATAAATATGCGGGTTGTTACAGACTTCCCTCCTTAAAGAAATTGCGTCCTCGCAATATATAAGATGGAAACACAAAGTAACAACCATAAAAGCATATTAACACAAAAGAAATTTGAAATAAGAAGTTCACCTCAAAGAGCATGAGTAAGTAAGTCCGAATGTGTTCGCTCGATGAATTCTCTAGATTCCCAAGAGCAATCCTTAGGATTCGCGGACCATTGAACCTTAATAAGCGAAACATCTTTATTTCGAAGGCGCTTGACCTCTGAAGCAATAATACGAATAGGATGTTGCTCATAAGTCAAATTAGGTGAAACTTCAATTTCTTCCACAATACCGGGCTCAAGAATAGAATCGGAATCTCGAAGGCATTTTCGTAATTGAGAAACGTGAAACACGTCATGAATAGCAGAAAATTGAGCCGGTAATAAAAGGCGATATGCCACGGAACCAATACGTTCGGTGATAGGAAACAGACCAATATATCGAGGTGCTAATTTTCCCGATTGACTGAAACGTACAACACCTTTCATAGGTGAAACACGAACAAACAAAAAATCTCCCACAGAAAATTCTAATTTCCTTCTCCAGTTATCGGCATAGGATCTTTGTCTACTCTGGGCTTCTTTCATCCTATGACAAATAAGGTCAATCTTTTCTGTGGAATCACGAATAAAATCTGGACCTAAAACCAGCTTCTCACCGGCCTCAAGCCAACAAGAAGGAGATCGGCATAGCCTTCCATAGAGTGCCTCGAAAGGTGCCATACCAATACTAGATTGGAAGCTATTATTATAGGAAAACTCAACAAGAGAAATATGATCTTCCCAACTTCCACCAAAATCAAGGACACATGCACGAAGAAGATCTTCAAGAGTTTGATTCACACGCTCAGTTTGTCCATCGGACTGGGGGTGATAAGCGGTGCTAAAATTAAGCTTCGTTCCTAAAGCTTTTTGAAGACTCTTCCAAAATCCACTAGTAAACAATGGATCACGATCACTAACAATAGAAGTAGGAACTCCATGTAATTTTACAGTTTCTTTGATAAAAAGTTTGGCCAAGAGAGGAACGGTTCGATTGGACCGAACGGGAATAAAATGGGCGGATTTAGTGAGTCTGTCAACTATAACCCATAAGCTATCATGACCCGAACGTGAACAGGGAAGGCCGTCAATAAAATCCATAGAAATTTGGTCCCACTTCCAAGTTGGAATTTCTAAAGGTTGCAATAACCCACCGGGCCTTTGATGTTCGGCCTTAATGAGTTGGCAAGTCATGCAACACTTAACAAAGTTAGCAATATCAGATTTCATTCCCTCCCAATAATAAAGCCGCCTCATATCCGCGTACATTTTACCACTACCGGGATGAATGGTAAATTTAGAATGATGAGAATCTTCTAAAATATCTTTACGAAGATCACTAATATTTGGCATGATAAGTCTACCAAATTTCCGAATGCCGCCACGAGAATCGATATCAAAGTCTTTCAAACCATCAATATCAATTTTATCCTTAATATTTTGGCCAAGAAGAGCCAATTCGGGATCTAGCCTTTGAGCTCCAAGAATGCGGTCTAAAAGAGAAGGATGAGCCTCAAGGCTACACAAAACAAGAGATGAACACAAGTCGGAAATACGACCTCGAATTTCACAAGTGGACAAAACCTAGAGATCATTCCATTCAGATATCATCATGGAAACAACCGCTTGTTGCTTGCGACTAAGTGCATCGGCAACATGATTTCCCTTTCCAGGAGTATAAAGAATATTAAGATCATAAGGTGCAAGAAATTCGAGCCAACGCTGCTGACGCAAATTAAGTTCCTTTTGAGAGAATAAATATTTCAAAGACTTATGATCAGTATAAAGAATAAATTTTTCTCTCAAAAGGTAATGACGCCAAATTCGAAGGGCGAAAACGATCGCTGCGAGCTCTAAATCATGAGTGGCATATCTAGTCTCAGCTGGCTTCAATTGCCTAGAAGCATAAGCTATAACACGTTCTTTTTGCATAAGAACGGCACCCAAACCAACGTGACTAGCATCAGTATAAACAATAAAATCTTGATTCCCCTCGGGAATAACAAGAATAGGAGCATCAGAGAGGAGTTCTTTTAGTTTTCTGAAAAGAAGTCTCACATTTGTCCGACCAAATGTATTTAACACCTTTCTTCGTTAAGCTAGTGAGAGGCACGACAATCTTAGAAAAGTCTTTGATAAAACGACGGTAATAACCCGCCAATCCAAGGAAACTATGAATTTCCGTTACACTCTCCGGTCTCTTCCAACTTTGAATCACTTCAATCTTTGAAGGATCCACTGATATTCCGGATTCAGAAATAATATGACTGAGAAACTTCACACGAGATTGCCAAAAGTGGCATTTAGAAATTTTTGCTTTCAATTGATTACTCCTAAGAGTTTCCAACACAATCCGAAGATGTTTTTCATGCTCCTCCTCGGTTTTTGAATACACAAGAATATCATCAATAAAGATGAGAACAAATCGATCGAGGAAGTCTTTGAAAACTCGATTCATTAAGTCAACGAAATAAGCCGGGGCATTCGTTAACCCAAATGGCATAACAAGCCATTCATAAGATCCATACCGAGTACGGAACGATGTCAAAGGAATGTTATCCTCTGCAATACGAAGCCGATGAAAACCAGTAGCTAAGTCTAATTGTGAAAAGACTTTAGCACCACTAAGTTGATCGAATAGATCATCAATCCGAGGTAAAGGATATTTATTTTTGATAGTAAGATCATTAAGCTTGCGGTAGTCAACGCAAAGCCTAAGTGTACCATCGGATTTCTTCACGAAAATAGCTGAAGCTCCCCAAGGCGAGGAACTAGAGCGAATAAATTGCTTCATTTCCAAATCGGATAATTGTATGCGCATCTCCTCATTTTCTTTATTGGACATGCGATAAGGAGGACGAGTAATAGGTTGAGCTCCTGGGGTAAGATTAATTCTGAACTCAATTGCTCGCTTAGGTGGTATCCTAAAACGGGCTCAAATATGTCGGAAAATTCACGAACAACGTGAATAAGAGAAATGACGTCTTCCTCATCATCATCACGAGGATTTAAAGAATATAAAGATGCAGATAAAGTGGAATCCAAATCTTTGAGAATAATAGAAATCTGCTTAACGGATTTAGGATGTCGAAGATGAATAGTCCGCTCAGGACATAGGATATGAGCTTCATAACGGTTAAGCCAATCCATTCCCAAAATCATTCCAAATCCTAAGTAACGCATGACATGCAAATCGGTTAGGAAAGGAAAATCACACAAAATAATCTCGACATCTTTACAAAGCAAACTAAGAGTTGCGGGTCCACCAACTGGATTCGAAATTATCAAAGAAGTCATTAAAGCAACAACACTTAAAGAAAAAGTATCAACAAGTTCTTTTGAAATAAAAGAATGGGATGCACCCGTATAAAAAAGAACTCGAATAGGCTGATCACGAAATATAATAATACCATCAAGGATAGAATGAGACATACCTTGATTACGAGATGTGTTGCCAGGGGCTTGAGCAACATTTAACTTTCCCTCCTTCCTGCCCTCAAGCTTGGGACAAGAAGATATAACATGGCCGGGACTTTTGCAGTAGCGACAAGAGAGAGGCCTCGAACACTTATTTGAATGATGGTCCTTTTAACCACAATTATAGCATTCTCCACGACCAAAGGAAGAAGTCTTTGCCACAGGGATTGCTTGCTTCCCCTTTTTGTTGGGATAAGGACCTTTGAATTTGCTAGGCCTTTTCTTGTTGTTGTTGAAGTTTGGTTTGGAACCCACCACTTCAACATCACTTTCCCTATCCGCCTCTTCAAGACGAAGTGCAATATCAATCAGTTGATCAAAAGAAACTTCTAATTTTAGAAGTAATGGCTTCTTGAGATTTTTGTTTAAGCCATAGCCAAATCTCTGGTTCTTCTTCAATGGGGTGTTGATGTACTCAACCCCATATTTAGAGAGAGATTCAAAAGACGTGACATAGTCAGTCATGGAAGATTCACCTTGAACAAGGTCAATAAAACGGCGAGCCAAAGTCACCTTCTAAGCTTCTGGCACAAACTTTAATTCGAAACGTGCCCGGAATTTCTCCCAGGTGAGAACCGTTTCATTAATTTCAGAAATAAGAAGTTCGTACCAGTCCAATGCTCTTTCTTGGAGCATACTAGAAGCCGCCTGAACTCGGTGAAGATCAATAAGATTCATGCGAGAAAAGATTCGATCGCATGATCTTAGCCAAGCCTGGACTTCAATAATAGTTTCAGAACCCTTGAATGGTTTCCCACCCAAGTTGGTATAATCGTTGCACAAGCGTGCAAATCCAGACTTAGGATGAGTTGGTTCCGAATTGGAACCATCTGCTTGAGCATTCTTAACTAAATCAAGAAGCTGCTGGAAGACATAAAAACTCCATCTTGGGGAGTAGCACTAGATTGACCGGCATTGGGACGGCCTGGTCTAACCATTTCCCTTCCTTAAGAAAGAAAGAAAGAAAGAAGAAAAAGGTTATTCACCAAATGAATATCAAGCAACCTTGATAAATAAAACAAGGAATCATAAAGAAAATAGGATGAATTGTACGAAGGCTCGAATTAAATCCTAAAGCACGACTCCTAAGATGGACTCAGGACGACGATCCTTGTTAAATTATTCTACATTGTTTCGAAGTTTGGCTCTGATACCAAGCTGTGACACCCCACCTCTATACCCACGCTAGCCAAGGACACTACGGGGTAATGCCGTCAACTAGCACGGAGAATAAGGCTGTTGAGGAGCGACCATCTGTATAATTGCTTTGTGCGAGTACCGATATGCCAGATAAAAGTATAACTTTTCATCTCAAGAGGAAATCCGACATACCGACACAAACTAAAAACTACTTCACAGTGGCTATATGTAATCTTCGAAAACAAATATAGAAATAAACATAACACAAATCAGTCATAGATAATTCATATCACAAAGGCGGAAATAGATATGAATATATATAACACATAAAAAGTATTCATCGGAGTAGTGGTCAACAAGATCCACACTATCACAAAAGAAATAGCTATCAGTGCTATACAAAAGAATATGAATACAACCATGAGTCTATATCTCAAGTTTATACAACAAAAACTACTAATCTAAGTAGTTAGCCAAAAGTTAAGGTAATGATCCTGGATGAGAAGTCAAGCAGAAGCACCTGTAACATTTCGTCTGACCCGAGTATTATTTAATAAGAAAATAATAAACGGATCGGTCTAGATATAAATATCAGATGAAATGATATAAAATAAGAGATATGACTAAACGTATAATAATCACAATGCCAAGCTGTGATAAATAAGTAATTGAAAATCAACAAGAGATTAATCAATATCACAAAAATCTTCTCAAAGATCAAAACGAATGTCATACTTCTTATTTCATTCACCAAAAACCATAAATATTGACAATTATATCAATGTCAACCACAAAAGTCAATGACACACAAATTCACCAATGCACAAATATTGATAAAACTTATCAATGAAAATCACGGAAATTGGTGAAGCACAAATCCCAGAAATCATCAATAGAAATCCAGAAATCACAAAAGGGGGAAGGCCTATCACAAACGGGAGCATAAAGCTCACCAACACGTGTATCACAAACGGAATGCTAATTCCATGGTTGTTAACCATCACAAATTGAGCCGAAGCTCCACAAACGGCCCGAAGACCATGGGTTGCTACCCCATCAGTTTGAGTGGAAACTCCACAAAACGGGGTTTAGTCTCCCTCGCAGACAAAGAGACATCGCACATTGCTAGTCTAAATCACCAAAAATGATCGCCATGATCATCAAGAAGTGTCAATTACAGTAAGCTAGTAAATATATGAGCTTAGCATCATGTCCCATAACCACTAGCTTAACTTAAATATTTACGAACAAATTGTAGATCTCCACTAGAGAATTATCACAAGAGATTCAATCGAACAAGTCCAAGAATTAACCGACGAAGTAAACGCAAGTGTTTCATACCACTCGTTTTACTAAGCCGTTTAAATTAGATTTCTCATACGAGTGAGGTAAAGGCTTGTATATACTAATAGGTTGGAAAACGGTTTTTATAAACGAGTTTGATATTGAAAATAGAGTTTAAATAACCTTTGATATAGAGTTTGAATATTTACTACTAGTATAGGAACCTTTGTATTTTAAAGTGACAAAGCACAAATATGATTGTAGAAACAATCAATCACCAAAATTCACATACGAAGCCGTGAATTAATTCCAAAGAAATCAATATCAAATCCATCAAAGTGGATATTTCCAAAAATTCCAAAATAGAAGTCATCAAAGTCGAATAATTGATAGCATCAACTAGGAATCAAAACAAATCGATAAAAATTGGAATCACAAGCGAAAATAGGCATAATAGGCATTTAAGAGCAGGTCAGTCGACTGGCTCAATGAGTTCAGTCGACTGAACTCAGTCCCTAAAAACTCACGGGATACTGGTCAGTCGACTGAACTCAGTGGGTCAGTCGACTGACTGCAATAAACATAGCCCCCAAGGCTCTACAGGAAGCCTTCACCCTGCTTATTAGCTTCAGCCAGTCGACTGACCAAGAAGTCCAGTCGACTGACTGGAGCTAAGGCAGTTTTCCCTGCCTATCAACGAAAGAAGAAACCCTTCCCATTTCGCAACCGGACGAGCCTCGAGCACTAAGGGATTACGCCGATCGGCAACCCAGCCCTATAGGCTCTTCGATGCATCACCAAAAACTTGTTCAAATATCCATAGAAGGATTTTCATAGAATTTGCTTTCAAAACTCCAAAAGTTGGAATATAAACCAAATTAATCCAAACCAAAAGCAAATGCACATGAATAATTGTTAGGAATTCATACCCAACGTTCAAAGATAGTTATAGACCTAGATGTGAGATAAAAATCTCACATTTTCACAAAATCAATGTAGAAGAGGCTTGAAAGCAAAGGGAGAATCAACCACTCTTCAACACAACCCAAATGAGCTTGAATCTATGCTCAAAAGAAGAACATTCCCAAAGTACAAATGAGCTTGAATCTATGCTCAAAAGAGAGAAGGAGTTGGAGAAGGTGAAGAGAAGGCTTACCAATGGGTTCTCTTGAATTTGGAGCAAGAAGTTGATTTGCAAATAGAAAACTAGGGCTTGAGTTTTAATTTCCCATTCCACTCACCATTAATCTCTTTAGAACTGAAAAGTAGAGGAAGAGGGAGTGAATGAAGAGGGGGGGTTTCAGTTTGGGGTATTAAGTTAGAACATTGGGCTGAACCCAAACCCAATGTGAAAAAGGTCAAATTTTTAGCTAGCTCCAAACATATCAATGTTTATACTCAAAAAGGTTGCAAATGGCATTTTGAAATCAACGGAAGGGGTCTCGAGTCCCAATTTGACCGTATGCAAAAAGTAGCTTTTCGGACTAAAACCCGACCAACGATGAAATATTTAAATAAAATATTTGAGTATAAAATCGATAAATATGCGGGTTGTTACAAAACCCATTAGTGTTCATAGCCTGATTAAGAAAATGAGGAAATTACTTACTATATGTTCATTTGCATTGCCTTCCTCCTTTTCAGAAACTATTAAACAAGAAAGTAGAAACCCTGCTTCACCAAATTGCAAACAAACCAATTTCTTCAAGTAAATTCATCGAATTAAAATCTTTTTGCAATCTAGAGAATAAATCAACAGGTAATCCAACTCCAAACCATGTAGTTTCATCAAATTTCTAATTTTAGAGAAGATTAGAAATTTACAGTATTTGTTCTTCTTGCATGTTAGTTTATTGAAGTTTCACGGGTTTTGAAGTCATTTTCTCCTTAAAGCTTCAATCTTTTAGCATAAATCCAAGGTCTGATCATCTCTAATAGCAAGGTGAGTTAAATCTCATAATCTCTAGCTAATACAATGCTCAAAGAGCAGTATTTTATGCAAATTTCTACTCTGTAATCGTTTACAATTTTGTGTTTCTTACCTCCGTGAAATCTGATCTGAGCGCCTACTTTGAGCAATTGTAACTTTTGATTCCGGTAAAGAAATGCTAGCGGATTTCTTCCAGATGGTAGTTTATATGTTGAACTTTGTCTTTGCAAAATTTGGTTGAAATATCTTATTATTTGGGTGTTCAAAACATTGCTACAAAATCAACAAAAACCTAGATCTTTGCCTGGGCATATTTTGTTTTTTGGACTTGCTGCAAATATAGCCTGAGTCCATGTTTGAGATAGCATACTCTTTAATTTCTTATTGAAATTCATCGATTCTTTTTTTGTTTGAAAGATAAAGTTTTCTACTATATGCATATTAACTTTCAGCTCAATATGAGGTCGATTGGTCCTCTGCTTCATGCCTGAAAGTTGAACCCGAGATGGTTTTCAGGCCTGTACATTTGTTTTTTGAACAAACATGGCCTGAGTCCATGTTTGAGACTGTGTAATTTTTTCATTTCCAATCGAAATTCGTTGATTCTTTTTTATTTGAAAGATGAAGTTTTCTACTATGTGCATATCAATTTTTAGCTCAATATGAAGCCGTTTGGTCCTTTGTTTCATGCCTGAAATTGTACCCGAGATGATTTTCAGGCCTTTACATTTGTTTTTTGAACAAATATGGCCTGAGTCCATGTTTGAGACAGCGTAACTTTTTCATTTCCAATCAGAATTCATTGATTCTTTTTTTTCGAAAGATGAAGTTTTCTACATGTGCATACCAATTTTTAGCTCAATATGAGGTCGTTTGGTCCTCTGTTTCAGGCCTCTAAGTTGGACCCAAGATGGTTTTCAAGCCTGGGAATATTTTTGTCTTTAAACTGCTGCAAACATGGCCTGAGTCCACGTTTGAGGCAGCGTAACTTTTTCATTTCCAGTCGGAATTCATTGACTTTTTTTTTCAGTTTGAAAGCCGAAGTTTTCTACTATGCGCACACCAATTTTTATTTCAATTAAAGGTCGTTTGTCCACCTGTTTCATGTCCGAAAATTGAACCGAGAGAAGAATTCGGATCTGGGTATTGTGTTGCCGATGCATTTTTATGTTCTTTTTCCGTCTGACTTTTGACTTTTACTCCATGTTTTTGTGATATTTTTGAAATTTTCTAAGGCCATGATGTCTATCAGTGGACTAGCCAAATTTTAGATATTTTGAAATTCAAATTTTGGATTAAATTTGAATTTAATTTGAATAGAATTTGAACATCGATTTGAGTGATTTCTTGGGGTTTTAATCGTTTTCGAGCACGGATTTTTCCAAACCTTTTTGAAATAATTTAAAAAATAAATGGGCATTTTAAATTATTATTATACGATATTTTTAAAGTATTTTCAAATATAGAATCTATTTATTCTCGATAATAAGGGAATTTTCAAATATGGCTTTCAAAATTGGTGTTAAAAGCATGTTTTCCCAAGTAAATTATTTTATATATAAAATACATGTTTTTGCACTATTCGAGTGAATAAGAAGGAGGATTAAATGGTTTGGTAAAACATGTTGTATGGGATACGTGCATTTATCTTATCGGTTAATTCCTGACTTGTCTGTTTGATCGTTTTGACCTACGAGTCGAGTTTACCGATGAGATGAGGTAAACTTTTTACTACATTGAGTATGAAATTACTAGCGGATAGTAAACCATTTAGTGCGAACGTATGGTATGAGACGCATGTTAACACTGCTCGGGTTTCTATCCGAAAGTTTGTGACACATTTGTTTAAGAGACGTATTTGCTAGTACTGGACTTTCGGGTCATTTGTCTTTCCGGACTTTTGTCAAAGAGACGTATTCGTCCATTGTGACGTATTTGTCCTTCGAGATATTGTCCTTCGAGATGTTTGTCTAAGAGACATATTTATTATCCTTTGGGACGTTTGTCTAAAAGATGTGGTGCCTTATTTTGAGAGAGCAGTACTTGGCGGGCTTCGTCCATAAGCATATGCTACATCTTTGAGATGATTTCATTGATGTTTGTGATTTCCCGAGTGTATCTCCTTTTTCATGGTTTACCATTTGAGCCATTATATATATATATATGGCGATTACCTTATGCGAGTTTGAGTTGCCTACGCTGGCCCTTTTGGCATTATTATTAAGATTTTCCTATTGGCGTTATTACATGAGATTTGCTTTTTGACGTTTATTTGGGATTATATTCTCTAATGTTGGAGAGTTATATTTGATTGCCTTATGGGTAATTTAAGATGGTGATTTCTTTGAGTTTGCCGATATGGTGGGTTTGGGATTTCTCCCTTTTAGGAGCTATATTCTTCCTAAACCACTATTGATGATTTATGATACGCCGATGATACGAGGCTTGCTATATTTAGGGTTTTATGATTGTCTTATTTCTTTTGAGATTATATGTTTATGTAAGTGATATCATCCCATCACATAAAGTAACCATACCATACTTATACTCATGCTTATACTCGGTATTATTCCTTCTTGTTTACGAAGAACATTACCCTTATCCTTGTGCATCTATTACTGCTTATCCTTATAAACTGACATGTTTAGCTAGACTGACCCATGTATTTTATACTGTGTCAGTAGGTTAGGTACCCTCATGGACTTAGCTTATTCTCCTTCCGCTTGACTTATCTGCCAGCCTTTTTTGTTATGGTCTTTTTGTTGCTACTCTGGTATGTATATTTTTTTAACTCGTGTGTATATTGTGGTTGTCATACCAGTTATGATGTATTATTTGTATTGTGTTTGGATGTATATATATATATATATATGTACATATACCTATTTGCTGTTCTATGATGTGTTATGTGTTTGAGTTGTTGTATTTTGTTCTAATAGATCCTATAGCCACTTGTAGTTTTGTATTAAGAATTTATTGGATACGTCGATCCACTTGGGATATCAAAAAAAATATAGAGCACTAATCGACGTATTCAATAGATTTTTAAGACAAAACTACAGCTGGTCGCTCCTAACACGCCCTATTCTCCGCATTAGCAGATAGTATTACCCAGTAATACTCTTTGTTAATATGGGTCTCGAGATGGGGCATCACAAATACGGTGGCATCCCATAAATTCAAATTTCACTATAGTATATATATATTTTTCAAAACAAATCATATCACCGAATATGAAAATAATTTCAACATTTTTGAGGAATCCCGTTGGATCCCTCCAACATGTTTCCCTGCATCCACAGATGTTAATACAATATAAAAATACCAATCCCACTTCAAAGGGGATATCGCGGTATATAAGGTCATCCGCTATTGTGCAGGACGCATAGGGTCTCATCGCTATATATATATATATATATATATATATATATATATGCGGGAATATCAATCACTACAATATATACACACACATACATATACCACTATAACATCCAAACTGATAATAATTATCAAATTCAACAATCTACCAATAATTAATTTTAACTATTTGAAATTAATTGTAGTATTCCAAATCTGGGTGAGATTAACTCACTTTGATTTTCTGTCGCGTTCTGTTCTCGATTGGATCCGAACGCATTTGAATTTATTTGAAAATTCAACAAATTCTATATTGTTCCAACCCATTTCCTATGTATAAGCAACGACATCACGATCCTAGCGAATCTTGAATTGTCTGAATCAGACCTCGTATGCATGAGATTTGCATTTTATAATTTATCGATATATTTTTTTAAAATCCGACGACACCACCAGATTTCTCTTCCCGAACTCTACGCGCTCATCCCCACAAACTCGAGTTCTGCCTTCACCATCAAATCACGACCTGCTACATCCCTAGGTCGTACGGCCATGTCGCAACCACCCTATGTTCGATCGCATAGTACGAAACACTCCCCCGAGTGCGCCTTGCCTCCAAGACCCCATAGCCAAGCCCATTTCCTTGATTCCATGAGCCAACTTCAAGAAATTAGAAACTCTAGTTCGGCTATGACTTACTGTAAAAAGTCGAACCATAGAAATCTTCACCGTGCTCCACCAAACCCATATCAAAATGAAGCCCACTGAAAAACACGAATTTAAGATTTCGTTTGGAAATTTTTAGACGGTTATTTTAGGAGATAATTTTTTTTGAAGCTTTGTAGTTCATTTTTTCTCTTAGATTTTTCCTGTGTCATGTTGGATTTTTAAAAAGAATCAGGAGGGGAAATGAAAGAAAAGAAGGAGCGTGATGAAGAGGGAAAGCAAAGTCAAGCGATTTGAATAGAATACGGCTATGATTTGACGAAAACAAAATTTTAAAATATTATTTAATTTCAAATGTCATGTTTTAAGCTAGCGAAAAGATTCTGAACTCTAATCGAGACGTGCCACTAGGCATTTATAATGTTATACCCCTATTCCGAACCCAATGGAAAAGGTTTTGAGTCCTAATCCGATAGTATGGAGAAGATAGCTTTTTGAACCCAATTATTATATTGAATTTTCAATATAAATTTCAGTGCATTTATATCCCATACGGCCAAACTATAACTCCATATGCTACAAAATTTGAAATTTGATAATAATACACTATTACGGATCCAATGGAATTGGTTTCGTCGAATTTCGAGACTGTGCCTCGAAAGGTAATTTTTAAATGTCAGTTTAAAGGATGTATTTTTAAAACTGAACAAATCACTATTAAATTCAAATTTAAAACTTCTATTATCTTTATTATTATCATAACAAATTTTATAAGCCTTTAAATTCTTTTTAACAAGCTTAAAACTCCAGATTCAATATTTTAACCAATTTCCAATTATTAAATTCAATAATTTAGTTATCCAATAAATGGTTATACTTGAAATTCAAGTTAAAAATTAACTTTGAATATTTAAAATCAATTAAATACTTCAATTTCAACTATCCAAAATTCTGGATCGTTACAACGGCCTAAGTATAATGCAAATACCTTGGGGAAATCTCAACAAATATGTGCATTTATCTTACCTCATATGTTCAATATATTAATAGTACTACACATAACATCCCTAGCTTGAGGAAATCTCTATAACTAATCGGTATGTAAGTAATCTATTAATATACAAATGGTAGAGGATAAAAATTATATTGAAGATTCATAATCTTTATTATGTCTAATCGAGTGATATTGGCTTATGAAATAATGCATTTTAATGAAATTCCCCGGTGATTCAAACATCGGACACATATGAAATTATGGTATATGTACTACATGTATGTATTTATTCCCTAAGTCTATTTTGGGTTTCTTACTATTCCACATTTTATTATACATCTATATTACATTAGTTTAATTCATGACTAATATTTTATAATTTAATTAACTTATATAATAATCTATGTATAATCTTATATTAATTTTATTAATCAAATCTTATTTGATTAATTAATTAACATTTTAATTAATTTTGTATTATTTAATTAAACATTTGATATTGAATATTTGCACCATAACATTTATATTTATACATGTATATCTCATTTATATGTAATATATTATTTAATAATTAATATTTAATTAAAATGATTTTAATTTGTTATAATTAATTTCGAAAATTATGTGTGTGTGTATAATGTTAAATACTTTAAGATAATGTTACATATGTCAACATACATATTATTTTAATTTAATTAATTAAATTTTAATTAATTATTTAACTAATTAATTTGATTAATTATTAATAATTTTAAAAAATAATTATTTTATTTTGAAACAAGTTTGAAAATTATTTTACAACGTTTAAAAAATAATACTTATTTTAAATTTAACGTTTTAAATATAAAATATTATTTTTTTATTTTAAATTTAACCTTTTAAATTTAAAATTTTATTTTAATTTCAGAATAAATTTTGAAAATCAGCCCAAAGCCAAAAACAATTTAAGCTTTTATATTGGGAATAACCTTTGAGATTGCCTCATCCTTTCGAGCTAGACCAATAACCAAGTATGATAGAGTACTTAATTACCCAAACCTAATCTTTGACACTATTTTTCTAGACACCCTATTGTATGGGTAGGCTTTAATAAGTCAGCCATAATACTACTAATTTAGACTACATAGGCTATTTGTCTCTGATACCGTTGTTGGAACTAGGCTAGCATGTAATGGGGTAAGTTGGTAAATTTCAAAAAAATATTCCATTTGGATCTTATTAGGCCTATGAAGTCTAAGTTTATTTAGATTTTATCTAAATTTATTTTAAATAAAATAAATATGTAATTTAATTTATAATAAAGTTTTATTATATTAATATCGTGTATAATATATAGCATAATTTGTGTATCATATACACATATGTGTGTACATACACGTGCAACATAAATGATGTATATGGTTTGATATGCCGATGTATATGTGTTGGGATTTACACTGCAATCAACATGTCAGCCCCTTCATATACATGTGTGTCGTTTAATATGCGTGTATATATTTGTGTTGCATAATTATATTTATATAAATATAAATCATAAAATTGTATTTGTAATATATATGTATGTATGTATGTTTGTATGTATATGTATAGTTAGTATTATATCATGTAAAGTAATTTGTATATGTAATGTAAATAACTACAAGTTTAAATAAAAATTCTAAATCTTAGATCTAGAATCACATAGTTAATGGCTAATAAATTAAATTTAGAATAATGCATTAATTTAAATAAAAAAATATAATATATATATATATATATATATCAAATGTGAAAATATTTATTTATTTATTTATACGTAATTATATATATGCACATTAAGTGATATTTAAGAATTATATATATAATAAAATATGAATATTTATATATATTCCTATAAATAAATAATTAAAATTTGTACACATTCGATCGAAAATAATTATTATTTATTCATTTAAATCTTACCGTTTATTTTTTATGATTTTTTTTCGTACGGAAACTATTAAATACATAAAAATTAGTTTTTTTGAAAGCTTAAACAAACATGTATATAATTTTATTAAATATAAATTTACATATTACATGCATTTTATAGATATATAAATATTGTAAAAGTTGTATTTTATATTTACAAAAAATTATATGAAATATATATACACACACACACACACACATATATATGGTTTGAATTTTGTTTTTTAAAAACATGCGAGTGTATATGTTGATAAAATTTATCTACATATTTTATATAATGTACATATATATGTATTTTAAAATCAAACTAGATCATTGCCAAATGATATATATACAATTATATATATATATATAATTTTTTATTTACCACACATACATACATGAAATCGTGATAATATACACATATATAAAACTACATATAATGATATGATAGATAATATATAAATATAAATGATACAAACTAGATTATTACCTTGTCTAAAGCCTAGATGAGATGTTGGATTCGTTCACTCCTTGAATTAATTTCCAAAACTTCAGAGAGAGCCACCAGCGACCACCATTTTTTGAATTTGATTTAATTTGTTTATTTAGAAGCTTGAAAATTAGGAGGGTTGCAATAGGGGTTGACCAAATCAGGTCTAAGGAGGAGCAAAAGAAACTAGGTGCTACAAATATGATTTGAAATATAACTAAGTATTATAATATGATTATATAACCTTTTTTAGCATCATTTAATTAATAAATAATGAAAAAAAAACTTTTTTTTGAAAAGTATTTTCAAAAATATATCTTTGAAGAAAAATCGATAATGTGACCGAAAAATAGTTTATCGATAAACAGCTTTTCGATCGATATAAGTTGTTCGAACTATTAGGCACTTAACTAATAATCAAATGAACACATTAGAAACTAATTAACACACTCTCCTCTTCATAAAGCATGGAACGTTCTCGAAATTTCCATTAGGATAAGAAATAATATTATGAGAAGGGTATAAGAGTAATTAGCCATAAAGGAGAAGTGACATAAAGTTGTCATGATAAAAAGCAAGTAATGCATTACGGTTTTGAAGGCTTTTTTTATTCTTTTCCCATCACCATTCTTAAGCCTATATAAGGATGGTTACACCCTTAGGAAATATATCCAAAATATTCCAAAGCTTAAGAGCAAATTTCAGTGTCATCTTCTTCCTCATCTTAAATTCCTAAAACAAATGATGTGCACATAAATTCCAAATAACCTCAAATTTGGAGTGAGACCTTACCATCACATAACAACACCTTCTACCTAGTTAGACTATGAAAATGTGAAGCCACACTCCTCCACTTACATTGGCCGTGAGCTAGAGGAGGCTTGGGTAAGGCAAAGCAAGGAAGAAAGAGGAGGGAAAGGAGGTTGCTAACTTGAGTTTGAACTTGAGCGTTTAACCTTGGTTGTTTTTTTGGATTAAGGTGAGCTAACTAACCACTTGGATTGACAATATAACTCATATATTATTATATTTTGTAGTGTTAAAGTTGCTTGAATTGTTAAGTGACATATGTTGAAAACATGGATTCTGATCCTTGTTTTGAATACAAGTGGCACATAGGATCCATATAAGGATTTGAATGGACTTATACGGCATATGAGCTGGCCTTGAACAAAGAATATATGTTGTAGTTGAACATAAGTTGAGATATGACTCGGATTTGAAAGTGCGCTTATAGCGATAGTCGCTACGGATGTAGTTCGGAATTGCCTTGTTTTTGACAATTGTTATGAAACTTTGTAGAGAGATCCAAAGGGATTTCTCATCATATTTGTATTGTTTTATATGTATGTTTATTCCTATTAAAAGCTTGAATAGTAAAAAGTAATGTAACATCTCGAAAATGGCTAAAACATCATTAGTGCAAAACTGCCCCGTTTAACCTTGATTTTTAGACTTTAATTGTTTCCAAAAGGACTTTAAGTTCGAGAGATTCATTTCATTCTTTTTAAAAGTATTGCCTAACTATTTTTTAAATATTTTAAAAGTGGTTTGAGATATTTATGAATTTTTATTAATTAGTTTTGAATTTTTAAAGAAAGAAATTTTAGAACAAAACATGTTCTTTTTCCAAATTTTGTTGATTTTTCAAACCTGTAATTTTTAAGTAATATTTTGGATAAATGTTTTAAAACCTATTATAAGTATTTCAAAGTAATTTAAATGTTTTATAAAAGGGATTAGAATTGCTAAATGGAAAAATGGTTAATTATACTTATATAAAAAGAAATTAATTAAGCTTAACACCAATAAGCCGACGATGTAATCTTATTTACTGTGAGAGTTAAGATTGATGTCAAGTAAGGATGAAGCAATAGAGCTCTAACCTATCGGGATTACCTATTAACCGAGGAATAGGTAAGTGGAAAATGTCGAAAACGTGTTAATCGAGTTGATTCCTTATTGTTTATGGAAATCATTAATATTATACTTAACACTAAAAGTCGATGAGGTAGACTTATCCATTTGTGAGATTCAAGACTGAAGTGTCTAGAAAGGCTTGGAGAAACCAGTGCCCAAACTTACCTGGCTTCGCTCTTTGATGAGGAATAGTTAAATTGAAATGTCGGATGCGAGTTAAGCATACGAATCGTGATTTGTATAAGCAATTATTTTGATTGGATAATCGGTTAGCCGATTATCGAACTTGATCAAATATTGACTTAAGAAGTTATCGAAAGGCTTCGCGATTTCATACCAATGAGAAACCCCACTAAGGAGTATTGGTATGAAACGTCTCTAGCTTTCGCTTACTTCTGAGAGAACCAAATTAGTTAACAAGAAATTCATCGATTGGTTTTGGAGAGTCCGGTTGTAACGACCCGAAATTTGAGGCAATATCAATTTAATAATCTGCATGAATAATTAAATTGATTTGATGATTTTCTTTATAATTTCAATTTAAATTGGTAAATTTATTCTTTTTAAAAGGTTAATAAATATTTAATCTGGTAATTGTGATCAATATCTTTCTGAAAATTTAAAATATTGATAAGATTTATTTGTCAAAGCTAATGAAATTTTATTCTATTTATAATATATATATTTGATATATATTGTGAATAGAATATCTTTTGTTTTAAATAAAGATTGAATTTTCAAATTGTAATATATATATATATATATGTATATGTTATAATTTGGATTTGTTTTGAAATTTAATTTCAATCAATTGATAATTTATAATTGTAATTTAAAGCTTTGTTTAATTTATATTTTCAAAAGTTCATTTAGATTAATTAAGTTGTTTTATATTATAAGATAATTGTTTGTTTTTAAAATATGAGATTGTTATTTATTTTAAATATGATAGTTTAAAAAGATTTAAAATTTTTGTTTGTTTTCTTTAAAAGTGTTTAAATTTAAAATAGTTATAAATGTATCTATAAATGTTTTAGATTTTTAAATATATGTATAAGAAATTATTCATATTTTAATTAGTTTTAGAACATTTTCTTTTAAAAGTAAATTTATATTCACATATATAAGAATTTATTTATAAAGTAACCTAAATAAGTAGGACTATATTTACATTTAAATTAAATTAAAGTTTATTAAAAACATTTGAGAAAGACATATGTAAATTTTATTTATGTAGTAAGTTGAGTAAGTTATATTTACATTTAAATTAAGTAAAAAATTAATTTAAAATGCTTAAGTACAAATGTATCCATATAAACACCTCTAAATAACACTTGTAAGTAATTAAATCAAGTAAAGTGACAAATGTAAGATTTATGAACATGTGGCATTCATCTTTCATTTGTTTGAAAATTTAAAACATAAAATAAAATTGTTTCTCCTTTTTCATTTTTTTTAAAACTTTCTTTCTTCTTCTCAAAATTTATGGCAATTCAGTAAACCATTTACAAATCTGAAAGATTTAAACACAAAATCAAAATTTGAAGTAAATTAAAATCTGCAAACCTCAAGCTTACAACATCAAGGAAATCTACAACCAAATCTGCATTTATTAAAGCTTCAACCTGCAACTTCATATCAACTTCAACCTCAAATATGCATTTCTTCAAAACTGCATTCCAAATGAAGGGTTGCAGCAAGTTCAGATTAGTTTCAACATTTTTAACAATCAGTTGAAGCATGCAATCAAAGTTTTCCAGATAAATGTTCAAATCCTGGAAGTAATTAAAATCTGCTCTGCTTATAATCAGGTGAGTAAATCCTATTTTAAAAACAGTTGTGATAAAATCTATGATTGAATGTTGCATGCAAATGGATTTGATTTTGATTATGTATATTAGTCCACATGAATGTATGTTTATAAAATAAAAAAATAAAAAAAATTGAATGTCTGTATATGTATACTGTTGTTATACAGGTTTGTTTTTTCTTTTTAAAACCAATAACTTGATTTTGAATACAAATTGGACATTGATTTGTAGATGAAAGTTGTTTGCAATCAAGTGATTTATCATCTAAAAATAATTATAGGATTTTAAAATGAATGAGTTATTCAAAATTTCAAATTACAGTGGAAAAATCAAGTTTGGGCAAAATTTTATAATTTCAAATTCTAGTTTTGAATGTATAATTGAATTACAATTGGAAAGTTATGATTTTTAGAGTTTGTATCATAATTTTTAATTGAGTAATTAAGTTGAATTTTTGGTTAGAATGTTTTGGGGATTTTGATGAACTGCGGATGATATACATAATAATTTGAGTTGATTCTTGGATCGTAGCTTGCATGTAAGTTATAGATTATGGGAAAAATGCAAAATAATTTTTCAGTGGAGTGAATTGATGGGAATTAAAGAATCTAGGGTTTTTTCTTTGTTGAAGTTCGGCTTAGCTGTGGGTGCTTTTGCGATCTAAATATGTGACCGGAATTGATCGCGGCTTGGAAATAGTAGCGTGGTGGTTGCGGCGATGCTTTAAGGTGATTGATGTAGTTTTCGGTGGTGGCTATGACCGGCGGTGGGTTTCGTTTTGTGTCGAGTGCTTTTGCAGTTTCGTGCTCTAGGGTGATTTTCGATTCGAGTGTAAATTTTTCGATCTGGGTTCGAGATCACGTTCGCATAAGATTGTGTGACCGGAGGAGATGGTCGCGACGACCAAGCATGGCCGAAGGGCGATGGACACGTGCACGGTGTTGGGTTATGCACTGGGAAGTTTTTTTGGGGAAGACGTTGGGAACTCGAAGTAGTTATCGCGTTATGCTCACATTCGACTCGAAGGAGATGGGGTTGGGTTGGCTTCGGGGAAGGCACGTGGGTTTCCTGGGATGGTACTCGAGTTTTGATTGCTTTACTCTGTGTATTGTATATGCAGATTAGATTTGTTATGTAAAATAAGTAAAAATCAAGTCAAAGTTATAAAACAAGTTTATAAAGAGGTGAAATGCAAAGTTAAACTTGTTATTTTAAAGTGAAAGTAAATCAAACATTTAAAAGTGAAAATTGAATTTATATTTCAAATTTAAAAGGTTTCAAGATGTTTGTTTGAAAATATTTATCTTAATTAAGTTTTAAAATTCAAATTTAAAGAGTGTTTTGAATTTAATTATCAAATCAAAGTTTCAAGTTAGATTTTGAAGTAATGTTTTTAATAACAAAAGTTTTCAAATTATTTTAAAATATATATGTTTAAATTGGATAATTAAAGTATTTTAATTTGATTTCTAAATTCCTTATTTTCAAATAAAGTTATTATTATGATTTTGAAATCTAAATTGAATAATTTGTTTAAGTTGTTAAAATTTGATTAATTCAAACAATTTATTTATGAAAATAAATAAGGTTAAATTATTTGGATAATTAACTTAAGAATATTTATTTAATGTGATTTGTTAATAAGTTAAGTTTGATTAAGATTAATGATTTTCTTAATTAATTAAAGATTTAAAAATATAAGAAGTTAGTTAATTAATTATTTAATTAATTTTAAATAATTAGTTAATTGTTTATTTAATCACTTAATTATGGATAAATTAAGTGTGATTACTTAATGAAGTAATCAATGGTTTATTTCAAATAAAATTACAATGGTAATTACTTATGGGAGTAATTAGAAAAGTTACTCATGGGAGTAATTAGTTGAAGTGATTAATGGGTAATCACTTGTTGTTATCAATTAAGGAATTGAATTAGTATAATTGTTTGAAGTTAATTAATTATGGATTAAGTAATTAATTAAGGCTTAAGGATTGTTCAATAATGGAATTAATTATTTGTTAAGTAATGAATTAAGAGAGTAATAAAGAGTTATTAATGAAGTAATTAGAGATAATTACTTATGTAAGTAATCAAGAGTTAATTACTCAATTATTTTAGTTAATTAATTAATAAGATTAATTAATTAATGAAATGTGTTTAATTAAAGATTAATTACTAAGTGTAATTAAATTAAATGTAATTAATTAATAAAGTAATTAATTAAGGATTTATTTATTAATTCAATCTAATAATAATTACTTAATGAAGTAACTAAAGATTAATTACTTAGATTAATTAATCAAAGGTTAATATAATTAATTAAGAAGTTAATTAATTAAGATAAGTAAATACAAATTTTTAATTACTGATTATGATTAATGAGTTGATCAATTACAAGTTAATTATTTAATTAAAGAGAATTATTAATTAATGGGGATCATTAATTAATGTAATTAATGATATTAATCAAAGTTGATTAATATAAGTAATTAATTTAAGTGTGATTAATTAATTGTAATTAATTAAGGTTTAATGTAATTAATTATAGTTGATTAATTAATGGGAGTAAATGAAGGATCATTAATTATTGTTATTAATTAAAGGTTAATTACTGAATATGGTTAAGGATAATTACTTGAATGTAATTAAAGTATAATTAATCAAGAAAGATTAATTGAAGAAGATCATTAGAGATGATTTATTTATTTATTTGGAATAAATAAATGAAGGAGGATTTTAGGTAATCAAATTGATTAAGAGTTAATCGATTCTGCTTGGTTGATTGGTTATTATTGGTTGATTGACTGATATTGGATGATCAATATTGAGTGATTGATATTGGGTGATTGATATTGGTTGATACTGGATGATTTGGATATCTATGATATGTGATATGCTGCTTTGTGGAGATGAATGTTTGTTGTGAATTATCTATTGTGATAATGTTATTCATCTATCTATCACCTTGAATATGAGTTTAAATTGTTAAACCCTTAGGGACAACTTGGATATTAAAATGGCGTGGGTTTCGGTGAGACCTGGATCGGATTTCCAAATTTGGGGTCTGAAAACACACCGATCCCAATTAAACGTTAGGTCATGAATCCAAGTGGAGCAAGTGAAGACTCGAGGTGTAAGAATTATACGTCAATATAACTCTGTGGGTGATTCCGTAATGATTTGACGGAATAGTACTTATAGATTCGAGATGGTGATTCAGAGTGCAAGGGCTATGGTCGTTGACTCTGAGGGTGATTCCAAAATGAGTGCAACGATATATTGCCTTCGGTTTCGTTCGAACCCGGAACGAACTTGTATGGATTGAATGCTTTCAGAACATCGTCAGGTGGACGATGAGAATTCTAAGATAGATGTGTTCTATAAAGGTAATCGCAGCCTCAAGCCTCATCAACCGGGAATGGCTAAAACAGGGGAGGTGCAGCAAGGCTTCGTGGGTAGCTCCCACTGGAGAGCAAGATTTTCCCTGTCTAGAAGTCCCTTTTTATTCGGCTGTGTGGGCAGTTGGAATCGCTCGCCAACTGCGGAGTTGTCTTGTTCGGGACTGTTCAGTAAGGAATGGTCTCGGCCTTGTGTTGCAGGGGAGTTAGGGTGGTTCCTCGGTACGGTGATCTAGGCCACGTACTGTGACGGGCGGTACCCAGTAGCTCTGCCATTGATGGAAACCCATTCTTCCTACGAAACCCTACAATTTTGTTTGTATTACCCACTTTTGTGGCTACTAGCTGGAATTTAATGAATGTAACAATTTCAGTTATTTCTTATTTACTTGAAAACCCTAGACACTATTATAATATCACTGGATTTCCTATCAAATATTTTGGTTAGCGTAAGGTAAAAACTTTTCCATGTTTATGAGTGGGAAGTCTTATGTGATACCTTTTCTTTTCAAAGGTTTTTCTAAAGTTAAACAATTTTAACCCGTTTACTCACAACAGACCCCTGTCTGACCCGAGTGTTTATTTTTTTGCTTTATTAAACTCTTGGGTACTCATATTATGTATGAGTAGTCAAGTGATTCACGTTAGCTTGAAGAATTTTGGAGGAGATATGGAGCAGAAGGCTTCCACGTGTAGATATATTATGGTTTCGCTGTGTTTGTTTGGTATCTGTTTCTTGTGTATTGTGAGTTGTATAGTTAGACAGATGTTTATAACTGTCTAATATGTGTTGTTTAAGTTGTGTACTCTGATGTAATATGATACTATGTATATTTTATGTGATATATTATATTTCATTCGTTCCACTGTGAGTTCTCTGATATTGTTGTGTTTCTTCTTTCTCTTTCTTCTTTTCTTCTATCCCTTTCTTTCTTCATTGATGATGCGATTTCCTGGAGATAGGAAGTCGGGTCGTCTCATTTGGTATCAGAGCATTAGGTTGAGTGAATACCTAGGCTCTATAGTGGTGTCTTTCTTGAGAAAGCGTACTTGTAATTTTTATATATAACTATATATATATATATATATATATATATCTACCTGATCTGCTGGGTTATCTGTTCGGATTTTCCAACAAAGTTTTAGAGGTAGATGGAGTAGTGGTTTGTGTGTGTAACATGACTACCACTGATGGAAGAGGTCCATATGTTGAGGTTGGAAGTATATTTGTCAAGACTGTAGACCTAATACCATCTCGAGTGAGATTTGTAGTTTGGAGTAAGGAATTCTCTGAATTCCGAAGGAAATATTTTTAAAAGATTCGGAGCTTATCTTGGAGGTGAAAGTTTGGATCTGTCGGAAGTACAAAAGTAAGTGATGATATCTTGGTAACTGCGTGATGAGATACAGTATCCTTGATATTTTTTGAAGATGTTTTATCTTGAAGCAGTTTGGAAGTGGTTGAGGAGCAGTCTTTACCTGCCACAGGGAAGACTCGTCTGTATATAAGTTGTCTGGATCTTTAGCTAGGAGGTTAGCCGTTCTGGAATATGAGACTAAGGTCTATGAGTTGTTACGCCTTGGCATGGTCTCATTTGTTATTCCTTTAGGAGAGCTAGTTGTAGATTCTTGGTTTGGAGCCCGAGTTTATTGAGAGATGTCTGCCATCTCGAGGGTCTTTTGTGTGGTTTGTTGATAGTTTGGGCTTAGAGAAGCCTTTTGATTAGAAGTCTTTGGTTAGCTGTGGTAGCAGTGCAGTTCGAAGTGTTTGGTGTACTGACGAGTGGATCTTTTAGCTCTGCGGTATCATCGAGGTAGAATTTGGAAGCAGCAGTGTAGCTTGTTTCTCCGATGGTTCTGGAATTTTTGTGGTTCTTCGATCGGCAGTCCAGACAGTTGGTGAAGGCTTTCTCGAAGGTTAACCTTGTTTGGAGAAGCTTAAAGCTGTTCTAATTGGTAAAGAGAGGATGGTTTCTTTGGAATCTGAATCAGGTTGGATCGCAAAAGTGACTTGCGATTTGTTTGGGAATTTTTTCTTGGGCAATCTTTTGTTTGAGACTGAGGATTCTCATATGGAAGCAGGAGCTACTGAAGTAATCAGAAGGTTGTCTCATCTGGAGTTGAGTTTCATATTGTTTTGGTTCCAGAAGCAATTCAGGTAGTTAGCCTGGTAGTAGGATGGTTCTTGGAGTAGAGGAGTTGATGTAGCAGCTCGAAATATTTTTGGAATTTAGATTGGTTAGATCTTGTTTTGAGCTGGATTCTGCTATAAGATTGTGACTGAGTCAGATGAGTCACTCAGATTTTTATGGATTTGATGAACAAGTTCCCGGATATATTGGATAAGTTTGTACTCGTGTTCATCAACAGTATTCTCATCTATTTCAGAATCAGAGTTGTGTAGCGGAAGCGAGGTAGCAGCTGTGTAAGGAAGGAAGTAAGTTCTGTTTGCTATTGCTTGGTAAGTAGGGCTTGAGTTCTGGATTTCGATGGATTTTGGAAGACTTTTCTGTTGAATAGGATCCAGGAACTGTTTGTTTTGGTCTAGTTGTTACTGGAAGTATCAGCATAGGTTGAGCTGATTAAGAAGAGATTTGCAGCCCAGGATTGTCTGTTGAGTTATACAAATATGAGATTAGGAGTTTGGAATTCGAAGTTGAAGTCTTCATTATTGTTAAGTTTTCTCTGATTAAGAGAACAATGATTGGATGGCTAGTTTGAAGGCATTTGAGATTTCTTATCTGTGTTTTGATAGGATAAGATTGAATTGCCAGTTTGGATAGCAGGAATTCATTGTGTATCATGTATCTCTGAGAGAGTACGTGTATGATTCATCGTTGATTGTTGAATCTGTAGTTTAGATGGATTTGGAAATTGAGCTGGATTTGAGTATAGTCTGATGTTCTGTTCAGTTTGATGGATCTAGAGATGAGAGGAGCTCTGGATTTTGGTGGTGTGGTTAGTTTGTTTAGCTTATGTAGAGCAAGTCTCCCGATGATTATATTTGGGAAACTTGAGACAGTATTAGGAGATTTATTCTGATTTGTGTAAGAATAATTAGTTAGGCTTGTTTGTTTGATTGATTGCTATGGCTGTTAGTAACTGGATGTTAGGTTTGCTTTGCTGTTTAAATTTGAAATCTTTGCTGGATTATTAAATTACATTTGCTTTTAAATTTCGGGGACGAAATTCTTTAAGGGGGAAGGATTGTAACGACCCGGAATTTGAGGCAATATCAATTTAATAATCTGCATTAATAATTAAATTGATTTGATGATTTTCTTTATAATTTCAATTTAAATTGGTAAATTTATTCTTTTTTAAAGGTTAATAAATATTCATCTGGTAATTGTGATCAATATCTTTTTGACAATTTAAAATATTGATAAGATTTATTTGTCAAAGCTAATGAAATTTTATTCTATTTATAATATATATATTTGATATATATTGTGAATAGAATATCTTTTGTTTTAAATAAAGATTGAATTTTCAAATTGTAATATATATGTATGTATGTATGTATGTATGTATGTATGTATGTATGTATGTATATGTTATAATTTGGATTTGTTTTGAAATTTAATTTCAATTGATAATTGTAATTTAAAGCTTTGTTTAATTTATATTTTAAAATTTTAATTTAGAGTAATTAAATTGTTTTAAATTATAACATAATTATTTATTTTTAAAATATGAGATTGTTATTTATTTTAAATATGATAATTTAAAAAGATTTAAACATTTTGTTTGTTTTCTTTAAAAGTGTTTAAATTTAAAATAGTTATAAATGTATCTATAAATTTTTTAGATTTTTAAATCTATGTATAAGAAATTATTTATATTTTAATTAGTTTTAGAACATTTTCTTTTAAAAGTAAATTTATATTCACATATATAAGAATTTATTTATAAAGTAACCTAAATAAGTAGGACTATATTTACATTTAAATTAAATAAAAGTTTGTTAAAAACATTTGAGAAAGACATATGTAAATTTTATTTATTTAGTAAGTTGAGTAAGTTATATTTACATTTAAATTAAGTAAAAATTTAATTTAAAATGCTTAAGTACAAATGTAACCATATAAACACCTCTAAATAACACTTGTAAGAAATTAAATCAAGTGAAGTGACAAATGTAAGATTTATGAACATGTGGCATTCATCTTTCATTTGTTTGAAAATTTAAAACATAAAAGAAAATTGTTTCTCCTTTTTCATTTTTTTCAAAACTTTCTTTCTTCTTCTCAAAATTTATGGTAATTCAGTAAACCACTTACAAATCTGAAAGATTTAAACACAAAATCAAAATTTGAAGTAAATTAAAATCTGCAAACCTCAAGCTTACAACATCAAGGAAATCTGCAACCAAATCTGCATTTATTAAAGCTTCAACCTGCAATTTCATATCATCTTCAACCTAAAATCTGCATTTCTTCAAAACTGCATTCCAAATGAAGGGCTGCAGCAAGTTCAGATTAGTTTCAACATTTTAACAATCAGTTGAAGCATGCAATCAAAGTTTTCCAGATAAATGTTCAAATCCTGGAAGTAATTAAAAATCTGCACTGCTTATAATCAGGTGAGTAAATCCTATTTTAAAAATAGTTGTGATAAAATATATGATTGAATGTTGCATGCAAATTGATTTGGTTTTGATTATGTATATTAGTCTACCTGAATGTATATTTATAAAAAAAATAAAAAAATTGAATGCCTGTATATGTATACTGTTGTTATACAGGTTTGTTTTTTTCTTTTTAAAATCAATAACTTGATTTTGAATACAAATTGGACATTGATTTGTAGATGAAAGTTGTTTGCAATCAAGTGATTTATCATCTAAAAATAATTATAGGATTTTAAAATGAACGAGTTATTCAAAATTTCAAATTACAGTGGAAAAATCAAGTTTGGGCACAATTCTATAATTTCAAATTCTAGTTTTGAATGTATAATTGAATTACAATTGGAAAGTTATGGTTTTTAGAGTTTGTATCATAATTTTTAATTGAGTAATTAAATTGAATTTTTGGTTTGAATGTTTTGGGGATTTTGATGAACTGCGGATGATATACATAATAATTTGAGTTGATTCTTGGATCGTAGCTTGCATGTAAGTTATAGATTATGGGAAAAATGCAAAATAATTTTTAAGTGGAGTGAATTGATGGGAATTGAAGAATCTAGGGTTTTTGCTTTGTTGAAATTCGGCTTGGCTGTGGGTGCTTTTGCGATCTGAATATGTGACCGGAGTTGATCACGACTTGGAAATAGCAGCGTGGTGGTTGCGGCGATGCTTTGAGGTGATTGATGGAGTTTCCGGTGGTGGCTATGACCGGCTGTGGGTTTGGTTTTGTGTCGAGTGCTTTTGCAGTTTCGTGCTCTAAGGTGATTTTCGATTCGAGTGTAAATTTTATCGATCTGGGTTCGAGATCACGTTCGCATAGGATTGTATGACCGGAGGAGATGGTCGCGACGACCAAGTATGGCTGGAGGGCGATGGACACGTGCACGGTGTTGGGTTGTGCACTGGGAAGTTTTGTTTTGGGGAAGACGTTGGGAACTCGAAGTAGTTATCGCATTATGCTCACGTTCGACTCGAAGGAGATGGGGTTGGGTTGGCTTCGGGGAAGGCACGAGGGTTTCCTGGGATGGTACTCGAGTTTTGATTGCTTTACTCTGTGTATTGTATATGCAGATTAGATTTGTTATGTAAAATAAGTAAAAATCAAGTCAAAGTTATAAAACAAGTTTATAAGGAGGTGAAATGCAAAGTTAAACTTGTTATTTTAAAGTGAAAGTAAATCAAACATTTAAAAGTGAAAATTGAACTTATATTTCAAATTTAAAAGGTTTTAAGATGTTTGTTTGAAAATATTTATCTTAATTAAGTTTTAAATTCAAATTTAAAGAGTGTTTTGAATTTAATTATCAAATCAAAGTTTTAAGTTAGATTTTGAAGTAATGTTTTTAATAACAAAAGTTTTCAAATTATTTTAAAATAGATATGTTTAAATTGGATAATTAAAGTATTTTAATTTGATTTCTAAATTCCTTATTTTCAAATAAAGTTATTATTATTATTTTGAAATCTAAATTGAATAATTTGATAAAGTTGTTAAAATTTGATTAATTCAAACAATTTATTTATGAAAATAAATAAGGTTAAATTATTTGGATAATTAACTTAAGAATATTTATTTAATCTGATTTGTTAATAAGTTAAGTTTGATTAAGATTAATGGTTTTCTTAATTAATTAAAGATTTAAAAATATAAGAAGTTAGTTAATTAATTATTTAATTAATTTTAAATAATTAGTTAATTGTTTATTTAATCACTTAATTATGGATTAATTAAGTGTGATTACTTAATGAAGTAATCAATGGTTTATTTCAAATAAAATTAGAATGGTAATTACTTATGGGAGTAATTAGAGAAGTTACTCATGGGAGTAATTAGTTGAAGTGATTAACGGGTAATCACTTGTTGTTATCAATTAAGGAATTGAATTAGTATAATTGTTTGAAGTTAATTAATTATGGATTAAGTAATTAATTAAGGCATAAGGATTGTTTAATAATGGAATTAATTATTTGTTAAGTAATGAATTAAGAGGGTAATAAAGAGTTCTTAATGAAGTAATTAGAGATAATTACTTATGTAAGTAATCAAGAGTTAATTACTTAATTATTTTAGTTAATTAATTAATAAGATTAATTAATTAATGAAATGTGTTTAATTAAAGATTAATTACTAAGTGTAATTAAATTAAATGTAATTAATTAATAAAATAATTAATTAAGGATTTATTTATTAATTCAATTTAATAATAATAACTTAATGAAGTAATTAAAGATTAATTACTTAGATTAATTAATCAAAGGTTAATATAATTAATTAAGAAGTTAATTAATTAAGATAAGTAATTACAAATTATTAATTACTGGTTATGATTAATGAGTTGATCAATTACAAGTTAATTATTTAATTAAAGAGAATTATTAATTAATGGGGATCATTAATTAATGTAATTAATGATATTAATCAAAGTTGATTAATATAAGTAATTAATTTAAGTGTGATTAATTAATTGTAATTAATTAAGGCTTAATGTAATTAAGGTTTAATGTAATTAATTATAATTAATTAATTAATGGGAGTAAATGAAAGATCATTAATTATTGTAATTAATTAAAGGTTAATTACTGAATATGGTTAAGGATAATTACTTGGATGTAATTAAAGTATAATTAATCAAGAAAGATTAATTGAAGAAGATCATTAGAGATGATTAATTTATTTATTTGGAATAAATAAATGATGGAGGATTTTAGGTAATCAAATTGATTAAGAGTTAATCGATTATGCTTGGTTGATTAGTTATTATTGGTTGATTGACTGATATTGGATGATCAATATTGAGTGATTGTTTTTGGGTGATTGATATTGGTTGATACTGGATGATTTGGATATCTATGATATGTGATATGCTGCTTTGTGGAGATGAATGTTTGTTGTGAATTATCTATTGTGATAATGTTATTCATCTATCTATCACCTTGAATATGAGTTTAAATGGTTAAACCCTTAAGTACAACTTGGACATTAAAACGGCGTTGGTTTCGGTGAGACCGGGATCGGGTTTCCATATTTGGGATCCGAAAACCACACCGATTCCAATTAAATGTTAGGTCGTGAATCCAAGTGGAGCAAGTGAAGACTCGAGGTGTAAGAACTATACGTCAATATAACTCTGTGGGTGATTCCGTAATGAGTTGACGGAATAGTACTTATAGATTCGAGATGGTGATTCAGAGTGCAAGGGCTATGGTCGTTGACTCTGAGGGTGATTCCAAAATGAGTGCAAAGAGATAGTGCCTTCGGTTTCGTTCGAACCCGGAACGAACTTGTATGGATTGAATGCTTTCAGAACATCGTCAGGTGGACGATGAGAATTCTAAGATAGATGTGTTCTATAAAGGTAATCGCAGCCTCAAGCCTCATCAACCGGGAATGGCTAAAACAGGGGAGGTGCAGCAAGGCTTCGTGGGTAGCTCCCACTGGAGAGCAAGATTTTCCCCTGTCTAGAAGTCCCTTTTTATTCGGTTGTGTGGGCAGTTGGAATCGCTCGCCAACTGCGGGGTTGTCTTGTTCGGGACTGTTCAGTAAGGAATGGTTCCGGCCTTGTGTTGCAGGGGATTTAGGGTGGCTCCTCGGTAAGGTGATCTAGGCCACGTACTATGACCGGCAGTACCCCAGTAGCCCTGCCATTGATGGAAACCCATTCTTCCTACGAGACCCTACAGTTTTGTTTGTATTACCCACTTTTGTGGCTAGTAGCTGGAATTTAACGAATGTAACAATTTCGGCTATTTCTTATTTACTTGAAAACCCTAGACACTATTATAATATCACCGGATTTCTTATCAAATGTTTTGGTTAGCGTAAGGTAAAAACTTTTCCATGTTTATGTGTGGGAAGTCTTACGTGATACCTTTTCTTTTCAAAGGTTTTTCTAAAGTTAAGCAATTTTAACCCGTTTACTCACACCAGACCCCTGTCTGACCTGAGTGTTTATTTTCTGTTTTATTAAACTCTTGGGTACTCATATTATGTATGAGTAGTCAAGTGATTCAGGTTAGCTTGACGAATTTTGGAGGAGATATGGAGCAGGAGGCTTCCACGTGTAGATATATTATGGTTTCGCTGTGTTTGTTTGGTATCTGTTTCTTGTGTATTGTGAGTTGTATAGTTAGACAGATGTTTATAACTGTCTAATATGTGTTGTTTAAGTTGTGTACTCTGATGTAATATGATACTATGTATATTTTATGTGATATATTATATTTCATTCGTTCCGCTGTGAGTTCTCTGATATTGTTGTGTTTCTTCTTTCTCTTTTTTCTTTTCTTCTATCCCTTTCTTTTTCATTGATGATGCGATTTCCTGGAGATAGGAAGTCGGGTCGTCTCACCGGTAAGTGGGAAGAGTGTATTTATATGAGATGACTCGAACCCAAAACCACTTCAAAACCATATACGCGATCTATGTTTTAGAAGCGGTTGAGAAGTGGAGTATTATAGAGTTGAACTGTCAATCCTAAGGTCAAGTCCAAAGGAAAGGTTAGCGTCAACATTTCAAACGATGCTATCGTGTGGGACTGTCTCTCTAAAGGAGTACTCAAATAAAGAGGACAGCGTTAGCATTCATCAAAGGACTTATGTAGGGAACCTATGTCGAGATTTGAGATGCTTGAATCCATGTAGTGATTTATGATCTGTTCGAGATGAAGAAATCCATTTAGGGATTCATGTTTTGTTCGAGTGTTGAAACTTGTGTGTGAGATGTCGAATGTAGCCTCGACATTGAAAAAATAACAGCGACATATAAGGGACATGGGCAAGGGGTTTAGCAACCTCAAGAGTATATCAACCCCATGTCTAGATAAGCTTACCGATATTTTGGTACTGGGAGTTGGTATGGCTCGAATCACTCACCGAGGGTAGTGTACTTATGTTTACCTTAAATTATATCCCCTCTAGATATATATGTTTCTCGTAAGGTAGTGTCTGATCCTTGTCATGGAATTTGGAATCGGCTAAATCGGAGGAGATCTCCACGGGAAAATTCATTATGCGGACTGGTAGAATATGAAGTATATGATTTTTATATGATGATAATAAACATATATATCTATATATTCATTTAAATGTATTTGTCATTATACTATTTTATTTTTCACATCATTAAATAAATAATTGTTAGATAAAATAAATAACACAGAATTCATATTCAAACAAATATTTTATTTAAACAAATATTTTATTACAAATTCAAATATTACAAATTTGAGCTCTCACTACATTTTCACATTTTCAATTACAATACAATTTCAAATTACAAAATTTACACTTTACAGTTTTTTCATACATAATTCATCTCACTACAAATTCACTCAACACTCATATTTGATCTTCAACCCTATTCCAGTTTGTATCTAGAAAAATAAACAGTAACGTAGTAAAATTGAAAAAGAAATATTTTGCAGTCCAAAATGAACTGTGTGTTTTGAAAATGTTATTTGCCTCGGTTATTTGGGTTGTTCGTCATCATATTCTTTTAAATGATCATACACGAACAACTTGTGACATGCACGGTGTAACACTGTACATGCCACAAGACCATGCACACAGATATACACTTGCTTGTTAAAATCGCAGGGCTAGGTGAGAACAAGGTCAAATCCAAGCAAAAGCTAGATTCAACCCAAGAGCAAATATTCGGATGCAATACAAATAAAGTCACAACATGAGCAAAAGAACCTACATATACACGTGTACACGTACACATGTGCATTGCCTCGGCATCTCAAATTTCAGCCAAGAGGCATCATGTACACCAAAACAACTCGGTAGTGAGTTACTCACAAAGAAGAGGTATGAAAATATGGTGACCAACAAACTATGAAGCATGAATTCAAAAAAAAATCTAGGCATCAAGTATACAAGACTCCAAGCATGGAACTGCAGCTACCACTACTACACACATATGAAGTGCAGACTCAAATAAACCTATTCACAATGATATGCAGACCAGATCAGAATAAAGGCGATTTCAAATACAAAAACACATTCATATGAAACCATGGACAAGTACACATACAATATATGCAGTGGCACACATACAAGTGATAATGTACAACTTCAATTACCAGCAGCATGGATGTGTATCTCAACCAAACTTGACTGCATGAACATCAAATCAACATACATGAAACAAATCAGACATGAAGACTCGTTTCAATATGCAACACATAAACATGGATTAAACATAACCAAACAAACAGAGAGCATGCATATGAGACTCAACCAAATCAGGCCTTCTAGTCTACAATACAAAATGAAGATAATTCAACTCAAATGAACCAAATCAGACTTAAATGAAATATCTCAAATTCAAGTATCGAACAAAATAACAAGAATTAAACAAGTCAAGGTTACATCCAAATGTAACTGACCAGCAAACAAGAATGTACAACAAATAGCATGAAAGGACTCGTGGCATTGAAAGACCAGAATCAAGTTCAGGTCAGAGGCATGAACAAGACTCAATCAAGTGTACATCAAAATGCAGACTCAAGTGAACCAAGTGTATCAATCCAGAATAAATCATATGCAACCATATACGTTCAGGCATGAACATAACTACATAAGTGAAGACTCCAACCAAGCAATTCAACAATGGTACAGTTCGAACAAGAACAAGGAAAGCATGTGACAGTGCGTGTGACAGCAAGTATGAATCAAAGAAATACAACAAAAAACTTCTACTTCAACAGGAGCACAAGCATAGTGACATAAATCAGAGGAAACCACAGTCCAGACTGCAAATGTACAAAGAGAAACAAGCATGAAGACATTTAAATTCGTATGTATACAATTCAATGAAATTCAAAGCCGTTAACGTGAATTAAATAAATCGTGAGTCATGAACAAGTCAAGATTCAAGGTCCAAATTATCTCAATGTCGAAGTCAATTTTTATCTCGAAGTAGATAATGTGATAATAGAATATCAAACCAAGTCAAGAGCAGTTTTAAAAATTATCAATAAAATCAACTAAGGTCAAAAATAGTTGAAAAAATGAAAGCACGTGATGAACTAGCATCACAGATTCGAAATATCAGAAAACCAAACGCAAGCTGTGGTGACTAAGGAAGTTGTAACAATATATCACAAATATATGAACTAATCAAATTTTACCTCATAAATTCAAATGCCGAAAAGAACGGAGGAAGTCGAATTCATGGTGTAATTCACATGTGAAGTACAAGTCAAAAATTATACATATCACACGATCAAAAATCGAATGGTCGAGCATAACATCATGAAGAATTCAAACAATATATACAAATGAAAATTTAGGGTTTTAGTCCCCATAAATTACCCAGTAACATCATTGGCAAAAATGATTCGAGTTCGAGACAATAATTTACAGCGAATACTTAGAATAAATCAAAATATAATCCAAAATTCGAATCAGAAGTCGAGGCAAAATCAAAATCAAAAAGGAGAAAATCATGTACCAATTCGAGCTCGGCATTTGAAGCTACCGCGAGTAATAAAGCCAGAGATTTAATTGAAGAAGAATTCGAAGCAAATTAAAGAACGAAACCATATCAGCAATCAATTCAATCAAAGCGGTGGCTTCATCATAAAACCCTAGCTTTTGGAAAGGAACTAAGAAAGAGCGGCCATAGTTATTTCAGGAGAAAGAGTAAAAAAAAGAGGTGACTCTCAAATATGAAGTGGACCGAACACAAAAAAAGGGGAAAACATATTTTATTATCTATTTCGGCCGATCCTTTTTATTTTATATAGGGCTTAATTTTATTAGGGCTTTGTTTTGTTTTAGTTGTATTTTATTTTTTCTTTTAAAATTGTGTAACTCTTTAGTTATGTGACTAGATTACAAACTACAGTGGTATAGTTCGAGAATACGCAGCTCAGTGGCTGAGTTGTATTAGTATAATCAAATGTTTTGCAAACAGCCTCACGAACTATTGTTTGATTATTATATTTTATCGTTCCGCTGCAAGATTCTGTTTTGTTTTCTTTCTTTCTCCCTTTTTCTTATTTACCCCAATAACAATTCGCCCTTTTATATGGTATGAGTCTAACGTGTGTGGTTTATCGTTGATTTAAAACATACAAAAAGGTGGGATGTTACAGAGGGTCAGTCCATAGTTAGACTACCCATGTTCAATGGTGAATATGCTTACTGGAAATATAGAATGAAAATTTTTCTGAAAACCATAGATGCAAGGAATATTGTTAAGACGGGATATAGGACACCAACTATAGTGGTAGATAATCAAGAAATTGAAAAACTGATGGAACAATGGACAGATCTTGAAAATAAACTACTGAACGCTAACGCTAAAACTACGAATTCTATTATTTTTTCATTAGATCAATATGAATTTAATCGTGTCTCACATTGTCGAACTGCGTAGAAAATTTGGCACACACTTGAACTGACTCAGAAGGAACCTCCCAAGTCAAAGAATCTCGCCTTGCCATGCTTAGTAGCGAATACGAAAACTTCACAATGGCCAAGGATGAAAATGTCCAAGAGATGTATGGATGACTTTCAAATCTCGTATACAAATCAAAAGCTCTCGAAAAACCATAAACGGAATTGAAAACAGTCCAAAAAATCTTCAAAATCCTTCCACGAAATTTTGAAGCAAAAGTCACAGCCATTCAAGAATCAAAAGATCTAAAACAAATTAAAGTTGAAGAATTCATCGGAAATCTTACCACTTATGAGCTAGAAATGAAATTCAAGGAAGAACGCGAAGGAGGTAATACTCGAAAGAAATCAGTAGCTCACAAAGGAGCAACTGAAACTGAAGATGATGATGATGATGATGATGATGCAGTAGAACTGGCGCTGGTAATAAAGAGATTCAAAAGACGAAACCGCAAGTATGGAAATCTAGCTCTAAATCAAAAACTGAAAAGCAGAATAGTCAAAGTTCTAAACAACTCAGAAGACAGAAGATCATCTGTCACAACTGCAATAAACCCAGCCATATCAAGCCAAATTGTCCTCAAAATCTACTCGGCCAAGGAAAGAAACCGAAAAGGAGAAGTTTTGCAGCTACTTAGGATGAAACTGATGAAGATGATAAAAGCACTGACAGTGAGAGTGAAAAAGGAAATCTGCATCTTCAAGGAGAAACAAGCGACAGTGATGATGACGAGCCATGCGAGGTATCAAAACTTACTCATTCGGAATTACTTGTATATTTTTATGATGTAAATGGCTATTTTGAATGACTTAAGGAGAAGCACGCTAAACTTGAATCATAAAAAGATAGTTTGATAGAACTAAATAAACAGCTTGATCAATTGGTTAAAAACCACCGAAATAAGAGCCCCAAGTGTGATAAGTGTCCATAATTTTTATTTGATGATAATAAACATATATATTTATTTAAATGTATTTGTTATTGTACTATTTTATTTTTCACATAATTAAATAAATAATTGTTGGATAAAATAAATAACACAGAATTCATATTCAAACAAATATTTTATTGCAAATTCAAATAGTACGAATTTGAGCTCTCACTACATTTTCAATTACAATAAAATTTCAAATTACGACACATTTTCACTTTACAGTTTTTCAAACATAATTCATCTCACTACAAATTCACTCAACACTCATATTTGATCTTCAAATCTATTCCAGTTTGTATCCAGCGTCTGAGCTATCTGTAAAATACACAATAACGTAGTAAAATTGAGAAATACATATTTTACAGTTCCAAATGAGTGTGTGTTTTGAAAATGTTATTTGTCTCAGTTATTTCGGTTGTTCGTCATCATATTCTTTTAAATTATTATACGCGAACTACTTGTGATATGCATAGTGTAACACTGTGCATACCACAAGACTGTGCACAACGATATACACTTGCTTATTAAAATCGCAGGGACAGGTGAGCACAAGATCAAACCCAAGCAAAATCTGGATTCAACACAAGTGAAAATATTCAGGTGCAATACAAATAAAGTCAACACATGAGAAAAAGAGCTCGCATATACACATGTGTACACATACGCATGTGCTTTGCCTCGGCATCTCAAATTTCAGCCAAGAGGCATCATGTACACCAAAACAACTCGGCAGTGAGTTACTCACAAACAAGAGGCATGAAAAGATGGTGACCAACAAACAAAGAGGTATGAATTCAAAAACAAATCCAGGCATCAAGTATACAAGACTCCAAGCATGGAACTGCAGCTACCATTAAAACACACATATGAAGTGCATACTTAAATAAACTAGTTCACAATGATATGCAGACCAGATCATAGCAAAGGCAGTTTCAAATACAAGACCACATTCATAAGAAACCATGGACAAGTACACATACATATATATGAAGTGACATACACACAAGTGATTAGGTACAACTTCAATTACCAGCAGCATGGATGCGTATCTCAAACAAACTTGACTGCATGAATATCAAACCAACATGCATGAAACAGATCAGACATGAAGACTCGGTTCAATATTCAACACATAAAACATGGATTCAACATAACCAAACAACCAGAGAGCATGCATACGAGACTCAACCAAATCTGGCCTTCCAGTCTACAGTACAAAATAAAGACAATTCAACTCGAGTGAACCAAATCGGACTTAAATGAAATATCTCAAATTCAAGTATCGAGCAAAATAACAAGAATTGAACGAGTCAAGGTTATATCCAAATGTAACTGACCAGCAAACAAGAATGTACAACAAACAGCATGAAAGGCCTCGTAGCAATGACAGAACATAATCAAGTTTAGGTCAGAGGCATGAACAAGACTCAATCAAGTGTACATCAAAATGTAGACTTAAGTGAACCAAGTGTATCAATCCAGAGTAAATCTTATGCAACCATGTATGTTCAGGCATGAACATAACTACACAAGTGAAGACTCCAACCAAGCAATTCAACAACAGTATAGTTCAAACAAGGACAGCATGTGACAGCAAGTATGAATCAAAGAAATACAACAGAAAACTTCTACGTCAACATGAGCCCAAGCATAGTTACATAAATAAGAGGAAACAACAGTCCAGACTACAAATGTACAAAGAGAAACATGTATGAAGACATTTCAAATTCGTATGTATACCAGTTTAATGAAAGTCAAAGTCGTTAACATGAATTGAACAAGTCGTGAGTCATGAACAAGTCAAGATTCAAAGTCCGGAGTATCTCAATGCCGAAGTCAATTTTTATCTCGAAGTAGATAACGTGATAACGGAAAATCAAACCAAGTCAAGACCGGTTTTAAAAATCATCAACAAAATCAACTAAGGTCAAAAATAGTTGAAAAATGAAAGAGTGTGATGAACAAGCATCGCAGATTCGAAATATCGAAAAACCAAACGCAAGCCATGGTGACCAAGAAAGTTGTAACAATATATCACAAATATATGAACAAGTTAGATTTTATCTCACAAATTATAATGCCAAAACGAACGGAGCAATTCGTATTCATGATGTAATTCACATATGAAGAACTAGTCAAAAACCATACTTATCACACGATGAAAAATCGAATGGCCAAGTAGAACATCATGAAGAATTCAACCAATATATACGAACGAAAATTTAGGGTTTTAATCCCTATAAATTACCTAGTAACATCATCGACAAAAATGATCCGAGTTCGAGACAATAATTCAGAGCGAACACTTGAACAAATCTAAATATAATCCAAATCTCGAATCAGAAGTCGAACGAAAATCAAAATCAAAAGGAGAAAATCACGTACCAATTCGAGCTTACATTTGAAGCCACCGCAAGTAATAAAGCTAGAGATTCACTTGAAGAAGAATTCGAAGCAAATTGAAGAACGAAACCATATTAGTAATCAATTCAAACAAAGCGGCGGCTTCATCATAAAACCCTAGCTTTTGGAAGAGGAACTAAGAAAGAGCGGCCATAGTTATTACACGAGAAAAGGTAAAAAAAAAAAAAGAGGAGACGTCTCAAATCTGAAGTGGGCCGAACACAAAAAAACGGGAAACATATTTTGTTATCTATTTGGGCCGATCCTTTTTATTTTATATAGGGCTTAATTTTATTAGACTTTTGTTTTATTTTAGTTGTATTTTATTTTTTATTTTAAAATTTTGTTACTCTCTAGTCGTGTGACCATTAGTGTAGTTCGAGAATTCGTTGCTCAGTGGTTGAGTTGTGGTCGACTATTAGCGTAGAGTTAGGTTAGTCATTGGAGGGTGTCACAAGTTTATGTGTGTAAGCATCTGTCTACTTAATTTCTAGTAGAAACCTTGGGGGCAGCACGTAGACAGGTCATCGCCGAAGTTGGGTAAATCCGTGTTGTTCTATTTCTGCTTTTATTATTCTGCTATCTAAGCTGCAATTATTATATATTTCCGCATTATTTTTTTTTATTATTATTAGTATCATCCTATTCACCCTCCCTCTAGGGTGAAATCGATCCTACAATTGGTATTAGAGCTAGGTAAAAAACCATTTTTGTTTTAAAAATAAGATTTTTCAAAAACCAATTTTTGTTTTAAAATTTTTATTTTTTAAATGGCTTCTTCTAATAATGCTTTTGCTGAGGGTGTAACGACCCGTAAATTTCAATAATTAAATTGGTTAATTTAATAAGATTTTTGTAATTAAATTTAGAAAGAAATAAAAACTTTATAATTTAATACTGAAATGAACGCTAAAATGAAATATAGCAATGGTAATTAAAACTAATTATTAACAATTTGAATAAAATTCTAATAAATGAAGTAGTGAAAGTGGTATACCTGGATATAAATTGAATATGAGAAAATAATAGTAGGTATTGAATTGATTAATGAAATAACACATTGTTAACAGTAATTGAATGTAAATTAAGGTAATAATGTAATGCAAGTTAGTAAATAACTAATTTAGTGCAATCTCAATTAATTGAAACAATTGTAGGATTATGATTGATTGTAAATAGTAAAATTTGGAAATAAATTCAAAGTTACATTAATTGATGAAATAATGCGGGATAAATTGTAATTTGATAGAATCAATGCTAGATAAGTAATTATATAAATGGTTGATTGATAATAAAGTATGAATGGGATTAAATTAGGCGAATAGTGATAATTATTAATTGTTTACCCATTTATTTAATTTATTAAATTAGATTTAAATCCATTGCAATTAAACGTAATTAAAAACTGCATTAATATGAATTTAATCGATGACTGTAAAAATATTAGGGTAATTGGATATATACTAATGTTAAATTTATCCATAAGATGATGATTGATTGAATAAAGAGATTTAATACAAATTGTATTAATTTAATTGAAATTAAAAATATAATTTATTTGAATCTATTTAAATTGAAGGTAAACACTATAAATTTTGCAATACATCCTTATTTGATTGATATGGAGATTTTGGTTAATAAATTAGAAGTTTATTTGTAATCAGAAATGATAGAAACGATAAATAATTAAATTTGAATTTAAGAAGTGATTAATTAATTTAATATTTAATTATTTAATTAAATGGAAAATAGCTATTTTGGCCATTGACTCGGATTTCGACGAAACGAGTTTCATCGGATCCGTAGTGGTGAATTATTGTAGGATTTCAAGTTTTGTAGCGATCGGGCTTGTCCTTTGATCATACGGGCTCGAAACGCCTAGAAATCAATTAAAATTGAAATCAATTGAAATCAATTTGAAATAGGATAATTTTTGTATAACTTCTTTATATGATGGAATTTGGACTTGAAACATGTTCCATTGATTTTAAAATATTTTAAGACATCTATTTCGATATATGGGTTGATCCATTTTCGCTCCAGAGTCGAAACGGGTTTTTGGCCCAGCATCGTTCAATTATCACGACCAATTGTATATGTTCCTCTATTTTCAGCTCTACCTATATATATCCGGTTATAAACCCTAGTAGCCTTTCTATTTCTCATTTCTGTACATACAGAAACTTCTATTGCTCCTCTGCTCAATGGCTGAAAACCGTAATCTTTCCAACCCAATTTCAATTCAAAATACAACTTCAGAAATCAAACTCCACAAACAATATCAAATTATATATTGGTCTGAAGCTCTCGATGAGCGCATCTCAAATCTGTAATTTGTTTTCCAATTTGAACCTCGGTTTGTCCATAAGTTGAAGAACAAGTTTTGACCGTTCGTATGTGGGCGTTGGATTGTGCGGTGGATCACTGATTGCACAATGATCGGGTGGTGGCATCGTGTAGAGGGCGTCCTATGGTGGTCATCGGCACGCCTATCTTGGTCAAAGGGGCTTCGGATTCGCCATGATGAGTGGCAGTAGGTGGCGACGACGACCACCACCAAGCAGCTCCATGCATTGCCGCAAGTAATGGGTGGGGTCGGCTCTGCCTGACGAGGATGATGCAACCTCCGGATCTTGTCATAGTGTGGTGTGGCGACGGAGTTTTGCACGGGCGAGTGGCGGCTATCCTAGGGTTCATAAGAGGATCGATCTGTAGTAGAGTTTCGTATAGATGCGTGCAAGAAGTCGACGGTGACGTCGCAGAAATTATTATTTTGTTTTTATATTTTAATTTCAATTTCAATCATTCTAATACACGTAACTTTTACTTACGAGGTCCGTTCCATGCACGTTTTTCTCCACTGTGATCCTAGCAAAATTCCGAACATTTTAACACTGGTTTGGACGAATTCTGAGACTATTCAAATTTTGGATTTAAATTGGATTTAAATTCAATTTAAATTCAAACGGCGAGTGTTTTAACTCACTCACAACTTCAAAATTTTCTTATGTTTGTTAAGTTAATTTATGATATGATTAAAAATTTATTATGACTTTTTGGCATATGTTGAATCATCATCTCAGTTTATTTGAATTTATTTGGATAAAATAGTTACTTAATTTACTATTGAATATAAACTGCCAGTAAATACCTGTTATTTAATATCTGTTCTATATTGATGTTATTGATTGAATTGAATGATGATTGTGATAAATGTTTGATATTGGATGAATGGATGTTGTATTTTATATGGTTATAAACTGCAAGTTGTTATGGATTTTTATTTCATTCGGGATTGCGGTTTGAAATGATGTACAACCGTAAAATATTAAATTTCGGATTAAAATGATAAATATCCGTACCACTTGACCATAGCATAGAAAATTATATACAGGCACCGCTTGTCTATATATAAATATTTTTGAAAATGATTTCTATAGTTTTGTAAAGAAATATATGGTTTTAGATAAATATTGATTTTAGATTTTATATAAATGTTATTTTATCCTTGATTTTAAGCTATGTTTAATACATTTTAATATAGAATAAGCTTAATAATAAGTTTGATTTTTATTGAAGATAATATGGTTAAGTATTTAAATTATGTTTTAACATAGATTTTAAATGATTCAAACCAAATTAAGGTTGGAAGATAAATTTGAGATTTGTTTGAAATTGAACTTATTTACGAATTAAACTCAAATAAGCCTGATGTGAAATTTATTAAATTTGAAGTTTTAGAGAGTATGATTTTTATAACTTGATTTTGGTTTAAGGTGAATTAAACGAATATTTCAAGTATAAATAAATTGAAGGAAATATGTAGTTATTTGAAATTTGAGCTTTATTTAAATTATAATGGATTTATTATGTAAAATATTTCAAAATTAAATAATATAAAATTGAATTGATGAATCCGAATTACCAAACTTAGTTTTGAAATTATTGAATACTTAAAGTTTGAAATATATTGAATTTGAAACGGTTTATTTTGTGGGTCAAATCGGTTTTGAAATCGATAAATTTGGAATAGTTTATTTGGAAACTGAATTGAATTGAAATTTATGATTTGGGATTTGGTTAAATATAAAATGTAGAAATTCGAGTTGTGTTGGATTTGTTTTGTGAAATTGAAGATGTTATTTTATCATATAAAGTATCTTAAATACTTAAACCATTTAAGTGGTGGACGTTATGTTTCAAAGTTATGAGTTTTCAAGGTATTATAATTTGAATGTGTTATATTCAATTGTTTTGATTTCGAAATGTTATAACTTTGAAGGTGTTATGATTTTAGAAAAGGATATATTTGAAATGAAAATGATATCGTATTGATTTGGTTTTGAAAGGGCAATGATATTTGGTTTTAAAGTATAAACTATTTTGAAAATGACCACGGTGTTATAATAACGTTTGGTTGTTAAAGAGACCGGGATCAGAAGTTGTCATACTCTCTGCCAACTCTGAAAACCACTTTAACAACCGCGTACGCGGCGGCGAATCCAAAATGAAGTAGGATGGTGGCGGTGTTCCTTTGAGGTATATACGTGGACCCGACTCCCGTGAGTTGGCATAAGGTGGCTAACACAAGAGCGATTGACGGGCTAATGAGGTAGCTCCTTTGATCGGACACATCCCTTCGATATTGCACTTTGACTTTTGAATTGATTCGGTGGCCACTTTTGGATTTTTTTATTTGGGAGTGTGGCTCAAGGTGGGCGGTAGCTGCACGCTACGCGTTACCACCGGTCCGGAAGCGTATTTGGTATATCTACCCTGGCATTGCCTAGTTGTGCCATGTCACCTACCCTAACGCGTCTTGTACGAGTTTGATTTGTGTCGTACCTATGGAGTATCCTCTGGTAGCCTCCCGATCAGGAGGTATTACGGTACTGTATAGACTACTGGCACTATTTCTGTGTTAAGAGGAATATTGGGTCACTCCTTAACGCTATATTAAAGTAAGTTTATTTTACTATTAGACATTATTATAATAGCGTATATTACTACATAGTAAATAGTTTAACGAATCCTTAGGAGATGTGAATCCCGAGCATCTCTTAAGTTACTGCACTCACGTTAGACACAGGATAGGAGATGTCAAATCCCGTAAACATCTCTGACGCCGTTCCACTCATATTATTTGTCGTTGATTTAACTTACATAAGATCATTTAGTTCTGACTCGAGTGTTTTGTCTTTTCAATTCACTCGGGTCAGCCTTAGCATTTCAGGATTTGAAGACTTTATTTCTGGAGAACGAAGACGAAGAATTTATTACTATTATTTATTATATTATTCCACTACATTCATACTGTTCCGCTGCATTGTTAATTATTAATCTCGGGTATGTATAACTCTAATTCAATATTGTATTAGTATAATCAAATGTTTTGCAAACAGGTTCATAAACTGTTATTTGATTATTATATTTTGTCATTTCGCTGCAAGATTCTGTTTTGTTTTCTTTCTTTCTCCCTTTTTCTTATTTACGCCAATAGCAATTCACCCTTTTGTATGGTTTGAGACTGACATGTATGGTTTATCATCGATTTAAAACGTACAAAAAGGCGGGTGTTATATTTGGTATCAGAGCCAGGTTTAGCGATAAACCTTAGCTTTAGGGGGGTCTAACTCTTATTTAATAGGGTAGTCATACCTTATAATGAGTCGCTGAGTGTATATATATGAGAGAGCGTATTTGTTAGTGTTATAAAAAGTTTTTATATTGCGTTAGTTTGTTCAGTTTTGTATTTATAAATTCTGGTTGGTGCATAAGACGTTATGACATCAATAGGGATTTTTAAACACTTAGTAGGACATACCAACACAATATTTGTTTTGAATATAGGTGAATGAAATAATTTTTCCTATTATATTTTCTATATATATAATATTTTTTTTATAAAAGTTATATTTGGTTGTAATATATTGGTTGTTAAGTAGTGAAATTTATAAATATTGATTGGAAACAAGATTTGAAGAAAAAAAATAAAATTTGGAAATTTTAGAACTTAAGTTCCGGGATTTTGAAAATTTCTTTCAAAAGATTTGGAATATAATAATATTGTTTATAAGTATTTTCTGATATAAATATTTCAATATAAATTGAAAGAATTGTTTTAAATAAATTTTGAAAAGAAATAAGTTCTGTACTTCCCTCTCTGTCGCTGGAAAATAATTTCGGTGATGAGTGCACGCATCATCGACATTCATTTTCGAGTTTCTAAGCGGGAAGGCCACTGTAGTAGTTTTACTACAGATTTATTTTGATAAACAAATGTAAATTCAAATTGTTTTAAACTGGATATATAAATTGTAAGTGTATGCATCTATCTATTATTTTAAAATGGTTTGAAATTTAACACGGTAATTAGTTCTAAAGTTTCCACTAATTAATAGTTTCCAATTATTGTAGCGAAATGGAATGTAACTAATTAATAATTGGAACCTCTAATTTAAAATAAGAGATTAAATGCTAGGTTATAAATGAAATAACAAGAAAGTTGAAATTTGTGATCTATAAAAAGCAAAGGATATGATTATTGAACATTAGATTAATTAAAAGAAATAAGATAAACTTGTATAATTTTCAATTGCATTCTTTAACATATATATAACTTACCAACTACAAAAAAAAACTAAAATGTTAAAAGAAAATGTAATGGGAAATTTTACAAGTAAAACTTGAAGTAATGAAATATTCAATGAATTTGCTTTTATAAATAAGAATTTAATGTTATAATTGTTGTATACTTAAGTATGACTGAAAGATCACTAATTAAATATAATAGAAAATTTATAAAGAAATTATAGTAAATTTAAGTAAATGTTGAGGTTATTTATAATAAAAATAAGTAGAAAGATGAATACTATAAATAAATGAAATTTAGTAGCGAACAAATGAAAGTAATACAATAAAAAGAAAATTTGCATGATACGAATAAATGAAAATAAATGGAGAACTGTAAGAAGTTAAATGTAAATTAAAAAGATAAATCATTATATGAATGAAAAGGAAATCAAACAACAAATGTTATGAAATGAAATTGATAAAAATGAACTTGATCTATTATTTGTGGTTGTTTGGTTTATGGTTGTTTGGGCAATGATACTTTAAATTTGTTTAGATGTATAAATAATCTATTTAGTTTCATTTAAGACTGTTGAGTAAATGGTGCACTTAGTAGTTTATTTTTCATTCTGTATAATTTAAAGTTTTGAACCCGAAGAACTATTTGTTTTGTTTGCTATGGATATATGGATGGTTGTATGTCGTGATTGCAAGTGATTATTATTGATTTATTTGTTAGTGGTTGAAATAACTTTAAATATTTCATTTTATATAATTGTTAACCTTTTGGGATTATATAAATGAAACACAGGTTATGGAAGCAATTGCTACTGTTTTTGATTTCATAAATAAGCGTTATTTTCCCGACAAATATGTACATTTTTGGATTACGGTTTATAGCGTTATTGTATTGTTTTTTCCGTTGTTGGGATATATTATTTTGAGATATTGTGATATATATTGCTATATTTGATATTATAATTTCTCCTGAGCCTCCCCATACAAAGGAGACTCTGCCGAAATTTTCCATAAATTTTGGACTTAGAATTTTTTTGAATAATGTTTTTCAAACTTTATTAATTTGAGTATAAAAAGATTTAACGGTTGTAAAATTGGTATATTTTATTTAAATTATTAACTTTGTAAATTTATTTGTTGATAACGTTAAATTTTTTGAATAAGATGTATTGTTTACTCAATTATTTCTTTTCTCTTCTTTTTCCTTTTCGAGGACGAAAGTTTTGAGTGGGGGAGACTGTAACGACCCGTAATTTTCGATAATTAAATTGGTTAATTTAATAAAATTTTTGTAATTAAATTTAGAAAGAAATAAACTTTATAATTTAATACTGAAATGAACGCTAAAATGAAATATAGCAATGGTAATTAAAATTAATTATTAACAATTTGAATAAAATTCTAATAAATGAAGTAGTGAAAGTGTTATGCCTGGATATAAATTGAATATGAGAAAATAATAGTAAGTATTGAATTAATTAATGAAATCACATTGTTAACAGTAATTGAATGTAAATTAAGGTCATAATGTTAATGCAAGTTAGTAAATAACTAATTTAGTGCAATCCCAATTGATTGAAACAATTGTAGGGTTATGATTGACTGTAAATAGTAAAATTTGGAAATAAATTCAAATTTACATTAATTGATGAAATAATACGGGATAAATTGTAATTTGATAGAACCAATGCTAGATAAGTAATTATATTAATGGTTGGCTGATAATAAAGTATGAATGTGATTAAATTAGGCGAATAGTGAGAATTATTAATTTTTTACCCATTTATTTAATTTATTGAATTAGATTTAAATCCATTGCAATTAAACGTAATTAAAAACTACGTTAATATGAATTTAGTTGATGACTGTAAAAATATAGGGTAATTAGATATATAATAATGTTAAATTTATCCAAAAGATGATGATTGATTGAATAAAGAGATTTAATACAAATTGTATTAATTTAATTCAAATTAAAAATATAATTTATTTGAATTTACTTAAATTGATGGTAAACACTATAAATTTTGCAATAAATCCTTATTTGATTGATATGGAGATTTTGGTTAATGAATTAGAAGTTTATTTGTAATCAGAAACGATAGAAATGGTAAATAATTAAATTTGAATTGAAGAAGTGATTAATTAATTTAATATTAAATTATTTAATTAATTGGAAAATAGCCATTTTGGCCACTGACTCGGATTTCGACGAAACTAGTTTCATTGGATCCGTAACTGTGAATTATTATAGGATTTCAAGTTTCATAGCGATCGGACTTGTCGTTTGATCGTACTGGCTCGAAACGTCTAGAAATCAATTAAAATTGAAATCAATTGAAATCAATTTGAAATAGGATAATTTTTGTATAACTTCTTTATACGATGGAATTTGGACTTGAAACCTATTCCAATGATTTTAAAATATTTTGAAACATCTATTTTGACATATGGGTTGATCCATTTTCGTTCCGTAGTCGAAACGGACTTTTGGGCCAGTATCGTTCAACTATCCAGACCAATCGTATCCGTTCCTCTATTTTCAGCTCTACCCATATATATCCGGTTATAAACCCTAGCAGCCTTTCTATTTTTCATTTCTGTACGTACAGAAACTTCTGTTGCTCCTTTTTCTCAACGGATGAAAAACCTAATCTTCCCAACCCAATTTCAATTCAAAATACAACTTCAAAAATCAAACTCCACAAACAATATCAAATTATATATCGATCTGAAGCTCTCGACGAGCGCATCTCAGATCTGTAATTTGTTTTCCAATTTGAACCTTGGTTTGTTTAGAAACCGAAGAACAAGTTTCGGCCGTTCGAGTGTGGGCGTTGGATTCTGCGGTGGATCGTCGATTGCACGACGATCGGGTGGTGGCATCGTGTAGAGGGCGTCGTATGGTGGTCATCAGCACGGCTATCTTGGTCGAAGGGGCTTTGGATCCACCATGATGAGTGGCAGTAGGCGGCGACGACGGCCACCACCAGGCAGCGCCACGCGTTGCCGCAAGTAAGGGGTGGGGTCGGCTCTGCCTGACGAGGATGATGCAATCTCGGGATCTTGTCATAGCGTGGTATGGCAACGGCGTTTTGCACGGGCGAGAGGCGGCTATCCTAGGGTTCATGAGAGGATCGATCTGCAGTAGGGTTTCGTACAGATGCATGCAAGATGTCGATGGTGACGTGGCAGAAATTGTTGTTTTGTTTTTTTATTTTAATTTTAATTTCAATCATTCTAATACACGTAACTTTTACATACAAGGTCCATTCCACGCGTTGTTTTCTCCGCTGTGGTCCTAACAAAATTTCGGACATTTTGACGCTAGTTTGGACGAATTCTGAGACTGTTCAAATTTTGGGTTTAAATTGGATTTAAATTCAATTTAAATTCAAAAGGTGAGTGTTTTAACTCACTCACAACTTCAAAATTTTATTATGTTTATTAAATTAATTTATGATATGATTAGAAATTTATTTGTGACTGTTTGGCATATGTTGAATCATCATCACAGTTTATTTGAATTTATTTGGGTGAAATATTAATTTACTATTGAATATAAACTGCCAGTAAATACCTGTTATTTATTATCTGTTCTATATTGATGCTATTGATTGAATTGAATGATGATTGTGTTAAATGTTTGATGATTGATATTGGATGAATGGATGTTGTATTTTACATGGTTATAAACTGCAAGTTGTTATGGATTTTTATTCATTCGGGATTACGGTTTGAAATGATATACAACCGTAAAATATTAAATTGCAGAATGAAACGATAAATATCCGTACCACTTGACCATATGATAGAAAATTATATACAAGCACCACTGGTCTATATATAAATATTTTTAAAAGTACTTTATATGGTTTTGTAAAGAAATATATGGTTTTAGATTGATTTTAATTATATAAATGTTATTTTATCCTTGATTTTAAGCTATGTTTAATTCGTTTTAATATAGAATAAGCTTAATAATAAGTTTGATTTTTATTGAAGATAATATGGTTAAGTATTTAAATTATATTTTAATATAGAGTTTAAATGATTTAATCAAATTAAGGTTCGAAGATAAATTTGAGATTTGTTTGAAATTGAATTTATTTAAGAATTAAACTCAAATAAGCCTGATGTGAAATTTATTAAATTTGAAGTTTTATAGGGTATGATTATTATAACTTGATTTTGGTTTAAGGTGAATTGGACGAATATTTCAAGTATAAATAAATTGAAGGAAATATGTAGTTATTTGAAATTTGAGCTTTATTTAAATGATAATGGATTTACTATGTAAAATATTTCAAAACTAAATAATAGAAAATTGAATTGATTAATCGGAATTACCAAACTTAGTTTTGAAATTGTTGAACACTTAAAGTTTGAAATATATTGAATTTGAAATGGTTTATTCTGTGGGTCAAATCTGTTTTGAAATCAATAAATTTGGAATAGTTTATTTGGAAACTGAATTGAATTGAAATTTATGATTTGGGATTTGGTTAAATATAAAATGTAGAAATTCGAGTTGTGTTGGATTTGATTTGTGAAATTGAAGAAGCTATTTTATCATATAAAGTATTTTAAATATTTAAACCATTTAAGTGGTAGAAGTTATGTTTCAAAGTTATGAGTTTTCAAGGTATTATAATTTAAAAGTGTTATATTCAAGTGTTTTGATTTCGAAATGTTGTAACTTGAAAGTGTTATGATTTTAGAAAAGAATATATTTGAAACGAAAATGATATCGTATTGATTTGGTTTTGAAAGGGCAATGATATTTGGTTTTAAAGTATAAACTATTTTGAAAATGACCGCGGTGTTATAATAACGTTTGGTTGTTAAAAAGTCCGGAATCGGAAGTTGTCATACTCTCTGCCAACTCCGAAACCACTTTAACAACCGTATACGCGGCGGAGATTCCAGAATGAAGTAGGATGGCGGTGGCGTTCCTTTGAGGTATATACGTGGACCCAACTCCCATGAGTTGGCATAAGGTGGCTAAAACAGAAGCGATTGACGGACTAATGAGGTAGCTCCTTTGATCGGACACATCCCATCGATATTATACTCTGACCTTTGGATTGATTCGGTAGCCGCTTTTGATTTTTTTTATTTAGAGGTGTGGCTCGAGGTGGGCAGTAGCTGCGCGCTACGCGTTACCACCGGCCCGGAAGTGTAATTGTTATATCTACCCTGGCATTGCCTAGTTGTGTCGTGTCACCTACCCTAGCATTCCTTGTATCCTACGAGTATGAATTGTGTCGTACCTACGAGTATGAATTGTGTCGTACATATGGAGTATCCTTTGTTGTGTCGTGTCACCTACCCTAGCGCGCCTTGTAGAAGTAATGTTTTGCAAACAGCTTCATGAACTGTTATTTGATTATTATATTTTGTCGTTCCGCTGCAAGATTCAGTTTTGTTTTCTTTCTTTCTCCCTTTTTCTTATTTACCCTAATAACAATTCTCCCTTTTGTATGGTTTGAGTTTGATGTGTGTGGTTTATCGTCGATTTAAAATGTACAAAAAGGTGGGATGTTACAGAGGGTCAGTCCATAGTTAGACCACCCATGTTCAATGGTGAATATGCTTACTGGAAAAATAGAATAAATTTTTTTCGGAAAAACATAGATGCAAGGAATATTGTTGAGATGGGATATAGGACACCAATTATAGTGGTAGACAATCAAGAAATTGAAAAAACCGATGGAACAATAGATAGATCTTGAAAATAAACTGCTGAGTGCTAATGCTAAAACTATGAATTATATTATTTGTTCATTAGATCAATATGAATTTAATCGTGTCTCACATTGTCGAACTGCGCATGAAATTTGACACACACTTGAAGTGACTCACGAAGGAAACTTCACAATGACCAAGGATGAAAGTGTCCAAGAGATGTATGGATGACTTTCTAATCTCGTATACAAATCAAAAGCTCTCGGAAAACCATACACAGAATTGAAAATAGTCCAAAAAATCTTCAGAATCCTCCCACGAAATTTTGACACATTGTCGAACTATGTAGGAAATTTGACACACATTTGAAATGACTCACGAAGGAACCTCCCAAGTCAATGAATCTCGCCTTGCCATGCTTAGTAGCGAATACGAAAACTTCACAATGACCAAGGATGAAAGTGTCCAAGAGATGTATGGATGACTTCCTAATCTCGTATACAAAACAAAATCTCTCGGAAAACCATACACAGAATTGAAAATAGTCCAAAAAATCTTCAGAATCCTTCCACCAAATTTTGAAGCAAAAGTCACCGCCATTCAAGAATCAAAAGATCTAAAACAAATTAAAGTTGAAGAATTCATTGGAAATCTTACCACTTATGAGCTAGAAATGAAATTCAAGGAAGAACGTGAAGGAGGTAATACTCGAAAGAAATCAATAGCTCTCAAAGGAGCAACTAAAATCGAAGATGATGATGACGGTGCACTAGAACTGGCGCTGGTAATAAAGAGAATCAAAAGACGAAATCGAAAGTATGGAAATCCAACTCTAAATCAAAAACTGAAAAGCAAAATAGTCAAAGTTCTAAACAACTCAGAAGAGCAGGAGATCATTGGTCACAACTGCAATAAACTCGGTCATATCAAGCCAAATTGTCCTCAAAAACGACTCGGCCAAGGAAAGAAACCGAAAAGGAGAAGTTTTGCAGCTACTTGGGATGAAACTGATGAAGATGATAAAAGCACTGGCAGTGAGAGTGAAAAAGGAAATCTGCGTCTTCAAGGAGAAACAACCGATAGTGATGATGACGAGCCAAGCGACGTATCCAAACTTACTCATTCGGAATTACTTATATATTTTCATGAAGTAAATGACTGTTTTGAACGACTTAAGGAGAAGCACGCTAAATTTGAATCATAAAAAGATAGTTTGACAGAACTAAATAAACAACTTGATCAATTGGTTAAAAACTATCGAAACAAGAGCCCTAAGTGTGATAAATGTCTATAATTTTCATTTGATGATAATAAACATATATATTCATTTAAATGTATTTGTTATTCTACTATTTTATTTTTCACATAATTAAATAAATATTTGTTGGATAAAATAAATAACATAGAATTCATATTCAAACAAATATTTTATTACAAATTCAAATAGTACGAATTTGAGCTCTCACTACATTTTTCACATTTTCAATTAGAATAAAATTTCAAATTACAACACATTTTCACTTTACAGTTTTTCATACATAATTCATCTCACTACAGATTCACTCAATACTCATATTTGATCTTCAACTCTATTCTAGTTTGTATCCAGCATCTGAGCTATCTGCAAAATACATAATAACGTAGTAAAATTGAGAAAGAAATATTTTGCAGTTCCAAATGAAGTTTGTATTTTGAAAATGTTTTTTGTCTCAGTTATTTCGGTTGTTCATCATCATATTCTTTTAAATAATTATTCGCGAACAACTTATGACATGCACAGCGTAGCACTGTACATGTCACAAGACCGTGCACACCGATATACACTTGCTTATTAAAATCGCAAGGACATGTGAGCACAAGGTCAAACCTAAGCAAAAGATGGATTCAACACAAGTGAAAATATTCAGGTGCAATACAAATAAAGTTAACACATGAGAAAAAGATCCCGCATATACACATGTGTACACGTACACATATGCATTGCCTCGGCATCTCAAATTTCAGCCAAGAGGCATCATGTACACCAAAGCAACTCGACAGTGAGTTACTCACAAACAAGAGGCATGAAAAGATGGCGACCAACAAACAAAGAGGTATGAATTCAAAAACAAATCCAGGCATCAAGTACACAAGACTCCAAGCATGGAACTACAGCTACCACTAGAACACACATACGAAATGCATACTTAAATAAACCAGTTAATAATGATATGCAGATCAGATCATAACAGAGGTAGTTTCAAATACAAGACCACATTCATATGAAACCATGGACAAGTACACATACATATATATGAAGTGAAATACATACAAGTGATTAGGTACAACTTCAATTACCATCAGCATGGATGTGTATCTCAAACAAACTTGACTGCATGAACATCAAACCAATATACATGAAACAGATCAGACATCAAGACTCGGTTCAATATTCAACACATAAAACATGGATTCAACATAACCAAACAACCAGAGAGCATGCATATGAGACTCAACCAAATCCGGCCTTCCAGTCTACAGTCAAAATGAAGACAATTCAACTCAAGTGAACCAAATCAGACTTAAATGAAATATCTCAAATTCAATTATCGAGCAAAATAACAAGAGTTGAACAAGTCAAGGTTATATCCAAATGCAACTGACCAGCAAACAAGAATGTACAACAAACAGCATGAAAGGTCTCGTAGCAATGACAGAACATAATCAAGTTCAGGTCAGAGGCATGAACATGACTCAATCAAGTGTACATCAAAATGCAGACTCAAGTGAATCAAGTGTATCAATCCAGAGTAAATCATATGCAACCATGTATGTTCAGGCATGAACATAACTACATAAGTGAAGACTCCAACCAAGCAATTCAACAACAGTACAGTTCGAACAAGGACAACATGTGATAGTGCGTGTGACAGCAAGTATGAATCAAAGAAATACAACAGAAAACTTCTACGTCAACAGGAGCACAAGCATAGTGACATAAATCAGAGGAAACAACAGTCCAGACTACAAATGTACAAAGAGAAACATGTATGAAGACATTTCAAATTCGTATGTATACCAGTTTAATGAAAGTCAAAGTCGTTAACATGAATTGAACAAGTCGTGAGTCATGAACAAGTCAAGATTCAAAGTCCAGAGTATCTCAATGCCGAAGTCAATTTTTACCTCGAAGTAGATAATGTGATAACGGAAAATCAAACCAAGTCAAGACCGGTTTTAAAAATCATCAACAAAATCAACTAAGGTCAAAAATAGTTGAAAAATGAAAGAGCGTGATGAACAAGCATCGCAGATTCGAAATATCGGAAAACCAAACGCAAGCCGTGGTGACCAAGAAAGTTGTAACAATATATCACTAATATATGAACATGTCAGATTTTATCTCACAAATTATAATACCAAAACGAACGGAGGAATTCGAATTCCTGATGTAATTCACATGTGAAGAACAAGTCAAAAATCATACTTATCACACGATGAAAAATCGAATGGCCGAGCAGAACATCATGAAGAATTCAAGCAATATATACGAACGAAAATTTAGGGTTTTAATCCCTATAAATTACCCAGTAACATCATCGGCAAATATGATTCGAGTTCGAGACAATAATTCAGAGCGAACACTTAGAACAAATCTAAATATAATCCAAATCTCGAATCAAAAGTCGAACGAAAATCAAAATCAAAAAGGAGAAAATCACGTACCAATTCGAGCTTGCATTTGAAGCCACCGCAAGTAATAAAGACAGAGATTCAATTGAAGAAGAATTCGAAGCAAATTGAAGAACGAAACCATATTAGTAATCAATTCAAACAAAGCGACGGCTTCATCACAAAACCCCTAGCTTTTGGAAGAGAAACTAAGAAAGAGCGGTCATAATTATTACACGAGAAAAAGTAAAAAAAAAAAAAAGGAGGAGACGTCTCAAATCTGAAGTGGGTCGAACACAAAAAAAAGGGGAAAACATATTTTGTTATCTATTTGGGCCGATCCGTTTTATTTTATACAGGGCTTAATTTTATTAGGGCTTTGTGTTTGTTTTAGTTGTATTTTTTTTCTTTTAAAATTGTGTAACTCTCTAGTCGTGTGACCGGTGGTGTAGTTCGAGAATTCGCTGCTCAGTGACTGAGTTGTGGTAGGTTTTTAAACGTAGAGTTAGGTTAGTCGTTAGCGGATGTCGTAAGTTTACGTGTGTAAGAATTTGACTACTTAATTTCTAGTAGAAAACTTAGGGGCAACACGTAGACATGTTATTGCCGAAGCTGGGTAAATCTGTGTTATTCTATTTCTGCTTTTATTATTCTTCTATTATCTATGCTGCAATTATTATATATATTTCCGCATTAATTTTTATTATTATTAGTATCACCCAATTCACCCCACCCTCATCCCCCCACCCCCCGCTCTAGGTTGAAATCGATTCTACAAAACTTGCCTTAGTGATATTGATTGTATGCCTATTACTATTGTGGGATTCACACAACAACTATTTGATATGATTTATATGCTACACTCTAGACATTACCTGTCATATCACTATATATTAAACTTGATGAATGGTTGGTTTCTTTGAGGGGAAAAGTTTTACGGAAATTCATACGGTCTTAATGGTTATTGTTACTTACCACGTATGATTTGAGTTTCTTACGCTGGTTTACTAGACTGATCCGGGTGTTATTTTCTTATAATGCTTGGGTCTGCCCTGTATACGTTTCCAAATTTAGATTTGGATGCTTTGGAGCTTATGGAGAAGAGCTGAAGGGTTATTAACCGTAGTATTCTAATTTCCGCTGCATTTCTGTATATCAGCATTATGAGGACATGTTGTAATAACCGTCCGATATCTCTATACTTAGAGTGACCCTTTGTTCTCTTCCTTTGACATTATATATTATCATTCTGTTGTGAGATTCTAATATTGTGTTCTTCTTTTCTTGTTCTATTCTTTTTCTTTTATTTTACCCTAACAATTCGTCTTTCTGGCACTTGAGTGCTCGACACACGAATACCATGGATGTATTAGTGTCGACATTCGATGGTTGAAAAGTCGAGTCGTTACAGTCAAAGTAATGCGAGGGTTAGAGATGAATATATAGATAAGATCATAAAGGAGTGAAAATGGGATCTAGATCCACCTTTTCTCTTACCGAATCACCTCATTTTGAATCAACATTCCAACCCATTTTCCCAGATATGGCCAGCCACCTTGGGCTCCTATATGGGCCTCAAAACCACTTCAAGCTCGATTAATAAAAATGCATTGAAACATAATTCAAATGCACATCAGCCATGAGTAATACAATGCCCAACGTTTGAAGAGTGTTATGTACTTTAGTCTCAACGGATGTATCGATATTCAGTCTCGATACATCTGACTAAGGATTTAAAATGATATGTTTATTTTATTATGATAAATTACTCATGATTACGACATATTGTAACTATTGCTACAAAACATAGCATTTATAGATTTTCTATTAAATATACTTTTAATTCAATTAATTAGTTAATATAACATATTATATCAAGTGTATAATAGGAAAAAACACATTTTATTTCGAACAAGATTGGTTATCGAGTTGAATATATGTAACAATTGCATAACTGCCCCTATGACATACCTCTAACTCTGTCATTTTTACAGTATTTTAATCTAGAATTCATTATTTTTGAAATCATTTCTAATATAATTTTTTTATCAGATTAAGAACAACCAAAACTACAAGTAATTTTTTTATTGTTTCAGCTAAATATATTTTATTTAACGTGCACTGCATGTGTTAAAGTATTCACAACCTAATAAAAAATATTAGTTTTCGTTTCAATCTCATTCATAACAATTTCCAATCAAGTTAGTTTTTGTATTTTACAATTAGAAAAAAATGACAAACTATGAACTAAAACTAATAAAATGAATAACAATTGTTAAGTCAAATAATCTGGCTAGTATTGTAAATTATATGCCCGTTAAAAAAGTTTTCAGCTTCTTCGTTTTTAATCTTTTACCGCTAACATTAATGTGTAATAAGAAAAAGAAGAAAAGGCAAAATTGTTGCAATGATATGTGGCACGTGTTGAACCACCATACTGGTTATAATAAACCCTCTATAAGTTTTATATATATTGAATTGGTGTTACGATATCCAAAATTGATATTTAAACTTTTGAATTTTAAATTGTAAACTTTTATATTTAATGCGTGCAGCATGAAGCCTTTGTAATATATTTATTAACGTCTTTCATACACAGAACGTAGTTTCTAATATTAATTTGCATTCTAGGGTGGATTATGTATCCATTGTATTAATCATTTTGCCTTCCACGAAGCGACCACCATTATGTTTCATTTTAATTGTGCTTTTAGGTGGAAAGAAAATTAGATGAAATTTAGTATTGAAAAATGATTTTTATACTTGTACATTAATCTGAATCTGGGTTCAGAATTCAGATGATCAAACTTAGACCTGTACCCGAGTTATTAATCCGGGTTGGAAACCAGCTTCTTGGGTCGAAACCCGTAATATGGCCTGTGAGTAATGCACTAGAAGCCGGCTCTAACACGCCCGTTAACCAACCCCACCCATACTACACAGTAATATCAAGTCCCCTCACTTATCCTCTCATTCTCTAGGCCACTATCAGCAATCTGTACAAAAATGGCTGCCGATCAGAGCACTGACGATCTTGATCAACTACTCGACAGTAAGTTTGAATCTGTTCATCTCTCCCAGCAACCTTCTCTAACCCTTTCTCTTTCTAAACTGGTAAAACCTTTTTCTATCCTCTATTTCCACAGGCGCTCTCGACGACTTTTCCGCTCTTAATCTATCCACGAAACCGAACGAAACGAGCGGTAGTAGAGAATCCACGTCATCGTCAACGCCATCGGGATTAGGGTTAGGGTTGCCTGAATTGGGGTCGAAGAAGAAGAAGAAATCCAATAGTATTAAGAAGAAGGATCATGCATCGGAGGCGTTGGAAGAGCTGAGGAAGCAGACGAAAGAGGCGGTAAAGGGACTTGAATCGGTGAATAGCAGAGGAGGTGGAGGAGCAGGGATTGAGAACGAAATGGAGGATTTTGTCAAACAATTTGAAGAGATGGCTGGTTCTGAGGTACAGTCTTTTTGCCCTTGCTGCACTGTAGTATTTTTGCCATATGTATAATCATACCTCAACCGTATTGTAATTCGTACGAAAGTTTATGGATATTGGGTTCAGAGCACAGACAACTTTTTTGGGTTGGCTTATTCGATTATTTTATTATTATATAGCCACTTAGAAGAATATGTATACAAACTCAATTGAGCTCATCAATGTTCTCCTCTGAGTTTCTGACAATAAAGCTTTCAGCCGGAAATGTATCATTTGCTATTTTGCTGTATCTAGAAAACACCCAGTTGGAAAATGGCGTCCAAGCCTGCTTATTGTAATTGGTTTTTTGGTGAAACCGAGAACTGAGTCAGAAACTGATATCTGGGAATGTGCTTCAGTTATTTCATGTATTGAACTATCTTTCAAAGAGTTGTACTTTAGTGTAACTGATAAATGATGACTGAAGCTTAATTTTATGTTTGTACAATCTTGCCCATCATGTGTTTCTCATCTGCGAAAATTAAATTCTAGGTTTTGATTTTTGGGTAACCCATTGGATTAAGCTTGATATCAAATATTGCCGTGATCAGTAAGATCTTGAAGTCAAGCAAGCCTAGACTTCTCGTTTATTTCTAATTAATTAGGCACTTCATATTATTGCAAGAAAAGAAGAGTAATTTAGTTCACAAGAAACAGGGAAAAAAGTACAATACAAAAACTGAGTTCATTGATTTATTCCATAACATAGTTAACCAATAACTTGTCTGTATCCCTTGAAAGGTTTCCAACAACTAGATAATCTAAAATTCAACATATTTGTTTTGATCTGCATGTTTTAATATGTACATCAAGTTTAAATGATCAATACATCATCTGAGCATTCTTTAATGATTACAAGACGATATAAAATAAATGATTCCATGATACCAGAATATTTCACACTCAAAGTTGTGGTCTATGTCCACCTGATCCCACATAGGATGGTGACTAAATGGACCTGTCTAAAGATTCTTCATTGGATACAAATCATTTATTAGTTACCTTAATGGCCACATAATGAGACTACATATTTTGAAAATATACGTTGAGCTAGGATCCGCCCCCCTTTATATAGCTCCATCATATAGCCCACTTGATATCAGCCGCATGTTAATATTTAAATATTTGACCGTGTGATAGGAGAGAGAAAAATCAATTATTTAAATATAAACATATGGCTGATATCAGGGGGCTGGGTAAGAGGGGCTGCGGGTCCTAGCTTATATATATTAGAGTAAAATAGTTAAATTATTTAGGAAATGATACTATTGTGTTTCAAATCTCATTTACTTCACCCGAGATCTCGCTCGAGATTTCATATTCGAACTTGAAAGAGACGAGGTTTAGCGAAACGAGAGATTAAGTTTTGTTTATATCTTATTTGACACTCATATAGTCCAAGATATTAAGATTTCAAGCGAAATTTGATGTAAGATCTCAATAGAAGATTTTATATGAAGTTATGTTTTTTCATTTACATATTTATTTTACCTCTTATGTGGATCTAAAAAATTGCACTTAATGACTTTTTACTAGTCTGATTCCATTTTTGATTATTTAACGAATGCGCAAATATAAAATACTTATTTGTTTATTTATTTTTAATGTTGAGTAGAATCCATTCAATGAATATTAATCAATCATCTTACCACTTTCCTCTAGAAGGAAACATTAATACTATCGTTCTATATTAATAACATTTATATTTAAATAACAATTACTAAAAAAATCTTTAAAATGTCAGTTTTAGACGCTTAACGTACCTTGAGATGCTCCTGAGATGGATTTTAAAGTCCAAAATGTCAATCCGAGATGTAAACACGAGATATTATGTGTAAGATTTTCGAGACGAGACGAGATGCGACCAAGATCCAAGATTTAAAACCTTGGTTTCAAATATGAGTTACAAATAAATCATGTGTGTACATATTCATTATATATTATAGATGTTTATTATTATACATGCATTTTAATTTCTGTATGCCATGTTCCCTTTTGTGTATTAAAATAAACCATTAGAGGTGAGCAAAAAATTATTTTCATACATTGAGACAATTGACAAGGTTTGGGGATATGAGGAGATAATCATAGACGATATGCTCTGCACACATCCTCAAGTTCACTTATTACTTTGGTTGTTGGACTTCTCTATTTCCATACTTGGGTATTCGTTCATATTTTAATTGTCATTATAAGCCTACCTAAAAGTGACAACTGCTCATGAATTTGCTCATGTAATTAAACACTTCACATCAATTTCAGGATACGTGACTCAGTGTCTTGTCATTGGAGCTTTACAAACCAACCATGATGTATGCTCATCATCACTTGATGTTTTATCCTTGGGCCCTTAAATCATTAGCCTGTACGAAATGTTTCATTTTTATTGCTATTTTCACATACTAGCTCTGTGGAAATATTTATATTCGAAGTGCAATTATAAAACCTGAACTTTACAGTATAATGTTTCAAAGTTAAGTGTGATTTATTATTTTAAAAGGTGTGTCGTTTGAACTTTGAGGACCCCAAAGTTGAGTACTATTAGGCATGGACTCCTTTTATCTTACCATACCGGTTAACAGCTTAACATGAATAAAAATGCTGGTTAATTTCTGATATCTTAAATTTATGCATGTGTATGCACACAGGATATGGAATCTATAGTGGAGACAATGATGCAACAGTTACTATCTAAAGAGATACTTCATGAACCCATGAAAGAAATAGGAGAAAGGTATCCAAAGTGGTTGGACGAACACAAAGCTGGATTAAGTCCAGAAGAATTTGATCGATACTCTCGTCAATATGAGCTCATACTTCAACTCAATAATGTGTATGAACACGATTCTAATAATTTCCAGAAAATAGTTGATCTGATGCAGAGAATGCAAGAATGTGGTCAACCTCCTAATGATATAGTCAAAGAGCTTGCTCCAGATCTTGACATGGCTAATCTGGCAGGACAATTGTAAGTCTAATAGATTAATGCTATCTTTTTTGGGTTGTTTCGGTTGTACCATCAGCCATACTGAACCATTCATAAGCTCTCCATCTGCAACGGTAATGATAATGGTTACGGTTGGAGTTTTTGAAAATTGTGGTAAACCATACCAACTGCAATTTTTTGTGTGTTATTCCACAAAATGATATGAACTTTAGTAATTCAAGCTAGAGTAATAACATGTTCACTAATGGCACATGCCTTGGTGCATTAATAACATGTGTATAGTTTATTTTATAACATACGAACTAGTTTGTGAAAGTTAGACCATAGTTATTTATCAAAATAATGTACACAATTGATAATGTATGTGTAAAATGTTTCAAGGTTAAAAATACGATAGTTAACCATTGGCTGAGGTAACAGCGACAAAGTTTATTAACAATCAATGGTAATCGTGGTTACAGTTGGAGATAATAATGATGCTAACCACAACTGTAACACCCCATGGTCTTTTGGTTCAACGCACCTCCAAATAAGGCAAATTGATTGTTTTATATTTTAACTTACGTATTGACAGTCAATAGAACTAGAGCTACCGCGTAACTGTGGGAATTGTCCGATATACTTTTTTAATATTCTATTTGTTGCATTAAAAATATAAAAGAAACATAATTCTCAAAGGTTTGTAAAAAAGTTAAGTTTATTTGCTCAATAATCTTTAATTTATTGGTAAGAGTACTATAAACAATATTTTTGTTTTCAATTTCTTACAATTTTATGAATTTTGTTGTATAGACTTGAATTTTGTTGAAAACTTTCAAATCTTTTTGAACATATTTAATCTATTTTATTTCAATTTTTTTGGGAAGTTTCAAACTTTTTGAAAAAATGCATTCTTGAACAAATTTAACTTTCTTTTGGAAAGAACTTTTTAAACATTGTGGACTTTACTGACAAAAGGTACTTCAAAAACTTCAGTTTTTTTTCTTAGTTGAACTGTTTGAAAAATAATTAACCATTTTTTTAAAAGTGATTTTTTTCTGAAAGTATTGGATTTTCAAAATTTAATATTTATTTAAATAATAAATATATTAATTTTGTTATATAAACATCAAAATGAGCATGGAAAAATTGATTTGATATATTCGTGGAGATAAGTAAATAATATTGGAGTCAAGGAAACATGTTGAAGACAATCTTAATGCTCCTAATGTTTTTCGGTTTCAGACTATTTGATCTTGCAAAGCTACAATAAAGACAAACTTTTATATCGGTCGGTTTGATTAAAATGCATTTGAAGGATTCTCTCTGGAATGTATTTGCGGGAAAGTTTACACATCCCATGATTGCATTGTTAAATTCTTAGTTAACTGTGACGATTTTTCTGTTTTGCTCGTGCTTTTGCATAAAGACATGTTGCTTTTGGTATGGATAGCATACACACAGGGAGTGACTTGGATGTGGTAAGGGCATGTACCGATGTCAAACCCATCCAATGTTTTCCATCCCCCTCCTTAATCCCAACCTCGACGAAAAAGTTGAAGACAATTTCACATTCATATCTAATTTCATCGAATCAACCCAAATTGAAGAAAATTTCAGTCTACCTTAGCAAATTCTAGACATCCCAGACAGAGCAAATATTTTTTAACTGATCTAGTTTTGGATGTCCTTTATTCATTTTGACAAAGATCGATGATAACAATTGGTCTTTTTTAGTTTGAATACATGTTACTGACTGGTGCTTGAAAGGAATTTTCTATGTGAACAGTGTTTTTTTAAAAAAATTTGGAGGTATATTTTTGTATCAAAATAGATGGCATTTTTAAAATATGCGATTGAAATTAATTCGGAAATATGTGAAAAGGTAAAAAGTGGTCGTTATTTTTTACAAGTCCTGCTATGTTTTTGAAGCATGTTATTGAAATTAGTTAGAAATATGTGAAACAGTAAACATGCTGTTATTTCTTTCAGGTTTTTTTTTTAAAAGCTCTAAATTTTGTTTCTCTGTTCATTTCAGATGGTAAAAATTGCAAATTAGTAAGTAGCGATTTTAGGTTTCATGAATTGATAACTGAGAAGATGAAGGGGTCCCTTGGATAAACCTAAAATATTCTTTCAGGTTTTTTTAAAAGCTCTAAATTTTGTTTCTCTGTTCATTTCAGAAGGAAAAAATTGCAAATTAGTAAGTAGTGATTTTAGGTTTGATGAATTGGAAACTGAGAAGATGAAGGGGTCCCTTGGATAAACCTAAAATAGGTTACATTTTTTCTTTTTAAAAGCAAAAGTCAAAAAGTCTGGATAAAAATTGACAACTTTTAAAAGTCACTTTTTAATTTGGCTGTGTTTGTTTTAATCAGAAGTTTTGAATCCAACTTATGATTTATAAATCAGAACTTTCTATGTCGTTTGTTTGTTGTCAGTGTTCCAAATAAAGATATCTATTTAGTCAAAATTATTCTGAACTTTTTACGTGTTTATTTTATTTTTGTTCTGAATGCTGAATGATTTTTTGTTTTGAATGCTGGATGCAAACAAACAAGTAAGCGATTATTCAGAATTCGATAATCAACATTCAGACTTCAGAGTTCAACAATCAGAATTCAGAATTGCATTTTAAACAAACGGTATCTTAATTGAGAAACAATATTTATTTTGCTTTTTGACTTGCAAAAGTACATTAGAAAACAGAAAAAAATTCAACAAAAACTAAAAAAATTTGAATTCCAAAAATTTCAAACTAAAATTGTCAAACTTAAAAGTTTCAAAATTCAAAATTTCTAATTCAAACTCAAGATTTGAATTTTCTAGCTTTCAATTTAAAATTTCAATGTTCAAAATTTGAAAACCAAAAGTTCGAAATTCAATTATCTAAGTTGAATTTTTAAAATTCAAATACCAAATTTTCAAATTTTTAAAATTAGAATTTTGGAATTTTCAAAATTAGAGTTTCCAAATTTTCAGTATTTGAAACTAAAATTTTGAATTTTCAAAAAAAAATAGAAGATTCAAAATTTGAATTTTCAAAGTTCAACTTTTAAAAAATTCAAAATTTGAATTTTCTTGTGAGTGCTCTCCTCATAGGAGTCACTCTTTCCATACAAAAGAAATTTGAATTTTCAAAATTATAAATTTTATTTTTGTAAATTTTCAACTTTTGAATTTTTAGATTCTAAAATTGTCAATGTGTTCTCAAAATTTCAATTTTGACTTACCATAATTTTAAATTTCAAAACTTGCATTTTTGAATTTCAAAATTTGCGATTCCATGTTGTCAAATCCAAAATATCAAATTTTGAAGCTTTCAAAATTTCACAGTTTGAATTTTAAAAATACGTGCGCTAAAAAAAAATTTGGTTCATAAATAGAAATAGTTTGAAAATGTTCAATTATATGAAATAAATTTCTAGATCCAGAAATTCCTTACCATCAAGTTGATAAAAAGAATCGAATTCTTGTTGACCAAAAGAATGAAATATATTTATGTAAACTTCCTTAAACCTACTTTGCGTTGTTTTTTGTTTATAGTATTTTTGCGAGATCTATACACTTATTGCAATTCTTTCTTTACGAATACCGTAATTGGAATCATTACAAATGTTGAATTACTAGTTCTGATTCATGACAAGACAGTTTAGAAGCTAAAGAAGAATTTGCATTCGTACATGACAAAAAGAAGACCGCGGAGGATCTCTAGGCTTAAAGTAACTATTATAGATGTTGAGTCTTAGACATATGTCAAAATCAATCATCAAGTTTTCAATTTATAATTTTTCTTTACAAACAGAGTTCACTGTGCAATATATGCATAGCCAGTCGACTGACTGTTCTTGCCAGTCGACTGACTGTGCATATGCACAACAGTGAACACTGTTTATATTTTTGAAACGGCAAATATTTTTAAATATTCAAACACCAGTCGACTGACCCAATATACCAGTCAACTGAACTGGCTTCAACTGCAAAATTTCTGAATGGACATCTTCTTCCATGAAGAGTTGCAATTCATCAATAGTCGTCTCTCTTGGCTGAAACTCTTCACTAAGAGTTGCATCTCTCTGATAACTATATATATGAGTTATCTCATACTTCATAATCACTAATTTCTGATTCTAATTCTTTTCATTCTCTCTTGTGATTACTCAAGTGCTCTCATACTCTCCATTGCTTTGAATCTTTAAGTTATATTCTATATACTTTGATTCATAGCAATATTCTTCCTTTTCAACTCTTCACATACTTTTTATACTCTTGAGGAATTGATTATATGAAGTTTGTAATCTTAATAGACAAATCAGTGTTATTAAGAACATATTAATTTATACTTTGTTAAAGTTCTGTTCTGCTGCTCAGGCAAGAGAAAGTCTTGTTCTGCTGCTCAGGCAAGAGAAAGTCCTCTTTTGCTGTTGAGGCAAAAATCATGTTCTGCTGTTCAGGTGTCTGTTCTGCTGCTCAGACCTATTCCTCCGGGTTAAGTGAGAGTATTGTTAGTTAAAGCCAGAAGTTAGTCTGAGACTGAACATAGAACGGTGCTCCGAACCAGTATAAAATCTCTGGTGTCATTTTACTTACTGCATTTATATTCCGCATTATTTTCTATCTATACTCTGCTTACTGTTTATCCATATTATACGATCCTATACACTTTCAACAAAAAAAAAAAAAATCTATTTATGTTTTAAAGCAAAATATTCTCTTGGCTTCTATGGAATTCTCATGTATTTGAGGGAGAAATTTTGTTTCTAATTTTCAAGTTCTAGGTTTTAAAAATTTGAATTTCTAAACTCAAAATTGAATTTCGAATTCAAAATTTGAATCATCAACATTTCAGATATCAAAATCTGAATATTGAAATTTTTAGAATGTGTTTCCAAATTTTCAGATTCAAAATTTCCAAAATTTGAAAATTTAAATTCAAAAATTGAAATTTTAAAATTTGAATCATCAGTATTTCTGATGTCTTCAAATTCAAAATTTTCAAGCACTGAATTTTCAAATTCATTCTTTCACTATTTGAATCTGTAAATTCAAAATTTTAGTTAGGAAATTTCCCTTCTGATTTATAAATCAAAAGTTTGACATTCGAATCTTTTGACTTTTTAAGAGCAACTTTTGCGTCTGGTTGCCAAAAGAGTGGGGATTAAACGAGGAAGAAATTTAAAAAGTAAAGGGTAAAATTGATACAAGACGGGAAGACAGAAATTCATGAGTTGCATTTTTTTTTTTTTTTTTTTTTTTTTTGTGAAAATCTAATGGGACACAAAATATTGACACAATTGTTGACATAATGAATCTCAAGTTCTCAACCATTAGATTGCCTCCGATTTCAATCCCATATCTGAAGTCAATGATATCCACTGGGCAGGGATCTATTATGTCATATTTTATGTTTTGTTTTGTGTTCAAACAGCGGTCCTCTTATTTTTTAACTATTTTAACGTATTTCTGAAAAATCTCATAATTATGAGTTATGTCATTGCATACAGATTTTATTCATCTGTTCCAATTTCTGTTTGTGCAGATCACCAGAGATGCTTGCATCTGGACCAAACAATTGTTCTATCATGTGAGATGGAAAGGCAATGAAAAGCAACATTAGCTAGCTTCAAATCCCAGTACAAACAAAAACTTAGCAACGGTTCTTCCTATTAAATCTCTCTCTGCTCATGTTTATTTATTAATTATTACATTCAATCTCAAAAGAGCAATCTTGCAAACTATAAGTGTTAAAAATCTCAATTTAGACCAATCTAAAAGTTGGGGAAATGTGACATTATACATGACTTTGGTCCATAGGATGGAAATAAGTGATTGTATTTGATTAAGTTACCATCGCTGTTTGTTAGTTTGCAAGGGGAGATTCTCTTTAAAGCAATGAATTGGCAAAACGTAGTCTTGTAATAAGGCACAAGTATGCATTTTTTGGGGGTGTAGTTTTGTAATAAGTTTGAAATACCAACTATTTGAAAATGACTTGGATGAATATTTGACAGTTTGTATTTGTTATGTCGAAGTTACATAGCAGTGCTGGTATTTTATGTTTTTGCTTGGACGATGAAAGAATGTACTGCAACACGATAGTAGGGTAATTTGGCTTCTGCTTTGACATACTTGATAATTTATACCTTCTTCCGTTTTGTTTCCTTTTTTTTTCCTCTTCGAAAGTTCGTAATCAATGACAAGATCCACTTTATAACCTCTATTTCCATACAGTGAAGTCCCACCATTATATGGATGGTCGTGGGTTTCTCCCATTTCAGTTCTTTCTTTTTTGTTCTTTTCTGCTTTTGCTTTTCAAGTCCATCTTATGCTGATTTGCTACGACGAGAAGGTACAATCAAATAGTTTGAAACGCTCGAACAATGCATCTGTTTTTTTTTTTTCTTTTTTTTTTCTTCTCACTTTTTTCCCCATCAATTTGCATTCCCTTCTCGATCCTTGTTGATGAAAAATGGGCATCAATATCCAATAGAATATACTAGAGATTAATGAAGAATGAAATTAAAATAAAGTAAATATCACAAATGAACTCAGATTTATATAGCGGGTCGGCAATCTTGGTTTACGTCCATTTTATATTTTTATTGATTTTGCACTTGATTATGATTACAAGCCTGTTCGGATCAGCTGGACTCTTCAGGACCCACAATAGGGATCGGTATCGATCCCTATTAGTATGTCCAAATGGACTGCAATTCCTATAAGGGGTGTCCATGATGCTCGCTACTTGCTTTTCGAATTCCATGCGATTTTTACATACGGTTTGTGAGATACTGCATTTTTCGTGAAGTAGTGTTGCTTGAATTCTTATTTATACCGATCCCTTCAACTTCCTCCAATTGAAATTAGATCCTTAGTAAGCTTGTACTTCAAGTTTCATGTTGATAGCATGTGTAGATTTCAAGTTATTGACCGATCATCGCTGCAAAATTGAGTTTTTGGAATCGATACGATACGATTCATAGTGTTGAATATGGATTGTACTTGATCCATCTTCAGGGAGTAGTGAGCTTTCATGCTCCTGCTTCATATTATCATCTATGCTTGATTTTTGAACCCTAGAATCATCGCTTTGGGCTACTGATGACAGTTGAGTCTAACTTGACCAGTCAATTCGGATATAGCCGGGTTAAAATATCGGATAACAATTCTCATTATTTGAATTCATATTTGATTCTTCATTGTTTTCCCACAGTTCCCTTTTTTGCTTCCCTCGGGTATAATTTCAAATTCTTTAATCTAATATACCTAATATTGCTAACCTTAATTTTTTGAACAATTTGTCAATCTAAAACTACGAATTCGTTTTCTAAATATAGACAAATGTCATTATTATGATTCGCTACCTAAGTTGAAGTTGGCACTAAATTAAGATGGTGAAAGAAATGGTGAAAAGACATTGGTTTTTGATAAGCCTGTCAATGGATACTCGAAATATCCGAAATCCATGTGCATCCGTATTCGTAAACCAGATAAATATCCGACATTCGAAAAGATGGATATTGATGCGGATACGAAGGTATGCGCAAAATCATCTGTCCAGTTTTGTTAAGATTATAGTTAATATTTTGTATATTTTAATACAACGATGGACATGTGTTTATTTTTTTACCAAGCTAATAGTTTGTATTAAATGAATTCAATGTATATTAATTGCTTAAAACTATTTGTTATTATTCTATTTGTTTATTTTTCACACTTATATAATCAAAGAGATTGAAATTTTTTTTATGCTAAACCGAAATTTTTTATTTATATTTTTCGATTTATCCATCGTTGGCGGATAGGATTATTATCCAATATTCGTTTGTATCCGCTGATGTGGGTATCCGATATCTGTCTGTAGGCATGGATGTGGATATTTGATATCCAAAAATGATTTCGAATACAGATAAAGATGTGATACTATACGTATTCGAAAGTATCTGTTTACAAGTCTAGTTTTTGATTGATTTTATATTCGAATAAGCAGTTTTGTATTCTCATCATGGTTGTTGTGATTTTTGCAAACGATGCATTGCCCTTTTTTTGTTTTTTTGGGAAATGCTGGATCGTAAGGTGGAATGCCTTGATTTTCAACCGGCTAAAAAAGAAAATAGTGGAGTCCTCTTCGCCATTTCCTTGCATTTTTTGTCTGTCTTTGCCCGTCTTTCCTTTTCTCGGTTGCCGCAACAACTTTTTTTTCTTCCTTTTTTTGGAAAAGAGTTGAAGAGAATGGAATCCACTTTTGGTTGTGATAGTAGGTTAACCTCAAAAGAAACCATAAATAAAGCACGTGTTCATGAATGACTTGTAGAATATTTGTTGCTATAAACTACTTGAACAACACAGGCCCATAATTTATCCGTGACGAATAAACATTATGATCGAATAGAAGAAAAGTTGAAAGCTAATATATCTTTTTAACAGAAGTTTATATTATAATAGTTTACAATGAATAATACTAAAAAGAGGGAATTACATAAAATGATAAACATAACAATTTCTTTTTTGACCTAGAGCACTACTTTTAAAATTTGAAAAACTTCACCAAATCCAATGCCCCTCCCAACTTATCACCACTGCCTCAAACAAATACCATACCGCCTCAACGCCGCTGTCAGCCTTTCCTACACCACCTCAATGACGCACCATCACACAACCCTCGTCTCATCCACCTCGTCACCTAAAACTCTACTAACCACGTAATTGTCTAAGCGTATCGAAATGTCTAACCTAAACCCGAACGCCGCTAGATGCCGCCGTCGCACCATTACGACATGCCACATCATCATAACTCAAAGCATTACAGTCAATCCGAAGTAAAATAAAATAAAGTCAATGATATACTAAAATTGCTAAGCTAAATTAGCATCAAATCAACATAATGCTATATTAATTTCTTTATAGTTCAAAAAATGCTAAACTAATCTAGCATTAAATCAACATAATGCTATATTCAGTTTTTATAGTTCAGAAAATGTTAAATCAAAATAGCATCACCATTTTTTACATGTTAAACAAATGCCAAAATAAATTAGCGCCATGCACATACAACGCTGTATTCATTTTTTGTAGTTTAAAAAAGGCTAAATTAAACTAACATAAAATTAGCATAGTGCTATATTCATTTTTAATAGTTAAAAAAAGCTAAATCAAACTAGCACTACCATTATTATTATAGTTTGAAAAATGCTAAATTAAATTAGCACATATGCGTATGATATTATGGTTACTCCCATTTACATATAATGCTAATTATATGTACCGTTACCGATTATTAATTGTTCAAAAAAGGGCCACCGCCATCATCCATTGTCTTCACTGCCATCATCATAGATGCCATGGCTCCACCATGCTTCGCTACTATACCTCCAATACCAATCTCCTCATTCATCTCCCAAGCCACCTCAACACAAAAACATTTCATTCGGTAGAACAAACTCTAATCATTCTTACCAACCGCCACCGCCATCCTAAGTTGCTACCATCTCATCACCTCTTAAGCCTCATTCGCCACCATATGGCCTGCCAAGCCATCTTCATTTTAGTTGCACGAAGATAAATTTGGTGTTGCAATGCATATTCGCAAGAAGTTTTGTGACGACCCGCAAATCCGTACCCTTTGAATCGACAATAATCCACACATGTCCAACCCAAAAAGCACAAACTGACGGAAGGTCAAGAGAAAGAAAAGAAGAGAGAAGAAGAGAAGAGAAGAAAGAGAGAAGATAGAACAAAACAGAGCAATACAGAATCTCACATCGCAGCGGAAAACATATAATATCATATATATGAACTTTACAAAACAGAAACTGAATATACGTACAACAATCAGAGTTCAACAATCAATCAGAGTTATCAGCTTGAACAATTATAATAACATGTCCTCACAATTGCCGATAATATACAACAACAAACAAAGCACAGCGGATAATCAAAACAAGTACAAATACGCGCATACGAAATGAAGATCTCCAGCTCTCCTGCTGAAGCTCCAAAGGCACCAAAACTAAACCTGTAAATATACTCGGTCTGACCCGAGCATTGAAGGGGAAGAACGCCCGGATCAGTCTGGTAAACCAGCGTGAGAAACACACTCAACTGAATTTATTAAGTTACCAAAACTTTTCCTTTATCAAAACAAAAGTATCTCGTAAGACAAGTCCACAAATAAACACGGACATGTTTTTACCTTACGATAACTAAAACATTTCATATCAAACTCATGTTATATTATAGTAGTGTTTACTATATACAAATAATATTAATCATAGCCGAAATCGTTACATTGATTAAATTCCAACTTGTAGCCCAATTGGGTAATACAATCAAAATGGCAGGTACGTAGTGGAGTTTGGATTTCCATACAAATGACCAGGTGAAGGGACTACCTTCCGGCAGTACATCTCTAGAAAAATGTACCGAGGATCATCACTAAGGATCCTCTACCAACACAAGACCGGCCCACCTCTATAACTAGATGGTACCGAATATATCATCCTTCGGTCGTTACCGACCTTACCGAGGGCCCTCTAGCATACAAACCACAATAATCAAATACACGAGGTCATAGCGTGCAAAGATATATCTAGAAGAGGATGATCATACCCTAATGGGAGCGACCCACTTAGCCTTGCCGCATCTAACCATGTTTTGGTCATTTTTGGTTGATGAGGCCTAAGGTAACGATTACCTTTCACAAATCACAATCACATCACTTTGAATGCCACACGACCATTTCCGTTGACTACTAATTGCCTTCCACAAAAATACAACCCTTAAGATCATACGTCTCAAGGAGGGTGTTAAGCTAAGAGAAGTTGCCTTCTCCGCCACCACTGATGTACGTTTGTAAAAACCAATGTACGTAATCTATAGAAATGCAATGTCAGACAAACATCCACATAAGTTTTCCAGAAACAGGACAAACCGAAGGTACTTTCCTACCACATCCTGTCGGAAAATCGCTAGAATTAGTAGCGAATAGTCCTTGCATTGGATATTTCATAATGAAGAGACCACTGCTACTGGATGTATGTTGGGATTTTAACCCCAAACGATCATTAAGCAGTCCCCCACTATGAAACTCCGAAATATTTATATCATCACAAAGCAACCTGCACAATCGTCGCATATACGTTGGTCCGAAGTGGTTTTCAGATAAATCCGATCCCGGTCTCTTCGCACCAACAACGCAAAAGCGTTTCTCAACTTCACACAGAAACTAAGTCTCATAGACTTATTACGTCTCCAACTTTCAACTTGCTATCCTTCGAACCAAGAAGGAAGCTCGATAGATTGGAGTAATACTCCACACTATACGAATCATCATCCTCAACACAAACGATAATCAAGCCTACACAGAAGGCTACGTACTAAGTGTACGACTAAATAGTTTCCACATCAAGTCGAGGAACTAAAATTTTGGCCAAGTTTGATAGTCGGTTATTTAACTATCAAAACAAACAAACAAATATTCAACACCATAACAATCACTAGGCCCATTTAATTAATCTTTTATTAATTAATTCACTTTCCAAATATCCACTTCAAATTATCTTTAAAAAGATATATCTTCAAAACCATTTCAACTTCTATATTGGAAAACATTTCCATATACTTATTTAATAATAAGTAATTTACAATTCAATTTATATTTTCAACACTTAAAAATATTATATATATACTTAAATCACGATTGAGTATATATTTTATTCTTTAAGGAAAAGATTCTTATAAACATCTTTATTTTGGGTCAGAACGAATATTGCGTAAAACATCGTTACAACAACCCAAAATCACTAGTATAGGGATTCGAAAATAAGATAGATATATAAATCCCATATACTATACAAAATCATTTCCTTTCGAAAATCATTTACTATAACAACAGTGTTATAGTCCATCATTTTCTTACTTCTCGAAAACGTCTATTTCAACAATGAATGTTGAAATCTATGGTTTCGATACTTAACGCATTTTAAAACAACTTCAAATCGTTAATTCCATTTAAATATCACTTTCCAAAACAATATTTAAAATATTATCCACTGACCTAAATTATGAATATACTTCATTTAGTAAATCCAATATTTCTATACATTTTATTTTAAAGTATAATCCATTGTCCAAAATCGTGGATAAAATTCTTTAACCAAATTCATTACTATTTCGCTTTTAATTAAAGGATTATCCACTGCCCAAAATCGTGGATATATCTCCTTTAAATAAACTTCTATATTTAACCTATCGATTTCAATTGATTTCAGATTTATAAAACAATGTTTATAAATCAAATTTATATTTTATAAAAACTTCTATTTATAAATCTAAAAATCTTATTTACTTATAAACCCATTTACATCTTCATTTTAACGCTTTTAAAACTTATTTATAATTTCCTCATTTTGATTTATAAAAATATCACCTTTATAAATCTTATATATAAACCTTCTATAATAAATTTAAAAATCACCATTTAAACTATTTTATAAAATAATCAACTTCATATTTCCAAAAATCACATTTCAATCATATTTCACAAAAATCATAATTTTTATAACAATAAAAATTATAACGTTTATTTATTTAAAATGAATCAATTCCAAAATTCAATAAAACGTATACTTTCAAAAATCACTTTAAAATCCTTTTAAATTTGAAAATCATCACTTTAACATCTTTAAATTATCAAAATAGACTCAATGCTGCAACAGCACCAAATACATCAATCACGGCATCCAAAACATCATATGTCATATGATAACAACATATATAACAATATCTGTAGATGAATCAATACTGGTGAGGAATCCAGATGGATCCCTCCAACCTGTCACCTGCAACAAATATACATATTAGAATATGTGTACAATGTCCGTTTCGAGGCAGACGCGTGTACAAAGGGTCATCCGCTCATACACGAGAACGTATATGGTCATCTGCTCCACTAGGCAGGTATATATCCAAATACCAATCAATATATCATGTATCATCCAAACAATCATCAATCATCATATAGTAAATTATTTCTCACTTATATAAAATATCAGTGAGTCAGAAAGAGTAAGTTATACTCACATTGCTTGCAGTCGTCGCGATAGCGATTTATTTCGATTAAAATTAAACAAGCATTTAATTTCAACCAAAATTTTCACTAGCTCAAATAAATCCCAATCCAAATCTATAATGTAGTGCTCGTCAATAAGAACCCAACGCAATTCGTTTCGTGTTAAACGGACCTCGTATGAAAAAGATATGATATTACAAAGTTAATACGAATTATTACATATATAAATTTACAATTTTATTTTATATTTTTAAACCCTACTTTCTCTGGACCATTGATTTTTCTTGATTAGATCGTGGCCGTGCATAGTCTTCTTCCTCCATCGCGTAAATGTCCAGACCAAAGAACCCAAACTGTCGCCGATTCCCTTCGAATTATACTACCTCCTCGACCACTTTGATGACGATCAGGAGCCACCACTGAATAGCCCATCACGCGAGCCACCATCAGCCAAGGACCGGTCACGCTCGGCCTCAACAATGCCTAGATTTTCGTGCACGAACATTGGATGTTCGAACGTCTATTGCCGCCAATCCATCAAGAAATTTTCGATCATAACCGTTCACACTATAGATCTCGATGCCCGTTTTCATTTTGTATTTGAAAATTTTTCGAATAGATTTATGGATTTGAAGAAATCGAGGAAATAAAATCGAGCATTTCTGGCCATTAACGAAAAATTGGCGGCCAGCGCTAGAAATGAATTAGGGTTTGCTAAACAGAAAATAAGTTGGCCTTTTATAGAAAATTCGACGACACAATTCACCGTCAAATTTTTCGAACTCGAAACGGAACGTGCCGCCTGGCGTTTATAGGGTTTTACCCCTATTCGAACGCAATGGAATATACATCGGAAGCCAATTCGATCGTATTTGAAAGATAGGTTTTCGAATCGAATTATTTAAATTTAAAATTCACTTAAACCGATTTTCTACGCGTTTTAGCTTGCCCCGGACAAACCGTAAATCCAATTGACACGAAATTTGAAATCTTACAAAAATTTAACATTACGGATCCGATGAAACTGGTTTCGTCGAAATCCGAGACTGTTTGAAAAATTACTATTTTTACACGTCAATTAAACATTACAATATTCAATTTCTACAAATTAACTTTTAATTCGATTTTAAAAGTTCTCTAACATCATTCTAATTCAAATAGAATTTAATTCAACTTTATAAATCCTTTTTTATTCATATTAAATTCCAATTTTCAATTATTTCAGCAATTTCAAATATTAAATTAACAATTTAATTATCCAATTAAATCACGATATTCGAAATATAAGTTATTCAGCTTATAAAATTAACTTTTGAATATTTAAAATTAATTAAATGTATCAATTCCAAATGACAGAAATTCTAGGTCGTTACAAGTTTGGCCTCCAAACTAATAAAACATGGTATCCTTACGTCAAAATATTTCTTTATGTTTGTACTTTTCACTATTTTCTAGTATTAAGAAACTATTATAATTGATTTGAATCACACCATCATGGTTCCCATTTTTATATCTTTGGTCTTGGTATGAGTGACCCGACTCTTCGAAATATTATGAAATCTTAGCAGCATTGGTCTCTTATTTCTTGCACACAATTGGAGAAAGACTTAATAATATAATCCACATCAGCATTTCAAAAACTATGAATTCATCTCAAATATATGTACTAGTAGCCTGTAACGATTCGCATTTTCTATACGTTTCTACGTATCGATCGATCGTAAAAATATTTTATCTACTCAAATGATTTTCAAATAGGCTACAACATTGGGAAGCATTGAGCTTTGACACTTTCGACCCTTAGGAATTTTATTGGACGATTTTACCACAAGAAACGTGTAAGACCTATATCTTTTGGTAGCAACCAAATTAGAGTTCGAAACCACTTTGGTCGGAAAGACATGATGGTTTCTCTTGCCATGAAGTGATCATAATAGCTTTTTGGACTTACCTTTTAGGGGATATGTCCACTTGAAATTAGACAGTTTTTGGATAGATTAGTGGATCATTATGCTAAGCCCATACATGGCCTATTAACCCATTTTAGGACTTTGACTAATATGACAACCCCCAATCACTTCTCACAATTTCAAAAACATTCCAACCTCCATTAATTATCTCCTTATCCGAAAATAGACTACAAATCTTGTTTTAATTAGCTAAATCAAGTAACTGGAGAGTGGCTAACTTAGAGATTAGTAAAGGGCAAATGGGATTTCAGGATTACCAAATTGGGATATCAGGAGTTGTTTAATTTGATCTTGCATGCCTAGATTTTCACGCATTTGGATTAGGTGAGTGATTTATGTCTCTTATCATATTATAGATGCTAATATGGTAGTAAATGATGTTTTAAAAATGATTTTTAAAGTTAAAAACATGGTTTTAGCCTAATCTAAACATAACTATGTTTTGAAAATGAATTAAACGTTTTAAATTGAATGTAGATCTAAATTGGTTCATTTTTTTCTTATGGATACCCCATTTTATATTTTGGCTTTATCTTGGCTATGTAATGATTAGATTGCATATATAATGATTATATTGCGTTTATAATGTTGACATAATGTTTATTTGGTAGTTTTATTGTGTTTTGCTGCTTAGGATAGGACATAGTATCGATACAAATTTTAGGGACTCCATTGATTTTAGAGTGTTTGGAGTTAAATTAATGCAAACCAATTTCAGGGGAAGTTAATGCATCTGGAGTAGAAAGAAACCAACTTAGAAAGTGCTGAAATGAAGGCAAGTAATTTTGGACGATCGATCATACCCTACCGATCACCTTGATCTATAAGAACCAGTCGATCCTAAAATTCTCTAACCCATTTGAGATCGATATGGAGGTTGGTGGTGATGTGGAGGAGCCAAGGAAACAATCTCTTGCATTTTGGTTTGGTCTGATGGAGATAGAGCATGGATTGGCTATGAGTTAGAGAGTATGATCGATCCATCTTAGATCTCGAGGTTTGTAATAGCAACTTTGGGTCTTGGGATGTATTACTACGGACTTTAAGTGGAGTTGCTCAAGGGTTTGATGGAGATGGCGTGACATTGGATTGGGAAGCAAATAGACTTAGCCAAAATGGCTAAGTCATGGACTAAAATGGGTTAGATCGGACCCATGGAGATCAACCCATGTGGATCTTGCATATTTAGTGAAGTGGATCATGTGGACGGAGTTGCTACTTCGGGCTAGCAAGGCGATGACTTTGGATGGGAAGTAATAACTCTGGCCAAGTCATGAAAACCACTGAGAAGGCCCCATAGCTGATCGATCATCAAAGTGCGTCTGTAGTCCAATTGTTGGGCAATCAATTTAGCGTGGTCATGGCACCGTAGTGGGCATAGGGTATCGGCCATCGAGGGTAATGTGAAATGGGAGTTGAGTTATTAACCTATGAACGATCGATGGAGTATTTTGGAGGTGGACTTATGGACCCCTGGGATTGCTTTGGGACAAGCATGTGCAAATGAGGATCCGACTTTGGGCCAAGCATTAAGAATTCTTGGGAACCAATTAAGGTGCTCCAAATTTCGATAAAACGACAACGCGAGACGTTCGACCGAGTAATTCAAGTGGGAAGTGTATATATGTACTTAGTGATGGTTTGGGGGAGGCGGAGGCAAGTTCGACTATGTGAAGCAATATAGTGGAAGTAACATGTGTTCTACTATCGAGTCGTGTGCTGAAGGGATTGTTGATTAGATGCCGTGGGTGTTTCATGGGGAAGGGTATGCGAGGACGCTCATCCATGTATCTTGGAGCATGTCCAGCTTTCTCATGTAAGGGAAGTACCTAATTGATGATATGTGATCGAGTACCAAATCCGATTTTGATATATTAAGCAGCCAACCTATGAGAAGTTCGTACAAATTATCATATATCCAAGAGGATCTAGTGGTGATGCGAGATCTATGTGAGGGTCACTTTGTTTGCTTGTTTGTTGTGTGTACTATGATTGTTGTGTCCACTTTGATTGATGTGTGACAACAATGGATGTCTTATGATGTAGGTACTACTGTATTAGATGCCCCGACAGCCTGTTCCATACTTTGAGTATAAGAACACCAAATGATGATAGTTTAGCATGTATTTGAGTTTATGTGCTAACTTGTTGGACGTAGAAATAGATAGAGTATGACTTCTCATGCGTAGTTTTCCTTATATTATATCAACTTTATGTTAGAACCCTTAGTTTACGATTTCGACGATGACAACTATACAATGGAAATCATATACATATACATATATACATACATATATATATATATATATATATATATATATATATATATCATACAACTATATAGATATTGATTCAACGCAAGACAAATCACTGCTGTGAAAAGACGATGACTAAAGCACTGAAAAGATTCATCTACAAAGTTGCACGAAGATCAATGAGAGATACACTCAAGAATAAACCCAGGATAACACTTAACAGGTTCAGACGTCTAAATGCGGAATTTCAGACATCTGAACGTAGAAGATGAACAAAAATAATAATAGGTTCTCAGACATCTGAAAACACCATTCAGACGTCTGAAACTGGGCTTAGGGTAGATAATTCAAATTACAACTGTCATCTCCGAAGAGACACAACTTCATATCTCCTCCACAACTCTTCACCATTGAACAGTTACGACTCTAGACTGAAAGGAAAGAGATGTAACTACTATAAGCAACCTTCTACAGCTATATAAACAAGAATCAAGAAGGATCAAACTACTTTAACTAATCCACTCGACTCTCTATCTTGATCATCTCTTGTTCTAATCATCCACTTGCTATCAAATCTGCAAATTCATTAGTCATACACTTCCATACTCTCTCGAACAATATTGTATTCAATCATTCAAAAGATATAAGAAGTTCAATTGTACTATATAGTCAAAATCTGTGTAATAGAGAACACATTCTTGACAAAGAAATTCTGCTATTGTAAACCTGTTCCTCCGGGTGAAAGTGAGGGTTATTTGATGAAAGGAAATTCCGAAAAGAAGCTTCGGGATTGGACGTAGGACGGGAGGTCCGAACGAGTATAAAATCACTGGTGTGATTGTTCTTATTTACATACTTTACTATTCTTACACTATAGTTTAAATTAGTCATATACTTGTCATTTGTATAATCGATCTACCATACTATAGACTTTCAATTGGTATCAGAGCTTGGTTTGATCAAAAGTACTGTAATAAGTTTTTGAATCACTAATATGGCAAGTATCTTTCAAGAAGGTCAATCTACCGCACGTCCCCCATTATTTAATGGCTCCAACTATGCATATTGGTCAACCCGTATGCGTATTTTTATGGAAGCCAATGGTCTAGAAAAATGGTCTGCTACACAAAATAAATATGAAGCACCTGACATTGCTATGAGCACATGGACCGATGCACAAAAGACCTTAGCCTCAAACAATGCTAAAGCTATGAATGTTTTATTTTGCTCTCTAGATAAGAATGAATTTTCACATGTCATGTTATGTATGTTTAAGCTCTCCCGCAGGGAAGGAAAGAGGCAATAAAGCGACGGGGCCCTAACTTAAGTTAAGCAGTGGAATCCCGCGCTACTAGCGACAAAGAGTTTAGCACTTTCTTGTGGAGGCGGAGACTCAAACGTGGAATCGGTAGTGAAGCCAGGAACTTTCGTCCAATCATTGATCTTGGAATTTCTACAATAAATTGATAGGTAGCTAGTATAGTTCCCTATCCACGAGTCTGCCATTGTACTGAAAAAATTCAACGAAAATAGGACGAAGGCCTTGAAAAGTATAAAGAATGAAAAAAAAAATGCCCTTTTTTTACGTGAAAAAACTTTTTGATTGATATCAGGAAGCATTTGACATTTGACATACCTTACAAATTACACACGAAGGTACAACAAAGGTCAAACAAACTAAGATCTCAAATTTGCAATTCTCCTCATTCAAAATGAAGCAAAATGAAACTATTATTGACACGTATTCTAGATTTCAAACTATTCAGCATGATCTTATGGCATTAGGAGTTAAGTTTACTGATTTTGATTTAGTTTCTTGAATACTCAACTCTTTAACATCGGATTGGGAAAGTAAGGTATTAGCTATTGAAGAAGCTAATGATCTTTCTATTCTCAAGGTTGAAGAGTTGATAGCAAATTTAATGTCCTATGAAGATAACTTACAGACAAGAAAAGAACAAATTGTTGAGAAGAAGAACATAGCATTTCAAGCAAAGAATGATGACTCGGATTTGGATGAAGAAGAGATAGTTTTTATTGCCAAGAATTACAACAAATTCAAGAAATTTAGAAAGATGACCAAATTTCAAAAAGAAGGGAAGTCCAATACAACAAATCTATCTCAAATCAAGTGCTATGAATGTGATCAATACATACACATGAAGAAGGATTTTCCTAAACGCAACAAAGAGAAAAAGAACAAATTTGAGAAATTTAATAAGAAAAGAGCTTTTAAAGTCACTTGGGACGATTCCGATTGATCATCATCTTCTGATAGTGATAGCGATAGAGATGGAAAACAAGCTAATATATGTTTTATGGCTAACACTAATGAGGTATGTCCTGAACTTAGCAATAATGAATTACTAGAATTTAGTATGGAACTTGATGATACGTTTAGACAAATCAAAAAATTGAATAAAGAACACCTAGCCAAAATAAATCGATTAGAACTAGAAATTGGATTATTAAAGGATGAAAAAGTTATTTTAGAAGAAGAATTGGAGATTTCACAAGAAAAGTGTAAAAAGTCTATCGAATATGATACACAACTTAGTGAAATAGATAGGTTAAAACTTGAGAATAATAATTTGATTAAGGGAAGTATTGAACTAAAAAGTAGTATAGAAATTTCAAAAACTGAAATTTGTGAATTAAAGAATAAACTAGAAAAAATTACTAACAATGTTTCAAAGTTTAACAAAGGAAACAAGATCTTGGTAATTTAATAAAAATTTCAAAACCTTCTGGTAATAGAGATGGATTAGGATTTGAAAAGAATTCACAAAAGAAAAAAAGGTAATACTATGAAGCAAAGTATCTTGTATCAAAGTTTCAAAAAGACACCAAAGTTAAGTAAAGATGTAAAATCTAAAAATATAAAAATTTGGACACCAAAGTCTAATAATAAGTTAATTAGACAAAAACATATCGATAGTTTTCTATCAAGTCTAGTATTTAATAATAATTATGTCTTTAAAGGACCCAAACCCACTTGGGTATGGCTATCCTCCCCTTCTAACATTTAGGGCCCTAATAAAAGAAATGGGTACCAATTGAATAATTTTTGTTTTGTAGGTACCCAAAAATAAAAGCAAGGAGAAATGGATACTCGATAGTGGCTGCTCAAAACACGTGACCGAGAATGCCAAGATGCTCTCAAATATAAAATATATCGATGGAGGCAACGCAGCCTTTGGAGACAACTCAAAAGGATATGTCATTGGAATTGGATAAGTCATAAACATCGGTATTTCTAACTCTCCTATTATTTCTAATGTTTTATTAGTAGAAAATTTAAAACACAATTTACTTAGCATTAGTCAATTATGTGATAAAGGTTTTCAAATAAATTTCGAGAAAAATCGATGCAATATATTTGATAATAGTAAAACTTTATTATTTGAAGGATTTCGAAATAGAAATATTTGTATTTTGAATATGAATGTAAAACAAAATTCCGATTTATGCTTGACCGCTAAACTTGATGATCCATAGTTATGGCATAAACGATTTTGTCACATGAATTTCAAGTTTATAAATAAATTATCAAAGCATGAACTAGTTAGAGGTTTACTAAAAATAAATTATAAAATAGACAATTTGTGTGATGCATGTCAAATTGGAAAATTAAAAAGGAGTTCTTTTAAATCTAAAAATAATATTTCAACGAAACAACCATTAGAATTGTTGCATTTTGATTTATTTGATCCTACTTAAGTAAGATCAATAAATCATAACAAGTATGTTTTTGTAATTGTTGATGATTTTTCAAGATATACATGGACTTTGTTTTTAAAACATAAAAGTGACAATTTTGGTATGTTTTAAAATTTTTGCAAAAAGAATTAAAAATCAAATGAATTTGAAAAGTAAAAATATTCGTAGTGATCACGGAGGAAAATTCAAAAATGAACCTTTTACAAATTTTTGCAATAAAAAGGGAATCAATCATAATTTTTCAGTTCCACGTACACCACAACAAAATGGTGTAGTTGAATGGAAAAATCGAACCTTACAAGAATGTGCAAGAACAATATTAAACAGTAGTAATCTACCAAAACATTTTTGGGCTGAAGCTATTGCCATGGCTTGTTATGTTTTGAATAAAGTGACACTACGACCAATGACAAAAAACATTTGTTATGAAATATTTTTTGGTAAGAAACCTAAAGTATCATATTCTAGAACATTTGGATTAAAATGTTTCATATTAAATACTAAAGACAATCTAGGAAAGTTTGATCCTAAGGCCGATGAAGGAATATTTTTTGGCTATTCGGATCGTAGCAAAGCTTATAGAATTTATAACAAAAGGACAAATATTATAGAAGAAAGTTTACATGTTTCTTTTGATGAAAATTTTGTAACTACACGAATTAATGACGAAGAAGAAATACATCCAAATGATTCTTCTAACACACCTCAAAATAATAATGAAGCTATTGATCAAAATAATACTCTAGTTTCACCTCCCAGGATTTTAAAGAATCATCCTACAGATAACATTATTGGAGATTTAAATTCTAGAGTAACTCGTAATCAACTTAATCAGGTCATGTTGCATTTGTTTCAAATTTTGAACCAAAGAATTATAAAGAAGCTTCTAAAGATGAGTTTAGGATTTTAGCTATGCAAGAAGAATTAAATCAGTTCGAACAAAATAATGTTTGGGAACTCATTCCAAGACCCGAAGATCAATCCATCATTGGAACTAAATGGATATTTAAAAATAAAGCCGATGAAACCGGAAATATAGTTCGAAATAAAGCATGTTTAGTAGCATAGGGGTATAATCAAGAAGAAGGAATCGATTATGATGAAACTTTTGCATCTGTAGCAAGATTAGAAGCTATACGAACTCTACTCGCTTTTGCTTGTCATAACAATTTTAAATTATATCAAATGGATGTCAAAAGTGCATTTTTGAATGGTTTTATCAAAGAAAATGTTTATGTAGAACAACCACCATTATTTGAACATGAAAAATTTCCATATCATGTTTTAAATTAAATAAAGCATTATATAGGTTAAAACAAGTCCCTAGAGCATGGTACGATAGGCTTAAAACTCATTTAATCTCATCAGGATTTCAAATTGGTAAAACTGACATGACTTTATTTATCAAAAGAGAAAATAATGATATTTTAATTATTCAAATTTATGTCGATGATATCATATTTGGATCAACTAATGAAAATTTATGTGTAAAATTTTCTAATATAATGAAAATGAATTTGAAATGTCACACATGGGAGAATTAAATTTCTTTTTAGGATTACAAATAAAGCAACTAGAAAATGGTACCTTTATACATCAAGAAAAATATTGCAATGAACTATTAAAATGTTTTGGTATGGATAAAACATCTAGTAAACCTACTCCTATGAGTATTACGATTCATCTTGATAAAGATGAAAACAGAAAAGATTTTGAAGAAAAATTATATCGGAGTATGATTGGTTTGTTATTATATTTAACCGCAAGTCGCCCCGATATAATGATGAGTGTTTGTCTTTGAGCACATTTTCAAGAAAAACCAAAAGAATCTCATCAAAGAGCCGTTAAACGTATTTTGAGATATTTATCTAACATGAAAAACTATGGACTATTCTATCCAAAAGGATCTTCCTTCAAACTTGTATCATATAGCGATGCGGATTTTGGAGGATGCCAAACGGATAGAAAAAGTACTAGTGGAACATGTCATTTCATCGGACAATCTCTTGTCTCATTATTTAGTAAAAACCAAAATTGTGTTTCTTTATCCACTTGTGAAGCCGAATATATTTCAGCGGCATTAGCATGTGCACAAGTAATTTACATGCAACAAACCTTAAAAGATTTTAGAAAAATAATTGAAAAATCCCCGATTTATTGTGATAACACTATCGCAATCAATCTATCTAAAAATTCGGTAAATCACTCTAGAACTAAACATATAGACATAAGACATCATTTCTTAAGAGATAATGTCGAAAAAGGAACTATAACTCTAGAATATGCTAACACTGAAAATCAAATAGCCGATATCTTTACAAACCATTAAACGAACACACTTTTGTAAAATTACAACAAGACCTAGGAATTTTTTCACTTAATGAACTTTTAAACTGAGAAAAATTTCTTATATCCACAAGTTTATTAATTTGTTAAAAACCTTTAAAAATTTAGACAAGAATTTTGCACCATGAACAAACTACCTATTTTTATATTTGGATTGCTATAAAAACTAACTTTCTAAAGTTTTTTAAACATAACAAATATCATAATCAAAATGTCATCTCAGGAAATAACTTCGTATAACTCTGGATCTGTGCAGTTAATGCGCTCGGTAGATTCAAAGCGGTGGAGGTGCAAAAAGTCATAGCGGGGATACATCGAGGATATAGCGGATGACTCTAAAATAGCATATAAAACTCGTACTTAATGTTTTAAAAAAATATATAAATGGTAATTAAATGAAAAATTGTCATTCAATTGAATTATAAATAATATATAAATAATTTTAAATAAAAACACATGCGAATATACTTTAAATAAACGAAAAACTATTATATAACATAATTGAATTCAGTAGAATATTAGAGTATTTTTATTTCAAAAAATATATAAAAAACTAAATCAAATAAATTAATTTCATAATCTCATAATGTATAAATGCAAATTTTCAATTCCTTTTACTAAAAAAGATATAGCGGAATATAGCAGAAATAACGGGATATAGCGGAAATAGAGGGGATTAAAGCGGAAAGGCTATATTTTGGGGCTATATGGAAAAATCGTAGCAGTAGAAATCTGCTAAGAGATATAGCGGGGTTGTAGCGGGGTAATAGAAGGGCATTAACTACAAAGCTCTGGATAGCCATCCTCAAACGTATTCACTCCTTCTTTTCGTACTCCTTCACCTCCTTGTTTCCTACCTTCTCCCGACTTACTAAAAGGTGGATGGGGATTGTCACCCCTACTGAAGAAAGCCAAACGATAAAAACCGCATATAATCCATGAAAAACTTGATGAAATATCACATTATCAATTCGCAATGATGGATATTCAAAAGGAAATGTACTATAAACAGGAAGGAACAATCAAACATTTGAACTTCCTGGATAAGGCTTTATATGTTATATGTGGTCATTCTCCAACAAAGAAGTGTTTACATAAAAAATCTCCACGCTTTGTTGAAACTCCTAAAGACGAACCATCAACTTCTTCACCCAAACCTCCTTCCTGGTCCCCATCAACTATGGTAATCCCACCTACGAACCAAATTCATGGAATCGTCAGGAATGGAACCAAGAAAAATAAACTATAACGTTTGGAGACGATTACATACATATATATTTGTTTGTATTATATTATATTTTATTCAATAAATAAAGTTTTTTTCCACAAAACTCTCAAGAAAAAGCTAATTTGGAGTTTTTAGAAGTCTGAAATATATTCCAGACGTCTCAACTAAGAATCTGGAACAAATTATATGTTCCCAGACGTCTGAACTTAAGTCCAGACGTCTGAAATCACTCTGTCTCACATTAAAACTTTCCAGACGTCTGAAATTTTATTCCAGACGTCTGACTTTACTTTCTATTTCTAATTTAGACATCATTAGACGTCTGATCTACTTTTTCAGACGTCTGGAATGGGAAACGACAGTTTTTCATACCCTATACTTAATCGATCAACCACTATTTCATCACTTCAATTCATTTCCAAATTAACAATTATCTCTCTCAAAATCTCTAAAATCGAATTTCTCTTCAAATAAATGCCACCATGACCTAAACCGATGGGAATTAAGAAAAGAAAGCATGGAGAATGATCTTCCTCTCAACCATTGATGGTGACTGATACTCAAATCAACAATTGGTTATTTCAGAATCCAATAAATATACGAAGGTTTAACGACTTGAAGATTAAGAAGATGCATCTAGGACCTTTCTATAGCCTAATCAAGTTTCCTTCATATGATATGGATGACACATGTGAGCAAGGTGAATTGAAAACCATTATCTCTTTTAATGCCAACGATGTTTTTATCGATCAACTAGCTATATATCTTTTTTACGCTAATCTGGATAGTCCATCAGTATGGACTACTGAGGATGATGAAGATTGGTTATGGACGAGTGTCTATGGGACAACAGTCAAGTTAACCCCGCTATAATTGGATGATTCTTAGAGTGCTCTTATACGGGTCAAAGTTTATCTGAAATGAAGGATATGCGATTCAAACCTCCTGATACTATCACCCATCAATTATGGAAGAATCGAATGCCTCAATTTTCATCCAAATTCCTTAGGCCACATGCTAGGCACCATATCAGAATGCTTATAAATACCATTATCCTCCATTAGGTAGCCATGAAAAAATTACTGATCTTGAACACAAAGCACTATTTAGTCGAACTAAGATCAATTGGGCTCAGTTTATTTTCGATGAACTAAAAGGTTCTTGAAATAGATCTCGCCATACAATCATTTACCAGGCTTATATTATGCAAATTCTCAAAGCACTAAACATCCCATCGTACATTTCTGCTTTTGAGGAGTTACCTATCAAATATAGTGGAACAATTTTTTTAATCTTATGCATTTTCCAGAGGAACCACCATCTTATATAACTTTTCTAGAATGGAAAAATACACAAGATCAATCTCCTCCTCCTCAACAACAACAAGAAGAAGGTGATGTTGAACTGCCAACGCAATCATCTCCACCTCCTCCTTCCTCGTTTGAATATCACTCCAATATAGAGATTTTGGAAGCATGAACTCAGCCTCATGCTAATGAGAATATTGCTCACTAAACCTTACGAAACCAAGTGCTCCTATCAAGAAATAAAATTATCCTTTGGTAAGCAAATAGCAAAGCTTGATCTCACATTGCCCACAAGGCTTTCCAAAGTTGAAGACTCTCTTGTTTCAGTGGTTTCCAAACTTAATCATGCACTTCAACAAGTCCATCAACCTTCTTCTGACTGGTCTACACCTCCTCAATCTCCTCACACATCGCCAAAAACCGACGATAAGGAGAAAGGGAAACTAAACTCCTCTCGTGATGAACTACCTTGACTTCATAAGGTAAATATTTTATTGTACTTAACTCCCTTATCAAAGTTCTGGTAAGACACTATCAATATTCCTCTTTTTGATGTGCTTAATGATGTAACCATAACCTTTTTGTTATATAATTATGTATGTACATCATACTTGGTTCTGCATTATTTCTATAATTCTTCGATTATTTTTTATAGTGATAAAGGGGGAGAAAAATAAATATGCACAACTATAGGGGAGATCATATTTAAAGGGAGAACCTTTCTATAATTATTATCTAAGTATATTATATAGTTGTCATCATCAAAAAAGGAGAGAATGCTAGAACCCTTAGTTTACGATTTCAACGATGACAACTATACAATGGAAATCGTGTATATATATATATATATATATATATATATCATACAACTATACAAATACGGATTCAAAGCAAGACAAACCACCATTGTGACAAGATGATGTCTAAAGCACTGAAAAGATTCATCTACAAAGTTGCACAAAGGTCGATGAGAGATACACTCAAGAATAAACCCATGAGAACATCACTTAACAGATTCAGACGTCTGAATGCAGAACTTCAGACGTCTGGACATAGAAGATGAACAAAAATAATAATAGGTTCTCAGACGTATGAAAACACAATTCAGACGTTTGAAACTGGGCTCGGGGTAGATAATTCAAATTACAACTGTCATCTCCAAAGTGACACAACTCCATCTCTCCTCCACAACTCTTCATCAGTGATCAGTGACGACTCTAGAATGAAAAGAAAGAGATGTAACTACTAGAAGCAACCTTCTACAACTATATAAACAAGAATCAAGAAGGATCAAACTACTTTAACTAATTCACTCGACCCTCCATCTTGATCATCTCTTGTTCTAATCATCCACTTGCTATCAAATCTGTAAATTCATTAGTCATACTCTTCCATACTCTCTCGAACAATATTGCATTCAATCATTCAAGAGATACAAGAAGTTCAAATTTACTATATAGTCAAAATCTGTGCAATAGAGAACACATTCTTGACAAAGAAACTCTGTTATTATAAACTTGTTCCTCCGGGTGAAAGTGAGTTTTGGTGAAAGGAAATTTCGAAGAGGAGCTTCGGGACTGGACGTAGGACGGGAGGTCCGAACCAGTATAAAATCCCTAGTTAGATTATTCTTATTTACATACTTTACTATTGTTACACTGTAGTTTAAATTAGTCATATACTTGTCATTTGTTTAATTGATCCACCATACTATAGACTTTCACTTTTATAGTACCTTGAGATTATTTATCGCTCACACCAGATTATTGTTTGACTTAATCTTTTATACATTGCTTCTTATTATCTTGGGTACTCTTAAATGAATAGACTAAATAACAAGTTTGGTATTAACGAATGGAGCTATTTAGAGGATGAGTAGGAGGTTGGCACTATTATATGTTCCACTACCTGAGTTTATTTGCTTATTTCTGTCTACAACACTGTGGAGCTTTATCGATGCTACATTTTATCTTAGATATTGTAACGACCCATAAATTTTAACAGTTTTTATAACGTAATTAAGTGAAATTTTGATGAAAATAAATAATTATATTTTAGCAATGAAAATTCGATATTTGGTATGCGTCTATTTAACATAGTAAATGTCAGGATTTCATTGGAAAATATAAATGTTAGTTTTGTTATGTAATTTTCAATTCAATTTAAATCAGTCAAATTGATGAAAATAAAATATTTTTGAAATCAGAATATTTTTATATAATAAAAATGTTTATCATTTTCTGAGTGAGACTCATATTTCGTTTCGTCGAATTTGAACTGCTCTAGCTTTGTTTACCTTATTTTTGGTATTTTAGTAGCATTTTTAGCAGCGAATATCGACTTTTGATAGGATGATCATATTGCTGATATCTATTTACCATTTTGTTCGTCTCGTCGTGCTGATCTCCGCAGTATATTCATTCCAGTAATTCGACGGCCGATACGCAGCGAAATCGGTAGAACGATTAACCATATTCATACCCTTTTAAACCTTTTGTCTTCTTTGTGTCTTTCCATTGTTTAACGTGTAAAACCAATGGCCATTCGCTTTAATATTTTCTAGAATTCAGGATTGGCTTTCTCTATTTCCAACGTTTAAATTATATTTGCTATTTCAATTCTGATTCGTTTCTTTCTCTGCTTATTTTCATTCTGTGATTTGCTTTTGAAAATATATATAATATAAGGTATATAAGTTTACATATATTTGATGAGATACTGTTCTTCTTCTTTCCAGATCTCTCCCCTCCTCTTTTTCTTCCAACCCGCGTCCTCTCTCTTTCTTCTCCACCATATAACGTCGGCCTCACCTCCTTCTCTGTCACCTCCCATCGACTTCGTGCCACCATCTGCCACTTCCACCCACACTTTGCGGTGACCGCCTTCACCTACAGCCTTGCCGCGCAAGCAACCATCCTCCGCCCAGTGCCCAGTCTAACCCAGAAAGCCTTCCACCGGTCACCACTCCCTCTTCTGACAACAACATCTCCAACCGAACTGTCCCCATCAACTCCCTCCTTCTTAGCCGCCTACTTCGACTGTCCTCACCTTAGCACCTATCACCGCCATTCCACAACACCCATACCCTCCACTGTAGCCGAACGTTCCCCCCAAACAGCAGCCTCCTCCAACACAAGCCCTACCATGGTCAGCCCCCACCCCAGATCCACCTCCATCCCTCTCTCCGACCCCACGCCCATTGCTTTGTCGACCATCCCACTACCCGTGACAACTACCAAGCGACCCAAGCCCAAGCACCACACACAGCCCCTGACAACCTTGTTTTCTACTACGGCAGCATGCGACTCACTCTGCGTCCGCCTAACTCGCCTCATTCTCTGCCAGATCCATGCACAGCTACCACCTTGACAACTTACCACCTTTCCGTTGCCACCCATTTCCATAGCCTGACCAAGCTCAGCTCCACCTAATCGTCGATAAGATCCTTAGTAGCCGTAGTAGGTAGGTTTATATATATGTTTTTATATAGGATAATTTGTTAATTTAGGCTAACTTTAAAAAATAATTACAAATTTAGACCAGTTTAATAACTTATTACAAAAATAGGCCACTTTGTGCCACATCAGCGCCAGAATGCACTGGAGGCATCTCAAATGCCGCCAATACAAATTTTTTTAAAGCAAAAGTTTGCGGCATTTGAGAAACTGCCATTGTGCGACATTCAAAATGCTGCCCAGAGTTGTTATTTTTGTAAAATAGGTTGCGACATTTGAAATGCCGCGAACTATTTAAAGCAAAAAAATAGTATTGGCGGCATTTGAGATGCCTCCAGTGCATTTTGGCGCTGATGTGGCACAAAGTGGCCTATTTTTGTAATAAGTTATTAAACTGGTCTAAGTTTGTAATTAGTTTTTAAAATTGGCCTAAATTAACAAATTATCCGATATATATTAATAGATATATGATAAAGCAGAGAAGAAATCTTTTTTTATACACTATAATATATATATATATATATATATATATATATATATATATATATATATATATGATATGTGTGTTCGCATAGGACGCATATATATATAGTATGGTATACAGCTTTATATATATGTGTACTTTTATATTTTGATCTGAAGCTTTCTCTTCTTTTGTCTTATATATATATATATATATATATATATATATAAGTTTATGGAAGTTATACAATACGTGAGTTTATATATGAGTTATGTAAGTTATGTATAATCTATTGTTGGTATACATAAGTGTGTATATATAAGTTTACACATGATCTATTTAATTTTATGATAAAGTAAGTTTATATTGATTTTTTTATATAATATATATATATATATATCTTTGATTTTGAATATGTGTGTTTTAAGAATAATGATTTTGAATTATATATATATTATTTTTAATATTTGTCTTAAATTAAAGTATTGATTTTAATGAAATTATATATATATATATATATATTCCGTTTATATCAAGCCAATTTGATTTGTTCTCATCGATTCCTATTTATCATCTTTGTCTGTCAAATCCGTGTTCAGCTTACTTTGCTTTGAGATTTGTTGTTTGGATTGGTCGATCGTCTAGATCGTTATTCAAATCATAGCTTGTCATGGCGTCTAATTTCTCTAACCTCGAAAGGTGAGCAATCACTCACGATTAACATCCTTATATTTAGTAAATTTAATTCACATGAAATGACGATTGAAATATGCTATTAAATTTGAATTGTAAGTTTTTTAATTGTTAAATATGATATGTCATTATCTGCCATTGTTTACCTATGATATATGACACCATAACCTGCTGTATATATCATATTTAAGTTGTTACTGATGATATATGCTTGTTTTTGATATATTTTATTTTTATCTTATCTGTTATCACTCTGCAAGTTCCTGTTCGTTTAGAAATCTCTATGGGTTGAAATGATACATATCTGAACGATATTATAGATTAGGAGAAAATCGTTATGGGTTGAAATGGAAAACCCAAGCGATTTTTATTGATTTTGAATTTTGGGATTGCAGGTTGAAATGATATATACCCGTAAATATTTAAATTGCAGATTGAAATGATAAATATCTGTATCACTTGACCATAGGATGGAAAATTATATACGGACACCGTTGGTCTATATTTTGAAAAATGATTTCCAAAGTTTTGAAAGGAAATATATGATTTATTTCAAAATATAATATATATATAAATGTTATTTTTGTATATGTCTAAATTTTAGATTTTTTGAAAATTATATGTTTTGAAAATTATATGTTTTGAAAATTTTAAATTTATAAGTTAGTTTTGAAAATATAATTTTTAAGATTCTACTTATAATTCTACTATTGTAAAATATATAAAAATAGATTTAATATAAAATAAATTTGATAATAAGACTTAATTTAATAAAATTTAATTTAATTAGTATATTATAGGTTTAGGTATTTATTTAAAATTATATTTTAAAAATAGATTTTGTAATAACTATAATAAATTTAGGTTGGGAAGATAAATTGAGATTGATTTAAAATTGTATTTTTTAAGAATTATACTTAAATAAAATTGACTTAAAACTTATTGAATTTGAGATTTTAAAGATATGATTCATAACTTGATTTTTGATTAAAGGTGATTAAAGGAATATTTTCAAATTTAAATAAATTGAAATGGGATATTTAGTTTTATTTAAATTTATAATTTGAGATTTTATTTAAATGAAAACTGGATTGATTAAGTGAACGTTTCAAAACCAATAATAATAAAGTTGAATTTGAAGTGTAAATGAAAATTTTCAAATTGAGTTATTGTAAATGTTTGAATATTTAAACTTTGAAATCTATTGTAATTGAAATGGTTTAGTTTGTAGTTCAAATCTATGTTTGAAATCAATATAAATTAAAATGGTTTATTGAGAAGTTGAATTGAATTGAAATTGACGAACTGGGATTGAATTAAATTGAATTTTTGGAATTTGAGTTGATTTGAATCGATTTGTAAAATTTAAGGAAACTATCTTTATTATATAATGTATTTTTAACATATATAACCTATTTTTAATATATATAAACTATTCGAATATATCACTTATTTTAATACATTAAACTATCTTAATTTAAAACTATTTTAAGATATATACTATTTTCAATGTCTAAACTGTTAAGTTGGAAGTGTTATGACTTCAAAAGTGTTATGATTTCAAAAGTGTTATGATTTTGAAAAGTGTTACGATTCTGTAAAAGAATATTATTTATAAGTGAATAATGATAATGAATTGACATGGTTTTGGAATAAATATGATATTTTGATATGAAGTATGAACTATTTAAAATGAAATGACCACGGTGTGAAATAAGCGTTTGGTTGTTAAAGAGGCTGAGATCAGATATTGTCATACTCTCTGCCCATACCAAAAACCACTTTAACAACTATGTACGTGGTGGAGACTCTAGAACGAAGCAGGATGGTTTGGCGACGATTCTGTATGAGGTTTTAGCGTAGCCCTGACTCCCATGAGTCAACTTGATGTGGCTAAAAAGGGAGCCATGCCGGACCAAGTGAGGTCATTCCTCCGATCGGGCACGTTTCTTCAATAACATTCTATTACATTGTGATTTGATTGAGTGCATCTTTGATTTGGAAGTATGTCTCAAGGTGGGCGGTAGTGGCTGTTATGCGTTACCACCAGTCCGGATCCGCAAATGGTATATCTACCTTGGCATTGCCTCACGTGCCTTATCACATGCCTTATCGCACCTTCTATGAGTTTGGTTTGTACCATACCTATGGTGTGCCCTCTGATAGCCCTCTAGTTTACGGAGGAATTACAGTACTGTATAGACTATGAGAATATATAAAAATGTGTTAAGGGGGATATGGGTAACGTCTTAACGCTATTTTAATAGTTTACTTTACTATAGACATATTATAATAGCGTATATTACTACATAGTAGATAGTTCCACGGATCCTTAAAGGATGGAAATCCCAAACATCCTTTAAGTTACTTGTATTTCAGTTGATGTTTCACTTGAGTTAAATTTACTGATATAAGAATGTTAATCCTGACTCGAGTGTTTCGTGTTTTTCTTTATACTTAGGTCAGACCGAGTGTCATAGCATTTGAGACTCACCTTTGGAGATTGGAGCTTTTCTTGAAGATCTATCTATCCAGCTTTCAGTTATTTTAGTTTATTCTAGTCATTTATGTTCAGACTCATCGGTTACTTATGTGTTAGAGATTCATTTGAATTCGAGATTCTTTTGCATTTTGTTTCAGAACCTGATGTTTATAAAGTAGCTTCATGAACTGCTATTTATCTATTCCATTGCTTCTTGTTGTAATACTCTGTGTCTGTGATTTTGTGATTGATTTATTTACTATATATGCTAAATTTTGTCAAATATAAATTAACAATCTGTTGTTTTGAGCAATTCAAGTCTAACATGAGTGGATGATTGCCGATTTGAATGGTTCAAGATACCAGGTCGTTACAGAGATAGACATTTGAGTTTATCCGTTAGTTGTATAAACTCTATTATTGTTTTGATATAACTGTATTAAATCTATACTCCGATCTATGATAGTACATATTGTTATATTTCTCTCTCGTCTTTTTTCTATATATCGATTATTATACTTTATTTGATGCACTATGAGATATACAATAGGTTATCCATTAGGGTTCTAATATTTTACCACTTGATTATCATCTACACACCTGGGTACCACTACAGCACACTATACAAGTTATATTGAGCACAGAGGGTTTAGAGCGGTCATCATATTTAGTATCAGAGGTTAGGTTGCGTAGTTTACCTAAGTTGATACTAAGATCCATCAGAGATAGAGTATGAGTTATCACTCTACGATGAATCGAGCCATATATAAGAGAGCATGTCTGTTATACATTTGGGTTTTCAAAACTATACCATGGTTTGTATAATATAAGTTTCATTGCAGACATAAGTACTATTATGTGCCTTTCCTTTTAGAGAGACCGATCATCCTTATTACAGCCCGAAGGATGAGTTGTCATACAAGGAATGCCACTAGAAACTCTATCTCTGAAGTAGAGGAAGAGGGGCAGGATCAGGGGGGTCTGCCTTGACTTACAGAACATGTTCACTAAGATGGTGCAAAACATGGTTCATAATGCTCAAGTCACCCTTGATGATAATGATACTCAACTGCAGATGTCAAGGGTCGACTTTGCTAAATTGAATACAGAATATTCTAGTCTGGATGGCAAATTGTTCCTCGCAATGGAGTCAACGATGGAAGTCCAAGAATGGATGGATACCTATGAAAGGATCTTCAAGGACTTAGAATTAGAGTATGCAAGAAAGAGGAAGACGACCTCTAGATAGCTTCAAGGTCGAGCAATGGGTTGGGGGAATGCCATCAAGATCACCATTCCCGAGGATCAGGCTATATAGGAGTAGTTTAAGATGAGGTTTGAAGAGAAGTTCATACTAGCTGCTTAAAAGTCTGTGTTATTCCATAAATTATTGATTTGACATGGGGAGATATGACTGTCTTGGAGTATGTAGCCGAGTTCGACTTGTTATTGAAGTATGGCTTGTCTTTCGTTGATACCTTATTGGAAAAAAAAGTTCATCGTGGGCTTAGACGGCTATCTCAAAGAAAAACTAGCAAGCCATGTCAATGAGTTCTTTTGAGAAGCTAGTAGAGAAGGCTCTACGATAAGAGAGTCTGTATCCAAATTCCAAGTTTGTCGTCGTTGCTACTAAAGAAGAGCTAAAGATGCAAGTGAGCATGAGAGGAAAGAGGAAGTATAACAACAACAAGGGTAAGAAGAAACCTTAAGATAAAGGTGGCCGGAAGAAGGGCAAATGGGACCCAACTTGCTATAACTTTGGTGAGAAAGGTCATCAAAGCAAGAACTGCAAGAGTGTAGAGAAGAAGTGCTTGAACTGACACAAGGATGGACACATAAAGAAGGATTGATTAGAATCATTGAAGAATAAGCATATCGTGTCTACTTATGCACTTAATGCTATTTCGACTTCATCGAGTACTCCATCGGCAAAGGAGAAAGGAAAAACATTACTACCAAAGATATACTTTCTGTTTATAGTTTACCTATTCGAGTTTTCTTTGATACCAGTGCATCACATTCTTTTATATCCAGTAACCTTATGCATAAGTCGAGGTTGAGTCCTAACCTAATAGACAGGCCTTTGGTTGTGTCAAACCCCATTGGAAGTTCGATCAACTTGAGTATGGGTTGTCATGATAATGTGCTATTGAGTTAGAGCTGCATGTTCTCTTATATTAGCTTTGTACTTAGTTTTGTTGTGTTTGGTATCATATTGAGGATAGGCTAGCAAAAGACTTGCAGGGTTATAGTGGACTATGAGAGATTGATAGTGACAATCGGGATAGATGATGAGGGTAGGCTAGAGTTGAGCAACATGGCCAAGGAAGCAGTGATGATTAGCTTATTATATTCGCTCGAGATTCATTCCATGGAATCATCATTAGTGCCCATTGTGAGGGAATATCCTGATGTATTTGAGGATGGGATTGAATCACCTTCACAATGTAAGATTGAGTTTGCAATGACTTAGTGAAGGATGTGAGGCCAGTAGTTATATCATTGAATCATACGACACCTAGAGAAAAAAGAGAGCTCAAAGTGCAAGTGAATGACTTATTGAGATGGGGGTTCATTCGATGGAGTATATCTAAGTGGGGAGCGTCCGTAGTGTCCACAATGGAGCAAATGACTCCTTGAGACCTTGTGCCGATTACCATGACTCGAGTAAAATGATTAAGAAAAACAAGTATCCACTTCCTTGTATTGATGACTTGTTCGATCATCTCCATGGTGCTCGAGTATTTTCTCGGTTGGACTTAGCAACAAGGATCAATCAACTAAGAGTGACAAGAGAGAGAGCATGTAGTTTGACTACGTTCCATATGCCATTGGAATTCTATGAGTGGTTGGTTATACCATTTGGACTAGCCAGTGCACCGATATATTTCTTCGATATCATGAATCGTGTTTTTAGAGATTAATTAAATAAGTTCATGCTTGTGGTCATTGATGATATTCGCTTCTCCTCCTAAATCGAAGAGGAATACAAGATGCATTTGAGGACTATGATGGAGGTGTTGGGGAAACACCATTTGAAGGCTAAATTTTCTAAGTTCCACTTCTGGAGGAGAGGAGTGCGATTCTTAGGTCAGGTTGTTTTCAAGTAGGACATTGCTATAGATCATACAAAGATGGCAGCAGTCTAGGATTGGAGTCAAATCAAGAATGTTGCATATGTGAAAACTTCCTTGGATTAGCTGGATATTATATATGATTCATAAAGGACTTCTCAAAGGTAGCGACACTGTTAACCAACTTGACAAGGAAGAGTCAGACTTTTGCTTGGGACGTGGGATATGAGCCTACGTTTGTGAGTCTGAAGGAGAGATTGATGAATGCATCAATCTAACTGATTCATAGTGGGAACGATGATTTGACAGTATACAAAGATGCATGTGGTACAAGACTAGGTACATTGTTGATGTGGAAGGGAAAAATTATTGCATATGCTAGTCGGCAGCTGAAACCGCAAGAGAGAAAGTATCTGACTCATGATTTGAAATTGGCAGTGATCGTGTTCCCTTGAAGTTTTGGGCACTACCTGCTTGGGGAAATGTTTGAGTTATTCGCCAACCATAAATCATTACAGTACCTCTTCTTCTAAAAGGATCTTAACCTTCGTCGGCGGCAATGATTAGAATCTTAGCTTCTTACGACTTTGACATTTTCTATACGCTAGTAAGGGAAATGCAGTTGCTGATGCTCTAAGTAGATTACATGCCAACTTGGGAGTTATGTTCCTCGAGTGGATGTAGTTAGAGTATATTCCTAGTTATGATTTTAGACCTTGTGAGCTAGAGCCGGAAATGCTAACCAGTTTGACTGTCTAAACTACTCTAATTGAGTGGATCGCTGCAAATCAGAAACATGATGTCGGACTAACATAGATCATTTCTAAGATCGATAGTGGGGTAAAGTATGAAGATATGAAGTAGTACAGAATCAACCATGACAACTGGCTCTATAAGGATGGGAGGCAGTCTATGCTGATGTTGATGAATTGAGGAATAAGGTACTATTAGAGTGCCATAATACAAGATTGACTATACATCCCAAAGGGGAATAAAATGTATCAAGATATATGTGACATACATTTTATTAGGAAGGGATGAAAAATGACATCGGGTCATTCATCTCGAAGTGTATGGACTAAGAACTAGTTAAGGCTGGGAAGAAAAAGCTAAGTAGTTTGTTGCAGCCGCTTAAGATTACCAAGTGGAAATGGGAATATATATCGACGTACCTCACCGATGGATTGTTGAGGGATGAACAGAGTATGATAGCATTTGGGTCATCATTGATCAACCGACGAAGAGTTCTCGATTCATACCCAGTGTCTAATAGGATGCCATCCAAATTGGTGGAGTTGTATGTAAGAGGATCGTGCAAGTCCACCTTGTGCCAAAAAGCATTGTGAGCGACCGAGGCATATTGTTCACTAACAGGTTTTAGAAAACTTTACAAGAGGTGATGGGAATACAGCTACATCTGAGTATAGCTTATCACCTATATACAGATGGACAGTGCGAGAGAGTGAATTGTATCTTAGAGGATCTCTTGTGAGCTTGCATACTCAATTTTAGAGGTTCGTTGGAAGATTATCTTCATCTTGTTGAGTTTGCATACAACAACAGTTATCGTTCTATCATTGGTATGACAACGTTTGAGGAACTATATGGCCGACCATAGAATGCACCTTTATGTTGGTGGAAAGCGGGCGAGAATTGATATTTAGGCCAGATATGATTAGAGAAACATCGAAGAAGATTGAGATCATTCGGTAACGAATGAAAGTTACAAAAGACAGGCAGAAAAGCTACGTTGATAAGAGAAGATATCATATTGAGTTCTCTATCGACGATATGGTATTTGTCAAGATCTCTTCATTGTGAAATATAATTTGATTCGGTACTAAAGGAAAGTTAGCGTCGAGATTCGTGGATCCTTTTCTGATACTCGAGAGGATTTGAAACAAAGCTTATAAAGCTGACTTACTTTAGAAGATGACAAATGTGCACAAAGTGTTCCACGTTTCTAATTTGCAAAAGTTTGTGCACGACTTAGGTGTAATTTTCGAATTGGATTAGCTGAATGATATCGAGGTTGAACCAAAATCTTTGAGATCTCGTAGGCCAATTCGTATAATCGCTCATGATATGAAGTAGCTTAGGAGGAAGACAATGAAGTTAGTGAAGGTTCAGTGGAGTGAAAGAGAAAGCGATTGCACTTAGAAGGCTAAGGAGAGTGTAAGGATTGCTTATCAAGAACTCTTTATTTGGTAAGATTTTTTTCCTTATCGCATTTATTTTCATTTTCAGTGTCATGTAGAGTAGTTAAATACCCCGCATGCTCGGGTAGACGAAAATTGTATTTACTTTCTTTTATATGAATGTTTGATTTAGCTTTGTGTTTTCTTATGATTCGTAGGCATATGAGGTAACTTTGTTAGTTGACCTTACTTTGTTGTTGGCATATCTGGGATGAAATTCCATATATGTTTCTACATAGAGACTGATCGTAGAAATGTTATTTTTTTTACTCAAATGACTTCAAAATAGGCTATAACTTTAGAAAGAATTGAGTTTTGACACTTTCGAACCTTTGGAATTTTATTGGATGAATTTACCCTTAGAAACTTGTAAGGCCTATAACTTTTGATAGCAGCCGAACTAAGGTCCGAGATCACTTCCATTGGAAATAGCAATGGTTTCTCTTTCCATGAAGTGAATAATAGCTTTTTGAATGCACCATTTAGGATATATGGTCATTTTTAGTTAGATAGTCTGTATAGGTTAACAGATTTTTAGACTAAGCACATTAACCCATTTTGGGATTTGGACTGATATGACATGATGGGACATCGCCCTAATCACATTTCCACACTTCCCAAAACATTATAACCTCCAATACTTACCTACTTAGCCAAAAAGAGAAATATTATTTCAATTAGCTAAATAAAGTCATTAAAGGTCAGTTAGCTTAAATATTAGAAAATGACATCTTGGATTTTGGGATTAGCATCTTGGGATTTCAGGTTTTGGCTGATTTGATCCTATGTGTCATTCGTGCGTTTCAAATTAGGTGATTTCTGTGTCTCTCGTTGTGTTGTAGATTCTAATATGGTATTAAATGATGTTTTAAAAATGAATTTTAAAGTTAAAAACATGGTTTTGGCCTTATCTAAACTCACATATATTTTGAAAATAAATTGGATGTTTTAAATTGAATGTAGATCTAAATTGGCTCATTTGTGTTCTTATGGACATCCCATTTTACGTTTTGGCTTGATATTGGCTATGTAATGATTGGATTCCATGTATCATGACTGTATTGTATTGATAATGTTGATGTAGTGTTTGTTTGGTAGTTTTGCTGTGTTTTGTTGCATAGGATAGGACATAAAGTATCATTATGAGCTTTGGAACACCGCCAATTTTAGAGTGTTTGGAGCAGTGTCAATGCAAACCAATTACGTAGGGAGTTAGGAAATTTAAAGTAGAGGGGAAACCAACTAATAAAAATCCAAAACGAAGTCAAGTATTTTTGGATGATCAATCATACTCGATATATCACCCTCGATCTATAAGAACCAATCGATCCAAAAATGCTCCAAACCAAATGTGATCAATATGGGAGGTTGGCGGTGATGTGGACGAGCTAAGGAACTGATCACTTGCATTTTGGGTCTGGTATGATGGAGATAGAGCATGGATCGACTATGTGTTTTAGAGTACAAACGATCCATCTTGGATTTCAAGGTTTAAAGCACAAACTTCAGGCTTCAAGAGGAGTTGCTCAAGGTTTGATGGAAAAGGCGTGGCATTGGATTGGGAAAAAACAGATATAGCCAAAGTGGCTCAGTCATGGACTAATTAGGTAGGATCCAACCCTTGGGCAACGCCCCATGTATATCTTGCATATTTTGAGAAGTGGGTCACATGGAGGAAGGGTTTGCTACTTCGGGCTAGCAGGACGTTGACTTCGAGATGGGAAGTAATGCCGGGCCAAGTCATGGAAACCACAGAGAAGGCCTCACGGCATATCGATTATCAAAGTGGGTTCAGCCTTGGTCAATTGACGGACGACCGTTGGGGGTTGTCATGGCACCATAGTGAGCCTAGGGTACCGATCGTATGGGGTAGTGTGAAGTGGAGTTTGATTTATTGGCCTACGGATGATCTACGAAGTATTTTGGGGGTGGACTTGGGGATCCCTAGGATTTTTTCAGGACAAGTACGTGTAAATTGGGAGTTTACTTCGGGCCAAGCATGGAGAAGTCTTGGGAGCTAAGTAAGGTGCTCCAAACTCCCACGAATCGGGGATGCAAGACGTTCGATCGAGTACTTCAGTGAGGGTCATAGTGGTGATGAGAGACTTATGTGAGGGTGACTTTGATTAATTGTTTGTTGCGTGTGCTATGATTGATGTGTTCGCTTTGATTAATGTATAACCACGATGGATGTCTTGTGATATAGATACTATTATGTTAGATACCCCAACACCTAATTATGTACTCTGATTATTGATACACCATATGATGATAGTTTAGCATGTATTTGGACTTATGTGCTATCTTATTTGATGCAGGGACAAGTTAGGTATGCCTTCTCATACCTAGTGTTCCTTATACCATATCAGGTTTTATATTATCTTACGATTATATGAATCACACCGGACTATTGTCTGACATGAGGTTTTATATTTTGCTTCTTATTATCTTGAGTACTCTTAAATGAGTAGACTAGATATTAAGTATGGTATTGGTGCATGGAGATGTCCATAGTATGAGTATGAGGCTGGTGCTAATATATGTTCTATTACCTGAGTCTATTTGCTTATTTTAATGTAGCACTATGGAGCTTTTTCAGTGCTACATTTTATCTTAGAGACATACGTTTGAGTTTATCTATCAACTATATAAACTCTATTATTGTTTTAGTATAACTGTATTGAACCTATATTTTGATCTATAAAGGTTTATATTGTTATATTTCTATCTCACATGTTTTATATCTGTTGATTATTACACTTTATTCAATGTATTTCGAGATATACGACAAGTTTTCTTTTGGATTTTTGAATACTTTACCACTTGATTATCACTCTAATTCGACCGAGCACAACTACCACATACTATATAGGTTATATTGGGTGGATGGGATGTGGTACGGTCGTCTTATAACCTTTGTCTATAATGTATACCACGATGTTAGATGCACATGAATAATTTGATACAAATATTTTTGGATGGATTATTGTTTATGTGTGGGAGAATATATCTATAACTTTCTATATTATTAAGTTTGTTCTAACAAAATTCCTCAATTAAATCCATTCCTCCCAAACTGTGTTTCTTTATAATGTTGTTACTGTATCACTTAAAAGAATATACGTATTTAATAAATTTTTAGTTTTATTTTAATATTACATTTTTTTTGGAAAAACGGGTACTTTATTAATAAAAAGCATATATTTTCATGATATGCCTCATTAAAACATTGTTATCCCCCTAACCTAAGCGGGTGCCTTACAAGGAAAAAGAGTACATATCACTTCCATATATTAACATTACAAGACAGTAAATACAAAGACCAAGTTGTTTAACAGATGGAGGAGTAAAACAAACGTGAACCGTACTCAAAACCATCCGTAGTAACAACTCAGTCCAATAACGAAGCAATTGACCAGTACAAACTACAAGTTTAACAATAATAAAAGGCAAAGGCCAAGCATCACGTGGAACGAATGCAGTGCTCTCAGCAAGCACACTGAGTCATCCATCTCAATAAAAATGGCAGCATCCAGGAGAGAGAGAATGTCACATTTCTTGAAATAATAGATCTAAGAAATTTGAAGCGTCAATAAAACAAACGTTTAGAGTTAAAACAAGCACGAGGGTAACCAAGATTGTAGGAGGGGGAGAGAAGGAATTCAGGGAGGACGATGAAGAACAGAAGATCTCATTGCGACATTCCATTGTTCAAAGATACGTCTCGTCTCTGTGTTTATTTCGGGATTAATAGTTAAGTGCTGAAGTAACAATTTAATATCTTGTATTATCAGGATGCTTCTGATGGATGCAGACATTTCGACCCCTCTGAAGATCCTATTGTTTCTCTCGCACCATATGTTCCAAATCAGGGAAGTGAAAGCAATGTTGGTAACTTGGTTTAGTAAAGTTTGATCCCTCATTTTCTTACTTATGCAGTCCAGGATGTAGTTGATATTGTAATAACGATTGAGATCTATGTTGATTTTCTGCATGATAATGTCCAATAGAGTACGTGAATATGGACAGTTAAAGAAGAGATGGTCTCTATCTTCTAAATGACTAGAGCATAAATTACACCATTGGTCAAGTGTTCCATCTACTAACTCGCTCTTTTGTGTTCAATTTATCATGTATGGCCATTAGAGCACAAGTTGACATTTTCGGCACACACCCTTTCCCCAATATGATCTTTGTACAGAAATGTTCTGGATTCTTGTTTCTAATTTGGTTCCATGCTGATTTTAGAGACAATATTGTCCGTTGTTTCTGGGGGTCCATATCCAGTAGTCTTTTCCCGGTTGTTGCTGAATGTTTCTAATTTGGTTACATTCTTTTATAGTATTCAGTCCAACATAAGCTATTTTAAGCTATTGGTCACAACTGCAAGTGGTTTCTATAGTAGTGAATCAATTTTTATGTAGTAAATTTTTTTGGTTCAAAAATGTCTTTGCATACATATAATGTACAAATGTATTCTTTATATTATCTTTTTATTATATGATGGTTTCACTTGGATGTTTGTCCATTAATATGCTACTATTAAAATTTATTACTTGGAAAACACATTTTTTGCATCATCCATGCATTACTAAATGACATAGCAATTTTAAATAAACCAACTAATAAGATAAGTTGGTTGTAGTCATTGTTAGCACAATTTCTATGTTGGAATACCATTACTTAGAAGCACATTATAAACATTTTTCTAAAGTGCCATTTTGGTGTGCTTTGCTTCATCCTTCATTTAGACACAAATTTTCTTTGGAGTAGTAGGTAGATGGTGATAAAGAAAGGCAAGAGTCAAAAACAAACAAACTTCCAAAACATTTAGATGAACCAAGTTTTTAAGGTAACTAGAAGCACCATCACTTCACTTGATGTGTACAAGTTTGTAAAGCAAATTGCATTGGCAGTTGAAATAAACAATGTTAACTAACCGTCAAAAGAAAATGTTCAAATGGATGAGTATGCTCGACATATAGTATAAAAACACTCTTTGCCTCACAGTGGTAGGATGCACATTACAATGAATACCTCCTTTATAGTAACACAACAATATATATGTATATATATATTATCCTTGTTTATTCTAGCTAAAGGATCTTATTCAACAACTTGATCTGATTTTAGGTGCAATAATTCAGTAGGATATTGATTTAGAAAATGGAGATTAGTAGAATTAAGGCTAATATTTTGAAATTCTACACACTTATCTTGTGATAAAATAATAGTAAAAATAAAGCAAGGGAACTTTCATGCGGATAAAGGAAGTACTTCTTTTCCAATGTTTATAGATGATTGAAATAAAATGTGTTGTATATAAGTATTGTTTTAGAAGGTTTTATTTGTTATTTGAACAAACATCAACTAAGAGTAGTAATCATACTTCTTGTTCAATTAACCCTAAAGATGTCACTCGAAAACAGTCCATATTAGGTCGATGTGCTCCTTTATAATGACCAACTTCCTACCCATAGCCTGTACTAATATATGGCCAACTTCAAGATGATTATCTACGCGCCATAAATACTATTAAATATCATGTTAATAGCCTAAAAATAAGCTAAGTTTCTTGCAGAAACAAATGCACAAAATAAAATTTGATCAAAATTAGCTATTAATTCGATTTTTCAAGAGCCGAGCTTAAAGCCTTTAAGTTACCAACCTGATGTATCGTTTATTTACTAAGTATGGATATACTTTGAAATGCATACTGCCTTCACTTAACTAATTAATTTATTAATAAGGAAGTACAACACTACAAGGATATTCAAATTATGTATATACCCTATAACTTTCCTTATGCAGAAACTAAACGCATTAAGATCAATACAGAACTTGAGCTATAGAATTTGTGATCAAATAACCAAGTCAAATATCTATACTCATCAAACGTATTAGTTGAGGATTAAAATTTTAAAGACACTTAAAGTATGAACATAATATCCATTTTCAACGTAATGCTACAAAACATTTTTTTGAAGATTATTCTCATATTTTGGTACACTTTAAATATTTGAACTCAGAGATTTAAATCTCGTTTATCATCCTGAAGATCTTATTTTTGCATTTGAATGATGCAAAATTTTAAGTACAAATTTTAACTTGATTTACACTCATCTAGCTTAAGATTTGTAATATCAACTCGTGATATGGAACGAACGTCAGTCTACGATTTTTCTAAAAATCCTAGATTTGAAAGCCTGTTTGAATATTCTTTTGATGATTGTAACTTTCTCCTCTACCCAGAAGGTGCTCATGTAGAAGCTTTCATTGAAGGGTCCTATAAAGGGTGGTGCACCGTTCCTTTCTCACATTGATCCATAGTCAAAATCATGTTCTTAATCAAACCGGTCATTGAAAATGTTTTATTTAGGATTCTAAAAACAATAGTGTGAAACCAAAATAATATGTATTTTTTATCCTTTTATTGCTGGTATGTTTTCTTCCGTTTCCACCACTTTTGCAAATTTATTTATTGTTTCCTCCATTTTTTACTCGTCGTCTCTGAAACCTTTGTTTATGTACTTTCCCTCCCACCTCATAACTAATGTGTTTATTACTATAAATTTTTATTTTTCTTATCTAATAATTCAAATACTTTATTTTCCAATATTTTATCATTATGTGTTTAATGCTTGAAATTAGTGAAAATTTAGCCATAAATATTTTTTAATTATACACCCAAATGGTTGGTTTTGCCATCGTTGTGTGGTTCTACTAGTCACTATAATAGTATTGCCATCAGTTACATGTCTAATAAAATCATTTTCCAATTGCTTACACTAATACTTTGTTCAATAATCCATTTATTTATATCAATTGGTTTTTTTGTAAGGTATGAACTTTAGAGCATTTTAATAGGGATTATTGTAAATTTGCACAAACCTTAATATGAAGTATTATACTATACGGTGCATATATGAATTCTGTATACCGAAGTTAGAAACTAAAAAATTCGTTTGATTTTCTAATTGTTGGCTAACTTACTTTTTGCTGGATGATGCGTTTCTTGAGAATATATTTACTGGATTTGTCCAGCTTTTAGAAATCTAAAAACAATCAATATTCATGTTACTACCATGGTCTCATAATTTATTCCTTTACTTATACACACACTCCACTATAAGTTCTTCACTTAATTAATTAAAAGAGAAAAAAAATCCAATTAACTTTGCACATTATAATTTTCAGGCATAATCATCTAATCCTATTACATAATGCACTTTTTTTTTAATTCTTAATTTAGAAATCGAAATTGAAATCTCTACTCTTCATAGCCATAATTTAATGAAAATCAATTATTTTCTCAGTCACCAAAATCAATGAACCAATCTAATTTGCGTTCTTTAAATTTAGCCCATCGACCACAATTGCGACATGTAGAAAACATATGCAGAAATTCAAACAATAAATTATAGAATTAACCAATAATTAAAAATATCGACTTTTAGAGTTCGAACAATTTAAGTAGTAATATAGATGGGTCTGTGGAAGAGGCCAGAACTTAATCGAACAATATGATGTCCAACTAACTGGCGACAATAGAGAAAGAAGTACAGAAATCAGATTTGATATGAATAAATTACCCAATGATCATGAGCTATCAAAATCTACCACCTTACAACTAGCTAGGAAATGATCAATGCATGAGCTCAAAGAGTCATGTTACTACTTGGTTGAATATTCGAAAGATCCAAATGAATGAAAAAAATCAAAGTGTATGTGCCTTCTAAGATTCGATTTGAGTTCATTCATATATCAAAGTAGACAAAGAGATGAATAAACTTTACCAAGAACCCATTAGTCAATGAGAATGCAATGGACAAAAGTAAACACAGCTTGCTAGAAATAATGTCTACTTTGCAATCAAGATAGCAAAACGATGCCACCAAAATTGCATGATAAGTATTTAACTCCTACATTTAATTTTCTTTTTACATTACGACGAAATGATTTTATTGATCTATAATATCGATACTCCATGAACTTGTATGTGATTAAGAGGGATGGTACATCTAAACTACAACATTTCTACAGTACTCTTAAAAAAGAAATCAAATATAAATATAACACATTATACCATGTGATTTGTCCTAGATGATTTAATTTTGATTCGAACGTTGGAAGTTCTAACCCGAATGAAAGTGCATAGTTTTACAATAATAGGGATTCTCAACCTTTGGAGAAGCATAAAGTGAGGAAAGATTCATCTGTGGGAGTGAGGATTAATGTAGTTGCCATAGCAATATCTACTTACCCATAAGTTGCTTGTGATATATAGACTATAAAAGATAAACTTGAAGAGTAAAGAAGGAATGAAAAGAAACAAAAATGAATAGAAAGAATCCACAAAGAAAAAGGTCTAATCATTATTTAGAGGGAATAAAGGATCACCATAAAGAAGCTCAAGAGACCGCTAAAGAATCCGTGGAAGGCACTAATAAAACTACAGAAATTACCCTTATAAATGCGTACCTCATTCGCCTACCACCAACGCGAAAAAAAGTTCTTCTAGAAAAAAGGGAAGATATCATTAGATGTCATCTCGCTGACTTGTTTATCCTTGTGTATCGTTATTATATAGTTTTTCTTTGTGTATTTACATTGGAGAGTTTATCGATATATATTTATATCATATTTATCTTTGTGCATGTGTATTACCTTGGGCATACATGTCTAAATAGAATATATGATTTTAATTATTTTCTCTACCTGGATTCATTACTATAATAAGGAATCAAGTGCATAAAACATAATAATCATAATCATAATTGGTCAATAATCATACATATGATATCCAAGAATGGAGTAACTAATAAATATATGTATAATCACTAAACACACATATCATATCAACTGTGATATAATCGATAAATATACACAGAATTTCCATCCACGAAGTAATCAATAAACAAACATGTAATAATTGATAGTGACATAATCAGTTAAGTAAAATACCAACATTGACATAATCAACAAACATATATAGTATATCCAATTGTGACCTAATTGACGGACATATATAAGATATCCAAAACATACGTAAGATATTCAACAACGCATAATTAGTGAACACATATTTTATCTAGCAGTGATATAATTCATAAACATACATATAATATTAAATTGTGACTTGATTGATAAACATATATAAGATATCTTACCATACCTAAAAACGTGGAAGACCACACCATCATCATCACCTGTAGGCCTATACTTATATCGATCCTCATATGTAATGGTCAAACCATGTATACGAGAAGCCAAGTCTTGAACATGTTGTTTGCAGTGGTTTAAACTCTATGTGTTCTCTGCTAAACTACGTCCATACTCATTTGATGAATATTTGAACTTATTTATGGTGAATATGCTACATGAACTGGATGAGGTAAGCATCAGTAAAAAACTAAAATAAATCTAAGTAAGGAAATGTCGTCCAATCTCATTCCAAGGAACTTTATGTATTTCATACTAGGACTATCCAATCATTTGTGAACGTTTTAGGAACATCGTATCCCCGAGTACGAGACATCCTATCTTTAAGTCATTGCGACTTTTGTATGGGTCGACTATGATGAACCATCAATAACAAAAGCCAGTATACTCGATTGAATGACAAAACGCACTATACTTGAATGAATGCCATATGGTTCGACTGTATCAACACCTACTGCATATACAACATCCTTCATGGATAGAGGAGATAAAATCATTGCCAAAGTAGGCCATAATCTAAATCTTGAATGGTGAAGACTTTGGTCAACCTATAAGGTATGACTAGAATGGAATATTAAGTCCAAATGAGGATATAATAGTGTATTAGAACATTTGATTTGTCGACCTTCCTATTAACTGATACAAACATCATTCTCTAAATTACCATATATAACTACCTATGGAAGGAGAAGACATTAACGCAAATGTACTGTTGTAACCAACCGTTTAGCAGCGGCTGAAATGCGTAAATTTCAAAAAAAAAAATCCTCTGGTCGGATCTTAGTGGGCCTACTTAGTCAATTGTTTCACATTAGATTCAATCTATTAGTTATACAACATCATAATTTATTTTTAAACATTTCATATTTATTTCATTAATCTTAGTAAGTAAATATATTTAATTATCATTATGTTTACATCTAATATATTCATATATAGATGAGATGGCATAGTAATGTAATAACATATGCATAAATTTTTATATATACATATAAATAATGCGATATTTATCTATTGTGTGTCTATATATATGTGTGTGTGTGTTATATACGTATGCATATGATAATTTCATATAAATATCATAAATATTATTGTCTTTGTGTGTATGTGTTTAAAATATACTATAATATGTGTATATTGTTTGTATACATATATTTATAGTACCATATATATAAATAAAACTATATTAGACCTTACTAAATTTAATATAAAAAATACATATATGAAAATATATGTATATTTAATATTTTATATATTAAAATTATTATTTATATAAAATCATTTTCAATCACTATTTTTTTAAACTATGTAAAATAATGTATTCTTGTTTTGCTTTAAAATAGCCGAAAATAAATTAAAATATATACATAAAAAAATATGGTTGAAATACTAATTAATATATATATATGTATGCATGTATATTATATTTGTGGAAAAAATTTGATTAATACATATATTATATGTTTAATTTAATGTAAGGAAAATTATAATGTTATATTTATGCATATATAAATAAACATTGTACATTTGAAATTATAAGTTAAGATCCAGGCAAAGCCATTTAAATTAAATTCAAACTATTGAATCAAATCACTTATAAAAATAGCAATGCTCTGATATGTGTGTGTTTGTACATGTGTGTTTGTATGTTAATAGCAATATAGTTTGATCCGATAAATATTCTTTAAATTATTTTACTAATTTTAAAAATTAATTTTTTATACTTGAATGTCAAAATCTTTAATAATTAATATATTCACGATAAAAATCAATAAAAATAATAATATGCACAAAATATATTATTCCAATTTCAATTTTTAGGTCTAAGAAATATTTTTTGGATCAGTTTATTATTATAATTTATCATTTAAGTTTGCTTTTAGTATATATCAGTATTTCTCAAATTAGCAGCAATTAAAATAATTATGTTAAATTTCAATAATTTTTTGTTACGCTCACCAAGCTACATAACAATTTCCTAGATTATAAAATAAATTTTATTTAATATGTGTGTGTGTGTATTCATATAAATAAATTGTAATGCTTAATTGAATTTACATCAAATCTGAATACAACATTGAAAATAATTTTAGGACGAGGCTAAAATGTATTTTTATCATATATTTTTCATTAAAATATTAATATATATATATAAATTATATATATATATATATCAAAATATCATTTCAGCCATATATACTAATAATAAGTTATAATATAAACTTTGTGGAAATAATTTAATTTAGATGAAATTGTTGGTTGATTATATATCATATTACTGTCTATTTTCTTATTGGAGAACTCTTTCTCCCTCATCCTAATTTTTCTTGCAAGGCCTAGCTATTAGCTTCAACTTTCTCAAATGAAAGCTAGAGCTTTTGTTTGGAATTGTATGAAAATAATAAGGGAATAAGGTGATACTTATAGTCTGCAGAAGGCTAGAAAGTATCTAATATATTTCCATCTTTCTCTCTTTAATAAACTATTTATCAAAATATTTTTTCAAATGAAACAAAGCTCCCTAGCTCTTATCACGGTCGACCCCTTTTTAGTATACACACACGCGCGCGCACGCACACACACACACATATATATGAATTTTGACCTAATTAATAAAAATTATTAATTATTTATTTCGGCCTATTAGATATATATTATTTTATTTAATGTTAGGGCTTTAAATAAACAAAAAAAACTAAAATAGATTAATATAACATTTATAGCTATTGTCTCTGTTTTGATATGTAGTATTTATAAATTTATTCGATTAAGTTAAATTGGAAAATCCGCTGAAAAACGCAGTTATGTGACTCCTTGCTGTGAACTAAGCCATTGCTAATATTTAAACATTTAGATACTAAAGTTTATATGGATTTTTCATAAGAACTGTAATGGAGATGAGTTCAGTTGCTTATAAATTATGTAACATCCATATTTTTGAGTATGCCAAATATTAGAATGTTAAAGTAAATAATATAATTAAATGGTTAATTTAATTTGAAATGTGAAAGTTAATTAATTGGATAATATAATTGATTAAATATTGGATAATTAATCACAAAACAATGAAAAAAAGTAGTGTAAGAGTAAAATAAGATTTTATTTAATTAAATCCGGGCATGTGATTATTATCTTTTGCTAAGAAAATGAAGAGATTAAGAGAACCAATGAATTGATGGAACATGTAAGTGGATTTAGCCCAAAGCCCATAAAATTAACATATGTTCCTTAAAACATATATTTCCTCTACATTCCATTATTCTAGATAAAACAAAATAAACCCTACATAAACCTTTTACCACCATTTTCAAGCAAAGGAAGGAGGTGCTTAGGTATAATAGAATTCAAGCTCCATTTTCAAAAAAATTAAGGGATTTAATCACTATTTTTCATCTAGGTGTGTAATATTTTTATTAAAAAGGATAAACGAGTTTTTATACTGGCCTCTACCAGATCTGAATAAAATATTAGAAATTACAAAAATAAGGTTCATAAACGAGGACCTATACATGTACAAGCAGACTAAATAGCATATGCAGTAATTAAAATAGGATTTAGGCCCATAATAGCCCAAATACCACTATAATTAATGTACAACGAATGTAACAAGACCAACAGATCGCAGCCATCTCATACGTTTGATAATAGCACCGTTCATCTCTACCAATAACTCCCGCCTGGATCTACTCTTTTGTTCAAATATGCGTTTGTTCCTCTCACGCCAAATAGTAGAGATGAAACACCTGAGAACCACAAGCATACTATTTCCCCTCTCGTCGCGTCATCTCGATCGTTTAAATATCTCGAACCATTGTTGCTCGCGTCGTGCGTTGCTGTAATATATATCAGCAGCAAGAATAACAGCCTTCCATAATTGATATGTCACAGTGCACTGGAAAAAGATGTGGTCTTTGCTCTCGGGGTGATTATTGCAGAAAACACAGTTATTTGAATCTATGAATCCCCTCTCCACTAATTTATCTCTAGTTAGCAGCGAGTTGTGTATAGTTTTCCAGAGAAAGAAATTGTCTTTTTCAGAACCAAGTCTATTCAAAATACGTCGATGCCAAGGATTATTACAAGAATTATTATCAGGAAGAATAGCTTTGTATATAGTTGCAATGGTGTGTGAAGAGTATTTGTCAGTCCATTGAATAGAGTGTGTAGTGTTACTGTGTTTAACACGTGTTATCTTCATCCTGAGTTCCTGAATCACAATAGATGCAGCAGTAGGTAAGTTTATCTCACCGTGGTTGATGGAGTGTTTGATGTTTGCTCTGTCTGGAATGCCTGTGGATATCTTTTCCATATTATTAAGCACATCATTAAGAATGATACCGAAGGATGACCATGGGGAGTGCCATAATGAGATGGGATTATCATAGAAAATATTGTATTTAATATGAGGCAGAATGATATCACGAATGCTAAGAATGTTCCTCCAGAAACAGCTAGAAGTGGTAGCGGGACACATATTCTAGAATTGCTTACCGAATAGGTAATTCGTTCTAATCCAGGAAATCCACAAAGTCTGTTTGTCGGAAAGGATATCGTTGATGTGTTTGGAGGCCGCGACAATATTCCAGTATCGTAAATTTATTATACCCAATCCCCCTTTTTTCCTTGGTCTGCATATCTTAGAGAAGGCAATCGGAATAGGCTTGCGAGAATCGCAATCACTATGCCATAAGAAATGGTTCATTGCCGCATTTATCATGGATATTAATTTCTTTGGTAAAATAAAAACACGAGACCAGTATGATGTCATGCCAAATATTATCGATTTAACAGTTGAAATTCTATCTGCCTACGAGAGGTGTGTAGGCCAATTTCGAAGTTTAGCAAAAATCTTCTCGTACACAGGGATACATTGAGTAGTACTAATCCTAGATTTTGTGAGTGGGATACCCAAGTAAACCGCATTATTTGGTATGGCCTGTAGACCTGATAGTCTAGTGATACAACAATTGTCACTCTCATTAAGCCCTACGATAAGAATATGAGATTTTTTATTATTTATGTGTAGCCCAGTCGTGTCGTGAAATTGTATAAGCGCAACATTGATGGTAGATATGGTACCAGAATCAGGCTTAGCAAAAACGACAATATCGTCGGCGAACATGAGTGAGGTAATTAGAGGATTCTTACCCTTTGGATGAGTCTTTATAGCCTTATTTAATGCATGGTTAGTGAATATAGAATTAAGTAGCTCCATCACCATGATAAATAAATATGGGGAGATAGGGTCTCCCTGTCGAATCCCCCTAGACGATTTGAAATACCCAGCCGAATGGCATTGATCTTAACAGTGTACGAGGCGGTGGATATGCAAGTGTAAATCCAAGCAATGTACGATTCCGGGAATCCCATTCTAGACATTATAGCAACAATAGAAATCCATTCGACAGAGTCGAATGCCTTCTGTATATCGAGTTTCATCATACCTCTCGGGGATATAATCTTCTGGTTGTATCCTCTAAGTAATTCATGTGGCAGCAGTATATTGTCGGTGATATTTCTATTGTGAAGAAAGGTGGTTTGGTTTGGTGATATAATTTTATTCAAAATCGGCTTCTATCTGTCAGCAAGGATTTTAGTGATGCATCTGTATATCACATTACAACACGATATCGGCTTGAAATGAGTGACAGAAAGCGGCGAATCAATTTTTGGAATTAAAGCAATATTTATGGCATTGACACCCCCGAGCAGAATATTTGTGGAGAAGAAGTATTGTATTGCTTTGACGAAAATGACATCGATGGTAGACCACGTAGTTATATAAAAATTTGTATTGAAACCATCAGGTCCGCCCACACTGCTAGGATTGAGATCAAATAAGGCCATCTTGATCTCATCATATGTAACCGATTTGATTAGGCAAATAGCATCATCCTCGGTTATCTTCGGAATTTTGATATTTGTAATGTCTGCAAGGTTTAGACTTTTGTCAGTTTCAGTAAAACAAGCATAGAAATAATTCATGAAGGCCTCATCAATAAGTATATTGTCAGTTTGTAGCTTTCCATCCATGTCTTCAATAGATGTGATTTTTTGTGTTGATCTTTTGATGTTGAGTGCTTGATGGAAAAAGGAGGAGTTTTGTCACCATGGAAAAAATTGTCTTTACCAAACATTTCTTTATTCATATCAAGTTCATAATTAAGTGCTTCCAGAAGTTTTTTATTTATGTATTCCTCTTTTTCAGATAGTTCAAAATTTCCCGGGGAAGCTAGCATTTCCTGTTGAGATTTAATGAGTTCGATGCGCAGCTGATCAGATTTGGATGTTCCTTTGCCAAAAGTGGATTTAGACCATAATTTCAAACATAAGTTCAAAATTTCCCGGGGAAGCTAGCATTTCTAGGTGAGTAATATTATAACCTTTACCACTCTTAAGGCTATCAATGGATAACCAAAAAATCCAAAATCCATCAACATCCGTATCTGAAAAGTAGATAAATATTCAATATCTGAAAAACATACACAAATGCAGATACGAAGGCATCCGTTTTTGAAAATTATCCGTCTGGTTTTTGCGAAGATCATAGTTTATTTTATGAGTATTTTAGCACAATGTAAGGTATGTATTTAATTTGATTTATTAAGTTAATTGTTTATATTATATTTATTAAAAAATTATTAACTGCTCAAAATTATTTATTATTATTATATTTGTTGATCTTGCATGCTTTTATAGTCAATGGGTTGAAAAAAAATTATGTTAAACTAAAATGTTCTATTTATGTTTCTTGATTTATCGACTGTTAGCATTTAAGATAATTATTAATATCCGTCCATATTGGTGGATGTGGATATCCATCCATAACGACGGATGTAGATATCCAATATTCTAAAATGATTTTGGATGTGATGCGTATATGCACTATCCGCATTTGAAAGTATCCATCGACAGACTTGACCGCTATAATCACTTTTGGGTTCATATTTTTATTTTATTTGTGGTTTATAATGAGTATAATCAAGTGTTCTTGATGATATAATGATCTCATTTTTTTCGCTTGAAAATAATTGTGTTGATGCTAATCTTCAAGTCAAAATGAGTATGTTACATCTTGGAATCAGATCTTAGGTTTATGACACATAAGTTAAAATGAATCTAAATAGGAACCTAAGTATAGCCTAGATGGGAAACATTTGGGGAAGGGTAATGCTATATAGGTGGATATTCCATCCCTCTACTCATGTTTCACTCTCTTTCTTACGAAGATCTACTTATGCCAAAAGTAAGAACGGAAACCAGAAGCATATTAAGAATTGTTGAAAACATAAGAACAAATGTAAGTGGAGGAGCTACTAGTATGCAGACAAATGGAGGAGTGAGAGGAGCATCCCCGACTAGGAATGACAAAGTGAATGTTAATGAGGGAGTGATAACTGCGGAGAATGCTTAGGCTCAAGTGCCTACTCCACCTAATGCACAATTGGATATTAATGCTGTAACGCCCCATCTTTTCGCACGCTTTAAATCGACACTCGTGCCAATTCAAACCATACGGAAGGGAGGATTGTTATGGGGTAAATAAGAATAATGAGAAAGAAATAAAACAAAACAGAATCTCACAGTGGAAGCATAAAATATAATAATCAAATATATAGTTCATGAAGCTGTTTACAAAATATTTAATTTTTCTTATAAAATATATATCAGAGTTGCACATACCAACGAATAAAATCGATGCAGCGGAATACAGTGTAGTGGAATATAATATACTAATAATAATGAAATCTTCGTCTTCGTCCTCCAGAAATAAAGTCTTCGATCCTGAAATGCTCGGACTGACCCGAGCGAATTGAAAAGACAAAACACTCGAGTCGGAACTAAAATATCTTATGTGAGTTAAATCAACAGAGATAAATATGAGTGCAGTAACTTAAAAGATGCTCGGGATTTACATCTCTTAAGGATCCGTTAAACTATTTACTATGTAGTATATTCCGCTATTATAACAGTGTCTATTTGTAAAATAAACTTACTTTTAAATAGTGTTAAGGGGTTACCCATATAGCCCTTAACACAAATAATGCCAATAGTCTATACAGTACCGTAATACCTCCTGATCGGGAGGCTACCAGAGGATACTCCGTAGGTACGACACAAATAGAAACTCATACAAGGCGCGATAGGGTAGGTGACATGACACAACTAGGCAATGTCAGGATAGATATACCAATTACGCTTCCGGGTCGGTGGTAACGCGTAGCTGCTACTACCGCCCACCTCGAACAACACCCCCAAATCAAAGAAATCAAGAGTGGCCACCGAATCAATCCAAAAGTCAAAGTAGAATATCGAAGGGATATGTCCGATCAAAGGTGCTACCTCAATTAACCCGTCAATCACTCCTGTTTTAGCCACCTTATGCCAACTCACGGGAGTTGGGTCCACGTATTTACCTCAAAGGAAAACGCCGCCACCATCCTACTTCATGGAATCTCCACCACGTACACGGTTGTTAAAGTGGTTTTCGAAGTTGGCAGAGAGTATGACAACTTCTGATCCCGGTCTCTTTAACAACCCAACGTTATTATAACACCGCGGTCTTTTAAAATAATTTATACTTTAAAACCAGAATAAAATATCCATTTCAAAACCTTATAAATACGATATCCTTCTATCTTAAAACCCAAATCCTTATGATATCATTTTATTGCAAATATATCCTCTTCCAAAATCATAGCAATTTAAATCTATATACTTTGAAACCCATAGCTTTGTATCATAACTCTTAATACTTAAATGGTTTATATATTAAAAATACTATATAAAATAAATATAATTTCTTAAATTTCCCAAACATATTCAAAATACTGATTTGAACCTCCAAATAAACCATTTTAATTTTCCATATATTTCAAAGCTTTAAATATTCCACCATATCAAAACTAATTCTTTTGATAATTCCATATATATCAAATTCAATTTTATTATTTAGATTTGAAATGTATACTTAATAAATCGAACATCATTTAAGTAAAACCTTTAAACTTCAAACAACTGGATGTTATTTAAATTTTATTAACTTGATATATTCATTTACATCAACTCGATATTTATTTAAATCGCTTTAACCCGAAATCAAGTTATAAACTCATACCCTTTAAAAATCTCAAATTTTATATAGATTTCACATCCATTTTATTCAAGTCAAATTCTTAAATCCTTCAATTCAAACAAATTTCATAATTATCTTCCAGCTTAATTTTTATTTAAGTCATCAAAACTTTATATACACAATATCTTAAATAGGTACTTACCCATATAATAATAAAACAATCCAACTCCGTTATTCAACTTATTTTATTTAACTAATTTATACATAGCTTAAATTCAAGAATTTAACTATATATAAAAATTAATATTTATATAATATCAAAAATTAATATTTATTAAACCGTATATTTCTTTCCAAACCATAGAAAATCACTTTAAAATATTTTTATATATAGACCGCGGTGCCTGTATAAAATTTTCTATCTTATGGTCAAGTGATACGGATATTTATCTTTTTAATCCGTAATTTAAAAATAAAAATTTACGGTTATATACCATTTCAAACCGTAATCCCGAATGAAATTAAAATGCATAATAACTTGCAGTTTATTACAATATAAAATACAACATCCATTCATCCTATATCAACCATCAACCATTTATCGCAATCATCATCAAATTCAACAATAGCACCAATATAGAACGGAAAATAACCAACAGGTATTAAATAGCAGTTTAATTCAATAATAAATTAAATAACTGTTTAACCGGTAGTTTATATGCAATGATAAATAAATTTAACTGGCAATTTATATGCAATAATAAATAAATTTAACTGGTAATTTATAAGCAATAATAAAATTAAATAACAATTTAATTTAAATAAATGCAATCTAACTGAGATGATGATTAAATATATGCCCAACCAATCATAGATAAATTTTAAATCCCATCAAAATTAATTTAACAAACATAAGAAATTTTAGAAGTTGTGAATGGGTTAAAACACTCACCTTTTGAATTAAAATTCAATTTAAACCCAAAAATTTGACAGTCTCCAAATTCGTCCAAACCATCGTCAAAGTGTCCGGAATTTTATTACGATCTTAACCAAAAAAATCGCGCGTGAAACGAAGTTCGTATGTTAGAGTTATAGCGATTAATGCGATTGAAATCAATATAAAAAAAATATAAAAAAAGAGAGAACACAATACTTTTCTTGGCACGTCATCAGGCTCTCCCTCACGCACACTACAAGAAAACAAATGCGGCTACAGGGAAAACACGCAACGCATGAAAAATTTTCTTTCGGCCTTCAGTTACTCACGTCGCCCATCGCTGGCCGAGACGTCGATCATCCTAGCAAGCCTTGGTTTACTCGAGAACCTTCCCCCATGCTCCTCAACGAACGCTGCGCCTCAAATCGATGCACGAGACCCGCAGCCGCAGCATAACAATCAAACCCTAGCTGAATATCCACCTCGATCTAACCGTTGAAACTCGAAACAAACCACATAGATCGACTCCCTCAGTCCCCTCTACAAAACCCAAAAAGGGTTTGTCGATCCGACAACTTTCACCGACGCGTGATGGACGGCCGAGACTTCTTCGATTTTTACCGGTCAAACCACAAACTGAATCGAAAAACGAACACCACCAGCGAATTACACTAGTCGAGAGCTTCAACATATATTTTTTTCAGATTTTTCCGAGGACTTTGAAATTTATGCTTCAGATTTGATTTGCAATTGGATCTAGAGTTTGTTTGTCTGCCATTGACGAGGAGAGAGTTGAGATGTACGTACAGACAAATAAGAATTAGGGAGGCTGGGGTTTATAGCAGGATATTTATAGGCAGAATTGAAAACATAATAGATGGATAAACAGATATACGTGCTAACGCCAAAATAGCCCACCCGTTTCGACTCCGGAACGAAACTGGGTCGACCCATATATCAAAATAGATGTTTTAAAATATTTTAAACGCGATGGAAAAGGTTTCGGGTTCAAATTGCGTCGTATGAAGAAGTTATGCTAAAAACAATATTTTCAAATCGATTTCAATTTGATTTCAATTTCACTGATTTCTGGGCGTTCCGAGTCCGTACGATCAAACGACAAGTCTGATCGCTACGAAACTTGAAACCCTATAATAATTCACCGTTACGGATCCGATGAAATTGGTTTCGTCGAAATCCGAGTCAGTGGCCAAAATGGCTATTTTTATATTAATTAAATAAATTTAAAATAAATAAATTAAATCAAATTTCCCATTTAAATTCTGAAATTTGCAATCTTTATCACTTTATAATTCTTAATCAGTTGCAATGATTTAAACAAATTTATATGTCAATTTAGAGTTGATAAATTTATAAATTTCAGTGTTAGCCTTAATTCCTTTAACTTCAGAAATAAAAAATTTAATTTCTAAAATTTCTATCAAATTTACTTTTCATTACATTATTCAGTTCATTAGTAACAATTAGATGAAATTAACATCGGATTCATACTTTATTACATAAATATCTTCAATTTCATCTAAATTAATATTTACGTAATATTTAAATATTTAATTTCAATAGATTGCAATAAACCCAATTAACTTAATTTTACATTCAAATAAATAAATCCGGATTTCCATTCTTATTATTCAACATACATTATACTATAAAGATATTTAACATTTGTTTACGTTTCATTACATTGATACTTCCAATTTCACCTTTATTCGCATTAACTACTTTATTTCCCACTTATTGTGTAATAACTACTATAATTCAATCATATTTAAGTTTGTCAATTTAACCCATAAATTAAGATTTTAAATCCAATAAAATAATTTACTTTGGTTCCATCCTTTATTACATCAATTGTTACTTTAATTTACATTAACCAACATTAAATTAAGATTTATTTTATCGATTCCCCAAAATTTATTTAACCCATTAAATAAACAAGCAACCTATATAACTTGCAACTTATGTGCTTTTAATTGCATTTATACGTTCGTTACTTATCAATCCGGATTATAATTCCATATACAACGCTACTTTTATTTCATTACATTAATTACTATTAAATGTTCTCAAAAATTTATTTACTTTGTTTCAAACTTTCTTTACATCAATTCCTACCCTATAAATAAATCTATGTTTCTATTTAATTTACATTTATTAAAAATTCATTTCAAATCCAATTAACAATAGGTAACATACAATGAGCATTACCGTTACCCTTTATCACATAAATAAGCTTTATTTTACTTACAATCAATGTTGGCACTTATTTCCATACTACTAATTTCATTCACCTATGCTCTATCCAAACATAACATTTAGATTTATTTCATTAATTAATTCAATATTTACATCCACTTATAAACAAATAACTTCCATTTATACAGTTGTGATTCATTTTAGTTATATTGATTTTATCCAATTACCATTAAATTTACATTCAATTACTATTCGATGTGTATTTATTCATCCATTCATTCGATATTTACGTTTGTTTCCTTCCATTTGATTTAAAACCTAGTATACATTTACATTACTTCAATTATTCAAAATTTCATTTCAACTGTTAATACTTATCTTTAATTTCCATGGTTTCATTCCATTTTCAACATTCGCTTCATTATTAATTATTATTATTTTCTTCCTAATTTAATTGCAAAATTTAAATTAAACTAACCAATTCATTTATCAAAATTTACGGGTTGTTACAAATGCTTTGTTCCGAAGGAATATTGGGGTAGAACATGCCTTAGATGGTTGCATCAAGATCGAAAGTAAGGGAGGACGAGTTTTCCAAGATGAATTCAGACTACAAAATTTTTGAGCAAAAATTTTTTTACTAGGAAAGAGAATGTAATGGAGGAACTGAAATGGATGAGGTTTTGAACGGTTCATTTTAGATTTATGCTTTAAAAATGAGCAGAAAAGAAGATTGGCTTTTAGGCAGCTTTATCAAGATGCACTAGACTGGGGAGAGATTGTTATAGATAAGACTATCGAGAATATTATCACTTTGATCTTTCAAAGAGAAGTTTGAGAATTGGTTCGTTCCATAGCTGAAGAAAGTGCTTTGAACGGGGAGTTCTAGGACGCAAAGCAAGGAGAGTTATCCTTGAATGAGCGCATATAACATTTCAACTCTCTAACAAAGTATGACATGGAGTACGTTAATACTCCACTAAAGAAGAACAAGAAGTTCTCTCATAGACTTAAGAAAATGCTAAGTCACAAGGTGATGGGTCATCTTTAACCATCTTTTATGCCCTATATGTATGACGACCTTTATTATGTAGAAAAAGGGATAGAGAAACCAAAGTTTATCGGGAAAGAAGAGAGATGCATCATTCTAAATGGAAAAGGAATAAAGGATCAAACTAAGGGTAAAGTTAAGTAAACTAATCTGGAGGAGTTACTTGCTACAAATGTTAGCAAAAAGGGTACTACACATCAAAGTGTAATACAGCTAAGCCAATAGGGAAGGTAACATGCTTCAACTACGACAAGTTTGGCATACAGAGCATGAATGCCCAAATTGGCACTGGCTAAGGTATATACATTGGACCGGAAGATTTATACAAGGGGCCTATAGCAAAGGAAAAGGCGAAGGCTATTAATATCCAAGGTACTATCTACATTTTCGATATTACAGTTAGCATACTTTTTGATACTGGTGCTACACACTCTTTCATATCGATGGACTTTGTTGGTAGACTTAAATTAAACGTTATAAACCTTATCACATCCCTTTATGTGGTCAATCCATTTGGGGGTTATACCACTATTAAATTGAAATGTGATTGTGTGGATTGTTTTATGGTAGGCACACTTTTGCTTATTATATGTACATGTGACTTCGTGGGTTATAGGGTATTTTGGGAATGGATTGGTTGGTCCATTATAATGCTAGGATCTCTTGTGTCGACAGAGTAGTTGAAATCCGACACCTAAGTAGTGTAAGAGACTCGAACTCAAGTTAGATGGGATGGGAGACATGTCTACTAGTACTTTATTTGGAATGGAAACCCTAGATGATGAGGTGGCAAATCTACACGTGATTAGAGAACTTTTAGTATTTTTTGAACCAGTGACTAGATTACCATCTAAAAGAGCTATATAATTTTGTATAGATCTTATATTGGGGGTGCAATTAGTTAGTAAACCGCTCTGTAGAATGTCATCAAAGGAAATGGGTACGTTTGTATTAGTCTTCATTGATGATATTTTGGTATTCTCAAAGAATGAGAAAAGGCATGAAGTTCATCTATGACTAGTGTTAAAGATGTTGAGACAACATAAGTTGAAAGCAAAATTTCAAAATGTCATTTTTGAAAAAGAGAAGTCAAATTCCTAAGGCGCGTGGTATTCAAGGATAGATTGGACATGGACTTATTCAAAATTGAGACCATCAATAATAGGAAAAGGACCGAAATTGTGATTGAAGTTGTGTAGTTAAAACGTTTAGCAGTTCTATACCCGTGAACATGCAAAAAAGTTATAACGGGGATATAGTAAAAATAGTGTACAAAAAGCTTCATTAAATATATAACCAAACATTTAAAGTTAATTGATTCTCATTCTCACATCATTTATGTACGAAAAAGAAATATTGTTTAATCTTATATAACAAAACCGAATACTATCCGACTTATGTAAGCTAGATTTTGTGACTATACTAGATTTCTAACTTATATCGAGTACTTATGCCTTAAAATTAGGTCTTTACCTTAACTTTGTTGATTTGGTTTAAAAGAGAACTAGTCAGATCAACCTTTTTATATTAATATTACTAAAACAGGTGTTGACAAGCCTTGATTTAGCAGACGTATCGAAAAATAGCGAGGCTTAAAGCAAATATATTATTTAATAACGCTAAATTGAAATAGCGCAGCGGTCGAAAAGCGCTATGCGCTATTGTAGAGATTTTGTAGGGATTTAGCGGGCTTTAACTACATAGGACTAAAGTAAATATCTTCTTGGGATCAACTGGCTATTAACGATGTGACATTAACAATTTTTCTCAAATAGCTGCACCGATGACTAAGTTTACTCATAAGAATGAGAAGTTTATTTGAACAAATAGATGTGAAGAGTCACTTCGAGAACTTAACCGTTTATTGATGAATGCTCCCATGTTTGTTTTAACTAAAGGAAATTAAGATTTGGTAGTTTAGACCGATGCTAGCAGGAATTATTTGACAGTCATGCTTATGAAAAGAGGCCGAGTAATAGCCTTTGCATCTTGGCAATTGAGATCGCATGTGATGAGATATCTCACCTATAACTTGGAATTGGTAGCAATGATTTTTTCCTTAAAGATTTGGAGATACTAGTTATTAGGGGAATATTTGAGTTATCTATTGACCATAAATCCCATAAGCATTTATTATCTCAAAAAGATTTGATTAACAAATATGACTAGAATTTTTAGCAACATATGACTTTGAGATAGAGTACACACCGAGAAAAGGAAACAACGTGGATGATGTACTGAGTAGAAAGCAAAAAAATTCAGTGTTACCCGTGATTATGGAATGAAAAGCTTTAGAGGCATTAGCATGTTGTGGTGCATAATTGCACATTTTAGGTTGAAAATTGGGTCCTCTAGTACCCCAAGCATGGTTGCAAGTTTTTAAGTGGATAGGTTAACATCAAAGCAAAAGGAGGACTCAGTGAACATTGAAAGAATCAGACAATTAGAAATGAATATGGATGTGAATAACTTGGATTTGAGTTGGACTCGAAAAGTTATCTATAGAAAATGAGGAGATTATGTCCCAATGTGTGAGATCTTAGGAAAGAAAAGTTTGATGAACACCATCGATTAAAGTTTACCCTCCGTTTAGGAGATACAAAGATCTATATGGATATGAAGTGCACAATCTTTTAGAAGGGAATGAAAACAGATGTTGGATAAACCATTAGAAATGCTTCATATGCCAAAAAAGTTAAGGTTGAATTGAAACCAAGTGGATTTCTTCAAAACTTAGAAGTACCACTACGATAAAAATACTCTTTCACAACTGCCAAAAACGATTATAAAAACGGTTATTGTAGGTCTATTACAATGGACGATCATTTGTCGTGATATCTGAAGTTGTAATAGAGCCATATTTTTTTACAACGGTCTTTGATAGTTTTAAAAAAAAAATTACAACTATTGTTAACAGTTGTAAAAGACTTTTTTACAACTGTGATTGATAGTTGTGGTAAAAATAACGCAAAATAAAAAAAATTAATTTCTAAACACATTTTGCAAATGCATCAAGAAACAGATAAAAATAAATAATTTACAAAGTATGTGCAATTGTTATGTAGTACCCTAATGAAACAACCTCAAATCAATAGTGAACACTTGGCATACATATAATAGTATTGATTACCACTTACAGCCTATATCATGAGTAGAGCAGAGTGTTTAACACCAAAGTTTTTTTTTTAAAACTGCATAATACTCACGGAAGATGAAACACATAGCGCAACGAATCATCATACTCTTGGCTACTAAGCTCAAAAAAGAGCTAATAACAACATTGTGGTATCTGACCTTAGTAGGCAAGCGAACAGCTCACACATAACTTGATGAACTTGAAGTAGACAAAGATTTCACATGAGATTCAAGAGTGGATAACTGAATCTTCTCAAAATTGATCACAGCTGTCATTTTGTAGGATGTTTATTGAACTAGGATGTATATAAGAGCCTTAGGCCTTGCTGCATCACAAGGTAAGGAAGCCAAACTTTCCTGTTAATAAGTAAATATTCAAATCCCACTCTGAATAAGTATTAAATCAACTGATACTCAATATTTGGTAATCACATAGGTAGTATTAATAACGAAGACAGGATATCATATTTTGCAGGGATTTTAATTGTATATTATATAACCAAGACATGATAATCAGAGTGTAATCAGTTAGTAACTTACTGTAGCTTTCAAACATATATTCTGATAGTGGACTAAAAGATTTGAATGAAACGGGGACTCATTTCACATGACGAGGTGGTATTAATTTCAATATGGACAGAAAAATCCTTCGGCGGTTTTGAACTTCTTTCAAAATTCGATCGGGCATGGATAAATTTATCAAATCATTAAACTAGTGATCATGCCCTCATATTGAGCGATTCACTTTTAGATTCACTCAAGGTCACTCATATATCCTTTTAAGTATAATAATGTATGGCCTACTCTATCAGACGCATTAATACTAAAACTGATGATAATCCTATGTTCAGTTTTCTCTCTTAAGCTTAAGGATGTCAACGCAAGCCTCAAATAGTGGAATAAAAACAAAGCAAGTATCAAACAAATTTGTGATTAGATAAGAGAGAGCAAAAATTATTATGCTTGCAACTCATTAACAGGCGTTCTATCATCAATTTTATGGGCATTGTTGCGTGATGTAACCACTGCTGACTAATTACATTAAACGTTGGAAGTAAAGAGAACAAATAAGGTCTTGCTACTCACATGAAGCACATTTCGACAGTAAATCACGCCTGACTGCTTAAGTAAGCAAAAAAATCAAAGCTTTATTTAGTATTCCAAAAAAACTACAATTTGGTATTCATTTCACCTGATGTTCATATCAAAATGCATGTTTTTCACTTAAATCCACAACTAGGACATAAAGAGCAAATAACAAACTATGAAATATAGTGAAAATGAGATACCTTGAAGTGATTGATGAGGAGAAGTGCATCTCCATCCGGAGGAGGGATGCCGATGGCAGGGACAACATTACTTGACGACACATCTCCATCCACAGGAGTGATGCCGAGGTCATCATCCGAAGCCTCAAGCAAGTAGTCGAGATCAGGCTGCATCAAGCTGGAGTTAGACTTCAGACCCGATAAGGGATTCACCTTTAAATCCTGAACAGGAAGCAACATCTCCTCTTCCAAAAATTTCATGACAGAAGCCAGATCCATGCTATCGAGTTCGATTGCATCTTCTAAAGGGTCAAAGAGAAGAGTGTCACGTATCCACTTTGCCTCTGGAGATTCCGGCACACACTGACTTTCTTCTCCTTCGTTATCCTCTCAACATCTTTTATTACTGGCATTAACGTTATCAGAGGTATAAGAGATTTCAACCATTAGTGAATGTATGATAAATGTAAAGGAAAATTTTAGGTATTATCTAGGAAAAGGTGAAGGGGGCGATGTCAAAGAGAAGCGATGTTAGCAGGCTTCTTATCGGGTTTAGGTTTGGAGGAAGAACGTCTGGAGATTAGTGGAGATTAAAGCCATCAGGGAGAGGAGAGAGGAGCGGTGATTATATGTGAGTAAGGTTGGAGTCCAAAAATTTGATTCTGGAGCCAAAGAGAAATTTGGTTTTGAAGCCAACGAAATTTGTATGTCAACATCCGTATCCGTATTCAATATATGAAAAGCTATATGGTACTCGAAAAATGGATACGAATATGGATATGGTCACATCAGAATCCAATAATTATCCATTCGATTTTAGTCAAGATTTTAGTTAATTTTTCGTCTATTTTAGTAAATAAAATGATTATCATTTAGTATAAGTAAAAAATAATTAATATGTGCATAAAGATCAATATTTGCTGCTTAAAATTATTTTTCTTGGCATATTTATTAATTTTTATATTTTAGTACTAAAATTGATCTCTAATTAATCAGAATTTTCTATTTATTTATTTAGATTTATTACTATTACTAATTAATATTAAATTATAACTTTTAATCATTATTTATTAAAAAATTTATCATTAATTATTAATTACTAGCATTAAATATTTAATTATTTATAAAATATTAATTTTTAATTAAATAATTAATATTAATATTTATTTATTGTTAATTATTAATTTATTAGTTATTAATTAATTAATTATTAATCATTAGTTATAAATTACTAATTATTAATAGAAATTATTTCATATTTCAAAATTAATTATTAAATTTTATTATTTAATAGTATTCATTAATTACTATATATTATTAATATTTAATTATTATTATTTAAGTATTACTTATTTAATATTAATTTTTTTATCGATTATTAATATTTATTATTTTGATTAATTATTAGTTATCATTTTTATTACTTAATATTGATTTCTAAATTTTAATTATTATTTAATATTGATTTTTAACTTTTAATTATTATTTATTACAAAAAAGTTATTATTTATTAATTATTAATTACTATTATTCAATGGTAATTATTATTTTTAAATTATTAAATGTTAACCAAATATTTATTATTTATTAATGTTTAATATACTAATTAATTAAATAATGGTTAAATAATTATTAGAAGGCTGAATATGGACATTTAATTGGATCTTTAGGCTTTGCTTTCAAGACTCCCGCGTGAGATACTCCAGCTTTCAAGAAATTAATGGATGTAAGTGATTAGCTTAGGACTCTAACAGGTCAAACCCCTAGAAAGGGAAAAGCAACTGCAATTGGATCAACTTTAATTACTAATTAATTATTAATTATTAATTATAAATAGGAATTATTTCATATTTCAAATTAGTTATTAATTATTATTATTTTATAGTAGTTATGAATTATTCTATATTAATATTTAATTATTGTTATTATTTAAGTATTATTTATTAAAATATTATTTATTAATTATTAAAATAATTAGTTATTATTAATTTATTGATGTATAATCAAAAGTTAATTACCAAATATTAAATATTACTTCTTATCATTAATATTAATTATTACTTCTTAACTATTAATATTCATTATTAAAAATCAATTATTATTTACCATACTAATTATTAATTATTGAATAGTAACTACTTCAAATTTTCAAATTAATTTTTAATTATTATTATTTAATAGTAATTATTAATATTTTTATTAATTATTTAAATATTAATTATTAAGTGTTATATTAACTTATAATTATTAATGTATTATTACAATGGGCAAACAAAAAAGTTTGTAATATGCATCTTTTACAATTGAAAAAAAAAGAAGAGCTGTTAAAAATTGGCGTCTATTACAATTGGAGAACGAAAAAGGTTATCGTAGGCATCTATTACAACTAGTAGAAAAGAGAGTTGCTAAATATGCATCTATTACAACTAACAAAAAAGAAAGTTTGTAATAGGCATCTATTGCAAGTGGAAAAATAAAAGGGTTGTTGAAAATAAGTTCAATGCAATTTTCTAAAAAAAGAGTTGTAAAAACCCTTTATTACAACTGTCATTTTGTGACGGTTGTAAAAATATGATTTTAATAGGGTCTTTTTGCAGTACTATACCAACTTTGAAGTGGGATTCTGTATCTATGGATTTCATCAATGGATTTCCCAAGTCAAGATTGGTAATGAGTATATTTGGCTCATCGTGGATGGACTGACCAAGAGCTTCCATTTTACCTCGGTTAAATCCATTTGAACAGCAGCTAGCTTAACGAAGCTATATCTGAATAATATTGTAAGGATGCATGGAATGCCAAGCAATACAATAAGTGATAGGTATCCTCCTTTTACCGGTGAGTTTTGGTGGAGTGTACAGAGTACTTTTGGTATGAAACTAAATTTGAGTACAACTTACCATCCCTAAACGGATGGGCGGATTGAGAGAGTAAACCATGTTCTTGAAGACTTACTAAGAATATGCATTTTGAAGTTGAGACGATCTAGGAAAGATCATCTACCTTTGGTAGAGTTTGCTTCTAACAACACTAATCGGTCAAGCATTGGTATGACACCACTTGAAGCACTTTTATGGAAGACTTTGTAAGTTGCCAGTATGTTACTTAGATACTAGAGATAATCTCGTCCTTGGACTAAATTTGGTTCGAGATGCCACTTAAAATATAGAGTAAAGTTTGGGAAAGGATGAAAGTGGCACAATCAAAGTAAAAGAGCAATGCTGCTAAGAGGTGCAAGGAGTTGGAGTTCGCAGTATGTGACCATATGTTTGTTAAAGTCTTACCTATGAGAGGTGTTATGCACTTTGGGAAAGAATGGAAATTGACTTCTGCATATATGTGACTATTTCCTACTATAGAGAGGATCGATAACCTTGCTTATAGAGTAGAGTTACCAAATAGTTTAGCATGTATGTATAATGTTTTCCACGTTTACATCTAAGGTAATGTGTACATGACCCTAGTGTAGTAGTAAAACCTTATAGAGTTAAAGGTCTGATATTAGGGCAATTATTTAATTTTTTATATAACGTAACCCTTGTATGAGAATTTTGTTCGAAATAAAATACGTTTTTTATTTATTTTCTATTGTATGTATAGTCATATTGTGATTAGGTAATGACATTAATAAATTATATATATATATATAGTAGAAAATCCTTAGGAAGTATGTAATCAATTGCAGTTGTGAATGCTTATAACTATGAGCTTTGAATCGAATATTTAAAATACTTATTCTTAAATTGTTCATAGTTATGTATCAAGAAAATAATTTTAATACATCCATTGAGACTAGTGTACATAATACTCTCCATACGATGGATGGTGAATTACTAATGTTTATTGAGGACATCAGGAGAATACATACTAATGCCCGTTTGGAACAGTCACCAAATGACCCAACAAGAATTTTGTATGCTAATATAACTTAGTCAAAATAGAAGGTCTCATGTAATGAAGTGCAATATTATTTAGACTTAAGAATACTATTGATCTTATGTCTAGACTATACTTTGATTATGGTCAATTATATGGCATCGCGATAATGTTACAACCATAGTTGGGTACATGTTGAATCACCTCATATAAAACACTACTCAAGAGAGTTTTCATCTCCTTCGCTATAAAAGATTGGTATCACTTATTACACCCATTTTTACCACGTACTAAAGTAAAGAAAAATATATAGTGCTTGAAGTCACAACACCAAACCCAGCCCGAGCCTTACACCTACAGGAACTACAACAAGAGAATACTACACTGAAGCCTAGGGCCAGTACATACCGAGCTGAGTTGATCGCATCTCTAAAGCTCATATTTTGTCAAACCTAAGGAAACATGTTTGCATCAGCATATACTGGGGCCAACCTAAGCAGTGCCATACCAGGTCAAAAGCATTCTAAAGGGGTTGTATACAAGCCATTCAGGGTATGCTTCAACACAGAACTATGCTTACAAGTGAACGATAAGTGGGAAGTTGCACTCAACTCAAGCTGCCCCCAGATCAGATCACAAATATCCTTAAGCACATTCAAGGCATATGCCAAGTTAATTCTCAAAGTAGAATGAGAAATACTACTTTGTTTCGACCCGACATGATATCAAATCCAACAAAAACGACATAGGTATTAGTTGGGCAGCATGACCTGCGCCCTGACAATGTCCACCACCATACCTCTTCATGTGCATCAACATCATAACATTATATACTGGTCATCACAGACACAATAAGATTGAAGATTAACAATGAATGTCTCTTTAAAGGCCCACGAGCAAAGTCAATTCAATTTTGGATTCTTCCGCCCCAATTTCATATATTCTCGCTTTAACTTTGGGAATTCCCGCCTCCATTCAAACTTTCCGCCAAAGACACATCAGTAATCTCACCACGTCAAATAAACAATACGAATAGATGACATTTGTTAGAATCCAAGAGTTGAGGCATAACGGCGACAGTAATCCACGTGCCTTTCATGACTATAAATAAAAAAGGCATTGTAGCAAGAGAAAGACTTCTTCTTCTGACATTTTTTCTTTTTCAAAAACCATTAAGGTTCAACTGTACCTTCTGCCATGAAATTGTATATCAAATCAATTAAAAAGAAGAAAGAGAAACTTTTCTCATGGATGTAGGATTTCTTAAAATCCAAACCACATAAATCCCCCATGTCCTTTACTATATTCTGCAATGTCCTTAATTAGTTTAGTACTATATTTTATTTCACTTGTACTTGGATCAAATATTAGATAGATCTGACACTTTAACAAACGGTGAAAGTGTAACAACTTGATTGTGTAAGCACTCAGTGGCATAATCACTACATCATGGAAAAATTAAGATTACTTACTTTTGTTAATTCAAAATTAGCAAAGCAATCAGCAAATTAATTACTTTGAACGTAATCGAGGAGTTGAAGGACAAAAAAGTTCGTCAACATCTTGTGGACCTAAAAGGAGGGCTTGAACCTCCGTACCTCTATTCATTTTCCACATCCAGTAAAATAGCGCATCATGAATCATGAATCCTACCGATTATCCTATCGCTCCAATTCAAGAGCCTTTTCTTTTGGCAGCAAAGACTGTCTCCAAATCATTTATACTCTTAAAAACGAAGGATGAGATGAGAGCTTCAACTGAGGTCCCTACAAATACCATCCTGGTCACATTCCAATCCTTATCGGACCAAAAAGTTGATGAATGGAAGGAATAGAGAAAACAATGATCCAAAATGTCATTTACAAGGCATCTTCACCTTCCTACTCCACAGCATGTCGTCATCGTTCCATAGTTGAGCTGAACATTCAGCAGGGGAATGATAACGACACTCCCATTAATGGGAACGGTGATGCTGGATTAAAAACCGACACCAAATTGTAGAGCAAAATCTAGGCTTACCCTAGGATCAAAACCAAGATGGCCAATATAAACCTACTACTGGAAAAACCAACCCGATCTGTTGGAAATGATGAGGATGCCATGTCTAATGGTAACTCATCCTAGGTTAACCTGGGAGAATATGAGATCTAATAACTCGGAACTCAGGTAAAGCAATTAGCTCTCAACAGAGACCTGAGAAAAGATAGAGGAAGGAATTTGCGCCTCTTTTAATAAGACTATTATCAAGGCTGATTTTCTCGATTATTTCAAAGCCCTACGATCAATAAGTTTGATGGAACTACCAGCCTCAAGGATCATCTCAACACCTTCGAATACTTCATGGACATCCTGAAAGTTGGAAGGATGGCCCGGTGCAAACTGTTCCATGTATACTTATATGGTGTGGCCTCACAATGGTTTAGGAGGTACGGATTAGAAGAAGTCAGATCTTGGAGGCAATTATCTGCCGATTTCCTAAGGCAATTCAATTCGGGAAGGGAATCCTCCCTAGACGTCCATACCATGTCCTGCTTGAAACAAAGGGAGAATGAAAGCTTGTGTAGTTTCATTAAGCGCTTCAAAATGGAGACTCTTCGAGTTGGGGCAACCAGTGAAGAAGAATTACTAATGGCGTCTCATGCTAGAATTTGGAGAGGAACTGCAATGAGGGACAAAGATAGCAAGAAATCTCGCCATATCATGAAGGACTTTTATGATAGGGTAGCTGGGTACATCAGGATGGAGGAAGCCAGGTCTGTATTTCAATCTCATGGGGTTTTCTCCCCAAGCTATGATGGGAAGAGGCGGGTAGACGGATATCACCCACCGACAAAGTGACACAAAGAGCTAAACCTCACAATAAAGATCCCCCTTACTCATTCCCTCGGGTAGATATATGAAATAACCAAAGATGAGCTATCTTACAACTTGTTGAACAAAGGAAAGAAACCAAAACAGAACAAAGGTGGAGCCTACTACCACTTCCACAAAGAAAATGGTCACTATAATGATAACTGCCAACATCTGAAGAAGGAAATAGAGAGGCTAATCGAGAAGGGATATTTGGGCAGCTTCTAGAGGGAAAATGGAGGAGATAGGACTAGAAATCTGACTCCACATCCAAATGAACACCAAGCTGGCAATCTTCAAACCTGATAGCTACAATCCATGGAGGACCACACCTCACTGGTGTAAGAAAAAAGGCACAAGAAAGATGTGCACAGGAAGCCAAAACCCAAAGGGCGATCTTCTGTGTCAAATAAAAGCTTGCACTAGAAATAACCTTCACAGTGGCTGATGCGGCAAGAGTGTATTCCCACTTCAAGACCCACTTACCATTATAGTGCAAGTGTTAAATTATACTATAAAGAAAGGTTTTGTCATTTGTGAAAGCTCTATTAGTGTCATTTTCAAGTCTACTTATGACTAAATGAAGTTACCTTCATAAATCCTAAAACCCAGCTCCCAACCGATCTTTGGTTTCAACAGCACTGCTGCCATTCCAATGGGGCCAGCCCATCTGCTTGTTATAGTTGGAAGTTCCCTGTTACATAAGTCATTTTATGCAAATTTCCTAATCATTGATCTACCCTCACTGTATAACGCTTTCTTGGAAAGACCTTCTCTAGTTGATCTAGGGACAATCATCTCTCAAAAGGACCTGCTTATAAAGTTCAATACTCTAGCTAGAATAGGATCATTAAGGGGGAACAATTCTAGCTTGGTAATTGTATCATGTAACTCTTAACTCTAGCAATAAAATTGTTCCAAACTATTTTGACGTCTTTCCTAATACTTGTCACTACAAGAAAAATGGTTTTTTGCAGCTCCATGTAACGACATTTAATTCAAAAAGCTGCGATTGTTCAAATTTACTTTCATGTATAATTAAATATAAAAAAGAAAACGCTGCGTAACTTTGGCGGGGAGATGACTTTTCACGGCCTCATTTTTATTATTCTTTTCGCTTCCCACCAAATAACACTTCATCTCAACTCCGCTCCAACCCTTCATCTCAAATCCGCTCATCTCTGCAAATCTCAAGTCCGCATCTCTGCAAATCTCAAATCCGCTCGGCCTTGACATCGCTCCATCGCTCCATCACTCTGCAAATCTCAAATCTGCAAAGACTAGGTATTTGATTATATGTTCTGTGTTGTAGTTTGAAGATGCATTAATATTTTGCATCATTCCTCCAATTTGCCTTCGAATCAGTCACGCGAAATGATATCCCCTAATCTAGGATTTAGTTTAGGGGTTTATATTAATTCGCTTATCATTGCTTCCTGATAAAAATAGGTAAGTTCACCTTACGTTCTATTGATGTATGAGAGAGTATCAAAATGGTTAGGAAATTAGTAAATAGTGATGGCATTGTCAGTTCAGGTATCAACTTTAATAAGGAATGACTAGTGTGATGTCTCAATGTATCTATACATTTAGGGGAAACTACTGCAATGCTTTTTCAGTTTTTGGTTTGCTTCTAGAGCTGCCACTTTTTGTAACCTTTTTACTTGACAGAAGCTTCACCCCAATCTCAAGTGTAATGTTTTCAGGATTGGTATCCTACAAATCAGGTAAAAATTTAATTTTTTTTTTCTGGTTCAAGTTAACATTGAGGACTTGTAATCCAATTGAGAACTTGAGAGTAGAGACAGCTGTGACAAGTGCCACTCTTTTTTCCTTTTCTTAATAATAAAATAAAATAGTCTCTAGTTTAGTTGAATTTTATCAGTGTTTACTCAACAAAACTGAAAGCCAATGCGAACTAGAAGAGCATTGGCCCATTTAGAACATCTGGGATTGTATAAAAAATAATCAACATCTCACCCATGCCAGAGTGCTTACCAAATTATAATGAAATAAAGTTAATACTAGTGTTAGACTGTATGGACAACGTCTAAATACAGTGAAATATTTTTGGCATCAACCATAAAGACGGTTTGTGGTTGTATGAGGTTCTGGGAGATGGAAGGTTGTTATGGATTGTTCGGTTGCTGACAGTTTGCAAGTTGGGTTTTTGGTGGTGAGTATTGTGGAACAGGTGAGAGGGTTTGTGTTAAGTAGACGGGAGTTATGAAGTTGCTTTCTATTTGTAGGTGATGGTTAGAAATAAGGCACTATTGTAGTGGTGATGGTTAGAAATGAGGCACTATTGTAATTTCCATGACTTTTTGAAGGTAAAAAATTTTGTTTTCCTAGTTGAGCCCGTGTGTGTGAAGATAAAGTTTGGCCTTTTACTTTCTTATTTCGTGTTTCACTCTAGGTTTTATTAAAGTTTGATGACAAAAATTTGGTTTCATTTGAAAAGTGGTATTATTTTGGATATTTCTTTGCAAACAAGGAGGATTTGAATACTATTTTATTTTAGTTGTTCTTTTGAAGTGATCAATGAACATTTATACTAAAATTGTAGCATTCAAGTCGTTTGATTATTGTTAGTTAGAAGATAAGATAAATTGTTAATAATAAATGTTATTTTTTCCAACCTTACTTTGATGCATATGTGATAGTCAATGATATAAACTTTAAACTTAAGGTAATGATCACATTCGCAAACCTTAAATTTGACTATCAATGGTCTGACATGAAATTTTACATCGATTGCCATATTCTACATTTAGAACTGCTGATTAGAGCAAAGCCTATTTGAAACTTAAAAGGTACCCTTTTGTTGGTAATTCATATTCTCCGCTATAATCTATTGATGTTTATTTATTTACATTAGAGTTGTCATCAAACTTTTGAAATTACGAATATAAGTTTTTCTGTGGCTCGCATAAACTGGATTTAAGCTTTTATTTGCATATATATGCATGGTTAGTGCTTATTCGTTTTTTAAAACAAGGTAGAAGTGGAACCGGAGGATGGTGAAATATGGCAATGGATTGTGAAAGGAGTTTTGGGGATTGGTTTGTGGACTGAATTTTTGATTGTTTTGGGTGGAAGTGGATGAAGTGTAGGCTCAGGGTGGGGTTTTAAATATGGTTGTGAACAAAAATGCAAATGCCAGTAGGAGGGTGAATGAATGCATGTGAACAAAAATATGAATAGTCAATGCAATGAATTTTTTGTATATGATTATGACATTGTTGTATAAGTGGATAAAATTGTTGTTAATGGCGCAAGCTTAGTATAAGGAGAGGGGTAGTGCATAGACATTACTCCGGTGCTACAAAATAGCGCCGTTGTAATGGAAATTTTTTTGGAAACAGTTTGGACTTGACTTGTTGATTTGTTGTTTGACATTCTCTGTCTTCCTTGTTGTTTGTCATTTTGTTTGCATTCAATTACGATTATAGTTAGTTGTCATTTTGCTTGCATTCAATAACTGATTATTACTTTAAATTTTAGAAATTTACTTCCTCACATATTGGTTGATGATGGATAAAAATTGGGTACATCTGCACAGGTAACTATATTATACTAAATATATTTTGAGAGTCAAATCATATATTTTAACGTCAAAATTAATAGTTATTTCATTTTATTAATAGAACTAGTACTGAGTATGAGCAAGGAGCTTGGAAGTTTGTGCATGCTGCATTGAGAATTTCAAGAAATCCAGAAAAGATTTTATGTCCTTGCTTAGATTGTCGAAATCTTAGTCATCAGTATGGGAAGATTGTTGTTGAGCATTTGATTATAAGAGGAATGGATCCTCTATACAAGGATGGTAGGTGGTACAATCATGGCGAACAAATAACCATAAGCAAAGATATCGAGTCTAATGACACTTATGATTTACTCAAAGCCATTCATTATGAAGATGAAGATTTCATCAATCATACATATTCCGACGATGATAAAGATGAAGATAGCGCAAAGAAACGAGAGGAGAATTTATTAAAAAACTTGGAGGATGCCGAAACCCCGTTGTATCCTGGTTGTACCGATCAAACAAAATTATCTTCCGTTATTGCCTTATATAATCTAAAATGTGAGACTGGGTTATCCGATAATGGATTCGATAAACTTCTGAATGTGCAACAACTATTGTTGCCAAAGGATAACGTACTTCCTAGGAATATTTACGAGGTGAAAAAATTTCTCAAAGTATTCGATATGGGTTTTGAGAAAATTCATGCTTGTCAGAATGATTGTTGTCTCTTTAGAAGAGAGTACAAAGATTTGGATAGTTGTCCAAAATGTGGGTTTTCGAGATGGAAAAGGAACGAACGTACAAATGAAATTATGCATGGTATTCCGGTTAAAGTTTTGAGGTATTTTCCAATCATCCAAGATTCATAAGAATGTTTAGATCTCAAAAAATAGCAGAAGATTTAAGATGGAATTTTAACAATAAAAGTAATGATGGAAAAATGCGTCATCCTGTTGATTCTATAACATGGAATGTGGTAGATGAGAAATGGGAATCATTTGCAGTAGATCCACGCAACCTAAGGCTTGGCCTTGCTATTGATGGTTTTAATCCATTTTTGACATTGAGTTCCAAATATAGTTGTTGGCCCGTGATGCTAGCGACATACAATCTCTCGCCACTGTTATGCATGAAAAAGGAAAATATCATGTTAACATTGTTGATTCCTGGTCCAAAGCAACCAAGAAATGATATAGATATATATTTGGCACCATTGGTAGAAGATCTGCAACACTTATGGATTAATGGAGTTCAAACTTATGATGCATTTAGTAGATCGCTTTTTACTATGAGAGCAATTTTACTATGGACGATTAATGACTTTCCTGCATATGGTAATCTAGCTGGATGTTGTGTGAAAGGTAAAAAAGGTTGTCCATTATGCGGTGTCAACACTCATCATCGATGGTTGAAGTATAGTCGGAAAAATGTCTACATGGGTCATAGGAGATTCTTACCACCATCAGATTCGTTGAGAAAACAAAAATCCTGGTTTGATAACACTATAGAAAATGGTCGTAGACCTAGAATTTAACCGGAAGAAACATCTCTATCATTTTGAAAAACTTTCCAAATAATTTTGGAAAAAAAATTAAAAATGGAGATAATAACAGAAAGAAAGGGAAGGGTAAAAAGAAGCCAACTAAGAAGCAGTATAGTAAGAAAAGAAAAAATTCTACTTTCAAACAAGATGATGATCCTGCAAAAATAGAGCTATCAAGATGGAAAAAACGATCTATATTCTTTAATTTACCATATTGGGAGGTTAGTGCTATTATTTTTTAATGAATGAATTATATATATATATATATATATATATATATATATATATCAATGAAGTATAACAATATTATTTTTGTAGGAACTTCCCTTGCGTCATAATTTAGACGTAATGCATGTAGAAAAAAATGTTGGTGAAAGCATAATAGCAACGATGTTGCATGATAGCAAATCAAAAGACGGAATTAATTCTAGAAAAGATTTGGAAGATTGGAGAATTAGGCATGGCCTTTTTGCACAAGCTCGTGGGAAAAAAACATATCTTCCACCAGCTCCGTATACATTGTCCAATTTGGAGAAAAAACATTTTGCCAAAGGTTATATGATTTCAAGGGACCTGATGGCTATTGCTCAAATTTTAGAAGTTCTGTGTCATTGGAGGATTGTAAAATTATCGGCATGAAGTCACATGACTACCATGTTCTAATGCAACAGTTATTACCAGTTGCAATAAGAGGATTGTTGCCGAAAAAGCCAAGGAGGACAATAATTCGTTTATGTTCGTTTTTCAATAAATTATGCCAGCGTGTTCTTGATAAAGAAAAATTGCAGCAAGTTGATGATGAAATTATTATAATTATGTGTGAAATTGAACGATATTTTCCACCTTCTTTCTTTGATATAATGATACACTTGACCGTTCATCTTGAAAGAGAAGCCCGATTGTGTGGACCGGTTCACTTCCGTTGGATGTACCCTTTTGAACGATATATGAAGACACTTAAACATTATGTAAGAAATCATGCACGCCCCGAGGGTTGTATTGCAGAATCCTATCTTGCAGAAGAGTGCATGAGATTTTTTAGTGAATTTTTAAAGAAATCAATACAAATAGAGGAGAAGGAAGTCCGAAATGAAGATTATGAAGATGATTCCATACTCGAAGGATGACCAATTTCAGCTTGTAAAACAATTACATTGTCTGCCAATGAGAAACAGATTGCACATTTGGCTGTGTTAATGAATATGACTGTAGTGGAACCATTTCTAGAGTACGTAACTTTTACAATTTGTTATTACCGTTTCATACAATTTGTACCAGCAAATACAACTTGGTAATTTTTTTTTGTGCTACAATAGTTTGCATTTGGAGGAGTTACAACACTCAAACAAGCGCATGGAAAAAAAATGCAACTTTACTTTGGAAAACCTATACAGATAACTTTGCCGATTGGATTAAAAAGAAGGTGAGTGAAATTTTGAACTATTATCTCATTAACTTTAGATTTATTATTATTGAGATCCATTTTAAATAGCTATTTTTTATAGATACCTATTGATTCAAAGGACCATGACAAGATGTTAAAATGGATTGCATATGGTACAAGGAGTAGTGCATTATCCTGTAGTGGATATATCATTAACGGACAACGTTTTCGCACAAAAGACATTGAGAGAGAAACTCAAAATAGTGGGGTCACTTACGATGCGACTACTATGTGTAGAGCAAGTGCAAAAGATACTTCTCAAGTAGTTGATGTTGTTACTTATTATGGGATATTGACTGATATAATTTTGTTAGATTATCATCATTTTTGTGTTCCTGTCTTTAAATGTCATTGGGCAAACATAGGAAATGGTGTGAACGTAGAAGATGGATTCAGCCTTGTTAACTTACATCAAAACCAAGCCTCATTTTCAAAAGATCCATATATTCTTGCATCTCAAGCGAAACAAATTTTTATTCAAGAGAAGACGATTCTTCTAATTGGTATGTTGTGATGAAGGCGCCATCAAGAGGTTTTCATGAGATAGATATAGACGAACCATTTGAGGAAATTAGCTTTGCTATGGAGAATTACGAAGATATTGACATGGATGTTGATGATTTTATTGAGGATATTAGTTATGTTAGGGAAGATTGTGAAGGCATATTTGAGTAGTTTAATTATTTTGCTATCTAGTTTTAATTCTATTAGACTTTACTCTCTATCTTCTTTGGTTAAGTAATATGTTTGTATGTAATGACTTGTTTTTCATATCTAGTTTTTGGAAATTAACCATGTTGATATAGGTCTTTAATTATTTCCTATTCCATATTTTGGTATCCTAAATATTGTTTTCATTCTACAAAACTAGACTGTTGAGACATGTGCATATCCACTTTTGTATTTGAAATTTTGATTGAAACTCTGAAGGGTGGCCCTATAATTGATACAGATGTTTTCATTTAAGTTGAGTTTTTATTCTAATATACAGGGTATGGATTGTGAATTGAATACAGAAATGCAGGTTCAAAAAATGTTTTGAATCGTAGAGACCTAAATTTGCATAGTTGTCCTCCTGGCGACATCAATATGGACCCAAAGGATAATATAGAGATAGTTGCTTCTCCTGTCACCAACCTACATGAAGTAATTATCGAGCATGACCGATTTAATAGTTTTTCTAAATGCTGGTGGTTACCATCATTTTCACGTCGTCACTTGATTCCAGTGCATTTACTGAAATCAATTTTGATTGTTGATTCTCTATGATTTGCAACTTTTTCCTTCATCTTCATAAGCATCCACCTTCTTATTGAATGGGTAATGAAATTTAAGTCTGCAAATTAAATGTATAGTTTAGCGGGTTTGTTTGCAAATTAATTATTTGTTATGGAAGAGATGTCTACAGTGGCATAGGATAGTAAATTATGATCTTTGTGGTACTCTTAATTGATGCATCATGCATTAGATGTTTAGTAAATTGCTACATATATATTCATTGATCACGTGTGCATATCTATTAGAGCCTTATTAACTTTAGATATATGTTCAAAGAGAACTGCTGTAGTAAGTTGCTCAAAAGCGGAGTAAAGCCACACTTGTTGATATCTGTCGTCTGTCTTACATTATAGTCCAAAACCAAAACAAATGGAATATGTTGTAGCTGATTATGGACTAAAATGAGAAAAATGGACACGTGTCAACGAGTTCGGCTTCACTGCATTTATAGCGATTCACCATAGTATTCGTGATGTACAAATTATTAAATAGTTCACACGACCTAGGGACCATAGAACTCCTAATTCTGATGTTCATTTAGATGTTACCCAGTTCGAATTATTTTAAATCAATTTTAATTAAGTACTAGGAGCATAGAAATTTATTGATATATGATGGACGATGACATGTTAATTACAACACTTTTGAATCCAAGATCTAAAATTACAACTAATGGCGATCCATAATTCCTTAATTCATGCATTCTTTGAAGTGTAGCCCATTAATGAATGATATTTTTTATCATATTCATATCTATACAGGAAATGAAGAGGATTACTCGAAAGCAGAAAAAAGCAAAAGAGGCTGAAATTGCACTCAAGGAGTCTAATGAACAGAATAAGCATGTTGAAGACAACAACGTTCAAAATGAAGACAACAACGTTCAAATTGAAGATAATCGACATTTAGTTGAAGGCAATAATCAAAATAAAGACAATCTTTGTGTACTTGAAGACAATACAATGCAAAATGAACACAATGTGGAAGACATAATGGAAACCGATAGACCTATTCAAGATGTGAGCGAAAATTTAGTTCGAAAAAGAATTGCTAGAGGTCCTACTAAAATGAAGAGACTTCCTTCAAATTTCGCAAATCGGGTTGAAGTTGAATTTAATGAGAGTGGCATTCCAATAGGAGAAGGGTCAATCCACTTATCTTCTTATCTAGGGCCACTCGTACGAGAGCATGTTCCAGTCACGCTTGCTGATTGGAGACATCTTGGTGATGATTTGAAAGCCGTTTTATGGGATTGCATTCAGGTATATTTATTTATAGTGATAGTGTCTTTACATAATTCCATCTCAGTTCACATGTACATGAGGAAATAAAAGTGAGAAATTAGTTACAAGGTCCCCATATCATTTTACAGATGTGCAAAAGTGTACTTCAACTTATTTTGCTCTGCATATATTCTGTATTTGTTTATTGTTTCACACTTATTTTCCCAGGCTGCATTTGCTTCTGTCGTTTAGAACAACAACCATATAAGTAAACTGGACATCACAAGTGCAAACATAATAATATTCAAAAGAAAAAAAATTAAGGCCGTACACCATGATTAGGTTGTATTTTTTTTTAAACATAGCTGTCCTTGTTAGGAGTTTAATCACAAAATCTGAATATGTACAGTCTGGACATCTCATGTTTCAAAACATCTCATGTTAGGGGGTATTTTCTCCCCTGTATGTTGGACTTTGATCAGACGTTGAAACATGAGTTTTTAGATCGAGAGGAAGGCATATTTTGAGGGTTAACATAGCATTTACTTAAAAGCAATGTGACATATTGATATGGTCTGTTTGATCCATCTGCTATTAGGGACTGTATGCTGTTTGCAGAAGTATGCTTTCACATAATTCGTTAAAAATAAGCCTTTTATTTTTACCATGTTTGTACGTATTCTTTAAAATTTGGTGTTATTTATAATGCATTTAAAGCATAGTAGATTGTATGTCTGAATTCAAAGTTAATAAAAATTGTTTAGGCTAAGTTGAAAATCTTACTTTGAAAAGGAACAATTGTTGTTGAGGTTATTTTTGGATTCCAGCATCAACACTCATTTTCTTTAAAAATAAAATAAAAATGCAATATTTTTGGACTGGTGAAACGTGAAATAGAGTTTGTACAGATAACATGGCACTTCAAAATAGAATGTATCAGCATATATCAGTATATTTTAGCATAATAGAATGTATCAGCATATATCAGTATATTTTATACCTGAATGATATAAAACATAAAAGGATGAAGAAGAAAAAACCCTGTGATTTCCAATTTCATGATATCATATTTCAGTACATCATTCCAGCAACATTTATTTAATGAATATGGGTTTAAATTTGTTATCTATCTGCACACAGTTTCAGCTCTGCACACAGTTTCAGCTCTGCACACAGTTTCATCAATCCACTATGTCTTCTCGTTTAATATTTGATTTATTTACGAATGTGCTAATTTCGCTTCAACCAATTAATGGATACAGACTAGATTTAAGGTGGATGAGGAATGGCAAAAGGTCTCTATATTTCAGCAAATGGGTTGTATTTTTAGGTGTTCAAAAAGTAAATTAGTTAATCAATTAGTAAAAGCAAAGTCAAAGGAGGAAAGACTTCAACTGAAACCAGAAAATATTGGAAGTATGACGGAGTGGAATGATTTTATCAGCTTGAAAACTAGTTCAAAATTTAAGGTAAATTACATCTAATTGGTCATTCTTTCAGTGAATGAGATAACTTTTTGATGTATTCTTATTTTTTTTTAATTCAGATAAAAAGTGACATATACAAGGCTTTCAGACGCAAGCAAGTGCCACACACATGTAGCCGTAAAGGAATGGCTCGATTAGCTGCGGATATGGTGAGAATTGTCCTATTCAATTTTTGTCACGCCATCTATTTCTATAGTTATGACAATTGTTTTATTCAATTTTTGTAAATGTAGAAAAAAGAGAGTTCCAATCCCTCTTCCATTTCTAGAACTCATGTTTGGATTAGATCTCACACTCGAAAAAATGGCGAACCAGTGAGTTTGGCCGTTCAAAATAAAATAGTATGTGCTTTTGTTTCAATTTGATTATTATCAAATCACTTTAGAGTGTAACAATTATGGAAATTATAATAAATAATTTGCAGGAGCAAATTAATAAAATTGAAACGCTTTCACAATCCAGCTCAAATACTAATGTGAGAGAAGATGCTCTTTCAGTAGTGCTGGGACAGGATAGACCCGGACGATTAAGAGGAATGGGAAGAAGCATGACCTACACCAAGTTTATTGTGGCACAAGCTAATAAAAAACAAGAAACGCAACTTCAAAATAGAGTAAGCGATTTGGAGAAGACGGTGCTAATGCTACAAAATAAGGTAGATTTTATGCACTGATCAGTGCATACCCAGTTTGCACTTATCAATTTAAAACTAGGTTCACACTAAATTAGTGCAAAAAAATAGAATTGGTCAATGCAAATTAGATTTGCGCAGACCAGTTCAAACTAGGTTACATTGAGTAGCGTGAACAGTTTGCACCGACCAATGAAAATCTTTTTGCACTGACCAGTACAAAAAGCATATACTGTTATATTTAGATTATTGAACTAGGATTAAAATTTGCAGACTAGAATTATAGAGGAAAACTAAAGTTCTTGGATTTGAGATTCATTCTCAGTAATCTTTAAAATCTGGACATATGATGGTCACCCGTATTAACTAATATAGTGAGATTTCTTTGAAAATCGTGTATCCTTTTATTAAATCTTCTGCAATGTACAAGGAAGGTTTGTCTTCCTCCTTCATAAGCTGCTTGATGATTTCCAATTTTAGTACTTTCAGCGATATTTCAATAACATAAGGGTGACAATTGGATTTCTGAACGATGACTATATCCATGTTTTTGTCGAGTATACCCATATTATTATTAAGTTTTTTCATTTATACCCTTGCTTGGTAAAAATTGATTCACAAAAAAACGAAGAAAAAAAAGAAACCTTATGAAAAAAAAACAGGACCACACTGCATTTTAAATATGAACAAATTGTGAACAAATTGTGAATTGTGAACAAATTGTCTGTTGTTTATTAAAATGTGATATAAATATAGTTCAGTTTTTCAATTTGTCTATTGTTTATTAAAATGTGAACAAATTGTGAATTGTGAGTTATAAATTTAATTCATTTTAAATATAATAGCATTTTATTTCATATTTAATTGCATTTTGAACTATGGGTTATAAATATATGACACACAAACAAAACAACAAAACACAACACAGATACACACACAACACAGACACACACAACACAACATAGACACAAACACACACAACCACACTGCTCCGACACATTCTGCTACCCATACATGCATAGAATGAAAGCAATTCTGTAAGTTATTTATTAATTTTTTTGACAGTATATATTTGTTTTGATTCAGCTAATGCAGCAATCAAGAAAGGACGAGCAACCAAGAAGGGTCGAAGATGAGAATGCGTCTCAAGCAGTAAAGTTATTTATATTATTTGTGTGACATCATTTGAATTTGAGTTTGAATTTTTAGTTAAGTATTTAGCGTGATTGTTTTTGATTAATTTTAGAACAAGTATGACAACACAAATGCCCACTGCGGTTTATTGGATTGGACTGGGGTTGATGAAGTAGTTGCTGAAGGAAGAGTTCTTTCAACTGATCCGAAAGAGCTTGTATATAACATCCCTCTTGGACCGAAATTCATGAAAGTTTTGATAGTTATTCCAAAGAACTTAGATGCTTTCTTATGGAGGTCTACACCTAATATGCTCTCACATATTGGAGAAGCTAAGAATGAGATAGTAGCATGGCCATCTGATAGAGTTGTTTTGCACACGATGAGTCACTTTGAAAAGGATGACATTTTGGTAAACTTAATTTTTTTTATTTATTCGGTACCTTTATGAATTGAATACAAAATTTATACTTTATTTTGTTTTCATATGTTCTAATTTGTTTTTATAGAGTAATAGTGGCAGTACAAATATCAAATGCAAGCTGTATGATTGGACCAGAAACAAAGAACTAGTTGCTGAAGGAAGGTTTTACTCTAGTGATCCAAATCAGCTTGTGAATAATATTCCTCTGGGACCATCCGCCGTGCTTGTTTCGATCGATGAGGCCAAAAAACCAGATGCATTCTTGTGGAGACCTCCAGCTGGTATGACATATGTTGGAGAAGCTATTGACAGCAAAATAGCTTGGCCAAAAACAAATGTAGTTGTTGAGAATGTTAATGCTACAACGTCTGCTCATACGGCTAATGTTATATTATCTTCAACGGTAATGTGTATACTTTACATATTGATTTATCAAAACATATGCAATGACAAGCTTTTATTTTTAGGGTCACTTTTATTTTCAAAACTTATTTAAACGGTTTCATTTGTTGCATGACAGAGCGCAAACTCCAAGACAGATATGAAATGCAAGCTGATCAGCGTTCAAGGAGCCAAAGAAGTAATTGCTGAAGGGCGTGTGGCTTCAACCGACCCTAAAGCATTGGTCCATTTTGTTCCACTAGGGGAAAACGCAGTCAAAGTTTGGGTTGATGTTATAAAAGTTCCAAATGCGCCTTTGTGGAGACCTACTTCTTATTTTGAGTTTATTGAAGATGCACTTGGTTCGACGATAGCTTGGCCTTCCACAAATATTATAACCGAATCAACTTCAAGTAAGTATGAATTATCTTTTTTTTCTTGCGATATAATTTATTATGCTTAGCACATCCTTACCATGGTTGGCTTCCGGTTTACCATATATGTGGAGTGACATGCGCATAGAACAAATGTAGTATAGAATTAAAATCCCAAAAAAAAATAAAAATAAAAAAAGAAATAGCTGTAAATGGATGTGGGTCATTATTTGAGGTGAGTTTTGGTTGGTGGAGTGTTTCTGGTTGTATTGGTTGGTCGGAGAGGTACAGGTTGGAGTTTGGTTTTTTTTGGATGGGGATGTTTTGCATGGTAGAATGTTGTAAGTATATGTATGAAATGTTGTTTTGAGGAGTGACTGTCTTGATTGTGCTGGCAGTGGTGTTTCTTACTCTTAGTTGTAGTGGCTGATGTCGATGTGGTGGATGCAGATGTGAGGGGGGGGGTAGGAGATATAGATTAAGGCGACTGGATGTTTCAGGAAAGTGGAAGGGGTGAGTTGAAGTTGATGTTGATTGTAGAGGTTGATGTCAGATGTCAGTTTGTGGTAGCTGTTGAGATGCAGAAGTATGGTGATTAGAGATGGTGAGGGTTATGGTTGTGTGATGAAGTCAGTGCGGCAGAGCGTGATAATGAATAGCAGGTCAGGGGAATGTGAAGGTGATTTATGAACTGTTTTGCGGAAATCTTGAAGTCCTGAGGTGTTGTTTGATTTTTTTGAAAATGTAAGAAGGTGATATATGGAATGGTAGGCCGGGGATAGTTGATGGTATGTTTGTGATCAGGAAGTTGCATATGCTTGGAGGATGGAAGAGGCAGTTGCACTGTTCAGTGGTAATGGTAATAGCACCGTGCGCTGGTGAAGTGGAAGATTGTGATGGAATTGCTTGCTGTAGGGTGATCGTCGATGTTCTGGAAGTTGTCAGAGGCGGTTTTGGTTTCTACTTGCTGTAGGGTGATTGTCGATGTTCTGGAAGTTGTCAGAGGCGGTTTTGGTTTCTACTGTAATTTTTTTTCTTGAGAATGTTGGTTGATTTGGTTGTAGAAGTGACTGTTGCTTGTGTATTTGTTATGGCTAGGTGATTTGTGTGGATGTACGCAGTGGAGTTCGATTGGGTGATGATGTCAGTGGTTGAAAGGAAGCTGTGGGAAGTTTGAGAAGATGGTTGCAGTGGAGTTGTTTCTGGTGGTAGATTGAGTGGTCAGTTGCAATGCAGGTATATGAATGGTTTCAAAGAATGGTGGTTTGTTGTGGTTGAGACACTCTGTTGTTATGTTTCAGGTTGACAGTGGATGGTCGTGGGGACTTGGTTTGTTTATATGGTAGTGTTGTAGAGGAGTAGGAGTGGTTGATTGATGGAAGCAGAGGGATGCGAAACTGTGGTGTTTGAGAATGCAGTGTGGTATTTGTGATATGCAATGCAGAGGAAGTTTAGCTATTTTGAAAATTTTGAAGTGCTGTGGTGTAGAAGTGAAATGTTGTAGAAGTGAAATGAAGGCAGAGGAAGTTTTGTGTTGTGGGTTTTGTGAAATGAGCAGTTTTGAAGTTGTAGAAGTTAAATGGTTGCACTAGTTGGTGCAGTTGCACAGGGGGAGTTTGATGTATTGATGTGCTGTGATGACAGGGGTAAATAGAGGAGGAAGTCATCACATGGCAGAGGTATGTGGGTTGGTATGGCAGAAGTTGTTTGCTGTGTTAGTTGAAGAGCAGTAGTTGAATGGGGTGGATGGTTTAGGTAGATATGTGGATGCACAGTGGATTGATAGAAGTGAAATATGATGATATGTATTTGGTTGGTTGCAGAGATGGAGGGGTAGCAGAGGAGTTCAGAGAGAACAGAAAATATACAAAGTAGGCTCATAAAAAAGATACCAAAAACATGTTACATAGCACATATTCTTCCGATAGAGGCGCGTTTAATGTTAACATTTTCAATCTTAGTTACGAATTTATTAACATGTTTTTTAAACGTTTTTTCTTGCAAGAATTACCTATTAACATGTTTTTTCTTACATCTTCGCAGTTTCAAATTGAGCATGCTTATGTAATTTGACTGACTTAGCTAGTGGAGGTTGAATTGTTGAAGAGGATTAGCTTGGACTCTCACAACTCATAGTTTGCTTAATTTAATATGCTATTTACGTAAAACAATTGTTACTATCATATTTGCTTACAACATTATGTATGAAATATACGATTATCGTTTATTTTAAGTATGGAGTTAGTGCAACTTTATTCTGTTTAATATAACATGCGAAGATTATATTTATTTATTGTGTTTTTAATTAACTGATATTATCAGATATAAAATTTTATAGCTGGTGGGATGATTGTAAATATAAACTTTTGTGCATGGTATTTTTTATATTTAACAGCGTTTTAAAAACGCTGTAAAATATGAAAAACACTGCAGACGTCAGGCAAAGGGAAAACGCTGTGAAACATCCACCCATATGCAGCGTTTGCTTTATGGTGCTAAATGCTCATTTACAAGCTTTTCAAAATGCTGTAAAAAAGTATTGCAGCGTTTATAAAATGTTGTCTAAAGGAAGAAGAAACAATGGGTAAGGACATATTACAGCCATCATTAAACGCTGTAATAAGAAAACGCTGTAATGTGTTGTTAATTTTGCAGCGTTTTATAAACGTTGTTATATGTCTTGACTCTATTACAGCTTGTCGTTAGAGAGCGTTCTTCATAACGCTGCGAAAGGATTTGACAGCGTTTTTAAAACGCTGCGAAAGACCATTTTTCTTGTAGTGTGTAATAATAAAAATGAAGTTAAATTGGAATATAAAACTATGGCGGTATCGAATACAAAAACTGATACTAAGGGAGGTAATCTTGCACCCTTGAAAACTAAAAAAAGAAGAGAACATATATGCACTTGATTGGCACTAATGAATATAATTTGGTTTATGTGTAGTTATTCTCTAAGGAAGCCCAGAAATAAGCATTTTTTTTTGAAATCGTTACCACAAAAGGAGCTAGAAAGTAAAATAGATCTAAGGTTAAGGGCAATAAAGAAAGAATTAAAGCCGGTTGATGATATCAAAGATATATAAATATATCCAGAAGACGCCATAAGGTGCTCGAAATAGGGAAGAACCTTAGTGTAGAAGCCCAAAATGAATTGATAGATTTCCTGTAATGGTCAATAGATGTATTTTCCTGGACACGTTCAAACATGGCAGGTATAGACCCGACCGTCATCTACCATTCACTGAACATCAAGCCAGATGTGCATCCGGTCAGGCAGAAGTGTTGAACCCTAGACCAAGAAAGGTGCAATGCTCTACATGAAGAGGTTAAGAAGTTAAAGGAAAATGGATTCATTAGGGAGGTATATTATCCAAAATGGATCGCCAACCGAGTACTAGTAAGAAAGCCTAATGGGGGAATGGAGAACCATTATAGATTTCACCGATCTCAACAATGCTTGCCCGAAGGACAATTTTCCCTACCAAGGATCGACCAATTGGTAGATATAGTTTACATGAACTACTCTCATTCATGGATCGATATTCAGGATATAATCTGATAGCTATGTTTGAACCAGACCAGGGACACACCAGTTTGGTAATAGACAAAGGGTTATAACGCTATAAGGTTGTGCCATTCGAACTCAAGAATGCGGGAGCAACATATCAAAGGTCAGTTATTATGATGTTTGTAAAATAGATCAAAAAGAATATGGAAGTATATGTGGAGGACATTCTAGTCAAATCAAAGGCAGCACCAGACCATATCAAAGGCTTAGAACAGACTTCATAATCCTCAGGCAATACCATATGAAACTAAATCCCCTGAAATGCATCTTTGCTATCCAATCAAGCAAGTTCTTAGGGTATATAGTAAGCGCGTAGGGAACCGATGCAAACCCTAAAAAGATAGATGTCATAAGAGGAATGGAAATTCCAAAGAAACCCAAGGATCTGATGAGTCTATATGGTAGAGTAGCAGCCTTAAGTAGATTCATATCCAAATCCATTGATAGGTGTATCCTATTCTTTTAATAAGTAAAGAAGGGGAGAACCTTCGAATTAACCGAGGAGTGTGAGGCAGCATTTCAAAACCTAAAGGATTATTTGGTCAATACTCATATACCATCGAAACCAGTGATATATGAGAACTTGTACGTTTACTTAGCTATAACTAATCAAGCTATTAGTGCTCCAGTGATATGGGAGTATGAAGAAACAGAAAAACACATCTATTTCACGATCAAGCAGCTGTCAGGGGGCATATCTCAGTTGTCGGAAAGCTTGCGTACAACCTGCTCGTTAGGAGAAAGCTGCGGCCCTATTTCTAGGAACATCCCATCAATGTCTTCATAAACAAACCACTCAAACAAATATTGTAGAAGTCAAAGACATCAGGTCGCCTATTAAAGCAGGCAATGGAGCTTAGCCAATACAATATCACGTACTACCCCAAAAAGGCGATCAAAGTTCTAGTGCTTGTAGATTTTATTGCAGAGTGCACCTTACCAGTTGAATCCTATTTAAGAGAAGAAACAAACGCCCATAGTTTTGCCATCTATTCGTAGATGGAGCATAAAATGAACAGAGAGCAAGAATTGGATAGATGTTGATCATCCTAAATGGGAAAAAGTTGCATGGAGCAGTACAACTTAGTTTTAAGGCAACCAATAATGTGGCAGAATAAGAAGCCCTCCTTGCAAGCCTACGAATGGCCTAGGTAAAGAAGGTATCGCATATAAAAATTCACTGTGATTCTCAGTTAAGTATGAATCAAGTGCAGGGCAATTACCAAATGTAGGAGCCAACCTTGGCCAAATATGATGAGCTATCTAAGAGATTATTGGAGCAGATCGAGCACTCTAAAATAAAACAAATCCCACATGAGAGCAGCTCACCCGTTGATTCTTTAGCAAGACTAACTAGTACCAAAGTGGATAATGAAATGAAAGTAGTACCATTGGGCATCAAGCAAAGCCAAGTATAACAAAATTAAATCAAATATTGCTCCTGACTCAAGCCTGGCACACCGCCATTCAAGGCACACAAAGTCAGTGGATGGCAGAAATTTAGGGTCAACCCATCGCGGAATCCACACCTCAACAAATTGAGGACAACAACTGGATGACTCTTATCAAAGAGTTCCTCCTAAATGGAATCCTACCCCCAAATAGAAATAAGGCTCAAAAGATAAGATCCAGGCTCCGTACTACTCCTTCTTTGATGGCACATTATACAAGAGAGGGTATTTTTACCCCTTTCTTAGGTGCATTTCCAAAGAAAAAGGGTACGTGTTATGAGGGAGGTACATAAGGGTTATGCAAAGATCACTTTGGAGGAAACAAAATGGCAAAGAAGGTGCCAAGACACAGCTATTATTGGCGCACTGTGCTCCAAGGCACAAAGATCGTAAGAAAGTGCGACAGATGTCAAGGATTCACTAGTATCCCTAGACAACCATCCCATGAGCTCATCCCACTTGCAAGCCCATAATCATTCGATATATGGGGGATAGATCTGATAGGACCGCTTCCAATGTCGAATGGAGGAGCAAAATATGCTATGGTGACCATAGATTACTTCACCAAATGGGTAGAGGCGGAGCCCCTAGCCACAATTACCACATAAAACTAATTACCAGATATGAGATACTTCATAAAACTATTTCTGACAATGGCGCCTATTTTGAAAGCAACGAATTCACGGGGCTTTGTAAGAAGAACAACATAATAAAAAGCTTTTCCTCGGTTTCTCAACCAAAGCAAATGGAGAGGTTGAAGTTGCAAACAAAATCATCAAAAAACCGTTAAAGAAAAGGCTGCAAAATCTAGGGGAATGTGGGTTGAGGAAATCTTGTTGGTATTATGGACCTACAGAAATTCAACCAGATCTCCTACGGGTCACATTCCTTTTTTGCTAACCTATAGATATGAGGCCATGCCACCCATCGAAGTAAAAATCCCATCACATAGAAGAATAACATATACCACATAAAAGAATAAGAAACTGAAAGAAAGTGCCGTATATCTCATCAAGGAAAGAAGGGACGAGGCAGCAGTAGTAGCGACCACATATCGACAAAGGATCACAAAGAATTATAATGTGATACTCAAAGAAAGAAAATTTTGCAAAGGAGACTTAGTACTATGGAGGGTAATAACCAATACGAAGGATCCGACTGATGGAGTATTAAGGCTAAAACTGGGAAGGTCCACTAGTCATAGCAGAGGTTTTAATGAATGGCGCATACCAGTTATCTAGGCCTGATAGCAACCTAGTTCCAAGAACTTAAAACTCAGAGTATCTCGGACCTTATTTTATCTAACTTACATTGCTTACGTGATGTGCATTGTAGTATTATTACTATAAACTGGACGTAGAGATATTATATAGCCCGAACCAGTATAAAATATTTTGTATTTTCCATGGCAAAGCTAAATAAACATTCATAAGTCATCACTAGTTGTCTTGATTTAGCAATACACGAAGCCAGTGGATGAAAACAACAATATTAATACTAAGGCCCTACACACTTGGACTTACAACAATGCAAGTCCGTCTCTTCAAACAAAATACTACATTAGATAGGGCATTAAACTGCCTTGACCTAGTATGAATATTTCTATGATAACAATCATAGAAAAATCGGCCGTAGGGATACTGGACTGCCTGAACCAATGTAGAAAACCTCTATGTTAGCTATTCAACATAGCATACTGGATGTATGGGTATTAGACAACCAGAACTAATATAGAAAAACCATGTGCATGTGACAGGGGTTGTATAAACACAACTTGACTTCTCAATCAAATCTTCTTTCAGTCCACCCCCAAACAATGAGGAGGATCGTGCCAAGCGCACGAACAAATTACCTTCATAGCTTGCCGCCATTGATCTATAGGTGCAGTGCCACCAACAAGCAGCAATAAAAATCCTTTAAATAAGAAAGACGATGCTAAAGAAGGATGTGGTTTAGCAAACATATGGAATTACACCCCTCAAATAAGGGGACATGTCATACCTAGCTTGCAGATAAGGACATTGCGTCCCCAAACATGGAGGCAGGTCACGCAAGGTATATGGTCAATAATATGGCCAAGGACATTACACCCCCAAACAAGGGGAAAGTCATAACAAACATACAGCCAAAGACACAGCTGAGGACATTCTGCCCTAAATAAAAAAGGCAGGTCATGCCAAACACACAACCCACCGACATCACTCAGTTTTAGTACTAACAACACGTATGAGTGACTACGGCAATCGCAAAAATGAGACTAGTGGTGTTAAATCAAATATAAATGTCTGAACACAGGTCGAAGCACGAAAGACCCGCATCCCGAATAGCCAAAACAAAAAAGAGAAGTTAGGTAGAAATAACAAGATGTCTAGACAGGGTACTCAAGGAAAAAAGTCTACCATGACCTATGATCGTAACAGACTTGGGAGGCAAATGTTACACCTGTTTTTACCATGTACCACGATGAAGAAAAATGGGCAGTGCTTGAAGTCACAACACCAAACCCGACCCGAGCCTTACAACTATAGGAGCCACAACAAGAGAATGTTGCACCGAAGCCTATGGGTAGTACATAACGACCTGAGCTAATCTGTCACGGCCCAAATTTCAGCGTTCGAAAATCAACACCCGTACTTCACTTGTACTCAAATGCCGCAGATTCAACCGTTGAAATCTGATTCGTGCCGGAGCTTATAAACATTAAGTACAACAAAACAGCGGAAGAAAAAGAGTAATATCATTGATACATAATAAATACAATATCTGATACAATATGATACAACATGATATCAATACAAATCAGAGCCAAAAGATATACAACAGCAGAAGACAACACAAGAAGATTGTAACGTTTCGGATTTTTCGTTGCCGAAAAACCGAAATGTTATGGGTTTAAGAAAGAAGAAAAGAAAAAGAAAGAGGTAGAGATAGAAAATAGAGAGAAAAGAAAATAGAAAATAGAAAGAAAACAACAGAACAATATCAGAATCTCACAATTCGCAGCGGAACAACATATAATAGATAAATGAATAATCTTTAAACAAAGAACTATATCAGTTATTACATTACATTACATTACATCATATCATCAGAGTGTACAACATCAAACAACAACAACAATGCAGCGGAAAAAGAAGTACTATATACTAGTAAATACGCCATGCCATCCATTTTGCCTCTAGCAACTCCTGAATTCCAGAATATCCTGATAAACCTTAACTCTTGACTGCCCGTGTGGAAATTGGTGGGCACCCAGAGTTTAGGAAGGAAAACAGTAAACTCCGAGTCAGTCATGTGACTGGTGCGAGAACTCAAAAACAGTTTATTTATCTTTAAAATCAAAAATAGAGGAATATTTTTAAAATCAACTCGCAATGCTTTTAAAAATGAGACTACCATAAGACCTCCCGCCACACACACAATGCAAACGCAGACTTGGAGGAGATTTCTTCTTATGTTAGTCAAAGATGCTTGATACGCATTAAAAGAAAACATTTTATATTATTACTAGTGCATAGTGTAGAAAACATTTCGAAAGTAGAACATAAATCTTAGCCAGCATAGGTACCATTATATTATGCTTACTATAGCTACCATATTAGATGGCGGGTTCTACAACTAAAACCATACAAGTCTCGTATTGTTTCTTTGGATTCCCAACGAATGGTCAGGCCAAGGAACTTCCCATTGCCACATGAGAACGCCTCTGGATGGACGTCCCCGAGAACCAAACTGGATCTCTACCAACACAAGGCCGGGTTACCCCTAACTGGGTAACAACTGACACGAGTATGCCATCCCCCGGTCCTTTGGGACCTTTAACCGAGCGCTCGTCATCAACATCACACAATCATAACAAAGTGTTTCAACATGAGTAAGTATCTGGGCTCCATACCATGATACCACCATTTTCCAGAAGGAAATGCACATACCCTAAAGGGAGCTACCCCTCATAACCTTGCTGCATCTTTCCTGTTTTGACCATTCCGGGGTGTGAGGCTCGACGAAGTTTCGTCCACAAAAACACGCTTTATACAAAGTCATGCTTTGGGTCAACAAATGATCATAGAGATGATCAACAAGATAGACGATCAAACAAATGATCCTATCACAAATAATCAACACAATGATCATTTCACAGCAAAACTCAGCATGTTACATTACCAAATTGGGAATATATCGCTGATAACCTTCAACTACATAACCTCTGAGCTCGTACGTCTCGGAGAAGGGTGTTAAGCTAAGAGAATAAATTCTCCGCCACCAACAGAAATATATTTGAAAGAAATCGGCTTTATATCTCAATTTGTAATGTTAGACACACAATCCATACAAGTCTGTTTCGGGCTCGAACAGAACCGAAGGCACTTACATAGAAGTCCTTGCAATCCGAATAATCTCTAATCACGTCCGGATTTTCCATCACATATGGAGATCTCTATACCGGGGATCAGCCAGTGAAGAGACAATCAACAAGAAACACTTTCGTTTTCGAAAATATCCGGTCTTCAACACCGATCTTCAAATGAAATTCATAACGACGTATCACATATTCGGAATGGGTTATCCGACCCCAAGGTCCTTTCCCGGTTAACCCGAATAATGAGCGCTTATTTAAAAAAATAAGTGTGGCATTCAAATTCAAGCAAATCTCAACAAATACCTATTCAAAGGTAAATATTGATAGTCGGTTACTGAACTATCAATAGATATGCCAACATCACCAGATTCCAAATAATTTTTCTAAATTATTTATTTTCCAAAAATATCTTTATAAGATATATATATTTTCCATTCTTTAAAAATAAATCAATATTTATTTTTAAACTCATTTTCCAAATTCCATATTGAATTTATATTTCCAAAAATATTCATGAATATACGATTTCCATTCGATTTCTAATATTCATTTGCAATTTATCTTCAAAAAGATAAATTCAAAATATTCACTTAATATTGGAAAAAACATTTCCATACTTATTTATTTATAAGTAATTCACAAGTCTTTTTTTTTCTTTACTTGGAAAATATTCAATATACTTAAATCGAAATTAAGTATATATTTCATTCTTTAAGGAAATCATTCTCTTAAACATATTTATTTGGGCCAAAACGAATGTTGCGTAAAACATCGTTACGACAACCCAAAATCACTAGTATAGGGATTCGAAATTAAAATAGATATATAAATCCCAATACTATACAAAACATTTCCTTTCGGAAATCATCTATTATAACAACAGTGTTATAATCTACTATTTCCTTCTATTTCTCGAAAACGTCTATTTCAACAATGAATGTTGAAATCTATGGTTTCGATAGTTAATACATTTTAAAACATCTTTAGATCGTTTTAATTCTATTTAAAACAACACATTCAAAACCATTTCTTTAACATATTATTCACTATTCAAAAACGTGAATATACTTGTTAACCAATTTCATCATTTCTATTCATTTTATTTTAAAGGATTATTCACTGTCTAAAACATGAATATAACTCCATTAATAAATTACAACAATTTACTTATCAACATAAGTCGTTGCAGATTTATAAAATAATGTTTATAAATTTCATTTCTATTTATTTTATAACAACTTCCTTTTATAAATTTCCTTTATTAACTTATTCGATTTATAACTCAATTATATACCGAAAGTCCATATTATAAGTTAAATGCTCATAATTTATTCGTTTACAAAAACGTTCTTTTAAACTTACCAAATTATAAATTTTATAACTTATAAGATTCATTTATTTATCTAAATCTATTCCTTAAATAACTTTATAAATTTTATTTATAAAATTTTATTTATAACTTCACCGTTATAGTCCTATAGATTTCATTCACTTATGAAATTCATTCACAATTCATTCTAACACTTATAAAAGCCCGTTTTACAATTCCCATATTTTTAATTTATAAATATCAATTTATAAATCTTTTATATGGATCAATTTATATTATTCTTTTAAATAACTTTAAACTCCTTTATAATTCATCATTTTGATTTATAATCAAATTTCATAAATCCTATTTTAAACTTTTTATAATAAATTCAGAAATCCCAGTATTTTATAAAATCATTAACCCCTTATTTTCAAAAATCAACTTTAACTGTATTTCTCAAAAATCATAATTTTTATAATATTAAAATTATAACGTTTATTTATTTAAGATGAATCAATTCCAAAAATATTTTATAAACGTATACTTTCAAAAAAATTACTTTAAACTTCAAAAATTGGATTCGATGATGCAACACATCAAATAGTCAGTCACGACATTCAAATATCATATATCGATATGATAAACAATCAAATATCACAATATTTAACATCAATAAATATTTGTGAGGAATCCAGTTGGATCCCTCCAACCTGTTTCCCTGCATTCATAGACATTAGCACAATACCCATTCCACTTCGAGGTGGAATATCGCGGTATATGGGATTTTATAAAATAATATTATCCGCTTACTAACGGCGCAATAGGGTCTCATCCGCTATACAATGCGGGAAATCAATGAACTGCAATATATACATATGTATATATTGCTATATATATAGATATATATCCTACTATATCTAATATCACAATCAAGCAAACAATCAATAAACAACTGCAAATCCAACTTATAAATTTTTTTGAGTGAGAAGTTCTCACCTTTGCTTTTATTTTGCCATCCATTTTCCATCTTGACTCGATTTTCTTAATTTATACCTTGTATAAATATTTACACAATTTATTAATATTCGAACAGATCGAATAATAAATTTTCATTAGATAATTTCGATTTATTGGTGATTTCATTTTAATAGTTAAATTAACTAATAGTTTTATTTAAACCAATATTTTTTTCCTTTAATAATTGATTTAACTAAAGATTAAATTTAAACTAATTTTCTTTAGTAACCAAAAGAATTGACTAAGTTAATTGTACATCTTAATAATTTATTCTTAACCCATTTTTTTCAAAAATAAATTATTTTCAGTAACCAAGGTAAATCTAGTAAGTTTATTAAATACATTATTTTAAATTTCTAACTAATGACTTATTTATTTATAAATTAAATAAATCATTCTTTAATTACCATATTAATTTAGTCATTTTATTTCCTTAATTATCTCTAAGATAACAAATTTCTTTATTAATGATTTCATTCGTTTAAAATCTACTTTAAGTTTAAACCTTGTTTTAAACATTTAAATACTTAAACTTTTATTTCAAATTAAGGATTCAAAAGTGAATTTGAATCCATAATTCAAAATGGATTTAAACTTTGTTTAAATCTAGTACACAAATTTAAATTTCACTTAAATTTGTTTTAAATCTCAAAATTTGCTGCCAGGTTATTTAACTAACCCGAGGCAAATAAAACTGCTTCGAGTCAAATACTCGAATTGCCCGAATCAACTCGAGACCAAACATCATCAAACAAAACACTTTTTAATAAATAAAACAATTTTAAAATTCTAAAACCTAATTTATTTACAAACTTGGTTCCAGACAACTTGAATTTATTATTAAAACTTTGATTTTAAAACTCAGTTTAAAACTTTGTTTATAATATTTTATAATTTGAAATTAAATTAAATTGAAAAACTTACTGGAGACAGTTTTAAACTCTGTTTAAAATATTGGAGACAAACCCAAGATTATGCAGACATTCCCAAACCAACTTCTTCCCAAAACACAAATTTCTGTATAAAATTTTCTAATCTGTATAAATATTTTTCAAATATATTTATATCCATATCAACAAATTACATTTAAAATTAAAACATAATTCAATACCTTACTGCCTGCATCCACTCGAATCTTCAACATCGCATGCCATCACCCAATCGCGACTTCATCCACGCGACGCCTCACTGCCATCGACACCCCATACCACTGCTCCTCCTCCACGAAATCACGCTCCCCCTTCAGATGCTTGAACCGTCGCCGCCCCTCGTGCCGCGCGCCGCCGTGCTCCAATCTGCCCTAGACGCTGCCGCCATCATCGCGCCCTCCAACGAACACGCCTCGCGACCCCCAACCCCTACAGCTCAGTCACAAATGGTTCGAAAGGAACGAACTTTCGACTCGACTTCGAATTGGGACGAGGAGATCGGCTCGGCCATTGATTTATATTTTTTTTCTTTTGATTTTGAATCTGGGTTGGGTTTTGATTCGTTTATCTTGGGGAGAAAAGAGGAGCGCGACCATTAACAATTTGAACGAAGGTTTTTTTTTTCTCTGCGTTTGAAATGATTTCTGCAAAGAGGAGGTATGGTTTGATCCTTAAAGAAACAGATTACATGATCTTGCAGATAGAACGTGTTTGCACGTTTTAGCCATGATTTTAGGCGTGATACTCTGCGTGTTTTAAGGGAGAACGTGGTGAAGTTTGACTAATTTAAATTTTAAATTTAAATTGAATCCAATTTGATTTCGACGCGTTTATATGTCGTGTGCTCACATAACAACTCCGAAAAATACAAAATTTGAAATCCGGAAATAATTCAATATTACGGACCCAATGGAACTGGTTTCGTCGAATTCCGAGACTGTGCCTCGGACGGCTATTTTTAAATATCTATTCAAACGATAAAATTTCAAAAATGAACAAAGCAGTTTCAAATTCAATTCTGAAGCTTCTAAAATCTTCAATATTATCAATATGAATTTTACAAGCCTTTGGAATATTTTTAATCGGCTTAAAATTGAAGATTTGAATTTTTATTCAACTTTCAATAGATTAAATTCTAAAATTTAATCACCATTTTCAAAGTTATATTGAAAATTCAATCCAAACCATCATTCAAATATTTAAACTTAATTAAATATTCCCAAATTAAATTGTTAAAAATTCTGGGTCGTTACAATCTTCCCCCCTTAAAAGAATTTCGTCCCGAAATTACAAGTTAAGAAGAATGCCCTTATCTCGTCTTTTATTTTTCACAATCCAAATAGTTTTATCAACTTACTAACCTAAATCTTTTTACTAGAGATTCATTATCATTTCAACTAGCTTTCCAACTTCAATTATAAGTTCCAAACAACATTGTTTTCCTAATAATTTAAATTTAAATTCAAATTTAAATTTTAAACTTTCAAAATTTCTCAAAATTTTTCTAACACCCTAAATTTTCGAAAAATTTCGCCAGCGTCTCCTTTGCGCGGCTAGCTCGGTACGACTACAAAATTGCACCACGGCCCCTCAGAATCAAAAAGAAAAGAGAAAGCCAAGTGGCTGGAGAAGAAAATCATCAAATTTCATACTGAAATTGAAATACGTACCTTTTTGTCGAGCCATTCAATTTTTATCTTTGAAATCAAAATCCCAATTCCTTTATACACCTGTATATCCTGCTATTCATAACATCCAACTACAATATTCAAACCATTTTGCCAATTCCATTACAAAATTTTCAACATATATGCTTCTTATACATTTTTACTTCACTATTGAAGTTACATATTTATTTTCATTCAATTTAACATTTCAATTCATTTGAATTCAATTCGCAATTTCAATTCTATTTGAATTCAATTCACAATTTAAATACCATTCGAATTCAATTTTCAATTCCAAACATTGAATTCTAACGATTAACTTTCATTTGCTAATTCACATTACTACTTTAAATTAGTTTCATTTATTAATTCATTTCAATTAGTACATTCACTTATTCATTTCAAATTTCCATATATTCAATTCATCTCGAATTTACTTAATTACTAACAAAGAGAATTTCAATTTATTTCTTTTACTTACTTGAATTTATATACAAATTCAAATTTATCTTCCAATTTAGCTCAGGACTAAACTTTAATTTAACCAATTCAAATTCCAATTCATTAGTCCAAGAATTAATAATTTATCAAGTTAGTTTACTTGAATCCAATCCATTTTATTTCTTACTTAATTCCATATACTAATGATAATAATTTAATATTATTAACAACCATGCAACCATATACTATAATAATTCATAGAAAATCATTTCTTTTCTATACTAAAATAGTTTTGGGCAAAATTATCTTATTTACCCGATTCAAAAACAATTTTATATTCACTAACAAATACGCGCTCATATCTATTATTACACTCAAACTAATTCTAGAGTACTACTGACTCTATCTCTAATGAGTAATACCAACAGAACCATGGTTGTCGCTTAACCATATGCTCTGATACCAAATGTAACGTTTCGGATTTTTCGTTGTCGAAAAACTGAAATGTTATGGGTTTAAGAAAGAAGAAAAGAAAAGGAAAGAGGTAGAGATAGAAAATAGAGAGAAAAGAAAATAGAAAATAGAAAGAAAACAACAGAACAATATCAGAATCTCACAATTCGCAGCGGAACAACATATAATAGATAAATGAATAATCTTTAAACAAAGAACTATATCAGTTATTACATTACATTACATTACATCATATCACCAGAGTGTACAACATCAAACAACAACAACAATGCAGCGGAAAAAGAAGTACTATATACTAGTAAATACGCCATGCCATCCATTTTGCCTCTAGCAACTCCTAAATTCCAGAATATCCTGATAAACCTTAACTCTTGACTGCCCATGTGGATATTGGTGGGCACCTAGAGTTTAGGAAGGAAAACAATAAACTCCGAGTCAGTCATGTGACTGGTGCGAGAACTCAATAACAGTTTATTTATCTTTAAAATCAAAAATAGAGGAATATTTTTAAAATCAATTTGCAATGCTTTTAAAAATGAGACTACCATAAGACCTCCCGCCACACACACAATGCAAACGCAGACTTGGAGGAGATTTCTTCTTATGTTAGTCAAAGATGCTTGATACGCATTAAAAGAAAACATTTGATATTATTACTAGTGCATAGTGTAGAAAACATTTCGAAAGTAGAATATAAATCTTAGCCAGCATAGGCACCATTATATTATGCTTACTATAGCTACCATATTAGATGGCAGGTTCTACAACTAAAACCGTACAAGTCTCGTATTGTTTCTTTGGATTCCCAACGAACGGTCAGGCCAAGGAACTTCCCATTGCCACATGAGAACGCCTCTGGATGGACGTCCCCGAGAACCAAACCGGATCTCTACCAACACAAGGCCGGGTTACCCCTAACTGGGTAACAACTGACACGAGTATGCCATCCCCCGGTCCTTTGGGACCTTTAACCGAGCGCTCGTCATCAACATCACACAATCATAACAAAGTGTTTCAACATGAGTAAGTATCTGGGCTCCATACCATGATACCACCCTTTTCTAGAAGGAAATGCACATACCCTAAAGGGAGCTACCCCTCATAACCTTGCTGCATCTTTCCTGTTTTGACCATTCCGGGGTGTGAGGCTCGACGAAGTTTCGTCCACAAAAACACGCTTTATACAAAGTCATGCTTTGGGTCAACAAATGATCATAGAGATGATCACCAAGATAGACGATCAAACAAATAATCCTATCACAAATAATCAACACAATGATCATTTCACAGCAACACTCAGCATGTCACATTACCAAATTGGGAATATATCGCTGATAACCTTCAACTACATTACCTCTGAGCTCGTACGTCTCGGAGAAGGGTGTTAAGCTAAGAGAATAAATTCTCCACCATCAACAGAAATATATTTGAAAGAAATCGGCTTTATATCTCAATTTGTAATGTCAGACACACAATCCATACAAGTTTGTTCCGGGCTCGAACAGAACCGAAGGCACTTACATAGAAGTCCTTGCAATCCGAATAATCTCTAATTACGTCCGGATTTCCCATCACATATGGAGATCTCTATACCGGGGATCAGCCAGTGCAGAGACAATCAACAAGAAACCCTTTAGTTTTCGAAAATATCCGGGCTTCAACACCGATCTTCAAATGAAATTCATAACGACGTATCACATATTCGGAATGGGTTATCCGACCCCAAGGTCCTTTCCCGGTTAACCCGAATAATGAGCGCTTATTTAAAAAAATAAGTATGGCATTCAAATTCAAGCAAATCTCAACAAATACCTATTCAAAGGTAAATATTGATAGTCGTTTATTGAACTATCAATAGATATGCCAACATCACCAGATTCCAAATAATTTTTCTAAATTATTTATTTTCCAAAAATATATTTATAAGATATATATATTTTCCATTCTTTAAAAATAAATCAATATTTATTTTTAAACTCATTTTCCAAATTCCATTTATAAATTCCATATTGAATTTATATTTCCAAAAATATTCATGAATATACGATTTCCATTCGATTTCTAATATTCATTTGCAATTTATCTTCAAAAAGATAAATTCAAAATATTCACTTAATATTGGAAAAAACATTTCCATACTTATTTATTTATAAGTAATTCACAAGTCTTTTTTTTTCTTTACTTGGAAAATATTCAATATACTTAAATCGAAATTAAGTATATATTTCATTCTTTAAGGAAATCATTCTCTTAAACATATTTATTTGGGCCAAAACGAATGTTGCGTAAAACATCGTTACGACAACCCAAAATCACTAGTATAGGGATTCGAAATTAAAATAGATATATAAATCCCAATACTATACAAAACATTTCCTTTCGGAAATCATCTATTATAACAACAGTGTTATAATCTACTATTTCCTTCTATTTCTCGAAAACGTCTATTTCAACAATGAATGTTGAAATCTATGGTTTCGATAGTTAATACATTTTAAAACATCTTTAGATCGTTTTAATTCTATTTAAAACATCACATTCAAAACCATTTCTTTAACATATTATTCACTATTCAAAAACGTGAATATACTTGTTAACCAATTTCATCATTTCTATTCATTTTATTTTAAAGGATTATTCACTGTCTAAAACATGAATATAACTCCATTAATAAATTACAACAATTTACTTATCAACATAAGTCGTTGCGGATTTATAAAATAATGTTTATAAATTTCATTTCTATTTATTTTATAACAACTTCCTTTTATAAATTTCCTTTATTAACTTATTCGATTTATAACTCAATTATATACCGAAATTCCATATTATAAGTTAAATGCTCATAATTTATTCGTTTACAAAAACGTTCTTTTAAACTTACCAAATTATAAATCTTATAACTTATAAGATTCATTTATTTATCCAAATCTATTCCTTAAATAACTTTATAAATTTTATTTATAAAATTCTATTTATAACTTCACCGTTATAATCCTATAGATTTCATTCACTTATGAAATTCATTCACAATTCATTCTAACACTTATAAAAGCCCGTTTTACAATTTCCATATTTTTAATTTATAAATATCAATTTATAAATCTTTTATATGGATCAATTTATATTATTCTTTTAAATAACTTTAAACTCCTTTATAATTCATCATTTTGATTTATAATCAAATTTCATAAATCCTATTTTAAACTTTTTATAATAAATTCAGAAATCCCAGTATTTTATAAAATCATTAATCCCTTATTTTCAAAAATCAACTTTAACTGTATTTCTCAAAAATCATAATTTTTATAATATTAAAATTATAACGTTTATTTATTTAAGATGAATCAATTCCAAAAATATTTTATAAACGTATACTTTCAAAAAAATTACTTTAAACTTCAAAAATTGGATTCGATGATGCAACACATCAAATAGTCAATCACGACATTCAAATATCATATATCGATATGATAAACAATCAAATATCACAATATTTAAAATCAGTAAATATTTGTGAGGAATCCAGTTGGATCCCTCCAACCTGTTTCCCTGCATTCACAGACATTAGCACAACACCCATTCCACTTCGAGGTGGAATATCGCGGTATATGGGATTTTATAAAATAATATTATCCGCTTACTAACGGCGCAATAGGGTCTCATCCGCTATACAATGCGGGAAATCAATCAACTTCAATATATACATATGCCAATATATATATATATATATATTGCTATATATATAGATATATATCCTACTATGTCTAATATCACAATCAAGCAAACAATCAATAAACAACCGCAAATCCAACTTATAATTTTTTTTGAGTGAGAAGTTCTCACCTTTGCTTTTATTTTGCCATCCATTTTCCATCTTGACTCGATTTTCTTGATTTATACCTTGTATAAATATTTACACAATTTATTAATATTCGAACAGATTGAATAATAAATTTTCATTAGATAATTTCGATTTATTGGTGATTTCATTTTAATAGTTAAATTAACTAATAGTTTTATTTAAACCAATATTTTTTTCCTTTAATAATTGATTTAACTAAAGATTAAATTTAAACTAATTTTCTTTAGTAACCAAAAGAATTGACTAAGTTAATTGAACATCTTAATAATTTATTCTTAACCCATATTTTTCAAAAATAAATTATTTTCAGTAACCAAGGTAAATCTAGTAAGTTTATTAAATACATTATTTTAAATTTCTAACTAATGACTTATTTATTTATAAATTAAATAAATCATTCTTTAATTACCATATTAATTTAGTCATTTTATTTCCTTAATTATCTCTAAGATAACAAATTTCTTTATTAATGATTTCATTCGTTTAAAATCTACTTTAAGTTTAACCTTGTTTTAAACATTTAAATACTTAAACTTTTATTTCAAATTAAGGATTCAAAAGTGAATTTGAATCCATAATTCAAACTGGATTTAAACTTTGTTTAAATCTAGTACACAAATTTAAATTTCACTTAAATTTGTTTTAAATCTCAAAATTTGCTGCCAGGTTATTTAACTAACCCGAGGCAAATAAAACTGCTTCGAGTCAAATACTCGAATTGCCCGAATCAACTCGAGACCAACATCATCAAACAAAACACTTTTTAATAAATAAAACAATTTTAAAATTCTAAAACCTAATTTATTTACAAACTTGGTTCCAGACAACTTGAATTTATTATTAAAACTTTGATTTTAAAACTCAGTTTAAAACTTTGTTTATAATATTTTATAATTTGAAATTAAATTAAATTGAAAAACTTACTGGAGACAGTTTTAAACTCTGTTTAAAATATTGGAGACAAACCCAAGATTATGCAGACATTCCCAAACCAACTTCTTCCCAAAACACAAATTTATGTATAAAATTTTCTAATCTGTATAAATATTTTTCAAATATATTTATATCCATATCAACAAATTACATTTAAAATTAAAACATAATTCAATACCTTACTGCCTGCATCCACTCGAATCTTCAATATCGCATGTCATCACCCAATCGCGACTTCATCCACGCGACGCCTCACTGCCATCGACACCCCATACCACTGCTCCTCCTCCACGAAATCACGCTCCCCCTTCAGATGCTTGAACCGTCGCCGCCCCTCGTGCCGCGCGCCGCCGTGCTCCAATCTGCCCTAGACGCTGCCGCCATCATCGCGCCCTCCAACGAACACGCCTCGCGACCCCCAACCCCTACAGCTCAGTCACAAATGGTTCGAAAGGAACGAACTTTCGACTCGACTTCGAATTGGGACGAGGAGATCGGCTCGGCCATTGATTTATATTTTTTTTCTTTTGATTTTGAATCTGGGTTGGGTTTTGATTCGTTTATCTTGGGGAGAAAAGAGGAGCGCGACCATTAACAATTTGAACGAAGGTTTTTTTTTTCTCTGCGTTTGAAATGATTTCTGCAAAGAGGAGGTATGGTTTGATCCTTAAAGAAACCGATTACATGATCTTGCAGATAGAACGTGTTTGCACGTTTTAGCCATGATTTTAGGCGTGATACTCTGCGTGTTTTAAGGGAGAACGTGGTGAAGTTTGACTAATTTAAATTTTAAATTTAAATTGAATCCAATTTGATTTCGACGCGTTTATATGTCGTGTGCTCACATAACAACTCCGAAAAATACGAAATTTGAAATCCGGCAATAATTCAATATTACGGACCCAATGGAACTGGTTTCGTCGAATTCCGAGACTGTGCCTCGGACGGCTATTTTTAAATATCTATTCAAACGATAAAATTTCAAAACTGAACAAAGCAGTTTCAAATTCAATTCTGAAGCTTCTAAAATCTTCAATATTATCAATATGAATTTTACAAGCCTTTGAAATATTTTTAATCGGCTTAAAATTGAAGATTTGAATTTTTATTCAACTTTCAATAGATTAAATTCTAAAATTTAATCACCATTTTCAAAGTTATATTGAAAATTCAATCCAAACCATCATTCAAATATTTAAACTTAATTAAATATTCTCAAATTAAATTGTTAAAAATTCTGGGTCATTACAAAGATGGTCTAGACTCTACAACCATCGATAACGGAAAGATAACTCCAACAGGATTCCAAGTGAGATAGCGAGAATCCAATATCTAGCAACTACATTGCCAAAGCTCCAAAGGTAGAAAGACTCCAAACCAGAAAGTGAGAACCACCATCAACACTGAAGTGAAGCAACTCGATCCAAATGCGACTGCCAATACCCAGAGATTGAATGCTATATAATCTACACCTACTATTCGACCATCTAAAAAACCCAACTCTAGACTGTCCGTGTGGAAAATTGTGGATGCCCAGAGTTTAGGAAGAAAACAATAAACTCCAGGTCAGTCATAGGACTGGTATGAGCAAACAAAAATGGTTTTATCTTTAAAAAAACAACAAAAGATTTTAAAGTTGAAATCTGCAATGCTTTTTGGAAAATGAAACCACCATAAGGCCTCCCGGCACACACACACTATGCAATCGCATACTTGGGGAAGATTTATCCTTATGATAGTCAAACATGCTTGATACACGAAAACCATTTGTTGTTACTATTAGTGCATAGCGAAAAACATTCTGAAAGTATAATATTAATTTTAGCTAGCATACATACCATTATAGTATGCCTACTATAGCTGCCATATTTGATGGCAAGTTCTACAACTAAAACCATACAAGGCGCGTATTGGTGATTGGATTTTCAACAAATGGTCAGGCTAAGGAACTTCCTATTGCCACATGGGTACGCCTCTGGAGGGACGCCCCGAGAACCTACCCGGCTCTCTGCCAACACAAAGCCGGTTTACCCCCTCCCGGGAGTAACGCCTAAAGATATGCCATCCCCGGTCGTAACCAACTTTTATCCGAGTGCTCGAAACCAACAACCATAAAGTAATGTATTTGCAGGAACCACATAGGTTAAATATATGGGCTCCATACCATGATATCACCTCTATCCAGAAGAGATGGACATACCCTAGGGGCACGACCCCTGAAACCTTGCTGCATCCTTCCTGTTTCGACCATTTCCGGGGTGTGAGGTCCCGATGCAGTCTCGTCCACAAAGCTACACTTTTTCACAAAGCCTTGCTTTGATCAACAAATGATCAGCAGCACTTCGTATGCCACATTACCAAATTGGGAATGTATCACTAGTAACCATCAACTACATAACCTCTGAGCTCGTACGTCTCAAAGAAGGGTATTAAGCTAAGAGAATAAATTTTCTGCCACCAAACAGAAATATATTTGATAGAAACTAGCTTTACATCTCAAAGTGTAACGTTAGACACGCATCCATACAAGTCTGTTCCGGGTTCTAACAGAACCAAAGGCACTTCACAAAGAAGCCCTTGCAAATTCGGGTAATCCCTAATCACGTCCGGACTTCCCATCACAAAGAGTGATCAAATCTCTATACGGAGGATCAGCTGGTGCAGAGACATTCGACGAGTTATCCTTTCGCTTTCGAAAATGTCTGGTCTGCACCACTGGTCTTCAAATGCTATCCATATCGTCGTATCATTATTTGGAATGGGTTATATGAAACAAGGTCCTCTTTCGGCTAAACCGAATAATGAGCGTAATATTTAAAAAAGCATATGGATATTGGGATCTTAGTTAAGTCACAACTTAAAACCCAAAACTTTCCTTTCAAATGTTTTAAACAAATTACCATTTACAAATCTTTAAACAAAGAGATTTACATCACAAAGTGACCAATCTTTTATAAAGATTTATTCACAACTTTCAAACCAATCTTATTTTCAAATTGGATTAACTCGTTCAATCATTAAATCAAAGACTCAATCTATAGCTTTCAAAACCATTTCCAAAGATTCATTCATAACTTTCAAAACTATTCCCATTTCAAATCTTTTATATATGAAATATACACCATTTAAAATCCTCTTCAATTTCAAAACAAGGTTCAACTGTCTTTCACAAAGATTCATTCATTGTTTTCAAAACAATTTACATTTCAAACTTGAAATCTTTTCAACACAAATTGTAAATTCTTTCTTTATTTGAAGGCTATTATTATTTGAAAACAAATAATTTTTATTTTGGAAAAATCCGATTACCTTTGCACGAGTTAAAGCCCTTCAAGTATAAAACTTGGGTTAAATTCAAAATTCCAAAATGATATTTTTAAAAATGTTTAAAAACCATATAAACACATTTATAACTTGTATATCCTTTTTAAACCATGATTTCCAAACATGGAATTCAATTTCAAATCTTGAATTCAAATTCAAATCAAATTATTCAAATTTCAAAACTTTATCAAGTTATTCAAAATAACTATTATCTTTAAAACTCCCTTTCAAAGGCTTTTATGTTTGACCCGATTTCATTTCCAAAACTATTTGAATTCAAAAATTTAACTTTAAAACCATTTCAAAAATCTATGACTGAACCAATTTCCTCGTGCAATCCAAATTTGTGTGTGAATGGTGTAGTCCAGGGGTTTTACCCAATAGTGCAACAACATCAATCATCACAGATTCAATTATATCAATATCGATAAGCGGTATAATCCTATAACGCTTATCACTCATTCATAAATTCACAGATAAATAAATAAATTATACACAGTTCAATTCATAGAACAAGATATCACAGATCAGCTAGGACAATCAATTCAAGGCATCTCATACAATACAAACATTCATAAGTAAGGTCAATTAATTATCTGATTAATTTAAATTAGATTAATTACTTATCCTGGTTAATTAATATTAACTAATCACAAACCATATTAATTAATTATCATTTAATAATTAATTTAATTAACCTTTAATTAATAATTTAATCACCCTTTAATCATTAAATAATTAGCCTTTAATTACTTAGTTATCCTTTAAACCAAATTAATTAATCCATAATTAATTACCTTTAATTAATTATCCTTAATTAATTACAATACTTAATTAACCTTAATCATTTGATTAATTAATTCTTAATTATTAATTAATTAGTCACTATTCACTAAATAAATTAATTTCTAATCATTGATTAATTAATTTTTAGTTATCTAATTAATTAGCCTCTAATTATAAATTAATTAATCTTAATTACTTAATTAAATTAATTATTCAATAACAATTAATTAATCCTTAAACCTTTATAATTTAATTAATCCTAAATTATTAATTAATCCTAAATTTGATTAATCAATTATACTTAATTTCCTTAATTAACTTAGCTAATCTCAAGACATTAAAAACCTTAATTAACCTTATACAAAACATTTCTTATTAATGCCTTAATTACTATTAACATTTTTAAAACATTTTATCTTCAAAATAAATCTTTACTTAATTAAATCATTTAATTAAGATTTAAAATAAAATAACCATTTAACTTGATAATTTTGAAGTTAAAAAAACTTCCTTTAAATATTTAAAACATTATCAAGTGGTAGTTTTAAAATCTAATTTCAATTTGAATTTCAAAACTTGCTTTTATAAAAATCTTAAAATTTTAATTTTTAACTTAAGTTTAAAATCACTTTAAATTTCACAAAATTTAAATTAAACAAATTTTCAAAACTTCTTAATCAATAGTTAAAGAAAACAATTATAAAAAGAGTAAGTTTATATTTTAAACAAGATTTGATTTTAAATTTCAAAAACATTGATTTTTTTAAAACTTTTAAAAACTGTTCATCACCTTACTTCGGGTTCAACCCGAAGACCCCTTGGGTCTAGCCTTGAGTAAACATCTTCTCTACCCATTTTTTAGAAAACTTAGCTTAAATTTTACGTTTTGAAAATCTACAGACTTAACCCCTCAAACCACTCGGGTTCAAACCAGAGTTACCACCCTCCAAAACCCGATATCACCTTCGAATTAAATCCCATTCGAAACATCAAACACCCAAAACACCACCGTGCACCTACACGGTCGACTTCGACGGTGGTGACCATCGCCGTAAACTTCGACACACCGATCATCTCCCATACATTAATTCCCGATCATCCAAACACATTCACAAGCCTCAAATCAAAATCGAGTAAGGTGGTTGAAGCTGAAACCCAAAACCTCACCAGAAAATGCCTCGAACATCTCACCTCCGACCATCGGAGTCGCTGCCGCCTCGTCTACAAATCCACTAGCACTCTGTACTGCATTACACAAGGGTCCAGTGAAGCTCGATCCACCATCGAAGATGCATTGCCACAGATTATAAACTCGACCAAAATTAGGTTTAGAAACCTAAATCACTTCGCCGTCAACGCCATGACGATCTATATTTCCTCCAACCATTTTTCCTAGCCTCGTCGTACATCCTTCCACCTCTAGACAAAGCCCCGACCCCCCATCTCCCTATGATCATAAGAAGTTGCCTCAAAACCCATTTCCAGTCATTTTAAAATTTCACACAAAATCCTAAACTAAAATTTATGATTTTTATCTTAAAAATCATATTTTTCAAAGAAGTTTCAAGTTATGTAATTGGATTATTAATTCATAACACTTGATTTTAACATACATTTATGTTTTCTTCTGATCTATCTTATTTCCAGAAATATTTCGAACTTATTTTACTTGAAAAAAATTTCAAACTTTAATTTAGGATTAAACAAACATATTTTATTTAAATCCTAAGTCCAAACAGTGTTGAATTTTGATTAAATTATGTACTCTGTAACCTAGAAGCAGAGAACAACATCATGCACAAATCAACTTAACAAACATACGGTATTCACATTTGTACTTACACGTGCATAGATAACTCATTCCAGAAATTCATATGAAACCAGATTTAAATTCACTTCAACCTTTAAAGATAAAATGTGCACTCACCTGAAGAATATGTTGACAGAGAACCTGAATTTAAAACTGGAATTTCAATTTGGCCTTTGGTTTATTGAATCTGCAGTTTTGATCTGATTGCTTGATCCATACTTTGCTTTCAGGTTTTAAAACTTGAAGACTAAAGTTTTTTTTTACTTTGATATTGAATTTTTTTTATGAGATGATCTTTGTTGAATCCCTACTTGATTGCTCCAGGTTGATGCTGAAGCTTTGAATTTCTTTTGATTAATTGTTTTGAACATGTTTTGATTTGTTTCAGATTTTAATCTTTGCTTGAATTATTTGAGTTAATCATCTCAGGTTGAAGAATTTAGGTGGTTGTTTTTTTCCTCTGTTTTCAATCTGTAGGTTTTTTATAGTTTTAAATTCCTAAAACAAAATGAGAAGAGAAAAGTAGATATATTTATGTAATTTATTTTCCTCTTTTCATTTTTTATTTAAAAAAAATGAAAATAAAATTTAAGAACATGACACTAGTTGATCTTTGTTTTACTCATTAAACATTTGTCTTTTGTATATTAATACTTGTTATATTTTATTAACACTTGTTAAATTCATGATATTATCAATTTACAAATGTCACTTTGGATTAAATTGTGTTTAAGTCCTTTTTGATAAATTTATTTATAGATATGTTTGAAAGCCCTTACTTTACTTAATTTAAGACTTTGTTTTAAACCCCTTTTACTTTTAGTATTTAGGTTTGTATATATATAAGATGCTTTACACACATATGTTTTATGTTTCCTTATTATATTTTTATATATTTACAAACTATATTTTTAAAAGAAAATTTTCTAATCTTTATAACCAATACTATTTTAAACTTAGTTTATTATACTTTCTAACTGTATATATATACATACAAATTACATTTAGTTACATATAAATTTAAAATTAAACTTAAGTTATTATACTTAAATTTATATAAATAATACCGGTGTTCACAATATTCAAGTTTAACTTTTAGAAAATCATGATATTAATTTCAAAATATAAGTTCCAAATAGTTATAATATAATTAGAAAACAAATTTTTATTAACTTATATAATTTTAAATCCATTTCATTTTCAATATATTTTGAATTTCCAAATAAAACTTCTATTCACAATTTATTGAATTTTCGAATCAATTCCTTTATTTACAATCTTTTGATATATATATATATTCAAAATTTTCAAATTAATCCACAATTAAATTTATAATTAAAATATTATCTAAAACATATATTTTTGAATTTCCAATTAGAAGTTCTATTAAAATCATATTTATACCCATTTATATTAATAAACACACAAATATCTATTTAATTTGGAAAATACAAAATTAATTCACAATTAAATTAAATTACTTACCAATTTAAATTTGATTTAAAATTAGGAATGTTACAGATTCCCCCCTTTAAAAAATTTCGTCCCCGAAATCTGCCAGGGAGACAAGGTAGAGAAATAGTTTTCCTGATCAAACTGAATATTTATTCTGTATTTGGCTTACCAAATCAAAATATCATCAATAAATATAAGAACAAATTGTTTAACGATTTACGAAGGGTCATTCGGTCTACGATTATGCAGGGCATTTGTCAGTCCGAAAGATAACTAACCGCTTGTAGAATATATCTGGACCCAAAAGAACAGACAAATAGATTCAATTTTCCACAATTCTAAAACACTAGGTATGAATTCCAAACTCAAGTCAGAATACCCTAAAGTTTATACCAGCGTTTCCTTCTTCGAACTTTAATCCCCACAAGAAATTACAACAAAAACTTCAAACTTTGGTTTTGACCGAAATCGTTTTATCGATACAAATTAATTTATCTTCATATTATGTTAACCAATTTATTTTAAATAAATTTCCAAATTTATTAGAGTTAAAGACGAAAGGCTGATAAGAATCCGATGAAGAGAATATAACTTAAGGTCTTATCTACATGATTCGCGGGGCCACCACCACACCAAAACTTCTTCCTGGAGCTGCCATGAAGCAAACAAAGAATTTGAAAGACGAATCAAAGAGATTGAGAAGAATTCTTTCCATGTTGTTACAGGGTATTGACTACTTGCAGTGGTACTCTCCTGTCCCCTATCTCATCCTCTTCTTGCACTCATACTCACTATCAGTGGATAGTAAGAGAATTTACTTAGGCATATAGACGGATATTTTAAGGATACTCATTCTAGAGCATACTTCACCCTATCTCTAATGAGTTATCTAATGTGTTATACTCCAAAAGATAAAGTTCAACCTTTAGCTCTGATACCAAGTTGTCACAGCCCAAATTTCAGTGTTTGAAAATCGACACCCATACTTCACTTGTACTCGAATACCGCAGATTCAACCGTTGAAATTCGATTCGTGCCGGAGCTTATAACACATTAATTTTAACAACACAGCGGAAGAAAAAGAGTAATATCATTGATACATAAAAGATATAATATCCGATACAATATGATACAACAGGATATCAATACAAATAAGAGCCAAAAGATATACAACAGCGGAAGACAATACAAGAAGATGGTCTAGACTTTGCAACCATCGATAGCGGAAAGATAGCTCCAATAGAATTCCAAGTGAGAGCAAGAATCCAATATCTAGCAACTCCAATGCCAAATCTCCAAAGCTAGAAAGACTCCAAACCGAAAAGTGAGAACCACCATCAACACTGAAGTGAAGCAACTCGATTCAAATGCGATTGCCAATATCCAGAGATTAAATGCAATAGAATCTACACCTACTATTTGACTATCTGAAAAACCCAACTCTAGACTGCCCGTGTTGAAAATTGTGGGCACCCAGAGTTTAGGAAGGGAACAATAAACTATGGGTCAGTCACTGATATGAGCAAACAAAAATAGTTTTATCTTTAAAAAAAACAACAAAAGATTTTAAAGTTGACATCCACAATGCTTTTTGGAAAATGAAACTACGATAAGGCCTTCCGGCGTACACACTACGCAATCGCACACTTGGGGGAAATTTTTCCTTATGATAGTTAAACATGCTTCATACACGAAAACCATTTGATATTATTATTAGTGCATAGTGGAAAACATTTTGGAAGTATAATATTAATTTTAGCCAGCATACGTACCATTATAGTATGCCTACTATAGCTACCATATTAGATGGTAGGCTCTACAACTAAAACCGTACAAGGGGAGTATTGGTGATTGGATTTCTAACAAATGGTCAGGCTAAGGAACTTCCTATTGCCACATGGGTACGCCTCTGAAGGGACGTCCGGAGAACCTACCTGGCTCTTTGGCAACACAAGGCCGGTTTACCCCCTTCCCGGGAGTAACACGTAAAGATATGCCATCCCCGGTTGTAACCAACCTTTATCCGAGCGCTCGACACCAGCAACCATAAAGTAATGTATTTGTAGTAACCACATAGGTTAAATATATGAGCTCCATACCATGATATCACCTCTATCTAGAAGAGAAGGACATACCCTAGGAGTGCGACCCCTGAAACCTTGCTTCATCCTCCCTGTTTCGACCATTTTTGGGATGTGAGGTCCTGATGCAGTCTCGTCCATAAAGCTACACTTTTTCACAAAGTCTTGCTTTGATCAATAAATGATCAGTAGCACTTTGTATGCCACGTTACCAAATTGGAAATGTATCACTAGTAACCATCAACTACATAACCTCTGAGCTCGTACGTCTCAGAAAAGGGTGTTAAGCTAAAAGAATAAATTCTCTGCCACCAAATAAACATGTATTTGATAGAAACCAGCTTTACATCTCAAAGTGTAACGTCAAACACACATCCATACAAGTCTGTTCCGAGTTCGAACAAAGCCGAAGGCACTTCACAAAGATGCCCTTGCAAATCCGGATAATCCCTAATCATGTTTGGACTTCCCATCACAAAGGATGATCAAATCTCTATACCGGGGATCATCCGGTGCATAGACATTCAATGAGTTATACTTTCGCTTTCGAAAACATCCGGTCTTCACCACCGGTCTTCAAATGCTATCCATATCGTCGTATCATTATTCGGAATGGGTTATATGACACAAGGTCCTCTCCCGGCTAAACCGAATAATGATCGTAATATTTAAAAAAGCATATGGATATTGGGATCTTAGTTTGGTCACAACTTAAAACCCAAAACTTTTCTTTAAAATGTTTTAAACAAATTACCATTTAGAAATTTTTAAAAAAAGAGATTTACATCACAAAGTTCACCAATCTTTCGCAAAGATTTATTCACAACTTCAAAACCAATTTTCTTTTCAAATTGGATTAACTCATCTAATCATTAAATCAAAGACTCAATTTATAGCTTTCAAAACCATTTCCAAAGATTCATTCATAACTTTCAAAACAATTCCCATTTCATATCTTTTATATGTAAAAGATACACGATTTAAAATCCTCTTTAATTTCAAAACCAGGTTCAACCGTCTTTCACAAAGATTCATTCATGGCTTTCAAAACAATTTACGTTTCAAACTTGAAATATTTTCAACAAAAATTGGAAATTCTTTCTTTATTTGAAGGCTATTATTATTTGAAAATAAATAGTTTTCGTTTCAGAAAAATCCGATTACATTTGCACGAGTTAAAGCCCTCCAAGTATAAAACTTGGGTTAAATTCAAATTTCCAAAATAATTTTTTTAAAAATGGTTTAAAACCCATATAAATACATTTATAACTTGTATATCCTTTTAAGCCATGACTTCCAAACATGGAATTCAATTTCAAATCTTGAATTCAAATTCAAATCAAATTATTCAAATTTCAAAACTTTATTAAGTTATTCAAAATAACTATTATCTTTAAAACTCCTTTTCAAAGGCTTTTATATTTAACCCAATTCCATTTCCAAAACTATTTGAATTCAACAATTTAACTTTAAAACCATTTCAAAAATCTGTGACTTAACCAATTTCCTCGTGCAATCCATATTTGTGTGTGAATGGTGTAGTCCAGGGGTTTTACCCAATAGTGCAACAACATAAATCATCATAGATTCAATTATATCAATATCGATAAATGGTATAATCCTATAATGCTTATCACTCATTCACAAATTCACAGATAATGTACAAATGTATCACAGATAATAGACAAATTATACACAGTTCAATTCACATAACAAGATATCACAGATCAGCTAGGACAATCAATTCAAGGCATCTTATACAATACAAACATTCATAAGTAAGGTCGATTAATTATCTGATTAATTTAAATTAGATTAATTACTTATCCTGGTTAATTAATATTAACTAATCACAAACCATATTAATTAATTATCCTTTAATAATTAATTAAATTAACCTTTAATTATAATTTAATCACCCTTTAATCATTAAATAATTAGCCTTTAATTATTTAGTTATCCTTCAAGCTAAATTAACTAATCCTTAATTAATTACCATTAAATTATTTATCCTTAACTAATTACAATAATTAATTAACTTTAATCACTTGATTAATTAATTCTTAATTATTAATTAATTAATCAATAATCACTAAATAAATTAATTTCTAATCATTGATTAATTAATTTTTAATTATCTAATTAATTAAACTCTAATTAAAAATTAATTAATCTTAATTACTTAATTAAATTAATTCTTAAGTAGCAATTAATTAATCCTTAAACCTTTATAATTTAATTAATCCTAAATTATTAATTAATCCTAAATTTGATTAATTAACTATACTTAATTTCCTTAATTAACTTAACTAATCTCAAGACGTTAAAAACCTTAATTAACCTTAAGAGAAAACATTTCTTATTAATGCCTTAATTACTATTAACATTTTTAAAACATTTTATCTTCAAAATAAACCTTTACTTAATTAAATCATTTAATTAAGATTTGAAATAAAATAACCATTTAACCTAATAATTTTAAAGTTAACAAAACTTCCTTTAAATATTTAAAACATTGTCAAATGGTAGTTTTAAAATCTAATTTCAATTTGAATTTCAAAATTTGCTTTTATAAAAATCTTAAAATTTTAATTTCTAACTTAAGTTTAAAATCACTTTGAATTTCACAAAATTTAAATTAAACAAATTTTCAAAACTTCTTAATCAATAGTTAAAGAAAACAATTATAAAACGAGTAAGTTTATATTTTAAACTAGATTTGATTTTAAATTTCAAATACATTGATTTTTTTTAAAACTTTTAAAAACCGCTCATCACCTTACTTTGGGTAACCCGAAGACCCCTCAGATCTAGCCCCGAGTAAACATCTTCTCTACCCATTTTTTTTAAAAACTTAGCTTAAATGTTAGGTTTTAAAAATCTACAGACTTAACCCCTCAAACCACTCGGGTTCAAACCCAAGTTACCACCCATCAAAACCCGATATCAGCTTCGAGTCAAATCTCATTCGAAACGTCAGACACCCAAAACACCACCGTCCACCTGCACGATCGACTTCGACGGCGGTGACCATCACCGTAAACTTCGACACACCGATCATCCCCCATACATCAATTCCCGATCATCCAAACACATTCACAAGCTTCAAATCAAAATAGAGTACGATGGTTGAAGCTGGAACCCAAAACCTCACTAGAAAATGCCTCGAACATCTCACCTCCGACCACTAGAGTGCTGCCACCCCGTCTACAAATCCACTAACACTCCCTGCTGCATTTCCCAAGGGTCCGGTGAAGCTCGATCCACCATCGAAGATGCATTGCCACAGATTATAAACTTGACCAAAATTAGGTTTAGAAACCTAAATCACTTCGCCATCGACGCCACGACGATCAATATTTCCTCCAACCATTTTTCCTAGCCTCGCCGTACAGCCTTCAACCTCCAAATGAAGCCCTGACCCCCGGTCTCCTTATGATCATCAGAAATTGCATCAAAACCCATATCCAGTCATCTTAAAATTTCACACAAAATCCTAAACTAAAATTTATGATTTTTATCTTAAAAATCATATTTTTCAAAGAAGTTTCAAGTTATGTAATTGGATTATCAATTTATAACACTTGATTTTAACATACATTTAAGTTTTCATCTGATCTATCTTGTTTCCAGAAATATTTCGAACTTATTTTACTTGAAAAAGTTTTTAAGCTTTAACTTAGGATTAAACAAACATATTTTATTTAAGTCATAAGTCCAAATAGTGACTTAATAAAAAGATATTGAATTTTGATTAAATTATGTACTCTGTAACCTGGAAGCAGGGAACAACATCATGCACAAATCAACTCAACAAACATACAGTATTCACATTTGTACTTACACATGCACAGATAACTCATTCTAGAAATTCATATGAAACGAGATTTAAATTCACTTCAACCTTTAAAGATAAAATGTTTACTCACCTGAAGAATTTGTTGACAGAGAACCTGAATTTAAAACTGGAATTTGAATTTAGTCTTTGATTTATTGAATCTGCAGTTTTGATCTGATTGCTTGGTATACTTTGCTTTCCAGGCTTGAAAACTTGAAGACTAAAGTTTGTTTTTATTTTGATGTTGAATTTGTTTTCTGAGATGATCTTTGTTGAATCCCTACTTGATTGCTCTAGGTTGATGCTGAAGCTTTGAATTTCTTTTGATTAATTGTTTTGAATAGGTTTTGATTTTTTTCAGATTTTAATCTTTGCTTGAATTATTCAATTTAATCATCTCAGGTTGAAGAGTTTAGGTGGTTGAAAAAAAAATTCTCTATTTTTAATCTGCAGGTTTTTTTTTAGTTTTAAATTCCTGAAACAAAATGAGAAGAGAAAAGTAGATATATTTATGTAACATATTTTCCTCTTTTCATTATTTATTTTTAAAAAAATGAAAATAAAATTTAAGAGCATGACACTTGTTAATCTTTGTTTTACTCACTAAACATTTTTCTTTTGTATATTAACACTTGTTATATTTTATTAACACCTGTTAAATTCATGATATTATCAATTTACAAATGTCACTTTGGATTAGATTGTGTTTAAGTCCTTTTTGATAAGTTTATTTATAGATATGTTTTAAAGCACTTACTTTATTTAATTTAAGAATTTTTTTTTAAACCCCTTTTAGTTTTAGTATAGGTTTGTATATATATAAGATTTCAATTTAGCTTTACACATATATGTTTTATGTTTCCTTATTTATATTTTTATATATTTACAAACTATATTTTTAAAAGAAACTTTATATCCAATACTTTTCTAAACTTAGTTTATTATACTTTCTAAATGTGTATATATATACATACAAATTACATTGAGTTATATATAAATTTAAAATTAAACTTAAGTTATTATACATAAAATTATATAAATAATACTGGTGTTCACAATATTCAAGTTTAACTTTTAGAAAATTATGATATTAATTTCAAAATATAAATTCCAATAGAAAACAAATTTTTATTAACTTTAAAATATAATTTTAAATCCAATCCATTTTCAATATATTTTGAATTTCCAAATCAAATTTCTATTCACAATTTATTGAATTTTCAAATCAATTCCTTTATTTACAATCTTTTGATATATATATATATATATATATATATATATATATATTCAAAATTTTCAAATTAATCCACAATTAAATTTATAATTAAAATATTATCCAAAACATTTATTTTTGAATTTCCAATTAGAAATTCTATTTTAAAATCATATTTATACGCATTTATATTAATAAACAAACAAATATCTATTTAATTTGGAAAATACAAAATTAATTCACAATTAAATTAAATTACTTACCAATTTAAATTTGATTTAAAAACAGGAATGTTACATAATCGCATTTCTAAGGCTCATATTTTGTTAAACCTAAGGAAATAGGTCTGCATCAGCATATACTAGGGCAACCTAGGCAGTGCCACACGGGGTCAAAAGCACTCTAAAGGGGTTGTATACAGGGCTACTCAAGGTATGCTTCAACATAGAACCATGCTTATAGGTGAAGGACAAATGGGAAGCTGCACTCAACTCAAGCTTCCCCTAACTCAGATCACAAATAGCCTCAAGCAAATTCCAGGCATACGCTAAGTTAATCCTTTAAGCGGAATAGGAAATACTACCATATTGACCCAACATGATGTCAAGTTCAGCAAAAAGGGAAAGGTATTAGTAGGACAACAAGACTTGGGCACTGGGCAATATTCACCAATAAACCTCTTCATATGCATCAATACCATAACATCATATATTGGTCAGCAAAGACACAACAAGACTGAAGAGTAACAACAAATGTCTTTTTGAAGGCCCACAAGCAAAGTCAAATTCAAATTTAGATTCTCCCACCACATTTTCTAATATTCCCACTCTAAATGTAGGAATTCCCACCTCCATTCAAACTTCCCCCCAAGGATGCGTCAGTAATCCCATTATGTCAAATAAACAATACAGATAGATGACATCTAGCAGAATCCATGGGTTGAGGCATAATGGAGAGAGAAAAATTACAGTAACCGGCGCGCCTTTCATGACTATAAATAAAAAATACACTATAGCGAGAAAGGGACTTCTTTTGAAAAAAATTCTTCCAAAAACCTTTAACGTTCAATTGTACTTCCGACATGAAGTTTTGTACCAAATCAACAAAAAAGGAAGAAAGAGATATTTTCCTCGTGGATGTAGGATTTTTTAAAGACCAAACCACATAAATCCCTTGTGTCCTTTATTGTTTTCTAAAATTTCCTTAATTAGTTTAGTACTATATTTTATCTCATTTGTACTTGGATCAAACATTAGATAGATTTGACACTTTAACAAACAGTTAAATTGCAACTACTTCATTGTGTGAGCACTCAGTGGCATAATCATCGCCTCATGAAAAAATTAAGATTACATAGTTTTTTTTAATTCAAAATAAGCAATGTAATTAGTGAATTAATTACTTTTCACATTATCGAGGAGTTGAAGGATGAAAAATTTCATCAGCATCACCATAATTTGAAGTCAAGGTCAGTATCGAAAAAAGGATATCAATACATTGTTCTTTGTTGACATGTACAGTCGTGGATCTTCTTTATATGTTAAGGATGGTCGAGAGGATGTTCATGAAGGAATTAATTATTGTTCTCATGGCTAAGGTTACTTATTCTTCCAATATTGCAAAGAAGAAAAATATTAGTCAAAGGGTATAAAGGTAAAGTCAATGATAAGGATGAGAACGATGAATGTTACCATTACTCTAAAAAAGGATACCAGAGGAGGAACTATCTAGATTATTTGAAGATTCTCAAAGGAAGGAATCTGATTCTGCTCCTAAAGGTATTTTTCCGCATTCTAGATACTGGATCTGGAATTCATATATGTGATTCGTTACAGGGATTTAGGAGCAAGAAGCCCGTAGCAAGCAGGACCATGGAATTTCAAGTTGCAAATGGAGCTATTGTAATTGTCGTAGCGATGGGAGATTACCACGTGAAGCTTGCTAGTGGACATGTTTTAGTTTTATATAATTATTTTCGTACAGATCTTTATTAGTGGAATACTCTCCTTTTCTAGTTTGGTGGGAACTGGCTTTAGTTTGATTTGTAATGACAATATTATGAACTTTTTTATACTTTTAAATCGCATTTATACACTGAACTGTAATTGTGCCCTTACCTTTAAAATGATAATGCTTCCAAAATAAATGATAACTATTGTAACGACCCCACCGCGATACCTAGATTAGCAAAGAACATTACAAGTAATGTCGTTTGTTAATCCGGAGAATACGGCTTGTTAAGGACGATCGAATGTGAACATATCTTACACTAACACTGACATGTCATTTATACTTTTTCACTTAATATCTGAACTGAAATTTAACAAGGACAATGTTAATTCAAAGTGACGGACACACTAATTTCTCAGAATCAGAACAATATATCATAAAAATGACTGTCACAGATCATAGCGGGATAAATCTAAACGTACACATATACAAATTTTGAGTTTACAAAATAAAATACTAAACTCAATTGTTTTAAAAGTTTAACAATTCTCTAATATGTGCAAATTATAAACATGTTCACAAATTTACTAAATAAGACAAACTGAAAATTCAAAAGTGTTTATCTTCTTGCTGGACCAAACATCCAAAGGTCAACTTATCCTGCAACCTGAAAAGTTTCGACCCGACCTAAGCAAAATAACACCCGGGGCAGACTATCTCTAAATATCCAATAGGGTGAGAACAGAATATAACACAAGAATAAACAACATATAAGTAAATACAGATGTCCAGGATATACGAGTCAGGGAATTAATTTAATTCAAAACAAGGTTATAAATTTAAGCCACATACCCGAACTAGTCACTAAACATAGAGTGATAGAATTAACTTAAATTTAGCATCCAACACAAGACACAAGAATATATATTTATTTCACGAACATAATACATAAGAATATATATTTATTTCACAAGCACGAGACACAAGACACAAGAATATATATCTATTTCACTAACACAAGACACAAGAATATATATTTATTTCACGAACATAGAATAGTCACAAAATCCAAATATCCAGAATCCATGAGATCTTACTCAAAACGATCATAATGATCGTACATAGAACCGTAGCAAACGAACAAATAATTTGGTATCACATGAACCGATCCAATACCGAGGATCGTACATAGAACGGGAATTACAGGATCACAAGACGATCTCAAAGATAGCAGCCATGATCGAATCTTTCAGATTTATTTTAGATTATTACACGTGAAAAGAAATCCAGGAGTAACTTCTTAAGCATCTAGCAGCCATTTGCCGTACACCAAAAGAGAGTAAACTCTAAAGTGCCAAATACTATCGCCTTCGATGATTACTACAATTTGACCAATACGTCCCATACCGTATGGTGAAATCCAAGTATTTACTAAAAGCTAGTAAATATCACTTATTAAGGATACCACTGAAAAACCTGAACTACGTTCTCTTAAGGATCTAACAACCACTTGTCACACACCAAAGAGAATACAACTCTAAAGTGCTAGGTAATTTCCCAAATACAATCACAAGAATTTAACCAAGGCATCCTACCTACGCGATGGAATTCGAGTATTCGCTAATGGGTTGGTAAATTCCACTCAAACATTCTATTCAACGGGTTGTACCATATTCGACGAAGCGCGATTCGAAAGCATTTAAACCAATTGATAACACTAAGTCGAGTATTAGTACTTCCTAAACTATAGAATTAAGGTTCTCAAAACATTTATTTAATTTGTCATTATTAAAAAATTTCGTTATTCCAAATTGTTCCAATTGCATTTATTTTATGAACTAAGATTTTCCATTTTCCGAAACCATATTATACTTAAATTTCCATAAAGTTATATTATTCACGAATCATAATTAAAACCATATATATATTTAAGTAATCACTTATTCTCTAAAACCATATTTATTACACTTAGAAATGTCCAAATTAGCATTTATACACTAGTATAAAACAACTTAAGTTCATACTTCAAAACTATGTTTCTAAATCTCATAACCATTTTATTAAAAGATAAATTTAATTTATATTTCACAAAACATTTTTCCAATTCCATAACTATTTATGCCAATAATACTTAATATAAATATAACTATTTGATAAAACCATCTATAAAAGAGATTAGACCAATTTATACAATAAGTTTAATATGTATAACTTCAATAAACTCTCTTACCAGATTATTAGTATTTATAACTAAATATATATCACTATAAATAAATAGATATATCTTTATTTAATTCCAAAGTTTTGAACAAAACGATTCAAAATCTACAAACACATTAGAATTCATCATGACTAAATATTAGGTTATCATAAGATTTTAGTCATGAAATAACTCCGTAGAATTTTATCTCTTGATTATATTACAATTCGAACTTACAATACAAATTTATTATTGTGAATATGTATTTATATATAACCAATGACCAAAAAAAATCACTCCAACACCTAGGCATAACACTAAAAACACAACAGCGCACACACATGGGTTCAAGAAATTGGCTGGGAATGCACCGGTCATTTCAACCGCTCCATCAGTTACAACTCAGTCATGAATTCCAATTTTAAAATGCAAATTCGACCCTATAAATCATATAATTTTAAAAAACTAACGTGAAAGTTGTTCCTTAAAGTCTTAGCATTCCACTAATTATTTTTTGCATAATTTTGTTTTACGGGTAAAATGTTATGGTCATTGTACTATCCGGTATCAACTCAGAAAATTCGATATGGCTAGGTTATAACTTTTGTTTCAAACTCAATTTAGACTCTTTTAGGTGCAGTATTTTGAAAAATGCTCAAAAGGGAACTTGTAGTCTGTTAAAAGAAGTTTCTACCATAAATAAATTGAGTCAAATTAGATCATTTTACACTAAAATATCGCTATTTTACTATAGCAATTTCTATAAATTATTTTCAGCTACCGACTTGTAAATTTCACATTTTCGCTAACATAACAAATATTTCTTTTAGACCTCATATCTTATGGTTTAGTTATATGCTCATTACTAACATTCATCAAAGTCAAAATAACCACAGCAATAAGTGCATAAATAATCACATCCACATATGCAAGCGATAGACTTGTATTTATACATCTAAAAATTAAAATAAAGATAGTTGTGAGATTACCCACCTTTCTACCTTAGCTTTCTACACCCATTCTTACCAATCTTGCATTCAATTTTAAAAAATCCTAACAGTTTGTCTCAAAAAAAGAAGAAGAACAATAACAATCAAAACCTATTAGATACTGAAAATCAACTTGTCTAGATAGTGAATTAGAGTTTGGAGAAATTACCTTTGATTTTCTCTTAATTTTCTAGAATTTATTGGATTTTAAAACTTTGATTTTTAGAGAACTAGGTTTTAGAAAACAAGAGGAAAAAGAGCTTTTATTTACTGTAAAGAAAAAAATGAACGTGATGTTCATTATCTAAATGTAGAAGAAAGAATCCACCTTATTCTTAAGTGGGTTGAAATCATACTAAGCCCAAACCCTTTAGTTAATTAGAACAATAAAACACTTACACATTTACTCATTTTTTATCTTATTAAAACACTAAAAAACTTTTCAATTCAATATAGAAAAATTCAAGTTAATATACTAAAATTAAGTTCATCACCTAATCTTCATCATTAATTAATAAAACGTAATTTTTTATAATTTATAAACCCATATTTTCCTAATTGAAAACATGATATTTTGCATTTTCTATAATATGACAACTTAACAAATAAATAAATTATAACTTTTAAAATCCCCATTTTTAAATGAAATAAAATTACACCATATCTAGAAAACACTAACACGTTATTTAACAAGTCTGAAAACAAGAATTTAAAATCAATGAATTCCATGCTTTGCTTTTCTGATTATTAATTAAATAAAACACTTAATATTCAAATTCGCTTCAATAAATGAGAAATCCAATTTCTCATTAAAATTACAAGTTTAAATCTTTATTAAACTTAAATTAACAATGTTGAATAATCAGGGTTGTTACAAACTTCCTCCCTTAAACAAATTGCGGGGTTAAAGAAATTGCATCCCTGCAATTTCCTTAATGAAAGAAACCTACAATATAAATTTCTTTATAAAATAATTATTTGTGAACCGATCTCTAATTTCATTTTCAAAACATTCAATTAATACCACTCTAAATTATAATGCTAAAAATAAAAAAATTCTTTAAGTTATCACAATTTTCAAAAATTTCTCAAAAAATTTCTAACGTCTAAATTTACAGAAAATTTCGCCAGCGCTTTCTTTGCGCAGCTAGCATTTCAAAAATTTACAATTGGTATATAATTACATAATATACATCTCATCTCAACGATGAGGCATCCCGTGGGGAAAAACAAAAATGCGATATGTAATCCGAGATACGTACCTTATATTTGAAATATTAGCGAGTCCGCTAATATTCCTTAAGCAAACAATTTATAATCTTTTAAACAATATCTACTTAACTTCAGATATCCGCACCTATCTCAAAAATTCATATTAGTATTTAATATCAAATTTATACCATATAGGATATATTAACAATTCATGATATTCCTAGTTAGATTGACATCATAGTATTCCATAAAGAAAGAAATTCATACTTAGATTTCCAAATTTAATTATTACTTATGTCAAAATGTCACGTTCGATGTTTAGGAACCCCTATCGATAACATGGCATCCCACATATCGATCAGGATCCTTAAACAACGTCCGAATAAGTTAACACAATAAATAATAACAGTTTTAGATGCATTTATTTTATTATCACTAACATCCATGCATCCAATTTTAAATAAATGAAACTAAGCAATCAATCAACCAAAACATACATAATCAATTACAACGGAACAATTCAATGTCTGAAATTTTGCTGCACAACTCTGATTATTCCTAATTCATTTAAACATTAAACTTTAGTCAAATTTCCCAAATTTTCTATTGAAATAAAATAGTTCACTTTAATTTAATTCATTCTAGTTTAATTCCAAAATTTTCTAAACTCTAAAATATTTTACGCATTAATTTTCAAAAGTTTTAATGTCACAAATTCCAATTTATCAATTTAAATTTTTTAAATCAATTTATTCCTAATCATTTTATATTCCTATCCCTAATTAGATAATTAATATAACTATCTACCATACACCTCAAGGAATATGACTCTATGTCATCTAGGTCTCAGATCCATAATATTATATGCTATAATATTCTGACATAGCTTTAATACCAACTGTAACGACCCCACCGCGATAACTAGATTAGCAAAGAATATTACAAGTAGTGTCATCTGTTAATCCGGAGAATACGGTTTGTTAAGGGCGATCGAATGTAAATATATCTTTATACTAACACTGACACGTCATTTATACCTTTTCACTTAATATCTAACTGAAATTTGACGTGTACCATGTTAATACAAAGTAATGAACACATCGATTTCTTAGAATCAGAATAATATATAATATAAATAATAATCACATATCATAGCGGAATAAATCTCAACTTACACATATGCAAATTTTAAGTTTACAAAGTGAAATACTAAACTCGATTGTTATACAAGTTTAACTATTCTCTAATCTCAATTGTACATCTTATAAACATATTCACAATTTTCTTAAATGACACAAACTAAAAAGTAAAAAGTGTTTATCTTCTTGCTAACCCAAACATCCAAAGGTCAACTTATCCAGTAACCTGAAAAGTCTCGACCCGACCCAACCTGAGCAAAATAACACCCGGGTTAGACTTTCTCTAAATATCCAATAGGGTGAGAACAAAATATAGCACAAGAATAGTCAACATATAAGTAAATACAAATGTCCAGGATATAAAGAGATAGAGAATTAATTTAACTCAGAGCAGGGTTATAAGTTTAAGTCATATACACGAACAAGTCACTAAACACAGAATAATAGAATTAACTTAATTTTGCATCCATCACAAGACAAAAGAATATATATCTATTTCACGAACACTAGACACGAGAATATATATCTATTTCACGAACACTTGACACGAGAATATATATTTATTTCACTGACACAAGACACAAGAATATTTATTTATTTCACGTGACCCCCCCCCCCCCCCCCCCCCGAGACCCATATTAACAAAGAGCATTACTGGGTAATACTGTCTACTAATGCGGAGAATATGGCTGGTTAGGAGCGACCATCTATAGCTTTGACTTAAATATCTACTGAATACGTCGATTTAGTGCTCTATAATTTTTCTCTTTCTCAAGTGGATCGGTATATTCAATAAATGCTTAATACAAAACTATAGTGGCTAACAGATCTATCAGAATAAAATATAACAACATAATGTATAGTACATCACAGAATAGCAACAAACGGATATATATACATTTACACCGATACATCCTAATACAATACATAGTGATACATGATACGTTGTTCTAAGACCACATTATATACAACGATTCAAAAACAATATACACATCATAGTCAAAATTACGACACAAAGGTGATAATTAGGTATCCAAGCGGAAGCATCAAAGATAAGCTATGTCCAGAAGCAGGTATCTAACCTGAAACAACTCAGTCTAACCCGAGTATAAAACATACAGGTCGGTCTAACTAAAACAATCAGTTTAAAAGGATAAACGATAATAAGAGTATAAGGACAAGGATGATATTTTCTCGAATGAGAAGAAATAATTCTAAGTGGTTACTCCAAGTGACATATCTAAGTATGCGTGGTTACTTCAAGTGATATAATGTAATACTAAAAAGTAAATAATCTCATAAGAGATAAACAATATTAAACAAAAGCGCTAAATATATCAAGCCTCTATCATCGGCATATCACAAAATCAACAAATATGGTTTAGGGAAAATTATAACTCCAAAAAGGAGAAATCCCAAACCCGCCATATCGGCAATCTCAATAGCATTCTCAAAGAGAAATCTTAATCAAAAATAAGCCATAAAGGAAAATACATATATCTCAAAATAGGAGAATACAAATCCCAAATAAATGCCACAATGGCAATCTCGATAAATGCCAAGTGTAGGCAACTCAAATCTCACTATAGAACTCAAAAGAGTTCAAATTCCCAAAAGGTAATCTCCATATATATAATATCAGACGGATCGAATGGCCAACCATGAAAAGGCAATACACTTGGAAAATCACAATAATCAATGAAAACATCTCAAAGAATTTTGCATGTGCATATAGCCGAAGCCTGCCAAGTACTGCTCTCTCAAATAAGGCGCCAAGCCCGAAGGCAAATACGTCGCAATGACAAACATCCCCAAGTACAAATACACCACAATGGCAAATGTCTTAAGGACAAAAATGCCGTAATGGAAAATACGCCGCAATGACAATGACCCAAAGGTCCAGTACTGGCAATATGTCATAATGACAAATGTGTCACAAACTCCCAAATAGGAACTCGAAAAGTATTAATGAGCGTCTCATACCACACGTTCACACTCTACGGTTTACTAACTGGTAGTAAATGCCATACTAGAAAATAGTAAAAGGTTTAGCTCATCTCATCGGTAAACTCGACCCTTAGGTCAAAACAATCAAACGGACAAGTCAGGAATTTACCGATAAGGAAAATGCACGTGTCTCGTACGACGTATTTTACCAAACCGTTTAATTCTCCTTCTCATTCGCTTGAATAGTGCAAAAACGTGTAATTTATATATAAAATAATTTAATTGACAAAACAAGCTTTTAAAACCATTTTCAAAATCTATTTTGAAAACCATATTTGAAAATTCCCTTATTATAGAGAATAAATAGGTTTTATATTTGAAAATACTTTTAAAATATTATATAATAATTATTTTAAATGCCAATTTATTTTAAAAATTATTTCAAAACTGTTTGGAAAAATTCATGCTCGAAAACGAAGAAAAACAAGGAAATCTCACAAAACCGATACTCGAATTCATTTCAAAAACGATTCAGTTTGAATCTCAAATTCTCCAAAATCTTGGTTAGCTTATTGATAGGAATCATAGCCATCAAAATAGCAGAAATATCACAAAAACATGAGTCAAAAGTCGGACGGAAAAAGAAGGCGGAACACAAAAAATGTATAGGCAAAAACAATACCCAGGTATGAAATCTTCTCTGGGTTCAACTTCCGGACATAATTTGAATGGCTCAATTACCTCGGAATGGTCTGAAATTTGACAAACACAAAGTAGAACAATTTGTTTATGAACTGGGAAAAGATTTACTGAATTCTGACATGAAATGGTAAACATATGGAATTCAAACATGGACTCAGGCCATGTTGAATTCTGCCCAAGTCTGAAAACTCTCTCGGGTTCAACTTTTAGATATGAAACAGGTGACCAAATACTTCTGATTGAACTGAAAATTGGTATGATATAGTAGAAAACTTCAACTTTGAAATAAAAAAGAATCATTGAATTCCGACAGTAAATAAAAAAGATACGCTGTCTCAAACATGGACTCAGACCATGTTAGCAGCAGCTCAGAAAACGGAAATATGCCCAGATCTGAAAACCATATCGGGTTCAACTTACAAGCATGAAACAGAGGACCAAACGGCCTCTAATTAAACTGAAAATTGGTGTACACAAAGTAGAAAACTTCAATTTTCAAATAAAAAAGAACCAATGAATTTCGACAGAAAATGAAAAAGATACGCTGTCTCAAATATGAACTCAAGTCATGTTTGCAAGCAGCTCAAAACGAAAATATGCCTAGGTCAAAAAACCATTTCGGGTTCAACTTACAGGCATGAAACAAAGGACTAAACGACCTCTGATTAAATTGAAAATTGGTATGCACATAGTAGAAAACTTCAAATTTCAAATAAAAAATTAATGAATTCTGACAGGAAATGATAAGGATACGTTGTCTCAAACACGGACTCGGGCCATGTTTGCACCAGCTCAAAATGGAAATATGCCCAGGTCTAAAAACCATCTCGGGTTCAAGTTACTGGCATGAAACAGAGGACCAAACGACCTCTGATTGAATTGAAAATTGGTATGAATTTTTAGAAAACTTTAACTTTCAAACAAAAAAAGAACCAATGAATTCCGACAGGAAATGAAAAGAAAATGTTGTCTCAAACATGGACTCAGACCATGTTTGCAACAGCTCAGAAAACGGAAATATGTACAGATGAATTACAGTGCACGTATTGATTTTACAGTGTAGTTTTCAAGCATCAAACGAATATGTTTTGCAATGAAATTTGGCACATATATACAACACACAGGCTATCAGCTGAAGAAAATTCGGCAGCATTTCATTACAGGAATTGAAAGAAAATGACATGCAAAGTGACATCCAAACTCGATTTTCGTAGAAACAAAACATGAACATAAAATCAATATATTGAAGCTATTTTTGCTTAGATTTCGGAATTTTGAAGCTTGGCTTTAGCTAGAATTTATGAGTTTTGATACTCATCTTGTTTTTATAGTGCAAAAACTCGGACTGGAGCTGAAAGATTGGAGCTTTGGCTTGATTTTAGCCTTTAGGAACCTGTAGAAAAGAAACAACAGCGTGCAAAAAGGAGAAACAAACTAACAGACAACTCTCAACTCAAAATAGGATTTTGATGAAATTATTTAGGTTTTGGGATTAGATTACCTTTGAATTCATTTTAGTTTGATAAAAATCTCAACTTGCTTGAAGAAATTTTGAGTTTTGAAAGCTTGGAATTTGAAAATTGGTGAATTTCTCTTTACTGCCTTGAGGAAGAAGGCGAAACAAGTTTTTGTACGTACAATGGAGTGTTTTCCTCTTTTCTCATTTCCAGGCTAAGTGGGCTTTTGGACCTAAAAATTAAAAGAAAACTAATTAGGCTAAGTGAATTATTTAACATTTAAACCGAAATGCACATATATACACTATTTTATAAAACAAATTACATTTTCTTTTAAATTTTAATCCAAACAATTAATGTAAACTTACATACATATGAAATAACATATTTTTCATCATATAAAAAGATAATTTTAGTTTTAAAAATATTTTTATTATTAAAAACCCTTATTTTATAAAAATACGCAATTTTACACTAATAAATGCATAAAGTCTTATTTTTAATTTCTAAAATTTACAAAAATTATTTTATTATTTTTTTTGCTTAGAAAATTATAACAAACCATTTCAAACTCATATTTATAACCAAAACACATTTTTAAACCAAATTTCATCTTTTTATGTAAATAAACAACCTTCAAAAAATCAAATACTTCCTTTAAAAATTATTAAAAGAAGTAAATGACAATAACTAATAAAATTATTGCATTTTTCACTATTTAAAAATCGTTTTCCATTCATTATTAACCCAAACAAACAAAATAAAGTTCCAAACTTTATTTTCATATTTTATTTTTAAAATTCATTGTTTATTCCAAACAAACAATTTATAATCTCCAATTTTGTTTTAGTTCACAATATTAAATTATAACTATCGTTATAATTTAATATTAACAGGTAATCACCGAAACAAGGATTGTTATATTTCGCAAACATAGAATAGTCATAGAATTCAAATATTTAGAATCTAAGGGATCTTACTCAAAACGATCGTAATGATCATACACAGAACCAGAGCAAACAAACAAACAATTTGGTATCACGCCAACGGATCCAATACCGGAGATCGTACACAGAACGGGAATCATAGGATCACAAGACGATCTCAAGGATAGCAGCCGTGACCGAATCTTTCTGATTTATTTTATATTATTGCACTTGAAAAGAAATCCAGGAGTAACTTCTTAAGGATCTAGTAGCTACTTGTTGTACACCAAAAGAGAGTAAACTCTAAAGTGCCAAATATTGTCGCCTTCAGTAATTACTATGATTTAACCAATACGTCCCATACCGTATGGTGAAATCCAAGTATTTACTAAAAGCTAATAAATATCACTTATTACGGATACTAATGGAAACTTGAACTACATTCTCTTAAGAATCTAGCAACTACATGTCGCACACCAGAAGAGAATACGACTCTAAAGTGCTAAGTACTTTCCCAAAAACAATCACAAGAATTTAATTATGGCATCCCATACTCCCTGGTGGAATTCGAGTGTTCGCTAGTGGGTTAGTAAATTCCACTTAAACATTCTATTCAATGGGTTGTGCCATATTCCACAAAGTGTGATTCGAAAGCATTTAAACTAATCGATAACACTAAGTCGATTATTAGTACTTCTCAAATTATACAATTAAGGTTCTCAAAACATTTATTTAATTTGTCACTTATTATTAAAATTCATTATTCCAAATTGTTCCAATTGTATTTATATTATGAACTTGGATTTTCCATTTTCTGAAACAATATTGATACTTAAATTTCCATAAAGTTGTAATGTTCACGAATCATATTTTAAATTCGTATATATATTTAAGTAATCATTTATTCTCTAAAACCGTATTTATTACTCTTAGAAATGTCCAAATTAGTACCTATGCACTAATATAAAACAACTTAAGTTTATACTTCAAAACCATGTTTCTAAATCTCATAACCATTTTATTTAGAGATAAATTTAATTTATATTTCATAAAACATATTTCCAAATCCATAACTATTTATACCAGTAATACATAATATAAATATAACTATTTGATAAAACCCTTTACAAAAGAGATTAGATAAATTTATAAAACAAGTTTAATATTTATAACTTTAATAAACTCTCTTACCAAATTATTAGTGTTTATAACTAAATATTTATCACTATAAATAAACAGATATATCTTTATTTAATTCCAAAGCTTTGAACCAAACGATTCAAAATCCACAAACACGGTAGAATTCATTATGACTAAATATTAGGTTATCATAAGATTTTAGTCATGAATTAACTCCATGAAATTCTTACTCTAAACTACTATATTTCAATTCAAACTTACAATATAAATTTATTATTGTAAATATATATGTTTATATATAACTATGACCAAAATAATCACTCCAACACCTGGGAACAACATTACAAATATAACAACACACATATGGGTTCAAGCAATGGGTCAGGAATGCACCGGTCGTTTCAATCCTTTACCAGTTACAACTCAGCCACGAATTCCAGTTTTAAAAAGCGATTTCGACCCTTTAAATCACAAAATTTTCAAAAACATACAACATGAGAGTTGTTCCTTAAAGTCTCATCTTTCCACCGATTATTTTTGCACAATTTCGTTTTACAGTTAAAAAGTTATGGTCATTTTACTATCAGGTATCAACTCAAAAAATTTACATTATTGTGCTATAACATCAGTTTCAAACTATATTTAGACCCTTTTAAGTGCACTAGTTCGAAAAATGCTCAAAAGGGAACTTGTATCCTATTAAAAGAAGTTTCTACCATAAAAGGATTGAGTCAAATCGGATCATTTTCCACTAAAATATCGCCGTTTTACTACAGCAATTTCTACGAATAATTTTCAGCTATCAATTTGTAAATTTCACATTTTCACTAACATAGTAAATCTATCTTTAGACCTCATGTATTAAGGTTTAGTTATATGCTCATTACTAACATTCATCAAAGTCAAAATAACAATAACAACATGTGCATAAATAATCACATCCATATATGCAAGCAATATTGACTTGTATTTATACATCTGAAAATTAAAATAGAGATAGTTGTGAGATTACTCACCTTTCTTCCTTAGCTTGCTACAACCATTCTTATCAATCTTGCATTCAATTTCAAAAAAAAACTAACAATTTGACTCAAAACAAAGGAAGAACAATAACAATCAAAACCTATTAGATACTGAGAATCGATTTGTCTAAATAGTGAATTAAAGTTAGGAGAACTTACTTTTGATTTTCTCATAATTTTTTGTAATTTATTGGATTTTAAAACTTTGATTTTGGGAGAAATATGTTTTAGAAAACAAGAGGAAGAAGTGCTTCTATTTACTATAAAGAAAAAAATGAACATGATGTTCATTATCTAAATGCAGAAGTAAGAAATCCACCTAATTCTTAAGTGAGCTGAAATCATCCTAAGCCCAAACTCATTAGTTAATTAGAACAATAAAACACTTACAGATTTTCTCATTTTCTATCTTATTATAACACAAATAATTTACTCAATTCAACATAAAAAAATTCAAGTTAATATTACTAAAATTAAGTTCATCTAATCTTCATGATTAATTAATAAAATACAATTTTTTATAATTTATAAACCAATATTTTCCTTATTGAAAACATAGTATTTTGCATTTTCTATAATATGACAACTTAACAAATAAATAAATTTTAACTTTAAAAATCCCCATTTTCTTATTAAACAAAATTACACCATATCTAGAAAACATTAACATGTTATTTAACAAGTCTTAGAACAAGAATTTCACATCAATGAATTCCATATTTTGCTTTTCCATTTATTATTTATATAAAACACTTAATATTCAAATCTACTTCAATAAATGAGAAATCCAATTTCTCATTAAAATAACAATTTCAAATCTTTATTAAATTTAAATTAACAACACTGAAAAATCTGGGTCATTACAACTACTTATAGCACTGTTGATTAGACCATGTAAGTGAGAATTGATTAAACAAATTAAGAAACCAAAGGTTTCTCCCATCTTCAATTCTAAATCATTTGACACTTATAAATCGTACCTCAATGGTAAAATGACTAAGCATCTATTAAGTGGGAGCAATTAACGAGTCACTAAACCAAGGTTCAAAATTTCATTTTCTGTATAATTTCTGGGCATGGATGGATTTTTAAATTTCATTTCCATTTTGAAGATTAAGGAAATTATTCTTTAAATTTCGATTTATGAATTTCAATAGTTTATTTACATACATACATCAATACATATTCAGTTTTAACTTAAATTTATATTATATTCTTTGGGTTATATATAAGACACATGTTTGGATGAAAAAAATGTAAAACCTATAAGAATTTTAATATAAAATATTAATCTAAGTTCATTCATATAATTAATTATCACAATCTATTAATAGTGGAAATTTCACTTATGATTCTGTTTCGGATTTTTACAGTTTTTCTACATAAATACATCAACAGCTGGTTCTTACTTGTATTTGAAATATATATTATACATGAGAAAGTCAATATATTTTTCATGCTATTATTAAATGTAAGTTCTTACTTGATTAATATTTTTTCTATAGAAATACATCAACATACTACTTTCTTGGTTTTGTCTATGAAACTGATCGAGGGTATGATCATGAGTTACTATAATTAACCCAAAGTGCAAGTGGGAGATCGATTGAGTCAAGGATTCCCTAGGGAAAATTATGAAAACTCTTGTAATGAATCTTCTTCGAAATAAAGTAAGCTTCTGGTTTTATTTTTTTTATTGTATACATTGTTATATTAGGATATAAATAATGTTATAAATACATTGAATATATATAAGTAGAAAATTCTTAGAATATGCATTTAGTCGATTGTAGTTACGAATGTCTTCATTACCATGAGTATTGAATTAAACAAAATAAATGTTTATCCTTAAACCTTCCCAATTAAGATGTATTGATAACAAGATATGAATTGTTCATGACCATTAGGGCACTACGGGGTTACGTACATGTAGTTATTTGGAGTAATTACTGAATGGCTCAGAAGAGTCTTCTATAGGTTAAAAGTCAAATAGAAGATCTCATGTGATAATATGTAATAGTCTTTTGACTTGAGATTTGTGACTACTATGAATCTTAAGTGTCCGAACAATACCTTGATTATGCTTAATCATAAGACAATGTGGTCCTATCAAAGCTATAGTTGGGTATAAGTTGAACCACTCTAGGTGAACACTATTTAAGGAAGGATTCTTCTCCTTCGAATAGAATGTTAGTACAATGATCGGTAGTCAGTCCTTTGCCAAAGCAAATTGGCTAATTGATAAATGTTATATAATTAAACCATGGATTTTAACATTGGACTTCGCAACTAAATACGGACAATAGAATTTTGACCATTGACTAAAATCAAGATATCTAAGTGATATAGTGATAACGAAAAGAAAATGTGCATAATATAGTGTTGTTTAATGGTACTGCTTTAAAAGATAAAGAATTGGATTTCACTTTGATAATCTCTAAGCAAATAAACTCGTAATCACTGTTGTGCTTCAGGAAAGTCTGTATAAGGTTTATATTTAAATTGTTTAAATCTTACTAAGGGTTGAATTCAAACCTGAGAGTCACACAACTGCAACTCCCACTATTCAATTGAAAATAATTTATTGAAATAACATATAAATGTTATAAATTATTGTTATGAAGATATTAATATAATGATTATATTAATTAATTAAATATTATTGTGATCATAACTAGAAGGCTAAATTTGATTAATAAAATATATGATTGTTATATTTTTTCATTTGATTATTTGGGCCAACGTAATAGTTTAAATATAATAAATAATATGTATTATTTTAGTAGTCAAAGTTTTTAAAATTGTTTTATGATAAATCAGGCCAAAATATATGTTGGTACGAATTAGTTAAATGGGTATAATTAATTAAGTGAGATAACGTCTCACTTACAATGGGTCATACCTTGAACATTGGATCTGCATAAGATATTTTTCAAAGTGCTATAAATATACTTAGATGCGTCATTCAACGTACATAAAATTTTATTATGTCTCTCCAAATTAAATTATATCATGATGGAAGACTTTGCAATTCCACCATTGAGTTCGAGAAATATACTCCTTGAGGCAAAGCTGATGGTTCAAGTGTTATCGACCAACAAGGTTACCGTGTATATCCTATTTTCATTATTGTTTTATCATATATGCATTCACTAATAAAATTATGTTGAAATTATTGAATTCGAACTCATTTACATAAATTTGATGATGGTAGGATTGTGGTGGCCCCATTCAACATGTGGTGACGTGATCGGAAAATCAAAGACACAAAATTAGGGTTTCTGGATATCCCATTGAACATAATTTGACAGAATGATTTTAATGGTATTAGGAAGGAGATCCCGATGATTGTGGCATCGTCAAGTTCATCTATGTGAAGCGCCCATAAATTGAAGGCATTGGATCCATTTCAGGTGGCTAGGGTTTTGGATGGTGGAGGTAATTTTATTTAAAAGTCATTAACGAATACAAGATTGTTTTTTAACCCCTGAATCTTCAAACATAAATAAATCTTAAGCACGAACTTTGTTTTGCATGCAACTTGGGTCGCTGAGTTCGTTTATAATTCTAAACACATTGACGTTATTAAATATACATTGTATTCAACAACAAAAATAAGTGTGTTAAACTGTCAAGTAAATAATTGTATATTCACACCATTAATATGAAATTTATTTTCATTATGATATTAAAATTATTTGTCTTATTCAGATATTTGATACTTGAAGTTAAAATTATACATACACACACATTATATATAAATTTTTTTATTAAAATTTAAATTTGAACAAATGTTATTCTAATTGATGATAATTTGTTTTGTCAAATATTATTTTAATAAATGGAAACTTTATAAAACAAAATAATATCATTAATATGATGATAATATAATTAAAGTTATGTATAAATCAAATTCATCGATAAACATTAAATTTGATTTGATGTTAAAAACATTTCCATGATAACACTGTAAAAGTTCCAGTGCATAATGAATCAAAATGATATTTTTTTTTTGAAAATTTTCCATTTTACCCTACTAGTCGATGCACCTGATCGAGACATGGGAGAGAGATCTTGTCCCGATTTCGGTTTCCAAGACCTCAAGAAAGATGTTCATGGTGCCCTAGCCATAAAGAAAAGAACAACACTGGTTATACTCTTAAACAACTCCACCATAAGAGGAGACTCTAGAAACCAATTAGCCGACGACCAATCCACCTCACATTAGGGACCTGAAAGTCATATGTGCTCAAGTCTTAATAAGTATGAGCCCAATAATAACTTCTTTTATCCTTACTACTCAAATCCCTTATTTTATAAGTGCTTCTATATTATTGGTTGGTTCTATTCGCACCTTGCTTTCCTCCTTTCACATCCCGCCTTTTTTTCAATTTTTAATATTTCAAAATTTCCCCTATCTTCAAAGGACAACAAATCACATTCAAAAGAAACAGTCATGAAAACAAGCTTCAACAGAGCAAGGTTCATGTAAAATCATCGCTCGACCTAAATGAGGTTTGTGTACCGACCTCGCTCTGACCGAACTAGGTTCATATAATAACCTAGTTAGGGTCGAGCGAGATATGTTAACCTAGTTTGGGCCGAGCAAGGTTCATGAATCAACCACTTCATATTTGAACGTGGTTTAAAAAAATGATGGCCGATATAAATTAGGGGGGAAAAAAGGGGGAGTGTGATAATTTTTGAAACCGAACAAGGTATGAAAGGAGGAAAGTAGGGTGGGAATAGAACTAGCCTATATTATAAACATTGGCCAACCACTTATTTCCTTTCCCTATGAGTATGTATCTCATAACCTGCTTCGAGCAACACTACCCCAAGTTGATCCAATTGCAATTATGTAATCAATGGAAGGCTTCCATCTCATCATAAGTCATTATGGAAAATGGCAAGCATCCACTCAAAATCTTGTTAAATTGTAACAAAGAAAGGATAAATGGTTCACCAGGTTGAGTTACAAATCGAGACTGACGACGCTGTCATAAAAATAATAAGAAAGATGAGGATGCCCTTTGAAAGTAGCATAAGAAGGAAAAGAATGCACTTATAACAGAGCGAGACTCTAGGCAAGAGATGAGGTCTCCAACCTTGATACTCTAACAAGATTAAATGCTTGGATCATGTCTCTTAAGATCGACCTCAAGGTGAAGCATGCCATCATGATAAATCTCAAGAATAAGAAGAAAATTCTCAAATCAAGAATCTCAAAACTTGAAGCTCAAGTGTGTTCGCTTGGTACCCAAGTCAATTTTATAGTGTGATGCTGAGCTCGAGCAGCTTAAGTATGACCTGGTTCATTTTTATAAGCTTACTCAATTCCAAGCTCTGTAAGTCAAGGATAAGTCTCTTCAGGATACAAACAATGAGCTGGCCTTAGAATATTCAACCTTAAGTCAAAGATCCAAGGAGAACCAGGCAATTATTGGTAATTTAGAGTTGAAGCTCAAGACTCTATACCATAATGTTTAGGACAAAAGAAACCAAGAGTGGCTTGAAAATTATAACTATCTTATGCATTTAGCAAGGAATGCTGAAGTCAAACTGGCTCAAGGCTAATGCAGAGAGACTAAATCATCCATCATGATAATTTGAACGAAAATATGAAACTGAATCTTATACTTGAATGATGTTTTTACAGAGATCTTTTGTATAAAATGATAATGAGATTATATCTTTCTGTTACAATAGAGGTTACATTATATAATATTGCTATGTGGGGCTTTGGGCTAAATTGATATGAAGCCCAGATCTGTTTTGTAGATAAAGGAAATGAATACTGATCTTTGGATCTTCAATCAACGGCATGAGATGATTTTTGCTCTCTCTTATACTTCGATACTATAGCTCTCGGTAGTCATATTCTCATATTCCCCCTCAAACCCTAAGGCGACTAGGGTTTGCGGCGATTTGAATCCAAAAACTCTTATGCTAAGATTCATGAAATATTTGGGTTAAATCTGAGGTCTAGATGAAATACTGATCAAATGTCGTCTGAAGATGGAAATTGATTAGAGATTCAGCAGCGGCTTCTTCCAAATTCAACGACTATGGCTTTCGTTGGCTTGCAATTGAATAAAATTTGACGTCTTTATAATTCGTCTGCCCTCTGGTATAGAGGAGAGTCAATAATCAGAAGTTCAGCTATGATTACTTTGCTGCTTCAATGACTTTGGCTAATGAGTCTAAGCTTGCTTGAAAAATCGACATGGTTGTTCATATGCTTCTGGTATGTGAATCGTCATCAGTGTTTTCAACCTTCAGTCTTTCTCTGAATCATTGAATTTATTCTTTGAGAGAGGCTTTGTCAATATGTCTGATGTCTGGTAAGTGGAATGTATGTGGTTTACATGTAGTTTTCCTCTTGCTACTTGTTCACGTATAGAATAGATGTCCAGTTCTACATGTTTTGTTCTTGAATGTAGTACTGGATTGACTATAAGATGCACGACACTTTGATTATCACACCAGATAGTTGTCTTGTTTTCAGTTTTGACTTGTTACTCTCCAAGTAGTGATTCAATCCACATGACCTCTGCTGTAGCGTTTGCTACACTTCTAAATTCAGCCTCAGTACTTGATCTTGATATAGTGGATAATTTTTTGGGCACCATGATATTGGATTGTTACCTAAGTATATGCAGTACCCAATTGTAGATTTCCTGTCATCTGGGTCATTAGCCTAGTCAGCATCTGCATACCCATTGATGCTAATTGACTTACTTGCCTTTAGTATTAACCCATAGTTTAGTGTTCCCTTGAGGTATCTTAATATCCTCTTAACTGCTTTTCAGTGAATATTTATTGGGTTTTGCATAAACCGACTTGCTTTATTTACACTGTATGTAATGTTTGGTCTGGTAATAGTAGCATATTGAAGTGCTCCAACAATACTTCTATATTTCCTGTCATTAAGTAATGCTTCTCCTTTGTATTTGGACAGATGCAAATTACTGACCATAGGTGTTGAGATGGAATTAGCTTCATGCATTTTTTCTTTATGTAGAATTTCTGTTATGCATTTCCTTTGACTTAATTGGATTTTTGCATTTGTAGATCTTCTGACTTCTATCCCCAGAAAATAAGTTAAATTGCCAAGATCTTTGATGCTAAACTCTAGATTGAGATGCTTTATTAGATTGTTGATCTCCTCCTCACTATTACCTGTAATAATAAAGTCATCAACATATATTAATACAAATATTGTTATGTCTTTACTAAATTTTGTAAATAGAGAGCTGTCATATTTGGTTAAATGATAACCAAGTCTGATCATTGTTTCTTTTAGTTTCTCAAATCACACTCTTGGTGCTTACTTCAAACCATAAATTGCTTTGTGTAATTTTCACACATAATCTTCTTTCCACTCTGTTTAAAACCTTGGGGTTGTTCCATGTACACCAGTTCCTGTAAAATACTATTCAAAAAGGAATTATTTACATCAAGTTGGCTAATGGTCCAATTTCTATGTAAGGCTATAGTAATAACAATTCTTATAGTAGCAGGTTTCGCTATAGGTGAAAATGTTTCAATGAAATTGAAACCACTCTATTGTGAATAGCCCTTAGCTACTAATCTGGCCTTGTACTTAGAAATTGTACCATCAGCAAACCTCTTTAACATGTAGGTCCATTTACACCCTACAATATTTTTGTCCTTTGGCTTAAGAACAAGATCCCATGTCTTGTTCTTCATTAATGCCTGATATTCTTCATCCATAGCATTTTTCCAATTTTTATTTTGTATGGCTTGATCATATGTGGTTGACTCCTCTGCATGTAAAACAGGATGATAAATTTGGTTTAAAAATACCACTCTTGGATCTGGTTATCATATGATGACTTGTTCTGCCAGTATTTTGCTGTTGAATAGCTCTTTTGCCTTCAGATTGCATGTTTGATTCTGTGCTTTGCATACTACTTTGAATATGATGAGGAGTTAGTTGCTCAGTAGTTCTTTGTTGAGAATCTTGATCAGATACACTAGTTTAACTTGCATGATCATTTGCTAAATCAAGTCTAATGTTGGAGTCTGTTCTTGAGAGTATGAGCAAGCTGCTTCATGATTAATGATTTCTTGAGTTGACTTTGCTTGAGCCTGAATTATCTCAATAGATGGAATTGATACAGATGATATAGATTCTTTTGCATTATACACTTTACTATTTACTTTAATGTTTGCTTCTTTAAATGGAAATATTGTTTCATTGAATACTACATGTCTAGAAATGAATATTCTTCCATTTTTGTCTAGACATTTATAACCCTTTTTATTGCTAGCATAACCTATAAAAGTACAGGGTGATGATCTGAAATCTAACTTATGAGTATTATAAGGTCTAATATAAGGAAAACATAGACATCCAAATACTTTGAGACTATGATAATCTGGACTAGTGTTCGTTAATATTTCTATTGGACTTTTCAATTTTAGAGCCTTTGAGGGTAGTCTATTGATTAAATAGACCGCTATGGTAAAGGCATCTGGCCAGAATTCCTTTGGCATGGATGCTTGTGCTAGAAGGGTGAGGCCAGTTTCTACAATCTGTCTACGTCTCCTTTCAACTAGTCTGTTTTGCTCTGAAGTGTATGGACATGTTGTTTTATGATTGATTCCTCTTTTTTGAAAATACTCCTTTAATGGCAGATATTCAGTTCCACCATTTGTTTGCATGATTTGAACTCTGCAGTTCGTTTGATTCTCTGCTTGTGCTATAAACTGCATAACCGCATTGAGTTTCATTCTTTGATTTCAAAAAACATATCCATACATATCTAGAGAAAGCATCCACAAAAGATATATAGTATTTATATCCATAATCAGCATGAATTCAAACAGGTCCCCATATGTCAATAGCAACTAATTCAAGAGGTTTACTATAACAAGTTTCAGAATCTGAAAAAGGCAATTTATGACTCTTACCCATTTGACAATAGGTACAGATGTATGGTAATGATATGTCATTAAAAGAAATACTATTTTTATTCATTACATGCTTGACAATATTGAAATTTGGATGCCCAAGTTTACAATGTCATTTGTCAAATATCTCATTCATTTCTTGCTGTTTGAATTCAGAGTTATTACACCACTTTCTTTTAATGACTGAGTTTCTTGAATTATCCACTTTGAACTTGTACAGTCCTTTACACTGTTTACCCTGCAAAAGAACTTCCTTAGTAAGAATGTCCCTAACAAAGCAGTTATGTGGATAGAACTCAAAATATACATTGTTATCTTTTGCAAATTGTGACACACTTAGTAAGTTTTTCTTGATATGTGGGACTCTTAATAGATAGTTCAAGTATAATTGCTTTCTTCCCATGATATATGACTTACCAGTGTGTGTAATTGCAATAGATTTGCCATTGCCCATGTGAATAGAATTCATACCTTTGTATTTCTTGCTTCCAAGATTTAAATTGCTCAAGTTATTTGTGATGTGCTTAGTTGCACCTGAGTTAGGATACCAATCTTCATCTTGAATGTGATCTGACCTTGTGTTTCAGTTTGAGAATTCTTTATCTCTGATTGGTTGATGATTCAGGCTGCAGATGTACCATGTTTGCACTGTAATTTGTATTTTTTTGTGTATTTTGTCCTTGTCCTGGAACATAATTGAGATTTAACCTGAAGTAACATTTTGTTGTTGTATGACCAATTTTCTCACATATTTGGCATTTTGCCTGTTGCTATTATTCCATCTGCCTCTTCCCCTTGACCTATTAGAATGACCACCTATTTGAGTGGATTGCTCTCCTCTGTTATTGTTTTGAATTTTGCCTTTGTAATTGGCTGCAAAGTTGACAGATAAATCAGTTTCTTGAGGTTTCTTGATGTCAATTCTTGCTTCATGAGATAGTAGAATAAGGTGAACATCATCAATAGATGGCAGATTTCTCTGAGATTTTAGAACTGCTACTACTGCTTCATATTTATCACTGAGTCCATTGAGTATTGTCATAATTTGTTCTGAATCAGATACCTTTTGATTTGCAGCCTCTAATGCATCACAGATTGACTTAATTTTAAACAGATGCTCTCTCATGTTATGACTTTCCTTTTTAATATTGTAAAGCTGTCTTTTGTAGAACACTACCTTTGCTGTTGATTGAGAGTTAAACACTCTTTCTATTGTAGACCATATCTCATATGTTGTTTTGCAGCCTATTACATGAATAAGAAGATTTGCATTTATAGATGATAGTAGCCAAGAACATATTAATATGTCTTGTCTATGATGATTAACATTTTTTTCATTACTGATCATTTTGTTTTGTTGATCAGCAATGAACATTGGTGGCACTGATATGGTTTATTGAATGTATTCTTCAAGACCATATCCTTGAAAAGCTGTTTCAACTTGTAGTTTCCACAGGAGATAATTATCCTCAATGAGATGAACTATGACAAGTCGACTTTGAGGCATGACAGTGGTTTTGACCAGTTTCTCAACATTTGATTCAATGTGTTGCAAGTCACTCACTACACTAGAGATGCCATTTCGCAACGGCTTACAGCCGTTGCAAACGAGTTTCGCAATGGCTTAGAGTCGTTGCAAAATTGGCAGTGGTAAAAATTGAGCAACAGCCCTTAGCCGTTGCGAAATTAAATTTAGCAACGGCTCAAAGCCGTTGCAAAACTAAATTTTACAACGGCTAAGAGCCGTTGCTAAATTTAAACTTACAACGGCTAAGCAAAACCTTGTTGTACATGGTTTGTTAATTTGGTTTTGCAACGGCTCAAAACCGTTACTAATTTTAATATTTTTTTACCAATATACATTGCTTTTTTTTGCCCTCTTACAGTAGGAGTTAATTCATTATCATACTCAATACAAACATTTGAAAATTTAACATAATATCACAAAAGAAAAATCATTAAACCAAATATTTTTCATAGATTCAGCACAAAGACCAAACTTAACAAATCTTTTAATTATAATGTTCAACAACAATACATTACACTACATAGTTAAGCGGCAACAACAGCAATATTAGAGTATACAGTACATAGTTTGGCAACAACAACAAAATGATTAGAACAACAATACTACATCATTTCCAACAATACTACATTATCATACTCAATATTACAGTATACAGCACTCAATACAAATTGAGGTATCTTTCATGACAGAAGAGCTTATTGCAGTAATCAAACCTGAAAAACCTGCTCTGTAAACTTCTTAACCAAAACTTCTTACTTGTCTCTGTTCACACATATTAAACACGGTCTCCAATTCCAACTTCCCACATTTCTTTCCACAGCAGTGTGCACATACAACATAACTACAGCCATTTACATCTCACAACCTTCCAACCACATTCTCGCCAACATCCCACAACGTCCTACTGCCATAACTTCCCTTGCATAGCCAAATACTACCTTCAATCCCCACAGCATCGCAACATTTTCCACTACCCTACTACTATCAACATCATAATCGTGCCTCTGTAAACTTACATCAGTTCACACTGTTTCCACTTCATATCCACTAACCACTTCACTTCTTCGACAGGCACTGTGCCTGTGCCTTCGTACTTCAACAAAACCAGCCTACCCAATACATTCCCTTCCCCCATCTTCTACTACAATTTTGTGCACATTGCATCCAGCAACTATACTTCAGACAAAATTCACCAAAAACACCACATACCATTACCATTTACACCTGACCTTCCATTACTCATCTTCCAACCAGCATCACATTCTTCAAATTCTTCAACTCTTATTAGAACGTCAATTTCCATATTTCCAAAGAAAGTATACCATAAACATTGATGGATAGAGACGCCTAGACCAACCAATATGCATTGAAGAAATACAAAAAGCAGTTTTCTCTGTTCACGACGATAAAAGTCCAAGTCCTAATTTAATAAATGCTAAATTTATGAAAATTCATTGGGAAAATATTAGAGGGTTGGAACTCACATCTGCTAAGCTTTGCTGGTAAAGCAGAACTGTTACATACAGTCATCACTCCAACTATTTTATATTGGTTATTTATATACCAAATCCTAGATCAGACTATTGGAAACATTAATTAATACTTTATGCTCAGACTTTTTCTGGGCAGGTAAGAAATGTAAAATAGCATGGAATACTTTGTACAGACCCAAAAATGAATAGGGATGGGACTTATATAATTTTTACAGCATTAAAGAAGGCACCTTGTATGAAGTTGATGTGGGTATATCTTACAAAAAATAATCTACGGACCGAATGGACGAAGGCAAAATACTGTCATGGTAAACATTTATACTCAATGGAAATCGATGATAATTCATCTTGCTTATGGAAAAATATACCCAGGTAGAAACAAAGTGGAGATAAATTCTTCAATTAAATTATTCCTAATGTCGAAAGTACTTCTGTATGGCATGAACCGTCGATGAACTGTAAATGCTTAGTCGATCTGGAACAGGATAGATACCGTATTTCTATCTGCATAAAAAATAACCAATCAAGTGGACATAAAAACAAATACATGATTCTACTTTTCATACGATGTTTGTCTATTTTTATCTGTGATCGTGAATTTTTCATCTGCATCACTGAGTATGATACCATGTCATGTTAGATTCAACCTAAGAAAGATGAATCCACTACTGTATTTCTTTTTTGTACTGCAATATACTATATAGCATTGAGCGTTTCTACTGATTAAAGACAGAATGCATTGTACCCAACCTACTAATTTCAGTCAATCAATTTTTTGCTCATGTTTGTGTAAATAATAACTCACCAGCAAATTTAGGGTACAACACGCTCTTAAACAAAACAATAGGAAAGATGATTAATGTAATTAGCTAATGAGCTAAGGATATATTGAAATGAAGCGTAGTTTGCCAGCAATAGTACCTGATTATTAAAAGTTTAGGAGTATAGTTTGCCTACATGTACCTCATTATTAAAAAGTAGCAGCCTGTCATTAAATATAGTTTGCCTGCAACTGCAAGAGTATAGTTTGCCCGCAAGTACTTGATTGTTAAAAAGCAGCCTGCCATCAAGTATAGTTCACCTGCAACTGCAACCATATCGCACCAACAAATTGGTAATTCTAGTAAAGATTAAGAAAGCAAACTAAACACATTATCAGAAACTAAACATGTTTAGAAGGTAAATTTTAGTTCAACAAGGAATTATTACCTTTAAAAGAAATGAACACTACAATGGAACTTATAATCCATCATGACCACTTCTGAGATAGTATCATCAATTTTCTGTACTAACAAAAATAGAAGATTAGAACCAGCGGTGAGGAAAGAACCAAAGTTGTCCTAATTGCTATGGAGCAAGAACGCGACTTCATATTTTTTGGTATCAACTCCTCTAAACTTTGTGAGACTGGCAATAATGTCAATGCATATTTGCATAGGGGGTTAACTAGCTGCACCAATATGCAGAAAATAAATACAACGGTTTTTCCATGTAACTCGCTTAGAAAATGTAATGGTTAAGAAAAGTTGTACCGTTGTACAAATAGAAATCTTGGAGGCAACCAAATAGTTTGGGATGTTAAGAGTAAATTCAGAGAGCGTGCTTTCACCAAACATCATGTATCCTATAATTGCAGTCCCATCCATTATTATGGCAGTAAACAAGAAGCCGTGGAAGAAAGAACAAATGGATTGAGTCTAGTAAGACTACAGCAGTGAAAATTAATGTTTTAACACTTGCCTTATAAAGAGAACCGATGAATACTGACTTCGTTTCTTCAAGAAGCAATAAAGGTTAGGAAAAACTACATGACCTGAAAAGCAGTATCCATATAAGCCAACAGGAAATGGAATGCCAGACCAATTATTAGCTTGCCACCTTCATTTTTGAAACCAATCTCATCTACAATTCCAACCCATCATAATATTGACACCACTATGACACTTGCAACAACTCCTCTAGCTACAACATTTTACAATATAGATCGATGAAGCCAAGAAGTTATAGTTGTTCATAGCTACATATCTGCGTAATATTGCAGTGATATTTATCCAATTGTAATCAGTACCTGAAATGTAACTGAGAAGGCTAAAGTCGCGAAGCCAAGCAGTTGGAAGAACAATTAGAGCAGTAGCAATTGCAAATATCACATTAGAGTTGAACTGCAGTCCAGCTATATTTAAATATGTGTTAGGAAAGAGTGATGACAATGTATCACTCTCTAATATTATGAACTGTAGTGAATTTTGTCTGAAGTATAGTTGCTGGATACAGTGTGCACAAAATTTTGTCTAAAGTCCAGCTATTTTCTTTATTTTCAATGATTGATGAGACTTAACATGGCTAGCTAAGTTTGAGATAACTGAGAAAATCATTGTAAGAGGAGGAAGAACTGATACCTTTATGGAAGCTATTGCTGCTTCACTGTCTTTCAGCTTATGCTCCCGTTCCTTCATCAAAACCGACTTTGTCTCCAAAGCAAATCTAAGATTTTTTATTTTAAAAGGATCGGATTTTTACTCTGAAGAAGTGAGTAGCAAGATCAAGGGATATCAAACTTGAATGAAATTATAGTCGTACAAGTTGAAACAAACATGGACATTGATATGCAAAGAAACTTCATACTTGAGAAAAGTAATGCATTATCAAACTTGAACGAAATGGAATTGGCAGCCAATGATATCCCAACCCAAAAGATTAAAAACACAGAACAAATCTAAACTGCACAGAGTAAAACAAAATTAACAAATGACATATGAAGAAATAATAACAATAATAGCAACAATATGAACAAGGATTCGCCAAGTTTAACCAATCACAATTACCATCTGCTATTGGCAAATAATTAAAGGATACTAAATCAAATAATCATAGTACAAGTACTGACAATCCTAATTATAAATAAACAAACTCTCACATGTCCTCATTTAGTAATTAAAAAATGATACAAACGTGAACATACAAATAATCCCTGAAATCGACTGGGATACTAATCAGAAATAGCAGGACAAGCAAACCCAAATTCCAGCAGTAGTAGATGGATCTGAGAACATGGCGATTTATAATTCTTTGATTGCTCCAAATAGTAGTCTACCGGCAATAAAAACCATGGTACTAGACCAATGACCCCGAATCATTTGGCAGGCATACATATCACAAATGAGTATAGCAGAACCCGAACAAGACAAACTAGTAAAACAGGAACTCTAGAACTACAGAAGACAATGATGCAATTAATAATGCTTCATGAAACCAGTTTGCGTCACACTTAAAAGAAAATTTTTAAAAACCTAAAGAAGTCAAAAAAGATCTCCACTACTTTAAATCGTTGCTTTACTTTAAATTCCGATATAAAGTTTATACTCCACGATTTACCATTTGAATCAGAAAATAGTATCAAAAGAAAACTAACCTCATTATTCAATTTCAAACATTCGGTGATGATTCACAGTCTCCTTTCAAATCTCAGGTCAATGATGATTTGCGATCTGGAAGATGAAATCAGAGGGGGGCGATTAGGGAAAATGAAGGGAAATGAAAGAGGGGAGCGATTAGCTAGGGCAAACGCGGAGTTGGAAAATGAAATTAAGGGGCGTGCTGTTTTGGGAATAGGGGGTTACGTACGCAAGCGGTTCAAAACGGATATAAAAAAAAGAATTAAGAAAACTTTGCAACGGCTTTGAACCGTTGCAAAAATAAAACGACCCTAAGCCATTCTTAAACGTTTTACAACGGCTCAAAACTGTTGCAATTTAGCAACGGCTCAGAACCGTTGCGATTCTTCCACTTAGGGGGGGTTACAAATCTGCCAATATGGTGTAGTGACTGCAATTAGTGGGTGCTGCAGAATTTGCTTCATCTCCCATGATGATCTTGAGATCTTAGAACAAGTGTTGTAAGAAAATGAAATAAGAGATAGTAAGTCTTAACAGAAATGCAGAATCAAGATCTTGATCAAGATCCTCTCAGGTAAGATGCAACCAGAAAAGAAATTCAAATGATGATGAAGTCTGATGATTTCTTTTTCTCAGGATGACACTTTCCTTGATTTCAATTGTTTGATGACTTTAGATTCTTGATTCTGTTTTCTGAATTTTGATTTTTGTTTCTTTCTGACTCAATGAAAAATCCTTGTGCAGGCAGAACTTAAAAAAATTGGCAAGGCAGATGTGATTATATTGAGTCTTACTCTCAGATGATGATATTTGATCTGATGAGAGGAAAATATGAAACGCAAGTGATGATTTTGTTTGATTTTCTAATGGGATTCCTTCTGCTATTGGATCTTTCAATGCTGTTAGGCACTTTGCTCTGATACATATGAGAATTTGAACAAAAATATGAAATTGAATCTTATACTTGAATGATGTTTTTACAGAGAGATTTTATACAAAATGATAATGAGATTATATCTTTCTGTTATAACAGAGGTTACATTATATAATATTGCTATGTTGGGCTTTGGGCTAAATTGATATAGCCCAGATCTGTTTTGTAAATAAAGGAATGAATACTGATCTTTGGATCTTCAATCAACGGCATGAGATGATTTCTGCTCTCTCTTATACTTCGATATTGTAGCTCTCTGTAGTCATATTCTCATATCCATCCAACAAGGAGAAACATATTTCTAGGTAATTCACTCCCATGAAACTCCATGCCATTGCAGAAGCACTAGCTGGCCAAGCTATGGAAGATGCCTTGAAAGCAACTATCACAAATTCTTCTATCCTAAAGATGCTCAAGCCCTTGCTTTTGGTCCTCCACTCACTGAAGCACCTCCTTAATGCCTCCTTCCTATTGAACTCAAGCCATATAATGCGGAAGGAGAGCAGCTCTAGACCTCGCAAGCTGAAATTAGGTGACATTCAAGATCATTCTTCCAACCGCTAGGAAACTCCTTTAAGTAAGGACTCGGACTCGGCTAATAAGATTCTTGCTAACTCGCTTTTAATCACTTCTCTCCCTGACCTACTTATGGGAAGTTTGACCTTGGAAGCTCCCTTTGGTGTGCCAAATGATTCATCGTCTCGACTGATTTTGACTTCGACTAAGTAAGTCGAGCTCAATGTTATGTCTGTAACTAGGTTTAGGAAAATGGTGAGTAATGTCATGTCGATTCTCTTTCTAACTTCGAAAATCCAAATGACTTCCTCATCGATTTGGATGATCCTTCTCGGGCCTTGATCATGGTTGTTTCCTTATCAGTCGCTATAATTTCCAATATCACCTCAACTTCCACCTAGGAGAAACCATTATTGGGGAAATTAAGCTTGAGATCGATGATGTCCCGAAAAAAGCGTCAAACTTTGGGGTGATGCTCAAAAGCAGAAGGGGACCGAGGAAAGAAGGATAAAAAGAAATCTGCTTCGATCAAGAAAGCTAAGTCCCCTTTAAAGGGAAGCAATGAATAAGCTAGGAATTTTAGTTTTCACTTTGTTAGGCATGTTTTGGGAGTGCCATACCCATGAGTCATTTCAACGTTGTACTATTCTAATACATGGCTTTTCATTTTTAATGAAATAGAGGGAAATTTTAATTTTAATTCATGCTTTTAACATTTAGCTGCATTGCCATATACGTTCAATGCTGTTAAATTTAACCACTATGTTACCATGTCCACGTAACTTATGTTATTGAGTTTCAAATTTTACTTAATAAATTGACATGATAGTACCTCATCACGTGAAGTCGTTAAATTTCCTTGTACAATGGCTGCTTCACAACTAATTATTCGCTAGATGCCCAAGCGGATAGTTCCATCATTATGCCATCAATCCATTCTTTCACAGTCGAGTGAAGGGATTTGCACTAGAGACCCATCATTGGTTGAACCAGCAATTTCAATCATGGTTGGACCGCCAATTGAAAATCATAAATTCATCCTCTCATTTTCTAATGATGGTACTTATCGCCAAATTGGTTATTTTGCTAAACTATTATGTTCGATCATGAGACGCCTTGCAAGTCCATCCTTTAACAATCATGTGAAGGGACTTATACTTTGAAACCACAATCACCCTTGAATTATCATGTTCGATCATGGGATCTATTGTAAATTCATTCTCCCACGGTTTGACGATAAGATTTACATTCAAAATTAGAGTCTCTCCTCCGAGTTTTCGCACTTGATCGCGAAACCTAAGTGATTCCTTTCATTCTCTCATGATTGTGTGATAGGATGCACTTCCTTAAGACATTCGCCTTTACGTATTTATGAGTGAATTCTTCATCTCACTAAACTATGTAGTCTGGATGTAAGTAGACTACTTTAGCGCAAGTAAGCCTTATTGGATTCTCATTTGTAGCTTAGACGACTCAATATAATTATTCAAGACTGTTATAAAGTGACTATCATAAACAGATTAATTAATGATCTACGTCCACTTTCAATTTTATTACTGATTTTTTTTTATATTAGATTTATTACAGTAGAACGTTTTTGAAGTATAAAGAAGCCATTTTGAATTTAAACATGGTTTCCTTGTATCCTCTCTAAAATTCTCCCATCTTCTACATGCAAGTGGTATTATATATGCAGTTGGAAGGATTAGACTGGAGAAAAATCCTCCAACATTCCCCCATAGGTCGTTTGGTAGCACATCATCCAAAAGGCAAGAAGAATATGTTAGAATAAACTCGTTCTAACCTGCAATGCAGAGGCTTGGTAAGTGATGGGTTGTGGGTTAGTAAGAGTCATTGCTCGACGACAAAAATATTAGACCAATCCACATTCACAAGTCGACTAGTGGGACTCACTCGGGTAGTCCAACACTAGACCGATTCGATTTTTATCGGCTAGTTATGGGTCAACTACCCAAGTCAACTGCATAATCGAACTAGTGCAATGCCAAGCCAACTTGTTCGCATAGCTGAGCTTACCTGTTTTCTAGCATATCTCCTTCGTTTTCTTGTATTATCACATGTCATCGCATTGTACCTCTTTGCATTTTCGATTACAGCCTTTATGCATTAACTTTTAATCATTTTCACTTAGGTAACTCCATCAATTCATTATTCTTTAAATAGATAGTTGAAAAGATGAATATTTACCCATAATATAAAGTTTGATTTAGAGATTTTTTAACTATTGAGTTTATTTTAAGGGTGTGAGCCAATTATCCACTGGTTTTTATTTGCATTAACTTATATGAGCCAAAAGTGTCCTCTGTATATTTAAAAATACCATGCATCTAGCAGTTTCAAATCAATGACGTGCTACCGAATAAATACAGTTTTATCTGATATGTGTTGTGATTAAAATATTAATTTGTATTACAGATTTACAATACAAGTTTTAAATTTAACAATGTAGTACAAACTAACATAAAAAATGCAAACCTAAGTGTTTAAAAAAATTTGTAACTAAGGTAAATAGAAGTGAAGGTTATCTTACCCATACCTTCACCCTTTGTATAAGTAAAAACGTGTTTGTGACAGAATGAAAGGATCTTGCGAAAGGGTCATTTGATAGGAGTTGAATTGGTGTTATGGATGGAGTACTGGAAGGAAACTAATTATTTGTATTTACTTGTTTTGTTCTTAATATATATTATTAAAATTATTATACTTTTATATTTAAATAATAATTAAACTAACCTCATTAATTGAATTAAAAATGTTGTTAAATTGAAAATTAACGTGAAAATTCAACAACTTTCAAACCAAAGCAACAAATACCAACCACACATCCCACCTAGACTTGGCCATCGTTTATGCATTGTCATACCAGAAAATTCAACAACCTTTGAACTTCTTCATCTTTCAGCATTACATATACAAGAGCAAAGTTTTGCAACCAGTTCATAAAATGACATGAAAATTTTCATACTTTATAATTGTGAGTTGTTCCGTGTATTCTCCTACACCAGGCAATAGTTTTTGTGAATTATTTCAAAGTCGAATTCATCTCTGGTTCAATACGAGACTATTTGGACTTTAGTCCGGTTATGGATCTAGAATACGAAACAACATCATTTGCTCGTCTCTGCATTATGGGCATAGGGATTGTTGACAATCCCAAATCATCCTCATGACCATTGAGGATGTTTGCATACAACTGCCTATTGGAATATTTTGGATAACTAGCATATATATGACATACTCGCAAGCGTCCATTCCTAAGCAACCTTCAAGCATTTTATATAGCTGCTTGGACTTCACGAGAGGACGGTTTTGATTTTCGTGAATGTATAGGGTGTTGTACTCCACCAATCGACATCTCTATTATCACAATCCTTCTTTACAAGCGCAAGTGGATAAAGCACATCCTTTGAACGTGTGCAAAAAAAACGTAAATTAACTTCTTTTTAGTGCAATTGATTTTGGATTGTCGCTTATTTTTGGAAAAAAAGACCATTTGACCAGATAAAGGGAAAATAAGGATATAAAGATGCAGTAGAGTGGAATGACAAATGAACAAAATGTTGTATGATTCTTTTAGTTTTGACTAAATATGAAAAGGTGTTTTGGTAATTCTAAAATCTTCAAATTGAAGTATTCTTATTATATATACACGAATGTACATGCACGTCCAGGTGGACCCGTTCTGATAACAATGTGCATGCATGGGTAACTTTCTTGACATTATTCGATTATGGAAGTATAAGTTATAACACATTAATGCAAAAAGGACCGATAAGCTTAAAAGGTAAGAGAAGCAAACTTGATTAAAAATGTATAGGAATGCCAAAAATAAAGGTAAGTTGCATTGCAGGATGAAAGTATATTTAAGCATGGTCATTACCCGATTATAGAGGTCCATAGGATCAACTTTAAGGCGGCTACAAAAATTGATTACAATTTTCAACAATCTATTACTCGTATTCAAAAAGGACATCAACCAGCATCAATTTTCTCACTAGACTAACCAAAGAAGAGGTAAAATAAGCCAGTATATGCCTTTCACCTTGATTTTTCGCTTTTGAAAGAACACCGTGAATGACTAATTTCAAAAGATTTGGGGCATCTATCAATCAGTTCAAATACCCAATACCTAAACTGATCACTTATTAAATGCATCCCAATTCTAATATTTTCACATTACATTAATACGGTTCACATTGTATTCCATAATGCAACAATCCGTCTCTTAAATCGTAAAATAATTACGATAGTGACAGTTTCAGTACATTAGACATCCTTCTTCCGACATTTATCACAACGCTTTCTTACCATTCCCATGTGCTTGGATGATGCAAATTCCCAAAGCTTTATCTTTCACAACCACACCATGCCTTGAATAATTAATTTAAAACAACTTAATAATATAATGTGAAAAATAAAATAGAACAACGAACTAATAGTTAACAGTTGGAGTCTATTCATTCTCCAGCTTGAACTTTTTGACAAAAAGTTAACGGAGCTAACACTTATGCTACCATGGTCTGGCATTGCATAGATTAAATATTTTAAATTATACTAAAGAATTAAAGTGAAATAAACATATTTGTCAAAATCATATATTTTTAAAGAACTTTTATGAAATAATTCGTATACTGTCACTTTTCCAACAATGCCTTGTGCCAATTCGACAAATTTATTGGTACTCGAATCAAAGCATTAAACACAACGTAAATACAAACCATTTAACGCATTGTACCTTTTTTATAATCATCAAGCTTGCTTATTCTGTTCCTAATTATTTTTCTCCGTTCTGTTAAAAAAACAAAAATAAACCATTGAATAACTTGTTACATTAGTATGATATAACTTAATGTAAAGTGCAATTGACCATGAACACATAGATCATAATCGTTTTTTATTTCAGTAGAATTAATGACTTATTAACTTAGAGACATGTTTAGGAAAGTACTGTTTTCAAAATAAATAAGCCTAATAATTAGCAAATATAATTGTTAGTAATAACCTCACATAGAATGCTACGATAATACCTTACATAAAAATTATTTTCTTCGGTTTCTCCCTCAAACCCACGTCTATAGAAGACAAAATCGCAATAACAAAATAATTTACACAGTTCATATTATCGTGAATATATAACAAATAGTATTATAGCATATCATTATGCTTTGCACAAATGCAAAGTTTGATCGATATAAATTGTTCCTACATTAAAATAGAACAAATATAATATTATATGAGATTGGCCTTTGAAAAATATAATAAACGTGTACATAATTTAAATTCTCGTTCATTTATCTAAATGCAAAATGCATGCATGCATACATGAATATACATAATAGAATGCATACAATATTTAGTTTAACATGACGAAGTTTTTATATTTTCGTTCGAAGGCGTGGCACTTGGAAAATTGACACCAAGATCTGTTACTATACTCAGGTTCGAGGCCTATCTTGCATACACTTCTCGCAAAAAATGGTACTTCGGAGATTATAGATGTCATGAGTTGAAGCGGACATGCACAACTTAATTCTCCTCAAGAGTCTACATGTCCGATGAATTCTCCTGAGCATGTTAAAAAAAGTTTTTATAGCTTCCTAGACACTTATTATTATTTTAGTTAATATGAAATGGGTTTTTTAATCTTTAACGAATCATAAATTAATTAAATTTTTTTTCAAGTCGAATACATTAAAGACAATGTGGAATTTTATGCAGAATTTAACTAGTTTGAAAATTAGCCATGCTCGTATATGGATGATTGTCATACTTTGTATCTGCCAAATATTCAACTCCTCATTTTGTAGTTAAGAGATTAAAATGTAGTTTAATATACGCAGGACAACATAAAATTTCATTATACTATCACAATGTTTATTGACTTAATCCTATAGTTGATTTTTCTTCTTACGAAATCATGAGATTCAGATTTAAAGGCAACCTAGTAGTAACATCTATTTTATTCATGTGTATGCCCTTATATGCTATTTATCATCATGTTCCACTGAAACTTAATTTGACTATAGGTTTTTCCATAAAAGCAAATAACAATATAATATTACCCAATTATTAATTTTATATTCTCAAAGTCCAACAAAATGCAGTTTGCATACATTATTATAAATAAAATACCAATATAATATTACATAGAGATCGAATTTGATATGTTCAAACAAAAAGTCCAACAAAATACAGTTTGCATACATTATTATAGCTATCATGTGAAATAAAATATACATCTAATACATGCCACTAAAACCAAGCCGTCATAGGGAACAATAATACTGGTAAGGAAGGTCGGCTTTCCCTCGGCCATCTGGTTCACCGGTACTACAAAAAAGTTTTATGCTTACCGTGACTTGCAGTCAATTAGGCTATATGATCTTTGATTGCGGCATTTCTAACTATTCGATTAGCATCGAAATTGATAAATTCTGGAAGTAAATGTACTCTTCAATGAGTGTGGAAAATTGGACCCTTAAAGAGTCTTGCTTTAGAAAGAATGGAACGAGTTTGTGATTCGATCTTCTAAAGCGTAAAGCGAAATCAGTAGGACAAGATCCAATCATTCGTCAATGCAGATTGCTTATTCTCCTACGCCAGTATATTAATTATGTAGCGTAGTTGGAATTTCTTTTTGGTCCCTTTCTTTTTGGTCCCTCTCGTCCAGTGGTTAGGACATCCTCTCAATAGATTCATATGAAGCAACTTGGATTTAGAAACATACTTGATACCTTTATAAACTGTATTATAAATTGGTTGTAGATTGAAGCATGTATATAATATCCTTTTACGTTAGGCGGTATATGATTAAACATCGCAGACAAAATCTATTTTGAAAGTTGTGAAGTCGTCTGCAATGCCTAAAAACTTACCAAACTTGATGATTAGTCAGATGATATATTAAACACGTTCTAATTGTTTTAATTTGTCCTACATCGTCAAAAATACAGTAATCGTTGTTGTATATAAGCTAAGGGATGAAGAAAGAAGTTGTTCCAATAACATCTAATTGAGTTGAGATAATGTCGTAAAGCTTAGTATTACGACGCATGAATAGATGACATGCATGTTGAGAAACAAATAATTTTAGCTGCTATAGATATTTAAAGGGTATTTTAGAAAATTCAAAAAAACACGGTTGAATCATATTCATTGAATTCTCATTATCAATAGTAGAAATAATTCTTCTTTGCATTTCACACTCCACTTTATAGATCCCAACGAATTCAAGTGTATTTTAGATTATCTCATTTGTTTTTCATATGGATGTCGATGAAATTGAACCTTAAACACTCGTTACCACCGATCGCCACTATTGGTACCATAGACCAACTCTATTTTCCTGAATCTCTGATCAATAAATGTCAATGTTAGTTACCTAGTCCGATCATCGAATGGTCATAAGATGACCTTTCAAAGAAAATTAAAATTGCAAAATTATCCTAACAAAATTCCATAAAATCATATACGATAGATAAGATCGAAATAAACATAAATACAACAAAAAAACCTCAAAACTTGATTGGCTGAAGCACTAAAATTGAGGAGGAGGAAAATCGAATTGATAGCTGGCGTTTGAGATGAGGGAGAAGACATAACAGGGAGACGATTGGGAAACGGAAGTTTCGGTTAGAGATTTGAGCTGAAGCCCAACCATGAGACGTCAAAGGTCAAAAATTTGAATTTATGCCCCTTTCCCATTTCCACATCATGTGTATAGAGTAAAATTTTCTCTTTTTGATTACTGAATGTAAACTTTCTCATGTTCAACCAAATATTTCAAAGAACTTAAAATTTTTGCAAAGTATGTAATATTCTTAAGTTTAGCCAAATCTCGGAACGATGCATCCGTAGAAGGAAATTTTCCATGCATCCAATAAGTTGAATGTCGCACATAAACCAACATAATCAGAACGTATGCTTGGGATAAATTATCTATCAACCATCAGATGCTCTAGAACAAAAGAATAAATATATCATTACAACGATGGATGAAATAAAAAATACATTGCAATGCACCTCCCCAATGCTAAAGTGCAATCCAGTTACAGATATCATGAGCACCAAGATTTGGTGGGTAAACACAGAACCTGTTCCACCAATTTATGCCTCGATAAATATACATATAATGTGTTGTAAAGTTTGCTCATCGAACAAAATTGTTACATATACACGATCAAATTGCTATCCCATAATTGATTATCTTTGTTGCAGAGCGAGTTAGGACTTTCTTTTCTTTTTTAACTTGAGAGACAAGTGTTGATACCTGAAAGCAAATAATAGTCATCTTAAAATCATGCATCGTTCGTTCGCTCTTTTCTATACTGGTTACCCTTCAATATTATACATCTGTCTCCCTTTCAGCTTTTAGTTAATATTTAAGACGATGCAACAATACACAATCAATTCATAGTTTTATACAAGCAAATTGTGGCATGTTTTATATATGGTGTTAAATGTTAACGAAGGAATACTTTTAGGATGAAGTTATCAGAATCATTTGAAGCTGATGTTATATTTATAGATCATGGTCTGATGCAGCCATGTTACTTTGGGTGTTTTAATTATCTATCATTTGTTGTTCACAACTATTCGTGTTTTGACTAGCATTTGGAGGATGGTTCTTTATTTGATTTTTTTATTTACCTTTTTAAACAAAGAACACGTTTAGAAAATGTTAAAGCCATCCCTTTTTTGAAATCATAGATACTGATAAAGTACCATAATGGTAATGCCATTTGGGTTTGGCAAGAAGTTTAAGACAATGAACACTGGGTGGAGTGCAAACATATACTTTAAACAAAAATAAACGCGTTCGCATCTTCTGAGTAGATGCAAAATTGAATCCCCCATACCATAGTTGGTACAGCAAAAACCACGGAAGAAGAGGAATATTTAACATGGTCAAACACACACACATGCAGTTTTCTGAGTAGAGTTATCATGATCTAATTTGATGATAACATTACTCACAAATCTGTTCTCTAATCAATGAGATTCTTACATACTCTGAGCCTACGTAGTTTTTTACGACATATTAGACATAGACTAATGACAAGACAAACCTGTATCAAACCTTCCTTATCTATATCTAACATACTAGCACTACCACTACAAGACTGAAACCGACACGCAGTCTTAGTGTATAAAATTTGGTTTATTGCAATTGAAACGTCACATTTCTAAGAGGCTACAAAAAACTGAAATTAGTAAACAATTTTTCTGCAGATGCAAATATTTAAAATTTAAAAAATTCACAAAAAAAGGACTGAGAATTTCAAGGGGAGATTTGGTGAGACTTCAGAAAGATATTTCATGAATTGGGACATGTCAAAAACAAGATCGTTTTTATCACATGTTTTCATTACTTCAGAAAGTTTTCATTGGCTTTGTCGCAGTAGAGGAAACCTACTAATAAGATTGTTTGATTATATCAGGCACGCAAATCTTCTGAGAATAATTTTTAATAAAAACTAGTACTAAAGTTGAAATATATTGTTTCACTACACTAGCAATGAGCTGGACATCATGAATAGTTCAAAGGATGAATTATCCTACTTTAACATGACCAGAAATATGTGTGACCCTACAACTGACATCAAATTAAATATACAAATGACAATGCAGCGAAAAAAATTGCAGCTCTTGGTTAAGTGCCATAAGCAAGTATACATGCAACTATGCAAGGCAAGCATATATTACCTAAGAAAATAGAGAAATAAGATGGCCAAAAAATTTCTGTGAGCCTTCAAGCTAAGAGATAAAAACTTACCTCCGATCGAAATCGAGATGCATCTCTCCTTGGCAGTTCACTGATAATGTCCTTCAAGCCTGTTCACACAAAATTATGGATATATGTCAATAAGAAATTATGATAAGCTATTTCATACTGAAAGGCAAACATAGAAATCAAATTCACCCATTGCTTCTTTTTCAATGCCACTGGCTAGCCGTAGTTCACTTTGAATTTCACGACCTTCTTTTCTGCAACATAATGTTTGTAAATTGTTAGAATAACTGAAAGTAATTTTAACAAATTAAAGGTAAATCACACTTTAGAGCCTGGCGTCCCCTTTCCATTTCTTCCTCTGCCTTTCGTGCCCTTTCCTGAAACATGGAATATAAAGTTCAAACATGATTAAATTAAAAGTACCAGAAGAAAGAGAGAAAAAAAATCCTTGTTAAAATAAACAAATATCCCTACCAAGATTTTGTACAAAAAATGGTAATCAGGGCATATGTGTGAGCAACACACAACAGATGTCAGAGGCTTAATGTCAACTATTTACTCTAACTAATTTATGTTGTTACAACTCTTAAATGAATTTTCAATCATCCAACGAACTAGTTTGCATTCCACTGATTATTACTTCTTAATATGACGTAAGTGATGTAAATTAGAATTGCATAAGGCAAGGGAAGTAGATGGACACACATTGTGTGTGTTGGTTCAATAGTACTGATAAAAAAAATTACATCCACGAAATAAAATATATATATATGAGAAACACTTAAAGTATGCAAAAAAACTACAGAAATTTTGAAGTTTCTAAGCAAGTAGACAGCATACCTCCAACTTTTTACTTTCATTCTTCACAACGTTTACCGACTGTCGCAGCTTATTCACTTTGGCTTCCGCATCAGACAATAATGACTAACGGAAAAAATAAATTTTAGGCAAGGGGATTGAAGATCAGTTCAAAAATATTTGCATAAGAGCAATAACAAGAACTTGAAACTAAAAAATGGCATACCACTATTACAATAGTACTAGTAAGCACTAAAATAACATAGCCGGCACTGGATTTATTAGATTTTGAAATTAGATTGTGAAAACGTTGGATGGGTAATACATAGCAAAAAATCAGTTGAAATATACATTGAAACACAATCGAAGTGAGTGTATTCCGTAGGCCTAAGAAAGACGTATCCAGTTAAAATATATCACTGAGTATATATTGCATGTCGCATTCCTTTTCTTGTAATATATTAGCAATCTAACGAATGGTAACTACTAAGAAGCATAGAGCAGCCTAGCAGTACGTACTAGTACAACAGCTCCATGGTGAGAACCAACCAATAGTTTTTTAAACACTACAAACATTTTAGTCAGTTTCAACTTTAATCACTCAATTCTATTGCTAAATATACGCACCTTTATATTGGTAAGTTAAATACTTCTATTGTTAATAGTCTGAGAATCAAATCATGAACCGTCTATTCTATAATATCCATTTACATATGAGTATATGACATATATGCGTCTATGCATGTTTTTGTAATATACATTGGGGATGGATCAAGATCTCCCTGCTTCTAAGTCCCCTTTCACCCTTCCTTGTCCTTTTTTACAAAAAAGTTTGGGATTGTAAATATGTGTAATTTGTTTGCGAGGTCATCTTTTCCAAAGAAAAAAAAAACACCATTTCAAAACAGTTAACCCCTTCAAAATTTCATTTCACATTTTATATTTTCGACATTTCATATTCAATTGTTATCTTGAAAGAGGGTAAAAGTTTCAGAACAATTTAATATTTTGTAAAGATGGCCTCGCTAACAAATAAAACATATCTACAAAATTTCACTTCAATCCCTTTTTTTTTCTTTCCATTTTTTGCACAAAAAAAGAAAGGGATGAGAGATGGTTTCGTAAGGAGGGGGATCTTGATCCTCCTCCCTACACACAAAGACGCTCATACATATGATACAAACACATACATATATGTATGGAGAGATGGTTCAATGACACCCCCTCTTTAAGAACACAATATAATCCTAACATATTCAAAATAATTTCAAAAATCCTAACATATTCAAAATAATATTCCAAATCAAGGCTGAATCAAATGTTTTAGCAGTTGAAATTAACTTAACAACTTGACTATGCAACAAGTTTCAAAATTTGCTCATTTTTTGTGGACATGATGTTAATAGTATAGATTAAACGGACCGTTACACGCGCACATGCGCATGTACATACTTATAAACTTAACATCATTTCAATTCAATAACAACTTTAAGTTGTTAACCATTATAGTTGTAATACTGACCATTTTGAATTTAGAACATCCATTCATCCACCGTTAGGTGCAAAATTTACAATTAAGTCATAACCCTTTGTTTTGAATTGTTCATTTATATGACACATATACTGCTCTCTCTTTTTTCAAAGGTCAGCCATTAGGTTTATCCGTAGAATTAAATTATGACCAAACAGTTTTTATCCCTCATATAACTTGTGCATTGTGTAAAAGTGAAACATTACAAGTGAACAAAACATTTTCTTACCTATTTCTACTAAGGAACGTAAATCTTCGTCAAAGCAAAACTGTGATATTCCATTTTGTTGATTCAATTAGAACTCTAAAACTTAAAACATCCCAGAACAGTTAATATTTCAAATTGTTAAATATAATTGCCCAAATGATTCTCTAACTAGATTTAGTTTCCAAAAAAAAAAAAAAAGAGAGAGAGGCATTCATAATAGGAGTACTGACCTCTTCGCTCATGAAGAGCCGTCTTGTGTTTCGAATTAAGAAACGCCTTGGTCCTACAAAATCAACTCAAAACAGTTGTAACAAAAAGTAAGATTAGAATAACAACACACAAAAACGAATCAGGCCACAGTATCGTTCATTTATGTAGTAGTTTAACCCATTTCATAACACATTTTTGAGGTGCCCTACTACCAGTTTACTTGCAATGAAATACAAATAAGGCCCACTAACTAACACGCTATTTTAGTATCAGTAAATGAGAAAGCGTAATGTACATATCCAGGAAATTTCATTCTCCATCTGCGCACAAAGCAATCAAATATATTTCTCACATATTAAGCTATGATCTCTACTAGTCATCTATAATAATCGTCTTTAATAATTAAAAACCAAGAAAAATCATTTTTCATGCAAGCCAGTGCTGAGGATGATCACAAAAATCAATAGAACAGCGTTGACGTTGTGAGAAATTTGGTATAAACAATTACATGAGTATAATAAAATGTAATATAATAATATGAAGAGAGGGAAAAAAAGGAAAGAAATTACTCTTTAACACCACAAGCCCTAGTCCTGCAACAACACCACATGAAATCTCAGGATTTGAAGCAGCAATGACAATCCCTTCTGTAACGGTAATCAAATCAATAAATCACTAAAAACAAACTTCGCATTAAAAAAATGATCAGTTGCAACTAGCACGGAACCCTGGTATTTTACAGTCAATGGTGTGCTGTCACGTCACCACTGATCTCGAATTCTCAAGTTTTTTATGCATACAGATACATGCATATTGATGATAAAATGAACCAAAAAACTAACAAGTTTGGCCATTCAAACAAACTGCAATATAATGTAAACAACATGATTGTGTAACTCATAGACAATTAGTTCGGTTAATCCTATCCTAAAAAATTATAAAAAACACTGCTGTTTACATCACACTTTACATTAAATATTACCCTGGTATGAATGATACTCATCAAAATCCATAATTACCGTGCTATATCTGTAAAAACGTTATCTAGTTCATTCAGTAAAATAAAATATGTTAGATTATTATACAAACAACTATAGAGTACTGACTGAGATAAGAACCATTACAAAATAATGAACAACAAAAGAAAATCTGGTGACATATAGATTGAACATCGGTCTACTGCCAAACAAAACAATTAATAAGCAATAGAAATTAATTAAATTCGATAATTTTTATGCAGATGATATGCAGAAATTCACATTGTCTAGAATAAGGTAAAGCTGAGTAAGACATTACCATACAATGATGGAAAAATCGACCAACCTTCGTTAATATTCCGTTTAACATATTTAAAACACATAAAAATGCGCAAGGTTTTCAAAACTGAATTTAAATCGTAAAGTTCAAACTTTAAATCGAAAATGGTTTAAATCATAGATCGTAGATCCAAAAGATTTACCTTGTAACACATGCATATGCAAGAAATTTCAGTCTACTTATATTGCTAAATGACATATAAGTATGTCAAACCATCGATTCTTGTTTCCATGGTAATAGGTTATATATTTGAAATTGATTTTGATACTTGAGCTTCTACATATAAATCTACAATTCATTCACTCTTGTTGCATCTATTATTAGTTTGAAAGACAATAAATTTTGAATTGTAAATTTAAGCAAACATCTTGACATTCTCTGTTTCAGCTTGGACTGCATGATTTTTCTCAATTGCATTTTTAGTTGAGTTTTGAATCATAACTGGAGAGATTCAATTTTAAATGGAATTTAAATCATAAAATTTTAAGATTTTTGACAACGACGCAAAGCACATACTAAAAAAACAATTAAAAGGAATAATAATTGATAGCATTTTTTCATAAAAGTTCAAGGAATACAAATTAGTATGAAGTAATGAAAAGGGACAAGTTTCCAAAGTTATTAATAGTGCACGGGACACAAATGTCCAAAAACCTTTCCAAAGTTTAAAAATACACTACGATAAATGGTGCACGTCTTGCCAAGTACTACGCATTTATTAGAGATAATTTTTTCATTGCACATTACAAGCAAATGAAACAAGAGTAATACAATATATAATGTGTTATTTTAGCATGTTTATTTTGTATTGTGTGCTTTTATTTTATACTTATTTTAGTTATTTGATATATTTAACGAACTACGGAAGACTATACTTTCTAGGGCTGCACAACCCATACTCGATCCGATCCAACCAACATAAATCCAACCAAGTTTGGATCGGATATGGGTTAAAATTTGCAACTATACTATATATAAGTCGGGTGTGATATTTTATTCAACCCAATTCTATTTTAATCCAACGCACCCCTACTTAAAAAAACTCATTCAATATAGATCTGCTGAAAATTAGAATAGTCAAAATCTAGAATAAAGTATATGTATTCTAGAACAAATATACCTAAAAATCATATTCGACATTAGTTCAAGATAAATTGGAGCGGTCAAAACACATAGGATTAACTAAGAAATTTTGAGAAATACTCTAGGAGCATTTTTAATGTATTTGAAATGAAACTCTTACCCCTAGTAGGTAGTGAATCAATCATATGTGAAGCCTTTTATAATGAAATTCTGATGAAGTATGTGTTGTGAATCGGTTATATTTAACGCATTATGTTATAGCTAAAATTTGCTATTTTGATATATATTATTTCGGAAAAAAAAATCAAATTCTCATTTTTATTGTACTATGATATAACCCAACTCTATCCTACTAAACCAGACACAACTCATACTCCAACCCAACACATATTCAACCTCATATAGAGTCGGGTACGAATTGAACTATCTTTAACGCATATATATACTAGTCAGACGAAGTATTTGGTCCAACCCAATCCAACCTTTATGCAGGTTGAATCATATGACAATTTTTCCAAATATTAACATATTTAAAAAGCGAAAATGATGTATCATACTACCATCACATGTATGTCATATAAATTGTTCAAAATCAAAATATATTTTTTATATCGAATCCAAATAAATGTTAAAACATAAAATTGCCAATTGGTTTGTAAACAAATATAATTAGTCCATTTAGACCTTCATAGTATGTCAAATGACAATGTTCTTATGCTAATATAATATATTACACCATAAAACAATAAAGTTCATAGACTTGTTTTGCGAACATTGCACAAAAGTAAGTTTTTCAACATCAATCACCATATGTGTTGGTCTTCAAATATAGCAAACTCAACAAGTCTTTTATCCTCTACAACACATAAAAAGGAATGAAAAACAATTTGAAACCACAAATATATAATAAATACATTTTTGCATGTCTTTTAAATCCTGAAAAAATTAATAATATAATATTTATAAAATAGCAAAAAAAGAAAAATGACATGCATTTTTTGCATTACGAACCATGAGCATTATTTATGCCATTTGATACGCCTTGCCTTCCATGTATGTTGCACCATAAAAAAACCAAAATTGTCATATACCACGACGCGCCTTTCGCAACTATGTCGCTTTTCAAAAGTGAGAATTCTATCTGAACTAAGAAAATGATTTTGATGGATTTGAGTAGAAAAATAAAAATCGGGAATTGATAAAAATTGGGAATTTTCTATAAAAATATATTTTATAAGTAAAATCTTTAATTTCAAAATTGGTTTAATAGATTTAAAGAGATTTAATGAATTGGGAAAAGACATCAACAAAATATTGTTTTTTAACAAGTTTTTATACCTCTTACCACGGTATGGAAAACTTTGATATCGTTCGATTTTATAACATATATTTGACTCTTGTCCTTAACAATTCAACTTTTAGATACAAGTTCTACCTAATTATATCGTTAACTGAGTTGGTCTTGGAGAATTAATGAGGGGGCAAATGATAATATTTTCAACTGTACATGATATTCTCAAAAAAAAAATGTTAAGATGCCTCGTAGAGATTCAACTATCCTTAGTATTTTTATGATTTGCTTATTCAAACTTCCAAATGGTTGTTTTTTGGAACTATCATGATACTTTAAAATAACTGTTTGAATCGGAACTAAAACAAATGCGTATTCACGAGATTTTCAAAAAAAATGAAATTTGTCCTACAAATTTATCTCACGCTTCTAGTCTCGACTTCATATTTGGATTTACAAATACTTGTAAGGAAAAAATATACCATAATAGTAAAAATTCAAAAAATACTTAATAAATCACTCTTAAATTTTAAAAGATATGAAAGTCGTTTAATTTTCCAAATACTTATTGAAGCAGCTAAGCTCAAAACTCACACAATATAAAGCATATAAATTTTCTAACAATGTATTTATAGCAAAAACAAAATCAATTTGTTATGCTTGTTACATAAATATTTGTAATTAGGTTGAAATACTATTATAGCACAAGAAATTAAGAATCGAAAAAGTAAGAAATCAAGGAAGTAAAGAACTAAAACAAATAGCTTGATTATAACTGACGAATGCGACACTATTCATGTGAATATACAGGAAGTATGTGATAGGAGCACAATGCATACTTCATAAGAGTTTCCAAACAAAACTTGATTCTTTGGATCTTCAGTAAAACAAACTTGATTAAAATCTTCACTGAACTGATAAGAAAAGTACAATAGATAAACCATATCATGTTATATTTCTACATAAGCTAAGTCGATGTATATTACATTGAGGTGTCCATATATCAAGGTTTAATGTTCCGACTGAAACATCGAGATTTGAACCATTCCGTTTCGATTTAAGGTTCCGTTTCAATTTGAGGATATGTTTCGATTTGAGGTTCCGTTTCGGTTTCGGCAGGGACTGAGGTCATGCCACCTGCATGGTGAACTGTACGTGCAGGTTTGAGTTCGGAATAGCATCTTCACAATACAAGGAAAAGACCGCGTGTGTTATCGACCTCCTTAGAGCCTGCTCTTGTGTGGGAGCCTGCGCACTGGGTTCCACCTTAAATTTTATAAAACAAACTCAAAAAATAATTTGAGTTTCGAATATGTAAATACTAAAATATGAAATTTTAGCTAAATGGTATGACTAAAAAAAGTTGAAAATGAATTAATGAATAGGCATTTTTTATTATCACAAATATTTATAATTAATCAATGTTATTTGTTTATTAATTGTTTTAAGTTAAAGAAAAACATCAAATATACATTTTGTTTCAATAAATTAAAAAAATATGTGTAGCTATATGAAAAATAAATAATGAAATCTAAAATCAAAATTTTTGAAATTTAAGAATTAAATTTAAATTTCTATAGTTATAAAAGATGGAAACCGAGACCAAAATTGAGATCTCAAACCATGATCCATACAGTACATGTTGACTTGCAACAAAGCTTCTATATTCCATAAATTCTGCACAGTAACGTTACCCATATAATGCAAAATATGTTAGGACTTAGCTTTTAATTGATTAATTACGTCGAGTATCATGATTGTTATAGCAACTGTAAATTTACTTATATACCATACATTTATCAAGCTACCGTACTCAATAATGAGCTTAATACATACTGCTAGTATGGCAATATCAACGGTGTTAATGGTAAATAGAACAAAACAAAATATCAAAAACATCTATCACAATAAACTAATTGATCATTTATTTATATGAAAATTGTTCAGCTTTACACATGAGCAAGGTTTCATAGCACCATTTTAACATATTCTGAGTTCACTATCTTAAATGCAATAAAATAAAATAAGAAATTTTGTTGAATGAATGTCATAAAAGAATAATGCCATGAAACCTTCCTCTTTAAACGATGGTAATATACGCAAATTATGATTTCGTAATCATGCTTAAGATGACATCTAATTTTATTTTTCAAACTTTAATATTGTGTTAATGATTTGTGATAAAATCATCTTAGCAACTAAACTAATAGTCTATGTGTTGAAATATGCATTTGTTAAATTAAAATTTGTAGCAACAATCTGCATTAACAATTATCAAAACTTATTAAGTAAAAAAAGGAAACTTTTATCGGCTAGTATATTTACAATTACCAATAATTGGCTTATCAATTGAACAATGTACCAATTATTGATTATCAATGATATTAGTAACGGATCTAATGGCGATAGTTTTCATTTTTATTTTTGATTTATGGATATAATTGGTATGGTAATGGTTTTACCGTATTAGTAGTGGTAGTTATTACCCTAACATCACTAGTTGATTTTGCACTAATTAACTAAACATTCTAAATACATGGTTTGCAGATTTGGTGACTAATAGTTTTATATACAAAAAATCACTACTCAATTCTGCAAACACCTTCTCTGCAACGAGCATGTTTTTGAAGAAATGGAAGGAGTGTGAGAAAAGTGAATTTTAAAGAAAAATGAAAAGAAAATGAGAAGCGGAAAAAGAATGTATTTTTGAAAAGTTGAGAAATGAGTTTAAAAGGGGTATTACGAAGTAAAGGAGAAAAAGTTGCTTTGCATTGCACGAAAAGAGAACTTACGCGTCAACATTGTCTAATGCGAATGGAGAAGCTCACGAATGTACTCATATTCAGTATAAAAATTATTGAATTACATTAGAAAATCATATTTCATACTGAGATAGGAAGTGAAAGACAAAGAAAAATGAAATTTCTTGTTAGACCCGCAGATTATTTTATATTTCTTAATTGGAAGATTGAATTTTAAAAATCAATGCTAGTTGAATTTGTCAATTTCATTATTGAAATTTTCAATATGTTTTATCAACTACAATCATGTAATTATTTTCATACTCGAATGTTTGTATTGTATATTATTTGGTAATCTGATTTATAGAATTGGAAACATATGGATTATAGGCTATATATTTTGGTCATAGGAAATTATTTGCTACTTCATAATTTTTATGCTTGGTGCCTGAGTACAGCCTGTACTGGACCAAAACCACGCCTGGTTGTTACAAATGGTACTAAAGCCTACTAATCAAACTTCGTAGAATAAAAAGAACAATAAAATAGATTAAATTTTCTGTATGAAAGGATATCAATCTATGGAATTGCAGATAATACAAGAAAGCCTAGGAAGGAAAGCAACTATATGATAGATTCAAATAAGGTGGTCTTATGTGTGGGAATGATATCAATCAAAGGAACATTGATAGGTGAGTAAAACCAAAAACCAATAGGCTAATTTTAAATCATTGTGGACAAAGTAGAATGATATAGACGTCCAGCTTTGAAAACATGGTTGTATGTAAAATCCCAGTGTCGTCAACAATGTGATAGCTTGATGAGTATGTAACCATTTGAAAATCCTTCAGCTTACAAATTAGTTTTTAGCCGTAAATCTATGTTGAATAATAGATGGTGAAAATTGTGGTTGTGGTGCAAATAGTGATGCTCGTTACTAAAAAAGACAACCTTTAATTTTTGCAATGGCCAAGTCTTCATGAACAGCATAATGACTCGTCATCAGCTCCATCAAACCCTAGAATGATCAACATGTTGAACGAAACAAACAATAGATTGCAACAAAAAAGTACACGCAGAAAAGAGAAAAAAAAAACCTTAGATTCTTCCACTGCTACAGAAACAGCGGCAGCTAGCTGAGAAACGCCGGATCTCGCAGCAGCAGCTGCGGAATCGGTGGCGACGATTGCTTGGGTTTTGATCTCCGCCGCTGATTCGGCAGCGTAATTAATCCATTCCCTCACGACTTCGGCCGGCCCCACATCGTGGCCGTTTTTCTCACTTTCATTGATTGAGGCCATTAGATTTGCCCAGGATAATGAAAAATCCTTCAGAAGAAAAAATAATTAATTCAATGAATCAGTGAGTCGGGCTTTACACGTTAAGGTTCAGGCCCTCCTTTATGTTTTTGACAATTCAGATTTATGATTGCTCTGGCAGAACTATAGATTGTGAACGTGATTGCTGAATTCTATATATGGAAAAACAAGAAAATCTTCACTCGCATTTGGTCAAAGACACAAATTTTGTCCTAAATATCATCACATAGACAGATGTTATATCAATTATGAAAACGAATACTACGTGAACTTAATGTGCAATACTATACGAAATTATCTTTATATGTGTAATGATGTATTAATTTGACATTTTTTCATTTTAATTCATCCAGTGTAATTTATCGAATGCTATTTTTATTTAACGTTCGCTTTATCTGATGCTATTTAATATACCATTATGTTTTATTTAATGTTACATTAATATAGCATTTAGTGTTATTCAAACTAAATTTTAAAACTTGTGCCTCCAAAATAAAATAGATCATAGTTTTTTCTGTTAACCAGCTCCCTCTTCTAAATAATCAACTACTTGTTTGTTTCCCGTTCAAAACTTCTAATTAGAATTAATAATCACGTTTCTTTTGACAACAATGCCTTCTATATCAATTTGTTTTCAAAAAAAGAGTATTAAAAATAGAAATTTAAATTTTAAATGCTTTAAAATAACAAATATTTGAATAAAAATTTGAATATTGAAAAAGTTGTTAATTTTGGAAATTTAAATTTTCATAATTAAGTATGAAATTTTTTTATGTTTGAAATTACAATTTCTAAAAGCAACGAATTTTAGACTTTTAATTTAGAATTTTTCGAATTTTAATTAAAACAACTAGTTTTCAAAACTTTTAATTTAAAAAATTCAAACTTAACAACCTTGAATTTTAAAAATTGTAGATTTTAGAAGTATATTGGATTTTGTAAATTTGAGTTTTTATTCTTTTTGAAATTTGAGATTTCAAATGTTAATATTAAATTTTCAAATTTATATTATTTGTATATTTTAATAAACGTATAAAACGAACAAAATACCATTCAACATTTAGAAATAAAAAGATGCAAGATTTTTTTTTTTTGAATAAATTTTGTTTAAATAGCTTGTTTTAATTGGAAGACCGATAGAATGCAAACAACATAAATTTTTTTGAATAAATTTTCACCGTCTATTCTCACCCCGGCAATTTCACTTCACACCCCGTTGTTTTGAAGAAAAAAAAATCCACCCCGTTGTTTACTCTTCGCACCCCGTCTAATTCCAAAACTACCTTCTTCTTTCTTAAAAAAGAAAAAAAAACTTCTCAGCCTGCCTATCCTTCATTGCTCTCTCAAACCCTAACCCACCGCTCAAAACCCCTCTTCGTGCTCAATTTTCCAGTTGTCGTCGCGCTTTCCAGTCGCCGTCGCGCCATGGAGAAGGAAAGAAGGAGCAAGCATCGACACGGTACGTGATTTCTTAACTCGAATTCGGATTCTATGCACGGTTCGATTTTGCTGATTCGAGAATTATGTGGACTACAACATTCCACACGAACGAGGTTGTTGAACCAACCTCGTCTGCCACGAACGTGGTTGTGACAACAGCCACGTGTTGATCGAACGAGATTGGTTAAACAACCTCGTTCGTGTGGAACGTTCTGTGCTGTAATTTAAAACAGTGTGGAAATGCATTTGGTACTAAATCTTCCAACGATAAATATACTCAAAAATCCATATGTAGTTGCTGTAATTTACTGTATTTTCTTATTTGCTGTAATTTAATACATATGGATTTTCGTGTGGAAATGCATTTGTCGCTATTTTTATTTTGGTTATATCTGAAATGCATTTGGTACTAAATCTCCCAGCAACAAATATACTCAAAATTCCATATGTAATTGATGTAATTTAATAAATGTGCTTATTTACTTTGTTTGCTGTAATTTAATACATATGGATTTTCGTGTGGAAAAGCATTTGTCATTATTTTTATTTTGGTTTTGTAGGTTAACACAGTAGGCAAACTAACATTATGGACGAACTATAAGTCGTATATCATGTTTATTATGGAAGGAATAAGCTGTAATTTAATACATATGGATTTTAGTGCATATGAATTAAGACACACAAAACCTTTCAATAATTCTTTATAAAACAGTTTGCATCATTGTATTTGAAATAATTGACGTTTACAATTTGTTTTGTTGTTGCAGAAAGTTCAAAAAAACCAATGTGCAATCCCTTAACGGCTTCCGAAAGAAATCGACGCATGAAAGCGAGAAATCCGGACACTACAAATAAAATAGAGGAACAAAATCGAGATGAGCATGTTATTCAAGAGCGAAATGTTGAGCATGTTGTCCAACAGCAAAATTTAGAGGAGCATATTGACGAGCTACCTCCATAGCCTGTTCAAGAGCAACCTCCACAACATGTTGAAGAGCATCTTACGCATGAAGATATCGATGGCTCTAGTGGCACACAAAATACATCATTCGGTGGACCGAGAATTATCGATGTGATTAGCAGCTACGATACCCACGTTGCTTCATTGATACGAGATGTAAGGTATATCTTACAAAATTCTATTAAATAAATTATATATCACAATAGCGTAATATAATGTTAAGTTATCTTTTAGGAACGAGACACTCTTTTATGTGTAAACCATGATACAAAGGTTTTAAATTGGAAAATACCAAGTGATGCAACTATTTTTAAAGGATAATTGGAATCTTTCGGATTATTTTCTCTAATAGAGACATGTTATAGCTCGGTAAATAAAGTACTTATATCTTGTTTTGTTGAGCGTTGGCATTCGTAATCAACTACATTTCACCTACCATTCGGTGAGATGACTATGACATTAGACGATGTTGCCTCCCTATTACATATTCCAGTTGAAGGATTACCAATACAGACATATAATTATTTTCGAAATGATATTACTAATTTGGTTGTCAATAATTTGGGGATAAGTGATATTGAAGCAAAAAATACCATGAAGGATAGTGTTGGATACAAATTGCTTTATATTAAATTGTACGAAATTTTTGATGGAGTTTGCGATGATTGGGAAGAGGAAAAAATTAAACAAGCTGCTCGTGCATATCTACTGTATTTAGTGGGCAATACATTATTCGTGGATAAAAGTAAGTCTCATGTGTCCGTACATTATTTAAACCAAATTGGTAATTTGAACGAAGTTCGTAATTATTCTTGGGATTCGGCAACTCTATGTTGGCTATATAGGCAGCTAGGTCTTGCGAATAGAATAGAAGTGAAACAAGATGTTGGTTTTCTTGGATTGTTGGAATCATGGATATATGAACATTTCCTACATCTACATCCATCAACCAAAATGTATAATGGAAGTTCACCAAGAGCGGCCTGTTGGGATCCAGCAAATGATTATCGTGCATCGCATAAGGAACTAAGGTTGTATCTTGATAACATTCAAGGACATGAGATGTGTTATTAGGCTTGAATCATTTGAATTTTTTTTAATTCAAGTTATAATAACTGCATTATTTTTTTTACAAATTCTTGTAGGAAGTCGTTGACCCTTACATTCATGCAAGACAATTCCATCCTTTTTCGCAAATTGTTTGGCATTCTAGTTGTTTATTATGCTTAAACGTGGTAGAACCATATCACCCCACCCGTGTTTTGCGGTAATTCGGAAGGGTTCAAAACATTTCGCGGCCTATTATTCAATCAACTAGTAAAAACACTCATCGCGGTGCTACGGCTTCAACGTATAAAGTGCTTTACGAGTTTGTGGAAAATATTTGGAATGAGTGGCCAAATCATGTTGTTAGTGCACAATATCGTTCCATTCCTCTGCGTGAATCAACTGAAACGGTGACAAGTGATTATTTTGATTGGTATTACCCGTACACCGTGTTAAAAGTTCATCTGGTTAATGAATAAATTATTCACCGTAGCAATCGACCTTTGTACGATCATTTATACACGGTAAAAGTCAATATACTATTCTTTTATATCTGATTTTGCAATAATAACTTATTATCGATTTCCACTGCAGAGCTGTGAAGAGCTTAATGATGTGATTAGTGAAGGCATAACACGGGCTTCATCACAACCGGAGACTTCATGTTTGCCTCGCCTTGGTAGAATCGGCAACGTTCTCGCTAAATCTAAAAAGATTTGTGCTCGTTTTGTTAAAAAGGATGATTAGTTTTAGGTAGTGGTTTTCAGTTACTGTACTTCTTGTTGTGGAACTATTTCGACTCTTTTTGTTGTTAAACTGGATGGTTATTTTGTAGTCGATGAACGGTTAATTTGTAGTTTGACGGATGGTTATGGTATTTTGTTCACATGGATATTTGTTAACAGTTGTTGCTTCTGTCTGCAATTTGCGTCTGATTCTATTTTGTTTGCAGTTTGCTTCTGATTCTATTCTGTCTGCAATTTGCTTCTGATCCTATTCTGTCTATAATTTGTTTGATACAATTTGTTTATGTTTGTATTCTGTCTGCAATTCAGTAAATAGAATTTGTTGATTATTTCTGATATTCTGTCTACAATTAATATGATTCAGTAAGAGTTTGAGTTATTCAGTCTACAATTGATATGATTCAGTAAGAGTTTGAGTTATTCTGTCTACAATTGATAGTCTATGAACGAGATTTCCCAGGCAACATAGTTCAATATAAACGAGGTCGGTAAGGATGACAACGTCAAACATGAACGAGAGCAATACACCTACCACGTCCTATCCTAACGTTATTCTTATGTAGATCTCGTTCTTGGTTTGATTCCTATTGGTTGAAACTCTTGGGTAAGGTGAAAATTCTTGACCTGTATAGAACGAGGATAACGTGCTAATAACGTTCTTCAATAGCTACGTTAACCTTTATACCTCGTTTAACATATGCATGGTCTTTGTAGTTGACCACGTAATAACTGGATGTTGCTTATATGCATGGTCTTTGTAATTGACCACGTAATAACTGGATGTTGCTTATATGCAGTCCTCGTTTGCATTTTCTTTTTTGTTGTACACAACTCTCGGGTAAAATTTGTTGTTAATGCCCTGCAAGGAACGATATTTACATACAAACAATGTTAAAAATGAACGATGTTTGCCAATCAACCTCGTTCATGTCACATGTTGCCAATATTAAATACCATGTCAGATGGAAACATTATCTCTATGGTAACAACATTTCCATTTGATGTAATTTTAATATTGACCTCGTTCACGCTGTTTTTTGATGTGGAAAACTCTCGGGTTTTGTTGATTTTGAAGACCATGTATACAACGAGGGTAACACGTAATTGACGTTTTAATCAAGCTTTAATTTTCTAAAGACCTCGTCCGACCATAGCGTTATTTCTTTTAAAGTCAACGTAGTACTTTGACGCGACTTCTTTGTAGACCACGTCTATTGTATCGCAATCATCGGTGCATTCCTGAAGCAAACAAAGAATGGCCCATATTATAACAGGTACTGGATAACTCTTGGCAGAGATACAGAGATAGCATATACAAACCATTAATTCAATTTCAAAACAACAATTTCAATTAAAAGATACTAGAACAATTTCAAATCTTGTAAAGATGTTTAACAATGATGTTCAACATTTTCGATTTCAAACTATAATTTAACTTAAAATAACATTGTCACAATTTTCCCACGTAGCCATATTTCCACAGTCTTCCATCATCTCCTATTTTTCTCTTCTAGCTCCTAATATATGCTCCCAGTATTCAACTTCAACATGGCGATTATTAAACCAATTGATGTATACTGGTGGTACTAGATGGTTCGCTCGTAAGACGGCCTATACGAATAAAAACATTTCATTGTAATTGTAAATCCTTCATCTATTTGTTGAAAATAAAATGAATAATGCATAATACCTGTATAAAATGGTCATTGTTTACATGAACAATCCTTAGTTCACGACGATACAATTGAGATGGAATTTTTCCTCTTAAAGGTGGTATAGTCAAACTCAAACTCTTACTGATACTAAAAACGGCAATATTATATTTCATAGCTATTATGTACCCAATCTCGGGCATAATCATCTATTTACTTGGTTCGGCACCGCCAAATTTGTGATTAAGCACATTTAACAAATAGGTGGTTCTATCTTTTTCAATAAACACTTGTTCATACATCTCTTGATGTTCTTCAAGTTCTTCCATTAATTCCTTACGGACTTGCCACCATCGATCCTCTTCTAATCCTAAGAAAGAAGCAACACATCTAAATCCACAATTACCATCCATGCTCACGTCTACAATTCCTTCGATACAAGGCTTTCACTCTTTTGGTATGCAATTTGCATACACACCTAAATTTATATTTTTAGGTCTACAAACAATTAATTTTTCTTTCTTCGTCGAAATACAAGGATCAAGCTTTTGTATTTTAGCTACACTACATTGGGTTGAAGCACATTCACCTAGCTCAAATGCGGAAGGCAACCATTTTGTTGAAGTATCAATTTTATTATGAGATCGTCCTCGGGTTTTTACTTTGCTAACCAGAGATGCAAGAGTTGATGTTTGCGGATAAACAATATCATTTATTTTCTTATAGACTTGCATTTGATGCGGTAATACCAATTTCATAACTTCATTTAGCGTTTCGTCAAGCTTTTTCTTCATATTAAAATCTCTTTTCTCTTCCATTTTTATAATATGCAATCTAGTCCAATGAACATGAATCAAATCCAAAGGTATTTCTACATTTCGATTGAGATTTGCTAAGTATAAAAGCATGGAAGTCCGTATGTCTTACGAACAACACATCCGCATAAGTCATCATCTACAATTTCATAAGAATTTATCTGTAGAAGCTCGGATTGAATTAGATCCAATGCCGCAAGACAAAATACACCACGTAAAATTTTAAATTCTTTTTTATGATAAACATGAGCTACTTTTAAAAGACTTGTTTCAAATGAAGCTCTTAGTTCGGTAAACGATAGTTCAAGCAGTGAATGCATGGTATCCCATGCTCTTTCGAAGTTGCACCGACTGGTGGTCAAATGTTTTTTCAATTTAGGATGTGCGGCCTCGACTCTAAAGGAAATTAGTATTAAGTTATTGTTATAAATAAATCTAAAGTACGTAAAGAAATAAAAAAGTAAGTGTCTTACCTGTTCTATGTGTAGTTGCCAAAGTGCATAAAATTGTCAATCCAAGCACGAACAAAACGATCTTTCCATGTATCAAGCCAATTTTCAGCAATATATTTTAATAACTTTGGGTATTCGCCATAATGGACATGCAAATCTTGTAAATTATTGTAATATTGCTCAATATTTTCAGACTGACATAAATTTGCCCAATCTTGAAAAAAATATTTTTTTACTTCTTTTTTTATACCCGTAACTCTTCTTTGAATAAAAGCAAGAATATTTTTTTCGATATGCCACTTGCATAGCATATGAGCTGTTTGGGGAAAAACAATGTTAACGACATTAATCAATGCTATCACTCTATCCGTTGACAATGACACTTGGCATTTCTACATCGCAATCAGTCATTACCAATTGAAGACGATTTAAGGCCCAAAGATAGTAATTTTCCCGTTCTGATACGAGATATGCAATAGCAACACAAAAGGTTTGGTTAGTTGACGTAACACCAATAATCTCCAACAACGGTATTCTATATTTGTTTGTTTTGTAAGTACAATCCATAACAAGAAGATGTGGAAATGTTCTTAGCAAATATATACTCGTAGGATGAGCCCAAAATATGTCAGTAATTATATCACTTCCGTCTAAGGTATTGCGATGCCATTCGAAGTAATTTTTTTCCTTAAGCTTGCTTAAGAGGTATTGTATTTGAGAACGGCCCACTCTATCCATTTTCTTGTGCCTAGAAAGCACATTATATATTGTTTTAATTATTGTACTGTTGGATGGATCATTTTGTTATATAATGTGCAATATGGCTTTTGGCTTCACCATGTTTTTGTACATTTCAACGGCTAATTTTTTTTCATCCTCCATTAATCGACCAATAAAAGAGTGACCTTCCAAACTGTAAAGTGCACAATAATCATGAAACCGCATTTTATTTCTAATTTCCAATTATCTGAACTATGAAGTTTAACGCCTTTCAAACGAAATGAAAAATTACGCTTTTTTGTACTTGTTAATCTAGTAATGTTAGATTTCTTGCCTTTGTACTCTTTATATGCTCCACTTCTCTCACATCCAAATATAATTCTTGGATTTCTATCGCTACTGTTAATATCCGATTTTAAAACTACTACTACCAGCACATTCCTTTTAGCCGTAGAATCAATCCATTCTTTCATTTTATATCTATTTGAAAATACCTTCATAGAACAAAGAAAAATCACTATAGAAAATGAGTTAATTTACATAATAGTAAAATAAATTACACACATCATATGTTGTGAACTCATTACTATAATCCATGACAATTTCTTCATCTTATTCGGCCACCTACCCAATCTACAAAATAAAAAAATGGACGTAGTATTTAACGGACAATATTTTTATCACTTCCTAGAATATGATAAAATAGGTTTTGAGCAATTCCTAGTGTATATGGCACTATGACTATGTTAGTTTCTAGTATAATAGCAGCTATGAAGGAAACATATCTGATTTTGTTGTACATAATTATCTGCAGTGCTCGTATCCTCCTCCATGTCAATTTCAGCAGATGGAATCAGATGGAAGAGAGATGAAGATAAGATTTAGATATCTATTTAACATTTAAAAGGCTATAATTGGAATAAAAATTTTAAAATTTTAACCGGATGTGAAGAGAAAATGACGGGGTTAATAGACCGACCCAAGATGTAGATTTAATCTGGATAAGAAGCCCAAAAAATGGCATCAGCTTCTTTCTTTCCCTCTTCTTTCTCAAATTTCTCCTATTCCAACCCTAATTTCGATTTCAATCCTTCTTCTAAATCTTCTGTTTCAATCTTCTTCAAAAATCATTTTCGTTCCTATACTCGGATTGTGAAAGACTCAAAGGTCTCATCTCTTCGGTTTTTCAATCGAAACGAGGATTTCAAGAAGTGGATTGATTCCAAAAATGCGAAGCGGGTATGTTTTTGTTGCAGGGAATACTCTCATCTGGCTAAATATAATCGAGATCCTATTAGATGCTTTTGTCGTGATTTTTTTGGTCATAAAAAAAACAAGTGTTTGATGAAATACGATTCAGTTTTAGGTGCAAAGAGGAGTCTTTCGTTTAATGATCACGGGTTTCTTTTTGTATTAAAATGTACGAAACTGAAGAGAATACTGCTTGATCATCTTTGGATTCAAAGGAATTAAGGCATTGAGTTCTTGGAATATTTGTTTAAATATTTTGATGTGATCAGTGCAGTGAATAATGGTCGTAACTATAAAGAGAAATTTGGGGATCCGGATATCTATTCAGATTATGTTGGTTGTGCTAATTATGATTCGAATGAGGTTTTGAATATTGATGGTCCTATTGTTGGTAGTATTTTAGTTTCTAGTTTGTGACGTGGTTTCGAGTGGTCTTTCAATTGTAAATGAAGATTCAATTAATCTTGGTAGTGAAAATGATGTGTTGAAAGAGATTTCTTCTTTTAATCCATTATTACTAAATCTAGCTATTATGCAATATAGTTTGATGCATCATTCTCTGGAAACTGGTGGTACAGTGCTTGATACTGCTGGAATTCCTAATACAAGATTGAATGAAAATACATAAGTCCCACATCGCAAAAATTGCTAAGCTATACTAGTTTATATATGGCTTTGAAATGAAGGTGTTGGGGCCTAGGGGCACCCAAACGTATGCTTCGTTGTGAGGAGGGAGATCATGCATCTCCACCACGCACGCACCGCGCCGTCTGACCGACTAAACCGGGTTTGGGTCTAATATGATTCTAATTTTACTGCAAAACTGGGCCGGGTTTTTAACAGTTGCAGGCTATACGAACAGACGCAACTGTTCATAAGCGAATGCGAATAACTGAAGAGGCGCGACCATGGGCGAATAGAAGCGGGTGCGGCCCGACTGAAGAGACGCAGCTGAACATAAGCAGGCACAACGCGAGCAGATGCAAGTACCAGACGGGTGCGACCCGTCAACGAACAGCAGCGTTCAAAAGGCAGCGGGTGCGACCCGTCAAGCGGACGCGACTGTTTGAAGGGATGCAGACGAAATTATAAATAGAAGAGAATTTTGATCACATTCTCATTCCATTCCAGTTCTAATTTCTTCTGCTTCTTCTCTTCTTCTTTGCTTCTCTAAATAATATATCACAGAGTTGACATACTCATTACAATCTCGTGCAGATTACGTCTGTTGTATCTTGGGAGAATTTTGAATAAAAATTCATAAGGAAATTGTTACGACAAGCCTCAGACGAAAATTCCTGCGTTAACTGAGATGACAACAGTTGAACTATCAACAAAGGCTACTACACACAACGGGCCCGATCCTTTTAAAGGAGATGGTGACGGTTTTCTAACATGGCAGAATCAAATGTTATTTTATCTCTCCACACTCGGTCTACCACGGTATCTCGAGGAGGAGGAACCGATTTCTTCGACAGGCAAGGAATCCGATGTTGATATGTTGAAGCATTTCGATTTTCTATGTAGAAACTATATTCTGAACTGTCTCGACAAGGTGCTATACAAAGTATATCAGCTCTAAAGACAGCAAAATCACTCTGGAAAGCACTTGCCATGAAGTATAAGACGTAGAATATCAGTCTTAAGAAATTCATTATAGACAAATTCATGGACTACAAGATGGTTGACTCCAAACCGGTGACTACTCAACTGCATGAACTGCAAATCATCATTCAAGAACTCGAAGCGGAAGGTCATAAGGTTGGAGAATCGTTTTTGGTTGAAGCCATCATGGGAAAACTGCCGCCGTCATGTAGAGATTACCGCAATTATCTAAAGCATAAGAAGAAGGAAATCTCTTTACATGATCTCATAGTCCGACTGAAAATTGAGGCAGATAACCGTGGAATTACAAAACAAAGCGAGGAGGCATTTGTGGCTGAAGGTTCAAAGACCAAAAACAAAAAGAAGAATTTCCAGAAGAAAAGGAAAGCTCCAGACAACAGACCAAAAGACAACAAACGAACCAAAAAGTTCAATGGTGAGTGTTGGGTTTGTGGAAAGGTTGGACATGCCGCTAGAGATTGCAGACTCAAAAAAGACCGCAACAAAGAGACAAATATAGTAGACAACATGGAAGTGGACGAGTCCAACTTCTCGGCAGTTGTATCTGAATGCAATATGGTTCAGAATCCTAACCAATGGTGGGTAGACACAGGCGTTACTCATCATGTCTGCTCTGACAAATCCATGTTTTCTACATACCAGAAATTCGATCACGAAGAAAAACTCTATATGGGTAATTTTGCAGTATCTATGATCGAAGGCAGTGGCACAGTAATCCTCAAGTTTACTTCTGGAAAAACTGTCAAGTTGAATGACGTGCTCCACGTTCCAGACATACGCAAGAATCTCATCTCTGATGCAGTACTATCAAAGAAAGGATTCAAAATGGTGTTCGAGTCAGACAAGATGGTTCTGTCCAAAGCTGGAATGTACATCGGAAGGGGTTATTTATGTGATGGCCTATTTAAGGCAAATGTAGCCGTTATCGGCAATAAAACCATGTATTCTGATTGTGCTATTAATAAAATTGAAGTTTCTTACTTGCTTGAGCACGAAATTTTACTGTGGCATGATAGATTGGGATACACAAATTTTTGAAAAATAAAAATATTATCAAACTTGGGATTAATTCCGAAATTCCAAGTAGATAAGAACTATAAATGTGAGACATGTGTAGAAGCAAAAATGGTTAAAAAACCATTTCAATCTATTGATAGAAGCACCGAACCACTAGGTTTGGTTCATACAGATTTATGTGATTTTAAATCATTACCTACAAGAGGTGGGAAAAAGTACTTTATCACTTTTATTGATGATTATACGCGATATTGCTATGCATATCTTTTGAATAGTAAAGATGAAGCAGTTACATCATTTATAAAGTACAAGGTTGAGGTAGAAAATCAGTTAAATAAAAGGATCAAGATACTAAGATCTGATCGAGGTGGAGAATATGAATCACCATTTGAACAGTTCTATGCCGAAAATGGTATAATTCATCAAACAATAGCTCCATATTCACCACAACAAAATGGTGTAGCCGAGAGGAAAAACAGAACGTTAAAAGACATGATTAGTGCCATGCTTTTAACCTCTGGTCTACCGACGAACTTGTGGAGGGAAGCCTTAAATATGTCTAATCACATATTAAACAAAGTCCCTCACAATAAAACATGAACAATTCCATATGAGTTATGGAAAGGACACAAACCAAGTTTTAAATACCTCAAAGTGTAGGGGTGCTTGGCAAAAGTTCCAGTTTCGCCTCCCAAGAAAGTCAAGCTTGAACCAAAAACGGTAGATTGTTCTACTTAGGGCCAGCCCAAAATAACAGTGCCTACAGATTTTTGGTATTCAAGTCTAATATAGCTGATATTCATGTAAATACAATCATGGAATCTAGAGATGCCTCATTCTTTGAAGACGCGTTTCCGTACAAAAGGAATGAAGGGAATAATGTCCCTAAAAGGACAAGAGAAGAATCAAGCAATTCACATGAAGATGAAACTCATCATGAGATTGAGGAAGTTGAACCAAGAAGAAGTGTATGGGCTAGGACTTCCAAGACATTTGGTTCGGATTTTTTCACTTACGTGCTAGAACACGAACCTCAAACGTACAAGGAAGCAATGTCATCTTCTGAATCTTCATGTTGGAAAGAAGCAATCAAAGTGAGATTATTCAATTCTAAGTAATGAAACTTGGAAAATTGTTAATATTCTACCTGGAATAAAACCTATTGGCTGTAAATGGATTTTTAAGAAGAAAATAAAAACAGATGGCTCTATCGATAAGTATAAAGCCAGATTAGTAGCCAAAGGATATCGTCAAAAAGAAGGAGTAGACTTTTTTGATACATATTCGCCAGTAACACTAATAACCTCTATAAGAATGCTAATAGCAATTGCATCGATCTATGATCTAGAAATTCATCAAATGGATGTAAAGACAGCATTCTTAAATGGAGATCTCGATGAGGAGATCTACATGGAGTAGCCTGAAGGTTTTGTTTCCAAAGGAAATGAAAACAAACTCTGTATATTAGTAAAATCATTATACGGACTAAAACAAGCTCCAAAACAATGGCACGTAAAATGTGATAGTGTCATGATAAGAAATGGTTTTCATATAAATGAATGTGATAAGTGTGTTTATTATAAACAAATTGGACAATCATATGTGATGATTTGTTTATATGTAGACGATATGTTAATATTTGGTCCAAATACTTAGGTAATCAAAATAACAATTTCGATATGAAAGACTTAGGAGTTGCAGACGTTATTTTGTGAATCAAAATAATAAGAACACCCAATGGAATTGAATTATCTCAGTCACACTATGTAGATAAAGTGATTGAAAAATTCCAAGACTATGGAATTAAAGGAGTGAGAACACCTTTTAATCCATCAGAAGTACTGCATAAAAACACTAATGAGAGTGTAATGCAACTGGAATACTCTCGTGTAGTAGGATGTCTCATGTATCTCATGAATTGCACAAGACCAGATATAGCTTATGCAGCAAGTCAATTGAGCAGGTATACAAGCAATTCAGGAAAGGAACACTAGAAAGCACTAATGAGAGTGCTTGGATATTCAAAAAATACCACAAATTATTCATTGCATTATGGAAAATATCCTGCCGTCTTAGAAGGATACAGTGATGCAAATTGGATTGCTGATTCAGAGGAATCAAAATCAACGAGTGGTTATGTATTTCCCTTAGCAGGGGCAGCAGCGTCATGGAAATCTACTAAACAAACATGCATAGCTCGATCCACTATGGAATCGGAGTTCATCGCTTTAGATAAAGCAGGAGAAGAAGCATAATGGCTTCGCCATTTTCTAGAAGATATTCCATTTTGGCCTAAACCTGTACCGGTCATATGCATACACTGTGATAACCAAGCTATGCTATGTAGAGCGCACAACTTTGTGTATAATGGAAAGTCACCACACATTCGTCGACGCCATAACACGGTTAGGCAGTTACTCTCAAATGGAACGATTTCCTTAGACTATGTGAGAACAAATGATAACCTAGCGGATCCATTTACTAAAGGTTTATCAAGAGAGAAAATTGACTGCGCATCGAGCAGAATGGGTTTAAAAGCCTAAACCACCAAGAGTTATCTTATACGAAAACCTATCCTAGCGACTGGAGATCCCACGGACCAGGATCAATAGGCAAACCAGTTCTGAGTAACTCAAAACGTAATGCATTTGCATGGACAATAGTCCAACTCCATTCCTATGGTGCACAATATAAATGCATGCCTACAGAAGTATTTAGAGGTTAAAACTATTGTTTTTTAATAATGACCATATCTTGGAAATAACAAGTGGAGTATATGTAGGATACTCTTAATGGTTGCGATCACCTATGTTAGTGTGAGCTGGGTCGGCTCTATGAGAATATTAAATGGCTTTTATTCTCTAAAAACACTCGCAGAACCAAAAATTGTTCAGGACCCAAATGAACACAACCAAGAGATTGGATGAGAAGGAAATCAATGCTTCGTAAAACTTATTGTCTTGATATACAATAAAGGCTGACGGTTCAAGATGAAATAATTCACCGATTAGCCAAGTAGAACCGATAAGTTTTAACTAGGGAAAGTTCAAAGTGAAATATCTACTTATCCAGGATAAAGCATTATTCCATATGTACTCTGTGATATTTCGCTTTGTGTGGAGGATATGTATATTATCATTCATGTGGAGGATTGTTGGAATTCCTAACACAAGATTGAATGAAAATACATAAGTCCCACATCGCAAAAATTGTTAAGTTATACTAGTTTATATATGGCTTTGAAATGAAGGTGTCGGGGCCTAGGGGCCCCCAAATGTATGCTTCGTTGTGAGGAGGGAGATCATGCATCTCCACAACACACGCTCGCACGTGCCGCCGCCGTCCGTCCGTCCGACCGACCGAACCGGGTCGGGTTTGGGTCTAATATGATCCTAATTTTACTGCAAAACTGGGCCGGATTTTTAACAGTTGCAGGCTATACGAACAGACGCAACTGTTCAGAAGCGGACGCGAATAACTGAAGAGGCGCGACCCATTGGCGAACAGAAGCGGGTGCGACCCGTTAGAGGCGAGCTGGTGCGGCCCGAATGAAGAGACGCAGCCGAACATAAGCAGACACGACGTGAGCAGATGCGACCCGTTAACGAACATCAGCTTTCAAAAGGCAGCGGGTGCGATCCGTCAAGCAGACGCGACTGTTTGAAGGGATGCGGATGAAATTATAAATAGAAGAGAATCCTGATAAGAAATGGTTTTCATATAAATGAATGTGATAAGTGTGTTTATTATAAACAAATTGGACAATCATATGTGATGATTTGTTTATATGTAGACGATATGTTAATATTTGGTCCAAATACTTAGGTAATCAAAATAACAATTTCGATATGAAAAACTTAGGAGTTGCAGACGTTATTTTGTGAATCAAAATAATAAGAACACCCAATGGAATTGAATTATCTCAGTCACACTATGTAGATAAAGTGATTGAAAAATTCCAAGATTATGGAATTAAAGGAGTGAGAACACCTTTTAATCCATCAGAAGTACTGCATAAAAACACTAATGAGAGTGTAATGCAACTGGAATACTCTCGTGTAGTAGGATGTCTCATGTATCTCATGAATTGCACAAGACCAGATATAGCTTATGCAGCAAGTCAATTGAGCAGGTATACAAGCAATTCAGGAAAGGAACACTAGAAAGCACTAATGAGAGTGCTTGGATATTTAAAAAATACCACAAATTATTCATTGCATTATGGAAAATATCCTGCCGTCTTAGAAGGATACAGTGATGCAAATTGGATTGCTGATTCAGAGGAATCAAAATCAACGAGTGGTTATGTATTTCCCTTAGCAGGGGCAGCAGCGTCATGGAAATCTACTAAACAAACATGCATAGCTCGATCCACTATGGAATCGGAGTTCATCGCTTTAGATAAAGCAGGAGAAGAAGCATAATGGCTTCGCCATTTTCTAGAAGATATTCCATTTTGGCCTAAACCTGTACCGGTCATATGCATACACTGTGATAACCAAGCTATGCTATGTAGAGCGCACAACTTTGTGTATAATGGAAAGTCACCACACATTCGTCGACGCCATAACACGGTTAGGCAGTTACTCTCAAATGGAACGATTTCCTTAGACTATGTGAGAACAAATGATAACCTAGCGGATCCATTTACTAAAGGTTTATCAAGAGAGAAAATTGACTGCGCATCGAGCAGAATGGGTTTAAAAGCCTAAACCACCAAGAGTTATCTTATACGAAAACCTATCCTAGCGACTGGAGATCCCACGGACCAGGATCAATAGGCAAACCAGTTCTGAGTAACTCAAAACGTAATGCATTTGCATGGACAATAGTCCAACTCCATTCCTATGGTGCACAATATAAATGCATGCCTACAGAAGTATTTAGAGGTTAAAACTATTGTTTTTTAATAATGACCATATCTTGGAAATAACAAGTGGAGTATATGTAGGATACTCTTAATGGTTGCGATCACCTATGTTAGTGTGAGCTGGGTCGGCTCTATGAGAATATTAAAAGGCTTTTATTCTCTAAAAACACTCGCAGAACCAAAAATTGTTCAGGACCCAAATGAACACAACCAAGAGATTGGATGAGAAGGAAATCAATGCTTCGTAAAACTTATTGTCTTGATATACAATAAAGGCTGACGGTTCAAGATGAAATAATTCACCGATTAGCCAAGTAGAACCGATAAGTTTTAACTAGGGAAAGTTCAAAGTGAAATATCTACTTATCCAGGATAAAGCATTATTCCATATGTACTCTGTGATATTTCGCTTTGTGTGGAGGATATGTATATTATCATTCATGTGGAGGATTGTTGGAATTCCTAACACAAGATTGAATGAAAATACATAAGTCCCACATCGCAAAAATTGTTAAGTTATACTAGTTTATATATGGCTTTGAAATGAAGGTGTCGGGGCCTAGGGGCCCCCAAATGTATGCTTCGTTGTGAGGAGGGAGATCATGCATCTCCACAACACACGCTCGCACGCGCCGCCGCCGTCCGTCCGTCCGACCGACCGAACCGGGTCGGGTTTGGGTCTAATATGATCCTAATTTTACTGCAAAACTGGGCCGGATTTTTAACAGTTGCAGGCTATACGAACAGACGCAACTGTTCAGAAGCGGACGCGAATAACTGAAGAGGCGCGACCCATTGGCGAACAGAAGCGGGTGCGACCCGTTAGAGGCGAGCGGGTGCGGCCCGAATGAAGAGACGCAGCCGAACATAAGCAGACACGACGTGAGCAGATGCGACCCGTTAACGAACATCAGCTTTCAAAAGGCAGCGGGTGCGATCCGTCAAGCAGACGCGACTGTTTGAAGGGATGCAGATGAAATTATAAATAGAAGAGAATCCTGATCACATTCTCATTCTATTCCAGTTCTAATTTCTTCTGCTTCTTCTCTTTTTCTCTGTTGCTCTAAATAATATATCACAGAGTTGACATACTCATTACAATCTCGTGCAGATTACGACGTCTGTTGTATCTTGGGAGAATTTTGAATAAAAATTCTTAAGATGTTATATATCTAGTATACTAAAACAGATAGCACGCTGCAATAAACTCATTGCACAAGTTTATAAATTAGATTTCCATTACGCTGAAATTCTGTTTTGGATAATTTTGCAACTATAAGTTACGTTGTAAATAATTGCAACAACAACGTTGTAGTTTTATTAAAAAAAAAAACAATACAACGTAGAAACTGGAAAGATTAAAAATGGAGCAGAATCTGACCAGTTAACGTAGAAATTGTTACGACAAGCCTCAGACAAAAATTCCTACGTTAACTGGTCAGATTCTGCTCTATTCTTAATCTTTCCAGTTTCTATGTTGTATTGTTTTTTAATAAAACTACAACGTTGTTGTTGTAATTATTTACAACGTAACTTATAGTTGCAAAATTATCTAAAACAGAATTCCAGCGTAGTGGAAATCTAATTTATAAACTTGTGCAACTAGTTTATTGTAGCGTGCTATCTGTTTTAGTATACTAGATATATAACAGATACTACCTATGCCGTTAACCCAGTGTGTAAAATGGTTGTCCCAATTAGTTGCACGAGATGGATAAAGGCTTTGTTCACAATCTAAAAGAAAATATACAGCAAAAAATTACAAAGTGGGGAGTTTTGTGATTGCTACTTCTAATTGCTTTGATAGCTTAAAAATCTTGGATGATCTAGATGAGAAGTCTCGAGATGTCGTGATTGATAGTGGGGATATGTTTGATTGTTTGATCTTAACAGGATAGATGAGATTGATTGTAGTGATGTTATCACTCTTGAAGGGGCACCTAGAGGTATCCTGAGTGATAATCAATTGCAAGATTTTTGGTTCTGGGCTCGAAAAAAAAAAGGTATAAAGTCAATCATAGCAAAGTAGAGGGATATTGTAAACAACTGTAGGTTGTAGATGATGTTAATGGTGTGGTTAGTTGTTTGAGTGATAAGGGGATGATCGAGCACGGCTGTAGTACTGTTGTTCAATCTGATTTTGTTGACGGGGTTTTGAGTTATCATATGGTTAATGTGCATAAGGATAATGTTAATGTGCACAATGATATATTAGAGATTACCGAGGGTGATAATGCTGTTATGGCTAGCTATTAGGTGGAGGAAATGAATATGTGGTTATAGTCATTAATGATTCAAACAAGATCACTGAAAATTCAAAGGAAATTGTGGATGATGGGGCAGCTGTTTTTGTTAGCTACTTGGATGGGGTTATGGTGGATGATAGGTCTGTTGATTGTACATGCGCAGTTATCATTATGCATAATTCTTTTAGTCTGGATATGGTTCAGAGCTGGTCGAAGGTGGTAGAGTTTCGGGTCTCACGTGATATAGTTTAGAGCTTCTTGAAGGGACAACAACCTATTGATGGAGACGTTAATAGGATGAGAGATTTTGAGGAATTGAATAGCAAACAAGTCATTATATTCGCTGGGTTGAAGGAATGGTGGGAGAATATTATCTCATGTGCAAGGGTATCTATTTATTTTAAATCTAGTAGCTTGGGATGCTTAATTGGTGTGAAGTCTAACGGTAGTAGGGTAGATTCGTTTGAGAAGTTGGATATGGATCAACTGCGAGTTGATAATTATTAGAAGATGGATACGAGCAAATTGATTTACAACAACAATAGTAAATGAAAAGCCTGAAAAAGTAAATTTTGTGGAAATGATTGATTATCTTAGCATGGGTGGTGGCATTTGTGATAATATGGCTATTTATTTTTATATTATTAAGCCTTTAAAATTTATTATGCACTACCGTCTCGCATATTTAAGAAGATATACACTTTTTCCTATCCATGCTTGTGAATTTACTCATACTTCCAATAAAAGAAAAGGTAGGAGCAATTTAGCACATAATATTAGAAGAAGTCTTAGATTGCAATTAAAGCTTCTAGGTCCAATGCATGAGGGTTGAAGGCAATATGTGGTAGATAATATGGAGACTGTTATAATGGAGACAGTATGCGGCTCAAGTAGATGTAGTGTAAGTTTTGAGGCTCTCTGAGATGTTAATGTGGATAATGAGGTTGTGAGAGATGATATAGAAGACTGCACATTTTATGGAGATGTTTTAGGAATATGATACTTGTTCGAGTTGATAGATAAGGGAGAGTTCTTAGCTGGCTACATAGGTTTTTGTGAGGGCTTTTTATTTTTTCTCTTATTTATATGGAGTTTTGCTACTTGTCAGGCTTGTTGGCATCTCCTTTTAAGTGTAAAATAAAATTATATGAGTGTTCTCCTCCTTGTGATGATCATTAATCTTCCTCAAAAAATAAAATAAAAGATTTTGATTCAAAAATCAGAAGTTATATTGAGAACTTCTGGTTGAAAACACACACATCCTTGGTTATCCTAAAATGTAATTTTGAAACAAAATTTCGACGAAACACTTAAGGTGAAAAACTTAAAAACTCGAGAAACAAATAGATATAAAAATGCAAATGCTATGAATTTGTATCTTTTATTGTATTGGGAAACTATAGTTTACCATAATCTATCATTGTTCTAGTTTGTAAAAATTTTGATTTTTACAAGATTACAAATGATTTTGATAGAGAAGAAGAATTCAGAAAAATCTCCTATTTATAGCGCCTTCTTGATTGATAGATATTTGATATGTGACTTGAATCTAGTGAATCTAACTAAATCTTCCTTGAATTTTTGACATGTGGCAATTGGTCAATGGAGTTTTCTGACTTTATGATGACATGATATGCACTAAGAGAACCACATCAATATGACAAAGGTGGATTAATAGTTTGTGACACGTGGCAATATATGTATTTTAGATAGTTACATGCCACATTTCCAATAACAAAATTTGTACTTTCGATGGCTAAAAACAACATTTTCGATGGCTAAATGCTGCATCTTTCCAATGGTGGAATATCATGTTTTCAACAGCTTCTAATAGTATTTTTAATAGTGCTTCTGCTTTTACATTTCTCATAGAATTCAACCTTTGTGTTTCCGATAACACTCAAATCATGCTTTCGATAGTTGTAAGATCGTGTTTCCAATAGCTTTACACGTGTATCGTTGATATCTTTAAAGCTTATACTTCCGATAGCAATAAATTTCATACTCTTAACAGCCTTTAATTTCATGTTTTCAATAGCCTTCCACTTATGTCTCTGATAGTTTTTGACTTGCATTCTCCATTAGTTTTTCAACTTTCGATAAGTTTTCTTTCATATCTTTGATAATTTGTTACTCCATACTTCCTGTAGCTATGGTGCATTTGCTCCATTCATTTTATAGCGTATAATCAAGTTTCTGATACTAGTTTTCTTCATACTATCGGTAGCGCTTAATCATGTTTTCAATAGCGCTCTTCTTCGTACTTTCGGTAATTTTCCTTCTAATTTAAGATGGCTTGTAACTCCATACTTCCAGTAGCGTTCTATATTGCATTTGCTCCATTCTTCCGATAGCTTACAATCATGTTTTAGTACAACATTTCTTCATACTCTCGATAGCCCTTGGTTATGTTTCTGATAACACTCTTCTTCATACTTCCAACGGCTCTTAGTTGAAATTTTTGGTATAACAGAATCTAAGAACTAATAAAATGGTAGGCAAAAGAAGTAAAAAACTTACTTGTACGACGGTGCAATGGTGGAGAAACTGAACGTTTTGATTATACATAATTTTTAATGAAAATGATATTTGATGTTATGTAATCATTCCTATTTGCTAAAATTAAATTAATAAAACATGTTTATATTTTTTTTTAAAAATATAAGGGTTGCACTTTCATAAATTATAACCAAATTTATCTTAAGAAACCAGTATTTCCTAAGTAATGACATTCAACCCGGATGTTCAAAGTATTTCACTAACCATATACGAACATCAATAATATTAAATGTAAAATTACTAAATATTATCAAATATTACAAAATAGGAAATGAAATGTACGTGATGTAACAAGTAGTGGTCAAACTGACAAATAATTTATGAGTGTTGCTATTCACACTAAAAACATTAAATATTATCCAACTTCTACTGTTACATTGATTTGGTTTAATTTACCCTATCCATCACCAAGTTAAAGAAAAGCATGCTCATTTCAAATGGAAACTGAAATCCAAAACCCTAAATTCAGTGCTCTCGTTCAACTGGACCTGTACAATGTCGAAAATTAAATGCAATGCCACCAAACCACGTTTAATAGCTCGATCAGAGGAGACTACAACTAAGACTATGGAGACTACGATAGCTAAAAGGACTGTAATTCCAAGGATTAATTTTTTGAAATTTGTTGCTGTTAAGTATTGTATGTCAAATTTTGATATAGGATTTAAGTACTTTGCATATTTTTTTGTTCGAAATGTTTTTTTTTTTGAATTTACTCTTCTCCTTCTCTTTAACGATTAAGCATCGAACTGTATTGTAATGCCAGCCTTGTTAGTTTATAATCGGTATTTCATTATCGAATATATAGGGGAGAAAAATTAAAATTGTTATGGTTGATCGGTAGTAGGTGGTCGAGTATATGCCTAAGTTAACGATAGTGTATTGTAGAATGTTTGGATGTTTGATTTGAAGTATCTTTCCAAGTAAAATATTCATTTTAAATATCTGAAGTAGTTTAATGTGTTATTATTAAACTTTCTTGTAGAGTGTACGACTACTTCTCTACATAGGAGATGTATCATCGAATTAGAAATGCAAAGGCTAAAAACATTGTGGAACGTGGAGATATAGTTCTTCCTTAGATTTGCACTCCGATTCCTAGTTTGAATGTTAAGCATTGGTAGAAGAATTAATTACACACATCAATTATTCTCATTCTTCTGTTGCTGTCATGACCCGATTTTTCGACCTTTGAAAATCGACATCAATACGCCCACCGTCTTTACATGCCGGACAATCGAATGCCGGAAATACCATACCGTAAGGGAAAGAAGAAAGAGATAGAAGAAGAAAATAGAAAACAACAACACAGAATCTCACAGTCGCAGTGGAACAATATATACTAGACAACAATTGATCTTTATACAAAAGAACTATAACCGTTTTATACATTACATCATTAGAGCACAACACAAATCAATAGCACAATACCGGACAATTATAATAACTTGTCCTTACAAAAGCTGGCTATACAGCTTATAATGCACAGCGGAATCTATACCAAGCACGTGTGATACGTCTCGTCGTTCAGCTCGTCTCGTGAGCTCCGTAGCATCCTATCCTGAATCTGTAACACTCTATCTGACCCGAGTATTATGATAAAATAATACCCGAGTCAGTCTGGAAAACTAGCATGAGAAAACACACTCAAATTGAATTATCAAAGTTTCAAAATCCTTTGAAAATCAAAGGTATCTTGTAAGACCACGCCATAAATAAACATGCCGGGTTTTTACCTTACGATAACCAAAACATTTTAAATCAAAATCCTTTGATATTATAATAGTGTCTAAGTACAAATACTTATTCAAATAGATGAAACGCTAGCATCTCACGTTCCAGCATAGTTGGACACAATCAAAACCGTACGGCGCTTATTGGAGATTGAGTTCCATACAATGGCAAGGCTACTGGGGGTACCGCCCGTCACAATACCTGCCTAGATCAGCGTACCGAGGACCACACCACGATCCTCGGCAACACAAGATTGGAACTGTCCCTTACTGGATTGCCTGAATAAGAACACCTCGCGGTTGGCATCAGCAACCGCCCACACAACCGAAATAAAGGGACTCTAGAAAGTGATGACCTTACTCTGCTTGGGTGCTACCCACTTAACATTGCTGCACCTCCCTTGTTTTAGCCATTCCCGGTTGATGAGGCTTGAGGCTACGATTACCTTTTTAGCACACATTCACTTAGAATGCTCACCATCCTCCACCGACGATGTACTGATAGCATTCATCCATACAAGTCTGTTCCTGGTCCGAACGGAACCGAAGGCACCACTCATACTACATTCATTTTGCAATCACCCTCAGGATTAGTAGCGATTAGCCCTTGTATTTCACTTCTCCATCTTCTACTCCAAGATCTTGTCTTCCTTTCGAAACGTACTCGTTGAATCGAAGTGGTTTTCGGATCGCAAATCCAATTTCGGTCTCTTCGAAACAACGTTCACTATTTCCTGTAAACTCAACCCCGGTTCTTTAGGAAATAAACCGACGAAAATAAGATCGGTGATAACCTCTTTACCGTTGGTGGACGGATTTCCCTATAAACATCCTAGAAGACGAACGAGTTTATACGTACAGTATAGCAACTCAAATGGTAATTGTACCACATAATTCCCATGCCTCTTCCAGATATTTCCAAAGCTATATTGGGTCCAGATTTGATAGTCGGTTATTTAACTATCAAGTTAAACAATCATTCAACCAATTATTTTATTTCTATTGGAAAACACCAAGCCTTATTTAATTTTGATTTTAAATAAATTAAATCACTTTATCCAAAAATATACACTTAAAATACTCAAAATAAAACCACTTAAATTACTTTATTCAAAATAATAGTTAGGAAATTCTATAATAATTTTACAAGTAAAATTTTAGCCAAAGAATACTTTTAAAATAAAGATATTATATAAAGTATAAATATTTAATAATTATCCTTTAAATCATAATACCAATTTAACCTTTAAAAATAATTAAATACTATAATTAACTTAATTACTATTTTCTTTAACAATTTCAAAACAACTAAATAATAAATTTATCTAAAACATTCTTTTCAAACACTTTTAAGACTTCTAATTCGTACTTAAAAATCTTTCCTTGAAAATATACTCAGCTTTTTAGGAAAATACACTTTCCACTCCAATAAAACCGGTCTTGTCATTTATAAATCCTTCTCGATTTATCTCGAGTTTAAAATTTACGTACCAACCTCATAAACTTCCTCCCCCGCATTTTAAAAGTAAAACCACTATTTATTTTTAAATCAATTACGATCTCCTTATAAATTCCCATCATGAATTTATACATACAAATTATCCACTGATAAATATTCACTTGATTTATAAACCCAGTTTATAAATTCCATGGTCTCATTCTCCATTTAATCACTGTTTCAAAACACTTAATCGATTTTCAAATCGATTTTCTGAATTAATCCCATTTTGAAATTTATTTCTCGATTTACCCAAATTACCCTAAATACCCTAATTTCAGATTCACTGCCCTTTCTGATTTAAAATCTTATTTAAATCTGAGCATCAATTTCATACTTTATTTCAAAATTCTTCTTTTATTTCCCAAGGCCATTTAAATTTTGAATTTTAAAAATAAATCTTTTTTTCTAAAACAATATCGCTTAAGTCCTTAAATCCCTTTTATTTCCATTTATTTAAAATCTCTATTTTTCCATACTTGGAATTTATCTAATAGAACTTTCAAATCAAACCTTTTACCTTTTTCCCCAATTCATTCTTTTAATGTGTCCTTTCACTATAATTATTTTACTTAAAAATTTTCTTTTAATTTTCCTTCAAAAATCCAATCTTTATTTATTGATATCTCCAAATGTCAATATATATCTAGCAATACCATAACATTCAATAATTTTAATTTCCACATAATCCATCACAGATTATTCAAAATAAATCATATCACTGAATAAAAAATAAATTTCTTATATTTTTTAGGAATCCAATTGGATCCCAATAACTTGTTTCCCTGCATCCATTTAGCACAAAATAAAAATACCAATCCCACTTCGAGGAGGATATCGTGGTATATAGGGTCATCCGCTATTATGCGGGGGACACAGGGTCTCATCAACTATATACTGCGGGAATATCAATCACTCCAATACTAATATATATATACTATTATATGTATAACATCCAGTAGATAAATTATAAATTTATCTATCAAGTCAGGCATGCAAAAATTTAAATTTAACATTTAATTTTAAACAGGGTAATGCAAATGAGTGAAAAAATCTCTCCTTCGCTTTTATTGCATCGATTCCAGCATCGAACCAACCCGGCTGGTTTCATTTGATTCTGGAACTCGTATAAATGAAATTTCTGAATTTATTAACAATTGCCATGATTTTAAACAGCCATTAATATTCCCATTTTAAATTTAAATCTATTAGGTTAATAAATTACAAATTTTACTTTACTATTAAATTTTTTATAAATAAATTAAATTAAAGTTTTAACTTACTTAACCTTAAATTAAAATGTTTAAAAAGGTTAAATTACCTTAAGATATATTTTTTTTCTGTAAAAATGAAATTGTATTCATATCTTGCCGCTAAACTACGAACCCAGACTAGCGGCTCACCCCTTGATCGCGACCGACGCCTTCAAGCCCGTCCCTCTCCGAAGATTGCGGCTGCCGCAACCATAACACGACAATGGCCAAGACAATTCCCGCACACGACCTCAATGGAGCATCCCTAGCCTCACACTCGACTCGCTTGGCCCCATTTGCCATGCCCTAGCTCCTCTAATCGACACTGGTTAGCCCTAATCCATCTGAAACCAAAGGCCACCCCCCAAACCATATCGCGCATGCAGTCATGGGTAAAGATTGAAGAACATCATTTAAATGAGCACAAAGATCCCAAAATTCATCATTTTTTGGTTAAGCTATTGAATTGATTTTCGATTTTTATGAGGAGAATAGTATACGCAATTCGATTTTGATTTCGTTTGAACTGGACATGAAAGGAAGATAGGCTTGAGATTTTTTTTTTTGAAATTTTCGTTATAAGGTTCGGCCATTAAAAAATTTAAAAGCAAACTACCCTTTTTTCTCTTAGAATTTTTTAACTGGAAGAAGTGCTCGGCTGTTAAAAAGAGGAAGAGGGAGAGGACGCGACAATTTTGAAAAGAAGTTAGCGTAAGGGGCTATCGTGATATTGAAATGAAAGGGAACGTACTGGTGAAAATAAACGTCAATCAATAGAAATAAATATACTTTATTTGAATTTAAATCGTCTCGAATCCATAGTTTAATATTTCGACCTCCTATCGAGGCATGCCGCTAGACGTCTATAATGTTACTTCTATTTCGAACACAATGGAAAAGGTTTCGAGTCCTAATTTGATCATATGAAGAAGATAGTTTTTTGGACCCAGTATTTATATTGAATTTTCGATATAAGTTTCAGTGCGTTTACAGATCGTATGACCACACGATAACTACAAATGCTACGAAATTTGAAATGCGATAATAATATAATAATACAGATCCATTGGAATTTGTTCAGTCGTAATCAGAGACTGTGCTTCGGGAGGCTGTTTTTAAATGTCAATTTAAACAATATATTTTTAAAACTGAACAAATCACCTTTAAATTCAATTTTAAAGCTTTTATTATCTTTAGTACTGCTAATATAAGTTTTACAAGCCTTCCAATTATTTTTAACCAGCTTGAACCTCCAGATTCAATATTTTATTCAATTTCCAATGATTAAATTCAAAAATTTAATTATCCAATAAGCAGTGATATTTGAAATTCAAGTTAAAAATATATTTAAATATTTAAAATCGATTTAATATTCCCATTTCAAATGTCCAAAAGTATGGATCAATACATTCCTCCCCATTTTAAGAATTTCGTCCTCGAAATTGCTAGGTAAGAAGAAAGGTCCAATACCCGTTTACTATTTTCTCAAAACCAAACAGTTTTTAACAACATTTCTAACTAATATTATCCCCTCAATAATTCCAATTATAATTTAAAACTAAAATTTTAAATTATCAAAATTTTCTAACTCCCTAAATTTTCAAAAAATTTCGCTAGCATGTCCTTTGCGTGGCTAGATCAGAAAAAATACTAAATGCCTCCACGGGGCCCAAATTTCAAAAGAAAAAAAAGCGAAGTAGTTCAATCAGAAAATCATCAAATTTCATACGATAGTTTAAATACATACCTTTTTGTCGGGCAATTCAAATTTATCTTCTGAAATCAAAAACACCAGTTTTCTTTTGCTTTAAATTCCCTCTATCCTACTTAGCAATAATATCCAATCACAGAATTCAAAATCATTTTATTCACTTCTCTTACGAAATTTCAATATTTGCTTTACTTAAGCCGTACGATGTATATATATCATCCGTACGCAATATCAAATCCGATCGCTCGCTCGACCACACAATTCCACTTCCGAACTAGCATCGTTCACACGATCCCCTAGTACGGACTCAGATCTAGTTCCTTGATCAAAAACCGTCATTCTTCTTTCATAGCCACATACTATGATAGAGAATTTCAGGGTCAATCAAAAATCCATATCCAGGGTTCGGCGTTGAAAATCGAGTGAAAAATCCTAACTTGAATCGATATAACTATCTTGAAATTCTATGCTTGAATCTGGACCAAATCATTATGCGAATAAAATAATATACATACAACTTTCATATTAATTTCCAATTGATTATTATTCATATCAATTCCCTTTTTATTCACACTTATTTTGATTTCCATTCACTTATTCACAACTATCTTTTTTCCACAACTTTCTAAATCTTCATTCACATACTACTCAATATATTTCTCCAACACCAATTTTACATAAGAATTTCTCCCTCGATTTTCTTAAGTTCATTATAAACATTTACATAACTCCTTATATTCATTCTCACTTCATTACTAAATTCTTAAATCCATTTTTGTTCAAATTTAAATTTAAATTTCATTTGAATTCAATTTACCTTCCATTTACTAATTTATTTCAAATCAAATTCAATATTGAATTTTTATATTTAATTCACTAATTTATCTCACTTCTCACTCATATCTTATTACCAACTTTTGGTTTTACTTAGTCCAATCCAAATCAAGTTTTCAACTTCACCTTATTCACATAATACAAATTAAACATCATTCCAATATTAAATTCTAATTTGATTTACTTACAAATTAAATTAATTTGTTCATTCACAAATTTATTTCCATCTTAATAATTTATATTCCAATAATAATTTTCAGTCGGTCTACCTAAGCTTAATTTCTCAAATTCACTTTACTTAACTTAATTCAAGTTGATTTTTACTTCAATTCAAATATTATAAGTCTTCAAACTTGTTGATATTCCATAAACATCTTTAAATAAACTCTCCAGAGTTTCTAAACAATCACTTAATATCTAAAAATCATTTTTGAAATCCAAAATCCCTTGATATATCAAATCACCCCTTTGAATTTCAAAACCATATCTGGTTTTTGCAAACGAACTCCAATTCAAAACATTTAGGTAGTAACCCCTCTCTTGGAAATTCGAAAATGAACATCAATGATTCGCGATCATCAACGAAATTATTTTCCAGCGTCCAAAGTGAGTTCAATGCTTTTACTCTTTAAAACATTTTCAAATATTTTTAATTCCAAATCTCACCAGTTTTCATATCCAAGTCAAAAATATTTCCAAATAATATCACTATTATTCCTCCAAAGCCTTCGAAAATCATTTTCAAACTCAAAGGGAATTAAATTTCCCAAAATTTTGGATTTCAAATCCTTTCAATCTATATTCAAATATTACTCAGGAATTTTATCCCATTTCAATTATAAATCACATTTATAATTCACATTTACAAATTCCATTCTGCTATACGAATTAATTTCCTTAACCTTTGTTATAATTTCAATTCCTTATTCAATTTCCATAACCACAATGATGACAGTCTAATATTATAATTTCCTAACAACCAAGCACACCATATACACTATAATAATTTATGAAAATTATTCCTTTTATATATAAAAATAATTTGGGTAAAATTATTTCATTTACCCCATTTTAAAACAATGCCACGTCGAATTGTTCTATTCAAGTGTTTAGAGATCCCTATCAATAACGTTAGTTACTCGTATTGACCAGAATCCATAAGCCACGCAACAAACCAATCGACATAATATAAAACAATTTTATATTCACTAACAAATACGCGATCATAACTATTAATACACTCAAACTCATTCTAGGGCACTACCGATCCTATTTCTAATGAGTAATCCCCACCAGAGCCAAGCTTCTCGCTTAACCTGGCTCTGATACCACAATGTCACGACCTAGTTTTTCGACCTTTAAAAATCGACATCAATATGTCCACCGTCTTTACATGCTGGACAATCGAATGCCGGAAATGCCAGACCATAAGGAAAAGAAGAAAGAGGTAGAAGAAGAAAATAGAAAACAACAACACAGAATCTCACAGTCGCAGCGGAACAATATATAATAGACAACAATTGATCTTTATGCAAAAGAACTGTAACTTTTTTATACATTACATCATTAGAGTGCAACACAAATCAATAGCACAACGTCGGACAGTTATAATAACTTGTCCTTACAAAAGCTGACTATACAGCTTATAATGCACGGCGAAATCTATACCAAGCGCGTGTGATACGTCTCGTCGTCCAGCTCGTCTCCTGAGCTCCATAGCATCCTATCCTGAATCTGTAATACTCTATCTGACTTGAGCATTATGATAAAATAACACCCGAGTCGGTATGGAAAACCAGCGTGAGAAAACACACTCAAATTGAATTATCAAAGTTTCAAAATCCTTTGAAAATCAAAGGTATCTCGTAAGACCATGCCACAAATAAACATGCCGGGTTTTTACCTTACGATAACCAAAACATTTTATATCAAAATCCTCTGATATTATAATAGTGTCTAAGTACAAATACTTATTCAAATAGCTGAAATGCTTGCATCTCATGTTCCAACATAGTTTGGCACAATCAAAACCGTATAACGCTTATTGGAGATTGAGTTCTATACAATGGCAAGGCTACTGGGGTACCGCCCGTCACAGTACCTGCCCTAGATCAACATACCGAGGACCACACCCATACCCTTGCAACACAAGATCGTAACTATCCCTTACTGGATAGCCCAAATAAGAGCACCCCACGGTTAGGATCAGCAACCACCCACACGACTGAAATAAAGGGACTCTAGACAGGGATGACCTTACCCTGCCTGGGTGCTACCCACTTAGCCTTCCTGCACCTCCTCTGTTTTAGCCATTCTCCGTTGATGAGGCTTGAGGTTACGATTACATTTTTAGTACACATTCACTTAGAATGCTCACCGTCCTCCATTGACGATGTACTGATAGTATTCATCCATACAAGTTCATTTCCAGTTCGAACGGAATCGAAGGCACTACTCATACTACATCCATTTCGGAATCATCCTCAGGTAGCCCTTGTACTTCACCGCTACATCTTTGACTCCAAGGTCTTGTCTTCCTTTCGAAAAATTACTCATTGGATCGAAGTGGTTTTTGAATCACAATCTGATTTCGGTCTCTCCGAAACAACGTTCTCTATTTCCTGTAAACTCTACCCCAGTTCTTTAGGAAATAAACAAACGAAAATAAGATCAGAGATCACCTCTTAACCATTGGTGGACGGATTTCCTTATAAACATACTAGAAGACGAACGAGTTTATACGTACAGTATAGCACCTCGAATGTTAACTGTACCACATAACTCCCATACCTCTTCTAGATATTTCTAAAGTTATATTGGGTCCAGATTTGATAGTCGGTTATTTAACTATCAAATTAAACAATCATTCAACCAATTATTTTATTTGTACTGAAAATCTCCAAGCCTTATTTAATTTATATTTTAAATAAATTGAATCAGTTTATCCAAAAATATACGCTTAAAATACTTAAAATAAAGCTACTTGAATTACTTTATTCAAAATAATAGTTAGGAAATTCTATAATAAATTTTCAAGTAAAACTTTAGCCAAAGGCTACTTTTAAAATAAAGCTATTATATAAAGTATAAATATTTAATAATTATCCTTTAAATCATAATACCAATTTAACCTTTAAAAATAATTAACTACTACGATTAACTTAATTAATATTTTCTTTAACAATTTTAAAACAACTAAATAATAAATTTTTCTAAAACATTGTTTCAAACACTTTTAAAACTTCTAATTCTTACTCAAAAATCTTTCTTTGAAAATATACTCAGCTTTTCAGGAAAATACGCTTTCCACTCCAATAAAACCGCTCTTGTCATTTATAAATCCTTCTCGATTTATCTCCAGTTTAAAATTTACATTCCAACCTCGTAAACTTCCTCTCCCACATTTTTAAAAATAAAACCACTATTTATTTTTAAATCAAATTACCATCTCCTTATAAATTCCCATCATGAATTTATACATTCAAATTATCCATTGATAAATATTCACTTTATTTATAAACCCAGTTTACAAATTCCATGGTCGCATACTCCATTTAATGCTATTTCAAAACACTTAATCGATTTTCAAATCGATTTTCTGAATTAATCCCATTTTGAAAATTATTTCTCGATTTACCCAAATTACCCTAAACACCCTAATTTCAGATGCACTGCCCTTTTCTGATTTAAAATCTTATTTAAATCTGAGCATCAATTTCATACTTTATTTCATAATTCTCCTTTTATTTCCTAGGGCCATTTAAATCTTGAATTTAAAAAATAAATCCTTTTTTCCAAAACAATATCGCTTATGTCCTTAAAACCCTTTTATTTCCATTTATTTAAAATCTCTATTTTTCCATACTTGGAATTTATTTAATAGGACTTTCAAATCAAACCTTTTACCTTTTCCCAAATTCATTCTTTTAATGTATCCGTTCACTATAATTGTTTTACTTAAAAATTTCGTTTTAATTTTCCTTCAAAAATCTAATCTTTATATTATTGATATCTCGAAATGTCAATATATATCTAACAATACCATAACATTTAATAATTTCAATTTCCACATACTTTGTCATAGATTATTCAAAACAAATCATCTCACTGAATATAAAAATAAATTTCTTATATTTTTGAGGAATCCAGTTGGATCCGTCCAACCTGTTTCCCTGCATCCACATATGTTAGCACAATATAAAAATGCCAATCCCACTTCTAGGGGGATATCGCGGTATATAAGGTTATCCACTATTATGCGGGGTGCATATGGTCTCGTTCGCTATATAATGCGGGAATATCAATCACTCCAATACTAATATATATACTATATATATATATATATAACATCCAATGGATAAATTATAAATTTATCAATCAAGTCAGGCATGTAATATTTAAATTTAACATTTAATTTTAAACAGGGTAATCCAATTGAGTGAGAAAATCTCACCTTTGCTTTTATTGCATCGATTCTAGCAACGAACCAACTCGACTAGTTTCATTTGATTCTGGACCTCGTGTAATTGAAATTTTCGAATTTATTAACATTTTCCATAATTTTAAACTGCCATTAATATTCCCATTTTAAATTTAAATCTATTGGGTTAATAAAATTACATATTTTACCTTACTGTTAAATTTTTGATAAGAAAATTAAATTAAAGTTTTAGCTTACTTAACCTTAAATTAAAATGTTTGAAAAGATTAAATTACCTTAAGATATATATATATATATATATATATATATATATATATATTTCTCTAAAAATGCAATTGTATTCATACCTCATCTCTAATCTGCGAACCCAGACTAGCCGCTCACCCCTTGATGGAGACCGACGCCTTCTAGCTCGTCCCTCCCTAAAGCTTGCGGCTGCCGCAACCATAACACGACAATGACCAAGACGATTCCCTACACGACCTCAACGGAGCATCCCTAGCCTCGCACTCGACGCATCCCTAGCCTCGCACTCGACTCGCCTGGCCCCATTCGCCATGCCCGAGCTCCTCTAATCGACACTGGTTAGCCCTAATCGATTTGAAACCAATGGTCACCCCCAAACCATACCGCGCACGCAATCATGGGTAAAGATTGAAGAACATCATTTAAAAGAGCATAAAGATCCTGAAATTCATCATTTTTTTGTTAAGCTATTGAATTAATTTTCGAATTTTAAGAGGAGAATAGTATACGCAATTTGATTTTGATTTTGTTCGAACTGGACATGAAAGGATGATAGGCTCGAGATTTTTTTTTTCAAATTGTCGTTATAAGGTTCGGCCATTAAAAAGTTTCAAAGCAAACTACCATTTTTTTCCTCTTGGAATTTTTGAACTGGAAGAAGTGCTCAGTTCTCAAAAAGAGGGAGAGGGAGAGGACGTGACAATTTTGAAAAGAAGTTAGCGTAAGGAAGGGGCTACCTTGATATTGAAATGAAAGGGAATGTACTGACGTGAAAATAAACATCAATCAATAGAAATAAATATACTTTATTTGAATTTAAATCGTCTCGAATCCGTAGATTAAAATTTCGACCTCCTATCGAGGTGTGCAGCTAGACGTTCATAATGTTACCCCTATTCCGAATGCAATGGAAAAGGTTTCGAGTCCTAATTCAATCGTATGAAGAAAATAGCTGTTTGGACCCAGTACTTATATTGAATTTTCGATATAAATTTCAGTGCGTTTACAAACAGTACGACCACATGATAACTCCAAATGCTACGAAAATTGAAATGCGATAGTAATACAATATTACGGATCCAATGAAATTTGTTCCTTCGAAATCCGAGACTGTGCTTCGGAAGGCTATTTTTAAATGTCAATTTAAACGATATATTTTTAAAACTGAACAAATCACCTTTAAATTCAATTTTAAAGCTTTCATTATCTTCAGTACTGTTAATATATGTTTTACAAGCCTTCCAATTATTTTTAACCAGCTCGAAACTCCAGATTCAATATTTTATCCAATTTCCAATTATCAAATTCAAAATTTTAATTATCCAATAAATAGTGATATTTGAAATTCAAATTAAAATACATTTAAATATCTAAAATCAATTTAATATTACAATTTCAAATATCCAAAAGTCCAGGTCGTTACAGTTACAATTAGTAATGAAGAAGAACACTATAGACAAGACTCGTTACTTTTGCATGACTTCAAATATCATGTAGCTAACTTAATCGAGGATTCTGATTATGTAAGTAATATTTGATTTAAATATTAAATTTAGTATTTTTGTGCTTATTGTAAAATAATAATTACTTATGGACACATTGATTTTCGAAATGTATTGCACATACTAGTAAGGTGAAAGAATGAGTTCTTAGTAATTGAGCGAGTGAAGTTGTTGAAAAAGTAATGTTACTTGGATTGAGTTATGTAGCAGAGTATTACTATCAATTTATTTTATATATCTTTATATTGGCTTTTTGCTAAGATAAGGATGTCAAAGATTAATGCATTTCACTTTCCCTTTGATAAAACATTGATTAGTTTTAACGGTGTATGTCAATTCTCAATGTCCGGCTATGGAAACTTGTGTGTACAAAGAAGAAAGAGGAAAAGCATAAAGCCAGATGATGCGGCAAAACTTCTAATAGGAGATGATAGAGCTAAGAGATGATAGAGCTAAGGATGTGCCATATGTACAATTATGTAAATAGCTATATAACTTAACAATATAAACGATCTCAAATAAAGTTTTATTTAAGTTTTATTTTCTAGGATACAAATTGTTATATAGTGATAGAAATAATGAATTAGTTACATTAAACATATATATAAGTAGAAAATCCCTAAGAAATGTATTTTATCGATTGTAGTTACAAATGTATTTACAACCATGAGAATCAAACCGACACGCACATCTCCTCCTTAAAAGTTCCTAGTCGAGATGCAACGATAAAAAAATATCATTACGTCTGTTGAAACTAGTGTTTGTAATGCTCTCCATACAACGGATGCGATTTACTTATGATTGTTAGGGGCACTAAAAGGTTAGATACTTATGGTTGTTTAAAATAGTCACAGAATGACTTGACATAAGTTTTCAATTTGTTAATATAACTAAGTCAAAATAGAAGACATCAGTGTAACGGCATATAGTAGTCATCTGATTTAAAGTATTGTCAATCTTAAGTAGCTAGGCTATAGTTTGATTATGGTTAAAAACTTGACATGGTGACTTGTTACGACCATAGTTGGGTATACATTGAATACTTGAAGTGTAACACTACCTAAGAGAGAATTCATCTCCTTTATTATAAAAGGTTAATATCATCGTAATTGGTAGTTAACTTAAAAATGAAATCTCTAACTAGAGTAACTACGTTAATCGATAAATGTTATCAAATGAAACCAAGGACTTTAAAGTAGTCTATGTAATTAAATACAAATATTAGTAGAGTTTTTTTATCTTAAACTAAACTCTAGGTATCCAGACTACATGTACAAAAATGCCATTGCTATGTGAGTTTGTTATTGATTGAAATTGGGTTTCACCTAAATGATCTATAAGTATTAAACCCGTGCTTCGTACTACATTTTAGCAAAGTACGTACATCTTCAGTATTTATTAGTTTAAATATTGACTAAAGATTGAGTTCATACAAAGAATCAATATAACCGCATTGTTAGTTATTTTCGAATTCGACCAAATAAATTTAATTTATAATATTCTAGGTTTATAATAAATTAATATAAATGTTGTAACAAAATTTTATATTACTATAATTATATTCAAAGTTGTACGTTGGTTCGATTGAAAAGGAAGCTTAATTAATATAATTAAGTTATTGATTCGAAAAGGAGTAAATGGACATTTTGACTAAGCAAGGTCAATGCTGACATAGGCAATAGAAGATGGGAGCTTTGCGGACCTAATCTCCGATGGTTTAAGAGAAAAAGCACATATTTTGATATTTGATGGTCTATAAATAGTTAGCCTCTATTCTCTTTCTCAAGACACTCGGCCTAGAAAGCCTTAGTCTCCACTTGACAATAGTGAAGCCAAGGAGATGGTCTTGCAACCCGTAGCCAAGGGATGGAGGAAAGAACTAGACAGTTGACATGTTCGACATTCAGCAGGATCGAAAGGTAAAAGGTAATTCCCTTATTTTAATTATTCAATAATACATACATGTATAAATTATCATCATATATCCTTGTGTAGCTTTTGATCATTTCGGCCATGAATAATTAAAACCATTCAAAAATTAATTTTAATATTTAATTAATAAACAAAATCATTATATATATAAATTAGGATTCACCCTTCATTTTCAAGTTCTGTACGTAAATATCAAAAACTTTCTTCAAATTACACCTCTATTTTTATTTTAATAATTTTTTTATTTTTTTTGATATTAAATCTGAAATTTAATCATATTTTTCTATTATCCAGTTAATTATTTTAAAAATGCAAATATTTACAAATTTCTCTCAAAATATTTATATAAATTTTTTTAAGTATTCTAGAGTTATCTACAAATATGCTAAAACATAAAAATAAGTGTTTGCACAAAAAATGGGCAAACACCTCCAAGTCGTATGATTTAGTCGATTTTAAGTTGTTCTTAGTGATTTGGGTGATTTATGCAAATATGTAAAAAGCAGGGACTAAACTGTAAAAGACACACAGATTTATAGTGGTTCGGCCAGAACATGCATACGTCCACTTTATATGTTATTCTCCTTTTCTATTCAGATTACAAGTACGAGGCTTTGATTACAAGTAACCGAAAGTTGTTTGAAAGTTCTATCCGTGCTTGAGCTCTCAAACTTGTCCCCCATTGTTGTACCCCTGCCCCTCTATTTATAGAGTGAGGCTGGGGGCAGGGGTCTTGGATATATATAGCTGCTGGTGGGCCTGGGCTGAAGCAATCTGGCCTGGCAGAGTTGGTCCGGTCGTGTCCTCACTTGCTTTTGGTTCGGCAGCGTGTGGAGGTGGGTTGGTTCGGTGGGACATGGTCCGGTGATGTGTGGAGGTATGTTGGTTCGGAGGGACATGGTCCGGTGGTGAGTGGAGGTATGTTGGTTCGGTGGGACATGGTCTGGTGGTGAGTGGAGGGAGCCTGGTTCGGCTATGCTTTGGTCCGGTAGTTGTTGGAGGTGAGTTTGGTTCGGTGGTGGTTGAGAGGCCTTGGTTCGGTAGTGAAGTGGGAAGGCTTGGTTCAGCAATGAAGTAGAGGGGCTTGGTTCGACAGTGAAGTGGAGGGGCTTGGTTCGGCAGTGAAGTGGAGAGGTTTGGTTCGGTGGCACCCTCCTTGTAATGGCTTGGTGGAAACACCCCCAACACTTGCCCCCCAAAGTGGGGCATATGCTTGTATATGTCGCGCTTTGTTCTCGCTTGGCTGTTTTCATCCGGTCCTATGTGCTGAATTAGCCGGTCCGGTCATCCTGCGTTCGCCTATAAGTAGGGGTGTTATGCCTTCGTTATTCCCTACCAAGCTTGATAGCCGAATCAGATTCTCTCCTGCCGAATCAAACTTACTGCCGAATCACGTTAGATTTGCCGAATCAGGCGATTGCCGAATGGGGTTTTAATCTTGAACTACCGAGTGTGCTTGAGTGTCGAATGAGCTGAGGAGTATATCGCCGAATGGCCTTTTGCCTTGCTCTACCGAATGGGCTCGGTAGTTTGAGTGCCGAATGGCCTTTCGACCTTGTACTACCGGATGGACTTGGGAGTTTGAGAAGTGCGAGGCTGAATGGACTTTAGCCTCAAACTTTTATGTTTCATATTGAGAATGAGACTCCAGGCCGCATGTACTTGTTTGTTTATATTTCCCTACTCCTTGTTTTAACAGTGTGTTTGTTTTTGGTGTTGCAGATAAATGTCTCATAAAGTGGAAACTCGATCAGATAAGAGGAAATCCAAGGAAGAAGGAGAGTCTGCTTCAGTGCCCCCAGCTCAGCCAGGACCGGAACGTCGTGGACCCACCCCGAGATCGCTAGTAGATGGGTATGGTCCCCAAGAGCCTCTGAACTCTCCTCCTGATTGCTTTCCGAGCTCTCTTAGAGAGGAACAGCTTGATGTTATCTCCCACTCCTTTGGGATTGATGGAGCACGCATGTTATTGCCAGGGAAGAGGGTCATGCCATATAATCCCCCTGAAGGATACTTCTCTTATAGTAGGTACCACTGCATGTGTGGGGCCATTCCTCCAATCAATGCTTGGATAGTTAGCTTCATCACCTATTTGAAGGTGGCCCCCTTCCAGCTCCAGCCCAACTCCTACGCTATCTTGGTGTGCCTATTCGTGATTTTCCAGAGAAAGTACGGGCTCCTCTTCTAACCGGGAGATTCGGTATCTATATAACTTGAGAGGTTACAAGAAGGGGTCTCCATACATCAGTTTGGAATCGGCCGTGTCCTTCAAGCCGGTCTTGGACTTGTATTCAAAGTTCACCATGTTTAAGAAGGAATGGTTCTTCATCCAGGATGACACCGTTTCGATCCACCGCTTCACCTCTGGCTGTAAGTTGAAGCTTATTTATAATTTCCGTTCTGGCTGAGATGCTTCTTCTTATGTGCTTTTATCTCTTGCTAGCGACAGGTGGCTTTGCGGTCATGGAGAATGATCATCTGGTTCAGATGGCCGCGGAGATAGAGGCCATTTCGGGAAGGGATAGGTCAGCTTCTTACCTAATTAGGAATGCCACTCTCCTGGGACACAACTTGATTCTACCACATCAGTCCGTGGTCAAGCAGAGGGATACGGCTGAGGAAAGAGCTGCCAAAGCAAAAGGAGGGGCCACGACAAAGAGCAGCAAGATGAGACCCTTCTCGATACCTCCAGTTGTCGGGGGGAAGAAGCTCAAGAAATCTGATGGACCCTCTCCCAGCACATGCCAAGATGTTCCGGAGGAGGAAAGTGAAGAGGAGGAAAGAGGCGAGGAGGAGAGCGGAGGTGATGGTGGTAACGGTGGCGAAGGACAGAGTGGTAGTGGAGTTGGTGCCTTGACCTCTGGGCAAGCAGGCGAGATTCAAGAGTGGACGGATGATGCTTTCCGCCAAGCCTTTAAGGGTTGGAGGAAGGGTCGGCCTTAGTGGAGAAACCGAAGAAATCTGATAAGGCCGGGACTGGTGCCAGTCCATCTTCTGAGAGCATTTCATCTAGGGCAACTCCGGCGGTTCAAGGTGAATTTTCGACTCCTCTTTTAACTTCACATGTTTCTTGGATTATAGTCTCATGCATGCTTGTAACACTTGGTTTTTATTCCAGGAACGGGTAAGGCGACCAAGACATCAGACATTCGGCACCGCCTCGAGCAATTCAAACTCTTCAAAGCTTCTGCTAAAACGAAGCCCTCGACTGACCGTTCCGGGGGCGTAGTTAGTTACCGTCCTCTTCTCGGAGTCATTGAAGAGGATATTCAAAAGAGAAAGAGGAGGCATTCCATGTTTGAACCTTCACTTGGACCTCAGCCCCCAACCCAGCCTATTCATGACATCACGGGGGAGGATACTGAGTCCATACCATCTCCGCACCCATCAGAGAATCCTTCCGTTACTCATGTTGATCGTCCCGGCTTGGCTCGTAACCCATTTGCGGGTCATCCAGATCTGGACCCGAGTTCTCATGATGTTTCCTTCGATGAGGTTACCGGTGAGCACCTCCTACCCCGCAATCCTATGGTAAGGGTGCTTGATTAGGCTAAGTCTTTGGATCTCGACTTGTTGACCACTCGGATTGTGACTATGGGGGATGAGGCCAAGGAAAACATCGATCGGGTGGCCGAAGAGACCAAGAAGTTAATGGGGCATCACGCCCGACTAGTCAAGGCTGGAGAGGAAATCGGAAGTGCTAACATTCGGCTACGGCTAATGGTTTCCGATCAGGCCAAACAGCTTGCCGATCAGGCCATTCAGATCTTCCAGCATGAGGCGGCCTCCAAACGGCTAAAGAAAACTATGGAGGAGGCTAGCAGAGTTGAGCTGCGAAAGATGGAGGCCACCTGCAAGGAACGAATCGATATGTCCACTGCCACGGTGGATGAGGTTCGGAGAGCGGATCTTGAGCAGATAGAGGAGTTATCTGGGAGGCTTGAGGCCGCAGAGCTTGCTCAAGCCAAGCTGAAGGAGGAGATGGAGGCGATGTGGATATCCCTTCAGGCTGACTGCTCGAGATACCGATTGGAAAGAGATGCTGCCGTTGCAAGGCTGTCGGCTTCTGAGGCCCGGATGAGGGAGTTTGAGGAGAACGAGGGGATGATGGATGAGATGCTCCAGGACATGTACTTCCGTACTTGGAAGCAGGGCAACCTGTCCTGGATGGACGACTATCCCCGGGCCATGGCTAGGATATATCTTCGGGCTTTGGAGGAGGCCAAGGCTGAGGCGGATAAGGAGGGTGGCGTAGCTTTCAGAATGGATGTGGTCACGGCCCAGTTTACTGAGGAGGAGAAAGTGGCAGTGAAGGAGGGCATGCGGCTGCTTACCGTCGAGAAAGTGGGTGTGCAGTTGGGGGATGATGATTAGGGAGAAGATGCTGGTAAGTCTTCCCTCTCAATCTTTTCTTAACTTTACTGCGTATCATTTATCTGATGGATTCTTCTCCTGAATCGGACAGGTGGGACCTCTGGACAACATGCTAGGAGCTTTGATCCAGCGGTCAAGTAGGTCCCGGAGGGTTAGCAGGATAGAGGCGGAGCCCTACTGCAGCTGACTACTTTTTTTTTGGTTAACTTGGTATTCCTGGATATATTAGTCCAAACATTAATGTACTTTTAGGCTGTAATTATGTAATTATGTCGTTGTAGCGAATGATTTTATTCTTATATAATTTTATAACATAAGCTGATTCTGTCACATTTGAATGCTATCGTTATTTTGATGTGTTGCATAAGAAATATAGCTGTGTATATGCGTGTGCTTTAATCGTGTTTGATGCTAAGCCCTTGCTTAAAATGTAATTTCATGTCTCGCAATGTTAGTGTGATGTGTGAATAGGCTATAGCTACATGTTTATATACAAGAAAAGGAAGTACCGCCCTTCATGTTTTAGTTGTAGATGGTAGCTTTGAATGTCTTGTGTGACTGAGGATGGAATGCAGCTGAGTGACCTATTATCCAGTTGTGAGTTCTCATTTCCACTAGCGAGTGTCTCCCATTTTGTGTCCTGTACTTTAGTGACCGTTATAGAGGATATGCGGAAAGTTTTTATAAATAAAGTGGAAATATAAGAAATAGTAAAACTTCCAATCACGGAAGGCCTTCGATGTGCTTAAGTTCGTGGCAAACGAGTTTTGTAGTCACTTTCCCTAGCTGTGGGTCTTGGAGACATTCGTCACCCATCTTACGCCTCCGCGGGGAGTTTTCTTTTTTACCACAGCCGTACTTAAGACACATCGGAGCCGAGATCGCGCACAGTAACTACCCGGGCCATTATGGCCCGTAATCGTGGGTATTATTCGATTTACCGTGGCCGGCTAGCGTAGGTGCCAATCGTCAACTGTGAACTACCCCTGGCTGGCCACACCTTATGTTGGGGCTTATAATCGGTTCACAGTCGCCGGCGAGCCGAACGCCGTAATGAGCTGCCTCGGCTATACTCGGCCTTCTCGGTGGCTTATGATCGGCTTATTACAGTTGGCTTTGAGGGCGGTTGCAAGCAATGAGTTAACCCGCAATAGAGGGATGCTGGAGCAAAAGTGTCTCATTGACGAGGGCATAGATTCGTATAGTACCTGTTAGGTCTTGTCCAGGTGAGGTTGTGCCGTGAAGTGTCCAGAATGGAAATGCCGTTATACAGGATTTTGTTCAACATAAAAGGATAAAGCTTAACAAGAAGCCAAAATATAAAGGAACAAGTTAAAAAGAGACAAGATTTTTAAAGTGGTTCGGCACGAAAATGCCTACGTCCACTGATTCTCTCTGTTAATTCACTTCATATGGGCAGTACAAGTTAAGAAAAGTATCGACGAAGGTGTTGGATGTTCCATACCCTCTGGAACACCTCTCCGTCCACTGTTGACAAAATATAAGCTCCATTATGGAGATCTTTATGAATTACATAGGGTCCATCCCAGATAGGATCTAACGCTCCGGGGCGCGGGAAGATCCATTTGAGAACAAGGTCTCCTTCTCGTAAGCTGCAGTGCTTGACTTTGGAGTTGTATCGTGCTGCCACTTTTTGCTTGTGAGCTGCCGCTTTAAGTGCTGCATCATTTCTTCTTTCTTCAATTAGGTCCAAAGATATGTGTAGGAGTTCTTCATTCTCTTCTGGGTTGTAGTGGATCCTACGGTGGGAGGGCACTACAGTTTCAACTGGGAGCATGGCCTCCGATCCATATGCCAAAGAGAAAGGAGTATGTCCTGTTGATGTTCTGTAAGATGTGCGGTAAGCTCAAAGTGCCGTAGGAAGTTCATCCACCCAAGCGCCTTTTGACTTTTCAAGTTTCTTCTTGATTAGAGTTTTGAGAATTTTGTTGACAGCTTCGACTTGTCCGTTTGCCTGGGGATAAGCTACAGATGAGAAGCTTTTGTGAATTTCGTGCTCTCGGCACCAATCGGTGAATTCCTCACTGTCAAATTGAAGTCCATTGTCCGATATGATTTTGAGTGGAACCCCGTACCTGCATAAAACATTTTTGATCAAGAAGTTAATAATTTTTGCCGAAGATATTTTATTTAAAGGTTCCGCTTCCACCCATTTGGTGAAATAGTCGACTGCCACTATAGCATACTTGGCTCCGCCTTGGCCCATCGGCAGTTCGCCAATCAGGTCAATTCCCCATACCGCAAAGGGCCAAGGACTGGCCATCTGAGTAATCTCATTGGTTGGTAGTCGAGGGATTTTAGCAAATTTTTGACATCTGTCACATTTTTTGACGAAGTCCAAGACGTCTTTATTTTAAGGTGGGCCAGAAATATCCATATCGGAGCATCTTCTTTGCCAGAGTATGCCCTCCAGTGTGGTCTCCGCAACTTCCTCGATGGATGTGGGATAAGATCTCCTTGGCTTCCCTTCCGGCGACACATCTTAAAAAGGGGTTAGAGAAGCCACGCCGATAGAGGATGCTTTCTTGTATCGTGTAGCGGGAAGCACTCCTCAAGATTTTCCTGACTTCGTTACGCTCGTTGGGTAGTGTGCCATCTTGTAAGTATTTCCGGATAGGAGTCATCCAAGTTTCTCTTTCGATTGCAGCTATCCGATCCTCTTGTTTGAAACTTGGGGCTAGTTGTTTTGAGATGGCTACCATTCCGGGAGTGGTGCCATCCTTCATGCTAGCTTGCTTTGCCAGTTCGTCGGCCTTCTGATTCTCTCCTCGAGGAATGTGTTTGATTAAATAGTGATCCAATTGATTGAGCAGCAGCTTGGTCTTCTTTAGATATGCTATGAGTCGTTCTCCCCGAGTCTGGAATTCTCCTAGTATTTGATTTACAATAAGTTGAGAATCGCCATGGAGACATAAAGAACTGACTCCAATTTCTAAGGCAAGTTCCAGTCGTGCTATTACTGCTTCATATTCTGCATCATTGTTGGTGGCAGCGAATTCCAACTTTAGGGCATAGTGCAGCTTCCTTCCCCTGGGGGTGATTATCACAATACCTGCCCCCGAGCCCTGTTCGTTCGATGCTCCATCTACAAAGAGATTCCACTTGATATCTTTTGCTATTTCAGATTGATCCTTACCTTCGTTGGTAGTGAATTCGGAAATAAAATCGGCCATGGCTTGTCCTTTGATGGCGGTGCGAGGATGGTAGGTGATATCATATTGACTTAGTTCAATGCACCACTTAAGTAGTCTCCCAGAAGTGTCGGGGCGATGGAGTACCTGCCTTAGCGGTTGATCGGTTAAAACTCTGATGGAATGAGATTGGAAATAGTGTCGCAGCTTCCGTGACGTGATTAGCAGACAGTATGCTAGCTTCTCAAGTTTAGGGTACCTGGCTTCTGCCCCTGTAAATCTCTTGCTTACAAAGTATATGGGCCGCTGTGCGCGGTTGTCTTCTCTCACCAAAGCGGCGCTTAAAGCATGGGACGATACGGCAAGGTATAGGTATAGTTCCTCACCTTCAATTGGAGTTGAGAGTACTGGTGGTCTCTGGAGGTGTTCGATTAAGTTAAGGAAGGCTGTCGAGCATTCGTCAGTCCATTCGAACTTTCCTTTGTCTTTCTTCAGAGCTTCAAAGAAAGGGATGCATTTGTCGGTTGCTTTAGAGATGAACCTGCTTAGGGCGGCCACTTTTCCGTTTAGGCTTTGCATCTCTCTTCGAGTGGATGGTATCTTGATATTTTGCAAAGCCCGGACTTGTTCGGGGTTTGCTTCAATCCCCCGGGCATGGACGATGAATCCCAAAAACTTTCCCGACGATACTCCGAAGGAGCACTTTAGAGGATTCAGCTTCATTCCATATTGGCGAAGTACTTGAAACATCTCGTCCAGGTGGTTTATATGATCGTTGGCTTTTCTCGATTTTACCAACATGTCATCCACATAAACTTCCATAGTTCGTCCTATTAATTCCGCAAACATCTTGTTGACAAGGCGCTGATAAGTAGCTCCGGCGTTTTTAAGTCCAAAAGGCATTACTCTGTAGCAGTACAATCCTCGGTCAGTGATGAAACTAGTGTAGTCTTGATCGGGGGCATGCATAGGGATCTGGTTATATCCTGAGTATGCGTCCATAAAGGATAAGAGTTCATGTCCGGCTGTGCTGTCCTCGAGTTGGTCGATTCGGGGGAGTGGGAAGCAGTCCTTCGGGAAAGCATCATTTAAGTTGGAGAAATCGATGCATGTTCGCCACTTTCCATTAGCTTTCTTTACCAGTACCGGGTTGGCGATCCATTCTGGGTAGATGGCTTCTCGTATGAAGTTATTGGCCAGTAGGTTCTTTACTTTTTCCTCGAGGGCCGCTGATCGCTCTGCCCCCATGCTTCTCTTTTTCTTCTTTACTGGCACCTTGGTGGGATCGATGTTCAGTACGTGGCATGCTACGTCTGGGGAGATTCCTGTCATGTCGGCGTGCGTCCATGCAAACACATCCATGTTGTGGCGAAGAAAATCGACGAGTTGATCCTTCAACTCCGTTCTTAACTGAGACCCGACTCTCAGCAGTCTACTTGGGTCGTGTTTGTCTACAGATACAAATTCCATAGCCTCTGCAGGCTCGATGGTGGCCTCCTCCTCTTTGTCCCTGGGGTCTAATTCGTTGAAAGGATCGCTGGTATATTGAAAAGGAGGGGCTTTCTTTAATTGCTATGCTTCCAAGTTCTTCTTGCAGAGAGAAGTCTCTGCATCCTTCCCTTTATCCTTTCTGCGGTTATTGCGAAGTTCAGTCACATAGCAATCTCGAGCGGCGTCTTGATCTCCCTCTATTTCTCCTACTCCGTTATCTGTCGGGAATTTCATTTTCAGGCACCATGGGGCTAGGACAATTTGGAAGTCAGACAAGGCTGGTCTTCCCAAAAAGGCGTTGTAGGCCGAGTAGCTTTCTATTAGCACAAATGTTTGTTTTCGCACAACGGAGCGCGGATGACTTCCTATCTCGACAAAGAGGTCCAGTTGCCCGAGAGGCATCTTCGCATCTCCAGTGAAGCCATGTAGCGGTTTGCTGCAGGGAGACACATCCTTCATTGACAGCTTCATTTTGTCGAAAGCATGTTTGAATAGGATATTTACTGAGCTTCCAATGTCTAATAGAATTCGGAAAATCTTGGCTGGACCGAACCAGGCAGAGATGACCATAGGATCCATGTGAGGGTACTGCCTTCCCTCTAGATCACGCCTACTGAATGTGATGTCATCATTCTCTTTCCGTTTCGGGTGGCGTTCTTCTGTAACAGAATTAATGTGGCCTTCATTGTTTCTAAGCGACTTACCGTATCTCTCCTTCTCTGCCCAGCTTCCGTTCGCGATGTGTGGTCCTCCTGATATGGTAAGGACCACTATCTTCTCTTGACTGGAGCCGCTGGTGTTGCGATTCCCTCCGCCTACTTCCGGGGGGGGGGGGGGGAGGCAACCCTGGGTTCTCATTGATAGGAGTTGAAGTCCTGTTCTGACCCTTCACATAGCTCTCTAGTCTCTTCCTTTTGATGTGTTCTTCAATCAAGTCCCGGAGATGATGGCATTCATCGGTGTCATGCCCATGAGACTCGTGGAATCGGCAGAACTTTCCAGACTTAGTTGCATTATCTGATTCCTTCTTGTGCGAGGGGCGCTTGTATCTAACTTCATCTTAGGTGGCCAAGAAGATGTTTTCGATTTTTTCATTTAGAGGAGTGTAAGAGTCAAATCTCGGTCCTGGCCTATATAAGAGCTCTTCCCCCTTCTTGCCCCCAACACTATCTCTGGAGTCATTTCTTCGAACGTCCTTTGCTACTGCGGATGTGTTGCCATGAGCTGCCTTGGTTTGTTGCCCTGTCTGCCTTTCAATGGCAGTGTCTTCAAGTCTCATATATTTCCCGGCTTCGTGGAAGAAATCGGGTAAGGTAGCTGGCTTTTCTTTCGTTAGTCTCGTAGCAAACTTAGTATCTGGATGCACACCACTGCAGAGGGCCGTTAGGATAAGTTTCTCGTCGGCATCTTGGACTGCGGCTACTGCGGCGTTGAATCGGGTTAGATATTGTTGCACTGTCTCCCCGGGCTTCTTTTTGATATTAGATAGGGAATAAGCGTCCTTGGGTTGTTCCACATGAATGCGGAGCTGGCTGATGAACTTTTCTTTCAACATTTCCCATGAGCTGATGGATCCTTGGGGCAGATGGCAGAACCAGGAGGTGGCTAGATCTGCCAAGAATAGTGGAAAGCATTTACACAACACTCCCTCTGTTGCTCCGCTCATTAGCATATGCTGTGTGTATCTCTGCAAGTGTACAATGGGGTCAGAGGTTCCCTTGTAAGGTTCCATTGTTGGCATTTTCCATTCCCGGGGGGTGATGGAAGTTTCGATATTACGGGTGAAGGGGCTGGTTACCCTAGCACCTATCCCCCGATCCCTTTGTTCTCGTTGGACGCACTCTCTGAACAGCCGTGTCATCCTTTCATCAGAACTTGGAGCGGATAGAAATGAGTTTGGTTCTTCCCTGCTGAATTGATTCCGTCCAGATGACCTGTAGGGATGGTATCGTCTATCACTCCTAACATTCTCCAACGGCTGCCTTTGGTCTTCCGGGGGCATGCTGGGGTCAGCCACAGTTGGCCCTTGCCTTGATCTTTCCCTGCTGGGTTCTCTTCTCAGCACTTCCTCGGGTCCAACTTCGGGTTGGACTCCAGCTCGTCCCCGTCCCTTGATGTTTCCATGGTTAGGTAGCATGGCGGGCTCAGCTACATCCGACCCTTGCCTGGTACCTCCCCCGTTGGGTTCGGCTCCAAGCGTTTCCTTGGGTCGGAATTCGGGCTGAGTCCGGGCTCGGCTCCTACCATAGCTGTTTCTGTTGTTAGCCTCTTTGAAGAAAAAAGACCTTTGTCGTCTCCTAGATCCTCCAGACCGGGACTCACCCCATGATTCAGTGTTGTGGTTGGTTTCTTCAACATCCCTTAAGTGTGACATGAGTTGATCCACCAAGCCTTCTTGTTGAGATGCGAAGCGGTTAGTTACTTCAACCACAACCCTGTCCAGATCCGCCCTTGTAATTGGTTGTTCCGTAGCAGGGGCTGTCGGATTTGCCTGATTTACATTTGCTGTTGGAACCGAACGATTGTCTTGATATCTGATCACTGGATCTGGGATACTGCCAGTTGCGATGTTCTTTCCTTTGTTAGCATCTTTCTTCCGTCCGGGAGGCATGTTTTCCAAGCAATGAACGATGCTGATAGAAAAAGGGTTAAGTGGGAGAAGCTGAAGCTTTGAGCTCCTGAATTCAATTCTCAGTGAAAGCACCAAAAATGTTTGCACAAAAAATGGGCAAACACCTCCAAGTCGTATGATTTAGTCGATTTTAAGTTGTTCTTAGTGATTTGGGTGATTTATGCAAATATATAAAAAGCAGGGACTAAACTGTAAAAGACACACAAGTTTATAGTGGTTCGGCCAGAACGTGCATACGTCCACTTTATATGTTATTCTCCTTTTCTATTCAGATTACAAGTACAAGGCTTTGATTACAAGTAACCGAAAGTTGTTTGAAAGTTCTATCCGTGCTTGAGCTCTCAAACTTGTCCCCCATTGTTGTACCCCTGCCCCTCTATTTATAGAGTGAGGCTGGGGGCAGGGGTCTTAGATGTATATAGCTGCTGGTGGGCCTGGGCTGAAGCAATCTGGCCTGGTAGAGTTGGTCCGGTCGTGTCCTCACTTGCTTCTTGTTCGGCAGCGTGTGGAGGTGGGTTGGTTCGGTGGGACATGGTCCGGTGATGTGTGGAGGTATGTTGGTTCGGTGGGACATGGTCCGGTGGTGAGTGGAGGTATGTTGGTTCGGTGGGACATGGTCCGGTGGTGAGTGGAGGGAGCCTGGTTCGGCTATGATTTGGTCCGGTAGTTGTTGGAGGTGATTTTGGTTCGGTGGTGGTTGAGAGGCCTTGGTTCGGCAGTGAAGTGGGAAGGCTTGGTTCGGCAATGAAGTAGAGGGGCTTGGTTCGGCAGTGAAGTGGAGGGGCTTGGTTCGGTAGTGAAGTGGAGAGGTTTGGTTCAGTGGTACCCTCCTTGTAATGGCTTGGTGGAAACACCCCCAACAATAAGGATTTTTTTAAAGCCTTGTTTATGAGGAGGGCGATTACGTATGTTGAAATTCAAAGAGGGTGTTTTACGAAAGTTCCCTATAATGTATGTGTGTGTGAAATTACTTTCGACTTTATTTAAAAAAAATTGGATCTGGCTATACATACACACACAGATATATATATATATATATATAAAAATATTTTATTCATTTAAATCCTTTAAAATAGTTTTTGGTTTATAATCAAAAATTAAATCTTTACTGTTTCGGCTTTCTAAATAAAAAAATTTGAATATATATATGTATAAGGAAATTATTAACATGTATATATATATGTTAAGTTTTTGGATTCTACTAAAATAAAAAATTAAATTTTTTATACTTAAAATTTTAGTTTGTTAAAAAGGTTAAAATAAAGTTAAAATTTAAAGTTTTTGAAAATTCTAAATTAAATAAAAATCCAATTGGATTTATATAAATAACCTTTTTACTACCGGCTATATATATAATTATAATTATTTAGGAATGTATACATATTATTCACTTATTTTGAAATAGTTAAACATATTTTTAACTCGAATTTCAAAATTATTAAATATATATCTATATAATCTAAATGTTAATTAAAAATGTATTTAAATATAAATATTTTTTAATAAGGCTAGTCGGTTTTATAGTGGGTCATCCACTTTTATAAAAGAATTAATGAACAAGTGTTCGGTATATGCACTGGAACAACTAACCAAAAATATAAGCGTAGGATATTTACAAAATGCCTATACTACTAAAACATACTACACTAGCCGTCCTCCGAAAAGGAGGCTTCACTCCCATCCTCATATGAGTCGGGGCCAATGAAATGAAATTACCCAGAAAAAAGAAACCTAAAGAAGGAACAAAATCCAACGAATCAAGACCGTACAAATACTTTCTATCCCACGTGACATCTGCCAACAAGATTGAATTACTATCACCAAGCTTGCCTATAACACAAAGAGAAAGCACTTCATCATCCACTTGGTAGAATAGGCACATCGCCTCACCTTCTTCGGCTATGAATTTAAAAAATATTCTACTAGAAAGATGATATCTCATCTCTGAATGATCTTGGATCCACGCTTGCTTAAATGAACCCCGATAAAAATCAAGAGGAACCACCTCCGAATCCATCGGGGAATGATCAACAGATGCATTGACAAGAGGTATACAGAGAGAGAGAGAGCTGGCGCCGAGGCACCAAGGTGGAAATAATAGAAGATGCTACAGGATCAACTGGATCAATCACCTACATAGGTCTTTGCATTGGAACCCACTTCCTAGTCGTAGGACAAGGAAGAGGGACCTTAACAGTGAAAGGCAGAGGCAACTCACCCATCAATGGTGTGATATCAGGACTACCATGTTTACAAGTATCAGTTATATAACCAAAGGAGTAACACATCATGCAAGTATTAGGATTCTAGCTATAATGAACTTTTGATTGCCATATGGACAGGAGCAGGGAAAACTCTAAGCTTAGAAGGGAGAGGCCTATCTGGTGTAATTTCAGTCAATGGCTTAGCATACACAAGCTTTTTCCTAGCTACTGTATTTACATCGAAATACTTCAACTTGTCTATAAGGCTTGCCAGCCAGTCTAAACCAATCATCAATTAAAAAACAAAACAGAATGCGTAGGAAGCAAGCCCAAACGGAAATAGATAACAATTGCTTCCTGGCACTATCAACGTACGCACTTTAAGTGGTAATAATAAATGGCTTTCCCTTAATGAAAATTAGATCGGCTTTAAGAACACGCAGCCTCTCCTCAAGCTTTAAAAACTTGAAATAAAACATAAAGTTGTCGAAGTGCAATTGCAAACCACCCTTAAGTTTCCAAATTTGCTAACATCGGTTCTTATTTATGGAATATGCGGGTTCGAAATCAAGGAAGAAACCAACCAAATATTCGGACGAGTAATCACCACTTCTTGTATTACCTTTGAAGGTAGGCCATCTGTCCATTAACTTCAGATGTTTTAAAGACAAGGAGTATATTCGTCAGCATTCCTAGGCAACACACGAAATAGAGAGGACCAAGTATTAAACATGGCTGAAGAAACAATAGCATACTGAAGAGCAGCAGCGTTGGAACTGGAATTTTTACAAAAAGATTAGCGAGCTATCTAGAATGGATTGGCAGGCATAGGATAATTCATAATAGGGGAAATAGTAATTCCATATTTTAATGTTTTGGCTTGCTTATTAACGCAAACACAAGGTGAGCACTTATAAATATTTTTGACTGCCAAACCTTCCCCTTGACACTCGATATCCAACACATCACCGACATATACATCTTCCATAACCACATCAGAAGTGTCAACAATCTGCCATTGATTTGGCCTACAACTTGCAGCAAGCATGGAGGACAATGGGGATAAAGCGGCTACAGGAGGCAAACCAGAAATAAAGGATGTGGACGACAGCGAGCTTCTAATACACTGAACGGATTCGAAGGTAACACACAAACAGGGACCGATGCATTATGAGAAATTGAAATAGATGGATCACTTGACGTAACAACTAAAGGAGTGGACGAATATGCATTCAGATCTCATTGCCGTCGACGATACCACATCTGGACTGAGTGGATGATTGTCAACTTTCGTGATAGGCATGGAAGGAGAGGAAGAAGGAGGTGGATCGATAGAATTAGTCGAAAAAGGGAGAAGACGAAAAAAGAAAGCAACATAACAATAATCATAGAAGAGATCTGAACTGTTAGATCTTTTTGTCCTTTTACGGAAGGTGGAATTCAGGAGGTAATCCAATGGAGGAGATCCTTTGTGTCACCAATTATGTTTATATTTGTGTCCCAATAGACTTTTCCTTAAAAGGGATGGCTATTTGGATACAAAAATAAACACAATTGAATGACATAAAAGAACTGAACCATTGGATCTTTTTGTCCTTATATGGAAGGTGGAATTCAGGGGGTAATCTAATGGTGGAGATCCTTTGTGTCACTAATTGTGTTTATATTTTGTGTCCCAATAGACTTTCGTTATATTAAAGGGGATGACTATTTGGACACAAAAATAAACACAATTGAGTGACAAAGAGATCTGAACCATTAGATCTTTTTGTCCTTGTATGGATGGTGGAATTCAGGGAGCAATCCAATGATGGAGATCCTTTGTGTCATAAATTATGTTTATATTTTGTGTCCTAATATACTTTCCCTATAATAAAGAGGATGGCCATTTGGACACAAAAATGAACACAATTGAGTGACACAAGAGATCTGAACCGTTAGATCTTTTTGTCCTTATATGAAAGGTGGAATTCAGGGGGCAATCCAATGGTGGAGCTCCTTTGTGTCACCAATTATGTTTATATTTTGTGTCTCAATATACTTTCCCTATATTAAAGGGGACGGCTATTTGGACACAAAAATAAACACAATTGAGTGACACAAGAGATCTGAACCGTTGGATCTTTTTGTCCTTATATGGAAGGTGGAATTTAGGAGGCAATCCAATGGTGGAGATTCTTTGTATATTCAATGTATATGTATATTCCCTTTGGCATTATTATTAACATATGACATCACTAGTATATTTACTAACCGTAGATCACAATGGTTAATTATCCGCATGTTGCCATATTACCCCTAGGTTATATCATACCTTTTAATATAGTTATAAAGTTTGTATTATGAATAAGAAAATGTCAAAATATAAAAACATAAATTAAATTTTAAAAATTAACAGATTAAATTAATAATAAAATGTTATTATTGATAAATAACAAATAAATAAATGTTTTACATAAAATTAAATAAATTAAAATAATTCCCAAAGTCCTTTATTAATAAATACTGAATTTGATCTAGTATAAACAAATATTATTCATGCAATCACAAAATAAGATCTTTTGCGGATTAATAAATGGAAAAAATTGACATTCAGTATTTTAACCCCGCTGTCAATGCACCCGATCCAACAATTGTATTAGAGTGAGTATATGATAAGAGGTTCTCGTAGTATGATATGTGACAAAGCACTGGCTATTTCCCCTATATGTCCTAAGTCAAGGAGTTGTTATAATGTGTGTTAGTCGAGAGGCTACATGTAAAACTTGTGTCTGATGGATCCTATTGGGTTGCGCTAAAGGATTTTAGGCCCAACCAATAATGATCCAAGAGCTGATACAACAATAATATTTGAACCTGCATTATGTTTACGTGAATAATTAACCAACACGTTGAGTAATTCTTTGGAAAAACCAATTAGATAGGTGTCTAAGAAAAATATGTTTAAATTAAGGAGGATATTACTCTGTTTAAAGAAAGTTCTATGAACATAAAATCTTTAAATCTTCTGGCCTTTACCTGGCATATTGAAGTGGTGTGTTGCAATGGAATGCCCTTGTGAAAAGCTCAGAAGTGTTCTAAGTCTTAGGTTGATTCAATAAGCATACTTGAATATTATAAAATAAATTTTGTTTTAAATTTAAATAAATAATTACATAATTCTACAAAGAGTTATAAAATGCAAATTTAAAAATTGTTTTGAATTCAATAAATATAAATGTCATATTTATAATTGATTGAATTGTTTAATTTATGAAAGGATACATATGAATATGTATATGTATATATATATATATTTATATATATAACTTAACATACTATAAATGTTATAATAAACTAAAACATATATAAGTGTTATATGTAAAAGAAAGAAGGAGGTTAAATAAATTATAACAATGAGACTTATTAAAGTATATGTTGGATGTATATAAAAATATGTGATATCATGAGTAATACTCATCTCCCATAAATAGTCGATCTATTTTGAATTAAGAATGTAAAATAATAATGCTCTCCATCATTCATAATATAAATAGAGTAACTTGTTGGATCATGGGTTTTGATTGCTAACATGTGACGCCCCACCTCTATACTCACAATAACAAAGAGTATTACTAGGTAATACCGTCTGCTATTGCGAAGAATAAGGCTGGATAGGAGAGACCATCTATAGCCTTGCTTTAACTATCTATTGAATACATCGACAATAACCATACACAACAGATCGACATATCCAATGAATACTTAAAACAAAACCATAGGTGGTTGGAGGATCTATCAGAACAGAATATAACAACTCAAATATAATATACATCACAGAATAGTAGATCATCATATACACATATATTGATACATAACAGAGTATACAAACTGATACACGTCAAGTGGTATAGCAAACCACAATATACAGACGAATCCAAAAGAATACATATATAAGGGTTATAACAAAATGGGACTACACAAAAAGCTATAACAAAAAGAAGCTGGCGAAGTAGTCCATGCGGAAGCAAAATAGGCTAAGTCCAAAAGCACCTAACCTGAAACATCTCGGTCTAACCCGAGTATAAATACACGGGTCAGTCTAGCTAAACAAATCAGATAGATAAACTGAACAACAATAACCTGCAAGGTCACAAAGTATACAAATATCTCTAAAAGAGATAACACAATCATCTAACAAAAGATGAATCATAACAGAACAAGCCTCATATCATCGGCAACACAAATAAACAAAGGATATGAATATCCTAGAACAAGCCAAAAAGGCAATAACGAATACCAATGAAGGTAACACAAGTTCCGCAAGGTAACTGCTGCATATCGTGCGGCTCAACAAGACTAACACTGAAGGGCGATACCTAGGGAATATACATATCAATGAAACAACAGAAAATTTACACGTGCTCAGTACTGTATAAACAAGGATCCATGAGCCCGAAGACTTCAAACCCAGTATCACTCGAGCGGTGACAAATGACCAACTCCAAAAGCGATACAATAGGGCAACAAACCTGAAGGTACAAACCCGAAGGCAACATACCCGAAGGCAACAAACCTGAAGGAGACAGTCCGAAGACACTATCCCAAAGGCAACAAACCGTAGCGGTGAAGGTCCGGAGGCCCAGTACTGAACACCACTAACTGGCAGAATGTGTCATAACTCTCAAAAAGGAATCCGAAATGTGGTAACAAGAGTCCCATAACCACCCGTTCGCACTAAGCGGTTTACTATCCGTTAGTCAATTTCACACTCAAAGCAGTACAAAGTTTACCTCATCTCATCGGTAAACCAGGCCAAAAGACCAAAACGATCAATCGAATAGGGCGGGGATTAATCGGAAAGATAAATGCGTGGATTCATGGACCGTGTTTTACCTAACCATTTAATCTCCTTTCCATTCCGCTCGAAGTGCAAAATTGTGTGTGTGCGTTTTAAATAGAATTTATAAATTAGAGAATGAGCTTTTAATACCATTTAAAAGGATCATTTTATAAAAACCCGTGTAGGAAATCAAAAAGGAATCATCAAAGTCAAAATGCGATAACCACTAATTGGAATCAACACGAATCGATTAAAGTTAGAAGCACAAGCAAATAGGCAAAATAGACCAACAGAAGCAGGTCAGTCGACTGGTCCACTGAGAATAGTCGACTGATCCAGAAACATGAAAATCCTATTTCCTGCAGTCAGTCGACTGGTTGAAATGACCAGTCGACTGATTGCAGGAAACAGAGACTTCTTATCTCTGTTTACGGCCTTGATACGCCAATTGGCTACAGCCAGTCAACTGACTGCAGAAGGTCAGTCGACTGACTGAGCCTTGAGGCTGTACCTCAGCCTATCCAATGAAGGAAAAACTCCTCCGAAATGCAATCGAACGAGCAACGATGCTAGGGATTCGTACTAATCGACAACCCAACACTAATGGCTCTCTTATACAACTCCAAAAACATGATCAAATGTCAAGCTATGATTTTTAGAGTTTTTGACTTCAAAACACCAAAAATTGAAGTGTTCCCCAAATCAATTCAAACCAAAAGCAAATGCCTATGAATAAGTGTTAGAAATCCGTACCCAACTTCAATGATATCAAGAGAAGTAGATGTGAGTTCAAAACTCACCTTTTTAACTCAAAAACAAAGACGAGAAGCCCAATTGCAAAGAAAAGACCAACCACTCTCCACTTCAACTCTACTAGCTTCAATCTAAGATCAAAACAAGTATTTTCCTAAGTTAGGTTTAGGAAATTTTCTGAAATTGAAGGAGAAAGAGTTGAAGAAGATGAAGAGGAGGCTTACCAATAACTTCACCTTGATTTTGGAGCAAGAATTCGAGTTTGCAAAGAAGAACTAGGGCTTGAAATTTCTATTTCCCATTCTCTTCCCCCATTTTTAGTTTTAGCTTGAGTTTTAGAATGGAAATGAGTGAATGAAAGGAAAGGGATTGAGTTAGGTTATTTAGTTAGCTAGTGGGCTGAACCCGAACCCAAAACCCAATCAGAAAAGGTAGCAAAACTTGACTTACTCCAACCATATCAAAGTTTATACTCAAAAAGATTGCAAACGCCATTTTGGACTCAATGGAAGTGGTTTCGAGTCCCAATTCAGCCGTTTACAAAAGTAACGTTTCGGACCTAACTAAATCCAACTAACGACGCTATATTTAAATAAAACATTTAAATATATAATCGTTAAATATGCGGGTTGTTACAGATCTCCCCTCCTTACAAAATTGCGTCCTCGCAATCCCCAGAGTCGATATTTGTAACAACTGCATACATACAATATTCAAAAGAAATAAGCTTGAGATGAAAAGATATTCTCACCATTGCCAAGCCAAGATAGAAAACCCGGATAAGATCGCTCGATAAACTCTCTGGTTTCCCAAGTACAGTCATTGGGGTTAGCAGACCATTGAACTTTAACGAGCGACACGTCTTTGTTTCGAAGATGCCGCACCTCCGTGTCAAGTACGCGAATGGCTGTTGTGCAATAGATAAGTCCGGTGAGACCTCATGCTCTTGCAAATCATGAGAATCAATAACAGAATCTGACTCTCGATGACACTTCCAAAGTTGAGAGACGTGAAACACGTCATGAATGCCAGATAAATGAGCAGGAAGTGAAACTCTATAAGCCACAGGGCCAATACGTTTAGTAATAGAAAATGGTCCTATAAAGCGAGGAGCCAATTTCCCAGTTGTACTGAAACGCATAACCCCTTTCAAAGGAGAAACACGAATAAAAACAAGATCACCAATCGAGAACTCGAGAGGCTTTCTACGGTTGTCCGCGTAGGATTTCTGGCGGCTCTGTGCCTCTTTCATTCTTAACCGAATAAGATCAATCTTCTCGGAAGAATCACGAACAAAATCTAGGCCAAGAATAAGCTTCTCCCCAGATTCCAACCAACAAGAAGGTGATCGACATGGCCTTCCGTACAAGGATTCGAAGGGAGCCATACCGATACTAGACTGAAAACTATTATTGTAGGAGAATTCTAGAAGAGGAAGGTGATCTTCCCAACTACCACCAAAATCAAAAATACAAATACGGAGGAGATCTTCCAAGATACGATTCACCCGTTCAGTATGTCCGTCAGACTGCGGATGATAAGTTGTGCTAAAATTAAGCTTTGTTCCCAAAGCTTGCTGAAGACTCCGCCAAAAATGACTCGTGAATAAGGAATCACGGTCACTCACAATAGAACTAGGAACACCGTGAAATGTCACGATTTCCTTGACATATAACTTAGCTAAATGCAAAGCAGTCCTATTAAACTTAATAGGAATAAAATGAGCAGTGATGTGCACTTAAATGTGCACATTTTTATCACCATATTTAATCTATTTAAATTAAATAAATGATCATATTGGGTATTTTAACTTGTTTTAACCAAAATTCACATTAATTCCAAATTGTCACACATTCATCTTCATACAAGGGTGAAATGGTCATTTTTGTGCATTTATTAAATTGTGAAAATTTATTTAGAATTTTCTATGTTTTTTGTAGGAAATTTGGTGACTTTCACAAGTGGTTTCATGAAGATATGCATGCACAAAATCAATACAAAGGAATGAAGATGGAAATAATTCAAAGTGAAGATCATGGAGGACCCCACCTACCCACCTACCTTAATGTACAAATTAAAGGCTAATGCACATGCTTATGGATTTAATGTCTTCATGTACATTTAAGTGGGGATTAAAACATGCTAATGATAACTTGGCCTCCACACTTTCTCATGGGCATTTTGGGCATTCCCCAAAAATAGGAATTAGGGTTTTAAACTTGTATATATACCCCTTATGTTTCATGTAACATGATCTCTTCTCTTAGTCTCTCTTAGGCCTCCTTCTCTTTAGTTTAGTTTAGATCAAATAAAATAAAGCTCTCTTTCTCTTTTAATGGCTACTTAGCCAATTTTTATTTCTTGTAATCTTTTTTATTTTATGCAATTTAATACATGCTCTTTCCTTTTCATGTTCATTTACTTTCATGTTGTAGTGTAGGTTTCTTTTATTTCATGCAAGTAGATTAGTTTTGTTTCTTTGCTTTGCTCTCTTTTTCTTTCTTTTTTGCTTTCATGTTGCTTTCTACATTTGTTGATTTGATAACAAATATGAGAGCTTAATCCCTACAATTTAGGGGTAATGAAGCTCTTTAGTATGTAGATGCAACATTTTGATGTTTATACTCTCTTTTTGTGCTTTAATGGAAACATTTGAAGTGGTTTAATGATGTTGTTTAGCTTTAAATTTGATAGTCTATGTTGTTCATAACAAATAGGCTATGCTTAAACAAACATAACACAAATTGCCTCTTCATCTAAATATGACTATGGCAAAGAAGTGAATGTTGAAATTGAAATTTGATAGCCTATATTTCTAAACAATAGTTAATAGGCTATGCTTAAAATAGATTTCTATTTCAACTTGTTGTCATATTTCATGAGAGTTAAATGTGTATTAGTGGTTGTGTTATAGTTTGATGGTTTATATTGAGCTAATTAATAGCACAAATATACCATACTTATAATAAGCACATCAACTAATTCACTAATGACAAGAAAAGAGAGATCATAACTTCAATTTGTTGATTTATGTGATCTAGAGAGTGGAAATTGCCTCTAAATTGTCTTAACACTCTCATATTTTTATCTATTTTCTTTTCTCATTTTTCTACATTTTTTTAGTTAATCACTCTTTCAACTTCGGTTAATTTGATTGAATAGAATTTTTAAAATCATCAATTCCCTGTGGATCGACCCGTATTCGTCGCGTGCTACATTTGTACACCGTGCGCTTGCGGTTATTTTTAATTTATATTCGTTCGACGGTTTTCTAAACCGATAGAATTTCCGTCGTCCGAACAAGTTTTTGGCGCCGTTGCCGGGAATTTGTTTTGATTTTGATTTTCTATTCTTCGAATTATTTTTTTTGATTTTTGTGTATTTTAATTTTTGTGTGTTTGTGTGATTTTTGTTTGTGTGTTTTTTTTGTTTTTTTTTTAGTTGTTAGTCTATTTCCATTTGCATATCCCAAAAAAAAAAAAAAAAACTTCACAATTTCATTTCAAAAGCTAAATCGATTTTTATATCATTTCTTCTACAGATATTTACAAGCATCAATTTCTTTCTTATTTTTTTTTTACATTGCATTCAAAAAAAAAAAAAAAAATCTACTTCTCTGTTCATTTCTACTTCTCTGTTCCTTCAATTCACTTCAATCCTCTCGGCCTTTTCAATACCTCATTTCACCATTTCACTTCTACTGGTCCTACCATCACACTCCACAACCCCAAACTGCCCACAAGAACATCTCAATTCTGTGCAAGATCACAGTGAAACAACATCACAAAGAAACACACATTGCACTTATCAATTCTGTGATCTGTGCACATTCCCCTACCTTATTGGCCATATCATCTCTGTCATCCCCAGTAGATCAAAATCATCACATCCTTGCCTTACTGCTTGCAAACAATCAAACCTCTCACACATAACTGCAACTACCTATACACTCCATTCCCATTACCATTCCCACTACCTCCCCTATCACCTACCTGTTCACATACCACCAGTTCCATCTACTGCCATTCATCACTACACCATCTACTGCAAACATCAGAGACCATTTCAACAGCCATTTCCGACATTCAACAAAACCATTCAAACACTTCAATCCACCAATATTCATCTACTACCTCTGTCTCCATCTGCCTTGCCATAGCATACCATACATTGCCTTCATTTTCATTTCATAGCGCATATACCTCCAACTTGCTCTCACTCATCAACTGTCACTCTCACTGTTGCATATCACACGAAAGTTTCACTGCAATCATTTCATTCATACGCATCCCCTATCCCCTCTGCCTGCACATCTACCTTCCCCTGCACACACTCCTCAACCCATTCAACATCCTTCCCTGTACCATCCTACATATGAATTCACAGCATCCCACTTCCATCTCACAAACAACTCATTATTAACCTCTGTCATTTGCTTATACACAACCAACATCCACAATCAAACTTCCAAACTTCTTCTCCAATACAAACACAACAACTTCTTTACTGTGCTCCACCATTTCACTCCATACACTGCATCAATTCACCATCTTCATTCTATACCTTCCCTTAACCCACGTCCGAACGACAGTTACCATATCCAACATTCCAGAACTTCGAAACTGTCTACACTCCATCAAAAAAAAACAAAAAAAAAAACCCACAACCATCGACCTTTCTTCCACCTACAACAGCCAACGTCGAACTCATCATCGCCACAGCCTTCAAATCCATACGACCCTGCAGCATTCACGTGACTCCATCACCCAATCCAAATCGAACTCCAGTGAAACAACGGCAGTCTCCACCTCGGCCGCAAATACCTCTGCAACCTCCAATTCGCCTGCTACCTAGAACCACGAACTAATCAATTCGAACACCATCCAACGCCTTCATCAAATCGAACACCTCCATACCCAATCGCAACCAGCATTAACCTAAATCCACGACCAAGCAAAAATCTGACCTCACTTGACAAGCCAAACTCGAGCGCGGTTCGAACTTGATTTCGGAAATTTGGAGTTTTGATTTCAGAAGCAATTTTGAGAACGTTGTGGAAGTTGATCTTCTTTTTTATTTTATTTTTCTTTTCTTTCTGTCATTAGTTTTGTGCTTCAGTTCATCTGAGTATAGCAAAGTTTTTGGTTTCGAACCAGACAAAAAAAAGGGGATTTTCGTAGAGGATTGGGCATGGGCTTTGCGGGCTGACTTCAAATTATCTTGTGTTTAAAAGGAAATTCATTTGTCAATTATTTTCAACGCAATAACTTAATTTCGTTTGCCCCTTTGCTTTAAAAAAAAAATGAGTTTGTTTTAGTTCGTTTTAATTTTGTTCTCATTATTTTATTTTCTTCTTTGATATAAAAAAACAAAGAAAAAAATTGTATATATATCTTTTGTTTAGAGATTTTTTTTTTTGTTTCATTTGATTTCAAGTGTCCTGGTTTTCCATTTGTTTTAGTGTTTCTTTTGAAAAAAAATTTTTTTTTTTTTTTTTTTTTTAAGTAAAACCCTACTTTTAAGTTTCCTTTCAAAAAAAAAAAAAAACCAAAAAAAAAAAATTATTGTATATATCTTAGTTTTTAATTTTCAGGTTGCCAAAGCAGGAAATAAAGAAAGAATAGCTTGCTGAAAATTGCTTCCTTAGCTAGCCAAAATAAATTGCTCTGCTTGCTAAAAAATTCTGCTTTCATTTCTAGTTTTATTTGAATTGAATTGTTGGTTGCTTGCGTTTGCATTTTTTTTTTTTAAAAAAAAATTCATTCGTAGTTGCATTGTTAATACACGTTTAATTTCTGTTCTGCATTTCATCTTAGATTTTGATTAATAATAACGATTAGAAATCGATAACACTTAATTGTATATTAACAATTTGTCTTCTTTGAACAATTTAAATTCTTGGTGTCTAGGCTACGGCAGAGCTATAATCAGTTATAAATATTACGGTGATTCGTAAATTATACTGAATTGTTTCTCTGAAGGTACTTAAACCTTCGGCTGCATTGCTATGGTGATTCGTGGTGCACCGATAAATCCTGTCCGTTACCTGGCTGAGAATTATCTTGTTGATTTAAGACAATTTGTGATTATACAATTTTGGGTTAACTTAGGATAAATCATTTGTAATTAACCCTTGCATTCATTTAGTTGCTTTAGTTCATGCATATTTAAAAAAAAACAAAAAAATTCAAAATTCAAAACTAAAAAAAATTGTAAATATTCCTTTTCTTTTGAAATTTTTAAATCCTTTTCTTTGAAATTTCAAAAAAATCCATAAAAAAATTAGAAAAACCAAAATTCGAAAAAAAAAAATTGAAAAATAAAAATAAAACAAAAATCGATTTCCCTTTTCAAAAATAAATTTTCTTTGTAAATATTTTTCGTTTATAAAAAAAAACCAAAAAAAAAAAAATCTTGAAAATGTCTGAGTTTCCCCACTTATGTGAGCTTTATGATAGTTGTGAAAATCAATATAATCCATACGATTTCACTCCAAATTCGAATGGATATTTTAACACCAACTATTGTTTAAACGATTCAAATTTCGAACAACAAATTTTTCAAAACAATGATCAATCCTCAAATCTCGAAAATAGCATTTCATCTTTACTTGAACTCTCTACACAACAAAACCAAAGTGTAAACGAATTGTGTAACTCATATTTGTGCAATAGTTCAAGTCAAAAAAATCAAAATTGTAATTCACTTCAAAATTCAAATGATTTCGAGTGTAACACATGCCAATTCAATTTCGAGCTTCAAAATGAATTTCAAAATCAAGACGAAAATGTGAACAGATTTTCAAATAATTTTGGCAATGGGAATAGTTTCAATTGCGATATGATTGAAAACTTTGGTTATCAACAAGTTCAAAGTGAAAATTTTCAAATTAATAATCATGAATTTGATTTTGTTGACGAAATGGAAAAAGATAACGGAGATTTATTACTTGAAAAATATAAAACTTATCGCGAAAATCATAATCAAATCTCAACCCACGAAGAATCAAGTAATAATCTACCGTTTATCGAAATTGACAATTCTTATTCTCAACAAGTCCAAATCGAAAATTTTCAAGTTAATAATTGCAAATTTGACTTTGTTGAGCAAATGAATGAAATTTACGATGATCACATGAATTTGTTGATTAAAACATTGGAAAAATTTCGTGAGAAACAAAATCAAGTTTCAATGTGTGACGAGTCAAACGATAATCCATCTTCTACCCAAATCGATGATTCTCAAACAACAACTTTTGAAACTGAAAATGATGATCTTAATGAAGTTGTTGAAAAGACGGTAATTATGTTGGATTTCAATTCTTTTGAGGGTATGGAACCAAATTTAAAATTCGATCTTCCTTTTCTCGGTTTCGAAAATTTGAATACAACAACTTTGGATTTTGAACTTGAGATATGTAATAAAGTTGTTGACAATCCAACAAAGGATGACGAATTTAACGCACACGAGTTTTATGGACTTTTCGAAAATGAGTCATTAAATTCTGATGGGGAAGATTTCGATCACCATTTTGACTTTGAAATCGATAATTTGGAAGAAGTTTTCAATGATAAACTTCAATTTCAATTTGGTGAAAATAAATGTGAATTTCAATCAATTGTTTTATCAACCCCAAAAATCATTGAAAACAAAACAACTTGTTCAATTTTTAATAAAACAAAATTCGTTTTTCCAAATCGATAATCAACTTCGAAATCTTTTACGATTTGGTTTTTCGAGCTTAAGCTGTGTCTCGCATACTTGACGAGACAAATGAATCGGTCTTTGGAAGACCGTTTCATTTACTTTTTGACTGTATACTTTCTCATCTCTTGTAAATAATAATCTTTCATGTAAATATAGGATTTTTATTTTATTTTATTCTCCTTCCACTTGGGTTGACTGTGGGGACACAGTCAAAATCAAGTGTGGGGGGAGACTCGGCTTCATTTTTTTTCTTTTTCATGGTTTATTTTTGCCTTTTCTTTAAAAAAAAGTCCCAAAAACTTCTTTTGATTTATTTTTAAAGAAACACTATAGGATAAATATATGGTTTTGGCTTATTAAACTGAAATTTTTGAAAGTTTATTTACCTTAACAAAAATAAAAATGAAGTTTGATTACAAATAACAATGGTTTAACTAGTATATAGGAAAATTCATACATGTTAATTATGAAGTACATCCTAATTGAAAATCTTTGTTTTAAAAAGTGGTTGATTTAAAGTAAAGGATATAACATTTTTTTTGTCTTCCAAGTTAAATGGTGCTAAAATGATTTTGCAAAACTCTCTCTCTCTCTTAAAAACAAATATATATAAAAATAAAAAAATGATAACATCCAAGTATTCACTCTCATTTAAAAGTCCTCACGGTTATGCATGGGTGATTACTTGGAATTTTTGATTATGTGCTTTCATACTCATTTAAAAGTCCTCACGGTTATGTATGTATGGAACACATGTAAAAAAAAAGACTTAATAAAAACCACCTACGGTCGATAGGTGTATGCACGAAAGTGTGTGCACTCGCCATGCTCTGTACTCCCCTCACATAAGTCCGAAAGGCAGTGCATGGGTGGTATATCTGGCCTCAGTTTACCTGAGCTAGGTGTGTAATTTTTCTTGCAAATAATGAGACAACAAGCAATTGAAATCCTAGCACTATTTTTACTTAGTTGATTTGATTTGTTATTGAAAAGAAATGAAAATACCACTTTGATAAACTTTGATAATCAACTAAGGATCCATTTCATAGTTACACTTTGTTATTAACCAAAACGAGTTAAACTATAGTCTATTTGATATGATAACTTGATTTTTGTTGGAAATTTTGACGAGTAAATGACATAAATTTTCAAGATAATAACCAAAACCTATATTTAACTTATTCGTGTCAATTTAAAAATAAATCCTTCATTTGTAAATATTTTCAAAAATTTGCATTCATCTCTTTGTTAATAAATCTTGCATTTTGTAAATATTTTCATCCCGCACTTGGATTTTGTGGGTAGTATCCGTTGAAAACCCTTACGAGACAACACTCGTCCTACTGGGACACCCAGAGGTTTAACGGCTTGTTGCATACGCTCAATGCAATCGTGTTTCCTACGAAAACGGATTTACCTTAGTTTCCCTTTATTCGAGGACGAATAAAAAGATAAGTGTGGGGGTATTTGATGTGCACGTAAATGTGCACATTTTTATCGCCATATTTAATCTATTTAAATTAAATAAATGATCATATTGGGTATTTTAACTTGTTTTAACCAAAATTCACATTAATTCCAAATTGTCACACATTCATCTTCATACAAGGGTGAAATGGTCATTTTTGTGCATTTATTAAATTGTGAAAATTTATTTAGAATTTTCTATGTTTTTTGTAGGAAATTTGGTGACTTTCACAAGTGGTTTCATGAAGATATGCATGCACAAAATCAATACAAAGGAATGAAGATGGAAATAATTCAAAGTGAAGATCATGGAGGACCCCACCTACCCACCTACCTTAATGTACAAATTAAAGGCTAATGCACATGCTTATGGATTTAATGTCTTCATGTACATTTAAGTGGGGATTAAAACATGCTAATGATAACTTGGCCTCCACACTTTCTCATGGGCATTTTGGGCATTCCCCAAAAATAGGAATTAGGGTTTTAAACTTGTATATATACCCCTTATGTTTCATGTAACATGATCTCTTCTCTTAGTCTCTCTTAGGCCTCCTTCTCTTTAGTTTAGTTTAGATCAAATAAAATAAAGCTCTCTTTCTCTTTTAATGGCTACTTAGCCAATTTTTATTTCTTGTAATCTTTTTTATTTTATGCAATTTAATACATGCTCTTTCCTTTTCATGTTCATTTACTTTCATGTTGTAGTGTAGGTTTCTTTTATTTCATGCAAGTAGATTAGTTTTGTTTCTTTGCTTTGCTCTCCTTTTCTTTCTTTTTTGCTTTCATGTTGCTTTCTACATTTGTTGATTTGATAACAAATATGAGAGCTTAATCCCTACAATTTAGGGGTAATGAAGCTCTCTAGTATGTAGATGCAACATTTTGATGTTTATACTCTCTTTTTGTGCTTTAATGGAAACATTTGAAGTGGTTTAATGATGTTGTTTAGCTTTAAATTTGATAGTCTATGTTGTTCATAACAAATAGGCTATGCTTAAACAAACATAACACAAATTGCCTCTTCATCTAAATATGACTATGGCAAAGAAGTGAATGTTGAAATTGAAATTTGATAGCCTATATTTCTAAACAATAGTTAATAGGCTATGCTTAAAATAGATTTCTATTTCAACTTGTTGTCATATTTCATGAGAGTTAAATGTGTATTAGTGGTTGTGTTATAGTTTGATGGTTTATATTGAGCTAATTAATAGCACAAATATACCATACTTATAATAAGCACATCAACTAATTCACTAATGACAAGAAAAGAGAGATCATAACTTCAATTTGTTGATTTATGTGATCTAGAGAGTGGAAATTGCCTCTAAATTGTCTTAACACTCTCATATTTTTATCTATTTTCTTTTCTCATTTTTCTACATTTTTTTTAGTTAATCACTCTTTCAACTTCGGTTAATTTGATTGAATAGAATTTTTAAAATCATCAATTCCCTGTGGATCGACCCGTATTCGCCGCGTGCTACATTCGTACACCGTGTGCTTGCGGTTATTTTTAATTTATATTCGTTCGACGGTTTTCTAAACCGATAGAATTTCCGTCGTCCGAACAAGCAGACTTGGTGAGGCAATCAACAATAACCCAAATGCTAGAATGGCCCGATCTCGAACGAGGTAGGCCGTCAATGAAATCCATGGAAATCTGATCCCACTTCCACAATGGAATCTCTAAAGGCTGAAGAAGACCCCAAGGACGCTGATGTTCGGCCTTAACACGTTGACAGGTTATGCAATTACTCACATAACTCGCCACATCACACTTCATGCCTTCGCAATAATAAAGGCGACGCATATCAACATACATCTTACTACTACCGGGATGAATAGTATACTTAGAACAATGACAGTCGTCAAGAATGTCATGCCTAAGTGCAAAATCAGAAGGCACAAAAAGACGGTTCTTCTTGCGAAGACACCCATGAGAATCAATGCTAAAATCCTACAACGCCTCATCACAGGATCCAGACTCACAAAGCTGAATAAGATGCAACAAATCAGGATCACACCGCTGAGCATCGGCAATACGATCCAATAAAATGGGTCGAGCTCCCAAACTAAATAATAGAATTGGAGAATCGGAAGATGAACCCCCATCACGAATTTCACAAAAAGATAGAGTCTTAAGAATATCCCATTCGGCAAGCATCATAGAAACAACAGCCGAATGTTTGCGACTAAGCGCATCAGCAACACGATTACCCTTACCAGGGGTATACTGGATATCAAAGTCATAAGAGGCAAGAAACTCGAGCCAACGCTGTTGTCTCATATTGAGTTTCTTCTGAGTGAACAAATACTTCAAGGATTTATGATCGATATAGAGAATGAAGCGCTCGCCCAATAAATAGTGTCGCCAAATCTTCAAGGCAAAGACAATGGCGGCTAACTCAAGATCATGAGTGGCATAGAGAACTTCATTCGGACGCAGTTGCCTAGAAGCATAAGCAACTACCCGATCCTTCTGCATAAGAACAGCACCGAGACCACTACCACAAACATCGGTTTAGATGACAAGATCATGATTCCCTTCGGGAACCACTAAAATAGGAGCATTAGTGAGAAGTTCCTTTAATGTCAGGAAGGAAGCTTCACACTTGTCGGACCAATTAAAACGAACGCCTTTCCGAGTAAGGCTGATGAGAGGAAGCACAACACGGGAAAAATCCTTAATAAACCGACGGTAATAACCCGCCAATCCAAGGAAACTACGAATCTCATGCACATTCTCAGGCCTCTTCCAATTCTGGATGGCTTCAATCTTTGAGGGATCGATTGAAATGCCGTCGGAAGATACAACATGGCCTAAGAACTTAACCCTATTCTCCCAAAAATGGCACTTGGAGAATTTGGCTCTAAGCTGATGGTGACGGAGAGTACTCAAGACAATTCTTAAGTGATTAGCATGCTCGGCTTCAGACTTAGAATAAATAAGGAGTCGTCGATGAACACAAGGACGAACTTATCGAGATATTCCCGGAATACTCGATTCATGAGATCGACAAAGAAAGCAGGAGCGTTCGTCAAACTGAACGGCATAACGAGCCACTCAAAAGAACCATAACGAGTGCGGAAAGCGGTAAGAGGTATGCTATCCTCCGCGACTCGTAACTGATGAAAACCCGTGGCAAGGTCGAGCTGAGAAAAGACCTTAGCACCACTCAATAGATTGAACATATCATCGATCCTAGGAAACGGATACCTATTCCTGATGGTTACCTCGTTAAGCTTACGATAGTCAATGCAGAGCCTAAGTGTTCCATCAGACTTCTTCACGAAGACGACCGCGGATCCCCACGAAGAAAAACTAGACTGAATCAACTGCTTGGACTCAAGCTCTAAAAGCTGCTTCTTGAGTTCCTCATTTTCCTTTGTAGACATCCTCGTAGGAGGACGACCAACTGGCTGCGTGCCTGGAATGAGATCAATGCGGAATTCAATTGCCCGCTTGGGTGGCAAACCCGAAACAGGCTCAAAAACATCAGAAAAGTCACAAGCAACAGGAATACGAGATATATCATCATCTCGCGAGTCAAGAGAATGTAAAGCCATTTCGGAATTATCCACATTCCGAAGAACAAGTGATAGCTGAGTAGGCGAACCCGGATGTTGAAGATAGAAAATTCTCTCCGAACAAATAATCCTGGCATCATATCTCACTAGCCAGACCATACCCAAAATCATATCAAATCCCAGACAAGAAATAACGTGCAGATTCGCATGAAAAGAAAAGCCACATAAAACAATCTCAATATCATCACAAAGCAACCTAAGGGTCACAGATCCCCCAATTGGATTCGCAATCCTCAATGAAGTAACCATACAAGAAGCATCTAAAGATAAATCATCAACGAGCTTTTTCGATACGAAAGAATGTGAAGCACCCGTATCGAAAAGAACTCGAATACTATGATCATGAAATAAAATAGAACCTTCCAAAATAGACGGGGACAAACCTTTGGGTTGAGAAGGACCTTCAGAAGCCTTAGCAGCATAAAGCTTGCTAGACTTGGCACCAGCAGGAACAGTAGGGCAGGTGAAAACATGGTGACCTTCCTTCTTGCAATAGCGGCAAAAGAGAGGCTTAGAACAAGCTCGAATCATATAATCAAGAGAACCACAATTGAATCACTTTCGAATGAAAGGTGTTCCAGAAGACTGATTCTGAGAGCTAAAACCACCAGTCTTCTTCTTCTTGGAAGGAAAAGGCCTAGACTTTTGAAATGGAAACTGCTTCTTGTTGGGGTTCTTGGAAACCTCAACATCATCACTACTATTGCACTCCTTCTCGACGGTTTCAAGATGAAGTTCCGAATCAACCAACTCCTCAAAAGAAAGCTTAAGCTGGAGCAACAAAGACTTCTTAAGATATTTCTTAAGACCAGAGACAAACTTCAAATTCTTCTTATAAGAAGTGCTAATTAATTCGAGACCATACTTAGATAAAGCCTCGAATGATGCAACATACTCAGAAACAGAAGACTTACCTTGCTTCAACTCAAGGAAGCGACGGGTCAGTAAAACTTTTTCAGATTCAGGAACGAACTTGAGTTCGAATCGTCCCCGAAACTGAGTCCAAGAAAGAGTAGACTCATCAATTTCGGCTACAAGAAGCTCATACCAATCAAGGGCATGCTCTTGCAATAAACTAGAAGTTACAAGAACCCTATCATGATCAGAAAGATCCATACGAGAGAAGACACGCTCGCACATGCGAAGCCAAGCTTGGAATTCAAGAACAGACTTGGAGCCTTTAAACGGCTTTCCTCCAAGATGAGAAAAATCACTGCACAGGCGTGCAAAGGATGACTTGAGAGGTGGAGATACACGAGTAGGAAATGGAGGCTGAGTGCTCCTAAACAACTCCAAAAACTGATCAGCAGACATATAAACGCCATCCGGATGTGAGCCACTGGATTGCCCAGCATCCGAACGTCGTCCCCTGCCTCTTCCAGCCATACGCTGAAAGTTAAGATGAGAACAAGATTATTCACAAGGTAGATATCATTAATCCAAATGTGGGATACTACGGAATGTTAAATGCATTCCTAGACGTATTCCCAAAATTCTATCTACCACCAAAGGCACGGAAGGAATAGAGGCAATATGGTTCAAAGATTTGTATCACTTATTACACTTTGATGTATCGTAATATGTGCATCTATTCTGTGTTTATCATATTTTGTTCTGAACCTCGCTCTGATACCAAGCTGTGACGCCCCACCTCTATACTCACAATAACAAAGAGTATTACTAGGTAATACCGTCTGCTATTGTGAAGAATAAGGCTGGATAGGAGCGACCATCTATAGCCTTGCTTTAACTATCTATTGAATACATCGACAATAACCATACACAGCAGATCGACATATCCAATGAATACTTAAAACAAAACCATAGGTGGTTGGATGATCTATCAGAACAGAATATAACAACTCAAATATAATATACATCACAGAACAGTAGATCATCATATACACATATATTGATACATAACAGAGTATACAAACTGATACACGTCAGGTGGTATAGCATACCACAATATACAGACGTATCCAAAAGAATACATATATCAGAGTTATAACAAAATAGGACTACACAAAAAGCCATAACAAAAAGATGCTAGCGAAGTAGTCCATGCGGAAGCAAAATAGGCTAAGTCCAAAAGCACCTAACCTGAAACATCTCGGTCTGATCCGAGTATAAATACATGGGTCAGTCTAGCTAAACGAATCAGTTAGATAAACTGAACAACAATAACCTGCAAGGTCACAAAGTATACAAATATCTCTAAAAGAGATAACACAATCATCTAACAAAAGATGAATCATAACAGAACAAGCCTCATATCATCGACAACACAAATAAACAAAGGATATGAATATCCCAGAACAAGCCAAAAAGGCAATAACAAATACCAATGAAGGTAACACAAGTTCCGCAAGGTAACCGCTACATATCGTGCAGCTCAATAAGACCAATACCGAAGGGCGATACCTAGGGAATATACATATCAATGAAACAACAGAAAATTTGCACGTGCTCAGTACTGTATAAACAAGGATCCATGAGCCCGAAGACTCCAAACCCAATATCACTCGAGCGGTGACGAATGGCCAACTCCAAAAGCGACACAATAGGGCAACAAACCCGAAGGCACAAACCCGAAGGCAACATACCCGAAGGCAACATACCCGAAGGCAACAAACCTGAAGAAGACAGTCCGAAGACACTATCCCAAAGGCAACAAACCATAGTGGTGAAGGTCCGGAGTCCCAGTACTGAACACCACTAACTGGCAGAATGTGTCATAACTCTCAAAAAGGAATTCGAAAAGTGGTAACGTGAGTCTCATAACCACCCATTCGCACTAAACGGTTTACTATCCGTTAGTCAATTTCACACTCAAAGCAGTACAAAGTTTACCTCATCTCATCGGTAAACCAGACGAAAGGGCAAAACGATCAATCGAATAGGGCAGGGATTAATCGAAAAGATAAACGCGCGGATTCATGGTCCATGTTTTACCTAACCATTTAATCTCCTTTCTATTCCGCTCGAAGTGCAAAATTGTGTGTGCGCGTTTTAAATAGAATTTATAAATTAGAGAACGAGCTTTTAATACCATTTGAAAGGATCATTTTATAAAAACCCGTGTAGGAAATCAAAAAGGAATCATCAAAGTCAAAATGCGACAACCACTAATTGGAATCAACACGAATCGATAAAAGTTAGAAGCACAAGCAAATAGGCAAAATAGACCAACACAAGCAGGTCGGTCGACTGGTCCACTGAGAATAGTCGACTGATCCAGAAACATGAAAATCCCATTTTCTGCAGTCAGTCGACTGGTTGAAATGGCCAGTCGACTGATTGCAGGAAACAGAGACTTCTTGTCTCTGTTTATGGCCTTGATACGCCAATTTGCTACAGCCAGTCAACTGACTGCAGAAGGTCAGTCGACTGACTGAGCCTTGAGGCTGTACCTCAGCCTATCCAATGAAGGAAAAACTCTTTCAAAATGCAATCGAACGAGCAACGACGCTAGGGATTCGTACTAATCGACAACCTAGCACTAATGGCTCTCTTATACAACTCTAAAAACATGATCAAACGTCAAGCTATGATTTTTAGAGTTTGACTTCAAAACACCAAAAATTGAAGTGTTCCCCAAATCAATTCAAACCAAAAGCAAATGCCTATGAATAAGTGTTAGGAATCCATACCCAACTTCAATGATATCAAGAGAAGTAGATGTGAGTTCAAAACTCACCTTTTTAACTCAAAAACAAAGACGAGAAGCCCAATTGCAAAGAAAAGACCAACCACTCTCCACTTCAACTCTACTAGCTTCAATCTAAGATCAAAACAAGTATTGTCCTAAGTTAGGTTTAGGAAATTTTCTGAAATTGAAGGAGAAAGAGTTGAAGAAGATGAAGAGGAGGCTTACCAATAACTTCACCTTGATTTTGGAGCAAGAATTCGAGTTTGCAAAGAAGAACTAGGGCTTGAAATTTCTATTTCCCATTCTCTTCCCCCATTTTTAGTTTTAGTTTGAGTTTTAGAATAGAAATGAGTGAATGGAAGGAGAGGGACTGAGTTAGGTTATTTAATTAACTAGTGGGATGAACCCAAACCCAAAACCCAATCAGAAAAGGTAGCAAAACTCGACTTACTCCAACCATATCAAAGTTTATACTCAAAAAGATCGCAAATGCCATTTTGGACTCAGTGGAAATGGTTTCGAGTCCCAATTCGGCCATTTGCAAAAAGTAACATTTCAGACCTAAATCCCACTAATGATGCTATATTTAAATAAAACATTTAAATATATAATCGTTAAATATGCGGGTTGTTACATGACATGAAACAACAATTCACGAATCTACGACTATGACAACATCCGAACTCAACGACTCAAAGTATGATTCATATAATTATGTACATTTTAACAAGAGTCATCAAATATGTATATGGAGTCTAGTTTAGTACTTTGTTAAAATCTTTTCTCAAGAATCATCATGCACATTCAAATAAACTTGCATGCATATTTTAATCAAAATCAAGTTTTCAAAAAATGCATGGACCGGGGCTCGAACCTGGGTCACTAGTTTAGAAGGCAAGTGCTCTAACCAAATGTGCTATGGTGATTTTTGATTATTAATAGAATTCAGTCGACTGAACAAGTCATTCAGTCGACTGAATATCAATAAACAGCCTAGTAAACCTGTGTAAAACTGTGCAAATTGCACAGAAATTACCAGGTCAGTCGACTGACCTGACAATTTTTGTGCAACATGCACAGGTGCACAAATATTCACATATTTATTTAAAATTCGTTTGAATATTCAGTCGACTGACCCAGAGGTTCAATCGACTGAATTTCTATAATAGCTATATTTTTCTGAAAAGACATGACCATTTGTGAAGAGTTACGAACCTCTACAAAGAGATTTAGACACAACACTTCAACCTGAACTCATCGCCAATGGTCGCTGTTTTTAACATCTATAAATACATATTCTAACTTGATTTCAAATTACAGAATCTGCTTTCCTCTCTTATCTAACTTTCTTGCATACTTATTGCTTAAATCAGATTTATATATTCTAAAAAATACTATTCCTTTCTAATCTTCATAAACTTCAAATATACATATCATACTTGAGGAAAAAATTATAGGAAGGGTGTACTACAAGTGACAAATCTGTGTTATCGAACACGCAAAAAGTCAAACAATCTTTTGTATTTGTTGAAGTCCTGTTCTGTTGCTTAGGCATGTGAAGTCCTCTTTGGCTGGTGAGGCGAAATCCTGTTCCGCTGCTCAGGTCCTTGTTTGGTTGCTCAGGAGTTGTATAGACCTATTCCTCTGGGTTAAGTGAGGGTTGTTGTTTTAGTGAAATTCTAGTAGGAGTCTGGGACTGGACGTAGAACGGTGCTCCGAACCAGTATAAAAATCTCTGGTGTCATTTTACTATACTGCTTTTATATTCCACACTATTTACAATATTACTATCATCACTTTACTCCGTATTATCATATATCCATATTACATGATCCATAGCATACTTTTATTTGGTATCAGAGCAAAGTCATCATATAACCGTAACACAGTTATCTAATAATCTGAAACCCTGGAATTCTATCGATCATCACAATATCATAGAATAATGGTCAGAAAACGATCTAATCGAAATACAACGGGAAAAATCCATGTCAAAGTCACCAGTGAGGACTACAAAAAGGTACTTTCTGATTTACAAATTTCAATAAAAGATAATAGTGAATTAGTTAGTATTAGCGATAAGAAATAAATATCACTAGCTTATATTTTTAATCACTATATTGACTAAATATTTTATACACATATAAGCTCACATTTAAATTATTAAAGTAATATAAAGTTATAGAAATATATATATATATATATATATATATATATATGTAAATTGTGCAAACTGCACAAAAATGACCAGGTCAGTCGACTGACCTACAAAACCAGTCGAGTGACACTAGAGTTTTTGTGCAGCATGCACAGTTACATAAATATACATGAATTTGAATTTCAAATTACTTTTGAATCTTAAGTCGACAGACTCCATAGCTCAGTCGACTGAATTTCTATAACAACCATTTTTTTGAAAGGAAGTGACTTTTGTGAAGAGTTGCGAACCTTTAACGAAAAGATTCGGATGCAACACTTCGATCGAAACTCTTCACCAACAGTTGTAGCTTTCTAACTCTTATAAATACAAACTCCAACTTCATTTCAAATCACTTAATCACAATCGATTTCTCTTATTCTCTAATCTAACTTTCTGAAATCTATTTGCTACCATACTTTCAAATATTCTGCATTAAAGCAATACTACACCTTTCTATTCTTCATAGACTTCAAATATAAATATTTATACTCAAGTAGAAGATTATTGGAAGGCCGTACTACAAGTGACAAATCCGTGTTATCAAAACACACAAAAAGTCAAACAATATTTTATATTTGTTGAAGTCCTATTCTGCTGCTCAGGCATGTGAAGTCCTCTTCGGCTGTTGAGGCAAAATCCTATTTTGCTGCTCAGGTCCCTGTTCGGCTGCTCTGGGGTTGTATAGACCTGTTCCTCATGGTTAAGTGAGGGTTGTTGTTTTAGTGAAATTCCAGAAGGAGTCTGGGACTGGACGTAGGATGGTGCTCCAAACTAGTACAAAAATCTCTGATGTCATTTTACTATATTGCTTTTATATTCCGCACTATTTACAGTATTACTATCATCATTATACTTTGTATTGTCATATATCCATATTACATGATCCATAGCACACTTTCATAGCTTTCATACCTATGTTTGTTAAGCACCCTCAAGCCATAAAATATCTAATGTGACGTTTATAAGCTCCCTATATAAGTAAGAATATTATGTTACTTTGTTGGGCACCCTCAAGGGTTACATAACTCCCCTTAAGATACCATGAAATGATGGGTTTATGGTATTCAATGTACTTCATGATTTATTGAGCACCTTCAAAATCATGAAGATAACTAGGAGCATAGTTAAAAATATGTTAGGAGTTATATATGAGATATAATATATTAAAATAGTGTTATTTATCATTTATGGGCACTGTAATTTGTTGATTACCCTTAAGGTTGTAGTAATAGGATAAACGGATCCTAGCACCTACAAAAAGGATGCATGAAATTCCTCCATCTCTTTTAAGGTTTTTAAGAGATGAAGAATTATGTGGAAGCCCTATAAATCTAATAAGTATAAGAACATATGAAATGTTAATTAATTTACTATAATGAATAATGTAGATCTAACAACAATCATAAAACTATTTTTTGAAATGAACACACTAACTGGTGCAAAGTTCAAAGGTTGGTTAAGAAACGTTAAGTAGCACTTACCTATCAAAAGCTCAAGCATGTTGTCTCCAAAGAGCCATTTACTAAACTCAATAAAAATACCACACCTAAAAAAATTAACGCTTATGGAGACTGGTCAATGGAGTGCGAGCTTGCCTATTACTATGTGCTATCAACTATGAGCATGAAGCTCCAAAGATTGCATGAAAACATGGATATTTGTGAAATATTTAAGCACCCACAAAGTTGTATGGTAAGCAATCTCATAGCGAAAGGTATATTATCCGATGGAAACTATTCCATATGAAGATAAGCAAGGGAATCTCAATCCAAGAACATGTACTCAATGCAATTGGGTACATTGAATGGTTGGCCGAGTTAGGAACTACACTTGACATTAATCTTTAGAATGACTTGATTCTTGGATCGTTGAATCCTTAGTTTGATCCGTTCAAATTCAACTTGAATATGAATTCATTAAAGTGTAATGTCATGAGGTCCTTAAAATGAGGTCGACCGAGAGTACATTCATGAAGGAGCCGAGTGTAGTGCTTGCTGTCAGAGGTGCTTATTTATCGAATAGTTTGAAAAAGAGAAAGCACATCTAAAGGTGGCAAGGGTAAAGTGAAGTCGCAAGAGAAAGGTGATTGTCACTTTTTCTTGAAGAAGGGCCACTAGAGAGGACCTGTCTAGACTACATAAAGGAGCTCAAATGTAAGGAATATCATTCCTCTCGTAAAGGTATTTTCCTTACAGAAAATTGTCTATCTATGAGTGCTTTTAGTTGGGTTTTGGACAATGGATATGGAACTTATATCTCTAAATTTTTATGGAGGCTTAGGAGAAAAAGGCCATGATAAGAGGAAGCATGGAATTTCATGTTGCAAATAAAGAGTTAGTTATTGAAGTGATGGAAGAATATCATGTGAAACTTGCTGGTGGACACGATGTAATTTTCTATAATTGCTATTGTGTACCAAGTTTTATTAGTGGAATAATTTATGTTTCTGATTGAATGTAAAATAGTTATTGTTTTGTTTGTAATAATAGTATTATGAATATTTATTATGGAATTAAAACTACTATTTTGTTGCTTTAAGTAATGACATTTATGTACTTAATACAAATTATGTGTTTGCTACTGAAAATAATATCATGTCTAAAGTAAATGATAACTACCTATGGCATTATAAACTAGGTTATATTAGTTAGAAACAACTAAACAAGTTAAGTAACCAAGGGTTTCAACTATAATTTGATGAATCATTTGATACTTGTACATCATGTATGAAAGGCAAAATAGCAAAATGCCTGATCGTTGGAAGCAATGATAGAGTTGATGAATTCTTCGGTCTAGTACATAGTGATGCATGTAGTCCTATGTCTACAACTACCCGAGGTGGAACCTCATACTTCATAATGTCCATTGATGATTTATCTAAATATGGATTTTTTTTATTTCGAGACAAAAATCAAAGATCTATGATAAATTCATAGAGTACAAGACATAGTAGAAAACCACCCAAATACGAAAGTTAAGATATTTTGATTTAATCAAGGAGGTTACTATATTGGTTTTGAACTCTAGAAGTATCTAAAAGAGAATGGGATTCTCTCTCTAGTCAATCTTCCCTACGCTCTTTACCACAATGGTGTTTCAAAAGGAGGAGTTGAACTTGTTAGACATGATTTGATTGATGATGGGTGGCCTTGAGTATCCTCTTTCCTTTTGGGGATATATGCTAGAAACCGCTGCATATATGTCAAATGGGGTACCATCTAAATCTATGCCTAAGACTCTATACAAGGTATTGACTACTAAATACCCCCACCATAATTACCTTAAGGTTTAAGGTTGTCCAGCTTACGTTAAGAATATAAACCGCGGTAAGCTTGAGGCAAAATCGGTTTTATGTAAGTTTATATGTTATCCAAGAAATTCTCATGGATACATATTCTGTCATACAAATGAAAAAAAGGTATTTATTTCAAGACAAACCATCTTTTTGGAAAAAGAATACTCTCTTGTACGCTAATAATTCAACACCATAGAAAATACATGACTTATTAGAAGGTCTAGTGGGGAATTTCATGCATTAGAGAGATACTACGAGTTTCTCATTGACGGCGAGAATGCAGATTGTGCCATTCATGACAATGATCCCTTCATGTACCGACAAGCATTAGAGAGTAAAAGATCTGCATTGTAGATTGATGTTATGAAATCCAAACTAGATTCCACGTACAAAAAAATATGGATTTTGGAGAATCTATCAAAATGGGTGAAAACCATCAGATGTAAATGGATTTTTAAGGAAAACATTGGTGTAAATAAAAAGGATAAGGCCTATAAATCGTGGTTCATAGTTGACGGTTTCTGTCAAATTCAAAGTGTTGATTATGACAAATGTTTCACTAGTCACATCTTCAATCCTTTTGGAAACTACTTACTATGACTATGAAATATGCTAAATGAATAATAAAAGAACATTTTAAATGGTGATTTTAGAGAGACTGCTTATATGTCGCAACCAGACGGTTTCAATGTTAGTGGAAGCAAAGATAAGGCATGTAGACTTTTAAGGTCAATTTATGGTCTTAAGCAAGCATCAATGAGTTGGAACAAATGTCTTGACGTAAGAAGAGGAACTATTTAGACTATATAAGGATGCTCAAGGGGTAGGAATCCGATTCCTCTACCAAAAGTATATTCCTTATAGAAAATTGTTTATATATAAGTGCTTCAAGTTGGGTTTTAGACAATGGCTATGGAACTCGTCTCTCTATTCATTACATGTCATAAGAGCAAGAGGTCAACGATAAGAGGAAGCATGAAATTTCTATCGCAAATGGAGCTATTGTAGTTATCGAAGCGATGAAAGAATATCATGATAAGCTTGCCAGTGGACCAGTTTAATTTTATATAACTGTTATTATGTATCAAATTTTATCAATGAAATGATTTCTATTTATCTTTTGATAGAAAATGGTTATGGTTTAGTTTGTAATGGTAATATTATGAATATTTATTATGAAAATAAAACTGTTAGTTTTGGTGTTTTAAAAATTGCTTCATGTACTTAATTTGAATCATTTGAAAATAATGTTGCACCTAAAGCAAATGATAGTTCCATATTAGTGAGAAACCACTATATGAGTTAAGGAACCAAGGATTTCCACTATCATTTGATTCTTAATCATTTCACACTTGTGCATCATGTCTAAATGGAAAAATGGTCAAGAACTCAATCAGTTTGAGAATGAAAGAGTTGACAAACTTTAAAGACTAGTATATACCGATGTATGTGGTCCTATGTCTATAACACCAAAGGTGGAACCTCGTACTTCATAACATTCACTGATGGTTTATTTATATACAAATATGTGTTTCCTATGAAATAAAAATAGGAGGTCTAGGATAAATCCATAAAATTTAAGGACGAAGTAAAAAATCATATATATATAGTAAACTAAAATATTTCGATCTGATCAAGGCTGTGAAAACATTGGATCTAAACTCTAAGAGTACCAAAAAGAGAATGAGATTCTCTCTGTTATTCGTCCTATACTCCTCTACACAATGGTGTTTTAGAAAGGAGAAATCAAACTTTGTTCATCATGGTTCGATTAATGATGAGCGACACCAAGTTGCCTCTTTCCTTTTGTGATTTGTGTAAGAAACTGGTGCATATATGTCAAATAGTATGCCATCTAAATTTGTACCTAAGACGTTACATAAGCTATGGTGTGGTAAAAAACCCACCTTAATTACCTTAAGGCTTACGGTTGTCTGGCTTAAGTTAAGAACGTAGACCCTAGTAAGATTGAGAAATAATTGGTTTTATATAAGTTTATAAGGTATCCAAAAAATTCTCATGGATGCATATTCTACCGCACCAAGGAAATTAAGGTAATTATTTCAAGACTTGCCACCTTTTTGGAAAATGAATTTCTGTCTTATAAAATTAATAGCAGTAAGATTGACTTGGACGAGCTCTAAGAAACTTCCATAAAAACCGAGTATTTAGACAGTAATTCAACGCCATGGAAAATACACAACTTATTATATCTATTAGGGAATCATGTGTGCCAGAGAGATACTACAGGTTTCTCATTGATGCCTGGACCACATACCATGTCATTCATGATGATGATCCCCTTACATACTGACAAGCATTGGAGAGTAAAGACTTTGCATTGTGGATTAATGCTATGAAATACGAAATGGATGCCATGTACAAAAAGAGTATGGACTTTGGTGAATGTACCCAAAGGTGCGAGACTAATCAACTGCAAGCAAATTCTAAAGAAAAAGATCAATGCAGATGGAAAGATCGAGACCTATAAAGCAAGGTTGGTCATGAAAGTTTTTCGTCAAATTCATAGTGTTGATCATGATGAAACATTTTCACCATTCGCTATATTTAAATCCATTCAAATACTACTTGTTATCTTCGCTTATTATTGCTATGAAATCTGGTAGATGGACATCAAAAGAAAATTTTCTGAATGGTGATTTTGAAGAGACAATTTATATGTTGCAGCTAGAAGATTTCGAGGTTAGAGGGAAAGGCGATAAGGCATATGGACTTTAAGATTAATTTATGGTCTAAAGTAAGCATCCAAGAGTCGGAACAGATGTTTTGATATTAAAAGAAGAACTGTCTGGACAACATAAAGATGCTCAAAGGGAAGGAATATTGCTCCTCTCCTAAAGGTATTTTCCTTATAGAAAATTATTTATCTATGGGTGCCACCACTTCGATTTTAGACACTGGATGTGGAACTCATATCTCTAATTCATTATAGGGACTAGGGGGCTCATGGTAAGAGGAAATATGAAATTCCATGTTGCAAATTGAGCTACTATAGCTGTCGAAGCGATGCGAGAATATTATATGAAGCTTTCCAATTGACACGATTTAATTTTATATAATTTTTATTATGTAACAAATTGTATTGGTGGAATAATTTATGTTTCATGTTTGATAGAAAATATTTATGGGTCTTTTGTAACGAAAGTATTATAAATATAATTTTTGAAAATAAAACTATTGGTTTCTTATGGTTTAGATAACGACATTTATGTCCTTAACATAAATTATGTAATTGCTTACATCTAAAGTAAATGACAGTTACCTTTGGTATTATAAATTAGGCCATATTAGTGATTCGTATATCATGTCTAAATGGAGAAATGGCCAAGAATCCCATAAGTAGGAGCTATGAATGAGTTAATAAACTCTCAGGACTAGCACATACTGATGTATGTGGTCCTAGGTCTACAACTACTAAAGATGGAATCTCATATTTCATAATGTTCGCTAATGATTTATATAAATGTGGATATGTGTTTCTTGTGAAACACAAATCAAAGGTCAATGATAAATTCATAAAATATAAGAAGGAAGTAGAAAACCAGGTAAATAAGAAAACTAAAAATACTTCGATCCATCAAGGCGGTGAGCACATTGGATCTGGACTCCATGATTATCTAAAAGAGAATAGGGTTATATCATAAGTCACTCCTCCTTATACTCGTCAACCCAACGATGTTTTAGAAAGAAGGAATCAAACTTTGTTAAACATGGTTCGACCGATGATGAGAGACATTGGGTTGCCTCTTTTCTTTTGGGGATATGCCTAAAAAACCATTGCATTTATATCGAATAGTGTACCATATAAATCTATATTTAGGACCCCATATGAGCTATAGAGCGATAAAGAGCCCTGCCTTAATTACCTTAAGGTCTGGGCTTGTTTGAATTATGTTAAGAACATAAACCCCAATAAGTTTGTGGCAATGTAGGTTTTACATAAACTTTTAGGATATCCAAGAAATTCTCACGGACATATATTCTATCATACTTAGGGAAAAAAGGTGTTTTTTAAGACAACCACCTTTTTGGAGAAGGAATTTCTCTCTCAAGGTATTGGTGGAAGTAAGATAGACTTGGATGAGATCCAAGAAATTTTGGAAGAAACCGAGTATTTTGACAGTAATTCAACACCCATAGAAAATATACAACTTATTAGAAGGTCTAGTAGGTAATTTCGTGCGCTAAAGAGGCACTACAAGTGTGTCATTGGTGGCTAGAATACGGGTTGGGTCATTAATGATGATGATCCCCTCATGTACTGATGAAAATTACAGAGTAAAGACTCAACATTGTGGATTGATGCTATGAAATCTGAAATGGATATCATGTACAAAATAGTAAGGACGTAAGAACTTAAAATGCATAGTACTCTCAAGTCAAAAAACTACTACAAATCATCACATGAAATCTCCTATATGTCTTTAGATGTAACTAACCTATAAAAGACTATCATTCAGTCATTCTATGATTGTTCCAAGCAAGCATAAGTAGGTTTCCCCTCGGTTCCACAAACGATTATGAGTAATTCATCGTTTATCATATTGAGAGATTTACATACACTGGTCTTAATTAATGTATATATATCCCATTCTCGGTGCATATAGACTAAGAGCATTTAAGGATAAATATTTGTTATCACGGTTTAATACTTATAGTTACGAATACATTCACAACTGCTATCGATTAAGTACTTTTGATTTTCTACATGTATATATTTAAGTTATATAAACATTACTTATATCTTAATATAACAATATATATAATAGAAAACAAAACCAAAAGCTTACTTTATTTCGATTAAATTTTCTCCATAAGAGTTAAGTTATATAACTAAATCACATAATTGCCCTTAGGCATAATTTAACTCTATCAATTCCAATACATAATTCGTATAAGGTTTTATATGGTAATGGATGTTGGTACAATTAGCATTGGCAAGATATCTTTTATCCCTTAATTCAATTTCGATGTTAGTCAATTCACTATGACAATGCACCTAGAACTACATAGAGTGGTATCATATAAAGTGTCAGCCCTTTGTGCAAAATCCTAAATATAGGAAAAATGTCGCATCTTATAAAATATTAATCTAATATAAATCGTTATGTTTTCATTTCATAACTGCTTTATATTACTACTAATAATACTATGTTTATATGTTACATAATCTTAAGAAATCATTTATAGGTTTATGATATACGAGAAGTTGCGACTACATTGACTGGAGGCATTAATGATGCAAATAAAACTGATATTTTATGTTTTACATTAGAATGGAAGAGGCAAAGAACTTATTAGAGAAAGGATTGGAGGATTGCATCAAAAGTATTCCACAAGAACAAGAGAAACTGAAAGCTGAAGTTAAAAAGGTTGTTAAGAAGCGATGCAAAGCGAAGAAGTTACTAAAAATATGAAAGTAGTAATGGTTGACATGTATGTGGAAACATGTTTTTTGCACTTATGTTCGATGTATTTGGTGATGTATATTGATATTTGGTGATTTGTTTAACGGTTGTGATATGTTTTGCTACATGCAGTGATGTTTGAACTTGTTGCTCAAAAACATTGTTAATATGAAATACATTATCATTGTTCCTCAATATGTGTGTTGTTTATTTCATACATACAAATCTTTCTTAAACTTTTTTGTATTATTAATGTGTATGTTGTCAAAATTCTTTTTGAAAAAATTACTACAAATGTAAACATAGGAATTTGTCATTTGAGTTTCGATTTGGAGGACAAGTCATTGTCTTTATGTTGTTTGTAACATTTCTGTAGTTTATATCATTTCCATGTGACAAGGTAGAGTTCTTCCATACTTCATAGTGAATGATAGAAAGTTGTCATTCAATGACAAACATTATTATGATGGGGGCATAAGATCACCATAACCCAAATAAACATCAAACACACCTATTATGGGAACTCTCAAGGGTGTCTACATGGTAACAAAAGCTTATGTAGCTTGTAGAAGATTATGGGGTTAAGTTGTAGAAAGGAACCAAGAGGAATGGTAATGTATTCTTTCCCTAACTAAATGGTCGTGAAACAATTAAAAAAATGAGTTTGGACATTTGACGGATAAAGTAGGAAGGTTAATCCAAGATGGAAAATTGGCATAGTATGTTAGATACCAAGTTAATAAAAATATTACTCCAACATGGAGGTTAGTAGAATGCCCCCAAAAACAAAGAATAATAAGCATGGTGGTTCTCCCTTAAAGATTTATTCAGTCTGTGTGGATCACATATGGCCCGATTATGTAAAGGTGCATAAAGCCACTAAAAGGTTCACTCAAACGAATACCAAGTATATGCAATGGAGTTAAAGACCATGTAAAGTGGTTAAAATAGAAGACGACAAGCTAAATATTGTATTCACAAAAAAGGACAAAAGTGGAACCTATTATCCTCACCATGACCCATTGGTGATAATAAGCATGGTCCAATTTTATTTCGACGTGTGTGTGTGTGATTTAATTATTCATATGTTAATTTTATAATTTTAAATTCAAAGCGTTAAAGTAGTTTGACCTTTTCAAAATGATTTTTTTTTAAATTCAAAACAAAGAGCTAAATTTAATTTATTTTAAATAAAATCAATGTTATTTTTATTTATTATGACTTTTTCACACAATAATTTAAAACATTTGACCTTTTTAAATAAAATGAATAGATAAATATTTTTTATTTTATTAAAAGTTGAGAGCACATAATTTTTCTTTTATAAAATTCTATGAGAATATATATATATATATATATAATTCAAATAGTTTTATTTAAAAATGAAATAGAAAAAATATATATTTTAGAACCGAATAAATTAGTTGATAATTTAAAACACAAAACGTAAAATGTTTGTTTATATACATATACATACATATCTCTATTTTTTAAACTCAGAATAGTTTTATGTGTATATATCATAATATTTTAATCAAGAAATTAATTATTAATATACATATATTTATTAATTATTTTTGAATCTTTTATATTAGTTTATGGCTGAAGGTATATTAGGGAGCAAAATAGTCACACATATATGAATTAATTAAAAATATGATGTTACCTTATTGAGATCCAACCAATTTTCGAACATCTTGATTGCTAATTATGTCCATTCCTCGAACTCCTTGTCTTATCTTGATTGTGCAATGAATAAAAATGAAGTTTCTTATTTGGTTGTGCATGAAACTCTTTTATGTAATGATATATTAGGACGTATAAATTTCCAAAAAAGAAAAAACTTGCAAACTTAAGATTAATTCCAAAATTTTAAGTAGATAAAATATACAAATGTGAGACATGTGTAGAAGCAAAAATGGTCAAAAAACTATTTCATACCATTGATAAGAATATTGAACCATTCGAGATAGTTCAAACCGACTTATGTGATTTCAACTTATCACCTACAAGAGGTAGGAAAAAGTACTTTATCACATTTATTGATGATTATACACGACATTGCTAAGTATATCTTTTGAACAGTAAAGATAAAACAATCACCTTTTTTATAAAAAAAAGCTGAAGTAGAAAATTAACTTTGTAAAAAGATCAAGATATTGAGATCATATCGAGGTGGAGAATATGGATTATCATTTGAACCATTATATTGCAAAAAATGGCATAATTCATCAAAGGACTGCCCCATATTCATCACAACAAAATGGCGTTGCCGAGAGAAAGAACAGAATGTTAAAAGACATTGTTAATGCCATGCTTTTCACTTATGGCCTACTAATGACTTATAGAGGGAAGTCCTATATATGCTTAATCATATACTAAATAGGGTTCATCACAACAAAGAAGGAATAATTCCAAAAAAATTATGGAAAAAACACCTACCAAGTTTCAAATACCTCAAAATGTGGGGGTTCTTAGCAAAATTTCCAGTACTACCCCCCAAGAAGGTTAAATTAGGGAACAAACTATAGATTGTTACTATCTAGGACCCACCGAATACTGTAGTGCTTATAGATTTTAATCTTTAAGTCTATTATAAATGAGATCAATATAAATACAATCATGGAGTCAAGAGATGCCTCATTATTTGAAGATTTGTTACCACACAAAAGGAATAATGGAACTTATATCTTTAAAAGAACAAGAGAAGAAAGGGATGAACAATGTGAAGTTGAAACTCATCATGATAAATATGAACCTAGAAGAAGCATAGAGAAAGAGCTTCCATGAAATTTGGTTGGAATTTGTTGTACCCAAGAAATTTATGTAAAATTTAATAGGAATCTAAAAAAAAATTGGAACAGAAATTTAATAGGAAAAGTAAACTTAATTAAATCAAGGACTAAATTTTTTTTCTATAAATATTCGAATTTGGCTACGAAATATGCACCATTGTGTTCATAGCGATTTTCTAGATGATTTTCATATATAACACTTCATAATCAAAGTTAGTACAGAGAAGTTACGGATGTTAGAATAACAATATAAGAAAAAAAGTATGAACGGTCAGCCCTTATACTTTAATGGTCGACCTATAGGGGTTGACCTTAGGCTTTCTTACGTCAAACATGCAATGTGCCTAGAGCATTGGGATGGAAGGCTTTGATCGTTCCTTCGTCTTGATGGCTGTACCCAGTGACCCAAAATAATCTCTAGATTAAATCCAATATTCTAAACACATTCTTAAACCATATAAATTCTAGCCTAACCTAAGTTGATTATCAGATAACATTTACTGTAATGAGATGCAACCATAATCCAACCTCTCTTGTTAATCCAAATTTTCTTCAAAAACCCAAATAAATTCAAATTAGAAGAATACAAGTAATTTAACCTAGACGGAGCAGGCGAAGCTAGCATACGGAGAGGCGATTCTCATGCAAAGAAAATAGGAAGAGCTTAGGCTTGAGGTGAGTAGGAACAGTTTTAATAAGATAGTTAGTACTATTAGATTCAAACTATTTTAATTGATTGAGGATGCAATAAATCTAAATTGAACCATGCAAAACCTAAATTTTAATATGCAAACTTGACTAAAATTGAAGCATTGTAAACTATCAAACTTGAAATTTGATGTATGAACCTTTTTTAGTTAAACTTACAAATCCTAAATTAACAAACCCCAAATTGAATTGCTAGTTGAGGTATAAACTGATTATTTAGTAGATTGGGTCTAATATCGGCTAACAATATACGATTAAAGAATGAAAAAAAATCAACAATTAAAAATTTTAGAAAACCTAATTTTCTTGGTGAATGGTTGACCCTGGACCCCCAGTGGTGGGTCGGTAGCGGTTTGCCGAAGAGAAGCAACATTCGACCGTTCCAGATTTTTTATTCAAAATTGAACCTCATCTTAAGGCCCAGTTTTACAAATATAAATAAATATATATAATGTTAACTATTAGGGGCCTTTTTAAAGGCAATTGGATGCGTGTTAGGATCTATAAGGAAGCTAGTTCCCAAGAAGCAGACGCTAGGTCATTGCGGTGTTGGGTAAATATTCTTTACCCAGTTTGGGATCGAGTAATCAAATAGAAGCAATGTATTTTCGCAAATTACATCCATACGTGGTTCCAATAATGGGAGTGCAACACTGGCATGGATGCCTGATGGAGTGGGTCTGGCACAATGGGAGGTCTATGTATGCACGACTTTTGACGCATGTGATACAGTTCAAATGGAGGACCGGAGCATGCAATAAGAGGCTAACACTATAATCGAGAGGTGAAAGTGGATGTAGACTATGAGACATACCGAATAGTCGACATCTTAGGCTCTTTCCCTCCAAAGGGCGGTGTTTTCATGTTTAGTAGCATTGTGGCTGTGTTTTCATATTTTAATAGCCTAGTAGCATGGTTGACATTGAGCAGCTCTAGGAGCAGTCGTCAATAAATGTGAGGTTCGGTCCTTAGTTCAATCCATTGCAATGGCCTATACAAATTTTAGTGTGCAAATGTATTAGACAAGAACCCTTAGGTAATGGACCTTAGGAATTTATGGACACTTGTAGTACACCCTCTATCATCTGGAGTAGTATTGAAGTAACTATATATGATCATCACATATAAAACTTATACTTATTCACCAGACTTTTTGTCTAACCCACTCCCTCCTTTCCATTTTTCTCTACCACAAGATGACAAGTTAGTAGTTAGTTAGGCATAGTACATGGGGAAAGGACCTTAATGTTGGAGTTCTCATATTTCTTATTGTCGATCATTTAGTTACTTACTGTGCTAATACTTCATAAAACATATTTTGTATTTGAAACAATGTATATGACAAATAAATTATTTTGGAGACTGTTTTCTGTAATGTCTATTTTTCAATACTTTTATTTTAATTTTTCCGCTGCAAGATCTGAAAGTGTAGATTTTTTTAGAACTTACCCTTATAATTATGCCCTATAATGTTTTAAAAACCCAACAGCTCGTATTTGTTAGCATGACATGAGTCTGAAAGTCACTTTAGGCTTTGGATCGGTGTGTCTGGAAGTGTGGGTTGTTACATTTGGTATCAAAGTTTAGGTTTAAAATCCCCAAAGATTTGGGCACATATTGAGAGAGCATACCTGAAAAGTTTTCCAAAAGGTTTTCAAAAGGATTGTAAAAATAGGCTTTTTGAAATATATATATATATATATATATATATATATATATATATATCTGTGTGTGTGTGTATGCACGTATAGATAAAAGGTTTCAAAGGTTTCACATATATAAGTATAACAGGAAAGGATGATATCGAGTATTCTTGCCAAACACTATCTTTGGGAAAGTTGAAAATAATTGTCAATTATAGATAGTGAGAATGAGTAAAAGTCTTAAGGGAATGGCTCTAAAAAGGCCTATATGATTTCGAGTGTGAACATCCTTATATGGTTCTATTAATATCTAAAGAGGGGAGACAGGATGAGTCTAACCCGAGTAAGAAAGCATAATTATAATTTTCTTTATGTGTATTAATACTCAAAGCCTATATATTTTGACTCATAAGGTAATTGTTGGTTTATCCCCAATAAAAATAGACAATTGTGAATTATAATTAGTGTTAAGAATGTAATAGTTGAGGTGAAAAATAAACTTTTCACATTTATTGGAATTTACCCCATAAAGAAAGACTAGTAAAGGATTTATATACCAACTAGCAGTAGTAAGTAAATTATGGACTTAAGGGTGAGTAAAGAAGATTAGTACCATAAGAATCATATATAGAAATATGATGGATGAAGGAGAACTTTACCAATTAAAGGCAGATTTCCTAAATAAGTTAGAAATCCCATTCTCATATTAGTAGTTATTGCAAGGACTCCTATTTATTTAAAGGTATAGTTAGAGTATTTCCATATTGAAGTTGGACATTGTATTGGGAAATAAACTTGGGTTAACCATCTTTGAAAAGAAGGATGAAAACCTTATGCCCTTGTGCATTGTTGGGTATAAGCAGGCTTAGGTAATTAGGTTGCTATTGTCTACTTCGAATTAAGCGATAAACCATCGAAAATGTTTCTAGAAGTTAGAAAATGTAGATGTTTGATATTTTAAATAGAAAGACAAAGTTGGTTTATGATTTTATATAAACGAATCGGACAAACTTTATGGAAATTGTTTAAAAAGTAAAAGTAGAGAATTTGATAATTTTTCAATAATCTTTTAAAGCTTTTGTTTTATCTTTTGAGCACATTGTTACACTTATCCGCAAGATGCACTTTGCTTTTAATAATAGAACTTTTGAAAAATAAAAATAAAAGTAAAAATTGAGATGTATATAAAATCCGAGTTTCGAACTCTTTCTATAAATAAGAAATGGTTAGTACTTGAAAGTGTCTTTTATTAGTATTTTAGTTAAATTTTAAAATATAAAATATAAAAATTTAAAAATACCACATTTTCCTTAAAAATATGTTTTTGTGAAGATTTCTTATTTATGAAAGAAAACTTTAAAATGATATTTTACGTACCTTTTGCTAAGTTAAGCTCAACCATTTCGATAACTTAATTAAAGAAGAATAACATGATTTTAGTAAGAAGGAAACACTTGTTGAAATGATGAGTGATTTTTACAGTTTTAAAACTTACTAGTTTTGTGGAATTAAAGTTAAAATCAAAGGTTTTGATCTGAAAAGAGTAAAGTGAAAATATTATGACTATCACAAAAATATAAAAAGAAAGGAATATTGTGGAGTTAGACAAATAGGATTAAACAGCCCGCTAGGAAAGAAATTAATTATGGAATTTGGAAGCTTTGAAATGGTAAGGACGGAGATAAAAAAGAAATATAGGACTTAGTGACCTTCTCTGTCAATGGTTAATTGGAAGGACAAAAAACTAGGTCAAACTTATGTAGTAGTGAAGAGTGAGCACCGCATTGTATCATTTTACCCAAGTGTGGTTAGAATCATGGAAACTTTATATGAGGTAGTTTGAAAGTATGATTTGGATAAAACATATTCTAGAATTAGGAAAGAGTAGGCCGAGATGGTTGTTGCCAAGGGATGCTATATGTGCAAGGAGTTTTATTCGATTTGAAGTGTAAAAAGGGCCAAGTAGGGTCCACTCCAATTCTTATAGGATAAGTTAAGTGACAAGGGGAAATCTAGATATTGGTCGATATCATATAGTTGTGGACATAATACTTGTAGGCTACGGGCAGTCCAAGTATTGTGCTATTTCACTGGGGGCTACTGGCGGACCATGTTGACATGAGTGGAATGTTGTAGAGTGCAGTCCTACTGTAGCATTATGAGATGGTATTGGTGGAAACTGGTTTCCATAGTAGCCTACCGGTGGTGTTACCTTATTGGGTTCTATTATTGTAGATGTGTTCCAAGTATGCCTATGTAAACCTTAGATTGTATGGTCATAAATTTGCACCTATTTGATTCTGGAAAATGTTAGGAATTAGTAGTCCCTGGAGTTAGTATTGGGTACTAGTGGTCTCTGAACTTATAGATCATGCGATTATTCCATATTTGTAGTTTTAAAGGATGTGTGTAAGTAAAATGTAAATTAGATTATCACGGTAAATTGTTGGGATTTAGGTGATCCCAGGTTTTGTTGGATAACTGGTATAGGATAGTAGACATAGCAGAAAGCAGTGATAAACTGAAATTGGGATTTAAGTAGTGTTTTAATTCATTGGAGTGTAGATGGTTGCAATGTAAATTCCTATGGATTATCAATCCCTTTGAATAAGACATATAAATTTACATATTAAACTAAATCGGGTCTCCTTCAGGAAAAAGACATAGAAATTTACATAAGAAATTGGGTCTTCTTCAGGAAAAAGATATTTATATTTGCACGCATCAAGAATGCGAAGGGAATTTTCATAAAAAAATAAATCGCGAAATTTTGTCAAGATCTGGAAGGAGGGGATAATAAGATTATCTCTAATCATCCCTTTTTGGAAGAAGACTGTCTACTTAAGGTAATTCATGAAAGACTAACTTAAAATTTATAGTTGTGTGCATAACAGATACACGCAAACAAAGTACCACTTAAAGTGATTATTACCAATACTAGAGTGATTCTAAATTACGACTTCAACTAATTTTGGGACTTTTTATTGTTAATGTTGAATGGGAAGATAAACCCAACTTTTACTTGTAGAATTTAGGACTGATCCCTATAGGATATAAACATGATAACTAGATACCATGATTTTTAAAGGACCGAAGAAACTATTCAGAAGTAAAATGAGATGATTTAAGCTGAATCAAATGGGAAGAGAAGTTGGTATATTTTCAAAATTTTAAGAAACCCCCAAGTTAGATATCCTTTGGTAAAGCGGAATGTTAGTAAAGAGCTAAGTAGGAAGTACCGTGGAAAGACACACTGTTCACATTCGAGTTGTCTCACTTGGTATCTGAAAGTTGAGGTGATTAGGTATACTACTGGATGAGTTAAGGCATTATGTTGTGCATTGGGGATTTCCTGGGGAAATAGTCTCTTGGGAGCATACTTGTGCTCAAGTTATTTAGCGTGATGCGTGGCAATACCGTTAGAGTTAATAACAAGGATTGCAGAGAATCACCAATGCATATATATTCGGATTTAAGGTTTATTCCAATGGTGAAGGGTGAGAAGTGTAGTTGGAAATATGATAGATTTTGTATCATATAGGGATAAGGACTGCACAAGGTAGGTAGAAAAGCATGTACCAACAAAAGACACATGGTTTAGTTTTGGAATTGAGTCCACAGTAGGAAGTAGACAAGTATAAAATCCCCAGAGCAAGATAGAACATGAAGCCGTCATTAGGTACTTGTGAAAGTGTCTATGCGATGTAGTTACCAAAGTCAAGCTGTGTTAGTTAGTTAAAATGGATAGGTAATTCCCTTGTTCGTAATGCACCTACCTATAATTTTGTTTATGGGATAAATTGATCTTGTAATGAAATAATTAAACTGGTTAGAATCCAGTAGGAAGATGATCTAGTTAAGAATTCATAGGAGCTCGAGGAGAAAGTCCGAGCTCTTTTCTTACGTTTTTCCACTTTAGTTAGAAGAAATTATTTTTGTATATAGGATCTAGCTTAGGTAGAGACCATTGGATGGTAGGAATTGTTGTAAACATATCAATAGGATGTGTTATGGATGATGGATGCTAGTGGATGCATTTGGATGTATTGTTTGGATTGCTTATCATACACGTTTAGGAAAGTATATCCTCTAGGCAGTGCACACACATTCATCTTATCCCTTATTATTGTCTACCTTGTTTTATATGATACACATGGGTGCTTGATTGTTGTTTATCGTGCATATGGATGGAATGGTTGTGCATGCATGTAGAATTACAGGTATACTTATTTATGATGTTGCATACATTTGGATGCATGACATGAGCATTTTCATGATAGGAGGTCGATTGGTTCAGTAGACCGTCTACTTTTGCATTATCATAAGTTCACGTGCATTTCACGTTGCGCGCGCGCACACACACACTGGATTAGAAAAACTTCTAAGGACAATGGTTTCTCGTGGTTGATGGATGAGTAGATAGTTGTAGCTATTGGTTGTTGTGAGTATAAGTTATATTTTTTTTCTTCATCTTTTGAGATTTTGAGAAATAAATCCTTTTAAGAGGGAAGAAAGTAACATTTCGGAAATTTATGTAAAATTTAACAAGAATCTATTAGAAATTTAAACAAAAACTTAAGGTTAAAAAGAAATTTTCCACAAACATCTGAATTTGGCTATGATACTTACACCATTGCGTTTGTAGTGATTTTATGCACGATTTCATATATAACACTTTGTAATTGGTTTTGGTGTTGATAAGTTACGGGATTAGAAAATCAAAAAACAAGATGTAAAAAAATTATGAACAGTTGATCCTCATACTTGAATGGTCGACCTCTAGGGGTCGACCTCGGGCCTTCTTAGGTCGACCTTGCAATGTGAAAGAGCATAACTTGGAGAATTGGGATAGATGGCTTCGATCGTTCCTTCGTCACTAATTTTTTGGTGACCATCCCCTATGACCCTAAATATTCTCTTGACTAAATCCAACAGCCTAAACCCATTCCTTAACTCTATAAACTTTAGCCTAACCTAACCTTAATTCTAATACAACATTTACTGTAATGAGATGCTACCAAAATCTAACCTCTCCTATAACCCAAAATCTTCTTCAAAATCAAAATAAAATAAACCTAGGTGAATATGAGTAATTGGATATAGGCGGAGCAGGCCAGGCTAGCATAAAGAGAGGCGATTCTCAAGAAAAGAAAATATGAAGAACTTAGGCTTGAGTAAGTGAGAATAGTTTTAGTAAGATAACTATTACAGTTTGAAACTATTTTAATTAATTTTGGGTGTGATAAATCAAAATTGAACTATGTAAAACCCTAATTTGAATATGCAAACTTGACTAGAATTGAAGCACTGTAAACCGTCGAACCTGAAATTTTGATGTATAAACACTTTTTCAGTTAAACTTGCAAATCCTAGATTAAAACACCCCAAATTGAATTGCTGATTAGGATATGAATTGATTATCTAGTAATTAGGGTCTAATATTTGTCAACAACATACGATTAAAGAAAAAATAAAAATCGAAAAATAAAAATCATAGGAAACCTGATTTTTTTCATGAATGGTCGACCCAAAACCCCTAACGGCCGATCGAAGAGGAACAACGGTCGACTACTCCTGAAGAAAATTTCCAAATCGGTCCTCAACTAAAGCCCAATTTTACAAATATAAATATATCTATAAACATTAATTGTTGGGGGCCTAATTAAGGGCAATTGGATGCATGTTAGGACTTGTGGGAAGCTAGTTCCCTAGGAGCAAATGCTAGGTCATTGTAGTGTTGATTAAATATTGTTTACGCAATTTGGGATCGAGTAATTAACTAGAGACGATGTATTTTCACAAATTTTATTCAAAGGAGGTTCTGATGGTGGGCATGCAACATTGGCATGGATGCTTGATGGAGTGCGTCCGATACAATGGGAGGTTCATATATGCATGATTTCTGATGCACGTGATACAATTCAAATGGAGGACCCGAAGCATGCAATAAGAGGCCAACACTACAATCGAGAGATGGAAGAAGATGCAGACAATGAGACATATCGATAAGTCAGCATCTCAGGTTCTTCCTCTCTAGGCGTAGTGAATGGGAATTAGTTCTCGGTAGCCTGGTGACTATGATAGTAGTGGAATTTAGTCCCACAATAGCCTAGTGGCAATTTTTTCGTTGTTAGTAGCCAATTGAGGTATTTTCACATTTTGTAGTGTTGTGATGGTATTTGCATATTTTAGTAGCCTAGTAGCATGGTTTACATTGGTAGCTTTAGGAGTGGTGGCAGATCATTAGATGTGAGATCGATCCTTAGTTCAATCCATTGTAATAGCCTATACAAATTGTAGTGTAGGAATGTAATTGATCAGAACCCTTGGTAATGGACCTTAGGAATTCACGAACACTTTTAGTACACCCTCATCACCTAGTGTAGTATTGAAGTAACTATATATGATCATTACATACCAAACTTGTACTCATTTACTAGACTTTTGTCTAATCCACTCTTTCATTTTCATTTTTCACCACCATAGGTTGACAGGTTAGCAGCTGACCGGGCATAGTACGTAGAGAATAGTACTTCACATTGGAGTTCTTATACTCCTTTTTGTCTATCATGTAATTACTTTACTATCTGTAATATATATATATATATATATATTACTTTGAAATGGTGTATATGATAAATAAAATATTTTGGTGACTGTTTTTATAATGTCTATTTTTTAACACTTATATTTTAGTTCCTTCCTCTGTGAGATCTGAACGTGTGGAATGTCTTTGAACTTACCCTTATAAATATGCCTATAATGTTTTGAAAACCTAATGACTCGTATTTCGTTGCATGGCGCGAGTCCGAAAGTCACTATAGGCTTTGGATCAGTGTGTTGAGAAGTATGGGTTGTTATGAAATTTCTAACATACGTGTTAGAACACGAACCTCAAATGTACAAAGAAGAATTTCATCTTCTGAATCTTCCTAATGGAAAGAAGCAATCAAAATGAAATCGATTCAATTCTAAGCATTAAAACTTGGGAAAAGGTTAAAATCCCACCTGGAATAAAACCAATTGGTTGTAAATGGATTTTCAAGAAAAGATGAAACCAGATGGTTATATTTACAAATATAAAGCTACATTAGTGGATAAAGGATATCGTCAAAAAGAATGTGCAGACTTCTTTGATGCTTATTCACCGGCTATATAAATGACCTCCATAAAAATGTTGATAGCAGTAGTATCCATATACAATTTAGAAATCCATCGAATGGATGTAAAGACATCATTTTTCAATGGAGATCTCGATGAGGAGATATACATGAAGCAACCAAAAGGTTTTTTTTCCAAGGAAATGAGAACAAAGTTTGTAGATTAGTAAATTGATTATACGAACCTAAATAAGCTCCAAAACTATGACATATAAAATTTGGTAGTATCATGATGAAAAATGGTTTTGTATAAATAAATTTGATAAATTTGTTTATTACAAACAAGATAGTTGACCATATGCGATGATTTTTCATTATGGGGATGATATGCTAATCTTTGGTCCCAACATTAAGGTTATAGAGACCATCAAGATGTTGCTAATCAACAATTTTGGCATAAAAGACTTAGGAGTAGCGGATGTTATTTTGGGAATCAAAATAATAAAAACACATAATAGAATTGAATTATCTCAATCACATTGTGTAGACAAAGTGATTGAAAAATTCCAAGATCATGGAATCAAAGGGGTAAGAAGACCTTTTACACCATCGAAAGTTCTGCATAAAACACTAATGAGAGTGTAATGCAACTGGAATATTCTCATGTAATAGCTTGTCTAATGTGTTTAATGAATTGCACAAGACCAGATATTGCTTATGCAGTAAGTCGATCGAGTAGGTATACAAGTAACCTAGGGATGGAATACTAGAAAGCACTAATGAGAGTGTTTGGATATTTAAAGAATACAAATTTTTTTTCCTTACATTATGGAAAATATCTTGCCGACTTAGAAGGACATAGTAATGCAAACTATATTTCATATTCATAGGAATCAAAATTAACAAGTGGTTATGTCTTTGCCCTTGTAGTAGCAACAATTTCATGGAAATCTACTAAACAAACACGTGTAGCTAGATCCATTGTGGAATCTGAGTTCATTGCTTCAGATAAAGCAGGTGAAGAAGTAGATTGGCTTCGCCAACAAGATATTCCATTTTTTCCCAAACCTGTAACGACCATATGTATTCACTGGGATAACCAATCAATGTTAAGCAAAGCGTACAACTTTGTGTATAATGGAAAATCATGACAAATTCGTCGACACCATAACACAGTAAGGCAATTACTCTCAAATGGAACTATTTCCATTGATTATATAAGAACTAAAGATAATCAGTGGATTCATTTACTAAAGGTTTATCAAGAAAGAAAATTGACTATGCATCGAGGGGAATGAGTCTAACATTCTAAACCAACAAGAGTTACTTTATACGGAAACCTATCCTAGCGATGGGAGATCCCACAAACTAGGACCAATAGGCAAACTAGTTCTACGTAACTCAAGAAATAATTCATTTTTTGGACTTAGACCTAACCCTATTCCTATGATGTATAGTAAAATGCATACCTATAGAAGTATTAAAATGTTAAAGCTATGCTTTTCAATGATGTTCATATCTTGAAAATGAAAAGTGGAGTACATGTAGGATTCTCTTTATTGATGCGATCACCTATATAAGTATGAGAAGGATCGACTCTATGAGAATATTAAGGGCTTAAATTATCTATAAACACTCCTAGAACCAAATATGTCAGGATCAAAATGAATAGAACAAAGAGATTAGATGAAAAGGGAAACAATGCTTTGTAAAGCTCATTGTATAGTTATGAAACTACTAATAGTTCGAGATAAAATTATTTACTGATTAGCTTAATATATCAGATGATCTTTTACTAGGAAAGGTTCAAATTGAAATATCTACTTATCCACGATATAGCATTGTTCCATATGCACTCTATGATATCCCCCTTCAATCATCATTCATGTGGGAGTTCATTGAAAAATTCCATGATTAGATGAATGAAATATATTATTAGTCCCACATTGGCAAAAATAGAAACAATATACATATTCATCGTTTGTTCAAAGCATCACGTCGGTTTGATTGGCTCCCGACCTATTTCATCGCTTCTATTCCTAGCGAGAAGTCGCACTCATTTAAACAAAAACTGTTCAAAAAGACGCACCTTGATTTGAAAAAATAATGTTTAAAACCAGCTTTATTTTTCCCAACAATAAGATAGTTTCACACTAGACCTGTAACCGTACCCGACCCTGTCCGGATTGGATTGGACGGTTGGACGAGCGGCGACGGTGAGGTGTGCATGTGTTTTGTCATGATCATCTATGTCCTGTCCCTCTAACGAAATTCTCTAACCCAAAGGGTCCATTATTCTTTGTGAGAATTTAGTATACAGTTGTCTATAAATAGAGAGGACAACGATCACATTTCTTATCTTTTCCAGCCTTCTTCCTCTTTAATTCTTAACAAAATTCAGAGCGGTTTTCCATCCCCATTACCAAATCACGGAGGAGAGCATAATCATTACAGCCTTGAGAAGCACTCGTTGTTGTATCTTTGGAAGCTTTGAAATAAAGTTCTAAGGAAATTGCTAAGCAAGCCTTGGGTGAAATTGTAGGATCGATTTCACCCTAGAGGGGGGGGGGTGAATAGGGTGATAGTGTAAATTATAAAAATTAATTGCGAAAGCTTATCAATTAATTTAAATTCAGATCACAGAATAGCAGCACAGATATAGCAGAATATAACTAACAGAACAGAACAACACAGAATTTACCCAGCTTCGGCAAAACCCTGCCTACGTGCTGCCCCCAAGGTTTCTACTAGAAATTAGGTAGTCCCTCGCTTACACACGTAAACTCGCTATACCCGCTATTGACTAATCTAACTCTACGCTCAAAACCCTGACCACAACTCAACCACCGAGTTGCGAATTCCCAAACTACACACCGTAGTTTGTCCCCTAGTCACACGACTAAAAAATTAAAAACGGTTTAGAAAAATACAAATTAAAAACAATTTTAAATAACAAAACCCTATTTAAAAAAAATCAAAGCCCAAATTAATAAAATAAAGGCCGGCCCCTTATTCACTTCTTCAACCCGTTCTTTTTATTTTTTCTTTCGTGAAAAAATGGCCGCTCCTCAGATTTTAGGGCTTCGTCCCTTGATGCCGTGCTCTTAAATTAGGGTTTCAACTTGAAGTCGCTGCCTTTGTTGGTTGATTGCAATCACTGTTTCTCTGATTTGCTTCAATTGTTTGCGGCTTCTCCTCCTTGATCGAGTTCGATTGCTTCGGTATGTAATTTGCGATTTTTGCTTTTTCTAATCTTTCGTACTTGAACTCCATGATCAATCTGCCGATGATGATTGGGCTTATATAGGATTTGATTTCCTAGAATTGCGTTCGTATATGTTGATTTGAATTTGTCAAATTCTTCATCTCGGCCACTTTATTATTCTTGAACGATTGAGATTGATTCTGACTTGTTCAATATGAATATGCTTTCGGTGATTTATTTCGTGATGACCACGGTGTTGATTATTGACTTGGTAAAAAACACGGCTTTGATACTTTGTAAACTTTCCATTCTTGTTTTGCATATTTTAACAACTTGCCGCAGTGTTGGTTCGACTCTGGTCATTTTGTATTTCTGTATATTGCTGCAGTCTTCATTTCCTTGTATTGTCCAGTACAGTTGATTTGGATTCATATGATGTTGAGCATTGGATTTTTGAAACTCTGTTGTTCTTGCTTGCTGATATCTTGGTTCGGTCTGTCATTCGAGTTTGAGACTGTGTCGATTTCACTGTGTACTTGAGAATGCACTGCATATTTGGTTTGCTCCTTTGTTGATGTTTGGATCATTATACTGTCTGCATTGATGCTGCACTTGGTCTAGTTGTAACTGGACCTATAGCTTCCATCCATTTGAATTGAACTTGCAGTTAAGAACAGTTGCTTCTGATCTATTATGTCTGCTGTCCTTTGAGTTATTTCTTGCATCACAGTCTGGTTGGTGAGTTTGTTATGTTGATGGCTAGTCTTTGCTAGTTCATTCATGACATGTTGTCCATGTGTGTTCATTTGTGTTTGACCTTTGTTGTCACTGGTTCATTGTGGTAGTAGCTGTCTTGAATTTGAATTGTTGCATTTGTTTTCCTCTGCACTTTGTTTGAGTTTCACTACCATAAGTCGTGCATGTTTATCTGGGTTGCATTGAGTACATCCATACTTCTATGTTGTTTGTGTACTACTTTGGCTTCCCTGTACTTGGCTTTGGTTCTGCACCATGTTGTAGCTGCACTGTCTCGAGCTCGACATTGTTGTTTACTTGCTTTGATGCATTCACATGCTGTGGTCTTGCTGCAGTTTGGTCTCATATTCAATCTTTGATCATGTTGGCTATTTGGTCGAGTTCATTTGAGTCAGTGGAGTTGTTTCATTGTATATATCACATGTTCTGTTTCATGTTGGCTTGAGTCTGCAGAAGTTGTGATGGCTGCTTCATGCTGCTGGACTTGTTTTTGTACATTATTTGAATTTGCATTGATGCATTGTCTTTGCATTCCATGTTGCATGCATGAGTCTGGTTCTCGGCCTATTGCATTTGACCACTGAACTTGACTGTTTAGTTTCATATTCATGTGTACTTTTGATTTGTGCTTGAGTTGAATCCAGTTACAAAAACTCGGGTTTGACCTTGTGCTCGTGTCCTGGTGTATTGCATGTGAGTTGAACCCGGATTTTCATTTGGGTTTGACCTGTGCTCACCTGTCCCTGTAAATCAATCAAGTGTATATATCGGCGTGCACGTCCTTGTGGCATATACAGTAATACACTGTGTATGTCACAAGTTGTTCGTGTATGATGAATTCAAATATAAATGATGACGAACAACCCAAATAACTGAGGCAAAAAATTATTTTCAAAAACCATATTTTATTTTATATTGCAAAAATATTTCTTTTTCAATTTTACTGCGTTAGTGAATATTTTTGCAGATTTCTCAGATGCTGGATTCAAACTGGAATGAAGTTGAAGATAAATATGAGTGTGAGTGATATGTAGTGAGGTGATGATATGTAAAATAGTGATGTAATTGAATTTGTATCAAAGTTGTATAGTGAATAGTGAGAGCTTGAATTTGTATACTATTCAAAATTGTAATAAATATTTGTTTGAATAAAATATTCGTTTGAACTCAAATTCCGTGTTATTTATTTTATTCAGCAAATATTTATTTAATCTGTGAAAAATAAAATAGTATATTATCAAATACATTTAAACGAATGTATATATGTTTATTATCATCAAACAAAAATCATATAAGCGCATATTCAACAATCTCCCCCTTTTGATGATAACAAACATATATTTAAGATTTTGATTATGTTAAATGTATTTGATCATTGATATGCTCTAATTGCTCCCCCTATTTAAATGCTTCCTCTCTACATGAAGCTCCCCCTACATATATGCATACAAATAAAAATATATAAATGAGCCTATATGCAAATGGAAAATTATTTGACCTTTGCTTGATTCTATTTGACAAAATCTTAACTTTTCTCTCCCCCTTTTGTTATCAGCAAAAGAATAATAGTGTTAGAGAAAATAGAGATAAAGTTATCGATATTAACCAACATTAAAACTCAATTGAATATAAATATTAAATTTCAATAAAAAGTTAAACAAAAATCATAAATATTTTGTTAGGCGCATATTCCACTTTTAGAATAATGGAAATGATGTCATCATATAAAACCATACAGTTGTGTCTATTTGTGGTATATTTATATCAGGAATTTGAATATCTACTAACCATGCATAACCGTTAGGACTTTTAAATGAGATTAGTAGTATTCCAATTTTATTTTTAAAAAAAATGAATTCAAGTATCTTCTAACCACGCATAACCGTAAGGACTTTTAAATGGGATTAGAATCAACTTGTTTATTTTACAAATCAACTTTTGATATGCGTTCCATACATGCATAACCGCGAGGACTTTTAAATGAGCATGGAAGCACATAACAAATTCCAAGTAATTCACCCATGCATAACCGTGAGGACTTTTAAATGAGAGTGAATACTTTGGTATTTATTTATTATTATTATTAATTAGTTTTTTATTTTAAAAAAAATGTGAAAATGAAAAACGAACGATTCCTGTTTAAAGTACCACATATCGACAAACTATATAGAATTTTGATGAGTGATGGTCGTTAGAAATATGATAGATATAGAGATGGTCATGGAATTTTTACCAATAAACAGTTTTATAACTCTTGTTTAAATTTCTAAAGAAATTTATTAATTATACCGTCTCAAGTCATAATATTTGATCAATATTAACACTCATCACTTTTTCAATCACTATTTTTCTTTTCGATAAACATTAGGAAGTCAGATTAGTCAAAATAGTCATTTAAAATCAAATTCAAAAATAATTATGAAATTAATTTTTCAAAAATGACTAACCTGAAACTATGGTCAAACATGATTTTCTCCAGGGGTTTTAAAAGAGAATTTTCTGCTATTTGAAAATTATTTGAAATGAAAATATGCAGATATTTTCTTTGAAAAAAATGATGCAGTTACTAAATGTCTCAACAAAAATCACGTTTCACTAGTAATTTTTCTATCAACTAGATTACCAGTGTAATCTGCATCTGAATTTCTCTCTCACTCAAAATTATCATCAATTGAATTTTATAGACCAAAACATGAAGTGTGCACCAAAACTTTCAAATTGAATTTTAACAACAATTTAAATGACATTCTTTTGAATTTGAAATGAAGCCGTGTAAATAATCAGAAAAAAAACGTGAATAAGGAGTTAGCCGTATTATAACCAAACGTATCATCATTCAACAAAACACTATTTTTAATCCAAACTAATGTATAAGAAGTAATTCAAAGAATCTAGAGAATTTTATAAGAATATAATTGGCTAACTATTTTGAATAAGTCAGAGTCAAAATCATCATCTTTTCATCATCTCAATATTGGCTGATTTTAATTCAGAATACGGTGCAGATTATCACATTTAATATATCGTTTAAAAACATACCATCACCTGTTTTACCTTTACGATATTTTTCGTCGTTGTCCATTGTGATTCTGTCACCTTTATACTAGGCTAAGGAACTTTGCTTCGTCGTCCGTTGTGTTTCTGGAACAGCCAAAAAATCCAGAGAACACTATTGTTGTTCCTTAGCCTGCCACCACACCTACACGGGAAAAGATTTATGTGACCTATTTGTTTTTATAGGTCCATGGTTGTTAGTGGCAGAAAATTTTGAAAAATAATTTTGTGTAGACCCAAAACTATTTACAATTGTTCCCTTCGGCACCCATATTTGTTTAACTTTGAGAGATTTTATATTTGTGCCTTTTGGAACCCAAATCGGTATAGTTTTCACATGTTTGGGTCTATACCAACAATTATTGTGATCGTGTCCATATTTTCTACAAATTGTGCACATGGATTTAGCTTGACTAATATTGCTTTCAACAATTTTCGAACTATTATATCCAAGTCCTTGTCTAACCGAATTAACAGTTTGCTTTCCTAATAGCATATTCAACGATTTTTCACTTTTTGAAAATCTATCCAAAGTCGTTGACAATTGTTGGACTTGTGTTTTGAGAGATTCATTTTCGTTTAACAATTGTGTGCACCTTTTAATAGAATTCTCTCTCCTAGTATTTTCATTTTCTTTTAAAATCAAAATTTCATTTTCAAGTGATTTTATATTGATTTCTGATTTTTTAATTTCTTCTTCGAATGTTGGACACTTATCACACTTAGGGATTCTACGTTGATAGTTCTTAACTAATTGATCAAGTTGTTCATTGCATTCTATCAAAGTATCCTTTTGAGATTCAAGTTTGGCATATTTTTCCCTAAGTCGTTCAAAACAACCGTTTACTTCATGAAAATATATAAGCAACTCAAAATGGGTAAGTTTTGATACCTCACTTGGCTCGTCATCGTCACTGTTAGTTGTATCACCTCGAAGACACAATTCTGCCTTTTCGCTTTCACTGCCAGTGCTTTGATCATTCTCGTCTATTTCATCCCAAGTGGCTGCAAAACTTTTCTTTTTCTGTTTCTTTCCATGGCTGGATTTAATTTGTGGACAATCGGGCTTGATATGGCCGGGTTTGTTGCAATTATAACAAATAAACTTTTGTTCTTCTGAGTAGTCTAGTGCTTTGGCTATTCTGCTTTTTGCTTTTTGATTTCGAGCTGAATTTCCATGTTTTTGATTCCATTTTTTGAATTTCCTTATTAACAGCTCCAATTCTGCTGCTCCATCATCTTCATCGTTATCATCATCACTTTCGGTTGTTCCTTTGAGAGCTATTGATTTCTTTTGAGTGTCACCTCCTTCACGCTCTTCTTTGAATTTCATGTCTAGCTCATAAGTGGTGAGGTTTCCGATGAGTTCTTCAACTTTAAGTTGTTTTAAATCTTTCGATTCTTGTATGGCAGTTACTTTTGCTTCAAAGCTTCGTGGAAGGACTCTGAGGATTTTCCGGACTATTTCTAATTCGGTGTATGTTTTTCCGAGAGCTTTTGATTTGTATACGATATTGGAGAGTCGTCCGTACATCTCTTTGACATTTTCTTCTTTCGCCATTTTGAATTTCTCGTATTCGCTGCTTAGCATTGCAAGGCGAGATTCTTTGACTTGAGATTTCCTTCGTGATTCACTTCTAGTATGTGCCATATTTCCTGCGCAGTTAGACAATGTGAGACACGATTAAATTCAAATTGATCCAATGAACAGATAATAGAATTCATAGCTTTGGCATTAGTATTTTGTAATTTATTTTCTAGTTCTGTCCATTGTTCCTTTGGTTTCTCTATTTCCTGATTATCTAGAGTTATAGTTGGTATTCTATAACCTGTCTCAACAATATTCCAAGCGTCAATGGTTTTCAGAAAAATTTGCATTCTATTTTTCCAATAAGCATATTCACCATTGAACATTGGTGGTCTAACTATGGATTGACCTTCTGCAAAAGCATTATTAAAAGAAGCCATTTTAAAAATTCAAATTTTTAAAACAAAAACCGATTTTTTTTTGAAACACGAATTTTTTTAAAAAAAAATTGATTTTTGAAACATGAATTTTTAAAACAAAAATTGGTTTTTGTAAAATCAAAATTTTAAAACAAAAACGGCTTTTGTTCCTAGCTCTGATACCACTTGTAGGATCGATTTCACCCTAGAGGGGGGTGAATAGGGTGATAGTGTAAATTATAAAAATTAATTGCGGAAGCTTATCAATTAATTTAAATTCAGATCACAGAATAGCAGCACAGATATAGCAGAATATAACTAACAGAATAGAACAACACAGAATTTACCCAGCTTCGGCAAAACCCTGCCTACGTGCTGCCCCCAAGGTTTCTACTAGAAATTAGATAGTCCCTCGCTTACACACGTAAACTCGCTATACCCGCTATTGACTAATCTAACTCTACGCTCAAAACCCTGACAACAACTCAACCACCGAGTTGCGAATTCCCAAACTACACACCGTAGTTTGTCCCCTAGTCACACGACTAGAAAATTAAAAACGGTTTAGAAAAATACAAATTAAAAACAATTTTAAATAACAAAACCCTATTTAAAAAAAATCAAAGCCCAAATTAATAAAATAAAGGCCGGCCCCTTATTCACTTCTTCAACCCGTTCTTTTTATTTTTTCTTTCGTGAAAAAATGGCCGCTCCTCAGATTTTAGGGCTTCGTCCCTTGGTGCCGTGCTCTTAAATTAGGGTTTCAACTTGAAGTCGCTGCCTTTGTTGGTTGATTGCAATCACTGTTTCTCTGATTTGCTTCAATTGTTTGCGGCTTCTCCTCCTTGATCGAGTTCGATTGCTTCGGTATGTAATTTGCGATTTTTGCTTTTTCTAATCTTTCGTACTTGAACTCCATGATCAATCTGCCGATGATGATTGGGCTTATATAGGATTTGATTTCCTAGAATTGCGTTCGTATATGTTGATTTGAATTTGTCAAATTCTTCATCTCGGCCACTTTATTATTCTTGAACGATTGAGATTGATTCTGACTTGTTCAATATGAATATGCTTTCGGTGATTTATTTCGTGATGACCACGGTGTTGATTATTGACTTGGTAAAAAACACGGCTTTGATACTTTGTAAACTTTCCATTCTTGTTTTGCATATTTTAACAACTTGCCGCAGTGTTGGTTCGACTCTGGTCATTTTGTATTTCTGTATATTGCTGCAGTCTTCATTTCCTTGTATTGTCCAGTACAGTTGATTTGGATTCATATGATGTTGAGCATTGGATTTTTGAAACTCTGTTGTTCTTGCTTGCTGATATCTTGGTTCGGTCTGTCATTCGAGTTTGAGACTGTGTCGATTTCACTGTGTACTTGAGAATGCACTGCATATTTGGTTTGCTCCTTTGTTGATGTTTAGATCATTATACTATCTGCATTGATGCTGCACTTGGTCTAGTTGTAACTGGACCTATAGCTTCCATCCATTTGAATTGAACTTGCAGTTAAGAACAGTTGCTTCTGATCTGTTATGTCTGCTGTCCTTTGAGTTATTTCTTGCATCACAGTCTGGTTGGTGAGTTTGTTATGTTGATGGCTAGTCTTTGCTAGTTCATTCATGACATGTTGTCCATGTGTGTTCATTTGTGTTTGACCTTTGTTGTCACTGGTTCATTGTGGTAGTAGCTGTCTTGAATTTGAGTTATTGCATTTGTTTTCCTCTGCACTTTGTTTGAGTTTCACTACCATAAGTCGTGCATGTTAATCTGGGTTGCATTGAGTACATCCATACTTCTATGTTGTTTGTGTACTACTTTGGCTTCCCTGTACTTGGCTTTGGTTCTGCACCATGTTGTAGCTGTACTGTCTCGAGCTCGACATTGTTGTTTACTTGCTTTGATGCATTCACATGCTGTGGTCTTGCTGCAGTTTGGTCTCATATTCAATCTTTGATCATGTTGGCTATTTGGTCGAGTTCATTTGAGTCAGTGGAGTTGTTTCATTGTATATATCACATGTTCTGTTTCATGTTGGCTTGAGTCTGCAGAAGTTGTGATGGCTGCTTCATGCTGCTGGACTTGTTTTTGTACATTATTTGAATTTGCATTGATGCATTGTCTTTGCATTCCATGTTGCATGCATGAGTCTGGTTCTCGGCCTATTGCATTTGACCACTGAACTTGACTGTTTAGTTTCATATTCATGTGTACTTTTGATTTGTGCTTGAGTTGAATCCAGTTACAAAAACTCGGGTTTGACCTTGTGCTCGTGTCCTGGTGTATTGCATGTGAGTTGAACCCGGTTTTTCATTTGGGTTTGACCTGTGCTCACCTGTCCCTGTAAATCAATCAAGTGTATATATCGGCGTGCACGTCCTTGTGGCATATACAGTAATACACTGTGTATGTCGCAAGTTGTTCGTGTATGATGAATTCAAATATAAATGATGACGAACAACCCAAATAACTGAGGCAAAAAATTATTTTCAAAAACCATATTTTATTTTATATTGCAAAAATATTTCTTTTTCAATTTTACTGCGTTAGTGAATATTTTTGCAGATTTCTCAGATGCTGGATTCAAACTGGAATGAAGTTGAAGATAAATATGAGTGTGAGTGATATGTAGTGAGGTGATGATATGTAAAATAGTGATGTAATTGAATTTGTATCAAAGTTGTATAGTGAATAGTGAGAGCTTGAATTTGTATACTATTCAAAATTGTAATAAATATTTGTTTGAATAAAATATTCGTTTGAACTCAAATTCCGTGTTATTTATTTTATTCAGCAAATATTTATTTAATCTGTGAAAAATAAAATAGTATATTATCAAATACATTTAAACGAATGTATATATGTTTATTATCATCAAACAAAAATCATATAAGCGCATATTCAACAGAAATTCCTTTGCTGTTTGATCAATAATTCGATATTCGTGCATATCTCTGCATGGTTTATCGATGTTTTTGTTGTTAATCATGTTATCTGTAAATTCCAAATCTATAAAAATAACCAGAAGTTGACTAGAGTTTTTGTGGAAAGTCATGACATCATACATGTTAACTTGTTCCTTTCACACAAATCAGTATGTATGGTATATAGGTCAACGTAAGTGGAAGGGACAGATCGACATGTGTGCACATATTTTTTGTTTTATTTTAAACTTCTTTTGACTTTGGATTTTCGTTCGACTTGTTTTAACACTTGAAAAAACCCCATTTTTTTTGAAAAGTACTTTTATCATGTTTGGAAAATTATGTCAAAATTTGGAGTGATTCGAAGATCGTTGGTAAAGTTTTAACAAATCTAGACTAATAGGACTCGATAAACAAAATATTCAATTTTTCTACCCGTTTGTCTACCTTTCAAATATTTATTCAATATTGTTGTGTTTTAGTAGATTTTTTATCAGATGTCTTTAAATTCTTGTTCTTCATTGTAGACGTCTCCATCTGATTTATTTTGATATTTCTAATATATTCACTTCTATTGAACTTTTATCGATCGCACCATAAGTCAAATTCTACATTAGTTTTATTGTTCCTGAAATAACTCAATACAATCATTAATTGCATTTTCATATGGTTGTTATCATCAAAACACTAGAAATTTGTTCCTAAACATCTTCACGCATACTTCCTAATTATAAATCCTTTTCGATTCTTTTAACCGCCGAATGACTTTTGGTTCAACTCCTGCATTTTCTTCCAGCTTGACCACAACTTATCCAATCACGTAACCTGATATCAACTCTTTTGATACTTCTTGCTTGCTTCATTGTTTACCTTACCATTAAGAATTCATTTTAAAATTTCAACCTTATCATTCGCACCAACCTTTTGTATTGGCACTTTAATTGTTAGTCATATTCGTAGGGTTTTCCAGATTCAATCCATTTCTTCTAGTTATCTTCTCAGTTTGTATTCCATAGTGACTCACAATAAAAGAAGATGAAAATGTATAAAATGTATCTATAAATTAACAAATACGACATGTCTTTTGTCTCTAAGGTGACCATTCCTACTTGGTCATCTTCCCTCCTTATGAGGAGAAGCCATCAAACTAGGTCATCACTGAACTTAAAGCATCACTACTTATGTCATTTTCCAAGTATGATTTTTAGAGCCTATTTTGATATTGTTCTAAATCTTAGGTTAAACTAATTATATAGTCCCATTATACCTATAGCATCATATGGATTTTACCATCTAAGAGCATAGAGAATGCAACAATAAATTTGTTATCATGATGATTCTAATCCTTTTAGGATAACATTCACTTACTACTATGTTGCACAATGTTAGTTTCAACACAAAGTAGTAGAATATCTTTGAGCATTGGGTTTAAAAATAATACAAAGCGATATCCTTCAACCAAGTTATCTTTACAATGTCTCTGAAAACACTTACATCTATAAATTTGATACCGGTGCAAAATTAACACTAGTATGTGTCCAACCACTGAACCCAAAAATACATTAGTTTTAAATCATTATATTATATATACATCTAAATTATTCCACTATATGAAGAGAAATACTCAATTTTCCACTTACCACATATACTATTCATTGATATCGTAATCTGGGTGTGAATACAGTTTAATTTTTACACTAGTCCACACATCTAAATTCCTATAATAAAAAATATAGAATATAAAAAGCTATGTCATAATACCACCGTGATTTAATACACACCTTGTGTGTTAAGCACATGATCAATTCATGTAGTTCTAATACACATATAGATATGTAGGTACGTACGTATGTATATACATACATATATATGCATTCTTATATATGTATGCTTATATGTTTGTGCGTGCACACATACATACATACATATATGCATTTTATATATGCATGCTTATATATTTGTGCATGCATACATACATACATACATACATATATCTACGTGTGTGTCAAATTTGACTCTGCCCTTCCCCTACAACCATAATAGTTAAGCGCATAATACATAACATAAAATGCAATATGTTAATATCATGGTGCAAACATGTAATAGCATATATCATGTCCGATGATTTACCAAACACATCAAACACATTACATATGTGTATTTTCCAGGTATCATCCCAGTTGTTTTCATAAGGTATTCATGCTGGCTTGTATGCACTTGCATAATGGGCAGTTCAGGCAAATTTCATAAAAAAATTATTTGACTGTTTACATAAGTTCTTTATTTTCATTGTTATGGATAATATTTTGTATATTAAATCTTATATAATATAATTTTATTTAATTATATAGCTCATATTTATACAAAATCAACATTTTTATAATTTAATTTGAATATCAAATACTTAAACTAGTATCGATAACTAAAATAATTTTATTGAAATTTATGAGTTTATTTTAACATCAATATTAAATATTCAAATAAAATTAATTAATTACATATATATAATTATAAATAGAATTTAGTATAATATATTAATATTAACATACACATGCGCGTGCATATATATAATTTCATATAGTGGTATATTTATATAAAATGAGATATAATTAATATGTGTGTGTATATAATTCCAACCATAAAATATATATAGCTAAAATTTATATATTTGTCCATATAAAATCAGATACCAATATATTTGAAAAGTTACATATATTTAACAATTATATTCATATTACTGTTATACCCACTTTGTGCATCTAACAAATGAATTGAAAAATTACATGAAGATCTAAGGATACAAGTTAGTTTAAAAAACACTTAGAAACAACATGAGATGAACTCAAAATAAGCATGTTTAGCCTTCTTTTGGACCTACAGCGTTGGTAGCGGGGTAAAAGGAGGAAATTAATTTTATTAATTTTGCACTAGTTCATATTTTGTATTTACATGAATAATTTCTTAGCGGTAAATCATATTCAGTGAATATTGATAAGTGAAGTTTATTATTTGAATTTAGTTTTATCTAACTTTATCTATAGAGCTTTAGTTATCTATATTATAATTGAAAATTATTTATATATTCTAATTCTAATTCAACTTTAGTTTTAGTTTTTTATATTTTATTTGGTGGAAATTCACATTCATATATGAACACATAAGTTGTATAAACCTAGAACATTATAATGACAATTTAGGGTGTGTGTGTATGACCATTGTGATTTATGTTATAAATGGACATGCAATATCAAGAATATATCCATGATATTTTTTTTGTTTTATTAAGATACATGAACATAAATACACGCGCGTGCACACATGCACACACACAAATATTTATTTTTGGAACACCAAGTTTTATAAAGAAATATAATTTTTTAGTTCTACTATTACAAAAATGGTTTTTTTATTAAATTGCTTTCGATAATAATTATAAATCAACACTTTATTAAATAAATAATATATATATGTGTGCGTGTGTGTATGTGTGTATTTAAAAATAGATATTTTATGTTTTTTTCGAAATACATGTATGCACTTTCAGATACACGCACATAGATACACACACATACATACACACATATTGATATATTTTAAAATTTAAACTTGACCAATTCAAATATGTTTACATGCACATACATGTATACATATATACATGTATACATACATCCAAAATCAAAACAAAATTATCAAATTCAGAAAAAACTTATTGTAGGATCTAGATTGACCTTAGAGGGGGGGGGGTGAATAGGGTTATAGCAAATTTTATCGATTTAAACACAGAAACAAACTGCAGAAATAAATATGCTGAAAAGTAAATCACACACAAAATTTACCCAGCTTCGGCAACCCCTGCCTACTGCTGCATTCCCAGATTTCTATTAGAATTAAACAGTATCCCGCTCACAAACACTCTACTAGACTCGCAGACCCTTTTGCTCCCACTCACAAACACTCTACTAGACTCGCACACCCTGCTCCCGCCTATAGAGTTTCGCTTACTCGCAAACACTGCTCCCGCCTATAGAGTTTTGCAAACTCGCACACCCTGCTCACTGAACTAATTCTAACTAGACAATCTGACACTACCTAAACCCTAGGTGGTGATTTACAAATTCTTTGATTCGAAAAGTAAAAAACAACAATTAAAAGACAATAAAAAATAACCCTAAACCCTAATTAAAAAATATACTAAAGCCTTTAATAATAAAATAGGCCGGCCCTATTCTCTTTTCTTTAACCCGTTCCTTTTTGGCTTGTGAAATGGTGGCCGATCCTCTTTCTTCAGAAATTAGGGCTTCTGCTCTTTTGCTCCTTGCTTTCAAAATTAGGATTGCGCAAATTGAAGCGCCGCTCGATATCGTTCAAAGTAGGCTTCTATGCTCTTTGATTTGCTCACGGCTCTTCAATTTGGATCGAGTTCCTTCTGTGATTTCGGTATGTAATTTCATGCTTTTGTGCTTTAGTGTTTTCGTACTTGAACTCGATACTCAAAAATTGCCGATGATGATTTCAATTTACAGGGTTCGATCCCCTTATTTTCCGTTCGTCTAAATATATTTGAATCTATCATTATTGTTTGATCGGCCGTTTGATTATGCTTGGATGCTTGGGATTTTCACCGACTAATTCAAATTGCTTGGCCACCACGGTTTCGAATTGTGACTTGTTCAATTTGGCTTGATGTGCACGGCTTTCCTGTGAATTACGGCTTTGAATTGCCGTGCTCATCACAGTGTTGATTTTTGACTTCGTCAATACTGTGTAATATACTCGGCTTGAATTTTTGACATTTTTGACTATTTTTCAATACGGCTTCGTGAATTTCTCTGACTTGATAAATTTCGTACAATTTGATTTTTGATAATCAACGTTTTGATACGTGACTTGGTCATTATGTCTTTGATGTTTATTAATCTTCTTTGACTTCGATATTTTTGTGAATTGGCTTCGACCAATGTCTGCATTCCTGTAGTAGCTTTGTTCAAGTTGTCTTGGGCATTGTTGTATCCATTGCAGTCTTATAATCTTCACTCCGGCCATACTGCATTGTTTCGATGCTATCTGCCCAGGTTATTCATATAAGCATTTGTATGTTGTCACTGTACCACTGTAATGTGTTCTCTGCATTCACTGTAGTGCAATCTTGGTTTTAGTAGATTTTTATGCATTTCATCACTTCAGTATTGTATTGTTTGCATTCACTTGCACTCGGCACCATTTGTAGATGTTCTCTGGTTTGATGTTGATGCTGAAGCTTGTTGGTTCGATTCCAGTATGCTTTTTCACTGTCCTGTACATGTTGTTTCATTATATTTGAACTTGCATCACTGCACTAGTTTTCTTCAATTTTCTGGCCTCTGTGAGCTTTTGTCTCTGGCCATTTTAACTGAGCATTTGTTTGGACTTCACTGTGCATTATGATCACTTTGTTTTGACTTGGTCATTTTGGCTTGATGGCAGAGGCAGTGTAGTATTGTTGTACATGTTGCATTCACTTACTTGCTGTCGTAGATGTTGCACTGCATCACCACTGTGTTGATCTTGCTTCTGCATATTGTTGTATTTGGACTTGTTGTACATGTTGCCTTGTATCATTGGTGTCTGCACTGTGTTGCATTACAATCATTGCTGCCTGGTCGACTTGATATTGTTGATCTTGGTGGCATGTGTTCCCTGTTGAGTCTTTGGTGATGCTTCCCCTTTGAATTTATTTGCAAACTGTCTTCTGTTCACTTGAGTTTGGTCTTGAATGCATTCCTGTAGCTCGCGTTCATGTACTTTTGATGGAGTTTTGATTTGTCGAAGCTTTGCATTCTTCAAGTTGCCTTGTGTTGAATCCAGTATCAAAACTCGGATTTGACCTTGTGCTCGTGTCGTTATTTTCAATGTATTGCACGCGAGTTGAACCCGGCTTTTCATTTGGGTTTGACCTGTGCTCACCTGTCCTTGTAAATCAATCAAGTGTATATTGGTGTGCACGGCCTTGTGGCATGTACAGTGATACACTGTGCATGTCACACTGTTCGTGTATGATGAATTCAAATTTAAATGATGACGAACAACCCAAATAACTGAGGCAAATATTATTTTCAATATTCATCTTTTATTTTATATTGCAAAAATATTTTATTTTTAATTTTACTGCGTTAGTGAATATTTTTGCAGATTGCTCAGATGCTGGATTCAAACTAGAATGCAGTTGAAGATAGAAATATGAGTGTGAGTGATACGTAGTGAGGTTAACTGTAAATGTAAAATTGTGATGTATTGTAATCAAAGTTGTATATTTATAGTGAGAGCTTGAAATTGTACTATTCAAAATTGTAATAAATATTTGTTTGAATAAAATATCTGTTTGAATTCAAATTCTGTGTAATTTATTTTATTCAACAAATATTTATTTAATCTATGAAAAACAAAATAGTACATTACCAAATACATTTAAATGAATGTATATATGTTTATTATCATCAAACAAAAATCATATAAGTGCAAAGCGCATATTCAACAGTTATTTTATATAAATCAAAAAGAATGAATTTTGTAGAATTATAGACATATATTTACATGATTAGATATGTAAATATATACCTATATGTATATATGTATATAATATATGCATATGCCAAGAATATTTTTATGAAATATATATACATATGTATTATAACTATTGATATGTATATATAATTATTAATATACACACACACTTATAAATGTTTTTTTAGTTTTGAGTTAGATATTTATAACAAATATTTTATGGCTAAAAATAAAATTGTGGATATTTACAAAATTTTTGAAATATAAAATACCTCTGACATGCCGGTTGCTGACACGTTATGATGTTAGCTTTTCCACCTCGAATTACAGTTCCTTTCTCCTTCAAGTTTAGTGTGAAAATCCAAGCTTTGAGGCACCAATGAGTTTTAATGGAGACTAGGGTTGCATTTGTTTTGTGTTTTTTGAATAAGTGAAGGTAAGGCTATTCGTACCCATCATCAATATAAACTATCTCCACCTTTTCCTCTCTTTTAACTCAAGATTTAATTTAGATCAAGTAACTTGATCGAACTCTTCCCCTCTCTCCATGTTTGGCTGCACCACTATAATGGATATTCTATGATATTGGACCTAGCTAATACATTATATATCAATTAATTAATTAAGTCCATATATTAATTATATAGATATATAATTATTATATATTATTCCAATTAATTTTAAGGCCATAAATAAATAATTAAATACCATTAAATTTTAATACGATGTTTGTACTAATTTTTACGATTAATTTATAACATTTATAAATTAATTTAAACTAGTTGAAATAGAAAAATAGCTAACATTATTGTGTTGACTCCCTAGTACGAACTCCATCCTCAATACATTTAAAAAAAGTCACTAAAGCCTGCATAGGTTTTGCTGGAGTATATTATCGGGATCCAGGCCAGTTGCTTATAAATCATCTATGAAAAATCCATTTTTTAATTTTTATTAAGCTATGCCTTTGTAACGATATTTTTTGCATGTTTTCTTTTGTCATCACTAATATATCTAGAGTTTGGTCAAATGTCAAAAACACCAATAATATTTGTAGTGAATAACATAATGCCACTTTAAAGTACTTGGTTCTATCTGATAATATTTATCGATTAATCATTTTACTCTGGCCAGACATTTTGACTTTAAGTTGGCTATCACTGTGATGCTAACCTTCTATAATGAAGGTGAAAAATCCTCTCTTGTCACTTTATTTCGCTTGAAGTAGTTCCATATGTAACCAACTATAGTCATAATATAATTGCAATGCAATGTGATTAACCATAATCAAAATATAGTTTAGCTACTTAAGATCAACATTACTCTTATGTCCAAAGATTACTACACGACGTTACATAAGGTCTCATAGTTGTATTAACTAGGAGACCGCAAATATGTAATCTCTTAGTGTCCATAATGTCATGAGTAATGCACGATCCATTGTGTGGAGTGCATTACATAAACTGGTCTCAATGGATGTATCAATATCCTTTTCTTGATACATTTCGACTATGAACAATTTAAGAATAAATATTTTGAATATTTGATTCAAACTTCATAGTCATACACGCATTCACAACTTTAGTCGATAAAATACTTTTTCTCAAGGATTTTCTACTTATACGTTTAATGTATTCATATTATACTTATATCCAACAATATAACAACACCTGTACGAGAAAACATAACCAAATTCTTATACAAGGGTTAATTTATATAATAATTACATAATCGCTCTTAGGACGCACCCTTAACTTATCCTTGACATGAAAAAGCAATAAGAAGTTTAGCTACTCGACCTGGAGCATGACTTATAGTTACAATTGCTTGGCCCGGAGTGAACCCTAAAGAATTCAATGCACCATCCAAAGTAAGTAACTGCTTGACTCGAAGCATAAGGTGCTTAAAATCAACACCTTTCCTAGTGCAATTCAGTTTAAACCCCACAAGTCGAATATCAACCCAAAATAAGAACAAAGCCCGGTCCAAATGATTTATTCTCACTCTAGATATTTATCGAAGCTCATTCAACTTGTGGATCTAAATTCTATAATAATTTTTTGAATCCTATAAAAAGAAAGTAGGTGTTCTGAAGAAGGGATCCTTTCTAACTTATTTTACCTAGACTTTTAAGGATTTTAGAAGCCAATTTTTCACCCTAAAAGCTTCTTCAACTCTTCCATTGTAATCCTTTTGTAATTAATTGTAAATGAATACTAGTGAAAGAAATTGGCAATAATAGAAGAAGTATACATAAGCCTCGGATTTGGGCTGAACCACTATCAAAACTATCGGTGTTTTGACTCTCCATTGTTCATTTTTGTATTTAGTTCTTCTTACAATCTGAATGCTTTATTTATTCTCTTATTGCACCTAAATTGAATAATTTGTTTACAAAATTTCCACCCATAAAATGGTGTATTTGATTATCAGTTTGAGCTCAAGGCCTACACTATCCACTCGTATTTGCTCACCAAAATAACAATGCAAACAGTTAGTGCTTTCACTAAAAATAATAAAATTCTTTCCTTATCGTACTAATTTTTTTTACAAAAAGCGGTCCTTTTTTTTAAATTTTGAGTATGGTTTCAATAAGAGAAGAAACTTTTAATCCAAGCTTAAAAGGTACCGAAAGTGAAAGTCCAGAACCCTCTTAGCTTGCTGCTATATAGAGGCAGGGAATGAATAGTGTCAATATGAGAATTATGTTCGAAACAATGAGTAGGGGGAAAACTAAACAAAGAACTATGTTGTAAGTTTACTTGAAATATTAAACATATTGTTACCCGACACCTTGGCCTGGCTACAAGATGATAGGGTCAGATGTGATAGGTGGCACCATATAAGACTCCGATCAAGGAAAGGCTTTAGGTGAAAAGGGTTTGGTGCATTTGTTGTATTGCGGCGTTTCCGTATGGCTCGGTTGAAAGGAGAGAACGCCTTATTCGGTCTGAATTGTTCATAATGTCTCGTTCGATCATTATGGTTTGGCATACATCATTCGGCCTAGAAGGCACACTCATCGCTTGGCTTAGAGGAGAACATTCAACGCTCGGCAACCACCGTTCGGTATACCTGGTTCGGTATATTGGAGTTGTCTATTGTGGGCCAAGGTACCTTGTCCTTAGGCCTGCGTAGGGAGCCCAGCCTATCTTCGTCTATAAATAGAGGGACAAGAGTGCAGTGAAAAGAGACCTTTTTTGAGAACACTAGGGAGACTCTGCCCTTTTTTACTCTCCTCTTTTTAATTCAAACTTGTATTGAAATGATTTGTTTACGAATTGTATCCGTATTCTAGTGATGGAGAAAGTAATAAAGATTTTATTCAAAGTGGACAAAGGCAATTACGTTGAACCACTATAAATCCGGTGTTCTCGTTTTTGTTGTTCTTTTTGCATTGAATTACATTATTTTTCTGTTTTAATTTACTCTCTTCATTAATCTTTCTACATAACTCTACTTAAGGGTATTAGTGACCAATTTTGGTGCTAACAGATATAATTAAATTCATATACTCGAAACTATGCTATAGAGCCCTAAGTGTAAAATCAAAATGATCAAAATTGTAAAATGATGAAAATTATTAAAACTCAACCGAAGCAAATGCTGGTCAAAACGGCAATACTAGTCGAATTAGAGACATAAGAAGTAGAACTCGATAGAGAAAAACATATTCAACCCACTAATTGAAATGAATCCATCATATTAGTCAAAGTAGTGAAACTCGACCTTGTGGTTAAGCTGATGACATGGCAGCCCATGAAGCCATTCGGGATAACCCTACCCAACCCTTTGAAGTTGTACCCTCTGCTGGCTGTTGAGAGAGGTATAAATATAATTGAGAGGTGTAAATATAATTTGTAGAGAAGAGATAGATAATTAACTTTTATTTCATTACTGCTTTTTAATTCAGCCTCTTTACAACATAACAAATGATCACATATTTATAGTGGACCACACACCCTTACAAATAGACACAACTTTTTAAATAAACATCTCTTCGTTTTAACGGACATGACTCTTTACTGAACAAACATGATTTTTCACTTCAATAGACCCGACTCTTAAACTTGTTATTAAATTTTGGTTTATACCAACATTGCCTCCCATAAACCAAAATTCCTTCGGACTCCTAATGCAGCAACATTCCTTGAAAACATAGGTCCACCAAGGGGGTTTGTAAATTGCACCAGTTTGTTCTTCACTTTTCTTTACGATTCCGAGAGGTTGCTTAATATAAATTTCATCTTGAAGAAAACCATTCTAGAAAGTTGATTTTACATCTGTTTGGAATAGTTTCCAACTATTTTGAGCAATAAAAGAAATTACCAGTTGGACTATATCAAGTTTAGAAATATGAACAAATTCCTTATTGAAATATTTACCTTCTTTTTTCTTGTATCCCTTTGCAACCAATTGTGCTTTATGCTTATTGATGGAGCCATCCAGATTGATTTTTGTCTTGAACACCCACCGTACACCAATGGAAGATTTATGTGAAGGTAACGTAGTAAGCTCCAATTTGTCATGCTTTTTAGTAGACTTGATAGCTTCTTCTATTGCATGGACCCACTTTTCATCTTTTGATACTTCATTATAAGAGATAGAATCTCCTCCTACAAAGAATGCAAAGTATACATGATCTGTTGTGGCTATTTCTTCAGTTGCATCATAAATCTCTCAAAATGTTTTCTTCCCGGCGTTGATGGTGAATTGCGACGATCCACATTTCGGAAGGTTTAAATCAATAATAAGACACATGTCCAACTTTAACAATCCAGGACATAGATATTCATTGGGGTTAACAAAGAAAAATAAGAAAAGAAGAAGAAAATAAAAACAGAATATCACAGTGGAATGATGAAATATAATAATCAAGTAAACAGTTCATGAAGCTGTTTATATTATACGTTTGATTATAATTTATAAAACATTTATCAGAGTTATATACATACAACAAAACAATATAATAATGTAGCACAACATGATGCAGGGAATAAATAGTAATAATATAACAATTCTTCGTCTTCATCCTCTAGAGAATAATCTTCAATATACTGAAAAATTCAGAACCGACCCAAAATAATCTTCAATGTACTGAAAAATTCAGAATTGACCCGAGCGTAATGAAATACAAAACACTCGAGTCAGGACTAAAATATCCATACGTAAGTCAAATCAATAATCACGTATAACATGAGTGTAATAGCATCAGAGATGTTTATGGGATTTCACATCTCCTATCCAGTGTATAATGTGCTTGCAATAACTTATTTGATGTTATGGTATTTTCCATCTCTAAGGATCCGTCAAAATATTTATATGTAGTAAAATACACTACGTATATAATGTCTAATCAGTAAGATAAATATTTTCTTAGCGTTAAGGCTTTACATTAATCCCCCTTAACTCGTTTTTAAGCATTGCCATACAGTCTTCATTTGACACAGCCAGTAGCACGTCGGTAGTCAGTGATGCGCCGTGATATGACAACACTAAACAAAATCTTAGGGGTCTTGTATAAGGATAAAAGTGTGACAAGGCACATGAGGCAATGCCCAAGGTAGGATACTACAAGTTCGAGTCGTAGGGCTGGTGGTAACGCATCATAGCCATGACCGCCCAACACGTCATCCATCCCATATCGAGTCAAAGGGAGCCTATCCCAAATCAAGGTGCACCATTCGAAACCAACAACAAGAGTAATAATATAGACCAAGTCCAAAAAAATCGAAGAATGGATGTCTACTAGGGGTAGCAAGCCCGCTCGGCCACGTTAAACTATCTTGTTTTAGTCATTTCAAATTGGCACTAGTGCCGGGGTCTATCCATCATTGTTCTCTTTCTTCAAATCCAACAAATGATGCTAAATCCAACCACTTCGTTCTAGAGTCTCCTCCGCCTACACAGTTGTTAAAGTGGTTTCAATATTGACAAAGAGTATGCCAATAAGAGGCCCCGGTCTCTTTAACAACCAAACGTCATTTTACACACTGGTTGGTGCTTTCATATTTCAAAAACAATTTGCACTTGCTATCAAAATATCATATTTGATTCAAAACCAAATTCATTTCGAAATCATCATATTTACTCAAAATATCCTATTTCAATTCAAAATCATGTTCATCTTACTATCTCGATTTGGATTGCAATTAAAAATTGCTTCGAATTTCTATTTGGGTAATAAATTCATTTTAACCCAATTTGCATTTAAATCCATGGTTTAAAAATAAACATTCTACCCCTTGACCAATTTGAATTTTTATAAAAAAGTTTGAATAATTTTAAACAATTTAAAAGTTAAAATAGTTTTTTATAAAATAGTTTAAGTATTGAAAATGGTTTATATAATAAAACAGCTTGTAAAATCAAAATAATTTGAATATTTAAAAAGATAGATATTAAATAGTTTATATTAAAATAGTTTATTTCCAAATCATCTGTCACTTTTCATTTTAATCAATCTAGACCAAAGTCCAAATTCCAATCAACTGATCCAATTTCAATTTTTCTATTTCAAATCACAGTCAATCTCATTCCAATTCAAATCGACTAAATTTTGATTCAATTCCAAACAATTTCAATTTCAATTTCAATTTCAATTGCCATTCAAGTAAATTTCAATTTCGATTTCACATTAATTTAGTTTTGATTTCAAATTAATTCAATTTCAATTTCAAGTTCAATTTGAATTAATTTCAGTTCAATTCTAAATTTTTAAACCATTTCAATTTATAAATTTCGTGCTCGATTTCGAAATATCGATTTAAATCACTTAAATAAAGTTTTAAACTTTAATGTTTAATTCAAGGTTTAATTCTTTAGAATAGTTCAATTCCGAGCCAAATTTAGAAATATCCATTTAAATTATTTTTGCCTGGATTTATTTCAAAGTCTGAATAAAAGTTCAAATCCTTTAAACAAACCAGTTTCCATAATTTAAATCATATTACAATTATATCTTCCAAAATCTCAAATTCATTTTTAAACAACTTCATTTAATAAATTCTATTTCCAACATTTTTAAGCTCAAGTTCAGAAATAGTTTCAATTCCCATAAATTCGATTTCTACTTCTTTAAATCAAAATCATTCAAATAATTTTAAAATCACAAATTTTAAAATCATTTAATTTAACCATTCCAGTGTCCGTATATAATTTTCTATCCTATAGCCAAGTGAATCAATTATTTCAATCTAATTCAGGGATGGATATATATATATATATATATATATATATATATATATATATATATATATATATATATCCAAAATAAATGTCATAGGCATATATCATTTCAATATTTCTTAATTTATTCGAAATAATTAGATCTATAGTTTTGTATACTGTCGATTAGTTTATAGGGTGATATAGGATATATATAAAAAATAAATAAACCTCCAACCATCCAATATTTCAACCAATTGGCATCCATCATAACCAATCATCCAAACAGTCAATAATTCACAATAATTAACCAAATATCAATTATCGATAATTTTACTAACGGTTAAATTCCAATTTCAAATTTAACTGCCAATTTTAATTTCTACAGTCAATTCGTATGTCAACTCCATTTCAAACAACAGTCAATAAAATTAGATAACTTCACGATTCCAATTTAAAGAACATAAAAATACTATAGTACATCATGAGCGTTAAAACACTCACCTTTTATTTAAAACTAAAAATATTTTCAGCTTCAATAAATTCCAATTTAACTCCAAGCTGTAAACGAGATCGATATGGTTCTAATGCCACTCGTTTTGTAATAACCTAGATTTTGATCATCTGATAATTGGATAATCATCTGGATATGTATATAAATAAATTTGAATCTATAAATTTAAATTTTTGAGAATGATAATCTTGTAGGAAATTAACATATATATATATATAAATTTAGCCAAACTTTGTAATGTTAGAAAATTCAAATACACATACATACAAGTATATAAGTATATATATATATATATATTAATTTGGGTTGAAGATAATATATTTATGAGTTGGTTTAAATTGAATTTGAATTGGTGATTTGTAAATCCAAAAGAATAAATATATTTGATTTTTAGTGTAAAAAAAAAATTAAATCATTCTCTTTTAAGGTTATATATGCATTTAATACTAGGAAATGTATAAATTGTAAAACATAGGTTGGCTAAAAGGGAAATGTATTTATCTAAAATAGGAAATATATAAGAAAAGGTTTAATACATTTTGAAAATTTGCATGAGATAAAATTTAATTTGTATATATATACACAAACATTTAAAAAAAATGAAATGATGAATAAAATTAATAAATACAAAATAGACATATGAATTAGTAGGGAAACATTATTATACCTACAAAACAAACACATGCAAGCTTAAAAACACATCTAAATACATGTGTAAACAAATTATCTAATAATAGTGACAAGTGTCTTTTTTTTAAGAATAATTAAATAATGATATTATAGTATATTAACATCTTCATTTTTTTCCTTGTTTTCTTTTCCTCTGATCTAATTTTATTTCAAAACAAGAACAAAACCTGCAAAAAACGTTTTTGAAAACCAGAAAGCAAAGACTGAAATAATATTTCCAAACCAAAAATTTATCCAACAATAATGTCTTCACAATTGCGATCTGGAGCAAGTTGATACAAATTCAACCAGTTTCAGATTAAAATTAAGAAGCCAGTTTAAAAATCGAAGGCAAGATCAGAAGCATTCAATCCCTGATCGAGTATTTTCCCGATTATCAAGTTCAAGAGAAGCGTTTTCAGATTTCAAGCTTTAGGCTTCTCTGTTTCAAACAACAAGTGAGTAAAACATATCTGATTTATAAAGCTTCCTGTTGCATGTAGAAACTTAAGTTTTAAATGGACAAGAATGGTTTGCATGTAGTATTAATTAATTTTATGTATAATTGTTGTAGTTATTCCTGTGTGTGCATTCAAGTATGATGCTCTGTCCTTTAACCGATTGGATATGAACAACATTCAAAGAAATTAAGAGTTTTGTTTCAATTCAGTTTTTATGTTGAAGTGTTTAAACAAAATTTGTTTAAATCAATGAGAATCAAAATAATAATAATAATAACATTAATGAGAAGCTGTAAGTATGCATGTCTGAATACTTATATATACTCTGTTTCATGGTAACATATTAAAGAATTTTGATCAAATTCCTAATCTTTTTGTATAATCCCTGATAGGACCTGAGTTTGAACAAAATTATGTTTGTTTCAACCCAAATTAAGTTAATAAAATGTGTTCAGGTATTATAAGTTCGAAATATCAACAGAGAATGGAGAGACAGTGTAAATTTTGAAACTATGTTAAAATCAGGTATCGCAATCCCTTGATTTTCTTACATAATCAGATTTTCCATCGAAAATCATGAATTTTAAAAGTTGAATTAAAATTTTTAGTTTGGTTTCGGATGTGTAATTTAGGGTTTACTGGAATTGGAGTATGAAGCATTTCCTGGTGATCGAAGTAGCTAGGATGGTTGTGGTTCTTGCCAGAGGTGCCTCGTAGGTCAGGGGTGATGGGAAAAATGTTAAGGGATTTTTCTTCGATCCATGGTGGCCGGACGAGGCGGAGATAGGGTTTAGACCCAAAATGTTATCGATGCTGTAGATTGAATGGTGCGATGGCATGATAACGGCGAGATGATCTAAGGCAGGGGGAAAAGGAAGGTAAGTGTTTGGAGTAGCTTCAGGTGAGGCGACGCTGTATTAGTTGGTCATTAGCGGCGGTGAAGGGCCAGTATGGTGATCGGTTCTGTTATCAGGATATAGGTGGGTACGACAGATTTTGACTTCAGGGACTTCGAGAAGTTCTGAGTAGTGGCAATGATCAGGATTGGCAACGGCGACTTGGGAACGTCGTCGAAGTTGGTCGGAGTCACCTCGACCGTGCGTATACATGCACAAGTTATACTAATGTATCTGATGGTTACTGCATCATGGCTCGGGTCGAAGCACAGGAAGAGGGATGTTGGGCTCGAAGTTTGTTTCGGGTTTGTGAGTGTTATTAACATATCAGCTTTTAGGATTTAGGCAAAACTTTGAAGAAATGAAAAAGAAGAGGAAGAAGGAAACTTGAATTTGGAGGTGAAACCTGGTACTTGTACGAGTAATCTTGGTTTTTCTTCCGTAAAATGTTTTATATTCCCGAAGATTTTTTTTAGTCAACAAGTTGGGTTTTAAACTAATTATCCTTAAACTATTTGAAGCAATAATTGATTATTAAATGTTGTCAATGAAAGTTGAGATAATTTTTTTTTAAATTTTAATTAATTTAGATAATCCTTAAGGTGTTTTTAAGACTTAATTAGGAGGGTAATTTGTTTAAAGAGGATATAGTGTTTTAGATTTTATCCTATGTGTTTTAAGTAAATTATAAATTGTAATAAAACATAGTACGAATTTCTTAATGTAATTACTTAGTTAAAAGAGAAGTACTTGATGTCTTTAATTAATTAAAGATTAATTAATTGGAAATTGGTAATTAATCAACCGGATTAAAGATTATTAATGTAAGCAACTGAAGAATAATTACTTAAAGGCTAATTGTCTATTGTACTTAAAAGTGACAATTAAGGATTGATTAATCAGGGTTAACCAATTAAGGAGTAATTAAGTGATATGTAGTTAAGAGGTTTATTACATAATATAAAAGAATTATTATAAGTAATTACTTAATGAAGTAATTAAGGGAATTAATTACTCAGTATAATTAAGTTGATGTGGGAAAATTTAATTAATTAATTCAGTTTAATTAATTAAAAGTAATCATTTGATGTTGAGCTAAATATAATTACTTAAGATAATTAATGAGGTATAATTAATTAGTGAAGGAATTAATGAATAATTCTGGATGTAATTAATTTAAGGAAATTACTTGATGGGTAGTAATTAAAGGATGATTACTTGATGGAAGAAATTTAGTAAAATTTAAGGATTAATTAATATAATTAATTAAGGAGTTGATTTAATTAATGAAGTAACTTAGGAAAGTTAATTTCTGATTATGATAAATCAAGGTTGATTAATGAATATAATTAAGTTAAGGGTTAATTACTAAATGAAGATTAAGAGTAATTAACCAATGGAAGAAATTAGAGGACCATTAATTGATGTAATTTATGGAAGTGTTCAATCTCGCTTAAGAATGATTAAATTATGATAAGTGCTTTGGATTGATTAATATCTCTGATATGAATTGCTTTGAGGTATGATATGTGGATGGACAGTGATAATGCAGTTAATATATGATGAAATACTATGTAAAGTGACATCTAGTATTTAAACTTCTGAATAACTTGGGATAGGATGACATTGGATTCGAAGAGACCGGAGTCGGGTATTAGTAAATGCCCGAAACCACTTCGAATCATTATAGATTGATACATGAAATCAATAAGCTGGAGTGGAATGATTTAAGTGAATTGGACTATTCAATCTAAGTTTTGGTACTTAGAGATTTGTGTGAGCATTGTCTACAATAATTTGTGAACTTGTACTTGATACATGTTACCCCGGGTTTTATATAAGTTGTATGCTATTGTATTTCATGTTAGATGGGTTTACTCACGCTGGTTTCCAGCCTGACCCGGGTGTTACTTTGATGTAATGCTCGGGTCAGACCGAGTATTACATATTTTCAGGTAAGGACGTTCTGGAGCTCAGGAGGCGAGCTGGAGTGCTGTAACGTATGGAGAGTTAAAGATATGACATATTACAGTATCTGAAACAGATTGATTTATCTGTTCTGTGATTGTAAATCTGTAGTAACTCTGATAAAAATATATTAAAGTGTAATTTGACAAGTACAGTTTCCTTTGTATAACTATTATTCATGTGGTATTATATTTTATCCACTGCGAATGTGAGATTGTGTGTTTCTTTTCTGTTCTTCTTCTTCTATCCTTTTCTTCTTTTATCTAACTATCTGGAATTTTCGGGATCGAAATTTCCGGGTCGTTACACGTTTCGTCCGAAACGGACCTCGTACGCAAAAGGTACGATTTAATTAGTATAACGATAATTAAAAATTTAATTAACTAATTTAATTAATCAATTAACCCTAACCTAACCTCTTCTCCTCAAACACGAACAGCTTCAAGCAACACCCAGACCTAACCCTTATGCGACCACACCCATCTACGCGCGAAACACCTAGGTTATCGGACCCGGTCTAGCTCCACTACCGTGATCGCCTCCGCTCCGTAACGACATCGCCAATCGCCTGTGTCTTTAACCTCCCTCGCATGCATCGCGCCATCACCTCGTTGAAACCTAAAGTTGATCGACCAAGAATCGCCCTAGCACCATCCCCGAGCTGAGCTGCCGCCTCCTTCCTTGCGCGTGCGAGCGCACGAACTCCCTCCATCGCACGTGCAGTTTATATAAATATATATATTCACTTCTATCGTTATGCTAAGATTAGAATAAGGGAGAGGGGAAAGTACGCGGGGGAGACAAATAAGGGGCTGAGCGTACGTATTGTCGAGTATAAATGGATATATATTATTATTATTATTATAATTGGAAAATATCTCGCTTTTAAACGCTTAAAATTCTGAACTCCAAAAGAATCATGCCGCCTGGCATTCATAATGTTTTACCCCTATTTTGAATGCAATAGAACTAGCCCCGATGCCTAATTCGATCGTATGCGGAAGATAGCATTGCAAAATCAACTATTTAAATTAAATTCTGAAATTAAATTCTATGCATGTCAAGCTCGCACGACCAAACGACAAGTCCGATCGTTACGAAACTTGAAATCCTATAATAATTCACTATTACGGATTCGATAAAACTGGTTTTGTCAAAATCCGAGACATGGAGAAAAATGGCTATTTTTACTCATTAATTATAATATAAAATTTTCAATTTCTAATTATTCACTTTTAAATCCAATTTAAATGTTAACGATGTTCATTAATATTTAAATAAAATCTAAATAAATTTCTGATATCATTTTCATTCACATTAATTCAAGATTCAATTATTTAAATAATTCCAATATTAAATTTCAACGATTTAATTTTCAATAAATCACCATTAATAAATAATTCACCACTTATTAATAATTATTTTATTATCATCTAAGTAATTCAACATTCTTTATTCAATTACAGACATCGATTACAAACACATTCGATAAATATAATTTTTATTTCAGTAGTTTTTATTGCCTAAATCTTTAGAATTTATTATTTCAAATTTTTATTCAGGTTCACATTCAATAACTCCACTAATAATTCATTAATTTTTTTTATAACCATTTCTATTTAATAATTACATTAAATTTAATAATTAAAAATAGCTAAAAATACGGGTCGTTACATTCTCCTCCACTCAAAACTTTTCATCCTCGAAAAGGGACTAAGTACATAATTTAACATTTGAAATATTTTATTCAAAATTATCAACTTGTAAAACATTAAATCTCATTTATAAAACCGTTACTACGTTTCTACAGCGCTACTCCGACCGGCTTACGGAATTTACAAGTTAGTTATCAAAACAAGTTATAATTTTTTGAAACTTAAAAAATGTTCTAACTCCCAGATTTACGGAAAATTTCGGCAGAGTCTTAACTATGCAGCTTGATCAGAATTTTTTTACAATAAATATATAACCCAAATATATATCAAATATACATATCATATCAATGATGAGGCACGCCGAAGGGAAAAATAAAAAAGCGCGACATGTAATCAGAGATGTGTACCTTATTGTTACTAATATGAGCGAGTTCGCTCATATTAAGCAAGCAAAGCATATCAAATCCGTGTATACGTCCAAACTATTTTCGTATGTATATATCTCAATTCAAATTAGAATATTAGTTACATATATTGATATAGAAAGCATGTATGAGTTTTATAAAAGCATATAACATGAATTTTTAATCCAAACCATAACATAAGCATTAATATAAGACAAACAAAAATCATATACAATAAAAACAGTTACAACAATGATTTACAACAAAAGAAACCATTCAATTATTTGTATTCATCTAATTAATTCGTAATGATATGAATTTAAATTATCAATGTTAATGTCTAATTTATACACTATCATTTCTTCTAACGTCTAATTTTTTATTAACATTTATTTGGTTTGCTTCAAATTTATTCACATCTATTTTATTCACATTCAGTTTATCCAATTCAGTTTGTTAAATTCAATTGTTTTGCTTTTATTTTAACAATATTTCATACAAATTCATTTATGGACCATTTTATAAATCATTTAAGCTAGATTTTATTTCATTTGTACTTAAGCATGTTCTATTTAATACTAATATTATTTATAGATCCTTTCATAAAACCATTTAAGTTAGTAAAAACATTTTATAAAATGCAACTCATTTTTATTATCGTTTCATATCTTAAGTTCATATTAATTCATTGTTTCACTTTGCTGGTTCATTTTATAAATTCAAGTTCATATTAATTCATTGATTCACTTTATTAGTTTATTTCACAAATTTAAATTCATATTAATAATTTTACTTTAGTAAATTTTATTTTAATAAATGATTCACTTCATTGGTTTATATTCCAATTCATATCATTAATTTTACTTAAGTGAATAATATTTTAGGACTTATATTTATATTAATAGATCTTTTTTTATCTCAATAAATCTTTATTCAACCTTTCATAAGTTAACCTTCATCTTAAAATTTATTTCACTAACTCGTTTCATATTCAATTAGTTGTCATTCAATTTATTAAAACTCATTCCATTTGTATTTAATTTATTTACATCAAATTTAAATCAAATTCAATTACTCATATTAATTTTCCTTATACTCATTTATTTTATTCAATTGCTTTCACAATTCAAATTGCCTTTCATGTTATAATTCAAGTTGTATTCATTTTATTAATTCATTTTGTAGCCTACGTGGAATTTAATTCACCTTACAAATTTATCTAGTTTTATTCAAATCTAATTCAACTCATTTATCTTTACTAAGTTAAATTTATTTCATTTAATCCATTACTAATTTTATTTAACTTTATTCAAGTTAAAAAATTTCTTTTTATTATCATCCATATTCAACAAATTTAAAATTTGCTTTAGCTTAATATTACTCAAATAAATCTATAAGTTATACATCTTTATTCATTTAAAAATTTCATTTCATTATTTAATCTAATTCATTTCAATACAATTCACTTTTATTAAGCCTTCTTGAGTTAAACTTCATTTTATTTACTTCACTTCTCTAACTCAATTTATTTGACATTTCTTAAGTTAATTATTTTATTTCATATCTTAAATTCAATTTTTCTTTTGTTTGCTAAACCAAAATGTTCAACCATTTTAAAATTTGACTTTATTTTCCCCTTCAAATTATAAGTTATAACTTATTTTTATTTATGCTATTTTCAATTATAAGTCCAAAACTATTTTCATATATTTATCAAATCATTCTTAGAATCTCTTTCGCAACAAAACTTGTTTTAATCGAAAATAGATTTCTTTTGGTAGCAATTCTCACTCCGAAACTCGAAAATGAATACCGGCGATGCTGCAGTCATCTCCATAACTATTTTCCAGCGGCTAAGGTGAGTTCAGTGCTTTGTTTCTTTCAAAAATCCTTTCAAAGTATATTTCTAGTCAAGATACTTTCAAATAATATTAATTTTGAATGCTTTGTAAACAATTTGAAAACAACAGGTTTTAATTTCAAAAATTCTCGACTTTTAAATTCTTTCTATTTATAAACTATATTATATATACCTATACAGATTCCGTTACCTTATTACCAAAACATTATTTTAAACAATTCCTATTGCAATTAGATTTCAATTCAATTTAATTATCGAACACTTCGTAAAATAGAATTCGCTAAGTATTCATTTTTAATTTAATTCAACCAATAATTGATGATAATTAAATCTTATCATCTCCTAACAACAACTTCATTAAAATTATCATTTTATGTATATAAATATAATTTAGGTAAAATTATTTCATTTACCCTATTTTAAAACAATGTTGTGCCAACTTGCCTCGTTTAAATATTTAGAGACCCCTATCGACAAGACGACATCCCACGCATCAATCGTAATTTATTAACAACTCAATGGATAAGTAAACACAATATATAACATTTTATTACACTAACAAGTACACGCTCTTATATGTATACACTCAAACAATTTCATTGTAGGGTATTACTACCCTATCTTTAATGAGTCAAACTCCATAAAGCTAAGGTTATCGCTAAACCAAAGCTCTGAAACCAATTGTGACGACCCATATTTCAAAAGGTTTAAATCGACAATAATCCATAAATGTCCAACTTAAACAATATGGGACATAGATAATCATTGGGTTAACTAAGAAAAATAAGAAAAGAAGAAGAAAATAAACACAAAATCTCGCAAGGGAATGACAAAATATAATAATCAAGTAAATAGTTCATGAAGCTGTTTATATTATACATTTTATTATAATTTATACAACATTTATCAGAGTTATATACATACAACAAAACAATATAATAATACAACAAAACAACATGATGCATGGAATAAGTAGTAATAATATACCAAATCTTCGTCTTCGTCCTCCAGAGAATAATCTTCAATATACTAAAAAATTCAAAAGTGACCCGAGCGTAACGGAAGACAGAACACACAAGAATTAACTCGAGCATAACGAAAGACATTCCAATTATTCAAGTTTATTACTTCATTTCAATAATTGAAAGCCATCACTTAACACAAACTTAGAGTTAAATTTTCGGTTTCACTTTAAACCATTTTGAAAAATATATATATACATATATATATTTTGTACATTAAATCATACTCATGAAATTCAAATCAAATTCATTTTTCAGAACAAAAGTGTAGCAAAACTACTAAGTGGTCTTCCCACTTTAAGACTCGGAAATGAATGTCGATGATTCTGCAAGCGTCATCGAAATTATTCCCCAGCGTTAAAAGAGGAGAGTACTGACTTACTTCTTTTAAAAATTCTTTGGAGAACAATTTCGATTCGAAAATAATTTCAAACAATATATCCATTTTTCAAAACTTTGAAAAACAAATTTTGAAAAGAACCATAAATTTTATTCTTAAATTTTTAATTTAAATTCATTTCATTTACAAAAATCCAATTTATAAAACGTGTTTATAAATTTCATCTCCCTATAACATACAACAATAGTTAACGGTTTAGGAATGTTGATAAAACAATAAATGATAATCTCGTACTATCATTTGTAACAACCAATTCATTTAGCTATAAAATTTCAAAAAATTATACTTTTATATATAAAAATATAATCATACATAAAATTATTTCATTTTTCAATTTGGAAAACAATATTGCGTCAATTTTCTTTGTTCAAGTGTTTTGGAATTCCTATTAATAGTGTCGGCCAGACAAATCGATCGAAACCCAAAATTCAAACTTAACAACTCAAACAACACAATATAAAACATTTTTATATCAATTATAAATACGCTTCCTCATAGGATGATTCAAGAATGGATTTTAGAACAAGGATAGAGATTCAAATCTAGAGAGACCCTAGTCAAAGAGAATTCTAACTAAGATGATAGGCTTGAAAAGAAGATAAGATAATTATATTACAAAAGAGAAAAGATGGTTAGACTTACATTAATCAAGGAGACCTTGACCGGGTCAACCGAGACTTAGAAAAACGAGAATATCATCAATGAAAATGGGGACAAACTTGTTGAGAACATCATGGAAAACGCGATTCATGAGGTCGATAAAGAAGTCAGGAGCATTGGCTAATCCAAAGGGCATGACTAGCCATTCATAGAAACCATTCGTTTGGAAGGAAGAGCAATAGGTCAAGCTTTAGGAATAAAATCGATGTGGAATTCAATTTCCCGCTTAGGAAGTAGGGAAGTGACTTCACCAAACATCAGGATAATCCCTAACTATCGGGGTGGAGTCAAGATCACTAGGCTAAGCATCAAGCGAAAAGATGAAACTGCCTGCATAATCCCGAGGCGTTCGACATTCGATCATAAGAGAATTATTCTAGCCATCTACTAGAGAGGCAGTTCAGACTTTATAAGAAATAACAGCATCAAAATCGAGGACATAGAAATCTCTGGTGAATCGACGCCTGTTGTAAGGAGTTTCACCCCTTTACAATCATACTAAGGTTGGCGGGACCGCTGATGGGATGAGTCACACGAAAGGATGAAGTTGCCAATTGAGGTAGCAAGATGTGCTAAAATTTATTATAGAGATCGATAGAAATAGAGCTATGGGATGCTCCTGTATCAAGAAGGACACAAACAAGAAAAGACAAGAATAGATTTCAGGACAAAGATAAAGTTCCAAAATTCAAAAGAAATCCTAATCAAAGAGGATCCTAACAAAGGAATTTCAAACTCGAACGAAGACGATTCTTTAATTAATCTTACTCATTCTAGGGTGTTACTACCCTATCTCTAATGAGTTTTTACTCCACATGCTAAGTTTGCCTAAACCAAAGCTCTGATACCACTTGTAATGACCTAGCCTTTTTGAACCATTAAATTGACAATCATTCGTTCATGTCAAACTTAAGTTGCTCAAAACAACAGATTATTGATTTCTATTTGGAAAAACTTATCATATATAGTAAATAAATCAGTCATAGAATCACAAACATATAGTAATATAACAATAAGCAGCGGAAGAGATAAATAGTAGTCCATTAAGCTACTACAGAATACCAGAGTCTGAAATAACAGAAATGCAAATACAAAGGAATCTCATTACAAAAGCAATGACAAGTCTGAATATAAACAACTAGAATAAACAGAAATAACTAAATAGATATAAGACAGATCTTCAAGTAAATCTCCAAGCTCCAAAGGCGAGTCTTTAATGATGTATCACTCAGTCTGGCCCAAGCATAAAGCAAAACAAAAAACACTTGAGTCGGGATCAACATTCTTATGCATGTAAATCAACTCAAGTGAAATGTTAAGTGAAATGCAATATAACTTAAAGAATGTTTGAGATTCTTATCCTTTAAGGATCCGTTAAACTATCTACATACATAATACAATATGCTACATAGATAATGTCTATCATAAATTAAATATTAAAATAGCATTAAAGCGTTACCCATATCACTCTTAACACATTTTATGTATTCATGTAGTCTATATAGGTACTATAAGCTCCACCAAACCGGTGGTTTACCCAAGGAGCACTCCATAGGTACGATACAAACCAAACTCGTAGTGGGCGCGATAAGGCATGTGACAAGGCATGTGAGGCAATTCCTAGGGTAGGATTCTACCATTTTGTAGAACCGAGCTGGTGGTAACGCATATCAGCTACTACCACCCACCTAGAGACACACTCCCAAAATCAAAGGTGCACCCAATAAATCACAAGGTAATAGAATGGTACCGAAGAAGCATGCTTGATCGGAGGTGCGACCTCACTTGGTCCAGGTATAGCTCTTATTTTAGTCACATCAAGCTGACTCGAGAGAGTCAGGGTTGCATTCATACCTCATATAGATGTCGCTAAACTTTTTGCCCTAAAATTGGTTACAAACCCGAAGGTCATGAAAGCACCAGTGTTAGCACACAGATCCATAATATTCAAACACAGATCTTAGATCCAGATAAAGTAGAGAATAAAAATTAAGAAATAGCAAAACTAAAATGAAATAAAGGAAGAAAGAACACAAGGTTTATAGTGGTTCGGCTATCTTCGGTCTACGTACACTTAGGATCAATCCTTTTATTCCCTTTTTATACTGTAGTTACAGTCACAAGCCTTTAGAATCAAAAAAAATGGCAGAGTTTTCGTGTCAAGAGAAGGAAGTATCCCCTTTTAGTTGCCATCAGACTACTATTTATGGGCGTAGATTCGAAAATATGCCGCCCAAAACCTAGAACACCTCTTCTCGTGCGCAGGTTGGCCCATATGATCAATCCAGTGTGATTTGGGGTCGATCGAACTACAATTCGTATCGTTCCCAAAATGGAACAATCAAGCTGGGATCGATCACGAACCTTCTTGAATGCATAAGGATGCCCCGATGAAAATTTCATAGCATTTGGACCTGTAGAGTGAGAGTTATGATCGATTCAAGTTTTAGACTGTTGATGGGATGAGAGTTATGATCGATTCAAGTTTTAGACTATTGATGGGCTGAGAGTTATGATTGATTCAAGTTTAGACTGTTGATGGGCTGAGGGCTTCATATCAATTCCTTGGTATCCATCAAGTTCGTATCGATCTGGTATGCATCGATCAAGGAGGTTGTTATGACGTGGAGCGATAATCACGTGTTGATCCATTTTTCATGATCGCTGACCGCTTCTTTTGCTTTAACCTTCTTCATGTCTATTAGTCGCTAAGCCTTTCGTATCCACCACCCACGCCTCTGCTCATATCCATCAATCAATTCAAATTGATCTATGATTGATCGATACGAAATGTCTTCCCAAAATCCTTCAATTGTCGCTTTGTGTCCATGCTCTATTCCCGCTCTTGCATCGATCTGAATATCTAGTTGAAGTTATATGACTTCATATCCATCCAGTTGCCTCATCTTTCGTATCGATCCGAGTCATATTCAAGTCCACGCTATTCGTATCTGTCCTGATTACCTCCTTCGTATCAATATATAAGGGAACGATACAAAATGTCCCTCTAAGTCCCTGAAACTGTTGCTCCATTATTCATATCTATCTCTGCCCTGATCGGTACAAGGTATTCCGCCTTACTTTTGTCGTGTCAAACCAAATCGATGCACATTGCATCGATATGAAATCCGTCGATCATAAGACCGATCGAACCAAACTAACTACCACTGTGATCGATACGAAGGTATCGATCCTAGAATCATTTCTCACCAAAATTGATCCATCCATATCTCGAGCGTACGAATTTCGATTGACCTGAAATTTGAAAAGTATCCTCTCCTAGCCTTGTTCATCATTCAAAATCGATCCTACCTTGATTAGATCTCGGTCCAATTTTGATGGCATCGATCATAGCCTTGTTTCCAATTGATCTTCAATCCTTATATCCATGCTTTTCAGCCAAATTATTAGTATCTCGGCCTTGACCAAAGGCAGGGTAACATTTGCCCCTCAAAACATGCCTTGCAGTAGGAAGGCGTGTTTTGAATAGCTTTAAATCTGACATCCAAAGTCCATATTCCATCCATATCCATTCCATTCGATCTATAATCCAATATATTACCATGCCATCCTATAAGTGTCATAACCGTATCCTTACCCAAATCCGCAACTGCTTCGAGTTGATATCCGATTATGAATCCAATAAACAAATCCTTAGCTAATTCCATATCCATCCGAACCCATCAAATGAGTTTTAATCCATCTATATCCAATAATTGATAACCAAATCCATGACCCCTACGAGTCGACAACCGAATCTGGGATCACTCCGGGCCCTTGTCCAAATCCTTAGTGGTTCATAGGCAATGTCCAAATCCATAACCTACTTGCCAAGCGCAATCCACACTCGACCACCTGTAGTAAGCAACGCCTTGGTGTTCTTGGTTCAGTGTCCCTAAATGCCATGTAATGCCATGGCTTAAGTCCTAAGCCGAATGTTGGTCGCTCCTGATCCTGGCCGAGCATAGTCCATACCCGACGACCTGAAATAGTAACCAATAATATAAGGCCTAAGTCCTAGGCTGAATCCTGGTCTCTTCGGACCCTTCCTGAGTATAGTCTATACTCAACGACCTGAATAAGCCAATTCGTCACATTCGGACGAAGAAACTTACCCCTTGCCAGGCATAATCCATACCCGACGACTATTTACTAAAAAGCAGATAAATATCCAATCTAAATCCAATTTGAAATCCAGATTAAATCATAAAATAAAAAATCCATATCATAAATCCAAACCAATACCCAAACCAGATAACAAGCATCTAAACAAAAGTCCACACTAGAAAGTAAACAAAACCAGGAGTTCAAACCAAACTAGAAAAAACCAAATGTCCAAACAAAGAAAGAAAAAGCAGATTTCACAAACTAGAGTATCGCGATTTATCATCATCTCAGAGCATACCTAGGGGCTGTCTTCGTCACCGTACATCAGGAAGTGACTTGGCCGTTTTTCCTAGATTTTGCTACTTATTCCATGTCATCAATGTCAGTCGATAACCAATCGACCATCATTCTTGGGCCTCGTGCCATCGTCGTTTGAGGTAGACGATGGCTGCTCCTGTTCCACCGTCGCATTTCGAGTTTCGACATATTGCCGCAACTGACCACTCCTTACATGCTCCATGATTATATCCTTGGATGCCTGCAGCTGTTGGTATCATGCCCGTCTAGATCATGAAAGAGACAATGTTTTTCGGATGCCCTCTCATGTTTCGAGGGCTCCCTCCTTGCCGGCCTTCGATAAGGAAGGCGATCCTAAGTCTCCATAAATATCCGCTCCAATGTTTCATTCAATCCTATGTAAGTGGAGAATTTTGGCTCTCCCCATCATTTCCTTACCCTACCAGAGTTGCTATCCGACTTCCTCTTTCCTTTATCCTTATCCGAGCTCTTACCGGATGGTCCTCTATCCTTAGCCATGTTTACTTCCTTTGATTTCATATCCAAACTGTATCCTCCTTCCGAAGGAATCTCTCGGCCTCGTGAAAGAATTCCCTAAGATTAATCGATGGATCTCATATCACGATACCTTGAAATCCGAATTTTCTCTGACTCCTGATATTACCGCCATTAAAACCATCAATGGATCCGGTCAATCCACCGAAGCAACCACTGCATTGAACTAAGTTAAGAATGTCTTAAGCGATTCCCCAGTCCTCTGTTTCACTGATGTCAGTGTCATCGCATTTTTCAGCCTCTTGATATGAACCCGAAACTGCTTCAAAAACCTATCCACCAATTCCGCGCATGTCCTGATAGATCCATCTACCAACTGCCTGAACCACATAGAAACTATATCCGTCAAGTATAAAGGGAAACACTAGGCCATAACTTCCTCTGATGCCACCAGCACTTCCATGTGTCTTGTGTACCTCATCAAATGATCGGTAGGATCAGCCCTGCCGTTGTACACCTCTAGAGTAGGTAACTTGAACTCTGGTGGATTTCGAGCCATTCTGATGTCATGAGTAAACAAAATCTTGTTTAGTCCTTCCAGATCTCTATTTGCTAAACCTTCACGCATAGTTTGCCTAATAATCTCAGCTAATCCAGTGTTGTCCACCAAGGGTTGCCCTCCGAGTCCCTAAGGGAATTATGGTACATACTCTTCGTTGTGTACTCTTGTGCTCCTGCCGGCTCCTGTTATGTGGTGTCTCCTGGAATCCCTCCATGAATTGGTCTATCATTGCATGGCGGTGTGCCTCTAAGTCTGGATCCATCCAAATTGGTAACTGTGTGCTGATTGGAGGCTGCGCCCTGTTGAGCTGCTCCATCTGATTGCCTGTTGGGTCTTTTTGTTCCAGTTCCGTGGATCTGAACTCCTAAAGCTCCATCTATTCCTGCTTGTCCAAATTGTCTGAGAAAGTTCTGCATCATGTCCTCCTGCCTATTTAACAATTCTTCCTACATAGCTCCCATCATCATCTCTATCTCATCTCTGGTGATGAAAACTGAGGCCTGATTTGCTCCCGAGGAAGCCTCTTAACTCCCTTCTTGATGGCTCCTTTCTGGTAATATCCTTCTAGCTGATTGCCTAACCATGGACCCTACTAGACCGATCCTTTAGCTTTTCAAATCTGAACTCCAAACTTGATGTAGTGGATGCTAGTCTTCTCAGTGAAAGGACCAAAGTGTTTGCGCCGAAATTGGTCACAAACCTCAAAAGTCATGAAAGCACCAGTGTTAGTACACAGATCCACAATATTCAAATACAGATCTCATATCCAGATAAAGTAGAGAATAAAAATGAAGAAATAGCAAAATTAAAATGAAAGAAAGCAAGAAAGAACACAAGTTTATAGTGGTTTGGCCATTTTTGACCTACATCCACTTAGAATCAATCCTTTTATTCCTTTATTATACTATAGTTACAGTTACATGCCTTTAGAATCAAACAAAAATGGTAGAGTTTCCTTGTCAAGAGAAGGAAAGATCCCCTTTTAGTTGACATCGGACTACTATTTATAGGCATAGATCCGAAAATATCCTCCCCAAAACCTAGAATACCTCTTCTCGTGCGTAGGTGGGCGCACGTGATCGATCCAGTGTGATTTGGGATTGATCCAAGTGCAATTCGTATCTATCCCAAAATGGTCCAATCAAGCTGGGATTGATCACGAACCTTCTTGAATGCATAAGAATGCCCCGATGAAAATTTCATAGCATTTGGACCTGTAGAATGAGAGTTATGATCGATCCATGTTTTACATTGTTGATGGGCTGAAGGCTTCGTATCGATAGCTTGGTATCCATCAAGCTCGTATCGATCTGGTACGCATCGATCAAGCAGGTTGTTATGACATGGAGCGACAATCGCGTGTAGATCCATTTTTCATGCTCGCTGACCACTTCTTTTGCCTTGACCTTCTTCATATATATCAGTTGCTAAGCCTTTCGTATCCATCACATGTGTCTGTGTTCGTATCCATCAATCAATTCATATCGATCTATGATTGATTGATACGAAATGCCTTTCCAAAATACTTCAATTATCGCTTCGTGCCCATGCATTATTCCCACTCTTGCATCGATCTGAATATCTAGTTGAAGCTATATTACTTCGTATCCATCCAGATGCCTTATCCTTCATATCGATCCGAGTCATATTCAAGTCCATTCTGTTCGTATCGATCCTAATTACCTCCTTCGTATCAATCTATAAAGGATCGATACAAAATGTCCATATGAGTTCCTGAAACTATTGCTCCATTCTTTGTATCGATCTCTGCCCTGATCGATATGAGGCATACCACCTTCCTTTTGATGTATCTAACCAATTCGATGCACATTACATCGATATGAAAGCCATCTATTCCAAGACCGATTGAACCAAAACAATTACCACTATGATCGATACGAATGTATCGATCCTAGAACCATTTCTCGCCAATATTGATCCATCCATATCTCGAGCATACGAACTCCGATTGACCTGAAATTTGAAACATTGCCTCTCCTAGCATTGTTCATCATTCCCAATCGATCCTATCTTGATTGAAGCTCGGTCCAATTTTGACGGCATCGATCATAGCCTTGTTTCCAATCGATCTCTAATCCCGATATCCATCCTTTCCAGCCAATTTGTTGGTATTCCAACCTTGACCAAAAGGCGTTGGTAACATTTTCCCCTCAAAACATGCGTTGCAGTATGAAGGCGTGTTTTGAGTAGCTTTAAATCGGACATCCAAAGTCCATATTCCATCCATATCCATTCTATCCGATCCATAATCCAATACATTATCAAGCCATCCTATAAAGTGTCGTAGCCGTATCCTTATCCAAATCTGTGACTGCTTCGAGTTGATGTTCGATTCTGAATCCAATAACCAAATCCCTAGCCAATTCCATAGTTATCCGAACCCATCAAATGAGTTTTAATCAATCTATATCCAATAACTGATAACCAAATCCATGACCCCTATGGGTCGACATCCGAATCCAGGACCACTCCGAGCCCTTGTCCAAATCCTTAGCGTTTCATAGCCAATGTCCGAATCCATAACCTCTCTAGGTTCTTGCCATGCGCAATCCACACTCGACGACCTATACTAAGCAACACCTTGGTGTTCTTGGTTCAGTGTCCCTGAACGCTAAGTAATGCCATGGCTTAAGTTCCTAAGTCGGATCCTGGTCGCTACGGGTCCTGGCCGAGCATAGTCCATACCCGATGACCTGAAATAGCAAACTATAATATAAGGCCTAAGTCCTAGGCCGAATCCTGGTGTCTTCGGACCCTTGTCGAGCATAGTGCATACTCAATGACATGGATAAGCCGATTCGTCACATTTGGACGAAGCTACTTACCCTTTGCCAGGCATAATCCATACCCGATAACTATTTACTAAAAATCAGATAAAAATCCAATCTAAATCCAATTTTAAATCCAGATTAAATCAGAAAACCAAAAATGCATACCAGAAATCCAAACCAATACCCAAACCAGAAAACAAGCATCCAAACCAAAGTCCAAACCAACAAGCAAAAAAAACAAGAAAAAACCAAATGTCCAAACCAAAAAAGAAAAAGCAGATTTCACAAACTAAAGCATTGCGTTTTATCACCATCTCAGAGCATGCCTAGAGGCTATCTCCATCCCCGTATATGAGTAAGTGACTTGTCCATTTTTCCCAAAGTTTGCTACTTATTCCATATCATCCCTGTCAATCGATAACCAATCGACCATCATTCCTGGGCCTCGTGCCATCGTCGTTTGAGGTAGACGTTAGTTGCTCCTGTTCCACTACCGCATTCCGAGTTTCGACATATTGCCACACCTGACCACTCCTTACATGATCCTCTATTATATCCTTTAGATGCCTGTAGCTGTTAGTATCATGCCCGTCTAGATCATGAAAGAGACAGTGCCTTTCAGATGCCCTCTCGCGTTTCGATGGTCCCTCTTTGCCGGCCTATGGTAAGGAAGGCAATCTCGAGTCTCCAAGAATATCCGCTCTAATGTTTCATTCAATCCTGTGTAAGTGAGGAATTTTTGCTCTCCCTAATGTTTCCTTGCCTTGCCAGAGTTGTTATCCTACTTCCTCTTCCCTTTATTCTTATTCTTGTCCTTTTCCAAGTTCTCACCGGATGGTCCTCCATCCTTAACCACGTTTACTTCCTTTGATTTTATATCCAAACTTGCACCCTCTTGTCGAAGGAATCTCTCGGCCTCATGAAAGAATTCCCTAAGATCCCTTGGTGGATCCTATATCAACGATATCCTGAAATCCGAATTGTCCCTGACTCCTGATACTGCCGCCATTAAAACCATCGATGGATCTGGCCGATCCACTGAAGCAACCGCTGCATTGAACCGAGTTAAGATTGTCCTGAGCGATTCCTCTGTCCTCTGCTTCACTGATATCAGTGTCATCACATTTTTCAGCCTCTTGATATGAACCCGAAACGGCTTCAAAAACCTATCCACCGATTCCGTCCATGTCCTGATAGATCCATCTTCCAACTGCCTGAACCACATAGTAGCTATATCCGTCAAGTACAAAGGGAAACTCCGGTCCATAATTTCCTTTGATACCCCCAACACTTCCATGTGTCTCGTGTACCTTATCAAATGATCGGTAGGATCAGCCATACCGTTGTACACCTCCAGACAGGTAGCTTGAATTTTGGTGGATTTCGAGCCATTCTGATGTCATGGGTAAACAGACTCATGTTTACTCCTTCTAGATCTCTGTTTGCTAAACCTTCGCGCATAGATCGCCTAATAATCTTAGCTAATCCAGCATTGTTCACCAAGGGTTGCCTCTCGAGTCCCTGAGGGAATTCTAGTACATACTTTTCGTCACATACTCTTGTGGTGTGTCCTAGAATCCCTCCATGAATTGGTCTATCATTGCATGGTGGTGTGCCCCAAGTCTGGATCCATCCAAATTGGTAACTGTGTGCTGATTGGGGGCTGCGCCCTGTTGAGCTACCTTATCTGATTGCCTGTTGGGTCCTTCTGTTCTAGTTCCCTGGACCTGAACTCCTGAAGCTCCAGCTATTCCTGCTTGTTCAAACTGTCTAAGAAAGTTTTGCATCATCTCCTCCCACCTTTTCAACAATTCTTCCTCCATAGCTCCCATCATCATCTCCATCTCATCTCTGGTGATGAAAACTAAAGCCTTATTTTCTCCTGAGGAAGCCTCTTGACTCCCCTCTTAATGGCTCCTTTTGGTAATATCCCTTTAGCTGATTCCAATCGATCCTGCCTTGATTGGAGCTCAGTCAAATTTTGATGGCATCGATCATAGCCTTGTTTCCAATCGATCTCCAATCCCGATATTCATCCTTTCCAACCAATTTGTTGGTATCCCGGCCTTGACCAAAAGGCGAGGTAACATATTTCCTCCCAAAACGTGCCTTGCAGTAGGAAAGCATGTTCTGAATAGCTTTAAATCTAACATCCAAAGTCCATATTCCATCCATATCCATTCCATCCGATCCATAATCCAATATATTACAAAGCCATCCCATCAAGTTTCATAGTCGTATCCTTCTCCAAATCCTTGACTGCTTCGAGTCAATATACGATTCTGAATTCAATAACCAAATCCTCAGCCAATTCCATAGCCATCTGAATACGTCAAATGAGTTATAATCCATCTATATCCAATAACCGATAACCAAATCCATGACCCCTACGGGTCGACATCCGAATCCGAGACCAGTCGGGACCTTGTCCAAATCCTTAGCAGTTCATAGCCAATGTCCGAATCCATAACCTCTCTGGGTTCTTGCCATGCACAATCCACACTCGACGATCTGTACTAAGCAATGCCTTGGTGTTCTTGGTTCAGTGTCCCTGACCGCTATGTAATGCCATGGTTAAGTCCTAAATCGAATCCTGGTCGCTCTGGACCACGGCCGAGCATAGTCCATACCCAACGACCTGAAATAGTAACTGATAATATAAGGCCTAAGTCCTAGGCCGAATCATGATGTCTCCGAACCCTTGCCGAGCATAGTCCATACTCAATGACATGGATATGCTGATTCGTCACATTCGGACGAAGCGACTTACCCCTTGCCTGGCATAATCCACATTCGATGACTATTTACTAAAAACCAAATCAAAATCCAATCTAAATCCAATTTGAAATCCATATTAAATCAGAAAACCGAAAATCCATACCTTAAATCCAAACCAATACCCAAACCAGAAAACAAGCATCCAAACCAAAGTCCAAACCATAAAGCAAACAAAACCAGGAGTTCAAACCAAACCAGCAAAAACCAAATGTCCAAACCAAAAAAGAAAAAGCAGATTTCACAATCTAGAGCATCGTGGTTTATCATCATCTCAGAGCATGCCTAGGGGAAATCTCCGTCCCCAATACATAAGTAATTGACTTGGCCGTTTTACCTAGAGTTTGCTATTATTCCATATCATCCCTATCAGTCGATAACCAATCGACCATCATTCCTGGGCCTCATGCCATCATCGTTTGAGGTAGATGGTGGCTGCACCTGTTCCACTACCGCATTCCAAATTTCGACATATTGTCGCACCTGACCACTCCTTACATGCTCCTCGATTATATCCTTTAGATGCATGCAGCTATTGGTACATGCCCGTCCAAATCATGAAAGAGACAGTGCCTTCCGGATGCCCTCTCGCGTTCTAAGGGTCCCTCCTTGCCACCTTCGGTAAGGTAGACGATCCTGAGTCTCCATGAATATTCGCTCCAATGTTTCATTCAATCATGTGTAAGTGGATAATTTTGTCTCTCCCTAACGTTTCCTTGCCTTGCCAGAGTTGTTATCCGACTTCCTCTTTCCTTTATCCTTATCCTTATCCTTATCCAAGCTCTCACTGGATGATCCTCCATCCTAACCACGTTAACTTCCTTTGATTTCATATCCAAACTTACATCCTCTTACCGAAGGAATCTCTCAGTCTTGTGGAATAATTCCCTAAGATCCATTGGTGGATCACGTATCAACGATACCTTGAAATCCGAATTGTCCCTGACTCTTGATACGACCGCCATTAAAACCATCGATGGATCCAACCGATCCACCGTAGCAACCTCTGCATTGAACTAAGTTAAGAATGTCATAAGCGATTCCCCTGTGCTCTGCTTCACCGATGTCATTGTCATCATATTTTTCAGCCTCTTGATATGAACTCGAAACTACTTCGAAAACATATCCACCGATTCCGTCCATGTCTTGATAAATCCATCTTCCAACTGCCTGAACCACATAGCAGCTATATCCATCAAGTACAGAGGGAAACACAGGTCTAACTTCCTCCGATGCCCCAAGCACTTCCATGTGTCTCGTGTACCTCATCAAATGATCGGTAGGATCAGCCCTGCCATTGTACACCTTCGAAATAGGTAGCTTGAACTCTGGTGGATTCCGAGCCATTATGATGTCATGGGTAAATGGACTCATATTTACTCCTTCCAAATCTCTGTTTGCTAAACCTTCGCGCATAGTTCATCCAATAATCTCAGCTAATCCAGTGTTGTCCAACAAGGGTTGCCTCCCGAGTCCCTGAGGGAATTCTGGTACATAATCTTCGTCACATACTCTTACGCTCCTACCGGCATCCTGTTGTGTGGTGTCTCCTAGATGGAATCCCTCCATGAATTGGTCTATCATTGCGTGGTGGTGTGCCCTAAGTCTGGATCCATTCAAATTGGTAGCAGTGTGCTGATTGGGGGCTGCGCCTTGTTGAACTGCTCCATCTGATTGCCTGTTGGGTACTTCTGTTCCAGTTCCATAGACCTGAACTGCTGAAGCTCCAGCTATTCCTGCCTGTTCAAACTGTTTGAGAAAGTTCTGCATCATGTCCTCCTGCCTTTTCAAAAATTCTGCATGCATAGCTACCATCATCATCTCCATCTCACCTTTGGTGATGAAAACCGAGGCCTGATTTGCTCCTGAGGAAGCCTCTTGCCTCTCCTCTTGGTGGATCCTTTCTAGTAATATCCTTTTAGCTGATTACCTAACCATGATCCCTACCAGATCCGATCCTTTAGCTTTCCAAAGCTGAACTCCAAACCTGATATAGTGGGTGCTAGTCTTCCTAGTAAAGCACCAAAGTGTTTGCGTCAAAATTGGTCACAAACCCTGAAAGTCATGAAAGTACTAGTGTTAGCACACTGATCCACAATATTCAAACACAGATCTCAGATCCAGATAAAGTAGAGCATAAAAATGAAGAAATAGCAAAATTAAAATGAAAGAAAGCAAGAAAGAACATAAGGTTTATAGTAGTTCGGCTATCTCTAGCCTATGTCCACTTAGAATCTATTCTTTTATTCCTTTTTTATACCGTAGTTACAATTACAAGCCTTTAGAATCAAACAAAAATGGTAGAGTTTCCGTGTCAAGAGAAGGAAAGATCCCCTTTTAGTTGCCATCGGACTACTATTTATAGGCGTAGATCTGAAACTATCCTCCCCAAAACCTGGAATACCTCTTCTCGTGCACAGGTGGGCCCACATGATCGATCCAGTGTGATTTGGGATCGATCTAAGTGCAATTCATGCCTATCCCGAAATGGTCCAATCAAGCTGTGATCGATCATGAACCTTCTTGAATGCATAAGGAAGCCCTGGTGAAATTTTTATAGCATATGGACCCGTAGAATGAGAGTTATGATCGATCCAAGTTTTAGATTGTTGATGGGCCGAAGGCTTCGTATTGATAGCTTGGTATCCATCAAGCTCGTATCGATTTGGTATGCATCGATCAAGGAGGTTTTTATGATATGGAGCGATAATCATGTGTAGATCATTTTTCATGCTCGTTGACCGCTTCTTTTACCTTGACCTTCTTCATATCTATCAGTCGCTAAGCCTTTTGTATCCATCACCTCTGCCTCTGTTCATATCCATCAATCAATTCGGATCGATCTATGATTGATCGATACGAAACGCCTTCCCAAAATCCTTCAATTATTGCTTTGTGTCCATGCTCTATTCCCACTCTTGCATCGATCCGAATATCTTGTTGAAGTTATAGGACTTCATATCAATCCAGCTGCCTCATCCTTCATATGAATCCGAGTCATATTCAAGTCCACATTGTTCGTATCGGTCTGTATTACCTCCTTCGTATCAATCTATAAGGGATCGATATGAAATGTCCATCTAAGTCTCTAAAATTGTTGCTCCATTCTTCATATCGATCTCTGCCCTGATCGATATGAGGCGTGCCGCCTTCATTTTGCCGTGTGCAACCAAATCGACGTACATTGCATCGATACGAAAGCCATCGATCCCAAGACCGATCGAACCAAACCAATTACCACTACGATCGATACGAATGTATCGATCCTAGAACCATTTCTCACCATTTTAATCCATTCATATCTCGAGCATATGAAATCCGATTGACCTGAAATTTGAAACTTAGCCTCTCCTAGCCTTGTTCATCATTCTCAATCGATCCCACCTTGATTGGAGCTCGATCCAATTTTGACGGCATCGATCATAGCCTTATTTCAAATCGATCTCTAATCCTAATATCCATCCTTTCCAGCTAATTTATTGGTATCCCAGCCTTGACCGAAAGCGGTTTGTTCTAAATTCTCCACCATGTATATAGTTGTTAAAGTGGTTTTCGGTATTGGCAGAGAGTATGACAATATCCGATACCGGTCTCTTTAACAAACAAACGCATATTTCACACTGTGGTCAACAAAATATCATATTCGTTTTAAAATCATATCACTTTCGAAATCATGTTCACTTTCGAAATCATATCTTTTCCGAAATCATATTCACTTTAAATCATAACAGTTCCAACTTAAATGGTTTAAATATTGAAATTAGTTTTATATATTGAAATAGTGATAAATTAAAATAGTTTATATATTTAAGAAAATAGGTTGTAGATTAAAATAGTTTATAATTACAAATAATTTTTTTATATATTTAAAATTGTTTATAAATTTAAAATAATATATATTAAAATAGTTTCAAATTAAAGAATTTCTTCCAATTTCACAAATCAATTCAAATCAACCTTAGTTTCGAAATTCAATTTAAACCAATCTCATTTTAACAATTTCAATAAAAAGGATTAATGTTCGATTCAAATTCTCATTTAAAACTCTTTTAATTTATATCGATTTCAAATCTGGGTTTAAACTACGAGTTTAAACCACTTCCAATTCAATAGGTTTCAACATTTAAATATTCAAACAACTTACGATAACTCAATTTGATAAATTTCATTTATATTTCAAAATTCAACTTTAATTTATTTTTTAAGTTGAAAATATTCCTTTAATCATTTTTAATAACATTTAAATAAAATATCAAATTACAAATTTAAATAAAAATTTAATATCTAACTTCAATTATGTTTAGTTTGAAATTATTCACTTAATCACCTTTTTATAAATATTTAAATAAAATCTCAAATTACAAATTTAAATCAAAATTTAACATTCAATTACAATTTATTTAAATTTTAAATATTCATTAAATCGCCCTTTTCAAAATCAAGTTATTAAGTTATAAAATCATATCTTTATAAATCTTAAAATCAGTAAGTTTCAAATCAGTACTTATTTAAATTAAGTTCTTAAACCAATTAAATTACAAGTTAACTTAATTTATCTTTCTAACCTTAATTTTATTAAATTATTAAAAAATATTTTAAAAATAATAATATAAATTCAGATAAATATTTAAACATATTATATATATAGTTATAAAAATCTGTTTTTGAATATTAATATAAATTGTAAATAAATATTTAAAACATACTATATATATAAAAGTTAAATTAAATTCTTATTAAATCTGTTATATTAATTATTATTAAATTATTTATTATTATTAAATAATTTATTTCAAATATTATTTTATATATTTTAAAAATGGTAAAGTTATAAGTAAAATTTTATAATCTACATTTTAAAACTTAACTTATAATTTTAAAAATTTCCAAAACATATAATTTTAAAAATCTAAAATTTACACATATGTTAAAATTAAAATATCTTTATATTATATTGTAAAAATCAATACACATATATTTATCTTTTCAAAAAATCTGCAAAACAATTAAAATTAGCCCAACGGTGTCCGTGTATAATTTTTATCCTATAGTCAAGTGATACAGATATTTATCATTTCAATCTGCAATAATTAAATATTTACGAGTATATATCATTTCAACCCACAATTCCAAATTTCAAAATCAATAAAACCGCTTGGGTTTATCATTTCAACCCATAAAAATTTTCCCTAATCTATAAAATCATTCGGGTATATATCATTTCAACCTATAGGGAAATTCTAACTATTAAGGAACTTGCAATGTGAGAGCAATAGAAATATAAAATAGCATGACCTAAAATTATAAGCATATATCCTAATTAACAATTAAATATAATATGCACAACAGGTTATGGTGTCATATATCAATCATAGTGAACATCATTAACATATCATATTCACTAATTCAAATTTAACAACATAATTAAATTTTCATTTCATGTGAAATCTATTTACTAAATATAAGAATGTTAATAGTGAGTAATCACTCACGGCTAGAGAAATTTGGCAATGAAACGAGCTACGAATCCAAGCACATATTCCAAAGTAAAGTATGATGGACTTGAGTTCAACGAACAAAGCTAGGTGAACTCGAGATTGATGAGAGCAAAATATATAATTTTTAAAAATCTAAAATTTACTCATATATTTAAAATAAAATCTTTATATTATATTTTTAAAATCAATATTCAGTTTAAAACGCATGTCAAAATAAAATCTTCATATTATATTTAAGAATTTATATTTATTAAAACACATATATAAAAATCAATTTGAATATAAAACAAGGAATTGTAACCTCACTTTTTAATATAATCTGCAAACAAAAATATATGAATATGAAACATATATATTAAATCTATATTTTTTTAAAAGTCCAAATATATAAATAAAGAAAAAGAGGGGTGAGCTGCTACTACTCGGTTATAAAGTGGCAGCGGGCGTGGAGAAAAAGGAGGATGGCTGTAGCTCAGAGTTGATGCATGTAGGCGGGCTGTTACGGTACGATGGTGTGAGGCTGTCAGGGTGGGTGCATAAGGAGGGGCTGGAGGCTTTCTGTGCTCGATCAGAGCATAGAAATTGTGGAAGTTGGTTCTAGAAGGCTATGGCGTGGGAAAAGGTGGTGGTCGCTTCGGGTTTGGTCAGTGGAGAAGTGGGGACAGTGGGTGATGGACGGACGGGTTTGTGGAAGGGCTGTGGAGGATCTACTGCAAGGGGAGGAGGCTATGCACTGTCAGATGCGAGGGGAGGAGACTGGTCTCGGGTTTCGGTGTAGTGGATAGAGATGCTCAACACAAGTGGTGAGAAGGGGTTGTTTGGCGGCTATAGGGGAATGGGTGGTGAACAAGTTGGAGACAAGAAGGCAGAAGAATAGGCGAGCAGGTGGTTCAGTGGTGGACGGTGGCAAAGTTCGGCAGATGGCGGAGCAAGAAAGGAGCGGGCTGGAGCGCTAGGCGGCTGCTGGTGCGTGATTTGGCAGGAGGACGCAGCGTTTGCTGGCAGAGTAGGAGGAGAAAGATGGAAGGGGTTGGGTTTGCAGTAGTGGGTTAGGTGATAAGCTGCTGGCTCCAGAAGGGCGAGGAGAAGTTGTGGTGGTGTTGTCAGGTGGCGAAGGCTGGAGAGTCGTGGAGTGGAAGGGTGGGTCGGAGGTCTGGTGTTGGATCACGGCCAGGGAAAAGAGAAAGCGGAGATAAGTCGAAAAACGAAGGAGGCTGATGGGGTACGAGTTGATCGACAGGGGTGTTCGAAGAAGAGGAAGAGGGTGAGACTTTTGGTTGATAAGAAGGAATGTGCAGTTTCAGAGGAAATATATATAACTTATTTTTTTCCAAAGAGCTTGACAAAACAGAACGAGAGAGGCAGAGAAACAAAATGAATGAATGAACCACCAATATTGAATATACTCATATATTAAATTTCTAGGAATATTATAACAAGTGTCAATTTATTTTCAGTCCTTTGACAAATGAATGGACATAGAATATTCTAGAGACTCGAAACGGGTACCGATACGGCTGTCGTAGATTTTACCGCGTATCGGGTCACTGAAATGCACAAATGAATATACTGCGAAGATCAACATGATGAGATGGATAAAATGGTACACAGATATCAGCGATACGACCAAGCTGTCAAAACTCGATATTCGCTGCCAAAAATGCTGCTAAAACATCGAAAATAAGATAAACGGAGCTAAAGCAGACCAAATTTGACAAAAGAAAATGTGACATCTCACTCAGAAGATGGTTTACATATTTTTATTATATTAAAATATAAGATTTCGAAAATATTTAATTTCCATCAAATTTCAACTAATTTAAATTTAAAATTTAAAACTTCAAATACAACAAACTTTCATTTTTTCAAACGAAAATTTATCATTTGCTATGTTTAAATATACGCATACCAAATATCAAATTTTTATTTCTAAAACCTTTATTATGTATTTTCAAGAAAAATTTAGTTAATTACGTTATTAAAATCGTTAAAAAATTTGGGTCGTTACATTCCCCCCCACTCAAAAATTTTCTTCCCCGAAAGGAACGAGATATGAGAATAGAAGCAACAGAAAGGAAAAGATATATTCGAAATACATAGTACCAGATAAAAAAATTAATTCAAAACCATATAAATTTCATTATTAGACATCTTATTACTTGCATTTATATTGTGTATTGGACATCTTATTACTTACATTTATATTGTACGTAATCAACAAAGTTTCATTTTCTTATATTCATTTCCATGCATGAAATCAGTTATGGGTTTCTTTTTAGGATGTTTTCCCCAACAATTATTTTTTTGTTTATGATAATAGTTACATTCAAAGTAAGGTTTTGTACCTTTGTATGTCCCCTATCCCCTACCTCTTTGACAACTATGGAATAATTGTTTTTCCATTCTTTTAGATTCCTTATTTCTTTTATCTTGATTATGTTGATCTGAGAAACATCTTTCACCACTTCCACTATGACTTTTGCCATGTCCACGATATGAACCATGACCTTTTGTGAATGTGAATTGGTATTTTAAAGCTTGATAATGCGAAGAATTCATTTGAGTGCTTCTTTATAAAATTCTAGTCTCGTGAGCTTATAACATTCCTTGTAAACCTTCTAAGAACATCGACGAAAGATCATCGATTCTTCAATAACAACCACTATATGGTCAAATTTAACTGGCAATTTTCATAGAAGTTTTTCAACAGCTCTTTGAATCTCCATGACTTTCCATTTGATGTCATATGTCTTATAACAGAAGTGACGTGAGTAAAATACTCTGAGTTTTTTCATTATCTTTCATATCTATCTTTTCGAATTCTGCTTACAACGATTGTCAGCGAACCGTCATTATTTATCTTGCCCGGAATATGTCGTCTTCAATATTTTCCATGCATTCTGAGCATTTGCAACTTTTAAAATTCTCTCATAAATAGGAATTTCTAATGATTGATATATTTGAATGAGTGCTTTTCTATCCTTTTGCTTCTTGTTTTTCAAGAGATCCTTTACACCGATGGTGAGTTGGGATCCATCTTTTGATGCACCTACATCTTCTTTAACAACACTTCATAAATCTTGAGATTTAAGACATAACTTCATAAGATTGCTTCAATAATTAATTAAACTTCTCACTGTTGAATCGAAGCACAAGGAAATGAGTTGGTTTGACATTTTATTTATGTATTAACCTACTCTGATCCTAGTTTTTTATGAGGGGGGGTATATTAACGTTAGAAAAGAGGCATATAAATAACTTTTATTTCATTGCTACTTTTTAATTCAGCCTTTTTACAATACGACAAAATGACCACATATTCAAGTGGACTATGCACCCTTAAAAATAAATATAACTTTTTGGATAGACACTTTTTGTTTTAATGAACATGACTCTTTACTGAACAAACATGACTTTTCACTTCAGTAGACACGACTCTTAAACATATCATTATATTTTGGTTTATCCCAACATTAATCAAGTCAACTGAGCTAGCTTGAAATCATCCCCCTCGAAGTCGACGAAGCATTGAAAGAAAGGTGACAAGGTAGTTCTTGTAAAGAGCTCCAAAACAATGCAACTAAAGATGATCCAGAGATATATTTAAGGAAGATATGAAAGCTTAATATGCATAATTTTAGCACATGCTCGAAGGAGATGAGACGACTCTATGTATTTTGACGTAGAACCTAGGAATATGTTAACCACCCTATATACTGGAAGCACAAACCCCATGGTATCATGAGCGACCACTAGGATGGACTAGGATAACATTTCCCTACCAAATAGGCAACAAACCCCATGGTGGGAAGACAAATATTCGGGATAAGATGGAAGAGCATAGGAGAGAAATCCAACATATTCGCATGTGTAATAGAGCAAGAGAGGCCTTATTCGACAATGACAAATGGAGGGCCATTCTCAAAAGAGATCCTTGAGGCTTAAATATTTTGTTGGTATGTAAAGCTAAGCCTGAAAAAGTAAGACGAGGGTGTTAAAGCCTAAAATTACATCACGCCCTTCAACACAAACATAATGATAGGTTGAATCAATATTCTTGCTAAATGCACTTTGTTCCCTACCATGACATCATCCCTTTAGTTCCTTAATTTGCATCCCGACAAAATTAAATCCGAAGAGCAAACGTTTAGTGAACTAAGGGTCCCATTCATCACCTCTAGGATTCAACCCATGATGGCTAACTTATTAAGTAACTTAAAGTGGGCCAATGGGAGAATCCATGATCCTTCACAACTTGGTTCAATATGGAAGCATTCCACAAAAATTGAGTGGATGAAATAATCATGGTTACTGCCTTCTACTTAGGGGTCATATGAGGCTTTAAGATGTCAAGAGAAATGCAGTGCATGTTGGTCACTACTATGACTAACTTCAACCAAAGGGTGAACAGGGTTGTAAGCCAACCAATTTGAAGATGAAGATGCTAAAAAAAGACAAGTCCAAAGACCACGATGAGGTAATGGTTGAAAGAATGGATGCTAGAAGCACAACAAGAAGTCCTCGGGGGACGACTCACAGTTTAAGTCCAAACACAATACCTACAACTTGTTATAATATGATACATTTAGAAACAAGGGACATGGTTGCATATTATAGGCCTCTCCTAGCCATATCTATGAGAAGGAAGGAGCGAAGAGGGAATGTCAAATATTGTGATTTTTTCTAGCTTAATGGCCACAACACGAATGAGTGCCGACATTTAAGAGATGAAACAGAGAACAAATAAGAGAAGGAAGGTTTGCCTACATATTGGAGACCAAGTCAACCAAAGGGCAAACAGGCTCACCCGTTTTGAGAATGCTGCATGAATCAAAACTGACCAAGTAGATGCCTTAAACATGATGGCTTCAATATGCATTAAACCTCATGTGGTTGAGAATAGCAACGGGAACAAATAAGGTATCGATATGTGTTGCTTGTTAGGGGAAGTATGTACGTGTAGAGATCAGAGCCCCAAAAGTACTTAGGCAAAATAGGCTGACGTTGTTTTGATGGTCATTGGTTAAAAAGGAGTTGAGAATTCTCATGATAACCCTATGGTAATATTTATACGTGTAGTCAACACCAAGGCACATCTTGTTTTCAACGATGGTGTTAGCTCAGTGAACGTGATATTCAAGACCATCTTCGACAAAATTACGCAACCCAAATCTAGCCACATTCCATTAAACTCCCCATATATTGTTTCAGCGACAAAGGGAATCATCCCGCTAGGTTCAACCATACACATAGTTGCCTTTGGACATGAGTCATATGCGACCAAGATCTGAAAGTCTATATGATGGATCGTGTAGTGTATATGCAAGTATATGTGACTAACTATATGATGTAACTAATATAAAATTAACCTAATAAATATAAACTAAGCACACCAGGATTTTATACTGGTTCGGACCTCCCGTCCTACATCCAGTCCCGAAGCTCCTCTACGAAAATCGACTATCAAACACCCTCACTTCGCCCGGAGGAATAGGCTTGGTTACAAAAGCTTGTTATTGTCAAGTGTGTGTTCTATAACACGAATATTGACTATTAAGTACAAATTCTTCCAATATATATATATATATATATATATATATAAAGGATATTGATTGAAGAGTTTTGTACATATGGAAGAGTGGAATACAAATATATGATTGCTAGAGATCAAGAATATGTCATAGTATTAGAGTAAAGAGCACAAGTAAGTAAGGTAAAATCTTCTCTTGGATTTTTGATGATGTTTATAGTAGTAGAGAGATTCCTTGAGTAGTTATATCCATTAACAAGTGTTATATGGTCGCTTCTGATGGTGATGAAGAGTTGCAGCGAAGAGAAGCGAAGGTGTCTTTTCAATTGTGACAGTTGTAATTTGAATGTCAACACCCGAGTTCAGTTTCAAACGTCTGGAATATGTCTCAGATGTCTGGATCTATATATTTTTTTATATATAGTAGTCTTTTAGACGTTGAGTACATTAACCAAACGTCTGATTCTGTCTGGTTTGTAATCCAAAGGATGCATTTAGACGTCTGGCTAGTACACCTAGATGTCTGATCTTGTGCATGTTTCTTTTCTTATATCTGTGTCATTGCTCTTCTGATTCTATCGACTTGTTGCCTCTTGATACGTTCTTTGAGCCTTGTTCTTGTCTCTTAGTGATGTTACTTTAGCAATTACCTGTAAATAGACATATATATACATATTCGATTTCCGTTGTATAGTTGTTGTCATCGAAACCATAGATTTGATTTCCTAAAAATCTCCCCCTTTTTGATGATGACACCTATTCAATATACTTATATATAAATTATAAATCTCCCCCTGAATATGTGCTTATTTTTAATGTTTTATAATCATACTTATATTTATCCCCCTTTGGCATTATCAAAAAGAATTATAAATTTTTAACCAATTGGCAAAGATATTACACAAAAGGAAAATTTCATTAATAATTCAAAATTGATTACATTCATAGATTTTTCCAATTTTACAAAAGTTGAAATCCTAAAATCTATGATTCCTTTGGAGAAGCTTGTCTTGATCATCCCCTGTTTCTTCTTTTTCAGAAGTGCTAGGCTTTGTAGAAGATGTCAAAGCTTGTTTGAGACATTCGTCCTCAGAAAGTTTGGAATATTTTGCAGGAGGAGAAGGTACTGGGGTTGGTCAATCTTCAGAAGGTGGTGTTGGACCGCGAACCATTGGTGTACTTCTTTGAGAACCGATAAGACAGTTGAAAGAGATTCTTCAATTGTGGCTAGGCATGTAGCAAATGTTGTTTCGAAGTTGTCAATCGGCTTAGCGAAGCGTTTTTGATTTTGAGATAATATATGTTGATTTCTAAGGGTGATATCTCGAACACTTTCATTTGGATTTGTATCAATTCGAGTCTCCATAATCTCATCATGTCCTGGATAATCAAATGGTGCAAGAGGAGGTGGAGTTGCTTCTCGATGTTGTTCCTCCTCTTGAGATGGTTCATTGTATGGTTGAGGTGGAGGCTTAACTTGTCTAGATTGACGATTGTGCGTCCAATCTTTGGAGGATACAAATTATGGGGGAATCTCATGTAAGTGCATTAGTGAGAAGAATTTGGTTGAAGCATATTTTGGTGAGATTTCTTCGAAGGTCGATAGGTAGGATGGGATGTTTGTGCACGAAGAACTCTCATAATATATGTTGGGTAAATAATTGATGGCCATGATTGAGTCCAAAAATGTTTGAGCTGGTCAAAGATGAATTTGGCCCAATTCACCCTTGTTCCACTAAATAGAGCATATAAGGCTTTGTGCTCTAACTCGGTTATTTGCTCATGGCTTCCCATACGTGGAACGATGGTATTGATTATCATTCGAGTAAGGAATCATTCTTTTGGACATAGATATTTAAAGGCAAACTTTGGCATTTCATCTTCCCAGATTTGATGCGTTATGCTATTTCTTGGCTTGAAGCGCATATCGGGAACGTTGTATAAATCTTCGCCCGTGTCAGAATATCCTAGGGTTCTACCTATTATGCCAGGAATTAGTCTAATCGTGTTGCCATACATGCTAGTCCAAAGCCAGTTATCTTCATCTTCAGTGTTCCTCACTGAAGTGCTATCCAAATTTGCATAGAAAAGAAACATTCCTAATTAATCGATTTAGATGTCATTAGGAGTGAATGAAATCAAGGTTTCTAGTCCAGCATTCTCACACATTTCATCCAAATCGTACATTGAAAATTTAAGCAGGTTATAGATTGGACCTGTGTAAAGCCTTTTCTTTTGTATATCTTCATACCTCTTGATTGAATGTGGTGCTCTATTCATCCATCTTTCAATTTGATCATCCGAGCGAACTTGAGGATTTGAAGATGATGTTGGTTGGTCTTGTTTTTGTTTGGATATCTTGGGATTTTTAGTTCTAGGAAGCATTGTGATTTTAGCTCTCGTAAAAAGGAAGTTTTTGAGAGAAAAATCATCACTAGGGAAATCGAAGATGAGAAAATTTGGGATGAAAGTGAAAAAAATGACGTTATCTGGGTTAATTTAAAGAGTCGACTGAATTTCAGACGTCTGGAATCTAAATCAGACATCTGGTTTGCCCTAAATTGGTTACAGTAGATAACTTCAGACATTTGGTGTATGGGTTAGACATTTGGTTTGATCGAATTTGTAAAATTTGATATCCAGAGAGGTTTACCAGGCGCCTGTGTTAAAAATCAAACGGCCGAAATAGGTCAATTTTTTAAAATTTTGCGGCAGAGAAATAATTCAAACGTCTGGGTCGAATTTCAGACGTCTGAAATTTTCTGATTTTTATTTTAGAGGGGGTATATTGCAGGATCGATATCACCCTAGAAGGAGGGGGGAGAATAGGGTGATGCTATTAATTATAAAAATTATTACGGAAGCTTATAAGATTATTTCAACACGGATATATCAAAATTATAGCAGCACAGATAATAGCAGAATAATAAATGCAGAAATAGAACGACACAGAATTTACCCAGCTTCGGCAAAACCCTGCCTATGTGCTACCCCCAAGGTTTCTACTAGAAATTAAGTAGTCACACGCTTACACACGTAAACTCGCAACACTCGCTACTGACTAACCTAACTCTACGCTCAAAACCCTGCCACAACTCAGCCACTGAGTTGCGAATTCTCAAACTATGCCATGTAGTTTGTCCCCTAGTCACACGACTAGTAATTACAATGGTTTGAGGAAGAAAATACAAAATAAAAACAATTTAAAAAACAATTAAACACTAAAGCCCAAAATTTTCCTTTTTAATATAATCCAACACTAAAGAGAGAATTGGCCGGCTCAATATTATTTATCACTAAAATACGCGGCCTCCTTTTTCTCGTTTATCAATGTCGTCCGTTCCTTCTTTCGTTCGTTCCCTTTAGCTTCTGAAATTAGGGCTTGTACTATCGAAGAAACCGATTGATTTTGATCGTTTACCCAATTGATCTTCTGATTTGCGTCGGCAATCGACCATCTCTTCACTTTGCTCATGGTTCCTTCAATTTGCGCCGAGTTCGAATCAAAATTGGTATGTAATTTTCTTTTTGATTTTCAGGTTTTGCTTACTTAAAATGCCTGCAATTTGCCGATGATGTTACTTATTTATATAGGATTCGAGATCCTTGATTTTCGTTTGTATACATCAATTTGAATTCGTCTTCGGCCATTCGATTTTGTATTGATGATTGTGATGATTTCCGACCTTTTCAAAATCGTATATTTTTGCTTTGTTGTTACGGCTTCGATTTTGAGCTGTTCAATATTCTTGGCTATCACGGTATTGATTTCTCTATGACTTCGGGATTGACTTTGATCGTATTTACTTCGGCCATTTTGATTTCTTAAAATGCTGGTGATATTGTTCGAACCGTACCATACTGTTCCATGATTTTGGTAGCCGATGAATTCTGGTAGCACTTGAGTATTGCCTCTATTTTGCTTGAGCTTGAATCTGGTTTGCATTGATGATGCTATGCACTGTGTATATACATGTCCCATGTTACTTTCTGCTCTGATCTTGTTTACTGATGACATTGTTTATTCACTGTTTTATATGAGTCTGTGCATTCTTCTCGGTTTTGTTTTTTTGTGCCTTTAGTTTGTAATCTCTGGTTCATTGTTGACTTCGTTGTTGTTTCGATTAGCTTGTGGTCTTCGCTGGTATCACTGGTACATGTGCTTATGCATTGACAGTTGAGGCAGTGCCATTGTTATTTGTGTTTGCTCTTTTATTAATGGTTTTATTTTAAGCTTCATGAAGTCATAATTTTGCAGTCTTGTTTTAAGTAGTAATTGCTCTGACCAGTTCATTGCATTGTCCACTGTTATATGTGTTTGTAGCCTGCACATATGTTGTTTCATGTGCTTGTTCCTTCAAGTCAGTTTGCATTTTAATGACTGTCTTGTTGAGTTCACTTGAGATTGCTTGATGAAGCTTTATTTCTATTGAACTTCATGTTAAGGCCTGGTGATTGCTTACATAGTTTTCATGGTCACGCACTTGAATGTGCAGTCTTTGGTTGTGAATTGAGTTGATGTTTTGGTTTTGACTCGACTTGATATTGTCACTTTTAGTTGTCGTAGTGTTGCAGTCTTTAACTTGTACCATTCGAGGTAGTTTGCATACAGTTGCATTGTTGGTCATGTAAAATTGAAATTGTACTTGACTTGAAACTGGCGCATATTGAACTGTTGTCGCTTTGTGCCTAGTAGTCTTCACTGTGCATTGCATGCATACATGTTGTACTTGTTATTGCTTGAGGCAGATTATATTTTCAAGTTGACCGTGACTTGCTTATGCTCCATACTTTAGTTTGGTTGCCATGTATGTGATGCATGTTTTGTTGACTTTGTTTGCTACCAGGTCGACATGTATATATGCATACTTTGATCATAACATTCATGTGTACATTTGAGTTGCACCTGTGTTGAATCCATCTTTAAAGCTCGGGTTTGACCTTGTGCTCATGTCGTGATTTTATTTGTATTTCACTTGAGTTGAACCCAGCTTTTAATTGGGTTTGACCTTGTGCTCACCTGTCCCTGTAACTTTATCAAGTGTATACCGGTGTGCACGGCCTTGTGGCATGTATAGCGATACACTGTGCATGTCATGAGCTGTTCATGTATGATGCATTCAAAATTAAATGATGACGAACAACCCAAATAACTAAGGCAATGTAAATGTGAATTGTAATTTAATCAAATTTGTATTGTAATTGAAATTGTATGTGTGTGTGTGTGTGTGTGTGTGTATGTGTGTGTGTAGTGAGAGCTTGAAATTTGTACTATTCAAAAATTGTAATAAATATTTGTTTGAATAAAATTTCCGTTTGAATTCAAATTCTCAAATTCGGTGTTATTTATGTTATTCAGCAAATATTTATTTAATCTATGAAAAATGAAATAGTACATTAACAAATACATTTAAATGAATATATATATATATATATATGTTTACTATCATCAAACAAAAATCATATAATCGCATATTCAACATATATCAGACGTCTGACATATGCACAGTGCTTAAAAGATAGACGTATATCAGAGTATCAGACGTCTGAGGTCCATATCCAGACATCTGAAATAGGCAATTTTTCTAAAAATAGCCTAAAATTTAATGGTTTTGCTTATTTTTCGATTCTCTATTTTATTAAAAACAGAATGTAGTAATATTTATGTGAAACAAAATAACAAGTAAACATAGATACACATATAATAACAAATATAATTTATTTAGAAGGCGATGGAGTTTTACGATCTCCTGACTTGTTATCCCTCCATGGTTTAAGTGGAGACCATATATTTCCACATTCGTGGGTTCTTGGAGAGTCATAAAATCGTCTTGGTGAAGGGTCCAAAGGGGTACGATACGAAGAAGAGAGATCCAAAGAGCCGCAAGGTTTTGGAAGTGGTTCATAGACATCTCTCTTTCGTGGCGTACAAAACTTTATCGCTACTTGCTCCAAAAAGCTTAGTCGGCGTGCTGTAACTTTTTGTTCAAAATATAATTCTCATTGTAGATCTATCTATTGTTTCTGATAGTGATGAATTTCATCAATTTTCTCCTTTGTTTTAGGAGAGAAAAACAGAGATCTTTTGGACTTCTTGCTATCGGGAGTAAATCCCTTGTGATATGAGGACCACCTATATGTCGGTTCCTGATTTGGTGCAGGAAGCCGTTGTGGTGTATCGGCTGAGCTATCCGTCGTAGGTGTCGAGATGGATATATAAGAATTTTCAGAAGACATGACTATATTTTGTTTGTTAAAAAAAATGAATTTTGTATTATTTTTGTGTAACTGTTTATATAGAAGTTTTTTTAAAAGATTATTTATAGAAAATAAAAAAACTAACCATCTAAAAAACCAAAGGTGCAGTAAATATTAATTATAATTTGTGGATAGAAAAACAAATGACTAATCATAGCCTAAATGAAGCAGTGATTATTAAGTGAGCAGATCATGAAGAGAGCAAATCCCTAAATCACGTCGGGGTTTAATAAAAGTTTGTTCATTTAGTGGTTTTGTAAAGATGTCTGCTATTTGATTTTCGGTATTTACGTATTCTAATGAAATGGTTCCTTTTTCAACATTATCTCGTAAAAAATGATGTTGTATATCTATATGCTTAGTTCGTGAGTGATTGACAGGGTTTTTTAATAAATTTATTGCACTTGTGTTATCACAATATATTGGAGATTTATTGATAATTTTGCCGAAATCTGTAAGGGTTTGTTGCATGTATATCACTCGTGCACATGCTAGAGCTGCTGAGATATATTCGGCTTCGCAAGTAGACAAAGAAACACAATTTTTCTTTTTGCTAAACCATGAAACTAACGATTGTCCGAAAAAGTGACATGTTCCACTAGTACTCTTACGATCTGTTCTACATCCACTGAAATCCGCATCGCTATATGAAACTAGTTCAAACAATGATCATTTAGGGTAAAACAAACCATAATCTCTAGTACTAGGTAGATAACATAAAATACGCTTAACAGCTTTTCGATGAGATTCTTTTGATTTTGCTTGAAATCGATCACAAAGACATACACTTATCATAATATCGGGTCGACTAGCCGTCAAATAAAATAAAGAGCCAATCATGCTATGATATAATTTTTCATCAAAATCTTTTCCGTTATCATCCTTTTCTAAGTGAACAGTGGTACTCATTGGTGTTGATTTGCTCGAAGTTTTATCCATTTCTAAACGTCGTAATAGATTGTTCAATATCTTTCTTGATGAATAAAAATTCCATTTTCAAGTTGTTTTATTTGTAAACCTAAGAAGAAATTTAATTCTCCCATATGTGACATTTCAAATTCATTTTTTATAATATTTGAAAATTGATTACATAGATATTCATTGGTTGAACCAAAAATAATATCGTCAACATAAATTTGTACTACTAAAATATCACTATTTTCTCTTTTAATAAATAAAGTTGTATCTATTTTGTCTATTTGGAAACCAGATGTAATTAAATGATTTTTAAGACGTTCGTACCATGCTCGAGGAGCTTGTTTTAATCCATATAATGCTTTGTGTACTTTAAAACATGATCGGGATATTTTTCGTGAACAAATAATGGGGGTTGTTCCACATATACATTTTCTTTAATAAAACTATTTAAAAAAACACTTTTGACATCCATTTGAAATAGTTTAAAGTTGTGATAAGTTGCAAAGGCGAGTAATGTACGAATGGCCTCTAATCTAGCTACTGGAGCAAAGGTTTCGACATAATCGATACATTCTTCTTGATTATAGCCTTGAGCAACTAAACATGCTTTATTTCTAACAATATTTCCATTCTCGTCTGCTTTGTTTTTAAATACCTATTTTGTTCCTATAACCAATTGATCTTCAGGCCTTGGTACTAATTCTCAAACATTATTGCTTTCAAATTGATTTAATTCTTCTGGCATAACTATTATCCAAAAATTATCATTTGAAGCTTCTTTATAATTTTTTGGTTCAGAATTTGACACAAATGCTATATGACTTATTTGATTAAGTTGATTTCTAGTTACTCTAGAATTGAGATCTCCAATGATGTTATCTTTTGGATGATTCTTAAGAATTCTAGGGGATGATATGAAAGTGTTATTTTGCACATTTCTTTCATTATTAATAGAATTTGTTAGTGGAATAATTTATTCTTCATCATTAGTATGATGGTTAAAAAGATTTTCGTCGAATGAAACATGTAAACTTTCTTCAATAGTAGTATTTCGTTTATTAAAAATTCTATATGCTTTGCAACGAACCGAATATCCAACAAAGATACCTTCATCGGCCTTTGGGTCAAATTTTTTCCTAAGTTATCTTTTGTATTTAATATAAAACATTTTGAACCGAAAGTTTTAAAGTATGATACTGTAGGTTTTCTTCTAAAAAACATTTCAAAACAAGTTTGTTTAGTCATAGAATGTATGGTTACTCGATTCAACACATAACAAGCTGTGGCAATAGCTTCAGCCCAAAAGTGTTTTGATAGACCACTACTATTTAATAATGTTCATGCACATTCTTGTAACGTTCGAATTTTTCTTTCAATGACACCATTCTGTTGAGGTGTGTAAGGAAAAGAAAAATTATGACTTATTCCTTTCTTATTGCAAAAATTAGTAAAGAGATCATTTTCGAATTCTCCTCCGTGATCACTCCAAATATTTTTAATTTTCAAGTCCATTTGTGTTTTAATACTTTTAGCAAATATTTTAAACATACCAAAAGTATCGCTTTCATGTTTTAAAAACAAAGTCCCTGTATATCTCGAAAAATCATTAATTATTACGAAAACATATTTGTTGTGATTTATAGATCATATTTGGTTGGACCAAATAAATCAAAATGTAATAGTTCTAATGGTTGTTTTGTAGAAATATTATTTTTAGATTCAAAAGAGCTTTTCTTTAGTTTTCCAATTTGACAGTCGTCACATAAATTTTCTACTTTGTAATTTATTTTAGGTAAACCTATAACTAGCTCATATTTTGCCAATTTATTAATATTTTTAAAATTGATATGACAAAATCGTTTATGCCATAACCATGGATCTTCATGTTTGGCGATTGAACATAAATTTGAATTTTTATTTATATTCATGTTTAATACATAATATTTTTGTTTCTAAAACCTTCAAAAACAAGTTGTTTGTTATTATCGAAAATATTACATCTATCTTTTTCAAAATTTATTTGAAAACCTTTATCACATAATTGACTAATACTTAGTAGGTTGTGTTTTAGATTTTCTACTAATAAAATATTTGTAATAATAGGAGAGTTAGAAATAGCAGAGTTGATGACTTCTCCAATGCCCACGACATATCCTTTTGAATTATCTCCAAAGGTTACCATTCCACCATCGATGTATGTTATATTTGATAACATTTTTGAATTTTCGGTCATATGCTTGGAACATCCATTATCTAGTATCCATTTCTCTTATTTTTTATTTTGGGTACCTGCAAAATAAAAGGTGTTTTAATTGGTACCCACATACTTTGTTAGGGTCCTAATTGTTAGAAGAAGGTAGCCATACCCAAACTTGGTACCTTTATAAATATAATTTTTATTATAGACTACATTCTCTAAGAAATTATTAATATGTTTTTGTCTAATCAAATTATTATTTTTCTTAGGAATCCAAATTTTCATATTTTTGGTATTCATATTAGACATAGGCAAACTTTTAGTTTTTTTATAACTAAAATTTTTAGCATTATTTCCCTTTTGGTTAGAAGTATTTTTAAATTCTATTCCATTTCTATTGCCTAATGGTTTTGAAGTTTTGATAAGATTTTCCTTGTTTTCCTTTATTAAATTTTGACACATTACTTGTAATTTTATCTAATTTTTATTTTAATTCTAAATTTTCAATTTTCAGTATTTCAATATTGCTTTTAAGTTGAAATTTTCTTGTAACAGATTATCCTTCACTATTTTAGTGTTTTCAAAATCAATAGCAATAGCCTTTCTATCAAATTATTTTTATTTTTTTCTTGAGATAATTCTAGTTCTTCTTCTAAGATAATTTTTTCATCTTTTAACATTCCTACTTCAAGTTCTAATCTATTTATTTTGACTATATATTGTTTGTTCAATTTTTTAATTTGTCTAAATTTATCATCTAATTCCATACCAAGTTCTAATAATTCATCATAGCTAAGTTCCGGACATACCTCATCAGTTTGTGCCATAAAACACACATTAGCTTGTTCTTCGTCGCTACCGTTATCACTTTCAGATGATGAAGAATCCGAGTCATCCCATTTTACTTTGAAAAGCTTCTTCCTTTTGATTTTTTGAAATTTGTTCTTCTTTTTATCATTATTGAGTTTAGAGCAATCCTTCTTCATATGTCCATATTGATCACATTCATAACACTTGATTTGAGATAGTTTGTTGTGTTGGACTTCCCTTTTTTTGGAATTTGGTCATCTTTCTAAATTTCTTGAATCTGTTATAATTCTTGGCAATGAAGACTACCTCTTCTTCATCTAAATCAGAGTCATCATTCTTTGTTGTTGGGAATGTTATGTTCTTCTTCTCTGAATTTAGTTATTTTTGTGCCTGCAAATTAGCTTCATATGACATTAAATCTCCTATAAATTCTTCAACTTTGAGAGTAGAGAGATCATTAGCTTCTTCAATAGCTAATGCCTTCCTTTCCCAATCCAATGTTAAAGAGCTGAGTATTCGAGAAACTAAATCAAAATCAATAAACTTAACTCCTGATGTCATAAGATCATGTTGGATAGTTTGAAATCTAGAATACATTTCAACAATAGTTTCATTTTGTTTCATTTTGAATGATGAGAATTGGTTTTGCAAAATTGAAATCTTAGTTTGTTTGACCTTTGTTGTACTTTCGTATGTAATTTGTAAGGTACGCCAAATGTCAAATGCAGTTGTGCATAACATGACTCGTGAAAATTCATTTTTATATAAAGAGAAAAATAAAACGTTCATAGCTTTAGCATTGTTTGATGCTAAAGTATTTTGTGCATCGGTCCATGTGTTCATAGCAGTAGTAGGTGCTTCATATTTATCTTGAGTGGCTGACCAAATTTCTAGACCATTAGTTTCCATAAAAAAATTCATACGTGTTGACCAATATGCATAGTTAGAGCCATTAAAAAGTGAGGGTCGTGCTGTGGATTGTCCTTCTTGAAAAATACTTGCCATACTAAAGTGATTCAAAAACGTGTTACTATACTTTCATCAAACCTTGCTCTGATACCAATTGAAAGTCTATATATGGATCGTGTAGTGTATATGCAAGTATATGTGACTAACTATATGATGTAACTAATATAAAATTAACCTAGTAAAATATAAACTAAGAACACCAGGATTTTATACTAGTTCGGACCTCCCGTCCTACGTCCAGTTCCAAAGCTCCTCTTCGGAATTCGACTATCAAACACCCACACTTAACCCGGAAGAATAGTCTTGGTTACAAAAGCTTATTCTTGTCAAGTGTGTGTTCTGTAACACGAATATTGACTATTAAGTACAAATGCTTCCAATATATATATATATATCTAGAGGATATTGATTGAAGAGTTCTGTATATATGGAAGAGTGGAATACAAATATATGATTGCTAGAGATTAAGAATATATCAGAGTATAAGAGTAAAGAGCACAAGTAAGTAAGGTAAAATCTTCTCTTGGATTCTTGATGCTATTTATAGTGGTAGAGAGATTCCTTGAGTAGTTGTATCCATTAACAAGTGTTCTATGGTCGCTTCTGATGGTGATGAAGAGTTGCAGCGAAAAGAAACAAAGGTTTCTTTTTCAATTGAGACAGTTGTAATTTGAATGTCAACACCCGAGTTCAGTTTCATACGTTTGGAATATGTCTCAGACGTATGGCTTTATATATTTTTTGTATATAGTAGCCTTTCAAACTTCTGAGTGCATTAACCAGACGTCTGATTATGTCTGGTTTGTAATCCAGAGGATTTATTCAGAAGTCTGGCTAGTGCACCTAGACTTCTGATCTTGTGCATGTTGCTTTTCTTGTATCTGTGTCATTGCTCTTTTGATTCTATCGACTTGTAGCCTCTTGATACGTTCTTTAAGCCTTGTTCTTGTCTCTTTAATGATGTTACTTTAGCAATTACCTGTAAATAGACATATATATGCATATTCGATTTCCATTGTATAGTTGTTGTCATTGAAACCATAGATTTGATTTCCTAACAAGATTGTGATCGGTTTCACAGTAAGGGACTAGTCATCGGCTTATAACATAATGATCAAGTGACCCCCCCTTGGCCAACCTAGTTGCGACTGTCGCATATTAATGGATATTGATGAAGTAATTAGAAAAATGGAATTGGTTCTGTCTGAAGTGATCAATAGCCAACTCGGCAGTGTTACAACACATCGTTGCAATGACCAAAAAATGTGTTCTTATGATCTAATAAGAAGTGTCAACAATCATAGAGGAATGGATCCCATAGAGGAAACGAGGGTCTACTTGCACCTTATCCATTCCCAAGACAAACTCAGGACTCCCTGTACTTATGAGAGAGTGTGACAGCTAGATACTGGTCATGCTCTTACAAGTAAAGAACATGTGAACATTGAGAATCAAACAATGTCAAACTTTGATTTACCTAATAGTTGCTGCTCGAACCCATGAACTTATAGCCACTTGGAATGAGAAGAAAGCCCCTTAGCGGGTTCCTAGAAACAACAATCCTAATAGGCCAACTCAAAAAGCACTACATGACTCACTCGTGAGAGCTACATTTGGTCAATCCTCCAAGGCTCGAGCACAAGCACAGGAACCCATACCAGTGGAAGATACAGAGGATTTATTAGATAACATGGTGTATGCTTTTGACCTAAGCGACATAGAGGACGGTCTGCAGGACCCTCACATAGTTGATGATGGTCGCAAGGTGGGCCCGGTTACTGAAATGGAAATAATTGTGCTAAACGAAGAATATTATGGTATGACAGTCTAAACTCATACAGAGATCGATGAGAATTTACACAAGGATTTGATATTATTTTTAAGGATGGATCAACATGTGTTTGCATGGTTGCATGTAGATATGATTGGCATAGATCGCGTTGTTATATGCCATGCCTATAATATTAATGCATCCTTGAACATTGTGTATAAAAGAAGGCCCTTAAACCTTAAATGAAACTGTACCTTGAAAGAAGAAGTTAAAAAGTTGCTCAGCCACTGCTTCATTAAAGAGTGTAAGTGTCCCGAATGGGTTTTGAACCTGTTGCTAGTCCACAAATCTAATAATGCATGGAGAACATGCGTGGATTATTACAACCTCAAAAAATCATGCACCACAGACAACTTCCCACTTTTGAGGATTGATCGGCTCATGGACACAACTAATTAGCATGAGCTCTTATCTTTCATGGATGCATACTTAGGGTAGAACCACATACCGCTGCATGTGCCAAAATAAGAACACGCTAAGAGAGTTAGGGGTATGCCCTAGGGACAACTTTGTAATTTATTATAAATTATTAACTCTGTAGTAAAATCTCATTCGAAATCAAAGGTGTTTGTTTTATATTATATACTTGTTATATTGTGATATATTGATTAAATAATAATTTAAGTACATTTAATAGAAAAGCATTAAGTGATATGTTCATATTATAAAGGGTTGTGTGAGAAAATTATCATAATATTAAATAACATACTTTTAACCAAAGACTTTGTTTATGGACTAACCGGCAGAACGTGGATGATATTGGAATTTTATCCAAAACCAAATTCCATAAATACTAAAGCAATGTAGTGTTGATGAAGAGAATTGGTGTAAATATTCAGTACTAAAAGGTACAACTTAAACTGTAAAATTATATTTCATCGACAAAGTTGTATAAGCGATAAATTTAGCTAAGCTTTTACTCCACTAGTTAAGGAGACAAGTAAATGTTAATATTCGACTAGTTTGATATTAATCACTAACTAAATTAATATTTATAAGTTGCACAACCGTATTGGTGGTTTCTTTGAATTGCACGATTTAATTGATTTACAAATTTTTATAACATTAACTAAATTAATTAACAGTTATGAAATATTAATTATTTACATATATGATGTATTGGGTGCTATTATTAATTTTTCGCATGCCATTACTTATTAATTATGTGCATGTATAAATTACATGTACATACATATCGATTAACCATATCAATAAGCATTTAAATACAATCTAAATGATGTTATATACTAAATGGATTAGATCATGTATTGGGATAGTTAGCCCAATATGGTGGTCGACCTAAGGAAAAGAAAAGAGAGGGAGTATTTGTTTAAATTTTAGATCTGGATTTAGAACTGGTAAATGAAGGGGCGGTAAAATGAGGAGAATTTGTCTGCACCCATTTTCCCTATTTAAACAAGCATGCCTCTCACTTCATTTAAGCTTTCTGCTACCTTTCCCCTTGCTTAGCCATGCTTTATTATCCCTCCACCGCAGCCGAACCCAAATCACATCAATATAGTAGATCTAGTGGTACTTTATGTCATTGCAATGTCCAAAGATCGATTTAAGGTGAATATATAAGATCCCATCAATCAACTTGTATTCAAAAGCTATACCCCAAAGGGTGTTAAATTTCATTTACATTTTATACCATATTCATCATATAGTATTATATAGATAATATAATGATTTTGTATGCATAATAGCTGTCTCCCTTTTGTCTGTCATTAGATTATATTGATCTGCATAAATTAATCAAATTATTGTAGGTCTAAAAAATAAATATTTCAGCCATGTAGTTCTATATTATTTAGTGTATATTTTAAAATATTAAAATTAATTTTAATAATTTGTAATTTCTACTTATTAACTTTAAATCATATATATAAATATACCATGTTTTAAATTATTTCATGAAATTTAATTATAATTAGACTTAATTTTAGACTACTAAAAATATTTTTTTTTTACTTTTGTGTGTATATATCAAATATATATTTTAAATACATTTATATTTTGTAGCTTTAATAATTTTTTTGTTAATAAATATTTACATATATACCTGGATATAAAATTAATAAAATATTTTCAGATTTTAGAAAGAAAATTATGATAGTCGAAAAGAAGTCTAATGTAAATATAATTTATTACTGATTTCTTTGTAAAAAATATGCTTAATTCATTTACAATTTTAGATAATTTATGATATTATTTTATTTTATCAACAATACATTATTATGTATATTTATAAAACATAATATTTATTTATTTATTTCAAATGGTTAATAGATTTTTTAGCTACTTTTTTTTGGATCTAGATCCGAAATTTAAATTATTTTACGAAGTCAAACAAAATAATTTAGATAATTTATTTTCAATTCAAATTTGTTGACCTGGTCAAAGTTTTAGATATTTTGAAACTTTATTCTGTTTAATATACAAATATTATTTTCAAATTTTTACAAATACATATGAATGTGTATTTTGAAAAAATATTTTAAGACAGACACTATGTAAACGAATGATGAATGTATATGTTGCAAATGCAAATCCTAATATCTATATACATAGACATTAACCACATATTTACTTTGCTACATGTTTAACATGCACAACATATGCACATGAGTATACATTGATATACTCATAAGCTATATAAATATCAATTAAATAAATTAGAAATGAAATAAAATTAGATTTTATTTAAATTCTTTAAATTGGATCCAATATAACCCATTAGACTTTATAGGCTCACTGTGATCCATATAGACATTGCTTTTTAAAATTCACCCAATTTACCCATTGCTAACTGGGCCAAATCCAACATACACTTTGTTTATCACCAACATTGGCTTGTTCTGCTACAAAGTGGCACTCTTTGGCTGGGGAAAGTGGGGTAACTTATCATTAGCTAGTAAACAGAATATTCTTTAACCAGATTAGAAGATCCATAAAAGTCTACATGGATGATAAGTTGGTAAAGACAGAGAACCTTGAAGGGGCGGGTGTAAGATTTGGAAGAACATTTAGCATTCTCCAAAAAAATTGATATGAAGCTCAGCCCTAAGAAGTGTTGATTTCCCATTTGATCAACTAAGTTTTAAGGCATGTGATGAGCGCCAAGGGCATTAATACAAACCCCAACTAGATTCAAACAATACAAAGCATTCAAATACCTAGAAGCCCAAAGCAAGTGCAAAGTCTCAATAACATGGTGGCTTTGCTTAGCCACTTTGTATCCATGGATACTAACAAGTGCATCATATTCTTATACCACAATATGAAAGGAAAGGAGTTACGTTGGTCAATGGAGTGCTCAAAGGCATTTGAAGAACTAATATCACACTTTGCAAACCACCCATCCTATCCAAACCTTTCTTTATATAGTTGTGAAATTCATGCAATCAACGACACATTGAATGATGAGGAGGCTAGGTGCAACGTCCAATATACTAGATCAACAATGGGTTGTCCAAACCCGAAGGATGATATGCAAAGCATGAGAAATTCTTATTCTGCCTATTCATAGTTACGCATAAACTACGATTGTATTTCCAAGCTCATGCCACTAGGATATTAACAGACCAACCACTATGACGATGTAAATCTTATGGCAATTATGCGCGACTTTCTCTGATGAGTCGCGGGGGCATCTAGTTATTCGCTTCTATGAGGAGAGTGAGGATATGATGTAGGGACTACCCATTTTGATTTTTTGGATACTGACAATTTTATTATATTTGTTCGTTTTGGTTGAATTGTTTGCACTGATTTCTTATTAGGTTATATTTGCTCCTTATTTTTATTATTGTTTGTTTAATGTTCACTTATTGATATATGTCATGCTTGTTCGAGTTAATTTCTTTTGCTTGTACTGATTGTTGTTGATAATCTATTTTACTATAATTAGTTTTAATTGATTGCTTGTTCAATGTTTGTTTAATTATTTTATGTCATGCTTATTTGAATTATTTCCTTCTGTTTGTATAGTATTTCTTACCTAATTTGCTGAAATTAGTTTCAATTTTTTTTTGTTTACATGTCTGTTTACTTGTTTGCGTATTTTTTTGTTTGGTTGCTTGTTTGTCTACCCTATTGTCATTGTTTGTACTATATGCTAGCTTATTTTGCTTGCTAGGTATGAAACTTTTATAATGAGGTGGTTATCCAATATTGTATTTTAGTAGGATGTATATTGGAGAAACTACCTAGATGTTAAGGCACATGTTTGATTTAGTCATAGTGGGATAGCATAGCTTCCTAAGTTAAGGAAGACTAGATATTAGGACTAACTAAGGGATGCAAAGATGTTTTTTACGATGAGTAATAGTGGTAAGATAATTTTGACGACTAAAGACTTGATGGGTAACACTGAGAAATCAAGGTGATAAGTGAGGGGTTTATTATATGGAGTTTTAAAATATGCATTTCAAAATCTACCTTTTATATAAATAATAGCCAACTTCCATAAATATTTAAAAAAAAAAAAGAGTTTCTATTTCAAGAAATTTTTTACGATTTGATTTTTACATAAAATGATGTTTTCTTAACATTATTTTGAACTGATTTAAAATGGTGGAAACATTTTGAGAAATTGCTTTATAAAATGATGGTGGTATTTTTGGGATGAAAAATATTTTCGTTTTGAATGGAGATAGAAGGTTTGATGTGAAATTAAAAATTCTTTGGTAAATATTTTGCCTTTAGTATGTATTGGAAATCTCTTCCCTGACAAATCACTAATTGGTATTTTTGGTGGGTTATCTCAATTATCAGATGAAGAAATCAGTATAAGAGGATTTTAAAATCAAATTTTTTGATGTTATCTAAAGATTAAAATGATATGATTTTACGACTTACGAAGGATGTCTAGAGGTCTTCAGATGATGATAACTCGACGATGAAAGTTGTGATGATGGTCCATAAGGACGTGTACGATGTTGGAAGCTCATGGGTGGAATGATGTTGTGTTCTATTATGGAGATAAATGAAATAGAATGGAACAATGATGTGTTCGACTATGAGGACGGGTGAAAAAGGATTATTAATACTCGGATGTTTCTAGAGTGCTTGTATAGTGGGGTACATAGGATACCCACCTGAATTATGGTGGTGTTGAGATCTTATGATAGTAGACTACCCTGGACTTAAGGATTGTAAGTCTAATTCCTAGTCATACGAAGTAGCATTGATTTTGGCACTGAGAAACCGAGACTTTTCCGTTGGTCTCTGGCTTATGATGGTGCCGTATGAGTTATCTTGTATTCAACACACTCAAATAATGCGAGTATTGTTTGACGAATGTGCAATCAGCATAAGGATTAACACAAATGTGTTATTTGTTGTATGATGATGTGATGATTGCGCTTTTGGCATGTATGCATGCTTCACTATGATGGGTTATGCTGATCGTTGATATTTATTTATGCATGAATGTTTGGACCGATCCGAGCTTTGTTGTGTATTTTTATTATGGCAATTATGGTTGATTGTTGAAATGCATAATATAACGTATGAATGGAATTGATATGATTGAAACTGTTATACCCATCATTGATGGAATGTTATTTTTACATGCTATATTTGGATTTCATTATTAAGAAAATAGATGTGTTTATATATATGTGCATATGATGTTGAAATCATCATTGTGAAGGAGTGTTATCGTGTCAGGACTGATTGTACTATACAGTTGTTGTATACTAGTTTATATGTAGATAGTTTATAATTGATTTACTTCTTCATACTTTGTGATTAAACCAACGATAATGTTTTAATAATTTTGTCAAGGGTTGTATTTGGGGAATTGTGTGAGCATAATTCTTTTAGGGGGAGGAGAATGTGACAATCCAAATATTTAACGCTGTTAATATTAAATTGATTAAAAATTAAATTTAATTAAAAATTGAATTGGGCATCATAGTTATAACCGTTGCAAAGGTATTTCTAAGACGATCAGTTTGGTATATAATTTTGATGGATTTAGAGACATGGCGTGCGAAAAAAGGGATTACGATGTTGAAATAGGGTATGCAGCCACTTTGGGCCAAATGGTTACACATAACGGAACCCGCCTCATTGGCTATATAAATGATGCTTAGAAAAAATAGATGGAAACCAACATATCAGTTTCTTTTTCCAAATCCCATATTTTTTCTTAAGCTCATTTTAAGGGCGAATGATCACTAATTACAATTTCAAAACTCGAAGTGTTTAACACCCATCGAATTATATGTCTTTGCGAAGATCTCGATGAATGGAGTTGATGGGTGGTATTCTTTTTCATAAAGGTGTTCAACTAAATTAAAAATCTCGTCAAAGTTGGTGGGGTTTCGAATTAGGATTTCAAATTTGGTAGTTTTGATTTGAGCAGTAATTGATGAAATTAATGTTACAATTAGGTAGATCATGAATATATGAAGTTGAATCTATCTTCAATCTGAAGAAAAGATTGCCAGAGCTTTGGCAATCGATGAAGGAAGCTAATGGTAGTGGGATTAGGGCTTGGCGATGATGATGAACCAAAAGACCGGACTTAGGCAATCTTGCATGTGGCGGCAAGAGATGGCGGCAACGTCGTCTTAGGTGGCTAGAGCTGGGTGGATTCGACAATCGAAGATTTCAACAAGGGGGAACAAATGTGATTTTATCCTATGGAGAAGAAGGTATTTTTATAATTCTGTCCCTATGTTTTATTTAGTCACAAAATAGATCATAGAACTTTTAACCTCCATATCTTTTTCATACAAGCCCCGATTCATGCGAGGTTTCTTCTGCTAGAGTAGTAAAGGAATTCCGAATGATTTTGTGCTAGATTTGGTGAGTTTTGAGGCTGTTTGCTAAAGCACACTGGTATGATTTATTTATTTTAATAAAAATTTAGAAATATTAAATACATACCTATTAATGAAGATCAATATTTACTTATATTTATGATGATTATTTGGTTTTTATGATGTTTTGGATGTGTTATGCCTTAGTTGGATGTTTATTGTTGATTTTGTATCAATATATGTTTAATTATGATCAACTATGAATTTGGATGGAAAATAAATAATTAATATAAATTGGATGAAATTATGAAACTTCAGAAAATATGGATAAACAAACGAAGATAGGATTATATATAGATTTTTGATTGATATATGTAAACAACAATGATGTAATAAAATTTAATAAAATTAAAGTAAAAATTGAATAAGAAGAAAAAACATATATTTTTAAAATTGAAATTGGAAGATATTTTCTTAATGAAATAAAGAGGAGCTGTTGGAAACTCAGTTTATCATTGTTTTGATTAATGACAAGCTATATAAAATATTCTGTGTGTACTAATCATTTATGCAGGAGATTTGTGGCAGATTCATATTCAGAGTATTTAGTGCTGTTAGTTTCTAGTCTAGAGTCTATATATCATTTAGAAACTTGTTAAAATCTCTCCTAAATTGATATTTGATAAAATCATAGACACATATGCATAAGAATACACAGCAAGCTGAAAATAGCCGGCTGAATGCATTCATTCAACCGGTTGAACACTGAAACATTTTTATTGTTTCACAATATTCAGCTGGCTGAATGAAAAAATTCAACTGGCTGAATCTGGCTAAATTTAGCCTATTATCTTGTTGTCTTCGATTTGTATTAATTTGGACGACTGAATTAATAAATTCATTGAATATTTCTAACTGCTATTTTTCATGAATAGACACTTCTCTTCATCGAAGAGTAATGTCTTCAAAATCAACAGTTGCACCTGTTCTTTTCAATATAATTTTTTATCTATGGTTCCAACCTTTTATAGTCTATAAATAGATTTCAGAATTCAAAAAACAATTCATCGAAACTGATTTTAATATTCTTGAATTCTTATCTATTCTCTATTTTCAAACTGCACTCAAACTGCTTACATTCTCTGATCATTGATCACTCTATCTTCCATAATTCTCAAGGCACGGTACACTATATATCATAAAGGAGAAGATTATAGGAAGATTGTACTTAATTGACTTATCAGTGCTATTCAAAGAGCACAATACAGTCAGATACTTTTGTTGTTTGTAAAGAAGTCATGTTCGGTTTCTTAGGCAGTAAAAGTCTTGTTTGGTTGCTTAGGCAGTAGAAGTCCTGTTCGGTTGCTCAAGCGGTGTAAGCCTATTACTCCGGGTTAAATGAGGGTTGCTAGTTTAAATCCAGAAGGAGTCTGGGACTGGATGCAGAACGGGAGTTCGAACCAATATAAAAATCTCTGGTGTCATTTACTTTGCTGCTCTTATTATTTACTTACTTTTTCCACACAAGTAGTTTATTCCTTATTACTCGATCCTATAGCACAAACACTTTCAGGAGTTTCATAAATAATAATAAAGTGCTAGAAAAAATTGCATTGTTTGAGTGGATAGCAATGCAATTGATTTTACGATGTTTATTGGTGGAACATATTATTATAATAATTATTATTTTTTGGTTAAAAAATAAAAGGGATACTTTGAATAATAAATGGTAAAAATATATTTCTTTAAGTGTTTTGATTTAAGTTATTAACTTTTTAAGATAAATAACAATAAAAGGGAGTTTTAAAATATAATAGAAGAATATTGTTATTCTTGAAGATAAAAATCCATAAATTGGTTTCGAAAATTATTAATGGTATATATATATATATATATATGTACATATGTATATATTATTACTTTCATGTAAAATAATAATAATATTTCTTTAAAAAGTAATTTAATGTAAATTACTATTTTTGTTGGAAAATATGACGTTTTAAGGTAATTGAAGTAATGGTTATAGTGAAGTATTTTCGAAGTATTTTATCATTTTGAAGGATTTTTTTGAGATAGATAAAGTTGTTTGTGTAATAAACAATAGTAAAATTATTTCTTTTATTCTTAAGGGAAAACAATTGTTTTAAATACAATGCTGAAATGGATAATATGTGATTAATTGTTAAATTGAATTATCATATATGTTGTTTTATGATGATGAAATCACATTTGGATGTGTGCAATATTTTACCATTATTACTAAGTTGTGTGTAAATTAATCATGGTTTTATTATATTAATGTTTATGTCACTAATATAGTCTGTTAGTCAATATTTGATGATTTGGTGTTGTGTTACTAACATAATGGATTGGTACACATTTTATGATTTAGTGTTTGTGCTACTAATATAAAGAGTTAGTACACTTTTGATTGGTTTATACTTGCACTGACGGTGTATTGTTAATAGATGATAATTAGTATATGTGTTAGTATTTATGTTGTTGTGATTAGTTTACTTGATGTTTGTGATTGACATTAAGTGTTGTCAAAATTTTGTAACATTCAATGGCTAAATGTGCTATTATTGTTATTATCCCATGTTTATGATGATTGATTATGATTGACAGTTGGAGCAGTATTTCCTACTTACATTGGTTGTATGAATGTTGTGGTTGTTACGTGCTAACAAGTATTTAGATGTAGGAGAAGAACGGGAAATAGAAATATCTAGGCTTGATCCCAAAAGGATAAGTAGGCAGTCTTTTCCAATGCGATAAACTACGGTTCCTTTATGGTTAGGGTATACAGAAATTAGAACAGTCCGAACATACTTAACCATTTTTTTCTTTCCTTTATTATATATATGCATATGTGTTTGTAGAATTTGCAGGAAGGGGCAAAGGTGGAGTAAAGATCTAGATAAAAAGTCATTTTGCAAGATGTGGTTTGGTATATTTTCCTTATACTACAGTCATATTGCTATTCATTCATTGTGATTAATATATTAAGAATGTTGCTATTATTTGAAGTGTTAAAACTTTGTAACATTTAATTTTTGAAATAATGATCCTGTATAATAATTATGTTATTGAGTTAACATATATTTATATCGATGTTTGATTCTGCTGTAAGGCTTCCCTTTTATGTCCAGTATTTAAGACTTTCGTTCTATTTTATGTACCGATGGCCCACTATATTTCATGTTTGAATTTAGTTATAAGCATATTTTGACATTTACAACTGATTTTGATGTTAAACATAGTGGGTCGTCATAGAATTTCTCTAGTCATTGAGGGAACCCTACATAGAAACTGAAATGCTCTTCGGTAACACAGGCATAGCTAAGCACCTTTGAAAAATTTTTGCCTTCAAGGATTGAACGATATTATTAGAAGACAGTTACGATAGGGATGAAGTCCTTCCTCTGCTTTCATAAAGCCTCAACGTTGGAGATTCTTACGAAAGAATGTTGTTCTTTCCACCTTTCTATACCTATAATAGTAATCCCATCTCCTCTCTAGCTGGCTTTCTAACAACTACACGGAGAATCATTTAACTGGCAGGAGATAATTATTTAGGAAGTCCATGAGGAGAGTATCACTTTGCGGATTTTAAAAGGAAGTTTAAAGTAAATTTCTTCTCTAGGGATGAGAATGGACTATAGTTGGAGAGGTTCATTGACTTGAAACAAAGGAAGTTGTCAGTAGTGGAGTATGTTAATCAATTTAATAAGCTTACAAAGTTTGGATTCCACTTGATAAATAAACTAGACAAGAACATGCTAAATTTTGCTAATGGGTTGAACTCAGACTCCAAGAGTTTGCATTAAATTAAATACCATACGGAGCTACAGAGCTTGGTTCGAAGGATTTGTTGAAGTAGCTACGTGGAATTCGATTAATAGAGAAATTGTAAAGAACATCCAAAGAAGAATGTTAAGTAGAATTAGCACTTGGAGTAACATAAGGGAAATGGTCAACAAGGAGGATGGGATAAAAGATAGGCCATCATATGTAGGAGGTTCCACAAGAAGAGCCAAATAACCAAGAAATGTAAGGTGGATGTTGCTCAATTTTCTCGTAAGTAATTAGCAAGTTGATTAAAGTACAAATGGCCTAATAAAAGCCAGTTCAGCCAATGTTCAACTGATCCACTCATAGTGGCACAAACTCGAGTTGGCCCCTTGTTAACCTGTAAACACCCCTACCTTACACCCATACTATCCAAGAGTAATATTGTGTAATACTGTTGGTTAATACGGAGAATGAGGCGATACGAGGTACACACGTAAATATTTCCATGGGCTAACACTAGTATGTACTTAAACATCTAGTAACTCATTGCTACGTACACAGTATCGCACAAAGAACTAAACATGTGCGCCTTCAAGATAGAACAATACACAATCTATAGTAAATAATAGTGAACATGGAGTCAGAATCGCAACGATAATAATAATGCTAATTGCATGAGGTATGTCTAATATTCATTACATGAATATACATATAAGTGATAATTCAATATAAGATGACAACTACTATAATGAATACTAATCTATTCTATGCTTAAAACACAAGCTAGTCTCAACATCCCTGTATTTGAAATGCCTCGAACTGACCGAGTATTATGTAAATAACACATGGGTTAGACTATGCCTAAATTAAGTATCTATCAATATAGGTGACACAGAATATACTAAAAATAATAATACGATAACACTATCAAAGTCGGTCAAGAAGACAACCATGGTGTCAATATATATATACACACACACATACATACACACATACATACATACATACATATATATATATATATATATGCATGGAAACATATGCGTGGTATATGTATAATAATAATAACATGGATATTCACTAAAAACATCACATATCACAAATCACAAATGTCATAAAATTATGTATAAAAATATCATCACCCATGTAGAACCACATCTAATTATCTAATTATAAATCACAGAATCAAAATCGAATGGGTGAATCATCCATATCCCGAAATCATCATTAAAAATCCAAAAAACATCTATAATTGAGATATCACCAAATATAACCAGGCTAGAACATAGCATTGCCCAAATATATCTCTCACTCCTAATAAATAAAATATCATCATCATCATCATCTATATATATATATATATATATATATATATATATATATATGATAGGCTACCTATCAAAATAATAATATGAGAATCCACTATACTCTGGACACCCATTCAGATATAATCTCCCTTATAATATATGAATAAATTAGAATATATTGTGTCGGGGAATGACTGTACGACGGACACAAATTCCAAAGTAGAGCCATATATATACATATCAATAAAAGGGTTACCTAACCCACAACTATGAATAAGTAAGGTGTATCAGTAGTATATGCCAATCTATCGCTCCTGCGAAACCGAAAGGGAGACTGCTAGAATGAAGCAAGCTTTAGACTCGCAAATTCTCAACAGTCTTTACCTTCATGATATCATGACACTTATCCACCGATGTGCTCGTCAACATGAGGACTCAAAAGTCATGACCTGAATCTAGCCCATAAAGGTAACACGCCGCTAGCCTAGCTGATATAGGGGAAAATGCACAAAGCGAAAGCATAAAGCTATATGAATATAGGGTTTCACAGATCTCGGGCACGACCCCACGATCATGGCACTACGGGGATTCTAGCAATCTAGTTCTCTTCAACGCTAATAAAAGGAGTACATTATGATGGTGGCACATTGAAATAATACATACAGACACGAATCCTTGCTCATCGTTAGGCACATAGCCTTACTCGCTGAATATAAGCATGAAGCCATACTTCTCACTACGTGTATCACCTCACACTCATATCACCATTCTCGTCATGTGAGTGTCATCTACTTACAAAGAATAACTGAATAAATATCACAACAGCGTCGTATACCACTGCGTGGTACATAAATGTTTACTCACTGCTTATAAACTACACTCAAACTCCATAATATTCTATACAATGAGTCCGATGAATAACCGAAGAAATATTACCAAATGGTCCATCCCAAATGGTATTATAACTTCGTTTTATTCAGTTTTCTCATCATATAGAATTAAATATCATGAAATCATATAAAAGATGTTATCACTGTATCATATCAAATTTACTAATCAAATTAACGTCGGCAATGAATTACTCATAACATCTAAATTAGTATAGAGGCGATGAGAAATCGGAAATGCTATGCAAAATCACATCAATCAAATATATATATATATATATATATAGAAAATATTCATTTATAAGTTTATTAATTATATATAATAATTTTAAATAGTTGAAACCTTAGTTAGTAATAATTACTTATTTTCCAAATATTACACATATATAACTTTTGAATAAACACTTTAAAAAAACCAAAATATATTCACTTCTAACTAGTTAATAGCTTTTAAATATAGTAAAATACTAATTTCCAAATAAACTTTATGTCATAAACTCACATTTTATTTTATATAAAATCGGATAATAAATCATTCACAATATTCAACTCATAATCACATATGTGAAAATATCTAAAACATATAAGAACAATTTTATAAATAAATTGAATATTTAGTTAACTTCAAATTATATATATATATATAGAGACACACACATATCACCATTTAAAGTTAGCTAATCATGAATGTTAACTTCAAAACTCTTTAAGTATTAATTATCAGACAATGAATCATCAACACATCCACGCTCTTAACAATTCTAGGATTAAATCAAATACTTAAATAAGTATTATATTATTAACTATATATTCTCTTTAATTAAATTTATATAAATATTCATTTATAATTCTTAATTAAACAAATTAGACTTAAAATGTACTTTGTAATGCTTAAAATAATGATTAGAACATTTGTAACGACCCACAATTTTGAACATTTCGGATGGGAATAGTTAATCTATTTAATTATTCAAATTTGATTCAAATATAATAAATAATAAGAAAATTAATTGTGAATAAAACGACTTGACTATTAATGACGTATTTTAAATGAATTTATAGGATTTTTTCCAAAACTTTTAATTTGGAAAATATTTAAATTATTATTTGACGTATTTTTGGCAAACGTTGGTATTTTTAAAATTTCACAGAATTAGATAACTAGTGTATTTTATTATTGTTTTATGATCGTGCAGCATTTTTATGGGCATCGGATTTTTATTTCTATCGTTTGTGGTTCATACGTGAACGAGATATTGTGTAGCGAAGTGCCGAAAAATTTAAAATAAATTGACCATACCCATCTCTTATCTCTCATTTCCTTTATCTCTTTCCTTTTTCATTTCCATTTATAGTAAACATGAAAACCCTACCTCGTCTATTTAAAAACCAAAATTTTGAGCTATGATTAACGAAAATTAAAATTGTCGGATCCTTTGAACTCATACAGAGATAAGCTTCGAATCTATATAGGCATAGAGGGGAGTGGCTATCGTTATTGGTGATCAACATGGTGAAGATGGATCTAGGGTTTAGTTTTTTCGGCGTTCGGGGAGGAGCTGGTCGAGGCGATGGTTGCGTTGAGCTCATAGTGGCAAGATAAAGTTTGGTGGGAGTTTTGGAAGGTGGGGCTGCCTCTTGCCGAGTGTGACATGTGCACTGTAGCAGTGGCAAAGAGCAGGTCATGGTTGTTTGTGGTCGACTGAGCTTGAAGTTTGGGGGTTCTTCATAAAGCTCGTAGGAAGTGGAGTTTGTTGGAGGTGGTTTGATGAGATTTCATCGAGCGTGGAAGATAAAGTCGATAGTGGAAGGCTCGGCCTTGGTGGGTTCGTGTATGTGTGCACTTTTGTGTATATGGGAAAGAAATTGATATGGGGAAAGAGGATTAAGGTTATAATTAGTTTATTAAAGAATTAATTATATTATTTAATCTCAAAAGCTTATAAAATTAATGAATTTTTCATACGAGATCCAATCGAGACATGGTCTTTTGCATTGCACTCGTAGGAGCGTTATCTATGCATTGGAATTGATTTCTTCAATTTTGGAGCAAGTAAGATTTTGAGCTAAATTCGAACGCCATTTGATTTTAGATGATGTAGGAACGCGTAAGCGTCAGTTGAAATTTTGGTGAGTTAACTCACCTTTGAATGAACATTATATGATATATGGTAGATGTAAACTACCGTTTGAATGCTTGAATAAGTTATTTGGTTGGTTTGGTTGAATTTTTATTTTGGAAAATGGATGACATATAAATGAAATACAGAGAATTTTGTAGAGGGATCTAGATTCCTCACCACTGTTGACTTTAATTTCATTTATATACTTGGTGTATAAATTGTTGAATGCCAAAAGTATTGGATGTGACGTTGATATGTGTTAAAAGTTGAAAAGTTTTAGTGATAAAGATAGCAGCAACATTGGTTATGTGTTATGGTAGCTATTGGCCTCATTATAATATTTTGAATTACTATTATTTGCTGTTTTGATTCGAAGAATGGTTTCAAATCAGATTTTTGGAATTTTCTAAGATATTTTATTTAGAAATAGTTTTTGAACTTCTCTATTTTACTCCAACCATTTTGAAAATGTTTTAGAAGTATTTTGGGAAGTATTTACTTTATAGAAAAATTAATATAATAATGAATGTTTATTTTAAAGGTAAATAAAGGAAAATTTATCCATTCTAATAAAGCGATTTCATTTATTTTGGAATAAATATTTGTGAAACGCTTTATATAAAAGGTTCCATAGAAAGAATAGATTTACAAACGAGATATTATAAAAGGGAAAATGATATTATTTTAATGAATTGGAATAATAAACTATAATTGTGAAACTATAGTGATATATGGAATGATTATTTATGGGAAGTATTTAGCCATATCTTGAAACTGATGATTTGTAATAAATATATGAGCTTTAAAATTAAGAGATTTATGGAAGAAATTTTATAAATGTAATAGAGATTTATAAAAGGAGCTTTATAATAAATTGGATATTTATAAAAGAAATTTTATAAATATAATAGAGATTTATAAAAGAAGCTTTATAAATAAATTTAGAGATTTATAAAAGAAATTTTACAAATATAATATAGATTTATAAAAGGAGTTTTATAAATATAATAGAGATTCATAAATATGAAGGAGAATCATAAAACAAGTTTTGTAAATAAAAAAGAAGTTTATAAATACAAAAGAGATTTATAAAAAGGAATTTTATAAAAGGAAATGAGATTTGATTTCTATAAATGATCATTTTAAATTATGGTGGTATGGAAAGTATTCTTTCTATACTTAACCCCAAATTACGAGGTAGGAAACTTTGTCCCTATCTTGAGAATTAAGAATGTACGTCGAGGTAAGGATAGTTTACTAACTTGTCCAACTTCATTGTTAATCGAGGGATAGTACAAGTTTGAAGTTGGAATGTGGTGACAAGTATATTTGGTGTAATATCCATACTATCGATTTACTTACATTAGAAAATGAGTTTGGGTTTATTGTAAACAATGTTTCTAAATGCCATTTGTTTTGACCCATTTAAATATGATTTTGGAAATATGAAATCATTCTTAAGATTTGTGAATATACTTATAATACCATTGAGATAAGCATATGGATACATTTTCTAAGTATTGAAAATGTAGGGATTTGTGAATATACTATACCGTTGAAATAAGTATATGGAAAAGTTTTCTAAACATTGAAAGTGAACTGTTTGCAAGTACTTATGTAGTCAAGATAAGTATATCAATATATTAAAGTATTATGAAAGAGTAGAGATGGTTTGTGAATATATCTTTTGTAAAAGGTATTTTAATACGAATATTTAAAGGGAAATTTTAATTAATGAAAGGATTAATTAAAGAGGCTTAATGGTTGCTCATGTGCTTAACTGTGGTTGGTTTCCATATGAAATTAGATCACCGATTGGATTGTATGTTATTTGATAGTTAAATAACCGAATATTAAACCTTGGCTAGTTTTGAAACCACTGATTGTTGGTTCGAAGAGAGCAAGATAGGATAAATACAAGTTATCCGACAACTATTTCGAACTAGAATGAGCGTTTGAAATTGAGACATCTTGAAGATGATAGAATCGAAGATGAAGTTCTTTGAAGTGCAAAGGCTACTTGCTACTAATCCTGATGGTGATTCCAAACTGGATGTAGTGGAAGTGGTGTCTTTGGTTTGTTCATAACCTTATCAACTTGTATGAACGAATGCTGACATTGCATTGTTCCTTGGAGGGAAGTGTTAGCATTCCAAGTAGGATTGACTAAAAAGGTAAAACATAGTGTGACGACCGCCCTATACCACCAGCACCAACAATATGAAACTAGTGCACTACTGTCTGGCCCGATTGATATAACATAATTATCAGGGTCGAAGTAAATAAATATAACCTGTCATATCTCACAGTGCATGGTTAAAATATGATATCACAGACATAACAGAAGAGACGGCAATAACAATGTGAACAGACCATCGTCATCAGAGTATAATATCAAAGAGTTATACGTCAATAGTAGAGTTTATACAACAGGAACAACTCAAATAAACTATCTGAATAAATAGTACTAAGAAAGTATTGTCACGGGCTCCACAGCGTTTCTCAGCGGAATAAGCGTAGACTCCATATATGTATAGAATACGAGCTAGCTCCATCCAACTCGTCCTCCGAATAGCTACCGCATCACCTAGACTTGTTATTTAGTCTACTTATTTAAGAGTACCTAAGATCATAAGAGGAAAAGTATAAAACCTTAGGTCAGACAATAGTTTGGTGTGAGTAGTAAATGAGTCTTAAAAATACTAAATAGGTAAATATGGTAAGGGCTAAGAGTATAAAAACCATACCTAACATGTCCCTGTAACCAAAAAGTTAGCACATAACACTATAATATGCTACTCTACAATATCATAAAGATATACTACCAACAACAAAAAGATATCGGTCTTCCAGATATTTCTATCCCTAAAACCTACTTCCTATGATATCTTCGAGTGATAGCCTACCTAAGTAAGAAACCAAAGCAATCATAGCATCCATCAAGCAATCATATCTATCACTCCACCCCTGTCCCTTGAATATATGACAACTTGTATGAGTACCAAGTCAGGGACTAATGGAAATCTCGGTTCTCTGTTGTACTCTCGTATCTCGTAGCCCAAAGTTGGATACATATCTCGTAGTACAAAGCTGGACACTAGACCCAAAGCAACATGTCTAAGGTATACAGGTCCCTCAATTGATCCATGGGCGTCCCCACTTACAATACCCTTGCTTCAAGTACAACTGAAAACTCTTCGACTGTCAATGATTCCTTAGCACCTACAACCGAGCTCTCCTTTGCTCCATTTGGACACCAAGCCCTTCTACTCAACCCAATTTCCATTATTCATGAGAAATAACTCTCACATTCCCCGGTCTGACGGTTCCCTTCTTTATGAGCTGCCATCTTCAAAACCTACTCCCACCAAGAGTTAACATCCAAAGACCATAGAATTTCATCATACTATTAAATCGTCATCCAATTCGATACGATTGAGCCAACACCTCCAACATGACCTATAGAGCACTCTCTTCCTCCCTTGAAGTTCCATGTCCATACCACTCAATGTGATAACTCGGTACTGACCTAAGCCTTTAAATCGATACCAAGTTAAGCACTTAGCCAATAATTGGCTACCTTCTCCTTCCTTTTCTCTAGTGCTCATACCTAGTTGCCTTAGACCATGACTCATCCCTCTTCGATAACTTGGTCCCGATCCAAAATTCCACTTCCAATTTCTAGAGATAAATCGTCATCCAATCCATCACTTAGCCAAATTCCTACACCAAGCCATAAACTAGCTCCTTTGACCCAACTCTATCTCCTTATAACAAGGATTGACTCATAACCACCATTCCCTTAACTCGGTACCGACCTAGCCTCCTTAACTCGGGTTTGAGTTAAACCCTTAGCTCTAAATGTTGTGCGAGTTGGTCCATAGCCTCTTGCCATCCTCCAGAGCCTATGTGCAAAGTTTCTTCCAATTTCGACCAACCTTGCCTTTGATTTTCTTAATTCTCCGACCTAACTTTCTATGCAAACACATACTAGAAAACAACATCAAATCATATCATTCAAGCATAAAATAATAAGCAATTTCATCCACTCAATCATGCAATTCATAGAAATAAGATAGCCAAGTCAATTTATAACATAGATCTATACATAGCATTAATATATAAGCATAAGTAGTGGTGATTTCTAGTCAACCTAGGTCACATGCATAGTTTAACATGTCACTAGATTTAGAAAAGGTTTTATGGCCAAAAATCAAGTTAGAACACGTTAAATCCTAAAATCTACCATAGAAGCATGCATAGTATAGTGAGAAGGCATAAATCACGCACCATTTACCAAATTCAACAAATCTTATGTAAATCCAATCTGGATGGTGAAGATCTAATCTAGACAGTGTAGAAAATTGCTCTAAATCAAGCAAATCAATGGTCTCTATCTTCTAACCAATGCTCTGATCACCAATCAACAATCTAGTTTGATCTAAGGAGAGATTAGAGGAATTAGGATGGATTTTAGAGCTACTTAGGGTTTAGACCAAATTTGGGATGAGAGGGAAAGTTTTCATTTGACTCCTCCAGCCCCTATCTATAATGATTCTATAATTAATCTAATGTGCTAACTAATCGATTTCACTAATTACACACTAGCTTTGATCAGTAGTTTTTAATACTTAAAACAGGCACAGCTCCCTAATTGTAAGTCTATTTTTCTACTTGACCACTCTACAAAATGGAAAGCCATCATCCTGAAGCAATGGAACCAGTTTGAGACCCTAATTCAACTCCTATCAAAAATTATAGCCCAATAAAGGTTTTAAGGGTCAAAGTGGTCACATAGAAATCTGAAAAAAAAAATCATAGCCCTGAGAGTCATATCCCAAAATCATAGAATCATACAACCTCATACGAAAAATAAAAATATTACGATATTCCAATACGTAAAATATGGTTCATTACATTCTCTTCCCTTTGGGAATTTCGCCCCTGAAATCCCTAAACAAACCAAAATATAAGCAGCCATCGTCATCCCGCATGTCTACCAACCATAAGCAACCATCACACATATTAAACAAGCGATCATTCAATCAATAGTATAGGTGACCTATTCCAGCATGCGAAATACTAGCCTATCAAATATAACATACGATGGTGAATATAGATACGATATACAGTGGATCGTACCATTCAAAAAGCTCCGGACACATAGTCCTCATGCTCTCCTCTGCCTCCCACGTACAATAGTCATTACTTCCACTCAATTGTACCTTCACCAGCTTCACCATCTTTCTCCTAAACTGTTTTGTATCGTACCCAACAATACGAAGTGGCCTACGAGATCAAGAAACTTCTGGTTCTACCTCAACATCTTCTAGCAGATCCAGTGTGATCATCATGCTTGAGTTGTGCACAAACTTTCGTAGATAAGAGACATGCAAACATTATGCACACTCAATATTTTTTGATGTAAGTCGAGCCTATATGCTAGCTTTCCAATTCTCTCAACTATCAAAAAAGGACTTATGAATCTTGATGCCAACTTCCCCTTTCTACTAAATCGAACTACAATCTTTAAAAGAAGAAACCTTTAGAAATACCATATCCCCAACATATACTTCCAACTCTTTTCGTCTCTTATTCATGTAGCTTTTTGTTGATTCTGAGCAACATTCATTCGTTGCGAAATGACCTCAACCTTCCCCGAAGTCTCTCTAATCATATCTGGCCCAAGTATTAGTTTCTTCCCTACTTCCCGTCCACATGAAGGAGCAACATTCATTCGTTGCCGAATGACCTCAATCTTCTCCGAAGTCTCTCTAATCATATCTGGCCTAAGTATTAGTTTCTCCCTCGCTTCCCACCAACATGAAGGAGCATTACATGGTCGACCATACAATGCTTCTTACAGAGCCATATCAATACTCGATTGATAACTATTGTTGTATGCAAACTCTACCAAATGAAAATGATCATCCCATGATCCACCGAAGTCTATAATGCATGCTCGTAAGAGGTCTACCAATATACGATTTAATCTTTTGGTCTTCCCATCCGTTCGCATATCATAAGAGGTACTAAGATGCAACTCCATCCCTAATGCTTCTAGTAAGCTCTTTCAAAACCCACTAGTGAACAATTGGTCTTACTCGCTTACAATTTTCTTTGGCACACTATGAAATCGTACTATCCATTTTACATACAACTCCACCAGCTTGGATGTCGTTCTACTTGACTTGACAGGCACAAATTTTGCACTCTTGGTCAACCGATCTACTATGACCCAAATACCATCTTACGTACTCGAGTTCTAGGCAATCCATCGAGGCCTGCTTTCATTTCCACTCAAGAATTTCTAGCGGTTGCAACAATCTACTAGATTTCTTCTGCTCTGCCTTTACAAACTGGAAGTTCATACACTTGGAGTTGAATTCCCCAACATCCCCTTTCATATCTTCCTAGTCGTAAGTTCATCTCATATTTCAATACATCCTTTTACCACAGGGATGAATAGTCAAGCTAGAATGGTGACACTCTCTTAGCACTTCATCTCGTAATCCATCAACATTGGGAACAAACAATCTCCCGTCATTACGAACTCAACCTTCTCAGTTGAGTTCGCATTGCTTTATACCTTCATATTCTACACCTTCCTCTATCTTTATTATGATCTTCGCTAGCCTACAATCTTACTTCTGACTAGTACCGATCCTTCCAATCCGAGTAGATCTAATCGATAAGCTTGTCAACATTTCAGGTTCTAGATCGTAGTGAGGGCCTGCAATCAAATCCAGCAATATATTCTATCTGCTTCTATTCCAAGAACATTGCTCCCAACTCAGCATGTCTTCTACTTAATTCATCATCGACTATTTTCCCTTTTCCTAGAGTATAGGAAATACCAAAATCATAAAAGGCCAAAAACTCCAACCACTGCTGCCGTTGAAGGTTGAGATCCTTCTGAGAGAAAAGGTACTTCAAGCATTTGTGGTCCTTAAAAAGCACAAACTTTCTCCCAAAAAATAGTGCTTTTGCATCTTCAAAGAAATTTTTTTTGCCTCTAATTGCAAATCATGAGTCAGGTAATTCCTCTTGTGTGGCTTTAGCCGTCGACTTGCATAGGCAACAACCTTCCCTTTCCACGTCAACACCGCACCCAATCCAGTACCACTAGCATCAGATTATACCTTTAACTCTTCATTTCCACTTGGAATGGTCAACATAGGTTCACTCATCAACCTCTCCTTCAGACTCACAAAAACATGCTCACACTCTGCATCCCATACAAAGGTCTGATTCTTTTTCATTAAATTAGCCAACGGAGTCGCTGCCTTCGAGAAGTCCAATATGAAGCGTTTGTAGTATCCCACCAATCCTAGGAAACATCTAGCATTCTTGGGCTGATTTCAATCTTGGACTACTGCCACCTTCATAGGATCCGCAAATATACCCTGTCCTGACATGACCCAAGATTCTCATTTCTCTCTAGAAGTGACACTTAGAGAACTTCACTCTCGACTTGTGCTTCCTCAATATCTCTAACAGAATCTTCAAGTGCACTTGTGATCCTTTTCAATTCTAGGGTAAATCAGAATATCATCCATGAACACAAAGCATGGACTTAATCAAGTGGTCTCTGAAAACTTGATTCATAAGATTTATAAAGTTGTTGGAGCATTGGTCGATCAAAATGGCATCACCAACCACTCATAGAAACCTGACGGTGTATGAAATGCAGTAATAGACACACTCTTCTTCGTTATACTCAACTGGTGAAATCGCGTCGCCAAATCCATATGGAAGAACACCTTCGCACCGCGCACCTATCAAACAAGTCATCAAGGCATGGGAGTGGATACTTGTTCATCTTTGCCATGTTATTCAGCCATGATATTCCCTACACAACCTCAAAGAGCCATCCGTCTTCGTTGCGAATACTACAGGTGGGCCCACTCAGAACCCTTTCTTCAATGGATCATTCACTTGCACCTCCAATTTATTCTGCTCTTCAGGTTCCATATGCCTTAAAGGCATAAATATCGGTCTCGCTTCCATTACCAAGCCTATCCAAAACTTGATCTTTCTATGCGGCGGCAGTCCAATAGCAACCTTGAAGACATTCAGATACTCTCTAGCGATAGGCACTGATGATAATTCCCCCTATGGAACCTCAAGTGAATATAGAAAGCTAACCACCACCCCCTCCTCTGGTAGGCAACTAATCACTAACATTCTCTCGTCCACATCTCCGACTATCACCAATAGCTTCTCACAATCTACTATAGTCGCATATTTCCTAAGTCGATCCATATCCAAGATAATCCCGAATCCGACAAAGTTCAAAACAAAATAATCACAAACCAATGAACATCCATGACTCGATAAATCTAAGCAACGATAAACCATGCAAAGACTAGTATAGCTCCAACAGGGTTTGTCACGATAAGGGTTTAGTCTAATATCTCAGGTCCCAATCTACCTACTAGGTCACTATAAATGAATGAATGAGAAGCACCAATATCAAACAATACTCGAACAGGAACATCACAAATAAAAAGCATACCTTTGATAACGACTCCTTTCCCATTCTCCTTCATCGAGGGAGCACTCGATGAAGTTGGGACTGCATCCAAAGCATTCGCCTTCACAACTTGCCTATCCTTCATTGGTCATGGGCAATCCTTCTTCAAATGCCCAGGCTTGACATAGTTATGGCATTTCCCCTTCTCACTCTCCTTGCAATCCCTAATCGAATGACCCCTTTTGTTGCATCCAAAGCAAGTAGGTTCCCGTTTACCCTTCTTCTTACTACCCTTTCCCTGGGACTGCTTTCTTTTCCCATTCAACTTCTTCTTGCCTTGACTGCCTTGTTGAGGCTTTGACTCCTCCTCGGTAGAAACAACGACAACGGTATTAACATTAAGGTATAAACTTTCATGACGAAGTGCTTTCTCCACTAGCTCCTCAAAAGGAACTTGTTCCTTCGATATGGTCTACCAGCTTTTCTCCAAGATAATCGTCCAACCCAATAACGAACTTCTCATTCTTCCTTAATGAAGTGTCGATGAACGACATCCCATACTTTAACAAGACAAAAAACCCATAACATATTCTGAGATTGACATCTCTCCTTGCTTCAGCTCAGCAAACTTTCTGAATAGAACCAATTTTTAAGCAGTCGGAATAAACTTCACCTTGAAATTCATTTTAAATTGATCGCAACTGAATTGATCCTCCAGAATGGTAATGGTAACAACATTCCACCAGTTCATATCTCGCCCTTGAAGTTTCCTAGAAGCCAACTTCCTCTTCATAGCATTCTCCAACTCCATATCTCCGAAGATGAGCTCACAAGTATCCAACTAATCTTGCACTTTTATGGCTGACTCCATCCATGAAAGGGCTTCCCTCCAAAAGTAGAATAATCTTTTCTTATCTTGGCGAAGTCAGCCCTAGGCGCTTGCATAGGAACACCTCCACCTATTACCACTCTAGGAGCATTCCTCGTCATATTTGCCATCATAGTATTGCACATGTCTTGGACAACAGGCGTAGTAGCTCCTAAGCCCGCTTCTTCGTCAACTCTTGAAGTAGAATTCCTCACAGCGTTCCTTGTGTGCGAGCTCATTCTTATCTATAACAAGAATGATCAGTCTCTCATAAAGAAAACTGTGTCTATAGTGCTTATATGCATGCCACTTATATTATATAACATATATTACAATATAGCTTTGAAAACCAAACTTATAATAAGTATGTGCGCACTCTCTCTCTCTCTTGTATACATATATACTCTCAATCCAATCTAAGGCAATAGCATCATTCCTATCTCTAATGCATCGTGGTATCGACTCTAGTTAATCATGTAACCAAAGCTTTAATACCAAATGTGATGACTGTCCTATACCACCAGAACCAATAATATATAAATAGTGCACTGCCGTCTGGCCCTGTTGATATAGGATGATCATCAGAGTTGAAATAAATCAGTATAACCTGTTATGTCTCATAGAGCATGGATAAAATATAATATCATGGATTAACAAAACAGATAGTAATAACAATGTGAATAGAGCATCATCGTCAGAGTATAATATCCACAAAGTTATGTTTCAATAGTAGAATTTATACAATAGGAATAAACTTAAATAAATCATCTCAACAAACAGTAATAAACAAGCATTATCACAGGCTCCATAGCTTTGCTCAGTGGAATAACCATAGACTCTATATATGTATATAATACGAGATAACTCCATCTAGCTCGTCCATCCAACAACTACTACATCACCTAGACCTATTATCTAGTCTACTCATTTAAGAGTATCCAAGATCATAAGAGGAAAAGCATGAAAGTCTGTGTAGGACAACAGTTTGGTGTGAGCTCGATAAACGAGTCTCAAACTACTAAACAGGTAAATATAGTAAGGACCAAAAGTTTATGAACCATACCTGACCTGTCCTTGCAACCAAAGAGTTAGCACATAACACTATAATACGCTACTTTATAATATCATAAAGATATACTACCAACCAAATAAAGGATAACAGTCTTCTAGGCATTTCTATCGCCAATACCTACTTCCCATTTTATCCTCGAATGATATCCTACCTAAGAAAACAACCAAAGCAACCATAGAAACCATAGCATCCACCAAGAAATCCATGCTGCCACTCCATCCTTGTGCCTTAAAAATATGACTACTTGTATGACCACCAAGTCAAGGACTAATGGAAATCCCGATTCTCTGTTGTAGTCTCATATTTCGCAGCCCAAGTCTAGATACGTGATTTGAAGTCCAAAGCTGAACATTAGACCTATGGCAACAAGTCCAAGGTATACAGGTCCCTTTTTTGACCCATGTGCATCCCTACTTACAACACCCCTGCTTCGAGTACAACTGAAAACTCTCTAAGTGTCAACGATTCCTTAGCACCTATAACCGAGCTCTCCTTACTCCATTTGGATACCGAGCCCTTTTTTCTCAATCCAGTTTCCATTATTCACAAGAAACAACACCGACATTCCCCCATTCTACGGCTTTCTTCTTTACGAGCCACCGTCTTTGAAACCTACTCCTAATATGAGCCTACATCCCAAGACCGTATCTTTTCATCATGTTGTCATATCATCATCCAACTTGATATGAGTGAGCCAACACCTCTAGCATGACCTATAGAGCACCCTCTTCCTACCTTGAAAGTTCCATATCCATACCACACAATGTGATAACTTGGTGCTGACCTAAGCCCATAATTCGATACCGAGTTAAGCACTTAGCCATTAAATGGCTATCTTCTCCTTCCTTGTCTCTAGTACTCTTCTTAGGTGCCTTAGACCCCACTCACCCCTCTTTGATAACTTAGTTCTAATCTAAGACTCCACTTCCAAGTTCTAGAGATAATTGGTCACCTACTCCATCACTCAACCAAATTCTTACACCAAGCTGTAGACTAGCTTCTTTGACCAAGCACTATCTACTCATAACAAAGACTGACTCAGAGCCACTATTCCCCTAACTCGGTGCTGACCTAACCGCCCTAATTCGGGTTTGATTTTAATTCCTAGCTCTAAATGTTGTGTGAGTTGATCCATAGCCTCTTACCATCCTCTGGAGCCTATCTGCAAAGTTTCGTCCAATTCCGACCAACTTTACCTCCGATTTGCTCAATTCTCCAACCTAACTTTCTATGCAAACACAACACTAGCAACAACATCAAATCATATCATCCAAGCATAGAATAACAAGCAATTTCATCCATTCAATCATACGATTATTGGAATGAGATAAAAAAAAGTAATTTTAACATAGATCTATATATAGCATGAATATATTAGCATAAGCAATAGTGATTTCTAATCAGCTTAGGTCATATGCATAGTTTAACATGGATTTAAAAAAGGTTTTATGGCCAAAAATCAAGTTAGAACATGTTAAATTTTATAATTCTGCCATATAAACATGCATAGTACAGTGAGAAGGCATAAACCACTCACCGTTTACCAAATTCAATAAATCCTTGTTTAGATCCAATTTGGACAGCGAACATCTAATCAGAACAGCAAAAATATTGCTCTAAATCTAGCAAATCAATGGGCTCAATCTTCTAACCAATGCTCTAATCACTAATCAACAATCATGTTTGCTTGAAGAAGAGATTTGGATGAATTAGGATGGATTTAGGGCTAAATTACACCTAATTTTGAATGAGGGGAAAGTTTTCGTTGACTCCCACATCCCCTATTTATAGTGATTCCCTAATTAGACTAATGCACTGACTAATGAGTTTCACTAATTACACACTAATTCTGATCAGAAGTTTAAAAAAATAAAATAGGAATAACTCCCTAACCGTAAGTTCGTTTCTCTATTATGACCACTCAACGAAATGGGAAATCAACATTCTGAAGCAATGGAACTGGATTAAGACCCTAATTATACTCCTATCAAAGTTACCTCAAATAAGGTTTTCATAGTCAAAATGTTCCCACAGAAATTCATAAAAAATCATAGGTATGCAAAATGTCCCTTAGAGTCAAATCCCAAAATTATAGAATCATACTACCTCATATGAATAAAATAATAATATTTTATGATCCTTTGATATGTAAAATATGGGTCCTTACACATAGCCTTAAGCTCACGTCCGTTAATGACTAAAACGTAGGATATGCAGCAGACCTATGTGGTCCGCTACCATTAGGGTATGGTTATCACTCGATCTAGATCGATATTTGTGGATTTATGTATGCTAGCAACTCAATACGGTTGTTGACCGACAACCAAGGTGATGATATATTCGGTGCTATCTAAGAAAGGATAGTTCGATCCTATGTTGGTAACGGTTATGTGAGGCCTTCAATACATTTTCCTAGAGGTGTACTATGACAGATAATGTCCTAATAACCTTTTCATTGTGTGGAATTCATTCTTCAATACGTGTCTTTACATATTTATTTGTACACTAACTATGCTATTGAATGTAATAATGTAACCATTCCAGCTATGATTTTTTTTTAAAATCCTAGACATTATTATAATATCACAAGACTTCTTATGAAATGGTTTGGTTGTTTATCGTAATGTAAAAGCCCATCCGTATTTATGCGCGACATGGTCTTACAAGATACCTTTATTTTCATAAGGTTTTATAACATTAAAAATCCAATGATTTATGTATCTTATGCTGGTTTACCAAGCTGATCCGGAGTTATTATTTTATAATGCTCGGTTTAGCCCAAGCTTATTTCCAAATTTAGTTATGGATGCTTTGGAGCTTCAAGGGACGAGCTAGATGCCTCTATGACGTATTCATGTATTTGTATTTCTGCTGTATTTCTTGTTTGTATTTATTAGCAATTGTAAGGATGGACTATTATAACTGTCCAGAATGATGATATGTTAGTTACTCTGATTGATGTATGTATATTATAGTTTTCTTTTGTAAAGATCATGTGTATATTATATGTTAATCATCATGGTGTGATATTATGTTCTGTCTTTTCTTTTCTTTCAACCCAACAATCTATCTTTTCGGCACTTGGATGCTTGGCATGTGAATACCATAGGTATTAACGTCAACTTTTGAGGATCAAAAAGTATGGTCGTTACAACGTGGTATCGGAGTTTAGGTTGAGCGAACACTTAGGCTTTGATGAGGTAAACTCATTGGAAATAAGGTTAATAACACCTTAGAATGAGTTTGAGTGCGTGTGTGTACATATGAGAGCACGTATTATTAGTGTTACAAAAATGTATTATATTGTGCTGATTGATCTGACGAGTGGTTTATGAATTTTGGTCGAGATGTGGGATGCCACGGTATCGATAAGGGTTTCTAAATACTTGAACAAAGCAAACCTACACGGTATTATTTTTGAAATTGGTAGATGAAATACTTTTACCTAGGATTATATGTTGTACATAAAAGAATAATTTTCAAAAAATTGTTATAGTTATTTATGATGTGTTTGTTTGTTAGGAAATAATAATATGCAGTTATTATCACTTATTGTTTGATTCATTACGCTAGGTTTGTTTATGAGTGGTTTTACCTTTTTCAAGATGGGTTGAATAAATAGTAATTGTGGGAATATCGAAACGAACACTATGTGAATTAAGTTTCACAATTTGACTATTGGGTATTTGGTGATAATGTTGGGTTAAAATTTAATTTTAATAAAAGTTGTTTATTATAATCTAAAAAAAGATATATATATATATATTTGTGAAATGATTTTATATAAGAAAGTGACTTTATATAAGTATGGTTTTTAAATAAAAAGGATTTAAGCTGAGAATTTGAGAACTTAAACCTTGACGTTTTTGAAAATTGCTTTTCAACGTTTTAGGGAAAATAATAATAGTATTATTTGAATCTATTAATGAATATAAATATTTTAAAAGGATTTTAAAGGAAATAAAAAGTACTGAACTTACTTCTTTCATACGAAAATAATTTTTGTGATGTCTGTAGCCTGATCGACGTTCACTTTGGAGTTATTTAGTGAGGGAATGCTACCATAGTAATTTTCTATAACGTTATTTTAGTAAAACAGATTTTGATTTAGTCTCAAAAGTTTGATTTGACATACAAAAGGAGATATGTATGTTGTTATTTCAAAATGATTTAAAATAAAACCCGGTGTTTAGTTCTTAAGTTTTTAGTTAAGTCATTTGGTAGATGCATGTATAATATGCGTTAGGGTAGTTTAGTTTGTGTGGCTCACTACGGTATGTTATATCGTAATTTTCACCTGTTTAAATGAAATAGAATTTATGGAAATTTTAGACAGTTGAATACTTTCGAATGGATATAGAAATTTAAAGCTCAATATTTTTATAAAAATAAAAAAGTTTAGATTTTATAATTCTTAAGTCCTGAAAATGTTTTAAACAAAATATTGTTTTAATGGAATTCTTTAAGGTGAAGATAAGTCTTTATAGAGTGTTTGTAAAATAAAGATAGTGTTTTATGAAATGTTTCATAAATGAATTCTATTATTAAATAAGAAATGATCTTTGAGAAAACAAATGTGATTTAAAATGAATAGTAATTGGAGTAGTAAGAAACAAATGGAATATAAGTACGTAAGTTGTAGGTAGATGATTTTATTTGCATAAATATTCTTGATCCAGATTCAAGTACATGATTTCGAGGTGATTCACATTGATTAGAACCAGAATTTTTCACTCGATTCTTGATGACGAACACTTTATATGGATTTTTGATATGATTTCGATGCAAAGAGAACAGATATTTCTAATCAAAGAACCTAACGAGAGTCCATACTAGGAAAGTCGAATGAGCGATACTGGTTCACAAGTGAAATTTATGCAATGGAGCAAGTGATTGGATTTGATATTGTGTATGGATGACATATATAAAATGAGCTTTAATGTAGTTTTATGTTCCTTACATTAGAAATGCATGTTATATGCTTTGATGGCATGTTTATGTGGGATGATTGCAATATAGGATTTAGTAGGCTAAGATTCATGGTATATGATGAACGAGTTGTTATATTGTTTTATTTAACATGTTTAACTCTCTTTTAGGTTATGTAAGTGGGATTCAGGTATATGGAAGCAAAGGCTGGCTTGCTGCTTTTAGTTTTATGAGTAGAATTAACTTGCTTGCAATTGGTATATGTTTATGATTAACGAATTTGTTTACTATGTGTCGTACACACTCTATAAGGTATATCATAAGTATATATTGTTGTTCTGTTGTCCCCAAATATGGAAGGTCCAGAATATAGGCTTCTATTGATATTATGATTTTTTCGGACCTAGCAGTGCAAAGAAGATGCTGCCAAAATTTCCTAGAACATAAGGGACTTTAAAGTTTAATAATTCATTTAAAATAAATTGACTTTAAAAGCTTAAAGGGTTTGGAGGTATTTCTTCCTTTGGGAATTTTGAGGGTTTGGAGGTATTTGATTTTTGAAAAGTATAATTGGCCAGTAACTCTTGTAGTATAGTTTTTAATAATTTTATTGAAGGACAATCAACTGCTAGACCCCCACTATTTAATGGTAGTATTTATACTTACTGGTCATGCAATAAGAAATTTATTTACAATCCAATTGTTTAGATATTTGGAACATTACATGGAGTGAGTACACTGAACCCCAAACTAAATACTTAACATGGAAACCAGACCAAAAGACATAAGTGCTCAGTAATATAAGGCCATGAATATTTTATTTTTCTTTCTATGTAAGAATGAATTTAATCGAGTTTCTATTTGTAAGACTGCTTATGAAATTTGGAGAACATTGCAAGTTACACATGAGGGTACTGGTAAAGTAAAACAAACTAAGATTTCTATTCTCACCAACCAATTTCAACTTTTTAAAATGAAACCAAATGAGTCCATTTCCAACAGGTATTCTAGGTTTTGGGATATGGTTCATTCTTTAGTATAATTAGATAAAAATTCTTCGAAGAGGATCAAGTTAGAATATTTTTTAATTCACTCTCTTCTGAATGGAATCAAAAGACATTAACAATAGAGGAAGCCAATGATATTAGTATATTGAAAGTTGAAGAGTTAATTGGTAATCTAATGTCCTATGAAGCACAATAGTAGGGTAGAGGGAAAAACAAGGTAGCCGAAATGAAATCAATAGCATTCAATGTGACAATTGACGATCAAGATTCAGATGACGACGTTAATGATGAGGAGATTTCCCTTATGACTTAAAATTTTAGAATTTTTTTGAAATATAGAAAGATGAATAACTTTCATGAAATTGGAAAAAAAATCTGGAAATGAATTTTTGTAAGTGTTACGATTGTGGTGAATCTGGTTATCTACGAAGAGAATGCCCACAACAAAAGAAAATGGAGATACCAAACACCGATTCATTCAAAAAGAGAAAAGGGGATTACAAAGCAACTTTGGATGATTTTGATACAACATCTAGTGATTACGAACTAGATATTGAAAATATCAACATGTGTTTCACGATGATGGAAGATTAATTGAAACAAAGGAAATAGAAAAATCATTACTTTTTACATTTCATTTTTTTTATTTTTTTTATGGAAATTGCTTAATATAGAAATATATATATATATATATATAGTAATATCAGGAGACAGAGACCATAAGATTGTGCAGGTTCATAAATTTGTAATAGTGGATGAATACTTAGCGTACAATGCCTTTTTGGGACGACCGACCCTTGTTGATTTCAGGATAGCATTGGCTCCTTGGTGCTTGATGATGAAATTCCCCATGGGGAATGGGGTTTGGATTTATACAAGGAGACCAGAGCACTGGTCGGGAATGTTATGTCACCTAGCTAAGAGACGCAAAGCAACCGGAGAAAGGCAAGAATGTAGAGAAAGCTCTCAGCATCAAAAACTCAAAAGCATAGCAATTAAATCCAAAGCCATGGCTTGGGAACTATAGCAGGTACTATGAGTCTATGGATCCCAAGAAGAAGTTAGAGGATGTGCGGGTAGCTGATTTGATGGTTAACGCTCTGATCGATATGGACAATCCTACTTAGGCTCTCAAGATCAAATCTCAACTCAATGTAGGATTGAGAAATGAGTTACTTAGTTTTCTACAGGAAAACCTCAATGTGTTTGATTGGAAATATTCGGATATGTGCATGATATCGAAGATAGCATGCCATGCACTTAACGTGGACCTGAGATACCCACTAGTAAAGCATAAAAGATGCAGTCTAGGTCTGGAATGACCCACTGTGTTGAAGGTGGAAAGCGAACAAAGTTATTCATGATGCTTTGTACCATGAATGGGTATCAAACCATGTGTTGGTCAAGAAAGAAAATGAAAAGCGGGGGACATATACTGATTATTCAGACCTGAATAAAGCATGCCCAAAGGATAGTTTCCCTTTGTCCCGGATTAACCAATTAGTAAACGAGAGCATAAGATATGAGTTGCCCTCATTTATGGATGCATATTCTTTTTATAACCAGATACCAATGCAATTTCAGATTAGGAGCACAAAAGCTTTATAATGGATCCAGGGTTATACTATTATCGAGTTATGTCATTTTTTCTAAAGAACGTAGGAGCTACTCACCGAAGATTGGTGAATTTGATGTTCAAGGATCAAATCGAATGAACGATGGAAGTGTATTTGGATGATATGCTCATGAAGTCATGGTTATCGAGGAATCATATAGACGATCTTTTGGAAATGTTTGAAGTTTCACGAAAGTATGAAATGAAGTTGAAATGCTCTTTTGGAGTTGTATTGGAATTTTTTTGAATTTATCATTAATTCAAGGGGCACCGAGGCTAATCCGCAGCAGATTAATGCATTAAGGAACGTAACCGCGTTAACCACAAAAATGGAGCTATGACGCTTGAACATGAAGGTTGTTGTGCTGAGTTGGTTCATCTAAAAGGAAATAGATAAGTGTATACCGTTCTTTAATGCCTTTAAGAAGGGAAAGAATAATTTTGGATGGACAAAGGATTGTAAGGATGCCTTTGAAGAATTACTAAGGCACATGGAGCACCATTAGTTCTATCCAAACTATTGGACAGAGTGGATTTGTTTATTTACTTAGCAGTGTCTTCTCACACACTAAGCACAACATTGGTACATGAGAAGGTAAAGATTTAAATGCTTGTTTACTATGTCATCAAGCGGTTCATCAAAGCTAAAAATGATTATCCAAAGTTGGATAAATTTGCTCACTGCTTGCTGATTGCATTATGGAAGCTACGATCGTATTTTCAAGTGCATTTGATTAAGGTGCTTACGGATCAACCTTAAAGTGGTAATTTTAGTGACCTGAGACTTTGGGAATGTTACCAAAGAGGAATATTAAACTAAGCTAGTATGATGTCACATACCATCCGAGGAGAGGGATAAATGGATAGACATTGGCAGATTTCATAACTGAATTCACGGTATGAGACGGCGAAGAGGAATACGGTATCTCAATGCAAATTGTTTGTAGATGAAGGTCCCAATGAGCATGGTTCCAGGGTAGGAGTAGTAATCGTGACTCTAGAGGGATGATTGATTTGTTATGCGTTGAAGCTAGAGTTCCCTATGACGAACAACAAGGCTGAATACAAAGATTTGATAGCAGGATGTATGATAATGAAGGAACTAGGGTAAGATCGCTACATATATTCAGTGACTCCTAACTGGTGGTTTGTCAGTAAAGAAACAATTCCAAGCCAAGGTACAAGACTTTCTCCTTAGCGGATAAAGGCGTTGGAATTGCTGGATGATAAAGAACATTACAAGATTTTGCACATCCCTTGAGAGGAAAATAAAAAGGTTGATTCACTAGCTAATTTAGCTAGTTCTAGAGATATGCAACTATTATATTAGTTCCAGTGGAGGTTTTATCAGCTTTAAGTATCAACTAGAGGGATGTTGACTTGATTTTGGAGATCGAGGAGGAGAAAGAGTCATGGATAACTTCGATTAAGGATTATTTGCTTAAGAGAACACTCTTGAGAGGAAATAATGAGTGATGAAAACTCATTCACAAAGTGCTATGAGTTGTAATGCAAGAAGTGCTATATATAAGAAGATTCTCGACACCTATGCTTTGGTGTGTAGCGAAGATGAGGCTAAGGAAGTCCTCATGGATGTCTATGAGGGATCTGTAGTGATCACACCAAGGGGAATACATTAGCAAAGAAGATACTTCACTTTGGATACTTCTAGCTAGTAATAAATCGAGATACTATTGAATACACTAAACAATGTGACCATTGCCATACATTTGCAAAGATTGTAAGAGCCACATCTACAGAATTTACACAAATAGTTAGCCCGTAGCCATTTGCAGTTTGGGGAATTGGTAGAATCGGTGTCCTACCAATGTCGGAGGAGCTAAATTCACAATTTTTGTGGTGGATTACTGCACAAAGTGGGCTGAAATAGAACCGCTCACCACCATCACAATGAAGAAGATGATTAACCTTGTAATATGAATATTTTCTGTAGATTTGGAGTACATTAGAACATTATAACATAACTATGTTTGAAAGTACCAAGTTCAAGGATTTCTGATACTAATACAAGATCGAGAAAAGCTTCTCGGCAGTAGCACACCAACATGCGAATGGATAGATAGAAGCGGTGAATAAGATCATCAAGTCGAGCTTGAAGAAACGGTTAACAAAAGCTAAAGCCAGGGTTGATGAACTTCCACTGTCATTGTGGGCTTATAGGATAACCAATAAGTCTGCGACTAGAATATATTTGCTAGGGCCTACGGATCAGAGGCCATGATTCCAACTGAATTGGAAGTCCCTTCTCACCGAAAAATGCATTATGACCCCATCATCAATGAGGAACTATTCCTTGAGTCCCTTGATTTGATGGATGAAAAGCGAGAAGAGGTGGAATTAAGGGTAGATATTCATCAAAAAAGAGTAGCACAACAGTTCAATCCCAAGGCCCAAAACCATACCTTCAAGGTAAGGAATCTTATTTTGAAACGAGTCCTCCCGGGTACAGGGCACTTGGTCTGAGTTTGGAAGGACCTTTCATGATTGAATAAAAGCTTAGATATGAAACTTTAAAGCTAGCTACTATTGTTAGAATCCTAATCCCACGGGCGTGGAATAGCAATTTATTATGATGCTATTTTGCTTAGTTAATTTAATTTTCTACAAATAAGCCACTTAAGGATTCTGAAGCAATGTAATATGGTAGGATTATTTTATGTTTATCAATAAAAATTAGCTTCTTGAATCAATGGAACCATGTTAATAAGAAAAATCCAATATTGTGTGATTAGTTGCGCAATTAGGTGCCCGAAGACAGGTACCAACTCCTTTAGTCTAGCATCAAGACAAAGGAGTATAATCATTAGGTCAATCAGCCTATCCCTTCAGCCTCGACTATTGCCCAGAAATAGGGGAGGTCGGTAAGGAATATATGGAGTTAGATAGATATAAGTACAAATTTCCAGAGATAAAAACCAGAGTGTGAATAGAGATCCAGTGACCATGCATGCATCCTGACAGGATAAGCCTGGCCGATGATAAGCGAGAATTGTCAATGGACGCTCTCTGTCAGCACCCAAAAAATATATATACTAAGAGTGGATCCTAGAGATAGGCATCCAAAGGCACAGGTTCTTGGGTATATGAACTAGTGTACTGTTAGGATATTCACAACCGTGCTTTTGGCCTAACAGGACATGCTCAGTCGAAGATAAGCGAGGATGGTGGATGAACGCTTTCAATCAACATCCAGTAATAGGTGAGATTGAAGGTTGGAACCTGGATATTGGAACTGTGGGACTCATTTGGTCCAAGATTAGGACCAAGAGAGTAAAAATGGTTTGGGGGCAATCGAATAATTTACCCAATGTTATTAACCTTTGATCGATGCTCGAAGGTATGACATATTAGGAATGATGCCCGAATTCTGGCGTCTGGAATGCCAAGTCCTAGAGACAGGACTTGTGATGGAATTGCAAAAGGTTTGATTTCACTCAAGGCCTAGCAGAATACACTTGGTTGAAGCTGAGTGGTAGAAGTCAATGGATAATATCGATCGCATCCAGGTATTGGCAAGATAGATGACCTCAGGATGTGGATGCCCAAACCACTTTTTCTCGAAGATAGAAAACATCATGAAGCTTGTTTTATTTATAACCTGTCGATGGTCAAAGGAAACTTGACCTGGAATAAACAGGAATAATCATAGAGTTGGTTAAATAATAGTTTTGTTTGGCTAAATGAAAACCCTTCGGCGATTGTAAAACAGAACCGAATAATGGAATATAATTAAAGCCATTGTAGGAATTATTTCGTGTACAGATTTATAATAAGTAAAAGCATTACACAGACACAACCGTATATAATATGAATAATTGCAATACAAGCAGTTTTATTATATTTGCAGGTAGTTATATATTGGAAGGAATAACATGGAAGCAGAATAAAGATCGAAAAAGAAAAATAGTCTTTCATTACATTCAACTTTATATATAGTGTACATGGTGGTTGGGCTTACACATCATCGCTCGTGTATAATAGGAAAACAAAAAACAAAAGAGATAAAATGAAACTGTCTTGTCATCATTGGAGGCTAACCGAGGAGCCTACTTCTTGTGTGCCTTCTTCATTTTTTTGCTGCCCTTGCTACCTAAGCCATTATGAGATGTTTTCTGTCCCCTCTCACCCTTCGGTATGCTGCCTTGAAGTGTAGTATTCTCTCCATCAGTCATAATGGTGGTAGGATCATCGGGATGGTCAACGAGTGACTTAGATATATTTGTAGAGGCATCGATCCTACCGCCCATTGGATACTTGAAGGTGACAAGAAGGATTCTTGCAGAAGGCTTGGTTCCAAAAAGCCAGTGGGTTTCTCAAATCTAGGCTCGGTCTTGATCTTAACTTTAGAGACATCAATCTTTAGCCTCTCCACCATAGATATGGGACCAGTGAGCCCTAAGGCGCTAGTGATACTAATGCTTCCCCTAGGGACTGGGTAGCATTTTCCAATCCCTCTATGGCTGCAATTTTATCCGCATCAGAACTGGGAATGGAGCTAGTGAAAAGGCTTGGAAAGACCAGTCCCATGGTCATAGAGGTTGACTCTGTGGTAATTAAAATAATACTTGAGCTTTGGGTAATTGGAGGCGAAGGAGGTGGAAGAGAAGGATGAACTACAAGGTCACAAACAGAGTGGTAAAGGTTAGTGACAGCCTCGGGTGAGAACTAAAGAACCTCGATCACTGGTGAGACAAGAAATATACCTTCACCCGCACTCAATTATTGAGTATAAGACATAGTAATTTCCCCTTCTTCAAGTGTTGATTCCATCGGATGATAAAAAAGGAGGGAATACAAGGTTCAACTAAAGTAGTAGTTATAGAAGCTGGAGTAATCTAGATGGCCTTAAAGCTGACCCCCCTTAGATAATGGAATCTTTACTACAAGCTCTTGGGATCTTAGAGATGGAGATTCTACTTGGCCTGATGCATTTGGACTAGCAAGAGCTTTAGTAGTAGCTTTAGCAACAACGACACCCTCTGTATCTAGGATCGTCCATCTTTTTTCAAGTCTAAAATGTCATTGGCATTAAGATATTTGGCTCTTGACTTGTCTTCGATGAGGCCTTCATTGAATGCCTTTACATGATGTTGTCCCTCTTTGCATGCATCAGCAAGAGTAACGACATATGCATTCCCCAGCCACTTCAAATTCTTGTATTAGATGACATTGGAAAAGTACCGTTGAAGAGTGGAGTTTAAGAGTGGCGTTCTGTTCCTTCGGCTTACTTAAATCATGCACAGTTGCAGTGTAGTCAACCCCAGCCTCTAGTCTCTCTATTTTCACTAGGAGCAATTTAGATTCAAGCCTTTCCTTTTCGATGCGAAGCTTCTGAATCTCGGCCTTCTAGTCCTTGATAGTCTTGTCTTGAAAGTGGAATTTTCCTCGTAAATAGTTTCTATAGCATCTTTCATCATGATCTTGGCCTGTTTGTGAGCCTTTGTCATTTCTACAACCAAATCTTTAGCCCTCGGCTTTGATTCCGGGGCCCCATCTCCCACTTTTCCAACCTTCTGCAAGTCTATCTTAAAACCTTCTATAAGTCTATCATAAGTTTTCTTCTTAGAATCAAATGATTGCATATTCGTTTGATTAACCCGACTGACATAAGAGATGACAAAGTAAAGTTTCTTCCATTCCTAACCCTAGTCATAAGCCCTTGGATATTTTCGACCCGATAGTTTGCCTCTTCCTTAGGAATTTCTTTAAGGTCATGGTCAAACATGAGTTCGGTCAAGCAAAGCTCTAGAAAGGCAGCTTGCATGTGGCTCGACCGAACTAGAAGAGGAGCTCGATGAATAGAAACATCTTTGGATTAAGGAGGAGGAGGAACATTGGTAGTTATAAAGAGTAATGTTGGAGTTTTCTATGGTGGAGGAAGCTGCTTTGAGATCGAAGCGAAGGAACATCATTAGAGGAACCATGGTAATTGTGTGAATTTCTATGCCTTCTTCCATGGTCATAGGACTGTTTTTCTTTTCCTGCCTCTTTTTCCTATTCCTTTCTGCTTGGTTGTCTCTATCCGCCTCGCGTTCTCTTTCTTTCCAATAGGCTCTTTCTTTATCTATCTCTTATTCCCTATAAGAGCTAGAACGAGGTGGATACTTCTCATGAGAACGTTCCCATTCCTCAAAAATGCCATGGTGGAGATAACCCAATCAGTCTCTAACCATTGTACCTAAAATGAAAAAGGATCATATTAGGTTTGGAACATTGGAATGTGAGTGAATGCAAGGAATGTATGCTTGTGATCCTAGGAGTGTGTGGTGTGGTGGGAGGACTAATTACACTATGGACTATGTTCGAAAGGAAGTAAGGATGGAGTCTCTCCCCTTCGAAAAGGATGCCTTCAAAAAGGAAGCTTAAGCCAGAAGAGCCCTACTTAAGGAGATCGGTCATTGGAATATCGAAATCACTTAGCGAGCCGAAAATATCATCTGAAGAGTCAGTTGGAGGAACCACCTCAGTTATTGGCATCATGTTGGTTCTAAATTTTTTTGAGAATTTTTATTATACATTTCGAGCACAACGAAGTAGCAAGTTCAGTGCCTTTTGGAGGCGTCTCTCCATACGACTCGTCTCCTCTTTGGTTAAAATCATCATCATTGTCACCTCCTTCGTCACCTTCATCTTCTTCCTTTTCTCTTCCACTACTTCTCTCTTATCTCCTTCTTCATGGATGGTTTCCATTTCAACCCTCTCTTCTCTTTCTACTTATATTTCACCAGCAACATGTACTTCCGATGCTCTATTTACAAACTCACTAATGTTTGATGTGTTGAATAGGCCCTTAATGCTCCCTTTGATGTCATTGCTGAAATAATGAATGGAGGAACAAGGCCTGGTTGGCATTCAAGAACTAACTAGTTAGTCTCAACAAGAATGGTAAAGCAATCAGGATGTAGAAATTCGCATTGACGAAGATTCTCATTCATTAGAAGATAGGTGGTAAAGCGATATCAGACATGGATACTATTGAGGGTTTAAAGAGTTTTGGAATGCACCGTGCTCATGTATTGAGTAAGAATAGTTGTGAAGGAAGGAGATAACATTTTAAATACTCAAACAATGGAAGTCCAGACAAGGAGAAGAATGGAAAGGAAAGGATCTTACGTCTAGAAAGCCAGAGCATGCTGAAGCCGTTTGGGTATTGAAGGAAGAAATACTCATTCTTGAAATATGAAGTTTGTTGTAGAGCACTTCGGTGATTCTTGAACCAGGACTTGGCTTCGATGATCATATAGGAAGAAGACTCTCTCCGTTGCTTGAAGCTAAGGAGATGTGTAACCTCTCTAAAGGTTGGAGGTCGCTAGAATTAATTCATAAACAGGAAGTGTTGAGAACTCAGCAAGGAATATCCGTTGGGGTGAATTTGAGATGGAGCAAGCTCAAGCTCCTAGAGGAATGTACGGAGGAATGGATTAAAGGGCAATACAATGCCACCTACGCATATATATTTGTTGCAAGCCATAGTGCCTACTGGAGGACTACGCACCCATTGGACCAGTGTTGGAAGACGAACTTCACTCTTAGGGATCCCATGTTGTCGACAAATATTCCAAAGTGATTTGGCAGTTAGAACCATCGGCTTCTATTTTTTCAAATTTGCCAAAACTCTTAAGGCAATTTGTTCATTTAAAGGAGGGGGTTGGTCTTGGATTGGTTCTACTGGTACAATCACTCATTGGAACTTAGTAGTTATCGAGCACCTAGGACCGACGGATGTAGGAGTTGAAGCCTGAGTTGTAGTAGACCCAACTTTAGGAGGAGTTGACACCCCAACGCCAACATTGAATCTAGGAGAATGGCTTGTCATTCTAGACATCAAAACTTGATATTCGACATGGTCACTTATGTTTTATTATGTAATTCTATTTTAAATGTAAACTAGTATGACCGGTGTCCAGAATCTAATGGATATCGATGTATGTTGACATATCGAATTCTGAATGTCGATTGGGGCAATTGGAAGTGCTTAGCCTATATTGTGAGAGTCCTATGTCCCTTACACGACAAACCAACCATTATGTGTAGATGGCCTATTCATTCTAGAAAGTGAACCACGTTGTACGAAGGAACTGTGCAGCGAATTTAACATGCTATCATCGGATGATCTATAATGGAACCGCCATCTGAAGCAACATGAAACGTTCTTTTGCAAGAACATAGGATGTGCAGTGATTAGAAATGTTATGCAATGGAATTGCTTGACTAATATAACGCGTTTGACAATAGGATTCTTTGAAAAGAACCATCTCGTTAGAGTTCGAACGATGACTTATTCTCGACTATGACTCGAGTATAGGCGGTTTATGCATTTATGATTGTTGGAAAATGAATTCACGACAACATGAACAAGGTATTGAAGCTAACCTGAGGCATGAAGGAATGGCTCGGAGTATCCATCAGGTTCCAACCCTTGAACATTTTCTTTGGGACAAACATAGGCTGAACCTTAGGAAATTCGAAGTCATTCCATGTCAGAGTCCAAGTGAAAATTAGCTACCTTTTATACCCCTTGAGGAAAAGAGTGACCGATGACACCACCAATGATAAACTCTGCTAGCATCATGCAATAGTGACCTACCGTTTTTGACCAAGAACTTCGATCTAGGGTTCAAGAGACCAAGGTCGAGATCTTAGATTGTATGGCGATGATCGGAGTGGATCTCAAATGGCGATAGCATCACCAAGTTGTCGGATACAACTTCAAGAAGTCGACGACAAGTGGTTCGAACGTAGGGGTTTGGATTGCTTGAAATCAGCACTAGTCAGAAAAGCCTCGGGGAAGAAAAATGGAAAGACATGAAAAGGAGAATAGGTCGCTTTGGTATTTAAAAAGAATTTTGAATTTATGTGACTTGGCAAAAGAGATCGGTAGGAACCTAGTCGAGTCAGCACCGAGATGAAATTTTTGACCCAAATCAATGGAAATGAGGAAGAAAAGCCTAAGAAGATCATACGTACCTAGTTGAGGAGTGAAACGATCACTAGAGTTTATATCTTGTCATTATCATGAAGAATGACTTCTATTACATAGAGTAATCGAATGCATATCCATGGAATAGAGACAATGCTTTGAAGCAACTCTTGGATAATCCACCAACCTATATGGATAATGGCATACGCTTGTCTTGTTCTAGAGAATGCTTTGTTTTTAATAGAAGCATTCTTTGGGGGGAAACTGATATCCGACTTTTTGACCGAACGGCTTTCAATTGAATTTGGATGTTAAGATGAAGACGAAATGATTCGAGGACATAGGAATAACCTTGGAAGAGTGATAGGAAAGGACTCAAGAGTTAAGAGTACAAAAGAAGTCAAGGAAACAAGTCTTTGTCGATCACTTTTTGTGTGCCTTATTTAGTTCTAAAGCTTAGGCATGGGGATCTCTGGCTAAAGTGATTGTCTTGGAGTGCTTTCTGCAGGAGTAGGTGAGAAACTCCAAAGAAACTCTGAATGAAAGAAAACAAGTACTGGAGATATCAGAATCCCTCGAAAACAGAGATGATTTCCAAGGAAAAGTGCTTGGAGCTCGATGGATCGAATTTAGAAGACAAAGGGAATGAAGATGCAACTACTTCCCATCATAAAATCAAATCAATACTGTAACAACCCATACCTTAATGGGCCTAAATTTTGACAAAAACTGAAACCCAAGTCCATCAAAGCCCAGATCCTTGGATTTGATACCTATAGATAAGCATGAACATTACCGGAGAATGATAAAATATAAAATCATAGCAGAAATAATCATAGGATAAGAATACTAATTATGACTATTACCTTAGAATTAATGGTATTCCTTGGATAATAGGATGTCACATCAGCATCGACCATGAGAGAAAAGAAGACTTCTCCAACAGCTAAACACATCTAGCTCCAATAACATATTCATCCAAATATATCATATGGGTTGTAACGAGAAAGAGGTCAGAACACCGCTCTGGTGACTGGAAAATGTATAAACTATCCATAACATAGAATTTGTATTAACTGGTTTTCATTTAATAGTTATGTCTATTAAGGTTAGTAATTCTAATCCAACCTCGCATTTCACACATGATTACTTACCTACCCCTTCCCAAGGTACAAAATACTGACAAAGCCTTATTAACGACCCAATACTTCTAAACCCATTTGCCACTTAATACTGCTAAATATGAAGTAGGCTTATATAATCGCCACAAAATACTTTTAAAAGAGAAATAGGCAGACTTTTCCATTTAAGACCTTAATCAAGGTAGACCCCTTCATTTAAGACCTATTCCCAATGTGGTTTCCTAATAAGTTGTTAATGGTCGGTGGGTCCTAGCTACAAAGACCTCTAACCACTATTTAAGGCTTCTAACATTTAATGTCCAACTATTACCGTATCTATCACCAGTAAAACCATAGTCATGTAATAGACAGTACCCAAGCCACTTAATATCTTTAAAAGGACTAGGAAAACTTCTAACCATTTAATATATAGGCAGACCCCACATCACTTAATACCTATCTTCAAGTGGACTCCTTGTTGGTACTATCGTTATTACGGCCATAGTAATGTGAGAGATGGTATCCAACCCACTTAAAACTCATTAATAAGGACTAGCCAGACCCCTGACCATTTAACACCTATTTATAGGTAGGCCTTTGTCATTATTTCCTAATCCCTCGACGGACTCCTTACTAGTACTATCTAGCTGACATCGCTTGGAATCTCACTAGGTTATTTAGTACTTCTTTTTAAGAGAAAGGAGAACCCTTAGATTAGTCACTGTAATACCTCAAACCTGATGTGAACCCTTCTTGAGATATCCGCTATCACACTTAATTATAAATAGGGAATCTTATTAGGTTACTTCTTTCGGTAGGGAGGCATGCCACATCAACACTGATGTAAACCCTTTTAGATACATCCTTATTTATTTAGAATCTCAATAGGTTACTTAATAATTCCTTTTAGGAGAGAGGCGGACCCTACAACCACTTAATACCCCAAATTAAAAGCGAAGCACTATGGAGATATCCCTTAGCGCTCCTAATTCTAAGTTTGGACCATTTAATACTTTTCAATTAAGAAGGTAGGACCAATCCCTCACATTGTCATGGGTCCTAGGATTAGTGATATCTCCCGATAGTAGTAAATGCACCCGACTGCTGGTAGCCTCAAAATGTATGACAATATTTCGTCAAGTGACTCTACTGATCTCGCATCACTAATCTACCAAGTCTAATTGACCATCTTATTATATTATATTAGGTAGATATTGGACTGAGCTTGCTAATTCCCTTTTTATTTAAGGCATTTACCTTAAATAAATATCTACTCATTAACTCTCTTTTTAGTGCTCATAAATGTCAGTTTTCCATAAAATCCAACGGCATTTCCTAAGACATTTATGTATAATTACCGATTTCAAATTAGTAACATTTTTATATCTATTCCATTTTTATCAGTCCTCTTTTATCATTTGTCCTTATTAATTGTAACTCACAAATTCATTTCCGTTAATTGCCTATTAATTGGAGTTACAGACTTTAACTAGCCGGTTGTAACTCCTAATCTAATCCTATCCATCACTTCCCATTATTAGCCCACTAGTTGATGTTACAATCTTTACTTCCTATTAATTATTGGAAATTCCTAATTTATTTCCCATTAATAGGAACTACTACATTTTGTAATTCTACCTATTTGCTTCCCTAAATAATAATAACTAACGAACGACAAACATAAATGCCACACAAATAAATGTTGTTCTTATTTATTAGCGCAATAAATACGTATAAACTACATAATAAAACTATCTATTCTTATCAATATATATTCTAGTCATATATACTTAACTAGAATATGCTTTCCATATTTAATTTGCTCGAATTAGATTCCTTAGGAAGATTTTCTGCTATGATTTCCATAGATTGCTTTAACATAAAAAGGAAAGATTTACTCCATTTAAAATTACAAGGAATGGATAATTTCTTTTTAATTGGAATAGATTGCGTAAACTACAGTGAATAAATCTTTACTTTACACATCTCTTCCCTTTTGTTTATAGGTATTTCTTGTTAAATCAAACTTCGCCCTTTTGAATCAAAAGTGGAAAAAGTAAAAAAAATTATAAAAATCAAATAGATATTCTTCCCATAATTTAAACTATGAAAAATCCACAACCTAGCACAAATTGGGCAATAATCTAAAAATCCTATTTTATAACCAAGTACAAATTTGGAATAAAATATGCAACATTCAAACTCTAAAATCTTTAGGATTGATTTCCATATCTAGATATAAACATATTTCAAATTCAATTTAAAACAAGAATTTGTAAGCAATAGTTTTCTACACCAATTTAAGCGAGTAATTCATAAACAAAATTGATTTAGGCATAAAAATCAGACACATTCCAATGGAATAGATTTAAAGTCATAAACAATATATAAAAATTTCCACTCACTTTTTAAAAGTGATCCAAATCCCCAGTTCTGAAATGGAACTTTTGATTCATCTACAAATCCTTTTTAATCTAAGAAATATATAAAATTGGTATATACATATATTAGAATTACAGGTCTGAGAAGAGATTTGAGATTGAAAAAGAAAATAGATACAAATATAAATATATAAATTACCTAAAATACATGTATAGTTGATTCTCTTCACTTCTCCTTTTTATTAGGTTTCTATTCTCCTCCAATTTGAATGAATATAGATGTAAATATCTTATTTTTATAATTTAGAAAGAAAGTGGAGAATAAGAAATGGCATAGCTTCACTATAGCCTCTAGAAAAATATGAAAAGAGAATGGAGGGTTATGCCTGAATTTATAGGCGCTAGAATCTACCAGAACCATCAGGTTGAAATATATCAAATCTAAACCATTGGGCCTAGGCCAACCCTAGCCGCCACACACGAAGTTGTCGACCGCCCCCTTCCTAGTGGTCGACCGCCCTTGATCGACCACTCTTGTGTACGGGTCAACCCAAAGGTCCTAGATAACTAATATACAAACATTAATTTTCTTATTCAAATTATTTTCGTTTCAAATTCGTTTTTCATCCGTAACTTCTTCGTTTGGACTTCGATCACAATATTCCAGATATGAAATTTGCTAAGAATTTCTCCATGAATGCAATGGTACAAGTTTCATGGTCAAATTCATTATTTGCCTAAATTCCTTTTTTGGAACCTAATTAACTACCTAACTAATTAAATAACTAACGCCAAATTACGGGGTGTTACAAGTATTCCGATCGATACTGACATGAATTTCTTACTTTAGGGACTTCATCTCCTTCTCCTACATTCTTGGATCTGAAGCTAGACTTGGAAAATTGAGATCCAATGATTCTATTAGACGACTTTTATATAAATACAAGGCTTATAACATTTGGAAAGTGGCCTTTGGCACATTATCTTCTTCACTGTCTTTCTTACATGACCATAGTCAGAAAGGCAGTTACCTTTTGCTATTCTAGGCTGTTAGAATTTGACTTGTGACTAAATTCTATTATTAATAATTTTACAGTGGATGTACGCCTTAGATTTGTCGAAACGTTATAAAATTCTTTATCTTTTTTATTTTATTTTTTTGGATCTTTCTATTTTAATTCATCTTAGGATGTTGTGCTAATTTTTGGTTCAATGATTCTTTACTCAAAATAGCTTTTCCAAAAATGATCATCACCTAAGATTGAGTAAATTATAATAAAAACAGTGATAATCTAAGTAGATAAGGAACTATAGGTGATATACCTTCATTTGCACTCATTTGGTTGTGGAGCTTCATCTCATTCATTAATTTAACTCATGCATGGATTCAGATGTAAAGGATTAAGACGGATCAGGAGGGTTGTCTTTTAATTGAATGGAATTCCCCAAAATTCAACTGCTTTATAGTACTATGTCGAAGCACTAGCCTTTTATAATTGGCTTGAGTGTAAGGATTTTCAGGTATAACATTATCTCTTCACACATAGTAATTTTATATTTCAATTTGCCAATGAAAATTCTTGCTTTTCGCGTTTATACCTCGGTTATTGATTTTGATGATAACAACCTTGATAATAAAAATACATTCATACAAAATATGGATACTAATGTTTTGCTAAATTATGTAGTATATAGTGCATAATATTATATAAATGTTGAATCGACGACTATGCAGTATAAAGACTCAAAGAATGGACATGAAGACTCATAAGTATAAAGGTCAAGAAGATATGAAGATCTCAAGACTATAGTAAAGTTTGTAGAGTCGTAGATATACTTAAAACAAAATATCTTTAAAACAAAATATGCTTTTAAGGTATACTTAAAAATATTTTATAAAAGTTTTTCAAAGATTAAAATGCTTATAAACCACGTTTAAACTATTTTACAAAGCATCAAATTAGTTTACATAGTATAGCACTTTCAAATCATTTTAAATAAAAAAGTTTTCAAATTATACTATCCTACGTCGACATATAGGCAAATGATATGTCGACATACATACCGCAATTTTGAAATTCAGATTTTGAAATGATGTGTCTATTCGTTATAACTCTTTGCAAATGGACATATTTGTTTATTATATATGGGGGATTTTCATACGAATCTTCAACAACTACTTTCTTATTATCTTCTCTCTCTTACTCTGCCAAAATTTTTAGTGAAAATATATTCAAATTCAATTAGAATCAATTCAATTTTCATTATATTAGTTCTCTGCTATTTACTCTCTAATTTCAATCATCTCTCTCTCAATCAAAGATCAAAGTGTTGTCCAAGAGGCTATAGGATTCATTGTAACCAAAGATCAAGTAATTATCCTTAGAAAACCATCAACTCTAGTTGTATTTTAAGGGTGTGATTATATCCCATTCAAATCAATTGGGTATTCTTCATAGCCTGAAAATTCAAGTGGGTGTGTTTGTAGCCCATTCAAATCAAGTGGGTGTATCAAGAGCCTAAAAAATTAGGAGGGTGTGTCTCATAGCCTCGAAGTCGAGATTGTAATTGAGTTTTCCTTTTACCAGTTGAAAAATTAACATTTGAAAAGAAATTTGTATAAGCAATTGTACAGGACTGGACGTAGGGCAACTCCGAACCAATATAAAATCCTAGTGTGATCTCATTAATTCTTTACATTTTACTTTACTGCATTCATACTTATCTGTATTCACATCTATGATTGTTGATTCTGCATTGGTTAATAATAATCTTGAAAGAATTTTAAAAAGATTCGTAAACATTAAAAAAACTACTCACCCCTCTCTAGTGTTTAATTAGCCTTAAGATCCATAATTCTGCAACCCATATTTGCTATCAGAGCACTAGGTTTTCAAAAAATCGTAATTTGATTTTTAAAAAGTTTTAATGGCTAACAACACCGTTAGTACATTTGTTGATACTTTTGTCGAAGGACAATCTCCTGGTAGAACCCTACCTTTTAATGGCAGTAATTACACTTATTGGTCATGTAGGATGAAGATCTATTCACAATCAAATAACTTAGACATCTGGAACATAACACAAAATGAGTACATTAAACCACAAACTAATTTTGCACAATGGACTGCTAGTTAAAAGGCACTTAAACAAAATAATTCTAATGCCATGAATATTTTATTTTGTTAAGCAGATAAATTAATTTTAATAGAGCGTCTATTTGTAAGTCTGCATATGAAATTTGGAGGACACTACAAGTTACACATGAGGGCAATAGTAAAGTGAAACAGACTAAAATTTCCTTGTTAACTAATTAGTTTCAATTGTTTAAGATAAATCCAAATAATTTCATGTCTGACATGTACTGTAGGTTTCAAGATATAGTGCATTCAATAGTTGCATTAGGTAAAAACTTTTCTTAAGATGACCAAGTTAGAAAAATCCTCAATTCACTCTCTTCGGAATGGGATCAAAAGACACTTGTAATTGAAGAGGCTAATGATATTAGTACCCTCAAAATTGAAGAGTTAATAGGCAATTTAATGTCCAATGAAGCACAAATGCAGGGTAGAAGGAAAAGTAAGGCAACGGAAAAGAAATCCATCATTTTTAATGCAACAAATGACGATCAAGATTCTGACGATGACAATGAGGAAGAAATTTCTCTCATAACTAGAAATTTCAAAAAAATCCTACAATATAGAAACATGAAAAATTTTCAAAACCCTGAAAACAAAACATTTGAACTAGAACTGCAACTAAATGCTTTAACTATGATGAACCCGATCATTGTCAGAGAGATTGCCCACATCCGAATAAATCAAAGATCTCACCGGCAAATGATTTATGCAGAAAAAGAAAAAAAAATGCTTATACAACAACTTTGTATGATCTAGACACTTCCTTTAGCAATAATGCACCTGACATTGAAAATCTGAATATGCGTTTCACGGCAACAACAAACTAGTCAATACTGATTAACAAAAATTGGCATGCTTTACATTTTATTATTATTTTTTATTACTTTTGGTTGATGGGAATAATCAATAAATTAATAATAAAATTAGGATATTTATAAATATATATACATATATAAGTATATAGGAATATCTTAACCAATTTTTAGTCTTGAAAATTAAGGGTTATATATCGACATATGCACCAGAAAAATGAAATTTGAAATTTCATTTCAAATTCAAATTTTGAACTTCTCTCCACTTTGCACTTACTCCTCTTATTTGATTCAAATTTGAAATGCCTTTTTGACCAGAGAATATGCCATTTGATTCTATACTTATTTACCCCATCACTATAATATCATTTCACTTACTTAATTTCAATTTTCAAATATCATTTCACTCTCTTATCTCCTCAAACCTTCAATAATGGCTTCCTCTAGTCAAAATCTAAAAACCATTAGACCCTTTAAGAAAACTAAAAGCTTTCTCTTTAATGAGAAAGATTCCATTTATAACTGTCCGCCATTCTTAGACCTAAAGACGATACTTAATATATCCTCAGTATTCATGCGCCAATCATTTAAGTATCCAAAAATAGGTTGTTTAGGATGAACAAAGAAGAAGACAGAACAAAATCTCATAAAAAATGATAAGTAACATATAAAATATATATGAAGTCTTTACAAAAGAAAGAACTTTATTATAAACTGTCATTAGAGTACACTATCAAATTATCAGCCTGTAGTTATGACAATCTGTCCTTACAAATGCTGATAAAATCAACAATCAATACAGCGAAAAAAATAGGGAAATATGTATATACGTCTTGGGCATCCATCTGGTCTCCTAAACACTAAAGCATCTGAGCCTAAATTTGGAAAATATACTCGGTCTGATCGTAGCATTAAAACAAAAATTACACCAGATCAGTCTGGTACTAGCATAAGAAAACTCAAGTAATAGGGTGAACATAAAATAATTCTGCAAACACTCTGCAAAGAAATGATATTCTGAAATGGCTAACCTTAAAATTTGAAGAAGTGGTATAAATAAAAGTTATAGCCACTGGAATTTACTATGGTTTTAGAAAAAAAAATCTCCATTAGAATAAGAGATGAGGAAGATGATAAATAAAAAGGAGGAAAAATTGAAAAAGTGAAGGGCTATTTATAAGCAAAAGAAAATGTAAATTACCTAAATAACGTTTTCCTTTACCCTCCACTACCCTCTTGCCACCTCACCTAGCCTCATCCACCACATGTACTCATGCTAGCACCCTTGTTCCCTCTTCTCATTTCCATGCAAACATGTTTAAGTACTCTTTGTACTTAATGTTTCTAATAATATGACATTTACATTTATATTTTAAACTTTATATACTTAGTTATGAATACGCATATACATACACCAATACACACAAATATACATATGCAAACTTATTACAAATATGTATACTTATGCTAAAGATTTTACAATGTTTTCGATAACTTTTAGCTAACGAAAAGTTGAAAATTCGGAAAATAGAATTCCGGTCACATTTTCGATTTTTCTTCGAACTAATTATTTTCGTAAACTAATTTAGAAAATAATTTTACCATCATTATTTATTATTTAGTAGAGTATTATTTTAATTAAAAAACCTATTATTTGAGTATCAAAATTAATCAAATATTCCTAAATTAAAGTGGTGAAATTCCAGATCATTGCACCCTCCCCCGCTTAAAAGAATTTTGACCCCGAAATTTAACCATAATCCTAACCTAGAAAACAAACCAAACCAGAAATACATAACTCTATTCATCGATCCATATGATGTACATAGATCATTCCTGCAAAATCAGATTTGATCACTCACTAGAATACATAGCTTTACTTTCGAACTAGCATCGCTCACCCGACTTCCTAATGCAGACCCCGATCAGGCTTCTTAATAAGAAACCTCTGTTCTCCTGACATAGCCATATACTATGATAGAAAACTTTGGTTTCATATTAAGAACCCCCACCAAGTGTTTGCCTTTAAAAAATCAAGCGATAGATTCTTGTTTGGAATTGGTGCAGGGAATCTTAAAGTCGTGCACTCGAATCTTGGATCCAACTTGTGTGAAAAGAGGAATGATCTACATTCAACTTACGTACTTATTTTATTGGTTCCTACCAATACTAGATATATTTCTGCTAAAAAATTTTATGTAAACATTTCATAGAACTAACTTAAGCTTAACTTTTATAATATTCTACTACATCCTAAGAGTATATAGTACAATCTGATTCAAAATTTTCCATTTTTTAGTTACTTCAGGCCACTCGAACTAGTTAGCATAAAATTCAACCTTTATTCAAAATCCAATTGGTAAAATAATTTAAAATATATACATACTTATACAATTTTACCTTATTCTTATAAAATATTTCACAATGTTTATTTTTAATTTAGATTATAATAACCAACTCTTATTATAATCGAATTTAAATTTAAATTTTAATCCCAACATTATCACCAAACGCCTTATAGTCAAAATGTGAAACTGAATTCACAAGGTGTTCGTGTTAATTTTAACTAAGACAATAGTTTCACTTAAACCATCTAAGCCTAACTAATCAACACTAAATGATAATGTTCAAATATTATCATTCTCTAACAACAACCATATCCTATAGAGCTATAACAATTTTCTGAAAATCTTCTTTTATATTAATAATATAATTCAGGTAAAATTATTTCATTGACCTAATTTTAAAACAATAATGTGTCGGTTGTCCTTGTTTAAGTGTTTTAGAGATTCCTTTTGAATTCATAAACTACTCAACAGATCAATCAACACAATATAAAATATTTTTAAAGAAATAACAAATACGCGCTCATATAAATATACGCTAAAACTCATTCTAGAGTTTCTCTTACCATATCTAAAATGAGTTAACCTCATCAAAGCCTAGGTGTTCGCTCAACCTAAGATCTAATACCATATGCAATGGTATGTCTTTCTTACACTAAATACCACACTTAGTACATCCTCGGTACTCATGTACCAATCATTTAAGTATCCGAACGAAAGGTCGTTTGAGGCGAAGAAAGAAGAAGACAGAACCTATTTTCACAAAAACGTGACGAGTAACATACAATATATATCAAGTCTTTACAAAAGAAAGAAATTTATTATAAACAATCATCAGAGTACATTATCTTATTATTAGCCTGGATGGTTATAACAATATGTCCTTACAAATGCTGATAAATTCAACAACCAATACAGTGGAAAAGTAAAGGAATACATAGATACATCTTAGGCATCCAGCTCGTCTTTTGAACTCCAAAGCATCCGAAGTTAATCTAGAAAATATGCTCGGTGTGACCCAAACATTAAAATAAAATAACATTCGGATCAGTCTGGTAGTACCAGCAGATAAAATTCAAGTAATGGGGTGAATATCTAATAATTCTATGAGACCATGTCGCTAATGCGGAACAGGGTTTTACCTCATGGGATCAATATCGTGAACACAAATAATTAAACAACAAGAAGAACCTTAGTCACTTCTCGGTGCAATTACGAAAACAATTCAATGATTTGAATTAATAACGAGGAAAGGAATTTTACAACAATATATGTTGGATCATGCCACCAACTATAGAACGAGTTTCCTTTCACAATAACAATATCCAGTCTCAACCATGGATTCGAAAAATTAAACATCATGAAGTGCTCTCAACACTTCCCGATGTAATTAAGAAACAAGGTAGAATCAAAGGAAAGAATATGGAAATTTTCCTACAAAGGAATATGAGGGTGCACCCCTGTAATAAAGTATACCTCTAGAAATATAACTGTGTGGGTTATATATTCTGTGACACCTCTCGGGAACTCCAAGCCATACCCCGCCAACCGTACTGGGAATCCGAGTATTTCACATCTCAATGGGAAAACCGAATCCAATCTAGAGTTGATGTGAATATACCCTAAAGGGGGCAACCCTACATAACTTGCCCCCCACTTGCGCTTTAGATTTAGTCATTTCTGACAAAGGATAAAAATGCTTAAAAGAGCAAAAAATCATTTTTTGGCGACGATACACCATGAAGAAAGCTGAACCGATAATTAATAAATCAACTAACAGGGATAATTAAAAATGATCGTATATGGAAATTAAATTTCATATTCTTACTATTACTCATCGATTCCAAACAAATGCTATTCCTTAATTGAAAATGAAGTGGGCAAGTTAAGGCAGTGTTAATTCTAGGCATTGCCTTGATGACATTTTAACCTCCGAGATAGAAATGAGTCTATGTCTCAATGTTTAATGTTAAAAATATGAGTAAACTCTTTCAATATAAGCGATATCATTTACGAAACTACATTTCCATTACTGAATCAAACTTTACTTTTAAATCCAAACTTATGCTACGGTTTCACATTGAAATCCTAACCTTAAAAAACTTTATCTAAATGATTGATTTATTTAAAAACTAAATTTATTCCTTCAATATCTCAATTTAAGATGATAAATTAATTTTTAAAACAATGGTTAATTATTTCAATCAGCTTATTCAAAATAATAAATTAGCTTTATTCCCAATTCATTGCTTCAAAACAATACTGTTTAAAAAGATTAATTAACTTTAAACATCCTTGTTAAATGATTAATCAACTTTAAACTTTTGTTACTAAAATAAATAATTAACCTTTAAAAACTCATTATTAAAATGGTTAATTAATCTTAATCTCGTTATTATTTGAATAATTAATTATCTTAAAAACATCATCATTAAAATGATTTATCAGCTTTAAAACATCATTATTAAAACAATTAATTGATTTTAAATCATTATGATTAAAATAATTAATTACTTTTAAAACATTATTATTGAAATAAATTTTTTATTTTAAACCATCTTTATTTAAATAATTATTTATCTTTGTAAAACCCATGCACAAGATTTAACAAAATACTTCAAAGGGGATAATGTTTCCATTCAAACACTACAAAAACTAAGTATGAGATATATACAAAAGAAAATATCACTATCCACATATACAAAACATCTCTTATCAAATATAAATTCGCTAGTATACAATTCAATGTTCAAAATAATATAATAGCAGAACTGAGATTTATTTTGCTAAACAGATGTCAATTAGCATTTAATTAATAGAACGGTGTTTTATTCTGCTAAACATATGTCATTCGGTTTCATATACAAATGGAGTTACTTAAGGGTAATCGACAAAGAAAATCCTTTGGATGAAATATTCTTTAAAAGAGAGCTTGCTTTCAAAAAACAAAACTAATATTTTAGAAACAAAGTAGGTTTAAACTTTAAAACTTTTATTTAATAATTAAATAACATTTAAACTGTTTATTTAATAATAATTAAACCTTTAACCAATAATTAAATAATAATTAACTATTAATTAAATGATTTAATATTAATTAAAATAGTTCATCTTTAAATAAATCGTTATCTTATTAATTAATCTCAAATTATATAATAATTAATTGCATAATTAATGTCTAATTAAATAATAATTAATTATAATAATTAGACTTGATTAATATAAAAATTAATACTTAATTATCTCTTAACATTATTAATCGTTAATTAAAATTTCCTTAATTAATTAATAATAAACTTACTTAATCAATACTAATTAATTACTAATTACTCGACTTAATTACTAATTAATAAATGAATAATTATTCTTACGTAATAAATTAATTAATTATCAAATCATACTTAATTAAGTAATAGCTAACCTACATGCTTACTAATTTAGTTAGAAAATTGTTTTTCCAAAACTTTTAAAAGAAACACTTTTAAAACTTAAAATTCGTTAAATTCTCCGAACTGCATCCATAGCGACTATCGCTATGGATGTAATAACTCAGAATTACCTTTCTATGTTACCATCAAAACTTTAGCTTTTCATTTCTCTTACTTCAAAAACATAATTTAAAGGGGCATTTCACAAGAAGGACAATTTTTGCAGTCCAACTAGTTTCTAGGACACACATTCAAAGAAATTACTTTCAAGGCCAAAGTCAACAGAATAATTACTTTCAAGGACAAAGTCAGCAGTCTAATTACTTTCAAGGACATAATTTCATAGGTTTATAGGCCCCAGAAACTAATTACTTTGTGTTTTGTCCTTGAAAGTAATTATTTCAGTTGTGTGTCCTATAAACTAGTTCCACTTGCTAAAGAGGCCCTTATGGCTAATTTCCACTAATAATAATTTAAAAGAGTATTAAAAGCTTTAACTAAAGTTAGAAACTAAAATAAAAGAAAACAAAACATTTACTAAATCAAAACTAGTAAACGATCTAATTTTCAAAATGGATCTCAAGTCCTTTTCAACATCTCCAGTTCTAATTTCCAAACAATTTAATCATATATCCAAGATTATGAATACTAAGTCATATCATCACTATGCATCACAATGATCAAAATTTTAAATCCAAACACATAAATTTAATCCATCGATTTAAGTCAAATGCTAAAACACAAGCTACCACATACGATACATCCAACCCATATCATAATCCAAACATTAGCATCATATATAAGTAACACATAACCATCATATATGTAAAGGCAACATCTTTCCAAAAGTTAGAAGTTCACTTACCGAAAGTTTGAAAAACCCTTTTGAAAACTTGAAATAGCTTTAGAATTATGCATAACTTGATCTTTGGACTTAAAATTTGAAAATAGGCTCAGCCATGATAGAGTATGGCTCGGTTAAGGTATGTATAGGTGAGGTAAGGACTTGTTTTGGAGCGGTAGAGGTACTTTGGATAATGTTGAATTCATAAAAATGGACCTAAAATTTAGTTATCTTCTCTTGGATTTTTTGATATGTTACTCTTAGAATTTGCAGAAGTTGTCAAAGAGAAAGTTCTTCTAAATTCTCTTCTCTACCATTTAAAAAATATATTCAATTTGGGTTTATTTTAAGGGAGATATGGTAAAAGAAGAAGCATTTCAGACTTGAAAATATGGGTGAAAACACTTCATAAAGAAATTATATTTTGACATGGCAAAGCTCAAAATTTGAAGAAGTGGTACAAATGCAGCAGTAGCCACTGAAATTTGCTACTGTTTTAAAAAAAAAATCTCCATTAGGATAAAAGAAATATTATAAAATAAAGAGGGGGAAATTTTGAAAAAGTGAAGGGCTGCTTGTAAGCAAGAGAAAAAGTGCAGTACCTAAATGCCTATGTCATTTACCCTCCACTACCCTCTTGCCACCTCACCTTGCCTCCTACACCTCATGTACTCATGCCAGCACCCTTATTCCCTGTTCTCATCTCCATGCAAACATGTTTAAACTTGTTAAGTACTCTTTGTACTTAATGTTTCTAATAATGTGACATTTATATTTTTATTTTAAACTTTATATACTTAGGTATGAATACCTATATACATATAGTAACACACACACACCCAGTGCATATTAATTATAAAGAGTTCACAACATTTTTGATAAAATTTAGCCAACAAAAATTCAAAATTTGAAAAGCGAATTCCGATCACATTTTCGATTATTCTTCGAACTAAATATTTTTGTAAACAAATTTGGAAAACTATTTCACCATCATTTTTTATTATGTAATAAAGTTTTATTTTAATTATAAAACCTATTATTTGAATATCTAAAATTAATTAAATACTCTCAGATTAAAGTGGTGAAATTCTGAGTCGTTACACTCTCTCTTTCTTAAAAGAATTTCACCCCAAAAATTAACCATAATCCTAACCCAGAAAACAAATCAACCCAAAAATACTTAACTCTATTCATCGATCCATATGATGTATATAGATCATTCCTACAAAATCTGATTTGATCACTCACTCGAATATATAGCTTTACTTTCGAACTGGTATCGCTCACCCGTATTCCTAATGGGAACTGGTATTGCTCACCCGTATTCCTAATGCGAACTTCGATTAGGCTTCTTAATTAGAAACCTTTGTTCTCCTGAATAATCATATACTATAATAAAAACTTTGGTTTCATATTAAGAACCCTCACCAAGTGTTTGCGGTCAAAAAATCAAGTGATGGATCCTTATTTGGAACGGTGTAGGACATCTTAAAGTTGTGCACTCGAATCTTGGATGCAACTTGTGTGAAAAGAGGAATGATCTACGTTCAACTTACCTTCTTATTTTATTAGTTCCTACCAATACTAGTTTTATTTCTACTAAAACTATTTATGTAAACATTTCATAGGACTAACTTAAGTTAACTTTTATAATATTCTAGAGTATATACCACTGTCTGATTCAAACTTTTCCATTTTTTAATTATTTCGGCCTACACGAACTACTTAATATAAAATTTTTCCTTTATTCAAAATATAATTTGTATAATAAATAAAAATATACACATGCTTAAATTTTTTACCTTTTTTTAGAAAACATTTCACAATGTTTATTCATAGCTTAGATTATAATAAACAACTCTTATTACAATCAAATTTAAATTTAAATTTTATCCTAACATTATCACCGAACGGCTTATAGTCAAATTATGAAACTGAATTCACAAGGTGTTCATGTTAAATTTAACTATGACAATAATTTCTCATAAACTATTTGAGCCTAACTAATCAAAACTAAATGGTAATGATCAAATATTATCATTCTCTAACAACAATCATATCCTATAGAACTACAACAATTTTCTGAAAATCTTCTTTTATATATGAAATATAATATAGGTAAATTTATTTCATTTACCTAATTTTAAAACAATAATGTGTCCGTTGGCTTTATTTAAGTGTTTAAGAGATTCCTTCAGAATCCATAAACCACTCAATGGATCAATCAACACGATATAAAACATTTTTATAAAAATAACAAATACGTGCTTTCATAAATATGCGCTAAAACTTATTCTAGAGTCTCGCTTACCCTATCTCAAATGAGTTAACCCCCACCAAAGCCTTGGTTTTCGTTCAACCTAAGCTCTAATACCATATGTAATGGACTGCCTTTCTTACACTTAAAGGCGACAGTTAATACATCCTCGGTACTCATATGCTGATCATGTAAGTGTTTTAGACAGGCCATTTGGGGTGAAGAAAGAAGAAGACAAAATAGAATCTCGCAAAAACATGACGAGTAACATATAATATATATATATATATATATATATATCAAGTCTTTACAAAAGAAAGAACTTCATTATAAACAATCACTAGAGCACATTATTTTATTATCAGCCCAGATAGTTATAACAATCCGTCCTTACAAATGCTGATAAATACAACAGTCGATACAATGGGAAAATAAAGAAATATGTGGACACATCTTGGGCATCCAGCTCGTCTCTTGAACTCTAAAGAATCTGAAGCTAATCTAGAAAATATGTTCAGTCTGACCCAAGCGTTAAAATAAAATAACACCCGGATTAGTCTGTTAATACCAGCATGAGAAAACTCAAGTAATGGGGTGAACAATTAATAATTCTATGAGACCGCCTTTAAAGCAGAACGGGTTTTTATCCCATAAGATCAACATTTATTAATGAATAAATGGGAAAAAAATCAGAACTACAATCCAAACAAGAGTAAATGAGCACAGTAGATAAAAATCGAAACATAAAGAATGCACATTAATAATTAAACATCGAGAACAACCTTGGTCACTTCTCGGCTTAATTAAGAAAATAATTCAGTGATTTGAATTAATAATAAGGAAAGAAATTTTCCCATAATATATGTAGGACCATGCTGCCAACTACTGAACTGGTTTCCTTTCACAATAACAATATCCAATCTCAACCACGGATGCGGATAATTAAACATTGTAAAGTGCTCTCCACACTTCTCGATGTAATTAAGAAAGAAGTTAATTTAAAAAATTATAATCAAAGGAAAGAAAAGGGAATTTTCCAACAAATGGCTATGAGGGTGCGCCATCCAGTACCTAAAGTATACCTTTAGAAATATAAATGAATGGGTCATATACTCTATGACACCTCTCGAGCACTCCAAGCTGGACCCCGTCAATTATAACATCCCGCCTTTTTGCACATTTTAAATCGACGATAAACCACACATGTCCGACTCAAACCATACAAAAGAGAAGATTGTTATTGGGGTGAAACAGAAAAAGAAATAAAACAAAACAGAATCTCACAGCAGAATGACAAAATATAATAATCAAATAATAGTTCATGAAGCTGTTTTACAAAACATTTGATTATACTTACACAACACAGAATCAGAGTTACACATACCAGAGAATAATAAATAATGCAGCAGAACAGTATGAATGTAGTGGAATAATATAATAAATAATAGCAATACAATCTTCGTCTTCGTCATCCAGATATTAAGTCTTCAAATCCTGAAATGCTCAGGCTGACCCGAAAGAATTGAAAAGACAAAACACTCGAGTCGGAACTAAAAGATCTTATGTAAGTTAAATCAACGGTAAATAATATGAGTGGAACGGCGTCAAGATGTTTACGGGATTTGACATCTCCTATCCAGTGTCAACGTGAGTGCAGTAACTGAAGAGGTGCTCGGGATTCACATCTCCTAAGGATTCGTTAAACTATTTACTATGTAGTAATATTTCGCTATTATAATAATGTCTATAGTAAAATAAACTTACTGATAAATAGCGTTAAGGAGTGACCCAATATTCCCCTTAAAACATAATAGTCCCAGTAGTCCATCCTGTATCATAGTCCCTCCTGATCGGGAAGCCACCAGAGGATACTCCATGGGCTACAGGAGAAAACCAAACTCTTACAAGGCGCGATAGGGTAGGAGACATGGCACAACTAGGAAATGCCAAGGTAGATATACCAATTATGCTTCCGGACCGATGGTAACGCGTAGCAGCTACTACCGCCCACCTCGAGCCACACCTCAAAATCAAAAGGGCCCCAATCAATCACAAAGTAATAGAATGGTATCGAAGGAGTGTGTTCGATAAGAGGTGCTACTTGCTTTGCCCGTCAATTGCTCCTGTTTTAGCCACCTTATGCTAACTCACGGGAGTCAGGTCCACGTATATACCTCAAAGGAACACCGCCGCCATCCTACTTCATTCTGGTATCTCCACCGCGTACACGGTTGTTAAAGAGGTTTTCGAAGTTGGCAGAGAGTATGACAACTTCCGATCCCGGTCTCATTAACAACCAAACATTATTATAACACCGCGGTCATTTCGAAATAATTTATACTTCAAAACTAGAATATAATATCCATTTCAAACCATATAAATACGATATCATTTTCATTTCAAAAATCAAACCAATATGATATCATTTTATAAAACCTAAATCAATATAATATCATTTTTATTTCAAATATGTCCTTTCCAAAAATCATAGAACTTTCAACGTTATAACACTTCGAAATCAAAACACTTGAAATATAACACTTTCAAGTCATAATCCTTTGAAACTCATACTTTGAAACATACCTTCCAACACTTAAATGGTTTAAATATTAAAATACTTTATATAATAAACTAGCTTCTTCAATTTCACAAATCAATTCCAAAACAACTCGAATTTCTAAATTTTAAAATTAACCAAATCCCAAATCATAAATTTCGATACGCTTCAGTTTTCAAATAAACTATTCCAAATTTTATTGATTTCAAAACTGATTTAATCCATGGAATAAACCATTTCAAATTCAATATATTTCAAACTTTAAGTATTCAACAATTTTAAAACTAAGTTTGGTAATTACGGTTCAACAATTCAATTTTCTATTATTTAGTTTTGAAATATTTTACATAATAAATCCATTATCATTTAAATAAAAATCAAATTACAAATAACTAAATATTTCCTTCTATTTATTTATGCTTGAAATATTCATTTAATTCACCTTAAACCAAAATCAAGTTATAAAATCATACCTTCTAAAATTTCAAATTTAATAAATTTCTCATCAAGCTTATTTGAGTTTAATTCTTAAATAAATTCAATTTCAAATAAATCTCAAATTTATCTTCCAACCTTAATTTATTTAAATCATTTTAACCTCTATATTAAAATATAATTTAAATACTTAACCATATTATCTTCAATAAAAATCAAACTTATTATTAAGCTTATTCTATATTAAAACAAATTATACATAGCTTAAAATCAAGAATAAAATAACCTTTATATAATGTCAAAAATCAATATTTATCTAAAACCATATATTTATTTACAAAACCATAGAAATCATTTCAAATATTTTTATATATAGAGCACGGCGTCTGTATATAATTTTCTATCCTACGGTCAAGTGATATGGATATTTATCATTTCAATCCGTAATTTAAAATATAAATACGGTTATATATCATTTCAAACCGCAATCCCGAATGAAATAAAAATCCATAACAGCTTGCACTTTATAGCAATATAAAATACGGCATCCATTCATCCAATATCAATCATCAAATATTTATCACAATCATCATCCAATTCAATCAATAACATCAATATAGAACAGATAATAAATAATAGGTATTTACTGGCAGTTTATATTCAATAATAAATTAAATATCTATTTTATCCAAATAAATTCAAATAACTTAGACGATGATTCAAAAAATGCCAAATAGTCATAAATAAATTTCTAATCACATCATCAATCAATTTAACAAATATGAGAAATTTTAGAAGTTGTGAGTGGATTAAAACACTCACCTTTGAATTTAAATCGAATTTAAATCCAATTTAAACCTAAAATTTAAACGGCCTCAGAATCCATCTACGCCAGCGTCGAAATGTCCGGAATTTCAATTTGATCACTTCAGCAAGGCCGCATCATAACCACCCAGCAAAACTACTCGAACTAAACCCTAAAATGCACGAGCGCGCCGCCGCTTCTTCTAACAAACGCAACCGACCAAGACATCATAGCCCACTCCAAAGGCCGCTGCACCTCACCTTAGACGCACCTTCACCTACGAGGTCCTCCTCGAAGTCGATCGACCCCGCATTTTAACAACAGCTGCCACTTTCCTCAAACCCTACTACAATTTTCAAGACAAATCAAGCCATCAAATCGTCAAACAGCCTACTGTAATGACTTGATATTTCAACCATCCACGACCCAACGAGAACCCCCTTTCATGCTGCACCCGCCAAGTGCATAGGAAGACACACACGTCGGACTTGAATTGCTCAAAATATCAGATTGTTAATTTAAATTTGGTAAAACTCAGCATATACAGTAAATAAATCAACCACAGAATCACAGACATAGAGTAATATAAAATAATGCAACGGAATAGATAAATAGTAGCTCATGAAACTACTATATAAACATCAGAGTTAGAAATAAAATACAACAGAATATCTCAATTACAGTGAAGTCTCTAGTACGAACATATGACTTCTCTGAACCAGTCAACTGGAAAGCTAAAAGCTGAATCGATAGTCGAATCTCCAAACGAATCTCTAAACTCCAAAGGTGAGTCTAAAATGCTGTATCATTCAGTCTAACTCGAGCGTAAAGAAAAACACAAAACACTTGAGTCAGGATTAACATTCTTATATCAATAAATCTAACTCAAGTGAAATATCAACTAAAATACAAGTAACACAAAGGATGTTTGGGATAACCATCCTCTAAGGATCCGTGGAACTATCTACTATGCAGAATTATACACTACAACACCATTGTCATTTCATTAAATTTATATTTCAAAACCAAAATGTCATTTCCATTGAATATATATATTTCCTCAATTTCACAAATAGATTCCAATCAATTCGAGTTCCAAATTCACATGTAATTCGATTTAGATTTGTCCATCTTAATTCAATTCAATTTTTAAATAACAATTCAAATTATATTGATTTCAAATACAGATCTGAATCACAAAATAAACCATTTAAATTCCAATATATTTCAAAGCTTTAATATTCAACCTTTTCAAAGTTAAATTTAACAGTTTCAAATAGATCTTGATTTAACTTCATTATTATTTAGTCAGGGAATATTCACTTAATAAATTCAATATCATTTATCTAGCCTTAGATTACATTTTACTAAATATTTCCTTAAATTTATTTAAGCGAGAAATATTCATTCAATTACTTAAATCAAAACCAAGTTATAAATCATATCATAAATATGAATTTCAATAAGATTCAAATCGACTTAGTTGAATACAATTTCAACAAAATTCAAATTATCTTCCCGACCTTAACTTATTCACATTATTACCAAAATCTGTTTTGAAATATAAATTTAAATACTTAAACATATTTTATGTATTAAATCATACTTAATTAAATTAAATATTATTATTAAATATATATGTATCCTTGCCATTTGAATATAATAATTTAAGAATCAACATTTATTAAAACTAGATATTTTTCTCCAAAGCCATAGAATTTAATTTCAAAATATTAATATATGGACCAACGGTGTCTGCATATAATTTCCTATCTTATGGTCAAGTGATACAAATATTTATCATTTCAATCCGTAATTTAAATATACACGGGCAAGGAGGAGCACAACTATGGAGGCTGCTGGTGGTGGATGGTTTGGAGATCATGGCAGAAATTAGGTGGTGTTGGATCCAGGGTGAGGGGTTGGATATGTAAGCTGTGGAAATCGGCTGCTTGCTGGAAGGAGGGACGAATGCATGCATGCGGTTTGCATGTACATGTGTTAAGATGATGTATAAGTCGATGCGGCAATGAATAGTCTGGGAGTAGAAGCAAAGAAAAGAAATGGAAGAAGGAACTGGAACAAGCAAATGAGTAGAGGGAGTAAAGTCTATATTTTATAACTCACGTGAAGAATAGAACAAAAGAAGAAAAAAAATGAAAATCTACAACTAGCATACTATTGTATGATTCGGAATAATAAAAGTCAGAATTTGAATAGCTGAAATATTGATAACCGGTGGCTATTTAATTCGAGCTCGTAGACAAATGAAAGGCCATGGAAGTCAAAAGGTCCAAAAATGGTTACCGATACGGTAATCGTTTTATTGATTTCGTGGCGTACCAGACCTTCAAATACAAAAGTGGATATACTGCTGAGATCAGCATGATGAGACAATCGAAACTGTACACAAATATCGGTGGTACAATCATCCGATCAGAAGGCGATAATCGGTACCGATAAATGCTGCTATTCCGTACGGAAAAATCCAAACGGAGCTAGAAACGTTCGAAATTTGCGAAACGAATTATGTAGTCTGATTCAGAGAGTTCTAAATAAATTTTCTCATGTTGGCATATTTAGGTTTCGAAAAACTTTTAAATTCAACTGTTATTTCGTCGAAAATTAGTTCGACGGAGCAATAACAGTCAAAATTTTGAGAACGAAATGTGACGTCTTGCTCAGAAGATGATTTATAATTTTTTATTGAAAAATATTCAGGTTTGGAAAACATTTAATTATCATAAAATATTAACTGATAGAGATTTAAATTAAATAGCACTAGAAAAAATAACTTCCATATTTTCTGATGAAAATTTACCAGCTGCTATGTTTAAGAAGACGTATTCCAAATATTATTATTTTTTTCAAATTTTATTGTTTAAAATTTCCCGAAATTTCAATTAATTTAATAAATAAAATCACTAAAATTTTGGATCATTACACTCTCCCCCACTCAAGACTTTTCATCCCCGAAAAGGAAGGAGGTAGGAGAATAGAATAACCAAAAAGAAAAATAAAATAGATTAAAAGACAAGGATAGACGATTAATTTTAAAACTCTGTATATCTCAATTTAAGTTAATTAATATTCAATAATTTAGTTAAACCCATTTATTATATCCATAAATAGTCGTCTTTAACTTTGCAAATCAAAATATTTCCATTTATATGTTTAAATAAACCTTTATAAATATATGAAAACTCTTTGAAAACAATTATTTTCATCATTACTTATTTTTACAAAGAAGCTATTGAAGATATTATTAGTTTATCTCAAGATACTTTTTTAAAATAATATTAATAAATCAATAATCATCTACTTTAAATATATTTTATTTAATTAATAACTTCTAAAGTATTTGTAACACTAAAAAATTTCTATTAAACCATTTAGTATATAAATAAAAAATATTTTAAAAAGGATATAATCAAAAAGAAAAAGAAGGTAGATTCGGGAGAATAAAATATAGGTGAATAAATAAAGCTGATAATAAGGTAGATTCAAAAGAATAGTATTGGACACGAATAATTAATTCAAACCATAAGGATTTCAATTTCAAATATTAATATAAAAAAATTTGTTGAAAAATAAAATATCTTTATAATAAAATTCTTTTATATAGAAACAAATTTTCCTTTCGAAAATACTTTTATAACTCGATGTTTCAACAAGTTTATCCTCGTTCTTGCAGACTCTGGCCATGCGTTGATCAGGCACAAAGCTAGAATTCTTCAAGTACTTAGTAGACCTATTTCAAAACCCAGTGAAAACACTTGAAAAACCTTCAAAACCGATATGGAAAGTACAATCCAAACAAATCACCTGGATCGCAAATACACAATGGTTATGCCTGGGTCCCCCAGGAAACATCTGTACCTTTAAGCAATCACTGCCTTGCGAATTACGCCATGATAACCAAAACTGTGGACCGCAGCATACGTAACAATGGTTATGCTTGGATCCCCCAGGAAACATCCATACCCTTTAAGCAATCTCTGCCTTGCGGATTACGCCACGACAACAAAATCAGTAGACCGTAGGATATATAACAATGGTTACGCCTGGATCCCCCAGGACACATCCGTACCCTTTAAGCAATCTCTGCCTTGTGGATTACGCTATGATAACCAAAACTATGGATCATAGGATACATAACAATGGTTACGCCTGGATCCCTCAGGAAACATCCATACCCTTTAAGCAATCTCGGCCTTGCGGATTACGCCACGACAACAAAACCGGTAGACCGCAGGATACATAACAATGGTTACGCCTGAATCTCCTAAGAAACATCCGTACCCTTTAAGCAATCTCTGTCTTGTGGATTATGCTACCCAAAAAACGACCATTGGTTACGCCATGGTAGGACACTCGAGTATCACATCCGGAAAACCAAAATCAGAGAGGATAATATCGATAGAATGAATCCACAATGTGGCCACAAAGCGGATATCAAGCAGAAGGCATTTCCCATATCTTTACTTCGAAAATATGTATTATATAATACCTTTTCAAATCACATTCAAATATCTTACTTGTATAAAGCCCATTTTATATAAGATTCCATTTTCAAATCGAATACTTTCCAAAATCTATGGTAAATCAAATCATACTTATATAGACTTCGATTATATAAGACTTCTTTTCCAAATTGAGTACCTTTCCAAATTGATAGTTTTCAAATCAACTTCACATTTATACAAATCAATTTAATATAAGTTCCAGAACTCTCAAATCAAGCATCGAGTAAAAAAATGTTCTCAATTTCAATTCCTTTCAATATCGTTTCAGTTTCAAAATCATATATGATTTCACCAAATTATTTCTTCCAAATTTAATATCTTTAGTTTCAAAGTTTTCAAATAATGGGCTTAGAAAATAATCCTAGCTTCCAAATCATATAATTTATGGCAAATAAATTCATTTCCAAAATCCTGATATAAATATCGGGTTTTAAATTCCGACCTATTTTAGAAACCATATATTTTCTCAAAATCAATTATACCCAGAATTTATAACGATCCCTTTAAAACCTTTAAACTATTTATTTCTATATGGAAGATCCAATTTACCTTTTGAAAATTTCTTAGCTTTGAAAATTAAACTTTGATTTGGAAGTGTTCGAACATTCAAAATAGTCGGAGAAAACAAATTTTCCAATCCAAGAGTTGGAAATTAAATTTCAATAGATAAGGTTATACCAAAACAAATCTAAATCTCGAGGACTAAAGACTAGCTTATTTTAAATCATTTCAAATATATATATACATATATGTTTCGAATATCAAACCATACTTTGAAATCTGAAATCAAAATTTGTTTCACAAAGTCACTTGCATAGCAAAGCTACTAAAGTGGCCTCTCCCCTACTCTGAAACTTGAAAATCAATGCCGATGATGCGTGCACTCATCACCGAAATTATTTTCCAGCGACATAAGCGAGTTATGGACTTCTATTTTCTTGAAAACATCTTTGAAATTTCTTTGAAATCATTGGAATTCATTTCAATTCATTTGAAACATTTCTTATTCGGGAAATACTTTTGAATCTTATTATTATATATTTTCCAAAATCTTAAAACCAATTTCAAAACACTGGAGTTCAATTCCTCGAAATTCAAATTCAAACCCTTCAGTTATATATCATTTACATATAAATCAAATTTCTTATAAAAATTTCAAAATTTCCCAATCCTTTCGAAACTTCAAATTCTCATTTTTAAAAGGTATATAATCCTTATCGAAAACCTTTTCACTTCCATATATAGAATATAATCATACTTATCAAAATAATAATTTCTATATATAAGGCAATTCCTAAAATACAAACCCGATTTTCCAAAGGATGAATCAAGAATGGATTTCAAAACAAAGATAGAGATTCAAATTAGAGGAACTATAATCAAATAGAATTCTGATTCGAAGATAGGCTCGATGAAGATGAGATAATCAAATTTCAAACTAGAAGATGGATACAGTTATACAAATCGCGGGCGATCTTAACCGGTTAACTATGGTTTCAAAATAAGGTCAATGCAGAATTCTGAGGCAAATTGATATTTGATCGCCAAAGATAGAATTCGGCATAACAAGAGATAGCAGCATCTAAACTGAGGGGTATATAAATCTTCGATGAATCAATGCCATTTGTAAAGGAGTTTCACCCTTTTACAAATCATTCAAGGATTGGCGGGATCGACTATTCTTATGGAAATCATTCGAAGTGGAGTTATGGGATACTCCAGTATCAAGAAACACGAATAGGGAGAGAAGGTAATGGATTTTGGAACCGTAGGGAACGTTCCAAAGTCTAAAGGAAAACCAAATCAAAGAGGAAGAAATTCAAGCTCGAATGAAAGTGATTCTACAAATAAATTTACTATATATGCTAAGTTTGCTTAGAGCCAAAGCTCTGATACCAACTGTAATGACCTGATATTTTCAACCATTCGCGGCCCAACGAGAACCCCCTATCATGCTGCACCCGCCAAGTGCATAGGCAGACACGCACGTCGGACTTGAATTGCTCAAAATATCAGATTGTTAATTTAAATTTGGCAAAACTCAATATATAAAGTCAATAAATCAACCATAGAATCACAGACATAGAGTAATATAAAATAATGCAGCGGAACAGATAAATAGTAGTTCATGAAGCTACTATATAAACATCAGGGTTAGAAATAAAATACAATAGAATATCTCAATTACAGTGAAGTCTCCAGCACGAACAGATGACTTCTCTGAACCAATCAACTGGAAAGCTGAAAGCTGAATCGATAGTCGAATCTCCAAACGAAGCTCCAAACTTCAAAGGTGAGTCTCAAATGCTGTATCACTCAGTCTGACCCGAGCGTAAAGAAAAACACAAAGCACTCAAGTCGGGATTAACATTCTTATATCAATAAATCCAACTCAAATGAAATATCAACTGAAATACAAGTAACCCAAAGGATGTTTGGGATAACCATCCTCTAAGGATTCGTGGAACTATCTACTATGCAAAATTATACACTATAACACCATGGTCATTTCAATAAATTTATACTTCAAAACCAAAATGTCATTTCCATTGAATATATATATATATACATATATCCTCAATTTCACAAATAGATTCCAATCAACTCGAGTTCCAAATTCACATTTAATTGAATTTAGATTATCCATTTTAATTCAATTCAGTTTCTAAATAACAAATTCAAATTATAATGGTTTCAAATGCAGATCTGAATAACAAAACAAACCATTTAAATTCCAATATATTTCAAAGCTTTAATATTCAACCTTTTCAAAGTTAAATTTAACAGTTTCGTATAGATCTTGATTTAACTTCATTATTATTTAGTCAGGGAATATTCACTTAATAAATTCAATATCATTTAACTAGCCTTAAATTACATTTTATTAAATATTTCCTTAAATTTATTTAAGCGAGAAATATTCATTAAATTACTTAAATCATAACCAAGTTATAAATCATATCTTAAATATGAATTTCAATAAGTTTCAAATCGGCTTAGTTGAATACAATTTCAACAAAATTCAAATTATCTTCCCAACCTTAACTTATTCACATTATTACCAAAATCTATTTTGAAATATAAATTTAAATACTTAAACATATTTTATGTATTAAATCAGACTTAATTGAATTAAATATTATTATTAAATCCATATGTATCCTTGCCATTTAAATATAATAATTTAAGAATCAACATTTATTAAAACTAGATATTTTCTCCAAAACCATAGAATTCAATTTCAAAATATTTATATATGGACCAACGATGTCTGTATATAATTTCCTATCCTATGCTCAAGTGATACGGATATTTATCATTAAATATATACAGGTAGATATCATTTCGACCTGCAATCCAAATTTCAATTCAAATAAAAATCGCTTGGGTTTATCATTTCAACCCATAACGATTTTCTTCTATTCTAAAGTCCGTTCAGGTATGTATCATTTCAACCCATAGTGAATTCTATACTAACAAGAAACTTATAGAGTGATAATAGATATGATAATTATAATAACATGCATATATCATCAATAATAATATAATGTAAACAACATGATATGGTGTCATATCCCAGAGGTGAACATTTACGGACAATAGCATATATAACAGTTTAAATAACTACAGCAGCATATTTCAATTGTCATTTCAATTGAAATCAAATTTAATAAATAAAAGAATGTTAATCGTGAGTGACTGCTTACCTTTCGAAGCTAGAGATAAAAGAGAATGAGATGAGTTACAATTCCAAGCACGAATCCCAAAACAAACAAGGTGGCACGAATTTGACGAATAGCTGATAACAGGAATCGTTGTAATAATTTGAATTAGCTTTGATATGAGTTGAACTAAACATACTATATATATTTAGTTAAAATAATATATATGTATTTATATTTCAAATTAAAAGTTAAAGCCCAAAACGTACTATATCTATATAAAATCGAAAACCAAGTACACATTTATATAACCAAAGTTTTAAAACCAATAAAAAATAAACACAATATGTTACATTTAAACAATGTATACGCATATTTCTCAAATATATAGGCATTCACTTTTAAATAATGAAATGTAATAGTTCTATAATATAATATATTTTTCCAAACATATATATATATATATTTATTATAACCATCTACTATAAACATATTTTCATTTATAATACATACATACATACATACATACATACATACATATATATATATATATATATATATATATATATATGAACAGCAATTTCGGCTATGCAAATAAACTTATACGTTTAAATCTATTACTTCTTTCATCACATAATATATTGAAAAGGTATATATGTAGCAACACGTATACCTTAATATAAGGAACTATATAACTTTGTAAACTTTGTAACAATATATATACTCAACAACCTTATATACAGCTGTATAAACACAACTTTGTATAACTAGTTCAACCCTTGTAGCAACAGACTATATAACATCTTTTATTATAAAATATATAGTGAACAGTTAAACACAGCAGCATATAATAAAATATATATACCTATATAACTTACTATCATTATATATGTATATAACTCAATATTTTATTATGTAAATACCAAAGTTGCTAATAATGGTATAATATAATAAAACACGATATATAAAATATACTATAAAATAATATACAATAACATGCATGTACTATATATAACAAATACATATGAATAGGAAGGGGACTCACGGCAGAACAAAATGGAGTGCATGACCGAGATGCACTCGACGATGAGTGCGGCAGATAAGCCAGCATGGGTCGGCTTCGGTTGTTGGAGCCATGGTTGATCACTGTGTAAGGAGGAGCACGGATATGGAGGCTGGTGGTGGTGGATGGGTTGGAGATCATGGTGGAAATTAGGTGGTGCTGGATCCAGGGTGAAGGGATGGATATGCAAGCTGTGGAGATCGGCTGCTTGTTGGAAGGAGGGACGAATGCGTGCATGCGGTTTGCGTGTGCATGCGTTGAGATGAGGTATAAGTTGATGCGGCCATGAATAATCTAGGAGAAGAAGCAAAGAAAAGAAATGGAAGAAGGAACTGGAACAGGAAAATGAGTAGAGGGAGTATAGTCTATATTTTATAACTCACGTGAAGAACAGAAAAAAAAAATGAAAAGCTACAACTAGCATACTATTTTACGATTAGGAATAGTAAAAGTTAGAATTTGGATAGTTGAAATATTGATAACCAGTGGCTATTTAATTCGAGCTGGTAGACAAATGAAAGGCCATGGAAGTCAAAAGGTCCAAAAACGGTTACCGATACTGTAATCGTTTTACTGATTACGTGGCATACCAGACCTCGAAAAACAGAAGTGGATATACTACTAAGATCAGCACGACGAGACAATCAAAACGGTACACAGATATCAGTGGTACGATCATCCGATCAGAAGTCGATAATCGGTACCGATAAACGCTGCTATTCCGTATGGAAAAATCCAAATGGAGCTAGAAACGTTCGAAATTTGCAAAATGAATTACGCAGTCTGATCGGAAAGTTCCAAATTAATTTTCTCATATTGACATATTTAGGTTTCAGAAATTTTTTAAATTCAACTGTTATTTCGTCGAAAATAAGATCGACAGAGCAATAACAGTCAAAATTTTGAGAACGAAATGCGACGTCTTGCTCAGAAGATGATTTACATCTTTTTATTGAAAAATATTCAGGTTTAGAAAACAATTAATTATCATCAAATATTAACTGATATAGATTTAAATAAAATAGCACTAGAAAAAATAACTTCCATATTTTCTGATGAAAATTTACCAGCTGCTATGTTTAAGAAGATGTATTCCAAATATTATTAATTTTTTCAAATTTTATTGTCTAAAATTTCTTGAAATTTCAATTTATTTAATAAATAAAATCACTAAAATTTTGGATCGTTCCACCTACACCGATGCACTCCCCTCGTTCCTCTCCACAGAACGCTACCTTCCAATCGACGATCCGTCTAAGATCATCAAACGCCAATGAATGGCCGAGACTTGTTCTTCGATTTCGGGAAAGGCAGTAGTACCAATTGAAAAACGAATTACAGATCTGAGATGCGCTCGTCGAGAGCTTCAAAACGATATATAATTCGATATAGTTTGTGGAGTTTAAATTTTGAATTGGAATAGGATTGTGAAATTTAGGGCTTGTCTGCCATTGAGAAAGAGGAGCAACAGAAATTTCTATATGTATAGAAATGAGAAATAGAAAGGCTGCTAGGGTTTATAACTGGATATATATAGGTAGAGCGCAAAATAGAGGAACTGATACGATTGGTTTGCGCGTTGAATGATAAATGGCCCGAACTGTCCGTTCTGACTCTGGAACGAAATTGGGTCAACCCACATATCAAAATGGATGTTTTTGAATATTTAAAAATAATTGAAACTGGTTTCAAGTCCAAATTCCATCGTATGAAGAAGTTACATTAAAATCAAGATATTTCAAATTGATTTCAATTGATTTCAATTTAATTGATTCCTAGGCGTTTCGTGCCCGTACGATCAAATGATAAGCCCGATCGTTACGAAACTTGAAACCATACAATAATTCACTGTTATGGATCCGATGAAACTGATTTTGTCGAAATCCATGTCAGTGGCCAAAATGGCTATTTTCCCGTTAATTAAATAAATTAATAATTAATTAATTAAATCACATTCCAATTTAAATTTTAATAATTTACAACTTCTATCATTTTTGATTGCTTAACCATTCACAAATAATTTAAAAATGAATTTAAATGCCAATTTAAAGTTGATTAATTCATCGATTTCAGTGTTTAATTCCAATTTCATTAAATTCCGAAATTATAAATTAAATTTTCAATAATTCAATTTAATTGACCTTTCATCCTATTATTTAATCCATTATTATCAAATGGATGAAATTAACATTGGTTCATGATCTATTACATTAATTTTTGTAAATTTCATCTTTATCTCTATTAATGTAATATATAAATACTTAATTTCATTTAATTGCAATTAATCCAATTATTGTATTTTTAAATTCAAATAATTGATAAATCTTTATTTCTATTCTTTTATTCAACTAATTGTCATAATATGAATAAATTAACATTATTTCCAAATATAACCTTAATTTTCATTAATGTAATATTACGTTAGGCTTATCGCAATTGATCTCAAATTCAATTTAACGGATTAAATATATCGGTAATTTATAATAATTGTTGCTATTCACTCTTAATCGCACTTTTATAAGTTTATCATTTCCAACAAATATTATAATTACTCACAGAACATTGATTTCATTCAATTACCACTTAATATATATTAATTCATTAATTGATTCAATATTTATGTTTGTTTTCCTATATTCAATTTATAGCCTAATATAACATTTACACTAATCCCATTAATTGTAATTTCATTTAAATAGTTAATAAATAACTTAGGTTAGCATTATTACATCTCATTTAAGTTATTATTTCATTAATGAAATTACAAATTTCTATTTTTTCCAATATTAGATAACAAACATTTAATAAAATTAACAATTAAATTATCGAAAATTTATGGGCCGTTACACTCTCCCCCACTCAAAACTTTTCGTCACCGAAAAGGAAAAAGAAGGGAAAAGAAGAAATTAAATAGACGATATATCTTATTCAAAATATTAAATATATAACCAATGAATTTTACAAAATAAAAATACTTTAAATAAAATATATAGTATTTATAAACAATTAAATCTTTTATTTTCAAATTAACAAAAGTTTGGAAAACACTTCCTTAAAATTTTCAAAGTCCAAAATATATGAAAATTTTCAGCAGAGTCTCCTTTGTACGGAGAGGCTCGGAAGAAATTGCAATATCAAATATAACAATATACAACATATATTTTCTAAAATAATATATATCCCAACATGGGAAAAATAATACAATAACGCTATAATACTGTAATCCGAAAACATACCTATTTGTTGGGAAATTAACGCTTATTTTATGAAACCAAAAGCAATTGCAATTGCTTTCATAACCTGTATTTCACTTATATAATCCAAAAAGAGTTAATAATTATATAAAATGAAACATTTAAAGTTGTTTCAACCACTAAAAAACAAATCAATATATACAACAATCACTTACAACAAAGCATGTAACCATCACGTACAATCAACACAAATCAATTATCCATTCATATCAAGCAAAACAAATAGTTGTTCGGGTTCAAAAACTTTAAATTGTACTGAATGAAAAATAAACTACTAAGTGCACCATTTACTCAACTGTCTTAGATGAAACTAAATAGATTATTCATACATCCAAACAAATTTAAAGTATCCTTGCCCAAACAACCATAAACCAAACTAATAACAATTCCAAACAATAGATCAAGTTCATTCTTATTAATTTCATTTCATAGTGTTTGTTGTTTGATTTCCTTTTCATTCATATAATGATTTATCTTTTTAATTTACATTTATTTCCTGCAAATTTTCATTTTCATCCATTTATTTATTACTTAACTTCATTTATTCATTTATTCATTTATTTACATTATTCATGTGCAATTCAATTACTTAGCATATCAATACATTAAATTAAGTCTATAATCATATATTTACAGTATTCATCCTTTCTTCTTATTTTATTTATAAATAGCTTCAACCGTTTACTTAAGTTTATCATTATTTATTTATAATATTTACATTTATATTACATTAAATTAGTAGCATTTCAATCATAACTTAAGTTTATAACCACTATAACATTGAATTCTCATTTATAAAAGTAATCATTGAACCTTTCTATTACATAAGTTTTACTTGTAAAATTTCCATTGCATTTTCTTATTAGACATTTCAACTCTTCAATCTTTTGGTAAGTTATATATATGCTTTTTAAGAATGCAATTGAAAATTACACAAGTTTATCTTATTTCTTTTAATAAATCTAATGTTCAATAATCATATCCTTCGCTTTTTATAGATTATAAATTTAAACTTTCTTGTTATTTCATTTAAAACCTAGCATTTAATCTCTTATTTTAAATTAGAGGTTCCAGTTATTAATTACTTACATTCCATTTCACAACAATAATTGAAACTATTAATTAACGGAAACTTAAGAACTAAATGCCGGGTGAAATTTCAAGTCATTTTAAAATAATAGATAGATGTATGCACTTACAATTTATATATCCATTTATATTTTAAAACAATTTTAAATTTATATTTGTTTATCAAAATAAATCTGTAGTAAAACTACTACAGTGACCTTCCCACTTTGAAACTTGAAAACGAATGTCGATGATGCATGCACTCATCATCGAAATTATTTCCCAATGACATAGAGGGGAGTGCAGAACTTATTTCTTTTCAAAATTTCTTTAAAACAATTCTTTCAAATTATATTAAAATATTTATATCAAAACATACTTCTAATAATATTATCATTATATTCCAAAATCATTCAAAAGAAATTTTCAAAAACCCCGGGACTTAGATTCTAAATTTTCAATTTTCATTTATTTTATTTAAATCTTATTTCCAACCAATATTTCACGACCTAACAACCAATATATTACAAAAAAATATGTCATTTATAAAATTTATTATATATACAAAATATAATACGTAAAATTATTTCATTTACCTATATTTCAAAACAAATATTGTGTCGGTCTGTCCTATTAAGTGTTTAGAAATCCCTATCAATGTCATAGCGTCCTATGCACCAACCAGAATTTATAAATACAAAATGGAACAGATTAACACAATATAAAAACCTTTTATAACACTAACAAATACGCTCTCTCATACATATATACACTCAACGACTCATCATAGGGTATTACCTTCCTATTAATAAAGAGTCAGACCCCACAAAGCTAAGGTTTATCGCTAAACCAAAGCTCTGATACCAAATGTAACGTCCCGCCATTTTGCACGTTTTAAATTGACGATAAACTACACACATCCGACTCAAACCATACAAAAGAGCGGATTGTTATTGGGGTGAATAATAAAAGCAGAGAAAGAAATTAAACAAAACAGAATCTCACAGCGGAACGACAAAATATAATAATCAAATAACAGTTCACGAAGCTGTTTTCCAAAATATTTGATTATACTTACACAACACAGAATCAGAGTTACACATACCAGAGAATAATAAATAATGCAGTGGAACAGTATGAATGTAGTGGAATAATATAATAAATAATAGTAATACAATCTTCGTCTTCGTCCTCCAGAAATAAAGTCTTCAAATCCTGAAATGCTCAGGCTGACCCGAGCGAATTGAAAAGACAAAACACTCGAGTCAGAACTAAAAGATCTTATGTAAGTTAAATCAACGGTAAATAATATGAGTGGAACGGCGTCAGAGATGTTTACATGGTTTGACGTCTCCTATCCAGTGTCAACGTGAGTGTAATAACTTAAGAGATGCTCAGGATTCACATCTTCTAAGGATCCGTTAAACTATTTATATGTAGTAATATTTCGCTATTATAATAATGTCTATAGTAAAATAAACTTACTTTTAAATAGCGTTAAGGAGTGACCATATATTCCCCTTAACACATAATAGTCCCAGTAGTCCATCCAGTATCATAGTCCCTCCTGATCGGGAAGCCACCAGAGGATACTCCACGGGCTACGGGAGAAAACCAAACTCGTACAAGGCACGATAGAGTAGGTGACACGGCACAACTAGGCAATGCCAGGGTAGATATAACAATTATGCTTCCGGACCGGTGGTAACGCGTAGCAGCTACTACCGCCCACCTCGAGCCACATCTCAAAATCAAAAGGGCCCCAATCAATCACAAAGTAATAGAATGGTATCAAAGGAGTGTGTCCGATAAGAGGTGTTACCTCCTTAGCCCGTCAATCGCTCCTATTTTAGCCACCTTATGCCAACTCATGGGAGTCGGGTCCACGTATATACCTCAAAGGAACGCCACCGTCATCCTACTTCATTCTGGAATCTCCACCGTGTACACGTTTGTTAAAAGTGGTTTTCAGAGTTGGCACAGAGTACGAAAACTTTCGATCCCGGTCTCTTTAACAACCAAACGTTATTATAACACCGCGGTCATTTCAAAATAATTTAGACTTCAAAACCAGAATATAATATCCATTTCAAACCATATAAATGTGATATCATTTCCATTTCAAAAACCAAACCAATATGATATCATTTTATAAAAACCCAAATTAATATAATATCATTTTTATTTCAAATATGTCCTTTTCAAAAATCATAGCACTTTCAACGTTATAACACTTCGAAATCAAAACACTAGAAATATAACACTTTCAAATCATAATCCTTTGAAACTCATACTTTGAAACATAACTTCCACTACTTAAATGGTTTAAATATTAAAATACTTTATATAATAAACTAGCTTCTTCAATTTCACTAATCAATTCCAAAACAACTCGAATTTCTAAATTTTAAATTTAACCAAATCCCAAATCATAAATTTCAATATGCTTCAGTTTCCAAATAAACTATTCCAAATTTTATGGATTTCAAAACAGATTTGATCCACAGAATAAACCATTTCAAATTCAATATATTTCAAATTTTAGGTATTCAACAATTTTAAACTAAGTTTGGTAATTATGGTTCAACAATTCAATTTTCTATTATTTAGTTTTGAAATATTTTGCATAATAAATCCATTATCATTTAAATAAAATTCAAATTACAAATAACTAAATATTTCCTTCAATTCATTTATACTTGAAATATTCGTTTAATTCACCTTAAACCAAAATCAAGTTATAAAATCATACCTTCTAAAATTTTAAATTTAATAAATTTCTCATCAAGCTTATTTGAGTTTAATTCTTAAATAAATTCAACTTCAAATAAATCTCAAATTTATCTTCCAACCTTAATTTATTTAAATCATTATAACCTCTATATTAAAATATAATTTAAATACTTAACCATATTATCTTCAATAAAAATCAAACTTATTATTAAGCTTATTTTATATTAAAACAAATTATACATAGCTTAAAATCAAGGATAAAATAACCTTTATATAATATCAAAAATCAATATTTATCTAAAATCGTATATTTCTTTACAAAACCATAGAAATCATTTCAAATATTTTTATATATAGACAATGGTGTCTGTATATAATTTCTATCCTATGGTCAAGTGATACGGATATTTATCATTTCAATCCGTAATTTAAAATATAAATACGGTTATATATCATTTCAAACCGCAATCCCCAATGAAATAAAAATCCATAACAACTTGCAGTTTATAGCAATATAAAATAAAACATCCATTCATCCAATATCAATCATCAAACATTTATCACAATCATCATCCAATTCAATCAATAACATCAATTAGAACAGATAATAAATAACAGGTATTTACTGGCAGTTTATATTCAATAATAAATTAAATATCTATTTTATCCAAATAAATTTAAATTAACTAAGATGATGATTCAAAATATGCCAAACAGTCATAAATAAATTTCTAATCACATCATCAATCAATTTAACAAACATGAGAAATTTTAGAAGTTTTGAGTGGGTTAAAACACTCACCTTTGAATTTAAGTCGAATTTAAATCCAATTTAAATCCAAAATTTGAACGGCCTCAGAATCCATCCACACCAGCGTCGAAATGTCTGGAATTTCAATATGATCACGTCAGCAAGGCTGCATCGTCACCACTCAGCAAAACTACTCGAACTATACCCTATAATGCACGAGCGCGCCACCACTTCTTATGACAAATGCAGCCAACCGAGACATTGTCGCCCATGCCAGAGGCCGCCGCACCTCACCTTAGACGCGCCTTCACCTACGCGACCCTCCTCGAAGTCGATCGACCCCCCATTTTAACAGCACCCACCACTTTCCTCAAACCCTGTTACAATTTTCACGACAATTCAAACCATCGAATCGTCAAATAGCCTACACCGATGCACTCCCCTCGGTCCTCTCCATAGAACGCTACCTTCCAATCGACGATCCGTCTAAGATCATCAAACACCAATGAACGGAGACTTGTTCTTCAATTTCTGGACAGGCAGAGGTCCCAGTTGAAAAAAAATTACAGATCTGAGATGCGCTCGTCGAGAGCTTCAAAACAATATATAATTCGATACAGTTTGTGGAGTATAAATTTTGAAGTTGAAATTTTGAATTGGAATAGGACTGTGAAATTTAGGGTTTGTCTGCCATTGAGAAAGAGGAGCAACAGAAATTTCTGTACATACAGAAATGAGAAATATAAAGGCTGCTAGGGTTTATAACTGGATATATATAGGTAGAGCGGAAAATAGAGGAACGTATACGATTGGTTTACACGTTGAACGATAAATGGTCTGAAAAGCCCGTTCGGACACTGGAACGAAATTGTGTCAATCCACATATCAATATGGACGTTTTTGAATATTTAAAAATTAATGGAACAGGTTTCAAGTCCAAATTCCATCGTATGAATAAGTTACATTAAAATCAACATATTTCAAATTGATTTCAATTGATTTCAATTTAATTGATTCTTAGGCGTTTCGTGCCCGTACGATCAAATGACAAGCCCGATCGTTAGAAACTTGAAACCCTACAATAATTTACCGTTATAGATCCGATGAAACTGGTTTTGTCAAAATTCGCATCAGTGGCCAAAATGGCTATTTTCCAGTTAATTAGATGAATTAATAATTAATTAATTAAATCACTTTCCAATTTAAATTTTAATAATTTACAACTTCTATCATTTTTGATTGCTTAACCATTCACAAATAATTTAAACGAATTTAGATGTCAATTTAAAGCCGATTAATTCATTAATTTCAGTGTTTAATTTAATTTCATTAAATTTCGAAATTATAAATTAAATTTTCAATAATTCAATTTAATTGACCTTTCATCCTATTATTCAATCCATTATTATCAAATAGATGAAATTAACATTGGTTCATGATCTATTACATTAATTTTCTCAAATTTCATCTTTATCTCTATTAACGTAATATTTAAATACTTAATTTCATTTAATTGCAACTAATCCAATTATTATATTTTTAAATTCAAATAAATTGATAAATCTTTATTTCTATTCTTTTAATTCAACTAATTGTCATAATATGAATAAATTAACATTATTTCCAAATATTATCTTAATTTGCATTAACGTAATATTACGTTAGACTTATCGCAATTGATCTCAAATTCAATTTAACGGATTAAATATATCGGTAACTTATAATAATTGTTGCCATTCACTCTTAATCACACTTTTATAAGTTTATCATTTCCAACAAATATTATAATTACTCACAGAACATTGTTTTCATTCATTTACCACTTAATATATATTAAATCATTAATTGATTCAATATTTACGTTTGTTTTTCCTATATTCAATTTATAGCCTAGTATAACATTTACACTAATCCCATTAATTGTAATTTCACTCAAATAGTTAATAAATAACTTAGGTTAGCATTATTACATCTCATTTAAGTTATTATTTCATTAATAAAATCACAAATTTCTGTTTTTCCTATATTAGATAACAAACATTTAATAAAATTAATAATTAAATTATCGAAAATTTACGGGTCATTACATCAACCTTACCGAGAATCCGAGTATTTCATATCTTAATGCACAAACTAAATCTAATCTAGAGTGGATGTGATTATACCCTAATGAGAGTAACCCTACATAACTTGGCCCCTACTTGCACTTTGGGTTTAGTCATTCTCGACAAAGGATAATAAAGCTCAAAGAGCAACAAATCATTTTTCCGATGACGATACACCATGAAAAAAGCAGAACCGATAGTTAATAAATCAACTAATGGGGATAATTAAAAATGATTATACATGGATATTAAATTTCATATTCTTAACTATTACTCATCAGTTCCAAACAAGTGCTATCCCTTAGTTGAAAATTAAGCGGGCAAGTTGACTAGTGTTATCTATAGGCATTGCCTTTATAACATTTTTAACCTTCTAGATAGAAACGAGTCCATGTCTTGACGTTTAATTAAAAATATGACTAAATCCTTTCCGTATAAGCGATATCGTTTACGGAACTATTTTTCCATAACCAAATCGAACTTTACTTATAAAACCAAACTTGTGCTACGGTTCCACATTAAAATCCTAACCTTAAACAACTGTATCAAACGATTGATTTATTTAAAAACTAAATTCATTACTATAATTTCCTTAATTAAATTGATCGAATAATTTTTGAAACAATGATTAATTGTTTCATGCAGCTTTATTTAAAATAATAAATTAGCTTTAATCCCAATTCATTACTTCAAAATAATATTATTTTAAAAGATTAATTAACTTTAAACTTTTGTTATTAAAATAATTAATTAACCTTTAAAACCTCGTTATTCAAATGGTTAATTAATATTATTCTCATTATTGTTTAAATGGTTAATTATCTTTAAAACATCATTATTAAAATGATTGGTCACCTTTAAAACGTCATTATTAAAATAATAAATTGATTTTAAATCATTATTATTAAAATAATCAACTACTTTTTAAACATTATTGCTGAAATAATTTATTTATTTTAAACCATCTTTATTTAAATAATCATTTGTCTTTGAAAAACCCATGCACAAGATTTAATAAAATATTTCAAATGGGATAATGTTTTCCATTCAAACATTACATAAACGTAGTATGGGGATATATACGAAATAAAATAACACTATACACATATAAAAAACATTTATTATCAAATATAAATTTGCTCGTATACAATTCAATGTTCAAAACAATATAATAGCAGAACTAGGATTTATTCTGCTAAATAGGTGTCAAATACAATTTAAATAGCAGCGGGTGTTTTATTCTGCTGAACAGATGTCAATTACAATTTAATTAGCATAACCTTGTTTTATTCTGCTAAACAGATATCGTTGGGTTTTATATTCAATTGGGATTACTTAAGAGTAATCGATAAAGAAAATCCCTTAGATAAAATATTCTTTAAAAGAGAGTTTGCTTTCAAAATAAAACCGATCTTTTAGAAATAAAGTAGGTTTAAACTTTAAAACTTTATTTAATAATTAAATAACATTTAAACTCTTTATTTAATAATAATTATGTTGAATATGCCAGTATATGATTTTTGTTTGATGATAATAAACATGTGTGTGTATATATATATATTCATTTAAATGTATTTGTTATTGTACTATTTTATTTTTATATAATTAAATAAATATTTTTGAATAAAATGAATAACACATAATTTAATTGAATAAAACAAATAACACAGAATTTAGATTCAAATGGATATTTCACTCAAACAAATATTTTATTACAATTTTGAATAAAACAAATTTGAGCTCTCACTATATATATACAAATTTCCATTACAATACAATTTCAATTACATCACAATTTTTTCACTATAAAATGTTTACATACATCTGCACGTCACTACATATCACTCGTCCACTCGTAAGTATCTTCAACTCTATTCCCATTTGTCTCCCGCATCTTAGTTATTTTCAAAATAAACACTGAAGTAGTAAAATCGAAAAAGAAATATTTTTGCAGTGTCAAATAAAATGTGTTTTTGAAAATATTACTTGACTCGGTTATTTAGGTTGTTCGTTATCATATTTATTTTGAATTCATCATACACGAACAACCTATGACAAGCACAGTGTATCACTGTACATGGCATAAGGTCGTGCACACTGATAACACTTGATAAAACTATAGGGACAGGTGAGCACAAGGTCAAACCCGAGCCAAAGCTAGGTTCAACTCAAGTCACGATATGAGCATAAGGCCAAACCCAAGCCAAAGCTAGGTTCAACTCAAGTGCATTACAAAAGCATCATAAAATTGTTGAGCACAAGAATTCAAAAACCAACATAAAACAAGCCTCGACCAAAAATTCAGTTTCAAAATAATGTATATATGAAATCTCAAAACAAAAATAGTTCAACATGCTCAAATGTACACAGTGGAGTCACGAAACAACTTCAAAACCAAGTTTAAAGCAGACTACATGAATAACACATCTAGCAAGGCAACTTAACACAAAGTGAACCACAAACCAAATCACAATGAGAGAAGTGCAGATGGCACAGTCAATTTCAAATGTAGGAATATTAATACAAACTCAGACTACAATGAGAAGTCAAGCCAGACCACATTCATATGAAACTATAGCTAAGACCAGACACAAGAAAGAAGGCAGCGGAGATAATTATAGCAAGTACACAAGGTACAAAACAACCACGTGAACACTTCAAGAGGAGCAAGATGATTTGCCTCGAAGCACATGACTCAATACATACACATGATGCATAACTCAAGAAAAATACCAAATACAACATAAATTAAGTGAATAAAATGGTCATACCATCAAATGAACAAGACCTGAGCAGTAAATAAAATGGCAATGCATATGGATATGTACTCGATGCAACTCAGAGCATCATCAATGACCTGGCAACTTAAGGAACAAGTCCAAACAGTAAATGCTCATGAAGAAACAATGTTATAGATGCAAGATTCAAAAGCGAACAAATTAAACTCAAGCAACTCGAGCTAGCACATCATATATACAAAAAGCTCCAGACTAAATGTAACAACCCGCATATTTAACGATTTTATATTTAAATATTTTATTTAAATATAGCGTCGTTAGTCGGATTTAGGTCCGAAATGTTACTTTTTGCAAATAGCCGAATTGGAACTCGAAACTACCTCCATTGGTTCCAAAATGGCGTTTGCGATCTTTTTGAGTATAATCTTTGATATGTTTGGAGTTTGTGAAATTTTGGCTACTTTTCTATTGGGTTTGGGTTTGGGTTCAGCCCACTAGCTTAACTAATGCTCTAGCTTAGCCACTCCTCTCATTCACTTATTCATTTCATTTCATAACTTAAGCTCAGAACTGAAAACGGTGGAAGAGAAAGAGAAAATGAAATTTGCAAGCCCTAGTTTCTTCTTGTAAACTTGAATTCTTGCTCCAAAATCAAAGAGAATCCATTGGTAAGTTCATCTCCATCTTCTCCATCTCTTCTCCTCTTCAATTTCAGTAATTTCCTAACACTAACTTAGGAAATACTTGCTTTGATTCTAGATTGAAGCTTGTAGTGTTGAAGTGGAGTGTAGTTGGTTGATTCCTTGCATTTGTGCTTTTTCATCTTCTTTGTTTTGTGTAAAAAGGTGAGTTTTGAACTCACATCTACTTCTCTTGATTTCATGGGTGTTGGTATGAATTCCTAACAAGTATGCATGTGCCATTGTTTTGGAATTGGAAAGAATTTGCATTTCATTGAAATAGGGTAGGAAGTGCAAAATCACCAGGTTCGGCCGACCGAGTGCAGGCTTCGGTCGACCGACCTGCTGCCCCGAGCCATATTGGGTTTTCTGCATCTGGCCGGCCGACCGAGCCCTGCAGTCCGGTCGACCGACCTGCTTTGTTCTGCCTATTTTGCCTTTTTTTCATATTTGATTGATTTTTCCGTATTATATCGATTCAAGTTGCTTTTTAGTGGTTGTTATTGCCTATTTGGCTTTGATAACTTACTCTTGACTTCATCCATGGGTTTTTATAAAATAATCTCTCAAATCGCATTTAAAAGCTCGTTTCCCCAATTTATAAATTCTATTTAAAACACACACTTTCGCACGTCGAGCGAAGTGGAAGGGTGATTAAATGGTTGGGCAAAACACGGACCATGAATCTATGCGTTTATCTTTCCGATTAGTCCCCGACCTATTCGATTGATTGTTTTGACCTTCGGCTTTAGTTTGCCGATGATATGAGGTAAATTTGTACTGCTTTGAGTGTGAAAGTGACTGACGGATAGTAAACCGTTTAGTGCGAACGAGTGGTTATGGGACGCACGTTAACACTGTTCGGATTCCTTTTCGAGAGTTGTGACACATTCCACCAGTTAGTGGTGTCCAGTACTGGGTCTTCGACCTTCACCACTACGGTTTGTTGCCTCTGGGATGGTGTCTTCGGACTTTCTCCCTAGGTTTGTTGCCTTCGGGTATGTTGCCTTCGGGTGTGTGCCTTCGAGTATGTTGCCTTCGGGTGTGTGCCTTCGGGTTTGTTGCCCTATATAGTTTCGCTCTGATGTTGGCCTTATGTGCCGCATGGGTGATACTTGGGTTTGGATCCTTCAGGCTTATGGATCCTTGTTGTACAGTACTGAGCTCGAGCAATCATATGTTTCATTGATATTATATTCCCTTGGTATCGCCCATCGTGTTGGTCTGTTTGAGCCGCATGATGTATAACGATTACCTTGTGGAACTTGTATACCTTATTGGTATTTGTTATTTGCCTTTTGGCTTGTTTTGGGATAATTGTATCCTTTGTTTCTATATGTTGCCGATGATATGAGGCTTGTTCTATATGATTCATCTCTTGTTGATGATTGTGTTATCTCCTTTAGAAAATATTTGTTATACTGTATGACCTTGCAGGTTTATTATTGTTCAGTTTATCTAACTGATTTGTTATCTAGACTGACCCGTGTATTTTATACTCGGGTCAGACCGAGTTGTTTCAGGTTAGGTGCTTTTGGACTTAGCCTATTTTTGCTTCCGCATGGACTATTCGCTAGCTTCATTTTGTTATAGCGTTGTGGTCCTTATCTGTTGTAACTCTGATATGTATTCATCTGGAACTCGTCTGTATATTGTGGTCTCCTGTACCACTTGACATGTATTATTTTGTATACTCTGTTGTATATCTGTTTATGTATATAGTATGATCGACTTTTCTGTGATGTGAATTACATTTGAGTTGTTATATTTTCTTCTGATAGATCCTATAGCCATTGTAGTTTTGCTTTAAATATTTATTGAATAGGTCGAATTTTAATATGATTCTACTTTTCGATGTATTTAGTGAATAGTTAAGGTAAGATTACACATGGTCGCTTCCATTATACTCTATTGTCCGCGTTAGCCGACAGTATTACCTATGTAATACTCTTTGTTAACGAGGCTCTCGGAGTGGGGCGTCACAGCGTGGTATCAGAGCTGTGTTCAGAACAAAATATAATAAACACAGAATAGATGCACATATTATGGTACATCAAAGTGTACAAGTGATACAAATCTTTGAATCATCATGTCTCTTTATTCCATCAAGGTTAGATAGAGTTTGGGAATACGTCTAGGAATGCATTTCTATTCCGTAGTATCCCATATTGAAATATCTACCTTGTGAATAATCTTTTCCTTATCTTGACTTTCAGCTTATGTCTGGAAGAGGCAGAGGTCGACGTTCGGATGCTGGGCAATCTAGTGGCTCACATCCGGATGGCGTTTATATGTCCGCCGATCAGTTTATGGAGTTGTTTAGGAGCACTCAGCCTCCCGTTCCTCCTCGAGTGTCTCCACCTCGCAAGTCTGCTTTTGCACGTCAGTGCAGTGATTTTGCTCATCTTGGAGGAAAACCGTTTAAGGGTTCCGAGTCTGTTCTTGAAGTCCAAGCTTGGCTTTGCACGTGCGAGCGTATCTTCTCTCGCATGGATCTTTCTGACCATGATCGAGTTCTTGTGACTTCTAGGTTATTGCAAGAGCGTGCTCTTGATTGGTATGAGCTTCTTGTAGCCGAGATTGATGAGTCTACTCTTTCTTGGACCCAGTTTCGGGGACGATTTGAACTCAAGTTCGTTCCTGAATCTGAAAAAGTTTTATTGACCCGTCGCTTCCTTGAGTTGAAGCAAGGGAAATCTTCTGTTTCTGAGTATGTCGCATCGTTCGAGGCTTTATCTCAGTATGGTCTTGAATTCATCAGCACTTCTTACAAGAAGAATTTGAAGTTTGTTTCTGGTCTTAAGAAGTATCTTAAGAAGTCTTTGTTGCTCCAGCTTAAACTTTCTTTCGAGGAATTGGTTGATTCGGCACATCACCTCGAGACCGTCGAGAAGGAGTGTGATAGTGGTGAGGATGTTGAGGTTTCCAAGAACCCCAACAAGAAGCAGTTTCCGTTTCAGAAGAGGTCTTTTCCTTCTAAGAAAAAGAAGACTGGTGGTCCTAGTTCTCAGCCTCAGTCTTCCGGAACACCTTTCGTTCGAAAGTGTTTTAATTGTGGTTCTCCAGATCATATTATTCGAGCTTGTCCAAAGCCTCTCTTCTGTCGTCATTGCAAGAAGGAAGGTCATCATGTTTCAGCTTGTCCCACTGCTCCTGCTAATTCAAAATCTGGCAAGCTCAATGTGGCTAATGCTTCTGGAGGTTCATCTCAATCCAAAGGTATCTCTCCATCTATTTTGGAAGGTTTTATTCTATTTCATGATCATAGTATACGAGTTCTTTTCGATACGGGTGCTTCACATTCTTTCGTATCGAAGAAGCTTGTAGATGATTTATCTTTGGAAGTTTCTTGTATGGTTACTTCATTGAGGATTGCGAATCCTATTGGGGGATCCGCGACCCTTAGCTTGTTTTGTGATGATATTGAGATTGTTTTATGTGGCTTTTCTTTCCGTGCGAATCTGCACGTTGTTTCTCATTTGGGTTTTGATATGATTTTTGGTATGGACTGGCTAGTGAGGTATGATGCCAGGATTATTTGTTCGGAGAGGATTTTATATCTTTGTCATCCGGATTCGCCTACTCAGTTATCTCTTGTTCTTCGGGATGTGGATAATTCTGAGATAGCTTTTTATTCTCTTGACTCGCGAGATGACGATGATATATCTCGTATTCCGGTTGCTTGTGACTTTTCTGATGTTTTTGAGCCTGTATCGGGTTTGCCACCCAAACGGGCAATTGAGTTCCGCATTGATCTCATTCCAGGTGCGCAGCCAGTTAGTCGTCCTCCCACGAGGATGTATACAAAGGAAAATGAGGAACTCAAGAAGCAGCTTTTGGAGCTTGAGTCCAAGTAGTTGATTCAATCTAGTTTTTCTCCGTGGGGATCCGCGGTCGTCTTTGTGAAGAAGTCTGATGGAACTCTTAGGCTTTGCATTGATTATCGCAAGCTTAACGAGTTAACCATTAGGAATAGGTATCCATTGCCTAGGATCGATGACATGTTCGATCTATTGAGTGGTGCTAAGGTCTTTTCTCAGCTTGACCTTGCCACAGGTTTTCATCAGTTACGAGTCGCGGAGGATAGCATACCTCTTACCGCTTTCCGCACTCGTTATGGTTCTTTTGAGTGGCTCGTTATGCCGTTCGGTTTAATGAACGCTCCTGCTTTCTTTGTTGATCTCATGAATCGGGTATTCCGGGAATATCTCGATAAGTTCGTGCTTGTTTTCATTCATGATATCCTTATTTATTCTAAGTCTGAAGCTGAGCATGCTAATCACTTGAGAATTGTCTTGAGTACTCTCCGTCATCATCAGCTTAAAGCCAAATTCTCCAAGTGCCACTTTTGGGAGAATAAGGTTAAGTTCTTAGGCCATGTTGTATCTTCCGATGGCATTTCTGTCGATCCCTCAAAGATCGAAGCCATCCAGGATTGGAAGAGGCCTGAGAATGTTCATGAGATTCGTAGTTTCCTTGGATTGGCGGGGTATTACCGTCGGTTCATTAAGGATTTTTCCCGTGTTGTGCTTCCTCTCACTTGCCTTACTCGGAAAGGCATTCGTTTTGATTGGTCCGACAAGTGTGAAGCTTCATTTCAGACATTGAAGGAACTTCTCACTAATGCTCCTATCCTTGTGGTTCCCGAAGGGAATCATGATCTTGTTGTCTACACTGATGCTTGTGGAAGTGGTCTCGGTGCTGTTCTTATGCAGATGGATCGGGTAGTTGCTTATGCTTCTAGGCCACTGCGTCCGAATGAAGTTCGCTATGCCACTCATGATCTTGAGTTAGCTGCCATTGTCTTTGCCTTGAAGATTTGGCGACATTATTTATTGGGCGAGCGCTTCATTCTCTATACCGATCATAAATCTTTGAAGTATTTGTTCACTCAGAAGGAACTCAATATGAGACAACAACGTTGGATCGAGTTTCTTGCTTCTTATGACTTTGATATCCTGTATACCCCTGGTAAGAGTAATCGTGTTGCAGATGCGCTTAGTCGCAAACATTCGGCTGTTATTTCTATGATGCTTGCCGAATGGAATGTTCTTGAGACTCTATCTTTTTGTGAAATTCGTGATCAAGGTTCATCTTCTGATTCTCCTATTCTATTATTTAGTTTGGGAGCTCGACCTGTTTTATTGGATCGTATTGCCGATGCCCAACGGCGTGATCCTGATTTGTTGCATCTTATTCAGCTTTGTGAGTCTGGATCCTGTGATGAGGCGTTGTAGGATTTTAGTATTGATTCTCATGGGTGTCTTCGCAAGAAGAACCGTCTTTTTGTGCCTTCTGATCTTGCACTTAGGCATGATATTATTGATGATTGCCATCATTCTAAGTATACCATTCATCCCGGTAGTAGTAAGATGTATGCCGATATGTGTCATCTTTATTATTGGGAAGGCATGAAGCGCGATGTGGCGAGTTATGTGAGCAATTGCATAACTTGTCAGCGTTTCAAGGCCGAGCATCAGGTCCTTCGGGTCTTCTTCAGCCTCTTGAGATTCCATTGTGGAAGTGGGATCAAATTTCTATGGATTTCATTGACGGCCTACCTCGTTCGAGATCTGGCCATTCTAGCATTTGGGTTATTGTTGATCGCCTCACCAAGTCTGCTCATTTTGTCCCTATTAAGTCTAATAGGACTGCTTCGCTTTTGGCTAAGTTGTATGTCAAGGAAATCGTGAGACTTCACGGTGTTCCTAGTTCTGTTGTGAGTGATCGTGATCCTTTATTCACGAGTAATTTTTGGAAGAGTCTTCAGCAAGCTTTGGGAACAAAGCTTAATTTTTCCACAGCTTATCATCCGCAGTCTGATGGACAGACTGAACGGGTAAATCGTATCTTGGAAGATCTTCTCCGTATTTGTATCTTTGATTTCGGTGGTAGTTGGGAGGATCACCTACCTCTTGTAGAGTTCTCCTACAACAATAGCTTTCAATCTAGTATCGGTATGGCTCCTTTCGAAGCCTTATACGGAAGACCATGTCGATCACCTTCATGTTGGTTGGAATCTGGTGAGAAGCTTATTCTTGGTCTAGATTTTGTTCGTGATTCTTCTGTAAAGATTGATCTTATTCGATTGAGAATGAAAGAGGCACAGAGCCGCCAGAAATCCTACGCGGATAACCGTAGGAAGCCTCTCGAGTTCTCGATCGGCGATCTTGTTTTTATTCGTGTTTCTCCTTTGAAGGGGGTTATGCGTTTCAGTGCGACTGGGAAATTGGCTCCTCGTTATATAGGACCATTTTCTATTACTGAACGTATTGGCCCTGTGGCTTATAGAGTTTCACTTCCAGCTCATTTATCTGGCATTCATGACGTGTTTCACGTCTCGCAACTTCGGAAGTGTTTTCGGGAGTCGAATTCTGTTATTACTTCTCCTGATTTGCAAGAGCTTGAGGTCTCACCGGACTTATCTATTGTACAGCAACCTATTCGCGTGCTTGATACGGAGGTGCGACACCTTCGGAACAAGGACGTGTCGCTCGTTAAAATTCAATGGTCCGCTAATCCCAATGACTGTACTTGGGAAACCAGAGAGTATATCGAGCGATCTTATCCGGGTTTTCTTTTCTTGCATTGAAACGGTGAGTATGTCTTTTCATCTCAAGCTTATTTTCTTTTCTTTTGAATTGATTGTATGTATGTAGTTGTTACAAATATCGTCTCAAGAAATTGCGGGGACGCAATTTTGTAAGGAGGGGAGATCTGTAACAACCCGCATATTTAACGATTTTATATTTAAATATTTTATTTAAATATAGCGTCGTTAGTCGGATTTCGGTCCGAAATGTTACTTTTTGCAAATGGCCGAATTGGAACTCGAAACTACCTCCATTGGTTCCAAAATGGCGTTTGCGATCTTTTTGAGTATAATCTTTGATATGTTTGGAGTTTGTGAAATTTTGGCTACTTTTCTATTGGGTTTGGGTTTGGGTTCAGCCCACTAGCTTAACTAATGCTCTAGCTTAGCCACTCCTCTCATTCACTTATTCATTTCATTTCATAACTTAAGCTCAGAACTGAAAATGGTGGAAGAGGAAGAGAAAATGAAATTTGCAAGCCCTAGTTTCTTCTTGTAAACTTGAATTCTTGCTCCAAAATCAAAGAGAATCCATTGGTAAGTTCATCTCCATCTTCTCCATCTCTTCTCCTCTTCAATTTCAGTAATTTCCTAACACTAACTTAGGAAATACTTGCTTTGATTCTAGATTGAAGCTTGTAGTGTTGAAGTGGAGTGTAGTTGGTTGATTCCTTGCATTTGTGCTTTTTCATCTTCTTTGTTTTGTGTAAAAAGGTGAGTTTTGAACTCACATCTACTTCTCTTGATTTCATGGATGTTGGTATGAATTCCTAACAAGTATGCATGTGCCATTGTTTTGGAATTGGAAAGAATTTGCATTTCATTGAAATAGGGTAGGAAGTGCAAAATCACCAGGTTCGGCCAACCGAGTGCAGGCTTCGGTCGACCGACCTGCTGCCCCGAGCCATATTGGGTTTTCTGCATCTGGCCGGCCGACCGAGCCCTGCAGTCCGGTCGACCGACCTGCTTTGTTCTGCCTATTTTGCCTTTTTTTCATATTTGATTGATTTTTCCGTATTATATCGATTCAAGTTGCTTTTTAGTGGTTGTTATTGCCTATTTGGCTTTGATAACTTACTCTTGACTTCATCCATGGGTTTTTATAAAATAATCTCTCGAATCGCATTTAAAAGCTCGTTTCCCCAATTTATAAATTCTATTTAAAACACACACTTTCGCACGTCGAGCGAAGTGGAAGGGTGATTAAATGGTTGGGCAAAACACGGACCATGAATCTGTGCGTTAATCTTTCCGATTAGTCCCCGACCTATTCGATTGATTGTTTTGACCTTCGGGTTTAGTTTGCCGATGATATGAGGTAAATTTGTACTGCTTTGAGTGTGAAAGTGACTGACGGATAGTAAACCGTTTAGTGTGAACGAGTGGTTATGGGACGCACGTTAACACTGTTCGGATTCCTTTTCGAGAGTTGTGACACATTCCGCCAGTTAGTGGTGTCCAGTACTGGGTCTTCGACCTTCACCACTACGGTTTGTTGCCTCTGGGATGGTGTCTTCGGACTTTCTCCCTAGGTTTGTTTCCTTCGGGTATGTTGCCTTCGGGTGTGTGCCTTCGGGTATGTTGCCTTTGGGTGTGTGCCTTCGGGTTTGTTGCCCTATATAGTTTCGCTCTGATGTTGGCCTTATGTGCCGCATGGGTGATACTTGGGTTTGGAGCCTTCGGGCTTATGGATCCTTGTTGTACAGTACTGAGCTCGAGTAATCATATGTTTCATTGATATTATATTCCCTTGGTATCGCCCATCGTGTTGGTCTGTTTGAGCCGCATGATGTATAACGATTACCTTGTGGAACTTGTATACCTTATTGGTATTTGTTATTTGCCTTTTGGCTTGTTTTGGGATAATTGTATCCTTTGTTTCTATATGTTGCCGATGATATGAGGCTTGTTCTATATGATTCATCTCTTGTTGATGATTGTGTTATCTCCTTTAGAGATATTTGTTATACTGTATGACCTTGCAGGTTTATTATTGTTCAGTTTATCTAACTGATTTGTTATCTAGACTGACCCATGTATTTTATACTCGGGTCAGACCGAGTTGTTTCAGGTTAGGTGCTTTTGGACTTAGCCTATTTTTGCTTCCGCATGGACTATTCGCTAGCTTCATTTTGTTATAGCGTCTTTTGTGGTCCTTATCTGTTGTAACTCTGATATGTATTCATCTAGAACTCGTCTGTATATTGTGGTCTCCTGCACCACTTGACATGTATTATTTTGTATACTCTGTTGTATATCTATTTATGTATATAGTATGATCGACTGTTATGTGATGTGAATTACATTTGAGTTGTTATATTTTCTTCTGATAGATCTTATAGCCATTGTAGTTTTTCTTTAAATATTTATTGAATAGGTCGAATTTTAATGTGATTCTACTTTTCGACATATTTAGTGAATAGTTAAGGTAAGATTACACATGGTCGCTTTCATTATACTCTATTGTCCGCGTTAGCCGATAGTATTACCTATGCAATACTCTTTGTTAACGAGGCTCTCGGAGTAGGGCGTCACACTAAAAGAAATGGTATGTATCAAAACAACTTAGCAGGATAAACAGCGATCAGACCAATATGCAAACAAATGCAATGCATCACTGAGACACAAGTAAAAGTATAACATGAATGAAACCACGTGTAGTAAAATATGGATGTGCACAGTGGATATGCAATCACTCAACTTCAACATGCTCACATAACCAAGTAGTGAACCGGATCAACATACATCGGTGGACTAATTGGCCAGAGCAACTTATATGATACAGCAATGCAGATCAACCAAAAAGTCCAGGGCAGTACGGTTTCAAATACAAAAGAGTAGTGAACAAGTGACTGTGATCAAGCAGAGCCACCCAAAGTAATAAAAGTGCAGACTAACAGTGAGACAACGTGGATAGGTCAATCAACCAAAGTGCAGTCAGCAAATTCAAACACCATAATCGAAGCCAGAAAAAATTGGAATCAAGTCAAGTAGCAGTTTTGAAGAAAAACAGAGGTGGTCAAAGTGATAACATGAATTGATCAAGCTGAAGAAGTCAACACAAAGATTGTAACAGTGTCATGACGTATAAGTGAATGAAATAGTAAATCGTAAACTAGTCAAATATCACAAATTTCAAATGGCCAAATCCAATTCCTAAAGCAAATGCAAAGCCATGGTGATCAAGGCAAGTAAAATGAACAAGTTAAGGTAAATCAACATCGTCAAAGCAATTCAAAGCCATGATAATCAAGTAAACACAAAATATACCAATTTGAACAAGTCAAAAGAACATAAGATCATTTGTCACAAGTGCAATAAACCCGGTCATATCAAGCCCAATTGTCCATAGAGTCAACTCGGCCATGGAAAGAAACAGAAAAGGAGAAGTTTTGCAGCCACTTGGGATGAAACTAATGAAGATGATAAAAGCACTGGCAGTGAGAGCGAAAAAGAAGATTTATTCCTTCGAAGTGATATAACTGACAGTGATAATGACGAACCAAGAGGGGTATCAAAACTTACTCATTTAGAATTACTTATACGTATTCATGAAGTAAATGGATGTTTCAAAAGACTTAGGGAGAAATACGCTAAAATTGAATGACAAAGCGATACTTTGATAGATTTAAATAAACAGCTTGATCAATTGGTTAAAAACTATTAAAACAAGGCCCTAAAAGTGAGAAAAGTCCAACATTTGAAGAAGAAATTAAAAAATCAAAAATTAAAATTAAATCACTTGAAAATCACATTCTGACTTTAAAATAATGTGAAAATACTAGAAGAGAAAATTCTGTTAAAAGTGCACATAATTATTAAATGAAAATGAATCTCTCAAAACACAAGTCCAACAACTGTCTATGACTTTAGGAAAATTTGAAAAAGTGAAAGATCGTTAAATATGCTATTAGGGTAACAAACTGTTAATACTATTAGAAAAGGACTTGGGTATATAATCAATCAAAACGTGATAGAAATGAAATTAAAGAAATCAATTCAAAGTGCACGATATGTGGAAAAACTGGACACGATCAGAATATTTGCTGGTATAGATCCAAACACGTGAAAACCATTCCAAATTGGGTTCCCAAAAGCACGAATATAAAATCCCTCAAAGTCAAACAAATCTAGGTGCCGAAAGGAACATATATGAATAGTTTTGGGTCTACACAAACATATTTTTTAAAATCATTTGCCATTAACAACCATTGTCCTATAAAAACACATAGGTCACAAATTTTTTTTGTGTGTAGGTGTGGTAGTAGGTTAAGGAACAACAACAGTGTTATCTGGATTCTGGCTGTTCCAGGCACACAACGGGCGAAAAGTCAAAGTTCTTAGCCTAGTACAAAGGTGGCAGAATCACAATGGACAACAATGAAAAATTATTGTAAAGATCAAATAGTAAAAATATATTTTGAATGACTTATTAAATGTGATAATCTGCACCATAATCTGAATTAAATCAGCTAGTTTTGTGATAAAGAAATGAATGTTGATTTTGATTCTGACTTATTAAAAATTGTTGGCCAATTATCTATTATGCTGAGAATGCTATAAGTTTTTCTAGAGTCTCAAAACTAATTCATATAGATTCATTTGGACTAATGATATTGCAAGTTTAGATGATAAGAAATATTGTCTTGAAGTGATTTTGATTACTTTAGATACACATGGATATTTGCTTATCTTACTGCTTGTGGATCTGATATTATGTTCACTGTTTGTAAATTTGCACGATTTAAATTCAAATTCAAGAGAATTTCATTTAAAAGATGTTAAAAATTATTTTAAGGTATTTTGTTGAACACTTCACGGTCTAGTCTATGACATCCAACTAATGATAATCTCGAGTCAAAGGAAAACTCGGATGCAGGTTACACTGGTAATCCAGTTGATAGAAAAATTACTAGTGGAACGTGATTTATGTTGAGATATTCAGTAGTTGCATCGTTTTCAAAGAAAATATCTACATATTTTTCATATCAATTGATTTTAAATTAGCAGACATTTTTCTTTTATAAAACCCCTTCTAGAAAATAGTTATTGTTGACCTTGTTTCAAATTGGTCATTTTTAAAAATTTGATTTCATAATTATTTTTGGATTTGATCTTAAATGGCTACATTAACTAATCTGACTCCCTATTGATTATCAAAAAGATAAATAGTGATTGAAAAAGTGATGAGTGTTGATATTAATCATATATATTATAACTTAAGATAGTATATCTAGTAAATTTCTTTAGAAACTTTAAACAAGATTTATAATAACTTTTGATGGGTAAAAATTCTATGACCATCTATGTTTCTATCATATTTTTAATGACCACCACTCATCAAAATCCAATATAGTATGTCAATACATGGTATTTTAGATGGAAAATTATTTTTTTTCATTTTATTATATTTTTAGCAATAAAAACTTCCAAAGTATTCACTCTCATTTAAAAGTCCTTACGGTTATGCATGTGTGAATTACTTGGAATTTTTGATTATGTGCTTTTATGCTCATTTAAAAGTACTCATGGTTATGCATGTATGGAACACATATCAAAATTGATTATTAAATTAACAAGTTGATTCTAATCCCATTTAAAAGACCTTACGGTTATGTTGGGTAGAAGACACTTGAATTTGTTTTTTTTTGAATGTGGAATACTAATAATCTTGGTTAAAAGTCCTAACGGTTATGCATGGTTAGTAGATATTCAAACTCCTAATATAAATATACCACAAATAGACACAACTATACATTTTTATATACCGACATCATCCCTATCATTCTAAAGTGGAATATTCACCTAACAGAGTATTTATGATTTTTGTTTGATTTTTTATTGAAATTTAATATTTCTACTTGATTAAGTTTTAACGTTGTATTAATGTCTATCACTTTATCTCTATTATTCTAACACTGTTACTCTTTTGCTGATAACAAAAGGGTAAGAGAAAGTTAAGATTTTGGCAAATAAATGTAAAATATTTTATGTTGTATTTGCATCTAGGTTCATTTATTCATTTACATATTTTTATTTATAATCAGGTATATATGAAAGGGGAGCTTTGTGTAGAGAGGGAACATTCAAATAGGGGGAGCAAATTTAATGATCAAATACATTTAATAAATTGAAATGTTTATTTATATGTTTGTTATTAGCAAATGGGGGAGATTGTTGAATATGCTAGTATATGATATTTGTTTGATGATAATAAACATATATATATACACATATATTCATTTAAATGTAATTGTTATTGTACTATTTTATTTTCATATAATTAAATAAATATTTGTTGAATAAAATGAATGACACAGAATTTAATTGAATAAAATAATAACACAGAATTTATATTCAAATAGATATTTTATTCAAACAAATATTTTATTACAATTTTGAATAGTACAAATTTGATCTCTCACTATATACACACAAATATTCATTTCAATAAAATTTCAATTACATCACAATTTGTTTCACTATAAAAGTTTGCATACATCTGCACCTTACTACATATCACTCGTTCACTCGTAAGTATCTTCAACTCTATTCCCATTTGTCTCCCGCATCTGAGTTATCTTCAAAATAAACACTGAAGTAGTAAAATCGAAAAATAAATATTTTTGCAGTGTCAAATAAAATGTGTTTTTGAAAATATTATTTGACTCGGTTATTTAGGTTGTTCGTCATCATATTTATTTTGAATTCATCATACACGAACAACCTATGACATGCACAGTGTATCACTGTAGATGCCACAAGGCCGTGCACACCGATATACACTTGATAAAACTATAGTGACAGGCGAGCACAAGGTCAAACCCGAGCCAAAGCTAGGTTCAACTCAAGTCACGATATGAGCACAAGGTCAAACCCGAGCCAAAGCTAGGTTCAACTCAGGTGCACTACGAAAACACCACAAAATTGTTGAGCACAAGAATTCAAAAACAACATAAAACAAGCCTCGACCAAGAATTGAGTTTCAAAATAATGTATATATGAAGTCTCAAAACAACAACAGTTTAACATGCTCAAATGTACACAATGGAGTCATGAAACAACTTCAAAATCAAGTTTAAAGTAGACTACATGAATAACACATCTAACAAGGCAACTCAACACAAAGTGAATCACAAACCAGATCACAATGACATAAGTGCAGACGGCACAATCGAGTTCAAATACGAGCATATGAATACAAACTCAGACTACAATGAGCAGTCGAGACAGACCACTTTCATATGAAACCATAGCCAAGACCAGACACAAGAAAGAAGGCAGCAGAGATAATACAGCAAGTACACCAGGTACACAACAACCACGTGAACACTTCAAGAGGAGCAAGATGATTTGCCTCAAAGCACATGACTCAATACATACACATGATGCATAACTCAAGAAAAATACCAAATACAACATAAATTAAGTGAACAAAATGGTCATACCATCAAATGAACAAGACCTGAGCAGTAAATAAAATGGCAATGCATATGGATATGTACTCGATGCAACTCAGAGCATCATCAATGACCTGGCAACTTAAGGAACAAGTCCAAACAGTAAATTATCATGAAGAAACAATGTTATAGATGCAAGCTTCAAAAGCGAACAAATTAAACTCAAGCAACTCGAGCTAGCATATCATATATACAACAAGCTCCAGGCTAAAAGAAATGGTATGTATCAAAACAACAAAGCAGGATCAACAATGACCAGACCTATATGCAAACAAATGCAATGCATCACTGAGACACAAGTACAAGTATAACATGAATGAAATCACGTGTAGCAAAATATGGATGTGCACAATGGATATGCAATTACTCAACTTCAACATGCTCACATAACTGAGTAGTGAACCAGATCAACATACATCAGTGGACTAACTGGCCAGAGCAAATTATATGACAGAGCAATGTAGATCAACCAAACAGTCCAGGGTAGTACAGTTTCAAATACATAATACCAATGACCAAGTGACTGTGATCAAGTAGGGAAACCCGAAGCTAGACCAACAGTGAAACAAAGTGGACAGGTTAATCAACCAAAGTGCAGTAAACAAATTCAAATGCCATAATCGAAGCCAGCAAAAATTGGAACTAAGTCAAGTAGCAGTTTTGAACAAAGACAGAGGTGGTCAAAGTGATAACATGAATTGATCAAGCCGAAGAAGTCTACATAAAGATTGTAACAGTGTCATGATGTACAAGTGAATGAAACAACAAATCGTGAACCAGTCAAATATCACAAATTTCAAATGGCCGAAGTCAATTCCCAAAGCAAATGCAAAGCCGTAGTGACCAAGGCAAGTAAAATGAACAAGTCAAGATAAATCAACATCGTCAAAGAAATTCAAAGCCGTTATAATCAAGTAAACACAAAATATATGAATTTGAACAAGTTAGTACAAATCACCAACATTCAATCAAAAAACAGTGGCCGAGAAAAATCAATTAACGAATTCAACTAAATATATTCGAACGAAATTATTGGAATTCGAATCATATGTAAACCACCAACATCATCGGCCTAAAAGAAATTGAGTTCAAGCAAGCTAACCAGTAAAGCAAAAAGCATAAATCATATACCATTTTAATCGAACTCGAAGAAATGAAGCAGCCATGCGCAAATCGAAGAACCAATCGATTGACGAAGCAATCAACAGTAAACATTTATTCGATTGGTCAACTAGTATCAGCAGTAGTCAATTTCAGAAGCCTTAATTAAGAACGAAGAAGAACGAATGAGTAAAAAAGGAAGCCACCATTCTTTACAGGCCGAAGACATAAGAAAATAAAAAGAGGAACATTGTTTTATCACTTATTTAGGCTGACAAATAATTATAACTTTGGGCTTTCTTTTTTAACTAGGTTTTATAGCTTTAAATCGTTTTTATTTGTAATTTACTTTTAAACTTTTGTAATTTACTAGTCGTGTGACTAGGGGACAAACTACGGTGGTGTAATTGTGACAGGGTTTAGAGCATAGGGTTAGGTTAGTCGATAGCGGGTGTCACGAATTTACATGTGTAAGCATCTGATTGCTTAATTTCTAGTAGAAATCTTGGAAGTAGCACGTAGACAGGGTTTTGCCGAAGCTGGGTAAATCTGTATTATTGCATTTTTTATATCTATTATTATCTGTGTTGCTATTATCAATGCTACGATTATTTTATATACTTCCGCATTAAGTTTTTTTATAATCAATAGTATCACCCTATTCACCCACTTCTAGGGTGAAATCGATCCTACAAATTAAACCTCTAATTAATAATTAAACAATAATTACTCTTAATTAAATAATTAAACATTATTTAATATATGTAGTCTTTAAATAAATCATTGTCTTATTAATTAATCTCCAATTAAATATTAATTAATTAAATATAACCTCTAAGTGAATAATAATTTATTAAAAATAAGTAAACTTGATTAATATAAAAATTGGTACTTAATTATCTCTTAACTTCATTAATCATTAATTAAAACTTCCTTAGTTAATTAATAATAAACTTATTTAATTAATACTAATTACTTACTAATTACTTAACTTAATTACTAATTGATTAATAAATAATTATTCTTAATTAATAAATTAATTAATTATCAAAACATAATTAATTAAGTAATAATTAACTTAAATGCTCATATATATTCAATAACTTATTTTTTTTCCTTTTTATGGCATCTATCCCATCCCTCTGACCTTCCCATGTTTCCCATCCCTTATGTCCTTAGTCCATATCTCTGCTATCATGTCCGCGGTATCATCTGTCCTTCCTCCTCCTCCTTCTTCTTTTCCTTCTTCCTCCTCCCCTCGGGTCCCTTTTCCTTCTTATCCATTGGTTTCTGAACTATTGCTTCCTCTTCCTATTGCTCCCAAGCCTTTCCCTCCTGCTTTAAACCCTGCTGTTGCCCAATGGTCATCTCTGTTCAAATCCAAACCTCACAATCTTGGGTCCTACTTCCCTGTCACGGTTGCTTTGAACTTCATTGGTAATGCATTGGTTTCCCCTGTTGAAGTCATTGAAGCTGGCAAAATTATTTGGAAAGACTACATAGTTGGTTTTTTCCCTGATCGACCATTATCCTTCACAACAGTAGTTGAACACGTTAAGAGAGTATGGAAGTTAAAGGGATCGGTTAAGGTTAAGTTTGATGGAACCATTTTCATGTTTCTTCTTTCTAATGATGAAGATAAATCAAAAATATTACGTGGTGATCCTATTATAATAAGAAATAAAAAAATTATTATCTAAGAATGGTCCCTTGACCTAGGAAATGTTTGTGGCAAAGTAAAAGCAGTGCTAGTTTGGATACAATTCTCCAATATTCCCATATATGCTTGGTCTCACATTGGAATTAATTGGTTAGCCTTGAGAATAGGTCAACTTCAATGCCTTGATGAAGCTATGGAGCGCCTTGACAGAATTAATTATGCCAAATGCATGGTGGAAGTTCACCCTGACCAGGAATTAAGTGATTTTTTCCCTATCAGACTGTTATATGGATCTGAGCCACTTATTCATGTTTCCTATTTATGGAAACCTCATATCTACCTCAACTATAAAGTGTTTGGTCATAAAACTTGTGAATGTGAAATAACATGTAATACCGAGAAAACAAAGTAAAACATTGCTAGTGTCCAGGGCAAGGACATTGATGCAAATTATTCAAGCAAAGTTGGGCATATTAATAAAAGAAATAACAGAAACAATAATGGAAAAGAGTTATAAGAAGGAAATCAGTGATGAGAAATACTGAAATGTATAAAAGTAAGTTAGCTATTACCGAAGTTGGAATAACTGACCGGTCTGTTGAATCATTGACAATAAACAATGAGATTGATGCTAATAAAGTTGTACTAATGAGAAGAATGGTGATAGTCTCATGGGGGATGATGTTATGACAAGAGTACATGACTCTGAGGTACCTTCAATGAAACTTGGGGATCAACTTTGGGAAAATATGTTGCCTGCTTCTATGAAAATAAGTAATGCTAACATGACATCTGACAGTTTAGTGGAAATAGTGGATTGCTCTGGGGAAAAGTGTTCGCATTTTGGGGTTCAGCTACGAGAACAAGTCGTGTCCTATAATGAGATACTAAATGATAGTATTTTCTATAATAATATGTTTAGAACACTATCTGAAATTGAGATTGATGATACTCTGGTTACAGCATATACCTTGCCTATTGATAATCATCAATTTCTCACTGTCCCTAACACTCAAATCAACTCTCCTGTAGCTAATGTCAATAGAAATCCTCATGTACATGATCTGTGCATGTCTGTGCACTCACACAACATCTCTAACTCCTTTCCTCCTCTCAACTATGATCTACAATCTCCAACTCCACCTACTCCTATTTTATGCAATCCAACTGTTGATCAAGCTTCCACCCAGTCAGCTCTTCTTGCCATTTCACATGCATTTGATCACATTCCCTCTTCTCATGGTTATCCAAATCACTCTCCTGTCTCTGTCCATGCTAACTCCCTTCCCTTTATCAGTAACATTTTAGTTCCTTCTTCTTCAAAAGCTATCAAAAATAAAAATCAGAAAAAAAACGATGCTCAAAGATTTGAATATCCCTAACATCCGTCTATCGACTTCCGTATTTCCTTAAACTAGTGCATCCATAGCTCTGTCAACCAGAAGCAAGAAAAGCTGTAAAACACCCTCTCTAATTTATCTCAATGATACATCACATAGGAGTATGGAACATTAGAGGTGGTCATCAAGACATGAAACTTAAGCAAATTCAGAATCTCATCAATTCCCGCCGTCTCCATTTAATTACCATCCTTGAAACTAAACTTAATCTCCAACTTACTGTGAGAGCAACAAACATCATCAAACTCACCTGGTCTCCTCATCATAATTTATCTGAATCTCCTTATGGAAGAATTTTTGTTCTCTCTGACCCGAATTACTTCTCTCTATCTCCCATTCTTTCTGACAGACAATTCATGCATTGTCGTCTCTTTCACAAACCTTCATCAACTTCATTCTACCTAGCTATCATTTATGCTGATAATCAACCTTCGTCTAGACAAGTTCTCCTTGACTACCTTCAGCATTTTGCACAGGATACTCACCCATGGATTGTTGCTGGTGATTTCAACTATTTATTATGCTCTGAAGATAGGACTGGTGGCAATCCAGTTACAAGGAAATAATTAAGACCATTAAATGAAGCCATTAATCATTCAAAGCTTCTTCACATTTCATCCTTTGGTGCTACATATTCGTGGAATAACAAGAGTCTGTTTGGTAAAAGGATATTTTCAAATATTGATCACTCCTTTTGTAATCTTCCATCTTTATCCACTTGGCCATCCATTTTATGTTATCTCCCACCCCCTTATTATCTGATCACTCTCCCTAACTAATATCTTTAAACCATGATGCCTTGAAAAGAAAAGCCTCTTTTACATTTTTTGATGCATGGACTCTTCATCCAGAATTTTTTAATATTGTTAAACAAGCTTGGCTTTCGAATCATTATGGTTTCCCTATGTTTATTTGCAGAAAAAACTAATATCTCCTAAGAAAATCCTTGTTTCTTGGGCTGCTCTGAAATTTGGCAAAGGTAATTTGCTATTGTCTCAACTTGAAGTCAAACTTGCTCAAGCCTAAACTAACTCGTGAACAACCCTCATGACCAACATGCTGCTACCATGGAAAATGATATCCTTATCCAATATCAAAAGGCTCTGGTGATGAAGGAAGATATGAATAAACAAAAGTTGAGGCAGTCCTGGAATAGTGATGGTGATAGAAACACTAAATTCTTCCATGATAGACTGAACATCAAACAAGTTAGGAGTCATATTCATTCCATATCTGACCTTCAAGGCAACCATGCCACTTCTCCTCGGTTTATTAATAAGGCCTTCACTGATTACTTCTCTGGAATTCTTGGCAATATTGATAACTTTGTTACTGACTTGAATATCATTGATGACCTTCAGCTTCCTTGTCTTCGCCATGAATATTTAAACCTGATATCCTCTCCCATTACTGATGTTGATATCAAGGAATGCTTTTTTAATATGAATAAAAATTCATGTAGTGGACCTGTTGGGTTTAATGCCCTCTTTTACATTTCCTATTGGGAGATAGTTGCCCCTGTGGTTTGCAAGGCTATTAAAAAAAAAATTTCTGAAAATAGAATGATCTCTGTCATCAATGAAACGAATCTTGCTCTCATCCCCAAGTCAGATCACCCCTCTATAGTCACTAAATTTAGGCCTATTGCCTGTTGCAACATCCCATGTAAATGTACTGCTAAAATTATTGCTTCAAGGCTTAGGGCAGTTTTACCCTCCCTCATTTCCAATAATCAAGTTGCTTTCCTCCCTAGTAGAAGCATTCTTGATAATGTTTTATTGACCCATGAATTGCAGAAAGATTATAATAGGAAGTATATTTCTCCCGTGCTATGCTTCAGCCTGATAATAGGAAAGCATATTACACTTTACAGTGGACAACTATCACCAGGGTATTAGCTAGAATGGGATTTCCTTACCATTTTTCTACTTGAATATACACTTGCTTATCTACAATTCATTTCTCCGTTTGTTTCAATTGTTTCTCTACTGGATACTTCATCAATAAGCAAGGCATCAGGCAGGGAGACGCAATGTCCCCCTACCTATTTATACTTGTAATGGAAGTATTTACTGCCATGCTTAATAAAATAGTTGCTAGTTGTGAGAAATGCGGATTACGGATCTTAAGGCTAGGATTAACATTATAGGGGGGTGAATAGTGTTAATAAAGAATTACTAATCTTTTTCGATTTATATTAATTTAGACACCGATGTATGCAATATACAGACACAAATATGATCACAGAAACAAACACAGATGCAGAAATAAAATAAAAGCAGTAAAGAAAAGAACACACCGGATTTTATACTGGTTCAGAGTTACCCTACATCCAGTCCCGCAACACAAGTACAGATTTCCTTTCAAAAGCAATTGTACAATTACACCCTCGGTTTCAAGGCTACGAGGTACACCCTCCTGAATTTCGATCCTCTGGTAGAGATACTTGATTTCCGAGCCACAAGTTTACCCAATTGATTTACCAAGACTACAATCACACCTTTTCTTTCTTGATTGATTTTCAAGGCTACAATCACACATTTTCTCGCTTAATAGATTACAAAGAAGTCTATAACTCTGAATAGCACTGAGAATCTTGTAGAGAGAGTGATAGAGAATCAAACTAGAAGTGATCGAGTTCGATTCAATGTTGATTTCGGCAGAGTAATGATAAGAATATGTATTAAGAAAAGTGGAAGAAGAAGAGGAGTGAAAAACCAAAAAATCAGATATAAAATTCGTTGAAACTAACTCCTATTTATAGAAGAACAATAGCCATGTCTATTCGTCAAGAGTTATGGTGAATAGACACTTCTTTTGAAATTTAAATTTTGAACTCAACTGACACCATATCGACATAGGGTATATAGGCATGTCGACATCCCAAAGCATTTTTTGATGTTTTGATTTTCTTTGAAGATAACCTTTATCTTATATTAAAACTAATTTAAACTTTATAAATATACTTGAATATAGTTAAAATTCATAAGTAAATATAGAGAATAATATATATAGAATTTAACTCTAATTTTATATTTTAAATCTAAGTATATTTTGTAAATATACTTGAATATAGTTAAATATATGATATTAAAAGATAGTTTAAAATCAGGAGTAATTTGACTTTGAAATTAAAGATAATTTTGAGGCTAAAATTATTTAAAATCAGGATAGAGGGTTTTGAATCTTTTAAAAGGAAAGTTTTTGAAAATATTTTGAAAACAGGATATAATTTTGAAAAATCATTTTGAATAAAAAGTTAGCGGATAGAAAACAATGTTCCACTAGATTTTTCATAGGTTCCATCCTACTTAGGGTTTCATCCCTTTAACAGGCTCGAAGTGGATTCCATTCCACGAATAACTTGGATTTTAAGATGCCAGTGCTTTTCTATGAGTTTTAACAAAATTCCTAATAATAAAAAATACTTAACTTTGAAATCTTGAACTCTTGATAATCTTGATACTCATGAGTCTTCTATCTTGATATCTTGAATCTCTATACTGTACAGTCTTCTTTCTTAGTACCTGCATGGTTAAATCCTGCATATACATATATATCTAAACTTATAATGTTAGTATTTATATTTTATAATCTATTCTAAGGTTGTTGTCATCAAAACCATCATTTCATGGACTAACAATCTCCCCTTTTTTGATGATGACAACCTTTGTTTATAAAATTTTACTTCTATCCTAATAACTCCCCCTAAAACTGATAACTCCCCCTTAATCTATGCCTAACTACCATATTTTATATTTCTCCCCCTTTGTCATCAACAAAAAGAATTCACTCCCCCTCATTCTTCAGTACCTGCATTGATAAACTATACAACGGAATATATTGATTAAGAAATAATTATACTTATGAACATGATAACTAATCAAAGTCTATATACATTTTAATGCACATATATGTTTTATACAACAAATTTCAAACCAATATCAAGAGATCAATCCACACAGAGTATCAATCCAAACCAAATCAATTCAAACAAAGCAAACAAATAAAAATCAAACGTTACGTGGAACTTCCACCCATCCTTCTTCTCCAAAGATTGGATCTGCCTTAATAGCATCCCAATTATCATTTTCATTGGTCAGAGAAACAGGAGGATGTGCTTCGTTATCATCCTTGTGTAGAGAGGAGATCATCCATCGTATCGCATCGACGTGCCTTTCTTATTCCTTGATCATCTGCATTTGACTCAATTCTAAGTGACGCTGGTTTCGTAGAATAAAAGAGAGAATATTCTTGAACAAATTAAGAGTTTCTTCAAGATTTTCGGATAGATTGTGAATAGGATTAGCCATAGTTGAATAAAGGATATAGATGATAAGGAATGAATTTCAGTGAAGAATTCTAGAAGAAACAGGTATTTATAGGTGTAGAAATTCGTTTGAAATGAATAGACATTTGGTAGTTATTCAAATTTCAAATTCAAAATCAATTGTCATTTCTGACCAGTACATGTCGACATGGTCATATAGGGATGTCGACATGGGTAAGTGAAAAATTATGACTAATTTGATTTGTGAATAATTGTGTGTGTGTGTGTATATATATATACACACTATGCTAACATTTATTCTGGAGATAAGATAAGATAGATAACAGAAAGGAAATTTCATTTGATTGCGTACTACAATAATACAACGATTAAGCACACAACAAACTACACGAACATTCGAAATAAAGCAAACTAAAACAATTACAACAAGATGTGGAAAGATAAGACTAGTTAGAGGATGATGAAGATGAAGATAGTCTAAGTTTCTTGCTGATTTTGGAAATGAACTTGTTCATCTTGGATGAATTTTTGTCCAACTTCTTACTAACGGATCTTTTAAGAATCCGTTGATTTTCAACAATCGTCTTTTGGTTTTTGAGAAGGATTTTGGTGGATGGATTAGGAGGATAGTGAATGCTTTCCAAAGAGGTTTCACCTTCTTCTTCTTCAATTTCCATTTCATCCCCTTCTTCTTCTTCTTCCTCTTCCTTTTCTTCCATTTCCTCATGAGCCAAGCGCTCTTCTTTTTCGACAAGGGTCTCATAAGGTTGGAAAAAAAAAGGAATTTTCATAAGCGAAATGTTGGAATGGTTTAAAACTTTTCTAGAAACAAATTCTTTGCCTTTGAAATCCACTCCAAAATAGTTAAAAATCCGAGTGAGATAAATTCCATGGTATAAGGTATTCTCACCCATTTCAAGATTTTTAGGACGAAGTGCATCCAAATTAACTTGCGCCCAATTTATGTCATAATTTCCGAAAATAGCAAAAAGAGCTTTGCAAACTTTTGAAGCAGGATTGTTAAAATTCCCCGATCTTGGGGTCAAAGTATGTTGCAAAAGGAGATTGACAATTCTTGCCTTTGGTCGAAAATTTCAATTTTTGAATTCAAAATTATCAATCCCTTCGAAAATGTGATGAAATGTCTCACGATCATTTTCATCGATTTTAAAATTAGAAAGATCCATTCCCGTACACTTGCAATTGAGAATGGTACCCAAAAGATCACAATTTAAAACAATTCTAGTGCCTTTGACACAACTCCAAATTTCATCCTCATTTCCATGATAAAATCCACGGTTTAAATTAGCATAGAAAATTTTGACAAGATTTGGATAGCAAACAAAATCATTTTGAGAAGCATCAATAAGACTAAGAACTTCATTGTTTGCAAAAAGAGAATCAAGTTCATAAGAAGAAAAATCTTGAAAAATAGCAAATTTTCAGGGATGGACTTTGTCATAGTTGGCATAATTGATGTATGCTTTTATTGCCTCCGGATCATTGAATAATTGCTCTTTGATTTTTCTGGAAATTCTCATGGTGGAGGGGTTGCTTGAAGAAGCCATTAAAGTTGAGAGTAGAGAGTTTGAAGTTATGAAGAGAGAGTTTGAATTTGAAAATGAGAGTGAAAAGATATAATAAAAGATAGTGAACAAATAGATTCTCAAAGGACATATTCTCTGGTCAAAAAGTAGCTTTTCAGAGAATTGAATGAAGCGAAAAGGTGGAGAGAAACTCAAACATTTGAATTCAAATTTTGAAATTCAAATTCAGGTACGCATGTCGACATGTGCCTTTGAATTTTCATGAATTGAATTTTCCTAAGTTCTCTAATATATATAAATATTATTATTATTATTAATGCCTAAATATATATCTGAAATATTATTAAACTTCAAGTATATTTCATAAAATATTATTATACTATTAAAAAAAAATAAAAAAAATAATGAAATAATAATAATAAAATATAAAATAAATTTTAAAATTCAAACAACACACCAATTCAAAACCAATCAATCAAACAATCAAGCAACTAATTCTAAGCAAGCAATTTCAACCAATTGTATTGTAAATATGTACTTTTTTCTGAGTCCATTTTTTTGAATTCGTCTGAGTCATGAGCAGTTGTGAAACACATATTCGAATTATCTGTTTTCTGATCATCATCACTTTAGGACGAGTCTGAGTCATCTAGAGTACCAGTAAATACACGCTTCCGTTTCTTCGCTGGATCATTGTTCATACGAGAATTTTGCCTATCTGGATACGAACAGTCTCTTTTGAAATGGCCTGGTTTATCACAGTTGTAACATTTGTCATTATTTGACACTACATTCTGATTTCCAGAATTCTTATAGTTGTTTCTCTTGAGATTATTCATCTTTCTGTATTTCAGGAATTTCCTAAAATTTCTGGTCATAAAGGCTATCTCTTCATCATTATCGCTATTTGAGTCTGATCCATCGGTTAATGCATTAAATGCCATTGATTTCTTTTCATATGCTTTATTTTCTCTTCTCCCGATCATTTGAACTTCTACGACATTAGATTTCTAATTAATTCTTCTATCTTTAAACTACTGATGTCATTTGCCTCTTCGATCGTAAGTGTCTTTTCATCCCATTCTGGAGTTGGAGTTCTTCAGAAAATTCCTTTCCTAAAGATATTAGAGAATGCACAATATCCTAAACTCTACTATACATATTTGAAATAAACTCGTTAGGATTCATTTAAATAATTAAAACTAATTTGTGAGCATGGAAATTTTGGTCTGTTTAACTTTGCTTGTTCCTTCGTGAGTAACTTGCAAAGTTTTCCAGATTTCATATGCAGACTTACAAACTGACACTCTATTGAATTCATTTCTATCTAGTGAACAAAATAGAATATTCATTGCCTTAGAATTATTTCATTGCCTTAAAATATTATTATACTATTAAAAAATAATAATAATAATAATAAAATAATGAAATGATAATAAAAAAATATAAAATAAATTTTAAAATTCAAACAACACACCAATTCAAAACCAATCAATCAAACAATCAAGCAACTAATTCTAAGCAAGCAATTTCAACCAATTGTATTGTAAATGTGTACCTTTTTCTGAGTTCATTTCTTTGAATTCGTCTGAGTCATGAATAGCTGTGAAACACAGATTCGAATTATCTGTTTTCTGATCATCATCACTTGAGGACGAGTCTGAGTCATCTAGAGTAGCAGTAAATGCACGCTTTCGTTTCTTTGCTGGATCATTGTTCATAGGAGAATTTTGCCTATCTGGATACGGACAGTCTCTTTTGAAATGGCCTAGTTTATCACAGTTGTAACATTTGTCATTATTTGACACTAAATTATGATTTCCAGAATTCTTATAGTTTTTTCTCTTGAGATTATTCATCTTTCTGTATTTCCGGAATTTCCTAAAAAATTTGGTTATAAAGGCTATCTCTTCATCATTATCGTTGTTTGAGTCTGATCCATCGATTAATGCATTGAATGCCATTGATTTCTTTTCAGATGCTTTACTTTCTCTTCTCCCGGTCATTTGAACTTCATACGACATTAGATTTACAATTAATTCTTCTATCTTTAAAGTACTGATGTTATTTGCCTCTTCGATCGCAAGTGTCTTTTGATCCCATTCTGGAGTTAGAGAATTTAAAAAATTTCCGACTTGATCTTCTTCAGAAAATTCCTTTCCCAAAGATATTAGAGAATGCACAATATCCTGAAATCTACTATACATATCTGAAATAGACTCATTAGGATTCATTTTAAATAATTGAAACTGATTTGTGAGCATGGAAATTTTGGTCTGTTTAACTTTGCTTGTTCCTTCGTGAGTAACTTGCAAAGTTTTCCAAATTTCATATGCAGACTTACAAACTGACACTCTATTGAATTCATTTCTATCTAGTGAACAAAACAGAATATTCATTGCTTTAGAATTATTTTGTGCAATAGTCTTTTGCTCAGTAGTCCACTGTGCAAAATTAGTTGTGGGTTCAGAATATTCAGTTTGTGTGATATTCCAAGTGTCTAATCCTATAGATTGTAAATATTTTTATATCCTACATGCCTAATATGCATAGTTACTGCCATTAAAAGTGGTGGTCTGACAGTAGACTGACCCTCTACAAATGAACTAATGACAGGGATACTAGTGTTAGTAACAGTACCAGTGTTAGTAGCCATTTTGAAATTTTTTCAAAAATCAGATTATGAAACTTTGAAAAGCTTACTCTGATACCAATTGTGAGAAATGCGGATTACGGTTCTTAAGGCTAGGATTAACACTAGAGGGAGGGTGAATAGTGTTAATAAATAATTAATAAATCTTTTTCGATTTATGTTAATTTAGACACCGATGTATGCAATATACAGACACAGATATGATCACAGAAACAAAAACAGATGCAGAAATAAAATAAAAGCAGTAAAGGAAAGAACATACCAGATTTTATACTGGTTCGGAGTTACCACACATCCAGTTCTACAACACAAGTATGGATTTCCTTTCAAAAGCAATTGTACAATTACACCCCCGGTTTCAAGGCTACGAGGTACACCCTCTAGAATTTCGATCCTCTAGGTAGAGATACTTGATTTCCGAGCCATAAGTTACCCAATTGATTTACCAAGGCTACAATCACACCTTTTCTTTCTTGATTGATTTTCAAGGCTACAATCACACCTTTTCTCGCTTAATAGATTACAAAGAAGTCTATAACTATGAATAACACTGAGAATCTTGTAGAGAGAGTGATAGAGAATCAAACTAGAAGTAATCGAGTTCAATTCAATGTTGATTTTGGCAGAGTAATGATAAGAATATGTATTAAGAAAAGTGGAAGAAGAAGAGGAGTGAAAAACCAGAAAATCTAATATAAAATTCGTTGAAACTAACCCCTATTTATAGAAGAACAACAGCCATGTCCATTCATGAAGAGTTATAGCGAATAGACACTTCTTTTGAAATTTAAATTTTGAACTCAACTGACACCATGTCGACATGGGGTATATAGGCATGTGACATCCCAAAGCATTTTTTAATGTTTTTATTTTCTTTGAAAATAACCTTTATCTTATATTAAAACTAATTTAAACTTTATAAATATACTTGAATATAGTTAAAATTCATAAGTAAATATAGAGAATAATATATATAGAATTTAACTCTAATTTTATATTTTAGATCTAAGTATATTTTATAAATATACTCGAATATAGTTAAATATATTATATTAAAAGATAGTTTAAAATTAGGAGTAATTTGACTTTGAAATTAAAGATAATTTTGAGGCTAAAATTATTTAAAATCAGGATAGAGGGTTTTGAATCTTTTAAAAGGAAAGTTTTTGAAAACATTTTGAAAACGGGATATAATTTTGAAAAAATCATTTTGAATAAAAGGTTAGCGGATACAAAACAATGTTCTACAAGATTTTTCGTAGGTTCCATCCTACTTATGGTTCCATCCCTTTAACAGGCTCGAAGTAGATTCCATTCCACGAATAAATTGGATTTTAAGATGCCAGTGCTTTTCTATGAGTTATAACAAAAATCCTAATAATAAAAAATACTTAACTTTGAAATCCTGAACTCTTGACAATCTTGATAATCATGAGTCTTCTATCTTGATATCTTGAATCTCTATACTGTACAGTCTTCTTTCTTAGTACCTGCATGGTTAAATCCTGCATATACATATATATCTAAACTTATAATGTTAGTATTTATATTTTATAATCTATTCTAATGTTGTTGTCATCAAAACCATCAATTCAGGGACTAACACTAGTAAACTCATAAGTATTCATACCAAGTGTAAAGAACATACGATCACTTGTCTTATGTTTGCTGATGATCTCATTGTTTTCATCATACCTAATATTGAATCCATCTCTTCCATCATGGAGGTATTAAGCTCATTTCATTCTTGGTCTTGGTTGTCTATCAATCTCTCCAAGTCCAATATGCATATTGCGGGAGTCCCTCCTGACAATGCTTCTTCTTTAAGACTTATATCTGGCCTTTCTCATCCTCTTGATTCATCTTTCTACCTAGGTATTCCTCCTGCCACTTCATCCACTACCACTGCTCAATTCCTTGGGCTATATGCTAAGATTACCAAGTTGATGAATTGCTGGTCCAATCATATGTTCTCTCAAGCAGGTAGACTTACTCTCATCAGGTTTGTTATTCTTACTTACATTACCTATTGGTGTAGAATTTTTATTCTGCCAAAAAAACTTGTTCTAATGATTAGAAGGGTTATGTGTAATTTCCTCTGGCATGGTTGCATATTTTCAAAAAAAAAACTTAACCCTATAAAATTTTAGAAAACTGAAATGTATAAGAAATGTGGTGGCCCAGGTATCTTAAACCTTCACGCCTGGAATAAAGCTGCCTTTAGTACTCACTTTGATAATTTTATCAGTGGGAAGAGTAACATATGGGTTGCCTGGACTGTCAAGCATAATCTTAAAAACAATCATTTTTGGATTATGGACATCCCTCGGCATTGCAGTTGGATATGGAGATCTATCCTCAAGCTCAGATGAGAATTCCTGCCTCATCTTACTATCATGGCATCCTCAAACAGCCACTTAAGTTTCTAGAATGATCCTTGGGCCAGGCAGGGGATCATCCTTGCTAGTGTGATGCCATATTGTCATAAAGTTCAAACTGGGATTCCTGCTGATGCATATGCAAGCGATTACATTCTTAATGGTTGTATATCCCTCCCTTATTCCAGTAATCTTATTATCTGGAACATATGGCATGATATCTAGCAACAACATTACCCTACTGTTCATATTGAGAGGGAGATGTGGTTGCTGGATTTCAAAACTCACTCTGTTTCTATTGTCTACAAGTGTTTGATTACGCATGTTCACTCATATTAATTTACCTGGTATCATAGAATTTGGAATAATATTGTCAGGGAGAAGGATAATTTTCTTCTCTGGAAGGTGATGAGGAATGCGCTCTTTACTCATGCTAAACTTGCTGATGTAGGAATGCAGATTGATACCCTCTGTATCTTTTGCCTTAAGGATACAGAAACTAATATCCATTTTTTTATTGTAAATTCTTATTTCCTATATGGCAGCAACTCATTCTCTTGATGGATCGATCTAATGTTTCCAGTGTTAGCACCATTGAGCGAAGTCACATTTACAAAGCTACGTGTTGGAGAAATGGTGAAGGCATGTTGTTGTTTTTTATTCTCAAAAAAATTATTTTTGTTATATAGCAAAAGGGAATTGGGATTTTTGATTTTTGATGATAAATTGAAATTTTTTCGGCAAAGGTATGTATTTAAATTTCTGTATGAAATTTGATGATTTTCTGGTCTAGCCACTTGGCCTTTTGTTTTCTTTTGAAATTTGGGGACTCGTAGAGGCATTTTGTAGTTTTACCGATCTAGCCGCGCAAAGGAGACGCTGACGAAATTTTTCAAAAATTTAGGGAGTTAGATCGTTTTTGGAAATTTTTTGATAATTTAAATTTTGAATTATAATTTGAATGGTTGAGTTAGCAATGCTGTTTGGAAATTTTGGATAGGTTTGAAGGGTTAGTAAGGGTAATAGTGTTGTTATAAAAAGAATTTTTTGGGTATTGTTTAAACTGTTCAGTTTTGGGAAGTTGATAAAAACTATTAGAATGAGAAATAGTTAATGGGTTATGGACCATTCTTCCTAACTAGTAATTTCGGAGACGAAATTCTTTTAAAGGGGAGGAATGTGACAACCCGGAATTTTCAGATATTTGAAAATTGGAATATTTAATTTATTTTAAATTTTTGAAAGTTGGCTTAACTTGAATTTCAAATATCACTGATTTTTTGATAATTTAAATATTGAATTTAAACATTGAAAATTGGATAAAATATGAAATCTGAGGTTCTAAGCTTGTTAAAAATATTTCAAAGGATTGGAAAATTTATATTGATTTTACTAGAGATTGTAAAAGTGTGAAATTTGAATTTGAGGGTATTTTGTTCAGTTTAGAATTTAGATCATTTAAATCAATATTTTAAAATAGCCTTTTGAGGTACAGTTTCGGAATTCCACGAAACCAGTTCCATTGGATCCATAATAGTGTATTATTATCGGATCTTAATTTTCATAGTGTTTGGAGTGATCGTTTGGCCGTATGGTAGATAAACGCGCTGGAATCTATATCGAAAATTTAATATTATACTCGGTTCAAAAAGCTATTTTCTCCATACGATCGAATTAGGACTCGAAACCGTTTCCATTGCGTTCGGAATAGGGGTTTAACATTATAATCGCCCGGCGGCACGCCTCATTTGGAGATCAAGATTGTGAGTTGCGATTATCGAGATGATTTAGAATTTGAATTCAAATTTAAAAATATAATAATATATTCCCTTAAATTCACTATATCACTCTTGCCAACACCTGTACACTCAAAAAAACAGATTATCTCCATTTGTCTAACACACAGTATTTGTTGAACATGTATCTTCTTTATTTTTTTTAAAAAAGAAAAATATATATATATATACAAATTAAAAACAAACAGAGAAATAAAAAAATAATCATCAGAGAAGAAAATTAATGGACGAAAAAAATTTCCCTTTCCAAATTCAAGGCAACGCTCCCCGTTCTTATTCAAACTCGCCATTCATTCTAATTCTTACCGCCCTCTATCAATCGTGAAATCCATGTTCTCCTCCATCATGATGATTTAGGCGAATCCATGCGAGGAGACGTCACAGCTAGTCGAGCTCGAATGTCATGGTGGCGCAACGGGAGTTCGCATGATGACAGATTTCGTGCGATGGCATGGTGGAGGAATTTCGACGAAGTGTTCGGGACTGGGGCATGTGATGGCGTGCGCTCTGGGGAGTCGCAGCAGTAGCTAGATGCGAGTGGGCGAGGAGGGATCGAGTGCGATCTAGGATTGTTCGACTTCTGGCGATGTCGACTGTTGGGGTTTGTTGTTCAGCATTGGCAGCAAGGTAGTCTTTTTTATTATTAGTTTAATTTAATAATGAATATATATTTTTAAAGATGGAGGAATATATATATATATGGTTTAAACTGAAGCTTTATATAAAAGTTACAGTAAATAGAAAATTTATTTAGGAATTTGGAAATGTTTATGTAAAAATAGGTTTTTGAAGTCTATAATTTATTTTATTAATATATATATGTAGTTTCAAAAATAAAATAAGTATACATATTTTAAATATTATTTTAAAATAACGGATTGAGTGATTAATTGTTTAATTTACTTATATTGATTATTCTAGTGGCTAAAAGATTTTTTTTTAAAAAAGAAGTGGTTAAAATAAAATCCTTAGTTAAGTAATTTATTAAATGAAATAAATGGTCCAATTTATTTCAAATATAAATAAATTATATAATGTTATACAAGGCCGAAAATTGTGGAGTATCAAGCCAATTTGGATCGGATCAGCATATTCAAAATCAAAGGTGAGTTAATCTCACTCATCTAGGTTTTATTTAAATTTAAATAGTTAAATTTAAATTTTGGTTGAATGATTGAATTGATTGGATGTGGTATATTATATATAGTAGTATACATATATATTGAAGTGATTGATTTCCCGCATTATACAGCGGATGAGACCCTATGTGCCGCATAATAGCAGATGAGATAATATGATCCTATATACCGTGATATTCCACCTCGAAGTGGAATTGGTATTATTATATTGTGCTAACATCTGTGGATGCAGGGAAAAATAGGTTGGAGGGATCCAACTGGATTCCTCAAAACATTTGAATTTATTTTATATATTCAGCGATATGGATTTGTGATGATCCATGATGAATTATATTGATCATATTAGGAATTGGAATTTATTGAGTACTCTGGCTTGGTTATATATATATATATATATATCGGAATTTTGAGAATTGATATATATATATATATAAAGTTTGGATTTTTAAAGTAAATAAAAAGGTAATTTTAAATAAAATAATTATAAGGAATTTGGATGATTAAATGATTTGGAAGGATAAAAGTTGATTTTTAAATTTTAAGTAAATAAATTCCGAGTATGGGAAGTATATTTTGAATAAAGAGGAATAAGTAAATTTTTAGACTTAATGATATTTTTTTTAGAAGGAAAAAAGAAATTATTTTCAAATTAAGGTTTAAATTTGGAAGAGATAAAGAAGAAATTTGGGAAAAGTATGAAATTTGAATTTTAGCTTAGACAAGATTTTGAATTATAATAAAGAATCTGAAATTAATGAGATTTGAAATGAAATTGGGTAAGTAAATAAATTTATATTAAATGGAGTAAATTTTGAAAATCAATTCGAAAGTTGAATTAATTGTTTGAAATTGGAATTTTAAAGGCAGATGAGACTATGAAATTTATAAAATGGGTTTACAAAGTGAAATGGATATCGGTGGATATTCGGGAATAGGTAATTTGTTTTAAAAATAAATAGTGTTTATTTTTAAAGGTATGGAGATTGGAAGTGTATTTCACTGGAAATGCAAGTATATTTTAAATGAGACTTTTTATAAGTTAAAGGCTTTAAAAGTTTGTTTTATAGAAATTTTTAGAATATTTATTATTTTTAAATGTTTTAAATTTTAAAGTAAATATTTTCAAATTTATTTTAGTAGTAATTATTTAAACGATAATTGGTATTATGTTTAAAAAAAGAAAATTATTAATATTTATATTTTATAAAATAGTTTGGTTAAAATTTTATAGAATTTCATAAATCTTATTTTAAAATTTAATTTGGCTTAACGTTTATGTTAAAAATTAGTTTTTATATTTAATGAAGTAGTTTTATTTTAAATATTTTTAAAAGTGTATTTTTTAGAATAAAGTGTTTAAGAAATTTCTATTCAAATGTTTTAAGGTATGTTTTAGTATAAAATTACTTAAATTATTTTCAAAATCTAAAGTATTTAAGACTTAGCAGTTTTCAGTGGAAATAAAACAATTGGGTGGAAATTTATTTCCACGAGAGAGAGAAAAGTGATTTGAAAACTATTTTCAAAGGTTTGAAATGTAGGGAAATATCTTGTAAAGATATTTAAAAATAAATAAATAATTTGAGAGAAATTATTATGGCTTGATGATAGTTTGTGAATGTTATTTGATAGTTAAATAACCGACTATCAATATTGGCCAATGCGCTGATCGTTTCGAAGAGACCGAGACCGAGATTAATTTTTCGAAAACCACTTCGATCCGATTTATATGTTTTCGTGAAAAAGACAAGAGTTGGAGTCAAAGATGGAGCAGTGAAGTGCAAGGGCTAATCGCTACTAATCCTTAGGGTGATTCCAAAATGGATGTAGTAGGAGTAGTGGCTTCGATTCCGTTCGAACCTACTAATCCTTAGGGTGATTCCAAAATGGATGTGGTAGGAGTAGTGGCTTCGGTTCCGTTCGAACCCAGAACGGACTTGTATGGACGAATGCTTTCAGAATATCGTCAGGAGGACGATGAGCATTCAAAGTGTATGTGTGCTAAAAAGGTAACGCATAGCCTTGAGCCTTATCAACCGGGAATGGCTAAAATAGGGAAGGTGCACAAAGGCTAAGTGACTAGCAACCAATTAGGGTAAGGTCACCCCTGTCTAGATGTCCCTTTATATTTCGGCTGTGTGGCGGTTGCTGATCCCAACCACGGGGTGAACTTATTCAGACTATCTAGTAAGGGGTAGCTCCGGTCTTGTGTTGCAGGGGATTTAGGGTGGATCCTTGGTACGGTGATCTAGACCACGTACTGTGACAGACGGTACCTCAGTAGCCCTGCCATTATATGGAATCCAATCTCCAATTAGCGCCTGTACGGTTTTAATTGTGCCCAATTATTGCTGAAACGTGAGATGCAAGCATTTCACCTAGATTCTATTTTACTTTCTATAGAGACTATTATAATATCAGACGGATTTTGATAAAAATGATTTGGTTATCGTAAGGTAAAAACTTGGCATGTTTATTTGTGACGTGGTCTTACGAGATACCTTTTATTTCAAAATGATTTTGAAACTTTAAAAATCCAATTGAGTGTATTTTCTCACGCTGATTTTTCAGACTGGCTCGGGTGTTATTTAACTATAATGCTCGGGTCAGACCGAGTATTATAGAGTATAGATTTTGGATGTACTGTTGAGGAGCTCAGGAGACGAGCTGGATGGCAGGATGTACTCCCGTACTTGATTATTATTCTGCTGTGTTGTAAGTTGTATTATCAGTTTGGTAAGGACAAGTTAATATAACTGTCCAGTTGTGTGATATAGATTGAACTTTGATGCTGTATTCTAATGTTGTATGTATAAACAAATATAGTTTCTTTTGTGTAAAGATCGGTATCATCTATTATATTTTATTCCGCTGTGATGGTAAGATTCTGTTGTGTTGTTTCCTCTTCTTCTTCTACCTCCTTCTTCTTTTAACCCTACTGGCTCGATTTTTCGGGCGTCGAAAAATCGAGTCGTGACATTTAGTATCAGAAAAGAAGGTTAAGCGAGAACCTTAGCTCTGGTGGGGATTACTCGTAAAAATAGAGTCCGTAAGGACTCTAGAATGAGTTTGAGTGTAATAATAGATATGAGCGCATATTTGTTAGTGAATATAAAAATTGTTTTTATATTATGTTGACTTATCGGTTGAGTGTTTATGGATTCTGGTCGATATGTGGGACGCCATGTCATCGATAGGGGTTTCTAAACTCTTAAACAAGATAAACTGACACAGTATTGTTTTAAAAAAGGGTAAATGAAATAATTTTACCCAAATTATTTTTGTATATAGAGGAAATAATTTTATGTAAAATAATTATAGTTATATATGGTTGCTTGGTTGTTAGGAGACGATAATATTAAATTATTATCATTGTTAAGTGAAAGTGGAATAAAGGATTAAATTTATAACCAAAGGTTAAGGAATAAATTGATATAACAAAATGAGATTTGTAAATGTGAATTACAGAGGTGATTTATAATTGAAATAGTATAAAATTCCAGAATAATGTTTCAATATGAATTGGCAGGATTGGAATTTGGAATTTTGAGAAAAGTTTAAATTTCTTTTGGATTTGAAAATGGTTTTCAATGGTTTTGGAGAAATAAAAGTGATATTGTTTTGGAAATATTTTTGAATCGGATTTGAAATCTAGTGAGATTTGGATTTTAAAAATATTTAAAGGGTTTAAATGAATAAAAGCATTGAACTCACAATGGTCGTTGGAAAATAACTTTGGTGATGACTGCAGCATCATCGATGTTCATTTTCGAGTTTTCAAAGGAGGAATTGCTGCCAAATTATTTTAAATTGGGGTTGTTTGCAAAAATGGGTTTGGTTTTGAAATTTAAAGGATAATTTGATATGTAATTGAATTATGAATGATTTTGAAATATTGAATTTTGGATCGGTAAAATCGTTTTGATTTTACTAAAGGATTTTAGGATATACTTGATTTCAAAGATGATTTTGAAATGATGAGTAATTGTTTAAAAAGACTCTGGAATCTTATTAAAAATGTATTTGGAATATAAATAAGCTAGAAAACTTATAAAAGTTAAAAATTCAAATTAAAATGGAATCAACTTAAATTGTGTCAAGAAAAGTGAGTTGTAATTATGTTCGAAGGAATTAAAGGAAGTAAAAGTTTATAAAAAAATTTTTTATTGAAATTTGAAATTTGTGGAATAAGATTCAGCTTGAAAGGGGTCAATAAAGGTAAGTGTGGCTAGAGTATAAAGTTGGAAAGATAAGCCAATTTAAAAAAAGATTGGTAAATGGAATGGAAATAAAATTATGGATAGACAAATGAACTAGCATTTGTAAGTAAATAAAATTTGGAACTGAATATTGGGAATTAATTGGAATTGTGTGTAATAGAAGTTAGTCAAGATTTGACTAAATAAAATTATTGATTAAACTAATTGATTCAAGAGTGTAAGCATATGAATTAGAATTGTATGTTGGGATGATATTTAATTTAAAATGTGTAAAATAAAGTGAAGTTATAAAATTTATTCGAAGTGAACTAAAATTATAAAAGTTTCTAAATAAGAAATTGTTTGAGATTAGAAATAAATTAGTAGTGGAACTAATTTAAATAACGATATGTACGAGTTGTGAATGGAAGATAGTTGATAAAATTTGATATTCAGAGTTTGAAGATGAGTTGAGTTCAAGTAAAATTGGAAATGAAAATCTGGATAAAAATTTGGAAAAAAGTATTGAGATTTGAGATAAATTAGTAAATTGAAGCAAACTGAATCTATTTGGAATTAAGATCCAAATTGATTAAATATAGATAAAAACCTAGTGATAAAGTGAAGTTGAAAGATTAATTTGTAGTAGACTAAAAATAGTTTAAAAATTGGAAATAAATCCATTGGGATTTAAATAAATTAGTAGTGAGATTAATTAAAGAAATAATTAATTAAATATGGCTTGAGATGAAGGTAAAATGAATTCATATGGGATAGGAAATCCAGTTTAAAAATAGGTGGATAAAATAGTTTAAAAATTGGAAATAAATCCATTGGGATTTAAATAAATTAGTAGTGAGACTAATTAAAGAAATAATTAATTAAATATGGCTTGAGATGAAGGTAAAATGAATTCATATGGGATTGGAAATCCAGTTTAAAAATAGGTGGATATAAAGGATAAAGTGGTTGAGTAATAATATAAGAGTATATAAAATTCTTATATTAAACTTAAGAAATGAATGGTGAAATTCTTATGTAAGTTTGGTATTGGAAATATACTAAGTAATTTTTGAATGGAGATTAAGTTGAGTTGTGAAATGGGATAATTGTGGATAAGTGAATAGAAATCAAAATAATGTGAATAAAAGAAAATTGATATTGTTAATAGTCAATGGATATAAATACGTAAGATGTACATATATTATTTTATCAGCATAGCGATTTGATCCAGATTCGAGCACAGAATTTCCAGGTAGTTATACCGATCCGAGTTGGAATTTTTCACTCGATTTTCAAAGGCGAACTCCGGATATGGATTTTTGATTGATTCTCGTAATTCTCTATCTTAGTTTGTGGTTATGCAAGGAGAATGACGGTTTCTGATCAAGAAACCAGATCTGAGTCTGCACTAGGAAGTCGTGTGGACGATACTGGTTCGGAAGTGAAACTGTGTGATCGAGTGAGCGAACGAATTGGGTATTGCATACGGATGATATATGTGCATCGTACGAATGTGAATGAAATAGATATGAAATTTTTTTGTAAAGAAATGTATAAAATGATTTTGAAAGCTATGATAGGATATTATTGTTAAGTAGGATACATGTGTTATATAGCAAAAGGGAATTGGGATTTTGACTTTTGAAGATAAGTTGAAATTTTCTCGGCAAAGGTATGTATTTAAATTTTCCGTATGAAATTTGATGATTTCCTAGTCTAGCCTCTTGGATTTTTGTTTCTTTTCAAATTTGGGGTCCCGTAGAGGCATTTTGTAGTTGTACGGATCTAGCCGCGCAAAGGAGACGCTAACAAAAAATTTCAAAAATTTAGGGAGTTAGAAAATTTTTGGAAAAAATTTGATAATTTAAAATTTGAATTATAATTTGAATGGTTGAGTTAGCAATGTTGTTTGGAAATTTTGGATAGGTTTGAAAGGTTAGTAAAGGTAATAGTATTGTTATAAAAAGAATGTTTTGGGTATTGTTTAAACTGTTTGGTTTTGGAAAGTTGATAAAAACTATTAGAATGAGAAATAGTTAACGGGTTATGGACCATTCTTCCAAATTAGTAACTTCGAAGACGAAATTCTTTTAAGGGGGAGGAATGTGACAACCCGGAATTTTCAGTATTTTAAAATTGGAATATTTAATTTATTTTAAATATTCGAAAGTTGGTTAAACTTGAATTTCAGATATCACTGATTTTTGGATAATTTAAATATTTAATTTAAACCTTGGAAATTGGATAAAATATGAAATCTGAGGTTCTGAGCTTGTTAAAAATATTTCAAAGGCTTGGAAAATTTATATTGATTTTGCTGGAGATAGTAAAAGTGTGAAATTTGAATTTGAGGGTATTTTGTTTAGTTTTGAATTTAGATCGTTTGAATCAATATTTTAAAATAGCATTCTGAGGTACAATCTCGGAATTTGACGAAACCAGTTCCATTGGATCCATAATAGTGTATTATTATCGGATCTCAATTTTTGATGTGTTTGGAGTGATCGTTTGGCCGTATGGTAGATAAAAGCACTGTAATCTATATCGAAAATTAAATATCATACTGGGTTCAAAATGCTATCTTCTCCATACGATCGAATTAGGACTCGAAACCTTTTCTATTGCGTTCAGAATAGGGGTTTAACATTATAATCGCCTAGCGGCACGCCTCATTTGGAGATCAAGATTGTAGTTGCGATCATTGAGAAAATTTAGAATTTAAATTTAAATTTAAAAATATAATAATATATTCCCTTAGATTCACTATATCACTCTTGCCAACACCTGTACACTCAAAAAAGCAGATTATCTCCATTTGTCTAACACGCAGTATTTGTTGAACTCGTACCTCCTTTATTTAAAAAAAAGAAAAATATACATACAAATCAAAATCAAACAGAGAAATAAAAAAATAATCATCAGAGAGGAAAATTAATGGACGAACAAAATTTCCCTTTCCAAATTCAAGGCAACGTTCCCTGTTCTTATTCGAACTTGCCCTTCATTCTAATTCTTACCGCCCTCTATCAATCGCGAAATCCATGTCCTCCTCCATCGCAACGATTTAGGCGAATCCACGCAAGGAGACGTCGTAGCTCGTCGAGCTCGAGCTCGAATGTCGTGGTGACGCAATGGTAGTTTGCGTGATGGCAGATTTCGTGTGATGGCATGGTGGAGGAATTTGGGCGAAGCGGTCGAAACTGGGGCTTGTGATGGCGTGTGCTCTGGGGAGTCACGGCAGTAGCTGGATGCGAGTGGACGAAGGGGGAAACGAGTGCGATCTAGGGTTGTTCGACTTCTGGCGATGTCAACTGTTGGGGTTTGTCATTCAGTATTGGCAGCAAGGTAGTCTTTTTTCACTATTAGTTTAATTTAATAATAAATATATTTTTTAAAGATGGTGGAATATATATATATATGGTTTAAACTGAAGCTTTATATAAAATTTACAGTAAACATAAAATTTATATACGAATTTGGAAATGTTTATGTAAAAATAGGTTTTTGAAGACTATAATTTATTTTAAAAATATATATATAGTTTCGAAAATAAAATAAGTATACATATTTTAAATATTATTTTAAAATAATGGATTGAGTGATTAATTGTTTAATTTACTTATATTAATTATTCTAGTGCCTAAAAGATTTTTTTTAAAAAAAGAAGTGGTTAAAATAAAATCCTTAGTTAAGTAATTTATAAAATGAAATAAATGGTCCGATTTATTTCAAATATTAATAAATTATATAATGTTATACAAGGTCTAAAATCATGGAGTATCAAGCCAATTTGGATCGTATCATCATATTCAAAATCAAAGGTGAGTTAATCTCACTCATCTGGGTTTTATTTAAATTTAAATAGTTAAATTTAAATTTTGGTTGAATGATTGAATTGATTGGATGTGGTATATTATATATAGTAGTGTATATATATATATTGGAGTGATTGATTTCCTGCATTATATAGAGGATGAGACCCTATGTGCCGCATAATAGCGGATGAGATAATATGATCCTATATACCGCGATATTCCACCTCAAAGTGGAATTTGTATTATTATATTGTGCTAACATCTATGGATGCAAGGAAAAACAGGTTGGAGGTATCCAACTGGATTCCACAAAACATTTGAATTTATTTTATATATTCAGCAATATGAATTAGTGATGATCTATGATGAATTATATTGATCATATAGGGAATTGGAATTTATTAAGTACTCTGGCTTCGTTAAATATATATATATATATATTGGAATTTGAGAATTGATGTATATATATATATATATATATATGAAGTTTGGATTTTTAAAGTAAACAAAAAGGTAATTTTAAATAAAATAATTATAAGGAATTTGGATAATTAAATGATTTAAAAGGATAAAAGTTGATTTTTAAATTTTAAGTAAATAAATTCCGAGTACGGGAAGTATATTGTGAATAAAGAGGAATAAATAAATTTTTAGACTTAATGATATTTTTTTAAAGGAATAAAGAAATTATTTTCAAATTAAGGTTTAAATTTGGAAAAGATAAAGAAGAAATTTGGGAAAAGTATGAAATTTGAATTTCAGCTTAGACAAGATTTTGAATTATAATAAAGAATCTGAAATTAATGAGTTTTGAAATGAAATTGGGTAAGTAAAGAAATTTATTTTAAATGGAGTAAATTTTGAAAATCAATTTGAAAGTTGATTTAAGTATTTGAAATTGGAATTTTAAAGGAAGATGAAACTATGAAATTTATAAACTGGGTTTATAAAGTGAAATGGATATCGGTGGATATTCGGGAGCACAAATTCACGGTAGGAATTTATAAAGGAATATGCAATGGGTTTTGAAAATAAATAGTGGTTTATTTTTAAAGGTATGGAGATAGGATGTGTATTTCCCTGGAAAGCCAAGTATATTTTAAAGGAGACTTTTTATGAGTTAAAGGCTTTAAAAGTTTGTTTTAAAGAAATATTTTAGAATATTTATTATTTTTAAATGTTTTAAATTTTAAAGTAAATATTTTCAAATTTATTTTAGTAGTAATTATTTAAAGGTTAATTGGTATTATGTTTAAAAAAAGAAAATTATTAATATTTATATTTTATAAAGTAGTTTTATTTTAAATAATTTGGTTAAAAATTTAAAGAATTTCGTAACTCTTATTTTAAAATTTAATTTGGCTTAACTTCTATGTTAAAAATTATTTTTTATATTTTATAAAGTAGTTTTATTTTAAATATTTTTAATAGTATATATTTTTGAATAAAGTGTTTAAGTAATTTCTGTTTAAATGTTTTAAGGCATGTTTTAGAATAAAATTATTTAAATTATTTTTAAAATCTAAAGTATTAGGACTTGGCAGTTTTCAGTGGAAATAAAACAATTGGGTGGAAATTTATTTCCACGAGAGAGAGAAAAGTGACTTGAAAACTATTTTCAATGGTTTGAAATGTAGGAAAATATCTTGCGAAGATATTTAAAAATAAATAAATAATTTGGGAGAAATTATTATGGCTTGTGTTATCCCACTTTTTGGTCAAAACTGGAATATCAACAAATAGGTATGGAATGATGGATATCAGGATTAGAGATCGATTGGAAACAAGACTACAATCGATAACGTCAAAATTTGGTTGAGCTCCGATCGGGACGGAATTGGTTGGAGATGATGATAAGGACTAGGAAAGGCTATGTTTCAAATTTTAGGTTAATCGGAGTTCGTATGAAGGAGATATGATCGATTCAAGGTAGGAAGGGAATGCTATTCGTATCCATCGGCATGAAAGGATGTTTCGAATCGATACACTTCGTATCGACCAGGACGCAAGGACTTTGAATCGATGAGGACGCGAGGAATTCGAACCGATACACTTCGTATCGACCAGGACGCAAGGACTTCGAATCGATACACTTCGTATCGACCAGGACGCAAGGACTTTGAATCGATACACTTCGTATCGATTGGCATGGACGAGACTCGGTTGCTTCGTATCGATCCGGCATAGATACGAGCATGTTATTCGTGTCGATCAATATGGATATGAACTGTGCGTGCGTATCGATCAGGTGGGAAAGGTCGATGGATCTTGGCTCGATGGCTGGATTTGGATTAAATAGAAAGGCGCATGGAGTTTACTTCGAATCGATGTACTTCGCCTCGATGTAATATGATGGAATGGATGCACGGGCGTTCTTCGTATCGATCAGTATTGGATCGATACGAAAGGGAAGTGTTTGGATTCTAGCTGAGTAGTTCGTTCCAATCGTTTGTGAGTCGATGCGAGGGAAGCGTTCAGGAAGGATACGTTGGGAGTCGGATTTGTGGGTACGAAGTAATGGATACGAAGTTGTAGATACGAAGGATTCAGGAGAAACCTTCGTATCGATCGTACCAATAGATACGAAGGGAGCAGTCAAAACGAGCACGAATCAATGGATGTGAATACAACAATGCCAGGTGGAAACGAATATGTCAACACTGCGAAATCTCCAGAGTGACTCTATCAACTCGGCGAAAAATGTGGATCGATGCAAAGGATGCACGCCACGTCAACCAGCTAGCGCGTGCTTGGATCGATTCGAAGCATTGAATTCGAATCCATCGATTCGAACAGAGCATTGCTACCAGAACCTTAATCTCGTATCGATCATATCTCCCAAACCGTTGATCCAAATGCTATGAAATTTTTACAGGTGCTTACGTGCATATTGAAGAGTGTTCTCACCAAATTTCAGCTCAATTGGATGATTTCTTGATCAATTCGAATGAAGTTCGAATCCATCCCAAAATGGGCCCAATTTCTTGAGGCCGGGCGCGTGGGCCTCCCCTCACGTGCCAGAAGTGGTCTCCCTGATTTTAGATGAAATATCAGCCTCCTACACCTATAAATAGAGCCCCACGTCATTCAGAAAAGGGGATCGGAATTCAAAAGCGCCAAGACTCTGCCGGATTCATTTCTACATTTCAATACTGCTATTGTACTGGAAATTCTTCACATTTACTGTTGTAATCATCTGTAATCATCAAGGATAATCAATAAAAGGATAAAAACTTTGCAGTGGACGTAGGCCAGAGATAGCCGAACCACTATAAATATCGTGTCTCTGTTTATTATTTATGGATTGTTGTTTGCTATCTGCTTAGATCTGTGATTTGTGTCCGAATATTGCTGACTGGTATTCATACACTGGTGCTTTCACGGTATTTGGGGTTTGTGACCAATTTTGGCACAAACACTTTGGTGCTTTCACTGAGAAGGACTAGCACCCGCTACATCGGATTTGAAGTTTGGATTTGAAGATTTTAAGGAGTTCGGATTTGAGGACGATGACTAGGCAAAATAGTAGAAGGCAAAGGGCTGAGAGAAGCCAACAGGAAGGAAGTCAACAAGCATCCTCCGGAGCTGGGGAAGGACAGGCTTCAATCTACATAACCCGGGATGAAATGGAGGCTATGGCAAATTCTTTGCAAGAGAGATTGTTGAAGAACCAACAGGAAATGATGCAGACTTTCTTTGAGCAAATGAGAGCTGGGGGATGCAGAACTTAGGAATAGCTACGGCGGCTGTGGATGCAGGACAAGGGACTAGGGTTGTGGAACCCAATGGAGGACAGGATGCAGAGCCGGAAGGCAATCAACAAGGGCTTGGGGGTAGGCCCACAGGATCCAACACGGGAGGACCTTTGGAAGGTGTTCAACGGGCTAGAGCTAACGTTGCTGCTAGCGAGCCACATGAGGAATATGTGTCGGAGTTCCCTAGGGGGCACGGGGGACAACCCCTGACAGACAATACTGGATTAGTGGAGATTATCAGGAGAACAATGCATGGAGGTTTGACCAACATGGATTTGGAAGGAGTAAACAAGAGTACGTTTACTCAGGAAATCAGGACAGCTCAGAATCCACCCAAATTCAAACTACCTAGCATAGAGGTATATGATGGCAAGGCAGACCCAACTGATCATTTGATGAGGTATACTAGGCATATGGAGGTATTGGGGGCATCGGAGGAGGTGATGGCCCGATGCTTCCCTTTGTACTTGACGGACTTAGCTGCAATGTGGTTTAGGCAGTTGGGAGAAGGATCTATTAGGACTTGGAGGGAATTGGTGGATAGGTTTTTAGGACAGTTTCGGGTTCATATAAAGAGGCCGAAGAGCGTAATGACACTGACATCGGTAAAACAAAGGATGGATGAACCGCTTAGAGGTTTTCTAACTCGATTCAATGCGGCAGTTGCTTCGGTGGATCGGCCGGATCCATCGATGGTTTTGATGGAAGAAGTATCAGGAGTCAGAGAGGATTCAGACTTCAAAGTGTCCTTGATACGAGATCCTCTACAGGATCTCGAGGAATTCTCTCACGAAGCTGAAAGGTTCTTTCGACAAGAGGATGCGAGTATGGATTTAAAGCTGAAAGAGGTGAATGCAGCTGGGGGTGGAGGACCATCCAACGGAGGCTCGGATAAGGATAAAGGAAAGAGGAAGCTGGATGATGATTCAGGAAAGGCCAGAAAACGATGGAAGGATCCAAAGTTTTCAACATACACAGGATTGAAAAGACGTTGGAGCGGATATACCTGGACACTCGGAATCGCCTTCCCTACCGAAGGCCAGCTAGGAGAGAGCCTTCTGAACGAGAGAGGGCATCAGGGAGGCATTGTCTTTTCCACGACTTAGACGGACATGACACCAACAGCTGCAGGCATTTAAAGGATATAATTGAGGAGCATGTGAGGAATGGGCAGCTGAGGCAATATGTTGGAACACGGAATGCAACGGTAGAGTAGGAGCAACCACCAACTACCTCACACCGTGATGATGTAAGGCCCAGGGATGACGGTCGATTGATTATACATTGACTTGGATATTATCAAATAAGTAACAAACCATTGGCGAGCAACCAAATCATTTACACATGTACGGGGACGGAGATAGCCCCTAGGCATGCTCTGAATGATGATAAATCGCGATATTATGGTTTGTGAAATCTGTTTTTTATTCTGGATTGGACACTTAATTTTCTAGTTTTGGTTTTGGAGTTTGGATTGAACTCTTGGTTTTGTTTGCCTTTTGATTTGGGTTTTACTTTGGATGGTTGTTTTTGATTTTGGATGCTGCTTTGGATTTCTGGTTTTCTGGTTTTGATTTGGATTTTGGATTGGATTTTGGATTGGATTTTGATTGGGTTTTTATCTGGTTTTTGATAAATGGTCGTCGGGTATGGATTATGCCTGGCAAGGGGTGAGTCACTTTGCCCGAACGTGGTAAATTGACTCATTCAGGTCGTTGAGTATGGACTATGCTCAACAAGGGTCCGGAGAGACCAGGATTCGGCCTGGGACTTAGGCTCTGTATTATCAATTGTTATCTTCAGGTCGTTGAGTATGGACTATGCTCAACAAGGGTCCAGAGAGACTAGGATTCGACTTAGGACTTAAGCCATGGCTTTGCACCACGTCCAAGGACACTGGACCACAGTCGTCAGGTATGGATTGCGCTTGGAAAGAACCCGGAGAGGTTAGCTTAACGTCCAGGGACGCTGGACCAAGGTCATCGAGTGTGGATTACGCTCGGCAAGAGCCCGGAGAGGTTATGGATTTGGATTTGGATATCGACCCGGAGAGGTCCTGGATTCGGTTATTGGCTATTGGATAAGGATGGATTAGGACTCGGTTGTCGAGTTCCAACGGAATTGGAATTGTCTACGGACTTTGGACATCGGATTCGGAACTATTCAAAACATACCTTCTTACAACAAGGCATGTTTTGGGGGGCAAAGTGTTATCCCACTTTTTGGACAAAACTGGAATATCAACAAATAGGTATGGAATGATGGATATCAGGATTGGAGATCGATTGGAAACAAGACTACAATCGATAACGTCAAAATTTGGTTGAGCTCCGATCGGGACGGAATTGGTTGGAGATGATGATAAGAACTAGGAAAGGCTATGTTTCAAATTTTAGGTTAATCGGAGTTCGTATGAAGGAGATATGATCGATTCAAGGTAGGAAGGGCATGCTGTTCGTATCCATCGGCATGAAAGGATGTTTCGAATCGATACACTTCGTATCGACCAGGACGCAAGGACTTCGAATCGATACACTTCGTATCGATCAGGACGCGAGGACTTCGAATCGATACACTTCGTATCGACCAGGACGCAAGGACTTTGAATCGATACACTTCGTATCGATCAGGACACGAGGACTTCGAATCGATACACTTCGTATCGATTGGCATGGACGAGACTCAGTTGCTTCGTATCGATCCGGCATAGATACAAGCATGTTATTCGTATCGATCAATATGGATATGAACTGTGCGTTCGTATCGATCAGGTGGGAAAGGTCGATGGATCTTGGCTCGATGGCTAGATTTGGATTAAATAGAAAGGCGCATGGAGTTTACTTCGAATCGATGTACTTCGCCACGATGTAATATGATGGAATGGATGCGCGGATGTTCTTCGTATCGATCAGTATTGGATCGATACGAAAGGGAAGTGTTTGGATTCTAGCTGAGTAGTTTGTACCAATCATTTGTGAGTCGATGCGAGGGAAGCGTTCAGGAAGGATACATCGGGAGTCGGCTTTGTGGGTACGAAGTAATGGATACGAAGTTGTAGATACGAAGGATTTAGGAGAAACCTTCGTATCGATCGTACCAATAGATACGAAGGGAGCAGTCAAAACGAGCACGAACCAATGGATGCGAATACAACAATGCCAGGTGGAAACGAATATGTCAACACGGTGAAATCTCCAGAGTGACTCTATCAACTCGGCGAAAAATGTGGATCGATGCAAAGGATGCGCCACGTCAACCAGCTAGCGCGTGCTTGGATCGGTTCGAAGCAATGGATTCGAATTCATCGATTCGAACAGAGCATTGCTACCAGAACCTTAATCTCGTATCGATCATATCTCCCAAACTGTTGATCCAAATGCTATGAAATTTTTACAGGTGCTTACGTGCATATTGAAGAGTGTTCTCACCAAATTTCAGCTCAATTGGATGATTTCTTGATCGATTCGAATGAAGTTCGAATCCATCCCAAAATGGGCCCTATTTCTTGAGGCCGGGCGCGTGGGCTCCCCCCTCACGTGTCAGAAGTGGTCTCCCTGATTTTAGACGAAATATCAGCCTCCTACACCTATAAATAGAGCCCCAGGTCATTCAGAAAAGGGGATCGGAATTCAAAAGCGCCAAGACTCTGCCGGATTCATTTCTACATTTCAATACTGCTATTGTACTGGAAATTCTTCACATTTACTGCTGTAATCATCTGTAATCATCAAGGATAATCAATAAAAGGATAAAAACTTTGGAGTGGACGTAGGCCAGAGATAGCCGAACCACTATAAATATCGTGTCTCTGTTTATTATTTCTGGATTTTTGTTTGCTATCTGCTTAGATCTGTGATTTGTGTTCGAATACTGTTGACTGGTATTCATACACTGGTGCTTTCACGGTATTTGGGGTTTGTGACCAATTTTGGTGCAAACAGCTTGATGATTGTTTGTGAATGTTATTTAATAGTTAGATAACCGACTATCAATATTGGTCAATGCACTGAGCATTTCAAAGAGACCGCGAACAGGATTAATTTTCCGAAAACCACTTCGATCCAATTTGTACGTTTTCGTGAAGAAGACAAGAGTTGGAGTCAAAGATGGAGCAGTGAAGTGCAAGGGCTAATTGCTACTAATCCTCAGGGTGATTCCAAAATGGATATAGTAGGAGTAGTGCCTTCTGTTAAGTTCAAACTCGGAACAGACTTGTATGGACGAATGCTTTCAGAACTTCGTCAAGAGGACGATGAGCATTCAAAGTGTATGTGTTCTAAAAAGGTAATGCATAGCCTCGAGCCTCATCAACTGGGAATGGCTAAATCAGGGGAGGTGCACACAAGGCTAAGTGGTTAGCAACCAATTAGGGTAAGGTCTCCCCTGTCTAGATGTCCCTTTATATTTCGGCTGTGTGGTGGTTGCTGATCCCAACCGCAAGGTGAACTTATTCGGACTATCCAGTAAGAGGCAGCTCTGGTCTTGTATTGCAGGGGATTTAGGGTGGATCCTCCACGTACTGTGATGGGCGGTACCCCAGTAGCCCTGGCATTGTATGGAATCCAATCTCCAATAAGCGCCTGTACAGTTTTGATTGTGCCCAACTACTGCTGAAAGTGAGATACAAGCATTTCATCTAGATTCTATTTTACTTTCTGTAGACACTATTGTAATATCAGATGGATTTTGATAAAAATGTTTTGGTTACCGTAAGGTAAAAACCCGGTATGTTTATTTGTGGCGGTGTCTTATGAGATACCTTTGACATCAAAATGATTTTGAAACTTTAATAATCTAATTGAGTGTATTTTCACACGCTGGTTTTCCAGACTGACTCGGGTGTTATTTATTTATAATGCTCGGGTCAGACCGAGTATTATAGAGTACAGATTTTGGATGTACTGCTGAGGAGGTCAAGAGAAGAGCTGGATGGCGAGACATACTCCCGTACTTGATTATTATTCCGCTGTGTTGTAAGTTGTATTGTCAGTTTGGTGAGGACAAGTTAATATAATTGTCCAATTGTGTGATATAGATATTGTTGAACTCTGATGTTGTATTCTGATGATGTATGTATAAACAGATATAGTTTCTTTTGTGCAAAGATCAGTATTATTTATTATTTTATTCCACTGCGATGGTAAGATTCTGCTGTGTTGTTTCCTCTTCTTCTAACCCCTTCTTCTTTTAACCGTAATGGTTCGATTTTTCGGGCGTCAAAAAATCGGGTCATTACAATAATCATCGTATATGCAAAGACAACACATTTTCAAATGTTAGAAGTTTACTCACCGAAAATTTGCAAAACCCTTTTAAAAACTTGAAATAGCTTTAGAACTATGCAAAACTTGATCTTTGTATTTAAAATTTGGAAATAGGCTCAACCATGGCAGAGTATGGTTCTTCCATGACATGTACAGGTGAGGTGAGGACTTGGTTTGGAGAGGTGGAGGGACTTTGGATAATGTTGAATTCACAAAAGTGATCTTAAATTTAGACATCTTCTCTTGGATTATTGGCTATATTACTATCCGAATTTGAAGAAGTTGTCAAAGGGAAAGTTCTTGTTAATTCTCTTATCTACCATTTAAAAAAGAATAATTAGTTAAATTGGATTCGTTTTGAAGGAGATATGGTTAAAAGAAGTAGTATGTTCGGACTTGAAATACGGGTCCGAAAAACACACTACAAAGAAATTATACTTTGACATGACTAAGCTCAAGATTTTAAGAATTGGAACAATGAAAGTTTTAGCCACTGGAATTTGCTAAATTTTGGAAAGAGAATTTCTCCATTAGGATAAGGGATATATGTTAAAATAAAGAGGAGAAATTTTTTGAAGAAGTGAAGGGCTATTTATAAGCAAGAAAAAAAAGTGAACTTCCTAAATGCCCTTGTCCTTTACCCTCCATTACCCTCTTGCACCTCACCTAGCCTCCTCCACCTCATGTACTCATGCCAATACCCTTGTTCCCTCTTCTCATCTCCATGCAAACATGTTTAAATATGTTTAAGTACTCTTTGTACTTACTGTTTCTAATGATGTGACATTTATATTTTTATTCTAACTTTATAAACTTGGGTATGAATACATATATACATACACTAATACATACATATATACATATACTGAATTATTTACAAATGTTTACACTTATGTTAAAGAGTTCACAACGTTTCCAATAACTTTTAGCTGACGAAAAGTCGAAAATTCGGAAAACGAATTCTGATCATAATTTCGATTTTTCTTCGAACTAAATATTTTTGTAAAATAATTTGGAAAACTATTTAACCATCATTATTCATTATTGAATAGAGTTTTATTTTAATTATAAAACTATTATTTGAATATTTAAAATTAATTAAATACTCCCAAATTAAAGCGGTGAAATTTCGAGTCGTTAAACTCTCCTCTCCTTAAAGAAATTCGAACGTGAAATTTAACCATAATCCTAACCCAAAAAAAAACCAAACCAGAAATACTTAACTCTATTACAATCAAATTAAAATTAAAATTTTTATCACAATATTATCATCGAATGCCTTATAGTCAAATTGTGAAACTGAATTCACAAGGTATTCGTGTTAAATCTAACTAAGACGGTAATTTCTCTTAAACTATCTAAGCCTAACTAATCAACACTAAATGATAATGATCAAATATTATCATTCTCTAACAACAGCTATATCCTATAGAACTATAACAATTTTTTGAAAAACTTCTTTTATATATAAAATATAATCTTTGTAAAATTATTTCATTTACCTAATTTTAAAATAATAATGGTCGGTTGGCCTTATTTAAGTGTTTTAGAGATTCCTTCTGAATCCATGAACAACTCAATGGATCAATCAACACAATGTCAAACCTTTAAATAAAAATAACAAATAGCGCTCTTATAAATGTACTCTCAAATTCATTCTAAAGCCTCGCTTACCCTATCTCAAATGAGTTAACCCCACCAAAGCCTAGATGTTCGCTCAACCTAAGCTCTGGTACCACATGTAACAGTATGCCTTTCTTACACCTAAAGACAACATTTAATACATCCTCGGTATTCATGTGCTGATCATTTATGTGTCCGAAAGACAGGTTGTTTAGGGAGAAGAAAGAGGAAAATAGAACAACGTCTCACAAAAAAGTGATAAGTAACATATAATATATGTCAAGTCTTTACAAAAGAAAGAACTTTATTATAAACAATCATCAGAGTATATTATCCTATTATCATCCTGGATAGGTATAATAATTTTTCCTTACAAATGCTAATAAATTCAACAGTCGTTACAACAACAAAAATAAAGAGATACGTACATACGTCTTGGGATCCAGCTCATCTCCTGAACTCTAAATAATCTGAAGCTAATCTAGAAAATATGCTCGGTCTGACCCGAGTGTTAAAATAAAATAACACTTGGATCAGTCTGGGAATACCAGCATGAGAAAATTCAATTAATGGGGTGAACATATAATAAATCTATGATATCACACTGCTAACGTGGAATGGGTTTTTACCCCACAAGATCAACATTCATAGATGAAGAAATGGGAAATGAATCAGAATTACAATCCAAACAAGAATAAATGAGTATAGCATATTCAAATCCAAACTTAAAGAATGAACACAAACAATTAAACGTCAAGAAGAACCTTAGTCCCTTATCAATGCAATTAAAAAACAATTCAATGATTTGAATTAACAAGGAATTTTCCCACAGTGTATGTAGGACCATGCCGCCAACTACGGAATGGGTTTCCTTTGACAATAACAATATCCAATTTTAACCGTGGATGCAAATAAACATCGTGAAGTGCTCTCAACACTTCTCAATATAATTAAAAAAGAAGTTAATTTGAAATCTTGGAATCAAAGGAAAGAATAGGCCAACAAATGACTATGAAGGTGTGCTCCCATGTCCTAGAAGTATACCTCTAGAAATATAAATAAGTGGGTCATATTCTCTGTGACCCTCTCGGGAACTGCAAACTGGACCCCACCAACTTTACCGAGAATCCAAATATTTCACATCATATTGCACAAACCGAATCCATTCCAAAGTGGATGTGAATATACCCTAATGGGAGCAACCTAACATAATTTGGCCTCCACTCGCGCATTAGGTTTAGCATTTCCGACAAAGGATAATATGCTCAAAAGAGCAACAAATCGTTTTTACGGTGACGATACCCATGAAGAAAGCTGGACCGATAGTTAATAAATCAACTAACGAGGATAATTAAAAATGATCGTACGTGAAAATTAAATTTCATATTCCTACTATTACTCATCGATTCCAAATAAGTGTTATCCCTTACTTGAAAATGAAGCGGGAAAGTTAAGGCAGTGTTACCTCAAGGCATTGCCTTGATGACATTTTTAACCTTTGAGATAGAAATGAGTCTATGTCTCAACGTTTAATGTTACAAATATGACTAAATCCTTTCCATATAAGCAATATCGTTTATGAAACAGTTTTTTCATAACCAAATCGAATTTCACTTTTAAAACCAAACTTGAGCTAGAGTTTCACATTAAAATCTTAACCTTAAACAACTTTATCAAAATAATTGATTTATTTGAAATGTAAATCTACTACTTCAACATCCTTATTTTAATTGATCGGCTAAGTTTTGAAACGATGGTTAATTATTTCATACAGCTTTATTTAAAATAGTAAATTAGCTTTTACCCCAATTCATTGCTTCAAAACAATACTATTTAAAAAGATTAATTAATTTCAATCCTCCTTATTAAATAATCAATTAACTTTATACTTTGATTATTAAAATAATTAGTTAACCTTTAAAGACTCGTTATTAAAATGGTTAATTAATCTTAATCTCATTATTGTTTAAATGATTAATTAACTTTAAAACATCATTATTAAAATGATTGATCAGCTTTAAAACATCACTATTACAATAATTAATTGATTTTGAATCATTATTACTAAAATAATCAATTACTTTTAATACGTTATTGTTGAAAAAATTCATTTATTGTAAGCATCTTTATTTAAATAATTATATATTTTTGTAAAACCCATGCACAAGATTTAACAAAATACTTCAAAGGGGATAATATTTCCATTCAAACATCACATAAACTAACTATGCGGATATATACGAAAGAAAATAACACTATGCATACATACAAAACATCTCTCATTAAATATAAATTAGCCGGTATACAATTCAATGTTCAAAACAATATAGTAGCAGAACTGGATTTTATTTTGTTAAAAAGGTGTCAAATACAATTTAATTAGCAGATTGATATTTTATTCCACTAAACTGATGTCAACTACAATTTAATTAGCAGAACAATGTTTGATTCTGCTAATTAGATTTATTGGATTTCATATTCAATTGGGGTTACTTAAGGGTAATCGACAAAGAAAATTCCTTGGATAAAATATTCTTTAAAAGAGAGTTTGCTTTTAAAATAAAACTGATCTTTTAGTAATAATGTAGGTTTAAACTTTAAAACTTTTATCTAATAATTAAATAGCACTTAAACTCTTTATTTAATAATAATAATTAAATCTTTAATTAATAATTAAATAATAATTAACTATCAATTAAATAATTAAATATTATTTAAAATAGTTAATCTTTAAATAAATATTATCTTGTTAATTAATCTCCAATTAAATAATAATTAATTAAATAATTAAATCTCTAATTGAATAATAATCAATTAAAATAATTAAACTTGATTAATATAAAAATTAAAACTTAATTATCTCTTAACTTTATTAATCATTAGCTAAAAAATCCTTAACTAACTAACAATAAACTTAATTAACACTAATCAATTACTAATTACTTAACTTAATTACTAATTAATTAATAAATAAATATTCTTAATTAATTAATTATCAACACATACTTAATTAAGTAAAAACTAACTTATATGCTTACTAATTTAGTTTGAAAATGGTTTTTCAAAAACATTAAAAAGAAACACTTTTAAAACTTGAAAATCGTTAAATTGCTTGAACTGCATCCATAGCGACTATTGCTATAGATGTAGTAACTTAGAATTACGTTTCTAAGTTACCATCCAAAACTTTAACTTTTCACTTTTTCTTACTTTTAAAACGTAATTTAAAAGAGTTTTTAAAAACTTTAACCAAAGTAGGGAACTAATATAACCTAAAACAAAACATTTACTGAATCAAAACTAGTAAATGATTTTATTTTCAAAATTGATCTCAAGTGCTTTTCAATATTTCAAGTTATAACTTCCAAAAAACTTATTCATATATCCAAGATTATGAATACTAAATCATATCATCATCATGCATCACTAAGATCACAACTTTAAATCCAAATACATCACTTTAATCCATCGATTCAAGTCAAATGCTAAGACACAAGCTACGGCGTACATATACATCCAACGCATATCATAATCCAAACATTAGTATCATATTTAAATAACATATAACTATCATATATGCAAAGGCAACATCTTTTCAAAAGTTAGAAGTTTTCTCACCGAAAATTTGCAAAACCCTTTTGAAAACTTGAAATAACTTTAGAACCATGCAAAACTTGATCTTTAGACTTAAAATTGGAAATAGGCTCGGCCTTGGTAGAGTATGTCTTGGCCATGACATGTATAGGTGAGGTGAGGAATTTTTTTTGGAGAGGTGGGGGGACTTCGGATAATGTTGAATTCACATAATTGGACCTAAAATTTAGTCATCTTCTCTTGGATTTTTGGCTCTATTACTCTTAGAATTTGGTGTAGCCAAAGAGAAAGTTCTTGTAAATTCTATTCTCTACTATTTAAAAAAAAGAATTACTCAATTTGGGTCTGGTTTTAAGGAGATATGGTTAAAAGAAGAAGAAGTATTTTTGGATTTGAAAATATGGGTCCGAAAACACTCTGCACGGAAATTATATTTTGACATGGCTAATCGAAAATTTGGAGAAGCGATACAATTAGAAGTTGTAGCCACTAGAATTTTCTACGGTTAAAAAAAGGATTTCTCCATTTAGATAAGAGATAAGGAAGATATGATAAAATAAAGAGGAGGAAAATATGAAGAAGTGAAGGGCTATTTATAAGAAGGAGAAAAGGTAAATTACGTAAATGCCCTTGCTTTTTACCCTCCACTACCTTCTTACCACCTCACCTAGCCTCCTCCACCTATGTACTCACGCCTACATCCTTATTCCCTCTTCTCATTTCCATGCAAACATGTTTAAACATGTTTAAGTACTATTTATACTTAATGTTTCTAATGATGTGACATTTATATTTGTATACTAAACTTTATATACTTAGGTACGAATACGTATATACATACACGAATACGCACACACAAATATATATATATATGTATATATACTAACAAATTTACGAATTTTTATACTTATGCTAAAGAGTTCACAATGTTTTCGAAAACATTTAGCAGATGAAAAGTCGAAATTCGGAAAACGAATTCTGGTCACATTTTCGATTTTTCTTCGAACTAAATATTTTTGTAAACTAATTTAAAAAACTATTTCACCATAATTATTTATTATTTAATAGAGTTTTATTTTAATTATAAAACCCATAATTTAGATATTTAAAACTAATCAAATATTCCCAAATTAAAGCGGTGAAACTTCGGATCATTATGCCAATGAAGCCTATGTGGAGTATACTACTTCCAAAAAGGTTTCTCCCGGAAGATTTGCTAAATTCAAATATTTTACTTCTTATCGTTTACACGATATTTGTTTTGAAAATATAATTCTTGGTTTAATTGAATCTTCTTAAAATGATTCTTTTTGTTACCCCAATTTGGTTATAAAAATAATGTGAATTTAAATAGAAAATTTTGTCAAGAAGAAGAAGGTCAAGTTTGGAGTAACATTAATGGCACTTAAATCGTTTTAAATTGTGAACTTTTGGGTCATATTCCTGGTTGTAAATCCGATGGAATTGACTTCTCCACTTTTCAAATTGATATACAAAATCGTGGAGTTCTTCACGATATTTTTAAAAGTAATGACGATTTTGAATTTAAATACATGAATCTTCGACTAAAATTGAGAATTATGAGTCTTATTTTACAACAAAGTGTTACCCCGAGTACGAGTAATTATAGTAATGCCACTCGAAAAGTTTTCAAATTTTGTTTTGCTATTCATGGTCGCTACAAGTTAAATTGGGCAAAATTCATTCTAGATGATTTCGTTCAAAAGAACATTTCTAAACATGCTAACACACTCTTCCATGGTGTCTATACTAATAGAATTTCTTATATTTTGGTGTCGATTTAAGGAGACGAATCCATTCCTTAAAAAGTTTTCGACAAAGCCAATATCTCTCTTATGCATATTCCACCATTTTTCGTACCGTATGAGACTCTTCCCCAAAAGGAGCAAATGTTTGCATGGGAAAAAGAACAAGAAATTCCACAAGAAGAGGAAGAAGGGGATGAAATGGGAGTGGAAGAAAAAGAGGATGAAGAAATGGAAACTTCCTTAAAATGTTTTGACAAACCATCCCACCCCTCCAACAAGGAGTTGCTAAGGAACCAAGTGAAGCTTCTTAAAAAAACAAAGAAGCTTAAGCGTTCTTTTAGTAAAAAGTCTACCTCTCTTTCCAACAAAGTGGACAAATTCTTTGGAAAAGTCATTCGCAAAGCTTAGTTGCTTTTCATCATAAGCTACATCCTTCTAAAACATATATAGTTTTGTATTGTATGTTTTTTGTTTAAGTTCATATCGTGTTTATGTATATCTTTTATTAATCATTGAAATCCATATATCTTTCAAGTTCTTAGTAATGAAATATATTTCTTATTGTCTTATATTGTTTATTAGTCTTTGGATGTTGTAAATATATAATGGTATAAAATAAAAACAAGAATTATAACAAATATTCTTACTTTGCAAATTCATGTATGTATGATACATGCTACCTATATTCGATATACAACGGGCAGAAAGCAAAAAAAATTTTAAAAAAACATAAATAACTACCAACCATCCATTCATTTCAAACAACTTTATTCTCCTATTTTTAAGCCTATTTCTTTCGGAAACTCACTCGTCATTTTATTTTATACTCTCTTTTCATCTTCAAGTATATTTTCGCAAAAATGTCTTCTCCACATCAAAAATTATGTGAAAATCTTGAACAAACTCTTCAATATTTCAAAGACATTATCTTCTTTATCCTATGACATCAGAGGCATTTAGAGTTAGGTCAAATGTAGATGACCAAGGAACAAGAAAAGCATTTTGGTGTCATTCGATGGATGATTTCTTCCTTAATCAAAGATTGACTAACCAACAAGGCACATTTAGAATGCACTATTCACAAGGATAATAATGATTAGGATGCCATCAAAGCATCCATGAAACATCTAGTTATTAGGTTTGGATTTGATATGCACTCTTAGGATTTAGTTTGGATTATTTGAATTACTTGGTTTGATTGATTTGGTCTGAATAACTGGATTTTTTTTATTTTATTTGGAGTTGGATTAGCTTGTATGTATGACTTAAATTTGTATAGTTCGAATTGAATTTTAACTTATAATTCTTCATTATCATATTTAGTATAAAATACTGCATTATTTACTATATACTCATCATACATCATCATATATAATCATATCAGTTTAACTCGGATTATTGATTTTGAATATTTATTTTCTAAGCAATTTTGTTAGGGGAAGTTTCTTGTTTTTCACCATTTTTGTTGATGACAAAAGGGGAGAAAAATATAAAATATACATATGCACATTTTAAGAGGGAATTATCTAACTGAGCGATATCATATTTTATGTATACAGGATATTAATGGTTGTCATCATCAAAATGAGGGAGATTGTTAATACTTCAGTCATTGATTTTTATGGTAGCAACTTTGATAATAATAATAAATTCACGTAAAATATGGATACTAATGTTTTGCCAAATTGTATAGTATATAGTGCAAGTTTTAATATAGATGTTGAATCGAAGACTGTATAGTATAAAGGCTCAAAGAATGGACATGAAGACTCATGAGTATAAAGATCAAGCTTTGAGGATCTCAAGACTATAGTAAAGTTTATAGAGTCATCAGAATATTGTTAAATTCCTTAGTAGCAATCTTTGATCTCTATTTCTCATTTTCTAATCCTTTATCTTTAAAACCAAAAATATTTTTAAACTATATTTAAAAAAAATTATAAATTTTTTTCGAAGGTTAAAATATTTATGAACTATGTTTAAACTATTTTCCAAAGTATAAAATTATTTTACATAGAATATGATTTTCAAAACATTTTAAAATAAACAAATATTCAAATTACACTAGCCTATATCGATATATAGGCAAACGATATGTCGACATACATGTCGCAACTTTGGAAACTCAAATTTTAAAATGAAGTGTTTATACTTCCTAACTCTTCAAGAAAAAAATGTTTGTTTATTCTCTTTTTGTAGGGGTTTTTCAAATGAATTTTTAATTGCTGCTTTTTTATTATCTTCTCTCCTCTTTCTCTGTCAAAATTCCTAGTGAAAAATATATTCAAATCTTCTAAAATTCAATCAGAATCATTTCAATCTTCATCGTGTTAATTCTCTACTATTTTCTTTTTGATTTCAATCATCTCTTTTTCAATCAAAGATCAAAGTGTTATCAAAGAGGCTATATAATTCATTGCAACCAAAGATCAAGTTTGTCTTTGGAAAGACCATTAAACTCTAGTTGTATTTGCATGGGTGTGACTATAGAAATTGTCTTTGGAAAAACCATCGAACTCTAGTTGCATTTGCATAGATGCGATTGTAGCCCGTTCAAATCAATTAGCTGTGCTTGGTAGCCCGAAAATCCAAGTAGGTGTGCTTGTAGCCCGCCCTAATTAAGTAGGTGTAACCTGAGCCCGAAAAATCAAGAGGTTGTGTCTCGTAGCCTCAAAATCGAGATTGTAAATGGGTTCGCATTCTACCCATTGAAAGATTGGCATTTAAAAAAAAATCTGTACAAGCAATTATACGAGACCGGACGTAGGGTAACTTCTAACTAGTATAAAATTCCTGATGTGATCTCTCTAAGTCTTTAATTTTTACTTTATTGCATTTATACTTATCTGTATTTGCATATGTGGTTGTTGATTACGTGTTGTTTAATTATAATCTTAAAATAATTTTAAAAAGATTCATAAAAATCAGAAAAAATTATTCACCCCCCTCGAGTGTTTAATTTTCCTTAAGCTCCATAATTCCACAACCCACATTTTGTTCTTTCGAAATTGGCTAAACTACAATCGATGTTACAAGCCTGATCGTGTCTCTTAATCTGTCTTTGAACTTGAAGTTTTGGGTGAAAAATCCAATTTCATCATGTAGCATGTAACTATTGCTTTATTTAGCCCTAATTTTAGTTGCACCAGCTCCATATATATGCAGTGGAGTTGAAATCAAAAAATTGATGATTAGTGTCTTCTAAATTTTAATTACATAGCTCACGCTTATCATTTACGAAAGCAACATGTATTTGGATGAGATTATATTTTTTTGATGATATGTCGGTGATGGCCTTGAATAAATAAAATTTCATTTTAGGGCTCTGAATTTTTTCCAGAATGAACTCATTCCAATAGACAGTGTTGTAATGTGGTTGTAACAACCTGCCCTTCGTAATACCCAAAAGTATGTGCCTTACATCATCGCATGACTTTTGAATACCACAAAAGACAGGTCATCTGAGTAAAATTAGAACAAAATATTAAACCAAGACATTGATAAGATCTCACAACGGAATGACAACATATACTATATTGAACATACATGAACATAATAGAATAATAATATATAAGAGACCGCATTAGTGGAAACAACTGACAAATAAATATCGGTAACAAAAATCAGAATACACCACCTCCATGCAACATGGAGTTTTGAATAAATAACTGATACAACAGTCTCGTATATAAGTAGAAGGTCGGTCATGTACAAATGAAATAACATGTATATATCTCTAAATATTGATGCCACACCTCTTAAAATGTTCTAGCTATGCACTCTAGTAGTATATCCCCAAAAGCACCTGACTCCTGAACTACTTAATCGAGTAACCGAGAGTTGTAGTGACATTAGCAGACAAAGACAAAATGTGTGTCAGATATAAAGTTTGGTGTGAGGGAAACTATCTCAAAATATTGTATATTAAAAAAATATACAAATAAACATTAACTACTAAATCACTACCATCCCTCTCCATAAACGTGGCTCACGGGTAATTTGGACTGCATATTAACTAGTATAACAAATCCATCTTAAAAGTAGGGGATTATACCACAACTTACTCTTCTCTAGTATCAACAAGTTAGCACAATATCTTCCATTGCACTACACTAGCCCAAAACAACTAATAATATAGTATAAATATACCACGATCAAACCGTGATCTCAAAAGAACGATCAGTTTTGCTAAGATCGATAAGGTACGCCCCAAGCGTATGGTCACTACCGCTAAGACCGAATGAATATGACACAACGCGTATGGTCAGTACTGCTAAGACCATATAGGTATGCCATAACGTGTATAGTCACTACTTCAAAGACCAAACATTTGTAAGATTACAAACGTAGGATCCAAAAACGTCCAAGCGATCACAACAAGATAAAACTATTCACAGTCTCAAAAGGCCGCGTCGAGTGTGTCATGGTCATCGATAAAACTACAGGTACACCACAACAGGGTCGACACCTGGATAGGTCACATAAGTCAAACCCTGGGTTAGGTCACATAATTCCATACCCTTGGTGTGTCATAACAAGTCAACACTAAACAAATCGTATACTAATCTAAGGTCGAAATCTTAGAGTATGGACTCACTCCGTGTATAACATATGGAATCGCCATGCACGACACCAATTGCCACGGCCTAAAATCCCATCAAACAACTCTAAAAAATCCCCATACTAACCCAAATCCCATTCCTAATGGAACGCATGACCTCACTCTCCAGGTATACCCTTCTGGTCTACCTCAAAATCAACGGTTTTTGAATACGTGCCGGGGTGGTCCCATGTGAGTCCAAAATTTTATGTTCTTCAAAACCAACCAAAATTTTACAGGTTTTAGCTCTCGAAAAATGGTGAATAGTGGTCTAAACCTCACGTAAATATGACTTCGTATGCGAAAATTTTCACTTTTTGAAGTTTGCACAATACACAACACATCAGCCGACTGAAAGGCCATTCAGTCGACTAAACCAGGGCCGAGATGGACTTTTTTCTGTTGGACAAGTCAATAAATGAACCAAGTTAGTCCAATGAATTTACAAGCTCCAAGCAGTAAGCCTGGGTAAGGAGTAGATTTCTCAAACGGATGCCGATTCACGCGCTGTTTCCTCCAACACTTCGCCCAATGAGCACCTTGCTACTAGAGTCTGCCTCCATTCCATCGGACATCTACCGGGTTTTAGTTGTTGATGTTTTGGAAGTGAATTCAATAAGTACTCGAAAATTGGTTTCGATACCAATTTTTACTCTTTGCACGAGTAGAGTTCAACAAGTGATTATAGTGATCTGACTTCCTCTAACACGCCAAAACGACATAGCCAGCCTTGTCACCTTGTGCGTAGCATATACATGTGTCGATACACTTATTCATGCATGTTTATGCAACACGCTCACGCAACGCACAATAGATCACGAATCTCATTTTGGACTTCACCGGGACGATTGCTCGACCTAGTATACTCCTACGTAACTTAGCGCATGCACCAGTTGCTACGGCTACGTGAAATGCCTACAACAGACTTGTTATCAATTATATTTCTATATAATCAAGCAATTACATATCTATATTAAAAACAATCACACAACAATTCTAACTACAATATTGTCTTTATTTTTAATTGCCGCTTGGCTCCATATGCAAGTATACGTATACCGATCGTGCATGTATACACACACATTCATTCAAGTGAGCAATTCGAGCCTTACTAGATCAAATGCTTTTTTACTTGCTAATCCTTTCGATAAGAGTAAATTACCTCTTTATACTAATTTATAAAATCTTAAACTATTTTATAAAATACAATACTAGCTTGTAAATGATTTAGCTCTTTAAAACACCTAGTATGCTTCATTGAAAAATCAAGTGTTCATCATTTTACTATTTTATAAAATGTCATATCTATTTTATAAAATACAATATTCATATATAAAATCTTCGAACCAATTTATAAATACTAAATAAGATCCATTGGTTCTCTAATCTTTTTAATGAGGGTGTGCAGCTCCTAAACCTCTTTAGTTAGTCTATTAACATTTTGTTAATCAATTCAAATGGATTAATTAGTTATTTCTAATGTATTGCATGTCATTACACTACATAATTAATCATAAATCAAATAATAACATTACAAATAATTACCCAATTAGCCCAATTCTAATATAGGGCTTACTGACTATTTTCAAACCATAGTAATTAGGGCCTTAGACGACAAATTAGCTACGAGAAAAATATTTATAACATGAATACAAGTCTAAACCATAATATGATAATCTCCAAATCAATGTACCTCACTTCATAATCATAAATAATCAATTTTATGAAGTGTAACAAGTAAATTAAGCAGGAGAATCATCACACTCATCTTAATTAAACCCAAATCAAGCTCTAATCACCAAAAACTCAATTTTTGCTCTCTTTAATTTTTGAAATCAACATCAAGTTTTCGGTTCAAGCCAATCCTTTCATGAGTTTTATAGAGGATAAGAAGAGGATTAAGGGGTGATTGGGAGGCCATTAGAGGAAGAGGAGAAGGAATGAACGTGGAATGAAAATGAGGTGAAGAACTTAGCAAACATAGGCTAAGCTAGAGGCAAGCTAGTAGGCTTAGCCCGATTCTCTTCATCCAACACTATTCATCCCCAAAATTTATCGACTCCAAACATATATAAGTTTATACTCATTTTACTCGCGTCGAAAAAGCGAACTCAGCTACGGGTGTATCGAATCCGAATTTGCTCGTTTATAAAAATTGAGTATAATAGGCGTTTCGTCGCTTAATGATTAAATATTTAAATAAATTTATTTAAATATTCGATCATTAAAATTAAGGGGTGTTACAGTGGTTTAGCAAGATCAATTACAGATTTGAAAGTATAACAGTCATTCGCCTCATTTAACCAGTACCGTTGATTGATATTGCCTTGATAGATCATGATTTGGTGTATTTCATCAGTAAGAGAGTTGGTTTGACTTTGAAGCAAATTACCCGGTTTCCATTCTCCATTGCATAATATACTGGAAACTTTGAGTTTATTACGACGTAATAGCTTTGTCTTTATGAGTGCTAAATAATGCATGCTTTAATTCTTCTAAAAAAAGGAATCTGATAAGTAATATTTTCTGTATTCAAAAATGTTTTCCTTGCAAATTATGTCTGGGAATTCATTAGTGTAACCACTTTTGTTATAGAGATTTTTGAAAAAAGAAACTGCTTCCATTACTAACCCACTTTCAGTTATAGGATTAATTCCATCTGAGGGAATCAGATTAATTAATGAATTATTATGAGCCCTTTTCGACAATATAGCATAGAAAAACTTTGTGTTATCATCGGATTGCGTTAATCATTCACATTTAAATTTCTATTTTAGTGGAATAGCTAACATATGAAGTTTCATTTGATATTCTGCTCTTACTTCATAATACATCTTTGAGTTGTTTTCATCATGATTTGCATCCAATGTGATTTGAGAAAATTGTTTTATGATTAATGTTTATATTTTTCCAACTGTTGTATATGTGGCCCTTTCAGATTAGCTAGCCACCAATAGGGGAAATACTCAAAGGGTACATGAAATAATAGTTCCTTTTGTTCATAAGCATCTACATATTTGAAAGCCAATATTAAAAATGAAATGGTTTTCATTGCAAAGCCAACTACAGGCATAGCTGTTAGTTGCATTTTAATTCAAAGCTACCACATGTGGGTGCAAATGCATATCATTTTATGCTGAAGTATGAAATGAAACCCACTATGTTTTAGCATGGCAAAATAAATTTCAATGAAATGGTAATAAACGTAAAAAACTCAGGTTCATTGTTAATTTACAATCTATAGCTGAAAAACTTAGTTTGTATTTACATATGGAGCATTCAAAATATAATCAAACGACATGTGAAATAATAGTTCCTTTTGTTCAAAATATTTACAAATTTGAATGCTACTATTATAAATCCAATGTTTATCTCATCAAAAAGCCATCTCGAGGCATAACTATTAGTGGCATTTTAGTCCTAATCCACCACGTGGCATATAGATCATTACTTTTTATACCAAAGTGGAATGCGAACCCTTTACGTTTTAGCATAGAAAAACAAAATTTCAGTAAAATGCTTGCATACCAAAAAATCAAATTCTTTGTTATTTAGCAATCTACAGCCGCTAAATTTTGTTTAGATTCACATACGAAGCAAACATGATAGAAGCGTACATCAAAGCATAAAATGAACACATGGTCTAGTAAAACAAAGTGGTTACAACTTTTTGTGTGCTTCAACCCAGTAAACAAAATCGATAGTTTTCAAAAACTTTATGGGACTTATTTCAAAGTTGATGAAATAAAAAATTCCATCGAGTGATGATGCATAAAATCTACCATAATTATTCATGGTATACTTAAACAGAAAACATTTTAAATTATTATTTATGCACATGTGTAGTAGTCATAAGCAATCTACTATCAAAAATCTGAACAAAACTGATGAAAATATGTCCCTTTTATCAAATCCCTCTATCTCCAATCTTTTCAAATTGTAATAGCTAATAAATTTAGGACCTTTGGATATAAAAAATTGTATAGTTATTGTATTGACATCCCAACAATGTAGCAATGCTGCCAACATGCTTGATTGAAGAGAATAAGATATGTAAACGAAGATCTATTCATCAATGTAGTCTAGTACAAAATATAATTTCTCCTTATACTTTCCACTATTTGAAATATCATGATTGGCCATTTTAGTTTTGTAGAAGAAATGATCATTTCAGCAGAAACCACAAACCTTTTATTTTATGAATACACCAAATCTTCCTAGATATGGATCAAACTGCTCAAAAAATATATATTTTACGATAGCATTAAGTTCCTATAATTGAACCCTAAGTAGTCGAACAAAACAAAGGCAACAAAAATTTCATGAAATTACCTGTATGTACTTCTATAGGTCGATGTTTTTGGTTGGCCTACACAAGGACTCTTTGAGGGGGAGACGAAATTAATAATTGAAACAAAGGATAATAGTAATAGCTGATAGGCAATAGGTTGTCGTTAACTTTCAATGGTGGTGGTAGCCGATAGCAAGCCGACGGCAGATCAACCTCTTTACCTCAGGAAAGAAATGCCCATTCGTTATGTTGGACAAATTTGGGGAATGCATTTTCAATTTTGGACTAAAAGCGATATATGATAACTAAAGGGAAAATATTGGGGTAATCTGGTTGCATTGAGATTCAAGAATTAAAATCCATATTAGGCTACGTTCATAAGTTTAAAAATAGTAAATATAATTTCCACGTGTTATCGTCACATATAGAAACTTGTAAATTTGGAAATGAAAAGAGAGAACCTGGCTGGATCACCAAAATCACTATACGCATGTACACGCGACAGCATCTTGTTAGATTTAAAAAAAGAAGAGGGGAAAGAAGAGAACAAAAGGGAATGTGAGATAAAAAGACGCTTAGAAGATGTCATGTATCGAGATAAGAGGCAATGAAGTGAGGAGCAATGAGAACAAAGAATACGAGACTCATTTTTAAGAGTATCGTACGAATAATTTAAATTACCATATTTCCATAAAAGATCGTGCACATGCAATTAGCACTTAATTCCATGAAAATAAAAAATATTCAAACAAGTTTTTCCCGTACATGCCAACTAAATATATCCACATATATTTACCTACCAGTTATGTTATTTGCACACATATGAATACAAATATCTAAGATATATCAATCAAAAAATTATAGCAACTGTTAGATTGATGACATACCATTCCAACCAACACATGAAGGAAATCTCATCACTTAATTATAAACCAATGGATATCGCATACTTCCCCAATAGTACCATATCCCTTGGATCAAAACCCCAACTCTTATAAATAGGAACTTCGGCAACCAAAAAAGGGATGGATGATCATTCTCCACAGAAATCTTTGCTAGAACTCAAATATTTTCTTATATTACTTCTTGCACTCCCATAAATATTGTAAGCAAACTTATAAAGGATTAATAAGAATGGAAATAATAAGTATGTTGCCTAACCTTATGCCCAACCTTTTTAAAAATAATGTTTTCCTTTCTCTTTTTTACTTTCTATTTTCTTATTCTATATTTTCCTCTATGACATGCTTCTATGTATTTACTGTTTGAATTCCATTTTTCTTTCAATCATTTGTCAATAACAAATTATGTATTATAAAGACAATTATAACATCATTTAGATATGAAAATAATCCGAAGTACATAATTTTGGTATTTCTGCCAAAAAGTAATACAAACATTTGGTGCTTTTACTAAGAAGGACTAGATCCTATCAAATTTACTTGAATACTTCTAAATTTATAAATATTAGCTTTTTATAAATTTTTATTAACCTTTGGTTTGTAAATTCACTTCAAGTTTGATAAAGAAAAACAGTAATTTAGTTCGAATAATTTGAGTTTATAAGGGAGCTTGAGTTTGTTGTATTTCATTTTGAAAATTCAAACTTTTTGATAGATTTAAGTTTAACAAAAAGTTTGTATTTTTAGATCAAAGTTACAGTCATTATTTAAAAAATAAGCTTTTTTTTTAAAATAAGCCATTTCGAAAAGATTTAAATTTTAAAGTAAAATATGCTAAAAGGAGATTAGTTTTTTAAGGAAAGATTGGATTATTTTTATTAAAAAATCAAATCCTTTCATTTTTCTCTAAAAGAATTTAATTTGGGTTTATTTCTCAAACACCTTGGTAATGTTGATTAAATATACACATCTATATATAAGTAAGTGTGCGTGTATGTTTATTTTCCTTTAGAAAAAATATTTCAAAGTACTTGGGTCTCTTGATCCTTCCATATTTATTTGAAAGAGCTTAAGTTTTAGGGTTTATTTCTTAAAACCGAGTTTTGATTGAAATATATAAAGTATGTCCTTTAATTTTCATTTGAAAGGGTTTGGTGCTAAAAGGAAGGTATTTACTCGCCTTCCTAGTAACTCAACAACCACATTCTATGCTCACAACCATTATAGCCACGGTCGATGATTCCACTAACAAGCAACTCAATGCTGACACTCTTAGCTTTGTATGTTCAAAATTTTCCAAATATTAGTTAGTTACAAGTAATCTTATGTTATGATCATAAGGCAAGCAAATACCAACATACATCTTGCGAAGTTCCAACTAAGATAGAACAATCGTATGCGTTCAAGCAAGGGATCAAAAATGTAACTTACAAAATGGTAGCATAAACAAAGATAAAGTACTTAAAGCTTGGATATCACAATATCTATGCAATATCCTCAACACAACAACACACTACCTAGGAGTTGAGATGGTTGAGCAAATACTGCTTGTGCATTGGATATCCGCTCCATGCTAAAGCTTTAAAAGACAACTTTCATTCCTTTTATGTTATGATCAAAAGGCAAGGAAAGGCCACACGTGTCTCGCGGAGTCCCACCTAAGATAGAATAACCATATGCGATCAAGCAAGAGATCAAAAAAGTAACTTACAAAATGGTATCATAAAACAAAGATAATGTACTTCTAGCTTGAATATCACAACATCTATGCAATATCCTCAATACAACTACACACTAGTTAGGATTTGAGATGATCCAACAAGTACTACTTCTGCATTAGACATCCCCCCATATTAAAGCTTTAAAGACAACTTTTATTCCTCCTTTTACCCCTACTAATCAATAAGAATTAACTCAAGTGAACGCGTGTTATACACATGGATCATACAACTTTAAATGAGTTCGATTATGTCTTATAATGTTAAGCCAAGCATATAATCAGTTATCATGGTATAATTATACATTTGCATTGATGTTAAATGCGGTCATTTGAAAGATGACATTCAGAACATGTTAGAGAGCTGTAATAAATAGTGAATTGAACATGTATGCAGTATTTCAATGTTCAGTTTCCTTATATATGTTTTACATGTTTAATTATATTGAAAATTTGACTTTAAATTTAATGTAACATGTAAACATCGAAGCATGAAATTTGGGACCATGTTGACACATATACGGTTTTTTTTGAAAATATGAGACATTAAACCAAGATTGAGCTTGTTTTCTCATTTAAATAGATAAGTTGACACTTTTAATTACTTAAACACTATATATAACTCCAATATCATACCATCATTAGTAGTTTTAGCTTGTATTCTATTATTCAAGCATACACAATATGCAATAACAGAGAAAACATTGTAGCCCTAGCTTCATCGAATAAGCTAGTTTTTACTACCAAAATTTTACACATGTTACTTCTTCCAATAAGAAAATTATTACTAACAAAAGTTTAGACTGCAAAATTAAATGAAAATTGTATATAAAATGTATATAATTATAAAAGTATTTTAATACTTTAAATGTGATAAAAAAATATATTAATTCAGGACTATAAATATAACAATCAAAGAGTGAAAATAAGGAACTTCCTCATATTTATATGTAGTCCAATATAATTCAAGTAAAATAAAAAAAGACCAATCATAATGAACATGCCAGTAATGTCATCTAAGATATCAATTTTGAGATTCATTAGAAAGCTTTGAACCAAAATTGATTTTGGATGAAATGATTTTGGTTTACAGTAGTATATTAAGTTGATAACAATGTAGAGATTCACTGCAAACTAAATTACTTGAAACAAATATTTTATTTTTTATATGTAAAAAATGAAAAAATGTGAATTGGTTGGAATCATTTAGGAGTTTATTTGTCATTTAGGAGAAAAACTAGTATGTCTTTAGTAAAAAACCAAAATATAATGTAGTCTAACATAAGTAGATTTGTATGAAAATTCAACATGAAGGAAGCGAAAGTCAACTATGGAAATAAATGGGAAATAATAATTTGATGTTTAAATGAAATGATGGATTTCTAATAATCCAATCATGCATATGTATGGAGACAAGATATTACGGAGCAAGGCAAGAAGAGACATATGACTCTTCTTTCGGGACTAACGAAAATTCACATTCAAAGAGAGTGAAAGATAAAAAAACTTCATCATATTAATTGTATTCCAAAATAATCCTAGTAAAATCTAACAATGACATATCAGAATAATATGCCAATAATGTCGTTTAAGACATCAGTTTTGAGATGCATTAGAAAGCCTTGAACAAAAATTGATTTTGGATAAAATAATCCTGGCTTAGGATAGTATGGTAAGTTGATATCGATGTAGAGATCCATCGTAAAGTAAATTTCTTATAGTAAATATTTTAATTTTTAAAGGTAAAAATAGAGCCTATGAGATAGATGGAATCAATTTCGGAATTTATTCATCATTTAGAAGATAAATCGACATGTTATTAGTAAAAAAAAATTAAAATATTGTGTGGTCTAACATTAGTAGATTGCATGAAAATTCAACTAAAAGGAAGGAAAAAAAAGTCAATTAAGATGAAATAAATAGGGAAAAAAATAATTTGCTGTTTAATGAAAATGATGGAATTCTAAAAATCCATGTGACAAGGAGAGAATAGAATTTATAAAGCACGGAGAGAAAAGAATATGACTCGTCTTTAATAGTATAGTATAGATATTGATTATTCATTTTGTTTTCTTTCAATTTAACATGCTTTAAACATTAAAACATATGAATAATATATAAAAAACTTGTCTATAGCATAATATTATGTAGGGAATCACTCAACACAAATAATATGCATAACAAAAGGATCGGAAGAAATTAAGGGAAGTATTGAGCATGAATTTTGAAAGTACTTAATAAAGATGAATGCAAAAATGAAAAGTCAAATAATAATCACTTGTGATTTACTTCTGTTAGATTTATGTGATACAACATTTCCAAATTGAAGTGGGTTGGAGGTATTTTGAGTCAATTGCCTTTTTTATTGCATTAAAGAAATGACAAGGAATTATCTACATAGAATGGAATTATTTTGAGAGACGAAAGTAATCAATTAGTTCCCTATTCAGCAATTAAAGAATGCATTTTATTAGGTGCATGAATATTGAAGGAAACTGAAAAATAAAAAATATATATATATTTCCTATATACATCGATGAATTGATGAAGCATTGATTTGTTGACTTAAATCAATTACTTCATTACACAGTAATAATCTCTATATAAAGGTAGTCGATCTTTGGAGATTGGAGTCACCCGCTTAAATTATATTTCTTTAGATTCCTCTACTTAGCCTCTATTATTAGTCTTGTAATTTTCTTTTCTCGTAAAGTAATAAAATTTTCTCTCTCTAAAGTGGATGTATACTATCTCATGATAGTGGAACCACTGTAAATCATGTGTGTGATTTTCTTTTCTGTTTATGCACCTATGATTTACGAATTCTTATTTTAGGATATTACTTTTCTATTTGTTCTACATCACCATCAACATGAATATATTATTTCTATTGTGTTTGGGTTGTTAGTCTTAATTTCCCTTAATAGTCTAGTATCAAAGCTATTTGGTTGGTTGATAGATGGTGTTAGACTGTATGACAGGAGATGAATGTACCTTAGTTAAAGCTAGGCACTATGTTAGAGGATCTTATATATCATGAAGATCTCAGTTGGCAATAGAAAAGTGGAACATTGAGAAGTAACAATGGAAGATGAAAGTTTTTCTAAGGAGGAATAGTGTTCATCAAATGATGTTTCACATTGAGAAATTGCCTATTAATATTTCAGCCATGGAGAAGGAGGAGATTGAAGGATGCACTTTTACTACTCTACAGTTGGTCATGAGAGCGAATGTTACTTTGGTGATTAGCAGTGAAGCCATAGATAAAGAAATTTGGATCAAACATGAGAATCTTTACCTACACAACTTGCTTATAAATCGTTTGATTTTGCTTAATATATTTTTCACTATGTAGATAAGAGAAGGTACTTCAGTTAAGTCTCATCTTAGTCTCTTTGATGATATTTGATGAAGATGAAGACTGTTTATTTACAGGTGGATAGAGAGAAGAAGGCAATGGTTCTTTTGTATTTCCTTCTGGAGCGATACACGAGTTTTAGAAACCGACTGATATATAGGAGAGACACTTTGACATTGGAAGACGTGAAGTTAGCTCTTTTATCCTATGACCTAAGGGATCAAATGAAGGATATGAGTGAAGGTAAAGGTGTACGGAGTAGCAAGGGTGTATTTGTTGAGAGACGAAGAGAAGATAAGAAGTATTGGAATCCTAAGGGACGTTCCAAATCTAGGAAGCCCGAAAATGGTTGGAGAGGAAAGTTTAGTGATGAGAGGTGCCACCAATGTAAGAAACTAGGCCATCGAAAGATAGATTGTCCAAAATTAAATAAGAGGAAGACTGAGGATGGATCTCCATCGATTGTAGTAGAGGAGACAGTATCCAGTGATTTGACTACATCAACGTTGGATGTGTCAGACCATTGGGAACTTGATTCTGGGGTATCGTTTCATATCATGTCAAATAGAGATTGCTTTAGCTCCTTTGTTAGGAATGAAGGAAGTGCAATCCTTATGGAGAATGATGCTAGTTGTAGATTCATGGAAGAGGGTTATAGTATGAATTCACGTATTTGACAAAGTGATTCCCACTTTAACAGGTGTTCGCTATGTGTGACGACCCATCCTTCTCGACCCTTGAAAATTCGACACAAATACGCCACTATATAATATGCCGAATGATCGAGTGTCAGAAAAGACAGATTGCCAAGGGAAAGAAAGAAGATAGAAGAAAGAAGGAACTAAAACAATAACAGAATCTCACAATCATAGTGGAACAATATATAATAGATAAATGACTGATCTTTGTACATAAAGAACTATATCAGTTTATACATTACATCATCAGAGTACAACACAATCAATAGCAAAATACTGGATAGATTATATTAACTTGTCCTCATTAAAGCTGACTATACAGCTTACACTGCTCAGCAGAATATATATCAAGTATGAGTGACACGTCTCGCCATCCAGCTCGTCTCCTGAGGTCCACAGCATCCAATCCTGTATCCAATAGGACCTGAGCATTATAGTAAAATAATACATGAGTTAGTCTGAAAAACCAACGTGAGAAAAACATACTCAATTAGATTATTAAAGTTTTCAAAATCCTTTGAAATTAAAGGTATCTCGTAAGACCACGTCATAAATAAACATGCCAGGTTTGTACCTTACGATAACCAAAACATTTTTACCAAATTCGTCTGATATTATAACAGTGTTTATAGAAAGTAAAATAGAATCTAACTGAAATGCTTGCATCTCACGTTCCAGCATAATTAAGCACAATCAAAACCGTACAAGCGCTTATTGGAGATTGGATTCCATACAATGGCAGGGCTACTGGGGTACCGCCCATCACAGTACCTGGCCTAGATCAGCGTACCGAGGACCCCGTCCGATCCCCTGCAATACAAGACGGGAGCTACCTCTTACTGGATAGTCCGAATAAGATCACCCCGCGGTTGGGATCAGCAACCGCCCATACAGCCGAAATAAAAGGGACATCTAGACAGGGATGACCTTACCCTAATTGGTTGCTAGCCACTTAGCCATGCTGCACATCCCTTATTTTATCCATTCTTGGTTGATGAGGCTTGAGGCTATGCATTACCACTTAGCACACATTCACTTAGAATGCTTACCTTCCTCCTGACGATGGTCTGATAGCTTCATCCATACAAGTTGCCCTAGGTCTCGACAAACTGAATCACCATCTTCATCATCTTTATAGTATTCATTCGCTACGTTCAATTCGAATCAAAGTGGTTTTCGAATAAGTAAACCCGACTCCGGTCTCTTCGAAATGATCAGCGCATTGGCCAATATTGATAGTCGGTTATTTAACCATCAAATTACACTATCATTTAACCAATCATTTTATTCCCACTGAAAAAAACCAAGTTTTATTAAAATTAGATTTTAATAACTTAAATCACTATACCCAAAAATATATACTTAAAAAGTTTGAAATAAACTACTTAAACTCTTTATTTAAAATGCTAGTTATGAAATTTTATAATAATTTCTCAAATAAAAGTTTAGCCAAACTAATTTTAAAATAAAGCTAAATTAAAAAATATAAGTATTTAAAATATTTCCTTTAATCATAATACCACTTTAATATTTAAAACAATTAACTACTATAGTTACTTAATAAAAATTTACAATAAAAATTTTAAAACAATTAAATAATAATCTTCTAAAAACATTCTTTTAAAACACTTTAAAACCCTTTAACTTGTACTTAGAAATCTTCCTTTGAAAATACACTTATCTTTTCGAGAAATCACACTTCCACTCCAATATAACCGTGTAATAATTTATAAATCCTTCTCGATTTACTCACAGTTTAATTTACGTCCCAATCCCGTAAATTTCTTTTAACACTTTAAAGATAAAACCACTTTTTATTTTTAAAACACATTTCCCATCTCCTTGTAAATTCCCACCGTGAATTTATACTTTCAAATTTATCCACTGATAAATATTTTACTTATTTATAAATCCAGTTTATAATTTCCATACTCTTATTTTCCTTCAAATCACAGTTTCAACACTTCGTCAATTTTCAAATCGCTTTTCAAAACTAACTTCATTTGAAAACAAATTCCTTTACTTACTCCAAATTTAATCCAAAACCCGTTAATTCCAAATTCACTCCTTATTTATGATTATAAAATCTTATTTAAAACTGAAATACCAATTTCATACTTTATTCAAATTCTCCCTTTATTCCTCACAAACCATTTAAATCTTGAAATTTAAAATAATTCTTGTGTACTTCAAATCAATATTGCTTAAGTCCATATTTTAAAATCCTCTAATTCACATTTATTCACAACTCTATTTTTCCCATATTCTCGGAATTTATTAAGTAGGATTTTAAATCAACTTCCATTTCTTTCCAAAGCCATTCCTTTAATTTATCCAATTACACCACAATTATTTTACTTAAAAACTCCCGTTTTATTTTCATTTAAAAAAAATCCCACTTTCATATTTTTGATATCTTAAAATACCCAAATATATTCAGCCAAACCATAGCATTCAATAACATCAATTCCAAAATAACCTATCACGGATTGTGAAATAAAAACATATCACTGAATATGAAATAAATTCAAAAATTTTGAGGAATCCCGTTGGATCCCCCCAAATTATTTCCCTACATCCACAGATGTTAGCATAATATATAAAAATACCAATCCCACTTCAAGGGGGATATCGCGGTATATAGGGTCATCCGCCATTATGCGGAGTGCATTGGGTCTCATCCGCTATATAATGTGGGAATATCAATCACTCCAATATATATACAACTATATATAATATCACATTTAACCGATAAAATTCATCAATTTAGCCAATCAACCATTTTATTAATTTTAACCATTTTAAAATTAATGCTAGCAGTCCATATTGAGTGAGATTAACTCACCTTGAGTTTAAAATGCCGTACGTTTCAATTTTAAATTAAATCGAGCCCGTTCGATTTAATCTAAAACTCTCGCTTGCTCCAAACACCTCCAGATTTACACTGCACTTTAGATCCTGTCACTGCGATTCCAGAGCTTCTTTTTTCGTCAAATTCTGACCTTGTATGAAAGAGATATGCTAGTTTAAAGTTTGAATATAATCTTATATAAATTAATTACAAATTCTTTTTATACCATCAGCAAACAAATCTGGCCGCTCATCAAAACCAAAAATCTTGGCCGATAATAGTTTCTTCCCTCATGTAATCATCCTCGGTTTAAAAGAACCCATCGCCGATTTTAAAAATCGATCATCGTACCCTATACGATCATCTAGACGTCGATCAACCAAGCCCACGTCGAAGCCCAACATCTCACGCATCTCCGACCCCCAACTCGGCGAGCTTGGCTGCACCATGCTCGTGAGAAATGCGAACAAACCCGCGGCCTTTGTGGCCAGATTCTGGCGAATCTACCCCGCTTCCATCGATCTTGGCCGTTGCATCTCTAGAGCTTGTCGAGCTCTACTATCCCCTAGTTGATGATTTTAGCCAATAGAGAGAGGATGGGAAGAAAAATTAAGGAGGAATGTCGCAAAGCTTCAGCCATTGAATTGAACTAGAGCCGGCCGTGAAAGTCAGCCCTAGGGTTTTACTGTAGGGCACTATATATATACACGTTTATATATTAATTAAATAATATTTTTTAACAAATTCATGTCCTACCAAACCAATTCCAATTGAAACGTGCTGACAGGCGTTTATAATGTTTTACCCATATTTCGAACACAGTGGAACGTGTTTCAGAGGCTAATTTGATCGTATATGGAAGATAGCATTTTGAATCTATTTAAAATATTAAATTTTCAATATTTATTAGAATGCATTTCTCACCCGTACGAACAAATGGTAACTCCAAACGCTACAAAATTTGAAATCCGATAATAATTAACTATTACGGATTCAATGGAACTGGTTTCGTCGAATTTCGAGACTGTGCCCCGGAAGCTATTTTAACTCGTCGATTAAATCGAGCGATTTTTCAAAATCATCGAAATCATTTAAAATTTCACTTTAAAACTTTACTATAAATCAATTAGAATTTATATTCACATTAGAAATCATTCTGATTCATTCTAAATCAAAATCTGATTATTTACATTATTACTATATATTAAATTCTATTATTAAATTAATATAAATTCCAGTTTTAACTTCTCGACTTAAAAACCCCATTCATAAGTCCAATATTAAAATTCTAATCCAATAGACTTGAATAAATTTTAGAAACCATTTTCCTATTCATTTATTTCTCAGATTATAAATTATCTTAATTCCAAATGTTAAATTTCTATTTATCCAAATCCAATTAAATTGCCATATTTGAAATTATAACTCATTTTATTAAGTCAATCGAAATTTTCATATTCCAAAATCAATTAACAATCCGCATTCAACATTTAAAATAAAATAAATATCCAAAAACTAATGACCAAAATTCTGGGTCGTTACATTCCTTCTCCCTTATAAGAAATTTCGACCCCGAAATTTGCTAAGGTAGGAAAAAATGCTCCTAAACCCATTAACTTACCCAAAACCCACTTAATAAATATCCAATATTCACTTCTCAAATCCTTCTAGTTTAATCCAAAATAATTTGCTTTCATTTCTAACTCAAACATTTTGATTTCTAACATCGTTCCCAAAATTAACCTTTTCAGTTAACCAAAATTTTCAAAAAAAAATTAACACAAATTTTGACAGCATCTCCTTTGTACGGGAGAGGCTTTTACAATATCACAAGAGATATAAATATATATACATCGACCCACACGGTCGAAAAACAAAATATATAGCAATATATTATCATCACTTAGTTTTATTGCAAAAGCATACCTTTTATTTAGTATTTTTAAGCAAGCGACTTATTTTATATACATTTACGCGCCCCAAACTCTATCCAATTGCCTCATGTACATGAACTTACTCAAACAAGCACATAAGTTTCCAAAACCATGAAATTTTAACAACATTTCACTTATTTGCAATAGTTAAACATATGAATTCTAATAGCAATGCACACCAAACACTTTCCGTAAGCAATTTATATAATTTCAATACTAATTCAACTGTTTTCAATTAATTCATATACCATTTTCAATCAATTTGAATGGATTATAACCCAAGTGCTTATATTCAATTCATTTTTAATTTCAAACCAACCCATACTCATTCAATTATTTATGCAAATAACAATTATTTAAGCTTCTAACCATTTTAAATTAATTCCAACTCAATTTATATTAATTTCATTTTATTTTGATCTATTCACAACCCATACATTCTCATTTTCATTACATTATTAATTTAAATCCCTTCACTTGCATTTCATTTCATTATCTAACATGTTTCATTCAAGATCATTTCATAAAGCTCGACAACAACCATTTCACAATTTATTTAAGTTATTTCAACTCCATAGTAATTCCATTTCTTCTTGCATCAATTCTATTACCATTTTAGTTTGATTCTCATCCAATCAAATCCCAATCCGTTTACTAATTTTAATTCCATTAGTTTACTCATTCAATCCATTTTAAATTTTAATTCACTTTCTCAATTCATTCCAGAATTTATTTTATTAATAACATGGCCATTTCAATTATTCTATACCCAAACTAGATTTATTTGTAGTTCAAACCATTTCTATTTTAATCCAACTTCATTTCATTTGACAATATTTACGTCATATTTAATTCATTCACAATATATGTCAAATTCTATTTATAACTCAAGCTTTATTTCAAAACTCCGCCATTAACTCGTAATTTAACTTTTATTTAACCACATTAGGTTCCATTTTCAGATTTCATTAACTAGTTAGTTATCTAATTAGTTCACTTCCAAATCTTATATCAACATTTGATTTTTATTTCATTTACCAAAATATCAAGCAAATTTTACTTTGGGTATTATTTTACTTTTAAATTTTTCTCTTTTCCATAAGCTATAGAAATTTTATTCATTCCAACACAATTTTTATTTAATTTGGCTTACGCTAGATTTATCTTCATACTGTTCCTTTGAATATAGTTGAGTAAGAATTTAATTCATTCAATATCATTTTCAACTTAATTAAATTTCCTTTCAATTCAATTCTTTTTCAATTTAATTCAAGTTCAACCAATTTTTTTTAACCAACTTAAATCCATACCATTTCTTTCACTAATTTAAATAAGCATTTAATTTCATTCAATATTATTTATAACTCAACTTAATTTTGATTTCATTTCCATCCAAATTCAACTCAATTTCATTTAATTTAAGTTAAATTCAATTTGATCCAATTTTATTTCTCAATCCAATTTAAAATTTTATTTCCCAATTTATAAGTTCAAAAACTTATTTACTTACCTAAGTCCATTCACATTTTATATTTCACTTTATCTTATTTCAATTCACATTTCATTTAGAATTCAATTTTTTAAACTTTCCATCATTTTTACCATAACATCCAACCATATTTATTTAGATTTTACAGTTCCATTTTTATATTCATAAGTTCACCAACTTATTTACTTAAAATCTTATATTGCTCACTTGAGTCTATTTACATCTAATATCCATAATTCTAGATTATTTATTTAACTTAAGGACTAAGTGTATTCATCCCATTCAATAATTGTACTTATGCTTATTTAATTATTTTACCTTCCCACTTAATATCCAATTCAATCCAAATCTAAAATTAATTTCATTTAACTTTGCTTGTGTTAAATTCCAATATATCTTATTCCCTTTTGATTTACTCAAGTTAAATTTTAATTTCCAGGATTAAAATTTTCGGTTTCCTTTCTTAATTATATCAACTTCACTTTATAAATTAGATACCGATTCCTTTTGACTTTTCACATCATTTAAATAGAATTCCCAGAATTCAATTATCCGGCTTTATTTCAAAACCATTTTGAAATCATAAATATACATACCCACTTGGTATATCAAATCAAACCTCCGAATTTCCAAAACAACTTGGTTTTACCAAAACAATCTCCCTTTGGAATTTCTAAACAAACTTGTTTATCAAACAAGCCCAAACAAATAATTATCCCAAACCATCCCAGTAGCAATCCATCACTTAGAAACTCGAAAATGAATGCTGATGATGTGGCCATCATCATCAAGATTATTTTACAACAACTGAAGTAAGTTCAGTGCTTCTTTAATTTCAAAAATTTATCTCAAACAATTTCTATTCAAAAATATTTTCCAAAATAATACTCCATCATTTTCTTCAAACACTTTGGAAAACATTTCAAAAATTCCCACGATTTAAAATTCCCAATTTTTTTATTCAAATTCATTTAAAAACATTTTTTCAAAATTCCCGGGATTTAAATTCTAGTTTAAATCAAATTTTAGTTAAGTTCCATTATATATCTCATACTTATACAATTCTATTTGGATATAAATATAGACCATTTCAGGTTTTAGATTCTTATCTGATTATAATATTAACAACCAAACATCCATATAAATACAATAATTTCAGAAAGTTATTTCTTTTATCTCAAAATATAATTTTGGATAAAATTATTTCATTCACCCACTTTAAAATAATACTATGTCGGTTTACCATGATTAAGAGTTTAGAAACCCCTATCGATACGGTTGTACTTCCCATACCGACTAGAATACATAATCACTCAACCGATAAGTCAACACAATATAAAACATTTTATATTCACTAACAGTTACGCGTTTATAGTTATTAATACACTCAACTTATTCTAGAGTACTACTGACTCTATCTCTAATGAGTAATTCCCCCCACCAAAGCCTAGGTTATCGCCAACCTATGCTCTGATACCACACGTGGCGACCCGCCCTTCTCGATCCTTGAAAATTCGACACAAATACGCCATTGTATAATATGTCGAACGATCGAGTGCCGGAAAAGACAGATTGCTGAGGGAAAGAAAGAAGATAGAAGAAAGAAAGAACTAAAACAATAATAGAATCTCACAATCGCAGCGGAACAATATGTACTAGATAAATGACTGATCTTTATACATAAAGAACTATATCAGTTTATACATTATATCATCAGAGTACAACACAATCAATCACAAAATACTGGACAGATTATATTAACTTGTCCTCACAAAAGCTGACTATACAGCTTACACTGCTTAGCGGAATATACATCAAGTACAACTGATATGTCTTGCCATCCAGCTCGTCTCCTGAGCTTCACAGCATCCAATCATGTATCCAATAATACTCGGTCTAACCAGAGAATTATAGTAAAATAATACCCGAGTCAGTCTGGAAAACCAGCGTGAGAAACACACTCAATTGGATTATTAAAGATTTCAAAATCCTTTGAAATCAAAGGTATCTCATAAGGCCACGTCACAAATAAACATGCCGGGTTTTTACCGTACGATAACTAAAACATTTTTATCAAATTCATCTAATATTATAATAGTGTATAGACAGTAAAATAAGATCTAGCTGAAATGCTTGCATCTGCATAGTTGGGCACAGTCAAAACCGTACAGGCGCTTATAGGAGATTGAATTCCATACAATGACGGGGCTACTGGGGTACCATCCGTCACAGTACCTGGCCTAGATCAACGTACCGAGGACCCCTCCCGATCCCCTACAATACAAGACTGGAACTACCCCTTACTGGATAGTCCGAATAAGATCACCCCGCAGTTGGGATCAACAACCACCCACACAGCCAAAATAAAAGAGACATCTAGACATGGATGACCTTACCCTAATTGGTTGCTCGCCACTTAGCCATGCTGCACCTCCCCTGTTTTAGCCATTCCTGGTTGATGAGGCTTAAGGCTATGCGTTACCATTTAGCACACACTCACTTAGAATGCTCACCGTCCTCTTGACGATGGTCAAATAGCATTCATCCATACAAGTTTCCCTGGGTCTGGACAAACCGAATCACCATCTTCATCATCTTCACGGCATCCATTCGCTACGTTCAAACCGGATCGAAGTAAACCCGATTTCGGTCTCTTCGAAATGATCAGCGCATTGGCCAATATTGTTAGTCGGTTATTTAACAATCAAATTACACAATCATTCAACCAATCATTTTATTCCCACTGAAAAACACCAAGTCTTATTAAAATTTGATTTTAATAATTTAAATTACTTTACCCAAAAATATATACTTAATACATGTGAAATAAACTACTTAAACTTTTTATTTAAAATACTAGTTATGAAATTTTATAATAATTTCTCAAATAAAACATTAGCCAAACATCTTTTAAAACAAAGCTAATTTAAAAAATATAAATATTTAAAAATTTTCCTTTCATCATAATACCACTTTAATCTTTAAAACAATTAACTAATATAGTTACTTAATAAATATTTGCTATAAAATTTTTAAATAGTTAAATAATAATTTTCTGAAAACATTCTTTTAAAACACTTTAAACCCTTTAACTTGTACTTAGAAATCTTCCTTTGAAAATATAGTTAGCTTTTCGGGAAATCACAATTCCACTACAATATAACCGTGTAATCATCTATAAATCCTTCTCGATTTATTTACAGTTTAATTTACGTCTCAATCCCGTAAATTTCTTTTAACACTTTAAAAATAAAACCACCTTTTATTTTTATAACACATTTCCCATCCCTTATAAATTCCCACCGTGAATTTATACTTTCAAATTTATCCACTGATAAATATTTTACTTTAGTCATAAACCCAGTTTATAATTTCCATACCCACAATTTCCTTCAAATCAAAGATTCAACACTTAGTCGATTTTCAAGTCGGTTTTCAAAACTAACTTCATTTGAAAATAAATTCCTTTACTTACTCCAAATTTATTCCAAAACCCATTAATTCCAAATTCACTCCTTATGTATGATTGTAAAATCTTATTTAAAACTAAAATACCAATTTCATACTTTATTCAAATTCTCCCTTTATTCCTCCTAAACCATTTAAATCTTGAAATTTAAAATAATTCTTTGTACTTCAAATCAATATTGCTTAAGTCCATATTTTAAAATCCTTTAATTCGCATTTATTCACGACTTTATTTTTTCCATATTCCCGAAATTTATTAAATAGGATTTTAAATCAACTTCCATTTCTTTCCAAAGCAATTCCTTTAATTTATCCAATTCCACCACAGTTATTTTACCTAAAACTCCCATTTTATTTTCCTTTAAAAAAATCCCACTTTCATATTTTTGATATCTTAAAGTACCCAAATATATTCAGCCAAACCATAGGATTCAGTAACATCAATTCCAAAATAACCTATCACGGATTATCAAATAAAAACATATCGCTGAATACGAAATAAATTCAACATTTTTGAGGAATCCCGTTGGATCCCTCCAACCTATTTCCCTGCATCCACAGATGTTAGCATAATATATAAAAATACCAACCCCACTTCGAGGGGGATATCGCGATATACAAGGTCATTCGCTATTATGCGAGGTGTATAGGGTCTCATCCGCTATATAATGCGGGAATATCAATCACTCCAATATACACTACTATATATAATATCACAGTTAACTGATAAAATTCGTCAGTCAATCATTTTATTGATTTTAACCATTTCAAAATTAATGCTAGCCGTCCAAAATTGAGTGAGATTAACCCACCTTGTGTTTAAAATTCCGAGCGTTCCCATTTTAAATTAAATCAAGCCCGTTCAATTTAATCTAGAATTCTAGCTTGCTCCAAACGCCTCCAGATCTGCACTGTAGCGTAGATCCCATCGCTGCGATTCCGGCGCTTCCAGTTTCGTCAAATTCTGACCTCGCATGAAAGAGATGTGCTAGTTTAAAGTTTGAATATAATTTTATATAAATTAATTACAAATTCTTTTTATACCATCAGCAAACAAATCTGGCCGCTCATCAAAACCAAAAATCGTGGCCGATAACAGTTTCTTCCCTCACGCAATCATCCCTAGGTTTTAAACGAACCCATTATCGATTTAGAAATCGATCATCGTACCCTATACGATCATCTAGACGTTAATCAACCAAGCCCACGTCGAAGCCCAACATCTCAAGCAACTCCGACCCCCATCTCGGTGAGCTTGGCTGCGCCATGCTCGTGAGAAATACGAACAAACCCATGGCCTTCATGGCCAGATTCTGGCGAATCTACTCCGCTTCCATCGATCTTGACCGTTGGACCTCTAGAGCTTGTCGGGCTCTACTATCCCCTAGTTGATGATTTTGGCTAATAGAGAGAGGATGGGAAGAAAAACTGAGGAGGAATGCGCAAAGCTTTGGCCATTGAATTGAACTAGAGGCGGTCGTGAAAGTTAACCCTATGGTTTTACTGTAGGGCACTATACACACACACACATACATACATATATACGTTCATATATTAATTAAATAATATTTTTCTCACAAATTCTTGTCCTACCAAACGATTTCCAATTGAAGCATGTCGATAAGCGTTTATAATGTTTTACCCACATTATGAACACGTGTTTCGAAGGCTAATTTGATCATATGCGGAAGATAGATTTTTGAGTCAATTTAAAATGTTAAATTTTTGATATTTATTAGAATGCCTTTCTCACCCGTACGAGCAAACGGTAACTCCAAACACTAAGAAATTTGAAATTCGATAATAATTAACTATTACGGATCCAATGGAATTTCTTTCGTCGAATTCCAAGATTGTGCCTCGAAAGGCTATTTTAACTCATCGATTAAATTGAGCGATTTTCAAAATCATCAATATCATTTAAAATTTCAGTATTAAAACTTTATTATAAATCATATAGAATTTATATTCACATAAGAAATCACTCTGATTCATTCTAAATCAAAATCTAATTATTTACATTATTACTATATATTAAATTCCATTATTAAATTAATATAAATTCCAGTTGTAACTTCTCGACTTAAAAATCCCATTCATAAGTCCAATATTAAAATTATAATCCAACTAGACTTAAATAAATTTTACAAACCATTTTCATATTCCTTTATTTCTCAGATTTATAAATTATCTTAATTCCAAATATTAAATTACTATTTATCCAAATCCAATTAAATTGCCATATTTAAAATTATAACTCATTTTATTAATTCAACCAAAATCTTCGTATTCCAAAATCAATTAACAATCCACATTCAACATTTAAAATAAACTAAATGTCCAAAAACTAACGACCAAAATGTTGGGTCGTTACATTATGTTCCAAGTCTTCGAAAGTCATTAGTATTTTTAGGCTAGTTGGCAGCCATGGGATGCAAGGTGGCGATTAAGAAGGATAGTTTGAAGGTTTCTATGGGTGAACTATTTTTGATAAAGGGTGATGTAATTTTTATCTATTGAGAGGAAGATTATAAGCGAAATGATATACAAATTCACTATACCTGGAGATCCACAACCAAAATGGAGTTGCCGAGAGGATGAATATAACTCTACTTGAGAAGGCCCATTACTGAGATTGACGGTGGGCTTATCCAAAGGTTTTTTGGCTGAGGCTTTATCGACAACAGTGCACATTATAAATCGAATTCCATGATCATCCATAAATGGGAAGATTGTAGAATAAAAATATAGACATAAACTAGTGTATCTGTGTTATTTTTATAGTTTTGGTCATCTTGTTTATGTGTAGCATACAAATGATGATAAGTTGGAGGCTAGAGCACACAAGAGTATATTTATGAGATATACGAATGGAGTCAAAAGGTAATGCATTTGGAACCTAGTTAATAGGAAGATTATACATTTTAGGAATGTTATATCTGACGAGTCTACAATGTTTAAGTCTAAGGAAGATTTACCCACCACATCAGATTTGGATTCTAATAGGCTTAAGGCGATGGAAGAAGTTCCCACATTTTAGCGAAATAGTAGAGTTGTAGTTGTTGTGGAGAGAGGAGAACTTCATAGAGTAGTCCTAGGTGCCTTATAGTAGTTTTGGTGATGTGCATTAATCTATAGGAAGTATAGTTCAAGATGGTGCTAAAAGGAGTTTAGAAGATGTTATACCTACTTGAGCCAGTCGTAGGATTCTTAGGTCGCTTGATAGTTATGATCATTGGTAGCATGCAAACCTTCGCCTTGGTGATCAGTTTGACCATGCCCTACATGTGGATCATGAAGAGTCGTTTGACCATTAAGGAGCCATGAAGTCATGATCGTTCGACGTAGATTTGTACTATGGAAGAGAAGTTAGAGTCATTAAAGAAGAATGAGACTTGGGATTTGGTACAACCTCCTGAGGGAAGCCGAGCCATAGGTTGCAAATGGGTATTCAAGGTGAAGGAGATGGGAGATACAATGCTAGATTAGTTGCATAAGGGTTTTCACAAAGGAAGGGAATGGAGTATAATGAGGTTTTTTTCTCCTACAGTGAGACATACCTCCATTTGGATTTTGCATGTCATAGTTCCTACTCATGATTTAGGGTTGGAGCAACTTGATGTGAAGAAAGCTTTCATGCAAGGTGACTTAGTGGAGATCATTTACATGAAGCAGCTAGATGGATTTGTTGTAAGTGGGATAGAAGATTGGATTTGCAAGTTGAATAAGTCTCTTTATGGACTTAAGCAATCAGCTAGATAGTGGTACAAGAAGATTGATTCTTTTATGCTTTCATCTAGTTTTAATCATAGTATTAAAGATGCATGTTTTTTATTTCTAGCATCTAAAGTATGTTAATTGGGTGTATCTACTCTTGTATGTAGATTATATAATTGATGCTTTCAAGGATAAAGCTGAAAATAATGAACTGAAGTTCAAATTAAAAGCAGAATTTGAGATGAAAGACTTTGGACAAGAAATAAGATATTGGGGATGGAAATCCAAAGAGATAGAAGGATTGGAATTTTAAGACACACTCAAAAAGAATGTATTCGAAAGGTGCTTGCTTGGTTTAGCATGGAAGGAGCAAAGGCAATCAGTACACTCATGCCTTTGCACATACAGCTTTATAGTGAAGGCTCTCCAATATTAGACATGGACAAGGTCTATATGGAGAAGATGCCCTATGCGAGTGCATTTGGTACTTTGGTGTATGCTGTGGTGTGCACTAGACCCAACATTGCATAATATGTTAGATTGGTTAGTAGATACATGGTAAATCTAGGAAAGTTTCATTGTGGGTAGTGAAGTATATTTTTAGTTATTTTGGAGGAACCCGGACAAATGGGCTCTATTTTAGCGGTAGAGATAGAGATTTCAACTTGGATTGGTTTTGTGATTTTGACTATAATAGAGATAGGGATCGAAGGAAGTTAACCTTGGCTTATGTGTTTACTTTTGGAGGGACAACTATTAGTTGGAGAGTGGAGTTGTAGATGATGGTTGCTTTGTCTGCTATGGAGGTAGATCTGATAGCTGCTGTTAAAGAAACTAATGACACACTCTATTTAAAGCGGTTGATGTGTAATTTGGGCTTCGTATGAGTTTCAGTGAGTTGTGATAGGCAAAGCATAATTCACCTAACTAAAAATATAGTTTTCAGCTCAAGGACGAAGCATATAGAGGCGAGAGAGCCTTTTATAGTCTTGACGAATGAAGAGAAGCTAGTTTTGCCTTTAAAGGTTCGCAAAGAGGAGAATGCAGTAGATATGTTTGACAAGTCATTGCCTGTTGCAAAGTTCGAGCATTGCTCGAATTTGATCTAATTATTAAAGTGTTAGGTGCCACACGGTGGTGCATGTGGAGACTGAGTTCATAGATGGAGACTTTTTTTTCGTAGTGATAATGGATATTGATATGTCCTACTCACACAAAGATGGTAATTTTAACACTTTGTTGGTGGACAGTGGCCTTGCTGGAGTTCTTGAAAAAGTGCAATGGGTGTTGGAAAGTATCCATGATGTATTGTCCGAGAGTTGCTTGGAGTATGCGGATGCAGGTGGATTTGTAGGTGTAACGATCCACCTTTTTGGATGATTTAAATCGACAATAAACTACACATGTCTGATTCAAATCATTCAAAAGGGAGGATTTTTAATGGGGTAAATAAGAAAATAATAGAAAGAAGGAAAAACATAATACATAATCGTGCAGCGGAATGACAAAATATAATAATCAAATAAACAGTTCATGAAGCTGTTTTACAAATGACATTTGATATACTTTTAGAATTCAAATCAAATTTATACATACATCAGAAAACGAAAAAAATTAATGCAGCGGAACACAATAAGCAATGGAATAATAATAATAAATAGCAATAATATACTGAATCTTCGTCTTCGTCCTCTAGAAAATAAAATGGCCTTCAATACACTGAAAAAGCTTAGACTGACCCGAGCATAATGAAAAACAATACACTCAAGTCGGAATTAAAAATTCCTATGTAAGTCAAATCAATCTCAAATAAAAATATGATTGCAATGGCTTCAGAGATGTTATGGAATTTTTCATCTTCTATCAAGTGTACAACGCGAGTGCAGTAATTTACGAGACTTCAAATAATTCGAAATACCAATTTTAACCACTTTATTTAAAATAAATCCGAAGTAACTTAAACTTTTTAAATAATTCACTTTCAATAAATAATCCAAATTCAAGAAATTGTATGAGTATATGTCATTTCAACCCATAATTTAAATGTCTTAATTATCCAATTCTAAAATAATTCAGAGGACCCCTTAAATGATGTCAATAATATACAAGGTGATAATAGGCACATATTAAAATAAATAAACAACCATACATCCAACATATCAATCAATAAGCATCCATTTCAAACAACATCCAAATCAACCAATATATTTCAATATATAATAGTTATAATATCACGGTTTAACTATTAATTAAATTCCAATATAAAATTAGACATCAATTCAGATTCAGTATCAATTCAAATGTCAACTTAAATCAACAATCAGTGATAAAAAAAATTATATATCACATCCTATATTTTATTTAACTTGCAATGGAATTTTTAGTATTGCGTGAGTGGGTTGAATCACTCACCTTTGTGCATTCCCTTTTCTAGCCAGATTTGGATCTGCAACACTTTCTTATTTTGTTTTATTTCCTAGCTATCTTAATCTTTTTTTTACAAAAAGTTTTGGAGAGAAGATTATATAGATCTGAATTTGAAGAAAAAGACATGGAAAGAAGAGAAGGTTTGAAAAAGGAAAAAAAGCTAAATAAGAAGAAGAATTGAAAAAAAAAGGAAGCTTTGAAAAATAAGAAGATTTGACGAATAAGAATAAGAAAGAGAAAAAAACTTTGGAAAAAATGAGAGAAAGGAGAATTGAATAATAAACATGAAAAAAAGGAAGGAGGAAGGGAAGAGAGACAAAAAAATGAAGCTACAGAAGATGAGATTTAAAAAAATGAACTGAAGCTACAAGAATGAAGATTGAAACTAGTGAAAAGCTAATAAAGCTAAATATAAACAAAGTAGGAATTGAAATAAAGTAAAAATATGAATAACCCAAAAAAAATGGTAGGTATTAAAAGAGGTGAAGGAAAGAATTAAAAATATGAAAAGTAGGTAACGTTCATGAAATGAAAAGGCTATATACAATGTATATGGAAATGAGTAATGGAACAAATGAGGAAACGATGAAAAAAAGTGTGACATTGTTAATTAGAAATGAAATGAATGAACCAATACTACTCTATAAACAAAATGTTGGAATTCAAATTTCAAAATATTTGTTCACTCAATTAATTTTGTTAACGCCAAATATACAAAATTTGACATTCATTAAAGATTTAAATACCACAACATAACTAAATTTGAACACACCAACTTAAATAATTGGGACCGCCGCTACATAAAATAAAATATGAACCATGATTTAAAAATTCAAATTTAAAAACAACAATTTTCTCAACACGTAATTATGGACTCAAATATTTAATTTATTTTAAATTTCAAAGTTAGCAATAAAATCACTTCCGTGCAACCTATGCCTGCTATTTTACTACTGTAAAATGTTATTATAAAAATTCAATTTTCTCTTTATACAACTTATATTTATATTCAGAATGGAAACGTTCGTTTTATTTTTCTCAAACATTCTTTTATTTTCCTTAAAATGCTTATTCATTACTTGCAATTCATAAATGTAAACATTCTTATACTCTAAAGTGATGAACTTATACAATGTTAAATCCATTCTTATATTTCCAAAGTAATGTACATTTCAAATGAAAATATTCTTATATAAAATTTATTAATTGCACTTTGTTTCTTTTTCCTTTTCAATTGAAAGATTTCAATAAATTTATTTTCAATTAATTTTAATCTTCCACTTCAAAATGACTCTAATTGTTGAAATCAATTAAATAAACAGGTAAATAGACACAAGGAAGAAGTTGCAAAAAAGTTTAGTCTAAGGGACAACAAGTTTGTTTTTTAGCCTGAAGGACACTTTTTAGTGTAAACTGAAAATGATAGTTACAACTATCATTCTCTCATTTACACTAAAAAGTGTCCTTCAGCCTAAAAAACAAACTTTTTGTCCCTGAAACTAAAATTTTTTCTAACTTTTTCCTTTAGCCTAAAAAACCCTTAAATAAATATATGAACATTATAATCCTTATTGATAGTCATGCAAACACGTTTATAAATTACAATATCCAATAAGCATTAAATTACATACTAAATAAATGTTTTTCTCTATCAATCAATATTCATTTAACTCATCATTAAAACTGACATTTATTATTCCAATTCTTGTTATTAAATTATATTCTAATAGGCGTTTGAACCTTCCACTTCATTGCTTCATTGCAGTTTGTTGTTTTAGAATTTTATTTATGGTCCAAACTTATGATCTAATAACATAATTAACATTTGTTTTATATTTCATTATGTTAATACACTCCAATTTCCATACTTTATTTGTTAACTACTATATTTCCATTTTATTGAATTTTGGTCAATTTTACACATTAATTATAATTAAACTCAATTAATTAATTTACCTTAGTTTCGTTCTCTTATTAAATCAATTATTACCTTACATGCATAGTCAACATTGTTATATCTTCCATTACATCAATATTTTACCATTTCATCTTACCTTTCATTTACATAACCTTTTATTTCATTGATTGTAATAAATTCACTTATTAAAATTTCCAATTCCAATAAATTTGAGTAAATTGATTTCCATCCTTTTATTTAAATCAAAGGTCATACTATGATAAATATTTACATTGGTTACATTGTATAGAATCAATCTTTTTACCATTATCAATTAAATCTACATTAACTTCACTAATTAAGTGAATTAATTTCCATTAATTTCCAATTAAATTTAATAGACCAAATAAATAGGCAATATATAATAATATAATAATTGTCACCATTAGCCTTTAATTACATTTATAAGTCTATTACTTGCAAATAAATGTTACCATTTCTTTCATAACACTAATTTTATTCAATTTCCATTAACAATGTATTATTTCATCAATGAATTCAATATTTACATTCTTTTTCCTATGTTCACTTTATAACCAAGTATAACCTTACACTATTTCAAATAATTGAAATTCCATTCAAATTGTTAATAATTAGCTTTAATTAACATTGTTGCATTTCATTTTAGTATTATTCCAGTTATAAATCTTAAATTTCAATTTCTTCCAACGTTTAATTATAAAAATAATATTAAATTTACAATTTTTAATTGTCGAAATTTACGAGTCATTACACTCTCCCCCACTCAAAACTTTTCGTCCCCGAAATGAAAAACGAAGGGAAAAGAAGGAATTAAGTAATCAATATATCTTATTCAAAATATTAAATTTGTAAATAATTTATTTACATAATAAATGATTTAAATAAAATATATTAATTTATAAAAAATTAAATCCTTTTATATTCAAATTAACAAAAGTTTGGAAAACATTTCACAAAAGATTTCTAAATCCAAAATTCACGAAAAATTTCGGCAGAGTCTCCTTTGTACGGATAGGCTCAATAGAAATCATAATATCAAAATAACAAAATATATCATATATTTTCAAAATAATATATCCCGATAGTGGGGTGTAATCCAAGAACGTACCTATTTGTCGGGCAAATAATGTTTATTTTATGAAATCAAAAGTAGTAGCAGTTGCTTTCATACCTGCATTCCACTTATATAATCCAAAGAGGTTAATAATTATATAGAAATGAAATGATTATATTGTTTTAAATTAATAACAAACAATCAACATAACATAACAACAACCACTTTCAACCAAAAGCATACCATCATCACATAAAATCAAAATAAATCAATACAACATAACAACAATCTTTGCAAACAAGCATACAATCTTCACAAGGGATCAAAGTAATCAACCATTTCTGAAGTTACAACCATTAAATTTAATATAGTATTCATTTAGTTATTTACTTTAATTATCAATAGCTTCAAACATTAACTTACGTTCGTAATTATTTGCTTACAATATTCACTTTCTATTTCATTTTATTAAGTAGTACTACAATTATAACTCGGATTTATAATATCGAAATTCATATTTATAAAAGTAAATTTCGTTAAACACTTCCATTATTTAAGTTTTCTTGTATAATATTCTCTTACATATCCTTATTTAACATTACAACTTTTAATATTCTGGTAAGCTATATATATATATATATGTGTGTGTGTGTGTGTGTGTGTGTGTGTGTGTGTGTGTGTGTGTGTGTGTGTTTCTAAGAATGTAGTTGAAAATTGCACAAGTTTATCTTATTTCATTTTAGTAAATAAACGTTCGATAATTATCATTTGTTATTTTCATATCCATTTTGTTTACAAGTTACAAATTTCAAATTCCATGCATATTTCATTTATAACTTAGCATTTAGTTTCTTACTTTCAACATTCGAAGTTTCAATTATTAAATAGTTAAAATTTTATTCCATTATAATAATTGAAATTCTAATTTAAATTTACTTTAGTTTATTCTACTGGGTTTTTTTTTCTTCTCATTATTTACTTTTCCATTCATTTATTTATATAGAGGTCAATCACTTACATAATTTTTTTTCCATCAAGGATTTAATTCATTAATGAATCATTTCAAAAAATATAACTTAAGCTTCTACTTCCTTACTTAAGTTTATAACTTAATTTGGTTATTGGATAAAAATTATATTCGCCCTTGAAGAGAAAGAAAATATTTCAATATCTCTAAGTATTTAATTAAAAATTTTAACCATATTCACTTAGTAAAAATATAAGATATATAAGCATCCTCGTAGCATTATGAAAGGTTTTTCAAAAGTCTAAAACAATGTTAGAAATTTATATCAAAACATTATAATAAGCTTTTAAAATAAAGTTCCTTAAATCCAAAGATTTATTAGACTCATTATTTTCAAAATAAGTATAAATTCAAGATTATTAAACCGAAAGTAATAGTATACTCAAATCTTACATTAAATTTCTAAATCAATGTACAAAATTTCATGTCTTCGTAATTAATTTTGCACACTTGTTTTAAAAATGAATATTCAAATCATGGAAAAACATTTATTATGGTTTAATACAAAAATTAAAACAGTAAATAAATCAATAAATTTACTATTAGTACTTTGAAATCAAGTAAATATTCCAAATTATACTTCCAAAATAGAGATTCACATTTATTTGTTAAGTATATTAATATAAATAAACTTCGCAAATCAATTTTTTTTCCCATTTATATAATATCTTTAAATTATACATTCAAAGAAACTTACATAAATTTTACTTGAAATATTCATTTGAAAGCTTCATTTGCAAATCAATCATTTTTAATACTTTAATACTTTTCAAAAAAAAAAATCATTTGTAAAATTCCTTGCTTCATGTATAAATACCATTTAAATATTTAGATAAGATCTTTATAAATATATGTAAACTATTTGGAAATAATTATTTACATCATTACTTATATTTACAAAGAAGCTATTGAAAACCTTAAATCCATGATTTATAAATTTATTAGATTTATCTCAAGATACTTTTCAAACATTATTAATAAATCAATAATCATTTACTTTAAATATGTTTTATTTAATAAATAACTTCTTAAATATTTACAATACTAATGATTTACTATTAAACCATGTTGTACATGATTAAACAATATTTTAAACATTTTAAAGTATTTAGAATTAACAAAAATGATCAAAATATCCTTCATATAATACTTTATCAAAATACTTTTATAACTCGATGTCTTAATAGGTTTATCCTTGCTCTTGTAGGCTCTAGCCATGCGTTGATCAGGCGCAAGGCTAGAATTCTCCAAGTACTTAGTAGACCTGTTTCAACACCCAGTGAAAAATACTTAAAAAAAATAGGTATGAGAAGTACTGCTCAAAATCCAATGTCAAATGATGATAATACGATAGCAGTGGCCCGCTGCCGATCCAGTATTTACGCAGAGGTCATAAAACTTTCCAAAAGATCCTTCTACCTTCCGGACTCCACAAAAATATCGTAGCCAGTTCGTAAACAAGGGACCATCGACCCCTGCTGCAGTGGTACGCTGCTGATTCAATGATTTACGCAATGAATGCACTTTCTTCCCAGAAGATCCATAAACAATAGATCCCAGAATCAAAAGTACCTCCATTGGATAAACTAAAGAACCATCTATCCTAAAAAAATCGAGGAACTTGTGAGTTTAAGTCCGGACAACCATATCATTTCGAATCGATTTCTGAATTCACCCAAGTCCATTAGGGTTTATCGGTCGAATCCATTCCTGGATTCTCCAAGTCCATCAGGGTCGAAGCATATCATACTATACTTCTTCGCGGAGAGTACTTCCCCGTACCTCTTACTCCAAAATATAACATACCATATATAGTACCCTTTCAAAATCATAGCTTCAAATATCGCACTTATATAAATTGCATTATATATAAGATTTCATTTCAAATAAAGTACTTTCTAAAATCAATAATCTTGATATATCAAATCATTCTTATATAAATTCCGTTATATATAAGATTTATCTCTTCAAATCAAATACCATCCAAAATTAACAGTTTCAAAATCACTTGTACTTATATAAAGTCCATCTTATATGAGAATCAAAATTTTCCAAAATCAATTTTGCTGTATGTAACGCCATATGAGATTCAATATCTTTTCTTTATAAAAGGTTTGGATTTAGAATAGTTTTATATATAAATCATTTTGTGAAATAGTTTTATATATAAAATAGTTTGGTAAAATAATTTGTACATAAAATAGTTTATAAAATAGTTTTGTAAATAAAATAGAATAAATAGTTTGTATAAGAAAAATAAAAGAAAGTAGTTTGTATAAGAAAAATAAAATAAAATAGTTTTTGAAAAATGGCTTTAAATCAATAGTAGTTTTGCATATAAGAAAAATCCAATTTAAATTACAAAGATATCCAACCCAACAACTTTCAATTTCAGCGCCAAAGCATATCAATAACATTAGAACATAAGATGTACATATGCCATCATTTCGCAAAATCACATTCGATCGCTCGCTCTATCACACAAGTTCGCTTTCGAACTAGTATTGTCCATTCAACTTCCTTAATGCGGACTTCGATATGGTTTTTTGACTAGAAACCATCATTCGCATTGCATAGCCATATACTATGATATAGAATTCTATAATCAAACCAAAATCCATATCAAATATTCTCCATCAAGAATCGAACGATAAATCCTAATTAGAAATGATGTAATTCACCTCGAAATTATGTACTCAAATCCTGATCAGATTAATTATGTGAATAAAATAATATACGCACAACTTACATAATTATTCCAATTTGATTCATCCCGGTTACATTTCAATCAAATTCATTTTTGTAATCACATTGATTAACACAAATATCACTTCATACTTTAATGTTTGTTTCACAGAATTTCTCCATTTAATATAAAACATTAATATATTCATTCTTATAATATTGCTTATATTTCTCTTTATTCACATGTAATATTTCTCATTTAGTACTACATTTATTTGCAATCATTTCATAAGGAATTTTCTTAAGTTTATAACCAATTTATAAAAGCTTAATTCCTTTTTATATGACATTGTTCGAGTTTAAAGTTATCACAACTTTATTTGTAACCATTTACTGCATATCCAGTTATTTTATAACAATTTTCATGGCTTTATTTAAATCATTTCGCTTTTAATTCCTATTTTCTTATCCCAATTTGTTTCTCCTTTACCTTTTAATTTATTTATGACCCATTTCATAAATGTTAATTAACTTTATAAACATATTTTTTCAATTTAATATTATTTACAACATTTCCTTAATCACAATTTCAATTTAAACATCTCAAAGCTTAAAGTTCACACTTGTATATTATTACATTACATGCTAATAATGTATACAATAATTCTACTCAATAATAACAAATTAAACCTTGTTTCACTGGCTTTCAAATTAAGCCAATCGAATTCAACTGCATAATTCAACACAATTATTAAGTTTCAACTCATATATTAATTCAGAAGTTTGACTATCCAAATATCTAAATATTCCATTTTATTTCAATAGTTGAAACTTCTAATCAACAAACCATAAGTTTCACAACAAAACATTTCATTCCATAAACAAATATCCAAATCATTCATTTTATTCTCTTTAATACGTCATTATTAAACTAGTGTTTAGTCTATTAATTCAATCAACAATAATTAGCTAATGTTTATAATTTGATTAAATACAACTAGTCAACAATGATAATAAGTAGATATTACCATTTCATAAAACAAACACATTACATATAACTATATTAGTTACAGAAATTTATTCCTTTATATATAACATATAATATAAGGAAAAATAATTTCATTTCAAAACTTATATAAAACATTTTTATAACACTAACAAAAACGCGCTCTGGTATACATATACACTCAGACAACTCATTCTAGGGTATTACTACCCAATCTCTAATGAGTTAACCCCAAAAGGCTAAGGTATGTCTAAACCAAAGCTCTGATACCAACTGTAACGACCCACCTTTTTGGACGATTTAAACCGATAATAAACCATACATGTCTAATTCAAACCATTCAAAAGGGAGGATTGTTAATGTGGTAAATAAGAAAATAATAGAAAAGAAGAAAAAACAAAACACAAAATCTCGTAGCGGAGTGAAAAAATGTAATAATCAAATAAACAGTTCATGGAGCCGTTTTATAAATGACATTTGATTATACTTTTACAATTCAAATCAGAGTTATACATACATCAGAAAAAATAATTAATGCAGCGGAACACAATAAGCAATGGAATAATAATAATAAATAGCAATAATATATTGAATCTTCGTTTCGTCCTCTAGAAAATAATATGGTCTTCAATACACTGAAAATGCTCAGACTGGCCCGAGCATAATGAAAAACAATACACTCGAGTCAGAACTAAAAATTCCTATGTAAGTCAAATCAGTCTCAAATATAAATATGAGTGCAATGGCTTTAGAGATGTTATGAGATTTTTCATCTCTTATGAAGTGTATAACGTGAGTGCGGTCATGTCAAGATTTCAAATAATTCGAAATACCAATTTTAACCACTTTATTTAAAATAAATCCGAAGTTTAAATTGAAAACTAAAACTTTTTAAATAATTCGATTTTAATGAATAATCCGAATTCAAGAAATTGTATGGGTATACATCAGTTCAACCCATAATTTAAATGTCTTAATTATCCAATTCTAAAATGATTCAGAGGACCCCTTAAATGATGTCAATAATATACAAGGTGATAACAGTGACATATTAAAATAAATAAACAACCATACATCCAACATATCAATCAATAAGCATCCATTTCAAACAACATCCAAATCAACCAATATATTTCAACATATAATAGTTATCAATATTGGGGTTTAACTTTAAATTAAATTCCAATATGAAATTAAATGTCAATTCAGATTCAATATCAATTAAAATGTCAACTTAAATCAAAAACAGTAATAAAAAAATTATATATCACATCATATATTTTATTTAACTTGAAATGGAATTTTAGTACTGCGTGAGTGGGTTGAATCACTCACATTTTTGTCTTTTCTTTTCTAGCCAGATTTGGATCTGCAACTATTTTCTCATTTTGTTTTGTTTCTTGCAATCTTAATTATTATTTTTTATAGAAAGTTTTGCAGAGAAGATTATATAGATCTGGATTTGAAGAAAAAGACATGGAAAGAAGAAAAGGTTTGATAAAGGGAAAAAAATAAAGAAGAAAAAGATTTGAAAAAAAAGGAAGCTTTGAAAAAGAAGAAGATTTGAAGAATAAGAAGAAGAAAGATAAAAAAAAGATTTGGAAAAAAGGAGAGAAAGGAATTTGAAGAAAAAACATGAGAAAAGGAATGAGGAAGGAAAGAGAGATAAAAAATGAAGCTGTAGAAGATGAGATTTAAAAAAAATGAAATGAAGCTACAAAAATGAAGATTGAAACTAGTCAAAAGCTAATAAAGCTAAATATAAGAAAAGTAGAAATTGAAATAAAGTAAAAATATGAATAATCCAAAAAATGGTAGGTATTAAAAGAGGTGAAGGAAAGAATTAAAAATATGAAAAGTAGGTATCGTTCATGAAATAAAAAGGCTTTAGACAATGTTTATGGATATGAGTAATGGAAGAAACGAGGAAACATTGAAAAAAAGTGTGACAATTATTAATGAGAAATGGAATTAATGGACCAACTCAACTCTATAAACAAACTTTTGGAATTCAAATTTCAAAACATTTGTTCACTCAATTAAATTTGTTAACCCCAAACATACAAAATTTAACATTCATTAAAGATTTAAATACCACAACATAACTAAATTTGAACACACCAACTTAAATAACGGGAACTGCCGCTGCATAAAATAAAATATGAACCATGATTTAAAAATTCAAATTTAAAAACAGCATTTTTCTTGACATGTAATTATGAACTCAAATATTTAATTTATTTAAAATTTCTAGGTTGGCAATAAAATCACTTCCGTGCAACCTCTGCCTGCTATTTAACTACCGTAAAATGTTATTTTAAAATTCAGTTTTCTCTTTTTACAATGTTATATTTATATTCAGAATGGAAATGTTTGCTTTATTTTCCTCAAACATTCTTTTATTTTCCTTAAAATGCTTATTCGTTACTTGCAATTCATAAATGTAAACATTCTATATTCTAAAATGATCAACTTATACAATATTAAATCCATTCTTATATTTTCAAATAATGTACATTCCAAATGAAAACATTCTTGCATTAAATTTATTAATTGCGCTTTGTTTCTTTTTCCTTTTTCAATTGAAAGATTTCAATAAACTTATTTCCAATTAATTTTAATCTTCCACTTAAAAACAGACCCTAATTGATGAAATCAATTAAATAAATACGTGAACATTATAATTCTTATTTATAGTCATACAAACACGTTAATAAATTACAGTATTCAACAAGCATTAAATTACATACTAAATAAATGTTTTTCTCTATCAAGCAATATTCATTTAACTCATCATTAAAACCGACATTTATTATTCCAATTCTTGTTATTAAATTATGTTCTAATAGGCGTTAGAACCTTCCACTTCATTGCTTCATTGTAGTTTGTTGTTTTAGAATTTTATTTGTGGTCCAAACTTGTGATCTAATAACATAGTTAACATTTTTTTTACATTTCATTACGTTAATATACTCCAATTTCCATCATGTATTTTATTAGCTACTATATTTCCATTTTATTGAATTTTGGTCAATTTCACACACTAATTATAATTAAAGTCTCAATTAATTTATTTACCTTGGTTTTATTCTCTTATTAAATCAATTATTACCTTACATACATAGTCAACATTGTTGTTTGCACGTAAAATGGGCAAACACCTCCAAGTCGTACGAATTAGTCGATTTTATGTTGTTCTTAGTGATTTGGGTGATTCATGCAAATATGTAAAAAGGAGGGACTAAACTGTAAAAGACACACAGATTTATAGCGGTTCAGCCAGAATGTGCCTACGTCCACTTTATATGTTATTCTCTTTCACTGTTCAGATTACAAGTACAAAGCTTTTATCACAAGTGTATGAAAGTTGTTAGAAAGTTTTATCCGTGCTTGAGCTCTCAAAACTGTCCCCCGTTGTTGTACCCTTACCCCTCTATTTATAGAGTGAGGCTGGGGGTAGGGTTCTTGGATGTATATAACTGTTGGTGGGCCTGGGCTGACGTGATCCGGTCTGGCAATGTTGGTTCAGTAATGTTTCGGTCCGGTGGTGAGTAGAGCATGGATCGGTCCGGTGATGTCTTGGTTCGGTAGTGCCATCCTCGCTTTGGTCCGGTGGTGCCTTCCTCGCTTTGGTCCGGTGGTGCCTTCCTCACTTTGGTCCGGTGGTGCCTTCTTCTCTTTGGTTCGGTGGTGCCTTCTTTGTTTCGATTCGGTAGCATTGGTCCGGTGGCCCTGGTCCGGTGGAAACACGCCCAACATTTGCCCCCCAAAGTGGGACATATGCCTGCATATGTCGTGCTTTGTATTAGGTCATTCAGCTTGGACATTCTTATTCGGTCCCAAGTGCCGAACCAATTGGTCGGGTCGTCTATGTTTGCCTATAAGTATGCGCCTTACGCCTCTGCTATTCCATACCTTTTGAAATAGCCGAACCAAACTTTGGTCTGCCGAATCAACCATATCACCGAACCAAATTTGACTATCGGTCCAAGTGATTTAGTCTTCTTTCGCCGAATGATCTTTATGCTTGAACTACCGATTGAGTCCAGGGAGTACGAGTGCCGAATGAACTCTTAGCCTCAAACTACCGAATGAACTTGGGGAGTATGAGCGCCGAATGATCTTTTCGCCTCGAACTACCGAATGAACTTGGGGAGTACGAGCGCCGAATGGGCTCTTAGCCTCGAACTACCGAATGAACCTTTTATGTTTTGAATCATGAACGAGATTCCAGACTGTTGGTACTTGTTTACCTACATCCCTTGTTCTAACGATGTGTTTTCTCGTGTTGCAGATAATGTCTCATAAAGTAGAAACTCGTTCTGACAAGAAGAAATCCAAGGACAAAGGGGAGTCCTCAATAGTGTCCCCGGTTCAGTCAGAGCCAGAACGACATGAACCGTCCCCGAGATCATTAGTAGATGGGTATGGACCTCAGGAGCTCTTGGACTCACCGCCTGACTGCTTTCCCAGCTCCCTCAAAGATGATCAGCTTGACGTTATATCTAGATCCTTTGGGATTGACAGAGCGCATATGATGTTGCCAGGGAAAGCAGTGATGCCGTATAACCCCCTTGAAGGATATTTTGCTTATAGTAGATATCACTGCAATTGCGGATCCATTCCTCTGATCAACGCTTGGATAGTCAGCTTCATCACATACTTGAAGGTGGCCCCTTTCCAGCTTCAGCCCAACTCCTATGCCATCTTGGTGAGTTTGTTCATTATCTTCCAGAGAAAATACGAGCGTCCCCCTTCCAACCGGGAGATTCGGTACCTGTACAACTTGAGAGGCTACAAGAAGGGGTCTCCATATATTAGCTTAGAATCGGTCGTGTCTTTCAAGCCAGTCCGGGACTTACATTCAAAATTTAGCATGTTCAAGAAGGAATGGTTCTTTGTCAAGGACGACTCTGTTTCTTTCCACCGCTTCACCTCTGGCTGTAAGTTGAATCTCATTTATAATTTCCGTTCTTTACAATGCTCCTCCTTATGTGCTTTACTTCTTTCTAGCGACAGGTGGCTTTGCGGTTGTAGAGAACGATCGTCTGGTTCAGATGGCTGCGGAAATAGAAGCCATTCCGAAAAACGAGAGGGCAGCTTCTTATTTGATCAGGAATGCTACTCTTTTGGGGATCAACTTGATTCTGCCATGCTAGTCTGTGGTCAAGCAAAGAGACACAGCTTAGGAGAGGGCCGCCAAAGCTAAAGGAGGGGCTACAGCGAAGAGCGGTAAAAGGAAACCCTTTTCGAAACATCCAATTGCCGAGGGGAAGAAACTTACGAAGTCCGATGGATCCTCCCCCAGCACATGTCCAGAAATCCTGGAGGAGGATGATGTGGAGGAGGAAAGAGGCGAGGATGAAGGAGGTGAGGTGGAGAGTGGAAGTGGTGGAGAAGGTGATGGTGATGGTCATGGCGATGATGGTGGCGACGGACAGAGTGGCGATGGCACTGGGGCTTTGTCTTCTAAGCAAGCAGGTGTGATCCAGGAGTGGACAGATGATGCTTTCCACCTAGCTTTTGAAGGGTTGGATGAAGGATCGGCTATAGTGGAGAAGTCTAAGAAAGCTGACAAGGCCGAGACCGGCGCCGATTCATCTTCCAAGAGCGCTTCAGCTGGGGCAATTCCTGCGATTCAAGGTGAATTTTTGACTCCTGCAGACTCCATTTGTGATAAGGATTTAGGAATATTTTATGGTCAGCTCCCGTCCTGCAATGAGATCCAGCACTTAGTGCAGTATCCTACTGCTCCCCAGGGTTTGTACGGCAAAAGCGTCTCTTTACTCTTCTTAACTTGATATATTTCTTGAATTATAGTTCAATGTCTGCTTGTAACGCTTGGTTTTTATCCTAGAAGCGGGTAAGGCGGCCAAGACATCAGATGTTCGGCACCGTCTTGAACAATACAAACTTATCAAGGCTTCTACTAAACCAAAGCCTCCGACTAATCGCCCTAGAGACGTAGTCGGCTACCGCCCTCTTCTTGGAATTATCGAAGAGGACGTTCAAAGGAAGAAGAGGATTCGTGCCTTGTTTGAATCCCCACCTGGTCCTCAGTCTCCAACTCAGCTTCTTCAGGATACCACGGAGGAGAATATTGAATTTATACCTTCTCTGCACCGTCTGAAAATCCTACTGTTACCCGGATAAGTCATCCCGGCTTGGCTCGTAATCCATTTGCAGGTCATCCGGATCTGGATCCGAGTACTCGTGATATTACATTTGATGAGGCTACCGGTGAGCACTTTCTCCCCTATAATCCTATGGTGAGAGTATTAGATGAAGCTAAGTCCCTGGACCTTGATTTGCTTACCACTCGGGTTGTAACTTTGGGGGACGAAGCTAAGGCAAATATTGACCGGGTTGCTGAGGAAACTAGAAAGCTGATGGGGCATCATGCTCGACTGGTCAAGGAAGGAGAAGAAATTGGGAGTTCTAACATTCGACTGCAGCTAATGGTTTCCGACCAGGCCAAACAACTTGCTAATCAGGCCATCCAGATCTCTCAACATGAGGCCGCCTGAAGACAACTAAAGGAAACCATGGAAAAAGCCAGTCGAGTAGAGTTACGGAAAATGGAGGCTGCTTGTAAGGGACGGATTGATATGGCTATCGCGACGGTGGATAAGGTCCGGAAAGCGGATCTCGAGCGGGTACAGGAGTTATCCGGGAAACTTGAATCCACATAGCTTACTCAAACCAAGCTGAAGGAGGAGATGGAGGCAATAAGGAAATCCTTTCAGGCTGACTACTCGCGATACCAATTGGAGACGAATGCTGCTACTGTAAAGTTGTTGGCTTCTGAGGACCGAATAAGGGGTTCGAGGAGAATGAGGGGATAATGGATGAGATGCTTCGGGACATATACTTTCGCACTTAGAAACAGGGCAACTTATCTTGGATGGATGATTATCCCCGAGTCATGGCCAGGATTTATCTTAGGGCCCTGGAGGAGGCTAAGGCCAATGCAGATAGAGAGGGTGGCGTGGCCTTTAGAATGGATGTGGTCACGGCTCAATTCACCAAGGAGGAGAAAGCGGCGGTGAAAGAGGGTATGAAGCTGCTTACGGTTGAGGAGGTTGGTGTGCAGTTAGAGAATGATGATCAAGGAGCAGATGCTGGTAAGTCTTCCCTTTTAGATTCTCGTAACTTGATTGCTTATTGTTTTATGACTATTAATGGATTCTCTCCCGAATTGGACAGGCGGGACCTCTGGAGCACCAACCACCTCTGGTTAACATGTTGAGAGTTCCAATCCCGCGGTCAAGGAGTTCTCGGAGGGCCATTAGGATAAAGGTAAAGCTCTGACGCAGCCGATTCCTTGACTTGATCTGGATAGCTTTTGGTTTGTTTGACATTGCTGCCTATGTCAGTCCCAAAACATTCGTGTAACCTTTAAGCTGTAATTGTGTTATTGGTAACGAACGACTTTACTATGTAATTTCAAACTTAGGCTGATTCTATCATATTTGAATGCTTTTGTCATTTTGGTGTGTTGCATAAGAAATACAGCTGTGCACACGCCCGTGATTTTATTTTGTTTGATGTCAAGTTCTTGCTTAAAACATAATTTCATATCTTGCAATATTATTGTGATATGCGAATAAATTATAGCTACGTATTCATATACAAAAGAAGAAAGTACCGCCCTTCATGTTTTAGTTGTAGATGGTCGCTTTGAATGCTTTGTATGACTGAGTATGGAATGCAGCCGAGTGACCTGTCATCCAATTATGAGTTCCTGTCCCCATTAGTGAGCGTCTCCTATTTCGTGTCCTGTACTTTAGGGATCGTTATAGAGGATAGGAGGAAAGTTTTTAAATAAAATAGAAATATAAGAAATAGTAAAAATTCCAATCACGGAAGGCCTGCGATGTGCTTAAGTTCGTGGCAAACGGGTTTTGTAGTCACTTTCCCTAGCTGTGGGTCTTGGAGACATTTGTCACCCATCTTATGCCTCCGCGGGGAGTTTCTCTTTTTTTACCACAGCCGTACTTAAGACACTCGGAGCCAAGATCGCGCACAGTAACTACCCGGGCCATTATGGCCCGTAATCGTGGGTATTATTCGATTTACCGTGGCCGGCTAGCGTGGGCTCGATCGTCAACTGTGAACTACCCCTTGCTGGCCACACCTTATGTTGGGGTTTAAAGTAGGTTCACGGTTGCCGGCGAGCCGAACGCCCTGATGAGCTGTCTAGGCTATAGTCGGCCTACTCGGTGGCTTATAGTCGGCTCATTACAGTTGACTTTAAGGGCCGATCGCGAGCAATGAGTTAATCCGCAGCAGAGGGATGCTGGACCAAAAGTGTCCCATTGGCGAGGGCATAGATTCGTATAGTACATGTTAGGTCTTGTCCAGGTGAAGTCGCGCTGTGATGTGTCTTGAATGGAGATGCCATTACACAGGATTTTGTTCAACAGAAAAGGATAAAGTTAACAAGCAGCCAAGATATAAAGGAACAAGTTAAAAAAGAGACAAGTTTTTAAAGTGGTTCGGCACGAAATGCCTACGTCCACTGATTCTCTTTGTTAATTCACTTCATATGGGCAGTACAAGTTAAGAAAGTATCGACGAAGGTGTTGGATGTTCCATGCCCTCTGGAACACCTCTCCGTCCACTATTGACAAAATATAAGCTCCGTTGTGGATATCTTTATGAATTGCATATGGTCCGTCCCAGATTGGATCTAGTGCTCTGGGGCATGCGAAGACTCGCTTGAGGACAAGATCTCCTTCTTGTAAGCTACGATGCTTGACTTTGGAGTTGTATTGTGCTGCCACTTTTTGCTTGTGAGCTGCTGCTTTGAGTGCTGCATCATTTCTTCTCTCTTCAATTAGATCCAAAGACATGTGAAGGAGTTCTTCGTTCTCTTCTGGGTTATTGTGGATCCTACGGTGGGAAGGCACTACAGTTTCGACTGGGAGCATGGCCTTCGATCCGTATGCCCAAGAGAAAGGAGTATGCCCCGTTGATATTCTGAAAGATGTGCGGTAGGCCCAAAGTGCCGTAGGAAGTTCATCCACCCAAGCGCTTTTTGACTTTTCAAGTTTTTTCTTAATCAGAGTTTTGAGAATTTTGTTGACAGCTTCGACTTGTCCATTTGCCTGGGGGTAAGCTACAGATGAGAAGCTTTTGTGAATTCCGTGCTTTTGGCACCAGTCGGTGAACTCTTCGCTGTCAAACTGAAGTCCATTGTCCGATATGATTTTGAGTGGAACCCCGTACCTGCATAGAACATTTTTGATCAAGAAGTTAATAACTTTTGCCGAGGATTTTTTATTTAGAGGTTCCGCTTCCACCCATTTGGTGAAATAGTCGACTGCCACTATAGCATATTTGGCTCCGCCTCGGCCCACCGGCAGTTCGTCAATCAAGTCAACTCCCCATACTGCAAAGGGCCAAGGGCTGGTCATTTGAGTGATCTCATTTGTTGGTAGTCGAGGAATCTTAGCAAACTTCTGACATCTGTCACATTTTTTGACGAAGTCTAAGGCGTCTTTATTTAAGGTGGGCCAGAAATACCCATATTGGTATCTTTGCCAGAGTCCGCTCTCCAGTGTGATCTCCGCAGCTTCCTTGATGGATGCTTGATAAGATTTCCTTGGCTTCCCTTCCAGCGACACACCTTAATAAGGGGTTAGAGAAGCCGCGCCGATAGAGGATGCCTCCTTGTATTGTGTAGCGGGAAGCTCTCCTCAAGATTTTCTTGACTTCGTTACGCCCATCGGGCAGTATGCCATCTTGTAAGAATTTTCGGATGGGAGTCATCCAAGTTTCCTCTTTGATTGCAGCTATCAGATTCACTTACTCGAAACTCGAGGTTAGTTGCTTTGAGATGGCTACTGCTCCGGAAATGGTGCCGTCTCTCATGCTAGCTTGCTTTGCCAGTTCGTCAGCCTCTTGGTTCTCTTCACGAGGAATGTGTTTGATCAAGTAGTGATCCAATTGATCGAGTAGCAGCTTGGTCTTCTTCAGATATGCTGTGAGTCATTCTCCTCGAGCCTGAAATTCTCCTAGTATTTGATTTACAATAAGTTGCGAATCACTATGAAGACATAGAGAACTGACTCCAATCTCTAGGGCCAGTTCTAATCCAGCTATTACTGCTTCATACTCTGCATCGTTGTTGGTGGCAGTGAATTCCAACCTTAGAGCATAATGTAGCTTCCTTCCCCTGGAAGTGATTATTACAATACCTGCCCCCGAGCCTTGTTCGTTTGATGCTCCATCCACAAAGAGATTCCACTTGATGTCTTCTGCAATTTCAGATTGCTCTTTACCTTCGTTGGCAGTGAATTCGGCAATGAAATCGGCCATGGATTGTCCCTTGATGGCGGTGCGAGGATGGTAGGTGATATCATATTGACTTAGTTCAATGCACCATTTAAGTAGTCGCCCAGAAGTGTCGGGACGATGGAGTACCTGCCTTAGCGGTTGATCGGTTAGAACTTTGATGGAATGGGATTGGAAATAGTGTCGCAGTTTCCGTGATGTGATTAGTAAACAGTATGTTAGCTTCTCAAGTTTAGGATATCTGGCTTCTTCCCCCGTAAACCTCTTGCTCACAAAGTATACTGGCCGTTGTGCGCGGTTGTCTTCTCTCACCAAAGCGGCGCTCAGAGCATGAGATGACACAGCAAGGTATAGGTATAGCTCTTCGCCTTCGTTTGGAGTTGAGAGTACTGGTGGTCTCTGAAGGTGTTCGATTAGGTTGAGGAAGGCTGTTAAGCATTCATCGGTCCATTCGAACTTCCTTTGTCTTTCTTTAGAGTTTCGAAGAAAGGGATGCACTTGTCAGTCGCTTTAGAGATGAATCTGCTTAGGGCGGCCACTTTCCCATTTAGGCTTTGCATTTCTCTTCGAGTGGAAGGTATCCTGATATCTCTCAGAGCTCGGACTTGTTCGGGGTTTGCTTCAATCCCCCTGGCATGGACCATGAATCCCAAGAACTTTCCTGATGATACTCCAAATGAGCACTTTAGAGGATTCAGCTTCATTCTATATTGGCGAAGTACTTGAAACATCTAGCCCAGGTGGCTTACGTGATCGTTGGCTTTCCTCGATTTTACTAGCATGTCATCCACATAAACCTCCATAGTTCGTCCTATCAGTTCCGCAAACATCTTGTTGACGAGGCGCTGATAGGTAGCTCCGGCGTTTTTAAGTCCAAAAGGCATTACTCTATAGCAGTACAATCCCAGGTCAGTGATGAAACTAGTGTGGTCTTGATCGGGGGCGTGCATAGGAATTTGGTTATATCCTGAGTATGCGTCCATAAAAGATAAGAATTCGTGCCCGACTGTGCTGTCCACCAGCTGATCGATTCAAGGGAGTGGGAAGCAATCCTTCGGGCAAGCGTCATTTAAGTTGGAGAAGTCAATGCATGTTCGCAACTTCCCATTAGCCTTCTTTACTAGTACCGGGTTAGCGATCCACTCTGGGTAGATGGCTTCTCGTATGAAGTTATTGGCAAGCAAGTTCTTTACTTCTTCATCGAGGGTTACTGATCGTTCTGCCCCCATACTTCTCTTTTTCTGCTTTATTGGCACCTTGGTAGGATCGATGTTTAGTACGTGGCATGCCACGTCTGGGGAGATTCCAGTCATGTCAGCGTGCGTCCATGCAAATACATCCAAGTTGTGGCGGAGAAAATCAACGAGTTGATCCCTCAATTCTGCTCTTAGCTGAGATCCGATTTTCAACAGTCTACATGAGTCGTGTTTGTCTACAGATACAAGCTCCATAGCCTTTGCAGGCTCGGCGGTGGCCTCCTCCACTTTGTCCCTGGGGTCTAATTCATTGAAAGGATCACTGGTATATCGAAGAGGAGGGGCTTTCTTTAGTTGTTATGTTTCCAATTTTTTCATGCAGAGAGAGTAGTCTCTGCATTCTTCCCTTTATCCTTTCTGCGATTATTGCGAAGTTCAGTTACATAGAAATCTCGAGCGGCGCCTTGATCTCCCTCTACTTCCCCTATTCCATTGTCTGTTGGAAATTTCATCTTCAGGCACCACGGGGCCATGATAATTTGGAAGTCAGACAAGGCTGGTCTTCCTAAGAAGGCGTTGTAGGCCGAGTGGTTATCTATTAGCACAAATGTTTGTTTCCGCACAACGGAGCGGGGGTGACTTCCTATTTCAACAAAAAGGTCCAATTGCCCGAGGGGCATCTTCGCGTCTCCAGTGAAACCGTGTAGTGGTTTGTTGCAGGGAGACACATCCTTCATTGACAGCTTCATTCTGTCAAAAGCATGCTTGAATAGGATATTTACTGAGCTTCCAGTGTCTACTAGAATTCGAAAAACTTCGGCTGGGCCGAACCGGGCAGAGATGACCATAGGATCCATGTGAGGGTACTGCCTTCCTTCTAGGTCACGCCTATTGAATGTAATGTCATCATTCTCTTTTCGCTTCGGGTGGCGTTCTTCCATAACAGAATTAACGCAGCCTTCATTATTTCTAAGTGACATTCCGTATCTTTCCATCTCTGTCCAGTTCCTGTCGGCGATGTGTGGTCCTCCCGATATGGTATGGACCACTATCTTCTCTTGACTGGAGTCGCTGGTGTTGCGATTTTCCCTTCCTGTTTCTGAGAGGGGTAGCCTTGGGTTCTCATTGGCAGGAGCTGGGGTTCTGTTCTGACCTTTTACATAGCGTTCCAGTCTCTTCCTTCTGATGTGTTCTTCAATTAAGTCCCCAAGATGATGGCATTCATTGGTATCATGCCCATGAGATTCATGGAAGCGGCAGAACTTTACAGACTTAATTGCGTTATTTGATTCCTTCTTGTACGGGGGGCGTCTGTATTTAACTTCGTCTTGGGTGGCCAAGAAGATGTTTTCGATTGTTTCATTCAAAAGAGTGTAAGTTTCAAATCTCGGTCTTGGCCGATATAGACGTTTTTCTCCCTTCTTTGCCCCAAGCATTGTCTCTAGAGTCATTTCTTCGAACGTCCTTTGCTACAGCGGGTGTGTCGCCATGAGCTGCCTTGGTTTGTTGCCATGTCTGTCTTTCAGTGGCAGCGTCTTCAAGTCTCATATGTCTTCCGGCTTCATGGAAGAAATCGGGTAAGGTAGCTGGTTTTTCTTTCGTTAATCTTCTAGCAAACTTAGTATCCGGATGCACACCACTACATAGGATCATTAAGATAAGTTTCTCATCGGCATCTTGGACTACGGCCGCTGCAGCATTGAATCGGGTTAGATATTGCCGCACTGTCTCTCCAGGCTTTTGTTTGATATTAGATAGGGAATAAGCGTCCTTGGGTTGTTCCACATCAATGCGGAACTGGCTGATGAACTTTTCTTTCAACATTTCCCATTAGCTGATGGATCCTTGGGTAGATGGCAGAACCAGGAGGTAGCTAGATCTGCCAAGAATAGTGGAAAGCATTTGCACAATACTACTTTTGTGGCTCTGCTCATGAGCATATGATGTGTGTATCTATGTAAGTTTACAATGGGGTCAGAGATTCCCTTGTAAGGTTCCATTGTTGGCATTTTCCATTCTCGGGGGGTGATGGCAATTTCGATATTGCGGGTGAAAGGGCTGGTTACCCTAGCGCCTATCCCTCGATCTTTTTGATCCCGTTGGACGCACTCTCTGAACAATCGTGCCATCCTTTCATCAGAATTTGGAGCAGATAGAAATGAGTTTGGTTCTTCTCTGCGGGATTGATTCCGTCCAGATGACCTTTAGGGATGGTATCGTCTACCACTCCTAATATTTTCCAGTGGCTGCCTCTGGTCTTCTGGGAGCATGCTAGGGTCAGCTACAGTCGGCCCTTGCCTTGATCTTCCCCTGCTGGGTTCTGTTCCAAGCACTTCCTCGAGTCCAACTTCGGGCTGGACTCTAGCTCGACCCCGTTCATTGGTGTTTCCATGGCTAGGTAGCATAAGCAGCTCAGCTACAGCCGACCCTCGCCTGGCACCTCCACCGCTGGGTTCGGTTCCAAGCGTTTCCTTAGGTCGGAGTTCGGGCTGAGTTCGGGCTCGGCTCCTACCATTGCTATTTCTGTTGTTAGCTTTTTCGAAAAAGAAAGATCTTTATCGCCTCCGAGATCCTCCAGACTGGGACTCATCCCATGATTCAATGTTGCGGTTGGATTCTTCAACATCCCTTAAGCGTGACATGAATCGGTTCACCAAGGCTTCTTGTTGGGATGTGAAGCGGTCAGTCACTTCAGTGCGCCACAACCCTGTCTAGATCTGCCCAAGTAATTGCTGTCGGCTGTTCCGTGGCAGGGGTTGTCAGATTTGCCTGATTTTCATTTGGTACTGCTGTTGGAACGGGACGATTCTCTCGATCTGGGATCACTGGATCTGGAATACTTCTAGTTGTGACGTTCTTTCCTTTGTCAACATCTTTCTTCTGTCTGGGAGGCATGTTTCCTGAGCAATGAGCGATGCTGTTAGGAAGAAGGTTAAGTGGGAGAAGCTGAAGCTTCGAGCTCCCGTTCTCAGTGAAAGCACCAAAAATGTTTGCACGAAAAATGGGGAAACACCTCCAAGTCGTACGAATTAGTCGATTTTATGTTGTTTTTAGTGATTTGGGTGATTCATGCAAATATGTAAAAAGGAGGGACTAAACTGTAAAAGACACACAAATTTATAGTGGTTCAGCCAGAATGTGCCTACGTCCACTTTATATGTTATTCTCTTTCACTGTTCAGATTACAAGTACAAAGCTTTTATCACAAGTGTATGAAAGTTGTTTGAAAGTTTTATCCGTGCTTGAGCTCTCAAAACTGTCCCTCATTGTTGTACCCCTACCCCTCTATTTATAGAGTGAGGATGGGGGTAGGGGTCTTGGATGTATATAGCTGCTGGGGGGCATGGGCTGTCGTGATCCGGCCTGGCAATGTTGGTTCGGTAATGTTTCGGTCAGGTGGTGAGTAGAGCATGGATCGGTCCGGTGATGTCTTGGTTCGGTAGTGCCATCCTCGCTTTGGTTCGGTGGTGCCTTCCTCACTTTGGTCCGGTGGTGCCTTCCTCACTTTGGTCCGGTGGTGCCTTCTTCTCTTTGGTTCGGTGGTGCCTTCTTTGTTTCGATTCGGTAGCATTGGTCCGGTGGCCCTGGTCCGGTGGAAACACGCCCAACAATTGTTATATCTTTCATTACATCAATATTTTACCATTTCATCTTACCTTTCATTTACGTAACCTTTTATTTCATTGATTGTAATAAATTCGCTTATTAAAATTTCCAATTCCAATAAATTTGAGTAAACTGATTTCTATCCTTTTATTTAAATCAAAGATCATACTACGATAAAAATTTACATTAGTTATATTGTATGGAATCAACCTTTTTACCATTATCAATTAAACCTGCATTAACTACACTAATTAAGGGAATTAATTGCCATTTATTTCCAATTAAATTTAATAAACCAAATAAATAGGTAATATATATAATAATTTTCACCATTAGCCTTTAATTACATTTATAAGTCGATTACTTACAAACAAATGTTACCATTTCTTTCATAACACTAATTTTATTCATTTTCCATTAACAATGTATTATTTGATCAATAAATTCAATATTTTCATTATTTTTCCTATGTTCACTTTATAACCAAGTATAACCTTACACTATTTTAATTAATTGGAATTCCATTCAAATTGTTAGCAATTAGCTTTAATTAACTTTGATGCATTTCATTTTAGTATTATTCCAGTTATAAATCTAAAATTTTAATTTCTTCCAATATTTAATTACAAAAATCTTATTATATTTACTATTTTAATTGTCGAAATTTACGGGTCCTTACAATAAGCGTGTATGGAAATATAGTATCATGGTGGAAACTATTGTCAAGGACCACTAACTTAGGTGGTAAGATCTCCAAATTGTGGTTCTAGGTCTTGGATTCGATCCCTCAAGAGACCAAAATGAGTGCTCTGCTCAAATTTAGTACTACTCTTGTTATCAAAAAAAAGTGGAGATTGTTAAATTTTAATGATATAGTATATTCAAGTTAAAGTAGATTTTAGAGGTATGTTCAGTCAATTGACTCTTTTATTGCATTAAAGAAAAGACATGAAACAGAATCATTTTGCAAGCTGGAACTGATCAATCAATTCTCTAATCAACTGATTGAAGAAGACATTGTATTAGGCACATGCATATTGGAGAAAAACTAAAAAGTAGTAAAATATCATCTCCCTAAAGTAGATATACACTATCTTCTATAGTAGAACCACTACAAATCTCATATGTAATTGTCTTTTTTGTTTACACATCTATGATCTATGATTTCTTATTTTGGTATATTAGTTTTCTGTTTGTTCTATCCCGTCATCTACATAATCCTATTACTTTCACTAAGTTTGGGGTGTTAATCTGAATTTTCCCTAACAACTTCTCAAAATAAGAACCTCTCAAGATTTTAAGAATGTGTAACTATTAAAATTTCTAATGGAAGTGTAATGGCCCATTATCCCTAAAGATTAAATTAACGTAAGATGGTATTTACTAATGCTTATAAGTCAAATTTAAGCATAAAGGATAGTACTTCATCAGACTAGTAACTAAAAACTAGCACGGTAGAACATAAAATTAATCAACACAATAAATGACCCTGTAAAAACATCATATAAATGCCAATTTATTTGACCAGTACCTTGTATATTGTAACAAAACAACAATAATACTAAGTCACATAACTAAATTATGTCAAGTGGACAACCTGAAGATATGCGCTATAGACAAGCACATTCCTCTTTCCTCTGCTTTCCTTGCAAATCTAAATAACACATGTACATATGTATGTGTATTACAAAAATAAGGGGGAAACAAATACTTAGTCCTATAAAAGATCGAACACGGATTAGGACAGTGCCATATCTACCGAAATAATTTTTGGATATTAGATATTCATACCGAGGATGGGCACTACGCCATAGATGGCCTATTGCAACGAAAATACAAGATGTTGCTAGCTACAATGCAACGATAGCTATGCTGATTTTTGTCTATTACAACATTAGCTTCAGGATGTTAGCATAGATATCAACACTATGTTGCAGTAGCTATAGACTTATAAAAATATTATAAAAAATGAGTGCGGGCCGAAATAATTTTTAACGCGGGAAGCAAAAACAAAGCGGCAAAAGTTAACAAAATATTGAAGGGTTTCACTCAAACACTTAACAAAATACGTACTTCGTTGCTCAACCTCTCAAACACTTAGTTACTCTGCCATTTCAATTAGGGCTAAAAGTTTCTAGGGTTTTGGTTCCCTTCGATATTTTCTAGGGTTAGTGCCAGCGCTTCAATTATTCCAATAGGAGGAAAGTGCCCGCACCGCAAAGTAAAGAAGAGAAGACACTCACACAAAACTGCACGAAGAGTCACGTTTCCGAAGAAAGGAGACGATATGGTTTACACTGAATTGGCAAAATTGGGTGAAGAGGAGAGCAAGAAGCCATTGCCTTTCAATGAAGATTTGCTTGGAATGGGTCAATCCTATTGTCTCCACTGCGAGTAATTGCTTTTTCCTTCGTTTTTTTAGCTGGCTGGGGTAATTTTTTTTCTGATTTTTATGTTCTCTATTATATTCTAGTTGTTACTTTGCAAACGAGGAGGTTAGAGAACAACATTTTGGGACTAAGCCGCATAAGAGAAGGTATTGTTTACATAAGCTAGCTTTTTTCTGTGCAGTTATTGATTACTTATTATTGATGCGATTAATTTCACTGATTCTCTCTCTCTCTCTGTTTTTTGGTTATGTTTTGTATTACTGTGACGATTTAAACCTTTATGGATACTCTTTTCTACTAAGAAATCGGTGATAGAGTGTTTGAATTACTGTAACGAGTTAAACCTTTTTCCATGTGTACTTTAATAAATGACTAGTTATATAAAAAATGCGACTGCTTTAAATATTTAATGCATTATTTGGCCAGGGATTATGTATCGTGATCTGTATTTTGTTTTGTTATATCTTGTGTACCTGTGATGAAATAAAATGTTTTAGATTTGGATTTGTAATATCTGGTATCTTTCTCTTCAATGACTACAACGATGGGAGCAATATACTTAGAGCTTACAATATGTACTGATAATGGATACATAAATTGCTATCTACTTAGACATGGGTAGCTTCATCACACATTTAATCTAGTGAAGATGTATAGATTCCGAATGGTTATCCTTTTGTTCGTTATTACCTAATCCATTTTTAGGTGCCTAAGCTTTGTTCATAATAATCTTGCCTAAAGTTTCATGATCTTCCTCTAACATGAGAATGCTGAATTATTATGCTTGTACGGTATCTGGTAGTACAAAACAAAGTCCTGTGTTGAAACGATTTAGTCCACTAAGATGGAGGAACGATTCCTGGAATAGAATATAGATAAATAGAAGCTACAACAGATAATTCAAAGATACCAACTGTCTTCCAAAAGGAGTCCATGGTGATGTTTTGTACAAAGCTCAGTTTGGGTTTGGTAGTTATGCTGCTGTGAAGAAACTGGATATTAAGAATCTGATATGTGAGAGAATTTGAGGTGGGTATATTTCTCTTTTCATATGTAGTGTTCATTTAACTTCATTATGTATGTATGATTTGTTGGTATCTTTGAATATTTTGCAGCATGAGATTTTGTTGCTTCGCAATAACAAGCACCCAATCTCTCTAATTGGTTTTTGCGTTCATGCAAATGCTCCACTTATTGTTTATGCACAATGGATCACTGAAGATGCAACTTCATGGTACATTTTAAAGTACTTGGTTCTTTTTCTGTCTAGTATGTGTTTCATTTAATGTGAAATTGTATGCATTTTTGGCATTTTCAGGGTCTTCTCATGGTGCAAACTTACCATGGCTTATTCGAATAGATTGCACTAGACATAGCAAGGTACTTAATCAACACTAAGTAGTCTTCATATTTTGTATTCAGTTGTAAAAAAAACAATAGCGCAAATTTTGGATAAACAAGAAAAGTTAATTCTTTTTTCCTTTTTAATTTTGTTCTTTAACTTTAAAACATGTTTTCTCAATATTTATTCTAATGATTTTTGTATGTTTAACAAGATTAAGAACTTAGGATATGCACAAAGGGCATCCTTACTTTTGACAACAATTTTTATCTCATTATATTTCGTTAAATTCCCTTAATTATTTGTTTTGTTACAGTTTCATCTCTGCACATGTGTAGAAAAAAGAAGTTATCATCCCATCCCTTTATGATCAGAAACATTATGTTTGCACAGAGGACAAAAGAGAAGATTATATAAGGCATCTTCATCTAATCTTCTTTTTTGCTAGCTGATTTTGGAAAATAGTGGAGGATAAATACAAAATATATCATGTAACCCTGTCAAATTTTTGTTTACATCTTTGGTTTGTACCGTCAAATTTCTTCAGAGTTCATGACCTTTTATTTCTATATGCAGGTTTCAGTTTCATTAACTCCACAGATTTCAGTTTCAATAACATGGTTAGATTTTTTGTTTACATTTTTGGTTTGTATCATATCTTTGCAATTTAGACAATATCAGTGTTACATTGGTGCTCTTTCGGCTTTGTGTATGTTATTCGTGATACCTGTGTTATATTGTTGCACTTTCATTGTTATATTTATGTTATTCGATGCAGTTTTATTACATATTCCACGGTCTAAACAGTTTCAGTGTTATATTCATGTACTTTCAGCTTTATGTATAATATTCGTGTTATATTGGGGAATTTTAGTGTTATATTGATGTTATTTGTTGTAGTTTTTATTATGTATTCTACAGTTTATACAGTTTTAGGTTTCACTGAATGTTTTTCGTAATTTCCATATCTGACAATATTTGATGTTTTTTAAAGTGGGTTAAATGGGTTGACCCGTTTATGAAGTGGGTTGGGTTATATTTTTCTCATTTAACAAATATATCAACCGGGTTGGGTCACAAAATGGGTCGGTTCAGTTTTGATCCGACCCATTATGACGACCCGACCCATTTGACAGGTCTACATTCAATTATATAACCAACATGGTACTGACAGTGGTTCAGCTAGCTCTGGTAAAAAGAATGGGGGGTGGTACAGCTAGATTAGTAGAAAAAAATATTGAATTTCATTGAGGATGGAAAAGACATTAAAAGCAAGGGAGGGAGGGGTCGGAGCATTTACAAGATATACACTTCAGTAACTTTTTCAGGTTGTAGTTCTTTTTCAGGTTGCACTTCTTGTAAATCATCAGAACCTTGTGTAGGACTAGAATTATGTTGTTGCTTTTCTTTGTGTGCAGTTATTGTTGGTATATGCTGATGGCTGCTGGAATGGTGATCAGGTGGCATTTGTGAGGAGGATTGTGCTTAGTTTTGGAAAAATTGGTTTGATATCCTTTTACTGTCTAACTTTTTTCATTTAATTTGTATCAGTCCAACGAATCAGATGGAGAATTTTTTTGTTAAAACTCGCAAGCGAAAAGAAAGAAAGGTGTACAAGACTAATACTTCAGTAATGAAGTACAGAATTGTAAGAATTTTATTTTCTCTTCAATCAGATGTCAAAAAAATGCTTCATTTTGCGCATCGACATTTTTGTAGAATTAGATCATGTTTTGTTGAAACCTATAGCAGGATATTTTCTGAATCCATTTTAAAACTGTTAATAGATATTGCAAAACAATTCTTGTTTAAGAAACTTGTTTCAGAGTTGTTAATTTTATTTAATGTCACATTTTGAAACTGCTTTATTTTACAGGATAAGATTGAAAAAGCAATAGGTGAAGGAGGAAGTGATGGAGTTATTCAAGAAATGATTTCTGATGGAAATCGCAATAAGTAGAATTTAGTATGTACTGGCTGTAACTATGAATACACTGGCTATGTTTTTAAGTATGTTTGTTATTTGTACTTGACTAAGTAAAACTGTGTTGCTGGTTATTCTGAAATGAAAAGTTCTTTGTTGTAGTGTAATGTTGCCATTAGATATGATATAATGTTGCAGTATAGTGTTACCATAGATATGATATAATGTTGTAGTATGTGATGTTAAATGTGGTACTAAACTGGAAAAGTGTTGCCATTGAATAGTAAAAGTGTTACCATAGATTAATGAATATGGGCCGTACAACAAGGTTCCGTAAAGGTGGGCCACAGAATTAGTGGGCCCCACAATGTGGGCCCACATGTTGGGGCCCAGATTGTGGGGCCCACTTTTTAGTAAATTTGGTACCTGTGGCGACAACAGAACCGATGTTACCCTAGGGCCGCAGAGATGTTTCCTTTGACTCTAGGGCAACGCGGCAAAATGCTTCACTGAGAAAGTGTTGCCTTTTCCCTTTTTTAGCCTACAGCAACATTTTTTGGCACTTCCTGCATCACTTCTTGGTGTTGCAGTATGCAATCTATGGCGTAGTGGGGGATGGATATCGAATATTCTTTGGCTAGTTCATAACTAAAAAATATAAACAAATAAATAGAAAGTTTTAATTTATTATAAATCTATTTTGATACTAAAAGTATAAAAAAATACGCTATGAAAAATAATTTTAAGGAGCAAGCATTGATTTTTATATACGTATTAATTTTTTTACCCATATGAAATATTAAATGACAAGCATTTTATGTACCAAAATACATAAAAAAATAACTATATCTTGATAAAAACCGGACGGATAATTATCTGATTGGAAATGGTTATATTCGCATCCATATCCGTTTTTCGGATATTGGATAATATTTCATATTTCGGATATGGATATGGACGGATTTCAAATTTTTTTAATACTCGTTGACAACCCTGCAAATACTGAGACTGTACCCCAAAGTCTACAAACCTAAACCCAAACCCAAAGGTCAGTGGTCTCATGTAAAATAGATTGCCCAAGCACCCTTTTGCGATCAAACCCATATAGTTACTTTTCTTACAATCAGTTTCATACCTGACCTTTCTCTTTACAGTACAATGAGAATGAGTTAGGCCTAAACGAACGAGCTTAACATCTTAGCCTTAACCTATATCCAAGCTTATTAGCACATGAAGTAATATATCATTGACAATCCATATATCACATTCAACATCATAATCATATAATATGATTTATCATCAACATGTAAAAAAGGGATTACCACCATATAACTTAAATAAGTTAATATCAAGTTCTACAGTAAATTCATCACAAAGTTTAGTTATTCTTCATAGTATATCCATTCTCTACTATCACTTAAGCATCATAATTAGGTAGCATTCAATTTGACTAATTCATTCATTATACTTACCTCACCTCTAGATTGTTATCTCTCATTTAGTTTCAATGCAACATAGTCCGGGAGATTACACCATCCTAGGTTAAACCTACGTATTAGGAGTTATATGTACAACCATGCACATCATGAACAAAGAACCTCTTTTCTATGCATTGACGAGAACTACTTTTCTACCAATAGGCTTTGAAACTCTCTTAATTCCAAGAACCCACTAATTTAGTGTAACATCTCATTCGTTACAATTGATTATTAGATCCCAGTTTAGATCAAATGATTTCTTGAGATCAACCTCAATTATACCTATTTTAATTACATTCATAAGTTATCTCCTTTAATTAAATATCATAAGTAATCATCACAAGTGAATATACAATATTCAATATGATTCATACAATATCTCAGAATACTACATCATAACAAGTAAAGCACAGAAATCCATATATTAGACACACACTGTCTTACAAAATCAATTTCACTTATTTTTTATTATATAAATGAATTAATTTTAATTCATTATTCAATCTAATTTTTAGTTATACTCAGTTATTTCATAAAAAAACATATAGGACAAGCAAACATTTACCAATTATAATACTAACACGATGGAACAAAATAGCAAGCATAATCAATCAATGAAATAAAAGTTCATGATAACCAAATGAATCAACCAAACAATCAACTATACTAAGTAGCCAATGCAATTAAACACAGAAAGTAACTAAATTAATCAAATAATCAAAGAAACAAAACTACCAAATGCATAGAGCAATAAAAACAATATGATATCAAAACAATCAAGGAACGGAACATACCTTGAATTTTCATATTATTATTTACTGAAAAAATAATGATATTCACTATTACATCTGTACTAGTAATTCCAAAGCAACAGTAACTTTCCTTCAAAACGCCATACTACTACTTCCCTCAACTAATCATATCATCTTTAAATAACTCAAATTATATTATTATTAATATTATTATTATTTATATCAAAAATAATATTAATATACTCCAAAATACAATATTTTCGTTTCTCTTCAAAATTTTAATATTTTAAATTTATTTATTCAGAACCATATTATTTGTAATACTCCATAAATTGAACAATGGTTAATTTAAAAGAAATTAACAAAGAATTAGCAAAGCGAAAAATGTAATTTTCGAAAATATCAGAATTTTGCTATGAAACTAGCACCATTGTATTCATGGCAATTTTTCGATCAACTTTCATATGTAAAGTTTTACGATTAGAGTTCAAACAAATATGTTATTAACGTTTGAAGATTTAGGATCAAAAACAATTATATTTGTAATTAAGAAAATAAACATAATTAACGAACGTTAATTAATACTAATGGTTACCTAATGTCCAAACAAAATAACCGTTAAATCAGATCGGTCGAAATCGTGCAAAATAGCACGTAAGAGGAAACAGATCACTGTTTAACATAAATAGGCAACCGATCGACCCTTTAGTGGGATAGGTCAATCAGTAGTAGTATAACGGTCGACCATTGATAGGCTAGTGGCTATGTATTGTACTTAGGCCAAATAGATTGGATTTAATATAATATGATCTAATGGCCTTCATCGATTCGAACCCTTATTCATACATATTCTTCTCATTTTTTCCAAAGCAACACGAAGCTCTATCATTTTCTTTTCTGCACAAATTGTAAAATCTATATAAGTGGAGAATAACAGAGAATAATAGAGAAGAATAATAGAATCAAATTGCAAAAGCCATGGTAAATTGTAAATCCAAATCAAAATTAAATTCAAATCTCTTCTTGGGTCTAAATTTCAAATAAATATGTATATTCTTTTGGTAGGAAGAAAAGCGAGTCAAACAGGAATAACAGGATTTAGATATGGAGATTTGGAAGCTTAGAAGTGAGTGGCAAATTATATATTTTTATATAGTATTAGATTTATATCATTGTTAATATGTTCCTTTTATGCCTAAAAATAATTTTGGAGTTGTGGGTTTAAATATATACATGTAATGAATTTGAGAACCATGTCTATATATTATGTGAATTGCTAACTTTGGTTAAACATTTCATATACTTGAATCTGAAAAGTAAGGGTGACGGTAGTCCCTAAGTTAATAATGTTATATAATAATTCCAATTTGTTGGTTGAATGATATATGTTTAAACAGAATTGCAAGTTGCTATGATTTGGATTGAGGTTTAAGTAGTATTTTAATTCATTGGAATGAAATGTGTTGATATGTAAATTTGTACAAATTATCCAGTTTTATAAATATGAATAAAAATGTATCGCTTGAAATAACAAGGCATATATCAAAGGAAGAGATATACAAAATATGGATATTTACCGATGTACAAAATATGGATATTTACCGTATGTGTACCATCTATTTCAATAAGAACATAAAAAATAATTTCCTATAATTCCATATATAACACAAGTCCTATTTTAAATAATTTTTGGAAAATTACAATGTTAACGTTTCCATTTGGGAAAATGTAACTCCAACGCATTAAAAAGCTAAAATCTCTAAGTATAAACCAAAGTATTTAAGTAGTGATAATAACAATAATGTAATTGTGAATCTAATATATGCAATCTAAGATAAGTAAGAAACTAAACAATAAAGGAAGAAGTATAAATAAAGCAATGGGGAATTAAGAAGTTATAATAATCAAAGTAAGATAGTTAATAGTTGAAAAGGGGCAGTAAGCTATATCTAATAGTGTTAAGTGAAAGTTAAGCAGTAAAAGATCTATTAAATTAGAAGAAAGCAGTACATGACATTAAATGACGTTAATGAAAAAAGAAGCAAGTTATGTAAAAATAACCAGATATTAGCAATCGAACATAGGAGGCGTAATTAAATAAATTTATATAGCCTCAAGTACGTGTTTATGGCGAGTGTGAATTATTGAATATAGTCAATAATTTAGATTAATTATAAATGAAAGCCATTAGTATGAGTTAGGATGCGAGATTTGCAATGTTACACAATAGAAGTTTGCCCTCCGAATGAGGCTATTAGCGGTTGTGTATACATTGTACATATATAAGACATCTCCAACTGTAGGACCCGTGGGAATATACATTCCCATACAGGTGAAGGGAACACACCAAAGTAGGGGTTTGCCTCGTTCTGAAGTGTAAAAGAGCCAAGTAGGGTCTACTTCTATCATTTTAGGGGGTACTTGTTAAGTAACCAAATGGGCATTTCCTTAATTGCATTAGGAAATATAAATGGGATGGTAAGCGTAGGCTCGGCGCTATGTCAGCAAAGTTGTTACAATATATGCAAGAAGTAGGGTTGTACACATAGGTCGAGAGCGTCGTCGGTTTTGGAGCGGCCAGTGGAAAGAATAGGGTTATGTATAAATAGGCTACACCTCTTACTAGTGTAGATCACATTTGGAACATGCACCGCCTCACAGTTGTTTATTATTTTTCTCGTTGTTAGGAGGAAATGCTAGATAACCATTAATTGAAGTCATTATACTAGTGTCATGTATAAATTGTGTAATTTACCAGTCACCGAAACATTATTCTGACCCATTTCGCCTTACAACCCACATGATAGACTTAGAAAAATAGGTACTAGTACAATGCAGGAATGGTGGATGGATGGATTTCCTTATGTGTGCTCAACATTGTCAATGGCACCAAAGATTGGAGATATTAGCCTTGGTAAGTAATTATAGTTATTATAATTTACTATTTCACATTGAGTTTTTTAACGATGGTACTATGATATTCTTTTGTTTATTTATAGGATACCAGCATCAATGATCTGTATGTTAAAGGACTTGGGTTTTTAGTTTAGCGAAAAGTCGGGCCTACTGGGATGCGGGTTGTTAGATTATTACTATCTATTCTAAACTAATAACATTATGACATAACATTTCAAAACTATATTATTTATTCTTGAAGGTAGTAAAAGTACATCATAAATATTTCAAAATATTATAATTATCATTCACTGCTAAAAGTGATAATAATAATGTACGGTAACTACCGTAAAACCACATTATTGTTTATTCCCAATATGATAACTCTACTCGTAAACTTTTTAAATCCCAATATTATGATTAATAAAATTTACTCTAACCATCTTAAAATAACTTTATTATTATCATATCATTAACTTAAAACAATAATAGTCTACCCTATATAATAATACTATTTATCTCAAAATTATCAATGATCATTTCCTATAACATTTAAAACAAATTTTATTATCATTCATCACAAGAATAATAATGTACTTCAGATATCATATGAAATTTTATTTATTACTTATTTCAAAGTAGTAGTAGTAATCGATATTAAAAGTCTTTAAAAGCATATTATTATTCATTTCAAAACTATAATGTACTTTAAAATATCGAAAAACCCTTTTTTGTTATGTTTATTTTTTTCGAATGACTCAAAGGCATATTATTATCCATCCCAAATAATGCTATTCAACTTTAAATGATTCAAATATTGTAATGCACAACAATAATTTGTTTCTGCTTGCTTTTAAAGAACAAATATTAGTATTACTTCAAAACAATAATACATTTCTTATGAATTTTATGATTTATCTTTATAATAATTTATTTCTTATTTTCGAGAATGATATTATGTAATATTATTTCTTACCTTGAAATAACAAGTTATAATATTCACTTTAAAACATTTATTTATCTTTAAATAATAACCCGACTCTAATGATTTTAAAACAAAAATATCACTGTTTAGCAAAAGTTCCCTTATTTTATAAATACTCTCAACATCTTTTGGATTTAACTTAACATTTTTTTATCATAATCTATGAATTTCTTAAAAAAATTATAAATAACGGTCTTACTAGAATTTGCACATCAATTTCTTCACAAGCTATCTTATTTTGATTATTTAATAATATATATTTAAATATTATATATAATCCCATTCAAATTTATAGTAAACTAATTATCTATTAGTTATTATCGATTTAGTTAAATCATAAGTTATAATTGTCACAAAATACTCGTTCGTTTTTTAATCATTCTCCATAAAATCAACTCGTGTGAAAGTTACATAAACACTTAGATAATCATGGTGCATAATAATAATAACGAAACCATAATAGTAAACAAGCATAACATTCTAACAGCATTATAACTCAACCAACATAACAATTCAACCAATTTCACAATCTCAATCATCTTAATAAAAATATAGTCAAGGAATATGATTACATATGAAGATACAATGAAATCAAGGATTAAGCCACAACTAAATAAAATACACTTACAACCCTCAAGCTCCAAAATGGTTCTTTCGCAGTTCCTATGCAACAAACTAGAATTAAAAACCAAAATATTCACAACCTTATCACAATCCCGTGCAAAATGCTATACATAATTTGGATAGCATATGCAAAAGGTAAGAGGCTGAGAAGATCTAAGGTTTAATTTGTAATTATTAACATTATTAGGAAAAAATTGTAATTTTGTATCAACAAAAAATTTCACCATCTTAGGAAACTCTAGCCTTCTTCATATACAGTGTCGTCCCAAAGAATTTGTTGCCCAAGCCACAGTCGAATTTTGTTGCCCATTACTATATAAAATTTCAATAATTTTTTTGAATATTAAGTATGAGGTAACATACAAGATTATAACACACAAAATTTTCACTTTCCATTCAAAATGCACTACATGAAGAATGTTACAACATTCAGTCCAAAAAATAAATAAGCTAAACATCAACTTTTCATACAAAAAAACGGTCAACTTTCTTTAATAAGTTCAAAGAAAAATGCTTCTTCTTGCTTTTTTTGTCACAAATTCTTCGATCAAATTGTCATAATTAAGCTTCTCTAGAAACTCCCTTTCTATTGAGATCATTGCTAGCCCATTTAGTCATTCTTGTGACATGCTAATTCGAACATAGTTTTTAACCAATTTCAATTTAGAAAAACTTCTCTCCACGGAAACAACCGTAGTCAGAATGGTTAACAAAAACCGATAAGCAACCCATGCACATTGAAAACCACCTTCTTCAACATTCTTAACTTATGAAATTAAGAATTTCGACCGATTCAACTATTTCTTTAGGTAACATAGTTTGCAAAGCTCTTAAATATTGAAATAAATCTTTTTCACCTATGTATATATATCATTCTGTTCACTGTATTTCAAGTAATTTTCTAAATGAATACAATGTTCCACTAACTCTTCTCTACCAAGATTCATAAACTTTGCTTAACAAAAATCCAAAGATATTGTCATAAAGTTCAATTTGTTCAGATCAATCTTTGAATGATGCAAGAGCTTGGTCTATGATATGAATGAAATACGATACTCTAAAAATTTCTTTCGGTGAACGACTTTCTTCATTACTACTTTCAATATCCTCATCTAATAGTTTTTTTCTACAAATAACTCTTTTCACCTCAAATTTTGATTCAATACCAAAATCGATAGCAAGTTCATTTGCTTCACTCGTTATTTCTTCAAACCCATGTTCTCTAAAGCTTTGACGAAAATCAATAAGTTGTTTTAATCTTGTGATTGCGTCCTCTAAATTCATATCTTCATGTTGAAATGCTTTGCTTACTTGATTCGCTTTATTTAACAACTTGTACCAAATACACTAAGAATTCAAAATTCTCCAAACCATTAACACATAAGCTCTAGCTTCCGCCATCGTAATATCCTCATTAGAACTATTTGCAAAATTAATTAAAGAATCAGTTAACATTGATGGTTGAAATCGAATAGTTCTTACACTTTCAATATGACTTTCCCATCGTGTAGCGGATAATTGTTTTGGTGTTAAACCGTTCGCATATTTTTTAAGAACATCCCACCGATGAGTAGATCCTGAAAATAATGTATAAATCTTTTGTACGAATGTAAAAAACAACTTCTTGCCTTGACACAAAATTTAGCCATATCACATAAAGCAAGGTTTATACTACGACAACCACATGGCATATAAAATGCTCAAGGATTTATATCAAGAAGTCTTTTTGTACACCTTGATACTTACCATTCATATTAGGTCCATTTCATAACCTTGACCTCTTATATCATCAATATTAAGCTTAAGTTCATGCAAAATATTTTCAAGTTGTTTGAAAAGGCCAAGCCTCGATGTATCATCAACAACCATAAATCTAACCAAAAAAACCCTTCTACCTTCACTTCATTAATATCTTCAATATCCACACATCTTATAATAATCGAAATTTGTTCTTCATGACTTAAATCTGGTGTGCAATCAAGAATAACCAAAAAAATATTTTTCTTTCAAGATCTTGGTTATTATTTTGACTTTGATCTCATTTGATAATAAAAGTATATCTCATTTTGAATCTTATGACTAAGATAACGATGTTGAATTTCTTTACCTACCACACGCTGAAGATGATCTTGCATAATCGGATCAAATTTCGCAAGAAACTCAACAAATTGGCAGAAAAGTCTATTATTCTTTTCATATATTTTATCATTGCTTCCACAAAATGGCAAATTGTTCCTACAAAGTGTTTCCACAACTTCAATTATCCGAATTAATATCAACTTCCAACGAACTTTATCCTTCTCAATTTGAGCTTCCATTTTTTATCAACCGTTGCTTTCAAGTTTAGTTCCTTTTGCAAATCAACCCACTTCACAACATTTTCACAATATTTCAGATTAGTTTTGTTCTCTCTAAGTTTGTGTGGAAGGTTATGCCAATCATCAATTCCATCTTTCGATAATTTGCTTGCCATTAATTTATTTTTAAATAGCTTACAACTAAAACAAATATTTTATTCAATGTATTAGAATATATAAGCCACTTCCTTTCTGAACAAGTCATCTCATTTTCAGGGCATGCAATAGTTCAATTATGTATTACATGTTCCTTGATATTTGGAAAACGATGAATATAATGCTTAGATGAAAAACTTCTACTTTTCCCAAACTTTATGATGCTTGGAAATTTTTCATTTTTTTAAGGATTTTGATTAGGCCCCTTTGAACTATTATTGTTCTTTTAGTAACATGAATAGGTCCCCATAAACTTGGATCATGATCTACATCAACGTCTTTGTTCAAATCAAGCATAATTTTTTCGTTCACATGTTCTTCATGATTGTCATTGTTTCTTTCTTCATCAACAATTTAATTCACATAAACATCTACATTGATATGAATTACATTATCTTTATATGTTTATATAACGTCGTCAGCATTTTCATCAATAGCTTCACTTGTTTCTCCAACTTGACTTTGAAAGGGAGTGCGGATTAAGCATCTTAAGGCTAATTTAACACTAGAGGGTGGTGATAGTATTTAATGGATTCTAAGACTTATATGGACTAGTTTAAAAATTATGATATAAACAAATGCAGAACTTAATCATAGAACAATCATAGAATCAAACACAGATGCAGAAAGTAAATAAAAAGCAGTAAAAGGAAAGAACATACCAGATTTTATACTGGTTTGGAGTTACCCTACACCTAGTCCTGTACCAAGGCAAACATCTCATACAGATTTTCATTATACCAATGTCGATATTACAATCCTCAATTTCTAAAGGCCTTGAGGTACCCTCCTGTCTCTCAAGTCCGAGGCAAACTTTCTTAATTTACGGGACACAAGATCACCTAATTGATTTCCAAGCACAACCACACCATATAGAGGGACTCGATAAAATTTTGAATTGATCCTGTAACTTTAAATAACACTTTGATCTTCGAGAGAGGACAGAGAATCAAACAAGAATGAGATTCTAATTTGATTCACTTGAGAATTTGGTAGAATTTCGGCAAGTTAAAAACATGAAATTTTTTAGAACAAGGATATATGGAGAAGAAGTGAAGAAAATAAGAAAACAGTTTGTTAAAAAAATCGTTTGTGAAGGCTATTTATAGAGTACTAATGGTCATAACCATTTCTGAAGAGATTTAAACGAATAGACACTTCTTTTGAAAATTGAAGCTTTTGAATTCAACGGCCACCATGTCGACATAGGATATCACATTATGTCGACATACTTAGTTAAAAGCAATGTAAAATTTGTTTTGAAAATGGTATTGAAAGGAAACAAGATAAAATGATTTTGGAGTAAAATAAACTAATTTTCCTATGTTTTAAAATATAGAAGAGTGGAAAAATATATTTTTAGAACATATATATAAATTTGATTTTAAAGCTCAAGTATATAAAAAATATTTAAAAATCAGAAGATATTTTAAAAAAATGAAGTTTAAAACAAGAGTTTATTTAAAAACAAAAACAAAGAATATTTAAGGCTAAAACATCTTTTTGAAAATCATTTGAAAAGATAATTTTTAAGGCTGAAACATTTTGAAAAGCAGTTTTGAAAATCATTTTGAAAAACCATTTTGAAGTAGTTTTGCAAGCTTCTTCCTGCAGAATGTCTCATCACATCATGACTCGAGAAATTGTACAAAACCAAGATGTCCGTGGATTTGTAAGCCACTTGTCGTAGGTTTGTAAACTACTTGTCATGGGTTTGTAAGCCACTACGAAGATAGAAATGGTTTCATCCCAAATGAAATTTGGAATGAAGATTTCCGTGCTATTATGAAGTTTTAACAAAAACTAGACACTTATCTTAAAATCTTGATCTTGATACTCATGAGTCTTCATTCTTCATTCTTGATCTTTATACTGTACAGTCTTCAATAATCAGTATCTGCCTTATATATATCCTGCATAATAAAATTCATATATATCTAGTGAATAGTGTTAGCATATAAGTTATAATAAAATAAGTTACAAAGGTTGTTGTCATCAAAACCACTACCTCCAGTTTCTAACAATCTACCCCTTTTTGATGATGACAACCTTATAAAATATACTTACTACTTCGATCATACCATTACTCCCCCTTACACCAACAACTCCCCCTTACTCCAAGTCTACTATTTTATATAACTTCTCCTCGTTTGTCATCAACAAAAAAATGACCTATAAAACTTGAACAACATTACTGATGCCAATCACATATCCTTTTGAGTTATCCCCAAAGTTGACCAATCCACCATCTTGATATATAATGTCACTGAGTATCTTGGGATTTCCTGTCATATGCCTTAAACAGCCACTATCAGGTATCCATTTATCTTTCTCAATTTGCACAGTTTGTCCATTGATTATTGATTCTTCAAAAGCCATGTAACATGTATGTTCCTACATAACAAACCAATTCGGTAGATAACTTGATTTTTCATAAAAACTATATGCAAACTTATGATACTTTGATGAAATGTATAAATTCAAACTAGTATTAACAAAATTTCCTATAAATGCCATTTTTAACATTTCAAGTTTCAGATTATGAAAACTATGAAAACCTGCTTTTATACCAATTGAAAGGGAGTGAGGATTAAGAATCTTAAGGCTAATTTAACACCAAAGGGGGTGAATAGTGTTTAATGGATTCTAAGACTTATATGAACTAATTTAAAAATTATGATATAAACAAATACAGAAGTTAATCACAGAACAATCATAGAATCAAACACAGATGCAGAAAGTAAATAAAAAGCAGTAAAAGAAAAGAACATGCCGGATTTTATACTGGTTCGGAGTTACGCCATATCCAGTCCTGTATCAAGGCAAAACCTCATACAGATTTTTATTATACCAGTGTCGAGATTACAATTCTCAATTTCTAAAGGTCTTGAGGTACCCTCCTGTCTCTCGAGTACGGTGCAAGCTCTCTTGATTTATAGGACACAAGATCACTTAATTGATTTCCAGGCACAACCACACCTTATAGAGAGACTCGATAAACTTTTGATTACAAATTAATCATATAACTCTGAACAGTAATTTGATCTTCGAGAGAGGATAGAGAGTCAAACAAGAATGAGATTCCAATTTGATTCACTTGAGAATTCAGTAGAATTTCGACATGATCTTAAAAATATGAAATTTTTTAGAACATGAATTTGTGGAGAAGAAGGAGTGGAGAAAATAAGAAAATAGTCCGTTAAAAAATTCGTTTGTGAAGGCTATTTATAGAGTACCAACGGTCATAACCGTTGGTGAAGAGATTTAAACGAAGAGACGCTTCTTTTGAAAATTGAAACTTTTGAATTCAATGGCCATCATGTCGACATGGGGTATCCCATGATGTCGACATCCTTAGTTAAAAAATAATGTAAAATTTATTTTGAAAATGGTATTGAAAAGAAAACAAGATAAAATGATTCTGGAGTAAAATAATCTAATTTTCATATGTTTTAAAATAAAGAATAGTAGAAAAAGATATTTTTAGAATGTATATATAAATTTGATTTTAAATCTCCAGTATATATATTATAAAAAATATTTAAAAATCTGAAGATAGTTTCAAAAACAAACGAAGTTTAAAATAAGATTTTATTTAAAAATAAAACAAAGAATATTTTAAGGCTAAAACATCTTTTTGAAAATCACTTGAAAAGACAATTTTTAAGGCTAAAACATTTTGAAAAGCAGTCTTGAAAATCATTTCGAAAAACAATTTTGAAGTAGTTTTGCAAGCTTCTTCCTACAGAATATCTCAGCACATCAGGACTCGAGGACTTGTACAAAACCAAGATATTCGTGGGATTGTAAGCCACTTGTCGTATGTTTGTAAGCTATTTGTTGTGGGTTTGTAAGCCACTAAGAAGATAGAAATGGATTCCTTCCCAAATGAAATTTGGAATGAAGATCTCTGTGCTATTATGAAGTTTTAACAAAAACTAGACACTTATCTTAATATCTTGATCTTGATGCTCATGAGTCTTCAAACATAAATTCTTCATTCTTGATCTTTATACTATACAGTTATCAATAACCAGTACCTGCCTTATATATCCTACATAATAACATTCATATATATCTAGATAATAGTGTTAGTATATAAGTTATAATAAAATAAGTTACAAAGGTTGTTGTCATCAAAACCACTATTTCCAGTTCCTAACAGACTTGAACCAATTGATTATTGTGCTTTTGCATTGAATAGTTTAGAGATTGAACCGACTAATGATGTAGATATTACATCTTGACGTTGTTTCAGTCTTCTATTATAAGCACCGAAGTTATGCTTTCTATTTCTCACACGTTTCTTATCATCTTCTTCCTTTGTCATACTATCCTCTATCTACTAACATAATTAAACTAAACTATGTTACTCCTTTTAATCTAAAATTATATATTTGAAGTTCGGAAAAGTTGATTAATCAAGTTATGTTACAAATTAACTTTTAAATTTCTAATCAACCGATTTTGATCAATTCATTCCTGCATAAATCAATTCTACATATTGCAGTTGTTGACTTTCAACCAATTCTAAATTCATGATTATCATTATCAACTAATTCTAAATTCCTACATACTTTAGTTGCTGCATACATAAATCAGTTCCTACATAAATGAATTTTTATTGGAAATTTAAAAATCGTGAATGAATTGATTTTTATATTTACAATTATGAATCAATTCCTAATCCTACATAATGCAGTATGCAGCAACCAATTTTAAATTCACGATTTTAAATTTCTAATCAAAATTCTTACATAAATCAAAATTCAATATTGTCGTATTATCCACTATCGACCAATTTTAAATTTCTAAGCAACCAATTTTATTTCAAAAATCAATTTTAGTTACCTCTATAGTTGGTACCTTACAAGGAGAGATGGAGCAATGCTGCGCTGGCTTGAGGCTGCTGTCGAAGTTCTGGAGCTTAGGATCAGCAATCACTGGAGCTTGGAGGCTGGCGTCGGCTATTGTCCAATTCGATCACTTGTGCTTGCTTGTTTTTTTATGGCAAATAACCCTAATTTTGAACGTTAGTTTCTGTTCATAAGTTAAAGAGGGAGCAACAAAAAGGAGCAAGCACAATTTGTTGGGCTGCATCTGTTTCTTTTCTTTTTTGTCACTACTCGGTTGTACTTTTTTTTTCCCTAGGCCTGGGGGTTGCCCCAGCCGTGGGTTTCCCTCAGGCTAGCCCTACCCAAACTAGGGTTAGCTGCTTCCATCCTTACAACCAACCAGAGCCATTGCCTTTGTTGCCAATGCCATCCCCCATCGTATATTGCACTAAGCCATCGCCCCCTAACCAGCTTTAGACCTCCTTCTCCCGATGACGATGATCTTAGTCAAATCCAATATTTGGTAGTTTTTTGCTCCAATCAAACATAACAGACGAACTCCTCTCGTCTTTCTTGACAAGTATATCCTCTCAATTTTCCCTATTGCGAGGTTGCACCATTGAGCACCACAAACGATCGAGATTATTTTCCAATTTCTTATCGATTATAGATCCATCACCAGTAACGAACAATTGCACTCTCTTCCTCTGTTGAAACAAATGATTTGGAATATAATTTTCTTGATTTTTGCATCGTTTCGACATATTTTTGGACTAGACGGATTAATCACTATTAGAGAGGTGATTAACTTTGGGATTACATGAGGTTTTATGAAGTGGAGGCTACCTTCTAGGGTTTGTATTGGCTGTTAAGCGAACTTTGGACCATGATGATTTTTCATTCCAAAATAGGTCACATATTTTGTTTTAAACCTATAAAATATTTATCCCATGAAACATTACTCCAATTCACCAAACTAATGCTTTAAATCAATTAGTTCAAAAAGACCTGTGTAACAGCTATAAATATAATACCTAAATCATTATGTTGTTCTAAATTCACTGTTAATTCATTACTTAGTTATTTATAATGATTTACAATCTATTAATTCAAATAAATACGTGGAAATCTACAGACTGTTTTAGAAAGAGAATAACATCCACTAAAATTTCTATTTCATTGCTGAAAAAATATTATTAATAAAATAGAGCTTTTAAAGCCTTCGTAATTTATCCACCAAACTGATATTTCATGAAATGAGGGCAACAATTTGCTATTGATAGTTTCTAATGCATGCATTTAAAGAGAAGACGTTCTCCAACTTCCAAATTCTGCCTCATCAAATCAAATTCAAACAGAGCTTCAAGTCCGGTTTTAATTTTGATATAAGGGCCAAGAATGCTTGAGAAGACTACCTCGGTAAAGAGCAAATGCATTGATGCATATTAGGGGCTTAGTTGTGCCAATAATAATACGCAACTCGAAGATCCCAAGAATAAATTACTTGAGCAAATTGACTCCATAAGAAACAAAAAATATAAAGATTCATATTCCTTACATTTTCAGTAATTAACTTAAAATCGCAAGGACTTTGATAAATCCAACATCGACAAAGACGCTCTCCCCGAGTCGGCATTTAAATACCAATCTCGAGCAGTGAGTGAAAATACATGGGTAACCATCTTTAAACTAAATTAGTCGGATTGTACCCATGTAAAACAAAAAATAAAGATGTTACAACTATAGAACAAGAAACTCTCCAAGCTAAAATTGATGTGCAAAGAGAATCCTCTTGAGTCCAAACTAATGAAGGTTCAACTTTGAGTTGATTAGCGAGAAATCTTAGGGTTACTATCCAAGGTCTCACGAACTAAAACATGTAAAAAAAACTAGGATAGATAGTTACACCCCCCAAACATGTAGTAGGGTGAACAATTTTTCTTTTTACTCCTATATGTAAGATAAGAAAGGGAATAAATAATTGCTCTAGTTTTCTAATTCAACATTCGGACAAGGGAAAGTGGTATGTAACCTCCAAGCTTTGTAAAGTCATTGTTGGATCAGGTCATTAAGCTGATGATAATGGCCTCCAACTTTGATCACTCTAAAGAGATTCAGACCCAAGATGTCAATTCCTCAGGTATTGGCCGATGCACTGCATATAAATTGAGATGACTGCACTATATGTGCATACACAGGAGAAAAAATATATCTTATTTTGTTTAAAAAAATTTGTGAAAAGAAAAGAAAAAAATTGATGTAAAATTATTTTTTGAACCAATTATAGAAAAACAATTTGAAGAATTTTCTTAGACAATCTTGCCTATCGAATACAACCTGAATCATTAGTTTTGCCTTTGAGAGAAACATTCTCTATCTCAATAGTGGGGTTGTAAAGTCCACCATTAAGAAATTAATTTATCATTGGAGAGAGAGAATAAAATTTTATCTATTTCTAAATGAAGGCTACAAAGAACTACTTATAGCGTCAGATGCAAATATATCCTTAATATATTTCCACTGGACTAAACTTTATTTATTAATTGGATCCAATAACCCAATTAAATAATAAACTACTCAACTAATATCAATATGGCTATCCCTTTAATTATTGATTAATATTAATAAATTAAACTACCATAAAATAATAAATAGTTTATGAATATAATTTTCAGCTTATAATTAATAAACATACATTAATTATATACTTTATTAATTAATTTTCCATCCCTCTGATAATATTAAATATAATAATAAATTAGTTAATATAATCATTATAATGATTTCTCTATAATAATATAACTTTTATAAATTATTTCAATAAATTGTTTTTGGTCCAAAGCTTAGAGTTGCGTTTGTGTAATTCAGAGGTGTGGACTTATTCCTTAGTAATAATTCAAAATTTTAAATATTAAAGCGTATACGAAAATTACTAAAGTGTAGTAGCGGACAGCCGTTTGGGTGCTTATAGATTACCTAGATGAAATCAAATTTCTTATCCTTTTAAGCAAAGCCTAAAGCAACAATATATTATGCATGTTTTAACTTCACCACCACTATATCACTTAGATACCTAGAGCTTGGTAAATGTTCAAAACTCTACCAATATCCGTAGTTGATTGCGATGCCCAATATTAAATTCTGTGATTTAGTTTGATAGCAGTTATCGATTAAGTGATTTGTTTTAACCAAAGATTTTGATTTTACGTTAACAACTAATTAGGGTAATGATAATATTTTATTCAAAGGCGATGAATCCTCTTTTAAATAATATTTTACCTTGAACCTTATACCGAACTATGACCTTAACACGATCATTTGTTGTCGTATGATTGACCATAATCAAAGTTAGTTTAGATACTTAAGATTAAAGTGTCCTCAAGTCAAAAGGTTACTGCATATCATTATGTGAGATCTTTTATTTGACATTTACCTATAAAAGACTCTCGGTGAATTGTTTAGTAAATGTTCTAAACAACTATACATATATAATACCTTAGTGGCCTCAATGGTTATGAGTAATTCACCGTCCATTATATAGACGGCATTATGTATACTAGCTCAATGAATATATTGATATTCGTTCTCGATACTTCTTGGCTGGGAATATTAAAAGAGAAATATTTATTTTATACAACTTAATACTCATGGTTATAAACATATGCATAACTGTGATTGATTGAATGCTTCTCCTAAAGATTTTCGACTTGTGTATATTTAATGTGTTTAAAAAAATATTTGTAACCCAATATAACAATATATAAAATAGAAAATAAAACCAAAAATTTACTTTATACGAACAAGATTCGCTATAAGAGTCAAGTTATATAATCAGTTTACATAATTTTCCCTTTGGACATGTACTTAACTTTGTTAGTCATGATCCCAGGGACTTGGACATGAGTTTCTTCCCCCTTCCTCTCCCCAATGTATTTAAAGGAATAAATTATCCTTCTTGCATTTATTTTAATTGAAAATAATGAATTGACACCAATGTTGAAGAGTCAAAGGATTGGCTAGATAAATCATTGAATATTAAAAACTAGAGAAGTTTTAGGAGTTAACAGTACGATCATATAACCAAACCTCGATTATTTAGCCCTCCATTAACAAATGGGGGATAATATAAAGTCCGCCTGCTTAGGGTTTTCGGGCATGTTGGGCCATGAGCAAAGTCATAATTTTTTTGATGTTCCTATCTTTAGTGAGATCCATTCACTTTATTTCAACTTCACAAGAAAAAATTATATCTGATTTTTTCAAGGCATACTAAAACTCTGGTTAGTGCTAATTCCCAATAAGAGTTAATAACCCGGGATATGACTAAGATGTTACTCGAGGAAATGGAAACATGCTACCATGGTAGGTCGGTTAGGCGAATGTTATCATGCTGCCTTATTGCTTAAGGAAATGCAATCTGACTACCATGAGAGATGCCAACCAGCATTTTATAAGGAGAAAGTCTGACCATCGAGTACCCTTTAAAAATTAGGTATCGACAATAATCGAGTACCCTTAAAAAGTAGGGTGTAGGTAAACTTAAAACACCATTTAAAAGTAGGCTGTGGACACATAAAGATCATCATAAGCACCCAAGATTAACAATAAGCCTACACATAGATTCAATGGATAAAGGATGAATAGGAAATAAATATCAATAATTTGATCATTTTAAAGATATGTCTATTGTTATTTCCATATAGGATTGCCGTTACCGTTATTTATTTTTGGATTACCATTACTATTATTGATTTTCAAACATACTGTAAGAAAATAATTTAACATACATACATACATACATACATACATATATATATGCAAACTATCAAAACAGAACTATAATACTATTTCAGAATTTTCCAAACAAAAAAGTATTTATACAATTTGGAATAGTATAACAACTACAAAGTATGAAATACAAAACAAGCACCAAAATACTCTCAATATAAATCAAGGCAGATTTACTAATGTTTAACGATAATTTCATGGATAATATGTAAAAATTGATAGAGTTTAGGATGTGCCTTGAGGGAAATCATTTAATTTTGATTATATAACTAAACTCTTGTAAACGATCCTATTCAAAATAAAATATGATTTTGGTTTACGACTTTTTTATATGTATCGTTTATTTATTGTTTCGAATACATTTAATCCAAACACTTAGAAATCCCTAGTTATAGTGTCTAATCGATTGTATTTGGGATCTATAAACATGAATTATAGATCGATAATAATATAAACACTTAACCTTAAAAATATCCCTATCAACGATGCATTGGGAATGAGATATCAATTCACTCATGATACTAGTGTACATAACATTGTCCATATGTTGAATATTGTACTACTCATGATTGTTGGGGACATTAATAGGTTTCATACATGTAGTTGGTTGGAACAATTAGAAAATGACTAATTAAGAGTCTTCAATATGTTAAAATATGCAAGTCAAATAAATGATCTCATGTGATGATGTGCAGTAATCTCTAGACTTATGGATACTATGGATCGTACATCTATAGGTTATACTTTGAATCTAGATAATTATACATTATGGGTTTTCGTAACTATAGCTTTGGGTATGGTTGAAAGACATGAAGTGAATCACAACTAAAGAGAGTATTTTTCTACTCCAATACTAAGGATTAGTGCCATGGCTAGTTGGATGTCGACACAGAGTTGTAAAGTCTTTAGCCAAAGCATTATGGGCAATTGATAATGGTCATTGGATTGGACCAATGGACTTCGAAGTCATTTTCAAAATTAACTAAGGATATTATTAAAGTATTGGTCGTTAATCAAACTTTAGATGACTTGGTGACACAATGTTGACGACGATTTATGCTTGCACATTATATCGTTGCTTAAGGGTGTTCGCATTACTAATTATAAAATTGATTTTAAAACTAAATGATAAGTAATCACCCGACACTGAGTTCACTGTTATGCTTTAACATAGTCCGTATAGACTTTAACGTTCGAATTGTTCGAACATTATTGAGTGTTGGCGTCATATCTGTGGTCACATAACCATGATTTCTAGAGTTTGGATTTTGCATAATTTATGAATATGTCGGTTTATAAACTGTTATAAATAATTAATGGTGGTAAAACAAATATAGTGGTTATATTTATTAACCATGTGGAATTAAATTTAAATGCTTAAATATGTAACTGTTATATATATGGTTCTTAATTTAAATCAAAACATTTATGTTTTATGTTTTAAGATTGTCTAAAATACTTTTTAAATATTAGGACTTATTTTTAAATAATAAACATATTTTTTAATTAACTAGTTTATAATTATTTAAAATGGTTCAAATAATTAAACAATTATCAAACTAATATTTAAATATATTTTAAAAATAATTTTTGCCTCCATTTAACTAGATAGGGTAGGACCTATTTTTTAAACATGTTGTTGTATATTAAATGTTTTTAATTAGTTAGTTAAATAGTAACTCGCTTAGTTTTGTATAGGCTAAGAGTCCATCAAGGCTAAAGTTAAGGTTTTGGAAACCCTAAAAATATCCGTCTTAGCTAGTACTTGAGATAAGAATATAAATAAAAGAAAACTAGGGTTTTATATTAACCTCCATTAAACATATTCATACAATTATAAAAGCAATTAGATTTACAACAACAAGAGAAGATTTTTCATATCTTTCTTGAAGCACAACGAGGACTTTTTGGTTGGAGTCAAAAATAGGGATCTAAGGTGTTAACTCAAGATTTTAAGTCTAGGTATTATCTTTAATTTTTATATATACTATTTGTTTTGATTTATTGTTTACATATATTGATTGGATAATTGGATTGAACGATCGATCAGATAAGATAAAAATCAAATTTTGGATTTTGTTTTGATTAGGCTATATATGTATCATATATATGTTGTGTGCACATACACACACTTAGGTATATATATAATTTTATATACTATTTTCTATTTATACATACATGTAGACTACACATACATGTTTTGAATGAAGAATAAAGTACAAAGTAATTACTTTTGGAAGTTTAGATTGATTAAATAGAAGAATTTTAAATGATATAGGGAAAGTTTAAAATTAAGTAAGCATTGAAAATTAATTTAGATTTGTAGACATATATAGATTAGGTTGAATAAAAAAACTAAATACTATATTAAAATTACTAAATATACTTACATATATGTGTATTCCATTTTGAATAATAATATAGAAGGAAATAGAAATAGAGTATTTTAGTAAGTTTCATTTTGTTATAAGAAAGGATTTGGAAGTAAAATTGAAAGCTCAATTATGACAAGATTTTATTTTGACATTAGTTGTTATACATACATACGTACATACATATACATACATACATACATACATACATACATATAAGGAGTGTTCAATGGCACCCCTATTTTTCAGCATCCCTCTAGTCCCTTGATTTCCACCACATATTACGATTTAAATAATAGTATGATGTGGAAAAGAGAGAAGGGATGCTGCAAAATAGGGGTGCCATTGAATGCTTCTGTGTATGTGTGTGTGTGTATTTGTGTGTGTGTGTGCCATAAATATTTAATTAATAATACAAATGAAAACATGCATATATTAATTGTGATATGTAACATATAGGACCATATGTTGCATATGCACATATGAATTGGTTGTATATATTTAAGGCATAAATCTCAATACCCTAGTATTGATATATATATGTATATGTATATGTATATGTATATTTATGTTTGATATAAATAAATATATGAGATTATATATGTGTCTATATGTATTTTATTATGTGATCCTTAATAAATGGTTTTTACCAAAATTTACAAATAAATACAAATAGTAATAACAAACAACAACAAAAATCAAAAATAAAAAAATAAAAAGTCTTGTATAGAAAATAATTCAAAATAAAAACTAAAATATTTTAAATCAAAATAACCATATTTATAGAAATTAAATTCAAACTTAAATCTATAAAATTTAAACAACCTAATTTTTTGTCGAAATCGATCCCTTCTTCCGTTATGCCTAACCTATTGATCACAATAATGGTATCAGAGTCCAGGATGCTTTTTATTAATCAACGTTCTAAGGTCTATCCTATTGAATTGACAATGTCAGTTTGGTGTCTAAGGAAAGAGTGCTTAAAATAAGGCTTTCGGTTGGAGTAACCAGTAACCTCCATTCCTTGGCTCTTACTTGGCCGATGCGATGGTCGATTTCAACATGATCCACCTTTGGGTGTAAGGCTTATAAACTAAGCTTTGTGGTTAATTTATATATATTCATATTTTGAAGTATCTAGTATAATTTATATTATTCTATAAATTTAAATTAAGAATTTTAAAATTTTTAATTCAAAATTTTGTTTTCGAATTTAAATGAGTTTAAATTAATTTAAATTAATTATAGTTATGATGATTGCAATATGTTATGAATATTAAAAAAATTAAAAGATTTTAATTTTGAATTTAAATAGTTTAAATTTAAATAAATAATAAATTGTTACCTATTAAAATCAAATAATTTAATATTCAAAGTTACAATGAAAAGTAAAGCCCATATAGATGCATAGGAATATATGTAGACATTTCATGTCTATGTGTATATTTACACTAATATTCCTTAACATTGATAATACTCAAATAAAATTTAAATTTTATATCCTTTAAATTTAAAAGTTGCTCTTCATTATTTGTGTTCAAAATAATACAAGAATGGATGTGTAGTTGTTGAGCACACTCAAGCTATACAATTTGATTCTATTGCTATTGTGAATTTCATTCGAATGGTGTGTGAATGTAAATGACTTTATTGAGCACACTCAACAGTTATGTACATTGATACATGCACTCATGAAATAATGGATACTGAGTATCTAATATGCTTTGGGGTTTGTTGAGCACACTCAAGGTCACAAGAAAATTAGGAGCAATGTATAAAGTTAGAAGTTATAAAAGTGACTAATCGATAACGTCTATACACTATTCATAATAGTCACAATTTGTTAAGCATACTCAAGGTTGTGTCTACATGATAAATATGTCCTTACTCCCCTAGAGGAATTTTGTGAAAATTCCTATATCTCTTTGGGATTTTAGAGATATGTCACATCTAGGGGAGCCTTATTTGAAAAATAAGTAAATTTAACCACTCTCATAAGTTTAAGAATATGTGAAACTAAGTCTAATCTACCCTTAATTTAAATCTATGCATTTATAATGGAAATTATGAAGATGTTCTTAGAGAAAAATGCTTTTAATGAGGCAAACTATAACGAATAGATTAGGAATGTAAAAAGTGCTCTTGAGGTTGAGAAACTCAGTCATGTCCTTGATGCACCTAAATAGAAACCTCTTGAAACCGTGACCCAGGACAAAAAAAATGCCTATATGACCCTTTGACTATGAAATTGAAAGGCGCTACATGTTGTCGAGCATAAGTCAAGAACTCCAACGACAACATAAGAACATGAATATACATGACATATTCAATCCCCTACAAAAGTTGTATGGTAAGCACTCATATCCTGCGAGGTACGAAATCTTGAAGAAGTTGTTTCACTCAAGAATGAGTAAGGGAACACTGGTCCAAGACCATGCATTCAATATGATTAGGTACATAGAAATGCTTGTTAGGTTAGGAACTAAGCTAGACCGCAAACTACATGTAGTCCTTATAGTTGGATCACTCAAAACCTCGGTTTGATCCATTCATACTAAAGTATTATATGAATTCCCTAAGATGCATCATCGACGAGCTCCTTAATATGTTAAGGACACTTAAAAGTTTCTTTGGAAAGGATACCAGTTCGATCCATGTAGTTAAAGGTCAATCCCCTTCCAAGAGTAGGAATTCTAAGAAGAGGAAGCATTCGTTAAAGGGTAAAGTAAAAAAGGAGTTAACATCAAGAAGGAGAAAGGTGAATGCCACCATTGCTTACAAAAGGAAAATTAGAGGAAAAAATTCCCTAAAAATTTGAAGATGCTTAAAGAAAAGATGGAATCTGACTCCACTAAAGGCGTGCTCATGGTAGATAGTCTATCTATAGCTATTAAGTCTTGGTTTTTGTATATCAGATCCAGAACTTGCATTTGCAATTCTTTATAGGGACTTATGAACTATCGTCCAATTTTGAGAAATGAATTAGAGCATTAAGTTGGCAATAGAGCAATTGTTGCTGATGCAGAAGTTCGAGACAATACATATACTCTTGAAAATGGACACAGAATATTTTTGAATCGCTATTATTTTGTACGAGACTTTTTACGCAATATCATTTATATTTCTCGTTTGAAAAAAGTTGGTTACGGTTTTGTCTTGAAATATAATGTTTTGAACATTGTTTATGGTGATAAAACAATTGCATTTGGTGCTTTAAGTAATGATGTTTATGTTTTAATTAGAAATTCTGTATTTGTTGTGGTTAATGATTTAGTTAGTGCATCTAATGAAAATATAAAGGACAACTGCCTTCGGCATTGTAGACTTGTCCATATTAGAAGAAAATCGTTACGCAAATTGAGCAATGAAAATTTATTCTTTTTATTGGATTTTGAATCTAATGAAATTTGCGAATTGTTTCTCAAAGGAAAAATGGCCAAACTTCTATTCAGTGGGAGTAATAAACGAGTTAATGAACTCTTAGGACTCGTGCACACTGATATATGTGGCCATATATCAACATCGACCAAACCTGGCTCCACTTACTTCGTCACATTCACTGACTATTTCTCTAGATAAAGATATTTGTATCCTATGAAACACAAATCTGAAATCAACGATAAATTTGTTGCATATAAAACCAAAGTAGAAAATCTAAAACCCAACGAATCAAAATACTTCGATTGATTGAGGTGGAGATTATTTAGATTTTGAACCATGTTAATTGGTTTGGTATCAAATATAATTTGTAAGAACAGACGTAGAGGAGAAAGCAAAAACAACTAATTTTATTTATCCCGTCTAATTGATATGCAAGAAGAGGTGTTTATATATCACACCAAATCGTTAAACCAGGAAAGTTTATAATAGGAAAGTTAATAAAAAGGAAACAATTACACCCTATATTTAATATATTTAACAGTCCCCCTCAAGTTGGAGCATAGATGTTAATTTGGCCCAACTTGTTACACAAGTAATTAATTCTGACTCCATTCCAAGCTTTAGTGAAGATATCTGCAATCTGCTTTTCAGTCTTCATAAACTCTGTAGATATTAAACCATCTTGTATTTTATCCCGAACAAAATGACAGTCAATCTCTATGTGTTTGGTTCGTTCATTGAACATAAGATTAGATGCAATATAAATAGCAGCTTTGTTATCACACCATAATTTAGCTGGAATAATAGTTTTCAGTCCTATTTCATTCAAGAGTTGATATATCCAAACTATCTCACACACAGATTTTGCCATAACTCGATACTCTGATTGTGCACTTGAACATGAGACAATATTTTGCTTCTTACTTTTCCATGAAATTAAGTTTCCTCCAACAAAGACACAAAACCCCGTTGTAGATCTTCTATCTATCTTAGAACATGCCCAATCAGCATCTGAAAAGCATTCAACCCGGTTATGACCATGATTTGCATATACAATACCAATCCCGACTGTTCCTTCTAAGTAGCATAAAATCTGTTCTAAAGCAGTCCAATGATGAACTGTTGGAGATGACATGAATTGACTTACAACACTAACAGAATATGCAATGTCTGGACAAGTAACAGTAAGATAATTCAATTTTCCAACCAATCTTCTATACATTTCTGGATTTTCAAATAATTTGCCTTCTTTTGTTAGTGGCATATTTGGAATCATTGGAGTACTACATGGTTTTGATCCTAGCTTTCATGTATCATTTAGTAAGTCAAGCACATACTTTCTTTGAGATAAAAGAATACCTTTGTTACTCCTTAAAACCTCAACACCTAAAAAATATTTTAGTTCTCCCAAATCTGTTGTATGAAACTGAGTGTGAATAAATTGTTTAAGAGACTCAGTCCCTTCTTTGTTGCTTCCTGTAATAACAATATCATCCACATAGACAACTAGCAAAATAATTCCATTCTCTGAATTTTTATAGAATACTGAGTGATCTGCTTTGCTTTTCTTCAACCAAAATTATCAATAGCTTGACTAAATTTTCCAAACCAAGCACGAGGACTTTGTTTTAGTCCGTATAGAGTTTTTTTAAGGCGGCATACTAAACCATTCTCCCCCTGAGCAACAAAGCCAGGTGGTTGCTCCATATACACTTCCTCTTTAAGGTCGCCATGAAGAAAAGCATTTTTAATATCAAGTTGATGTAAAGACCTCTCATATGTAGTAGCAAGTGAAATAAATAATCGTATTGTTGTTAATTTTGCAACAGGAGAAAATGTTTCAGAATAATCCAATCCATAAGTTTGAGCAAATCCTTTCGCAACTAATCGAGCTTTTAAACGAGCAACTGACCCATTTGGATTAATTTTCATAGAGAATACCCATTTGCATCCTATAGCTTTTTTACCAATAAGTAATTTTACTAAATCCCATGTATTATTAAACTCCAAAGCATTCATCAATCATTGCTTTCTGTCAACCAGGAATAGATAGGGCTTTAGTAACATATTTAGGAATTGAAATTGAGTCAAGAGAAGTGATGAACAAATGTGAAGAAGTCGATAAGTTATTATATGAGACAAACGATGAGATATGGAAAGTACATTTTCGTTTTCCCTTTCTTAAAGCAATTGGGAGATCTAGCTCAGAGGAAGTTATTATGTTTTATTCTGTAATGGGATCAATTGGAGAAGATATATTAGATATATCTGTATTTTGGTCAGAAGATGTTTCAAAGTTTTGGATGAATGGGTCAGCAGGAACAGTTTGAGTAAAATATATAAGAAAATCATCACTGTCTTGAATAGTAGAGGTAGTGGTAGAATCAGATTTTGAAAAGAAAGGTGTATTTTCGAAAAAATTGACATCAATGGAGACTATATATTTATTAAGGCTAGGACAAAAACAACGATATCCTTTTTGAAGTCGTGAATAGCCAACAAAAATACATTTCGATGATTTTGGATCAAGTTTAGTTCTTTGTTGCCTTACATCTCTAATAAAGCAAGTACTACCAAAAATTTTAGGGCTAACAGAGAATAATGGTTTGTTGGGGAACAAAACTTTATATGGAATTTCCCATTAAGTATAGAAGATGGTATATGATTTATGAGAAAGCAGGCCGTAGAAACTGCATCGGCCCATAAAATTTTAGGAACATTCATTGAAAATAAAAGAGCGCGTGCAGTTTCAAGAAGGTGTCTATTTTTTCTTTCTGCCACACCATTTTGTGATGGAGTGTCAACACACAATGATTCATGAAGTATTCCGTGCCGAGTCATATAAGAGTGAAATACAGCAGATGTATATTCTTTAGCATTATCACTTTGTAATGTACGAATGTAAGTATTAAATTGATTTTTGATTTCGGCACAGAAGCCAGAGAATATAGAAAATAATTCAGATCGATTTTTCATAAGATAAAGCCAAGTTGTACGAGAATAATCGTCTGCAAATGTAACAAAATATCTTAATCTAGATTTAGACAAAATTGAACAAGGGCCCTAAATATCAGAATGTACAAGTTCAAAAGAAGCACTAGCACGTTTATTAATTCTAAGACTTGTACTGTGACGATGATGTTTAGCAAACTGACATGCTTCACAATCTAGTGTAGACAAAGAACTATATTGAGGACAAATCTTGTTGAGGAGAGAAAGAGATGGGTGGCCTAACTGGTAATGAATCTTGAGGGAAGAGGTGATACTTGAACAAGTTATGGAAGGTGACGAATCAAGAATATACAGCCCTCCAGACTCATGCCCCTTACCAATAATCTGCTTCACCGTTAGGTCCTGAAGAATGCAATGATTCAAAAAAAGGATATAGAACAATTTTGATTGCGAGTGATCTGACTAACAGAAAGTAGATTAAAAGACAATGATGGCAAATGTACGACAGAGGGTAAAGAGAGAGTAGGAGTAGGGTTAACAACCCCAGTTCCTTGGACATGAGAAAGAGATCCATCGGCTAAAATAACTGAGCGATTGGAAGCGTTTAAATGATAGTTCGAAAAAAGTGAGGAGTTACCTGTCATATGTTCAGTTGCACCTAAATCAATGACCCATCTATTTCTTGAATTAGCTAAAGCAGTTATCGATGAAGAGTCCTTTGAAGTTCCTTGATGTTTTAGGAATTTAGCAAATTCATCGATGTAATCATGCACTGTCTTATTACCAGATGTTCCAGGGGTATGATCATTAGTTCCCAAAGTTTGACTGGCCCCAATATTTGTTTGTCCAGCATTCACCTGATCCAAGTTATTACCACCAGCAAAATTTGAATTTGCAATTTGCCTATTTCCTCCAAACTGCCCTGTTCCAAACTGCCCTGTTCCAACCTGACTTGAGCCAGTGCCAACAGATTGCCTCTGCATATTTTTTTATTGAAGTTTTCTGCATTCCAACTTAGTATGCCCAGATTTCTTACAGTAGTTGCATAGAATATTTCGAGAGTCAGGTTTGCCTACTTCTGATTTTTCCAGTTCATATTCCTAGAGACAAGGGCATTGTTGTGAACAGAGCTATTACCTTAAGAAACTACGTTTTCTGCTCGAAGAAGTCGACTAAACACATCATGTAATGAAGACATGTCAGTTCCAGACAGGATTTGTGTTTTAGCAGAATCAAATTCAAAAGGCAATCCACCAAGAAAACTCATGATCGCCATCTGCTCGCGCAGTTTTTGTTGAACCTTTACGTCTGAACTTAAGGGCAGAAGCAAATTAAACTCTTCATAGGTCTTCTTGAAATTCATGAAGTAGGTCATCAACGATTGTTCATTCTTCTCAACTCGGTAAAAATATTTACAGACCTCATACATACGAGCCAAATTTCCTTTTTCAGAGTACAAAAAGGCTAGATAATCCAATAGTTCTTTAACGAATTCACAGTGGTTGATTAAGCCAATTATCTCATTATCAATCGAATTTCGAATTTAAAGGAAGAGGCGAGCATCATCACGAAGCCAATTCAGGTGGGCTTTCTCAGTTTAATCTAGTTGCGGTGGGTCGTCGCTTAGATGATTATCTTTCTCAATGCTCCTGAGATAGATGCGCACAGTTTTGCTCCAATCTAGGTAGTTGGCTCTGTTCAACTTGTGGTCAGTAAATTTTGATAGTTTCGGTAGGACGTCTACCATAGTCTATACCTTTTCTTCACCCATTTAATCCGAGAAGAATATTAAATACTTGATAGATATCCCAAAATTGACGTAGAGGAGATCTGAGAGGGTCGGTTAGAAAATAAAAAACAAAAATCGATTTCTCTTGGTTTATGAAACAAAAATTAACGCAAGTCTTTCTTTTGTTTATCAAAAAACCAAAAAATCGAATTCCCCTCTTTCTACAATCAACCAAATCCAATCCACGAAATGAATTAAAAGAAATGAACACGAATCTGTTCTCGATTCGTGGTTGGTCTTCGCGAATTGCTGAAGGGTTGCACGCTTGTTTGTACTATATTTGAAGGTGGATGGTTGATTTCAAGTGGCAGAGGAGCTGTTCGAAGTGATTGCGGAGAGGTTGATTTTCAGATGATTTAGGGTTGTGAGAGAAGTTGCAATGGCTTCGGTTCAGTGAGGGGTTCGATTTGAATCGTGATGTGGGTGGAGGCAATTTTGAAGTTCGGTTGCTTTATTTTTTGGTGATTCCGATTGTGGATTCAGGCGATGGTGCTCACGGTTGTGAAGGCGCGATGTTGCAGCAGTGAGGATGGAAGTTCGTGATTTGGTATTGATTAAGGAAGCTGTTCGAAAAGGCAGCGGTGAAGATGGCAGAAGGTTACGTTGCAACATGATGTGGGGATGGTTGAGTTTTCTGATTTTCTAGAATCGGGATTATAAACCTAACTTTGATTTAAGATAATTTTCTGAGAGGCTCTGGTACCATGTTAATTGGTTTGGTATCATATATAATTTGTAAGAATAGACATAGAGGAGAAAGCAAAAGAAACTTATTTTATTTATCCCATCTAATTGATATACAAGAAGAGATGCTTATATATCATACCAAATAGTTAAACCAGGAAAGTTTATAATAGGAAAGTTAATAAAAGGAAACAATTACACCCTATATTTAATATATTTAACAAACCACAACATTAACTTAAAAATAATGGGATTATTTCTCAGGTCACTCCTCTATATATTCTACAACATGTAACAACCCACACCTTTAGACACACCGATCCAAATCCCAAAGTAGAGTTCAAACTCGCTTATGCCAAAAAGTACGAGTTGTTGGGGTTTTAGAATGTTACATGATACAAAAACAATTACAAATTTAGAACATTATATACTTTTAGATCTCAAGGCGAAAGAAAATAAAATATAAATACTGAAAATAACCAAATTAGATAGTAGTCTCAACATATACATGGTCCACACAATAATGTCTAAAATGAAAAATGCATAAGAGTCTATCTTATAGAAATAACATAAAAAATATAAAGTACATAGAGAGAAACTAATAATAAATGTAACTTTGGAGCATAAGGTCACCTCCTCCATGCATCTTGCCCCGCCTACGTCACTTTCTACTTTAATCGCCTGTGATAGATTCAGAGAGGGAAAATTGGAGGAGGCCAAACAAAGTCTGATGAGTGAATTATATCACCAGTGATATGATGTAGACAAATAATTTAAAGTTCGGTTATAATCTACACTTAAGAGTGTTCTTTAATGCATTGTTCTATATATACAAGGTATTAACTACTTTCATAATATGGCTTGACTATCCCTAATGTGACTGAATTCCATTCTTATTATGATTGTTTCCATTCACATGTGTAACATGCTAATGGAATAATTCCTAGGAACATCTCTAATATATGACCATTTATTCATATACTGAGTTAACATTTGAGTTACACTTAACCAAGTATAACTCATCACGCTAAACCTACACATTCGGGTTAACAATCCAAATATATCCTTTTCGTTAACAATCTCAATACAATCTTTTGAGTCAACAGTCCCAATAAAATCTTTTAGTTAGTGCATGTATCTTACGCTCTATACCATTACACAAGTAGTATTCAAGGGCGGATTAATATTTCTAACCCTTTGTAGATTAACGATTCCTATTATGATGAATTCCTCCATCATCTCTTTCCAACTTCCACCAATAGGTGGCTAGGACTGGCTATGAATGATAAAAGCTTCTAATTATGATGTGATCGCTCATCGCATTGAGCGCAACGTTTAATCAACTTCATAATGTGAGAGCCAAGAACTTCACCAAGTGTGATACGTTTTCAGCTTGCTCCACGACTTCATTCAGCTACGTGAACTCTCAAAAAACAAGAAGTGGGAACAAATTTTCCTGGTACATCATACTTGACCCATACCAGGCCTAGGTTCAACCTCAGCTTGTTGAGATAATTCAAACATCTGAAAAATAATTCAAATGTCTAACTCTCTTATATAAAATTTTGTTACAAGTATTCAGACGTCTGATTTTGATTTTGGAAGTCTGAATCAAAATTCTTACGTATGAATTAGATCATTTTTGAACTGTCTTATTTCTATTTCGAACTGTCTGAAATTCAGACATCTGAGAATGAATTCAAACATCTAGTTAAATTTTGAAACATCTACTAATAAATTTTCCAAATTTGATAATAAAATTACAATTTTATTTCATTCATCCTCTTCATAGATTCAAATATACATGCTAGTTTCATTTTTTATAGTGTTTGACTATAGTATTTCATTATTGATTATACACAATTCTAAGTAGTCTTGCTTCATTAGGCGTATATAACATTTTATTGAATTTTCTGCGTGTTTTAAATCAATTATCTTTTAAATCAATTATCCATATGTAATTTACTATATCTTTTAGATGCATCTAAAATTAACAGGATCAATTTCTAGGTAAATTCAAAGGAATGTATTCTATTACTCTAAACTAATTCCATAAAATAGATTTACAAACCAGAGTAATTTCAATTCAGTTTACCCTTCTATCTCAAATTACTATGAATATTCTTATTAATTCATTTCCTAGGTTTTCAGTTCTTCTAATTCATAAGTATTATTATCCAGCACTTTGGGCCGACTAGAAAACGATAGTTGCAGAGGTGATAATTATAAAGGCTTCGATTGAGTTTGGATAAGGTTCGAGTTAGTTAGAAATTAGAGATGTAAGGGATCGATCCATTTTGAGTAGTCCGGTCTATGTGCATGGCTCGGCCTATGTGCATGGCTTGGCAGGTATGGGTCGGCATGCATGGCTCGGTCTACTTTGGTCATGTTGAATATGCAAGTATATGATTTTTGTTTGATGATAATATATATATATATATTCATTTGAATGTATTTGTTATAGTACTATTTTATTTTTCACATAATTAAATAAATATTTGCTGAATAAAATAATAACACAGAATTTATTTTAAAACAGATATTTTATTCGAACAAATATTTTATTACATTTTGAATAGTACAAATTTGTGCTCTCACTATATATACAAAATTTCAATTACAATACATTTCAATTTACACAACTATCTTCACTACATATCGCTCAGTCACTCGTATTTATCTTCAACTCTATTCCAAATTAAATCCAGCATGTGAGTTATCTGCTTCATCAACCAGAGAACAACAACCATGAAGTCGAACAAAGCTTCATCAAGTATACATGAGGAACAGAGCATGCAAAAGTGACTCAAAAACACAAATGTACAAAAGCAAGTGCAATTTCAAACAAAGTCAAATTGGCACAAAATTTTTCAAAGTGGTCGAAGTCATGTAACAGTTTCAAACCAAAGTCAGCTTCAAAGTAAATTTTATTACAGTATCAAGATGAAGGAAGACAATTTGTAGTAATAAAAATCAAAATAGTAGCAAGTTCAACCAAATCAAGTCAATAACAATATGAATACATGTGCAGTTCAAAATCAAGTCAAAGCCGTAATGACCAAGGAAGTCGAACAAGTCAGAAATCAAAGCCGTGAGAATCAAGCAACAAATTGTACGAATTGAACAAGTCAATAAAATCACAGCATTCAACCTGAACCGAACGGCCAGAGCTAAATTATCAGACGAATTCAAACAATATATTCGAATGGAAATAAAGGGATTCGAACCATGTATAAACCCTAAAACATCATCGGCAAAATTCCATTTGAGTTCAAGCAAAATAGAGACCAATAAATCATCAAACTCGAATCAAAATCGAGTATTATCAAATATCGAAAAAGGGAAAAATTGCATACCATTTTAACAAACAAACTCGACTTAATCGAAGCAGCCATGTGCATAATCGAAGAGACGATCATTCAACAAAGCAAACAACGCAAGATTATTGGAATGATCAATTGAAGCAGCACCTTAATTTCCAGAACCCTACTTTATCGAAGAAAAATGAATGAGCAAAGAACACAGCCATTTTTTCAACAAGGCCGAAGAAATAAAAGAAAAAGGAGCCGGCAATTTTTTCTCCGTGATAAGTTTTTTTTGGGCTGGTTATTATAAATAGTGATTGGGCTTTAGTTTATATATTAGGGTTTTATTGTTATTTTTATTGTTTTAATTTGTATTTCTCTTTTAAACTATTGTAAAGGCTAGTCGTGTGATTAGGGTACACTACAGCGGTGTAGTTCGGGAATTCGCAACTCAATGGCTAAGTTGTGGTTGGGTTTTGAGTGTAGAGTTAGGTTAGTCAATAGCGGGTGTTGCGAGTTTATGTGTGTAAACGTCTGACTACTTAATTTCTAGTAGAAACCTTGAGGCAGCATGTAGACAGGTTTTGCCGAAGCTGGGCAAATTTGTGTATTCTATTTTCTGTTTTTATTCTGCTATTATCTGTGCTACTATTATTCTGCTATATCTATGTTGAAATATTTTATATACTTCAGCATGAATTTTTTTTAATTAATAATATCACCCTATTGACCTTCCCCTCTTGGTTGAAATCGATCCCACAAGTGGTATCAGAGTTAGGAACATAAGTCAATTGTTGTTTTAAAAAAATTTATTTTTCAAAAATCGACTTTTGTTTTAAAATTTTGAATTTTTAATATGACTTCTTTTAATAATGTTTTTGCTGAGGGTCAGTCCATAATTAGACTACCAATGTTCAACGGTGAATATGCTTATTAGAATAATATAATGAAATTTTCTCTAAAAGCCATTGATGCTTGGAATATTGCTGATACATGTTATAGAGCGCTAACTATAGTAGTAGATATCAAGAAATAGATAAACCAACGGATCAATGGACAGACCTAGAAAATAGACTACAGAATGCTAATGTTAAAGCCATGAATTCTATTATTTGTTCATTGGATCAAATTGAATTTAATCGCGCCTCACATTGTCTAACTGCGTAGGAAATATGACACACACTTGAAGTGACGCATGAAGGAACATCTCAAGTCAAAGAATCTCGCCTTGTCATCTTAGTAGCGAATACGATAATTTCACAATGGCTAAGGAAGAAGATGTCAAGGATAGGTACGGACGACTTTCCAATATCGTATACAAATCAAAAGGACTCAAAAAATCATACTCAGAACTGAAAATAGTCCAAAAAATCCTCAAAGTCCTTCCATGAAGTTTTGAAGCGAAAGTTATAGCCATTCAAGAATCAAAAGATTCGAAACAAATCAAAGTTGAAGAACTCATCGGAAATCTCACCACTTATGAGCTAGAAATGAAATTCAAGGAAGAAGCGAAGGAGGTGATACTCGAAAGAAATCAATAGCTCTCAAAGGAACAACCGAAAGTGAAGATGGCAATGATGATGATGATGGTGCAGCAGAACTAGCGCTATTAATGAAGAAATTCAAAAAGTGGAATCGCAGATATGGAAATCCAGCTCTAAATCAACAATTCAAAAGCAGAACAGCCAAGGCACTAGACAACTCAAACGAGCAAGAGATCATTTACCACAAGTGCAATAAACCTGGCCACGTCAATCCCAATTGTCCTCAGAATCGACACAGCCAAGAAAAGAAATCAAAAGGGAGGAGTTTTGCAGCCACGTTGAATAAAAAAGATGATGATTATACAAGCACCAGCAGTGAGGGTGAAAAAGCGGATCAGTGCCATCAAGGTGATATAACTAATAGCGATGTTGATGATGAGTCAAGCGAGGTATCAAAACTCACTCATTCAGAATTACTTATATATTTCCACGAAGTAAATGGTTGTTTCGAACGACTTAAATAGAAATATGCTAAAATTGAATCACAAAGAGATACTTTGGTAGATTTAAATAAATAGCTTGATCAATTGGTCAAAAACTATCAAAGCAAGAGCCCTAAGTGTGATAAGTGTCCATCATTTGAAGAAGAGATTAAAAAATCCAAAATTAAAATCAAATCACTTGAAAATGAAATTCTGATTTTGAAAGAAAGTGAAAATATTATGAGAGAGAATTCTATTAAAAAGTGCACAATATTATTGAATGAAAATGAACCTCTCAAAATACAAGTCCAAATATTGTGTACAACATTAGGAAAATTCTCCAAAAGTGAAAGATCATTGAATATGCTATTAGGGAAACAAACTGTTAATATTGTTAGACAAGGATTTGGATATAATCAATTTGAACGTGTTAGAAACAAGATTAATCATGTCAAATCCGAGTGCACAATTTGTAGAAGAATTGGACACAATCACAATAATTGCTGGTATAGACCCAAACACGTGAAAACAATTCCAATTTGGGTTCCAAAAGCATGAATATAAAATCCCTTAAAGTCAAACAAATCTGGGTTCCCAAAGGAACATATATAAATAGTTTTGGGTCTACACAATCATATTTTTCAAAATCTTTTGCCACTAACAATCATGGACCTATAAAAACAAATAGGTAAAAAAAAAATCTCTCATGTAGGTGTGGTGGCAGGCTAAGGAGCAACAACAGTGTTACTTGAATTCTGGCTATTCCAGAAACACAATGGGTGACAAATCACAGTTCCTTTGCCTAGTACAAAGATGGCAGAATCACAATAGGGGACAACGAAATATTATTGGTAAAGGTAAAACAGGTAATGGAATATTCATCTTGAATGATATACTAAATGTGATAATCTGCACCATAATTTGAATTTAAATCAGCCAGTTATGATATAAAGAGATGAATGATAATTTTGATTCTGACTTATTCAAAATGTTGACCAATCATCTTTGAACTATAGATTTGCTTGGACTAATGATGATGTTTTATTGATTGCTGATTACTCACGATACACGTGGATATATCTCCTTATCTTATTGCTTCGGGATTCGACACTATGATCATTGTTTGTTTATTTACACGGATTCAATTGAAATTCAAGAGAATTTCATTTAAAAGCTGTTAAAATTGATTTTAAGGAATTTGTTGCAACTTCATGATCTAGTCTATAACATTCAACTATTGATAATCTTGAGTCTAAGATAAATTCAAATGCAGATTATAATGGTAATCTAGTTGATAGAAAAATTACTAGTCGAACGTGATTTATGTTGAGACATTCAGTTTTTCAAAGAAAATATCTGCATATTTTTCACTTGAACTAATTTTCAAATAGCAAACATTTTTATAAAACCCCTTTCAGAAAATCGTTTTTGTTGACCTTGTTTCATGTTAGAAATTTGATTTTATAATTATTTTGGATTTGATTTTAAATGACTACATTAACTAATTCGACTCCCTACTGACTATCGAAAAGATAAATAGTGATTGAAAATGTGATATCTTAGAATTTTAGACAATATCAATTTAATAATCTTTATATAAAATTAAATTGATATTGACAATATTGATTAATAAAATATGTTATAGTTTAATAATCAGATTTAATAAATATTTAATTTGTGATTGTCTTTTTAAAATGCAAAAATAAATGTTTTAAATTATAATGTGTGTGTGTATATATATATATATATATATATATATATATATTTGTATATATATTATAGTTTATATTTCTTTTGGAATTTAATAAATAAATGAAGTTTTGTTTTTAAATTCTAATAAATTATTGAGTAATTAGGAAATTATGTTTTAAATTAATATTAGGCTTTTAAAAATCTATTTAAATTAATAACTATATGGTTTGATAATATTTAAGATAAATATTAAATTGTTTAAAATTTGTCTTAGTTTAATTTTTGTTTTAAATTTAAATAAAAGTTGATTTTATTTCTTTTTAAATATTATTTGATTAAATATGAATTGAGAATATTTTTATAAGTCTAAAATATAAAATAGCATATGATTTAAATTCATTTAAATATAAAAGTGATTTATAATTTCCTTATAAATCATATAAAATTTGTTAATTAATTATTTTAAGCCATATTTATGAATATACTATTTTTCCCATAAATATAAAAGGAATTAAAATAAGGAAATAATATTATCATTTTAAATTAAATAAATTGATTCAATGGATTAAATGGAACTGAAATTCAAATTTATTGATTCTTTAAAATATTTGTATAAGTTTTAATTTATAAATTGTTTTATTTACATTTTCTAAAAAAAACAAGAAATTCATATATATTCATTCTAACATAAAATGAATTAAAGAAAACCCTTTATAAACATTTAAATATATAACTTAATTAAACAAGACAAGTGTTGACATATTAACAAATCAAACTACATGTGTTAAATAGTGAATCAAACAAAATGACAAGTGTCATTGTATTTTAATCTTTTCTTTATTTTAATTAAATTTTATTTCAGTTCTTTTTTAAAAACATTTCACATTTTTCACTTCATTCTCTTCTTAAAATTAAAAGCTAGTTCAAAATCAAGAAGAAACACTTCACTTAAAAATCTGAATTCCCTCAAAAACAAAACCTGCAAAATTCATTTCAAAAAGCAAATTTAAGATCTAAATCACTCCTCTAACCAATTATCTGAACTCTCTTCAAATTTGTTTAACCTGAAGACATTCTGTAATTATCAAACCTGAAATGAAATCTCCTCAAACCTGAAAAGAAAATCATGTTTAAACCTGTAACAAGAACATCAACCTGCATTTTCATCTCTAAAATGACTTGCATGCATATGGTTTTGGTCAGAAATTCAAGTGCAAGCAATTTCAAGTCTGCATCTCTTTCAAATTGTAAATTTGCAAGCCTGCATGCTTGAATCGGAGAATCATACCCCTGCACAACAATTAAAATCAGTTGACTAACTTCTCCAAGTTTTAAAATCTGATGGCTCTGTTCTTCAGATTTTAAGGTGAGTAACATTTTTGATTAATAGTTTAAGTTTAACATGGTTTTATGATTTATTTTTGTGATAAGTATGAAGGGTGATAAGTAGGTTTCTGCATATATATATATATATATATATATATATATATATATATATAAATTGTCAGTAGATACTTGATGAAATGTGTGAATGTTTATCTTTGATCCTCTGCTTCTCATTTAAACTCAGTTTTACTTTTAAATTTATACCCCTATCACTGTATCATGGCACTGATTATGATCAAGTTACAAACAAATTTGTTTGTTAAAAATAAATCTGTAGCATAAGAACTTAAAATAAGGTAAATTGAAATCAAAACTTCTCTTGAAATCAAAATGACCTGAAACATGATGTTGTTTAAAAATATAAATTCCTTAATTTCTTGATTTAAGATTATAAATTGAAAGCCTATATGAAAACATGATTTTTAGATCAGAAATCATAATATTTAAGTTGTAATTTGCGGAAGCAGTGCTTGATAGGCTAAAAGATGATTTTGGGAAATTTTAAGGATTTGGAACATTTGGGGGTCTGAAGTTTTTGGTGAATGAAGATTTGTGATCGGGTTCATTATAAAAATTATCAACATTAATGGATAATGTTTGGGATTATCTGTGATAAGGGTTTTGGGTTCTGTAACCCTAGTTCTTGACCATCTTCAAAATTTGAATCATCCTCTCACTCTGGTTGACCGGGTGTGAAACTGTTCTGGGGAAGTGTAGCTGGGACTATGACAAGAGTGCGGTTGAAGTTTCGACTTAAACAATGGTCGGAGGGAGGTGAACTTGCCGTTGACAGGTTAGGGCTTTGATGAGGTACTGTGTTTCCAAGTTTTATAGAAGAGGCTGGACTTTGATTTTGGGTAATGAAGATTTTCTGATGTTTTGGTGATCATATTGGATTCAAGAGAGGGTTTATGGAGGTGGATGATCATCACTGATGATCGGAATTTGCCATGGTTATGTGCATGTGCACAGAGGTCTTTTGGAAGGGGGTTTTGGTCTTCTGTAAGTTGTAGGGGAAAGATTCGAGTAGCTGAGGATGTGACTCGAAGTTAAGGCATAGATGACTCGAAGTAATATAGCTTTTGACTCGGGTAGTTTTGATTACAGTGTTTTGTTTTCTGTAGCCTGAACAGTTTCGGGCTTTTGAATTTTAAAACTAAATTTAAAAAAAAATAGTAAGGCAAGTTTAAATTTAAACTTTAAGTAAGATTAAACTATGAATTCAAATAGGTTTGAATTCCAGATTTTGAATAAAATTGCAGTAATAAAATAAAGTATTTAATAAAATAATAAAACCTGCACAGTTTTTATATTAGTGATTTTTAAATCTGAAATAAGATTTTAAACACAAGATTTGAATTTCTAAGTTAAATCTGAGTTTTAAACCTGAATCCAAATTTGAAGTTGAATCTGTAAGTCTCAAATAAAAACAAGTTACAAGTCTAAATGTTATAATCAAGTGAATATTTTTAGAATTTTATAACATATGAAATTTAAAACAGGGTTTTAAACGTTAAATCTTTGAATCTATCTGAAAGCAAGATTTGTACTTTGGTTGTAATATAAATAAGATTTGAATTTAAATGTTTCAATATCATTTGAAATATTTAAAGGTATTTTAAATTTATTTAAATTGAATATAGGCTAAAGTTAAACTATTCTCTTAAAATTGTTTTAAGAAATAAGTAATTCTTTAAAATGAAAACTAAAGAGTTTTCAAATACTTAAAATCTTGTTTAAGTTTAAATTTAATTTCATTTTAATTTTAATTTAAAATGGAATTTAGAAAAAATAAAAGCAATTTGTTTTTAAGATTACTTTAATAATGATAATTAAATCATTAATGAGATAAATGATTATCATTAAGTTGATTTGAACTTAATGATTTATTAATTAATCAAGGAAATTAAGATTTTAATTAATTAATTTAATTAATTAATAATTAGGTATTAATTAAATAATTAAGGTTTTATTTAATTAATTAAAAGGATTAAGTAAGTTAATTAAACTTGATTAACGCGTGATTTAGAAATTAATTAAATAAGATATGATATATGAATTGAATTTATTAATCAAGTAATTAATAACTAATTAAGTTTTTAATTATCACTGGATTAATTAAATAATTAGAAATAAATTAATGAGTTTATTTAAATAAATTAAGAATTAATATTGATTAATTCAATTAATTACTTTGGGAAAGTAATTAAAGATTTGTTAATAGTTAATGAAGGTCATTAACTTAGGATTTATTTAATAATTATTTAATGTAATTAATTTTAATGATTAATTGTATTAATTAATTTAAAGATAATCATTTGAGAATTACTTAATGAAAGTAATTAAGGAAATTAATTACTAATTGTAATTAATTAATTTTATTTTGATTAATTAAGTTAATTAATTTAGTTTAATTAATTTAATTTAATCACTGGATGTGAGAAGTAATTACCAATGTAATTAAGAGTGAATAATTACATAGTAAAGTAATTAAGGAGATAAATTACTTGATGTAATTTAATATAAGGATACTTGGATAATGGAGGGGTTTTGGAAATTAATTACTTTGTGTAATTAATATGTAAATTGTATGTGAATAATTACTTAAGTAAGTAATTAATAATTAATTACTTAGTGTAATTAATTTAGGTTTTGATAATTGAGAATGATTAAGAGATGTAATTAATTTTATGTAATTATTTACTTAATGTGATAAATCAAGAATGATTTATCAATAGAGATAATTGATAATTAATTTAATGGAGTTATTTTAAATAAATTGGAATCATTAATTTATATAATTAATGATGTAATTAAGGATTGATTAATTAAGAACAATTAATCAATGAAGGAATTAATTAATGTAATTAATTAAGGATTAACATAATTAATTAAGGATTAATGTAATTAATTATAATTAATTAATTAATGAAGTAATTACAGGTTAATCACTAAATTTGATTTGGGATAATTAATTTATGAAATTAATTAGAGGTTAATTACTTGAATGTAATTAAAGGGTAATTAATCAAGATGATTAATTAGAGTAACTTGTTAAGAGTAATTAATTGATTGATTTATAATTAATTGATGTGTAAGCAAGATTTATATGGATAAATAATTAATTTAATTTAAATTAATTAAGGAAGATGTAATTAATTTAATTCATTTTAAATTAATTATAGAATAATGATTAATAAGTCATTGCTTATGAATGATGATTGATATTTATTACCCTGAATGAGTGAGATCTCTGATATGAGATAAATGATGATTGTATGATTTGGATGTTATGGTTGCATTAAGTTGATAATATGAATTATCTGTTTGAGTTGATGATATGAATTATCTGATGTGATGATAATATTGATTATCTATTGTGATGTTGAGAATTATCTATCTGTGTATATATAGATAATATTGAATTGAATTGTTTTAAACTTTAAAACAACTTGGACCTAAAAGACACGCTTCGGATTTCGATGAGACCGGGATCGGGTTTCCATATTTGGATATCCGAAAACCACATCGATCCAAATTAACGATAGGTCGTGAATCTTATGTGAAGAGTGAAGACTCGAGGTGTAAGGACTATACGTCAGTATAACTCTCTGGGTGATTCCGTAATGAGTTTGACGGAACTAGTTCTTATAGGTTCGAGATGAAGATTCAGAGTGCAAGGGTTATCGTCGTTAACTCTGAGGGTGATTCCAAAATGAGTGTAACGAGATAATGCCTTCGGTTTCGTTCGAACCCGGAACGAACTTGTATGGATTGAATGCTTTCAGAACATCGTCAGGTGGACGATGAGCATTCTAAGAGATGTGTTCTTTAAAGGTAATCGTAGCATCAAGCCTCATCAATCGGGAATGGCTAAAACAGGGGAGGTGCAGCAAGGCTTCATGGGTAGCCCCCACTGGAGAGCGAGATTGATCCCTGTCTAGAAGTCCCTTTATATTCGGTTGTGTGGGCGGTTGATTGCAACAACTGCCGGGGTTGTCTTGTTCGGAACTGTTCAGTAAGGAATGGTTCCGGCCTTGTGTTGCAGGGGAGTGGGAGTACTCCTCGGTACGGTGATCTAGGCCACGTACTGTGACGGGCGGTACCCCAGTAGCCCTGCCATTGTATGGAATCCACAATCCAATAAGTGCCAACGGTTTTGATTGTATTACCCACTTTTGTGGCTAGTAGCTGGAATTTAATAGATGTAACAATTTCGGCTATTTCTTATTTACTTGAAAACCCTAGACACTATTATAATATCATCGGATTTCCTATCAAATGTTTTGGTTAGCGTAAGGTAAAAACTTTTCCGTGTTTATGTGTGGGAAGTCTTACGTGATACCTTTCTTTTAAAAAGGTTTTTAAAGTTAAGCAACCTTAACCTGTTACTCACACCAGACTCATGTCTGACCCGGAGTTTATCTTTGTTTTCTTAAACTCTTGGGTACTCAAATTTTTACGAGTAGTCAAGAGATTCAGGTTTGCTTTGACGAATATTGGAGGAGCAATGGAGCAGGAGGCTTCTGCGTTGTAGATATATAGTTTCCGCTGTGTATTCTCTGTGTTGTGTTGTATTGAGTTGTAAATACTAGACAGGTGTTTATAACTGTCTAGTATATGTGATGTGTATGTTGTGTATCCCTGATTGATATTGTATATTATGTAAATACTTATGCTATTAATATAATTTATTCGTTCCGCTGTTGAGATTCTGGTGTTGTTTTCTTCTTTCTCTTCTTTCTTTTCTTCTTCTATCCCTTTCTTTCTTAATTGATGATGCGATTTTCTGGGAGTGGAAAGTCGGGTCGTCACAGAAAAAGTGATGAGTGTTGATATTAATCATATATTATAACTTTAGACGGTATAATTAGCAAATTTCTTTAGAAATTTAAACAGGAGATATAAAAACTTTTTGTTTGGAAAAAATTCCATGACCATCTCTATTGCTATCATATTTCTATCGACCATCACTCATCAAAATTCAATATAGTATGTCAATATGTGGTGTTTTAAACAGGAATCATTTGTTTTTCAATTTACTGTATTTTTAGCAATAAAAACATCCAAAGTATTCACTCTCATTTAAAAGTCCTCACGGTTATGCATAGATGGATTACTTGTAATTTTTGATTATGTGCTTTCATGCTCATTTAAAAGTCCTCACAGTTATGCATGTATGGAACACATATCAAAATTGGTTATTAAATAGACATGTGGATTCTAATCCCATTTAAAAGTCCTCACGGTTATGCGTGGTTAGAAGAAACTTGAATTTATTTTTTTATAAAAATTAAGAATACTACTAATCTCATTTAAAAGTCCTAACGTTTATGCATGGTTAGTAGATATTCAAATTCCTGATATAAATATACCACAAATAGGCATAGCTATATGGTTTTTACATCATCCACATCATTCTAAAGTGGAATATGCACCTAACAGAATACTTATGATTTTTGTTTGATTTTTTTTATTGAAATTTAATATTTATACTTGGTTGGGTATTAATGTTATGTTAATGTCTATCACTTTATCTTTATTTTTCTAATACTATACTCTTTTGCTGATAATAAAAGGGGGAGAGAAAAGTTAAGATTTTAACAAATAAAGGTCAAATATATTATTTAGTATTTTCTATATGCATCTAGGTTCATTTATTCATTTTTAGTTATTTTCATGCATATATGAGGGGGGAGTTTTATTGTAGAGATGGAGCATTCAAATAGGGGGAGCAAATTGAAAGATCAAAACATTTAATAAATTCAAAATCTTAAGTATATGTTTGTTATCATCAAAAGGGGGAGATTGTTGAATATGCAAGTATATGATTTTTGTATGATGATAATAAACATATATATATATATATATATATATATATATTCATTTAAATGTATTTGTTATTGTACTATTTTAATTTTCACATAATTAAATAAATATTTGCTGAATAAAATAAATAAAACAAAATTTATTTTCAAATAGATATTTTATTCAAACAAATATTTTATTATAATTTTAAATATTACAAATTTGTGCTCTCACTATATATACAAAATTTCAATTACAACACATTTCAATTTACACAACTGTCCTCACTACATATCGCTCGGTCACTCGTATTTATCTTCAACTCTATTTCAGATTGAATCCCAGCATCTGAGTTATTCGCAAAATACATACTGATGCAGTAAAATGGAAAAGGAAATATTATTTTAGTGTAAAATAAAATGTGTATTTTGAAAATATTATTTGCCTTGGTTATTTGGGTTGTTCATCATCATTTAATTTTGAATTCATCAAACACGAACAACCTGTGACATGCACAGTGTATCGCTGTACATGCCACAAGGTCGTGCGCATCGATATACACTTGATAAAATTGCAGGGACGGGTGAGCAAAAGGTCAAACCCAAATCAAAAGCCGGTTTCAACTCAAGTGAAATACAAATAAAGTCACGATATTAGCACAAGGTCAAACCCGAGCTATAAGCTAGATTCAACACAGGTGCAAGTTCAATAAAATGGACAAAAATCCAAAACCAACATAAAACAAGCCTCGACAAAAATTCAGTGAGTGCACAAGAAAACAATGAACTGGTATGCAACCCAAATCAATGAAGGTTCAGATATGAAGCATGGTCGGATTTCAAACCATAACAAGAACCAAGGCAAAATGAAGACAAATTCCAAAATCATCAATTCAGTGCAGCACAGCCAAACTGCCCAGGCTCAAAGAAATATATATATATATATATATATATATATATATATATATGATATGCACATAAAAATCAAAATGAATCAAAGGAGAACCAAACCAACAGAAACCAAGTACACACATAAATGTACACATGGAAGGGATGCAACCTATACCGGACTACAGAGAGACAAGGCGGCGACTTTAAGTACAGATGCACATCAAACACAACACCAGATGACAAAACAATGTACATATGAATAAAACTCAAGTTAGAGCACATCAACTCAAACATACATATATACACATGTATACAACAGCTTGAAGTTTCAACTGAAATGACATGATGACCAATACAAACTCGAAGTGAATAGAGCAAGATTCAAGTAAAACAGTGAAACAACAATGTAACTACAATATACACACACACACACACACACACACACACACAGATATATATATATATATATGCATATGTAGTAAGTGCAACAGGACAACTCGGCTAACAGGTTCAGGTAGACCGGAGAACAACAACCATGAAGTCAAACAAAGCTTCATCAAGTATACGTGAGGAACGGAGCATGCACAAAGACACAAATGTACAAAAGCAAGTGCTGTTTCAAACAAGGTCAAATTGGCATAAAAAATTTCAAAATGGTCGAAGTCGTGTAACAGTTTCAAACCAAAGTTAGCGCTGAAGTAAATTTTATTACAGTATCAAGATGAAGGAAGTCAATTTGCAGTTATAAAAATCAAAACAGTAGCAAGTTCAACCAAATCAAGTCAAAAACAATATGAATACACATGCAGTTCAAAATCAAGTCAGAGTCGTGATGACCAAGGAAGTCGAACAAGTCATAAATCGAAGCCGTGGGAATCAAGCAACAAATTGTACGAATTGAACAAGTCAATACAAATCACAGCATTCAATCTGAATTGTATGGCCAGAGCAAAATTATCAAACGAATTCGAATAATATATTCGAACGAAAATAAAGGGATTCGAACCATATATAAACCCTAAAACATCATCGGCAATAATCCATTTGAATTCAAGCAAAACCGAGACCAATAAATCATTGAACTCGAATCAAAATTAAGTATTATCAAATATCGAAAAAGGGTAAAATTGCATACCATTTTAACAAACGAACTTGACTTAATTGAAGTAGCTGTGTGCATAATAGAAGAGATGATCATTCAACCAAGAAAACAACTCAAGATTATTCGAACAATCAATTGAAGTGGTAACTCAATTTCCATAGACCTACTTTATCGAAGAAAAACGAACGAGCAAAGAACGCAGCCATTTTTTCAACAAGGCCGAAGAAATAAAAGAAAAAGGAGTCGGCAATTTTCTTTTTTCTACGATAAATTTATTTTAGGCCGGTTATTATAGATAGTGATTGGGCTTTAGTTTATATATTAGGGTTTTATTATTATTTTGTTGTTTTAATTTGTATTTCTCTTTTAAACTATTGTAAAGTCTAGTCGTGTGACTAGGGTACGAACTACGGTGGTGTAGTTTGAGAATTCGCAACTCAGTGGCTGAGTCATGACAGGGTTTTAAGCGTAGAGTTAGGTTAGCCGACAGTGGGTGCCGCGAATTTACGTGTGTAAGCGTCTAACTACTTAGTTTCTAGTAGAAACCTTAGGGGCAGTACGTAGGCAGGGTTTTGCCGAAGTTGGGTAAATCTGTGTATTCTATTTTCTGTTGTTATTCTGCTATTATCTATGCTACTATTATTCTACTATATCTGTGTTGAAATTATTTTACATACTTCCGCATTAAATTTTAATAATTAATAGTATCACCCTATTCACCCCTCCTCTAGGGTGAAATCGATCCTACAGGTCAATAGACGCCGCTCGGTCAAGAAAGAAGGTCACGCATGGCTCGATCGAGATGGCTAACATGGATCGCTTGGCCAATGAAGATAAAGGCGGGACGGTTCGGTCTGGATTCTCTGGGAAGGATGGCTCGGCATTTTGTGGATCGGCTAGTATAGAGAGACAAAGTAGTTCGGTCTGAAAGGTCCAGCAGATGTCGTTCGGCCTAGGAGAGGTAGCAGACATCATTCAGTTGCGGTTGGGAAGCCATTGTCGTTCGGCCTGGGGTGGTTCGGCACAAGTGTTCGGTCTATCTGGTTTGGTGCAAGATGAAGGAGTTAGCTTATTCTTGGAAGTCAACATCGAGGTGAGGAGGTCGGCATTGCTTCACTTCGTGATCCATTACGAGTTGCTCCCAGTCCTTTGAGGTCTTACTTCGAGTCACTTGCTATATGACCACCTGTCGGCCATGATGGTTCGGTATTCCTCGATCGGCCGATAGTCGTTCGGGATGCTCGGGCCGACCGACTCGAGATTACCATCCATGGGCTGGTTGCCTTGGTCTTGGGCCTGCATAGAGCATCTAGCCTATCTTCGTCTATAAATAGAGGGGCAGGGGTATAGCTGAAGGGACATTTTTTTCAAAAACTCCAGGGATACTTTGCCCTTTTTGGTACTCGCTTCTCTCTGTTCAAACTTATATTCGAGTTATTGGTTTACGGATTGTATCTATACTCAAGTGGTTGAGAAAAGCAATAAAGACTACATAAACAGTAGACGTAGGCATTTACGCCGAACCACTATAATTCTGGTGTTCTTGTTTCTACAGTTAGTTTTGCATACATTCCTTTGTTTTAATTTATTATCTTCATTAATCTCTCTACACAAATCTTTTCTTGAGTGTTAGTGATCAATTTTTGTGCTAACATTTTAGTGCTTTCACTGAGAATTATATTCTCATGTTGTTAGTATCTACTTTGTCGCTACTGGATTGAAGAAATCTCCCAAAGAAGATCCAAGTTCATTCACAAGATGTTCATAGATTCTACTCAGAGTTCCGACTGATAACTCTATAACGGAAAGACCACGTACCGAATCAGCCTCCCACAATGCTGATGTTAACGAGACCTCTAATGTCCAACAAATAGGACCCAGCAATCAACAAGCTAATCCAAGTGCAGGGACCGCCACCATCCTAAACCAAACAGAAGTTGTCACTAGAACAGAGTTCAACGAGCTGATGAGAGAACTCGTGGAAAGCAGGAGACAGCTTAATGAGTAGATTCAAGCTAACGCCAGTCTCAGACCCAGCTTACTCAACAACAGCATCAGAATGCTGGAGGAAGTCCCGCTTCCTACTCATCAGCTCCGCTTCGTTTGATGAACATCCCAGACATAGATGATGTAGAATTGAAACATCGCAAACAGGTGCAGTAGATCAATCCAACTTCTGAATAATACGTATCTCGTTTCGACACAGATCTACATATACAAGTGCCTAGATTGAATAATACAGTAATATAGACACAATGAGTATAAGCCCAACTAACAAGATTTGAAGTTAATAAAAATAAAAGATATTACATCATATCTCAAACATACATACATCTCCTACTAGTACATGGTTATGCATCACAAGTAAAACGTGTCATTCAAAAAAACCTCGTCTCAATATATGTAAAATGAATATTGTCATCGTCATCGACTCCATCTCCATATCGCAGCCAACAAAGAACATATAAGCACATATCAACCTGTAAAACAACACCAATCTAACCCGATGTTGTTAAGTATATAATAAATCCCAAGTCAATTTAGAAACTAGCTCTGAGTGTAACCATGCTCAAAACATAACATAACGAGTGTATCGGGTTTAAATATCTACACACTAGATAACTTTACTCGGTTACAAACACACCTTTGTCACTATAATTTACACTTATAGATAATTTCATATAAACTCTGTAGTTAAAAATATTTCAAAATAGACTTCTAGATTCTTTTTCTTTCATATCATTTCCTCAAAATCGCTTCAAACTGGATTTCCAAAATACTTTTATGAAATCACTCCATTCACAAAATTTCCATATATTTAGAAATAATTATATACCGGAGTTTGAAACAATGTCAAAATAATGGTTTTGTACACAAATAATTTACTACAATATTTCCCAATTTGTCTTAAATCAATTTTTGCAATATTTTTCTCAAATTGAATTGCAAATCCTGATTTATCCAAAACATCTTTCTAAAATATCATGCAAAATAACTTCTCCCCTTATTTATTTAAATTTCTATTTTCCATTTATCAAAACCTATTTCATAATATTTCCAAATTTTCACCAAAATTAGATTTCACAATGCAACACAATTTCACCAAACCCAATAAAAAATAAATATAATCATATGGTAGATGTTTCACAGTAAATCATCTGAATCGACATCTAGTGAAAGAATCTGTTAGTGCAACCCCATATAGGCTCTACACATAAAAGGCATTACATTTGAGAGAGATATATAAAAAGCAGCAAACATCCTTTTGAAAACACCAAAACTATTTTCAAATCGGGAATGCACAAAAAATATAATTTTAATTCTTTCGATTGTGAAATTCTCAATAATAGAAAACACAATCAAAATTCATCTGGTTAATTTTCCACAAATCTTATATCATCAAATTCAACTTCACAATATTTCATGATTTCCAAAATCAAACTTCGATATATAATATCAAAATATCAATTTCAATCTCAAAATACTCTTTCATATTTTAACAAAGTTATTGGGTGTGATTGACTACTAGCAGAATGGTGTTTGATTCTGCTTAACTACTAAAATTGCGCTACGATGTCCATATTAGTTCTAATTACACAATTCCATAATACTATAATAAACACCTTATATTCTTAAATCTATCAATTAAAAATATTCGAGAATAATCAAATATCATTTTGAGTAGAATGGTGTTTTATTTCGCTTAAATAATAAAAAGTCGATTTTAATCATCCAATGTAATTAAGTTTTAACATCTGATATAATCAATACCATAATATCAACATTCCATTCAACTAATTTGAATCATATCAAGCTATTCAACAATCATGTCTTAGCTTAGCATTTCTATCATCTTGTATTAAGAAACAACTAAATATGCATTAAAACTCAAACTAAAACTTGGAAAAGATAGTTTAGAAGTAGAAATTATATTCACTCATAGACATAGCTTTAAACTTAGACAAGCACCATTGTCTCAGTGGTTAAGTGATTTGGCTTTGGTGCGAGAGGTCACAAGTTCGAAACTTGTCTAGCGTGATTCGAACGTTTATTGACTTGTGATACGTTGTCACAATGATTTGTTGTATATAAAGTAACATTTTCAAAAAAAAATAGCTTTAAACTTAAAATCATATTCATAAAGGGTCATTGTATAACTAAGGAAACAGTTATACTCACTTTCTACGCTTGAAATCTTTTGACTTGATGAAGCAAATGGAAACCCTAGCCTGCTTGAATGATGATGGAAAGCTACATTGATTTGCTTTAGGTTTATCTAAGAAAAATAGGAGGAAGCCTTGGGTATTTATAGGCTTGGTTGAAAGAATATGCATGGAAGAAGAGTTAAGATGGTATGATTACAAATGATAAGCATGGAAGAAGTGTTAAAATAGTATGGTTACAGAATAAGCATGGAATATGAGTTAAAACAACATGACTGTTACTTAGCCTAGTATAGGATAAGGCTTAGTATAAGTTAAAATAGGCTAAGGTCAAAATAGAATGATCACTTAATAAATAAGCTTTTGTGGTTAAACAGAGTAGGAAATTTCAATTTTTCTTTTTAAAATAAAACCAATACTCCTAATCGCGTTTTGATCGAACGGCATTTAAATCAATGCTTTATATTCGTTTAAAAATCCATTTAAGGCATTTTATCAAAAACAAAATTCATTTTTTTATAATGATTTTTCTTTTATTAAAATATTACTTTTCGAATTTCACAAATTTAAAATAATTGCTTTATTCTTCAAAACAATTCCAAAATTTCATGAATATTACTTATTTTTCCAAACTAAATTTACAAACGACCTTTGAATATTTAAAACGCAATTCAAATTTCTCTGATTTAAATTTGAAAAAGCCACTTATTCATCCAAAATCTCAAAATATATTCTATTATAATTAATCGAATAGCAGGATGTTACAGGTTAAAGGAAAATGCATGATGGAGGAGCGCTTGAAGCGGCTCCAGATCATGCTCGAGCCACCCATGGACCAAGCTCCAAGGTAGCACTCAAAACTTACCCACGCTTGAAAGAAGCGCTTAAAGAGGAGTGCTCGTAGCAACTCCAGATCACTCTCAAGAAAAGTTTGGGTGGGCCTTGTGGGTCCCAAGTCAAAATTGGTTCGTTTAAATAAAAGATTTCTTAAGAAGCTTCTTGCCGTAAATTAAGCCAACTAATCAAGCAATAAGTACTATTCTTTTAAGGTATAAATATTGGATTCAACAAAATAAATGGATAAGCTTTTCTTCACTCTCAACCACGTCGAACCTCTGCCATTATTTTTACAAGCATGTTTACTTAAGCCACCTTTGTAATAATACACACACGTGTTACTTTAGTATTTTCTTTCTACATCTGATTAATCTATTTTAATCACTCTGTTGTATCTATTTTTTGTTCAACTATTTTATTCTTAATCTCTTCTCAAAACTACAGAAAATATTTTGGTCAAGTTTCTCTTGACCAAAGATCTACTAATAAAAAGTAACACGAGATTGATGACAAAAAGTACCATAAATAAACAAAATTGTTAAATACATGATGTATTACACCAAGTTATATCCAGTGAAAATAATATATTTTTTCTCCGAGTGCTGAAAAATAACCATTTAATCATTCTATGTGTTTGATCACTTTCTGTTGATTTATCTGGACCCCACTCCGTGGAGCAAATTTTCTTGCGGCATGGGTAAATTTTAGTGGTAAGAAAGTTTTTATGGGTAATTTAAGAAAGAGCAATGTCTAGTGCAATACATGGTATATTTAGCAATAGTCTAAAAATTAATAAATTGAGAGTTAGTGTAAATATTCACACAATAAATTTTATTGGCTTATTCACGGAACAGTTTTCCACACTGACATTAAAAGACTGGATAACATAAGCAGCATGTGGAGGGTTTAAGATCAATCACGAACTTATCGGGGTTCACTTTTTACTATGATTATCATTGATCTATAAATAACTATGTAGAGTATGTTATTCCACATATAAAATCAGTAGTCCAAGTGCTATACATTTTCATTTGACAAACCTAGATATAATCAGACTGAACTATTTTTCTTCCAATATATTTTCCAAGATAATCATATCCATGGCAGTATAAAGCTTCAATTTCAACTCTATATCCCATCTCCACCATAGATGTTAGCTCCATTTTGTATGCTTCCTTCATTTGCACAAAAAGGAAAGAAAAATTCTCAGCTACATTTGCACAAAACGGAAAGAAAAATTCTCTGCTAGATTTCAAAATTAATTATCAAACTAAACTGAGATTATAAGATAAAGTGAGCTAATGCGTCCATTTAGTAAAAGTTATTCTTAAAGGCGTATTCAATAAATATTCACACATATTCATGTTTATGTGCATAATGAATGAAGAGTATATTAGAAGTTGGACAAAAATTTTGCAGAAAATATTCAAAATGCACTGTACTAAGTAATGTTAAGGAGAAACATTCGCAGTATACACCTACACAAGATATATGAAACGTAAGTGCACCAACCATATACTATCTAATCTATTAAATAATAGTAGCGCATCCAACCGTAAAATACAATAAATGATATGAAAAAAGTAGCAGCCAACTCTCACGCTTCCTCTCCTTCCTCTTCTTCAATATTATTCAATTCCGACTATTCTTACGCCTCTTTTCCTTCTTCTTCAAGATTATTCATTCCCAATCCTCACATAGCACAGATTCGCACTTATGCCAAGTTGTGAAAGATGCGCTGGGCACGATTCCTCAATTCTCTAACCAAAAACCCATTATCAAAAACTAGATCGACTCCAAAAAGTAGCAGTGCTTCTGTTTTAGATGTGGGGGAGAGTCAGTAGAGAACCTGTAAGAATCGCTGTTTGTTGAATTGTAGGGATTCGAAATCAGATGTCAAGAAACAATTGAGTATTTCAGATCATGGTTTCTACTTTGTGTTGAGGAGCATGAAATTGAAACATATACTTCTAGATCATTTGTGCATACAAAGGAATGATGGAAATGAATTATTGGAGGAAATGTTTAAGCATTTTGATGTCATTAATTCAGTTAACATTGGTAAGAATTATAAGAGCAAATTTGGTGTTCCAAGCAGTAATTCTGATGTTGGAAATTTGAAGGGTAAAATGTGTTCGGACATTGGGTTGAAAGATGTTAGTCTGGGTAGGTCTGATATTGACGTTTGTGCTGAAGAAATGACAAAAAAATTCTTATGGATCTCCATGTACAGATTCATTACTTCATAAGCCTACAGTAATGAAGCTTACCACCAAGGATCAAGAAAATGCTACTGATATGGTCTCGGACGGGGACAGACATGCAGGATACCGTTCAAGAACTGGATTTAGAAAGTGGCAGTGGTGCTAAGCATGATTATCGACGTGATTAAGCGTGTAACAAAAGTTAAAGTTCAAGTTTTGGAATTGCCATTTTGAAAAGAGTTGAGGGCTTAAACTGTCAGGATGAACGAGATTCTGATGATTTTTCAGATGGCCCTGATTTTGATGAAAGTTACTGCAAATGTGATGAAGAAGCAAAAAACGTGCACACAGACTACAAGCATCTAATCTGATGTCTTTGCTGGGTAATAATATTATGAGTTCTGAAACAGTTTCAATGTTTGAGATCACTGATGAGAGAGTGAAAAGCATGATCACTGTTGATAATGGTATGCACGCGTCAAATTCAATGGCCATTTTTAGTAATACTGTTGAGAGTTCTAAGAAAATAAAATAGCTGAAAAAGAGGTTACACCGTGTACAGTACAGGGCCAAAGCATTGTTAATGGAGTAGCTTGTGGAGAGAATAGCTATATAAATTTGTGTATGGTGCAGAGTTTAATGAGTGATGTATGAAAAGAAAAATTGGCTGTAAATGTTTTTAGTGGTACACAGATGCATATGGCTGTGCATGAGAATATGCACACAGGGAAAAATCTTGTGGTTAAGTTTTATATTGGTCCTATTCAACTAATTCTGAGTATTAAAGTTTCGACTGTAGTGAAAAGGCAGACGGAGTTAGGTGATGAAGAAAGTATGAACAGTGATAACGTTCATGTCTATGGAGATGAAGGAAAGAGTGGATATGGTGTTAATAATGACACAGAAATCGCAGCCTTGAAAAGTATAGCATTGAATAAGAATAGTAAGAAAAACATAGGGTATGGTGTTGATATGAGGTATGGAAATGGTGAAGCTTTCATTTCAAATAAGGGTATGGGGAATCGTGTCGTATTTGATCCAAATAATGTTTCACTGATTTGGAAATGCAGGTGAATGCTATTGGACAGGATTCTTTGGCACAACAGGCAAATATGCACAGTAATCCAAATATGCAGCTAAAAGAAAAGCTACATGTGATCAAAAAGGAAGAAGTGATGATTGTATGGTTGATATTCGGTTTACTGGAGTTTCTTATTTTGGATTTCAGATGATTTTCATGCAGAATTGAAAGTAATAAAAATGATGAAATGAATGATATGTTTTGTTACATTACAATTTGCATTTGGCTACAGTTATTTATATCAATATATTATACAAGTTTTGGGCTAAAATAGAGCTGACCCAATATATCTTTATCTTAACCGCTTTGCCAGATAAAATGACTTCGAACCACAAATGGACAGCCGATACTTCATTATTTCTTACATCCCGTCTCAAAGCGATTAGGGTTAGGTTTTCCAATTTCTGCGCCGCCTCTCGATGTACATAATTTCTGATCATAATTTCTTCAAATCCCAATCAGGTTGGAGATCCATGGTCAGAGACGAGACTAGGAAGACATTAACTTGTCTTGTTGCTGAATCTGTTGCTCAGAGCTTTCTCGAATTTGATGATATTTTGTTCGATTTTCAGTTCCTTTCGAACTCGAACAAAATTTCTTGCTGTAAGTGGCTTTGTTAAAACATCTGCAACTTTGTAAGTAGCTGGTACATGATTAATTTGCAGCTTTCCTTTTAAGATTTGTTCTCTTACAAAATAGAGATCAATTTCTATATGTTTCGTTCTTGAGTGAAGCACTGGATTTGCTGATAAGTAAACTGTGCTTAAGTCGTCGCACCACACTGTTGATTTGCTGTTTGTATTCATTTCTAGTTCATGCATAAGTGATTGTATCCACATGACTTCTGCTGTTGCACTGGCTACACTTCGATATTCTGCTTTTGCGCTTGATTTAGAAATTGCACTCTGTTTCTTTGAGCACCATGAAACGGGATTATTATATAAAATACAGTAGGACATAGTAGATCTCTCATCATCAGGATCTGTAGCTCAGTCAGCATCTGCATAGCCAGTTATATTGAGGTGTTTGCTTTTCTTTAGTAGAATTTCATAGTCTGTTGTTCCTTTTAGATATTGTAATATTCTCTTGACTGCCTTCCAGCGTTGATCCAGTGATTTCTGCATGAATTGACAAACTTTATTAACACTATGAAACATCTGCTCTAGTTATGGAGACATATTGTAATGGCCCAACTAGACTTCTATACTGTTTATCATTAAGTATGGCTTTTTCCATATTTTTGATTAAGTGTTGACTACTTATAATTGGGGTTGGTTGAGGATTAGCATTTGACAATTTTGACTTGTTTAATAATTCCTTGATATATTTGGTTTGACACAACAAGATTTCTGTGTCTGATTTCCTTTTAACTTCAATGCCCAAAAAGTAGTTTACATTCCAGAAATCTTTAATTGAGAACTCCTTGTCAAGATGCTGAATAATTTTATTGATTTCTGTCTCACTGTTCCCTATGACAATTAAATCATCAACATAAATAAGTATATAAATTGTAGCAGTATCATTAATCTTTGTGAACAGTGATTTATTTGGTTTTATGGATTGGAAACTCATGTTATATAAAGTAATTTTTAATTTATCAAATCACACTCTTGGTGTTTGCTTGAGACCATATATGATCTTATTAACATGCACACAAGATTTCTGCTTTGTTGATATCCTGGTGGCTGTTGCATGTACACTTCCTCTTTTTACTCTCTATTGAGAAAGGCATTGTTTACATTTAGTTGCCTGATTTTTCAGTCCTTGTACAATGCAATAGTGAGAATAACTCTGATAGTTGTTGGCTTTATCACTGGTGAAAATGTTTCATTGAAATCAAAGTCTTGTTCCTGTGTGTACCCATTTGCCACTAGTCTTGCTATATGTCTGGTAATTGTACCATCTGGATTTTCTTTAGTTTATATGTCAATTTGCATCCCACAACATTTTTGTCTTTAGGTGGCAGAACCAGAATCCATGTCTTATTTTTGATAAGTGCATTATATTCATCATCCATTGCAGTCTTCCAGTTTTTGTCTTTGAGTGCTTGATCAAATGTCTCTGGCTCTTTTGATATAATAGATGCATATATTTTTGGTTTGATGCCACTTTTTGATCTAGTGATCATATCCAATTGTGACTTGATCTTCACTGTGTGATGATTCAATGTCTTGATCTGAGTTGTTTTCTGATTCATTATACTGAGCATTTGATTCAGACTCGCTCATACTTTGTATTGAATTAATGCATTTCCAGGTATATTAGATGACTCTGCCTGACCTGGTTGAACAGACAGTGTGTTGTGGAGCAGAGTTCACTGAGTTATCTCTAGTCATTATTTGAGTCCATTCTGATGGATACAAAGGTATAGAAGGAATTGATACATTTGGATTGTATACTTTCCTTGTTGTCTTGATGTTGATATTAGAATAGAGAAAGACATGCTCATTGAAAACTACATGCCTGCTTACTAATATTCTACCTTTGCTATCAATACACTTATAACCTTTTTGATTTGATGCATATCCAAGAAAACTGCATGGTGTTGATTTGAAATTTAGTTTGTGAGTGTTGCATGGTCTGGTGTAGGGGAAACGTAGACAACCAAATGTTTTTAAGCCTTGATACTCAGGTCTTATTTCAAACAACTTTTCTATTGGACTTTTTTCTTTTAGGACTTTAGTTGGCAGCTTATTTATCAAGGACAATGCGATTCTAAAGGATTTTGGCCAGAATTTTAAGGGAAAATTTGCCTGAGCAAGTATTGTTAGACCTGACTCAACAATATGTCTACGTTTTCTCTCTGCTAGACCATTTTGTTCAGAAGTATAAAGGCATGTTGTTCTATGAACTATCCATTTTTCACTAAAGTTATTATTGAGAGTTTTAAATTCTGCACCACCATCAGTTTGTATGACTTTAACTTGATGGTTGGTCTATTTTTCTACTTGCGTGATATAGTGTATAGTAGTATGATGTGCTTCAGCCTTGGTTTTTAAAAAATATATCCAAGTGTACCTGGAATATGCATCTACAAAAGATATATAATACTTGTACCCATAATCTGAGCTGACGGGGGCAAGACCGCAGAGGTCAGTGGCAATCAATAGTAGTGGTTTATCATATTGAGTTGTAGAATCAAAAAATGATAATTTGTGACTTTTATCAATTTGACAAAATGTATAGATAAAAGGAATTTAGTTTTCAGATAACATCTTTTTACAATATTGGCACTAGGGTGACCAAGTTTGTATTGCCAAATATCAAAGTTGCTTAGTTTCTTTTCACTCTGAGCAAGTTCAGAAAAATTACAATTCTCAACACATTTATCTGAATTTGAGTTTCTTGACTCAACAAGATTAAATCTATATAAGCCCTTCACAGCTTCACCCTGCAGTAAAATTTCTTTTGTTAGAATGTCTCTAACTAGACAGTGTCTAGGATAAAATTCGAAATATACATTGTTATCACTTACAAACTGTGATACACTTAGAAGATTTTTTTTTTTTGGAACCATCAGTAAATTATTGAGATATAGTTTTCTTTCACCTTTGATGCAAGCAATACCAGTGTGTGATCTTTATTGCCTCATCATTTCCCATGTGTATGGTTTTATTACCTTTATACTCCTTGTTTTCTAGATTTAGGTTGTTCAGATTGTTGGTGATGTGATTAGTTGCACCAGAATTTGGATACCAGCTTTCATCAAATGTTTGATCTGGTCTGTTGATATCATTTTGATTGCTTGTCCTGTTACTGTTTATCTGTTTGCTAGTATCATGTTGTATCTGAGCCATGTTTGCACTGTAGTTCTCATTCCTTTGATTACTTGAACTCTGACTTGGAGTATAATTCATATTGAGTCTGAAACAACACTTTGGAGTGGTGTGGCCAATCTTCTTACATATCTGGCATTTTAGTATGTTGTTGTTATGTCTTCCTCTGCCTCTGCCTCTAACAGATAGATTTTCTTTATTATTGTTATTATATTGATTTTTGCCTTTGTAACTTGCCGCACAATTGACTGTCATATCAGAATCTGAAGGTTTCTTTAATTCTAGCCTTGCTTCATGGGCTAGAAGTATAGCATGAACATCCTCTAGAGTTGGTGTTGTTCTTTGAGATGATATAACAGCTACAACAGATTCATAATCTTCACTCAAACCACTTAATATGATTAATACATGCTCTGATGCCAGTACTTTGTGTCCTGCTGCTTCAAGAAGGTCACATGTAGTTTTGATTTTTGCAAGATATTCACTCATGGTGTGATTTTCTTTTCTAATACTGTGGAATTGTCTTTTGTGATGCATCACTTTAGCTGCAGATTGTGAATTAAAAATCCTTTCAACTGTTGACCAAACACCGTTTGCAGATTTACTGCCAATTTGTGGCAATAATTTTACACTTATAGAGGAAAGTAACCAACAACAGATCAGATTATCTTGTCTCTAATACTTTATGAATTCTGGGTTGCTAACTGTTGTGTTTTCTGAACTAGTGATGGATCTTGGTGGGATTCTAATAGTGCCAATGAGGATATCTTCGAGCTCATACCCTCTGACAGCTGTCTCAACCTGAACCTTCCAAAGAAGATAATTATCTTCTTCTAGATGAGCTGTAACTAATTGACTTTGTGGACTGATGATGGTTTTATAAGACTCTCTGTTGCAGTTTGATAAAACTCAGATGTTGTCGATGTTGCTGAGTTATTGGCCATGATGCAAGATCAATGAACTGTGAACAAGTGACAAATAAAGGGATGCAGTCTTGATCCAAGAACTACTACTGTGAGTTAACAAAGAAAAGTAAACAAAAACTGATCTGAAAAGCTTCAAAACTCAGGTGAGTGCAATGACTAACCCAAATGATTGGTTTTAATGGTGAGTTTTTCTGGTATGGTACGATTCCTTGATGTTTTGATGAATTTTATGATGATTTTCTTGTAAAAAAATCAATTTTTCTTTTCTTGTATGGAGGAGTGATGCAGCTAGTATCACTGTGGTAATTGGGCACGACACTTTCTTCCTTCTTGAATAAAACTTCTTGAATTCTTTTGATCTCAAATGATGAATGTGTCTCTGATGAGATTCTGAAACCTTCGAAATGCCAAGTGATGAGTTTCTGATGGTATTGAGATTGCAGTCTCGCCGTTAGGCTTTGTTTGGCTCTGATACCATATTCGGTTTTCTGGAGTTTCTTGTTTTGGATTTCAGATGATTTTCAAGCAGAATTGAAAGTGATAGAAATGATGAAATGAATGATATCTTTTGTTACATTACAATCTGCAACTGGCTACATTTATATCAATATATTATACAAGTTTCGGCCTAAAATAGAGCTGGCCCAATATCTCCCTATCCTAACCGTTTTGCCAGTTTAAATGACTTCGAACTACAAATGGGCAGCCGGTACTTCATTATTGCTTATAGTTGATACTGGTTTGAGTTCAGTTAGATCGGTGAGGAGTGCTCGTTTTCGCAGAGCGGACACTAAAGCTTCTGTCGGCTCTAGCTCATATATGGATATTCATTTGGGTAATACATATAGTCCATATGCTTTGAGTAGTTTATCCATTAGTAGTGACATACAGTATTTAGCTAGGAGTTCAGACCTTATTTTTCATGATGTTCAGATAGACACTGAGTATATTAGAAGTAGAAAATTAAAGCGGGTTAGATCATTTAGATCATGAGATACATCAGTCATTCGATATATTTAATTTTTTCTGATGTTGGTGATGATTCTTTTCTAAATGTTACTAATGTTTACGAATCGAATTCTAAATTGAATCGTAGGGTTCTTTGGAATGAGTGTCTAAAATTTAAATCACTCGCTCCAGGTCCTTTAGTGATGGATGGGGACTTTAATGTTATTAGATTTTTAGGAGAACGAACTCCTAGAGAATGTGATCTTTATATTATGAAATAATATGATCATTGATTATTAATATTAATTTAATTTAATTACAGTTAAACAATAGACGATACACTTGGTCGAATAAAAGATATGATCCGTCAATGGCTCTTTTAGATAAATTTTTCGTTAGTGATGAAATAGAAGATAAATATCATGTTTGTAAAGTGATTGGGCTTCCGAGAATTTACTCTAATCGTTGTCTAATTATCTGGTCTTGTAATAACCAAATTAATAGAAACAAAATATTTCTATTCGAATAAATGTGGCTGTTAGCAAATAATTTTTCAGAATTAATTGCAAATAAATGGTTTTCTTTGGGTAAATAAACTATATTGTCTGGAAATATAGCTAAGTATGATATGTTGTATTTTGTTCTAATAGTTCTGTTAGCCACTGTACTTTTGTATTAAGCATTTATTGAATATGTCGATCCACTTAAGAGATAAAAATCAGAGCACCCAATCGACGTATTTAATAGATGTTTAAGACAAAGTTATAGATGGTTACTCTTAACCGGTCATATTCTCCGCATTAGCAGACAGTATCACTCAGCAATACTCTTGTTAATGTAGGTCTCGAGGTGGGGGGTCACAACTTTGTATTTGTAAGTAAAATTATAGATTTAAGATTTTTTCTTAAGAAATTGAATAAAGATATTTTTTGTAATATTAGAATTAAAAACAATAAATTACTAAACGAGATTTTAAAGATGAATCAAATAGAAGAATTCACGAATTCAAATATTTCAAAAAATAAAACGTGCTTTTAAATTTAAAAGACGAATTAAATAAAATTTTAGCATAAGAAGAAATAATGTGGAAATAAAGATGTAGGGTTCAATCAATGAAAGACGGTGGTATGAATACTAAATTTTCCGTAAAGTAGCTAATGGTAGAAAACGTGGTAATATCATTAATTTTGTCATAGTCAATAATGTTGAAATCTTTAATCAAAATAAATTACATGAGGCATTTACTAATTAATACAAAGAAATTTTGAAACTAAAAATAAGCATAGGATTAGAGCTGAATGAGACGAATTATATCCTAATGACACGAGAATTGATTTAGATGGATTGGATGTTCCATTAACGAAAGAAGAAATTTTGAGAGTTATAAAAAATATGTCAAATGATAAATCACCTGGCACATATGAGTTTTCTATATTATTTTATGAAAAAATTTGGTGCATTTTAAAATATGATTAATTAATATATTTAACGAATTTTATAATGATTCATTACAATTGGGTAGGTTTAATTTTGCTAATGTAATCCTATTACATAAGAAAGTTGGTGCAAATGAGCTAAAAGATTTTAAACTTATTTCATTATTAATTTTTTTTTTCAAAATCATTCTAAGGTTGTTTTAGCTTACAGGTTAAACACTAAAATGAACTACTCAATTGATATTACTCAAACTGCATTTATCAAAGATAGAAATATTACAGATAGAATAGCAGTAGTTCAAGAATTCATTAACCATTATTGTAAAAGCAATATTGCTTGTGCACTTTTAAAATTTGACTTTGTAAAAGCTTTTGATTCAATTGATTGAGATTTTAAAAAAAATTATTATTGACCAAGGGCTTCAGTGTTAGATGAGTTGGTTGGATTATGTCATTACTTAAAGCTGAAAATTCAAGCATTATGGTCAACGGTATATTAGAAAATAAAATTCAATCGAAACGTGGACTTAGGCAAGGTGATCCATTGTCACTCCTTTTGTTTAATTTTACTGTGGACTTTTTTGCTAAAATTATCAAACCGGTCATTAATAAGAGGATTCTATATAATATTGATAATGAAATTACAAGTAATGGCATATCCATTCTTCGGTTTGCGAATGATACCATGCTCTTTACATACTTAGACATATTATAGTACTTGAGTTTATATTATATAGCTTTGAGTGGCTTTCTGGTCTAAAGATATATTTTGATAAGAGTTTCATGTTAGTTTTGAATGATATAGATAAGACAGAAAATCACGTCGTTTGTACATTAAATACTAAAATTATAAAATTTCTTATTAAATGTCTAGGTTTCTAATAAGGCCAACTAAACTCAAATATGATGACTGGAAAATAATAATAGATAAAATTAACAGCAGATTAACTAAATAGAATGATACATTTTTATCAAGGGTGGATAGAGTAGTCCTTATTAACTCTGTTTTATCAACATTACACATATACTCGATGTCGTTTTATCGTTTTCCAGAATGGATAACAGATAAAATGGATAAAACTAAGAGAGATTTTCAACGGAATTGTGATAACTCTAGTAATAGTTCAAAATATTTAGTTAATTGAGAAATAGTATGTAAATTTACAGATGAGGAAGAGTTAGGTATTATATATATTTACATAATTTAAACATATTTATTAGGTGAATGGATATGAAAATTTACCGATAATAATGAGAATTTAATTTAAAAAGAAATAATATTCAATCAATGGTATAATGGTACATATAATATACAACATATTTCTACTGATAATATAAGTAACATTTCCCATTTTTTTAAATCTATATCAAAAATTATGATATTTATAAATTAGGATTTAATAATGTGGTACATTCGGAGAATAATATCTCTTTTTGGCATGATAGTTGGATATCAGTAATTTTCCTTAGAATAGAGTTTAATAAACTTTATGAAATTTTGTAATTTTAAGAATGTGTTTATTGTTGAATTTTGGCGACACTATATGGAGAATTGAAGTGGTCGAAAGTAGCTTGATGACAGAGAAGACGGTTCGCATATCGAAGCTCACATGAGGAAGATATGACGAAGAAGGTGGAGTGCTACTAGGAGTTGCAGGTGACAGACGTCTGCAGGAAAGCGACAGACGTCTGAGCTCAGGGTTTTGGTAATCCGAAATTTGGTGACAGACGTCTATCATCTTGTGACAAGCGTCTGAGAGTAGGGAAACATGTTTTCGGAATCTTCTGACAAACGTCTGTCATCTTGAGACAGACGTCTGGGCCGACATGTACTGCATATTTTGCCTGGGTCGATTGGAATGATTTGTGAAGGCTTCAACGGGAATTTGAAAATTTGTCAAGAAAGGATATTTCACTATATAAGCTATTTCAAGATTCAAAGCAAGGTAGACTGCAAGGCTTTAATCAAGGGTTAATCCTCCATTAACTAGGGTTTATCAAAACCTATTTTTTCTTCAATTCCCTTCTCCACAAATCTATTCTATTTGAATGTTGACCATTGTAATCAATCTCTTGTATTCTTCTCATTGGTAGTAATAAAGGCTCTCTCTCAAAGTGGATATACACTAACAAGACGTTAATGGAACCACTATAAATCAGCGTATGATTTATTTTGTAGTTATTGCTTTGTTTTTCTATTGCTTGTTTGGTGATTGTGATTGGTTGTTTTTACTTCTTATCATGATCTCGTTTTTCGATGCGCTTTGGGGTTTTGATTTGAGTGGTCTCAAGGTAGAATTTGCATAACATTTGGTATTGGAGCTTTGGTGCTGGTAGGTGGTTGTGGAAATGCCAAAATCGGATAATACCTCAGGTAGTCCCTCAATGGTTAGTCCAAATGGTGTAATATTGTATGTATGAGGATCGTGTTGTATGTATGAGGATCGTACGCGGTTTCAGGATCACAAATAGACAAGTGGAATGGTGATAATGATATCGAAAAGTGGCAATGGAAGATGAAAGCGGTTCTAAAGCGGAATCATGTGCATCGGGTAGTGTTTGATATACATTTGTTTTCGACGGACATCTCAGATGTTGAGAGAGAGAAAATGGAAGAATGAGCATTCACTACATTTCAACTTATCATGGGGAGAATGTTATCTCCGAAATTAGTGGTGAGACTACAGTTAAGAGTATTTGGGACAAGTTGAAGGAGTTGCATATGAAGAAGTCACTAATTAGTCGTTTGATCTTGTTATGAACGTTCTTTACCAATAAGATGAAGGATGGTATTTCGCTAAAGGCGCACTTGAATGTCTTTGATGATTTGCTAATGAAGACGGAGGCGGTAGATTCGAAGATTGAGGAAAAGCAAAAGGCGATGATATTGTTTTGTTCATTGCCGAACCATTATACTGATTTCTCAAATAGTTTGATCTATAGCCGGGATACTTTGACTCTTGATGATATCAAAACGGGTCTTCTTAGCAATGAATTAGGTGATGGAAGTAGTGTGCTCATAGTGATCACGTTTTATTTGTGGAGAATGAGAGATATGAGAAGAAGGGGAACCGTTGTCGTTCTAAATCAAGAAGAGGAAAATCGAGGGAAAGAAATGACAAGCGCTTTATTTGTAAGAAACCTAATTATTGAAAGAATGAGTGTCCGGACAAGGAGAATGCAAAGAAGTAAGTATCATCTTCATCTGTGGCGGCGGAGAGTGAAGTTGGTGAGGGAGACGTAAATGTTTTGGCAGCGGTAGCATCGGATGTTTTGAATAGCGAATGGGTGCTCGATTCGGAGGCGTCTTATCATATGACGTCGAATAAAAATTGTTTTTCTTACGTTGACAAAGAAGGAAATTCAATTGTTACGGGTAATGATGTTATTTGCAAGTTGAAGGGTGTTGGTTCCGTGCAAATTCGAATGTTTGACGGAGTGGTTCGCACTCTCACTAACGTACGCTATGTTCGAAAACTTCGGAAGTCTCTTATCTCTTTGGAAGAGCTGGATTCTTTAGGATGTAAGATCACTATTAAGAGTGATGCCTTGCGTGTTTCGAAGGGTGCGCTTGTGGTGATGAAGGGTGCTAGGGCTCATGGTGTTTATTTGCTTCAAGAAGTGACTATAGAAAGTAAAACTTGTGTGCGGGTTGATAGTTCTCGTGGCTTGGATGCGACTAGGTTATGGCATTTGAGGTTATGTCATGTCTCGGAGAGCATATGGATATTCTTCGAAAGAGGAAGATGATCGATGTATAGAGTTTCAACAAACTAGAGTTTTGCAATGAACGTGTCATGAGAAAACAAACTAAAGTATCATTCGGTGAAGGAAAACATGATTCGAGAAGGGTTCTTAAGTATGTTCACATGGATGTTTGAAGATCGACACCGGTAACTTCTTTGGAAGGAACTCGTTATTGTATTTCTTTTATTGATGATTTTTCTCAAAAGGTATGCGTGTATGTAATGAAGGCCAAATTGGAGCATTTACAAAGTTAAAAGCATGGAAGGCTCTTGTTGAGAATGAGAGTGGTAGGTCTTTGAAAGTTCTAAGGTCCGACAATGGTGAAGAATATGTTTCCGAAGGTTCTTAGAGTTTCATAAGCATCATGACATTCGAAGACATTTTACTACACCGGCAGATCAGCAGTCGAATGGTGTTACAGAGAGGATAAATCGTACTCTACTTGAGAAAGCTCGATGCTTGAGATTGACATCGGGTTTGTCTAAGGGATTTTGGATCGAAGCGTTGTCAACCCCAATGCATATTGTTCATCGAATTCTGTGCTCGGCTATTGGTAACAAAATTCCGAAGGAAGCGTAGAAGGGAAAGAGCCTTGACTTGAGTTATTTTCGTGTGTTTGATAGTTCGGTTTATGTGCATTATCCGAGAAATGATAAGCTTGAGCCTAGAGCTTTCAAAGGGGTCTAGCTTGGTTATATGGACGAAGCAAAAGCCTATCGGATATAAAATCCAGAAACGAAGAAGGTTATGAATTCTCGTCATGTTACTTTTGATGAGTCGGCTTTGTTCAAGGAGAATGAGAGCTTACCAGATGTTCCGCATTTGGTTCATGGTGAATCAAAGGAGAATGAGGTAATTCTCATTTTTTGTCCAAAGAGTAGAGTAGTTGAAGATGCCTATGAGGAGGAGCAGTTGATGTTAAATCACATAGTCCACAAGGTACCTCTAATAGTGTTGGTAGTGTACATGATTCTAGCAAGGATTCGGTTCAAGGTAGAGCCGAAAGAAGTTTGGACGATGGTATTGCTACTCGGATGGATCGACGTGCTATAAGACCACCCGATAGACATGGTGATTGAAACTATTTTAGCTTTTGTGATAATTTGGACTATACTCTTCATGCGGTTCAAGATGAGTCTATGGAGATCTTGATGACGTCATGCATCGAGTGATAGCTTGAAGTGGATTTTTGCCATGGAGGAAGAGATGCAATTGTTATTAAAGAATCAAACTTGAGATTTGGTTCCACTTCCTAAACGAAACCGTGCTATTAGATGCAAATGGATATACAAGGTGAAGGATAATGGAAGATATAAAGTTAGGCTAATGGCTAAAAGGTTTGCACAAAGGAAGAGAAAGGAGTATGATGAGATTTTCGCACCGGTTGTGCGCCATATTTTAATCCGGATGTTACTTGCTATAGTTGATATTCACGACTTGGAGTTGGAGCAACTTTATGTGAAAACGGCTTTTTTACATGGTGCTTGGATGAAACATCTACATGAAGCAACTGAAAGGTTTTGTTGTAGATGGTAAGTCAAATTTGATTTGCAAGTCAAAGAAATCATTATATGGTTTAAAGCAATCACTTAAACAATGATACAAAAGATTTGATCATTTTATGCTTGAAAAAGGTTTTGATAGAAGCATCAAGGATGCTTATGTGTGTTTAAAGAGGTTGAAAAATGATTGTTAGGTATATTTATTTTTGTATGTGGATGATATGCTCATTGCTTCAAAAGATAAGAATGAAATCAATAAGTTAAAACTGAGTTTAAAATCAGAATTTGAAATGAAGGATTTTAGAGAAGCAAAGAGGATACTGAGCATGGAAGTAGAGAGGGATCAAAAGCGTTTTGAGTTAAAATTGACTCAAAAAGAGTATATAGAGAAAATGATTTGCCGGTTTAGCATAGAGAATGCAAAGGCGTCAAATACTTCTTTACCTTTGCAAGTAAGCTTTCGAGTAAGTGATCATCTATCTTGGAGAAAGACAAGGCTTATATGGCAAATGCGTCTTATGCTAATGTGGTTGGAAGTTTGATGTATGTCATGGTATGTGCAAGGCCCGGTATTGCAAATGTCATCGGGATGGTTAGTCGGTATATGACTAATGCGGAAAAATCGCATTGGGAAGCTGTGAAGCTTATATTGTGATACCTTAGAGGTACATCATCTCATGGTCTTGTTTTTTTACGATAGTGAGGCGATGAATTGCAAGTTGGTTGATTATTGTGATTCGGACTACACCGGTGATAGGGATCGGAGAAAGTCAACTTTCGGATGTCTTCACTTGGTGGTATGGCCATAAGTTGAAGATCGAGATTGCAAACCGCAGTCGTTTTATCCACTACGGAGACAGAGTTAGTAGACGCAGCAGAGGCGGCAAATGAGGCACTTTATTTAAGGCGATTATTGTGTGGTTTGGGATTTGAACACGATAGCATCGATGTTCAATGCGATAGCTAGAGTGCTATTCACTTGGTGGAGAATTTGGCATTTAGCTTACGACTAAGCATATTAAAGTGAGAGAGTCATTTTTAGTAGTCATAGATGAAGATAAGCAGATATATCTTCGAAAAGTACACACAAAAAATACCGCGGTGGATATGTTCACTAAGGCATTGCTGGTTAGGAAGTTCGAGCATTGCTCAAATTTGATTCGTTTGTTGAAGTGCTAGGTGTCACGGGGTGGCACGGTTGAGGGAGGAGCTTGATTATGGATGAGGAAGAGTATCGGTAAGAGATTGTGGTTCTATCTTCTTGATGAGTACTAGTTACACTCCTTGGTGCTTTTGTCTTTTGGTGAGACAGTTTTGGATTTGGATGCTTTCAACACTTCGTTCATGGATAGGGGCTTTGCACGAGCTCGTCGATGGAGTGCAATGGGTGGTGGCTTTGTCGGAGCTCATTGAGAAAACATTCAAGCTTATTTAGTTGAAGGTAGAAGTGATAGTTTGGTATTGTCGGTTGTTGATGATGGAGAGAGATATAGCGTTGAGGTGGAGTGTTGAATTTTTACGACGCTATATGGAGAATTGAAGTGATGGAGAAGACGGTTCGCAAATCGAAGCTCAGATAAGAAAGATATGGTGAAAAAGCTGGAGTGCTGTTGGAAGCAGTAGGTGACAGACGTCTATGGGAAAGTGACGGACGTCTGAGCTCAAGGTTTTAATAATCCGAGATTTGTGACAGACGTCTGTCATCTTGTGACAAACGTCTGAAATCAAGGAAACTTGTTTTCCGAATCTTCTGACAGGCATATGTCATCTTAGGACAGACGTCTGAGCCGACGTGTGATGCATATTTTGCCTGGACCGATTGGAATGATTTGTGAAGGCTTCATGGGGCATTTCGAGAATTTGTCAAGGAAGGATGTTTTACCATATAAGCTATTTTAGGATTCAAAGCAAGGTAGAATACAATGTTTTAATCAAAGGTTTATCCTCCATTAACTAGGTTTATCAAAACCTATTTTTCTTCAATTCTCTTATCCACAAATCTATTCTATTTGAATATTGATCATTGTAATCAATATCTTGTACTCTTCTCATTGGTATTAATAAATGCTCTTTCTCAAAGTGGATGTACAGTAACAAGACGTTAGTAAAACCACTATAAATCGGTGTATGGTTTATTTTGTCATTATTGCTTTGTTTTTCTATTGCTTGTTTGATGATTGTGATTGGTTGTTTTTACATTTCATACCACGATCTCGTTTTCCGTTGTGCTTTGAGGTTTTGATTTGAATGGTCTCGAGTTAGAATTCTCATAACATTTATCTCAGAAATATGTAGACCAAATTAAATTTTCCATGAGAATTTTGTTTTAATCGTAATTTGCTGAAAATACTTTATCTAAGTTTTCCTTTGTGTTAAATTAGAATTATATAACATTAATGATAAAAATGACACTAAAACATGGCGTTGGATTAATGATAAAATTTATATAGTGCACACTTTTTATAAATTTCTTAATTTTTCAGGTACAAAGTTGAATATATTTAGGTATATTTGGAAGGGTAATACACAACCCAAAGCTAAAGCACATACATGGTTAATTATATATAAAAAATTAAATACTACAGAATTATTGAAAAGAAAAATATAGTTATTGATAGAAATGTTTTTCTGTAATATGGTACTAGAAAATATACTGCATTTATATTTTGAATGTCATATCTCTAAGTATATTCTTACAAATTGTCTTAATATATTTTACTTTAATATAACTAATAATGAAATTAATTATGAACTATTTTGAAATAGTCTTAAGTTTCGATATAGTGGATTTCATAGTTTAGTAATAGATACCATTTTTACTATAATATGTTAGTACATATGATACGAAAGGAATCAAAGAGTTTTTAATAATATAAGTACTTCAACTGATAATGTAATATATATATATATATATATATAATTGCATTATTCCTTTCAATATATATATATATATATATAATTCTGTTATTTTGTTTTAATTGGATTTTAAAACCTAGTTATAATGAAGATAATATTAGTTTCAATGGATACCTTAATAAAGTTAAATCTCTTATTAATTTAGTTAAGAAAAATGTAGTATCTAAGAATAAAAATAACCATAGCACTTTAAGTACCTTTTTAATTGACATGTATTTTGGTGTATCTAATGCTATATTATATTTAGATAATTAGTTAGATTTTAAAATATTATAATCTTGTACGTAGCATTCATCTCAAACTTTATGGTGGTTAGAAGTCGTAATTTTACTTCCTAGCGTTTAGTTGACTGTATTCATTAACATATTTGTCCATAAATCTGTTTGAAATATGTGTAGGTTATACCCAGATTACTATTTCTCGTAAATGTTACTTCTTCTCTTGCAAATATATGTAAATAATAAACTTATATATATTCACATTGTTTATTTAGTATTTTCAGACATTCAACTCGGATATTCTCATTCCTTGGATGAGCGGAGCTTCGATATGCTACATGGCCTTCTTCGGTTTATTTGGATATCATTGACAGTTATTCACATCTCTTTGGGGATTCAGCGAGGCTTTTTCTCACATTGTGGCTTCTTATTCATTGCATTTTTTCTTGTCACCGCTGTTTTGTTTAGTATAGTTCTTGTCATACTTCCTAGGTTTTTTTGGAAGGTATTTCCTTTATATGGATTTATGGAAAATAGTCATCTACCAGACTTGTTGGTAGGTCTTTTTTAATGTGGAATAAAATTACATGAGTGCTCTTCTCTTCACCAAGAATCACTCATTTTTTCTCAAAAAAATAGTAGAGCATTGAGCCTTTTCATTAATTCTAGCAAATTTTCCCTAATCTCCTTAATTCTCTCAAGATATTTTATTTTAAAATATTTTTATGTGATATATTTATGTTTTCTAAAATTAATCATATTGGTTTGTTAATTCTCGCCAACCATTTTACGCTTAAATACCTGCCTTTTATAGTTTATACAATTAAAAAGTTCTCGGCTATTCCCTATTGTTTTACATTTAAATTAATTAAATATCTTAAATTAAAACTAATTAAATAAATTTAATTATCAAATAATCATTAGTTTGTCTAATTAGTTCCAACAATAGCAAATTCAACATATATACCACATTTTGTACTAGCAAAAATGGAAATTTTATAATTTTGATTTGAATATAAAAAAATATAATCACATAACAATAATTATACTTATAAACAATAAAAACAACTTTAATTTATATTTCATTAATTTCAATATAGTAGAAGAATTTCCAACTCTTGAAGTAATTCTAGAAGTTTTCTCTCTTATCTTTATTCTCTTTTAACATTCTTTCCTTTTTCAGATCCTATAAGCTATCGTTTTACAGCTATTTACAATATCCTACTAGTTCTTTCCATGATTTTACAGTCAAATACCTATATTTTCATAATATCTATGATTATTTACAATTCCCATTAATTTTCTCTTACTATTTTGCATTTACTTCCAGATACTCAAATTAATGATTCAACAGATTTGAACTATTTAAATCATTTCAAGTAAATTTATTTACTAATTTGTCTAATAAATCTTTTAAAAAAGGTAACAATTTCAGCAAGTATACAATATTGAAATGAACAGGTCTGGAAAATCAATTTTTCACTCAAATATAACAATATATAAAAAAGTTAAAAAAAATTATACATATCTTTATTGTTAATGCAAATAGTTCACAATTGGGTGAAGTTATTTTGCAATACATAAATTACCATTAGCTTATATTATTTATACTAATTAAATCTTTATTTTTGATAAACATTGACTAGATCTTATAAAACCTTAGGTTCTCACTTTTTGTCCAATATTCATGCTCTCTTATTTTGCACATTACTCATATCCATTAAGATTAAATAATATACATATTTTGTTCTAAGAAAGTTTTGATTTTGTTTTGATATATTAATATTTAATTCTTGTATGCACATGCATTGCATGTGACAAGGAACTGTAACCAATAATAAAAAGCTACCATTGCTAATTGATGTGTGTATCATACATTGCATAACGAAATTTTTTTATCGATATTTTGATTATGAATATTATGTGTTGACTATGTTGTAAAATTCATGTTTTCTCTATAATGTGTGCATTGAACTCATTAGAATTGGATATTGATTTGTATTTAATTAAAGATAATTTTCGATGAAGATGCAATCAAAAAGGAGGAAATATATCTGAGTCCAATGCAATCTATTCAAAAACGGATACAAAATAAAGAAAAACAATGAACCTAATATGATTAAAGAGATCTACATGTTTCTGACTAAAATGAAAAAACATGTAGGAAGATAAAGGATTGTAGATAGAAATGTGGAGTGATCATTGTCATTCAAAAGTTAAAAGATGACAGAGAAAGAAAATCGCCAGTTACTAAAGAAGTGGACGATGGTTCGATACTTACTTTACAGAGGAAGATGAAGAGTTTATTTCATCTTGAATATGTATTCAATATATATATATATACTTACTTTACATAGGAAGATGAAGAGTTTATTTCATCTTGAAGACGTATATTCAATATATATATATATATACACACAGAGGAAGATGAAGAGTTTATTTCATCTTGAATACGTATATTCAATACACACGCACACATAAAAGAGATGACCGAAAAATGAAATAATAATAGAGATTTTTTATAATAAAAAAAGTTGAGCGGAAATAAGAAGTAAAAGACCAAAATGAAATTAATATATCGGTAAGAAAACAAAATTCGTAACTCTTGTGCTGGCGTCAAAATTGGCCACCAACATCCAATTATGTAAAAGTACCAATATCCAATCCAATCACAGAAATATAAAAAGAAATAAATGAAGAACAAAATTAGAACAATAAGAAAACAAGTAAAAAGAGAAAGATTTATAGTGATTCGGCTAACTCCGGCCTACACCCATTGCCAAATAATTTTTTTATTATACTGAAGTTTGTTTACAATTACAATCTGAAATCCAAGAACAAAATTGATAGAATGTAGCCTAGATTGAAGATAAAGAGAAGCAGAAAGAAGATCATTTTTATGACGTTATCCTTACTATATTTATAAGGAAAGACGTGCACGGATCGGGCTGAAATTTTTGACAGAAGGTTCGGAAGACCAAGACGAGGCCACCCAAAAAATTTCAGACCTATTGGGCCCACAATAGGGATCAGTACCGATTCATATTAGTGTGTCCAAATGCCATGTGAACCCTATGAGGGGCCCATGATGTTAGCTATCCGCTTCTCAAATTTCGTGCAATTCCGACATACAGTTTGTGAGATATCGCATTTTCTAAGAAGTGGTGTTGCTTGAATTCACATTTCTGTCGATCCCTCTAGAGAGATAGGTACATATCCCTCCAATCTCTTCCAAATGTCATGCGAGCAATAGGGGAGCTTCTCCATGTTGTATTATGCTTAGCCTCCAAGTTCCACGTCAATTGGATTTGTAGAACTCGAGTTATTGATCAATCTTTGTTGCAATATGTTGTGAATGCTAATTATAACCGATTTCTATGAAGGGATATGTACTGATCTCTCCAACTTGCTCAAAATGATATGTGATCCCTATGGAGTATTCCATATGTTGTAATTAGCTTATTCTTCAAGTTTCATGTCAACTGGATATGTAGATGTTGAGATATTGATCGATCTTTGCTATAAAGTTGGTTTTTGCTGATCCCTAAGAGGGGAGAGGGTCGATCCCTCTTTCTTCATTCTTTTGATGTGCGATCTCTAGAGTAGGCTCTCTAGGGTCCCCACATCTTGCTCACAAAATTTCATATGCATTGGACCTATGGATTTTAAGATATTGATTGTTTTACATTGAGCTGTACTTGCTTGGCTCAAATATATCGATCCATTTTATTCCGATTCCTTTCTTAGGTGAAGTAATTTGCCCATAACTTGCGCATACAAACGACTTGAGATTTGAGGCGTAGCCTCATGGGGCCTTCCTTGTCACTTTATATCGGTCTCACCCAGTTTGAGACAAAAATTGAGGATATGTACCGATCCCCTAAGGGAAGGGATAGGCACTAACCCGTACTTAGAATATTCTAAAGATTCTATCTTTTGGTATCGGTTGATTGTCGCTTCATATAGCTGTCTGCACTTAATTTCCAGACCTAACAATCATCACTCTTGACTAATGGCCTTGATAATCGTAAAGTTTGTTGGGTTAAATCCGTCTATCTACCACCTTAGCAAAAGGTGGGTTAACACTTTGCCCTCCAAAACATGTCTTGCGATAGAATTGTGTGTTTTATGTTGCCATAAATCCAAAATACAAAATCCATAACCCATTGGTAGCCATATTTTTCAATCCAGAATCAATCCAAATCCACAGTCTCTCCAGATCATTTTATCTGAATCTGCATCCATCTAAAGCCAAATCCATTGTTGTACCACCTTAGCAAAAGGTGGGTTAACACTTTGCCCTCCAAAACATGTCTTGCGATAGAATTGTGTGTTTTATGTTGCCATAAATCCAAAATACAAAATCCATAACCCATTGGTAGCCATGTTTTTCAATCCAGAATCAATCCAAATCCACAGTCTCTCCAGATCATTTTATCTGAATCTGCATCCATCTAAAGCCAAATCCATTGTTGTTCGAAACTAATATCCAAATCCATGACCTCTCCGGGTTGTTATTCTAATTTAAATCCTTGATATCATCGGATTATTGTCGAGCACAATCCATACACGACAACCTGAATAGACCGATCCATCGCATTCGAGCGAAGCAACCTACCCCTTGCCAAGCATAATTCATACCCGACGACCTTGATCTCTCCGGTTCCTGCCGAGCACAATCCATACTCGACGACCTGAGTAAGTCGATCCATCACATTCAAGCGAAGCTACCTACCCCTTGCCAGACATAGTCCATACCTGACGACCTTGATCTCTCCAAATCCTTGCCGAACACAATCCATACTCAAGGACTTGGGTAGGTTGATCCATCGCTTTCGAGAGAAGCTAACCTACCCCTTACCAGGTATAGTCCATACCTAACGACCTTGTTGGGTTTTATTCTTCGGCCTCAACACACAGTTGAGGACTTAATCCATGATGCACGAGTCCATTTCATTGTATTCGCCCGATGAAAAGACCTGTTCCTTGCGATTGTTATCCCGTCTCTCCAGACAAGACCACAATCGCGACATATGTTATCTATCATATGGATCCAAATTTATGCATTCTAAGTCCATTTGCCAAAATATAAAATAAGAGTCCGTACAACCAATAAACTAGAATTTAAGTAAAAAGTAGAAAAACAAGAGTTCGAAGCAAAGAAGGCAAAAACAAATTTCACAAACCCAAGCACAACGGTTTTATAATCATCTCAAAGCATGCCTAGGAACAGTTATCGATCTCGTACATGTGTAAGTTACGTAACCCTCCTACTGCGGAGTTTGTTACTTATTCCATGCCATCATGATCAATTGATGACAAATTGATAATGATGTCTTGATCCAGTGCCCTTTTTCATTCGAGGCGGACGGTGACTGCTCTCATTCCACCGCCATAGTCCGAGTCCTTACATATTTTTGTAACTGACCATTCCTCACGTGTTCCTTAATGATATCCTTCAAATGCCCGCAGTCATTTATATTGTGCTCATCCAGCTCATGGAATATGAAGCGCTTTCCTGATGTCCTTTCACATTCGGAGGGTTCCCTCCTTGCCAACTTTCGATACGGAAGGTGTCCTCGAGTTTCCAGATATATCTGTTCTAGGGTTTCATTCAATTTCGAGTAAGAAGAGAATTTGGCTTTCCCCCTCTGTCGCTTCGATCCATCGAATCTATTATCCATGTTCCGTTTACCCTTGTTCTTTCCTGAGCTTTCACCGGACGGTTCTCCACCCCGTACCGTATTACCTTATGTGCCTCTTTATCAGCTTTCGCAGCTACTTGTCGTAGAAACATTTCTGCTTCATGATAGAATTCCCCAATATCCATCGATGGATCCCATATCAGTTTGACTTTTTCTACTTACACTTCCTATAGAAACCATTATATTTGGGCCTTGAACCGCACTTTATAGCCAACCCCGATCCGTTGTTATGCTCGCCTTAGCCTGTCCGCATCCAAATCAAGCTTCTTTGCTCGTACATCAATTTCAAACATGTTGTGCTTATAACTTATAAGTACTTTATATGTGTAGATTAAGTGCTTATATGCTTATGTAAATTACAATTTCTCCATTTGTTTAAAATACAGATCGCAGTGTTAGCATCAAAGGTTAAAAATTGTAATACTAAATCAGCTGATAGAGAAAAAAGAATAATTAGGCCCAACCATTTGGCGTTTGTTACAATAGTTCACAATAGCGCAAAGATTGTGCCACATATTTCATTTAAAGTTGCTACACATATTTGATTTTTGGGTGGCATTCTTATTTTGTGAAAGAAAATTGGTTGTACCGAAAATTGATAGGGCGTGTGGGGAATTTTAGGATCCTCCCTTCGTCAAGGCGTCTTCCTTCCCAGCATTAAAAAAATCATTGTTAAAGAAATCAAGACTTCATTATCAATCTAGAATATTGATTTGTTAATTGTTTGTTTACTTTTATTTGGTAATTGGTGGGTTCCGGTTGATCCCACGGTGGTGCGTTTATGAGATCTCGCCATGGCAGGGAAGCTAAAAGGAACTGAAGAATGCAGTTGGGAGGAGAGAGAGAAATTAACCGGAGAAGAAGAAGGAGGAAAAACAAATCAGTGCTTTATTATTTCATATCCTATAATGATTCGGTTACCCCGATTTATAACAACTCTATAATTGCTTCTCCACTCATTTACTCACACATGGCACTCTGTTCCATCTTTTTACAGCAAGAACTAACAAAATACTGAACGAAAAAATAAACTGCATCTTCATTTATATTTCATTTTCCTTGATGCCTGCAGGTTGCTCACTGAATTCATTTAAGCTCGGCTTCTTCCTCTACTTGAATCATCTTCTCCTCACGAACACTTGCACTTGGAAATATATACTTCAGTCGCTGCTTATGTGCCGTAGGGTTGTAACAACTACCCTCCCTCCCCCCCCCCCCCAAGCTTGACCTTGTCTCAAGGTCAAATGTTGGGAATTTGGCCATTAACTCCCAATAGTTCTCCCAAGTTGCCTCTTCATCACTCATCTGTTTCCATTTGATAAGGACCTGTGTTGTGTTTCTGTTGTTAACCTTTGCCATCTACGAGCGAGAATCTTCTCTGGTTCCTTGACAACCAGCTCCTCATAAGAAGGGATGGACTGGTTAATGATAGTAACATTACTAGTTTTCTTTTTAAGCTGTGAAACATGAAAAACATGGTGAATCTTTGCTTGAGCAGGTAGGGCCAATTTGTATGCTACTTGCCCAATCTTTTCAAGGATTTAGAATGGCCCATGGTATTTTGGAGAAAGTTTGTGTGTATGTTTTGTGCTAACTGAAAGTTGTTTGTAAGGTTGTAGCCTCAAGTACACCCAATCATTTATGCTAAATTCCCTGTGTGTTCTATGCTCATCGGAATCAAGTTTCATTCTTTCCTTTGCATGATTGATGTTATCTTTCAGAAGTTGAAGAGTGATGTCCCTGGAAAATAATGCATCTTCAACTTTAGGTATTTTGGTTGTTTTTGGTATGTAGCTTAGTAAGGTGGGGGGTTTCCTGCCATATATAGCTTCAAAAGGAGTCATTTGTGTAGCACTCTTCCAGGTTGAGTTATACCAAAGCTCAGCCAGGGATAACCATTTTGTCCATTCCTTAGGTTTATGATGACAAAAGCATCTCAAATAACATTCCAAGATCCTGTTAGTCACTTCAGATTGGCCGTCTGATTGGGGGTGGTATGCACTGCTTAGTGCTAATTTACAACCCTGTAAACGAAAAAGCTCTTGCCAAAAAGTGCTAGTAAATATAGGATCTCTATCACTCACTATTGATTTAGGTAGACCATGATGCTCGACTACATTATCAAAAAACAACTGAGCAACTTGGTGGGCAGTGTATGGATGAGCGAGAGGTATGAAATGAGCATATTTGGATAACATGTCTACCACAACTAGAATAACTAAATATGAAAAAGATTTAGGAAGTTGAACTATGAAATCCATTGCTACATCATCCCATATTTGTTCAGGTGTAGGAAGTGGTTGTAATAGTCCTGGAATATTAATATTTTCTGTCTTAATTCTCTAACAGGTGTCACAGGCAGCTACAAAAGTATGGATATCTGATTTCAACCATTTCCAATAAAAAACTTGTTTGATTCTATGCAGTGTTCTTTTAATTCCTGAGTGACCAGCTAATGGGGAGGCATGAAATTCATCCAATAATCTATTTTTGATAGCACTGGCAGTAGGGCTGATGATTAATCTGCTTTTATAATAGTATAATTGCCCTCGCTTGCTGTACTTATTGTTGCCTGAAGCGGTAGTAGACAACTTCTTGTCAAGTGTCAAATAATAAGAATCAGTTTGTGTTAATTTCTCAATATCTTGAAGCCAATGGATCTGCACTATTGATATTGCTTGGAGTTGGAGGTTAAAATGGGTTTGTGATTCTTCTCTATTTCTAGATAAACAATCTGCAACAGTGTTCTCTTTACCTGGCTTATATTGTACCATGTAATCGAATCCCAATAGTTTGTTGAACCATTTATGTTGGGTGATATTTGATAATCTTTGGTCCAAGAGATATTTTAAAGATTGATGGTCTGTCTTTATTATGAACTTCCTCCCTAACAAATATTGGGACCATTTTTTTGTTGCTAAGATCAAAGCTAGTAATTCCTTTTCATATGTAGATAATAACATATTTTTCCCTTGAATAGCTTGGCTTAAAAAAACTATTGGTCAACCTTCTTGAAGTAACACTGCTCCCACTCCATTTCCCGAGGCATCACATTCTAACACAAATTCTTTAGTGAAGTCCGGCATAGCCAACACTGGTGGACTGGTAAGACATATTTTCAGTTGTTCAAAAGCTTCCTGTGCTTCCTTATTCCAAGAGAAAGAATTTTTCTTCAATAAGTCAGTCAAAGGCTTTGCAATAGCTCTATATCCTTTAACAAACTTTCTATAGTACCCAGACAGACCAAGAAACCCTCTAAGTGCTTTGATCGTTTGTGGAGGAGGCCACTCTCTAATAGCTTGTACTTTTGTATAATTGACCGCCACTCCATTTTTTGAGATAACATGACCCAGATAATCAACTTGTTGTTGTGCAAATGAGCATTTAGAGAGTTTAGCCACCAGCTTGTTTTCTTTCAGGACCTGCAATGCAAAAACCAAGTGATGTAAATGTTCTTCCCAGATTGAGCTATAAATGAGTATATCATCAAAGAAAATCAAAATAAACTTCCTGAGATATTCTTTGAAAATATCATTCGTTAAAGCTTGGAAGGTTGCTGGAGCATTTGTTAAGCCAAAAGACATAACTAGGAATTCATAATGGCCCTCGTGAGTCTTGAAAGCTGTTTTATGAGCATCATCAGGGCGCATTCTGATCTGATGATAGCCAAACATTAAGTCAAGTTTAGTGAAATATTCTGCACCGTGTAATTCGTCAAAGAGGTCGTCAATAAGGGGTATTAGGAATTTGTTCTTCTCTGTTAATTTATTCAACCCTCTATAATCAACACACATTCTCCAACTCTCATCACTTTTCTTAACCATGACCACAGGCGAGGAATAGGGGCAGTTACTGGGTTTAATTATGTCTGTCTGAAGCATTTTTCCAACAATTTTCTCTATTTCATTTTTAAGATGGTAGGAATGGCGGTAGGGTTTAAGACACACAGGTTTGGAATGTGGAGATAAGTGTATTTGGTGATCAATAGGTCTTCGAGGGGGTAAAGTGGTAGATTTTTGGAAGACTATTTCAAAGTCTTGAATGATTTGTTGAATGGGTGGTGGAATTGGCTGTGGGTGAGTGGATAAATCAATGGCAGAAGTAGTAAGGTTTGGTTGAGTGGAGTGTAGCAGAAAGCAAAGGTTGTTTGTTATTAGAGTTTTATCCATTTGCCTTTCAGAAATGAATTTGTTTGTAGGTGGGTGGATGCCTTGCCAAACTATTTTTGCTCCATTATAAGAAAATTTGAGTTGTAGCTTTTTAAAGTTGAAGACAATGTCATCAAAGAGGCTTAGCCACTGAACTCCTAATACAATTTGACAGCGTTCAAGTGGTAGGAGTAATAAGTCAATGAGAATCTCCAATCCTTGACATTTCAGAGTAACTCCTTTACAAATGCCTGAACCTGATAGTTGCTCTCCACTTGCCACCAAAACTTTAAAATTATGTGATGTTGTTATTGGGAGGCCTAATTTTTCTGCTAGCTTATCATTAATGAAGCTATGGGTTGAAACAGAATCTACTAAAATATGAACTTGATGCCCCAGTATAATTCCATTTAATCGAATTGTGTGTGCTGCAGGAATACCACATAAAGCTTGAAGGGAAATTGCTAAGGTGGTATCAATGGTGGTAGTAGGATAAGTGGTATCATTAAAAGCTTGCCCCTCTGGAATTACTTCTTGGTTTATATCTTCATTAATGTTAAACCCTTCCATTATATAAACCTTTTTGTTTGGACATTTATGGCTGGGAGTACACTTTTCATCACAAGTATAACATAAATCTTTGTTTCTTCTGGTTCCCAAATCAGTTGGTGATAGTTTGGAGTATTGATTATATGGTTGTGAAGGAGTTTGTTTTGTGGAGTCGGGATGTGTCGAATGATTTGTGGTGGTTTGGTTTGGGTAAGGGAGGTTTGGTCTTAGCACTTTTCTAGTATGCAGAAATTTTTCTTCATATGTTTTGGCAAGTATAACTGCTTCTCTAAAGAATTTAGGTCTAGCAGCCAATACTTCATAACGAATTTCTTCATTTAATCCTCCGATGAACTTGTCCATAATATAAACAGGGTTCAACTTGTCCAATAAGCCTGCTAACTGTTCAAATTTATTTAAGTAGTCTCGAACAGAAGATGTTTGTTTAAGATTTGCAAGAGAGTCAAATGGTCTGCCCATTTCAGGAGGTCCAAACCGTGTGATACATTCTTCCTGAAAAACTTGCCATAAAAAAGCATGATCAACATTAGTAGAATACCAGTTGAACCATTGAAGTGCTTCATCTCTTAGATGAAATGCACAGATCTGGACCCAATCAGATGTTTGGACATCATGATAGATTAAAACTTGTTCAGCTTGTCTCAACCAAGGTAGGATGTTTTTGTCTCCACTCTAACGTGGGAACTCCAACTTCAATGATTTGTGATGAAGTAATTTTTGGGTTGGGGACTGTTTTGGTTGAAGTGGCTGTGGTGACAGGGTATGGTTTGAAGGTTGGGTGATGTGATTTTGGTAGTTATGAAAATGAGGAGAGGTGTGTTTAGAACTGACGGTTTGTTTAGGATCTGGAATAGAAGTGTTGAATTGATGCATGTTAGGATTATGAAGTATGCCCTGTGAGGTGCGGGATGTGATGTTTGAGTGTGGTGGTTGATTTTGTAGATTTGTGGATGAAGGAATATGGTTTGATTGATTGGTTTGAGGTGAGTTGTGTGATAATTTGGTCATTAATAGCTGTAAGGTTTGATTGATTTGTGAAATGTCAGATTTCATACCTGCTATTTCATCTGTTACATTTGTGTTGAATGTTTGCTGCTGATTTCTCCATGAATCTATGATCGCTTCAGATGTTGTAGCGTTTAGATCCACATTTTCTCCATCAGAATTGTTTAAATCTGTTGCAGCTTCATCATCGATTATAAATTTATAATTCCTGAATCCGATACCAAATGGTGGGTTCCGGTTGATCCCACGGTGGTGCGTTTATGAGATCTCGCCACGGCAGGGAAGCTAAAAGGAACTGAAGAATGCAGTTGAGAGGAGAGAGAGAAATTAACCGGAGAAGAAGAAGAAGGAGGAAAAACAAATCAATGCTTTATTATTTCATATCCTATAATGATTCGGTAACCCTGATTTATAACAACTCTATAATTGCTTCTCCACTCATTTACTCACACGTGGCACTCTGTTCCCTCTTATTACAGCAAGAACTAACAAAATACAGAACGAAAAGATAAACTGCAACTTCATTTATATTTCATTTTCCTTTATGCCTGCAGGTTGCTCACTGAATTCATTTAAGCTCGGCTTCTTCCTCTACTTGAATCATCTTCTCCTCACAAACACTTGCACTTGGAAATATATACTTCAGTTGCTGCTTATGTGCCGTAGGGTTGTAACAGTAATTAATTGTTTAAGAATCAATAGATGTTGGTTGAGTGGAATTTTATTTATGTTGGATTGTTCGCTGCTTTGTGTGTTTGAAATCGTTATCACCATTATTCTTCAGTGTAGCAATATTATTTTCTACCAAAATTATTTTTTTTACCTTAGATGATATAAGATCCTAAGAAAAACTTATACCATTGTTTTATCATTTGTTATGTCATGGGCAATTCAATCCTAGCAACTATGAATTTGATTTTCTTATATAATAAGAATATTTACCTGCAGAAACCCCGAGGACATGAGGCTTTTTGCTATCTGAAGGTCTTTTGTTTTCAACTCAACAAATGATTCTTCAGGTATATGTTGCATATCGTCTCCTCTTAAACCAAGCCACTTAACATTGCATGCTAAGAATATTGAAAGTATAAATTAGTTTAAGGACGCAAATGTATGCCATCAAAACTTCATGGCCTCAAATGTACCGTATCTATATGCCTCCAAGCCCATGTTCACGCTTCCAAACTTAAACGTACATAAAATTGCCAGTCCTGCTGGATTCCTGCCAAAAACAGTATGATCATGCATATATCTCAATAACTATCAAATATCATATTGTTCCCCTAAGGTTTAGGATACTCACCAATCCACCAAAGCCAAGATTGGCATGTCAGGAAAGTTCTGGCTTAACCTATGTAATAAAAACCTGACAATATAGGAAAGAACAAATAGCGGACGTTCAAAGTTAGTCAGGCAGCAACAATTGTCAGTAAAGCTCGTTGATTACTGAAGTTGTTCCTTAGAAAGGCCTATTACAACCAGTTTGGCAACTAGTTATTTGTAATCTCCTTAAAAGGAGTTTTGATTTTATTTTATTTTTAATAGTAATTTTTAAGTAGTTTTTGTTAAGTAACAATAAGTAAAAGTGTTTGCATCTAATTCGACTTTTAAGTTAAAATAGTGTTAAATTGTAAGGTGAACAATTGACTTCGTCACAATAATCTTAACTAGAAGGGCTGTTACATAATCAAATCTGGATCTATGTGGATTTAGAAAGAGAGAGTTACAAAATATTAGCAGAAAAAGAACAACGTAATTACCTTGTAGCTATATCTGGATATCCCTTGGCAGTAAGTAAGATTGATGGAATTTGATTATATAAGCGATCTTCAGCAACCCTTTGAAATATGGCATCCTAAGTATATATCAAGTGCCAATTCAAGAAATGTTTGAGTAGTTGTATATTTGTTCGATTTAAACTACCTTCTCGACTATGATGATGTATCTTGCATCAGAAAGAAATTTCAGTTTACTTAATCGGCTCAAGTCTCCAGTTATAACATGTCCAGCAGGTCCAAGCAAAGCACAGTCAATTATTTCTTGGTCTGGCTCCTGAATTATTATTAAGCTTCCATTCAGAGGACAAGCTGCTAGAACTTTTCAACATGATAGCGACCATGTTCTGCTTTATATAATTTGTATGAAAAGGGTAGGAAAAGATATTAAAAAAATAAACCCCTGATCATTAGATAAGACGTTGAGTTTACAGCCAATGTATGCTAACTAACAGAGTATACAACTAGTTTTTTTGGTCGTCTAACTTATATGTAGAAAACAAATTTAAGCAATGTACATTGAATTCGCCTGGAAGCAGGCTTGGATAACAAGGAAAATGGAAAGGAGAGAAGAAGAGTACATTTTAAGTTTATAACTCTGAATGGCCCTGAATCTAAGGGGACATAAACTCTAAAGGATAGCATCTGCACACAAACATCAATTTCAAAACTTCAGTTGTATGTGCAGGATCGAGGTCTTAAGATATATGCTATTTTATTGGTTATGAATCAATAACTCTGATGAGAATGTTTATTCGTTTAACTCAAACGGAATCTGCATGCGGAGCAGAGTGTTGAAATTATTGAATAAAAGAAAGCAATATAGAAAAGAAGAAGAGGGAGAGAGGAGAAGAAACAAATAAATATTGAAGACTGCATCCTTATTAACGACTGAATTGATAATTCAACAATATGTGACTCATATTTATATCTTGATTACTTGAACCCAAGTAATTATATAATTGGAGATATTATGACTAGGAAGAAACTACAAAATATAATAGTTAAGTAATAAATTATGAAATCTTAAGCAATATTGTTTAACATTAACATTCCCCCTCAAAACTAAAAAGATGCGTAGCAACTGAAGTTTGTCAAAATAAACACATCAGAGAATGGAATCTGAAATCAACACTTCCACCAAAAACAATGCTATGAAACAATGATATCCAACGTAATTCTAATAGGAATTCCAATCGGGATTGTAAGAGTAAATCTAATCAGATATCCAGAGCCGAAATCCAAAAAAAGGAATAGGAATAAGGAGATTCTCGTAGGATTGGAAGTTGAATTCAAATCGATTCATTAAGTCATTGCCAAACAACTAACGCCGATCATGAAAAGAAATCGGAAATCTAAAAAGTGATACAACAGCCTTATAGATTGTTACGCTAGCAGCGGAAGCACAATTTAAGTAATACATCTAACATGTTCAAATCTTCAAGCTTCAAATTGGGATGACGCTATGATGCAATCTTTGAACTAACATGGATGAATTCGGATAGCAGATAATGAATTAATTTGTAGTTTCTAAAGTGAAATTGAATCACAAAATTATTTTATTAGAATCGAAGCACGCTCTGATACCATGTTATATTGAAATTACTAAAGAAAACAAAATAAAACATTAAAGAAGTAGAGGATGAGAAATAAGAAGAAATAAAAATCTATTAAAGACTACATCTTTAATGATGACTTTCAATAATTCGGCAACACATGACTCATATATAGTGCGTTGCTAAAAGCACTCATAAACTATATTCCTATTACCGCAAACTTTTTAATAGAAGTTAATAAAATTAGTTACTTTCTAATACCATGTTTAGTTTTTCTCTGATCTCTGCATTACCTAAATCCATTCAACTTCATTTCTAAATCAATCTCCATAAATTATCATTGGTTGTAAGTTTTCCATCCCTGAACTAAACCACGTTCATAAAAAAAGTTAACTCGAATTCTAATTAAAACCTAACATGAATTCATAATCAAATACCAATTAAAATTTATCTCACGCTCATATTAACTAATTAACATAGAATTCAAAATAAAAATTGAAAATACAAATAGTTTATTTGAGAAATACTACATGAAGGAGAGCTGCTGACAATGTAAGTGGTTGTAATGTGTCTTACTGCACAACGACGTCGGTGCTCGTCTGGTTGAGTTTGGATAAATTTCTCAGCTCTTGATTTAGGATTAAGAGTTTTTCGTGGAATTGGATTTTCATATTAATGTTAAGCAATGGTATGAATAAGACGCAATGATGGTAGCCAATAGAGAAAAGTATGGTACTAAGAAGTGAATATGATGTTGAATGTGTTATTTTTTAGTGTTGGTATTAAAAAAAAGGTTTATGGGTGTTTTTAGTAACACACTGTTTATATCTTGATTACTTGAAACCCAAATAATTATATAATTGAAAATATTATAACTAGGGAAAAACAAAAAAAATACAATATGTAACAAATTATGAAATCTCTTGCAATATTCTTTAACATCTTTAACACAGAGTTCACCGACAACAATGTCATTGTCAATTTTTCAACAATACGAAGAAGAAAAATCTACTACACTCATCCATTGGCGAATATTATTTGGTCTTCTAAAACTATAACAGCAGTAGCTTTAGATAAACATATGGGCACATGTGAAAATTTCAAGGTAACAAACATTGTCTAGAATTTTTCTTAGCTTTGAACCCATAACTGATGATAAAACTAGAATTATCTTTGTTCTTCTATCAATTTCTACTTCGATCTTCCTCCTCAATCAGATATTATAGTGCTGGTACAAATAATATTTCTGTTATGATCCAATTTTTGAACAAATACGAGACTTTGCAATATTTGATCGATCACAATTACGTATATTACATTTACTACTGAGGTTCCCAGACAATTCATTAGACGAATGTTTCCAATAAAAACGATTTATTGTTGCATGTCATACCAATTTTCCAAATTACTCTTGCGGGTCTGTGCAGTTAAAGCGCCCTACCGCTCCATAGCATTTAAGGTGCGAAAAGTTGCAGCGGAGACATATCAGGGATATAGCAGGATATAGCGGACAACTTTAAAAAGTAGAATGATGAACATTTTACATTAAAAAGAGGAACAAGTATTACTTATCATTTCCCACCAAGCAAAACAAGTTATAATAAAGTAAAGATAAATAAAGTTGACACTTAAAAGGTAAGAACTAGTTACAATAACCAATAGCGTATATCATAGTTACATCAACTTTGAAGTTACCATAAAATTTAAAAGCAAGACATCAAACAAAATGCTTATTTATAAGAAAAGCAGATATAGCGGGGGAAAAAATCAAGGATATAGCAGATTATTGCCACAATATCGGGGATAATAGCGGATCCGCTATATTAGGTCGCTTTATAGGAATATCGTTGCTCCAAAAGCCCGCTACGGGATATATCGGCGATATATTGAGGCAATATCGGGGAATTGACTACACAGGCGGGGACATATAATTAAAAAGAATATGTAAGCATCTCTTTCCTTCGTAAGGTCTCCACCAATTGATACATTTCCACAAATAATTGAAATTTCATTTTTTGATCTCTATCTTCCATTTTCGAAAACTTTTAAAATTCTTCCGTTAAACCCTGATTAATGAACCTAAACAATCCCTCCACATGTATTGTTGATAAATTCTCTCATTTTCATTCCGAAGCATCTTAATCTTATGTTTTCTATTTACTTTTATTGAAAAAATTCTATTATTAACTACGAGATCGCCACTTTCATTCTGGAATGACGGAGGAATCGAGTCATTCGAGACTTTTTTCATGCTTTTATCATAGGTCTTGAGAAAACAGCAACCAATAGGATTTCTCTAATTCTCCCTTCTCCAAAGGAAAACATGAAATTCTTTTTCCTTTCCGCACGGATCTGGAGATTGAATCTATCCATAAGAAGAATGTTTGATATAAATAACTCACTTCTTGGTCTTCGAGCCCCTTAGCCACTACGAACCCGATCAGTGCAAGACTCAAAGTCTCATGCTAAACAACATGGTGGTTCGAGTCCTCTTCAAAGCATAATATTTAGAATGCTCAAGCAAGTCGATAATAGATTTCGGATCTAATCAATATTGATGTGTCAGGTATGTTATCTGTTGATAAGTATTCCGACGATCTCCACAACCCAAATCCGATCTGTTGGAATTGTGACAGGTTTGGCAGCTGATCACGAAATCTTGCTCATCTTCTCTATCTAATGAATGAGGAGTCCGTTTGGAAATCATCCGTCCCACGCCAATCCCGGGTATATGATTCAACAGGAAAATTGCAACATAGACATAGGGTATTGAATCCACTCACCCTTAGGGTGAGAAAACTAAAGAGTGTTTGACAATTTTTTCATGGACCTTGATTAGTTGACAACTTCTAATTCTACTGGAAAATAAATTAGATGAGAGAAATAAACCTGTATACGCAAGCGGCCAATTACTGCACCTCTGCTTGATGCCATGATTCCAAGGCTTTGCCGACTGCATCTAAGTAACGATACAACATCTGTATCAGATATACGATTTCAGACAGAATGGATTTCACAAGCACAACATGCGGAACAAATACAAAGGAAAGAGACGTGACCCTGTACTGTTCTGTTTACTTGCTCTTGAGAAGTAAAGTATTCAGGTGAGTCACAAAGCAGTTTATAGAAAAGCTCTCTCTGTGTTACGAGCTTTTCTTGACAAAGAATTTCAAAACATAACAGCATTACCTTCCACACTGCATTTTAAAAAAATTCTGATGCACATTTTGACGGGTCACAGGTATATCAAAACTCTAATTTATAACATCAACAAATTATGAAAATAAAATGTATGAATATTAACCTCTGATAAAAGACTTGGCATCATTGCTCCTCGTCAATGACCTCATAGAGAAGGAATGTGAAAGAAACACCGAGGAAACATTGCTCAAGAGACCATGACGTAAAGCACTGTTACTTGACCTTCTATTGATCTATGATTGCAACCAGGATAATAATCATAGTTTAAGTGGAGATGTTAAAGAAATTATGAAGACTGGATATGTGAGGTGATTGCTTATAACTTGAGTAGCTAACTGATAATAGGGGACTCTTTATGCTGTGAGAAATAACTAAATAAAGGAGATTGCTAGGTCGCCCTGCTTTAAAGTACGGGTTTCATACCGTGGAAATGGGGGGTAGAATTTGAATTTGTGTTTAGATCTGATGGTTCATTTGTGTTTAGACTTGATTTAGATAATTTTCCGTAGATTTGAAAGCAGACACGGAATAAGATTTATACCATTACGACTTCTTACCTACAACAATTCATTAACGACGCTCTTAAATGGAGAAGCACTTTATTAGTTAAGCATTACTTTATTTAGTCATTATCATACTTTTGTGTACGCAATAGACCGTTTTATATACTTCAACTATCGTGGAAGTATCAAAACTACCTTGGACACATGACATTATGAATATGCATGATTCTGTTATTAGTGGAAGTATCAAAACTACCTTGGACACATGACATTATGAATATGCATGATTCTCTGTTATTGATAAGTGTCCCACACTAGTCATTTTACTGTACAATTCTTTTATTAACATGACATCTTATACCTATAAATACAAGCGTAACCATTATGTATGTGTCAAGTGGCACGTATAATTAACTTTTATTTGACAAGTTCACACATGTACTTAACCTTTTGTGTCAACTGACATACATACATCAAAATCTTTTATGAGTCAACTTTCATCTACCTACAGTAATTTATCTATTCAATTAACATGGTAATATTAATACATATATTATGTTAATCTAATATTCTAACATTCACTCGCATAAAGAGGAATGTACAGAATTCTAACATTCACTCACTTGACTCAAATTATCATCATAATATAAACTTATTCAAATTGAACTTTATGGGCCAATAATGCTGCACTTTAATGAGCATTAATACAATTATCTTTATGAAGCTTCAAATATTTGCAATGTGCAAATCTCGTGAATTGTAACATTATTCCAAGTCCAACTTCAATTTACTTCTATAAGTAAACTGTCGCATAACTTGAAAACTTAAAAATGCACATTATATAAGTCATGGCCGAAAAATAACAGTTGTACTTATCTAGACAATTCTTCTTACCAATATCATTTAGCTTGATGAATATATTCTTTATATGTTAATGTCACATCGCTTTACTTTGATCTTATACAACCTGCTATCGACAAATATAATCTGATTTTCTTCACATTGTTGTTAGATTTTGCATTCGTTTGATATTTTCACGACATATATAGTATTTGATATAACATCGAATGTCCATTATTTTATGACAAAATCCTCAATAATAATTCTTAATGCATAATTTATAGCTTCTTTATACTCCGTTCCTATCATTAACATGATCTATAATAACTTAAGATACTACACACGTGTACCATATCTGATATCTTTTACCTTTGCAGATCATCTTTTATGCAGTCGAGTCAACTCATTTCATTCATAATACCCAATAGTAAACGTTGGACTACTTTATATAAGTGATTCTTCTTTATTTTGATCCTAGTCGACTACTACATGCACAACGATATCACTGCTCTGACTATTCACACATTTTCTTTACATCTGGCTTAAATCATAATGATAAGTTAACTCATATAACCAACATTGTTATAACAGAGAAAATATCATATTGAACGAGACAAATGTTATTGCCATAGCATTCAAAACTAGTAGTAACCACCTTAACCTTAATGCGGGCAGAAGTCTCCAAATAACATAGGTTTGTTATTAAGACCATTTAACTTTACTTCAGTATTAGTAACATCTATACCTGCATGCATACGAGATCACTTCCACTAATGTCCGAATACGTCTTAATCCAATTAACTTGCATAAAATAAATTACTTCCCTATGGGTAGAGTTAACAAATAATGTGGTTGATGATTAAATTTTCAGCCAACCTCGAAAATGTGATTATAAGTGATTGCTAACAAAATAATATGTTAACATCGTGATTAAATGTAAAATGAGGAGTTATGAGTTAATAATGCAAAAATGTAAACAACACAAGATTTAGAATAGTTCGATCTTGATGAAGATTTACGTTCATTATGGTAAGTAGTTTTTTTACTATAGATATTTGATTACAAGAGACTGGTTGCATAAACAATATTGCATGCAAGAAATGAAAATTCAATCCTTGTACATGTGCATGTAAAATTATATTCGTAGCTGTTGAAATCAAATTTGAACGGCTCGGATTAAAACGTCTGACCATGGGATCCCTCGTAGCCATCGATGATGATGAATGGCTCAGATGCTGACCAAGTAGGATGCCAGATGGACATAATAACTTTGATGTATGCCAACTAGCGGTCCAAACCATGGCATGCTTGTGTCAAAAATACGGCATGGGGCAGAAAACTGTTGGTGAACAATGACGTCGTTGTCGTGTAACTGTGAAGCACTAAGGGTGGTAGCTGCAAAATGACGTTTTTGTCAGATGAACTTATCGTTTTATGTCGACCTTGTCAAGGAAACATTACGGGGTCGTTACATCTTTATGCATAGGCGACCATGCGCTTTTGTCATACGCCTGTAGGCCATGCAAAGTGAAGCGAACAATTCGATCCGGACGACTTAGAGAGAGAGAAGGGTCAAGAGGCTTGAAATGGTATGCGGGAGGCGAGGCTCTCCTGTTGTGACCCGATTGTCTGGTGACGAGGCAAGCTTGGGTTGTTTGTGAGGCTCCGGACCCTTTGTTGACAATGATAATCTGGCGGGTTGCCGTCTGGACCCGACAAGTGGTGGAGCGCCAACATCTCTCATGGCTGAGCTATTTAAAATACATAAACAAATGGCGAGCCGGACCAGCTATTAGCGAGGCTATGTGACACGAGCCTGTGTGGCGGGCGCATAACTAGCTGGCCCGATGTCTATCGCGAAAAAGTTGAGCAACATTTTGCCTTTCGAGTTCGCTTCTACGGCCAGAGGCAGACTTGTCTTTATGCGTATTTAATGCGAATGACACGTATCGCATGCTTATTGGTTGTTCTGTTCATTATTTGAGATGGTTCTAGAGATGTGATCGGATGCGATGGGGTACTTAATTAAATCTCGATTGCTGAGATTGACTCACGCCCACTCCGTACTACGGCTTAGATCAAAAGCACTTATCTATAAAGGCTAACACTTCTCCTGCTCTTCTTTACTAAACTCATGTAATTCCGTTATTAAAACTTTCTCAAGCTCCAAATCTTTGCATGTTCTTCGATGTGATCGGTAAGTCCTTTGCTTTCATTGCCATAATCTTCACATGTTGTTTCTTATTCTCAAAAAAATTCCTTGTTTATCACCTTTTTTATATGTGTCACAATCATTTATATGTCTGTGTCTGTTATGCTTGCTTTGTGTTATCTGTGCACATGTTATTATATATGTAGATTTTTCTTTTTTAATGAATAGTATATGGGGCACTTAGACTAGAACATATTTATGCAAATGTTGCAAGGAGTTAGATAAGAGTATGGGGCAGGAACTTAGCTTTGCGGTCGAACCCATCATTGACAGACAATAAACGACGACCCAAATGATCATATGACTTTGTTCGAATGACTTAACCTTTCTCGACCATGCTTTGTATTCCTAACCATTTGATTGGTCGAACCACTCATTATTTTTTATGTCGGACATGTTAACATGAGGCCGCTCCGATCAATGGCTGCAATTGAGCCTTTGGTGGGATAGCCTCATTGTGGTGGGTCCACTCCGGTTGGTCGGAGCGAACACTACAGATGCAAGAATTGGAATTACTACACCTATCATTGCATATGCCCCCTTAAACTTTTGGGGAACCCGTTCCACTTTTGGGAAACACACGACATCATCACTGCGTAGGTGGTCATGCCATCGATGTCTTCAACATGGATGGGAGTGTTGCTTGACTCGCACGTCCTCATAGAATAGTACACCACAAACGAATGAATCAGGACCACAACATGAGTGGTCTCATTATTTACGCGCCAGTATTTGAAGCACGGAAGGGCGCATTGTTAGACTCACGCATCCTCATGGAGCAGTACACTATGGACGCAAGAATTGAGACCACGACATCGGTGATCTCATCATCTATGCATTGGTGCCTCCGGCACGGATGGAAGCATTGTTGGCTTGTGCACCTCATGAACCAGTAGACCATAGCATTAATGGTTTCGCCATCAATGCGCTGGTGTCTACGACACGAACAGGAACGTTGTTAGGCATACACATCCTAATGGAGTACATCACGGACGCAAGAATCGAGACCACAACATGGGTGGTCTCGCTATCTATACCTCGGTGTTCCCGACACAAACAAAAACGTTGTTAGGCTCGCACGTCCTCATGGAGCAGTACACCACAGACGCAAGAATCGGGACCACAACGTGGATGGTCTCTCCATCTATGCATCGGTATCCCTAGACGGATGGAAGCAATGTTAGGCTCGTTACGGACCAATACACCACAGACGTGAAAATGGGACCACGCGTAGGTGATTTTGCCATCCATGCACCCATGTCCTCGTGACGGACATGGTGTTAGGCTCGCGCATCTCATGGGGCACTCTTGTTGCCATGGCACTCTCCGGATGCGGACAGAGGCATTGTACGCTCGTACTCTTTCGAGGTGGTCGTTTGTGCATTCATTAGATGGTTAGTCAAAAATTGCAAAGATGAAGTGTCATGTTTATTTTATATATATAATAGGACATTACAAAATTGACCCTCTTATAAGATGGTGTACATATCTTGATATGCCTTATAATTACAGTTCACAAGTTAACTTTAAACATAATAAACACGGAGATGTTTTGGGTTCCATGTGCGAGGGATGTTGATGTCGCCGAATAAATGAGGCTATATGCTCTGCTGTTAAGGCGGCACTTACCACGTACAGCTCTTTTCAATTGTGCCCCAGCACCCCTTCCGCTAGGTTCTTTGTGTTCGCAAAGACCCATCATAAGACCAGGCCGTCCATGATAAAGTTGTGTTATTTGACCTTTGCGTTGTAGTGCTTTGCAACCTTCCTTTTATAGATCTTGGTCTGAAGCTTTACCTCCTCTCTTCGCTCGTCCAAAGCATTGATCCCCAACCGTAGTAATTCCTCTCTTTTTTGGCATCATGGGTAACGTGCCTCGGGGATGGGACATCCATTTCTACGAGCAGCATAGTCGTCGGCTAAGGAGAAAGGAGAGTGCCACATTGAGGTTCTGCTCGATGTCAAGTACGACCATAGAACGAGCGGTGGGTCTTCGACCTGGTTTCCTTTGACTTTGGCGAGACGCTTCTTCAGTGTTGACTTGATGGTTTTGTTTACAGTCTCCACCTACCTAGTGGCTTGCGGGTGCACGACGAACAAGAACACCTCGATACCGTTCGTTTTAAAAAATCCAAGGAACTGTCTGCTTTCGAATTGGAAGTTGGTGATTATTTTCTTCGAAAGTCCGAAATGGCAGATGATATTCCTGATGAGAATTTTGGACGTTGTGACCTTAGTGAGAAACTCTGCTTTGACTCACTTGCTGAAGTAATCAATAACGACCGTGACATAATTGTATCCTCCCTTCGAATTAAGGAGCTTTCCAATTAAATCAATCTCCTACGTGTCAAACGACTATAGGGACGTCATGGAGGACAACAAGTTAAGGGAAACCCTCGGTATTTTGCGAATCAATACCAGCGATCACACTTCTTGACGTAGCCCATGGAATCTTTAATCATTGTCGGTCAACAATACCATGCTGGATAGCTTCTTGGCCAAGCTTTAACCTCCAACGTAATCTCCATAAAAATCGTGGTGTAGCTCCTCAAGTACGTGTTTGGCTTTTTCCATGGTAACACAATGTTTGAGAGGCATGTAGTAGCCTTTCTAATATAGTTTGTCATCCATGATGGTATAGTCGAGCGCTGGTAAAAGATTTTTTAAGCCTCGTTCCTCCTATTGAGTAGTTCCCCGCTCGCTAAATATTTCAAGAGCGGGATCATTCAATTGCCATGTGGTTCATTGCTAATTTCCATTATGGTTGCCCTCGGCTCAAAACACAGGGCAGATTGGACTTCCAATAAAACCTAGGGATTGGTTTCTTTCGAATTGCTTGTTGTTTTAGCACAAAGAGCGACCTTCGCATTTTTCTCCTGGATATTTGTTTCATCGTAAAGTCGAAGAAGGTGTTGTTGAGCTTCTTTGCTTCGGCAACATACAAGGTTAGAGTCTTGCTCTTTACTTGGAAGTGCTTGCCGATTTGATTGACGGCCAACGATGAGTCACTGCATACTCAGATTGAATTGAACTTAAGTTCCTTTGCCATTCTACGATCGGTCGAGACAGCTTATTGTTGGTGGCCTTGAAGTTCAATCTGACGGCGAAACAAATATTCTAACCGTCGTGTGTTACGACATGCGGCCCCCTCCCTTTTTCATTTGATGTCATATCGACATACAACTGCCATGAGCGCTAATTGACGTTCGTTTCCTCGTTGTCATTGTCCGGACTGGAGCATTCTACAATAAAATCAATCACAGCTTAGCCTCCTATAGAGGTGTGAGGGTAGAAGGTGATGTGATGTTGGCCAAGTTCAGCCGTCCATTCCAAAAGAAGCCCACGATGTCAAGTCGGCTCAGCACTTGCTTTGGAGATTATTGGTGAGAACTTTGATGTGATGCGTAGTATAGAGAAACTATCATTTGGCCAAGCCTTGTAGAAGTCGGAAAAGACAATGCATGTTCTTCAAGCACAATGGGTTTCCAAACTAATACAGGGTTGGCCACCCATATCGGATATTCAAATTCTCAGACGAACCCATTGTTGAGAAGTTTCTCTCCTCTTCCTTCAGTCCCTATATGTTTCGGGTTAACCGGTTTCCTCTTTTTATGGACAGGGTGAGCTTCGGGATCAATATTAAAGGCATGTCACATGATGAAGTGATCCATGTCGGTCATATCTGCATACTTCCAAGCGAATGCATCTATGTTTTTCTTGAGAAAACCTATCATCTATGTTCGGACTTCTGGATCTAACTTCATGTTGATTTGGACGACCTTACTGGTTCATTATTGTTTATTATGAAGGTTTCAAGGGTGTAGCGGGGCCACCATCCAGGTCGATGTCCTTGTGCCGATGTCAAGTGGGTCGTCGTTGTCATTTCCCCCGTTTAATTTCAGTTCGCATTGATCCAAGGTATAGATCATGCACTAGATGAGGTCCTCGGCCAGGATGGACGTTTATGCGCAAGCATGGGAGCTTTAGCTATCCTCGACTCTCGCATATGAGTCTGCCGATGTTGAGAGGGGGACGTTGTCGTGTCGATGGTTCATGCTTGTAGCAGGGATGAGCTTGTACATTCCATGTGGCTATGAGTTATGGGGTCTTGTCCATGTTGGCCGGGGAGAATCGTTTTCATTTCCTTGCCCCTTGCACGAATGAGAGCGTTATGCGTCTCACATTCTCTCGAGGACAAAGGGAGATGCATATGTTGTTGCTTGGATAAAGGCTCAGGCACAAGCGGGGACCTTACGGGATTCGCGCACTTTCTCGGAAGTTTCTCTGTTGTTGACGGTTGGGTGGCTCTCACACTCCCTTGGGTTGACAGTTGACGAGCGTTCCGCCTCTTGTTGAAGCATAAGCACACTTTCTTGGCTTGCTGCAACTTTAAGGAAATGCTATAGCAATCCCTGACGATTGTTGATTGGTACGAACGTAGCCAATACCACCCTTGATGGGGTTTCATGGTGGTAGCCAATACCACCCTTGATGGGGTTTCATGGAGAATCGTTGGTACGCTATGACAGCGTTCAAATCGATCAACGTAGGCTTACCTATAAGAATGTTATGAGCAGATGGACAATCCATTACTTAAAATTTACTTGTATCTTGGCAGAGCGAGGTTCCTCGTCGAAGGTGACTATGTGCGAAGTCGAACCCAAAGTAACAATCCCCGACACAGCTGAAGCCATAGATAGGCAGAGCACGGAGGGTAAGGTTGAATGATGGGAGTTTCATCTGATCGAAGACATTATTGAACATGACGTTAACTAAGTTAAATATGTCAATGAAGACCAGTGGACTTTGACGACATGAATTGTGATAACAATACGGTTGTGGTAGGAGTAGCCGACACATCTCTTATCATCTGTCGAGAAGGTGATATATGCCTCAGCTGCCTCTACCCTTGAAGTATTTGGGGCCTGGAGCTCTACTGAATATATATGATTTGCTAGGACGATCTCTCTTTTGTATCAGAATTGGGCCCCCTTACCGCTTCTGGCTATATGCAGGCTGCCATAGGCTCGCAGATAGACGTGATTTTAGTATTAATCGCGATCACATTGTTTCTGTCGGCCAGTTAAGGCAGGGCGGGAGGAGGTGTTCATTGTTCATTTGTTCGACATGCTGCATAAGTACGTCTACGCGGATTAACCTCTTTATCTCGTCTTTTGAGTGGCGGCACTCATTGGTAGAGTGACTGTTAAATTAGTGGAACTTGCAATATTTCTCATTGCCGCAGGGCTCATCCTTTCGCCCTGACCGAGGGGGTGTTGAGGCCATTGATATAGGGCACAATCTCTTGTGGCAAGATAGATGGTTTCCATATCGCGAGTTAATGAGGCATAGTTGGCGTAACTGGATTTGAACTGAGAACCGTCTTCGAGACGTTTCTTGTTGTGCTCCTAAAGGTCGTTCTTCCTGCAAAGGCTTTCCTCTCATGAGTTGCTCTTGTTGTTTCGTCTGCTCTCCTCGTCGTTGTCGAACAAGTTAGCTTCTTATACATGTTGTCGTTGGCTCTTTGAAAGAAGTCGGTCGAGAACAAGACAGGCTGATTCTGTAGTTCCTTCCACATTTTGGATCGGTGCCTCACCCTAGAGCAAAGGACGACCACCAAGTTGTTCTTATTCGCTTATCTTGCATGAGTCGACTTCTTGTTGAAATGATTGACGTAAGAGCAGAGCGAATTGATCGGTTCTTGTCATATGTTACATAATTCGTTCGCCATCATGGTTTCAATTCACGGACAAAGAACCAGATTTTGAAATGAGTGCATAGCTGGTCCAAAAGCAGATGTTGCCCGCTTGTAAATGCAAGAACCAACAGGAGGTCGATCTGGTCAAGGTGGCTGGCTCGTATGATGGAGTTAAAAGTCATGACGTGGTCAGAAGGGTCGGCGCTTCCGTCATATTTCTCAAGAGGAGACAAAGCACACCTCCAATGTATATAGGTTTTCAATATTTTTTCAGAAAACAATTCCATGTTTTCATCATCCGACAACCCCTTGCCATCATTATTTCTATTCTGAATTCCATGCATTTGATGTTTGAGTGATGTCGTTTCTTCCATGAGTCCCCCATCCACTTCGTACAAACAACGCGAGGCTCTAGCTTAGATGAAACTTCTCTGGTGCCTTACAGGAGAGTAGGATCAATGGCGATGGTATGGGGTTGGCAAGCAGCGACGGCGGACGGGGGTTGGTAACCTTTTGTTCCTATTCACGGAAGAGAGAGGATCTGGAATGCCAATGTTGTCTCCCGTGGAAGCGAGTCAATGGATTTTCCATTGGGGTTGGGAGCGGACAGAAAATTCTCGGTGTTCGTTGTTCCGTGCTCGCTCATCACCACTTAAGCGATCAAAACGCAAATCATGCCCTCTGTATGCGGGTCAAAAGTGGTGGAAAGCAAAAAAAATTAGCGGAGTGAGAGGGACGAGCAACATGAGCTCCTTGGTGTGGGGAAGGTTCCGACGGGCGGTTGTCATGGACTAAGTCTTAAGCATGCACGACATGGACATCCTTGTTACGGGCAGGAGTGACCCCAAAAGGGTCTCCAGCACGACCCTTCGGTGGACCTCATGCAATTTAGCCTAATTTTCACCTTCTAGACGACATACTTTTGAGTAAAGTATGAGCTTTTAAGGAGAAGAAAAGTGATAAAAGTTGATATCATTTCAAATAAGGATCTCCTTCTAACGCCAAAATATTGACTAAATTTCTGGCTAACCTCGTATTTGTGATTAGAATTGAATGATAACAAATGTGATTTGCTAACACCCTATTTAATACATGTAAAATAAAGAGTCATGGATTAATAGTGCAAGAAAGGTAAACAATACAAGATTTAGAGTGGTTTGATTTTTATGAAGATCCATGTCTACTATAGTAATTAGTTTTTTACCATAGATATTTGATTACAAGAAACTGGTTACAAGAACAATATTGATGTAAGAAATGGAAATTTGATCCTTGTACATGTGAATATAGAACTATATTTATAGCTATTGAAATCCGGTCTGAATGGCTGAGCTCAAAACACTAGACCTGTGATCCCTCGTAATCGTGGATGATGTATAGCTCAGATGCGAGCCAGCTAGGATGCGAAGTGGATTGAGCGGCTCGGATGTAAGCCAACTAACAGTCCGTACCATGGCATGCTTGTGTCAAAAAGACGACATGGGGGCATAGAGCTGCGGTGAAAAGTGATGTCATTGTCATGTGGATTGTGAAGTATAGAGGATGGTTGTTGCATAGTGATGTTTTTGTAAGATAAACGATGTCATTTTATGCTGATCTTGTCGTAAGAACAATACGGATCGTTGTTTTTTTATGTAGAGACGACTAGGCTCTTTCGTCAAACGCCTGCCGAGCCATAACAAAATGTGAGAGATGTGGCGATTTGGAGGACCAAGAGAAAAGGAGAGAGAGAAAGAGGTCGAGAGGCTTAGAAACATATGCAAGATGCGAGGCTCTTCTATTGCAACCAGTTCGTCTGATGACGAGGCGTATCGGGGTTGCCAGTTAGGCTTTGGACCCTTAGTTGACAATGATAATCTAGCGGGTCGCTGTCCGAACCCGGCAAGTGGCGAGGCACTAATAGCTCTCATGGGCCGAGCTATTTGAGGTACATATGCAAATGGCGTGCCAAACCGGCTATTGGCGAGGCCATGTACATGTGCTACCGGACATATAATTTGAGGGGCCGATATTTATAGCGAGAACATTGAGCAACGGTAGTCGATTGCAATAGTAGAAAGTTTATAATTTATTTTAGTAGCTGAAAAGAACAATCATTCAATCTATGAATGCTGTGGATATTCCATTAATTTAAATATTATTACTCTAAATTAACAGTAGTATACTTACTACTTCCACTGTAAAATCTTCTTACCGGAGTATTTAAAGATTTCATCTTTATACTTGTAAGATTAAATATAAAACAATGTATTTGTATGTCTTTATGTTTGCATTAACGCAGTAAGCAAATACTATATATATGATAGTTTGACCTTCAACCATGTTCACAGATCTTATTTCAATAATACTTTAATGTTACAGATATACAAAATTACATGGTACTGCATAATGCTCCATTTGCTTATAGTTTCCTTATGTGAGTATTGCAGTTGATGTTATCCTTCAAGCAATTGGAACATGCCAAGTATATTATACATAGGATCTTATGAAAACAAGTTTTATGTCAACATAAAAACCATGCTAAAATTGATCAATGTCTAATGGCATTCACAAATTCATGTCTTTATCCTTATATGTAGAAACATCTTTAGCTCATTGAATTTATTATTTCTTTTGTAACAAGATTGACAGATTAAAACGTGAAAATAGAAAATTCTTTTTCAATAGGCATAAGAATCTTTTACTTTAATATTTAGTTTGTCATCTTATTCTTATTCATTTAAACGGACTATTGAACAAGTGTTTCCGTGTGGGGTAAAGCAAATATTTGTACAAATGAATCTTGAATTTCGAATATCAACATTTTATGATTTTATGCGATATTTATAGAAATTTTATGCGATGTATAAAAAAAAAAAAAAATTCCAACAATTACTAGAGTTACGTAAATATCAAAACATAAGTAGGTGTGATCATAATATATAACTTTAACCAAAATGAACAAAATAACACTTGCTAATTTTACATGTTTATGTAGTACAACATATCAAATTAATATTATAATGTCATCGTATATGGACATTAAAATTGAAACGTTATATATGCAAATACCTTTTAGCATAGTCTACAATTCACATATATACAATATGTCACATACACCAAACCAAAATAACTTAATGTATATTACCGAAGCATGTCTTTTCTTCATAAAACTAATCTTTTATATTATAAAGAGCGTTTAAATGTTTTGATCACAATGAAATTTCAGTAATATCACAGCATCACTTAATCTTTACAATGAAATTTCAGTCATATCAAAGCATCACTTAATCTTCAAAAATGTTTTGATTACAATGAAATTACAATCATATCAAAGCATCACTTAATCTTCACCGTCAAGGATAAGGTAATCTCACTGTGAATAAACCGATCCTTGTAAGAGAAATCATTTTTATGATTTGAATTCAAACCATAAATATACCCTACTTTATAACTTTATTACATTATTAGTTGCATACAAAAAACTAAACATATATGTAAAAAATAGTCCGGTGCATTACATAAGTCCTTAATCCTGAAATTATGTACATATGAGCAATTATAGGGGACATTCATACTATATTACAGCTCTAGTGTCTGTATTTAATATCCACCTCATCATTTCTATACTCCGTGCTCTTTAGAATTTCTAGTTGGCACATTAACCTTAAATATATTAGCAGACCATTATTCAATATGATGACTAAGTAACCAATAGTTACAAAATTATTTACTCAAAAGCGTACCAATAGAATCTATTTATTTTATCAAAGAAAAACCATAAATCAGACAAAATTTGTTGACTGATACTGATAAATGTTGAAGCACTAAAGCTTTCTCAAATGTGCAAAGAACCAGTAAGCGAATTTCTATCAACAAATTGCATGAGAACTTAATTATGTGCACATACTTTTGTATTACGACGATATTCTTGAATTCGATCCTTTGCAACAGCAATGGATCAATCCTTTAGTTATGCACATGATACTTAAAAGCAAAGACTCTTTGCTAACTTAAATGGCGTTAACGCCAATTGTGAAACAATTAAATAAAACTTTCTTAAATCTTCTTGGTATGAAACCTTTTAAACTAACAGTTCATGTGAATGCTAAACATGAATGTATAAATCATGTACTTTCTCGTAGACCTGACTTAAACCATTTGTCATATAGACTTGAAAGAAGAAAACACGATTTACCTTATTACAAATTATTGCCTACTCCAATTCCTTCAATGACACTTCTCAATGGAGAATAATACTGCATTAATTAAGCATTATTTATCTTGTCATTATTGAACTGTCAAAATATGACCCGCTAACCCAACCCATTTACGAATTTTATTAAATGGGTTATGAGTTCGTTTGACCAATTTTTAAAGAGTTATAAATGGATCTATCCCTTTATTAAAAACTTAAAATTTGAAAATATAAATTTTGAAAACATATTATACTTTTCCATGAAGACCGACAAGTGTATTAGAAAATAACAGGCTATCACATCCCTGTATTTGAACTCCAGCTAGTACAGAAGCCGCTATTTTTTTGTTCAGACTGCAATAACTTCTTCATGCTAACTCAGAATCAGGTAAGACTTCGACCGATGAACTCACACCTAAATTACAGACAATATGGAAAACTTGGATACTTCAATTTGTGAACGCACATTATAGTTTTCCATGCGAACTGACAGTTGTACTTAGAAAATAACATGCTGCCACATCCACATATTCGAATACCGCCTAGTGTAGAAGCAGCTATTTTTTTGTTCAGACTGTAATAACTTCTTCATACTAACTCGAAATCAGATGAGACTTCGACCGATTAACTCCTACCTAAATGACGGACAATATGAAACATTCGAATACTTCGTCTTGTAAATGCACATTGTAGTTCTCCATGTGGACCGACAGTTGTACTTAGAAAATAACAGACTACCATATCCCCATATTTGAACTCTGCGTGCAGAAACTGCTATTATTTTTTTCAGACTGCAATAACTTCTTCATAACAACTCGAAATCAAGCAAGATTTCGACCGATGAACTCCCACCTAAATTACAGACAATACGAACACTTGGATATTTCATCTTGTGAAGGCACACTGTAGTTCTCCATGTGAATTGACAGTTGTACATAGAAAATAACATGCTACCACTTCCTCGTATTTGAACTCCGCCTAGCGCAGAAGCCGCTATTTTTTTGTTCAGACTGCAATAACTTTTTCATGCTAACTCGAAGTCAGGCGAGACTTTGACCGATGAACTCCCACCTAAATTACGAACAACATGAAACACTCGGATACTTCGTCTTGTGATCGCACACTGTAGTTCTCCATGACAACTGACAGTTGTACTTAGAAAATAACAGGCTACCACATCCTCATATTTGAACTCCGCTTAGTGCAGAAGCTGCTATTTTTTTCAGACTGCAATAATCTTCATACTAACCCGAAATCAAGCGAGACTTCGACCCATTAACTCTCACCTAAATTACGGACAATAAGGAACACACGGATACTTCAACTTGTGAACGCACATTGTAATTATCCATGGAGATCGACAATTGTACTTAGAAAATTACAGGCTACAACATCTCTGTATTTGGATTTTCATGAAAATTAGAACTAATATTTTAAATTTTGATTTTTATCGAAATTAAACACGTAAGAATTAGAATTAAAATAATTTTATATCTATTTGTTTTTTATTAATCATATCATATTTAAATCTTTAAATGGGTTAAATGGGTAACTCACTTATTAAATGGGTTGGATCATAAATGGATCAAACAGAATGGATCTTAAATAAGTTGGGTCAAACTCGACTCAACTCATTTTGACCCAAACCCAACCCATTTGACAGATGTAATTGAACATTCGTACAGGTAATGACCCCTTTATATACTCTAGTCATCACGGAAGTGTCTAAACTACCTTGGACACATGGCATCATGCACCTGCAAGATTTCTCTTTGTTGATAAGTGTCATACATTTGTTATTTTCCATGTATAATTCTTTTCTTAACACAGCAAGTATCATGTACCTATAAATACAAGTGTAACCACTATGTATTATGTGCCAAGTGGCACATACAATTATCTTTTGTTTGACAAGTATCATATGTAATTAGCATTTATGTGTAGCGTGGCACACATGCAACCAATCCTTATGTGCCACTGTCATCGAAAATAGTTTATTTCTTTAATAAAAGAATTATCATAACAATATCAATGTATAGATTATGTCAATCTAACATGCATATAGAGGAAAGTATAAAATTCTAATATATGCATGCACGTTAGCGGCAAGAACGTGTACAATTAAGTTGGATATACTGTTGGACATGTCTATTGACATAAGAAACAAGTTCATATTTGAGGTGACCTGAAATGATTGCGGATACACAACCTACCAAATACATGAGATTCCATGTTTGTCGGCTGACCCCTCACTATTTCATTTTATATGAATTACTTAAGTTAATACATACAATTTATTAATTGAGTGATTTTGATAAATTGGACACATGGAACATTGTGATTTTGGGATAGGAGATCTAAACTCCCCGTCAGACAACTTTTGTTCTCAATGCTTAATCCAAGGCATGGAAGCATTTTCCAAGCATTGTATGTTACATGAAACAAACAGTTTACCTCAATGCTTAATTTAACATATTCGTTGAGCGGCAACCATAATGGTTCGTATCGATCAATTAAATTATAATGGTTCGCTTCAAAACTAGTCAGTGAGTTATTATGAAAAAATTGGACAAAGATATGCAATTCGTAAAGCAATAATACCAGTGGGAGATCTGATATCTCAGGAGTGGACGACGACAGAGATTTGAGAAAATTGATCACTGCGACTTCAATTCTTGCTCGAGCCTGAATTAAAAAATTGAAGTAACTCGAACATAAAATATGTCAATAAGTGAAAACAATGAGATATAGAGACTTGAGAAGGAGGGATGATGTCTGCAGAGCATAAGCGCTGATCGGCAAAGAAAAGACATGATTTTGGGAGATTCGATGACGATGAGTCCATGTCTAATTTTCCCGCCAAAAATAGCTGAGGTTTTCAGATGTGAGCAAATGAGTAGTTGAGATTTTCACGAGATCAGGCAGAATTTATGGCTTCGTAGCAAAAAAATCAAAAATGCTACAAAAATAGGGTTTGGTTTTTTTTGGTAAAAAGATGCTTTCCTAGCCTTTCACCAATTCGAATCCAAAGACTCCAGCACAATAGCCAAAGATCTTACCATAACCTAGGCAAATTCTATTCCAACCTATATATTCACTTAGTAGCCCCTTTAAAAAAATTATCTGATGAAAAAAATACTCTTACCAAACTTTCTTCTCAACTTCAAAATCCTAATTTTCAAATTATATAAAAGAAATTTGGTTAGAAACTAGCAGATGATAGGTTTTGAAGATCATGGTGAATCTCGATTGCAATCACAGCAGGTTATTGGATCCAAAAAAATTGATAAGTTTGTTAGTTTTTGCAGGTATAGTCAAATTCACTCGATAGGTGGGATTTGCGACAATCCACATATAGGCAATCTCAGGATTTTGTCAAAACCTAGAAGGAGCATTGCGTGAATACTTAGAAACCACGCATAAGTATCACGTGGTAGTGAAACAAACGACGCAGTATCTTAGCGTGGTTTTGGCAACTACCACGCAGCGTACCTGCGTGGTAGTTCTTAATTTTTTTTCTGCTCATCTTTTTAGTGTTCAAGTGATAAAGAAACGTGCGACGAAATAGTGTTGGCTTATTCAAATGAGTTTACGACTTATGATGTAAGTTTACGTTGATTAACGTTCGAATAAATCTATACTAGGAAAAAATCTATACTTGTTCTAATGTTACATACATTTTTTTAAATATTTTTAATGCAGATATTTCCTTATAGAAAAAATTTGGTTGATTGGGTTCGTGATACAAGAAAACGTCTTGGTTTTGTTGCTATAATTATGAAATCGGATATTGGTGCTTCAACCAAAAACCAAGAATTACGTTTACTTGTGAACGAAGTGGTGTGTACAAGAAGCGAAAAGACAAAAACCCGAAGAACCTCTGAATGACCGGTACAAAAAAATGCAATTTCCCATTTAGACTTAAAGGTGAGAAAACCCACTTTAGATGATTGGCGATTGCATGTTGTCAATGGTGTTCACGATCATTTGGAATTAAACAATACCGAAGGACATTCGTATATTGGTCGACTAACTGAAGATGAGACCAAGTTAGTTATTGAGATGCATAGGAACGTGGTAAAAGCAAAAGAAATTTTACACACACTTAAAATAAATGATCCTACAAATTGTATCACCATCAAAACAGTTTACAATGTTATACGAGCACAAAATGCTATTGAGCGAGCAGGGCGGTCTAAAGTTCAGTATTTGCTTAGTAAATTGAAAGAGTTTGGTTATTTTGAATGGCTCTGTAAAACGTTAGATGGAACAAATATTATTAAAGATATTTTTTGGGCGCATCCTACCGGCTTGGATTCTCTACGTACATTTCCTCGAGTTATCATACTAGATTGCACATATAAAACCAATAGGTATTGAATGCCTTTCCTTGAGGTTGTTGGCGTTACTTGCACGGATCTTACTTTGCATACTTAGTTGCTGAAACTGAGGAAAATTACATATTGGCCTTAGAACGGTTGAAATCTGTTTTGGTTGATTGTGAAGTTGAATTGCCATCAGTTTTTATTTTTGATAAGAAACAACACTAGTAATGCAATTGGATTTGTTTTTCCAAACTCCGCACATATGTTATGCACATGGCACATTAAAAAATAATGTTCTTACGTATATGCAAGAATTTTTTTTGAAAGGAATGGAAGTTGAAGAGAAGAAGTCATTTTTATTTGATTGAAATGAACTTGTTTGTTCAAAAAATTTAGTTGTACACAATGAGAATCTGCAAGTGTTGCATGAAAAGTACGTGAAACATACTTTCCTCTTGAAGTATATTCACGAGACATGGTTGGGTGCATACAAAGACGTTTTGTTTAAGCATGGATGGATGATTACAAGCATTTTGGAAATTATACTTCTAATCGGTAATTTTTTTTAATAACCATGTTAATATATATTCCACTAGTAATTATTGTTTTGGTAATCATATGTTTGTGTCATATACAGGGCCGAGTCCACTCATTCAAAATTAATGGAACATTTAGCTAGTTGTCAATGTAATTTTGAACAAGCTTGGATGAAGATGCATTCACTGTTGGAGCTCTCGTTTACCTAACTTAAAAGCATCCTTTGAGCAAAGTTTAACAAAAGTAAAGCACATATTTCATATACGAGAGTTTAGAAATTTACGAGGATTTGTTTCTATCAAGGCACACTCAGAAATACAGAGAATAAAAGATGTCGGTGAGGAAGAATTGTTATGTGGATATGTCGTTCGTAGAACACACGGACTGCCTTGTGCGCATGAGTTAGCTCGTCTTGGACTTGGTACCGCAATATCACTTGATATGATTGATGTTCATTGGACAAGACTTCATCTTGTTGAAATAAGTAGAAAGAAAGATGTGGGAGTAGTAGAAAAAATGGAAGTACTATTAAACAATGTGAAAAAGATGGATACTCCTTACCAAATGCAAATTTATAAGAAGATGTTGGAAGTTGTTGAACTGTGTACGTCAACTCTCGCATCTCCAAAAAGCAAAATAAAAACATGTGGAAGAGAAAGCAAAAAAAAGTGCTAATAATTCAACTAAAAGAATGTCTTCGTCATTTGAGCTCGTCGAAAGTGTGTACTCTCAAAGTTCATATACCTCAAAAAAGGCTCGTACAGATAAACTTCCTATTCGTAAACCAAAAAAGGTATGTACAATAAATATTATTTTTGTATACATATAAGTACTGTATTAACTTTCTATATCATACTTTTCCAGTTGGAAGAACTAACTATTTGCATGAGAACTTATTTGCATCAAGTTCCATTGGAGTCCAAGGCGTTTGTTACTGATATTATTGACGTTCGATTAGATGGTAACTGTGGATATCGGTGTGTGGCGAATTTTCTTGGTTTGGGAGAATCAAGCTGGAGTCAAATTAGGTGGGAGTTATATGACTAATTATATGAAAATCGAAGTTTGTACGATTGCGTTCTCATAGAGCACGGTAGAAGTGCTTGTCTTCTCAAAAGCCTTATGCATGAAGATGAAGGTTTTGCGCCAGGGAAAAGTGGATGTCAATGCCCGATGTTGGTTATATTATTGCAACTAGATATAACGTTGCGGTATTCAACATTAGTGAAAGACTTCTGTTGGCAATACCTCCATTGAAAGGAAAAGTGCCTCCACCGGTACAGCGCACTGAAATTGCAATAGCTTTTGTTAACCAAGATCATTCTGTTCAAGTACGCAACTTATAGATTATTCAACCTAACAAGTATTTCAATTATTTTCATTCACACTTGAATTACACATTGCCAATCGCAGGTAAAAGTAGAGCCTAAACATCCGATACCACTAATATATTCAAAATGGTTCACAACTCGAGACACAGATGCAAGTAAATGAGAGTATATTTACACTGATCGAAGATAAGCTTGGGATGAAAGAACTGAGTATGCTGAATGGAATTAGTCGTGGCACCATTTTGTAGTTGGATTATAAACTTGAGTGAATGCTTGTAAGTTGTTGTTGCTTAGTAACTACAAATATCTTTGTACTCAACTAGTTGGATTACAATGTGTATAACTGTTTTGAATTTTCTTGAATGAAATATTGATTAAGACAATGTGAAGCTTTAAGTTTAAACTGTGTTTGTTTGCGGCGATGAACAACTTTTTTTTTTTACTGTGTTGGAAGTACCACATAGTGCAACTACATGAATATTGTTCCAGTACGGGCTAGTCGAACATGGATAGTAGCATAACAATGTTTAAGCCCTACGTGGCCAAATGACAAACCACGCACTAGCCTTACGGGGTTAGGTAAGTGACCACGTCTTGTCAGTGCGTGGTGAAAACAGAAACTCAAAAAAATTATACAGCGGGGCTTCCTCGAATTGGCTCCACGTGGTTATGTAGATATCCACGGTTTGTCAGTGCGTGGTGACTACAGAGAATCAAAAAAAATATGCAGAATTTAAATAAGCAAACCTGGCACAAGCAAACAAAATACCATTAACATATAATGTTGATATACATACAACATAGCCGCCCTTTCACCCATTACAACAACGAATTCAACTGTCAAACCCACATAACACATGACATCATATATGAAATCAAACATTCCCCAAAATACAACCAGTCCACATTACATATGTCAACATACATGAAGTTATACATGCACCAAAATACGACCATACAACATACTAAAGTTGACGACATATGCAGCATCCACTAGCTACTTGGGCACTAGCAACATGAGGGTTAGTTTCATCCAAAAAGCCATGCACATCATGTAGAGTCTGGAGAAAAAATTAGCACTAAAGTTTAAGTTTTCAATTTTACTAATACTGAATATTACAGTTTAATGCTTAATATTACAATGAAATTTTAGATGTAAAATGTAACATGTAACATATCGAGTACGGTTGGTCATACGTAGGCTGAAAATGTGATGCTCCAATCAATACATTAGCAGGTAAGCGTACATGATTGTGAACCCGTAAAACACCATCATCCCTGTACCACTCCATATAATCATCTGTGCAACTCAGAAAAGACTATTGCAGTGGTATTGATCTACGCCCTTCTGCAATTACATGATGGTACCAATTCTCCCATGTACTTTCCAAAAACCGATAACGCACCCGAGTGTATGTAGTTGAAGTTGTACCTCTACGTGCATTTGTTGCTACTGGAGGAATAAGTGCTATAGGAATGTTCTGAACTCCGCCAAACTTCCTAAGTACTCTATCAGGATGATACAGCTCCACAACGTTAAGGCAGAGAATGCAATCACTGTACCAAGATATAGCATGAAATGGATGATAGTGTCGTGCAACGATGTATGGATCAAAAATAACATGTTCAAAGATGTAATGAATCAAAATTAGTGGTAGTAAATGGACTGATTACTCATGGCATTCAACTCATCGTAATATTATTGATATTACATAACAAGCGAAGATAATTGCTTGTTCAATTTGAATAGTATTAAGGAATATACGTAGGTCGATGACTGATGCACCACTCTCTGAAGATGGATTCCATCTAGCAGCACGGGGTAAATTCTCATAGTACAGATTTGTGGAAGGATGAAAACATGGGAAATGCTCAAATATCCATGACTCCGGTAAGCAAAGAAATCCTACAATATGTCTCACACCCATATGGGTCGCTAACCCAAGCCGTCTGTAGAGAAATGCAAGTGCGGCAGAACCCCAAGAGTAAGTGTTGATAATATCCAAATTTTTCAACGGATCCAGCAGCGATATGTGGACATGAGACTTGCTTTTGTCGGTAAACAATGTGTTGCCAAGAAGGAATAAAAGATAAGCACGAGCGGCGCGCCTAATTTCTCGATCAATCCAATCATCGCTCACGTCTTTAAATTTATCAACTAATGTAGACAAACTTAGTTTACATCCAACCTTATCTCCATCCTATCTTCTGCTTTAGTAAGGTCGAGATACTTTGAAATAATACTAACTGCTTGTTCCATTTCGTATGACATACTCTGTACAGGTTTACCTCCGACTGGAATGTGTAATAAAGAAGCTACATCATCAAGAGTAATAATTATCAAGAGTAATAATTATCTCACCGAATGGTAAATGGAAGGTATTAGTCTTAGGATACCATCGTTCTACAAAAGCTGATATCAAATTCTTGTTAACACTCTTATAGCAAGTGTTAACATGGGAAACAAGCCAGAAGAGTCAATAATGGCTTTGAATCTGGTAGCATTGTCTGGAAGCCTCCGATACCTTCTATGCATGGTTGACACATGTAAGTGGTGATCGTTCCTACACAAATAAAATTTACATTTAGTAAAAAAAGTAATTCCAAATCTATTATTAAGAATAATGATAGCTACATACCTGGCCAATCCATATCATAGAAGCAACATGAGTTCAAACTCTCTAATCACATCACTGATTCTCGGTTCACCTTTCTCGTTTACATCTTCTTCGGCTTCACCTTCTCCCTCGGGCTCATCATCTGTCCCATCATCAACATTCGTATCCAAATCATCCTCAGTGTCATCTCCATTTTCTCCCTATGAGTCTGAACCATCTCCATGTTCCTCATCTCCCCCATCTCCTTCTTTATGTTTCTCCTCATCTTGCCTTACAACGATCTGAAAGGTAGCTGCGTCTATCTCGTGCTCCTCGTTCACGTCCGCACTAGTACCTTCGGCTGCTTTCTCCATTCTCCGCTTTCTTTCAGAAGCCGTCATTCGAGTTCGACCAATCTGAAAATAATCAGAAAAAATTCTAGTTAGCACCATAATACACACAAGGCAACAAACAAGGAAGAAAAAAAGTTGTTGTTGTTGCTGTTTTCAGCAACAATTACACATAACCAGCGTGGATAGCATTTCTTCCGTGAAGGGTGTTTGCGTGGAAAAAAGGGTTACCACGCAGCATGACTGCGGGGAAAAAATACCATCCATGCAGTGCTCTTGCGTGAATTTTTTTTCCACGCATGACCTATGCATGGATGGCATTTTTCCCACATGAGCCTCTTCGGTTGTTATTTTTTCCACGCAGTTTCAGACTTTTAGTGCGTGGTACACTGAAGCCAAAAAAATCGATTAGAGAGTAGCATGAAGAAAGTAGCGTATGCATTTCTGTCTTCCATATAACATCAAATAAATTATTGCAGTTTGCAATGCTACTATACACGATTTGCGAACAAACTATAACTCAATTCAAGAAGAAATTCACACGATTTAAAAATAAACCCTAAATTTACTAACGTTCAAGCTTACCTTTATTGCTCCAATCGGGTTGAAGCCTCGCGTGATGAGGAGGAGATGTTGAAGCCGTGCATGCTGAGGAGGATTTGAAGAAGATTACAGTGTTGAAAATCGCGTGAGGAAGCTGCGAGGAGATAAAAATCACGTGAGAAATAATTGCGTGAGTAATATACGTGGGATAAGGTCAGGGGCAATTTTGGAAGAATCGGGGGATGCTAAGTAAGTTTGGGGATTTACAATCCTTTTTACATTTTGGGGGCTACTAATCGAATATATGAGTTGGAATAGAATTAGCCTTGAACCCGATTGTTGTTTGCGAAAAAGAATTCCATTTCATATAAGTACCAATCAATCAAAATGATTGAAAATTGGTTTAGTGCGCTCTTAAGCAATATAGATGCGTTTCACAGCCAAAAACTACCTGGTACAATAATGACGCGTCCGACGCCCTTGATGTTTCAAATTCAGACAATGGATTGTTCATCCTGTCGGAGAGAAAATGTTTGATTGCATCCAACGCGTCATACCTTTTCAATCTAACGGCTGTATTTTTTCGTCTTCCTCCTCCTCTATATATTTACCATCCCTTCGTGCTCTTTCGACACCAGCAGCAAACATCCACAATCCTTCCTTTTCTCATTTTCTACCGAACTGCTCGAGCATATTTTCATGTTTTTTTCTTGGAATTATGTTTATATTTTCTGTTTGTAACATATATTTTTCTAGAATTTTTTTCTATATTTTACAATTTTTATTTTTTCAGCATGGCATAACCATCTTCTGTTTCTGCTACTGCTTCCTCGTAGCCCATTGCTTTATGAACACCCGAAAAGGATGAGTTTTACATAAATCTGTGGGTTGAATATCTGCCGGATAGAAAGAGTTCAGTCGGCAGGTTTTCTGTCTCGGTGGCAGCAGCATTTAACGACATGTTGAACCTTGATTGGTCTCATATACAGATGAAGAACAAATGGAATAATCTGAAGCATTCTTGGACTGATTAGGACAAACTTCCATAGATGGATAGAGGAATGTGGGATGAAGAGAAGATCGGTTGGACGGTTCCGAGGAGTGATGGAACACCACTACACGAAGATATAAGAAATTTAGGAAAAAATTCCCCCTCTAATTCAGAGAGTTGAATCAGCTTTTGGAGGCTGCATAGAAAAGGACATTTGCCAACATCTGATAGCTCATACTCCACTAGCTCAGCTTTCACTTATGCTGATGCTGATGCTGATGCAGTTTTGTACTCCAATTGGATGGTCCATGACACTACACCCGTTCAGCCTAGTTGTAGTGGACAAATCGAGCATAGCAGCTCGAGCAGGCATGTCAGTGGATGGTCGTTCGTTCAGACGGGCTGTTTCACCAACGTCGTGCAGCGTTGTTTTGTTATACCGTCTGTTGTTATACTTGTTCGGTCGTCAAAGATTACGATGATTTTTCGTGAAGATTCCACAAACTTGGATATGGTGGAAACATTATTTGATGAAGAGGTACAAGGATTTAATATACACCGGTTGAATGAACTCCGGGGTCGTCGTATGTAGTTTTAATTTGTTTATTTTTTTGTATGTATTTGAATTTAAAATGTATTGGTTTGTTTAATGAAAAATCGAGCAATTTAATTTTTACTGTTTTCAATTATTAAACTGATATTATATAATAAAAATAATAATTAATAAACTATTAATCAATTACATCAAAAATCACAACTTAAACACCTCGCTCAAATACTACGTTCGTAGCGCCAAACGCATTCCTCATTCACCCAACTTTCCCGCTCAAATTTCCCAATTCGGCTCGTTAAGAACGCACCCTTGATATGAATGTCATGAGGAGAAGTATGATGGTGTTATATGATTTCTTTTTTTTACTAATAATTATTATTCCATTGCTGTTTATAAAAGTTAAACTAGAAAATTAAAATTACGAATAAAGTAAGTTTAAAAAACAACACTTCAAGGTTTAATAATTTTTTATTTCAAATAAGAATGGTACGTACTTCAAGTAGAGCACTCATTTTGATATATCAAGACTTGAATAGATGACCTTTATAATATCAATTTAGAACTTTATATAACTTGTCAATGAATCCCAAAGCCTGAAATTCGTTTGCATTTGTATACGAGGAACTGATATAGATATAGAGGCATCGTCATCTGAAAAATAAGGATCCAATTTTTTTCAACATTATAGTTCATATTATGTGTATTTTAGTATAATGAATGATTAATTACTTGTTTTATAAAATTGATAGTTTACGTTATATGCATTCAGTAAATATTAATTGCTCAAAACTATTTGGTATCATTCTTTTTATTTATTGTTCTTATTCTTGTAATCAGTGGGATTAAAAAAGTATGTTAACAAAACTTTTCTATTTATGTTTTTAAATTTATTGGTGAGATAAATATCCAATATCTGTCCATATCTCCGGATAAGGATGCGGTGTAGATGCAGATATGACAATATCTGCATTCGAAGTATCCCTTGACAGGAGTTGGCCTTTGACTTTTGATTTAATAACCTAAATTTAATAAACAACTTAATAAATTTACATTAAATAATTTTCAAATTTAGTTATTAATGTCCAAATGAAATTTACTCTCGTAAAAGATAATGAAAACAAATATTCATTCGCATATAATAATTGATGATTCAGACAAATAGAAACTGATTAGATTATATAATAAAAATAAAAAATGCAAATATAGCAGTAAATGTCAAATACCTAACGATGCTCTTGTAAAGCCTTGAGTTCTTTCTCCATCCACATGTGTTTTTGCGATCATCATCCTAAATCTTCAAATCCCTTCGGAGATCTTTATTCTAAACCATTTTTGTGAACTTCCATTATTGATAGTTTTGGTTTGCACATAGCAAAGCAGCAAAAGATCGGAGTAAACTTCAAATAAACTGCAATCGTGCGAACATACAAAAGTTCGAGTGAGGCTAACATGTATATTTAATAAATAAATGTGTAAATTAAGTGCTTAATGGATATATAATTCCTAACTAATTGGTAAATATATACTACATAATTGCATAACAAAATATGTGACGGCCCGGAATTTTTGAGAGTTTAAAATCGAAATATTTATTTGATTTTAAATATTTAAAAGTTAATTTTTAACTTGAATTCAAATATCACTATTTGTTTGATAATTAAATTATTGAATTAAATACCTGGAAGCTGGGTAAAATCTTGAATCTAGAATTTGAAGCCAGTTAAAAATAATTTAAAGGCTTGTAAAATCTATATAGATAGTTTTGAAGATAGTAAAAATGTTGAAATTGAATTTGGAAGTGTTTTGTTAAGTTTTAGAATTTTATAGTGTAAATCGTATTTAAAAATAGCCTTCCGAGGCACAGTCTCGGAATTCGACGAAACCAGTTCCATTGGATCCGTAATAGTGTATTATTATCGGATTTCAATTTTTGTAGTGTTCGGAGTTGTTGTGTGAGCGTACGGTATGTAAACGCGCTGAAAATTTAGTAGGAAATTCAATATATAACTGGTCCAAAAAGCTATCTTTTCCATACGATCGAATTAGGACTCGAAACCCTTTTCCATTGCATTTGGAACAGGGATATAACATTAGGAACGCCTAGCGGCATGCCTCGATAGGAAATCAATTTCATGTTGCGTTTATCGAGACAATTTGAATTTAAAATTAGAATTGACATATATGTACAATTGTTGACTAGACAAACAAATCCTATCAGCCGTTTTTTTTTCATGTTGCTATAGCTGGCATCACGCACGCAACCTTTCACCTCAGGTTCAAATCACGTTGCCTTTATTTCACATCGTGTTTCCTTTTATTATTACTACATCGCGAAATCTTCCTGTGAAAGACAACATCGCGATTTCCTTCGTTCTTCTTCTTTTGCCTAAATAAAAATCACTCTCCTCCATTATTTTCAAACCGCATTCAGTTTTTTTTTCTTAAAAAGAAGGGGCAAGACCGAGTTTCTTTTTTTCCCCCTCCATCTTTCCAGTTCAAGCATCAACCTTTTCATATCGAAATCGAATATGGCGTTCGCTCCTTCTCAATCCTTAGCCCTAGCCTGTCGCGATCTTTCTTCAGCGAACTTCGATGATTTAGGGTTCGAGCTCGAAGGGTTAAGGTCAGGTGGATGGCTTCTGACGCGATGCTGGAAGGTGGTTTCGATGTAACGAGGCCGCATGGGTAGGGTTGGAATTTGTTTTCGGCAAGGACAAGAGTAGCTCAGGGAAGTTTTGGGTGGTGTGCGGTGCCTTTTTGGGTGTCGCGTGCAAGTACTAGCAGGAGGAGATTGGAGTCGCGATTCAAATGAAGGGGGTAGTGCAAACGGTCTTGGAGATGGGTGGGGTGGATTTCGATCTGCAGTTAGGTAGCGATTTTTGGCTTGTTCGTTTTTATTTAATTTAAATTTTTAGTGTAGAAACGTTTACAACAATTAAATTGTTATGTAAGTAATTTACATAAAACATATATATTCCTATTTTTACTTATTAATTAAATTTTAAAATGACGGGGGTAGATTTATTTAATAAACTTGTTTAAGTAATAATATTTAACTAAAAAGAGATTACTTTAAAATCATGTTTAAAAAAATATAGATCATTGGTTAATTTAATTTATCAAAAGAAATTAATTATCAGATTACTTCAAGTATTAATAAATCATATAATTGTTTACAAGGTTTAAAACAATGGAAACGAGCCGGGTTGGAATGAGTTGCAAATTAAAGGCAAAGGTGAGTTAATCTCACTCGGTTAAATTTAAATGATTAAATTTAAATAATTGTTTGAATGGTTGAATTGATTGACGTGCTATAGTATGATATATTCTGGAATTGGCATATTATATTGTGCTAACATCTGTGGATGTAGGGAAAACATGTTGGAGGGATCCAACTGGACCCCTCAACATTTATTATTTAATATTCTCTGTTGTGATCACTTAATATTCTATGATGAATATATTGGAATATTGAATGTTATGATTTGATTGGATATATCTGGGTATAATGAATTACCAAAAATATATAAATATGGTTTTGGAAAGAAAATAAAGGAAGTAAATTTGTAAACGAAATAATCTTAGAAAATTTAATAAATTAAGAATGAATTAGAAAAGAAATGGAAGTATGTTAAATACTAATAAATAACTTCGAGTACAAAAAGGAAAAGGGTTTGAATAAACAGTAATTAATGAATTGTAAAATTAGGTGATATTAATTTAAATGAATAAAGAATTATTTTAAAAATTAAAGTTTTAAATTTATTAAAGGAATAAGAAGTAAATTGAGAAATCTAAATTGGTATTCCAATTATAAGTATTTTAAATCATAATTAAGGAATAAATTCTGAAATTAAAGGATTTTGGGATAAATGAAGTAAATTGGAAATCAATTTGGAAATTGATTTAAGTGTTTGAAAATTGGATATTTGGAAGAATAAATTCAAGGCGGGAATTTATTAAAGGAATAAGAAAAATTATTTAAAAATAAATAGTGATTTATTTTTAAAGGTTGTGAAGAGAAGTATATTTCTCTGGATAGCCAAGTACGTTTTAAGTAAATTTTTAAATATAAGATAAAAGTTTAATGTTGTTTTAAAAAAAAGCATGTTTTAGAAAATTTATTATTTCTAAATGTTTAAATTCTAAAGTAAATATTTATTCAAATCTATTACCATAGTAATAATTTATAAAGAGTGACTTAGTAATTCTGTTTTAAAGGTGAAAACCTAGTTTATATTTATAAAGTAACCTTATTTTCAAATATTCATATAGCATATATTTTTAATCAATTATTGAAGTAGTTTTAATTTAAATATTTTAAAGTAAATTCTAAAGTAAGTAATTTGTTAATCTATTATCGTGATAATTATTTAAAGAATGATTTGGTAATTTGTTAAAGAAGAAAATCTAATGTATAGTATAAGGTAACCTTATTTTAGTTATTTCTAGAGTATTATTTTAAATTAAGTACTAAAGTAATTTTTCTATATTAAATATTAAATGTATTTTACAATAAAGTATTTTTAAATTATTTTAAAAATCTAAAGTTTTATGCTTGGTGATTCCAGTGGAAATAGAAATACTTGGAATTTATTCTGAGAAAGGAAGATAGTTTTGAAAACTGTTTTCAAAAGGGTTTGAAAAAGTGAAAATATATCTTGTGAAGATATTTTTGAGGCTAATAAATAATTTGGAAATTTATTTATTGTTTTGATGTATGTTTGTGAATATTAATTGATAGTTAAATAACCGACTATCAATGTTGGACAGATGCGTTGATCGTTTCGAAGAGACCGGGATCGAGATTTATTTCTCGAAAACCATTTCGATCTGGTTTGTACGTTTCGTGTAAAACGATTTTGGATTCGAAGATGGAGCAATGAAGTGCAAGGGCTAGTCGCTACTAATCCTGAGGATATTTCCGAAATGGATGTAGTAGGAATAGTGTCTTCGGTTCCGTTCGAACCCGGGACGGACTTGCATGGATGAATTTTTGCGAAACATCGTCAGGTGGACGATGGGCATTCTAAGGAATATGTTCTAAAAAGGTAACGCTTAGCCTCATGCCTCATCAAATGGGAATGGCTGAAAATCAGGGGTTATGCAGTAAGGCTTCGTGGGTAGCCCCCTCTGGAGGGTGAGGTCATCCCTGTCTAGATGTCCCTTTTATTTCGGCTTAGTGGGCGGTTGTTGATCCCAACCGCGGGGTGATTTTGCTTGGGACTGTCCAGTAAGGGATGGTTCGGTCTTGTGTTGCAAGGGAGTTAGGGTGGCTCCTCGGTACGCTGATCTAGACCAGGTACCGTGACAGGTGGTACCCCAGTGCCTAGTCATTAGTTGGAATCCATTTTCCCTACGAGCCCGTACGGTTTTGATTGTGCCTAACTATTGCTGAAACGTGAGATGCATGCATTTCGGCTAGATTCTATTTTATTTTCTATAGACACTATTATAATATCAGAGGATTTTAATATAAAAAAATTAGCTATCATAAGGTAAAAACCCGACATGTTTATTTGTGGCGTGGTCTTACGAGATGCTTTTGTTGTCAAAGGATTTTTGAAACGTTAATAATCAATTGGGTGTGATTTTCTCATGCTGGTATTCCAGACTGACTCGGGTGTTACTTAACTGTAATGCTCGGGTCAGACCGAGTATTATAGGATACAGGAAATGCTGTGGAGCTCAAGAGACGAGCAGGATGACGATACGTACTCCCGTATTTGTTTATGTATATATTCCGCTGTGTTGAGTAGTTGTGTATCCTGTGTATGATATTGTTGAGCTGTGATTGATGTACCCTGATGATGTAATATGTAAACAAATGTATTTGCTTTTGAGTAAAGTTTATTTATTATTTATTATCTATTATATTTTATTCCGCTGCGATGGTTAGATTCTGACGTTGATTTCTATTTTCATCTTCTACCTCTTCTTCTTTAACCAGATGGTTCGTATTTCTGTACAACTTGAGTTGATTGACATAGAATAGTGTTGACTCAAAGGGTACGGATTTGCGGACCGTTACAAAATAAAGGTGGACTTTGCATATCAGGTCCATAATTATGCTGTTGTTATAAGAAAAGTCAATGCAGAAGTGAATATATAAATTAGGTCCTTGTTTTTTAAATAAAAAACACAAACTAACTTATACTTTTTGATAGTAAGTGCAAGTTAATTTGCACTTTTTAAAAAATTGTTCAAAAAGGAAAATCAATATTTTATGTAAATGACATTATTTGTCATTTAGGTATACTTTTGCAATTAATCATAGTTTTTCATAGCTATCGAATTTTATAGATTTTTTTAGTTTTTTCTAGAAACTGCAAGTCAACTCACATTTTCTATCAGAAAAGTGAAAGTTATCTCACATTTTCTATTTTAAAAAAATATAAACATAATTTACATATTAATTGCTACAAAGACTTTTCTTATAGCAGCATCAATAACAAGGACATGGAGTACTTTCACTCTTGCATTCGTAGCCCGTTTTGCTATACTGAAAATTGAAATTTTTGATTAGCATAAAGATGCATTAGTTATGATCAACATGACTTCTTTTGAGAGATTAAATCTTCTCGAGTACGCCTAGATGCTGCAAAATCCTAAAACAAGTGGGCCATGTAATCCCTTGCAAGCTCAAAATTTGTAAGTTAGATTTAAGAATAAATTTCCTTGACTTTTAATTTGATTTGGACGGACCCAATCACTTGCAAAGATTGTCAATGAAGTAAACTGAGAGAATTTAATTCCTATCTACAGAAGAAATGAAGTAGGTAGAACATTCAAAAAGCCAATTCGAGACCTACACATTTTGATAGCTGTTAACTATTTCCTAACTTAAATGCGGTGGTTTGAGGATTATTTCAACCATGCTTTATGACACTTAGCCAAAATATAACAATGTGCGTAATGATATATTAACATCATTGAAGCCCTATGGTGACTTTTTAAATTATTGAAATACTGTTTTGTTTGTTAAATCTTTGTGTAATAGGTTATGCTTTATAATGCATAGTCTTCTATTATTATTTCATCTCCTTACCCTTCCATGACATTTAATTTTGTACTATGTACATTTGTATTATTTATTTGTTTGTATAATGCTTTATTAGCTCTATTCATTGACCACTAGGAACATAGTCATAACCCCTTAGGTTGTCTCTTTCTCCTATGTAGATTCAAATAATTTAAGACTGAAGTTTGTACATGCTTTATTATTGCAAATATGATATGCACGGTCAAATGCCTACAGATCACCTAGGTAAAGTTTGATCTTTCATAATGACGCCCTTAAAAAATAATGAATTACATCCTTGCATCCTTTCGTTATCATTGTATAATTAGGATGTTTATATCTCGATATAAAGTCAACACTCCAATAAGTTTCTTGATTAATTGTGAATTACAACCTTAGAAGTCACCGGTTGATCCGATAATAATTATCGATCAACTAATATTACCTTATCCAATCATTTACCAACTTCATGTTATATTCCATCTACGACAATACTAACCCTCGTGTATCGAGAGAGACAAATCAAACCTTGAGTAGTGTCTTGCTTTATGTGTTTTAAAGCATATCTGATCATTACCATATTGAATTAGTGTGATCAAATAGTAATCAAAGCATGGCATTCATGCACAAGTCCAATATTTCTCCGAAGTAAAAACATTATAACCATCATTGCACGATATACCACAACATAAGTAAATAACCTATATAAGCATTTTGATGAATCCTCTTATGTCGTTCAACAAATAAACACATGTATGTAACCTATCAATTTCCCTTTATGCCCATAGCTGTAAGGAGCTCATTGTCTACAAATATGGTGAACGTTACATACACTAATCTATTTGGTGTACTGATATCTCATTCTTGATATACCAAACGCTTGTGGCAGCTAAATATTAGTGTTAATGTCATTTATCCAAAAATCGTGGCTGTAAGACACCGTAATTTTGATAAATACAATAGTGTTTCAAGGGATGTCTATAGTTTCTCAATTTTCTCGCAAAAGACATTGAGCCGGATGGTTAAGCATCCTACAACCTCGTCCTGCATCACACTGCCTTGGCAATATCTCGCATGCCCTATCACTTGTGTAAATACCTCATATAGTTGCCTATGGAAGGCTTTGGCGCCCTATTCCTTGCTAGGCATGAGTAGCAGCTCGATCGATTATCACTGTTAATGGAAGGTCTCGAGCCCCCAACACAACACCGACTCGCCTCCTCAACAAACAACTTATCTACAAGACGAAGGCCTTGCCCCTATCTTGCCTTTCCAAAACCATTTATCCTCCCTTTTTGCATGCCACTTGATGATTAATTCGCTTTGCCTGTCTTACTTTGTTTTGATTCGGTAGGCCTAAGTGTATGGTCGTCCTTGCAAAAAGAAGCAACGACCATGTGTTTTTTCATTGAAAATATCAACATAGAAACAACCATTCTCCGTCCTTCACTACTCACATAGCAACTACATCGTTGTTTAACAACAATATTATGTCCTCATGTCGCCTTTTTGACAAAAACACTCCTTGGCACAACATCGTCGATCGTCATAACCCTATCTTTCATCGCTTTTCACTATCGTCATACCAGCACCACCGATCCACTTCCCCAACAAGACATTGGAGAAGTCCCTCCCCAACTAGGACCCCACATATCCACAATATGCGAAGGTATGCCTTTAGGAAGAAATGATATCATTTCGGTGACAAGTGCTAAGAATCTAGACCAGAAATCATGATGGCGAGGGTTGATTCAGTGATGAGAATAAGGAGCATTCTCTAAAGAAATATTGGGTAGTTACATTCACCGAAGGTTATCCCTGCCTCCTATCAAGAAGTATGATGTAAGTGTTGACCTATCCGACCATATCACAGCTTTGAACTCTATTACCCAAGCTGACCGGCTCTCCGGCAATGCTAAGTGTCTTTTGTTTCCCTTCACCTTGATTAGACCAGCCTACCGGTTTTGTTGTCTACAGGCAGGCTATATTCTCTCCTGGGCTTGAGTTTATACCGACTTCAAGACCTATTTATTTGTCTCATGGACTGTTTATGATGGCTAGCAAACCATTTGGTTAAATTAGCTTTTACCGCGATGCACGCTCACATAGAGCTTTTGTTGTGGCGCTATTCAAGGCTACATACTTAGCCTTATGGCTGAATCAACAACAACCTCTTATTTGGAACATTTTCAAATTAAAGTTCCTTAACTAAGATGAAATATGAATTTAGGATTGACATACAATGCTCGATACCACTTATAAATTTCGAACTAGAATACTCCTTTATAAGAAGCCAGTTGTTTCCATAAACAATTCTATAGTATTTCTTAAATGCTCTAGAACACTCTTAACTTCCATTCAGTGATCTAAATTCAAACTTGACATCCGTTCAATGTACCAAGTACATAAGATAAATGTGATGTATTGGGCTACATATCATGTATGATAATCCCTACTGCCTATGCATAGGAGTCCATCTCATTGTTCCACATTAAACATTTTAATACGATTTTTTTATAATATTGCATGGGATTATCCCAACATCCTTTTATAGTAATTATAAATTATGTCATTTTCAAATCCAAACTGAGAATTAAATAACCAAACTAAGACTGATTTTAATAAGCGTACATTGTTAACAATCAATAGTATGTGGTTTACTTACGATTTTAGAAATATTTTAGTACCTTTTAATATCCTTTCTTACAGACACACTTACTCTATATTTTGAGTGAAATTTAAACTACTTCTTTATCAAAATATTTGCTCAATTTTGATGCCTGTCGAACGATGCTATTGCATTAGTTGTCGAATACTCATAAAGCAGTCATCACTCCCACTGACTTTGAGACACTTTGATTAGTATATGTGAACGGGCTATTCTAAATCATTATTCAGAATTTTTGTTTCAAAATACATGTCTTAAAATTAAAATCATATCAGGTACTAATTTTTTAAGTGTAAGTGGAATTAACTTTAGCACGTGGAATGGCAAATCTATTACGTTAATCTCAATAACTGAAAACTAATAATGTTATTTTTATCAACGTAGCTTATGATATTCCAACTACATTGGTCTTCTTTTTAAAATATATTTGTGTCGAAGGACCATATCCCTTATGGTATAAATATCAAAATCATATCTTTAGTAATGTACTTGAAATCCCCTTCGGATTTGTGCACCATATTTTAGGGTGATCTACACAAGATCCCTCCTTCACAAGAAAATATTCCATATAGCCTCTCGATTAACATTACCTGTTAGCTCCTTAACCTAGGATATGTTAGGTTATTTTATCAACTCTTATCTTATATTACCTCGTAAACTATGCTTTGGATGAAATTAAATTTAACATCAAGTGCATACTCTTAAGATACGTCTCTATAGAAAGAAGTTAACTCAACTTCACTTATCATCAACCATACTTCATTTGACAAAGTATGATTACTCCTCATCAATACATCATTAAGTATCATAGGAAAGAGCGACTTCTGAGGTTGAATCTTACCCATTTTAGATACGTTTGGAAACTTTTCCATTATACTCACCTATTTGATCGAATCTAATTCTCTTATTTCATTTTCTTGTTATGTCTTCGACATCCATGTAACGACCCAGAATTTCTGTCAATTAAAATTTGTATATTTAATTAATTTTAAATATTAATAAGTGAAATTTATAAGTCGAATAAATTTTATTTCGAATAATTGGATTTAATTGGATAATTTAATATGGGAAATTACAGAAATAATTGAAATTTGGGTTAAATATGATTGAAAATGATTTGTAAAATTTTATTTAATCATATTGGAGTTAGAACGATATTTTAGAACTTTTAAAATTGAATTTAAAGTTTATTTGTGAAAATTGAATATTTTAATATTTTATCGACTAGTGAAATTAGTCAATTTTCGAACAGTATCAGAATTGGACGAAACTAGTTCCATTGGATCCGTAATAGTTTGTTATTATCGGATTTCAATTTTCGTAGCAATTGGAGTTTTCGTTTGACCGTGGCAGCTCGAAACGCATCGAAATTGTTTTAATATTAATTTGGCGAGTTAAAATAGCCATTTTTCAAACAGTCTCGGATTTCGACGAAACAAGTTTCATCGGATCCGTAATGTGAAATTATTATATGGTTTTAAATTTCATGTCAATCGGATATACCGTTTGTCCGGTGCAAGCCAAAACGCCTAGAAATTTGATTTACCGATTTAATTTAAAATCGAACGTTTATTGCCATAACTCGCACAGATGATCGAATTAGCTCCCGAAACACGTTCCATTGTGTTCGAAACACAGGGTAAACCTTAGGAATGCCAACCGGCACGCTTCGTTTGGAGTTCGGAAATTCCGGGATGAATAGTGTTCGCGTAATTTTATATATAAGCCCCTCTACAATTCTCATTTGCAAAATAAAATTAGGGTTTCACTCAGAAACCTAGCCGCCGCTGTTTAAAAATCTATGGCCGAAAATGGCTAACCTACTTCCTCAATTTCTGATCAATCCGTCGACCAATAGCTAAAACTTCCTAAACGAAACTCGTAGAGCACAACGAGATCTACCATCTCAACGGTGGAGATCGTTTCTAGTGTTATCATTCGATGGGAATTTTCGTTCAAAGCCGGCCGTGTGTTCTCGTTTCGCGCGCAAGAAGAGGGGACCGAGTTCGACCGGTCTAGGGGTGTGGGAGCGGCGCGTTGCGAGCTTCGAGGTGGCGAAGCCTGATCGTCTTCAAAGTCGACAAGGAGGTGGCGAAAATTTGATGATGGTGGCGGCTAATGGATTCTTGCGTGCACGGTTACTGGAAGGGGAGAAGAACATGAATCACGGCCGTGATTTGCAGGAGCTAGGATGGACGGCTATGATAGTGCTAGGTTAAATAATATGAAAGAATTTGTAAATTTTATATAAAAAATTAGTGTAACTTTAAAAATTCATATCTTTTTCATACGAGGTCGAAAACGCACGAAACAAGTTGCGTTGGGTTCGTATGGACGAATACTACGCTATGGAATTGGATTGAAGTCGTTTGGAGCTAGCGAAAATTTCAGGTAAAATTAAACGTCCGTTTAATTTTATTCGAAATAAAAGCTGAAAACGAAATTGAAATCAAGGTGAGAACTTCTCATTCAATCGAATCAGTTTCGATTTTTAATTTTAAATAGTTATATTTAAAATACTTGAATGCATGTTTGAATGATGATTGTTATCTATTGATTGTTAAAATAGACATTATACGCCGTTAGTAAGCGGATGTTATTTATTAAAAACATATACCGCGAATATTTCACGGTACAGTGAAATTGGTATTATTTATGTACTTGGAGTTGATTTTCCGCATTATATAGTGAATGAGACCCTATTGCGCCGCCTATTAAGCGGATAATATTTTAAATCCCATATACCGCGGTAATTCCGTACTGGAACGGAATTGGTATTGTGCTAACATCTGTGGATGCAGGGAAACAGGTTGGAGGGATCCAACTGGATTCCTCAACTATATTGATTTATTTAAAGATATTGTGATATTTGTTGATTATCATATCGATATATGATATTTGGATGTCATGATTGACTATTTGGTGCTGTTGCATCATCGGATCCATTTTTGAAGTTTTAAAGTAATGATTTTGGTTTTTAAAAGAATTTTTAAAGTGATTTTTGAAAGTATACGTTTTATTAAATTTTTGAATTGATTTATTTTAAATTAATAAACGTTATAATTTTAATGTTATAAAAATTATGATTTTTGAGAAATATAGTTAAAAGTTGATTTTTGAAATTATGGGGTTAATGATTTTATAAAATAGTTTAAATCTGGATTTTTGAATTTATTATAGAAAGTTTAAATATAGGATTTATGAAATTTGATTATTTATAAATCAAAGAAAATGGTGAAATTATAAAGGAGTTTAAAGACGTTTTAAAATAATAATATAAATTGATTTATATAAACGATTTATAAATTGATATTTATAAATTAAAATATTTGAATTATAAAACGAGTTTTTATAAGTGTTAGAGTGAATTGTAAATGAATTTCATAAATGAATGAAATTTATAGAATTATAAACGGTGAAGTTATAAATGGAATTTTATAAGCAGTAGGTTTATAAAATTTGTAAAGTTATTAAAAGAATAATTTTGGGTAAATAAATGAATCTTATAAGTTATAAGATTTATAATTTGGGAAGTTTAAAAGAACGATTTTGTGAACAAATAAATTATAAGTATTTAACTTATAATATGAACTTTTGGTATATAATTGACTTATAAATTGAAATAGGTTAACAAAGGAGATTTATAAAAGGAAGTTGTTATAAAATAAATAGAAATGGAATTTATAAACATTGTTTTATAAATCCGCCAACGGCTTATTTTGATAAGTAAATTGTTATAACTTATTAATGGAGTTATATTCACGTTTTAGACAGTGAATAATCCTTTAAAATAAAATGTATAGGAATGATGAAATTGGTTAACGAAGTATATTCACGTTTTTGAATAGTGAATAATATGTTAAAGAAATTATTTTGGATATGATGTTTCAAATAGAATTAAAACGATTTAGCGATGTTTTTAAAAATGTGTTAAGATTCGAAACCATAGATTTCAACATTCATTGTTGAAATAGACGTTTTCGAGAAATAGAAGGAAATGGTGGACTATAACACTGTTGTTATAGTAAATGATTTTCGAAAGGAAATATTTTGTATAGTATTGGGATTTATATATCTAATTTAATTTCGAATCTCCAACTAGTGATTTTGGGATGTCGTAACGATGTTTTACACAACATTCGTTTTGGCCCAAATAAATATGTTTAAGAGAATGATTTCCTTACAGAACGAAACACATACTTAATTTCGATTTAAGTATATTGAATATTTTTCCAAATGTTGAAAATTAAATGAAACAATGAATTACTTATTTTTAATAAGTACGGAAATGTTTTTCCAATGTGAAATGAAACGTTTTGAGAATTTATTTTTTTGAAGATAAATTGAAAATGAATAATTGAAATCGTATGTTCATAGGTATTTTGAAATATAAATTCAATATGGAATTTATAAATGAGAAGGGGAATTTGTTTAAAAATAAACGTTGATTTATTTTTGAAGTGTGGGAATTAATTTACGGATTTGGAACGTAAATATAAAGTAAAACGTTAAGGATTTATTTAATAGGTTTAAATGAACCATGTTGAAATGAAAATATTTCCACGTAAGGAAAATGTTTGAAATTTGTTTTCAAAAGTGGTAAAGGTGAAAAGTGATTTGAAAATTGTTTTCAAATGATTGAAGTGTGAAAATTATATATCTTGTAAAGATATTTTTTGGAAAATAAATAATTTGAAAAATTATTTGGAATCTGGTGATGTTGTGCATATCCATTGATAGTTCAATAACCGACTATCAATATTTACCTTTGAATGGGTATTTGTTGTGATTTGTTTGAATTTGAATGCCACACTTATTTTCAAATAAGCGCTCACTATTCGGGTTAGCCGGGAAAGGACCTTGGGGTCGTATAACCCATTCCGAATATGTGATACGTCGTTATGAATTGCATTTGAAGACCGGTGTCGAAGACCAGATATTTTCAAAAGCGAAAGGACAACTCGTCGAATGTCTTTGCATCGACTGGTCCCCGGTATAGAGACTCCATTTGTGATGGGAAGTCCGGTCGTGATTAGTGAATATACAGATTGCAAGGACTTCTTTGTAAGTGCCTTCGGTTCTGTTCGATCCCGGAACAGACTTGTATGGATAGTATGTCTGACATTACAAATTGAGATATAAAGCTGATTTCTTTCAAATATATTTTTGCTGGTGGCGGAGAATTTATTCTTTTAGCTTAACACCCTTCTCTGAGACGTACGAGCTCAGAGGTTATGTAGTTGATGGTTATCAGCGATATATTCCCAATTTGGTAATGTGACATGCTGAGTGTTCCTGTGAAATGATCATTGTTTGATCATTTGTGATATGATCATTTGTATGATCATTTATCTTTGTGGTCATTACTTTGATCATTTGTTGACCCAAAGCATGGCTTTGTACCAAAGCGTGGCTTTGTGGACGAGACTTCGTCGGACCTCACACCCCGGAAATGGTCAAAACAGGAAGGATGCAGCAATGTTATTAGGGGTAGCGCCCTTTAGTGTATGTCATTCCTTCTGGATAGAGGTGGTATCATGGTATGGAGCCCAGATATTTAACCTATGTTGTTGCTGCAAACTTATTACTTTGTGGTTGTTGGAAACCGAGGACCCTCGGATGTAGATCGGTTACGATCGGGGGATGGCATATTCGTGTCAGTGGTTACCCAGTTAGAGGTAACCCGGCCTTGTGTTGGCAGAGATCCGGTTTGGTTCTCGGGACGTCATTCCAGAGGCGTTTCCATGTGGCAATAGGAAGTTCCTTGGCCTGACCATTTGTTGGAAATCCAAAGAAACAATACGATCTTGTACGGTTTTAGTTGTAGAACCTATCATTCACTTATGGTGGTGCTCCACTGTTTGGATGGTAGCTATAGTAGGCATAAGTGCGGAATGCCTATGCTGGCTAAGATTTATATCTTTATTTTCGAAATTATTTTTGGTGCACTATGCACTAGCAATAATGTCAAATGTTTCTTTTTAATGCATATCAAGCATCTTTGACTATCATAAGGAGAATTCTCCTCCGATTCTGCGTTTGCATTGTGTGTGTGTGCGGGAGGCCTTATGGCAGTCTCATTTTTAAAAGCATTGCGAATCTATTTTAAAATTATCCTATTCTTTGTTCTAAAGATAAACTGTTTTGAGTTCTCACACCAGTCACATGACTGGCTCGGAGTTTATTGTTTTCCTTCCTAAACTCTGGGTGCCCACCAATTTCCACACGGGCAGTCAAGAGTTACGGTTTATCAGGATATTCTGGAATTCAGGAGTTGCTGGAGGCAGGATGGATGGCATGGCGTATTCACTAGTATATAGTATTTCTTTTCCGCTGTTTGTTGTTGTTTGATTGTGGTACACTATCATAATGTAATGAAATGTAATGTAATGTAATAACTGATATAGTTCTTTGTTTAAAGATTACTCATTTATCTATTATATGTTGTTCCGCTGCGATTGTGAGATTCTGATATTGTTCTGTTGTTTTCTTTCTGTTCTGTTCTATCTTTTCTCTCTCTTCTATCTTTTTCTTCTTTTTCTTTTTCTTAAAACCCTAAGTGTTCGGTTTTCCGGCATTCGAGTGCTCGACAGTTGATACAATGAACGTATTGATGTCGGTTTTCGAAAGTCGAAGAATCGGGTCCTTACAGTGTGGTATTAGAGCAAATGGTTAAGCGACAACCATGGCTCTGTTGGGTATTACTCATTAGAGATAGAGTAAGTAGTACTCTAGAATGAGTTTGAGTGTAATAATAGATATGAGAGCGTATTTGTTAGTGAATATAAATTGTTTTGTATTGTGTTGACTTATCGGTTGATTGTTTATGGATTCCGGTCGATGTAGTCTAGCTAACTATCATAGATAGGGGTTTCTAAACTCTTAAACAAGATAAACCGACACGATATTGTTTTAAATTGGGTAAATGAAATAATTTTACCTTGATTGTATTTTATATATAAAGGGATATTTTTTTCAGATTTATTAAAGTATATATAAGTTGATTGTTTGGTTGTTGAAAATGTAAGAATATGTATATAAGTAAATTTAAAAGATGTTTGAATAATCTAAATTAAGAATAAATTGTATAAGCAAAAGAATTATAAGAATTAAAGTATAATTAATGTGATTTACAATTGTGAAATAAAATTATATAAAAAAAAAGTGAAACTATATGAATATATTTATGAATATGAGTTGTAAATAAAAATGAATTTAAAGTTAAAATGGAAATTTACTTAGAATTGGAATCTGAATTGGATTTATAAGTGGGAATTTAAGATAAGTAAAACCAAATAATGTTGAAATGGAATATAACTTAAGAGATGTTGAATGAAGTTGACTTTGGTATCAAAGTAAATTAATAAAGTTAAGTGATAAATGTGAACTTGAGTTATATAAATGAAATTCAACTTTTATAATTGAATTGAATTAATGAATTGAATGTTAATCAATTAAATGTAAATAATTGATATGAAATAATGAATGTAAGTGTTAATTCATTAAAATCTAATATTATTGGAAGTTGAATAATTGAATGAAAATCAATTTAATTAAACCAATTGAAAGTAAAGGTGTTAAACCAAATTGAATGAATATAAGCAAAGGAATTTGGTTATAATTAATATACATTGGTTGTTATATGATAATTAGTAGATTGTATAAAAACCCATATGCAATTGAGTTAATGAAATTGAAAGCTAAAGTAATTGAAATCCAATTGGAAGTTAAGTGAATCTTAAATAGAAGTGAATTTGATTTGGAAGTGAACCAACTTAAATTTGAATTAGTGAATATAAACTAATTAAAAATGAATGTTAGTAAAAACATCCACTGTTAATGAATCAAATGTGATTAAATTGAGAACCCATTTCATTGAATATTAATGAGAATATGAACGAACATTTATTAGTTATGGATGTTAGTTGGATGATAGTTGGTTGATGGTTGAATATATTGCTTTTACTGCATTTGCTATGTTGGCATATATAGTTATTTTGTTGCTATATGTTGTATATCGATACTATTGTCTATGTACATGTTTCTCATCTGTTTGTTGAGTGTTTAGTAGGTGCGGATCGCGTTTGCTTCGCATTTGGGGCTCGCTTTCGCGCTATATTAGCCGTATATGCTCGCTAATAAAATATAAGGTACATATCTCGGATTAAATATCGTATTTTTACACTTTTTTCCCTGCGGGATGTCTCATCACTTGATGAGATGTTTATTTGTGATATATATACTATCATTTTTTTTCGGATCGAGCCGCGCAAAGGAGACTATGGCGAATTTTTCCGAAAATTTAAGGCGTTAGAAAATATTTGGGAATTTTTGGGAAAGTTTGTGAAAACTATAAATTTGATTTGGAATTGAAAGTTAAACAATAGTAGTTGTTTTTGAAAAGATAACTAAATATGATTTGAAAACTTAGTAAAGTTATTGTAAGAAGTTTTACTATGGATTTTGGAAAGTTAATGGATTCTGTAACTTTTCTTACTTGGTAATTTCGAGGACGAAATTCTTTTAAGGGGGGAAGTATGTAACGACCCAGAATTTTTGTCAATAAAAATTTGTATATTTAATTAATTTTAAATATTAATAAGTGAAATTTATAAGTCGAATAAATTTTATTTCGAATAATTGGATTTAATTGGATAATTTAATCGATAATTTAATATCGGAAATTACAGAAATAATTGAAATTTGGGTTAAATATGATTGAAAATGATTTGAAATTTTTTATTTAATCATATTGGAGTTAGAACGATATTTTAGAACTTTTAAAATTGAATTTAAAGTTTATTTGTGAAAATTGAATATTTTAATATTTTATCGACTAGTGAAATTAGTCAATTTTCGAACAGTCTCAGAATTGGACGAAACTAGTTCCATTGGATCCGTAATAGTTTGTTATTATCGGATTTCAATTTTCATAGCAATTGGAGTTTTCATTTGACCGTGGCAGCTCGAAACGCATCGAAATTGTTTTAATATTAATTTGGCGAGTTAAAATAGCCATTTTTCAAACTGACTCGGATTTCGACGAAACTAGTTTCATCGGATCCGTAATGTGATATTATTATATGGTTTCAAATTTCATGTCAATCGGGTTTACCGTTTGTCAGGTGCAAGCCAAAACTCCTAGAAATTTAATTTACCGATTTAATTTAAAATCGAACGATTATTGCCATAACTCGCACAGATGATCGAATTAGCTCCCAAAACATGTTCCATTGTGTTCGGAACGCGGGATAAACCTTAGGAACACCAACCGGAACGCTTCGTTTGGAGTTCGAAAATTCCGGGATGAATAGTTTTCGCGTAATTTTCTATATAATCCCCTCTACAATTCTCATTTGCAAATAAAAATTAGGATTTCACTCAGAAACCTAGCCGCCGCTGTTTAAAAATCTATGGCCGAAAATGGCTAACCTACTTCCTCAATTTCTGATCAATCCGTCGACCAATAGCTAAAACTTCCTAAACGAAACTCATAGAGCACAACGAGATCTACCATCTCAACGGTGGAGATCGTTTCTAGTGTTATCATTCGATGGGAATTTTCATTCAAAGCCGGCCGTGTGTTCTCGTTTCGCGCGCAAGAAGAGGGGACCGTGTTCGACCGGTCTAGGGGTGTTGGAGCGGCGCGTTGCGAGCTTCGAGGTGGCGAAGCCTGATCGTCTTCAAACTCGACAAGGAGGTGGCGAAAATTTGATGATGGTGGCGGCTAATGGGTTCTTGCGTGCATGGTTACTGGAAGGGGAGAAGAACATGAATCACGGCCGTGATTTGCAGGAGCTAGGATGGACGGCTATGATGGTAGCTAGGTTAAATAATATGAAAGAATTTGTAAATTTTATATAAAAAATTCGTGTAACTTTAAAAATTCATATCCTTTTCATACGAGGTCGAAAACGCGCGAAACAAGTTGCGTTGGGTTCGTATGGACGAATACTACGCTATGGAATTGGATTGGAGTCGTTTGGAGCTAGCAAAATTTTTGGGTAAAATTAAACGTCCGTTTAATTTTATTCGAAATAAAAGCTGAAAATGAAATTGAAATCAAGGTGAGAACTTCTCACTCAGTCGAATCGGTTTCGATTTTTAATTTTAAATAGTTATATTTAAAATACTTGAATGCATGTTTGAATGATGATTGTTATCTATTGATTATTAAAATAGACATTATACGCCGTTAGTAAGCGGATGTTATTTATTAAAAACATATATCGCGAATATTTCACAGTACAGTGAAATTGGTATTATTTATGTACTTGGAGTTGATTTCCCGCATTATATAGCAAATAAGACCCTATTGCGCCGCCTATTAAGCAGATAATATTTTAAATGTCATATACCACGATAATTCCGTACTGGAACGGAATTGGTATTGTGCTAACATCTGTGGATGCAGGGAAACAGGTTGTAGGGATCCAACTGGATTCCTCAACTATATTGATTTATTTACAGATATTGTGATATTTGTTGATTATCATATCGATATATGATATTTGGATGTCGTGATTGACTATTTGGTGCTGTTGCATCATCGGATCCATTTTTGAAGTTTTAAAGTAATGATTTTGGTTTTTAAAAGAATTTTTAAAGTGATTTTTGAAAGTATACGTTTTATTAAATTTTTGAATTGATTCATTTTAAATAAATAGACGTTATAATTTTAATGTTATAAAAATTATGATTTTTGAGAAATATAGTTAAAAGTTGATTTTTGAAATTATGGGGTTAATGATTTTATAAAATAGTTTAAATCGGAATTTTTGAATTTATTATAAAAAGTTTAAATATAGGATTTATGAAATTTGATTATTTTATAAATAAAAAAAAATGGTGAAATTATAAAGGAGTTTAAAGACGTTTTAAAATAATAATATAAATTGATTTATATAGAAGATTTATAAATTGATATTTATAAATTAAAATATTTGAATTATAAAACGAGTTTTTATAAGTGTTAGAGTGAATTGTAAATGAATGAAATTTATAGAATTACAAACGGTGAAGTTATAAATGGAATTTTATAAGCAGTAGATTTATAAAATTTGTAAAGTTATTAAAAGAATAATTTTGGATAAATAAATGAATCTTATAAGTTATAAGATTTATAATTTGGGAAGTTTAAAAGAACGATTTTGTGAACAAATAAATTATAAGTATTTAACTTATAATATGAACTTTTGGTATATAATTGACTTATAAATTGAAATAGGTTAATAAAGGAGATTTATAAAAGGAAGTTGTTATAAAATAAATAGAAATGGAATTTATAAACATTATTTTATAAATCCGCCAACGGCTTATTTTGATAAGTAAATTGTTATAACTTATTAATGGAGTTATATTCACGTTTTAGACAGTGAATAATCCTTTAAAATAAAATGTATAGGAATGATGAAATTGGTTAACGAAGTATATTCACGTTTTTGAATAGTGAATAATATGTTAAAGAAATTATTTTGGATATGATGTTTCAAATAGAATTAAAACGATTTAGCGATGTTTTTAAAAATGTGTTAAGATTCGAAACCATAGATTTCAACATTCATTGTTGAAATAGACGTTTTCGAGAAATAGAAGGAAATGGTGGACTATAACACTGTTGTTATAGTAAATGATTTTCGAAAGGAAATATTTTGTATAGTATTGGGATTTATATATCTAATTTAATTTCGAATCTCCAACTAGTGATTTTGGGATGTCGTAACGATGTTTTACACAACATTCGTTTTGGCCCAAATAAATATGTTTAAGAGAATGATTTCCTTACAGAACGAAACACATACTTAATTTCGATTTAAGTATATTGAATATTTTTCCAAATGTTGAAAATTAAATGAAATTGTGAATTACTTATTTTTAATAAGTACGGAAATGTTTTTCCAATGTGAAATGAAACGTTTTGAGAATTTATTTTTTTGAAGATAAATTGAAAATGAATAATTGAAATCGTATGTTCATAGGTATTTTGAAATATAAATTCAATATGGAATTTATAAATGAGAAGGGGAATTTGTTTAAAAATAAACGTTGATTTATTTTTGAAGTGTGGGAATTAATTTACGGATTTGGAACGTAAATATAAAGTAAAACGTTAAGGATTTATTTAATAGGTTTAAATGAACCATGTTGAAATGAAAATATTTCCACGTAAGGAAAATGTTTGAAATTTGTTTTCAAAAGTGGTAAAGGTGAAAAGTGATTTGAAAATTGTTTTCAAATGATTGAAGTGTGAAAATTATATATCTTGTAAAGATATTTTTTGGAAAATAAATAATTTGAAAAATTATTTGGAATCTGGTGATGTTGTGCATATCCATTGATAGTTCAATAACCGACTATCAATATTTACCTTTGAATGGGTATTTGTTGTGATTTGTTTGAATTTGAATGCCACACTTATTTTCAAATAAGCGCTCACTATTCGGGTTAGCCGGGAAAGGACCTTGGGGTCGTATAACCCATTCCGAATATGTGATACGTCGTTATGAATTGCATTTGAAGACCGGTGTCGAAGACCGGATATTTTCAAAAGCGAAAGGACAACTCGTCGAATGTCTTTGCATCGACTGGTCCCCGGTATAGAGACTCCATATGTGATGGGAAGTCCGGTCGTGATTAGTGAATATACGGATTGCAAGGACTTCTTTGTAAGTGCCTTCGGTTCTGTTCGATCCCGGAACAGACTTGTATGGATAGTATGTCTGACATTACAAATTGAGATATAAAGCTGATTTCTTTCAAATATATTTTTGCTGGTGGCGGAGAATTTATTCTTTTAGCTTAACACCCTTCTCTGAGACGTACGAGCTCAGAGGTTATGTAGTTGATGGTTATCAGCGATATATTCCCAATTTGGTAATGTGACATGCTGAGTGTTCCTGTGAAATGATCATTGTTTGATCATTTGTGATATGATCATTTGTATGATCATTTATCTTTGTGGTCATTACTTTGATCATTTGTTGACCCAAAGCATGGCTTTGTACCAAAGCGTGGCTTTGTGGACGAGACTTCGTCGGACCTCACACCCCGGAAATGGTCAAAACAGGAAGGATGCAGCAATGTTATTAGGGGTAGCGCCCTTTAGTGTATGTCATTCCTTCTGGATAGAGGTGGTATCATGGTATGGAGCCCAGATATTTAACCTATGTTGTTGCTGCAAACTTATTACTTTGTGGTTGTTGGAAATCGAGGACCCTCGGATGTAGATCGGTTACGATCGGGGGATGGCATATTCGTGTCAGTGGTTACCCAGTTAGAGGTAACCCGGCCTTGTGTTGGCAGAGATCCGGTTTGGTTCTCGGGACGTCATTCCAGAGGCGTTTCCATGTGGCAATGGGAAGTTCCTTGGCCCGACCATTTGGTTGAAATCCAAAGAAACAATACGATCTTGTACGGTTTTAGTTGTAGAACCTATCATTCACTTATGGTGGTGCCCCACTGTTTGGATGGTAGCTATAGTAGGCATAAGTGCGGAATGCCTATGCTGACTAAGATTTATATCTTTATTTTCGAAATTATTTTTCCTATACTATGCACTAGTAATAATATCAAATGTTTCTTTTTAATGCTTATCAAGCATCTTTGACTATCATAAGGAGAATTCTCCTCCGATTCTGCGTTTGCATTATGTGTGCGTGCGGGAGGCCTTATGGTAGTCTCATTTTTAAAAGCATTGCGAATCTATTTTAAAATTATCCTATTCTTTGTTTTAAAGATAAACTGTTTTGAGTTCTCACACCAGTCACATGACTGACTCGGAGTTTATTGTTTTCCTTCCTAAACTCTGGGTGCTCACTAATTTCCACACGGGCAGTCAAGAGTTAAGGTTTATCAGGATATTCCGAATTCAGGAGTTGCTGGAGGCAAGATGGATGACATGGTGTATTCACTAGTATATAGTATTTCTTTTCCGCTGTTTGTTGTTGTTTGATTGTGGTACACTCTGATAATCTAATGTAATGTAATGTAATGTAATAACTGATATAGTTCTTTGTTTAAAGATTATTCATTTATCTATTATATGTTGTTCCGCTGCGATTGTGAGATTCTGATATTATTCTGTTGTTTTCTTTCTGTTCTGTTCTATCTTTTCTCTCTTCTTCTATCTTTTTCTTCTTTTTCTTTTTCTTAAAACCCTAAGTGTTCGGTTTTCCAACATTCGAGTGCTCTGCAGTTGATACAGTGAACGTATTGATGTAGGTTTTCGGGAGTCGAAGAATCAGGTCCTTACAATCCATTTTATATTTAATCAACTTATCATAAATACACTGCTTGTGTATCAAATACACATTTCATTTTGGTGATAATTCAGATGTGAATTTAAAGAAGTAAGTGGATACATTTTGGTATCATTAGACTTTGAACTACATGCATCTATATGTGTCAATCTGAAGATTTCACTAACTCTTTTATCACCCAGTTCGAATGGGCGCTTTTCCCTTAATCATGTAAGGTATAGTTCATTAGTGCCATATGATTCATAATCATATGTTTGAAGTATTATATCTCAAAAGTATGTTTAGTCTAAAATTCCAAAATAATGGTATTTTTTTTAGATATTTTGTATTTTCTATAACCAACGTATTACTGATGTAATAAAGCAAATACCGTTATTTTAATGGATTTATTTTACACTAATACACACACACACACACACACACACATATATATATATATTCAATCAATATAAAAAACAGTTATAATTTTATATATAACATTTGATATATATACTAAAATAATTTTTTGTATCTCGATGCATCCATTGATAAGTGTTGTATGGCGTGCTCCCACTATTTATGTTATTATTATAACGGCGTACGAAATACAAAGATCCACAAACCACTTAATATGGTTATTTATTTCATTTACTACAATTACTTTATAGTCGAGAGTATCATATCAAATATCTTAAGCTCAAAGAAATAGCTCCAATAGAAAACAATTTTCTATAGGAAAAATACATTTGGAATAAAAACTACACTTCTCATTCCATATTATGTATCAATTAGTATTTCAAATAATTCTCATTTCCCGTCTCTACATGAAAAAGAGGCGACTATTCACTCTCTTCATCCCCAACTGTGCCTAAGTTACATCCATTTTCATTTATTTTCTTTTCATTTCAAATGGTCATGCCATTCAAAGGAAATCCTTATTACAAAATCACACCGAACTCTTTCAAGGCTGCATTTGGTTATTCTTAATATTTAAAGATATCAAATAGGTTGCATTTTATGAAAACTAATCAAAATTACATTTCAACATCAAATTCCAATGTCAGTCTTATAACTCTTGGTCTAGCCCTACATTTAACATAACAAGATCCTTACTGAAATCAATCATATTGAGTACATGATTTCTCATTATGATTTACTTGCTCATTTTGAATTAACAAATTTCATCGAGTTTTGGTATATTACGAATCGTGACTGTTCTCTATATAATTTTTTATATGCTCAAATATGGATCAGATATCCATATCCTTATTTTGGCTTTTGAGTTTAAAAATCATAGAAGAAAATACATAGTTACAGACAAATAAACACCTAAGCGACCAAGGTATGAATTTATTTAGTAGTTGTATAATTTGGCTCTTGCATGGGTCTAGAAATAACAACATGCTAAAAGATTTATTGTTAAATATATTTTACATTTTCTGTTATTCTTAATTCAGTTAATTTGTATATTTTAAGTGATAATCCTTTTACCAATTATATTAGTTACACATATTAATTGAAGTACATTATTTTAACTTAATATAACATATGTTCCTACAATACTAGAAACTGTATAGTTAATACCCTGCTATTACCCCAATATAACCCTGTTATATCTCATAGCGGATTTCGATCACTACGATTTTTCCATATAGCCCCAAATATAGCCTTTCCGCTTTAAGCCCTGCTATTTCCACTATATCCTGTTATTCCCACTATATTCCGCTATTTCCGTTATATCTTCTTTAAAAGAAATGAATTGAAAAATGACATTTTTACATTATAAAAAGTATGAAATTAATTTATTTAATTGAATTTTTAATATATTTTTAGAAATGAAAATAATATAATATTCTACTAGATTCAATTATGTTGTATAACTTTTTTACGTTTTTTACAGTATATTCACACATGTTTTTGTTTAAAATTATTTATGTATTAATTATAATTCAATTGAATGTTAATTTTTCATTTAATTACCATTTATATATTTGTAAAAACATTAAGTACGAGTTTTATATGCTGTTTTAGAGTCATCCGCTATATCCTTACTGTATCCTCGCTATGACTTTTTGCACCTTCGCTGTATTGAATCCGTCGAGCGCTTTAACCGCATAGACTAGAAATGTTAAACGTGTTCGTTAAAATTTTCTAATATGGATCCTAATAGATTTTTATATAACTCAAATTCAAAAATGAAATATAGAAATATTTTGATTCCTCTGGTGAGTGTTAAGGCTTGCTTGCCTTGGGGTTCTAACCATGGGTTTGTTCAACAAATCTTAGGTCTATAAGTGATGGATAATTCCTTATCGGTTATATCACATAAAACTCCTAACCGTGGTCACTGCCCTAATCTCCATCGACCTAGAGTTTGCTCAACAAATTGAGAGAGATTATTCACTCTTACTTACTATTTTACGGCGGCCTAAGTATAATGTATGTACCTTGAGTTTGCTCAACAAATACATGCATGTATCTTACCTCTTCTACGCAATATATTAATAGTACTACTCATAACAACCCTAGCTTGAGTTTGACCTACAACTAGTACATATGTAAGTAATCTATTAATATATCACGGTAAATGGCTACTTTACGTATTAGGGATTCATAATCTTTAATACACACACACACACACAATGAGTGATATCGATTCAAGGAATAAAGTGTTTGTTATGGAACACCCTCGTGATTCTAGTGTTGGACGCATATGAAATCACTGTATATATAGTTACATATGTACTTCAGAAATCATTTTGGGTTTATTTAGTTCCACTTACATTATTTTATACATGTATAGTCATATAAGTTTAACTTGCTTATAACTGCTATAATTTAATTAACTTGTATAATATGTATATGTATCTTATTAATTAAGTCATATTTAATTAATTTAGTTTTAGTTTTATTAATTTAATCAAATTTAATTAATTTAATCTATATAAAAGCTTTGAAATTTTATACTACTCATCTTAAACTATTTAAGATAAATAATCGACCATAACATTTATAGTTTGTATATATATACATATAAATATATGTATATACATAGTAATTTTTAATTAATTTTCTTTCATAAATTCATATGGTTAATTAAATTTTTTAATTAAATATTTAAATTAATTCGAAGATTTAACATAATTCATCTTAAGCAAATTTAAGATAAATATATAAATATAACAATTATAACTATATATGTATATATGTTTAATAACTTAACCATTTATTAATTATTTTAGTTTATTTAATTAATCAAATTATATCAATATATTAAAAATTCAAAATTTATTTAATTATTTTTCAAACAATTTTGAAATATTTACACCAAAAACACCCAACGAAATAGTAAATATAAAAATTTCAAGAAATGGGAAGAAAAAGAAAAGAACGCACAATTTTCATAGTGGTTTGGCGAATACTCCAGCTTTATTCATTTAAACTTTGTTATTCGTTTTCTATCAAGTTTATACAAATTGGTCTTACGGATCGGTGATGATCCCTGATAATACAGTGATAATGCATAATTTTATTAGAAGAGCAAAAAAGGTTCTCTAAACATTGCCCATCCTCCTCTATTTACAGTTGCAGGTTACCAAAATTCTCTCCACCATATTCATGCCTACGTTTCCCACGTCTAGGAGAAATTATGCTTAAGAAAATTTAAGACTATGTTTGAGTCAAAGTGATTAGCAAACCATCTCCAGTTGCTTGTTCTGAGTTAATGAAGGCTTTAACATAACGCATCATGGAGTTCGAAGCTATCTTGAATGGGAAGTAGGGATCGGTACCGATTCCTGGTTAGGTTTTAGTACCGATCCATAACTTAGCAAGGATATTGGACGTTATACTTTGGTACTTTAGTAATTTGATATATCGGCTATTTTGAGGAGCCCTTGACAAGTTTATAGTTTCATCTATTGGTCCTACTTGATATTTGAGTTTGACAGTTATTGCTTTGTCCTGCTCGTTAATTTTTCAATGATTATTCCGACTTATGCAATTAGGGCTTGGTTGCATAGCTGGATAACATGTCCCCTAAAGCACGCCTAGTGAATGGAAGGTGTGCTTTGGTCAAGAAATAACATCAAAATCGATGAAACACTAGTAGTTGAATTTTTCGACTATCAATCGACCAAATCGCCGTGAACCAGCCAATTCCTTTAGATTCACCTATAAATCAAAGATCATTCTAGACTACTATGGATAAAGACCTTAGTCCTTGTTTGGATGTTATTCATAGATAATCATCATTCTATGTTCTCCTAAAATTCTTATATCGCATGTTATTTCATAAATTAGAACCGTCCCGTGTTCATCTAGGTGTTAATAGTCCCATGCCAAAAAAAAGTAATTCGATAATTGCTATTGAATTATTTTGAGCCAATATAGTGATCGAACCCAAAGTATTGCTTTCGATTCCTTTGGATCGTGTAATCGATGTCTGGTTCAATTGCTGCTCACTTTGGATTATTAACTTAATCCTCGATCTGCCCAGATCATTAGTTGAATCTGCAGCCATCGCGAACCATTTGCTAGGTCCGCGATCTCTCCATGTTGTTAGTTGGAATCTCAATCTCTTCGGATCATTAGTTAAATCCTTAGCCTTCCCAGTGCGTTATTTAAATCTACGACCTATCTAGGCCATTAGTTGAAATCTTGATCTCTCTGGATCGTTTAGCATCCAGTTTAGGGTTCGATCTCCTTAGATAATTTCTGATCCAATTTAGGATTCGATCTCTCCAGATCATTTGTCATCCAGTCTAGGGCTCGATATCTCTAGATCCTTGTTAAGCCCAATCCTCTTGCTCTCCAAAAAAGGGACCCAATGTCTTAGTAAGCCCATCCACTTACTCTTCAGTAAGGGGACCTACTCTTGTACAAGCCCAATCCACTCGCACTTCGACAAAGGGACTTGCAACTTACGTTCATTGCCCTTTCTCTCCGAACAGGACTACCATGTTCAATCAATTCATAAATCAATATTAAGGGATAACCAATCTCCATTGGTGTTTTGAAATCAATACCAGTCATCGTGTTCAAGTGGTTTTCAAAGTTAAGCATTCGTTCACATAAATCCAATTCCAACATCCAAAAACCATCAAAGACATCCATTCCACCAAACATTACTGCCTAACATCCAACTCAAGGCATGCGTGTGGACCAATCGTGATCTCGTGCATGAATACGTGGATTGACTGTAATAATGTGTCATTTATTAGGAACAAAGGCAAAGTGCGATGATCGAACTTGACATCCTGCTATCCCAATCATGATATAACTATCCTCGACCTTGATCCAAGATCGCTTCCATTTGCTATAGATGATGGCTACTCCTACTACATCACTGTAGCTTGGTTTCTCAAGTACTGTTGCAGCTAGTTGTTCCTATTCTATTCCTCAATCACGTCGTGAAGATGCCTACAATCATTTGTTTCATGCCCGTTCAGCTCATAGAATATGCCATATTTTCCCCATCTTCTTTCTCAATCCATGGGTTCTCTCTTCATCAGCTTTCGATAGGGATCTACTCCCGACATCAAGGTAAATCCGCTTTGGGGTTTCATTCAACTCAGCGTATGGAGAGAATTTCGGTTTCCTTCTATGTCGCTTTGGTCCTTACCAAATCCTGCTTCGAATGGTCCTCCACGATCTACAGTATTTACCTCTACCCATTCAAGCTCACCATCCTCTTGATGCAAGTATATCTCAACATTATGGTAAAACTCTATGAGATTCTCTAGTGGATCCCTTTCTAATGAAATCTTAAAATCCTTTTAAATAGAAACTCCTAAAATTTCTACTATTAGAATTACCGATGGATCCGGCTTATGAACCGCAGCGGCTGCTGCATTAACGCTGGTTAAATAACTCCTTGGGGTCTCTTCAAACCTTTACTTCATGCTCCATAACATCATCGCTTTCTTTGGCCATGAAATGTGAACTCTAAACTGTCTCATGAATCTATTCGCTAACTCGGTTCATTTACCGATCGATCCATTTCCAGCTATCTACACCACATCGCCGCTAAGTCTGTCAAATACAAAGGAAACCACTGCCCCATTACCTCTTCAGATGCACCCCAACACTTCTATATGCTGAATATATCTCATTAGATGATCCGTTAGATCTGTCTTTACATCTTACATTTCTAGCGTCAACAACTTGAAATCGGATGGATTCCTCGCATATTGGATGTTAAGGGTGAATGGATTTCTATTTACATACTCCAGATTTTGGTCTAGCGATCACCTCTCATCACTCGTCTAACTATTTCAGCAATTCTAACATTATCGTCTAACAAAATTCTCTCTTCCATATCTTCATTATACCCCCCGTTTCTAAATTCTAGCATGTATTCCTCTGGTCTTCCATTTGCATTCTGATCCATGTTTTGGTGTTCAATATCATTTCCCATTCATGTCCCATCTCTACCTAAGTTTAAGTTCATTATTACCCGATGTCCTTGGGGATTCGTATCGATCTGTGCTCGGGGATCAATAACGAGTCGTGATGCCTCTTCGAGGTTGCTCTACTTTGCTCTATTATGTTTTGAGGCGCATTTATTCTAGCTTTTGGCCTTTGGTTCTGATATGCAGCAACTCTGATTGTTTCCTATCCATCCTATCCTTTTGAAGAATCCTTCCATCATCTCTTCCTGGTAGGCTATCATTCATTTTTGCATTTTTATCATCATTGTTTCTATCTCATATCTGGTTATGTAGATGGAAGGGGGGTTAGATCTCGAGGACACCTCTTGGCTGCCCACATGCCCCTGTTAGCTTCCTCCAACAGCAATTCTCCTAGTTGATGGTCTCATCATCTTCTTAATTTCAAGTTTTAAGTTATCAAATCCTAGAGCTCTCAATAAAAGCACCAAAATGTCTATGCTAAAAGTTGGTACAAACACCTAATGAAATAGTAAATATGAAAATTTCAAGAAAAGATAAGAAAACGAAAAGAAAAACACACAATTTTTATAGTGATTCGACGAATACTCCAACCTATGTCCACTTAACTTAGTTATTTGATTTCCGTCAAGTTCTTATAAAATAGGTCGTACGGATCAATGTTAATCCCTGAGAATACAATGATAACGTAGAAATTTGTTAGAAGAGCAAAAAAAGGTCTATTGAACAATGCCCTTCCTCCTCTATTTATAGCTATAGGTTATCGAAATTCTCTCTACCACATTCATGCCCACGTTTCCCATGTCCAGGAGAAGTTGTACTGAAGAGATCATGGCCACCTAAGAAACTTCAGGGATCGATATGATACATGTCTTATGGATTGGTACCAATCTATGAAATAGGTAGTCACGCCTTCTATGATCCTTAGAAGTTTGCTTAGTTGGATTCTGTTTACCCTTACGTGATTCCAACATCTCAGTATATGCTTTCTTCAGGGTGAGCTTCTTGGTTCGGTGAGAAATGGGTAGACGTTGTAAATTTAAGACAATGTTTGAGTCAAAGTGATTAGCGAACCATCTCCAGTTGCATGTTTTGAGACAATGAAGGCTTTAGTATCACGTATCATGAAGTTCGTAGCTGTCTTGGATCAAAAGCAGGGATTGGTACCGATCCATAACTTAACATGGATTTTGGACTTTGGTACATTAGTGGTTTGATATATTGGCTGTTTTGGGGAGCCCTTCACATGTTTATAGCTTCATATGTTGGTCCTACTTGATATTTAAGTTTGGCAGTTGTCGCTCTGCGTTCATGCTTGGTAATTTTTTAGTTTGATTCTTTTGACTCGTCTAACTAGGGCTTGGTAACAAAGCTGGATACATGAAAATTTTAAATTTATTTAATAACCTTTATAAAATTTTGTTTTATATTTCAAATTTAACTTTAATTTAAAAATATATTGCAAGTTTTCAAATATTAATTTGAATATTAGCCTAAGGTCCAAATAATTCAAGGCCTTACATCTGGGACGACCTTTTGGATTTACTTCAATAGTCCACATGTTAGGCTAGGCCAGTAGCTAGGGAAAGGAGAACACTTGATTATTTAACTATAAGCTTAGAAGTTTCTTTTCTAGACAACGGTCACATAAGTAAGTTTAATTAGTTGGCCCAAAATATTGACTAATTAGACCACGTAGACTATTTAGGCTCTGATACCATTGTCGAAACTAGGATGCTTTATAGTGGGCGAAATGGATAGATGTCAAAACAAGTTCTCTATTTGAATCATAATGGGCCAATGAAATCTATTGGGTTATCCAATATAGTTAACTTAAATAAATCTAGTTTTATTTAATTTTTCTAATTTAATTAGTTAATGAGTTTTAAATTTAATTTAAATATTATTTATAGTTATGTCATTATATACTCATATGCGTTTAACGTGCATGTGCAACATGATATTATGTAAATAGTTAATGTATATGTATATACATGTTGAGATTTATATCTAAAACGTATATGGCCTTATGCATTGGTTGTCTCAAACATTACACACACACATGTACGTACGTATGTGTGTGTATAATATGCAACATAACACTATGTACATAGTTAAAGTAGATTTTGGAATTTACATTTTTAATGTATACATTAGTCATATATATACACATTGGTTGTCTCAAATATTATTAAATATACACAAACGCATCGAAATTTATTTTATAATGAATAGAATAAATTTAAAGAACAACTGATTAAGCCAAAAAATTGAATTCAATGTATAATATTTAAAATATTAAATGTTGACTTAGTAAAAGATTTAATTTCAAATTCAGATTTGTAAAATACAAGATAAAAATCTTTAAATTATTACACACACATATATTGTAAAACTAATTTGTTGGCAAATAACCTTTTTAAATAATACTAAAACTATATAATTAAATAATTTAACCATTTATTGCAATAAAAATAAATACTAAGAATTTATATTATATTTTTAAATCTTTTCAGCCATAAAACTTTTATTTTTTTAAAATTAGAAACCATTTTATGATTAGGTACATATGTGTGTATGTATGAAAATATTTATATATAAATTAACATAAAAATTACTTTAAATCATTAAATACATTAATATATATATATATATATATATATATATATTAATATATATGTACGATATAAAACAGTTGTTTTATAAAAGCCAAAACCAATAGCATCACATAAAATATATTTTTAAAAACTATTTAAAACATATTATGTTTATATACTCAATTAAAATTAGCAAACAACGATTTAAATAATTACAAATTAATATTAACATTTAAAAGGTAATATATGAAATATGTTGGTTATGGTCGAAAAAATAGTTTTTCATTTGATTTTAGGAAGAATCTAAACATCAAAACAATTAACATACATATTTTGGCGTGATTTAATAATATATAAAATAAGAGACAACTAATGCACATATAAAATCATTGTATATATCATGTAATGCATAATTACTTTGATATGAAAAGTAAATTAGATTTTATACTTTAAGGATGTAGCTTTTGAACATACGTTGATTGATGGGATCTCCTAGATTCACTTTGAATCAATCTTTGGATGTTGCAATGATCTGGAGTACCACTTGATCTATTATATTTGATGCACTATGGCTTTGGAAATTTTTGACGAAGGGGTAAAGAAGTAAAGCTCATGACCAAGGCAAGAGGGAGGAGGAACCAAGAGTGAAAATGTGAAGCTAGCTTGGTTTAAATAGGGAGAGAAGGGGAGACGATTCTCCTCCTCTTACTCTTTCTCGTTTTATCAAAGTATTCAAATTTGGATATGAAATTCAAACTCTACCTCCCTCTTCCGATGGACACCCATATATTAGGCAACATTGACTAATAAAAACCAAAAACCCATTTAGCAAATAATGCTATTTAAATCTTATTTAAATGCGCATTGACATTATAAATCAATACATACATATACAACGTTCATAAATGCACACAATTAATTACTAATGAAACCTAAAAATTATTAATAGCATCCAACACATTAAATATGCAAATAGTCAGTACTTCATAAATATTGATTAATTTAATTAATTTATTGTTCAATTAAGACGTATGGTATTTCAAAGAAATCACTAATACAGTTGTGTAACTCATAGGGGTAAATTCAGTTAGTGATTAGTATCGAATAATTTGAATATTAATGTTCAAACATCACTTTAGTTAGTGATGTGACAGGTAGGCCGAATTTATCACTTATTCACGTTTATTGGTAAAATCTAAGTTTATAGTTTAAGCGATACCTTACAGTAACGATAATCTCCTCCAATTCTCTTAATCAACACTATATCACTTTAAAACTTATGAAATTTAGTGTTGGTCAAAATTTCAGTATCATCCACACTCATCTTGGTTAGTCCATATACAAATTGCTTGATTCAATAATAACATTTATTATCGACTGTATTACTTTGGCCAAAGAGTTTGACTTTGAGATAATTAGAGTTGACCATGATACTAACCTCATAAAATCGTGGAGATAAATTCTTTATTGAATAGTATTTCACTATCAATGCTTAACTAAGACCCAACGGTAGTTCTTGATAGTCATTACGCCATAATTTAACTATACTTAAAGTGGAGTATACACATTAAAGCTCAATAGTATTCTTATGTTGAGAGAACTTTGTAATATCATCATTTTAAGATTTCCCGTTTTACCTACTTATTGTTAGCTAATTGGAAATCCTCGGGTGAGTTATTCCATAATTATCCAATATCTATCGGTATGTTACCCTTTGGTGCCCCCAACAGCCATGAGTATTACAGTACCCAACATTTCGAGTGAGTTACGTACTTTTGTCTCAATTGATGCATCAGTGTGCTTTCTAAAAAATCTTGACTAAGAATATTAAAATAATAGGTTATTTACTACTGTGATAATTTTCTCACAATTACAACTCCTTGTAGTTATTATCACATAACACATCATTTAAGGATTTTCTATTTAATATACGTAAACTAATCATTTAATTAAAGTATCACAATATAACATGCATATGATAGAAAACAAACACCTTTTATTTCGATTGTGATTTTATAAATTAGAGAATTTCCCTTATGCATACCCTACCGGTGTAACAACCCTGTATTTTATGATTATTTTAATTGTATATTTTAATCGTATATTTTAATTGTATATTTTAATCGTATATTTTAATTGTATATTTTAATTATTTTAAATTGAATTTCCTGATTTAAAATTTTATTTTATATATTAAAATGAATAATTTTTGTTATTTTAAATATAAATTTTGATTTTTAGGTGAATAATAATTCCAAACATGAATAAATAGAATATTTTCCAAAAAAGTGGATTTTGATTAATATAGTCAAACTTTGACTTTTAAATTTAAAATTTAAATATTTGAATTTTATCTTTTATTATGAAAACAAATTTAATTTTAAGTATACTGCTTTTCATTTCGTTGAAATTTGATTAATATTGTGAAAGTTATGTTTTTTACAATATTGTGTGTAAATTGATTTATTTAACAATATTGTTTATTTTAATTTATATAAATAATATTTTTGTTTGCCATATCTAGTTCTAATTTGTGTATATATGTGTAATATGTCATGTTATGTATATATTTTATTTTTAAAACATTTTTTAAGTGTAGTAGTTATTTTTTCAAAACTAGTTATATTTTGTTTTCAACTTTCAATACTAGTTTACACATAATAAACTATTTTCTTATATTTTCTATTTTTTTATAAAATTTATTCATTCATTTCATTTTTAATTTATTTTATATTCATTTTTATTATTTACATGATTTTTATTTTGATTTATTTGAATAAGGAAAAGTGGAAATTTCAAGAGACTTTGGCTTTTTAAACTTTTGACCTTCCATCTACTCACTTTTCACTTTGGGCCGTCCTTTCCCAATGCTTCTAGCCGTGAATTTCTGTTTTTATTCATGTAAACATCTCTTTCTCATTTCATTTTGCATGCAAGTTTCAGATCTGAGAAGAAAGCTTGGTAATGTCTTCTTCTTTTTCCACTTTTTCTTTTCATTTTTATTGAATTTTCCTTTGTAGTTTGTCTTGCCACTTCATGTATTTGATCGGCCATGGCCTCTCCATCACCTCCACCATCCAGCACCACCACATCCACGGCCACATCACCCTCCTCTCCTCTGAGCAGTGCAAGGTCGTGACCCTCTTATGTTGCTTGAACCACAAAAACTCCACAAACCCCTTGGATATTGTCATAGTCGACCTTATTTGTACCGAGCCTTCATTTTCCACCTTGACCACCTCCATAGCAGCCACCACTTGCTCCTCCACCACCTCTGGCCGCAACTCCAGACCTCACCTGACCAACCCCTTGCATGGCCGAGCCCATATCACCTCAGGCCGAGCCATGTGGTTGCACCAAAAACCACTTGTTTGCCTTAACCCTTGGTATTCCTATGTCATAACTTCCACCACTTCAACTCTTACCAGCCGTGCCTATTTGAACCTATACCCGACCCATACACACAACCATGGCCGTGCATTAGAGCCCTACGGCCGAGCATAGATGTGGTGAAGGCAATGGTCAAACCATGTTGTGTTTTGTTGCTTTTATTATTAATAGTTTCAATATGTATTCTATGTTGAAATAATATTTATATTTATCTTGTTCTATTGGTTGTGTACAAGATCACTAGCTTGGTTCTCTTTCCAGTCAACTCAAAGGTTTTGTTATCGTGCTTTCTGGAATTCGTTTGTGTGCTTTGTCTTGCTATCTCCAGCTTGAAACAAGTGGGTAATCACACTTGACATATTTACTTATATAAACTGTGAAGTGACACCAAGTGAAATTGTAAAACTGCTATATCATGTTATACCTGCCTGTGATATGATTTATATGATGTTCACCCTGTTAATGCACTTGTCATATTATCTGTTACTATCATTTATATCTGATTATCACACTGCAAGTTCCCTGTAGAATAGAATCACTATGGGTTGAAACGATACATACCCGAACGGACTTTAAAATAGGAAAAAATCGTTATGGGCCGAAATGATAGGCTGAGCGATTTTTATTTATTTTATTGACTTGGGATTGCGGGTTTGAAATGATAGAACCCGGATTTTTCTTTGTAAATTACGGATTGAAATGATATATTATCCGTATCACTTGACCTAAATTAGAAAATTATATACAGACCCGTGGTTAATATATATTTTTCTACTAATTTTTAAAGTATTTTAAAATGTAAATATTATGATATTTTGATTTAAATTTGAATTTAAAATGATTTTTATAAAGTGTTAATTTATTTTTCTATGAATTAAAATGGTTAAATAAATGAATACTTTAAAGTGTAATTTGAAATATAAATTAAATTTGGAAATGAGAAATTTGGTTTAAAAATGAAATTTAAGTTATATAAATAAAATAGAAATCAAGTTTAAATTATGAAATGGTAAATTTAATTAAGGGTGTGAAGTAAATGAAAGAACAGAAAATTTACACTTGAATTTATTAAGTGAATTATTGAAAATAGGAATTTACTTTATAAAAATCATAATTTAAAGGTATTTTAATGAACATTCTTGAGTGTTAAAATATGATTTTATAATGTTTAAAGGGTTAAAATCAAAGTTTATTTGTTGCTGGAATTACATTGAAAATCTGAAATTTAAATAACAACACTTTAGAAATGCTATCGTTTCTGAAGTTTACTTTAAATCTAAGTAAATGATATTACAGCACTTTGTAAGTGCTGTGGTTGATACAAATGAACTATGGCTAAATTTTAACTAAGTGATATTACATCACTTGGTAAGTGTTATGGTAGTAGAAAGATAACCAAAATCTGAAACTAAACAACGGGCAACAGTAGCACTTGATAAGTGCCGCGGTAGGCTGAAATGAATTGTTTTCAAATGAACTAAACTATTACAGCAGTTTTGTTTAAATGTTGTGTTTGCTGAATTTAACTGTTTCAATTATAACTTACAGCAGTTTTTCTAAATGCTGTGAAAGGCTGAAATTTTCAATGTTATGGTTTTTAACTAAATAAATGAGCTCGGAATTTTCTTAAATTTTGGGAATTGAATACTTGATTTGTAGATATAATAACTTCACTTTTAAATGGTTTAAATGAATTGTTTTGATCTAAATATAAACTATTTGAAAGGTGATTTGAAATGATAATAAATGAATGATATCTTTGAATTAAAAGGGTATTTAAATTTGAATATTTGGATTTGAATTCGAGTAATGATATGAAATTTGAAGTTTTGAAAAGACATGATATTTTGATATATTGAAATGGTTTGGAAATAATTTGATCTTTATTTTGATAAAGATTTTGAATTTGAAAATGATACTTTATTTTGAAGTATAAACTATGATTTTTAAATTGTAACCACGGATTATAATAACGATTGGTTGTAAAAGAGACCGGGATCGGATATGGACATACTCTTTGTTGATACCGAAAACCACTTTAACAATTGTGTATGCGGTGGAGATTCCAGAATGAAGTAGGATGGTGGCGACGTTCTTGAGGTATATTACATGGACCTAACTCCCGTGAGTTGGCATAAGGTGGCTAAAACAGGAGGATCTCGGGCCAAGTGAGGTTTTCCTTCAATCGGACACATTCCTTCGATACTATACTCTTACTTGTGATTGATTTGATGTACATCCTCCGATTTGATTGGGAGTGTGTTCCAAGGTGGGCGTATGTGGCTGCTACATTACCACTAGCTCGTGTGCGTAATTGGTATATCCACCCTGGCATTGCCTTATGTGCCGTGTCACCTACCATATCGAGCCTTACTACGAGTTTATTTTTTTCTCCTGTAGGCCATGGAGTATTTAGGATAGTCTCCCGATCTGGAGATATGCTGATACTGGATGGATTACTAGGACTATTACGTATTGGTGGCTATATGGGTAACCCTTTCAACGCTATTTTGAAGTAAGTTTATTTTACTGTAGGCATTATTATAATAGCGCAATATTACTACATAATAAATAGTTTAACGAATCCTTAGAGAATGGGCGGACTCAAGCATCCTTTAAGTTACTTGTACTTTACTGTAGTTCACTTGGGTCGGTTTACATTATATAAGTATGTATGTCCTGACTCGAGTGTTTTATATTTTGCTTTACGCTCGGGTCAGCCTGAGTATTCACAGCTTTGTATTTCTTTTTCTGGAGCTAGCTGGAGATTCTATTTATCTAGTTATTTATCTATTTTGGTTGTTCTATTTCGGATCTTATATTAGTGAACTTCTATGTATTTGGAATTTTTATTGTATTTGTTTTCAGACTGATATTATGTATTTTGTTTTGAGAGTTTGTTATAGTAGCTTCATGAACTACAATAATATTTTATTTCCGCTGCGAGTTATTCTGATATTTATGTATTTGTGATTCTATGATGATTTCATTTGCTTTAAATTTTATTACAATCTATTATTTTTCATCATTCAAGTCTGACATGTGTGGATTATTGTCGATTTGAATGGTCCAAAAATAGGGGTTATTACATTTGGTATCAGAGCTTTGGTTTTAGGCAAACAATAGCCTGTGGAGCAAAAACTCATTCGAGATAGGGTATGAATACCCTAGAGCGAGTGAAATCAATCTCAGAATCACTTTCTTTGAGAGAGAACATATTTTCAAAGTATAAACCGATTTTCAAAATGATTTTTCAAAGACTATTTTGATATAAACTTTTCTTGTTTTAAAGGAAAATTTTCTAAACTTCCTCCCTTTCGTATCTACCTTGTTAGTATTTTCTTCATTAGGATATTCATCCAAGTGAATTTATCTTATCTTATCTTTGTCTTCTCTATACCTTGTCCAAATTTCGTTCTTGATTTTTCAGGATGAATCATGGAAATGCCAGAAGTAGGGTTCGTGGTATTGCCCCAGCTCCTCAACCTGTTGCACCTGTTAGGTTTACTGTTCTCTGTAAGGAATTCTCTCAACTTGTTGGCACCAAGTTTACTGGTTCAGAGAGCATTATTGAAGCTCAGCAGTGGTTGCGGAGTTTAGAGAGGATATTTACTAGTCTTGAGTTTACTGATCCCCAGAAGCGTCAGTTAGCAGCATGGCAGTTATATGGGTTGACCCGACCCATTTACGACCCGTTTACATGTTATACGGATTGACCCGACCCATTTACGACCCGACGGACCGACCCGACCCGTTTATAATCGGGTTACACGAGTCGGGTCAACCTGTTTATAAACGGGTCGGATTCGGGTTGAGTTTTTATGACCCGTTTAATAAACGGGTTGACCCGACCCATTTAAAATCAACCCAAACCCATCTTGACCCGATCCGAACCCGACCCGACCCTACCCATTGACATCCCTAATGGCAGTTGCAGGAGGCTGCCCAAGATTGGTGGGAGTCTGTTACGGCTAACACCGTCGAGGATGATATTACTTGGGAGCAGTTTAGGTATCTTCTTGTGTTTCTTTGAATTCTGTTTCTCTATCTCTTTCGTTCCTTTTCTAAGCTTATCTATCACCTTTTTCAGGGATGCTTTTGTTGCTAAGTAGATGCCCGAAGCCGGGAAATCCCAGCTTTATAGGGAGTTCATGGATCTCAAGAAAGGAAGCATGTCTTTTTCAGAGTATGAGAGGAAGTTCAACGAACTTTCTAAGTTCGGTCCTTGCTTGATAGACACTCCTCTCAAGAAGAATGAGAAGTTCATTTCTGATGCTCGTCCTGAGTACTAAAATCATCTCATTTCTCATGTTCATGGCACTTTTACCCAGCTTATGGACATGGCTATTCGTTATAAGAACCCTACTTCTAAGAGTCCTACCGTTGATGGTACTTCTTTATCTCAGTCTTCCTCTACTAACTCTAAGAAGAGAAAGACTAATTTCCAACAGCAGAAGCAAAATTGGCTCAAGAATTCGGGTTTGGGATCTTCATCATCTTCTCCTTCTCAGAGGCAACCTGTTGATCTTTCTTCTATCACCTGCTTCAGATGTGATCAGAAGGGACACTATGCCAATAGTTGTCCTACTTTAGCTGGTGCTACTTTTCCTACTCCTGCTCAGTTGGGTAAGCCTTCCGGTATATTTGCTATCACCTCTGCATCTTCTTCAGCCCCTGCTCCTAGTGCTTCTAGGGATGACCAAGGTACTCTTCAGTGCAACCTTTTCTTTATTTCCTTGTCATATTCGTGTTTTATTTGATACCAGAGTTTTCCATAGTTTTATTCTATTGATTTGTGTGATAAGTTCGAGTATCTCCTTTCTCCTGAGTTTGCTTCTGTATCTTTATGTGTTTCAAATCCAATTAGGGCTCCGTAAACCTTAATAGGATTTGTAGGCATGTGCAACTTCTCTATTCTGATAATTGCTTTAGTGGTGATCTTCATTCGACTCCTGTAGTCAGATTCTATCCCGATGTATTTGGTGAAGTTACTGCATTACCTCCTAAGTGAGAAATTGATTTCCGTATTGATCTTATTCCTGGAGCTCTGAGAATGGGTTCTATAAATAGTTAGTCATACCTTTTGGTTTGACTATGACTAATGCTCATGTTTTCTTTGTTGATTTGATGAATCTTGTTTTTGTGATGTGCTTAATAAATTTTCTAAATGCCATTTCTGGAAAGATGAAGTCCGATTACTTGGACATATTGTTTCTAGTAATGGAATTTCCGTTGATCCAGTCATGATCGCTGCGATCAATGAAAATCTTTCTTTATTTTTTTCCTTGGTCATTCCATTATTCTATCTTTTCTGTTGTTCTTATTTCTCCCTATTCTGTTACAGGATTGGGAAACTTCTAAGACTCCTTTTGAGATTTCATAGTTTTTTGAGCCTTGCCGGTTATTACCGGAGATTTATTGAAAATTTTGCTCGGATTGCTGCACCTCTCATTTCTTTGACTCGTAAGAATACCAAGTTTATTTGGGTTATTGTGGATAGACTGATCAAGTCCTCTCAATTCATTCCAGTCAAGTCTACCCGTTTTGCTTCTAGTTTGTCTGAGATCTACATGAGGGAGATTGTTTATCTCTATGGTGTTCTTCTCAGTATTGTTGGTGATCGTGTCCCATCTTTTCCAGTCCGTTTGGAAATCTTTTCTGGAATGTTTGGGTACTCATCTGAATCCGAGCACTACTTACCATCCACAGACCGACGGTCAAACGGAAAGAGTGAATCTGATTTCTTGAGGAACTTCTTCGTGCTGGTGTTCTTTATTTTGGAGGATCTTGGAAAGATTATCTCCGCCTTGTTAAACTTACCTATAACAACAGTTATCAGGTATAATCTCAATCTTCATGTCATATTATCTTATCCTATGTCATTCTATCTTTTTCTTTGTTTTTTTCCGTACTTCATTCCTTTTCGGGGACGAAAAGTTTCGAGTGGGGGTGAGTGTAACAACCCTATATTTTGTGATTATTTTAATTATATATTTTAATTATTTTAAAGTGAATTTCATGATTTAAAATTTTAATTTATTTATTAAAATTAATAATTTTTGTTATTTTAAATATAAATTTTGATTTTTATGTGAATAATAATTCCAAACATGAATAAATAGAATATTTTTCAGAAAAGTGGATTTTGATCAATATGGTCAAACTTTGACTTTTAAATTTAAAATTTAAATATTTGAATTTTTAAAATTTATCTTTTATTATGAAAATAAATTTAATTTTAAGTATATTGCTTTTCGTTTCATTGAAATCTGATTAATATTGTGAAAGTTATGCTTTTTACAATATTACGTGTAAATTGATTTATTTAACAATATTGTTTATTTTAATTTATATAAATAATATTTTTGTTTGTCAGATCTTGTTATAATTTGTGTATGTATGTCATTTTATGTATATATTTTATTTTTAAAACATTTTTTAAGTGTAGTAGTTATTTTTCCAAAACTAATTATATTTTGTTTTGAATTTTCAATACTAGTTTACACATAATAAACTATTTTCTTATATTTTCTATTTTTTATAAAATTTATTTATTCATTTCATTTTTACTTTATTTTTTATTCATTTTTATTTTATTTACCTAATTTTTATTTTGATTTATTTGAATAAAGAAAAGTGGAAATTTCAAGAGACTTTGGCCTTTTAAACTTTTGACCTTCCATCTACTCACCTTTTCACTTTGAGCCGCCTTTCCCAATGCTTCTAGCCATGACTTTCTATTGTTATTCACGTAAACATCTCTTTCTCATTTCATTTTGCATGCAAGTTTCATATCTGAGAAGGAAGCTTGGTAATTTCTTCTTCCTTTTCCACGTTTTCTTTTCATTTTTATTGAATTTTCCTTTGTAGTTTGTCTTGCCACTTCATGTATTTGATCGACCATGGCCTCCTCATCACCTCCACCGTCCAGCACCACCACATCCATGGCCACATCACCCTCCTCTCCTCTGACCAGTGTAAGGCCGTGACCCTCTTATGTTGCTTGCACCTCAAAAACTCCACAAACCCTTTGAATATTGCCATAGCCGACCTTATTTGCACCTAGCCTTCATTTTCCATCTTGACCACCTCCATAGCTGCTACCACCTGCTCCTCCACCACCTCTAGCCGCAAATCCAGACCTCACCTGACCAACCCCTTGCATGGCCGAGCCCATATCACCTCAGGCCAAGCCATGTGGTTGCACATAAACCACTTGTTTGCCTTAAGCCTTGGTATTCCTATATCATAACTTCCATCACTTCAACTCCTACTAACCGTGCCTATTTGAACCTATACCTGACCCATACACACAACCATGGCCATGCATTAGAGCCCTACGGCCGAGCATAGATGTGGTGAAGGCAATGGTCAAACCATGTTGTGTTTTGTTGCTTTTATTTTTAATAGTTTCAATATGTATTCTATGTTGAAATAACATTTATATTTGTCTTGTTCTATTGGTTGTGTGCAAGATCACTAGCATGGTTCTCTTTCCACTCAAGTCAAAGGTCGTGTTATCGTGCTTTTTGAAATTCGTTTGTGTGCTTTGTCTTGCTATCTCCAGCTTGAAACAAGTGAGTAATCACACTTGACATATTTACTTATATAAACTGTGAAGTGACACCAAGTGAAATTGTAAAACTGCTATATCATGTTATACCTGCCTATGATATGATTTATATGATGTTCACCCTGTTAATACACATGTCATATTATCTGTTACTATCATTTATATCTGATTATCACACTGCAAGTTCCCTGTAGAATAGAATCACTATGGGTTGAAATGATACATACCCGAACGGACTTTAGAATAGGGAAAAATCGTTATGGACTGAAATGATAGGCTTAAGTGATTTTTATTTATTTTAATTGACTTGGGATTGCGGGTTTGAAATGACAGAACCCGGATTTTTCTTTGTAAATTACGGATTGAAATGATATATTATCCATATCACTTGACCTGGGCTAGAAAATTATATACTGACCCGTAGTTAATACATATTTTTCTAGTAATTTTAAAGTATTTTTAAAATGTAAATATTATGATATTTTGATTTAAATTTGAATTTAAAATTATTTTTATAAATAACTTTATTTTTCTATGAATTAAAATGGTTAAATAGATGAATACTTTAAAGTGTAGTTTGAAATATAAATTAAATTTGGAAATGAGAAATTTGGTTTAAAAATGAAATTTAAGTTATATAAATAAAATGGAAATTAATTTTAAATTATGAAATGGTAAATTTAATTAAGGGTGTAAAGTAAATGCAAGAATAGAAAATTTACACTTGAATTTATTAAGTGAATTATTGAAAATAGGAAATTTACTTTATAAAAATCATATGTTAAATGTATTTTAATGAACATTTTTGAGTGTTAAAATATGATTTTATAATGTTTAAAGGCTTAAAATCAAAGTTTATTTGTTGCTGGAATTACATTGAAAATCTAGAAATTAAATAACAGTACTTCAGAAATGCTATCGTTTTTTAAGTCAACTTTAAATCTGAAGTAAATGATATTACAGCAGTTTGTAAGTGTTGTGGTTGATACAAATGAACTATGGCTAAATTTAAACTAAGTGATATTACAGCACTTTGTAAGTGTCGTGGTAGCATAAAGATGACTAAAATCTAAAACTAAAGAATGGGCTACATAGCACTTGATAAGTGTTGCGGTAGGATAAAATGAATTGTTTTCAAATGAACTAAACTATTACATCAGTTTTGTTTAAATGTCGTCTTTGCTGAATTTAACCGTTTCAACTATAACTTATAGCAGTTTTTCTAAATTCTTTGAAAGGCTGAAATTTTCAATGTTATGGTTTTTAACTAAATAAATTAGCTCAGAATTTTCTTAAATTTTGGGAATTGAATAATTGATTTGTAGATATAATAACTTCACTTTTAAATGGTTTAAATGATTTGTTTTATTTTAAATATAAACTATTTGAAAGGTGATTTGAAATGATAATAAATGAACGATATCTTCGAATTAAAAGGGTATTTAAATTTGAATATTTGGATTTGAATTCGAATAATGATTTGAAATTTAAAGTTTTGAAAAGATATGATATTTTGATATATTGAAATGGTTTGGAAATAATTTGATCTTTATTTTGATAAAGATTTTGAATTTGGAAATGATACTTTATTTTGAAGTATAAACTATGATTTTTAAATTATAACCATTGGTTATAATAATGATTGGTTGTTAAAGAGACCAGGATCGGATATGGACATACTCTCTGTCGATACCGAAAACCACTTTAACAACTGTGTACGCAGTGGAGATTCCAGAATGAAGTAGGATGGTGGCGATGTTCTTGAGGTATATTACGTGGACTCAACTCCCGTGAGTTGGCATAAGATGGAAAAACAGAAGAGACCTCGGGCCCAGTGAGGTCATTCCTCCGGTCGGACACATTCCTTTGATACTATACACTTACTTGTGATTGATTTGATGTACATCCTCCGATTTGATTGGGAGTGTGTTCCGAGGTGGGCGTATGTGGCTGCCACATTACCACCAGCCCATGTGTGTAATTGGTATATCTACCCTGGCATTGCATTATGTGCCGTGTCACCTACCATATCAATCCTTACTACGAGTTTGTTTTTCTTCTGTAGCCTATGGAGTATTTAGGGTAGTCTCCTGATTTGGAGATATGCTGATACCGGATGGACTACTGGGACTATTATGTGTTGGGGGCTATATGGGTAATCCTTTCAACGGTATTTTAAAGTAAGTTTATTTTACTGTAGACATTATTATAATAGCGCAATATTACTACATAGTAAATAGTTTAACGGATCCTTAGAGGATGAGCGGTCCCAAGCATCCTTTAAGTTACTTGTACTTTACTGCAGTTCACTTGAGTCAGTTTACATTATATAAGTATGTATGTCCTGACTCGAGTGTTTTATATTTTGCTTTACGCTCGGGTCAGCCTGAGTATTCACAACTTTGGATTTCTCTTTCTGGAGCTAGCTGGAGATTCTACCTATCAGTTATTTATCTATTTCAGCTGTTCTATTTTAGATCTTGTATTAGTGAACTTCTATGTATTTGGGATTTCTATTTTATTTGTTTACAGACTGATGTTATGCATTTTGTTTTGTGAGTTTGTTATAGTAGCTTCATGAACGACTATAGTTTTTATTTTCGCTGCAAGTTATTCTGATATTTCTGTATCTGTGATGATTTCATTTGCTCCAAATTTTATTACAATCTGATATTTTGCATCATTCAAGTCTGACATGTGTGGATTATTGTCGATTTGAATGGTCCAAAATAGGGGTTGTTACAACCTATCTTATAGGTTCCCCTACCATGCATCAAATATCTTATGGATGCAACCTAAAAGCACGAGGTGCTCATGTTTATGTACGCCTATTCTAGATACAACCAAATTGACATTCACGGTCTGGATTAAGAGCACACGTCATTCACCAATGCGGTACTCTGCTATTACAGAGCAATGCCATTTTGGACTTTGAAATGCTGGAACTACTAACTAGTGATTCATCAATAAAATGTTCACAAAACAGATTGGAAGATAAGTGGAGGTTTATGTAGACAACATGTTAGTCAAATTCGAGAAGCCAGGAAGGCACGAGCCAAATCTCATCGAACCCTTCAACATCCTTATTAAGGACTCTAATAAGTGCTCCTTTATGGTTCTCCGTGGCAAGTTCCTTGGATATGTAATGAGCATGAAAGAAATTAAGCCAACCCCGAGAAGATCCAGGCAATAAAGGACATGCAAGTCCCGCACCTTCAAATAAGTACAGAGCCTTAATGGGATGGTCGCCATACTCAACCACTTCATATCCGAGATAATGGACAAATGCAACCCATTCATTGATCTTATAAAGAAGCGGAAGTCATTTATTTGGGTCGATGAGTGTAACAAATTGTTCTGAAGAGTTGAAGAAAAATATGGCAATAACCCTATCCTCTCCAAGCCCATAAAAGGGGAAGAGCTATGCCTTTACCTCATATTCACTGACCATACGATCAATGCTGCCTTAGTACATGACAAGGAGAAAGTTCAACACTCGATATACTACATAAATAAAAGGTAATCTCTTAGAAAAAATATATTTAAGATCGGAGAAGCTGACTTTTTATTTGCTTGGAGCAGCTCACAAACTTCCCCTGCTTCCAGGCATGCCCCGTTAAAGTCCTCACCGATCAATTACTGAAACAAGTGCCGAATCGGCCTAGCACAGAGGGCCATCTCCTAAAATGGGCAATAAATTTCTAACAGCATCACATCACCTTCCACCCCTGCACCTCCATAAAGGACCAAGCCATGGTTGATGTTATAACAGAATGCTCGAGTCCGGACAACGGCGAAGAGTAAACAGCTGTAACATATGCTCATGGTCATTGTATGTCGATCAAATATCAAATGAAAAGTGGGCGGAGCTAACATGGTCCTTGTCACTCCCAATAGGAAGGACATATGTTTTGCAGTCAAATTAAATTTTAAAGCACCAACAATGAAGCCGAGTATAAAGCCATCCTGGATGATCTTAGAATGACAAAAGAACTCAAGATTGACTTGATTCAAGTGTATAGTGCTTCCTTGGTTAGCGTTAATAAGATCAGTGGACAAATTAAGGGCAAAACACTAGCTATGTATGTTGTCGAATCCAAAAAGCTCATCAGCACTTTCTCTAAATTTAAGCTGGAGAATGTACCCCAAGAAAAGAATGCCAAGGCCAGTCAACTAGCTAAATTTGCAAGAAACCTAGAAGAAGTCAATCCTTAGGTCGTATTAGAGGTCTAGTCCACTCCATGTTTTGAGCTAGGGGTAACTGCCGTGGAGGTCAGCAATGAACTACTAGGTAATTGAATGACCTTGCTTTTGAAGTATTCGGTGAGTAAGGAATTGCCCGACTAGTGGAAGGAAGCCCACAAAATCCTTTACTAGGCACTCCAGTACACCATTATGGATGGTAAACTTTACAGGAGCAGCTATTCCTCTCTCCTCCAATGATGTATTCTCAAAGAAGAGGCCGACATGATACTTGAGTAATTACATGTGGGTTTCTATGGGATTAAGGCAGAGGAGGGTAAAGCCTGACCAAGGAGGCTTCCCGGCAACGATACTGTAGGCTGACAATGATCAATGATTTCATGGACTACATCAAAAAATGTGATCAATGCTAGCGATTCGCAAAGATTAACCTCCGCCAACTTATTAGCCACTATGACATCCCTATAGCCTTCAAGGAATGTTGGATTTATTTGATTAAAAAGCTCCCTAATGCAAAGGAATTCCACGACCATGCCATCATTTCCATTGATTACTTCGTCAAGTGGGTCAAAATGGACCCCCTTCATCTGGGTCACCATGCCCAAGATACTCTACTTTGTGATTAAAAACATCTTTTGGCATTTCGAGCTTCTAAAGAAAGTAATTACTGATAACGATGCTCGATTTGAGAGTAGATGTTTCCTTTGATTTTGTTAAAGGAACCGATTATTGAGAATTGTTTCTCATCTATTTCCTACCCTTAAGCCAATGGGTAGGTGGAGGCGATAAACAAAAACTATCGAATTAACACTGAAGAAGAGCCTTACCAAGGCTAAAGGAAACTAGGCCGAAGATCTATCACTCGTACTATGGTTTACGTAACCTCAACGGGGAACTCCCCCTTTTCCCTGGCCTATAGGTATGAAGCCACCCCTTGTAAAAGTGAATGTCCTCACCTTAAGGCCCTCACTCATGATACCAAGTAGAATGAAGAACTATAGTGATTGGAACTTAATGCTCTTATTGAATAAAGATAAAAGGAGGAACTCTGGATTAAGGCCTATAAATGAAAAGTGGTGAAGCACTGCAATGTGATGGTCGAACTATGCCAATTTCTCACAAGCAACCTAGTTTAAAAATGGATCTTGCGAACATTAGAAACTCAACCACGTGTATTAGGGCTCAATTGGAAAGTATCATATGCGGTCAGCACCATGTCGACCAATGGAGCCTACCGCTCCACTCATCAAGATGACACCCACATCCTTCGCACTTGAACCGCGAGCTCATTCGGGCTTATTATATTTAGAAGTTATATTGTAAGCCCATATTATAAGGCACATCAAGATATGTATCCTATTCTATTAGAAATACGCTTATAACGTCTTATTTTGTATGAAAAAATAGGGCACTTCATCCTTACAATTTTTATTAATCAACCAACTAACAAGCACATAAACGACCACCTCGAGGAGGAACAAGCATGCAATGCTTCTATCCGTGCAAAGGGAGAACCATAACAAATACACTACCTTATGAGGATGCATGAGCCAAACAACACTCCATCTATGTCACGAAAACTGGCTTGTCAATGGTGAGACCACCCCCTTTTGGTCCTAATTTACGAGTTTGTGGTGTATTTCTCCATGAGAATGTGTGAGAAAATCAACACTCCCATCCATGCTAGGGACATCGATGCATCGATGGTGAGGCTACCCATGTATGGTCTTGATTCATGCATCGAGCTAAACAATACTCTCATTCATGCTAGAGACACTGTCAAATCAATTGGAAGACCACCCACACGTGGTCCAGATTCATGCATCTATAATGTATTGGTCTTTGATGATGCACGAACCGAATAATGCACTTATCCATATAGGAGACATCAATGGTGAGAATACCCATGCATATCCCAGTTCATGCGTCCATGGTGTGTTTCTACACGTGGATGCACAAGTCGAATAACACTTTCGTCGATGATGGGGAGATGGTGAGACTAACCGTGTGTTGTATAGATTCATGCATTCATTGTGTTTTGGTCTATCAAGATGAATGAGCCTACTAATGCTTTTACCCATGCCAGAGGCATTGGTGAACTAATGATGCGACCTCCCATGCAGTGGTCTCGATTCTCTCTCGTGATGTTGCCCGTTCCCAAGCAGTAGGATAGAGAAATGCCATAAAGATGAGCATGATTACCCTTGGAGTAATCTAATTCTTGCACACGAAGTGCTACCCACACCAGCCATCATAACGAGGCCAGGCCACAAAGGCCCACTATTGACCACGTCGAAGCGGCCTTACAAAAATAAGGTTCTAGGCCATACAATTTACGCTGCATCAATTGGTATATGCTTAGAAATACTAAGTATGCTAGAAAGGAAAAAGTCACCTTGACAGCAAAGCTAAGTTCCTACCCCCTCCTATTATCTTTTTACAACTTTTTGCATAAGTACGCCTTAGTCTAAGTGTTTGCAAAACAAAGTCGAGGGCGCCATAGGCTGTCCGCCAAAATATGTATAGACATACACAACATAGAGCAAGCATTACAGACACACACAGATGTGTGTGTATATGCATAATATACATATAAAAATCATAATACATCATATAATAGTTAGGAAAAAATATCGTTCTATTCAAATGGAAATAGCTTCGTTAAATTATAGAAAAGGGCTCCTACTATAGGTCCTTTCCCATCATATAAAAAGTTGTTATTACATAAGCCATATTAAAAATAACACTAAACACTGCTGCTCCACTAGACCTTTACTCTAGTCCCATTCATTGTTACTTCACTAGACATCTACCAAAAAAACAATCTTATGCCCAATTTCCTTCGTATTTCAGTCCATGATACGAATTGGTCATCCTAAAGTGATCATACAGGGATCCACTACTTGATCTTCCAAAGCGCTCGACTCAAAAGTAGTCTCGAGATCATGTATGCACTTCCTTATGTAAGAAACATGGAATACATTATGGAAACCTACCAAAGTATCCGGTAACTTGATTGCTAGGAAATCAAATCTATGGTTTCGATGACAACAACTATACGATGGAAATCGATATACATATATATTTATATATACAGGTACTTGTTAGAACAACATCACTAGAAAGACAAGAACAAGGCGCAAAGGACACTAAAAGAGAGTACAAGCTGATAGGAACAAAGAAGCACAAGAAAAAGAGCATAAAATTTGATATGCATAATATCAAACATCTTGGTGCACAAGCCAGACGTCTGTAACAATTCTCTGGAACAACAGACAGACTGAACCAGACGTCTGGCAATTGCACTCAGACGTTTGATCTACTGCTATATTCAAAATATAAATAGTAACAGATGTCTAAAACATATCCCAAACGTCTTATTTCAAACTCGAATTTCAAATAAAAACTTCAACTATCAAATTCGAATGGACATCTCCGCTTCTCTTCGCTGCAACTCTTCATCATCAACAGAAGCAACTATAGAGCATTCGTTAATGGATGCAAATACTCAAGATATCTATCTACAACTATATATAGCTTCAAGAATTAAGAGAACACCACTTAACTAGTTTACCTTTCTTACTTGTGCTTTCTGATTCTATACTCTATTCTTGATCTTTGCACTCTAGCAATTTTTACTTGTATTCACTCTTCCATATACACAGTTTCTCATAAATAATATTCCTTAGAGATATATTGGAAGCAATTGTACTAATAGGTCAACATCCATGTTATACTAGAACACGCATTTGACAAGAACAACTTATTATACCTAAGCCTATTCCTCCAAACGAAGCGAGGGTTTTTGATAATCGAATTCCAAAAGAGGAGCTTCGGGACTGGACATAGGACGGAAGGTGCGAACCAGTATAAAATTCTGGTGTGCCTATTCTATATTTACTTAGATTAATATTATTTAATTTGCATCATATATTTTATCACATATACTTGCATATACACTACACAATCCACTCCGTAGACTTTCAATTGGTATCAGAGCAAGATTTGATCAAAGTATAGTAACACGTATTTGAATCACTTTAATATGGCAACTGTTTTTCAAGAAAGACAATCCACAACACGTCCCCATTTTTTAGTGGTTCTAATTATGCACATTGGTCAACACGTATGAGAATTTTTATGAAAGCTAATGGATTAGAAATTTGGTCAGCCACTCAAAATAAATATGAAGCACTTGACACTGCTATGAACATGTGGAATGAAGCACAAAAAACGACAGCTTCTAATAATGCCAAAGGTATGAATGTTTTATTTTGTTCATTAGATAAGAATGAATTTTCATGTGTCATGTTATGTAACACTGCGTATGATATTTGGCGTACCTTACAAGTTACACACCAAGGCACAAACAAAGTTAAACAAACTAAAATTTCAATTTTACAAAATCAATTTTAATCATTTAAAATGAAACAAAATGAATCTGTAGTAGACATGTACTCTAGATTCCAAACCATTCAACACGATTTAATGGCACTTGGAGTCAAATTCACAAATTTTGTCTTAATATCTAGAATACTCAATTATTTAACTCCATAGTGGGAAAGAAAAGTATTAGCTATCGAACAAGCTAATGATATCTCAACACTCTTAGTTGAAAAATTGATATGAATTTAATGCCTATGAAACTAATTTGCAGGCAGAAAAGAACAAAATTCGGAGAAGAAAAACATAGCATTTACAGCAACAAATGAAGACTCTGACTTAGACGAAGAACAAATCGTATTTATTGCCAAAAACTTCAACAAATTCAATAAATTTAGGAAAATGACCAGATTTCAGAAAGGAGGAAAATCAAGTTCTATAAATCGAACATCAATCAAATGCTATGAATGTGGCCAATTTGGACATATGAAGAAAGATTGTCCCAAGCTCAACATTGATAAAAAGAAGAACAAATTTTGAAAAACTCAAAAAGAAGAAAGCTTTCAAAAATTCAAAAAGAAGAAAGCTTTCAAAGCTTTTAAAATCATGTATAAATATCCTTTTTACAAAAAACATAAAGAATATATAGATTTCATATTTTTTTACACAAGAAAACAAAAGAGTGTCTTCCGACAACTCTCATCTCTCCTTCTCAACACCAACAACGGATAGTTTAGCGTATACACCTCATCGTCTTCCTACTCCTATACCAGATCAAGAACTGACATATAAGTGGTCCTCCTACCACATGAGATTCACTGCCGATACAAAGAGGTCCAAACGATCTCTATTTGTCTCTCCTAACACCAAGGAGAAAATCGATGAGCTACATCACTACCAAAAGCAACAAATAGATTAACAACGAGAATTATAATTTGAATAAAAGATCACTGCGCGACGATTTGTTTTCTGAAGCAAGTGGCGATTAGATTTGCAATTCACGAAAGAAAGATGTACATGAACCACTTCCGATTCCTTGAAATCACCTAGACGATTTTATGGTTCCCGATAACCAACGAATGTGGAATTATATGGTCTTCACTCAAACCATGGAAGGATAGCACCTCTAAAGATCGTAACACTCCATGTTCATCCAAATAAATTTTCTTATTCTCATTGTATTTATCTAAGTATATTTGTATTCTTTTTCACAAAAAATAATATTATGTTTTACTAAAATAAATCTCTCGAAAAATAAGCAACACCCTTCAAAACTAGGCTACTTTAAGACAAACTGGCCATTTCAGACGTCTTGACAATGCCCTCACACGTTTGACATTCTTGTATCACACAAATTTTTAAACATCGTGCATATATCATACGTCTGATATAACCTTCCAAACGACTGAAAATTATCTATGCCTAATAAAAAGTACAAACCGGTATATTTCAGACGTCTACACTATTGACCAATCGTTTGAACAAAGGCTCTGCCTCCTTAAGATCATTTTCAGACGTCTAATATTATATCCAGACGTCTGATCAAACCATCTGTCCTAAAAAATTACACTTCGGCCTATTGCAGATGTCCGATTTTACTTCCAAACGTATGACAAAACTCTCTGCCCTTCAAAATTTACAAATGGATCTATTTCAGACGTCTACCACCAACAACCAAACGTCTGATTCTATTTACTGTCTTCAAACTAGGTTTAATCAGATGTCTGATTCACCTTTCAAACGTCTGAAATTCAATCGACTCTCTTAAGTACCCCGCTAACGTTTATTTTTTCACTTTTTCTCACTTACATTTTCATTTCGTTTCTACTACAAAGTCGATTCTCTAACTCTCAAACTTGCTTTCTCCTCCAAACACGCTCGAATTTCATGGCTTCTAAAACGAAAAATCCTAAAATCCCTAAGCGAAAGCAAGACCAAGCTAATTCATCCAACCCGCAAGTTTGCTCTGACGATTAAATTGAGCGATGGATGGATTGTGTACCATATTCAATCAAGAGATACAAGGATATTCAAAAGAAGAAGCTCCATACAGGTCCATTTTATAATATTCTAAAGTTCCCAATGTATGATTTGGTCGAAATGTGCGAAAATGATGGATTAGAAACATTGTTTTCCTTCAATCCCAATAACATCCAAATCAATCGGTTAGCCATATTTCTTTTCTATGCTAATTTAGATAGCACAACAGTTTGGAACACTGACAACGATGATAATTGGCTATGGTCAAGTGTTTACGACAACACAATTGGACTTACTCCGGGGATCATAGGCCGAACTCTAGGATGTTCCGACTCCGACGAAGATTTATGTAATATTCCGGACATGCATCTCAAACCGAGAGATAATATCACACATCAAATATGGGAAAATGAAATGCCTAGATTTGCATCAAAATATCTAAGACCTAAGGCGAGACTCTAAATAGAATGATTATCAACACTATCATTCCTCGCCTTGGTAGTTATGAGAAAATCACAAAGTTAGAGCATAAGGCTCTATATGCTATATTCAGTGGAACAAGGGTTGATTGGGCAAAATTTATATTTGACGAACTCAAACATTTTTGGACTCGATCATGTCCATCCAACATATACCCAACATACATCATGCATCTTCTGCGAGCTCACGGCATCCATTCATATTTATCAACCTTTGAAGAGATTGCTCCAAAATATGCGCTTAAATGGCATCATCATAATGTCTAAGTTACAAATTAATGCTTTTTGATAATGCCAAAGGGGGAGCAATAATAAAAAGCACAATAAATAATGGAAAGCACATATTTAGGGAGAGATTTATAAATTATATATAAGTACATTATATAGTTGTTATCATCAAAAAGGGGTGATTGTTAGGAAATCAAATCTACGGTTTCGATGACAACAACTATACAATGGAAATCGAATATACATATATATTTATATATACAGGTACTTGCTAGAACAACATCACTAGAAAGACAAGAACACAGCCCAAAGGACACTACAAGAGACTACAAGTTGATAGGAATAAAGAAGCACAAGAAAAAGAGCATAAAAACTGATATGCACAATATCAAATGTCTAGGTGCACAAGCCAGACGTCTGTAACAGTTCTCTGGAACAACAGGCAGGCTGAACCAGACGTATGGCAATTGCACTCAGATGTATGATCTACTACTGTGTTCAAAAATATATACAGTATCAGACGTCTAAAACATATCCCAGACATCTGATTTCAAACTCGAATTTCAAATAAAAACTCCAACTGTCAAATTCGGATGGACATCTCCGCTTCTCTTCGCTGTAACTCTTTATTATCAATAGAAGCAACTATAGAGCACTCGTTAAAAGATGCAGCTACTCAAGACATCTATCTACAACTATATATAGCATCAAGAATCAAGAGAACAGCTAACTAACTTACCTTTCTCACTTATGCTTTCTGATTCTACACTCTTTTCTTGATCTCTGCACTCTAGCAATTCTTACTTGTATTCACTCTTCCATATACACGGTTTCTCATAGATAATATTCCTTAGAGATATATTGGAAGCAATTGTACTAATAGGTCAACATTCGTGTTATACTAGAACACACATTTGACAAGAACGACTTATTGTAACCAAGCCTATTCCTCCGGGTGAAGCGAGAGTTTTTGATAGTCGAATTCGGAAGGGGGGCTTTAGAACTGGACGTAGGATGGAAGGTCCGAACTAGTATAAAATTTTGGTGTGCCTATTCTATATTTACTTAGGTTAGTATTATTTTAGTTGCATCATATATTTTATCACATATACTTGCATATACACTACATGATCCACCCCGTAGACTTTCATTGATATGATAGGTGAGTTTTTTTTATTGTTTCCATGATAGAATATACTCCGACATACCTTACTACTAATTTTCTAAATTTTCCAAATCATGTAACGCCTTCCATATGTGATATTATCACAAAGACGTAGTCTCCAACCAAAAACTTTGATTTCTTATGCCTTCGGTTTGCTTAACTTTTCTCCTTGATTGAGCTACCTTCATCCTTTCATAGATCTGCTCAGTCTTTTAAATCCGTCCCTAACCTAATCTTGACCATATATTAGTGTATATCCTATCTCCATCCAATATGTTGATGACTTCCACAACCTTCCATGAGGAGCGTCAAAAGGTTCTACACCTATCTAGTTTAGTGATGTTATCATAGAAGAATTAAACTAAGTGCAAGTAGTCTTCCCATGACCCTCCAAAGTATAGAAAGAAAGTGCTTAATAGGCTTTTGAGCACTTTATTTACTCATTTTATTTAACCTTTGGTTTGAGGGTAGTAAGCAGTACTCATTTTTAGATTGGTACCTGATGTTTCTTTTAAACTCTTCTCGAATTCACTAGTGAATCGAGGATCATGATTACTTATGATACTACTTGGTATTACATGGATTCTAGTAATATTCTTGACAAAATGTTTTTCCAAACCTAATGTCATTCTTGTCAACCAAACGAGAATAAAGTGTGCACTCTTTGACAATCAATCGAATCCAACCTAGATACCTTCGTTTCCTTATTCGACCTAGGCAATTCATCGATGAAACCGATCAATATAAAATCCTTTTTAGATGTTAGTACTTCCAAAGTTTGAAGTAATCCACTAAGTTTCAAATGTATTCCTTTTACTTATTGATAATTAAGACACTACTTAAGGCACAAGCAACATCCTTCTTTATTCCTACTTAGAAGGAATTCCTCTTTATATCTTAATATATTTTTGTACCTTAAGGATGAATAGTAAACTTTGATCGATGACATTCCCTAAGAACTTCCTTATGTACACTATCAACTGTTGGGGTGCACAAGCGTTACTTCTTCTTTAACCATTCCATTTGATCAAGTTGAAAATCCTTTCTATATTTGTACCCACTTCCATTCACCTACTCCGTTCGACTAACCATAGGTCATTCCTTTGTTTTGTAGGAATTCCTTGATCAATGCTGGTCGAACTTCCAAACAAGAAATCATCACAATACGAATACCAAAAGATCACCTAAGTCTAATACGAATACCAAAAATATAAAAATTTGGATACCTAAGACAAATAATAAGTTGATTTAACAAAAACGTATTAGCAATTTTTTAGAAAATGTAGTCTACAATAAAAATTATGTTCATAAAGGTACCAAACCTTCTTAGGTATGGCTACCTGCTCCTCCTAACATCAAGGATCCTAACAAAGTATATGGGTACCAATTAAATAATCTTTTATTTTGCAGGTACCCAAACTAAAAAACAAGGAGAAATGGATACTTGATAGTGGATGCTCCAAGCATATGATCGAGAACTAAAAAATGCTATCAAATATAATATACATCGATGGTGGAACGATAACTTTTGGAATAACTCAAAAGGATACGTAGTTGGCATCGGAGAAGTCATCTACTCTGGTATTTCTAACTCTCCTATTATTACAAATGTTTTGTCAGTAGAAAATTTAAAACACAACCTACTTAACATTAGTCAATTATGCGATAAAGGTTTTCAAATAAATTAAAAAAAGATAGATGTAATATTTTTGACAATAAAAAACAACTTATATTTGAGGGTTTTAGAAACAAAAATATTTATGTCTTAAATATGAATATAAATCGAAATTCAAATTTATGCTTAACAGCCAAACATGACGATCCATGGTTGTGGCATAAACGATTCTGTTACATTAATTTTAAATATATTAATAAATTAGCAAAATATAAGCTAGTTAGAGGTTTACCTAAATAAATTATAAAGTAGAAAATTTATGTGATGATTTTCAAATCGGAAAACCAAAGAAAAACTATTTTAAATCTAAAAATAATATTTCTACAAAACAACCATTAGAGTTATTACATTTAGATTTATTTGGTCCAACTCAAGTACAATCTATAAATCACAACAAATATGTTTTCGTAATAGTTGATGATTTTTCAAGATATACGTGGACTTTATTTTTAAAACATAAAAGTGACACCTTTGGAATGTTTAAAATTTTTGCTAAAAGAATTAAAACTCAAATGGATTTGAAAATTAAGAATATTCGAAGTGATCACGGCAGAGAATTCGAAAATGATCTTTTTAACAATTTTTGTAATAAAAATGGTATAAGTCATAATTTTTCTTTTCCCTGCACACCTCAACAAAATGGTGTAGAAGACAGAAAAAATCGTACGTTAGAATGTGCTCGAACACTATTAAATAGTAGTGGTTTACCAAAACGTTTTTAGGCTGAAGCTATTGCTACGGCTTGTTATGTTTTGAATTGAGTAACCATACTCCCTATGACTAAACATACTTGTTTTGAAATATTTTTTAGAAGAAAATCTAAAGTATCATACTTTAAAATTTTCGAATCAAAATGTTTTATACTAAATACAAAAGATAATTTGGGAAAATTCGATCCAAAGGCCGATGAACGAATATTTGTTGGATATTCATATTGCATCAAGGCGTATAGAATTTTTAATAAACGAACTAACACAATTGAAGAAAGTTTACATGTTTCGTCTGATGAAAATTTTCTAAACCATCAAAGTAATGTCGAAGAGGAAATAATTCCAATAACAAATACAACAAATTCTTATAATAACGAGACAAATGCACAAAATAATATTTTAGTGTCATCTCCTAGAATTCTAAAAGATCATCCAAAAGATAATATCATTGGAGATCTTAACTCTAGAGTAAATGGAAATCAGTTTACCAAATAAGTCATACAGCATTGTGTCAAATTTTGAACCAACAAATTATAAAGAAGCTTCAAACGATAATTTTTGGATAATAGCTATGGAAGAAGAATTAAATCAATTTGAACGTAATAATGTTTGAGAATTAGTACCAAGACCAGAAAATTAATCAGTTATTGGAACAAAATTGGCATTCAAAAACAAATTAGACGAAAATGGAAATATATTTAGAAATAAAACACGTTTAGTCGCTCAGGGTTATAATCAAGAAGAAAGTATAGCAAGACTCGTGGCCATACGTACATTACTTGCTTTTGCAAGTCATCACAATTTTAAATTAGTTCAGACAGATGTCAAAAGTGCTTTTTTGAATAGTTTTAGTAAAGAAAATGTATATATTGAACAATTCCATTGTTTGTTCACGAAAAATATCCTGATCATGTTTTTAAATTACACAAAGGCTTATATGGTTTAACGCAAGCCCCTCGTGCCTGATACGAACATCTTAAGAATCACTTAATCACATCGGGTTTTCAGATAGGTAAAATAGATACAACTTTATTTATTAAAAGAGAAAATAACGATATCTGAGTTGTACAAATTTATGTAAACGATATTATTTTTGGTTCAACTAACGAAAATCTTTGTACTCAATTTTCAAATATTATGAAAAACGAATCTGAAATGTCTCACATGGGTGAGTTGAATTTCTTGTTAGGTTTACAAATAAAACAACTTGAAAATGGTAATTTTTATTCATCAAGAAAAATATTGTAACGATCTATTACGTCGTTTTGAAATGAATAAAATTGCAAGCAAAATAACACCAATGAGTACTATTGTTCACTTGGAAAAAGATGATAGTAGAAAAGATTTTGATGAAAAATTATATCGTAGTATGATTGGCTCCTTACTTTATTTGACAGCTAGTCGACCTGACATTATGATGAGTGCATGTCTTCGTGCCCATTTTCAAGCAAAACCGAAAGAATCTCATAAAAGAAATGTTAAACATATCTTACGTTATCTATCTAATATTAGAGATTACGATTTGTTTTACCCTAAGGGATCATTATTTGAACTTGTTTCATATAGTGACATGGATTTCGATGGATGTAAAACAGATCATAAGAGTACTAGCGGAACGTGTCACTTTCTTGGATAATCATTAGTTTCATGGTTTAGCAAAAAGAAAAATTATGTCTCCTTATCCACTTATGAAGCCGAATATATTTCAATGGCTCTAGCATGTGCACAAGTGATATACATGCAACAAACACTTAAGGATTTCGGCAGAGTTATCGACAAATCACCAATATATTGCGATAATACGAGTGCAATAAATCTATCAAAAAACCCTGTAAATCACTCACATACTAAACATATAGATATACAACATCATTTTTAACGTGACAATGTAGAAAAAGGAATTATTACATTCGAATACGTAAATACCGAGAATCAGATAGTAGATATTTTCACAAAACCACCAAATGAACAAACATTTGTTAAACTGCGACGCAATTTAGGAGTATGTTCTCTTAATGATCTTATCAACTAATACTACATTTTCATTCATTCTATTTTTGGCTAAAATTTTTATCCACAAATCAAAATTATGAACACGAACCAACAATTTTTGAGAAATTTCTTTTTTGAAATTACCTATGTATAACCTCTAAAATCATGTATAAATAGGCTTTTTACAAAACAAAAGGTAAAGAATATATAAATTTCATATTTTTTTACACAAGAAAATAAAAGCATGTCTTCCGAAAACTCTCATCTCTCCTTCTCAACATCAACAACGGATAGTTCAACGGATACACCTCATCGCCTTCCTACTCCTACACCAGTTCAGGAATCGACATATAAGTGGTCCTCCTACCACAAGGGGTTCACTTCCAATATAAAGAGGTCCAAGCGATCTCTATTTGTCCCTCCTAACACAAAGGAGAAAATCTATGAGATACATCTACCAAAAGCAACAAATAGATTTACAACGAGAATTATACTTTGAACAAAAGGTTACTGCGCGACGACTGAGTTTTCTAGAGCAAGTAGCGATCAAATTTTGCAGTTCACGAAAGAAAGATGTACATGAACCACTTTCTATTCCTTTCAATCACCTAGGCGACTCTCCGGTTCCTCGAGAACCAATGAATGTGGAAATATATGGTCTTCACTTAAACCAAGGAAGGATATCACCTCTGAAGATCGCAATGCTCCACCTTCATCCAAATAAATTTTCTTATTTTCATTGTATTTTTTATCTAAGTATATTTGCATTCTTTTTCACAAATAATAATATTATGTTTTACTAAAATAAATCTCTCGAAAAATAAGCAACACCTTTCAAAATTAGGCTACTTTAAGACAAACTGTCCATTTCAGACGCCTTAACTATGCTCTCAGACGTCTGACATTCTTGTATCACATATATTTTTAAACATCATGCATTTATCAGACGTCTGACATAACCTTCCAGACGTCTGAAAATTATCCGTGCCGAATAAAAAGTACAAATCGATATATTTCAGATGTCTGCACTATTGACCAGACGTCTTAACAAAGTCTCTGCCTCCTTAAGATCATTTTCAGACGTCTAATATTATATCCGGATGTCGGGGAAAACTTTCTGTCCTAATATTTTTTACACTTCGGCCTATTCCAGACGTCTGATTTTACTTCCAGACGTCTGATAAAACTCTCCGCCCTTCAAAATTTACAAATGGATCTATTTCGGATGTCTACCACCAACAACCAGACGTATGATTCTATTTACTGTCTTCAAACCAAGTTTAATCAGACGTCTGATTCACTTTCCAAACGTCTAAAATTCAATCGACTCTCTTAAGTATCCTACTAACGTATATTTTTTCACTTACATTTTCATTTCATTTCTACTGCAAAGTCAATTCTCTAATTCTCAAACTCGCTTTCTCCTCCAAACACGCTCGAATCTCACGGCTCCTAAAACGAAAAACCCTAAAATCTCTAAGAGAAAGCGAGATCAAGCTACTTCATCCAACCCGCAAGTTTGCTCTGATGATCAAATTGAGCGAAGGATGGATTGTGTACCACATTCAATTAAAAGATACGAGGATATTCAAAAGAAGAATCTCCATATAGGTCCATTTTATAATTTGCTAAAGTTCCCAATGTATGATTTGGATGAAATGTGCGGAAGTGCTGGATTAAAAACATTGATTTTCTTCAATCCCAGTAATATCCAAATCGATCAGCTAGCCATATTTCTTTTCTGTGCTAATTTAGGTAGCATAACAATTTGGAACACTGAGAACGATGATAATTGGCTATGGTCAAGTGTTTACGGCAACACAATTAGAATTACTCCAGGGATCATAGGCCGAACTCTAGGATGTTCCGACTCCGACGAAGATTTATATAATATTCCCAATATGCATCTCAAACCGAGAGATAATATCACACATTAAATTTGGAAAGATGAAATGCCTGGATTTGCATCAAAATACCTAAGCCTAAGGCGAGACTTCTCACTAGAATGATTACAAAGCTATCATTCCTTGCCTTGATATCATGAGCAAATCACAGAGTTAGAGCACAAGACTCTATATGCTATATTCAGTGGAACAAGAGTTGATTGGGAAAAATTTATATTTGACGAGCTTAAACATTTTTGGACTCGACCACGCCCATCCATCATATAGCCTACAAACATCATGCGTCTTCTGCAAGCTCACAACATCCATTCATATTTATTAACCTTTGAAGAGATTTCTTCCAAATATGTGTTTAAATGGTATGATCATAATGTCTAAGTTACAAATTAATGCTTTTTGATAACGCCAAAGGGGGAGAAATAATAAAAAGGCACAGTAAATAGTGGAAAGCACATATTCAGGGGGAGATTTATAAAACTATTTATAAATACATTGTATAGTTGTCATCATCAAAAATGAAAAGATTGTTAGGAAATCAAATCTGCGATTTCGATGACAACAACCGTACAATGAAATCAAATATACACATATATTTATATATACAGGTACTTGCTAGAACAACATCTTTAGAAAGACAAGAACAAGTCCCAAAGGACACTACAAGAGAATACAAGTTGATAGGAACAAAGAAGCACAGGAAAAAGAGCATAAAAACTAATATACACAATATCTGACGTCTGGGTGTACAAGCCAGACATTTGTAACAGTTCTCTGGAACAACAGACAGGCTGAACCAGACGTCTGGCAATTGCACTCATAGGTCTGATCTACTATTATGTTCAAAAATATATATAGTATCGGACGTCTGAAACATATCCCAAATGTCTGATTTCAAATAAAAACTTCAACTATCAAATTCAAATGGACATCTCCGCTTCTCTTCGCTGCAACTCTTCATCATCAATAGAAGCAACTATAGAGCACTCGTTAAATGGATGCAGCTACTCAAGATATCTATTTACAACTACATATAGCATCAAGAATTAAGAAAACAACACTTAATTAACTTACCTTTCTCACTTATGCTTTCCGATTCTATACTCTTTTCTTGATCTCTACACTCTAGCAACTCTTACTTGTATTCACTCTTCCACATACATAGTTTCTCATGGATAATATTCCTTAGAGATATACTGGAAGAAATTGTACTAATAAGTCAACATCCATGTTATACTAGAACACATATTTGCAAGATCAACTTATTGTAACTAAGCCTATTCCTCTGGGTGAATCGAGGGTTTTTGATAGTCGAATTCTGAAGGGAAGCTTCGGGACTGGACGTAGGATGTGAGGTCCGAACCAGTATAAAATTTTAGTGTGCCTATTATATGTTTATTTATATTAATATTATTTTAGTTGCATCATATATTTTATCACATATACTTGCATATACACTACACGATCTACCCCGTAGACTTTCATTGATATGATAGGTGAGTTTTTTGATTGTTTCCATGATAGGATATACTCCAACATACCTTAGTACTAACTTTCTTAATTTTCCAAATCATATAACACCTTCCATATGTGATACTTTCACAAAGACGTAGTCTCCAACCAAAAACTTTGATTTCTTATGCCTTCGGTTTGCATAACTTTTCCGCCTTGATTGAGCTACCATCATCCTTTCATAGATCAGCTCGGTCTTTTCGATCTGTCCCTAATCTTTACCATATATTAGTGTATATCCTATCTCCACCCAACATGTTGGTGACTTGCACAACCTTCCGTAAGGAGCATCAAAAGGTTCCACACCTATCTAGTTTAGTGATGTTATCATAGGAGAATATAACTAAGTGCAAATAGTCTTCCCACGACCCTTCGAAGACTTGAAAGAAAGTGCTTAATAGGCTTTTGAGTACTTTATTTGCTATTTTCATTTAACCTTTGGTTTGAGGGTAGTAAGCAGTACTCATTTTAGATTGGTATATGATGTTTCTTTCAAACTCTTCTCGAATTCACTAGTGAATCGCGGATCATGATTACTTATGATACTACATAGTATTACATGGATTCTAGTAATATTCTTGATAAAATGTGTTTCGAAACCTAGTGTCATTCTTGTCAACTAAACGAGAATAAAGTGTGCACTCTTTGACAATCAATCGAATCCAACCTAGATACTTTCATTTCCCTATTCGACCTAGGCAATCCATCGATGAAACCCATCAATATAAAATCCCGTTTACGTATTAATACTTCCAAATGTTGAAATAATCCACTAGGTTTCAAATGTATGTCTTTTACTTATTGACAATTAAAGCACTACTTAAGGCACAAGCAACATCCCTCTTTATTCCCATGTAGAAGGAATTTCTCTTCATATCTCGATATTCTTTATACCTTAAGGATAAATGGTAAACTTTGATCGATGACATTCCCTAAGAACTTCCTTATGTAGACTTGGGGCGCACAAGTGTCACTTCTTTTTAAACCATTCCTTTTGTTCAAGTTTAAAATCCTTTAAATTCTCAATATTTTTACCCACTTCCAATCACCTAATCTGTTCGACTAACCATAGGTCATTCCTTTGTTTTGTAGGAATTCCTTGATCAATGCTAGTCGAACTTCCAAACAAGAAATCATCACAATACTCTAGCTAGAACAGGTCATCAACCTCATATGTATCCCACAAGATGCCAATGTCTTCATCCCATTACTACTTTCTAATGTTTCTTACTAAGAGCATCAACAATATTATTTCATTTTTCTTGTGTATACTCAATACCAAAATCAAAAGCTGCTAAGAACCCAAGCCATCTTTATTATCTTATATTGAGCTCTTATCGTGAGAATGGATACTTCAAAGACATAGTCTTTGAATAGCTCAAACCATTCCCCCGAAAGACAATATCTCTATATCTATAGTGCAAAGATCACCCTTGTCAGCTATAAATCATGATTAGGGTAGCGAACTTCATGTGATCGAAGCCAACATAAAGTAAATACAATGACTCCACTCTCTGCATTAGCATAGCTCCTAACTTCATGCTTTTTAGCCAAACGTTGTTCTTCTTCATCAAATCCATATGTAATAAGATATATTTTCACAAAACTAAAATTGTTACTTTATGAATATGTATATATACGTACATACATACATATATGTGTGTGCGTATATATATATGTGTGTGTGTACACACACACACTTAGTTTAAAAACGAAACACAGTGTAAAAAATATATTTGTAAATAAACATATTTTTGTAAACAAAGATATATTTGTAAATAAAAATATATTTGTAAGTAAAGATATATTTGTAGATAAAAATATATTTCAATTTTTGTTTGTCGAATGTTATACAGTGTAAATAAATAAATAAATAAATATATAAATTTATATTTGTAGTTAGAAACAAATTTTAAGTTAATTAAATTGGTTTAAATGTTTTAAAATAAATATAAAAACTTAGTACCTTATATATTTTTATTTTTATTTTTTATTAAATCAAAACAATAAGATATATATAGTGAAACTTGTAGATATATATATATATATATATATATATATATATATATATATATATATATGCACATACATACATACATACATATATATAATAGTGTATTAATAATGAGGATAAGAGCAATGCATATAAATTCATTCAAGAAATGTTGTAGATATATACTAACATGAAAGAACATATATTATAAAAAATAGGATGTTACTTTATAGATGTAGCCTTAGATTTTCACCTTGATTGGTAGACAGTCCTAGATCTAATCCTGATCCGAGTTCCTAGCTTTGCAACTACTTAGATGACCAGCTTTGATTTTATTTTGATGTTGTTTGGATCTGATATTTTTGGCCTGAGAGAACGGAGGTCGTGGTTATGAAAAAGGAAAAGGAGAGCAAAAAGTTCAAGAAATATAAAGGGGTTGTGTGGCTTTAATAGAGAGAGTAAAGGAGATATTCTCTCCTTGGTTTACTCCTCTTTATTACCATTTCAAGATCCAACTTTTGGACCTTTTCCTCCTTCGTTACTTAGCTATAGCCGACCATATTATAAGTCATATAGGCCCTAAAACGTTCCAAACCCTTTTAGCAATCAATCACATTTAATTTAAATGCATTATGATATCGTATATTGATTCATATATATAAATTTTATACATGCCCCTAATTAATTACCAATGGTGCCAAGTAAATATTTTTGACACCCAATCAATCAAATAAATAAGTAATACTTCATAAATATTAATCAAATTAGTTAATTAATGATAATTATAAATCAATTAAATCATGTGGTAATTACTCGTGCGACTCACGGTTGTAAATTCAGCCAGTGATTAATATCAAATAATTCAAATACTAACATTCATGCATCACTTTAGATAGCTATGTGACTATTTGGCTTCATCGGTAAAATCTAATTTTATGATTTTAAGCGGTACCATTTGGTAATGACTCTTTATACCAAGTTCTCTTCATCAACACTATATCACTTTAGAACTTATGGAATTTGTTTTTCAGTCAAAATTCCAGTATCTTCCACATTCAACTCGGTTATTGCATAAACAAAGTCCTTAGTTCAACAATTACATTTATAATTGACCTATTACTCTGGCTACAGATTTTGACTTTGAATAGATTATTGTTGACCCGATGCTAAACTCATACAACCAAGGAGAAGAATTCTATATTGAATAGTATTTCACTTTTATTGCTTTAAATTAGACCTAACTATAGTCGTTCGGTGGACATCATTCCATAATTTAACTATAATCGAAGTGGAGTGTCCATACTGAAGTTCAACGGTGTTCTCAAGTCAAGAGAACCGTGTAATATCATCACTTGAGATTTTCTATTTGACTTAGTCATTATAAACCAACAATAAACTCTCAAATGAGTCATTCCATGGTTACCCAATAATTATAGGTTTGTATTCTTTTGGCACCCCCAACAACCATGAGTGATCATTGCCCTTTGGATGGCGTTACGTTCTCTGATCTCAATGGATGCATCGATATCCCTTCTCGAAACATCTTGACTGAGAATATTTAAAATAATATGTTATTTAATATTATGATAATTTTTTTCAAGATTACAACTCCTTGTAATTGTTTTCATACAACATATCATTTAAGGGCTTTCTATTAAATATATTTTAAATTAATTGATTAATGTATCTCAATATAACAAATATATATATAATAAAAAAATACCTTTTATTTCGATTGAGATTTTATTACATGGTTACTAATCTTAATAAATTATAGAAATGCCTAACCCTTTCAATATCCACTTGCACTTGAGGTTGGTTATGAAATCTCAATCCTATCTCTTCAATCAGTTTGTGATCAAGTTAGTCCCTTCATGAATGGATACAATATATTGTCTTATTTATCCAATTTGTCAATTAACTCACTTCAACGTTGATAAAACATATTTATCATGCGAAACTTTTCGAAGTATGCTTCTTGACTTCTAGTGAGCTCAAGACTCTTTCACGATCTGTATCACTGCACATTATTATTACATAACAATATTTTCTAAACATTTGGAATCACCCCTGGCTCAATTATAAAATTGTGTGTGTGTATATATATATTGGTTTTGTTTGTGCTTATTTAATACAATATACATAACCTATTTGCTGAATAGGCCATAACCGATTTGTTGAACATTTCCAACTCAATGTTCCTTAACTAAGGTTGAACATGAACTTAGGATGACATACTACTCTCGATTTCAATTATGAAGTTTGATTCTAAAAACTACTTCATAGGTATAAACAATTCTCCAATATTTCATAAATACTAATGAATATTCTTAACTGTCATTTGGTAAACTTTATTGGGATTTGATAATTGCTCACTCTACTGGCTACATATGCAAATTGCGATTTAGTACACAACACAACATATATGATTATTCCTATTGTTGATGCATAAGGAATCCATCTCATATGCTTCATATTAAGCATTTTAATATATTATCTATGCATATCATTTAGGACAATCCCAACATCCTTTTATACCGATTATAAAAGATGTCATTTCAAATCCAATGTCGAGTATTAAATAACCAAACTAAAATGATTTTAACACGAATATATCATTAACAATCATTTTTTTTAGTTATAGTTTTCAGAAATAATTTAGCACCTTTAGTGTTCTTTCTTATAAACACTCGCTTCCTCTACATTTTGACCAAAAATCAAACTATTATATTTCTTTGTCAAAATATTTTCTCCATTCTAATGCTCGTCAAATAATATTTTTGTATCGGTTCTTGGATCATATCTAAAACCCATAATCTCAATATCGATTCCATTACTTTAAGATATTTTGGTTGTTATGTGCAAGCAGTCTATTTTAAATCATTGTTTAGAACTTTTTTTCAGCATTAATGTCCTAAAACTCAAAATCATACCGACGATAACTTTGCAAGTAAAATCTAAATGAACTTAAGCACCTTGAATGACGAGTCTGTTATGTTAATTTCAAAAATTGAAATTTACGATGTTATTATTGTCAATGTTGCTTGTAATATTCCCACTATATTAGTCTCCTTCATTACGGCTGATGTATCATATCCGTTCAGGTACAACTATCAAAATTATATTTTGATACTATACTTAGAATCTATCTAGGATTTGTACATTATGCCATATTGTAGAGTCAACACTCTTAATGGCTTATTGACAACCGAGAAAATTCTATTTTCTTGGCATTGATAAGAAATTCACGGTTTCTCTTTAATGTGCGAGAATTTTTATTAGATATTATAATGTTTGAGTCCACTTAGGATTGGTTAGTTTCATTACATCCTCCATAATCGGTTTTATCTTTAAATTGTATTCAAGTCCATTTTACTATCAATAATTTCTCAAAAGAAATTCCTTCATTATGAAATTGGCATTTTTTAAAACAACAATTGTTTCTCGATGCAATGGAATAGATATTCAATTTTTTTTGAGTTTCCTTTATTGTGTATAAAAATGATTTTAGTTTGGGTTTATGAAACTTATATGTTCATAACAAAAATTGTTTAGCCAATATTGATCGGTCCCAAACTCCATTGGGTAAATCCACACAAGATCCCTTACGAACAAGTATTACATGTAGTCTTTCATCTCATACAACCCGTCAACTTTTTAACCTAGGAAATGTATGGGTTTATAAGAAACTCTTATCTTGTGTGATATCTTAAACAATTCTTTAGATAAAATTACTTTTAACTTTATGTACATACTCTTAAGTATATGACGTTACAGAAAGAAGTCAACTCAAATTCACTTATTATCAGTCATACTTTGTCCGGTAAAGTCTAATTACTCCATGTTGCCGCATTGTCATAGGGAGGAGTGAATGTAGCGATAGAATCTTATTATTCATTTTAAGTACATCTGGAACCCCTTTCCAATATACTCACCTATTCTTTTGAATTGTTTCAATTTCTTTCGCATTATTTACTTCTGTTTTACATTCTATGAACTTATCATAAATGCACTACTTATACATTGAATACACATGTTCATTTTTATGATAATTCATTTGTGAATTTAACGAAGTATGTAGAACCTTTTTGTCATCAATAGACCTATGACTACATACCTATTTGCACAAATATGAAGAGTTCACCAACTTTTTTATTGCACCTAGTTAATGGGTGCTTTTATCTTAATGTCGCAGATATAATCCACTAGTAGCATATGATTCATAACCATATGACTAAAGAATTATTCCTTAAAGAAATGACTTAATCCACAGTTCTAAAATATTTTTATATTTTCTTTAAATTCTTCTGTATTTTCTATAGCTAATGCATCACTATATTATAAAAAAATACCTCTGTTATAATAGATTTATTTTATAACGAATGTTTATAATACTCATTAAAAAATAAAACTATATATATTTTCAATCAACATTGAAGACAATTATTATCTCATAAATAATATTTTGTGTATTAATTTTCATAACTTAATGCATCCATATATAAATGTCATGTGGTATACTCCCACTATTTCCTCTACTACTATAATAGCGTATGAAATGCGAAGCTCCATTCATTCACTTATCAAGGCTATTTATTCATTTACCGCAACTAGTTTACAGCTATGAGTTTTAGATCAAATATCTTGAACTAGAAAAAAAAAACTCCTATAGAAAACAATTTCCATAAAATACAATTGAAATAGAAATCACATTTCTCATTCTATATTAAGTATCTATTACTATTTTATATAATTCTCATTTCAAATTTTGATGTTGGTTGTGGTGGAGTTTGTAAGGCCTATGGAGTTCATTTGTATGCATTATTATGGTTATTGCAACACTTAATGATTTGTTCAAAGCTTGATAGATTCAAGTGTTTTCTTGAAAAGCTCCAACTTTAGGTGGAATGGTTTTAGAATTTGCTTTTTCTCCTATATTTGATTGGTTATTCCTACTTCAAATCCTTGATTCTTTGCTGCTTGGAAGTTGGGAGATGACGTTGCTTCAACATTATGGTTTAGAATTACTTCTTTGCGTAATGGTAGTTGTTTGTGGCCTAGATTCCGACAATTATTACAATACGATGGTAGATTTTTATAGTGGATGTATCGCCAATGGCGAATCTCATTTTCTTAAGAGAAAATAACACATGATGAGAGATTAGATGCTAAGTCGACTTTAACACACACCAAGCAAAACCGATTTGATCACACAATTCTTCAAGCGATTTTTTGTTGTATAGATGAACTGATAAGTAGGGATATAGGATTCAAATCATTAGGTTCTCCCCAAGTCAAATTCTAAGGCACCTCCCCTTCGAAGGGTTGTATCAAGATATGTTTTTCATCCATCACCCCTACTTTCCATCGAACTATTAAGGAGAATGTAGAAAACCCTTTTGAACATTTTCTACAGGCAGGTCTATTACCATGAAATTAACCAATTATTATGTGTTTGAATGGCTTAGTGAAACGTACAAGTTGATCTTTGGAGAATAAAGAAATCGGTTCATCTTTGTAAAGTGTTTTTGGTGTACGGATCTTTAGTGCACCAATCCCCGAGACTACATAGGAGAAACTCTTCGTAGCTGCTCTTGATTGTTGAGGCAGTGTTTGAGAGCTTTCATGAAACATATTATTGGTCATAGCTTGTAGATGGGTTGCTAACTTCTGAGCGAGGCGTAGATCTTGTCGGAAGAAAGGGGATTGTTCATCAGGAAGGGCGCTGGTAGCCGCAATATAGAGGTGCGACATTAGAATTCTTTAGAGACACGCGAATAGCGATCAAAAAGAGGGTTGGAGATTGTAGATGTAATAAGCAGCCGAGTGCTGGAGTAGATTTGAGATTTTGGAGTATGACTGATACCGGTGGTGCAAGTCAAAGAAAAGGGAGGTGGAAATGAGGCAGATGCGATGGCGTGTAGGGCAGGTCAACAACTGGGCGCGAGTACGGAGAGCAAAGATATTAACATTGGAATAAGGAAAAGAAAACAGTCACCGAGCAAAAGCAATTGTCTCCATTTTTTGTTTTTTATAGCAGCTTTCAAATTTTAATGGATTTATCAGAAAAGTGCAAGCTATGTTGCGCTTTCTGATTTAGAAAAACAAAGACCTTATTTACAAATACATTTCTACAGGGACTTTTCATATAACAGCATCAGAAATAGGGACCTTCTGTCCAAAGCCCCTTATGGTTAACACATATGTTTAATGTTGTGGATAAATGATATGAACATTTAATAAATAATTAATTTTTCAATGGTCATTTTATTTATCAAAATATTATATTATCCAGCTTCAAACACACACACACACACATTATACAGGCATATACGTACATTATATATATATATATATATATATATATATATATCTTGGTATATATGTATATATGTATATATGTTCAAATTATAATATTTTGATTTAAAATGTTTCCTTTATATAATTATTATGTATATATATGTATGTTGTGTGTTTGTTAATTTTAGACATATACATTAAATTCATATTTTAAATCAATTTTAATTTTTTCTACATATAAATGTCTTTTAATGCCGTAAAGAAATAAAGAGTTTATTAAAATTAAAAACTGGTATGCATAATACACACACACATATATAGTCTAAATGTTTATTTAAAATTCAAGTTCAAAATCTTTTTTTACCGTTCTAGAAATTTTAAAAACAACTGCTATTTAAAAAGTTTATGAGCAAATACGAAGTTTTTTAAATTAAATATCGTATATAAGCATGTGTGTGTATGTTACGTACATATACATGCATACACACACACACACACACACATATATCCAAAAACCAATAATTTTTATTTTCTAAAATGGAGAGAGATAATTTTTTTATTTAAATTTAAAATAATGAAGAACAATTTAAATTTTTTGGAAACTGTAGTATTTATTAATATGTATACATATATTTTAGATCCACGTAATTTTTTTTAACAAAGATAAAATGAATTTTGTTTATTTATATAATACTATTAAATGTTATTATTAGTATTTAATTATAAAAGAATTGAATTTCAATTTTGAAACTAGTACTTTTAATTTGGCTTAAGTAAATGACATGGATAATAAGCATGTATAAATATAAACATGTGTGTATATATATACGAATAGTTTAAAATTGAATTTTAGCTTGTAGTGATCCTACTGGTCGTCAAAAACCTTGGTTGCTTATTGCATCACTCCTCGAACTTTTTAACTTTTCTCCCTGACCATTTGATGTATGCAATGACCCATATTTTACATATCAGATGATCATAGAATATTTTTATTTTATTCATACAAGTATATACGCACTTCTAGGTGGACTTGCATTTGTTTGCTCAGCCGTATTTTTATAGCGTAGCTATTACGAAACAACAATAAAATTAGTGCAATGATCGCTTGTCATGTCATCACCTTCAAATATAGTCAACGCCTTTTTGTTACCTCATGAATTGGTTAGATGTACATAAATAGTAAGATTAGACTTATAATAAAGAAACTATAATTTTTAGGTACCCCTTATAGCATAAACAAATTATTATGTCAAACTGTTTTGTATCTCATGAATGCCTTCAGTTACTGGATTTGCCAACCTAGCTGTAACGTCCCGGAAATTAACTACTTTCGAAAATTCAACATCGACACTCACTTTATCGACTGTCGAGAAATCGAAGGTCAAAAACCGGAATGTTATGGGTTTTAAAAAGAATTTAAGAAAAGAAAGAGGTAGAAGAAAATAGAAAGATAGAAAATAGAGAGAAGAGAGAAAAGAAGATAGAACATTTTAAAATAGAAGAAAACAGAAAGAAAACAGAACAACAGAATCACATCAGAATCTCACAATTCGTAGCGGAACAACATATAATAATAAATGAATAATCTTTAAACAAAGAACTATCAGTTATTACATATTATACATTTCATTACAACATATCATCAGAGTGTACAACAACATCAACAAACAGTGCAGCGGAAAAAGAAATACTATATAAACTAGTAATACGCCATGCCATCCATCTTGCCTCCAGCAACTCCAGAATATCCAGAATATCCTGATAAACCTAACTCCTGACTGCCCGTGTGAAAATTGGTGGGCACCCAGAGTTTAGGAAGGAAAACAATAAACTCCGAGTCAGTCATGTGACTGGTGTGAGAACTCAAAACAGTTTATTTATCTTTAAAATCAAAATAGAGGAATATTTTTAAATCAATTCGAAATGCTTTTAAAAATGAGACTACCATAAGGCCTCCCGCACACACACACATGCAAACGCAGAATCGGAGGAGATTTCTCCTTATGATAGTCAAAGATGCTTGATACGCATTTAAAATAATATTTGATATTATTACTAGTGCATAATGTAGGAAAAATTTATTTCGAAAGTAGAATATAAATCTTAGCCAACATACGACCATTATCGTATGCCTACTATAGCTAACTATGTTCAATAGCAGGTTACCGCCACATTCCATAGCAGGTTATATAACTAAAACCGTACAAGTCTCGTATTGTTTCTTTGGATTTCCAACGAATGATCAGGCCAAGGAACTTCCCATTGCCACATGAGAATGCCTCTGGATGGACATCCCCGAGAACCAAACCGGATCTCTACCAACACAAGGCCGGGTTACTCCTAACTGAGTAACAACTGACCGAATATGCCATCCCCCGGTCCTTTGGGACCTTTATCACCGAGCGCTCGTAATCAATTCACACAATCATAACAAAGTGTTTTCAACATGAGTAAGTATCTGGGCTCCATACCATGATACCACCCTTTTCCAGAAGGAAATGGACACATCCTAAAGGGTGCTACCCCTCATAACCTTGCTGCTTCTTTCCTGTTTTGACCATTCACGGGGTGTGAGGCTCGACGAATTCACGTCCACAAAAACTTACTTTATACAAAAGCCATGCTTTGGGTCAACAAATGATCAACACAATGATCACAAGGATAGACGATCAAATAAATGATCCTATCACAAATAATCAACACAATGATCATTTCAGCATCACTCAGCATGTCACATTACCAAATTGGGAATATATCGCTGATAACATTCAACTACATAACCTCTGAGCTCATACGTCTCAGAGAAGGGTGTTAAGCTAAAAGAATAAATTCTCCGCCACCAACAGAAATATATTTGAAAGAAATCGGCTTTATATCTCAACTTGTAATGTCAGACATACAATCCATACAAGTCTGTTCCGGGCTCGAACAAAACCGAAGGCACTTCTTACGAAGCCCTTGCAATACGGGTATTCACAATCCCGATCGAATTTCCCATCACTTAGGAGATCTCTATACCAGGAGCTACCCAGTGCAGAGACAATCGATAGGTCATCCTATCGCTTTCACAAATACTCGGTCTTCAACACCGATCTTCAAATGCAATTCATAACGACGTATCACATATTCGGAATGGGTTATACGACCCCATGGTCCTTTCCCGGTTAACCCGAATAGTGAGCGCTTATTCAAAAATAAGTGTAGCATTCACATTCAAACAAATCACATCAATCACCCATTCAAAGGGAAATATTGATAGTCGGTTATTGAACTATCAATGGATATGCACACATCACCAGATTCCAAATAATTTTCCAAATTATTTATTTTCCAAAAATATCTTCACTAGATATTAAATTTCAATACCTCAAAAATAAATCAACATTTATTTTTAAACAAATTCTTCTTTTCATTTATAAATTCCATAATGAATTTATATTTCAAAATATTCATGAATATACGATTTCAATTATCCATTTTCAATTTATCTTCAAAAAGATAAATTCTAATTATTCACTTCATATTGGAAACAATTCCATACTTATTTATTCATAAGTAATTCACAAATTTCTTTTATTTTCAACACTTGGAAAATATTCAATATACTTAAATCGAGATTTAGTATATATTTCATTCTTTAAGGAAATCATTCTCTTAAACATATTTATTTGGGTCAAAACGAATGTTGCGTAAAACATCGTTACAACGTCCCAAAATCACTAGTATAGGGATTCGAATTTAAAATAGATATATAAATCCCAATACTATACAAAACATTTCCTTTCGGAAATCATTTACTATAACAACAGTGTTATAGTCCACCATTCCCTTTTATTTCTCGAAAACGTCTATTTCAACAATAAATGTTGAAATCTATGGTTCTGAATCTCAACACATTTTAAAACATCGTTAGATCGTTTTAATTCTATTTGAAATATCCAAATCCAAAACAATCTCTTTAACATCTTATTCACTATTCAAATTCGTGAATATACTACGTTAACAATTTCATCCTTTTATTCATTTTAATTCAAAGGATTATTCACTATTCAAAAATGTGAATATAACTCCATTTATAGGTTTCAACCAATTTTCTTGTCAAAATAAGTCATTTGTGAATTTATAAAACAACGTTTATAAATTCCATTTCTATTTATTTATAAAAACTTCCTTTTTATAAATTATTTTATTAATCTATTCCAGTTTATAACTCAATTATAAACTAAAAGTTCATATTATAAGTTAAATACTTATAAAACGATTATTTTACAAAATCGTTTCTTTAGAGACTTTCCAATTTATAAATCTTATAACTTATAAGATCCATTTATCTAACCAATCTATTCTTCAAATAATTTCACCAAATTTATAAATCTTACTATTTATAAATTTCTTTTATAACTTCACAGTTTATAATTCTATAAATTTCATTCATTTATGAATTTCACTTTCACTTCATTCAAACACTTATAAAAACTTGTTTTATAAGTCAATATTTCAATTTATAAATATCCGTTTATAAATCTCTTAATATAAATCAATTTATATTATTCTTTTTAAAACGTCTTTAATTTCCTTTATAGTTTCACCATTTTGATTTATAAAATAATCAAATTTTATAAATCCTATTTTTAACTTTTCATAATAAATTCAAAAATCCAATTTAAACTATTTTATAAAATCATAAATCCCCTATTTCTCAAAAATCAACTTTTAACTATATTTCACAAAATCATAATTTTTATAACTTCAAAAATTATAACGTTCATTTATTTATAATGGATCAATTCCAAAGATAAAGTATATTTTCAAAAATCACTTTAAAAATCATTTTAAAATCCCAAAATCTGGGTCCAATGATGCTACACACCAAATAGTCAATCACGACAACAACGATATCATATATCGATATGATAATCCATCAAATATCAAAATATCTGAAAATCAAATAAAAACTGTTGAGGAATCCAGTTGGATCCCTCCAACCTGTTTTCCTGCATCCAAAAACATTAGCACAATACCAATTTCGCTCCAGTACGAAATTATCGCGGTACATGTTTTTAATAAATATTATCCGCTTACTAACGGCGTAATAGGGTCTCATCCGCTAAACAAAAAAAATGCGGGAAATCAACAACTGCAATATATACATATGCCAATATATATATATTGATATTATATATAATACCAATTTCACTGTTTATGAAATATTCGCGGTATATGTTTTTAATAAATAACATCCGCTTACTGACGGCGCATAATGTCTATTTTAACAATCAATAGATATCAATCAACATTCAAACATGCATTCAAATATTTTAAATCTAACTATTTAAAAATAAAATCGAAACTGATTCGATTGAGTGAGAAGTTCTCACCTTGGTTTTAATTTCCGTTTTAGCGATTTATTTCGAATAAAATTAAACGCGCGTTTAATTTTACCCGAAATTCTCACTAACTCCAAACGACTCCAAACCAACTCCATCGCGTAGTGCTCGTCCATACGATTCCAACGCAACTGAGTTTGCATTTTTTCGAGCTCGTATGAAAAAGTTATGATTTTATGAACATTCACGAATTTTATTTGTATAAATTATAATATAACTTTATAAACTTTAAACCTATTCCATTCAAAGCCGTTAGATCCCTCTCTCTTGAATCCAGGCCGCACGACGCACTGCCCCCCTTCTCCCTCTCTACACAGTTACGCGCGACATTAGGGTTTAGGAACCCATGGAACATGCACACCACATGAACAACACGGCCACCCTACGTCGACGAAAACACGATCATCTCGCCACCATTCGAAGCCCCTAACCTAAGCTACCCACGGCCAGGAGCAAGTTGAACTCGGCCCCTCCATTTGCCTCAAAAACCGTGCACAAGCGTGCCACTTCAAACCCCGATTGCAGCCAATCCATAGCTCCGTTTCCAATCACAACCGTTGATCTTGTAGATCTTGATGTGCTCTACGATTTCTTAGTTTGGAGTTTGTGATAAAAGTGAATGGATTTCGAGATCTGAGAGGGGGAAGAAGAAGAAATGCTGGCCGTTCAGGGGGGGTGGCGGCTGCAACGTGATTAGGGTTTTATTTCTTTTTTTTTTTTTTTTTGTGAAGGGGTAGGGCTATTTATAAGGAACGAGCGACACTATTCATCCCGGAAATTCCGAACTCCGATTTACGCGCCGTAACCAGCGTTTCTAAGGTTTACCCCGCGTTCCGGACACAATAGAACAGGTTTCGGAAGCTAATTCGGAAGTATGTGCGAGTTATGGCTAAAAACGCTCAATTTGAATTAAACCGATTTAAGTCGATTTCTAGGCGTTTTAATTTGTACCGGACAAACGGTAAATCCAATTGACTTGAAATTTGAAACCTTGCAATAATATCACATTACGGATCCGATGAAACTGGTTTCGTCGAAATCCGAGACTTTTTGAAAAATGGCTATTTTGACTCGTCAAATTTAAATTAAAAATAAATCGATGCGTTTCGAGCTGCCACGATCAAACGATAACTCCGATTGACACGAAATTTGAAATCCGGTAAAAACTAACTATTACGGATCCAATGGAACTAGTTTCGTTCAATTCTGAGACTGTTCAAAAATTGACTATTTTACAGTCGATTATTAAATATTAAAATATTCAATTTTCACAGATTAACTTTTAATTCGATTTTAAAAGTTCTAAAATATTTCTATAACTCCAGTATGATTAAATAAAATTTTCCAAATTATTTTCAATCATATTTAACTCAATTTTCAATTATTTCCATAATTTAACGTATTAAATTATCGATTTAATAATCCAATTAAATCCAAAAATTCAAATAAAAATTTATTTGACTTATAAATTCACTTATAAATATTTAAAATTAATTAAATATTCAAATTTAAATTATTAAAAATTCTGGGTCGTTACAATCTTTCCCCCCTTAAAAGAATTTCGTCCTCGAAATTATAAGTAAGAAAAGTTACAGAATCTATTAATTTTCTCAAAATTTATAGTCAAATTTCATACAATAACTTTACTAAGTTTTCAAATCATACTTAGTTATCTTTTCAAAACAATTGCTATTGTTTAACTTTCAATTCCAAAATCAAAGTTAAAGTTTTCAAAAAAAATTTCAATTTTCTCAAATTTTTTCTAACGCCTTAAATTTCCGGAAAAATTCGCCATAGTCTCCTTTGCGCGGCTCGATCCGAAAAAAAAATGACAGTATATATATCACAAATATACATCTCATCAAGTAATGAGGCATCCCGAAGGGAAAAAAGTGTAAAAGTACGATATGTAATCCGAGATATGTACCTTATATTTTATTAGCAAGCATATACGGCTAATATAGCGCTAAAGCGAACTCCAAATGCGAAGCAAACGCGATCCGCACCTACTAAACACTCAACAAACAACATGAGAACATGCACATATGCAAATAATCTCAATATACAACATATAGCAACATGATAACTACATATGTCACGTAGCAAATGCATCAATAGCAATATATATTCAACCATCAATCAACTAACATCCATAACCAATAAATATTCATTTATATTCTCATTATATTCAATGAATTGGTTTTCAATTTAAATCACATTTGATTCATTAACATTGGATTTTATCAACATTCATTTCAATTAGTTTACATTTACTAATTAAATCTAATTCACATTCAATTCTATTCAAATTTATTTACTTTCAATTTGAATTCAATTACATAGCTTTAAATTTCACTAATTCACTTTCATTAATACTTAATGAATTATATACAATCAATCAACAATCAATAACAACCAATGTATATTAATTTCAACCAAATTTCTTTGCTTATATTCATTCTTATTCAATTTATTCAACTTCCAATAACATTATATTTTAATGAATCTACACTTATGTTCATTATTTCATATCAATTAAATTTACATTCAATTGATTTACATTCAATCCATTCATTCAATTCAATTACAAAAGTTGAATTTCATTTACATAACTCAAGTTCATATCTATCACTTTTATTTACAACTCACATTCATAAATATATTCATATAGTTTCACTTCTTATATATATAAGTTTATTTCACAATTGTAAATCACTTTAATTATAATTCAATTCTTATAATTCTTTTACTTATACAATTATTCTTTTATTTAGATTATTCAAACAACCTAACAATCAACTTATATACATTTTAATAATTCTGAAAAATTATTCCTTTACATATAAAATATAATCAAGGCAAAATTATTCCATTTACCCAATTTAAAACAATACTGTGTCGAATTGTTCTATTCAAATGTTTAGAAACCTTTTCGGCTCAGTTTCGAGGCTGTGCTGACGAAAGTTCATATACCACTCAATAAACCAATCATCACAATATAAAACAATTTTATATTCACTAACAAATACGCACTCGTATCTATTATTACACTCAAATTCATTCTAGAGTACTACTGACTCTATCTCTAATGAATAACACCCTACAGAACCATGGTTGTCGCTTAACCATCAGCTCTGATACCAACTGTAACGTCCCGGAAATTAACTACTTTCGAAAATTCAACATCGACACTCACTTTATCGACTGCCGAGAAATCGAAGGTCAAAAACCGGAATGTTATGGGTTTTAAAAAGAATTTAAGAAAAGAAAGAGGTAGAAGAAAATAGAAAGATAGAAAATAGAGAGAAGAGAGAAAAGAAGATAGAACATTTTAAAATAGAAGAAAACAGAAAGAAAACAGAACAACAGAATCACATCAGAATCTCACAATTCGCAGCGGAACAACATATAATAATAAATGAATAATCTTTAAACAAAGAACTATCAGTTATTACATATTATACATTTCATTACAACATATCATCAGAGTGTACAACAACATCAACAAACAGTGCAGCGGAAAAAGAAATACTATATAAACTAGTAATACGCCATGCCATCCATCTTGCCTCCAGCAACTCCAGAATATCCAGAATATCCTGATAAACCTAACTCCTGACTGCCCGTGTGAAAATTGGTGGGCACCCAGAGTTTAGGAAGGAAAACAATAAACTCCGAGTCAGTCATGTGACTGGTGTGAGAACTCAAAACAGTTTATTTATCTTTAAAATCAAAATAGAGGAATATTTTTAAATCAATTCGAAATGCTTTTAAAAATGAGACTACCATAAGGCCTCCCGCACACACACACATGCAAACGCAGAATCGGAGGAGATTTCTCCTTATGATAGTCAAAGATGCTTGATACGCATTTAAAATAATATTTGATATTATTACTAGTGCATAATGTAGGAAAAATTTATTTCGAAAGTAGAATATAAATCTTAGCCAACATACGACCATTATCGTATGCCTACTATAGCTAACTATGTTCAATAGCAGGTTACCGCCACATTCCATAGCAGGTTATATAACTAAAACCGTACAAGTCTCGTATTGTTTCTTTGGATTTCCAACGAATGATCAGGCCAAGGAACTTCCCATTGCCACATGAGAATGCCTCTGGATGGACATCCCCGAGAACCAAACCGGATCTCTACCAACACAAGGCCGGGTTACTCCTAACTGAGTAACAACTGACCGAATATGCCATCCCCCGGTCCTTTGGGACCTTTATCACCGAGCGCTCGTAATCAATTCACACAATCATAACAAAGTGTTTTCAACATGAGTAAGTATCTGGGCTCCATACCATGATACCACCCTTTTCCAGAAGGAAATGGACACATCCTAAAGGGTGCTACCCCTCATAACCTTGCTGCTTCTTTCCTGTTTTGACCATTCACGGGGTGTGAGGCTCGACGAATTCACGTCCACAAAAACATACTTTATACAAAAGCCATGCTTTGGGTCAACAAATGATCAACACAATGATCACAAGGATAGACGATCAAATAAATGATCCTATCACAAATAATCAACACAATGATCATTTCAGCATCACTCAGCATGTCACATTACCAAATTGGGAATATATCGCTGATAACATTCAACTACATAACCTCTGAGCTCATACGTCTCAGAGAAGGGTGTTAAGCTAAAAGAATAAATTCTCCGCCACCAACAGAAATATATTTGAAAGAAATCGGCTTTATATCTCAACTTGTAATGTCAGACATACAATCCATACAAGTCTGTTCCGGGCTCGAACAAAACCGAAGGCACTTCTTACGAAGCCCTTGCAATACGGGTATTCACAATCCCGATCGAATTTCCCATCACTTAGGAGATCTCTATACCAGGAGCTACCCAGTGCAGAGACAATCGATAGGTCATCCTATCGCTTTCACAAATACTCGGTCTTCAACACCGATCTTCAAATGCAATTCATAACGACGTATCACATATTCGGAATGGGTTATACGACCCCATGGTCCTTTCCCGGTTAACCCGAATAGTGAGCGCTTATTCAAAAATAAGTGTAGCATTCACATTCAAACAAATCACATCAATCACCCATTCAAAGGGAAATATTGATAGTCGGTTATTGAACTATCAATGGATATGCACACATCACCAGATTCCAAATAATTTTCCAAATTATTTATTTTCCAAAAATATCTTCACTAGATACTAAATTTCAATACCTCAAAAATAAATCAACATTTATTTTTAAACAAATTCTTCTTTTCATTTATAAATTCCATAATGAATTTATATTTCAAAATATTCATGAATATACGATTTCAATTATCCATTTTCAATTTATCTTCAAAAAGATAAATTCTAATTATTCACTTCATATTGGAAACAATTCCATACTTATTTATTCATAAGTAATTCACAAATTTCTTTTATTTTCAACACTTGGAAAATATTCAATATACTTAAATCGAGATTTAGTATATATTTCATTCTTTAAGGAAATCATTCTCTTAAACATATTTATTTGGGTCAAAACGAATGTTGCGTAAAACATCGTTACAACGTCCCAAAATCACTAGTATAGGGATTCGAATTTAAAATAGATATATAAATCCCAATACTATACAAAACATTTCCTTTCGGAAATCATTTACTATAACAACAGTGTTATAGTCCACCATTCCCTTTTATTTCTCGAAAACGTCTATTTCAACAATAAATGTTGAAATCTATGGTTCCGAATCTCAACACATTTTAAAACATCGTTAGATCGTTTTAATTCTATTTGAAATATCCAAATCCAAAACAATCTCTTTAACATCTTATTCACTATTCAAATTCGTGAATATACTACGTTAACAATTTCATCCTTTTATTCATTTTAATTCAAAGGATTATTCACTATTCAAAAATGTGAATATAACTCCATTTATAGGTTTCAACCAATTTTCTTGTCAAAATAAGTCATTTGTGAATTTATAAAACAACGTTTATAAATTCCATTTCTATTTATTTATAAAAACTTCCTTTTTATAAATTATTTTATTAATCTATTCCAGTTTATAACTCAATTATAAACTAAAAGTTCATATTATAAGTTAAATACTTATAAAACGATTATTTTACAAAATCGTTTCTTTAGAGACTTTCCAATTTATAAATCTTATAACTTATAAGATCCATTTATCTAACCAATCTATTCTTCAAATAATTTCACCAAATTTATAAATCTTACTATTTATAAATTTCTTTTATAACTTCACAGTTTATAATTCTATAAATTTCATTCATTTATGAATTTCATTTTCACTTCATTCAAACACTTATAAAAACTTGTTTTATAAGTCAATATTTCAATTTATAAATATCCGTTTATAAATCTCTTAATATAAATCAATTTATATTATTCTTTTTAAAAAGTCTTTAATTTCCTTTATAGTTTCACCATTCTGATTTATAAAATAATCAAATTTTATAAATCCTATTTTTAACTTTTCATAATAAATTCAAAAATCCAATTTAAACTATTTTATAAAATCATAAATCCCCTATTTCTCAAAAATCAACTTTTAACTATATTTCACAAAATCATAATTTTTATAACTTCAAAAATTATAACGTTCATTTATTTATAATGGATCAATTCCAAAGATAAAGTATATTTTCAAAAATCACTTTAAAAATCATTTTAAAATCCCAAAATCTGGGTCCAATGATGCTACACACCAAATAGTCAATCACGACAACAACGATATCATATATCGATATGATAATCCATCAAATATCAAAATATCTGAAAATCAAATAAAAACTGTTGAGGAATCCAGTTGGATCCCTCCAACCTGTTTTCCTGCATCCAAAAACATTAGCACAATACCAATTTCGCTCCAGTACGAAATTACCGCGGTACATGTTTTTAATAAATATTATCCGCTTACTAACGGCGTAATAGGGTCTCATCCGCTAAACAAAAAAATGCGGGAAATCAACAACTGCAATATATACATATGCCAATATATATATATTGATATTATATATAATACCAATTTCACTGTTTATGAAATATTCGCGGTATATGTTTTTAATAAATAACATCCGCTTACTGACGGCGCATAATGTCTATTTTAACAATCAATAGATATCAATCAACATTCAAACATGCATTCAAATATTTTAAATCTAACTATTTAAAAATAAAATCGAAACTGGTTCGATTGAGTGAGAAGTTCTCACCTTGGTTTTAATTTCCGTTTTAGCGATTTATTTCGAATAAAATTAAACGCGCGTTTAATTTTACCCGAAATTCTCACTAACTCCAAACGACTCCAAACCAACTCCATCGCGTAGTGCTCGTCCATACGATTCCAACGCAACTGAGTTTGCATTTTTTCGACCTCGTATGAAAAAGTTATGATTTTATGAACATTCACGAATTTTATTTGTATAAATTATAATATAACTTTATAAACTTTAAACCTATTCCATTCAAAGCCGTTAGATCCCTCTCTCTTGAATCCAGGCCGCACGACGCACTGCCCCCCTTCTCCCTCTCTACACAGTTACGCGCGACATTAGGGTTTAGGAACCCATGGAACACGCACACCACATGAACAACACGGCCACCCTACGTCGACGAAAACACGATCATCTCGCCACCATTCGAAGCCCCTAACCTAAGCTACCCACGGCCAGGAGCAAGTTGAACTCGGCCCCTCCATTTGCCTCAAAAACCATGCACAAGCGTGCCACTTCAAACCCCGATTGCAGCCAATCCATAGCTCCGTTTCCAATCACAACCGTTGATCTTGTAGATCTTGATGTGCTCTACGATTTCTTAGTTTGGAGTTTGTGATAAAAGTGAATGGATTTCGAGATCTGAGAGGGGGAAGAAGAAGAAATGCTGGCCGTTCAGGGGGGGTGGCGGCTGCAACGTGATTAGGGTTTTATTTCTTTTTATTTTTATTTTTGTGAAGGGGTAGGGCTATTTATAAGGAACGAGCGACACTATTCATCCCGGAAATTCCGAACTCCGATTTACGCGCCGTAACCAGCGTTTCTAAGGTTTACCCCGCGTTCCGGACACAATGGAATAGGTTTCGGAAGCTAATTCGGAAGTATGTGCGAGTTATGGCTAAAAACGCTCAATTTGAATTAAACCGATTTAAGTCGATTTCTAGGCGTTTTAATTTGTACCGGACAAACGGTAAATCCAATTGACTTGAAATTTGAAACCTTGCAATAATATCACATTACGGATCCGATGAAACTGGTTTCGTCGAAATCCGAGACTTTTTGAAAAATGGCTATTTTGACTCGTCAAATTTAAATTAAAAATAAATCGATGCGTTTCGAGCTGCCACGATCAAACGATAACTCCGATTGACACGAAATTTGAAATCCGGTAATAACTAACTATTACGGATCCAATGGAACTGGTTTCGTTCAATTCTGAGACTGTTCAAAAATTGACTATTTTACAGTCGATTATTAAATATTAAAATATTCAATTTTCACAGATTAACTTTTAATTCGATTTTAAAAGTTCTAAAATATTTCTATAACTCCAGTATGATTAAATAAAATTTTCCAAATTATTTTCAATCATATTTAACTCAATTTTCAATTATTTCCATAATTTAACGTATTAAATTATCGATTTAATAATCCAATTAAATCCAAAAATTCAAATAAAAATTTATTTGACTTATAAATTCACTTATAAATATTTAAAATTAATTAAATATTCAAATTTAAATTATTAAAAATTCTGGGTCGTTACACTAGCACCCTAAAAAAGAATACAATAGTTTCAAGAGGATTAAGATCATTTGTGTTTGGTATGTATTGCTACATAATGAGAGCATTTTATGGCTTTGATGAGTTGTAGTTGTTATTGATCAATTTGATGCTACAAAGGGCAACAATGCCCAGCTTGAAACTACGGCCTCATCTGCATCCTAATTCTTGCAACTATGTACACACATATAAGATATATATATATATATATATATATATATATATATATATATATTGAAAACCCCAATTTATAGTAAACACAGAATCATCATAGTGTATTTATTCTTAAATTCTCATTTTTGAACATAGAAACGAAGTAAATTTTCAATTTTATGAACATAGGAATGCAGACTTTACATAAAGAAATTGGAGGGCAAAGAAAATATGATGGCTCTGATAGGATCGAGGAATCAATACTTAAATCCTACCGCAGGCGATAGCTATAAAGATTTCCAAGCAGTCTCGTCATCTTCAAATTGCATACAAACACTCCTACATTACCAACACAATAGAGGCGGGCCCAACCCTTCCCCAAAGCGGGGGAAGCGACCGCTTAGGGCACCAGTTCTTTTGGGGAACCAAAATTTGCGACGAGTATAGCATGCGCCAAAAAAAAGCAGATCTCAAATTCTCAATCAAGTTTCATCCAAGGCTCCAAGCAATAGCATTCCCGTTCCATTCATCCCGTCGTCGATTTGATATCGCGATTCGTCCAAGCGGATCGGCTCCTCCAAGCTCCAGCAGCCGGCGCTGCGATTCAAAGTTAAAGAATTAAGGGCAAGCCGGCTATGGCTTCTCGATTTGACAAGTTGTCGTCGTCGATCTCGAGTTGGGAAAGGGGCGGCTCCAGCCTCCAGCGGCACGACAGTGGCAGGACGTCGACAGGCTGTCGTCGACAGCTCCAACGGCACGGCAGGCGGCGGCTCCAGTCCAGTGACCTGTCTCTGACTCTCAGACTCTGTGCTTCAGCCTTTCACTGCTCACACATTATAGTTTTGAAGTTTCAAAAGAAAAGGTGCCATTTTGAGTTTACAGTTTTGAAGTTCACAGTATTACACTTTACATACTTACAGTATATATAATTCAATTAGTAATGTTAATTAACTTAATTTGATAATTATTTTTGTTATGCGGTAATCAGTAGATAGTAATAATATGATAGACTATAGTACCACAGTAGGTTTTGATTATTTGATAATTCAATTTACAATACCATAATTCAATTTGATAATTCAATTCAATTTTGATAATTGTTTGATAATTTGATAATTCGGTTTAATAATTTACAATACAAATTCAATTTCATTTACAGTACCATAATTCAATTTGATAATTTAATAATTCAATTTAATTTGATAATTGCTTGATAATTTGACAATTCAATTTAATAATTTATAGTACAAATGCAATTCAATCTAATTTATTAATTGAATTTACAGTATAGTCTTGAAGGTTGCAATGATGAGAAATAAAACAGGTGTTGGATATCATAATATTTCCATGATTCTAAGGCTTAAATCAGTCATTTATATTGTCATATTCAATTGAATTGTACCGTCGTGTTCAATTACAATGAAATGTAAAATCAAAATTCAATTACTGAAATCAATTGTGTAACAACTATTTATTTGAACTTTTATAGTATTTAGAAATGCGTAAACAAGAATCTGGACACGCTAAAAGGGCTAGAAAAAGAAGGCTAGAGGAACTCACTAATTACAGAAAGGCGCTCTTAATAAAATTTTATCAAAAGTAGTCCAGTAGAAAGTTCGAGTTTGAATGTGGATAATGCTCCCGTTATTGATGAGAATGATGATGATATTCTAATGAACGAACACGACAATGAAAATATGAGCAAGGAGGAAGCAAATATTGATAAATCATCACATGTGGAGAATGTTAGTTTAGTATCAAATGATCCCGGTACATGGAAAAAAATTGATCAAAAATTGAGAAACTTGCTAGTTGAAAGAGGTCCTTCTAAAGTACTAAAAGATAATGACTCTGATTTTCCAAAAGATGTTATTAATAGACATTTTTCTTCCATATTGTATGTCAGACATTTGCCTAACGGGGATAAACAAGATAGAAAATGGTTGGTATATTCAAATTCACTTGATGAAGTATTTTGTTTCTGTTGCAAATTATTCACAAATCAAAAACGACTAGTCATCTTGCTAATGAAGGAATTAATAATTGGCGCAACCTTAGTACTAAGCTGAAAAACATGAAAGCAGTAAAGATCATCTTATGAATATGAGCAGTTGGATTGAGTTGGAAACAAGATTGAAAGTCAAAGCAACTATAGATCAAAGTGTAATAGATCAAATACAGAAGGAAAAAGAACGTTGGAAGAAAGTATTGATAAGAATAATTGCTGTTGTGAAAACACTTGCTTCCAATATTTTAACGTTTCATGGAACGAACGAAAGGCTTTATGAAAAAAATAATGGTCTTTTTTGTAAATTAACTGAAATGATAACAGAATTTGATCCATTAATGCAGGAACATGTTCGACGGGTTGAACAAAAAGAAATACATATACATTACCTTAGACACAAAATTCAAACTGAGTTAATACTCACATTGGCGAATGAAATTAAAAATAAATTTCTTATAAAAATAAAAAAGGACAAGTATTTTTCAGTTATATTAGACCGCACTCCAGATATTAGTCGTGTTGAACAGATGTCTCTTGTAATAAGATGTGTTAATGTTTCAACTAATCCCGTAAAGGTGGAAGAGTTTTTATTGAATTTCTAAAAGTGGATGATACTACTGGACTTGGAATTTTTAACAAGCTTAAAGAAGCATTAGTGATATTAGAGGACAAGGTTATGATAATAGATCAAATATGAAAGGAAAACACCAAGGGATGCAACAAAGACTGTTAGAAATTAATCCAAGAGCTTTCTACACATCTTGTGGTTGTCATAGTCTTAATTTTGTGCTGTGTGATATGGCTAAATCGTGTCGTAAAGCATCAAACTTTTTTACGGTGATCCAACGGATATTTAATGTATTTTCTTCATCCACACAGAGATAGCAAGTTTTTAAAAATCATGTATCACGTTGTACTGTTAAACCATTATCAGACACACGTTGGGAAAGTCACATTGAAGCAGTAAAATCTATAAGATATCAAAGCGTGGAGATAAGAGACGCTCTAATTTCCTTGTCAAATAGCACCAAGAATTCTATGGCGAAGAGTGAAGCTAGAAGTCTTGTAACAAGTGAGATTGAAAATTTTGAATTCTTATTCGGATTGTGCATTTGGTATGAAATGTTGAAAAATGTAAACATTGTTAGCAAGATACTTCAAACTGAAGATATGCAAATTGATGTTGCTATTGCTAGATTGCAAGAGCTTATTGATTTTTTTGAAGATTTCAAAAATCAGAGGATTTAATTCTACGATGGCTGATGCTAAAGAGATAACTCATATGTTGGATATTGAACCCATTTTTCCTCAAAAAAGAATTATTTGTAGAAAGAAACAGTTTGATGAAGATGTGAATGTTGAAGAACCGATGCAAACATCAGAAGAATCATCTCGAATCAATTACTTTCTGCAGGTTGTGGATAAAGCACGTGTTTCATTAGTGACTCGATTTGAGCAATTCAAAGAATATGATGATAAGTTTGGCTTCTTATTTAATTTAAAAAAAATCACTTCTATAGATGATGAGAAACTGAAAGTCATTGTTTAAAACTTGAGGAATATTTGACACATGATTTCCACTTTGATATTGGTGGAAGAGAGTTATTTTCAGAGGTAAAAGTATTGAAAGTTATCTTGCAAAAGGAAAAAACAAAAGCAATTGAGCTTCTGAATTACATAAATTTTTGTTCGAGAGAGTTAAATTTTCCTAATGCTTGGATAGCATATAGAATAATTTTGACCATACCAGTTACAGTTGCCTCAGCCGAAAGATGTTTTTCAAAGCTAAAGTTGATAAAGTCTTATTTTCGCTCCACTATGTCACAAGAAAGATTAAACGGTTTGGCACTTTTGTCGATTGAACAAGATATGGTCAATGAACTTGAATATGATAATAATATAAGTAAATTTGCAAGTCAGAAGGCTAAAAAACGTCATCGATAGTTGATATTAATTTTGGTGTAGAACTTGAATTATTACCACGGATAAAGTTATTTTCTTTTTTTCTCTTCTCATTATTTATGAACAATATAAATTTTAATGATTTAATTAATGATCATAATATCAGTTTCTGTATAGTGGTCTTGTTTTCACTTTTGGCTTTAGGAACCAAAACTCATAGGACCGGCCCTGTAGAGGCAATTCTGGCATGTTACTGGAAAACAACAACGTTGCTCGTGGTTTAGTTTAACTAACTCCCCCTCCACATATCAAAAATCCTATAAAAAGTTAATGAAATAAATTTAATGAAGGGAACATTCATTAGCAATTGCCCCTGACTTCACAAAAAAACTGTTTGTTCTTGAAAACAATTCTTTTAGTAGCTTTCAAACATCTACTGAAGAATGTCAATGCATGAAAGTCTTTGCCATAACAAAAGCTTTAGAAGTTACTAATGCATCAAACTGATAAGTTGCAAATTAAAATGAAAAAAATGTAAATATGGTGTTAAAAATAATAATAACGATATAAAGGAGTTATCCACAATATTATACATACAAAATTAAGGACCACTCAACAGATGATGAACAATATACTTACAAAACAATATAAACAAATAGCAGTAAATTACAAATTATACCTAGTATCCAGAACAAAACATGTACAAATACTTACAGAGAATAAAAATTGCAATCATAATAGCAATAATAGATCTGGTAAGGAATACTTTCAGATACGGGTAGTGTAATGTCCACATTCGTATCTATATTATTTTTTCCACCATATATTCACATCCATAAATATTACCTACTTTTTTTTTATTGATAAAAGTAAATTTCTAAAAATGAATAATTTTTAGCCTATGAATTGTCAAATTATCCAGAGTAATCAGCTCACACCGTGTCATGAAATTACAATTTATCACATAACTCCATTATTTAACAAAAACCATACCTATATATATGTATGTACATATGAATATGTTTGTATAAATTGCTAACCAGATAACAAAGATAAACATGTATGCATGGACAAAAGCAAAAAGTAAAGATGACTAAGTACTTGAATGAAATCTAAAACTTGCAGTTGATATGATAATCACATCTTTTTCTAGTGATAACATTAAATGACTTATAATGACAACACATCAACATGACCACCTTCTTCCTAATACCTTAACTAGGCCCCACTTTTTATCTAGATATAGATAAAATCTTCTTAAAAGGTCAAACTTAATATACTCAAATAGCTTAGTAAAATGAAAAAATAGCATAAATTTTTATTTTTGTTCAAAATAGTAAATTTTACAATAATAAATCAGCTATATATATAAAAAATTTAAGCACTTCCCTAATTTTGTTAGACATTAAATCGTTATTTACCAAGGTTCAAGATCTCGATTTCAATCTTGGTTTCAGTCTTTTATAATATTTGGAATTTTGATGTAATTCATAAATTTCGAAAATTTTGATTCTAGTTTTGGTTTCGGATATCGTTGTTTATTTTTCATATAATTATACATATATTTGTTTAATTTATTGAAATAAAACGTATAAATTATATTTGATTGAAAATAAGATATAAAAGAAAAATACTAATTAATTATAAATATTTATAACACTAAAAAAATGTTAATTCATTATTTCGTTATCAACTTTTTTAGTTAAATCATTCACATATTTTGTGAATTTATATGTTTCCTAAGTTAGGAGTTTAAATTTGATTATTCATGCATTTGAAACTCAAATTAATTTTTTTGGAGACTTCTTTTTTTTATATATAAAATTTGAAGTTCAATAGTTTTTATCGAATCGGAATTTCGGTTTCATTTCGCTTCAGTCCCTACCGAAACCTAAACGGAACGACTGGAATCTCGAGGTTTCGATCGAAACCTCAAACCTTGCTATTTCACATGAATATTTATCTGAATATTCAACGCCCATTTGTAGCATGGCCAATTTATTGAAAATACATTTATAATCAAGCGTATTAAATAGCAAAAATCAACTATATTAGAAGCATACAGGTTCCCCTGTCAAATGATCAAATTATTGTAAACCTTCATGCACAGTTGAAATAAATGTTAACACTATTGAAAAGAAGCTAAAATCAAACATGGGAAATAGACAAATTAAATTTTTGTGGATTGTGTAGTGTTGCATCAAAGGCAATGGAACATTGGAATGTTGGATAAATGAAGAACTCTTTTCAAAACTTGTTGACAAGGTATAGAATTAGTGAAGTGCAAGGGGAGCTCAAAAGACATTGAAGTAATGTAGTGCAAGTTCAAAAAAGTGTATATTACTCTTAGCTGAAGATAGTGGTGCTTTAATACTTTTTGTGAATTCAAATTGTCAAATTATGATTTATTTGCACTTCGACATGTGAGTCTCAAATAACGGTAAATGTCAATAAGGGATTGATGTTCAGACAAAATAACTGTAAGGTAGAAATATATAAGAAAAAAAAGTAATAGTGATGATGTTTCCACCATAACCATGAAAATTGATGTCATCACTTTTGCATCTCTAATAAGAGTAACAGAAGACACAAATGACAAAGCATTAAATGTATGCAACTTTTTAAGGTAAAGTAGAATGTTATCTAACATTAGATGGCGAGTGAAAATGAAAGAAGGGAACACAATATCAATTTGATTGCAATGTAGATGGATTTTAGCAATGAGGGCATCAAGAAAAAGGTAATATAAGTCGGTGAATACAATATGAAATGCACTCCAGGCTGATAATGAGATTTGAGCGCTAATTGAGCCAATCTATACTCATGTTACTCCAAAGAAACGTCATAAAAAAGATTTAATACTACATTTATGAATTTCTCTCCATTCCAGGAAAATATTCATAGTTTATGTCACTTGTGCAAAAAAGACATAATTTTTGAAGACCATGAAATGTTCCCTGCCTGAACATATGCAGAATTTGTCCAGGTTTAGTTTGTGCAGAACTTCATTTTATAAATCGATGGAAAATCATCCTTACCCCACAAAGAAATAAATCAGTTTCGCAATATAACAACCTTAGATATTAAGAAACTGCAACTCGGATTTCATCTAAATGTAATGACAAAACTATCATGTTAGGTCTTAAGTTCTAACTAATTCAGAGGAAATTTACAGTCAATTCTTGAATTTATCATTGTATGTGATATAGTTTTAGATCATTTGGTTTTCTTCAACTGATCAACCTAAAGATACAGTTTGAAAATATAATTCTTGCTGCCCTATTTTTGGTTTGGAAAAAGTTTTATTAGTAGAATGGCCCTATTTTTGCACCTTATAAAAGAATATACAACAGAATTAATGTTTAAAAGTTGCTTTAGCAATTAGATTTAGGTAAAAGATAAATAAACTAAGCAAACATGGGTTGATGCAGGTCATTCATGAACAATATTTGTGCAAGGAGATAAAATATGGTTAATGCTAAGATACAAACACCAACAATTAGTTTTGACCCTACAACCTACTCATTCATTTTATATAGCAACAACATTGCAAACACTTATGTGTTGTAAATACAATAATGAACAATAATACCTATGGTCTATAGAGAAATTCCTGGTCAATATTCTTGTTGAATGACATAGAATATGTACCACTTTTTCCTAAAAGAACCATAAAAGGTAAACATCAATGTGACTACTAAATATCAATTTTATGTGTGATATTCCAAAATTACAATTTGATGGAAAATACGTTATAAAATGTAAAAAGATAGAGTTATCATCAAATCGTGATCCCTCACCACACGATTTTGTTTAAGCCAAGGGAAATATATCATACATTCACTACGTTAAGTCTGCTAAACAGGGTTCAAACTACAAATATCATTGTAGTAAGTCCCATTAACCAAGATTTAGGACAATTCTTTCTTAACATGCTTTCAAGTTACAGACCTTAAGTATGTTTTCAAGTTAAAACATGAAACATACCATAAAAATAAGCTTCATAACCTCAATCAGAGGTTCTTGAATTTGTCGTTCATAGGAATATCTTACAAGTGATATGGTATTCAAGTACACAAAAGTTTCAGGAAATATTTTCTTACTGGATATTTTGGAGCCTCGTTTAGGATAGAGTATCAAGGAAGAAAATGTGAAGCCTGTAGAAACAATTTTATTAACTGCTAAGTGAAATAGTGAAGAGATTCAACGTCAGTGCAGGAGCAGTCAGCAAAAAATACAAGACTACGGTAGAAAATCTGAATTCGATCTGATGATAGTAGAGAAGAATACTATACTAAGTGAATATATAACTTACATACAAACATATCTAACCGAAACTGAAATTAATTACAAATAAGCGAGTTAATGCAAATTAGTATAAATCGACACAAATCAATTACAAACATATATAACCGAAACTAAACATAAATTGTTGAACTCACGTAATAACTTTAACCATAGGTAATTGATTTGAATAACTTGAACATCAGTGCAAGAGTAGTCAGCAGTGTTGGTGTAGGAAGATGCGGCAAAATTTGGCAGCAGGGATGCGAGATTCGAGACTCGAGATTTGAGAGATAATGATATTGGGCGTAAATTTTGGGCGATTAGGGAATTTTAGGCTGCGAGATGATAATGATGGTTAATTTTTGGCGATTAGGGGTTTTTAGGCCATTGGAAAATGTAATGAGAAGAAATGCGTAATAGAAGATTACATGAGAAGGGCAGTTTAGGAAGTTCCAAAAGACATGGTTGATGATAGTTCAAAGAATTCTTATTATTAATAGTAGAGATGAGATTGCATGGTTCTATAATTTTAAGATATGACTCTTAGGGACATTTTACACACCTATGACTTTTTGAATTTCTATGTGGCCATTTTAACCTTGTAAATCTTGTTTTGGCTATAAATTTTGATACGAATTGTATTAGGGTCTTAAACTAGTTCCGTTGCTTTTGAATGATGATTTCTTATTTCATAGAGTGGTTGTATAGGGTAATGGACTTACTTTTGCGAAGCAATGCCTGTTTAAGTTTAGATAGCTGTTGGTAAAAAATAGTGTGTAGTTAAGTGAGCTCATAAATAGGCTATTAGTCTAATTCGAGATTAATATAAATAGGAAGCTGTAGGAGTCAAATTAATTTTTTTGTTTTTTCCCAAATCAGATCTAAACCACCATTAACCTTAATTTCATCCAAAATCGTATAAATTACTCTCTAAACCTACCAAAACACTAATTAGGGAGAAGATTGTCGGGATAAAGATGGAGATCATCATTTTGGGTTGATTTGCATTGTTTTATGTTGGTGTCCACATTAGATTTAGGTGAGAATTGGTTGATTTTGGTAATTGGTAAGTGGTTTATGCCTTCTCACTATCCTACATATGTTTATATGGTAGTATTACATATTTTAACATGATTTTTGGCCTTAAACTTTCCTACCTTTACTTACATGTTATCATATGCTTATGACCTAAATTGTAAATATTTGAAATGGTTTCCAAACAAAGGATTTAGCAATTCTCCATATTCATATTCATATGTGCATGTAATATGTAGATTTAGATTGGAATTGGTTTGTTTACCACATTCTTATGTTTTGCTTGTATGGATGGATGTATATGCATGTTATTCTATGCTTGTATGTTGTGCTTTGATGTTGTTTGCTAGTGTTTTGGATGCTTAGGAAGATAGGTTGGTGAATTTGGCAAATCAGAGGAAAAGTTGGTCAGAATTGGACGAAACTTGGAGGGAAGGCTCTAAAGCATGGGGGAGCTTGCCGAATATTTACACCTCAAAATTGTTTAAGAGTTCAACTCGGTGCCGAGTTAAAAGATTAAAGCTGAGTTGTTTCGGGAAGTCAGATGGCTTGGTAGTTAACATGGATCAATAGAGTATGCTAGAGGAGGTTGTCAATGGAAAGATGCAAGAAATTGGCTAAGTGCTGGATCATATGTCGAGTTATTTCTAGAGCTTGAGGTTAATTGGTTTGGATTGGGGGCTGAGTTATTTTGATGAATGATTCGAGGTCCAAAGCACTTGGAAAGGAAGCATTAGAGGTAGAGTGATTTACTTAGCCAAAATTGGCTAAGTAAATGACTCATTGCCGAGTCATTTTGACTTAATACCGAGTTGTTTTAGTGAATGTGTTGGGGTTAGGCTTATACAATGAGGAAACATGGGACTCTGTAGAGCATGATGGAGGTGTTGCCTCATTCGCCAGAGGATTGAATAGTAATGTAACAACATGATAAAGGCTTTGGATCTTTGGTTTGTGACTCATGAAGGGAGTAGGTACAAAAGATGGCGACTCAATAAAGGAGGGAGCCGTAGAATGGTAATGTGAAGGGTTCTAAATAATGGTAACTGGATTGAGCAAAGGAAGGGCTCAGATTCAAATGGAGAAAAGAAGGGTTCAGATGTATGTGCTAAGGAATCATTGATATGTGGAGTATTTTCTATTATACTCAAAGCAGAGGTATTATAGTTGGGATTCCCATGGATTAATGGAATGGATTTAAATATCCTGGACTGGTGGCTTTGGGTCTAGCGTATATATATCAGGAATTGTAAAGGCTGGCTATTGTAACCGTCCAAGCCGACGATAGTATATAGATTAGTGGCTCTAAAATGCTATGTACATTAGAGTACCACTGTGTGCTATCTTTTGATATTATATGTTATCATTCCTTTATGAGATTCTGATGTTTTTGTTATCCTCTTTCTTATTATATTTATTTTCTAATTTTTCTTTACCTTAACATTCCATCTTTTCAGCACTTGGGTGCTTGGCACGTGAATGTTGTGGATGTATTAGTGTCAATATTCAGGGGTTGAAAAGACGATCATTGCAACTTGGTATCAGAGCACAACGTTAAGCGGTTGGGTAAAACTCATTAAGTGGTAGGGTAATGGAATGTCCTATAATGAGTTGAGAGTATTATATATATGAGAACGTATATGTATATTGTTATATATTAACAATATATAGGTTAATTGTGTAGTTGATTTGTGTTGGGGTTAATGGTGTTTATCATTTATCCCCCACTGATTAGATTAAGACCAGTTTATGAGCATTTACTATTGTTTGTTGATAAAAAAATAGTTTACTATTTTACAACAAGAGTTGGGTAGGTAACAATTATGGGTGAAACTAACATCTTGTGAATTAAGTTTCACAGTTTGACTATAAGGCGTTCGGTGAAAATGATGGGTTAAAAAGTTTAATTTGATAAAAGATGTTATTTATAATCTGAAAGATAGGTATTCTTTAAGGATAAATAGTTGTGAATGATTTTTTTATAATAAAGTGACTTTATATATGTATGGTTTATAAAAACATAGTTTATACAAAAAAAATTAAACTAAGAATTTGATAACTTAAATCCCCTATTTTGAAAATTATTTTTCATGGTTTTAAAGAAAGTAATAAAATATTAATTTGAAGTATTTATGAATAGAAATGTTTTCAAAAGGATTTTAAAGGAGATAGAAAGTACTAAACTCATGTTGTCGTTGAAAAATAATTCCGTTGATGACTGCAGCATCATCGGCATTCATTTTTGAGTTTCAAAGTAAGGGATGTTGGTACAGTAACTTTGCTACAAAGTTGTTTCGATAAAAATAGATTTTTGATTTAAAATCCTAAAAGCTTAATTTTATATACAAAAGTTACATGTATATATTATTATTTCAAAATGGTTTGAAATAAAACTCGGTATTTAGTTCTTAAGTTTTCTATTAAGTTATATTATGGACGCATTTATCCTATGCATTAGAGTAGTTGGTTGTGCATCTCATTATGATATGTTGTTTGGTAATTTTAAATTATTGAAATGAAATTTTTTTTGGCCATTTTGGACAGTCAGAAACTTCCGGATTGATATAGGAATTGAAGTTAAGTATTTTTGTGAAAATATAAAAGATGAGTCTTTGTAACTCTTAAATTGTAAAGATAGCGAGTTAAATTTTTTTTTATTATTTATTGAACATCCTTGTTAAGTAAAAAAAAATCTAAGATAGTGTATATACACACTTAGGATATAGTAGAGTGTTATAAAAGTAAAAAATTAAATTTGGAAATGTTTAAAAAAATGTAAGTAATGTTTTAAAAAATGATACATAATTGATTCTTGTAATGATAGAAATAATATATGAAAATAAATGTGAATTAAAAAGGAAATTTGTATAGTTAAGAAACCTATAAGAATAAAGTACGTAAGTAGTACGTAGATTATTTTATTCGCATGACAATTCTCGATCTAGGATTCATGCATATGATTTCGACGTGATTTACACTGGTCTGGATAAGATTTTTTCACTATTTTCTTGATGGCAAACACTTCATCTAGATTCTTGATATGATTCTAAAGTTTTCTATTATATTATATGGCTATGTAAGGAGAATATAGGTGTCTAATAAAAAACCAGATGGAGTCCTTGCTAGAGAGGTAAAGTGATATATAATAGTTTGGAAGTGAAATCTATATGGTCGAGTAAATAATGGATTTGATATTGCATATGGATGGCCCATGTACATCGTACGAGCTTAGGTGTAATTAAATACTATGTTTGTTTGCATAGGGAGAGTTTTAGGAATGAATCTTTGAATTTTTTGAGGTAGTATAAATAATCGACTGAGTAATAACCTAAGGCTATCAAGCGAAAGGTATGCTTAGTAGTTTATTTATCATCTTTGGGCGATGAGAAGGATTTTGAATCTAGGAAAAATATAATCTATGTTTGTAAATAATAGTAATATTGTTAAGTATTGATGTGCGGTTGTTGCTTTTTTGTTTCTATGTTGGAATTTCGAGGATGAAATACTCTAAGTGGTAGAGAATGCAACGACTCAGAATTTTGAATAATTCGTATTTAAATATCAGAATTATTTCTTGGATTTAATGTAAATAGATGTGATTATATAACCTTATTAAATCCCTTTTAAATAATGACTAATGATAGGAAATTAGATATTGAATTTTGTTTGCAAAAATAAGTAGTTCGAAGAAAAATCGATAATGTGACTGAAAATCGTTTTATTGATAAACAACTTTTTATTCAACAAAAGTTATTCGAACTCTTTTACACTTGTATATTAACGTATGAAGACATTTACAAGTATTAGATCATCTAACTTCCAAAGAAAATTAATTAAGTTAAAGGAGTAGAATTAAGGAGACAAAGTGGAGTGTTCTAAGGCATAAAAGGTGGAGCAAATACTATAGCAAATAAAGGCTTGTCTTAAGGCCATGTGCTAATGGGAAGGAAGAAGGAAGCTTCCTCCTGGCTAGCTATAAAGTGGCGGGAGGGGTCTTTTTCCATGTTTTTAGAGCCTATAAAAGCACATGCTTAGTACACAAAAATAATTTTCTAATTGCTTTACAAAGAAATATCTCTTTTCATCCTCCTTTCCCTTCTACAGTTCCTTAAAACAAAGTAACTCAAACCTTCATCAAATTATTCAAACTCCAATATAACTCTTGCGACAACATAACAACACCTCCCATATAATCAAGTATTAAAGAAGTGAAGCAGAGTCACCCCACAAGCTAGAGCCATGAGCAAATAAGGAAGCATGGAGACAGAATCAAGAGCATGGAGGTGAAGGTAGGAAGAATGGTTGCTTGCAAGGTTTTGGTAGAAAGTGGTGGGCTTTCTCTTATGTTTAGAATGATTACGGGTGAGTTATCTCACCATACAAATGAATACAAAGTGGTTGTATTGTTGTTATTTGAATCATATATTTGTTATTTGAAATATTATTGAGATAATTATTTTGATTTTTCTTTGAAAAGCAAATGACATATGTAATTTATTTTTTTTGGACTTGTATGACTTCTATGGCTTATCATATAGCTTCGGAACAAATCACATAGGGAGTAGTAGGGGTTAGATTTGAATCAGATTTGATTTGGTTGTGGTTTTATAGCGATAGTAGCTATAAACGCACTTTGGAAATACCCTATATTTGGCAATTTCTATGAATTTTTATAGAGAGGTCCATAAGGTTTTCTTATCATAGTTATAAAATACTATGTGTTGGTTGATTTTTGTAAAATAAATTAGACCCAAAAAGATTGATAGCATATCAAAAATTGATAGCACTCAAAGATAACACTATTAAAATGCTGGTATTTCTACACTTCTCTTTAAATACTTTATAATGACTTCAAACTTAAGCATTCTTCTCCAATCTTTTTAATTTTTTTTTCTAACATATATATAAGTATTTTAAAAGTGGTTAAAATTTTATTTATTTTTAATAATTAATTATGAATTTTAATGTAAGGGTTTTATTTTTATAAATAAGGAAACATGTTCTTCTTAGTTTTTAAATAAATTACAAATTATGTATTTTTAAGTAATATTTTTAGTAAGTGTTTTAAACCATCTAATAAGTATTTTTAAGTATATATGGTTTTTATAAAATTAGCAAATTTTTTTGTAAAGAAAATAAAATCTTATGTATTATAATATCTTTTTAAATTATTTTTATTATTAAATATTTATCTTATAAATAAATTATTACACATAAAAAATATATATGTATATGTATATATATCTTTTTAAAATGTTTTTGATTTATTTACAAGTATTTTGAAAGTCTATTATTTTAGAAGGGATGAGAGGTTACATTATGCACAAATGAACGTGTATTTAATTTGCGTATGGAAGGATAGTATTGCTATATTGACACTAAAAGCTGAGCGAGGTAGACTTCTCTATTTTTAAAAGTCAGGATTGAAGTTCAAGTAGGGATGAGAAATTGCATTCCAACCTACCGGCTTCCCTCTTAATCGAGAAGTAATCAAGTTGGAATGTCGAAAATGTGTTAAGTATACAAACCTTGATTCTATAAGCAATCCCTTTTGGAACAAGATAGTCAATTAGCCAACTATAAGAACTTGACTTAATAACATTTGTTTTTAACATTAATTAATTATAATTGAAGTTGTAATTAGGATTGTAATTAGGACTATAATTAGGACCATAACTAGGAATATAATCAAAACCTTTATAAGAAACACTTTAAAGGTAATTTTAAATGTTTTGTGTTTGTTGTGACAATATTAAAATACATTTGTCTTTAGCCCTTAAAGGTAGTAAGATATTTAAAAAAGAGTTTTAAAGAAATAAAAACGTGAAGTTTTTTGGGTTTGTAGTAGACAATTTTTTATAACATTTTTTTAAATTCCTTGAACTATATTTTAAAACGGAAAATTATTGTTAAATGATTATGAATATTTTAGATCTTTAATAATGGAATTTTAAAGATAATAATAAGTATGGAATCTTTCAGAATATAGATGGAAATTTTATGTTTAAAATATAAAGAAAAAAGGGTTTGTAGTGACAATGCTTAAGTTACATTTTTTTTGACCTTTTGATTATATTTTTAAACTAGGTAAATCTAGTTAAATGGTTTGTGAATATACTTATATCGTTTAGATAAATATATGAATACTTTTGAAGTGTTAAAAAGAGTATAAATGAATAATGAAATAGTAGAATATAAGTATATATCTTTTATAAAGAGAAATTATATATATACAAGTATAAAAGGAAATTCTAATTAATTAGGAGTTTAGATAGTTTGGCATTTCAATCGATTAGGAGTTTAATTAGTTAGGATTATCAATCAATTAGGAGTTTATTTAATTAGGAGAAGAAATTAATATAGAAGTTTAAATTAATAAAGGAATATTAATTAGTAAAGGAAGTTTTAATTAATGAAAGAAGTTTTATTTGGTAAAAAGGAGTTTTACTAGTAAAAATGGTTTTTAATTATATAATTAAAAAGGTATTTAAAATAGTTTAGGTGACTTAATCGTGCTTTGTATGAAGTGATAGTGCTTATGTGTTTACTTTCTTAGAGGACTTAGTTTCCTTATGCGATCGTTCTCGTTGTCATTGAAATTGACAAAATATTAATTTAGGCAATATCTAAAAGGAACACAAGATGATGATATACCCTATATATGAACTCATCTTGCCTTCTAGGACAATTGATAAGGAAATCTGTCCGGGTAGGAGAGGATCTTTGCCCTTGTGTATTGTTTGTTTATTTCTGAAAGGATTGGGGTTGAGTTGATAGGAAATCTATCGATTGGTTTTGGAGCACTTGGTCAGTGAGGGACTATACTTATATGAGATAACTAAAAACCATAACCACTTCAAAACCATATATGTGTTCAATGCTTTGAAAGAGATTCATGACAGGTGCAAGATGCTAGAATCCATTTGGGGATTCGAGTACGGTTCGAGTGATGAAGACTCGTGTGCTGATATGCTGAACGTGACTTCACCATTGGAAATGATAGAAAATAGAGATATAATGCATATCCAGGGGCTTTAGCGACCCATGAGGGTGCATGCGACTCCATTCTAGAGATACTTACGAATATGCATGTGAGAGGAATACATTCGGTCTCACCTAGTGGAGGCCAGCTATGTTTTTCCTATGGTACATGCACTAGAGATATATGCCGCTTCGAAAGGATATCTCCAATCCATGTGTAGGAGATCTACCTCGTTGTGTCGAAGGAGTCTCCATGTCAATCCTACACAACTTAGTGAACACGCCTTAGCAGTTTTGATTGTAAAACTGATATTATTGTGGTGCACATGCACCATAGCTATTTTCATACATATATTCTACAACCTAAACATTATCTATATAATCTAATATATAACTATTAGATGGTTGGCTTCTTTGAGGAGAATACCAAATGTGATGATCCGACTTGTCTTAGAAGGCGATATGATATATAACACATATTATTCTTACACCAGATTTTTGTCCGACCTGTTGTAACAACCCAAAATTTAACCCATAATAATTAATTCATTAATTAATAAAATAATAAAACAACTTTGTGAAATTATCAGAATCGAGCCACAGGAGTTGCATCGTTGTATCGGTGGTAATTTTCTGCTCAATTTCTATATATAGAATGTTAGAATCTGAGCTAATATGACCTAGAAACAAAATAAACAAGAAAAGAAGAAAAACGGAAAGAAAAAAAATATTGGGCTAGGTTGACTAAGGGGTTGACCTAACCACGGCCTAGGCCGATCGACCTAGGGGGAGGGGCGGTCGACTGCCCCGTCAACCCGCCTTGGGTAATGAACGAAGGAAAATTCCTTCGTTCGTGGACAAATTTTGTACGTCATTTGCATTATTTAGCTTCATCTGGTCCTTCTGTTCTTTCATCTGATGGCTTCTATTTAGCTTATGACGTTATTGCATCCTATTCAATCCCCAAATCTAACGGTTTGAGATCCACTTCCACTCCTATAAATAAGACCCTAGGCCTAACAATTTTTCTTATTCTAAGATTTTCTCTAATTGGATACACTTTTTCAAAAATGACCCTAAGTCGAATAGTTTTTCAAGAAGAAAATCGTTTTAAATTAAAATATTAAACAACCCCAAGTAGATCCAGGAAGGCCTAAAGGGAAGAGCTTAGGACCACATGTGAGTGATTGTTAATTATATTAGATTTCTTTAAGTAATCTAAAATAATAGGGTTACCAATAGTTGTAGTTTTACTACGATTTTTTGAATAACCATTTTAGTAATTTATTTACAGTTTTAAGAATTATTTTAGTCCATTTCTTTTAGTTATTCTTTTCAGTTAATTTTAGTTTATTTCTATTAATTATAGCTTTTCCATTTATTTACAGTTTATTTACAGTATTTTGATTTATTTACTGTTATTTATGAGTTATTTACATCTTTTTTTACGCGTGGATTTTCTGCTATTTTCAGTTTCCTTTTATTTCTCCTCCTTTGCGTATGTATTAGAATAGATTGAAGCGAACATGGATTAAAATCATAAGAATACTGAAATAATGAAAGATAAGATGTAAATCGTAAAGACTATAATAAAATAGGAATTAAGACTGAAATTGAGCCTAATTATGATACCAAGGTTTGAATTGGACTAATTAAAGGTAAATTGCCTAGTTATAACTTACAATTAAAACTAAAAAGAGTATAAGATAAATGAGGCTTATTTTCGCACTTAGACCTTGGGTTAAGTAATAAGCATGATTATAACGTAGGTTATGATAAGAAAAGGAACGCAATGCAGCTTATTTTAAGACTTAGGATAAATTAATAAGCAAAGATAGTGAAGGTAATAATAAAGGCTTATTTAAATAATTTATCTAAGTTAATAAGCAAAGATGAAAGTAGGACCTGTACCAAAAAGCATTCTATATTAGACAAAATGGTGGTCTCACATTAGTCTGAAGTGAGATAAGGGCACACTTACGCTAATAATGATAGTAATTGGTCAAATAGAAGTCCAAATCACGGGGATTTGGACAAGGGGCGCAACTAGATATTGTTTGGATGATGGGCTAGTGCCAACAACATTTCTCCTATTTTTCTATGGACACGATGTTTCACATAATCCTGAAGTGAGACGAGGGGCACGCTTATGCTGGAGCACATGTAATAAGAAGACCCAATAGGTGGAGCAACAGGTTGCATGAGCATTGTGGCAGTTAAGCGTGCGACTTCTATTTTGATGCTCAGTAATTGCTATAAGTTCCAAGTGCTTAAGTATGTGTGTCTTTTGTAGATACCATTGACTTCTGTGTAGGAAGGTATATAACGTCTAGTCCATAGTAAATACTTTGTGCGTTTTTCATAGACACCATTGTGCTTTGTGCGTCTTTCATAGATGCCATTACCTTATGTGTAGGGAGTTATATAGCGTCTAGTCCGCAGTAGGTACTATGGAGTAGCAGACCAATCAAAAGGGTAGAATCAGGATTTCATCCTAATTATAGGATTAGGGTTTCAGCCTAATCAAAATGGCAATGAAGGATAAGTGCAAACAATCAAAGTTAACCGATCATGTTTAATAGTAAATTAGTATTTATTTCCTGCTTATTCCTTCTTCTATTTCCTTTGTTTCTTTTTAATATACTAGAACTGTTGTAAAACCTATTATCTTTACTTAGAGATTCTAGTAAGTACTATCATTCACCAGTCTTTTAGTCTAACCCACTTCTCTATTTCCCCCCCTTTTCCCTCATAGGCAATCAAGGAAGAGGACAGTAGGTTGCAGTTGCTTGGAGGTTTCTTTGAAGGAGATTCCATTATATACTTCCACTTCTTTTATTTCAGCGTTTTGTTCTTTATTTGTACTGGCAAATGTTGTGGAATAGTCGTACTCTAATTTTTGTGACTGTGGTTTTCTTTAATTTCATAAGACATATATGTATGGTATTTTGACACGTGGTTTATTTGGTATTTTGTGACTTATTTAGTTTTTAAAGCAATTATGAAGTTCTGTTCTAAATAAAGTTATTATTTAAATTGTTTCCATTATTGTTACTTATTTCTGTCTTGTGAATCTTAGTCTCTGCTAGTTTTAGTTTATACCTACAACGCACCACGCCTTCTAATGTTTCCTTTTGGATATACTAAGGGGTATGGGGAGTTTCACTTGGTATCAGAGCCTAAGGTTACAAGATTCCTAAAATTTTGTTTTAAAAGAAAAAGTATTTTTCAAAATAACTTGTTTTAAAATATTTTTCAAAGAAAAACTCTTATAAATAGTTTATAAGTAATAAAGAATAGTTTTCTTTAAAAATCCCCTCAAAAGTCTAGTAAAATCTCCTTTCGACTCTTTCCTAAATTATTTCTCCTTCTTTTCATAAAATGGCGGATGCCCCGAACCTTCCTGAGGGAATTCCAGTACCGGCCTAGTTTCGTAGGTATCTACAAGCGACGACTCCAGATGTACAGGGCCATGCATTCAACCTAGCACCAGCGGGTGGGAATCCCATCAAACCATCTGCAGCAGTTGATTTCTCTAGGCTCTGTAAGGATTTTGCAAGTTTGGGTGGAAAGACTTTTTCTGGTACAGAGTCTTTTGTAGAGGTGAGGGCTTGGCTTAGGGACACTGAGAGGATATTTGACTTATTGGGATTGGATGAACAAAAACGAGTTCAGCTAGCATCTTGGCAGCTAAAAGAGGAGGCTTCTTATTGGTGGGAAGTTATTGAGTTGGAAGGAAGAGAGGTTACTTGGAATGGATTTCGGGAGCGATTTGTTAGGAATTTTTTGTCTCAAGCAGAAGAGAGTGTTCAGTTAGAGCGATTCATTAATTTGAAGTAAGGTTGTTTGTCTGCGAAGGAGTACATCAATCAATTTAATGAGTTGTCGAGGTTTGGAATGGAGTTGGTAAATACACCGCACAAGAAGGCTGTAGAGTTTGCAAAGGGATTGAATCAACCCTTCAAAGGTTATTGCTGATTCACGTGCCGATGGGAGCTACTTGTGAGTCGTTGGTAGAGATGTCACTCATGTCTGATACAGTCAAGGAGGGAGACTCCAAAGAGGTTGTTATTAAGGCGAAAGGTCCAAAGAAGAAATGGTGGAATATCCACAAAGAGAAGTAGAAAGGTGGAGGCCCTCAGAAGCTAATCAAGAAGGTTATAAAGTGCAATAGCCGTGGAATTGTTGGACATATCGCCAAGGATTGAAGGAAAGATAAGATGAAGGGAAAGTGCTATGCTTGCAGACAGCCTAGTCATATCAGTAGGAATTGTCCCCAGAGAGCGGGGCAAAAGACGAGTGCACCGGCAACGCAGATTCAGGCATTAGATGCTGCACCATCGGCATCATTCCAGATAGAGGTAGGAAAGTCACCGTTGAGGTTTTGATTACTATTTCTGATTTTTCCATTCGGACTCTATTCGATTCTGGAGCATCACACTCTTTTATCTCTAGTTCTCTTGTGGATTGTTTGCATTTGGACATATCATTAGTAGTAGACCCCATTGTTGTTTCAAACCCCATAGGAGAATCGGCATACTTATCTATAGTTTGTAGGGGTTTGAAAATATATTCTAGGTGTGGAATTTGACTGCGATGCCTATATATTTGAATTCTCGGGGTATGGGATGATCTTGGGGATGGATTGGCTATTCACATATGGAGCTGTATTAGACTACGAAAGGAGAGTCATTAGACTAGAGCCATGCAACGGTAGGACTCACTAGGTTTCTTGCGACCTGCAACGGTCAGTCATGTTGAGTTTCCTTTACTCCCTCGATTCATCTTCAGTAGAGCTAGATTCGGTTCCCGTCGTCAGAGATTTTCCAGACGTCTTTGAGGAGGTTAGGGAACTACACTCTAAGAGAGAGATTGACTTCATGATTTATTTGGCTGAGAATGTTAAGCTCGTAGCATTACCTATGAGGCACATGGCACCTAGGGAAAGGAAGGAGTTGAGCAAGCTGATCGATGAGCTTTTGGAGAAGGGTTTCATAAGAAGGAGCATATCAGAATAGGGAGCGCCAATCGTCTTCGCTAGTAAGGCGGATGATTCTCTTCGACTTTGCGTTGATTATAGAGAATTAGATAAGCTCACAAAGAAGAATTGATATCCACTCCCTAGGATTGATGATCTTTTCGACCAATTAGTTGGTTCTTCGGTATTCTCCAAGCTTGATTTAGCCACGGGATTCCATCAGCTTAGGGTCGTTGATAACAGCATAGATACGATTGCGTTTAGGACTCCAGACGAACTTTATGAGTGGTTGGTTATGCCTTTTGGGCTAACCATTGCCCCACCCTACTTTGTTTATTTGATGAGCCGTGTAATTAGAGGGGTCCTAAATAAGTTTGTGGTGGTATTCGTGGATGAGATCTTGGTATTTTCCAAGAATATGGAGGAGCATGTTATTCATTTAGAGGAGGTTCTTCGCACACTTCATAGTCATCATTTGAGAGCTAAGTTTTTGAGGTGTCACTTTTGGAGAAAGGAGGTACGTTTCTTGGGGCATGTGGTCTCGAAGGAAGGTTTGGCTGTTGACCCTGCTAAGGTGATTGCAATGCAAGATTGGAAGGCCCCCAAGAACATCGCCGAAGTTAGGAGCTTCCTAGGATTGGGAGGCTACTATAGGAAATTTATTAGAGACTATGCTAAGATTTCGGCACCACTCACGCACCTTACTAAGAAGAATAAAACATTCGTGTGGGACGTGGATTATGAGGATTCTTTCGCGAAGCTTAAGAGAGCCTTTACTAGTGCACCGGTGTTAGTTCTACCCGATGGAGCTAAGCCTTTTACTGTATACACTGATGCATGTGGGATGGGTTTAGGAGTGGTGTTGATGCAAGCAGGGAGGGTAGTATGTTATGGTACGAGGAAGTTGAGGTTGCATGAGAAGAACTACCCTACCCATGATTTGGAGTTAGCTGCCATAGTTTTTGCACTCAAGTCTTGGAGGCACTATTTCCTTAGAGAGAGGTTTGAGCTTTTCACCGACCACAAGTAATTGAAGTACCTATTCTCATAGAAGGATTTGTACTTGAGGCAGCAACGATGGATGGAGTTTTTGGCGTCATACGATTTAAGATAGCTTATACCTTCGGCAAGGGTGATGTGGTCGCGGATGCATTGAGTAGGAAGAAGGAAACCCTTAGTCCTTTGTGTATAGAGTAGAGGGGATTGGAATTTATTTCTACTTTTGATTTTAAGCCCTCTATGGACATTACCCCTGGATTGTTAGCTACGCTCGAAGTGAGGCCTACCCTTATGGATCAGATTGGCTCGAGGCAACGAGAGGATTCAAAGCTCATGGAAATTATGGATAGGATTAGCTGAGGAGAGGTCTCCAGACATCTACAACGTTATTCCATAGATGGAAAATGGTGGCTTAGGAGAGATGGGAGGCTTTGTGTTCCCGGTAGTAGTGACTTGTGTAGAGCGGTCTAGAAGAAGCACACCATTCCCGTATGACTATTCATCCGGGTGGTGACAAAATGTATAGGGAGATAAATATGATGTTTTATTGGAATGGCATGAAGAAGGATGTGGCGGAGTTTGTAGCTAAATGTCTTATTTGCCAAAGGGTTAAGGCAGAACAGCAGAAGCCCAATGGATTACTTCAGCCCTTAGACGTGCCAAAGTGGAAGTGGGACAACATTTCGATGGATTTTATAGATGGTTTACCCCATTCTAGGAAGGGGAATACTAACATTTGGGTGACTGTTGATAGATTGACTAAGAGTGCCCACTTCATTCCAGTTAAGAGAAAGCGTACGATAACTTATTTGACATCCTTGTATGTTTGAGAGATAGTACGATTAAATTGAGTTCCCTCTAGCATAGTAAGCAATAGAAACCCATTTTCACTAGTGAGTTTTGGAGAAGCTTACATGAGGCGCTAGGGGCGCAACTTAGGTTGAGTACAGCCTATCACCCACAGACGGATAGCCAAACAGAGAGAGTGAATAGAGTGCTCGAGGATTTGTTATGGATGTGCATTTTGGACATTGGTGGAACTTGGAAGGAGCATCTTCCGTTGGTTGAGTTTGCGTATAATAACAGTTACCAAACAAGCATAGGAAGGGCACCATTCGAGGATTTATATGGGTGACCTTGCAAGTCCCCTTCGTGTTGGGTGGAGACTATAGAGAAGTTTCTACCTGGGCTTGACATAGTGAGGGAGACGTCGGAGAAAGTGGTTTTGATTTGGGAAAGGACGAAGACAGCTCAAGACAGGCAGAATTCTTATGCGGACAAGCAGAGGAGAGAGCTTGAGTTTGAGATTGGAGATTTATTTTTTGTTAAAGTATCACCGCTTAGGAAGGTGGTAAGGTTTGGATCGAATGGAAAGTTATCCCCCAGGTTTGTAGGACCATTTCCTATCATGGAGAGATGTGGGAAGATGGCATACCGAGTGAAGCTATCGGAGAGGCTCACAGGAGTGCACAATGTTTTTCATGTTTCATACTTGCGTTAGTGCTTACATGACTCAGCTGAAGTTGTAGAGCCTAGTCAGTTGGAAGAGGTGGAGGTAGAAATGGAAGCATCCGTTCATCGTATCCCTACGAAGATTGTTGGAAGAGACACCAAGCGACTAAGGGATAAGGAGGTTCCATTAGTGAAGGTGCAATAGGGAGATGATGTTGAGGACAGTACTTGGGAAGATGAAGAGAAGATTCGTACTTTCTATCCTCATCTTTCGATAGTAAACTTTTGGAATTCCTTATTTTTCATCTTTAGTTTTGAATAGGTTCTTTCCTTTATTATCCTTTGGAAGGGTAGAACTTAACATATGGATGGTAGAACTTGATGTAAACATGTTAATATAACATGTTATGAATGATGTACGCTAGTGGTTGCATGTGTTTGCTTATGGATGCTATGGACATATATACTTACACTAGACACTATTTTCTTTTAGGGATCTGTCTAACTAGGACACTAGAGCATATGCATATGGATATGTGCGCATTTTATTCTATTTTCCATGATTGATATAAATGGATGATTTCACATGATTGTTGCATTTGGATAATGTTTGTAGCACATATATAGAACTATCAGTTATTATTAGGAATTTTTGCATTCATTTGGATACAAGACACGGACATGATTGCATAAAAGGAGGTCAACTGAATCAGTGGACCGCCTAATATTTTGCATTAGTTAGGGACATTGACACTAAACTGATTGCATAAGTATCATAGATTGCATTAGAAAAAAAACTTAAGGACAATGAATGATTGATGATTGAGTAGTTGGTTGTAGAACTTGGATGAAAAAATTTAGTTCATTCTTTTATCCTTAGAGATTTCGGGGACGAAATCCCTTAAGGAGGAGAGAATGTAACAGCCCGAAATTTAATCCATAATAATTAATTTATAAATAATAAAATAACTTTGTGAAATTATCAGAATTGAGCCACGGGAATTGCATCGTTGTGTCCGTAGTAATTTTCTGATCAATTTCCATATATAGAACGTCAGAATTCGAGCTAATATGAGCTAGAAATAAAATAAACAAGAAAAGAAGAAAAAAAGAAAGAAAAAATATATTAGGCTAGGTCGACCAAGGGGTCGACTTAACCACGACTTAGGTCGATCGACCAGTCGACCTAGGGGAGGGGATGTCGACCGTCCGGTCGAACCGCCCTGGGTAATGAACAAAGGAAAATTCCTTCGTTTGTGGCCAAATTTTGCGTGCCATTTACGTTATTCAGCTTCATCTGGTCTTTCCATTCATACATCTAATTGCTTCTATTAAGCCTATATTGCATCCTATTCAATCTCCAAATCTAATGATCCAAGATCCACTTCTACCCATATAAATAAGACCCTAGACCTTATAATTTTTTTCATTCTAAGATTTTCTCCAATTGGGTTCACCTTTTCTGGAAGGATCCTAAGCAGAATAATTTTCCAAGGAGAAAATCTTTTTAAATTAATATATTTAACAACCCCAAGTAGATTCCGAAAGGTCTAAAGGAAAGAGCTTAGGACCACAAATGAGTGATTGTAACTATTTTAGATTTTCTTAAGTAATTTAAAATAATAGGGTTTTCAATAGTTGTAGTTTTACTATGATTTTTGGAATAACCTTTTTATCAGTTTATTTACAGTTTTTAGAATTATTTTCAGTCTATTTCTTTTAGTTATTCTTTCCAGTTAATTTTAGTTTATTTCTGTTAATTATAGCTTTTCCATTTATTTACAGTTTATTTACAGTATTTTAATTTATTTACTGTTATTTATGCGTTATTTACATTTTTTTTCCTATGCTTTGGATTTTCTTCTATTTTCAGTTTTCTTTTATTTCTCCTTCTTGTTCATATATGGATTAGAACAGATTAAATGCGAATATGGATTAAAATTATAAGGATACTGAAATAATGGAAGATAAGATGTAAATTGTAAAGATTGTAATAAAAATGGAATTAAGACTGAAATTGAGCCTAACTATGATATTAAGGTTAGAATTGGACTAATTAAAGATAATTGGCCTAGTTATAACTTAAATTTATAACTAGAAAGAGTATAAGATAAAACAGCCTTATTTTCACACTTAGACCTAGGGTTAAGTAAAAAGCATGATTATAACGTAGGTTATAATAAGAAAAAGAATGGAATGAGCCTTATTTTAAGACTTAGGATAAATTAATAAGCAAAGATAGTGAAGGAAATTATAAAGGCATATTTGAATAATTTATCTAAGTTAATAAGCAAAGATGAAAGTATGACCTGTACCAAAAAGCATTCTCTATTAGGCAAAATGGCGGTCTCACATTTGCCTGAAGTTAGATGAAGGAAAATTTATGCTGATAATGGTAGTACTTGGTCAAATAGAAGTCCAAATCACGGGGGTTTTGGAAAAGGGGCGCAACTAAATATTGTTTGGATGACGGGCCAGTACCGATAGCATTTCCCCTATTTTTCTATGGATACGGTGTTTCACATAATCCTGAAGTGAGACGGGGGGAACGCTTATGCTGGGCACAGGTAATAAGAAGATCCAATAGGTGGAGGAATAGGTAGCATGAGCATGGTGGCAGTTACACGTGTGACTTCAATTTTGGTGCTCAGTAATCGCTATAAGTTCCAAGCGCTTAAGTATGTGTGTCTTTCGTAGACACCCATTGCGTTTTGTGTAGGAAGCTATATAATGTCTAGTTCATAGTAGATACTTTGTGCATCTTTCGTAGACACCATTGTATTTTGTGCGTCTTTCATAAATGCCATTACCTTATGTGTAGGGAGTTATATAACATCTAGTCCGTAGTAGGTACTATGGAGTAGCAGACTGATCAAAAGGGTAGAATTAGGATTTCATCCTGATTATAGGATCAGGGGTTCAGCCTGATCAAAATGGCAATCAAGGATAACTGCAAACAATCAAAGTTAACCAATCATATTTAATTGTAAATTCGTATTTATTTTCAGTTTATTCCTTCTTCTATTTCCTTTGTTTCTTTTTAATATACTAGAACTGTTGTAAAACATATTATCTTTACTTTACTTAAAGATTCTAGTAAGTACTATCATTCACCAGTCTTTTTGTCTGATCCACTTCTCTATTTTTCCCCCTTTTCCCCCCATAGACAATCAAGGAAGAGGACAGTAGATTGCAGTTGCTTGGAGGTTTCTTTGAAGGAGATTCCACTATGTACTTCCACTTCTTTTATTTCAGCTTTTTATTCTTTATTTGTACTTGCCCCATATTGGGGAATAGTCATACTCTGGTTTTTGAGACTATGGTTTCCTTTGATTTTATAAGACATATATGTATGATATTTTAACACATGGTGTATTTGGTATTTGGTGACTTATTTAGTTTTCAAAGCAATTATGAAGTTCTGTTCTAAATAAGTTATTATTTAAATTGTTTCTGTTGTTTTTACTTATTTCTGTTTTGTGAATCTTAGTCTATGCTAGTTTTAGTTTATACCTACAACGCACCACGCCTTCTAGTGTGACCTTTTGGGTATACTAAGGTGTGTGGGGGTGTTTCACCTATATTTTTATTTTTCTCTTATTTCCATAGGTGCTCTTACAACCAATTTGAGAAAGTTAGGTTTTCGTTGATGTATATTGGAGCTCTTGGAATGGAGCTGGGTGTTTACCTATCTTAGTACTTTTATTTGCACTACGTTACCTTATGTGTATATATATATCAGCAATTGTAAGGACATGCTTAACTTCCTAGGCCGATGATAGTACATAGATTAGTGATTCTGAAGTGCTATGTATATTAGAGTAACACTGTGTGAGATTCTGATGTTTTCGTTCTCCTCTTTCTTATTCTATTTCTTTTCTTCTTTTTTCACCCTAACGTTCAGTCTTTCTAGCACTTGGTTGCTTACCATGTGAATACCGTGGATGTATTAGAGTGGATATTCAGAAATCGAAAAGGCGATCGTTACAATCTTGGCTAGGAGCATTAAGAAGTAGATATTTGGATATCAATTCAGTACTCATGGCTATGAACATATTTGTAACTACAATTGATAAAATACTTCTCCAATTTTTTATATATTTATATAAAAACACATGAAAATAGAATCAAAAGCATACTTGACTTCAAACAAGATTATTTATAGAGTTAAGTTATATAACTATATACATTATTTCCCCTAGGGCGCACCCTTAACTTTATCAATCTTCCACTTGCACTTGGGGCTTATTATGGAGTTTCATCCCATGTCTTACCAAAATTAGGTCGAGAAAGTACCTTTGCGAAAGGATTTGTGATGTTATCTTTAATATATACTCTCTCAATTACGATCTCCCAATACTCGATATACTGCTTTATCATATGAAGGATGTGTCCTGACTTCTTGTGAGCTAGTGCTTCCTTGAAAATCTATATTGCTACATTATTTTCATAATACATGTAGTGACCTTTCTTTTCAAACCTTAAAATTGACATTAGTACATCTACGGTATCCACGTGCCTAGCATCCATGTGCCAAAAAGATAGATTTCTGGGGTGAAATAAAAGAAAAGATAGAACATAATCCCACATCGTGATGAGTAATATATAATATATAATAGATATTTACAAAAAGAAAGATTATTATACATACATCAATCAGAGTAAACTAACCTATTATCAGCCTGGACAGTTATAACATCATTTCCTTATAAATGCTGTTACACACAAAATTAGAAGCACAACAGAAATAAAAGAAAATACAGGAATACGTTTTGGAGGCATCCAACTTGCTTCCCGAAGCTCTAAACCATCCATTACTAAATTTGGAAATATGCTCGGGATGACCCGAGCATTATAAGAAAATAACCCCAGATTAGTCTGGTAAACTAACGTAAGAAACACAAATCATATGGGTTTTCAATGTCATAAAAACCATTCAAAAAAGGTGTCCCGTAAGAACATGCCCCACATTAACACAGACGGGATTTTACCCGATGATAGTCAACCCTTTTATTATGAAATTCAGTGATATTATAATAATTTCTAGGATTTAAAATAAATATCTAATTATAGTCGAAATGGTTACATTAATTACATTCCAGCATATTAAGTATATAACTTAGTCCATAAAGGCACGTATTGGACATTGAATTCCATACAATAATAAGGTCGGGTACCACCTGCCACAGTACACCTCTACAAAAATGCACCGGGGCTAAAAGCCTTTCGACCTATGCGAATCAGAGCTGACCTGCCCCTCTAACATGATAAGCCAGATCATATCATTCCTCAGGTATCAAGATTGCAAATGGATGCACCAGACCATGGCCCCACTCTTGTCCATGTGCAAGCATACCAAAATTCATTAATATCAATCTAGATCGAGGAATGATGTTTCTAATGGTAGCCAACCACATAAAAGTGAAGCTTATCCCTTGTCTCAGTCATTACCACGTTACGAGGCTTATGAGATCACGATTACCTTTTTCTACTCTTAGCAAATCCCGCTTGGAATGCTAACACTGATCTTCAAGCAACAATGCAATGCCAACATTCATCCATAGAAGATGTTTAAGATATGAAGAAATCAAAGGCTCTACTTCTACTATATCCTTTTTGGAATCACCCCTAGGATTATTAGCAAGTAGCCCTTGTACTTCAAAGAACTCCATCTTCGATTCCATCATCTTGAACCAATCACGAACCTCTTCCAAACTGTAAAATGTGTATATGGTTTTGGAGTGGTTACGGTTTCGAGTCATCTTACATAAATATACTCCCCGCTTACCGGGCGCTCCAAAACTATTGGTTAGATTTAGGTAAACTCAACTCTGGTTCTTTTGGATATAAACATACGATACATAAGAGCAAAGAGCACCTCCTAACCATTTAAGTGGACAGATTTTCTTCTCATTTGTCTTAAAAGAATACAATGAGTTTATACGTACATTATAACATCATCGAAGATAACTGTACCATATAATTCCCCTGCTTCCTCCAAATATTTCCGTAGTTATATTTGATCAAGATTTGATGGTTGGTTATTTAACAATCAAGTAAACAAACAATCCAATTAGAGATTTGACTCCATATGAAACCAAACACGATTGAGCACATAAGCAATCACTAGGCCTCTTTAATTGATCTTTTCATTAATTAAAACCACTTTGTAAATACTTGTATCAAAATAGTTTTACAAAGATATACATATGTATACTACTCACTTGCTATTCACTTATACTCTTCCAATGTTTGGAAAAATATCCATATACTTATCTCATCGATATAAGTATATTCATAAAACAAAACACTTTTAGTACTTAGAAAATATATCTATATACTTATCTCAACGGTAAGCGTATTAAGAAATCTTAAGGAAGATTTTCTTCTTTCCAAAGTCATGTTTAAATGAGCCAAAAACAAATATCATTTAAAATAATGTTTACTATGAACCCAAACCACTTCCCTTTTGGTGTCAAGTATAGAAAGAATACTTTCTCTACCACCATAAGTTGAATCGATCATTTACAGAATCAAATCTCATTCCTTACATAAACCATTCCATATTAACAAGTCCTTTTATAAATATCCAAATTAATTTATAAAGCTTCTTATATTAGTCTTTATATTTATAAACCTCCTTTCATAAATCTCTAAAATTATTTATAGAACTCCTTTTATAAATCTCTAAAATTAATTAGCTCAAATATTCAGTTTCGAAATAGATCCAATAGTTTCTATAAAACGATCATTTCATATATCATTATAAATTCACAAAGGTGATTTATTATTCCAAATTATAAAAATTATATCATTTCTCTATTTGTTTATAAATCCATTCTTTTATTTATAAAATACCATATATAAATCATTATATAATATGATATTTTATGTAGAGCATTTCACAAATATTTATTTCAAAATATTTCTATCTTCTTTAGAAATAGAATTATTTTATTATAAAAGATAAAATCCTTTTCCTTTATAAGAAACATTATATTAATCTTTCTATAGTGTAGATACTTCCAAAAAATTCTTTTTAAAATATTTCTATATATGTTAGAAAAGATAAAAAAGGTTAAAGTAAAATAGAGATATCAAAAACCATTTCTAAATAAAATGTCACTAATAATTCCAAAGTCACTTTTAAAATCACCCTTCAAATCAAAATCAATTTTAAATCAAAAATAGCAAATAATAGTAGTTTAAAATAGTATAATGAGGCATAGGGCTACCATACTCTTAACTAATTTTATCACTTTTTTCATTTTAAAAAGAATTCAACTTTTATGACATATCAAAGTCACATCCAATAAGGCCAACTACCAAGCTTCTGGCACTTAACAATTTTCAGCCAATAGTTAACACATTATCTAATATTAATTAATCCACATTTTTAATTAACTTCAAAATCAACATTTTACTTTGCAAGCACAAAACAGGGATTTATTCTACTCAATAGATGTAGAAAATAATATATTCAATTTAATTATAACAGAATAAGGTTTTATTCTGCCAAATAGATATCACAAACAAAGTATAATTAATTTAACTACATTATTATTGAAATTCACATAATTAAAATTTACCCTTACTAATTTACCAATATTTATACTTCATTAAAACTATCAACAAGTTATATCATAATTTTGTACATGTCAATAGGAGTCTAATGCAAAATCCGTAGGTCAATCAGATTTAAAATGAATGAGATATTCTATTTTAAATTCAACACACATAGCATATATAAATTAAAACAGATAAATTTATATAATTCTTCACCAAAGCAATTGGCCTAGGCCCACTTCACTACAAACCTGAATCCACAATGAACAATACTTTCTCTCCATCATTCAATATCGCATCCGGGCATCGAAATAAAAATAAAAAATGCCTCGATAAAATTACTGCTACCGCCGCCTCAATCGCATCTGGCCCACGCCGCCACTGTCCTGGCCACCTGAATCGTTACCCATCACCTCACCTGTAGCCTCGGCCACGTCTAAATCGACACTTCCGAATGTCGTTGCCAACACGATTTTCGAACCCCACCACACGAGACCCCTTAAACCCTATATCGACCTCGACCAGGCGACCATCAGAGCAGCTGCCACAGCTTCCCATGCCTCTGCCTTGACCCAATCATCCTCCCTTGCACCACCGTTACCTCCCCAGTCCAACATGCCGCCATGAAACTCAAGATAATCAAAAAATGATCATCTAGCCACCATGACACACTCTGGCAACATTAGACCTTATGACACCACCAAAAATCATGTCTCGATTATACAAACCCAACCATGCTCTCCGATCTCCATTCGGTGATCATCGAAATTCAAACATTATTTGACAACTACTATCATCGGACAATATACGCTACCATACTCGACAAAACAACAAGTGGCTATTTATAAAAAAATTTAGAGACTATAACACATAACTTTCACGTTGGAAGATTTGTCAAAATTTTGTTAGATCTGGAGACATAGATTTTTGAAAGGGAAAGGAGTTTTTATTCCATTTATAAAGCAAGAAAGGAAGAAGAAAAGAAGAAAATGAGTGTTGTGTAGATGTGCACACTTAAACAAAACCAATTACTTCAAACTTAAGCAAAACCCCAAAATTTAGAACACCCATAACATCAAAATGAAATCAAAATTATGGCTTCTTGTAAAAGATTTGTTTAGATTTGATTTGTTCTAGGTACCCTGCTATGCAGTATCACGTTCGTGTACAGACCGTGAATGGTAGATAAAAAATACGATCGCACGACAATGTGACATGATCCGAAAACAAAAATAAAATACACTAGTTTTCTTATTCTCTTTTGTTTTCAAAAATACCAACGTTTGTTGTAAAATAAGTCAAACGATAACTTGAATATTTTTCAAACAAAAATTTATGGAAAAGTCCTGTAAATCCATTTAAAATCCTGACATTAAAAGTCTATTCGTTTTAATAAAAACTGATTTTCTTATTATTCATTAAATTCGAATCAAATTTGAATATTTAAATAATTTAAATATTCCTATTCGAAACGTTAAAAATTTCAAGTTGTTATAATACACGAGCATTGGACCATGATGCTTAGGATCTCTCCTAGCACCTTAATGAATCCACGCATCCATACTGCTTCTTTTAAGGTGTCATTCAAAGCGATGTACTCAGCCTCTATGGCTGAATCAACCATAACTTCTTATTTGAACCTTTTCATCTAACGACCCCTCCATTGAGGGTAAACACAAAAATTAAGACTTATTTGTTATCATCGATATCACTCTAGAAACTTAAGTCTGAGTACCCGTTCATAAAGAGTTCACAGTTTCCATACATGAAAAACAAATCCATAGTATTTCTCAAATGCTTAAGGATGACCTTAACTGCAGTCCAATGATTTTCTCCAGATTTGACTGATATTATCTAACTCCACCTAGTGTAAAAGTGATGTCCGATTACTGCATAGCATAGCATACATAATGGATCCTATTGCTGAAGCATCAAGAATCCAAGCCATCCACCGTCTTTCCTCATATGTAAATAGGGAGTCCTTAGAAAGGACAATTCCATGCCATACTAGAACATTCCCACACTTGGAATTTTCCACACTAAGACATCTTAGTATAATATCTATGTACATCAACTGGGACAACCCACGCAACAACTCGCATCTTAGTGGATCCGAATTTTTGCTAAATCAAAAATTCAAGTCCACTAGAGTACGAATCATTGGTGTTTGTTATCCTATCATAAACAAAAATTATATCAGAGACTATCGATAAGAACTCACAGCAGAATAAATAAATATAATAAAACATATATTACCAACCAAAAATGATAACTCTAGTATCTAATGCCCTTGTCAGTGCAGAATATGAATAAGGGAATATGTCCTTCCATCGTTCCCGCCTTGTACCAGTACATGTCCCTCTAAATCTATCTTGCGGGTTTTAACGAGGAAGGGGTCAAAACAATGCTCTAGTCACTGGAAAACTACATACTTTATCCATAACAGTAGTTTATGCCGATTGTCTTCCATTATATGTTTATGTCTTTTATTTAAGCTTAGTCGTCTTCACTTCATGTACGCATACGATACATTGTACCTAGTAGAGGTATACAATGAATACATACGTGTATATATATGTATGTGTGTATATATATATATATATGTGTGTGTGTGTGTGTGTGTGTGTGTTTTTATATATTATAAATACCACATCCTCCCTATAGGCTAGGATATATTCCCCGCTAGTATACATAACTCTAAACTGCACCAGGTATCCACCATCTGTATCTAGATCGAATTGCCCGTGTACACCGAGGATCTTTCCGTTAGTGCCTAATAATGGCTACAACTATTTAACCGTATTCTACCTCATCTTAAAGACTCATCTTTGGGTTATCTAGTCTTTCCTCCTAACCACAAGCTAAATAACAAATAACTTTGAGGCGGTGCATGTCCCATACGAGATCTACACTAGTTGAAGGTGTAGTCTGTATAGCATAGCCTAAGTCTTTTTACCGATCGCTCTTGGTCCGATGATGCCCTCGACCAATGTGTACAGCCCTACTCCTTACATATGATATCAGCCTTATTGACATAGCATCGAGCCTACACTCACCATCCCATTTAGATTGCCTAATGCAATCAAGGAAATACCCATTTTGGTTGCTTAACACACACCCCTTATAAGGATTGAAGTAGTCCCTACTTGACCCTGTAACCCTTCAACCGAAGCGAATCCTACTTTATTATGTTCCCTTCGTCTAAGTACGAACGTATGTTCCCATGGGTCCTACAGTTAAAGATGTTTCGTTCTCACATTTGCACGATGTATACACAATCTCTAGTAACCCCTTTGGTGGACAAACTTCTATTAGAGGTAGGGGTTTGCCTTAGGGAAATTATGTAATTTGTTACATATATCTAACTCGTTGAACATCTTTTTCATAATAAAGGAGTTTCTTTCTATTACATACTTGATATAACGTGGTTATATTAATTAATTAGTTTAACTAAAAGTATTTTTAACAGAAAATCCATAAATGGTATATTTTATGATAGTAGTTATAAAGAGTTAAAACCATGAGTAGTTTATCACAATAAAACAAACATATCATTTTAAATGTTCATAGTCAAGATGCATCGAGACTGGATATCAGTGTATCCGCTGTGACTAGAGTGTGTAACACTCTCCCAATATTGGGCAGTGTATTACCCATGATTGTTGGAGGCACATGTGGGTTACGTACTGATAGTTATTGGATAATTATGCAACGACTCACTCGATAGTTTTCTGTTAGTTAATATAATTAAAGTGAAACAGAAATATCGATGTGATCGATTTACACAGTTCTCTCGACTTAAGAATACAGTGGATCTTGAATATGAAAGCTCCATTTTGATTATAGTCAAATCATTGCATGGTGTTCCATCGAGTGACTATAGTTAGGTCAAGCGGAAGTATTGGAAGTAAAGCACCATCAAAGAGAGGATTCGTCTTCTCAGTTATATAGGGTTAGTATCATGGTCAACTCAAGTCAACTCAAAGTCAAAGTCTCTGGCTAGAGCATTTTGGTTAATAATAATTGTTATTATTGAAACAAGGACTTCGTGTTTGGACTATAAAGTTGAATGTGGATGACATTGGAATTCTGGCCATTACCAAATTCCATAAATCCAAAGTGATATAGTTGTGATGAAGAGAATTAGTGTAAATAATTGTCATTATTAGGTACCGCTTATAATAATAAAATTAGATTTTACCTAAAAGATGGGTAAGAGATAAATTCAGCCAAAATGTTACACCACCTGCTAAGTGACGTGGGAACATTAATATTCGATTAGTTCAATATTCTCTGTTGACTGAATTTACACATTTAAGTCGCACAATCGTAATGATGAATGCTTCGAAAACCACATGACCTAATTAATTGATAACTGTTGTAAATTAATTAATATTTATGAAATATTAATTACTAAATTTTTGTTTGTTTATTTTTTTGATTTGTTTGAATCCATAAGTATTTAATAAAGTACGTACATAAAAGTTATTTATGTAGATTATGTACGCATCGATATATGATATTGATAAAATATTTAATTTAGATTAAATAGATTAATTACTAAATGGATTTAGGAATATTCATAGAAGGCATACGAAAAGGAGGTTCAAAATTCAATGGTTGGATCTAGAAAATGAAGGGTGGAGGTTAAGGAAGGATCCCTCTATAAATATGTTATCTTCCATTCACTGGCCTGTCTTAATCACTCTCCTTCTAAACCCTAGCCTCCATCTTCATTTTTCTACCTTATTGGCCAAAATTTTATAGCATCTAAGCCATAAAAATTCCCAAAAAAAAAACAAAACAAATCAAATAAAATACATTCAAAAGCGATGTTTTTGATTGTTGCAATTTTTGGAGGTGATTCAATTGAATCTAGAAGCATTTATCATTCAAGTTACGAATCATAAGCAACAACCAATAAGGTAAATTCTATTATTTATTTATTTATTCCACAATATTATATATCTAGTAGTTAATTCATTTTGAAAATTTTATGTATGCATTTGTTGTCCCTTATAAGCATACAATTATAGATCTTAAAGCAGTATATGTTCTTATCATTAGAATTGGTATTTTTTGAAACTGATAATTTCTATTCATGATTTTCTATGTTAACTTCTATTGATTGTGATCTAAATATAGATCTAGCAATTAGCTTGTTATTCTAATTAACTTTATTTTATTTAATTGTTAACAATAGTTTACATTGTTTCCAATATTGTTTTCTACTTTAAGATTTATACATATACATAATTATGTATGTATGTATGTATGTGTATGTTAAAATAATTTTGAATTATTTTAGAAGGTTTTAAGAATTTTTTTATTAACATATACATATGAATTAAATGTAAATTTGTTGATTAAGATTTGTTATCAAACTGTTTTACTAAATTGGATTACTACATGTTTAGTAATAAATCTTAAATTGATTATAATTGATTTGGTTAAGCCGATTTATTAATTTTAAAGGATCCATTAACAATACATACACACACGCACATATATATATGTATATATGTGTATGTATACATGCATGCACATACATATATGTACACTGTATTTATGAATAAATAAACATGAATCAACATATTATTATTATTATTATTATTATTATTATTATACAAAATATACTTTGGACAAATTTTTAATATAATAAATATCTATGTTTGATTCTGCATTAAATTATTAACATATACATATTGGTCACATTTTGATTTATTAATTAAGATCTATTTTCAAAATGATTTACTAAATCGAATCACTGCATGTTTGATAATAAATCTTGAATCGGTAATAGTTGACTTGGCTGTATTAATTTATTATATTTAGAGGATTCATTAAATAATTCATATATAAACATATTTAAACACACACACACACACATTATAGTTAATAACACATACATACTTTGTTGTTGACTATTAAATCAATCATCTTTGTTACTCTTAATCTATTTCTCATATTTCCTTTATATGTTTAACGATTCATTTATTTCTAATTATTATGTCTAACATTCTCATCAATTAATAGCACCTATCATATGTCACTCTTACAGAATTTACACTATAATATATATATTTGTTTATTCTTACATTAATGCCATATATATATATATATATACACATATATTGCTGATTAATGACATTCATATAATTAATCAATTTAATTAAAGAGAGATAAACGAAAGGTTTCTATATATATATATAAATAATTTGCCCTTCATTAATTAAATAAGCTAATATAAGGAAATAAAAAGTTTCATTCTCTAAATAAATTTATTCCCCTATTAATTGAATAACTTAAAAGATAGGAAATGAAAAGTTTCGTTCTCTAAATAAATTTAAGAAGTTACCTTATACAGCAATACGTACATAAGAGTATATTTGATATACTTTAATTTACTTACACATTAAATTAAATTTTAAACTTTATTCCTAAAACTAAGTAAAATAAAGATTTTATCTAAAAAGAAAACTTAGAAAATTTCTAATGATATGCACGTAAATGTGCATATTTTTACTTCCATATTTAATCTAGTTTAATTAAATAAATGAGGATATAGGATAGTTTAACATGTTTAAAGCAATATTTTAATTATTTTCAGATCATCATTTATTCATTTTCATATAGGGGCAAAACGGTCAATTTTGTGCATATATTAATTAAAGAAATTTTACTTGAAATTTTTTATGTTATTTTGTAGGAATTTTAGTGAATATTGGAAGAGGCTTTACGGAAAATATGCATGCACAAGAAGATACAAAGGAACGAAGATGAAAATAATTCATTTCATAAAACATGAAGGACCCCACCTACCACTTAACATGATGTACAAATTAGGAGCTAACGTACATGCTAATGGCCATTAAAGTTTCATGCACACTTAATGGAGGATTATCTCATGCTAATGATAACGGCCACACTTCCTCAAGGGTAGTTTGGGTAGTTCCCAAAAATTAGATTAGGGTTTCAAAACATGGATAAATACCTCATATGTTCATGTAATCTCCACTCCCCTCTTAGTCTTTTAGCCTCCATTTTAGGTTAGTTTGAGGCTCATAAATAAGTCAGAGTTCTCTTTTCTTTTTCATGGCTCCTTAGCTATATTTTCTTCTTATGTAATTTTCTTTATGCAAATTTTAATTCGTGCACTTTTCTACTTACATGCTCTCGTTCTTCTTATGTTAGTAGCTTAGTTTCATTTTTTATGCAAGTAGATTAGCTTTTATTTCATTTAGTTCTCCTTTTCTTCTTGTTCTATGTTGCAATCTACATTTGTTGGCATGATAAGAAATATGAGAGGCTAAACTCTTTCAATTTAGGGGTAATGAAGCTCTCTTAATCATGCAGATTCCACATTTTGATAAGTTTTGATCTCCTTTTGTCCTTATGGAAATGTTTGAATGGGTTAACTTATTATTTTAGCTTTGAATTTGATAGCCTATGTTGTTGACACAGAATAGGCCATGCATACACAAACAACAAACACAAATTACCTCTTCTTCTACATATGATGTTGGTAATGCGTGATTTTAAAATCAAAATTTGATGGTCTATATTTCTAATAAATAGTTAATAGGCCATCATTAGAATAGATTTTATTTTCGATTTCATTTTCATTTTTTGTGATAGCTAAAGAGTGATTTAGTGGGTGTGTTATAGTTTAATGGCTTATGTTGAGCTAATTAATTGCACAAATAGACCATACTTATGATAAACACATCAATTAAATTCACAAATGACTAAAAAAAGAGAACATAATTTCATTTTGTGTTGATTTATGTGATCAAGAGAGTGGATTTATCTTTAAATTGCCTTCAAACTCTCATATTTTTATCCATTTTATTTTACTAGTTTATCTAGATTTTATTTTTAGCTAACAATACTAATAACTTTGGTTAATTTCATTGAATATGAATTTTAAAATCTAAACAATTCCCTGCGGAACGATCCATACCTGCCGCTTGCGTTTAATTTTAATTAAAGTTCAATCAGATATTATCCAATCCGATGGAGATTTAGCCGGTCCAAACAAGTTTTTGACGCCGTTGCCGGGGTCTCGATTTATTTTTATTTCTGTTCTTCGAATTATTTTCATTTAATTTTTAGTGTGCGTGTTTGTTTTGTGTGTCAGATTGCATTTAAAAAAAATTTATTGTGTGTATTATGTGCTTGTTTCTTGCTTTTTGTTTTTTTGCATTGTATAGAATTTCTATTAAAAAAATACACAAGTGCAATTGAAAAAGAAAAAAATATTATTCCATTTTATTTTCAATTATAATTTTCTTTGTACAAATTTCTTTTCTACAAAAATCACATCACATTGCTTACATTTTCTTTTACTGTCTATCTTTTCAACACCGTCAAACAACAGTTCCCACTGTTCTACACCAGCATCACAACCCTCTGCTCCATTCCAACAATTCTCCAAACAATTTGCCACTGTTCTATTCAAACCACTCATCTAACTGCAAGCCACTATTCCATTCAAACTACTCAAACAATTTGCCACTGTTCCATTCCAACAATTCATCTCTGCAAGCCACAATTCCATTCAAATCACTGTTTCCCACCACAACATCATCTAACTGCAAGCATCATCACTCATCTCCAAACTGCTCCTCAACAAACTACTCCACTGACCACTATTGCCTTGGTTTAAAACACCTCAAACTCTAACATCTCCCCAGCTCAACCCACAACAACAAATATCTACACTGCTGCTTTCCTCATTCACAATCACCAGAGTCACACAACCTTTCCTCATACAAGCAGCAACCTTCTCCACCTATTGACTGCCACCATCAAACCCACCTGACCACCATTACAGTGCAGCACACTCTTCCCGACCAACATACCAATACAACACCCCTGTCCACCGTTGTGCTACTGGCTATACATAATTTCCATCAATACAAACGACTAGTGCATACTAAACAACCACCACAGTTCATTGCTGCAAAAACCACCATCGTATTGCCGACTACTTCACATTCCAGTCATCTTCCACCAAAAAACAACTTCCAATCATCTTCGAAAAATAAAAGAAAAACACACACCTGACAACCATCGACCATTAGAAACCTAATCTCCACTTCTGTCTACTTCTATCAACTTTCAGTCAACATCTCCAAGCCCCTCCATACATCTGCCTTTCATCACAAATATTTTTCTTCAACGCATCTCAATCCTTCATCCACAACATAACTCTTAGTCACATACAAATCACCACCTAGCAACCATCCATTCCCACTGCAGACAACAACACTTGTCACCACATCAACAGCCACTGCACATACATTTGATTACTCTCCCCTGCCATAACATGTTCAACTGCCCTCCACCATACTTCAACAACCCCTGTTGCTATTCCTCCATGCCGCTTTCATTCAAACATCACTACATAACTTCCTACAACCTGCCAACAACTACGCAACTGCAAATCACTGCATAACCAAATAAAAACTGCCATCCCACCTCTGCGCAACCACCAGTTCACACCCAATCCATACACTTCCATAATTCATTGCCACCTTCTCCTTTACTCACTTCACTTCTCTAAACTGCAGAAACCACAAGAAATTGCAATCTCCTCACCCATATACAATACATCATCAATAAATACACTGCCTGCAATTGTATAACCAATCCACCAGTACGAACTGCTAGCAACCATCTCTTCAATTTTCCTTAAACACTACCGCAAACCCCTCAAGCGAACAACCTTCATCCCACACTTCAGCATCTTCACAACACCGCTCAACCACAGTGCAACAACTACTCCAGTCTTCAAACTTCAACCACTGTTACAAGCATACTCCTCCAACATCAAAACTGCAACAACTTGCCTGAACACATTGTTTCACCCCACCAGAACTCCTACCGTCCAGTGCTTCACCCTACCCATTGCTTTTCAACCTGCAACTGACAACCTCCTCGCAACTTCATTACCACATACACCTCCTGCAATCAATACCAATTCAGACATAACACTTCAGAAAAACTTCACTTCAAGACATACCAATACCATCTTCCCTACATATTGCTGCCATTCTTCCATTATGAACACTACAGTGACTCACTATCACCTGAAAATTCCCATACCATCCACTACGTCCCCGCAGAAACACCACCATCGCCTAGCCAAATCATTGATAAGCTTCCAGAACCTCACTGCAACCCATTCCCAAACTCGAACACATCCCTCACCACTAACTCTGCTGCAACCCAATCACCCGCCACCCAATTCGCCTCGCTACCCAAATCACTGAACACCCAACCTCTACAACTTCCCACGAAACAGCAACCAAAATTACCGAACACACCAGCCTACTTCGCCGAACCCCCATGCCAACAGCCTTGCACCCAGCCTTCGACCCAAATCCTCCTAAGAAAAATTGCCGCAGACCACCTCACAAATCCAACCTGCAAAATCGATCATTTTCTTTTGAGACCGAGCATTTTGTTTATTTGGATTGCGAATTTTCAGAATCGCTTTGAAATTGGGAATTGAACGAGGGTGTTTTTGTTTTTGTTTTGGGAAGCAAAATTAAACGAGAGTCCTTTTGTTCTTGTGTAGTAGGAGCATCTCCAACAAATTGGAGCGTGGAAATTCGATTTTCCACACTCCAAAATGTTAGCCCTCATTTCTACAACAGAACAGACGCCTGGGCATCAGGCGCCTGTCCAACAGGCGTCTGGTTAAAGCGTCTATACAAGGTGTTTTTTACCCACTTCCCTCATTTTTCCCTCCTCCATTCTCTTTTCAGATAATTTTTTTAATTCAACTTTGCGTCCAATTGCCGCCCCGTCCGGTCAAAACTGGTAGACGCACAGTTCGATATACGACCGATGCCAATATCGGACATGTTCATGTCCCTTCTGATGCTACCGTGACTCCAGACGATGTTCGATCTTTTCACGACTTGCCCCCTACTGTTTCGCATCGACTTACTACAGCTATCGCGATGCCACATGTATACGTTTATTTCTTTATTGCTTGACGAACAACCATGTAAATATATATGTATGATAATTCCTTGTTTATTTTAACATTAAATAATCATATATTTAGGTTCGTCACGTAGCGATGCGAGGTAATTGGTATAGGTGTATGTCCGAGTATTTTGATTAGTTACCAGAGCCGATTTTGGATAGGCTACATGCGTCATCTTTTGGTGAATTTCTTGCTTTACCTAGATTTGCACATGTAGATCGTTGTCTGGTAGAGGCCCTCACCGAGAGATGGTGGCCTATCACCCACATATTTCATTTCCCTGAGTTTGAGCTAGGACTGACTCCTCTAGATTTTTATATGCTCACTGGCATAGAGGTTGGTCGACCTGATCGTCTCCCTGTACCATTTGATAGTACATTTGAGGAGTTCGAGTCATATTCAGCTTATTTACCAACTTTGGCCAATGAGGAGGTTAGAGGAGGAGCTGTTACTCTCCCTTGTTTACAGCGGTATATAGCAGAGTACATGGCCATTGAGGATATGCACACTCCGGTTATTCGTGCCTTCATATTATACCTTTTACATTTTTAGTAACAATAAGGGTACTATTAGGCTTGGTTTTTTGGCTGGATAAGTAGATGTGGATGGACTACATATATATGATTATGGTACTGCTATTATTGGTTATTTGTACATAGCATTAGATACTTATGCACTTCAGCAGTCTAGACAGATGTATGGATTTTGGTACATTCTTCCATTTTGGTACTACGAGTATACTGCCAATATGCACCGCCGACTTATCATAGAGGCGAATGCCACAGCTTATATTTACTTTCCTAGATTGCGTCGTTGGGGTCCTCCTATGAATTTGCCCCGTGTTGCACAAGGGGTGCACAATGAGCTGATGGAGGCTAGACAACAGATGAATATGAGGCGGCGTGGTAACATTATCGTTCATCCGTGGGATCAGTACTTACAGTTCCTAGAGCCCGGTCCTGATCATCCACTCACTTTTCAGTTTTCCATGTCGCGACGCAGGATTTGCTTTCAGGTTCCTACATGTCCATTCATATGGTATTTAGGGGAGCGGTGTTGGCTACAATTGTATGGTATAGTTCGCATTCCATCAGATCCGCTACCATGGGATGATATGTATGGTGATATTAGGGCTGGACCAGCTTATATTCTTACGATGAGGGGTGCGGGATGGGTGGATGGTGAGCCATTTACAGTTCTTGGAGACTTTGATTCATATTGGGCTCGAGTAGCCCCATGTGCTTACGCATTGCCTGATTATATTTGAGGTCTGAACTCCGATCATATTGGTCCACGTACCTCTTCCGGTAGAGTTCCACTACCGCCTGCCACCTTTGAGCCTACATCATCACAGTACACACAGTCTCCTACTTTCGACCTCCCTCCACATTCGTTTAGAGCATATGATGTACATGGTCAGGTGGTGGAGTACCCCTTATAGTAACCTACAGATGACGATATTACGGCTGTACCATCCGCCGGATTGTATCAGCCTCATCAGGTTTGTACGAATTTTAACTATTCTTGAAATAACTTGTCGTTATATTGTCCACGTATGTATAACTCTTTTTTGCACATATCAGTATTCTCAGTACATGGATTATGATAGACGGATGATTGTTGCATTTGAGCGTATGACGCTCGATTATACACAGATGATGTATCAGAGTTACCAGATTGCGGTCCAGCAGCAGCAAACTCAGTATGATGTGCAGGTACAGGAATTACAGACCCAGATTCAGCAGCTTCAGGAGCAGCTGCATGCCGTACCTCAGCCTCACGACTTTGATGACGTTAACGATGACAGTGACGACGATAGTGGAGACGATGAGGAGATTGATAGCGGTTCCGATCACATAAACTGATGTGCTGCATTTAGATGTTTTAGACTGTGTTATTATTTGTCACACCTTACATTAGTTGGTTGCATATTATGATGGTGATGATGTTATATGTGAGTATTGCATTGTGTTGATGATATTTTATGCTTGTGTTTGTTTATTATTAAGCGTATATGAAGTCAAAATGTTGAAGTAACAAACACAGTTGTGTGTGTTTGTCAAATTTTTTATGAATGTTTGACACGTAGACGTTAATCTTATGCTTCATTTTTTGATGCGGATCACGACCTCTTTATTTAAGACAAAGTGTTATATTCTAATATCACAACATTTGAAAGTTCGGTTAAATCAATCAATGTGTAACGTAATAGTTTCGGCTACAGAATTGAAACTATTAGTAAATTTTTATATACAAACGGATCAAATGTACGATGATAAAGAGATAATGGCAACTCAGTTTTGGGACACTTTTGCTGAATTTTACAATAGCAATGTTGATGGTAGAAGTAGATGTACGTAGGTGGAGTTAAGGACTGATTATGGGAGCTTCTGCAACGCCTGTACGCGGTACAACACGGTTATCAATGAGGTTATATTTGAAAATTTGTTTAAACCAACCCGTTCTACATTTGAAGGACGTTACTTTCTCAAATATCACAGCACATTCATTGGACATGAGGCTTATATCATACGTCAAAATTGGCTAGAACAATTTGGATATCCATAATTTGAGTGTATTATTGTTGAGTGTATTATTGTCTCTGTGTATGCATATTTATTATTGTCTTGTTTATGAGTAATTTTAACTTTCTACCGCATTGTTAAATCAAAACACAATGCTAATATTTGAACATAGTTAATTTTTAACGTTTGCACGCTTCAATATATATGTAAGAGCTTTTCTTCTCAAACACACAATTGAGTTCTCCGCTCCTTCAATCTTCTCATCCTCATATCAATGCCTTCCTGGTCATCGTCTATTGACTCTGATGCCGGGTACGTTCCAACGGAAAGCGAACAAACTGATGAAGATTGGAATATCAATTACCAAGAACAACATTACGAGGGCGTTGCTCGTGAATTCCCAAATCTTGACAAACTCACACTTCAAGAAGACGATCAACCAGTACATGAACAGTTGGTTCATCAACAATCGCAGGAGGTTGAACAAGCACCAAATTTGCAACCTTCAATTGAACAAGAGGCCGACTCTTACACAGTATTTTGTCATTGTGGTTATAAGGTTGAAGTTGTGGTTAGAGCTGATGGCGAAGATATTGGTCGTCAAATCCAGTTGTGCCCTTTCTGGCCTGAAGAGTGCAATTATGCAGAATGGGTTGATGAGTGGGTATGCCCAAGGGCCATAACATATGCCAACGAGCTAGAACAAGAAATAAGACGTCTCCGAAATATCATGCACAACTTACAATTTGACCGTAACGGGTAGTTTCTCAGTGGAGTGTATTATTATTGTGGAGTGTATTATTGTGGTGTGTATTATTATGGAGTGTATTATTGTGGAGTGCACTATTATGGAGTGTATTATTATGGAGTGTATTATTATTATGGTTGTATTATTGTGGTGGTTGTATTATTGTAGAGTCTATTATTATGGAGTGTATTATTGTTTGTGTATGCATTATCGTTGACTGTATTAATGTTTGGGTGTTTCAGTAACAATGACTTGTTTCTTTCTGTATTATTGCCTTAAGAATATGGCAACAGTTGTATGATGGGACAAGACAGTGCAGATTTACATTGCAGACAAGACACTGCATCTGCAGTTAATAGTGTATGATGGGACGAGACACTGCATCAACAGTCAATAGTGTATGGAGGGACAAGATAGTGCAGACATTACACTGCAGACAAGACACTGCATCAACAGTTAATAGTATATGATGGGACGAGACACTGCATCAATAGTCATTGTGTTTAGATGTGACGAGACACTGCAGTCGTGACATAAATGGAATCTACTTTATAGATGGTGGTTGAATTTAATTAATACTACCAACAAGTGATTGTTTGTTAGCCAACATGTGATTTATGCTATAAAAGGCTTGTTAGATGCTGAGAATTATTATTGCTCATTCTTATTTCATACAATTTCAAATATAAAAATGGCGGTAGAAGATTGTATATTTTTTGATGATAGCGACGACGAATTTGATGAAATGATGGAAGATCATTTTCGTCGCGAAAAGGAACTAATAAGTATGGCTGCACTACAAGTTGGTCAATCGAGTAGGCAACATGGTGGATCAGTTGTTGGTCGTCGGTATAAAAATCGTAGACATTCATGGCACAACGACAGACTGATGGAAGACTACTTTGTTCCAAATCCTACTTACACAGATGCTGATTTTAGAAGAAGATTCCGCATAAGGCGTCCTCTATTTCTTAGAATCCTACAATGCATCAAGCAGCATGACAAATATTTTATCTTCAAACCTAATGCATCTCATACAATGGGATTGACTGGAATTCAAAAAATGACAGATGCACTCAAAATGCTTGCATATGCAGGACCGGCAGATGTGCTTGATGAAAATTTGAAAGTGGCAGAAAGCACGATATTAGAGTGTTTGGAGCATTTCTGTCAAGCTATCGTGGACATTTACGGTGATCAATACTTACGCAGACCGAACGAGGCAGATATAGTTATGTTATTAAATATGCATGGTAGTAGAGGCTGGCCTGGAATGTTAGGAAGTATAGACTGCATGCATTGGGAGTGGAAAAATTGTCCAAAGGCGTACGCTGGAGCTTATCAGGGTAAGTCCCGTAGGTCCTCTATTATTCTTGAAGCCGTAGCGTCGTATGACTTATGGATATGGCATGCATTTTTTGGAATGCTGGGTTCAAACAATGATCTTAACGTAGTCGAACGATCTACGTTGTTCAATGATTTAGCAAACAGTAGATCAACTCCTTGTACCTTTACTTTAGGAGGTAACACGTACGATCATGGATATTATCTTGGCGATGGTATATATCCTAAATGGAGTATCATTGTCAAGACAATTCCTAACCCATAAAACAATAAACAATCAAAGTTTGCAGCGATGCAAGAAGGCCAGAAGAAGGATGTTGAATGAGCATTTGGGGTTCTTCAATCTAGATTTGCCATAGTCAGTAGTCCATGCAGACTTTGGTCACCAGTTAAAATGACCAAAATAATATACACTTGTATTATTTTATATAATATGATTATAGAGGATGAAAGAGACATGGAAGAAGATTACTTTTACAGGGTGCTCCAACACCACCGCCTGTTTGGTGCAACGATATGATTGACAGCGCACTAGAACTCGAGTTTCATGTAGAAAGCCAAATGTCCTACCGTAGTATTCAACTGCATCAAAGACTGCAAAATGATCTCATAAATCATCTTTGGAGGTTTTTTGGAAATCAGTGAAACTATATTTCTGTTGTTACTTTTCCTACTTTAGTTTATGTTGTTGTTACTTATTATTGTTATTGTAATCTGTTTATCTTTAATTAAAGTAATGTTATCATAATCTTTTTTCAATGTAATGAAATTTCAATGAAAATACTTATATTAATAATTGCTTGCATTCAGAACACAATACAAATAACGGTAATTAAAAGATACAAAGGTTGTAGAAACGGTAATTCATTTAATGACCCTCTTCAAGTCTACGCCTCATAATTTCTCTCCTTCTTTGCTCCATATACTCCAGTTGTTCTGCAGACATGTGTGACGTATCCATGAACATTATTGCATATTCATCTCTTTGTCGGTTTCCAGCAAGAAGTTGATCCATTCTTGATAACTTTTCTTGGTGTTGAATTGCTCGAGTCTCCATTGCCCGATTAAATCTATCTTTAGATTCACGCATGAGTTTTTTAATTTCAACTTGATCCGCTCCAGCCGTCTGCTTCTTTTTGGCCGCTTTTGCTCCCAGTTGCCTAACAAAGTGATCATTGGGCAGGGTTGGGTCTTCTTCTGATCCTAACCGCAGCTTCCTTGTGATTCCCTAGGACTAGAGCTTTCTCCAACTCTAGGCGTTTTAGCCTAACCACTATTTGATTGAACTTGTTGAACGGTTTTTTAAGAGATGATTTCCATTTAACGTGCTCGACCAACATGTCATAAACATGCATGAACTGATAAAAATGTGATGCTTGTTTACTATCAGGTTTATAGATTTTTTTGAACAACTTGTTTGTGGCCGTTCTCTGTTAAAAAAATAATTAGTATAATTAGAGAACTGTGATAAAAATTAGAACAATGATATTATATTAAAGCTTACCTAATGCGTTTCATTTTCAAATCCACTAGGATTCGTTTGCTTTAGCTTGAACATTTGAGAATCGAACGTTTGCGTTTGGCGATTTATTTTTCCATAATGACCTTTAACTGAAGACAGCGTTCTTTTCCGATCGATGTTCTTCCGGTTGCAGCAGTTAGTAATTTTTCCCCAAAAAGATTCACCACTTTGATCAGTCCCTCGAATAGGATCGACCGAGATGGCACAGTCAATGTTGCAAAGATCGTAGTCTTCCACAGCGCTCCAACTTACATTAATTACTTCTCCTCCATTCGGAACCGTAACGTCTTGTAAGTCGTAGTCTTCAAAACTGGACCTTGCAGCATCGACGTCGAAATCGGAGTACATTTTCAGTTGAGATTAGTGGCAGAAAAAAACTGTAATGGAGGAAGCGAATTGGTTGTGAATGGAAGAAGATTGGGGAGTTGTATTTGAACTGAGAAAAATGGCCGTTGGAAAATGACCGTTGGGGGAAATAAGTGGGCGCGTGCTTAACAGGCGCCTGGATGCCAGGCGCCAGTTAAACAGGCGCCTAACTCTTAGGGCCTGTTGAACAGGCGCGTCGTCAAATCTCTAATTCTCAGCCCGAGGCCCCCCTTTCTGACTTTTGAGATTTCTCAACATCTGTTGGGAGCTCTTCTGGATGCAGATTCAAGAATTCTGCACCTGTTGGAGATGCTCTAAGAATTGAATAAGAATTCTTTCTGCATGCTTCGGCCAGGCCCTAATTATGTCATATTAAAATAATATAAAAATAAAAACTATTTTACAAAAAAAATTACTTTTACTTCTTTCTGTATGAGTAAACGATAAAAATTACCTTACGTTTGTTTTTGTTCGATCTTTAAATAATTAGGAAAAGAACATGAGACCTTTTTTAGTAGTTAGTACAGTTTTCTTTGTTAAAAAAGAGAGAGAGTGTTTTCAATTGATTTTTTTTCCTTTGTTTTGTTTACTTTTTTTACTTAAAAAAAATCCTGTGTATATTTGCTTTAAACTTCTTTACAGGTTGCAGAAGCAGATAAGGAATAGTCATTTGCTTACTCTGCTTTGCTTGCTAAAAATAAATTACTTTGCTTGCTTATATAAAAAAATTTACCACTTTAAAATAAATTACTAATAATTCTGCAGGCTCTGATATCGTGCCCTTAGCCCTTTTTTTATTTGCTTCGCATTATTGATTGCTTGCATTTTAGAAAAAAGTTTCAAAAACAAAACAAAAATTTATACGTAGTTGCATTGTTAATACACGTTTAATTTCAGTTTTGTGTTTCATCCTATAATCTTGATTAATAATAATGGTTAGACATTGATAACGCTTAACTTTATATTGACAAGTTATCCTCTTTCGACAATTTAATTTCTTGGTGTTTAGGCTAAAGCAGAGCAATAATAAGTTATTTTACGGTGATTCATAAAAATTATACTGATTGTTTCTCTGAAGACACTTAAACCTTCGATTGCATTGTTATGGTGATTCGTGGTGCACCGATAAATCCTGTCCGTTACCTGGCTCAGAACTATCCTGTTGATTTAAGACAAAGTGTGATTACACAATTTTGTGTTAGGGGCTACTTAGGATAGATAATTCGTAGTTAAACCCTTACATTCATTTAGTAGGATTAGTTCATGCATATTTAAAAAACAAAATTTCAAAATCCAAAACAAAAAAATTGTAAATATTCCTCAACTTAGTTTTTAAATCATTTTCCTTTGAGATTTTCTGAAACTAAAATCCAAAAAAAAGTTTTAAGTTAGATTTTTCTTCTAGAAAACCAAAAATTCAAAAAAAATTATAAAAAATTTTCAAAAACAAAAATGATTGGAAAAAAAACAAAACATAACAAAACAAAAATCAAATTTCCCTTTTGAAATAAAAAATTCTCTTTGATAAATAGTTTTCCTTCAAAAAAAACTAAAATAATTTTTGAAAATGTCCGAGTTTCCTTACTCGATAGAATTTTACAATAGTTGTGAAAATTAATATAATCCATATAATTTCACTCCAAATTCGTATGGATATTTTAATGACAACTTTTGTACAAACAATTTGAAATTTGCGCCAAGTTTTCAAAATGAGAACCAACCCTCAACTCTTGAAAAAAGCATGGAAACGATTTCGCCGTTACTTGAACTCTCTACACAACAAAATCAAAGGGTAAATAATTTGTGTAATTCATATTTGTGCGATAATTCAAGTCAAAGTTTTCAAAATAACAAAAATTTGAATTCATCTCCAAAATCAAATGATTTCGATTATAACCCGTGCCAATTCAATTTCAACTCTAAAATGAGTTAAAAATCAAAACGAAAATGTGAAAAAAAATTTAAATGATTTTGGCAATGAGAATAATGTCGATTATGGCGCAATGAACTATTTTCATTCTCAACAAGTTTTAATTAAAAAATTTCAGATTAATAATTATAAATTTGACTTCGTTGTGCAAATGAACGAAATTAACAAAGATTACACGGATTTGTTGTTTGAAACCTATATGAAACAACGTGAAAACAAAATCAAATCCCAACGTGTGACGAGTCAAATAATAATCCATCTTTTGCCAAAATTGTCGATTTTCAAGTAACAACTTAAATTGAAAATGATAATCTTAATGAAGTTGTTCAAAATACGGTAATTGAGTTGGATTTCAATTCTATTGAGGGTAAGAAACTCGATTTAAAAGTAGATCTTCCTTTTTCTAATTTCGAAAAATTGAGTACAACAACTTTGGATTTTGAATTTGATATATATAATGAAGTTGTGAATAATTCAATAAAGGAAGATGAATTTTGTAACCACAATTTTTTTGGATTTTTTGAAGATGAGTTGCCAAATTCTTAAGGGGAAGATTTAAATCACCACACTAATTTTCAAATCGATGATTGGGAAGAAGTTTTCAATGATAAACTTGAATTTCAAATTAGTGAAAATAAACTTGAACTCTAATCAATTGTTTTATCTACCCTAAAAATCATCGAATATAAAACAACTCACGCAATTTTTACTAAAACGACACTCGTTTTTCCAAATCAACATTCAACTTCGAAATCTTTTATGGTTTGGTTTTCTACGCTTAAGTTGTGTCTCTCATATTTGACGAGACAAATGATTGGTTTTGGAAGACCGTTTCATGTACTCTTTGACGATATATTTTCTGATATCGTGTAAATAATAATCTTTTCATTTTCATGTAAATATAGGTCATATTTTCATATTTTTATTTTATTTTCTCCTTTTACTTGGGTTAACTGTGGGGACACAGTCAAAATCAAGTGTGGGGGAGTCTCATCTTCTTTTTGATTTTTCATGGTTAATTTTTTTATTTTATTTCCCAATTTTTTTTTCCTCCTTTAGCATTTTGATTTATTTTTAAAGAAACACGATAAGATAAATATACATTTTGGTTATCAAATTGAAATTTTAGAATTTAATTGTCTTAACAAAAATAAAAATAAAGTTTGATTATAAGTAATAATGGTATAACTAGTATATATGAAGGTTCATGGTTATAATTATGAAATATATCCTAATTGAAAATCGTTGTTTTAAAAAGTGGTGGATTTAAAAGAAAAGGTTATAAATTTTTTATATTCTAAGTTCAATGGTGCTAAGATGATTTTGCAAAACTCTCTCTTCAAAAAAACAAAAAAAACAAAAAGAATATTTGTATATATTTTATAAACACCAAGAGTCATGTGTTTAGACTTGTGTGTTCACTCGCCACGTTCTATACCCTTCTCACGTAAGCCCAAAAGGCAGTACACGATCGGTATATCTAACCTCAGTTTATCCGAGTTAGGTGTATGTATATAAAAATTTCATTAATAACACCTACAGTGGATAGGTTTTCGCGCTCGTGTTTTCACTCGCCACGCTCTATATTCCTCTCACGTAAGCCCGAAAGGCAGTGCATGGGTGGCATATCTGGCCTTAGTTTCTCCAAGTTAGGCATATGTAAATATTGTTAATATCAATAAAATTTTCGAATAAAAGAGATTAAGCAATTGAAATCCAAGAACTATTTTTACTTAGTTGATTTGACTTGTTATTTAAAAGAAATGAAAATACTACTTTGATAATCGACTAAGGATCCATTTCAAAGTTGCACTATGTTATCAAGCAAAACAACCAGCCAAACTAGAGTTATTGTTATGATAACTTAATTTTTCTTGGATGTTCTGACGAGTAAATGACTTAAATTTTCAAGATAATGGCCATAACTTATATTTATTCGTGTTAATTTAAAAGTAAATCCTTCATTTGAAAATATTTTGAATACTTGCATTCATCTCTTTGTAAATAAATCTTGCATTTAGGAAATCTTCACTTTGCATTTGTATTTTGTGGGTAGTATCCGCTGAAAACTCTCACGTTACAACACTCGTCCTACTAGGGATACCTAAAGGTTTAACGACTTGTTGCATATGCTCAATGCAATCGTGTTTCCTATGAAAACGGATTAATATTAGTATTTAGTTTATTCGAGGACGAATAAGTGTGGGGGTATTTGATGTGCACGTAAATGTGCATATTTTTACTTCCATATCTAATCTAATTTGATTAAATAAATGAGCATATAGGGTATTTTAACATGTTTAAACCAATATTTCAATTATTTTCAAATCATCATTTATTCATCTTCATATAGAGGAAAATAGTCAATTTTGTGCATATATTAATTTAAAAAAAATTACTTGAAAATTTTTATGTTATTTTGTAGGAATTTTAGTGAATTTTGGAAGAGGCTCCACGAAAAATATGCATGCACAAGAAGATACAAAGGAAGAAGATGGAAAATATTCATTTCATAAAACATGGAGGACCCTACCTACCACTTACCATGATGTACAAATTAGGAGCTAATGCACATGCTAATGTCCATTCATGCACACTTAATAGAGGATTATCTCATGCTAATGATAACTTGGTGGTCACACTTTCTCAAGGGTAGTTTGGATAGTTCCCAAAAATTAGATTAGGGTTTCAAAACATATATAAATAACCCATATGTTCATGTAGTCCCCTCTCCTCTCTTAGTCTCAGCCTCCATTTTAGGTTAGTTTGAGGCTCACAAATAAATCAAATTCTCTTTTCTTTTTCATGGCTACTTAGCCATATTTTCATCTTGTGTAATTTTCTTTTATGGAAATTTTATTTCGTGCTCTTTTCTACTTACATGCTCTCTTTATTCTTATGCTAGTAGCTTACTTTCATTTCTTATGCAAGTAGATTAACTTTTATTTCATTTAGCTCTCCTTTTCTTCTTGTTCTTGTTCTATGTTACAATCTACATTTGTTGACATGATAACAAATATGAGAGGCTAAACCCCTACAATTTAGGGGTAATGAAGCTGTCTTAATCATATAGCTTTAACATTTTGATAATTTTTTATCTCTTTTTTTGATTAATGGAGATGTTTGAAAGGGTTAAACTTGTCGTTTTAGCTTTGAATTTGTTAGCCTATGCTGTTGACACCAGATAGGCTATGCTTAAACAAACAACAAACACATATCATCTACATACGTTGTTGGTAATGAAGTGATTTTAAAATTAAAATTTGATGGTCTATATTTCTAATCAATAGTTTATAGGCCAGCTTAGAACAGATTTTATTTTAAATTTTGTTGTCATTTTTCATGATAGCTAAAAAGTGATTTAGTGGGTGTGTTATAGTTTGATGGCTTATGTTGAGCTAATTAATAGCACAAATAGGCCATACTTATGATAAACACATCAATTAAATTCACTAATGACCAAAAAGATAGATCATAATTTCATGTTGTGTTGATTTATGTGTTCAAAAGAATGAATTTATCTCTAAATTATCTTCAAACTCTCTAGTTTTATCCATTTTCTTTTGGTAGTTTTTCTACTTTTTATTTTTAGCTAACAACACTCTCAACTTCGGTTAATTTGATTGAATAGGAATTTTAAAATCTAAACAATTCCCTACAGATCGACGCGTACCTGCCACTTACTAGAATTGTACGCCGTGCTCTTGCGGTTAATTTTAATTAAAATTCAATCGACTATTTTCCAATCCGATGGAGATTTAGCCGGTCCGAACATTTGTTTAGATTTCATAGGTCCACTAAAGATCCAAAATGACTAATTTTTTTGAAATTCACCAATTTCTTCCGCTGCGGGCTGGCTCAGATCGTTCAATAGTATCAGAGTCCAATAGCCTATGCGGTCTAAATTAGTCATGTAGGGCTAACTAATCTAGCTTTTGTACTTAGTGCGGTGTCTAGAAAGGTGATGTCTAAGATTGGTATTGGGTAATCAAGTACCCTGTTTTACTTGGTTACATGCCTGGTCTGTAAGGTGATGTGTGCCCAAAGGTTACCCCTAATAGAAAATGCCCAATTTTAGTTGGGCCTTGGGCTAATTTTCACAATAGTTTTGAAAATTAAGACATGATTTTAAATTTAAAAGTTAAATTTAAAATAAAAACATGTCTATTATAAAAGGTTAACATAAAATTTCATAATGTTTGAAAATGTAATGAAAATTTCAAAATATTTGAAACTATTAATTTAAAATTTTAAAATTTATCAACAAGATTAATAAAATAAATTAATTAAACGAGTTAATTAATTAATACTCATACACATTTATTATATGTTTTGGTATATGTTATGTTATTTTAAAGTGTTAAGATAACATAAGTATACGTGTATGTAAGATAAATTTGAAATTGATATAATTTAATTAAAATTGTTTATGTTATACTATAATGGTTGTAGTATATACTGTGCAGTTAATGCGCTCGATAGATTCAAGGCGGTGGAGGTGCAAAAAGTCATAGCGGGGATACAGCGAGGATATAGCGGGATATAGCGGATGGCTCTAAAATAGCATATAAAACTCGTACTTAATGTTTTTACAAATATATAAATGGTAATTAAATGAAAACTATCATTCAATTGAATTATAAATAATACATAAATAATTTTAAATAAAAACAAGTGCGAATATACTTTAAATAAACGAAAAACTGTTATCTAACATAATTGAATTTGGTAGAATATTAGAGTATTTTCATTTCTGAAAATATATTAAAAATTAAATCAAATAAATTATTTTCATAATTTTATAGTGCATAAATGCAATTTTTCAATTCATTTTATTAAAAAAGATATAGCGGGAATAACGGAATATAGTGGAAATAACGGGGATTAAAGCGGAAAGGCTATATTCTGGGGCTATATGGAAAAATCGTAGCTGTAGAAATCCGCTATGAGATATAGCGGGGTTGTAGCGGGGTAATAGTGGGGCATTAACTACACAGAGTATACACTAAGTTGTAATAAATATATCCAATATAAAAGTTGTATTGAAATGCTAATTTAAAATTAATTAAAGAGTTAATTAATTAAAATCAATTAAATAAGATTTAATTAATAAAATATCATATATGAAACTGTCATATAAGTAATATGAAATACAAAAGTTATATAGCAATAAAACTTATATGATATGAATGTATAAACTAAAGATAGAATATTAAAGAAACCCAAATAGACTTAAGGAATAAATACATACGTAAATATACCTATACTGTGATTTCAGATGTGTCTGACACTTGAATCATAAGAGTATTTCATAAGAAATACATTATTCCATAAGTCGATATCACTCAATACAATATATTGACGATTATGAATCTTCAATATAATATTATCCTCTACCATATATATATGTGTGTGTGTGTGTGTGTGTGTGTGTGTGTGTGTGTGTATAAATCACTTGCATACTCCTTAGTTGTCAAGCAAACTCAAGCTGGGGATGTTATGCGTAGTGCTATTAATGTACTGAACAGATGAGGTAAGATAATTATATGTATTTGTTGAGAAAACTCAAGGTACATATGTGTACTTAGGCCATCACGATATGGTTGGTACGAGTGAATAATCTCTTTCGATTTTTTAAGCAAACTCAAGGTCGAAATGAGATTAGGACAAGAAAAAATGGATCAAGAATTTGTGATACAACCGATAAGGAGTTATCCATCGTTTGTGGGGCTATAATATGTTGAGCAAACTCAAGGTCAGAATACCAAGATAGACGAGTACTAACACCCATTAGTGAAGTTAAAAGACTTCTATGTTTCATCTTAGGGTTTGGAGAAATATAAAAGACTACTGGAAGCCTTATTAGAAAAATGAAATGGTAACACTTAACCTTTCTAATATTGTAAGAACATATGCTAGATAATGTTATAATTATCTACAATGATAAATTTATGCAGTTAATATGATTGATAAAATGCTTATCAATTATTCTATACAAACAAATGAATTGAAAGTTGACAAATGAAAATATAATGCCCAACATTAGATTCCTATTGCATGTCAAGTTTCAACACCCAAGCAAGTGCCTGATTGTATGACTACTGAATACATTTATGGTTTGGTCACTTATGTATTTATTTGGTCAAGACCATGTATTGCATTCTATGAGTTTTGAACTCTAAAAGTAATACTAGACTATGAATATTTGATCCATATACAATTGCATATAAATTTTATATGGTGAATGGTCAAAGTTTGAAATGTACAACATTTCAATGAAATTAGTTCATCCGAGAAACCAAATAAACTGCAATGCGAGATCGAGTATTCAATTTGGTTGATTACAAAAGGGATCATATTGTGTTAATGTAACACAAGACCAAAAATTACAAGATAGATATAAGAACTCGATCGCCAAAATGTCATTTGATCAGTTTACGTAAAGTGCAACATATTTGATATCCTTAAATGTTAAGGATAATGGAATGTATTTTGTAAAGATTTATTTATGATATTGTAGTATGGTTTTCTTTTAAATAGTTTGACCATTCGAAATAAAAACAAATGTATAAGAATAGATGTAATTTAAGGTATAGTTGGAATGAAGAGAATGAATAATCACTTCTGCTTCATAGAGAAATGTTAGAAACAAGAATTGTAATAATGATTGATACTTAATATTGGAATAAGAAATATGATTTCTATTCTGAAATGTATTTTCATATATAAAATTGTTTTCTATGAGATTTACTTGTTTGAGCTCAAGATATTTGATCAACGAACTCTCCACTGTAAATAGTTGCAGTGTATGAAATAAATAAATTGTATTAAGTGATTGATGGAACTTTGAATTTAGTACGTTATTATAGTAATATTGGAAATACTAAGACCATGCCATATAGCACTTGTTAATTGCATCATAGTGCGAAAATTGTTTCCATAAAACTTACCATACGTTTTTTATGAAATAATGATTATTTTTGGGTATCGACTAAAAAAATAGACATAGCTATATTTTAATATGAATATTATGAATATTCTTTATTAGATAAAACTATAACGTGGTAATTTTTTAATAACAAAAGTGATGCATTGGGAAATACAAAGTATCTAATGTTCTTTAAGCTTATTTTGGAATTATAGATGAAGTCAGAGTTTTGAGAAATAATTTATTGTATGATTTTGAATTATATAATATTTGTTGATTATATCTCAAATAATAAAGTGCATGCACCCATTTAGTGGGAGTATCATAAGAGTTGATGAACTTTTCGGATTGATACATATAGATGTATGAAATCATAATTCTATAAATACCAAAATAGTTCCATGTACTTTGTCATACTCACCGATGAGTTATCGTTGACATGACATGTGTATTTGTTACGTATGTAGTACGTCTATGGTAAACTAATGGAATATAAAATAGAAGTAAATAAAATAACATATGATAGAAATGATTTGATTTGATCGAATAGGTGAGTATATTGGAAAATGTTCCGAACGTACCTAAAATGAATAATGATCCAATCTCAAAATTACTCCTCCGTTTGATACATAATGATGCATAGATATTGAATAATTGAACTTTATTGGACAATGTATAATTAATTGTGAGTGAAGTTGAGTTAGTCTCTTTCTATAAGGTAATGTACTTAAGGGTAGTACACAAGGTCAATATTATTTCATTTGAATAACAATTTATAAAATTTTACAAGATAATGGTTTATAAGAACTCCAACATATCCTAGCTAAGGAACTGACAAGATGTGTTAGTTGAAAGATTGCACGTAATAATTGTTCATGAGGGATATTGTATGAATCTCCCCAAATTGATTTTGAAAAGACTATCATTGGATGATATATTTATGTTTCTAACATAATTTTGGTAAACTAAAACCAAACCAGTTTTATAAATGAAGAAATTCTTAAAATATTTATGAATACCTATTCTATTGCACTGAGAAACAATTGTTATTTCAAGATATATTGACTTCATTGTGAAGAAATTTCTTTGAGTAATTATTGGTAGTAAAATGGAATTGGAGACGATCCATGGATATAACTGATTATATGAGATGAAATGAAATTGACTAACCTAAATGAACATATATCATTAGAATGTCTAATAAGTATTCTCGCACATCGTAGAGAAACTATAAGTTTCTTATTATTGTCGAAAATATATAATCCTAGATTTTTTAACTAAACCATTGAGAGTGTTGACTCTATATAGTATGATACGCAAATCTGAAAGAATTCTAAGTACGCTATCAAAATATAGCTTCTTGTGGTCATAACTGAAGGGATATAATCCATTGACCTCGACCGTGTCTTTATGAGTAAGATTGATGCAGTTAGAATTAAATGAGAAATGTTGATAAGAATAATATTGCAAATTTCAATTGTTAAAATTAGTATAATAGATTCGCTATTCATAATGTTCAAGTCAATTCATATTTACTCATAAAATTATCCCTTGGTAAGTCCTGGCATTTTGGTATATATGTATTGAAATGGAAAATTCTAAATAACGATTTAGAGTAAGATGTTTACACATATTAACTAAAAATGTCTCAAAGTCAGTGGGAGCGATATTGAGTTTGTGAGTCTTTGGATATGATCCAAGAAACGATACGAAAGTTTTATAAGCATCAAGATTGAATAAGTATTTTGATAGAAATGTAAAATAGTTTGATTCTTAATCAAAGTGTAGAGGAAGCGTGTGTTCATAAAAACGAACGTTAAAAGGTACATTGATATCTCTAAACTATAAATAAACAATACGTTATTGATTTTAACAATGTACTTGTGTTAAAATCAGCCTTCGTTATTTTAATACTCAACACTGGATTAATAGATGATGACTTTTATAGTAAGTATAAAAGATGCCGGGAATATCCTAAATCGATATGCAAAGACAACCTATAAAAATTGTTTAAAACAGAACATGTGAGATTAGTTCCTTACACGTTGGCAATAGGAATTATCATACATGTTACGTCGCCTATAATAAACCGATTTGTTTATGTATTTGACGCATGAAGAAAATATCAAATCCAAATTGATATCAATTAATGATTGTTTGAAGTGTTCTCGTGTATTTATGAAATACTAAAGAATTGTTTACAGGAACAAAAACTCGTTAATAGGGAGTGTTCAGACTCAAACTTCATAAGTAATATTGAGTATAGCATGTCAATAATAAATTCAAGTTAAGAATCTTTAAGTTAGAAATGTTCCACGTTAAAGACCGTGGCTGATTCGATGAAAAAGTTAAGTACATCACCTTGAATATTGCCACAATAAAAATAATATAGACAAAAAAATAAGTGCACAAACTTATCACTGAGCTGATTCCTAATGTTGGGAAACTCATAACATTGTTATATGTTAACAATGTCGTGATATGGTTCGTAATAGGACTTAGAACTCACTGGAGGTCGAAAGACATACTTCGAATTATTCTACGTGATTATGCAGTATATCACCGTCAGAGAGAGTTGACTGAAAAAGTAGATAATTGAAACATAATAGTATACTCATTCAAAAAGGGACTGACCCAACTAGTTTTGAGAAACCAATAGGAGAGGTTCGAATAAGATTCCATAATTGTCCCAAGTGCAAGTGGGAGATTGATAGAGTTAAGGGTTTGCCCTAGGGGCAATTATGTAATTTATTACATATATCTAACTCATTGAGCAATCTTGTTCAAAATAAAGGAGTTTCTTTCTATGATATACTTGATATAATGTGGTTATATTAATTAAAGTTTAATCGAAAGTAGCACTACAAGAAAACTGATATTTGACAGCATATAATTACAGCGTTTTGAATAATATATTGTGTATTTGCAATACAAAACTTGAATCAATATAGAATAGCTTGTGAAATCGCTGTTCAAAATACCACTGCCCACTAAATTTTTAATTCCCTCCATTTAGCCGCGTATAGCTATTTGCTCTCGCATTTTGCCTATTTTCTTCTTCTATTTCATCTAGAAAAAAAAAATTGCCGCCACCTATGTCAATGCCATCGCTGTCGCCAAAAAAGATCGACCCATTCATCCTCCTTTAAGTTGTAGTGCCAAAAAAAATCAACGCCATCGCTGCCACCAAAAACAAATTTACCCATTTATCCTCCTTTATGCAGTGCCAAAAAAAAAATCAACGCCATCGCTGCCGCCCTATTCTCCGACTTCATCAACCGGATTTGACAACGATGAACGTGAAGACCCCGACGAGATGACGGAAGATCGAAGGTCAAAGAAGACAACAACGCGCTGTGGTATTTTCTAATTCTACCGTTGTTTTTCTTTTCAAAGATGGTAATTTAGGTTGCAGTGCATTGTGAACTAAAAGTCGTAGTATACTATCATGTTTTTCATGAACGAAAATCTGCCTTTTGAAGACAGTTTCCAATGCCAAGCATCATTTTGGACATTTGGTATATATAAGAATTGTAGTATATTGTTTTGGAAGCAAATTATGAAAAGTTGATTTCATGTTTTGGAAGAAAATTGTAGTATATAAGATGTTGCTTACCTAAACCTAACTACAAAAGTTGATTTCATGTTTGGGAAGCAAATTCGACCGTTTCAAATTTGAAGTAGTATTTGTCAGTAACACAATTACTGAGATTATCAATTTAATTTAATTCTTAGACAATTTTCTTTTGCCAAAAAAAGACATTGATTTAAGCAATAAAAATTTCAGCTCACTTATCAAAAATTCGATGACAAAAGGCAAAGTAATCCAGTTTCATGGTCATTGGAACTGTCCTAAATTCCATGACAAAAGCATAGTAATCCAGTTTGATGTTCATTTTAACTATCCAAAAATTCAACGACAAAAGGCAAAGTAATCCAGTTTTATGGTCTTTTGGTCACCTTACCTTTTTTGTGAAATTTGCAGTTAATTTGAGCTCTCTTCCTTAAAACAAACAAACATTCCAATATGCAAATGTCCAAGGAAAATGTATGAAACTAGACGGTGTATCGTGCTATAGAGATAAAGCATTTTTATTATTTAATCCCACCTTTCCAAACATATAATAGATTTGGATTCAGACATGTATCTGTTATAATGTCGTTGATTCGGTTTATCTAGATTAAAGCAATACACAGTATATCTCAAAGTAACTCTCACTATATTAAATTAAGGACAAATTTGACATCCAATTATAAACGCCTCAAAAAAAGAACTCAATTTTTTAGCATGTAGAAAGAACTCAATATATTACGGCTATATTGGATATTCTTTAGTTCCTTTGATTTGCACGATAGATAGTGTTTCCATTTTGCAAAAAAACATAAAAAAGAAAGTGCCTTTGTGTTGGAATTACTTCGGGGAAAGAACCACCATTGCATATAAAGAAAAGTGAGAAGGGAACAATTATATCAAGTATCTTAGACTAACAGTTATAACAATTTACTTGAACCAATGGATGGTATTATTTGTTGATTATGTGAAGCCTGTCGATCAATAATGAAAAAATAACACTACCTGATATTTTTAACGTTTTCTTTATATTTGTTATGCTTGAATATGAAACTTTGTTATGCCTAGAGTGACTTTGTCCTGGTTTGTTATACTTGATATACTCACAAAACTAAAAATATATCGTCCTATCCGCATTTCCATTTCATTTCTGTACTAGTTTATATCCTTTTATTTGGGGAAGAAAGCAACCAAAAAGTTTATCAGTACATCCGACTATCCTTTTTGAACTAAGAAGATGAATCAAATGTGACCCAAGACATGCCCCGTTTATTGAATATGAATTTGTATTTTGTTTGTTTTTCTTTTCAGTATTAAAAGGTTTAATAATCTATGCAGTTCGATAATTTGGTTACAGACTCAAACTATATTCAGTAAATTTCCACACAACAAGCCTCATCCATAAAATATATGTATGTACATAATATGAAACTTGTTAATTTTCTCAACTCACGTTTCAGGATTACGTTCTTTTAATCACATATGGAATTATATAATTCCATCAGTTTGTATAGCAACCACAAATTTCTGTTTATTGTTTGCTGTAACTGGTTGCTGAGTCATTGGTGATTGGCTTGTTTGCTGTCATAATTACACGGTAGATATGTATTGAATGGCTATAGAGCGAATTACAGAGTAATGTTAAAAATTATGACGGTAATAAGAATTTTTAATTAATGTATTTGTTGCCACTGTATTTTATATAGGAGAATGACCGAGTGAACTAGTTCTTAACTAGTTTTGGGAAACATTGAAACCTGGACACTTAAATTGAGCGTCGAAACATACATGATCTATTGACAAAATTTGGAATTTCCCAGATGGTTTCCAAACACTAATAATATATGATTTTAAAAAAATGATAACAGGGTTTTGAATCCAAAACATAAATTACTATTTCATTTCCCCACTTTTCTCTTGCTAAGTTGATCAATTGTTTGTCTACTTCCGCATATTTCAAGTTATTATAGGTGACAGGAGCATACGAGACACTTTCAATTCTACCACTATATCGTTCCTTACTCGAGTCTTTTGCCCAATTTCCTGAGAATTATCACTTGGCCTTATGTTGATCCCATAAGCCTTAGAAACTGAAAAATATTCCTTGTTATTTGATGCCTAAAACAAAACAGTAAGGGAAAATATTCCTCGTTCATTATATTTTTTATTTTTTCTTTTCTGTTATACGTGATTAATGACAACATGAAAAGTGGGGAGAAAAAATGACAGCGTAAAATAAGTAGTTCAAAAAAGTTTAGATAAAGTTAGTAATCAAATTTGATATACTCATATGTGAGAATATGGCTTGGAACCCATGCTATTCAGACGCTTTTTCTTTTCCAATATTGCAGGTATGCGTCACTTTTTTTTGTCGACAATAACAGTCAAAGAAAAGAAAAAACCTTTAAACTTTAATTAAAGTACAAATTATATATATATATATATATATATATATATATATATATATATATATATATATATTCAAGAAAACTTACCATCAAAAATTTGCAAATTTATTTGAATGCTAATTTTGAAATATAAATTTGCTAGGTCGATTTATGATTGAGTTAAAACTAGTATCTTTTGGTAATATTTTTTTTTTAAGTTTATATAGTTCATAATTATTGTCTGACTATTATAGATGATGTAGTTACACTGCCAAATTTTAAGTTCGTCTGATGCTTAAACATAATGATTACAGTCACTTAGATAATTGTTAATGGTAGGAGCCTTATCTCCTTGTTCTCCCATAGTCGGTTTATTTAGTGAAACACACCAAATATTAATAGCTGTTGTGTAAGTTTCATGTACAACAATGAAATAAAATTATTTCTCAAAGACCACTTATGAAAGTGGAGGTGTTTGAGCATGCAATAAGATATTATTACTTTGGTTACCGTCATCATTGTGCTAGGGCCCTATTTAAGAAAATATGCTCATTAATTGATAGTAGACATTTAATTATGCGTAATTGGAGACATACAAGTAATCTTCTTCTTTCTTATGCTATTTCTTAGAGACATATACTAACACATTTATGCATGATTGGTGAAAGAGGATGCATGTAATATTTTTCTTTCTTATGGTTTATTAATAGGAAATGAGGACAATTACTCGAAATTAGAAAAAAAATAAAGAAGCCAAAATTGTACTCATGGAGCCTAATGAATGGATTAAGCATGTTGAAGACAACAATGTTCAAAGTGAGGGCAATCCACAAGTAGTAGAAGGTAATCCGCGACAAGTAGTAGAAAATAATCCACAAGTAGTAAAAAACAATTCTTGTGCATTGGAGAACCATACAATGCAAAACGAACAACATGTTGAAGCAACGATGGAAACCGATGGACCTATTAAAGTTGTAAATGCAAATCCACCAAAGAAAAGAACGATTAGAGATCCTACGAAAATGAAGAGACTTCCTTCAAATTTCACAAATCATGTTGAAGTTGAATTTAATGAGAATACCGAACAAATAGGTGAATGATCAATCAATTTATCTTCTTTTTTAGGGCCACTTATAAGAGAGCATGTTCCAATCACACTTACCAATTGGAGACACCATGGCGATGATTTGAAAGCCATTTTATAGGATTGCATTAAGGTATATTTTGTGGTTTCTATCTAGTTGTGTCTATCTGGCTCATATACATGCACCTGCACTTATCATATGAATTCTTCTTTTTAAATGATTTTCGGATACGAGTAAAAATATTTTGTATCAGTACTAGCAGGCTGCTACACCTATACATACATGCATGCTACATGCACCTGCACTTGCTAATATACATACATGCTACATACATGCACCTGCTTATATACATACATGCTACATGCACCAGCAATCTGCTGCTTTAAAGCAGCAATAGCAGCACCAGAATCGACATTATTTTGTATCTTTAGTTTTTGAAAATTCTTGATTAAATGTTTTGTTATATCAACGCCAATACTTTTAGGGCATATTTCAGGCTTTTAAGGTATTATTTTGCATGTTATTTGCATGTTGAGGTTGAAATTGCTTGTAGGATTTGTTTGGACAGAGTTATTGTTTTATATATTTTGGTGTATATGTGCCTTGAATGTATGCGCATGCATTTGCTTTTGTTGAGCACTTGGTGTGGTCAGGTTAACTTTTTTGCCTTTCCAAATTGTGAAACCTTTTTTTATACAGGCTAGATTTAAGTTGGATAAGGAATGGCAAAAACTCCGATCCCCATATTTTGGCAAATGGGGTGCATATTCAGGTGTTCAAAATGCATATTAGTTAATAAAATAGTCAAAGCAAAGTCCAAGGAGGAAAGACTTCGAATGAAACCAGATAATATCAAAACTATGATGGAGTGGAATGATTTTATCAACTTGAAAATTAGTTCAAAATTTAAGGTAAACTGTGTCTAATGGTCATTCTTTGCATGTATGAATACTAGTCAATATATTCTAATTTTTTATTTCAGATACAAAGTGAAAAATTTAAATCCATTAGGCACAAACAGATGCCACATACATGCAGCCATAAAGTAATGGCTCGATCAGCCGCAGGTATGGTGAGAATTTTTTTTAATATTGTGTACTTATCATGCCATTTATAGAGTTATGATCAATTATTTTATTCAATTTTTATTAACATGGAAAAAAGAGAGCTCAGATCCCTCTTCCATCTCTAGATCTGTTGTTTGGATTAGATCTCACACTCGAAAAAACGGTGAGCCAACGAGCTTGGCTGTTGAAGAAACTATTGTATGTGATTTCGTTTCAAATTGACAGATTACAAATGATATTAGAACGTGATCATGTTGAAGATTATAATGTATGTTGACCTTTACAGGAGAAGATTAAAAAATTTGACATTGAATCACAATCTAGCACGACAATTAATGTGAGAGAAGATGCTCTTTCAGCAGTGTTGGGACAAGATAGACCAGGATGATTAAAAGGAATGGAAGAGGTATGACCTACACCAAGTTTGTTTTGTCACAAGCTAATCAAAAACAAACAATGCCACTTCAAAATAGAATTGCGGATTTAGAGAAGATGGTTCAAATGCTAGTAATCCAAAACCAGGTATTTCTGAAACTGAAATTCTAAATTGGGTTGCTCTACCACAAATGCTTTTTGTAGGGATTTTTTTTAATTTAATTTAATTTCATTGCCAAAGCAACCACCATGACATAGAAAATTTTGAATCTAAACTACTTCCTAATTGATATATGAAATGTTAAAATGTGGGCATTTTTTTTCCTGCATTGAATCATTGAATTAGAATGAAAGCTGATAAGGGCATGGTTTGGGAGCACAGAAATGTTTTTAAGATAGTGACATGGATTTGAACTTTTGGACTGGGCTGGGTAGGGTTAACATCGATTGTAAATTGTTTATATTATATAATATATTTAAACATTTAATAAAATTTGTATCAGCTTTTTATTAAATTTTTTAAAACTTGTATGAAATTCGTATAACATGAAGAATGTAATATTAAATTATGTTGGCATTGAATATTTATTAAACTATTTATGAAAAAAAACTTGAGATGGCTCTGGATTTGTGAATGCATGTATATTTTACACATTATATTTTTCACCAAGTATCAACTAGCAGAAGTATGCTATTTACGCATGTACCTGTCATTATGAAGGCAGTATGCCAACTACCACGTTGGTAATAAATTTGAATTTAGAACTAGAACAAATTTATATAAGTCTTTGGATTTGAGTGCATAAGTGTATAAATATTCATATGTGTGTGTGTGTGATTGCGAGAGTGGGATTGCGTGCGTACTTGCCTGCATGTGTGAGTTTGAGGATTTTAACCATGCAGGGTTAGTATATGTGCGTTCCAGGCAGTGTACATACATATGTTGAGTGCTGTGACTATATAAAATGAACTGGCTTGAGTGTTTGTATACTCATTTTAATAGCTCTGTTTTTATTTGGCGTATAGGTATACCTGCAATGTGAGTGATATATACATAATTTACATTTTATTGTGTTTGCATGGCTTTACATTTTGTGTGATTTCATGCAATTCTTGCTTTGGGTTCTCAACTTTGTTTGCCGTGTGTTTCCAGGCGTGTGGCAGGGTGAGTATATCAATGTATATATTCAAGTGTGTGGTTATATACATGAATCCGTGCGTTGGTATTATATATAACAAACGTCAGTACCGGGTTTGTATTTCTTAATCATAGATAGTACATCAGTGTGGAGTTATATATATAAGAGTGCGTTTATAGGGTATAAATGTGTGTTGTTGTTAAATAGTGGGGCTGTAGTGTGTGTATGTTCATCAGAGATCGTGTTGGGTTTGTTTGATTGCGTGAGCGTATCTGTGTGGGTGAGTTATTATTGTTGTATGCGGGTTTATATATTTGTTAGTGTGTGCATGTTTATATATTTGTCAATATCTATGTGCATCTGTAGAAACTTACATAATTGTTTATCAAGGTAAAGGAAGTTGCAGAGGTGAGAGTCTATGTCAAGTGGTATAAATTATTTATATTGTAATATCATTTGAATTTCTTTTGATTTAATATATAATATAATTGAATTTGACTAATTGTAGAAAAAGTATGACCAACTAAATGCCAAATGTAATTTATTGGATTGGACTGGGATGGATGAAATAGTTGCTGAAGGAAGAGTTCTTTCAAATGACCCAAAAGAGCTTTTATACATATTCCTCTTGGACCGAATACCCTGAAAATTTTGATAGAATTTCCAAAGAAATTGGATGCATTTTTATAGAGATCTACTCCTAGGATGATCTCACATATTAGAGAAGCTAAGGATGAGATAGTAGCATGGGCAGTTGATAGAGTTGTTCTTCACACTATGGTAGACTCTGAAAATGATGACATTGTCGTATACTTAATTCTTTATGCACTCATTAGCTTTATGATCTAATATAAAAATTTGATAAATTTGTTTTTTCTAGAGTAAAATTAGAAGTACAAATAAGAAATGCAAGACATATGATTCGATTGGAAGCAAAGAATCAGTTGCTGAACGGCAGTTGTACTCTACCGATCCAAATCAGCTCATGAATAATATTCCACTTGGACAGTCTACTGTGCTTGTTTGATTAAAGAGCCAAAAAAGCAAATGCATACTTATGGAGACCACCGGTTGGAATGACATACGTTGGAGAAGCTATTGGTTTCAAAGTAGCTTGGCCGCAAAAAAATGTAGTTGTTGAGAATAATAATGCTATGACATCTACTCATACGACAAATATTATACCACATTTAACGGTAATGTGTATAGTTTATGTATTTAATTTGTAAAAACATATACCTTGACACCATTTTAATTTTAGAATCACTTCTATTTTTAGAAAAGATATTTAAACAATTTCATATATTACATGATAGAGCACAAATTTCAAGTCAAATATTAAATGCAAGTTGATTAGTGTTCATGTAGTGAATGAAGTTGTTGCTGAAGGACGTGTGTCTTCAACTGACCCAAATGCAATGGTCCATTTTGTTCCACTGAAAGAAGAAGTCGTTAAAGTTTGGATTGATGTTATTAAAGTTCCAAATGCACCTTTATGGAGACCTACATCTGAGTTTGAGTTTATTGAAGATGCAATTGGCTCTACTATAGCTTGGTCTTCTGTGAATGTTATCGCAGAATCGACTTCAAGTAAGTATGATTTATTTTTTTTCAATTTTTTTATGCTTATGTTTACGACTAAGAATCATATTAAAAATATTACTTTTCTGCATTTAATTGAACACAATAAGCATAAGTAAATGTATGCATTGTTTCTTATTTATTACTTACTTTTTTCTCATATAGGTACTGAAAACTTATATGCAACATATTAGAAATGATGGTTTACTTGTCCTCGGGATTGACATGTACCTTTTTATTGTTATATTCACTTCTGGTTTTGCAAATGCTTTAATGCCTAACTTCACTTTATTTATCCTCAGTATGAATCATGAAAATACTTCTCAAGCCACTAAAAAAACCTGTATAAATCATTGGGATGTCTTGAATTTAAAAACGTACCTTTCTCCCTTTTGTCATATGCTTCCATTGATGGGAAAGTGAACTGTCTGTGCTATGAATTGATACTCTGTTAGAAATATAGAATCATTTGTCATATGCTTTGATACTGTTTTTAACAGTAATTTCTTTGGCTCTCTTTTTCGTGTTTGATAGTTTGAGCCTTGGGTTACTGAGCCTTGGATTACTGTACTTTGAGCTTTGGGTTTCTTTGGCTTAAAAAAAAGCAGTGGTCTCAAGTGTATATGGTTTTTAATATATGTAGCTTTGAATAAATATAATCTTTAGACATATTTGATTTCATAAGCATGATTTTTTTTAGATATATGCGTAAGTTTCAGATGTATAGATTTTGAAAACATAACGATTTTGAAGATATATACCATTAAGTTTCACACATACATGATTTCTAATTGGTTTTGAATATACTTGATTTTGAAAGATTTGATTTTTGAAAAGCGTCAGTCTTATAAATATGTAACTTTGTATACATTGATTTGGAAAAGCATCAGTTTCATGAATATATAGTTTTGTGTATACATATTTCAAACGTATATGAATTTTGAATATATGTCATGATCATATAGTTTTGTATATACATATTTCATGTATTAATATGCATTGATATATAAAGCTTCAAATGATAAGAACAACAATCAGGCAACAAAATCAGGATGAGAGAAGACAAGAACTTACTGATTGCATACATCTTTTGGTAATTCAATATATGTATTTATATTTTATACACTATATTTTCATCAATATCAATTAGCCAAAGTATGCTATTTTCGCATGTAGCTGCCATTATGAAGGCAGTATGCCAACTGCCTTGTTGGTACTAAATTTGAATTTAGAAATAGAATAAATTTATATAAGTCTTTGGATTTAAGTGCATAAGTGTACAAATATTCATATGTGTGTGTGATTGCGAGAGTGGGATTGCATGTCTGTAGTTGTATGCATGTGTGAGTTTAAGGATATTAATTATGGGCAAGGTCAGTGTATGTGCGTTCCACGTAGTGTACATATATATGTTGAGTGCTGTGTCCATATAAAATGAATTGGCTTGAGTGTTTGTATAGTCATTTTAATAGCTTTGTTTTTATACGGCGTATAGGTATACCTGCTATGTGAGTGATATATACATATATTTGCATTTTAATGTGTTTGCACGTCTTTACATTTTCATTCTGATGTTGTGTGTTTTCATGCAATTCTTGCTTTGGGTTCTTGACTTTGTTTGCTGTGTGTTTCCAGGCATGTGGCTAGGTGAGTATATCAATGTATATATTCAAGTGTGTGGTTATATATATGCGTCCGTGCATTGGTATTATATATAACAAATTTCGGTATTGGGTTTGTATTTTTTAAGTCATAGATAGTATATCATTGTGGAGTTATATATATAAGTGTGCGTTTAACTATATAAATGTATGTTGTTGCTAAATAGTTATAGTCACCAATCATCTGGATTGATAAATGGATTATTTGGGCCCATTCTCACGTTATTATATAAAACATAGTTATAGTGACCAGTCACAAGCCAAGGCCTTTGCACTATACAATCCATGCACTTCATGTGATCCTATAGTGAGTTCCTATCTTTAGATGAATGCTGTCTATAAACAGCAGTTAGAAATAAACCGAAACCTTAACTATTCTGTACTCGACATGAAATAAATTGTGAATCCTGTTACAGAGATTCTTAAGTTTTCCACTATTAGCCCTTTTTACCTACTTAAGGGCAAGTGGACTACTTTTTATTTATTTTTATTTTATTTTTAAAAATTATATGGGCTGCATGGCTGTACGAATATTTATTTAGGAGAAAAATGTTTACTACATAAAGAAAATTTCTGCTCCACATGGTTAAAGCTGATAAAGCTACCGTGCAACATCCCATTCTCTACATTCTGCAACTGCGTTGACAAACTACTGTGCAACATTTTTATCTCAGCCTTGTAGAAATATCCAAAATATTACTGACATTTGTTTCTTTTGTGAAGATGATAATACTACTATGCAACATTGTTCAAAGTGCTTTGTGCATATTACATTGGTTCTAATTTCAATTTTTTTTCCCGTGCAGGATATTGAACTTTAGAGCACACGAGCTTGGACTTTCAACGATTTGTATTTTGTTTTTCTTCGTAAGCTCCTTTTGAAAAAACATGTTAGTAGCATCTCTGATAGGAACATTGATTATAAAATGTTATGTGTAACTATTGTCTATTTGGCATATGGAATTATTGTAACTTATGTGATAGAGTTTTAAGATTATATTTGTTTGCACTTTTGAATTTAGTGATTATTCTGAACACATATGCACTGTGCAAAAACACTGTAGAAAATGTAAAACGCTGTGATAAGTATGCATCAAAAACGTTGCAAGAAAGATGGTACCAAAAAAAGAAAACGCTGTGCAAAGTGTAACCGTTGTGATTAGGGTACTTAAAAAACGCTGTAAAAAACGATGATAAGTTGAATGAAAAACGCTGAAGATTAGGTCTGAACATTAAACAAAATGCTATAGAATAGTGAACATGAAAACTTTCCAAAACACTGTGAAATGAGGCAAAAGGCTGTAGAATAGTGAACATGACAACTGCTCTAAAACACCGTGAAATGATGCAAAACGCTGTAAAACATTTGACAAGAGAGCAAACGAACAACACCATCAAAAACACTGTAGTATTCTTATTTTCTACAGCGTTTGGACAAGTGTGGTGACATTTTTGGAACCTATTATAGCTTGTTAGTAGACATCATTCATCAAAACGATGTTAAATATTTTCATAGCGTTTCTAAAACACTGTGAAAGGCCAAATTTGTTGTAGTGTATATTTAGTAGAATATCCATAAATGGTATATTTTGTGGTAGTAGTTACAAAGTGTTATAACCGTGAGTAATTTATCCCAATAAAACAAATATACCATTTTAAATGTTCCTAGTCAAGATGCATGGAGATTGGATATCAGTGTATCCGTTGAGACTAAAGTACGTAACACTCTCTTCAAATGTTAGGAAGTGTATTACTCATGGCTACTGGGGGGCACCTGAGGGTTACGTACTGATATTTATTGGATAACTATGGAACGACTCACTCGATAGTTTTCTGTTGGTTAACATAATTAAGGTCAAATAGAAAATATCGATGTGACTTTACACATTTATCTCGACTTGACAATACCGTGGATCTTCAATATAAAGGCTCTGCTTTGATTATAGTCCAATCATGGAATAGGGTTCCATCGAGTGACTATAGTTGGGTTGAGTGGAAGTATTGGAAGTGAAGCACTATTCAAGAGAGGATTCAACTCTTCGGTTATATGGGGTTAGTATCATGGTCAACTCAAGTCAACTCAAAGTCAAAGTCCTTGGCCAGAGCATTTTGGTTAATAATAATTGTTTTTATTAAACCAAGGACTTCGTGTTTGGACTATAAAGTTGAATGTGAATGACATTGGAATTTTGACCATTACCAAATTCCATAAATCCAAAGTGATATAGTTTTGACGAAGAGAATCGGTGTAAGGGCACAACCAACAATGGCTTGTTCAGTTGTTAAACAAGTCACGGAGCAACCAAGTGTGGCTTGTTCACTACCCCGTGGCTAGTTTGAGCCGATCTCGTGGCTAGTTGAGTGAACAGAGGATGGTGAGTATAACGGCAAAGATTATGTCATTATAAATTTATAAAGGTGAAGGTTATGCCATTATAAATTTATAAAGGCGAAGAGTCCGCCATTATAAATTTATAAAGATAAAGTCTTTACCATTATAAAATGTGGATGCTATATTCAACTTATAATGATGAAGTCTACACCATTATAAATTTTTAACGGCGAAGACTTCACCGTTATAAACTAAGTGAAATTTTTTTTACTGGTTCGTGGCTAGTTTGTACCTTACTTGGTTGCAGAGCTTGTTCGTCAGTCCCCAAGTATGAGAGATAGTAAACTGAACAAGCCACATTGTTGGTAATGGCCTAAATAAATGTCATTATTAGGTACCACTTATAATAAATAAAATTGGATTTTACCTAAAAGATGTGTAAGCGATAAGTTTTGCCAAAATTTTACACCATCTGCTAAGTGAAGTGTGAACACTAATATTCGAATAGTTCGATATTAATCACTGACTGAATTTACACCTTTGAGTCGCACAACCGTAATGATGAATTGTGATAACCCAGATTTTTTGGACATCTGTTAATTGGTAATTAATAGGACTAAATTTATTAAAATACATATTTGTAAGTTGAACAAATAAATTCTAATAATTAAGTAATATCTGGATATATATGTATAAATGGATTTGAAACTATAACAAATGTTGAATTATAAATCTCTGAGATGTTAAATCTTATAGTAAATAAATAGATAATATATTTCACCATTTAAAAGATATCCATTATCATATAAGTGGATATATAGAAGCTATATGATATATATAACTATATAAATGTGCATGTATGTATTTATGCCCATATGAGATAAAATATGTTATCTAATTACTATTATATATATATATATATAGGTTTTAAATAGAGTTTTAATTTGAAATTCAAAAGTAGATATCTTAAAAATAAACTGGATCTAAAACTCTACATTCTAAACTAGTATATATATATGGTTATTAATTAACATATAATTAGATTTTGTATCATTTTCTTTAAAGTTATATAATTATAAGCAAAAATAAAATGTATTAATGAAAATATAAAAACATATAAAATATTAATGCATGCAAAAAGACAAGTGTAAGCTTATTATAGCATGCAAATTACAAGTGTAAATTTATTGGTTTTCTTCATTTTTAAAAATAATAAATAAAAAGGGTATACATTCTTATATATATACATCTCTACTCCTATTCTTTCATTTTTCTTCATCCTTCATATTCAAAACCAAAACCAGAGGAATTAAAACTAAATTAAACAACCTCTCTCATGTTTTCAAACTGAAGCAAGGTCAGGAATCAAAATTTAAACTTTAACAAGTAGGATCAAGATCAATTTGCAGACTCAACGAAGTTTCCAGACATCAAATCTTTTCTCTGTACTCTGTTCAGCATCAAAGGTGAGTAAACTATTTTGTTTAAAACCTTAATCTGTTCTATAATCTGATGCATGTGATTAATATATGAAGTAAAGTTATGGAAAATGTTTGTATGAATGTATATTATGCTTGCATGTACATAAATATGCATGCAATTGTTCGAGCGTGCATGTCTGTACATGTATATATGTCTTTGTTTTTGTATTAATGGACTAAAAACAAGTTCAAAAATCAAAAATCTCTTTACTCTTTCTCTTTTAAATTAATTTTATAAAGGAAACGTGTTTGAATTTACTAGATCTTATTTTGAGAGAGTAATTACAAGTGTAATTTGTTAGTGTTTTACTGGAAAAATTAAAAAAAATACAAGGAAACTCAAAACATGTCAAAATTAAAACACCATGATTTCTTGATTTACTTGTATAACCTAATTCATATTTAAAAACCAAGAATTTTAACGATTGAAATCAAGATTTTTAAGCTTGGAAATCTTGAGAATTCTCGGGCTGAACAGAAATTGGAATCGTGGCAATTTCTGGCTACTGGAGGTTTTAGGGAGGTCAGGATCGCTGCTGGAGGAAGCTCGGAGGTCAAGGGTCTTGGAAAAATAGTGGTAGAGTTTATCGATCATCATGATGGCGGCACGATTTCGTAGTAGGGTTTAAGGACCGGTTTTGGTCGACGTGGGTTTCGAGGCCTGTTCGTCATCGTAGGACCATCGGACTTGACCGGAGTGGGGGATATGGAAGCAATGGTCGATGACGAAGCTCTAGACATGGCGGCGAAGGTTCTGATGATCGAAGGTGGCTACTCGAGGTGATTCTTGGGTGTTTGTTTCATTCCAGGTGGTAGTCGATGTGCTCGTTTTCGATTTCAAGTTTGTTTCGAAGCTCCGGTGGTCGGAATCGAAGGTGGAGGTTGTGGTCGACTTGCCGGCAATGACGGCGATGGTCGGAGGGTCGGCGCGCATCTGTGCATGTGCACGAGGTTTTGTGTGTATCTTTGGGGCTGTTGGATTTGGGTAGAAGGAGAAGAAGGGGTTGTCTCGGGTAGGAACTCGGGGAAGAGAAGGGTTGGCTCGAGTTTGCTACTGGGAGTGTACGCATGTGATTATAACTGTTGTAACAGTTTTAAAAATTGAAAACAAAAAAGTTTTTTAAAAAATATATGAAGGAAGTGGAAAGTGGCTCGGGTTTGAGTGTGGGTATGCACCGAGTTAGTCTCGGGTCTGTGTTAAGATATTAACAAGTTCTCATAGAAAATAAAACAAGTTTAAACAATTTCTTAATTAATTCTTTAAAATAATAAATTTCTTGTTTAAGTTTTTGGGGTAGTTAAAGGTTTTAAAATAAATTATTTTAAATTAATTAAGTTTAAGGTGTTTATTTATAAGGCCTTTATTTTATTTAATTCTTAAGTTTATTTAAGTGGAATTAAAAAGTGTAATTAAGTAGTCGATAAAGAAAGTAAAATGTTTTCAATTATTAATTAGTTTAAAGATCTTAGTTAATTTATAGGTTAATAATAAACTAATCCCAAAGGTTATCAAATAAATTTAAATGATAATTAAGTAAGGAATTATGATAAATGGTTTAACCTTTAATTAATTAAGGTCTTAAGTAATTATAAAGGATAATTAATTTGTAATTAAAGGATAATTAATTAATGTGAATAATTAAAGGATGATTAATTAATTCCAATAATTAATTAAAATAATAATAAATGGATTATAATTAATCAATAACAATTAAGAAGGGTAATAATTAATTAATTTTGTGATTTAAATTAAACTAATTTGTGTAATCTTGCTTAGGGATGATTAATTATATTAAATGTTTGATTTGATTAATATCTCTAGTCTGTTAATCTGTGATGTTCGGTGATATGAAAAGCTTGGATTGAACTATTGATACGTGTGAATCATTTATTTGAATAGTTATCTGAGATGAATTGCTGTGTGAATATGATATTCTGAAATTAAATTGAATTGTTGTTTTACTTAAACAACTTGGCTTAAAGGATGGCATTTGGATTCGAAGAGGCTGGGATCGGATATCAGCAACATCCGAAACCACTTCGAATTAAATAAGCATTATAATTTTTTACGGATTTGATTTTAGAATCGAATGGGTTGGGATTGAATTTGGGTAAATCTGACCCTTTAAACTAAGTAACGGTACTTAGGTATTATTTAGCGAAATAAATGTTTGGTTATAGCAAGATAAGAACTCGTATTGAGGTACGAGTTACCCTGGGTTTTCAAAGAAGCTTTACAACCTTAGTATTTCAATTTAAATGGGTTTACTCACACTGGTTTCTAGCCTGACTCGGGTGTTACTTTAATGTAATGCTCGGGCCAGACCGAGTATTACAGATTTTCAGGTTAGGACGTTCTGGGGATCAGGAGGCGAGCTGGATGGCAGGAACGTATGGAGTATATTTCGCTATGTAATAGAGTTTGTATTGATTATATTCTGGGACAGGTTTTCACAACTGTCCAGTTTATCTGTGAATGATTGTACTCTGATATATTGTTTATAAATTGACAGTTACAGCTTTTCTTGTATAAATGCTGTTATTTAATATTATATTTTGTTCCGTTGCGATTGTGAGATTTTGTGCTGTTTTTTCTATTTCTTCTTCTACCTCTTTTTCTTCTTTACCCTAATGATTTGTAATTTTCGGCGTTCGATTGCTTGGCGTTTCTACTGTGAACGTATTAGTGTCGAATTTTCGGGGTCGAAAATTCCGGGTCATTACATGAATGCTTCGAAAACCACGTGATTTAATTAATTGATAACTGTTATAAATTAATTAAATTAATAAATATTTATGAAATATTAGTTATTAAATTTTTGTTTATTTCTTTATTTGATTTGTTTGAATCCATTAGTATTTAATATAGTACGTACATAAAAGTTATGTATGCACGAATCAATATATAATATTAATAGAATATTTAAATTAGATTTAAATAGATTAATTACTAAATGGATTTGGGATTATTTTGAGGCCCATATAACCTTTTCATAGAAGGCATAAGAAAAGGAGTCTCAAAATCCAATGGTTGGATCTAGAAAATGAAGGGAGGAGGTTAAGGAAGGATCCCTATATAAATATATGTTATCTTTCATTCACTGACCCCTTTTAATCACTCTGCTTCTAAAACCTAGCCTCCATCTTCATTTGTCTACCTTCTTGGCTTTGAATCCAAAAAATTCCCAAAACAAAATCAAATAAAATAAATTCAAAAGTGGTGCTTCAGATTGTTGCAATTTCTGAAGGTGATTCAATCGAATCTAGAAGCATTTATCATTTAAGGTACGAATGATAGGCAACATTAAACAAGGTAAATTCTGTTAATTATTTATTTATTCCACGATATTATATATCTAGTAACTAATTAATTTGGAAAATTTTGTGTATGCATTTGTTGCCTCTTGTAAGCATACAATTATAGATCCTAAAGTAGTATAGCTTGTTATCATTAGAATTGGTTTTCTGTTGAAATTGATAACTTCTATTCATAATTTTTTATGTTAGTTTCTATTGATTTTGATCTAGATATAGATCTAGAAGTTAACTTGTTATTCTAATTAACTTTATTTAATTTAATTGTTAACAATAGTTTACATTGATTCCAATTTTGTTTTATACTTTAAGATTGATACATATACGTAACTACGTATGTATGTATACATGCGTGTATGTTAAAATAATTTTGAAATATTTTAAAAGTTTTTAATATTTTTTATAGACATATACATATAAATTATATTTAGATTTGTTGATTAAGATCTGTTATCAAACTTTTTACTAAATTAGATTATTACATGTTTGGTAATAAATCTTAAATTGACTATAATTGATTTGGTTGAGTTGATTTATTAATTTTAAAGGATTCATTAAAAAAATACATACGTATATATATATGTATGTATGTATGTATGTATGTATGTATGTATGTATGTATGTATGTATGTATGTATGTATGTATGCATGTATGTGTACGTGCACACACATACATATATGCATACTTTATTTATGTATAAATGAACATGAATCAACACAATATTATTATTATACAAAATATAGTTTAGACAATTTTTTTATATAATAAATATCTATGTTTGATTCTACATTAAATTATTAACATATACATATTGCTCACATTTGGATTTATTGATTAAGATTTATTTTCAAATTGATTTACTAAATAGGATCACTACATGCTTGGTAATAAATCTTGAATGGATAATAGTTGAATTGGCTGTATTACTTTTATAATTTATTATACTTGGAGGATTCATTAAACAATAAACACATAATCATATTTAAACATAGAAAGACACACACAATTATTTAATAATTCATACATACATACTTTTGTTGTTGACTCTTTATATCTTTATATCATGATGCCAATTGATTCTCATTTATATGCTGCATTAATTAAGTTTAACAAATGGAAAATTAAATCAATCATCTTTGTTGCTCTTTATCTATTTCCCATATTTTCTTTATGTGTTTAACTATCCATTTATTTCTAGTTATTATATCTAACATCATCATTAATTAATAGCACTTATCATATGTTGCTCTTACATAATTTACGGTATAATATATATATTTGTTTATACTTACATTCATGCTATATATATATATATGTTGCTAATTAATGACATTCATATAATTAATTACTTTAATTAAAGAGACATAAATGAAAGGTTTCTCTCTCCATATAAATAACTTATCCTTCATTAATTAAATAAGTTAAGAGAAGAAAATGAAAAGTTCCATTCTCTAAATAAATTTATTCCCACTCATTAATTCAATAACTTAAGAGATAGGAAATGAAAAGTTTTATTCTCTAAATAAATTTAATAAGTTACCTCACACACAAAAATATGTACATAAGAGTATATTTGATGTACTTTAATTTATATACACATTAAACTAACTTTTAAAAATTATTTCTAAAACTAAATAAAATAAAGATTTTATCTAAAAGAAAACTTAGAAAATTTCTAAGTATGTTTAGACTTCATATACCCATTAAAGATAAAAAATGACTAATTTTTTTGAAATTCACCTATTTCTTCCAATGCGGACTGGCCCAGATCCTTCAAAGCAACATTACCGACCTTGCATTCCAACCTTTACTAATGACCGCATCATTCTAAATTAATTTAAGTGATTGGTTAGGTCCAATAATTCATACCCATCATGAACTTATACTTGAGACGGTATAAATTTTATTGAATTTCTACACCTATTATATTCAACTATTGGTATTCGGTTATTGTTACATAACTTACTTCTTGCTTCATTAATGCCATTTAAAGCCATTACCGCATATTTCTAATTTGATAGATTAAATATCTTTTATTTCTTAACTTCCTCTGATCACTGATAGATATATCTCACTGTTTCCTTTTAGTTGTTAACTATCTTTCTTTCAATAATATAGCTTCTTAATTCCTCATTGCTTTATTTATATTTCATTGCTTATTTTTTATTCCCTAATTCATCTTTCAATCGTGTATGTTAGATTGACAATTTAGTTACTGTTATTATCTATACTTACAAAACTTTGGTTTATTCTTAGGGATTTCTACATTTTAATGATTTGAAATTACATCTTCCAAAAAGTAAATGTTAACACTATAATTTTTCATAATTTATCTAAATAAGGACTTGTGGTATATTTAGAATTACATGGAATTATCTTTTCTATTATTATTGAAATAGACGGTACAAAATACGATAAACATCCCTATTTTTACATTGCCTTCTTTTATGCGTATTCCTTGTTATTTCAAACAATACACTTCTATACATGATTATAAAATTGGATAATTTAAAGAAATTTACATTTCTAAACACTTTATTCCAGTGAATTAAACTATTACTCAAATCCTATTTCAATTTATAACAACTTCCAATTCATGTTTACTAATATATAATATTTAACTAACAAACCTGGAATTATCATACAATCTCCTTAATGAATTAACTCATAAATTTAGAAACTACTTTCACCGTTAGTTTATAGATTTAAGCATATGCAATATTTAATCAAAGTTAACAATTTATAAAATATGCAGGCATGGTTCTAATATTCATTGCATATGTATATTTAAGCCTACAGCTCCAAAATTTATATTTAGGCTTATAGGAAACATATTTACAATGATATAAATCCGGTATTAAATAAAAATATATAATTTCCCACTCACCTCTAAGCTTTCAAATCTTCAGATCTAAAATTCACTATTTCTGATTGACTCTTTTACCAAAATGTATATCAAAAGCATATACATGTTTACTAGATTTTTTGATCGAGAAGTGATTTGAATTTGATATAGAATTGGATTTAGATTTTTGAGTTACCTTGCCTTTGGTGTTTCGATTCGATCATATTCTTCTTCTCTGTTATCCTCTGGTTTTCTCTACTTATATATATATTATAGTTCATATAGATTTTAGAATTTTTAGAGAAAAGAAAATGGCAGAGCTTCGCCATAGTTCAGGAAAATATGAGAAGAAAAGTGAGGCGCTAGGACTATATTTATAAGGGTTCGAATCAATGCCAGATGGTATATTAGTTTATGTTAAATCAGGTCCATTCGACCCAGATTTAATACACAGCCCCCATAACATCACCGATCGACCGCTATGCTACCACCGGTCAATCGACCGGTCCCAGTAATGGGTCGACTAGTTGTGTTGTTTTATTAACCATCCATTTGTTTCATGTTAAACATTATTTTTACAATTTTGACCTGATCCAATTGACGTTTATTTTTATTGCATGTTAATTATCCGTCAATATTAATTAACATTAATTGATTACATACATTTATTTTATTACATATATAATTGTTTCTGATTTGAAGTCTATAAATATTAATAACAATTCGTTTAAACTCCAATTGTAAAACTTTATATACAAAAAATGATCAGTAAATCACCACATTGCAATGGTGCAAGTTTTGTTGCCAAATTCTATGTTTGTAAGAGTTCAATTTTCAACTTTAATAATTTTTTTAATTAATTTCTTTTTGGTTATTATTCAATTTATGGGGTGTTACAACACAAATAACCTTCTTGATTTATCTGCATAGATCTTAATACCTAGTATAAAGGATGCCTACCCTAAATTATTAATCGAGAAATTATTGGACGGTCAAGCTTTCATTGATTATGATATAGGCACATCGTTCCCGATCAATAGTAAATCTATAATGTGTAAGTGTAAGAATGTCATAACACCATTATGTTGTTTTCTAATGCTTTCTCTATGTTATGAAGGTATATGATTACCTTGTCAAAACATTTTTCTAACTTCTAGATGCTTGCTTAAGACCATAAATTGATCTTAAGAGTCTATTTGTCTTAACACCACTCCCTCTGACTTCGAAACCCTCTAGGTGCAGCATATAAATTGTTTCTTCCATATCACCATTTAGAAACACTAACTTAACATTCACCTGCCACATTTCAAAGTCATAATAAGCAGTAACTGCATGTAGAATCTGAATTTGTTTAAGCATGACAATTAGTGAAAACATTCGTTATAATCCACATCTTGAATTTATTAGTAATCTTTCCACCACAAACCTTGCTTTACAAGTCTCTACCGTTCAATTTAAGCCGATCTTTTTCTTAAAGATCTACTTGCATCTGATGGGTTTCACCCCTTTGGGGACATTTTCCAAAGTCCAAACTTTGTTTTCGTACATCAAATCCATTTCAGATCTCATTGCATCATGCCAGAAGGTAGAGCCTTTACTCTCCAAGGCTTGTAACTACGTGAGGAGATCATTGTCAAGAATGACGCAATTCACGTTCTCATAGTTAATGAAAAACCCGTTGGAAAACTATGTAACTCACTAGACATTCTAACTAGCTATGTATCCTCTATAGGTGCTGAATTACTATCTAAATATTCAGTTTCTATAAAAATTTCTCGGATCTCATCCAAATTTATTTACTACCACTAATTTCATGTAAAATAAATTCCTCTTTCTAAAAGGTGGCATGTCCTGAAACAAATACCTTATGTTCCTCAATATGATAGAATGTTTATCCATTAGGATTTTTTAGATACCCTACAAACTTACACAAAACCTATCTTGCCTCAAGTTCATTTGGGTTTTCTTCTTAATGTTAGCTATACAACCCCATACCTTAAGGTAATTAAGGTAGGGTTCCTTACCACTTTATAACTCACATAAGGCCTTAGGCATAAATTTAGATGGCAAATTATTCAGTATATATGCTGTAGTTTCTAGCGCATATTCCCAAAAGGAAAGAAAAAACTCAGTCTCATTCATCATCGATCAAACCATGTCTAACAAAATTTGATTACTCCTTTCCATAACACACTGTGTTGAGAATATACGAAAGAGTGACTTGAGAGAGAATCTCATTCTCTTTTAGATACTGATAGAGCTTGTATCTAATGTACTCTTCACCTCGAGTATATTAAAGTAATTTAGTTTTCTGATTCATTTGGTGTTCTAGCTCGTTTTTATATTTTATTAATTTATTATACATCTAATTTAGTTTTCCTATTTGTCTAGTGTTCTACTTTATTTTTATATTTTATTAGTTTATTATATGTAACATTCCTGAAAATTTACCAAGTTAATTTGGCAATTAAATTAATTTTTGAAGATAAATTGCTAATTTATTTATGAATTAATTGGATAATTTCTAGAATAAATAAAAAAATTTAGATTTTAAAGTAGAATTGGTTTAAGATTTAGGAATAAGTATTTTATAAACAAATATTGAATTTAAAAATAAGATGTATAAAATATATGTATATGATATGTGAGCTAAATTAAAAGATTTAGAAACAAAATATATAAAATAATTTAAACTAAGAGTTAAATATGATTTGTATATTAAACATTAAAAATAGAATTCATAAATCAATAACATATGATTTGTACAATGACTTGAGTTTAAAATTTAAAAAAAAAACAAGAATGAATATGAAATATTTACCTTTTGGAATTTAATAAATGTATTGTAAATAAAATTGATGTAATAAAATAAGTTTACAAAAGCATCATAAACTAAGAAATGTATATTTATGTGTGATTTATTTGTTGAGTGTACAAATTGTTTTAAATTCATTTCTTTTTAAAAATTTGTAAAAGTAAAATAAATACAAATGTTTGTATTTCAAGTTTAAGATTGAAATTTAAATTCAAAATGAGTGTTTTGAAAAATGAGTAGCATTTAATTTTTTTTAAGATATAATATATGTACACGTTTCAATGTTAAAAGATCAGAGCTTTGGTAAAACTTTAACTATGAATTATAACTTAAAAAAAATTTTTAAATGCTACTCATTTTTAAAACACTCATTTTGAATTTAAATTTCAATCTTAAACTTGAAATACAAACATTTGTATTTATTTTACTTTTACAAATTTTTAAAAAGAAATGAATTTAAAACAATTTGTACACTCAACAAATAAATCACACATAAATATACATTTCTTAGTTTATGATGCTTTTGTAAACTTATTTTATTACATCAATTTTATTTACAATACATTTATTAAATTCCAAAAGGTAAATATTTCATATTCATTCTTGTTTTTTTTAAATTTTAAACTCAAGTCATTATACAAATCATATTTTATTGATTTATGAATTCTATTTTTAATGTTTAATATACAAATCATATCTAACTCCTTAGTTTAAATTATTTTATAGATTTTGTTTCTAAATCTTTTAATTTAGCTCACATATCATACACATATATTTTATACATCTTATTTTTAAATTCAATATTTGTTTATAAAATACTTATTCCTAAATCTTAAACCAATTCTACTTTAAATCTAATTTTTTTTATCTATTCTACGAATTATCCAATTAATTCATAAATAAATTAGCAATTTATCTTCAAAAATTAATTTAATTGCCAAATTAACTTGGTAAATTTTCAGGAATGTTACAGATTCCCCCCTTAAAAAATTTCGTCCCCGAAATTTGCCAGGGAGACAACAAAGAATGGATAGATACATAAAGATAGAGAATCGACTCCCAAATCAAGCCGATCATCTATTCTGTATTTGGCTTACCAAATCAGAATATCACTAATAAATATGAGAACAAACTCATATAATTATTTTACAAGATACTCGGGTCACCGGTCTACGATATGCAAGGGCATTGATTAGTTCGAAAGGATAACTAATCGTTCGTAGAATATAGCGGACCCAACGATAGATAGACAGATTTAATCTTTCGAAATTATCAAATACTAGATATGGATTCCAAACTTAAGTCGGAACATCCCAAAGTATATATCTTGTTCCTCTTCGGACTTTGATATTCACAAAAAATTACAATTGAATTCCTAATTTGGTTTTAATCGAAATCGTTTTATCGATATAATTTATTTAACTTTATATTTTAGTTAACCAATTTATTTCAATTTAAATTTAAATTTCGCTAAAATTATAAACGAAAAGCTGATAGAAATTTGATGAAGAGAATATGAAATAGAGACTTATCTACATGATTCGTAGGGCCACCATCACATCGAAGCTTCTCCTTGCAGCTGCCACGAGGACATCAAAGAAGTTGGAATCGAATCAAAGGAGATTGATAGAGAAGATATTTCCGTTGTTGCAGGGCATTGACCATTTAATGGTATCTCCCTGTCCTCTATCTCGTCCTCTTCTTGCACTCATACTTACTATCAGTGGATAGTAAGAGAATTTACTGAGGCATTCGAACGGATATCTTAGGGATTACTCATTCTAGGGTATACTTCACCCTATCTCTAATGAGCTACTTAATGTGTTATACTCCCGAGCTAAAGTTTTAACCCTCAGCTCTGATACCACTGTAACGACACGAGGCAATGGCGACCGGTAGGCTTTGCAACCATCCCAGACCCACCGTGGCATAACAATGGTACCCCAGACCTTGCTTTTACGGCCAGCCTTTCGACTGTCTCGGCTTACGCCTAACCAACCCCTATTCACTAAGAGAGGACATGTAGGGGTAAGAGTCTCCCGTTCGCCACCAAACCGCGAAGCGAGAACCCCCTATCACATTCACTAAGAGAGCAAGACTGGTGTGAAAGATTATTAAACCTTGTTTTGAAATATAAGAGGATTATAAATAGTATAACTTTCATATAAAAGATTTGGATTGGAAATGGTTTGAAAGTGATTAATTAAATCTTTAAATTAAAGATTTGGGTAAGTTAATCAAATTTGAAGTGAAATTGTTTTGAAAAGCCATGGATGTACCTTTGTGGAAAATCGGTAAACTTTGTAAAATGAATGTTTTTGTTTAAAGATTTAAAATGGTAATTTGTTAAACCATTTAAAAAGGAAGGTTTTCAGTAATAAGTTGTGACTTAACTGAAATCCCATATCCATATGTTTTCAAAATATTGTGCTCATTATTCGGTTTAGCCGGGAGAGGACCTTTGTGTCATATAACCCATTCCGAATAATGATACGTCGTTATGGATAGCCTTGAAGACCGGTGGTGAAGACCGGGTATTTTTGAGAACGAAAGGATAACCCGTCGATTGTCTCTGCACTGAGTCGCGCCGGTATAGAGATTTCCTAAGTGATGGGAAGTCCGATCGGGATTGTGGATACCCGGATTTGCAAGGGCTTCTTCGAAAGTGCCTTCGGTTCTGTTCGAGCCCGGAACATACTTGTATGGTCGTGTGTCTGACACTACATTTTGAGATATAAAGCCGATTTCTTTCAAATACACATCTGTTGGTGGCGGAGAATTTATTCTCTTAGCTTAACACCCTTCTCTGAGACGTACGAGCTCAGAGGTTATGTAGTTGAAGGTTATCAGCGATATACTCCCAATTTGGTAGTGTGACATGCTAAGTGTTGCTGTGTGTTGATGATCGTTTGTTGATCATTTGTTGATCAAAGCATGGCTTGTGAAAAGCGTAGCTTTGTGGACGAAACCTCTTCGAGCCTCACAACCCGGTAATGGTCGAAACAGGAAAGATACGGCAAGGTTTCAGGGGTAGCTCCCCTAGGGTATGACCATTCCTTCTGGAAAAGGGTAGTATCATGGTATGGAGCCCAGATACGTACTCATGTGGACACTGTAGTATATTTATTACTGTGTGATTTGTTGGAGGGCCCTCGGATAAAGGTCCCAAAGGACCGGGGGTGGCATATCTTAGGTTTTATTCCCCGGGAAGGGGGTAGCCGGCCTTGTTTGGTAGAGAGCCGGGTAGGTTCTCGGGGCGTCCCGCCATAGGCGTTCCCATATGGCAATAGGAAGTTCCTTAGCCTGACCATTTGTTGGAAATCCATTCATCCAATACGCGCCTTGTACGGTTTTAGTTGTATTACCTACCATCTACTTATGGTGGCGCCCCACTGTTTGGATGGTAGCTATAGTAGGCATAGTTCGAAATGTCTATGCTGGCTAGGATTTATATTATACTTTCGAAATGGTTTTTATGCACTTTGCACTTATAGTAATAATATCAAAGAATTTTTCTCGTATCAAGCATATTTGACTATCATAAGGAGAAATCTCCTCCAATTCTGCGTTTGCATTGTGTGTGTGGCGGGAGGCCTTATGGTAGTTTCATTTTCCCAAAAGCATTGCGGATTTAAACTTTAAAAGCCTTGTTGTTTGTTTAAAAGATAAAACTTTTTTTATTTGCTCACACCAGTCCCATGACTGACCTAGAGTTTATTGTTCCTTTCCTAAACTCTGGGTGCCCACTATTTTTCACACGGGCAGTTCTAGAGTTGGGTTTTCAGATAGTCGAATTATAGGAATTGATTCGTTAGCCTTCGAAGCTCTTTTGGATTTGTGGATCGCATTTGCTACACTTCAGCATTAGACGAGACTTGCTTATCTTTGTCCAATGTGATGAGGGTTCGAGCTAGCTTTGGATTGAAGATGGAGTTCTTGGAGTTTGGCATTAAAGACACTATCTTTCCGCTGCTATTTTGTTGTATCTCTGATAGTATTGTTATCCATTGTACCATTCTATTGTATTCTGTTGTATCGGATATTGTATTAAATGTTGTATATCAAATGTTCTATGCATATTTCTTCCGCTGTGTTGTACTTATTATGTTATAAGCTTCGGCGAACCAGGTTCGACGTTTGGATCTTCGGCATTTGAATACGAGTGTCGTATTCGGTGCCGATTTTCGAAGGTCGAGTCAGGATCGTTACATTATATACCTCTAATTTGTGTTTCATAAGATACACATATCCTTATTTAGATAAATCATCAGTGAACGTAATGAAGTACAATGCCAAAGGTAAGTATCATTTAGTTTAGGTTCGTTATTAATTTTAACGATAATACATGATTGTTATCTAATATATAAATACCATCACTCAAAGCACCAAAACAAGTTGTTTTATTGCCATAAAAAATTCTATAATATTATAATCACAAATAAAACTGTACCCATTTTCGATAAAATAGAGGAATAAATTATTATGTTAATAAAGTTTAGTACATAATAACGCTAATTATATAAAATTAAATCGTGCCCATTAGTAAGCTTCACATGGAATTCTCTTTCTGCAACAGTAGCTACAATAGTTCCATTTAAACTTGGACATGCTTCTCTTCTCACAGTCCTCTTGCACATAAGATTCTATAAATAACTACAGATATGAATTCCAAATTTGGTATCTAAAACACAACAAGAAACACTTGTAGATTAATAATTTTCTCTACAGAAAATACCTTAAGAGAAGAATCATATTCCTTCACTCTACACGTCTTTAAATAATTTAGAAAGTTACTCTTCTAGTGTCCCATCTTTGAGAAAAGCGGCGTTCACCTTTCTTGTAAAACCCTAGAAAAATTAACAGAGAATTTATTAAGTGGAATTAATTAATAGTAAAAAAATGGAAGTTAAGCAACCGTCAGAATTTAGCTCCGAAACCTACACCATTAGGTTTGTGGCAATTATCTAGATAACTTTCACCTATTAAGTTTCATGATCAGAGTTCAAATAGAATATTTATTAATATTTAAAGATTTAAATCAAAACCAATTCAAAACATGTTAAAAAGAAATAAATTAAGAAATAAGGTTAACAGTAAACAAAATAATGTCAATCGGCCAACCCCTAGCGGTCGACCGCCTCCTGACCGGTTGATCTATCGACATATGTTTGGTAGGGTTAGCCTTGGCCTGAATGGCCTAGGTTTTTTAATATTAATCCAATGGTTGCTATGTATTCTAGTAGCTACAAATAAGGATGTAACCCTGCACTGTTCTTATTTTGAAACCCTAGTCTAGCCGATAATAGTACGTTCAAATTTTTCTTCTCTTCCAATTTCTCTATGTCTCCTCCAAATTCTAAACCAAAATAAAAATAAAATTCAAAATAAAGTACAACTAAATAAAGGGAAACAATAAATAAAGAGAAGGGAATATTGAAGGAATGCTAGGAAGGAAGGGGAACTTTAAGAGATGAGTGGGTGATTACTACATAATGCTATTCATAAGTAATTGAATTTGTTTATATTTTTGCTTGATCTAGAATTAATTTCTTTTTATTTGAATTTATAGTTCCTAGTCAAAGTTTATCTTAAATAAATCAAGCTCGTATATGTAAAACAAGAGAGAAAATGTGAATTTTATGTACAATTTTTTATAGAGAAGTAGACTTGATTGATTCCCTATAAACCATACAGACCCTTATTGGTAAGAACTTGGATTAAATAAATAAAGCAAAGTTAATGTTAATTATGAAGGCATATTTGACACGAGAGAGGATCGATCATGATGGTATGCCGAGCACATGGAACTAACAGGAGGTTCCTCGATGGAAATTTGCAGTTTGGCCTAAACACTATTCGTGGATGTCCGATATGGTGCATACTTATGGCACTAGTGAAAGGTTCCTCGATGGAAATTTGCAGTTTGGCCTAAACACTATTCGTGGATGTCCGATATGGTGCATACTTATGGCACTAGTGAAAGGTTCCTCGATGTACATGATAGAAAAGGCCAAGACACTATTTGTGGATGCTCGACACAGTGCATTGGGGATGTTATCATCGAGATTATTGGAAAGAATGCACAGGTAGGCCCTAAGTCGTCAAGGTAGTAGGTTTGTGTAACGATCAGCCTTTTCGACCATCGAAAGTTGACACCAAATACATCCATGGTATTCGAATGCCAAACATTAAATCATCAAAAGTGTGGATTGTTAGTGTAAAAAGAAAAGGAATAATATAAAAAGAACAGAGGAAACCGAATCTTACAGTGGAATGACAACATATAAGATAACAAAAACAGCAAATTATCACTTTAGGATACAAGGTAAATCAGAGTTAAAAACAAACCTTATCAGCCTTGACAGTTATAACTTCCTGACCTTACAATTGCTGACGGATATATATAATAATATAGTGGAAATAAAGTACTACGACAAGTGAACATCCAGATCCACTCCATGATCTTCTTGTTCTACCAATGACAACCTTAAAAAAATGCTTGGTCCAACTCGAGCATTATAACAAAATAACGCTCGGATCAGTATGGAAACACAAACATGAGAAATTTCAAGTTATGTGATGAACATAATATGTTTCTGCGAGACATGGGTTTTTACCTCACAAGAACAATTTCTACATATGAATGAATGCAAACTTGAAAGGATAAGTATAAACAAATTTATAACCCAAACTCAACGGATGGACGCAAATAATTAAACATCAAGAAGACCCTAGCCACTTCTCCGTGTAATTAAGAAAACAATTCAAAATTTTGAATCAACAACAATGAAAGTAATTTTCCAACAACGACTAGGAGGGTGATGCCCCCTTATCGAAAGTATAATTATAGAAAATGTATACGAGAGGTTCATATATCTGCGACACCTCTCGGGAACTCTAAATCGGAACACAACCTTATCGAGTATCCGAGTATTTCACATCTCCACCTGCATACCCCCGAAACCAAATCTAGAGTAGATTTGAATATACCCAAACGGGAGTAACCCCGTATAATTTGGCACCCACTCACTTTCTGGTTTTAGTCATTTCCGACAAAGGATAACAACACTCAAATGAGCAACGAATCGTCTTTAATTGACCATATTCAAAGAAGAAAGTTAAACCGATAGTCAATATATCAACTATCAAGGATAAATAAAAATGATGTATATGGACAGTACATCTCATATCTTTATTACTACTCATCGATTTCAAACTTTTACCATTTCTTAGTTGAAAATGAACTTAGACAGGTGAAGGTTGTGTTTCCACTAGGCATCGCCATGACGACATTTTTAACTTTCGACATAGGGACGAGTTTCCATGCCTCGACATTTTGTGCTAAGAGTATGACAAAATTCTTTCCATATGAGCAATATCGGATTACGGAAAATTAAATTTCTTATCCTTTCCGTAACCGAATTAAAACGTTTAACTTTTAAAAACCAAATTTATGCTTGTTTTCACATCACAAATATATGTAAAACACTTTAAAAACACTCTTAAAAGAAAATTCTTTTCAAAAGATTTTTCTCATCTACAAACTATCATTTATAAATTTCAAACAACGTTTATTATCACAAAGATAATAAGTTAATTAAAATATTTTTATAAACTAAAACCACATTAATTATCGTGAAAGAGAATTAATCTACTTTATAGCTCATTCAATACATAAACCAATTATCTTTAGCACCTTTATTAAATCAGATAATTAATTTTAAACACCTTTACTTATACCAAATAATTAACTTTAAAAATCATTTATTAAAATGATTCATTAATCTTAAATATCATTATTAAAATGATCAATTAACTTTAAAACCTTTATTAAATCAGTTAATTAACTTCAATCACTTTTATTAAATCGGTTAATTATTATAAACATCATTGATAAATTTATTAATTAATTTTATTATAATTAAATAATAATTAAAAATATATTTAAGCCCTCAAAGTCTTTTCAAAAGTTGATATAATCCATACAAACTTATTTGAAAAGAATTTATAAAATATTTAAGGAAAATAACCTTTATAAATTTAAACAACATTAATTATCCTAAAAGATAATTAAATTCAACTTATAATTTAAATCGACATTAATTATCTTTAAAGATAATTGATCACATTTTTGATCTCTTTATAAATTTCATAAGTGACGATACGGCGATAATCGTTGTAACGACACTTACACAATCAAATAGTATGTCACAAATACGTAACGACCTGGACTTTTTGATGATTAATTTGGAATATTTAAATGGTATTAAATATAGGATTTGGAATTTTAATTTAGTCAGTAAGATTTTAAAACTGAAAATTTCAAGCGATTTTGTAAAATTAGGAAATCGTCGATTCAATCAACGATTTAAAATAGCGATCTGGGGCACAATCTTGGAATTCAACGAAACAAGTTCCATTAGATCCATAATAGTGTGTTATTATTGGATTTCAAAATTCATAGCTTTGGATTCACCATTTGGTCATACAATCTGAATGCCTAGGAATAATTTAATTGAATTTAATTTAAATAGTCGATTTAAAAAGCTATCTTCCACGTATGATCGAATTGGGCTTCGGAACTCGTTCCATTGGGTTTGGAATAGCGGTATAACATAAAAAACGCCAGGAAGAATGCCTAAATAGAAGGTCGAGATTTCATGGTATGTGATTCAGGATATTTTGAAAATAATAATAATAATAAAAGTGAAATCAAATGAAGTCGAGCTGTCCCTTTTCAACTTTAAGTCGCACGTCTCATTCCCTTCTGAAACACACGACCTCCCCTTCTTTTCTTTTCAAAAGCACGAACCTCCTTTTTTCCCTCTTTTCAGTTGGAACGAAATCGACCAGTCCAAATTCATGAAAAAAAGAGAGGCAGGTCGGGATCGAACGAATGTGCGATAGGAGGTAGCACGGTTGAAGGGAAGGAGCGCGCATGATGCTTAGGAGGATGGTGGAGGAGCACCATTCTTCAATCGGGAATTGGCATTGACAGCGTCATTCTGGTCATTGATGGCGAGGTAGGGTAGTAAGGTGCGGCAGCCTTAGGGACGATTCAACAGTGTTGTTTGGATAATTGGACTTTAGGGCGACTGCTCCCCTGGATCTATGGAGTTCGACCTTGTCTTAGGTCATGTGACTCGTATGGCCTGATGATGTGAAACTAAAGTCATGGTAGAAGAAGCAGATTTGGACACGACTTGGTTAGGTCGATAGGATGTAGATTACGGAGAGATGGAGGTGGGCGAGTGCTAGAAGTCGAGCAGTGATGTTGATCGCCTGTAGCAGGGTGAAAGGCGTCATGATTTTGGGGACGGGTTCGTGTACGAAGATAGGTAAAATAAAAAAATTATTTTGTTTTAATTAAATTAAATTTAAGGGTAATTAGTTTAATTTTAGAAAAATCACTAACGTAGATATGTCATAAAATATTCGTACGAGGTCATGGCATTTAATTCATAGGACATGGAAGAAAATTGGAATGGATCTGCAAATTAGCATTGAGGTGAGTAAAATCTCACTCACTTTTGGATTGCTGGTTAAATTTTAAATAGTTAAAATTTATTATAAGGTGATTGATTGAATTTATAAGTTATTATTAGATGGATGTTTATTATATACAGTAGTAGTATATATATTAGTAGTTGGATTGATGTTCCCGCATATTTTAGCGGATGAGACCCTATGCGCCTTGCATAACAGAGGACAACCATATATTACCGCAATATCCCGCCTCATAGCGGGATTGGTATTTTATGTTGTATTAATATCTATGAATGCTGGGAAACAGGTTGGTGGGATCCAACTGGATTCCTAAAAAATGTTGAATTTAATTTCATATATAGCAATATATGATATGTTTGAATAATCTATGATAGATTATAGTGTGATTTGAATTTGTTGGATGCTATGGTAGCACTGGTCTAGATTTTGGTATTTTAAAATACCATAAATATATATTTGAATTTGAAAATAAATTAAAGAGGGATTTTGGAAGTAAAATATTTATATAGAGTTTTGGATAAATTGATCTGGAATAAATAAATAGTTTGACTTTAAATTTGTACTTAGCTATTTTGGAATATTGTAAATAGTGATTTTGGAATAATGTATAAACATGATTTTAAATAATAAAACTTAAATGACATTTGTTTAAGTGTAAAAGGATTTTAAAAATCTAGATTTTAAATAGTTTGGGAGAATAAACAGGAAGTTGGAAATAAATATAAAATTGGTTATACTAGATCTTAAATAAGATTTTAAATTACTAAATGGAAGTAGAATCGAGATTTGGTTGGTTTTTGAAATATAGTTTGTTTATTTAAGAAATTGATTTGTAAATGGAATTTAATTGAGAAATAAATTTTTAGAGGATTTAAGTGATATGAAACCATTGTAGAACTGGAAATGAGACCATGGGATTTATAAACAATGTTTATAAATAAAATGAAATGATTATCATTTGATAAATTAAAGATATAAATTCACGTAAGATTTTATGTTGAGATGGGTAAATCAGTTTAAAAAGAAAGGATAGATTTTTCTTTTGGAAATGTGAAAAGAGATTTATGAAATTGGGGACGTAAACTAATTAGTGATAAATCAAGAGAGATTTATAAATATTAGATTGGTTTTATTGGATTTGGAAATATATTTTTATCGAGAAGTTAAGTTGAGTTTGTTTTAAAAAGAGGATTTTTAATTATTAAACTAGGTAATTTAAAAATGTTTTAGCATAAAATATTCCAGAAAATTAGTTATTTATATGTTTTTAGATTTTTGGAATGAATTATAAGTTTTATAAACAAGTCTTTTAAATCGATTAGAATTTTATTAATAAATCAGAATTAATTATTGTTTCAAAGTTATGTAATTCTTTTAATTTTTCAAAAGTATATTTAATTATTAAATGAAGTTTTCGTAAAGCAATGACATACTTTTATGGCAAAATCGGGAGGCAGAGATTGCCTGTAGTTAAGTTTGGATTTTTTGGGACAGAGACGTAATTATTGAGCTGTGAATTCATGGTTGATACCGCATGGTGCTTTCCATATTTATTTTAAAAAGTTTTCAAATATTTTTGAAGGGAATGGTTTGTGAATGTACTTAATTTGATGAGATAAGTATATGCTTTTGAATAAGGAGATTTAATTAAGGAACCCAGAACGTATAGAATTCGTTATAAATGAGTTAAGAAATTTACAATATTGTGAAGGTTTTTGAGAAAAGAAAAATAAATGGAACTTTCCTAAGTGTTGGGAAGGAATGGGTTTAAAAAATATGTTTTTAAATATATTTTTCTAAGCGTTGAAATAAGAGATGGTATGAAATATCATGATATGGATAAGTATTTGAGTTGTTTCAAATATTGAAAATTTGGAAGGGATTTGAATATATATCTTATAAAGATAATTTGAAAATAAATTTTGAAAAATTATAATATATGTGACGCCCCACAATTCCGTACCCTTTGAGCCGACAATAAACCACACATGTCCGACCCAAGTTGCAGGGAAGTATGGATGATCAAGGGTAAGAAAGAAAATAAGAAAGAACAGAATCTCACACGAATGGAATAATATATAATATTGAACAACATCTTCACAGCGGAAAACCTTTACATTACATATATCATTGTCTAATTTAAAGTCAGCTTTGGACAGTTATAAACATCTGTCCTTACAATTGCTAACAAACATCAAACTAAAACTAACAAAGCACAACGGATAATAGAATATGTCCATACGTAGATGAATGTCTCCAGCTGTAACGACCCAGAATTTTTATCAATTATAATTCATATATTTAATCGATTTTAAATATTAATAAGTAAAATTTATAAGTTGAATAATTTATTTTTTGAATATATGGATATAATTGGATAATTAAATCGATAATTTAATATTTGAAATTCCATAAATAATTGAAAATTGGGTTTAATATGATTAAAATTGATTTGTAAAATTTTAATAAATCATATTGGAGTTAGAACAATGTTATAGAACTTTTAAAATTTAATTTAAAGTTGATTTGTGAAAATTGAATATTTAATTGACGAGTTAAAATAGACATTTTTCAAACAGTCTCGGATTTCGACGAAACCAGTTTTATTAGATCCTAATGTGATATTATTGTATGGTTTTAAATTTCGTGTCAATCGGATCTACCGTTTGTCTGGGGCAAGCCAAAACGCATAGAAGTTAGTTTAAATCGATTTAATTTAAAATTGATCGTTTATTTCCGTAACTCGCATAGATGATCGAATTAGCCTCCGAAACACGTTCCCTTGTGTTCGGAACGTGGGGTAAACCTTAGAAACGCCAACCGACACGCTTCGTTTGGAGTTCGGAAAATTTCGGGTGAATAGTGTTTCGTAGAATTTTCTATATAAGGCCACAAGATTCACAAATTTGCAAAACAAAAAAAAATACGGTTCCATCTTCAGCCCTAGCCGCCAGTTTCATGTTAATGGCTGAAAGTCATTCTCCTTCTCCCCTCAAAATCTCCAAATCTACAAACAATTAGCTAAAGTCTTCAATTACAAACTTCTAGAACTTGTCGAGAGCTACGTATCAAACGGTGGAGATCTAATTTAGGCAAATGGATTGATGGAAAATGGCTCGCGTTCACTTCAGGTCACGCACGAATTTTGAGGCCAAAGATGAGGCCGAGCTTGACATGGTGGTGGCCGAAGGTAGCTCTCGAGTGGGGCTTCGAGACCCATGTCTTTGATCGTCTTCGAAACGTCGTATGGTGGAGCAATGGTCGGTCAAAGAGGGTGGCTTCATGGGTTACTTGGCTCGGCCTGTACGTGTTTGGGGGAGAAGAGAAGGAGCGGCCAGATCTGGATGCTCGGGAATCAAGGGCCGAGATCGTGTAGAGGGATTAAAAATTAAAATAAAAAGTTGTAATTTATATATATTATAATTCGTGTAACTTTAAACTATCATAACTTGTTCATACGAGGTCGGAATTTGACGAAACGACTTGCGTCGGGTTCGTATTGACGATCACTACGCTATGGAATTGGATTGGAGTCGTTTGGAACTAGTTTGAATTTCGAATAAAATTAAACGTGTGTTTAATTTTATTCGAAATAAAACGCTAGAAATCGGAAAATCAAGGTGAGAACTTCTCACTCAATCGAATTGTTTTGATTTAAATTTTAAATAGTTAGATTTAAAATTTGCTTGATTGTGTGATTGGATGATAAATTGTTATCTATTGTTGTGAAATAGACCCTATACGCCGTATATTAAGCGGATGCTATGTATTAAAAACATATACCGCGATAATTTCACTGCAAAGTGAAATTGGTATTATATATGTACTTGGAGTTGATTTCCTGCATTATATAGCGGATGAGACCCTATTGCGCCGCACAATAGCTGATAATTTTTATAAATCCTATATACCGCGATATTCCGTATTGAAACGGAATCGGTGTGTGCTAACATCTGTGGATGCAGGGAAACAGGTTGGAGGGATCCAACTGGATTCCTCACCAGTAATTATTTGATTACAAATATTTTGATATGTGTTGATTATCATATGCTGATATATGATGTCTTTGTTGTCGTGACTGACTATTTGGTGCTGTTGCATCATCAGATCCATTTTTGAAGTTTAAAAATAACGATTTTGATTTTTAAGGGATTTTTGAAATTATACGTTTTATTAAAACATTGAATTGATTCATCTTAAATAAAATAAACGTTAAAATTTTAAAGTTATAAAAATTATGATTTTTGTGAAATATAACCAAAGCGTGATTTTTGAAATAAATAGTTGATTAATTTATAAAATGGTTTAAATTGGGATTTTTGAATTATTATGAACGATTTATATAAAAGATATACAAAATTGATATTTTATAAATTAAGAATACTGGAATTATAAAACGAGTTTTTATAAGTGTTAAAATGAAAAAAAATGGATTTCATAAGTGAACGAAATTTATAGACTTATAAATTATGAAGTTATAAAATGAATAGATGTTGTAAAATAAAAGATTTATGAGTAATTAACTTATAAATCGGATTTGACATTTTAATTGAGATTTTTGAATAAAGATAAATGGTTTATAGATGAGATTTATAAAATATATATTTTATAAATCGAAATAATGGAATTCTAAAAGGAGTTCTGTTAATGTTGAAAATAAGGTTATAAATAAAATCTTATAAGTAATAAGATTTATAATTTGTGAACTTTTAAAAGAACGATTTTGTAAATAAATGGATTATAAGTTCTTAACTTATAATATGGACTTCTGGTATATAATTGAGTTATATAAATTGAATTGGATAATAAAGGAGATTTATAAATCGAAGTTTTATAAATAGAAATGGGATTTATAAACATTGTTTGTAAATTCGAAATCAATTGAATTTAATAAATCAAACATAAAAGTTATTAAAGGAGATATATTCGTGATTTTGGACGGCGAATTATCCTTAAAGTTAAATGTTGTAATAATAAGAGTTTTGTTGGGAATTTTATCCACGATTTTGGACGGTGGATAATCTTTTAATAAATGTGCAGAAACATTGAATTGGGTAAATAAAGTATATTCACGATTTTTGGACCGTGAATATATTATGAAATAAAATGGATATGTTTTGGGGAAGTGATGTTTTAAATAGAATTTAAGATGATTTAAAGATGTTTTAAAATGCATTAAGTATCGAACACATAGATTTCAACATTCATTGTTGAAATAGACGTTTTCGAGAAATAAGGAAATGGTGGACTATAACACTGTTGTTATAGTAAATGATTTCCGAAAGGAAATAATTTTTTTTAGTAGTGGGATTTATATATCTATATTAATTTCGAATCCCTATACTAGCGATTTTGGGTCGTTGTAACGATGTTTTACGCAACATTCGTTTTGACTCAAATGAATGTGTTTAAGAGAACATTTTTCTTAAAGAATGAAATATATACTTAATTTTGATTTAAGTATATTGGATGTTTTTCAAATGTTGGAAATAAATAAGATTTGTGAATTACTTATTATTAAATAAGTATGGAAACGTTTTTTTCCAATACGAAATGAAACATTTTGAGAATTTATCTTTTTAAAGATAAATTGAAAGTGAATATTTGAAATCGATTGAAAATCGTATATCAGTAGATATTGTGAAATATAAATTCAATATGGAATTCATAAAAGAAAGGGAAATTTGTTTAAAAATAAATATTGATTTATTTTTGAAGTGTGGAAATTTACATATTGTAAAGATATTTTTGGAAAATAAATAATTTGGAATTTTTTTTGGAATCTAGTGATGTGGTGCATGCCTATTGATAGTTAAATAACCGACTATCAATATTTACCTTTAAATGGGTAATTGATGTGATTTGCTTGAATTTGAATGCCACACTTATTTTTAAAATAAGCGCTCACTATTCGGGTTAGCCGGGAAAGGACCTTGGGGTCATATAACCCATTCTGAATATGTGATACGTCGTTATGGATTGCTTTTGATGACCGGTGTTGAAGACCGGATATTTGTGAAAACGGAAGGATTACCGTCGAATGTTTCTGCATCGGCTGATCTCCAATATAGAAATTTATTACCCTTTGTGATGGAAAGTCCGATCGTGATTAGTGAATATCCGGATTGCAAGGACTTCTTTGTAAGTGCCTTCGGTTCCGTTCGATCCCGGAACGGACTTGTATGGATGTGTGTCTGACATTACAATTTGAGATGTAAAGCTGGTTTCTGTCAAATATATTTCCTTTGGTGGCGGGGAGTTTATTCTCTTAGCTTAACACCCTTAGAGGTTATGTAGTTGATGGTTACTAGTGATACATTCCCAAATTGGTAATGTGGCATACGAAGTGCTGTTGAGCATTTGATGATCAAAGCACAGCTTTTATATAAAGCGTGGCTTTGTGGATGAGACTTCGTCGGACCTCACACCCCGGAAATGGTCAAAACAGGAAGGATGCAGCAAGGTTATTAGGGGGTAGCGCCCCTTTAGTGTATGTCATTCCTTCTGGATAGAGGTGGTATCATGGTATGGAGCCCAGATACTTAACCTATGTTGTTGCTGCAAATTTATTACTTTGTGGTTGTTGGAATCGAGGATCCTCGGATATAGATCGGCTACGATCGGGGAATGACATATTCGTGTCAGTAGTTACCCAGTTTGAAGGGTAACCCGGCCTTGTGTTGGCAGAGATCTAACCGTAACGTTAGGTTCTCGGGTCGTCTTTCCAGAGGCATACCCATGTGGCAATGGGAAGTTCCTTGGCCTGACCATTTATTGGAAATCCAAACTTCAATACGCACCTTGTACGGTTTTAGTTGTAGAACCTGCCATTTACTTATGGTGGTCACCACTGTTTAGATGGTAGCTATAGTAGGCATACGATAATGGTCGTATGTTGGCTAAGATTTATATCTTTACTTTCGAAATGATTTTTCCTACACTATACACTAGTAATAATATCGAATGTTTTCTTAATGCGTATCAAGCATCTTTGACTATCATAAGGAGAAATCTCCTCCGATTCTGCGTTTGCATTGTGTGTGTGTGCGGGAGGCCTTATGGTAGTCTCATTTTCTAAAAAGCATTGCGAATCTATTTTAAAATTATCCTTTTCTTTGTTTTAAAGATAAACTATTTTAAGTTCTCACACCAGTCCCATGACTGACCTGGAGTTTATTGTTTTCCTTCGTAAACTCTGGGTGCTTCCACATGGGCAGTCTAGAGTTAGGTTATCAGGATATTCTGGAATTCAGGAGTTGCTGGAGACAAGCTGGATGGCATGGTGTATTACTAGTATATAGTATTTCTTTTCCGCTGTTTGTTGTTGTACACTCTCATGATGTAATGTAATGTAATATGATGTAATGTAATAACTGATATAGTTCTTTTGTTTAAAGATTATTTATTTATCTATTATATGTTGTTCCGCTACGATTGTGAGATTCTGATATTGTTCTGTTATTTCTTTTTGGTTTGTTCTATCTTTTTCTTCTTCTTTAACCATAACGGTACGGTTTTCCGGCATTCGATTGCTCGGCAGTTGATACAGTGGACATATTGATGTCAGTTTTCGAGCGTCGAAAAATCGCGATCGTTACACCAACCCTCCTCTGGAAACTCCAACCGTCTTCAACTAAACCTGAAGCTACTCGGATCTTGACCCGAGTATTGAAGGTACCCCGATCAGGCTTGATAAACCAGTGCGAGAAAACTTAATAATAAATGACGTTGTTATATATCAGCCTTGAAATCAAATCCTTTGAAAAGAAAGAGTATCTCATAAGACCACGCTCACACATAAACACAGACGAGTTTTTACGTTATGATAACTAAAACACTTTTATATCAATATCTTTGATATTATTTTTAATGACATCTCTTTGAAAACTTTGCAAATAAATTTATTAATCTTAGCTGAAATTGTTACATTGATTAAATTTCAGCATAATAGGTTTACAAACAAGTCCGAAGGTTCTTATTGGAGAATGGATTTCCATACAAATGACCAGGTGAAGGGAATATCTTTCGATGGGTACACCTCTAGATGGATGTCCCAAGGAATCATCACAAAGCTTCTCTACCATCACAAGACCGACCTACATCTACAACTAGATAATACTGAATATGTCATCCCTCAGTCGTTACCGACCTTTAAACCAGGCGCCCGAGCATGCAAACCGCATTAATTTACATCCCGAACGTCATAGCGAGAAGAAATACATCTAGAAGGGGATGATCGTACCCTAATTGGGAATGACCCACTTAGCCTTGCTGCATCTAACCCTCTTTCGGTCAATATTCCGGTTAATGAGGCTTGAGGCTATGATTACCTTTTTACATAGCACATATCACATCTCTCAATGCGACATTGCCGTTTCCCTTGACTACTAATTGTCTTCCACAAAAATACAACCCTTGAGCTCGTACGTCTTAAGGAGGGTGTTAAGCTAAGAGAAGTTGCCTTCACCGTCACCACTGATGTACGTTTGTAAAAACCAACGTACGTAATCTTTAGAAATGAAATGTCAGACAAACGTCCATACAAGTTGTTTAGGAATAGGACAAACCGAAGGTACTCTCCTACTACCACTCGTAGCGAGTAGTCCTTGTTATCCGAAAAATCTCCACAACGAGGAGACCACTGCTATAAATAAGTCTATTATGGACGCAACCCAGAGCATGTTTAACAAGCAGTCCTTATGCTATGAAGATCCACGATCTTCAATAATCGTCATCTTCAACATGTCTTCACGTTCGATCATATACATTGGTTCAAAGTGGTTTTTGGATAGGAATTAACCAAATTCGACCCCGGTTCCTTCGAAATCAATTATCTCTTGAAAAGATGTTAAGTCATACGTGGATATCAATCATAAACCAATTACTTCATCTTTTATTCAAATCAAATATCTTTATTAGATATATTCTTTTCAATTTATTCCATTTTCTTTTCAAGAGTATACGAAATCATTAAGCCTCATTTATCAAATCATTTGGTTTATTTAAACCATTCTTAAATCCTGGAATAATTCCAAATCATTTTCTTTTTTACTTAGGAAAACTTTTCTAAATCATTCATTAAATCTTAATCAAAGATTTCTTATATTCAAGCTATAAATTTTATCTTAGGGAAAATATTCCTAAATCATTTATTAAATCTTAATAAAAGATTTCTTTCTTAACTTCAAATCATATTCTTGCAAATCGAAGATTTTCATAATGGAGTACTACTGCCATTTTAAATATGGTAAATTTCACCTCCAAGGACTAACGGCAAGTAATCCTATATCATGAATATCTTTGTCTTCAACAATCTTTGACTTACAGTAATTCTAAGCAATTCATTATTTTTCTTTGGTAAATATCTCAAATTTCCTCACTTAACCCTCGATCAAAATTCCTTAACTTTTAGACGGGTTAAAAACAGTGTTATTTAAGACATCGTTTACGATAAACCCTACAATTAATCTTAGCAAACATTTTTGAGTAAATAGGATCATAGAAATCATTCATTTTGGAGATTGCTTAAATTTTTCAATAATACTAATCTTCTACTATTTCAGGAACTTAATACATTTTTTTTATTTTAGAGCATCCGGTCTTTCCTTTCGATCCGTTCCACCCCTCGCCTAAGAAAAGAAAACATATATCAGGTAAGTTCAAGGCACGGGTTGCTCCATACCTAAGCTTAGTTAAACACCTTGTTTTATCTTTCCAGATCTCACAAGCAGGGAAAATGTACTAGTCGTTTCCACATTACTCGGTTTGTTTTTTATTCAATCTTCTTCACTCTTTATTTAAATGGTATAAATAGTTCCTCTTAACCATTTATTCAATCTCTTATTAAAGCTTCCAAATAATCTTTAAATGAATTAATTATTGTTTTAAAATCATTCAAAATATTTGGAAAGAATTGTTAAGTTTAAAACTACGTTTCAAAGTTATTAAAAACTGTCATGAAAAGCATTGCGAGAAGTGTTGCAAATAGTATTTTAAAAGCTATATTCTTCAAAACGACTTTTTTTATCATTGAGATATATATATTTTCATCTCAAATTAATTCTAAAACATTTTAAAATATTTTTAGAATTTATTTCATATTTTTAAAAATTTAAAATGTTAATTTCAAACATCAGTCACTTTACTACAAAAAGTGCGATTTTTCTAGAAAACTATTTTGGACATATTTAAAATGTATAAGATGAAATCTTGATTTTATTTCTTTATTCATTTAGACATACTAAAGTTTATAAAATGTTTCTAACTCATTTTTAAAACTATTCCAAAAGGTTTAAGCATTCCATATACGCCATTTCATTTTCAAAAGGAAAGTGAATTCCTTTATGCTTATCGACGTGTATTAATGTGATTTGGTAAAACAATTTAACAATCATATCAAACAATCAATACTTGACAATCAAAGCATATATAAGCATCCGTAGCAATCACAACACATCATCAAACATGTATATATGTAAATTGAGATGTTAAATAGAGTTTCTCACCATAAACAAAAGCGATTAATTTCCTACCAACATTCAAACTAATCCACGCTTCACTAATTACTTTATCTCTCTTATTTTGACTCTCTTAATCTCAAAATTAGAAAAATTTGTTAACTAAAAAGTTGTTGTAAATTATTTTCTCTTGAATTAAAAAAACAACAACTTGATTTTGATTTGTTTCGTGGAAGATATGATAGGATGAAGAAGAGGTATTATCGGATTGACAAAAATGAAGCCCGAAAATGTACTTTAAAGAATTGAGTTTCAGGTATAGAAAACCTCAATACTGGAAAAAAAGCGATCGACATAAAAGTTGTAGCCACTATAATTTTATATGATTTAAAGAAAATAATTTCTTAACTTAGATACGATCAAGTTATGATCAAAATAAAATGGCCTATTCTCTGACTTAAAAACTGGGCAAGAAAGTGTACTAGAAAGAAGTGGATTTTTAACATGATTGACTTTAAAATGAGACACAGTGGTTAACTTGAAAGCTGTAGCCACTGGAAAAATACATGATTAGAAAATTAAATTTTCATTTTGGTTATGACTTGAAGAAGTTATGGCCGAGAGAATAAGAGGTAAAATATGGAGAAAAGAGGAGTTTGATTTGAAGAGAATGAACATAGATTTCTTTTGAATATTTTGTAAATATTTTGACATTATTTCTTTCTAATTTTTTTATATGGCTTGGAAGCCATTAAAGAGAAGAGGAAAAAGATAAAGAAGCTTGAGAAAAGAGGAAGAAGATTAAGAAGCTTGAGAAAAGAAGAAGAAGAAATGTGAATGAAAGTGAGAACGAGGTGGGTATTTATAAAAAATAGAAGTGGTAAATTTACGAAAATAACCACTTATCAAATTAGCAAACTAACCTTACTTCAACCTAAAGCAACCTATACTTTTTTAGTACTTACCATCACCTTTCAAATCCTTAATTTATGTCTTTATCCCTTAAGAAATAAGCTAAGCAAAATAATAATTTTATTGGTTTTTGATTTGATGTTTAATTTTTCTTACTTTTGTTAATTCTTACTTACTTTTACTAATAACTTCTAGAAGGTTTCTAATCTTATTTAATAAAAGTGAACATGTTTAGTTATTAAAATGTGTGATATATATGTTAAAACATGTTAATAAAGGTGCGATAACATTGTGACAAATTATTTTGTACAAAACGTTGATTTTCGACAAAACGCTTTACGGTCACATTTTGACGTTTTTGTTAAACTATTTATCTATTTAAACCAAACATCAAAATTGATTTTTTATTATATTTAAATAATTAAAAAAAGTATATTTTACTTATAAAATAATAAAAAATAATATCCAAATCTATTTTTAAAAATACAACATCGATTTATCGATATGCGACTAAATTTGTCAACTTTTATATACAAGTTTTATATATTTATCGAACCATTATAAATTACATTACTATCATTATGAAATGAGTTTGATATCGATTATATATATATATTTAAAAGGAATTATTTATCCTTTAAACAAATTTCATAAATATTTATCTTTTTTATTGGAATCTGTCTTTTGTCAATTTTACAATGGAAATCCAAAACCTTTATTCAATATCAAAAATAAGTTTACCATTCTTATTTATCATATAAAACTTGATTGTTCAAGTTTGTGTATTTGAATACTAAAATAAATTAAATATTCCATTTTCAAAGTGGTAAAATTACGGATCGTTACAATATAGGCCTAGTGACTGCTTGTGGATGTTATATTGATAGTTAAATAACCAACCATCAAGATTTAGCCAATTTCATCGATCGTTTCGAAGAGACCGGGATCAGATTTAATTATCCGAAAACCACTTTGATCCGATTTGAGCATAACCAATGGATATTGTGAAGATGGTGAAGACAGTGATTCGGTTTTTTCAGACCCAGGATAATTTGTATGAATGAATGCTATCAGAACATTGTCATTAGAGGACAATGAGCATTCTAAGTGAAATTGTTCTTGAAAGGTAATCATAGCCTCAAGCCTCATCAACCAAAATGACTGAAAATCAAGAGAGATACAGCAAGGCTAAGTGGGTCGCACCCAATTAGGGTGTGTTATCACCTTTTTAGATACCCTCGGATATATTATTAATTATGGATACGTGGTGCGTGGAAAAGAACACTCAATATGGGTGGGAACACCCAGGGTGATAACATATTCAGTTCTATCCAGGTTAGGGATATGGCCGGTCTTATGTTGTATGAGATCCTGCGAGGTCCTTGGTACCTTTTTCTAGATGTGTACTATGATAGGTGGTACCCCAGTGCCTAGTCATTGTATGGAATCTATTCTCCAATAAGCGCCATATGGTTTTGATTGTGCCTAACTTTGCTGAAACGTGAGATGCAAGCATTTCAGCTATTTTCTATTTTACTTTCTACATGCACTATAATAATATCAAATAATTTTGATGTCAAATGTTTTGGTTATCGTAAGTGAAAAACCTGTCTTGTTTATGTGTGTTGTGGTCTTACGAGATACCATTGTTATCCAAAGGATTTTGAAAATAGTAATAAATTCTAATTGAGTATGTTTTCCACACTGGTTTTCCAAACTGACCCAAGTGTTATTCTATTATAATGCTCGGGTCGGACAGAGTATACAGATTCTGGATTGGATGCTATGGAACTCAGGAGACGAGCTGGATGACAGAGACGTACCTCCGTACTTTGTTTATTTTTCCGCTGTGTGAGGACAATTTATTATAACTATCCAGATTGATGTATTGATTGTTGTACTCTGATGATTGTAAGTATAAAATAGTTGCGGATTCTTTTGTGTAAAAATCTGCTTTTATATATTATATTTTGTTCCGCTGCGATTGTGAGATTCTATGTTGTTTTTTGTTTCTTCTTCTATCTTTTCTCTTCTTTACCCTTAGCAATCGGTATTTTCGACACTTGAATATTCGACATGTTATACAGTGAACGTATTGATGTCGACTTTCGAAGGTCGAAAATTCATAGTCGCTACACTTGGTATCAGAGCTGAAGGTTTAGTAAGAACCTTAGCTTGGTGGGGATTACTCATTAGATATAGGGTCAGTAGAACCCTAGAATGAGTTTGAGTATACTAATAGATATGAGCGTGTATTTTTTAGTGGATATAAAATGTTTTATATTGTGTTGACTTATCTGTTGAGTGGTTTACGGATTCTGGTCGAATAGCGGGACTCCACGAATTTGATAGGAATTTTTAAACACTTGAACCATGTAAATCAACATAGTATGGTTTTGAAGCGGGTAAATGAAGTAATTTTACCCAAACTATATTTTGATATGAAAGAAATAATTTTTAGAAATTATTCTAGTATATTAACGTTTTTGGATGTTATTATTATAATAAAGACAAGATTATAAAATTGGAATGGTTAGATATAGCTAAATTAAGATTGTATAAGTATGAATTATACAAATGAGTTATTGAAACCAGCACTTGGAAAATTAAATCTCGAAGATTTTTGGAAGTATTTTCCAAAGTGCTTAACATAAAATAATAATATTATTATTTTGGAGATATTTTTGAATAGAAAATGATTTTAAATGGATTTTGAAGCGATAAAAGCACTGTACTCACTTCGATCATTGGAAAATAATCCTGGTGATAACTGCGCAGCATCATCAGTATTCATTTTCGAGTTTCTACGTGATGGATTACTACTGTAGTAAATTGATATGGAGATTTTTGGTGAAAAAAAAGTGTTGTTTTAGAAATCTCGAAGGGAAACTGTTTTGGAATGGAACCAAGTGAATTTTGAATATTCCAATGAAATGGTGTGTTAAACCAAAGGAGCTATATATATTTTGATTTCAAAATGATCTAAATAAAACTGGTTGTCGAATTCTGGAATCTAAATTTTGGAATTAAAAATTTAAATTGAGTAGGTTTAAAATGGATTGAAAAAATTTAAAATTTACTCAGGACAAGTTAAATAAGTTTGGAAATTTCACTATGAAATTAATATTTAACTTATGCAAGTTAAATAAATTAAATTGGTAAAAGAAATTGGCATGGATTTGAATTTTACTTAAGCTAAGTTAAATAAATTGATTTGGATTTGAATTAAATTGAATATAAAATTGAAATTGTAAAATGATTATATAACTATAAGTATAATTATTGAATGGAACAAAATAGTTTGACATTTTGGTAACGAAATAAAAATCCAAACTTGAATTTTAAAGTGAATGTGAACTCAAGTGGATTGAATAGAATGATTCTTGAAATAAAAATCTGATGTTGAGTTATAAATTGGGAGTGAACTAATTAGATGAACTAATTAGTGAATTAAATATGGTAATGGAACTTACTTGGTTAAGTATATTGAATTGTTGGTGAAAATTGAAATTCAATGTGGGACTTGAGTTATAAATGAAAGTCGACTTAAATGAAAGCGAATTAAATATAATTGGAAATGTGGACGAATAAAATGGAATTGGATTGGAGTAGCAATGACTTGAGTTATAAATAAATTCAATTTAAGTGTAAATAAATTGAATATGGCCTTGAATATTTTTTAAAATGAATTCAAGATTGAAGTGGATTAGATGAATGAACTAATTAAATTAATTAGTAAATGGAATGGAATTTGATTGAATAAGAATCGTTCTAAAATTAAAATGGAATTTGATTGAAATAAAAATAACCTTAAGTTATATAGTTGAAATAATTTAAACTAAACAGATTACCTTAAGTAAATATTTGGAATGAAAGCTTGACTTCAATAAATATATGACATGGTTCATGTAATAACCCTGGTTTGGAGATTACCTATCAATATAAATTATAATTGTAATTATAATTTAATATCATAAATTAAATTTAGATTGCAGAAATTAAATTGTTTATTTGGAATAAACAATAAAATTGGAATTAAATTGTAAAAATAAAGCTTATAACTTTATTTTATTTTGTTTGGAATGATAATAAATGGAATACAGGCTTTAAATAAAGAAAATGACTTTATTTTAGGGAAAATGCAATAATTGTATTAATTATTGCATAATTGCTTTTTTTAATAGTTTCTAGAAGAAGTATTTGATTTTAAGGTGTTTTATTTAAATAAAAAGATGGAAATTGGTTTAAAAATATGTTTTGGCTATAAATTAAGTTTGGAAATGGTTTAAAATATTTTTCTACATACGAAAATGATTTCTGTTGAATTTTAGAAGTTAAAAATGTAGACTTTTACATTTATTTGGTGAAAATTGTGTATTATTGTGAAATGAAGAATTTTAATAAAAATATGTTTTAAAAATAAAAATTAATCTTTTTGTATAGTTCGAAATAATTCATTTCATGTGTGTGTTAGTTTACAAATTTATTTGTGTGAAAATTTGAAAGAAAATAACCTTTGTTAATTACGTAAGGACAAATATATGTATTTTAGTTTAAGTATGAATTAAAACTTAAGCTTATTTGATTTCTTTTATTTCTTGGGTCCAAAGCCCATTAGTCTTAACCAGATAAGTGAGGAAAGAAGAAAATTACTTACTGTATGTTCATTCCTTACCTCCCTTCTTCTTCTTCTTCTTTATCTCCTGAAACAAATACAGTAAAAGAAAAAGCTCCATTTTCTTTATACCAAGCTTTCAAATTCAAGTCTTTTTCAAATAACTTACTGTTCTTATCAAATCTAGAGAGAATTAAAGGGCAATCAATCTCCAAACTCTATAGTTTCGTCAAATCTCGATTTAGAAAATGTTTTTCTAATTTACTGTTATCTTCTTCTTGCATTCACTATTTTTGTGTTCTACAGATTGTTGAAGGCCATTATCTCCTCAAAGCTTCAATCTTTTAGCACAAATTCGAGGTTTGATCATCCTTAACAGCAAGGTGAGTTGATAAGCTCACAAAACTAGCAAAACAAAAGGTGCGAATTGCTTTAATCTATACAAAAGTTTCTATCTGTAGTTGATTTTATGTAGTTTTGTTCCTCTGTGAAAATCTGTTCCATGTTGCTCCTTTGCATGCTTATATGTTTTGATTCCGGCAACGAAATGCTGCTGGATTTCTTCCAAATAGTATTTTATATGTTGAACTTTGTATCTGCAAAATTTGGTGGAAAAATATTGTCATTTGGATGTTCAAAACAGTGGTAGAAAATCAACTCAAACACAGATTTTTGCCTGTGGAAATTTTGTTTTCTAAGTTGCTACATACATGGCCTGAGTACATGTTTGAAATAACACAACTCTTTCATTTCTTATGGAAATTCATTGTTTCTTTTTTTTTTGAAAAATAAAGTTTTCTACTATATGCATACCAATTTTTAGCTCAATCTGACATAATTTGTTCCTCTGGTCCATGCCTGGACGTTGAACCCGAGATGTTTTCAGGCTTATACATTTTGGTTTTTTTGAACTGTTGCAAACATGGCACGAGTCCATGTTTGAGACAGTGTAACTCTTTTTCCATTGGAATTCGTTGATTCTAACTTTTCTTGGAAGATGAAGTTTTCTACTATGCGGACACGAATTTTCAGCTCAATATGAGGTCGTTTGGTTTCTCTGTTTCAGGCCTTTAAGTTGAAGACAAGATGATTTTAAGGCCTGGCCACTTTTGTTTTTGAACTGCTACAAACATGGCCTGAGTCCATGTTTGAGACAACATAACTTTTTCATTTCTAGTTGGAATTCATCAATCGTTTTAAGCCGAAGTTTTCTACTATTGCACACCAATTTTTAGTTCAATCGAAAGTCATTTGACCGCTTGTTTCATGTCCGAAAGTTGAAACCAGAGAAGATTTCAAACCTGGGTATTGAGCCCTTCTTGCCATGTTTTGCCCTGTTGCTTTGAGTATTTCAGCCCAATTTGCTTGTTTTTCTTGCTCTATTTTGTGATGGTTTTGATTGTACTTGAAGGCCATGATGTCTATAGACTAGCGAAATTTTGGAGATTCTGAAATTCAAATTTTGGATTAAATTTGAATTTAGTTAGAATATCCTTTTGAGTGATTTTCTCTGTTTTTCTTCGTTTTCGAGCACGAATTTTTCCAAACAGCTTTGAAATAAATTTAAAAAAAATGGGCATTTTAAATTATTATTATATGATATTTTTAAAGTATTTTCAAATATAAAATCTATTTATTGATAATAAAGGAATTTTCAAATATGGCTTTCAAAATTGATTTCGAAAATTGGCTTTAAAAGCCTTTTTTCTCAAGTAAATTATTTATATATAAAATACACGTTTTTGCATTATTCAAGCGAATGGGAGGGAGAATTAAATGGTTTGGTAAAACATTTGGCATGGGACACGTGCGTTTATCTTATCAGTTATTTCCTGACTTGTCCGTTTGATCGTTTTGACTTTCGGGTCGAGTCTACCAATGAGATGAGGCAAATTTTTTACTGCTTTGAGTGTGAAATTTACTAGCGGTTATTAAACTATTTAATGCGAATGTATGGTATGGGGCACACATTAACACTGTTTGGGTTCCTATCTGAGAGTTTGTGACACATTTTTCTAAGAGACATATTTGCCAGTACCGACCTTCGGGTCATTTATCCTTCGGGATGTTTGTCTAAGAGACGTTTTACATTGCGATGTATTTGTCCTTCGAGATTTTGTCCTTCGGGATGTTTGTCTAAGAGACGTATTTATTTGTACTTTGGGACGTTTGTCTAAGAGACGTGCGCCTTATTTTAGGAGAATGGTACTTGGCGGGCTTCAGCCATAAGAATGTGCTATATCTTTGAGATGATTTTATTGATTTCCTTGTGATTTTCCAAGTGTATCACCTTTTTACGTTATTGGCCATTTGAGTCGTTCAAGATATCGATTACATCTTTGGAAATTGAACTCCTTATCGATTTTTACATTTGAGATTTGGGTTTTCCAACACTTGGCGTTTATTTGAGATTTATACTCTCCTATTTGGAGATATATGAGATTGCCATTTCTGGCATATTTTGTGTTTAAGACTTCTCTATTTGGAGAATATTTTTGTGATTGCCATATATGGCGAGTTTTGAGTTTTAGGATAATCCTATTTTGGAGATATGGTTCATAGAAACCATTTTAGTGGCTTTTGGGATTTCACCGATGATATGAGGCATTTATTATACTTAGTGTTATTTGGTGATTTACTTTTTTGAGGACATAGATTTAGTGTAATTACCTTATTTAAAGTAGTGGCGTGCTCTTATTATTGTTTCTTCTCATTCGAGAGGATATCGTACCCTTTACCTTATGCTAATATTATCACTTATCCTCATAAACTAATTCTTTTACCTAGATTGACTCGTGTATTTTATACTTGGGTCAGACCGAATTGTTTCAGGTTAGATATATGCTTTTAGACTTTACTTGATGCTTCCGCCTTGGATATCGGTTTATCTCTTTTTGTAGTTTTATAGTTGTTTTGTATGACTTTGATATGCATTTTTTGTTTTTACTCATATGTATATTGTGGTCGTCGTACCACTTATGATGTATTATTTTTATTGTATTGGGATGTATCAGTATATATGTATATATATCTGTTTGCTATTCTGTGATGTGTTATGCATTTGAGTTGTTGTACATTTTTAGATAGATCCTATAGCCACATGTAGTTTTGTATTAAGCATTTATTGGATATGTCGATCTGCTTGAGTTGGAAAAAAATACAAAGCACTAATCGACCTATTCAATAGATATTTAAGACAAGACTATAGATGGTCGCTCCTAACCAGCCATATTCTCCGCATTAGCAGATAGTATTACCCAGTAATACTCTTGTTAATGTGGGTCTCGGGATGGGGCGTCATAGTTTACAAATAAATTAGCATGGAATGATTCCGAGTTTAATAAAATGGATTTGAATGAATGTGGATACGAATGGAATGTAAATGAATTGATTGAGAATCAATTTGAAATGGAATAGAATTGAATATAAATTGATTTGGAATCAATTTAAAATGGCTATAAACTGAAATGGTTATTTTATTAAATGAATATCGCCGAATTTGCATAGAAAAATTGTCATTTGACGTAAATAGAAGTAAATAAAATTCTACGAATAAACGAAAAGTGAATAAATTGATTTAGAATTAATTTGGAATGGATATCAATTTATTTGGTATAAATATGGATTGAATGCGAGAAAATTGAGTTGTAAATCATTCAAATTTATTCACCTTACTATTGACATTATTATAATAGCGTATATTACTACATAGTAGATAGTTTCAAGGATGCTTAGAAGATGGGAATCGCAAACATCCTTTAAGTTATTTATATTTCAGTTGACATCTCACTTGAGTTGAATTTACTATATAAGAATGTTAATCCTGACTTAAGAGTTTCGTGGTTTGCTTTATGCTCGGGTCAGACCGAGTGACACAGCATTTGAGACTTACCTTTGGAGATTGGAGCTTTGTTTGAAGATCTAACTATCTAGTTTTCAGTTATTTCAGTTTATTCCAGTCATTTATGTACAGACTCGTCAGTTGCTTATGTATTTGAGATTCTGTTGTACTTTGTTTCAACTCCAATGTTTATATATAGCTTCATGAACTACTATTTATCTATCCCGCTGCTTATTGTTACATTACTCTGTGTCTATGATTCTGTGATTGATTATTTACTGTATATTTTAAGATTTGTCAAATAAAAATTAACAATCCGATATTTCGAGCAAATCAAGTCTGACATGTGCGGATGCGAATGGTTTGAAATAGCAGGTTGTTGCGGTTGGTATCAAAGCTCTGTTTTAGGCAAAACTTAGCATATGGAGTAAAAAAATTAATCATAGAATCATATTCGTTCGAGCTTGAATTTATTCATTAGGATTCTCTTTGCTTAGGATTTCTTTCGGACTTCGAAACTCCGCCCTTTGTTCTGAAATCCATTCTTGTCCTGTCCTGTTCAGGTTCTCTTGATATTGGAGCATCCCATTGTGATGACCGAAAGTTTTGGCAATAATTATTTGACAATCTTTATTCATCATAATTTGATTTGGCGATATTAATTTGATAATTTTCTTTTATAAATACTCAATTTGGAAAAAATTATCTTTCAAATAAAAATGTATTATATATATATACATTGTAAATAAGAAATCTTTGGGTAGAATTTAATAAAAAGATATGTTTCCAAATTTTAATATATATATATGTGTGTGTGTGTGTGTGTGTGTGTGTGTGTGTGTGTGTATGTATGTATGTATGTATGTATGTATATGTATACATTGTGATTTGGAGATTTTGTTTTAAAATTCAATATAATACCTTTCAAAGGCTATTTGAAAGTGAATCATATATTTTCTATACACAAGATAAATATTTATTAATTTTGAAAGTATAATAGTTTAAGATAAAAAGAGATTTAAACAAAAAAATATAGTATCTTCATATTTTTATTTATTAAAAGTGTTTAGCTTAAGCTCAAATAGAATTTAATAAAAGGTTAAAAATATTCTTTCTTTATAGATATCTCATAGCAATTTTGTGTATATATATATAATTAATATAACATAATATAAAGCTTGAGAAATTAATATAAAAACGAATCTAAACATTTGTAAACATTTAAATGTAGTTTATGACATTTGTATAGTGATTATAACACTTGTGACATTTGTAAGCTTAGGATGTTTTGAATTAACAAGTGGTTATATTGTTCTTTTATTTGAAAATTTAATTATATAGAAAAAAGAATGGAAGAAACTTGGTTTTCCAATTTTCAGTTCAAATCTTCCTTTTCTAAATTCTTTCTTTCTTTTCTTCCTTTTAAAAAAAAATTAAAATTATTAAATCAGAAGAAAATGAAAAGCTGAATCAACAACAACTTAAGATTTCAACTCAATTTCAAATTAAGCACCAGTTTCAAATTCAAGACCAGATTCAGAAGCAGAATAAATTTCTAGTTTCAAAATTTCCCTTCTAAGCTTTCTCTATTCTTAAGAACAGGTGAGTAATCATATTTGGTTTAAAAAGCTTTTAATCTATTAAATCCCTTCTGCATGCAGAAAACTTAAGTTTGAATAGGCAATAATGGTTTGCATGTTGGAATTAAAAGATTTTATGTATATATGTATGTGGTTATCTCTGTGTGCATGTCTGAAATTCAAGTTTGTGCTCTGTTCTTTAACTGTTGGATGTAAATAACATTCAAAAATTAAATGTTTTGTCTTTGATCAGTTTTATGTTGAAATGTTTGAACAAATTTTTTTTAAAAAAATGAGATTTAATTTTTAAAAATATATATAGAAAGAATTGAAGGTTGTATCAACCTGGATGCTTATATTTCAGTAAAAACTTGATTTTATAAAAATTTCAACATGAATAATTAGCAGATTCAAGTTCATAATCTGATACATCTATGATAAATAGGATTTTTTTAAAAAAAATAGTGATTTTTAGTTTAGTATTTTTGGAGTGGTTTGAAGTTGAATAGGAAACGGATTTCGACCATTTTCCGACGATCGACGAACTATTAGATGGACGGATTTTTTTCGGAGCTGACTTGATGTAACAACTAGGTATTTTCAACCATTCGCATCCGCACATGTGAGACTTGAATTGCTCAAAATACCGCATTGTAAATAAAATTTGGAAAATCTCAGAATATACAGTAAATAATAACCACAGATCACAGACACAGAGTATTTAATAATGCAGCGGAAGTTAAAGAAAAAGTAGTTCATGAAGCTACTATATAAATGTATAAGAGTTAAATAAAATACAGCGGAATAAATAAAGTACAACAGAAGTATCAAGATGATAACCAAGTACAAGCTGAATAGAACAACATAACTGAAATAGATAAAACTAGATAAGCAGACGATCTCCAGCTATTCCATTCTCCAGAAAGTGGAATCCAAATCTGTGAATAACTCAGGCTGACCCGAGCGTAAATAAAATACAAACACTCGAGTCAGGACAATATATACTTATATAATGTAAACCAACTCAAGTGAACTGTAATAAGGTACAAGTAACTTAAAGGATGCCTGGGACAGCCCATCCTCTAAGGATCCGTTAAACTATTTACTATATAGTAATATTGCGCTATTATAATAACGTCTACAGTAAAATAAACTTACTTTTAAATAGCGTTCCGGGCTACTCATATCACCCTTCACACATAATAGTCCCAGTAGTCCATCCAATATCATGACATCTCCACACCGGGTGGCTGTCAGAGGATACCACACGGGCTACGGGAGAAAAACAAACTCGTAGTAAAGGCTTGGTATGGTAGGTGACACGACACAAAAGGCAATGCCAGGGTAGATATACCAATTACGCACACGGGCTGGTGGTAACGCAGCAGCCACATACGCCCATCTCGGAACACACTCCTATATCAAAATCGGAGGATGGCCATCTAATCAATCACAAGTAAGAGTATAATATCGAAGGAATGTGTCCGATCGGAGGAATGACCTCACTTGGCCCGAGATCGCTCCTGTTTTAGCCACCTTATGCCAACTTACGGAAGTTGGGTTCACGTAATATACCTCAAGAACGTCGCCACCATCCTACTTCATCTTGGATTCTCCACCGCGTACACGGTTAGTCAAAGTGGTTTTCGGTATCAACAGAGAGTATGCCAGATATCCGATCCCGGTCTCTTTGCCAACCAATCCTTATTATAACCCGTAGTTATAATTTAAAATGGTATTTATATTTCAAAACAGAATATCATTTCAAATCCAAATCTTTATCAAAATAAAGATTAAATTAATTCCAAACCATTTCAAAAACATCATATCTTTCCAAAACTTCATGTCAAATCATTTCAATATATTAAAATATGATATCTTTACAAAACTTCATTTCCAATCATTTTAATATATCAAAATATCGTATCTTTACAAACTTCATTTCAAATCATTTCAATATATTAATATATCATATCTTTACAAAACTTCCTTTCTAATCATTTTAATATATTAAAATATCATATCTTTACAAACTTCCTTTCTAATCATTTCAATATATCAAAATATCATATCTTTACAAAACTTCATTTCAAATCATTATTCATTTCATTCAATTTAAAATACCATTTCAATTCACATTTCAAAACAGTTTATATTTCAAAAATCATTTTTAATCATTAAAATGAAGTTATTATATTTAATAATTAAATTATTAAATTTCCAAAATTTTACTTTCAAAGTTCATTTATTCACTTAATTTTATCAAAACAGTGAAAATTCACTTTCCGCAGCATTTAGAAAATATTACGGAAAGTTACATTCAAAACAGTTCAATTTAACTAAAGACAACATATTTTTTTATTAAGTTTAAATCAAAATATAGTAATATTTACATTTCTAAAGTATTTTAAAATTTTTAGAAAACATATTTTAACTACGGGTCCGTATATAATTTTCTAAGCTTGGTAAAGCGGTACGGGTAATATATCATTTCAACCCGTAATTTACAAAGAAAATCCGGGTTTTATCATTTCAAACCCGCAGTCCCAAGTAAATGAAATAAATTGAAAATCGCTCAGGCCTATCATTTGAGCCCATAATGATTTTCCCTTATTCTAAAGTCCGTTCGGGTATGTATTATTTCAACCCATAGTGATTCTAATCTAAAGGGAACTTGAAGTGTGATAAACTGATAAAATAACAGAACGACATAATATAACAGTAACATATGATATAACAGGTGTTTAAGCATGAGTGAACATCATATAATCATAATATAGCAGGTGTAACATGATAATGTATTTTGCATATTCAAAAGGGGTCAATTTACTAGTTATATATGTACATATTGTCTGGTGAGAATAACTCACTGGTTTGAGCTGGAGACAGAACGATGAATGCACGAAAGGGAACCACACAAGCACGATAACACGACACAGAGATGAGTGAAAGAGCCAAACTATCAAATCCCTTGAATACAAGTCACACAAAACAATAATAATAACATAAGTTTTCTAATGCAAAATACGATAGAATAAGATAGAATCAACTGCACGAATCAAAGCAGAATTGCTTTGCACTTGCTTCCAACAACCTTCAGGTTCAACCATAAGGTGTACTACAGGTTTAAGGCAAGATTTGGATCAGGTTTTGGTTGGGTATGGTCGGCCTACACATGGTTGTTGATGGTGCAAAGGTGGGTAGTGGTGAAAACAACACAACAAGGCAATATCACATGATTCAAGGCCAAAACAAGGCTCGATCAAGGCACTAGGTTCACGGCCTGTACTGTGGGGTCCAAGGGATGGTGTGGCCGAGATCCCAGGTGGTGCTGGAGGTGGTGGAGGTGATGATAGTGGCGGCCATGGGTGGTGGAAGTGGTGGATGTGGATGATTGTGCTCGGTCTAGGCAAGTTTATGGAGTTTTGTTGGATTTTGGTGATGGATCAATCCACAAAAAGGCACGGCTTGGGGTTAGGTCAGAGAAGAGGTGATGATGGTTGTGTTCTCAGGTGGTGGTGGAGGCGGCAGGGGCTGGAGAGAAGGTGGCCGAACCTAGAAGTGAAGAAGAACAAGTGCAAAACAGTGTCAAAACAAAAGAAGAATAAAATTAAACAAAGAATTTTTTTTTTACCAAACTTCTCATGGCTATGGCCGAATTTTTTTTGCTCAGGAATGAGAAAAGAAAGTATGTGAATGTGAAGAAGAGTATGTGGCTGAAAGTTGTCAGAAATTATGGCTAATTGATGAAAAGTTATGTTAAATGTGAAAAGGAGGAAGATAAAGAGCCATAGGAAAATCAAAAGTCATAACCTTTTCAAATTACCTTTAATTTATTTATATAAGTTCAAATTACTAAAAATAATAATATTTACAGTTTAAATTTAGAAAATGCAACAAAACATAAAATATAAATAAATAAATAATAATTATATATGATAAATTAGGAAAATAGCACAGAAAATGTAAACTAGTCAAGAAAATTTGAAAATAAACAGAATAAATTTGGAAAGATTATATGGACTTGGAAAATAATTATAAATGAACATAATAACATAAAATAAAAATGCATTCACAAAATAAATAAATAAACTTTAATTAAATATAATTTAAATGAAGAAAATAGCAAAGAAAATAGAAACTAGGCTTTAAAAATAGAAAATAAATTCAGTTAGCTTTGGAAAAATTCAAACATCACTTTTAAAATATTTATAAGTCAAAATATACATAATATAAAATAAATATACAAATTAGAATAAGATATATCAAGTAAAAATATCTTTATATAAATAAAAACAAAGAATATTGTTAAATAACCCTATATACACACAATATTGTAAAGGGTATAACTTTCACAATTTAAATACTTTTTCAACGAAACGAAAAGCAGTATTCATGTTATTAAATATATTTTCATACTAAAAGGTAAAATTTAAGAATTCAAATATTTAAATTTAAAATTTAAAAGTCAAAGTTTGACCAGTTTTGACCATAAATCCATTTTTAGGAAAATATTCAATTTATACCAGTTTGTATTTATAATTCATATAATAATCAAAATTTATATTTAAAAATGAAATGTTTGAAACAAAAAAGTTTAAAATAATTTCAAAATAAGATAAAGTCAAATTTAAATTATATGCAAAAATCTAGGGTTGTTACACTCTCCCCCACTCAAAACTTTTCGTCCCCGAAAAGGAATGAGGTACGGAATAGCACAGAAAAAGATAAAGTCAAATAAGATTAAGAAAAGATGACAAGAAGATTGAAATTATACCTGATAACTATTGTTATAGGTAAGTTTAACAAGGTGGAGATGATCTTCCAAAGATCCTCCAAAATCAAGGACACAAGCACGAAAAAGATCCTCTAGAATTTGATTCACTCTTTCCGCTGGACCGACGGTCTGTGGATGGAAAGCAGTGCTCAGATTCAAAATGAGTATAAAAAATTATTAAATATTATAGAAAGTTTTCTAAACAGAAAGATTATAGATAGATTACTATACCAGTCTGTAGCAAGATGAGGAAGAATAAGGACAACCAAAAGGTAGTTTGAAAAACAAAATAAGATAATAAATTTGAAACCATAATGCTTTGAAATCATAGTACTTTGAAATCATAACAATTTAGAGATGTTATCATTTGGAAATCATACTTCTAACAATCATAACACTTTGGAAATGTTATTCTTAAAAGAAAAATCATAACACTTTAAAAATAATCTTCATTTAAACCATTTAAATTCAATGCCAAATAATATTCATTTCAAAGTTGTAACATTTCTAAGTTCATTCATTCAATTATAAAATTTCCAAAACATTGTATTTTCAAAAAAAAAAAAAACAACAACAGTACTTTTAAAGTGCTACAGTAGATATATTAGTATTGAATCAGTTCAATTTCTGAAATATTCATTTGGATATCATTTAACTTATGATTTATTTAAAACAAACTTTTATGAATGGAATATCCAAATTAAACTGTACTTCATTTATTAAGTCCAAAGTTCACTATTTTACTTAACTCTTAATTTAACAAATAACCTAACACTTTATTTAAAATACTCATTTCATAAATAAGATATTCCTTCAATAAGTTACACTTGAAATTTCCATTTGAAAACCAAATTCTTAATTATCAAATTTTAGTGATATTAAAAATACAATTTTCTATTTAAGCCATAATTATTCATTTTTCAAGACATATCTATTACATAAATAAAATATTTATCATAGAAAATATAACAATCAGATCTCTTTACACATTTATTCGTTTAGACATCAATTAAAATATGATTCCAAGTTAAATAAACTCTATTATAAAATGTCCCATTAAAATGTATTTTATTTATCTATTCAAAGATACATTGTTTATTACACAAACATATTCATTTCAGGAATTAACCTTTATTAAAATTCCTAGGTTAGACTTAAGGTTCCATATTAAATCAAATTTGATTATTAAGTTATTTAAATAAAATTATTTAAAATTTCTTTTTCTCTATTTACCCCTGTTAATATTTTATAACTAAAATTTAAGTGTATAACATTTATTATAACCACTCAAATTTTATTCATAAAATCTTTTTATATGGTATATTATCCAATTACATATTCAACTTCTGAAAATTAAGGTAAGTTATATTGAAATGCAATTGTATTATACAAATAAAACTTTACAATTAAATTATCTCAAGTTTGAATCATTTATCCAAACTTTTTATTTTCTTTTTTTATAATTGAAATTATCCTTTAAGATAGAATTTAGGAACTAAATTTCCGATTCCATTCAAACCATTTAGAGATAAGTAATAATATATACATAATATGTCAAATCAAATTTCAATCATATATCTATATATATTAAAAATCAAGTCATATTTTAGAAATTAAAACCAATTAAATTCCCAAAACAAAGCTGTAGCAAGACTACAGAACAGTCTCTTCGGTTCGAAACTCGAAAATGAACGTCGACGATGCTGCAGTCATCATCGAAGTTATCTTCCAGCGACAAAGAGAAGAGCACTAATTTTAAACTTTAAAATTCTTTGGAAACAAAATTTATATTTGAAAATACTTTAAATAATATATCCCTTTTTAAAACTTTAAACCAATGTTCGAAATCATCCGAATTTTAAATTCTCAAATTCTTGTCTTAAATTCATTTCAGTTCCCAAATAAATTTATAAACAACTGTTTATAAATTCATTTGTAGAACAATAAATGATAAATCAAGTATTATCATTTCAAATTATCAACTTAAATCAATTTATTTAGTTCCATAAACTTATATATCAAAATTTATTTCAATAACCAAATTTTAAAATAATATTGTATCAGTTTGTTCTGTCAAAGTGCTTTGGAAGTCTTATCGATAGCGTTGATCAGACGAATCGATCAGAAACCCAATTCAACATCAACAACTCAAACAACACAATATATAAAACATTTTAATTTTAAATATTAGTTTACAAATACACTATACATGAATAGATTTTCAAAGAAGGATAGAGATTCAAATATGATTAACTCAAATCAAAGGAAATTCTGATTTTGAAAATAAGTTGGGAACAAGGATGAGATGATTAAATAACAGAATAGGAAGATGGATAAGCTTATATAAATCATGGGCAACCTTAACCGGGTTAACCGTGACTTAAAGAATAAGATCGATGTGGATTTTTTTAGGGTAAATCAACATTCGATCTCAAGAGATAGAGTTTGGGAAAATCAAGGATACTAGCATTTAAACCGAGGAAATAAAATCCTTGGTGAATCAATGCTATTGTAAAGGAATTTCACCCCTTTACAGATAATTTGAGATTGGCGGGACTGCCGAATCATTATAAAGATCCTTCGAAGTGGAGTTATGGGATACTCCAAAATCAAAAGAAAATAAATAGTGAGGGATACGAAATGAATTTTGAAACCGCAGGGAACGTTCCAAAATTCAAAGGAATCGAGTCAAAAGGAAGATATTTAAACTCGAATGAAAGTGATTCTGTAAACACATTTACCCTATATACTGAGTTTTTCCTAGAGCTACCAAAGCTCTGATACCAACTGTAACAACCAGGTATTTTCAACCATTCGCATCCGCACATGTCGGACTTGAATTACTCAAAATACCGCGTTGTAAAGAAAATTCGGAAAGTCTTAGAATATACAGTAAATAATAATCACAGATCACAGACACAGAGTATTTAATAATGCAGCGGAAGTAAAAGAAAAAGTAGTTCATGAAGCTACTATATAAATATACCAGAGTTCAATAAAATACAACAGAATAAATATAGCACAACAGAAGTATCAAGATGATAACCAAGTACAAGCTGAATAGAACAACAGAACTAAAATAGATAAAACTAGATAAGCAGATGATCTCCAGTGATTCCAATTTTCAGAAAGTGGAATCCAAATCTGTGAATAACTCAGGCTGACCCGAGCGTAAATAAAATACAAACACTCGAGTCAGGACAATATATACTTATATATTGTAAACCAACTCAAGTGAACTGTAATAAGGTACAAGTAACTTAAAGGATGCTGAGGACCGTCCATCCTCTAAGGATCCGTTAAACTATTTACTATATGGTAATATTGCGCTATTATAATAATGTCTACAGTAAAATAAACTTACTTTTAAATAGCGTTCCGGGCTACCCATATCACCCTTCACACATAATAGTCCCAGCAGTCCATCCAATATCATGACATCTCCACACCGTGTGACTGTCAAAGGATACCACATGGGCTACGGGAGAAAAACAAACTCGTAGTAAAGGCTCGGTATGGTAGGCGACACGACACACAAGGCAATGCCAGGGTAGATATACCAATTACGCACACGGCCTGGTGGTAACGCGTCAGCCACATACGCCCACCTCGGAACACACTCCCATATCAAAATCGGAGGATGACCATCTAATCAATCACAAGTAAGAGTATAGTATCGAAGGAATGTGTCCGATCGGAGGAATGACCTCACTTGGCTCGAGATCGCTCCTGTTTTAGCCACCTTATGCCAACTCACGGGAGTTGGGTTCAAGCAATATACCTCAAGAACGTCGCCACCATCCTACTTCATTCTGAAATCTCCACCGCGTACACGGTTAGTCAAAGTTGTTTTCGGTATCGACAGAGAGTATGCCAGATATCCGATCCCGGTCTCTTTGCCGACCAATCGTTATTATAACCCGTAGTTATAATTTAAAATGGTATTTATACTTCAAAACAGAATATCATTTCAAATCCAAATCTTTATCAAAATAAAGATTAAATTAATTCCAAACCATTTCAAAAACATCATACCTTTCCAAAACTTCATGTCAAATCATTTCAATTTATTAAAATATGATATCTTTACAAAACTTCATTTCCAATCATTTTAATATATCAAAATATCATATCTTTACAACACTTCATTTCAAATCATTTCAATATATTAAAATATTATATCTTTACAAAACTTCCTTTCCAATCATTTTAATATATTAAAATATCATATCTTTACAAACTTCCTTTCAAATCATTTCAATATATCAAAATATCATATCTTTACAAAACTTCATTTCAAATCATTATTCATTTCATTCAATTTAAAATACCATTTCAATTCACATTTCAAAACAGTTTATATTTCAAAAATCATTTTTAATCATTAAAATGAAGTTATTATATTTAATAATTAAATTATTAAATTTTCAAAATTTTACTTTTAAAGTTCATTTATTCACTTAATTTTATCAAAACAGTGAAAATTCACTTTCCGCAGCATTTAGAAAATATTACGGAAAGTTACATTCAAAACAGTTCAATTTAACTAAAGACAACATTTTAAAAATGCTGTAATAGGATTTACTTAAATTTCAAATAAACTTAGTTAAATTCAACAATTATAGCACTTACAAAAATTGCTATAATAGCCTTTAATTCAATTTAGCTTTATAGTTCATTATCATCAACTACAGCATTTACAAATGCTGTAATATCATTTACATTGCAATTAATAGCATTTCAAAAATGCAGTTAATTAACTTCAAATATTCAATATAATTTCACAACCAATTATAATTTTATTTAAAACATTTTTTTAACTTATAAAAACATACATTTTCACATTTATAAACAACATTTAATTCTCCTTAAGTTCATGATTTTTTTAAAGTTAAATTTCCATTCAAAAACCAAGACTTAATAATAATTCACTTATTAAATTTTAAATTCATTGAATTGAATTTCAACTTAACACCTAAGTTTAAATTTCAAAATATAACTTAATTTCAATTTTATTTATTTTACTTAAAAATTCACTTTTAAGTCAAATTCATAAATTCCCATTTGTTTATATTTCAAAATTTCAACTTAAATAATCATTCCTTACACTTTTTAACTTTACTCAAAAATCATTAATATATTATAAATTCATTTTAAATTCAGATTATCATAAATTTATCATAATTTCATATTTAATTTAATTTCCAATTATAATTAAATCAAAATTTCCAAAATAACTTACATTCAGATTTTTTACTTTTCCATAATTTATTTAACTTATAAATTCCTAGAAAATCAATAATACTTTACAAAATATTTTTTTATTAAGTTTAAATCAAAATATAGTAATATTTACATTTCTAAAGTATTTTAAAATTTTTAGAAAACATATTTTAACTACGGGTCCGTATATAATTTTCTAAGCTTGGTAAAGTGGTACGGGTAATATATCATTTCAACCCGTAATTTACAAAGAAAATCCGGGTTTTATCATTTCAAACCCGCAGTCCCAAGTAAATGAAATAAATTGAAAATCGCTCAGGCCTATCATTTGAGCCCATAACGATTTTCCCTTATTCTAAAGTCCGTTCGGGTATGTATTATTTCAACCCATAGTGATTCTAATCTAAAGGGAACTTGAAGTGTGATAAACTGATAAAATAACAGAACGACATAATATAACAGTAACATATGATATAACAGGTGTTTAAGCATGGGTGAACATCATATAATCATAATATAGCAGGTGTAACATGATAATGTGTTTTACAGATTCAAAAGGGGTCAATTTACTAGTTATATATGTACATATTGTCTGGTGAGAATAACTCACTGGTTTGAGATGGTGACACAACGATGAATGCACGAAAGGGAACCACACAAGCACGATAACACGACACAGAGATGAGTGAAAGAGCCAAAGTATCAAATCCCTTGAATACAAGTCACACAAAACAATAATAATAACATAAGTTTTCTAATGCAAAATACGATAGAATAAGATAGAATCAACTGCACGAATCAAAGCAGAATTGCCTTGCACTTGCTTCCAACAACCTTCAGGTTCAGCCATAAGGTGTACTACAGGTCTAAGGCAAGATTTGGATCAGGTTTTGGTTGGGTACGGTCGGCCTACACTTGGTTGTTGATGGTGCAAAGGTGGGTAGTGGTGAAAACAACACAATAAGGCAATATCACATGATTCAAGGCCAAAACAAGGCTCGGTCAAGGCACTAGGGTCACGGCCTGTACTGTAGGGTCCAAGGGGATGGTGTGGCCGAGATCCCAGGTGGTGCTGGAGGTGGTGGAGGTGATGATAGTGGCGGCCATGGGTGGTGGAAGTGGTGGATGTGGATGATTGTGCTCGGTCCAGGCAAGTTTATGGAGTTTTGTTGGATTTTGGTGATGGATCAATCCACAAGGAGGCACGGCTTGGGGTTTGGTCAGAGAAGAGGTGATGATGGTGGTGTTCTTAGGTGGTGGTGGAGGCGGCAGGGGCTGGAGAGAAGGTGGCCGAACCTAGAAGTGAAGAAGAACAAGTGCAAAACAATGTCAAAACAAAAAAAGAATAAAATTAAACAAAGAAAAGAAAAAAAATTTACCCAAACTTCTCATGGCTATGGCCGAATTTTTTTGTTCAGGAATGAGAAAAGAAAGTATGTGAATGTGAAGAACAGTATGTGGCTGAAAGTTGTGAGAAATTATGGCTAATTGATGAAAAGTTATGTTAAATGTGAAAAGGTGGAAGATAAAGAGCCATGGGAAAATCAAAAGTCATAACCTTTTCAAATTACCTTTAATTTATTTATATAAGTTCAAATTACTGAAAATAATAATATTTACAGTTTAAATTTCGAAAATGCAACAAAACATAAAATATAAATAAATAAATAATAATTATATATGATAAAATAGGTGGAACCTTCTGCTTCCGCTTCTGATATCATTTGCTGGTACTCGGATGAGCGTGCTTGGGTTCACTCTCCTTCTGATATGAGATATTCGCCTGAGAGGGACATTTTTTATACCTTTATTAGTGAGATTGGTGGCGAGAGCCGATATCTTATGTATCATATTGTGGGAGAAGGATTGTGCCTCATTACGGATGGTGAGTTAGGGGAGGAGAACAAAAGTAGGTTTTTAGATGTCACTTGGGATAGGAAATTTCTTTACTCGCCTGGTTCAGTTGGTTATGATCCTCATTTGGCTGCTCTCTTCGCTGGGTTTTCGCATGTTATTGGTCCAACTACGGATGATGGACGACATCGTTCTTTCTCTTCTGAGGAAGACTAGTTCTGCTGTATTAGTAGTTTAGGCTTATTGTCTAACTCCTGTTCTTTATATTTTTTTCTCCATCTTAGTTGCTCCGTGCATGTGCAGAGCACTTGTTCTCCCTTTTTTATATACAGTGGCACGGCCCACTATAAAGCCGGCTAGCCTTGCTAAAAAATAATAATAGGAAAATAGCACAGAAAATGTAAACTAGTCAAGAAAATTTGAAAATAAACAGAATAAATTTTGGAAAGATTATATGGACTTGGAAAATAATTATAAATAAACATAATAACATAAAATAAAAATGAATTCACAAATTAAATAAATAAATTTTAATTAAATATAATTTAAATGAAGAAAATAGCAAAGAATATAGAAACTAGGCTTTAAAAATAGAAAATAAATTCAGTTAGCTTTGGAAAAATTCAAACATCACTTTAAAAATATTTATAAGTCAAAATATACATAACATAACATAAATATACAAATTAGAATAAGATATATCAAGTACAGATATCATTTATATAAATTAAAACAAAGAATATTGTTAAATAACCCTATATACACACAATATTGTAAAGGGTATAACTTTCACAATTTAAATAGTTTTTCAATGAAACGAAAGTAGTATTCATGTTATTAAATCTATTTTCATACTAAAAGGTAAAATTTAAGAATTCAAATATTTAAATTTAAAATTTAAAAGTCAAAGTTTGACCAGTTTTGACCACAAATCCATTTTCAGGAAAATATTCAATTTATACCAGTTTGTATTTATAATTCATATAATAATCAAAATTTATATTTAAAAATGAAATGTTTGAAATAAAACAAGTTTACAATAATTTCAAAATAAGATAAAGTCAAATTTAAATTATATGCAAAAATCTAGGGTTGTTACACTTGATGTTTGGGGATGTCCGGAAAAATAGTAGGAGTGGCAATCGATCAACTGGCATCGGAAATTGACGAAACTAGGGTTTAAAACCCAAAATGGTCGAAGTTTAAATTGTGGTCGATGTGGTGTCTTTGGGTGATCAAGTTTCACCTGGGCTCGAGAGATGGTAGCATGGAGGCTAGCGAAGGTGTGGACGGAGTTTGGGAAGCTTCGGTGGTCAGCATCGATGGTTCGAGGGGGTTTTCTGGTGATGTCTGGTTTTAGGCTCGCCTGGAGATGGTCGATTTTGTTTTGGCTTCATGGCGATGGATCGAAGGTTGAAAACGACTGAATGGCTGATCGTCGACGTGTGGAGGGTGTCGTCGGTGGCTGCGGTAGCATGGATGGGTTGTGCACATGCACGACGACGTTCGTGTGTCAGATTTGGGTTCGTGATCGACTCGAATAGATACTCGAGTGGGAAGGTCATTTGGCTTGGGTTTGAACTCATGTTCGTATGAGAGTGTAACATAGTAGTTTTTTTAAAACTTAACCAAAATTTTCTTTTAGGGGAAGATGAAGAAGAACTCGAGTAAGGATCGAGTTTGACCCAAAGCAGGAAATAGAAAGTTTTTTAACATGTTTTGGAAAGTTTTGAAAAGCAAAGTATTTGCAATTTAGATAAATTTAGTTAATTTTTTTAATATAATTCAGTGTTAATTAAAAAGATAAATTATTTTTAAGTTATGTGATTAAGAAATTTATGATGTTATTTAAAGATTAAAGTGAAAGGTATTTAACTTTAATAAATTGATAATTAAGAATTAATTGATTAAGTAATTAAAGAGTAATTTATTTATTTAATCAATTAAATGATAATTACTTAATGTAAGTAATTGAAGGATAAATTTGTAAAGGATTAATTAATTTAATTTGTGCTTAAGGGTTAAATTAATAATAAAGGTTGATTAACTGAGGGTAATTAACCAATGGAATAATTGCTTGATGAAAATAATTGAAGCCAAAATAACTTAAGGGAAGTAATTAAGGATTAATTACCTAGTGTAATTAATTAAAGGATTGATTAATTAAGGGAATTAATTAAGGGTTAGTTAATTAATGAGTGTGATTAATTAAGGGATAATTAATCAATATGGGTGATTATAGGATAATTAATTTGAAAAATTAATTAAGGATAAATGTAATTAATGTGATTGGGCAAAGGTTAATTAATTTGTGTATTAATTAAAGGTTAATTTCTTAAAGAGGATGATTAAGGGATGATTAATTAATGGTTTGCAATTAATTAATGTTAAGTAGGCAGGATTAAAAGTGATTAAAGAAATTAATTTAAATTAATTGGAAGGGTGTGACTAATCAACCTTGCTTATGAATGATTAAATGATATTGAATGCCTTGGATGATTTGATACTTCTGATATGAAATGTTTTGTAATACGATTGGATTAAATAGTGATAATGTGGTTATCTAACTAGATAAATTGCTATGTAAAGTGACACCATGTATTTAAAGTTTGAATTGTATTTCATTTAAATAACTTGGGTAAAGATGACTTGGGATTCGAAGAGACCGGGTCGAGTATCAGTAAATACGCGAAACCACTTCATTTTGAAATATTATATAACTCTTTATAGATAGATATGTAAAATCAATAGGCTGGAATGTGATAAATTTAAATGACTGGACCATTTAAACTAAGCAAAGGTACTTAGGGATCGATTTATGAAAATATGTGTTGACTATAACAAGTTGTGAACTTGTAGTGAAGCACGAGTTACCCGGGCTTTAAAAAAGTTGTATGCATTGGTATTTCTTGTTAGATGGTTTACTCACGCTGGTTTTCAGCCTGACCCAGGTGTTACTTTGATGTAATGCTCGGGTCAGACCGAGTATTATAGTTTTTCAGGTAAGGACATTCTGGAGCTCAGGTGGCAAGCTGGATGACACGAACGTATAGAGTATTCCGCTGTGAAATATTTGTTTATCTAGGACATGTTGATTTTTAACAGTCCAGTGTTTGTGTAAATGTTGTAGCTCTGATGTATTAATGTAAATTAACTGATATAGTTCTCCTTTGTATAACTGTTATTTTATTTGATATTATATTTTGATCCGCTGCGAATGTGAGATTCTGTGTTTCATTTCTGTTTCTTCTTCTATCCTTTTTCTTCTTTTCTTGACTATCTGGAATTTTCGGGATAAAAAATTCCGGGTCGTCACACCCATAGCCCTATTTCTATTGATCTCCATAATCAATTTGAGCTCGCCTTGCCACTTCTATTGGCAGCTTTACCCTAAAGTGTAACTGATTCCATTGGTAGTCCCACCAACCTTCGTATGATTTGTAAAGGGGTGAACTCCTTTACAACCGGCGTCGTTTCACCAAAGATTTCTGTGATCTCGATCTTGTTGCTGTTATTTCTTTCAAGGCCCAAACCGTTTCTCTCGTAGATGATCAGGGTAATTCTGTTGTGACTTAGTGAAGATTGCCTTAGGACTTTTGCAGGCAGTTTCGTCTTTTCACCAAATTCTCAACCTAGCAATCTAAACTCCACCTGATAGTCAAGGATAATCCTGATGTTTTTGTGAAGTTATTTCTCTTCTCTCCTAAGCGGGAAATCGAATTTCCACATTGATCCTATTGTTAGAATCTCGGTTGACCCGATTAAGGTCACCTACGATTAACATAAGTCTATCCAACTTTTCTCCTTGTAACTTAATTATCTTATCTTCCTTTCGAGTCTATCTTCGTAGTTAGAATTCTCTTTGACAAGGTTTCATATAAATATGAATCGCTATCCTTGTTTTGAAATCCATTCTTGAATCATCCTGTAAGCCAGCGTATTTGTAACTAATATAAATTTTTTTATATTGTGTTGTTTGAATTGTTGATTTGGTTAGGGGTTTCAACCGATTCGTCTGGCCAACACTATCAATAGGAATTTCAAAACACTTGAACATAGAAAACTGACACGATATTATTTTCGAAATTTGGTAAATTAAATATAATTTATGTATGATTATATTAAATATATAAGTATATTTTTATGAAGTAAAATAGCTAGATGAATTGGAGTTGAAATGATGATACTAGATTATCATTTATTATTTTGAAAACCATTGACTACTGTTGTATATTATAAGAAGATGAAATTTTTAATACGTGGTTTATTTGATTTGAAAATGAAATAAATTTAAATCAAGGATTTAAGAATTTAATTTCTAGTGCTTTCCAAAAATTTGTTTTTCATAGTTTGAAAGAGTATATTATTTGTGGGTAATTTCAAATGGAAATTGTTTTTCAGAATTTTAAAAGAAGTAAGTCAGTATTCTCCTATTTATTGCTGGAAAATAATTTCGGTGATGATTGCAGCATCATCGACATTCATTTTCAATTCTCAACGTGGAGAGACCACATAGTAGTTTGCTACACCATCGTTTTGGAAAATGGATTTGATTTGAATTTCTTCAGTATGATTTGATATACGAAATATATATATATATGTGTATATATGTATGTATGTATGTATTTATTTCAGAAAAAATGGTTAAGGTGAAAACCGGAAATTTAACTCTAAAATTTTATGTTGAGTGATAATTTCAATTATTGAAATTTTGCAAAATTTGGAAAATTGGAGAATCTAAGAGAGAAATGGAAATTTAACAATTTAGACAATAGAAATAGGGTAAAAAAAATTATTTGTATAATAGTCAATTGCATTCTAATATATAGATATACATATATATATATATATATATATATATATATATATATATATATATATATATACTTACCTAAAACATTCAGAAAGTTAAAATGTTATGTAAATATGTAATTGAAGATCGTACAAGAGAAATTTTAGTAATAAAATTGTTCATACTAAATTTTCTTAATAGAAAATGTGGTAAATGAAAGGAAAATTTGTATAGTATTTAATTTCACACAGAACCTTAATATAACTTACCTAGAAATAGTTAAATATTAATGAGAATAGGTAATTGAATGATATACAATATAAATGTGAACAATGAGATGTCCAAAAATGATATTTTTGCTAAGGGAATATATAAATAATGAATTGAACAATAAAAAAGGGAATTAATTTGTTGAATAATAAATGGTTATAATATATGTTTATACACTTAATATATGTTGTAAAATATGTCAAGTGGAATAAATTAAATGAGAAAAAAGGGAATGCTATTTAAGAAAATAAATATGAACTTAAGAATAGTGAAATTGAAATTTTAAGTGAAATCAACTTAACTAGGATCAAAGGGATTTAATAAATAAGTTAAATTAAATAAATTTTGTTTTGAAAGAAATTGTTGTAATAAATGTTAATAAAAATTGAAAGAAAATCAATTGAATGAAATACATTAGATTGAAATCAATCAAATGGGAATACAATGAACAATTATAGGGTGAATAAACAGATTTAAACCAAATTTGTTGAATCTTAATAAATTTAAAAATAAATAAATTTATATAGTTTTAAATTAATTGTTGTGTCTAATATTGCGTCTTTTGAATCTATATCTTTTCTTTATTTTTTCTATTCTCCTATCTCGTGGCTTTTCGGGGACGAAAAGTTTGAGTGGGGGAGAGTGTAACAACCCGTAAATTTTAATGATTTTAATAACATAATTAATTGAATTTTGTGAAATTTAAAATTATAAAATTTGACAATGAAAATTTGATATTTGGTATGCGTCTGTTTGAACATAGCAAATGGCAAATTTTCGGTGGACAATATAAAGTTAATGATATTGTGTAATTTTCAATTTCAATGTTTAATCAGTTGAATTAATGAAAACAAAATATTTCAAAATCTGAATATTCTTACATAAAAAATGTAAACTATTTTCTGAGTGAGATGTCATATTTTGCTTTGTCAAATTTGGACTTCTCTAGCCTCGTTTATCTTTTTTTTCGACGAATTTACAATAGTTTAGCAGCGAAAATCGACTTTTAATAGGATGATCGTATCGCTGATATCTGTGTACCGTTCTGTTCATCTCGTCGTGATGATCTCCACAGTATATTCATTTGGTATTTCGAAGCCCAGTACGTGACGGAATCTGTGGAAATGGTAACCGTATCAGTGCTGTTTCATGTCTCTTGGGTTCTTGTGTCCAATCAATTTCCACCATATTAATCAATTAGCCATTTGACATAAATAATTTCAGAATTTAATATCTTGCCTGTCACTATTCCCATCAATTTGTCACTTGGCTTTATCTAGTGTCGGTTTGTAATATATTATTTTGTCCATTCATTATTTTGAGAAAAATATATATAATATTATATAGTTTATATATATTCGAGTCTACACATATGCTTGTGAACTGTTCATTCTTCCCTTTTCTTTATTCTTCTTCCAACTTCATAGCCAATCCACTTCTTCTTTCTTTATTCTGGATATATATATATATATCTCTGTTCATATATAATATCTATGTTATACGAAAGCATATAACTATAAACCCATCTCTCCTTCCCTTTTGAACTGAACCCATCAACCTACATCAACTTGCCATATATGGCCATGAACATAGCCCAACCAAATGCTCCAGCCACCGTCCGAAGATCTCCCCTCCGACCATGCCGAATGCTCCAGCCATGCAAGCCTACTCATCAACCCCTCAATCGAAGCCAAACCATCACCATGGCCTTTTCCCGCCTTATCGCCTTATCACTCCGCCGACCACCAGCGTGACCAGCCTGATACTCCTCTACCCTCCATGTCAACCGCAACCCCTTTGTTTCCCAAGCCTAAATCTTCATCCCAAACCTGCAAACATCAACGCTTTACCCAATTCACCCACGCGTTGCTTACACCCTCACCGAATAGATTTCCTCCGGCCGCCCTCACTCCCTCCGCTGACCACCCCTACTTGCCTCATTCTGCTACCGAGCACCACCACATCAAGCAGTCGAAATGTCCTCTCAGCCTTATATATAAGTTTATGTAAGTTGTATGAATTATTAGTCTATATATATGTTATTTATGTCAGTTATATTATATGTTAGTGTATATATAAGTTTACATAAATTATATAATATGTTAGTTTTTATATATACAAATTTATGTAAGTTATGTATAATCTGTTGTTGTATATATAAATATGTAGTAAGTTTGAATAGTGTCATTGTCTGTCTGTATATATATATATATATATATATATATATATATATATATATATATTAGTAAAGTAAGATTATATATAAATGTTAGTTAGTAGCTTCTCTTTTGTTTCTTTGTTTTTAAGCTATTATATTATAAGCTATTCATATCTTATAAATATATGTTGTTATATGTCGGTTACCTTATTTTATACTTTATTTATTTACAGTTTGAACAGTTTACATATGTTTTGGGCAACATTGAATTTTAAGTATTGTTTTAAAAGATAACGTGTATACCTATATATTTTGATTTTGAGAACATTGGTTTTAAGGAATACTAATTTTGTAATAGAATATATATAGACCTTATTTTATATGTGCTTAAAATTTGATATTGTTTTTAATGTGTGTATATATATGTTTTATTTTAATATGTGTTTTCAAATTTAATATTGACTTTAAAATATAATATGTATGTAAGTTATACATATGTTTATATATTGTTTATGTAGATAAGTAGATATGGGTTTGGTTTTCGTATATACATACATACATACATACATACATACATATATATAGAAAATTATTTTTATGTGTGTTTAAATTAAATATTGATTTGAAATTGCATATATATAAAGATTTTACTTGTGTTATGTTGTTAAATTTGAATTGTTAGTTATTTAATTGTTAAAGATGATATGTCATTATCTGCAATTATTCACCTGTGATATATGACACCATACTCCGTTGTATATGTTTTATTTAATTTATCACTGACGATATGTGCCTGTTGTTGATATATATATTATTATAATATTTGTTCCCACTCTGCAAGTTTCCTGTTAGTTTAGAATTCTTTGTGGGTTGAAAGATACATACCCGAAAGATATTCTAGAATAGGGGAAAATCTTTATGGGTTGAAATGATAAACCCAAGCGATTTTCATTGATTTTAATTTTTTTGGATTGCGGGTTGAAATGATATATACCCGTAGATTTGTAAATTTTAGATTGAAATGATAAATATCTGCATCACTTGACCATAGGATAGAAAATCATATACGGTCACCACTAGTCTATATTTTGAAATGATTTCCAAAGTTTTGGAAGAAAGGATTTTATTAAATATTGGTTTTTAAATATAATATAAAGATATTTTATTTTGTAAAATTAGATTTTTGAATTATATGTTTGGAAATTTTAAGTTTGTAAGTTAGTTTTGAAAATGTAAATCTTAAGAATTTACTTATAATTTTATTATTTTTAAATATACAAAATAAGATTAGAAATAGATTTATTAATAATATTTAATTTGATATAATTTATATAAATAAATTTTAATTTAATTAGTATATATATAGGTTTAAATATTTATCTAAAAATTTACATTAATATATTTAAATAGATTCTTGTGATAACTTTAAATAAATAGAGGTTAAAAAAATGAAGTAAAATTTGACTTGAAATTCAATGGGTTAATAATTGAATTTAAATAAGAATTTATTTGAACTTATTGATTTTTAGATTTGAAAGGTATGATTTATAACTTGATTTGATGAAAAGTGATTTAATGAATATTCTCAACTTTAAATAAAAATTGAGACTGAATATGTAATGTTGATTTAAATTTATAAATTGAGATTTTATTTAATTGTTATTAAAAAATTTAGTGAATATTTTCCAATTTGAATAAAATTAAAATTGAATGTTGAAGTACAATAAAACCTATATTGTAAAAGTTTGAACATTTAAACTTTGAATCTTATAGTAATTGAAGATACGGTTCAAAATCTGGATTTGAATCGATTTGTGAAATTAGAGGAAGAAAATTTTATTATATAAAGTATTTTTATTATATAAAGTATTTTTATTATATATTATTTTAGTCTATGAACTAATTTAATATATAAATTATTTTAATACATGTAAACAATTTTAATACATATAAACAATTTTAATTTATAACTATTTTAATATATATGCTAATTTCAATATCTAAATTGTTTAGGTTGAAAGTGTTATGATTTTATAAGGATTATGATTTCAGAAGTGTTATGATTTCAAAGTGTCATGATTTCAAAAGTGTTACGATTTCAAAGAGTTAAAAGTGTTATAATTTTTGAAAGTGTTACGATTTTGAAATGAATATTTTTTAAAGTGAATAATGATATCGAATCGATATGGCTTTTAAATGAATATGATATTTTGATATGAACTATGAACTATTTTAAATGATTTGACCATGGTGTGAAATAAGCGTTTGGTTGTTAAAGTGACTGGGATCGGATATTATCATACTCTTTGCCAATACCGAAAACCACATTAACAACTGTGTACGTGGTGGAGATTCCAAAATGAAGTAGGATGGTTGGCGACGATTCTATATGAGGTATTAACTAGCCCTGACTCCCACGAGTTAGCTTGATGTGGCTAAAACAGGAGCTATATTGGGCCAAGTGAGGTCATTCCTTCGATCGGGCACATTTCTTCGATACCAATCTATTGCTTTTGTGATTCGATTGGGTGCATCTTTGATTTGGGATTGTGTCACGAGGTGGGTTGTAGTAGCTACTATGCGTTACCACCAGTCCGGGAGTGCAAATGGTATATCTACCTTGGCATTGCCTCGCGTGCCTTGTCACATGCCCTATCGCGCCTTCTACGAGTTTGGTTTGTTCCATACCTATGGAGTGCCCTCTGATAGACCTCCAGTTTAAAGAGGAATTACAGTCTTGTATAGACTATGGGAATATATAAAAATGTGTTAAGCGGGATATGGGTAACGCCTTAGCACTATTTTAATTGCGACGACCCGGAATTTTTGAGCATTTAAAATTGGAATATTTAATAAATTTTAAATATTTAAAAGTTAATTTGTAACTTAAATTTCAAATATCGCTATTATTTGGAATTTAATTATTGGATTTAGTTTTTGGAAATTTAGGTAAACTGTTGAATCCTGAATTCTAAGCCTGTTAAGCATAATTTGAAAGCTTATAAAATTTATATTGATAATATTGAAGGCAATAAAAGTGTTAAAATTGAATTTAACAGTGATTTTGTCCAGTTTTGAAAATATATCGTTTAGATTGAATTTAAAAATAGCCTTCCGAGACGCAGCCTCGGATTTCGACGAAACCAGTTCCATTGGATCCGTAATAATGTTTTATTATCGGATTTCAAATTTCGTAGCTATCGGGGTTATCGTATGATCATACGAGATATAAACGTCTAGGAAAAATTAATTGAATTAGCTTTAATAATCGATCGGATTTGGACTTTAACCCGCGTTCAGAATAGGAGCTTATGGCTAGCGACACCTCTCGGTAGCACATCTAAAATGTAATTTACCAAAATAGGAAATTTGGTTAAAAATAATATATAATAAAAAAAGGGGGAAGGTTATTCAAACACTCCACTTTCTTTTCCATGTCTAAGTTAGCCGTTTCCTATCAAGTCATAGCAGCCTTCCTCTTCACGTTTTATATCCCCGTTCCTCCTTTTGCAAAATCATGAAAGTAATACATGCCCTTATTTGAAATCCCTAAATTCCTATTCCTTTTCAGAATCACGAAAACGAAAATAAAAAAAAATAGAGAGAGAGAGGGCCACTCGCTCGCATGGCAAGGGGGAGATTCGCGAAGCTCGCGACATTTCGCGTCTCAAAGGCGGAGTCGATTTGGGAAGCTGTGTAGTTCGTCGACAGTGGGACGCTTCAGTGTTCTGGGAAGGGATTTACTGCATTTGAGGTAGTGGCGTTCGCGAACGCTGGAGGGAGGAAGTCGCGACGTTCACGACCTGGTGTTGCGACGAGCGATGGTGGAAATCGCGGCAACATGGAGGAAGCTGATGGAGGCGGCGGTTCGATTCGCAGCGAGGGTAGGTTCTTCGGTAGGGAGCGGCAAGGTGTCGAGTGATGGTGGCGAGTTCGAGTCGCGTGTACGTGCGAAGGTGAGGTCTTCGAATTTATTTCTCAAATTTGAATTTTGATTCGGTAATATATATATGGGTATATTATAGGAAATATATGTACACAATAAAAAATATATACATATAAAGTGAAAGACATAGCATGATATTTAATTTAGTTGTATACTGTTAATTTGAATAAAGTTTAAAGTTAGTTTTGGTTTGTGAGTAGAATAACAGTAAACAGGAAAAAAAATATAGTTGTTGATAAGATTTGGAAAATATAAGAAGTTGTATAAAATTAAATTTTTGAGATCTGTAATTTATTTCGACAAGTAAATTTGTAGTTTTAATTAAAAAATAAAACAAATATACATATTCATATTTTAAACTTACTAGTTGTTTAAAATAATATGTTAAGGTGATTAATTTATTTAATTAACTTATCTAAATTATTTCGGTTGCTAAGAAAATTATTTAAAAAGAAACTAGTTTAAATTTTAATTAATAGTAGATTAAATTTTGTGGAGATAATAAAATTTGTAGAAATTTAATTTTTCAATTGACTTGAATATTAATAAAACACATAATGTTTATACAAGGTTTGAAAATCCTGGAATCAAATCGAGAATGAAGTGGGTTGCAAAACAGGAATCAAAGGTGAGTTAATCTCACTCAGCTGAATTATAATTTAAATTTAATTGGTTAAATTTAAATAATTGATTGATTGATTGGCTTTGGTGTGTTATAGTATATATAGTAGTATACATTACACCTTGGAATGATTGATTCCCCGCATTATACAGCGAAGATATTTTTGTTGTGCTAACGTCTGTAGATGTAGGGAAAATAGGTTGGGGGGATCCAACTGGATCCCTCAACATTTATTTAAATTATTTACCATTCTCTGTTGTGATTATTTGATATTCTATGATGAGTAATATTGGAATATTGAATGTTATAGTTTGATTGGATATAGGTGGGTATAATGAATTTCCAAAAATATATAAATTAGATTTTGGGAAGAAAATAAAAGAAGTGAATTTGTAAGCAAAATAATTATAGAAAATTTGAATAAATTGAGAATGAATTAAAAGGAATGGAAGTGATGTTAAATACTAATAAATAACTTCGAGTATGAAAGAAATAAGATTTTGAAAAAACAAAAATTAATGAATTGTAAAATCAAGTGATATTATTTTAAGGAATAAAGAATTATTTTAAAATTCAAAGTTTTAAATTTATTTAAAAGAATAAAGAAGTAATTTGAGAAATCTAAATTGGTATTTCAGTTAAAAATATTTTAAATCATAATTAAGGATTTAAATCTGAAACTAATGGATTTTGGAATAAAAAGGAAGTAAATTGGAATTCAATTTGGAAAATTGATTTAAGTGATTGAAGTTGGAATTTTTCTCTGGATAACCAAGTACGTTTTCAAAAAAATAAATATTTAAATATAAGTTAAAGGAGTTAAAGTTGTTTAAAAAAAACATGTTTTGGTAAATTTATTATTTCTAATATTTAAATTCTAAAGTAAGTATTTCCTTAAAATCTATTATGGTAGTAATTATTTAAAAAGTGACTTAGTATTTTGTTTTTAAAAGTGAAAATCTAGTTTTGTATTTTATTTAGTAACCTTGTTTTCAAATGTTCATATAGTATGTGCTTATAACAAATTCTTGAAGTGGTTTTAACTTAAATGTTTTAAATTATATTTCAAAGTAAAGTGTTTTAAATTATTTTAAGAATCTAGTTTTGTACTTGGTAATTTCAGAGGAAATATAAATATTTGGGAACTTATTACTGTAAAAGGAAGATAGTTTGAAAACTATTTTCAAAAGGGGTTTGAAAAGTGAAAATATATCTTGTGAAGGTATTTGAGATTAATAAATAATTTGGGGAATTATTTATTGTGTGATGGATGTTGTGAATATTAATTGATAGTTAAATCACGGACTATCAATATTGGACAAATGCGTTGATCGTTTCGAAGAGACCGGGATTGAGATTTTTTTCTCGAAAACCACTTCGATCCGGTTTGTACGTTTCGTGGATAACGAGTTTGGATTCGAAGATGGAGCAGTGAAGTGCAAGGGCTAGTCGCTACTAATCCTGAGATATTTCCAAAATGAATGTAGTAGGAATAGTGCCTTCGGTTCCGTTCGAACCCGGGACGAACTCTTATGGATGAATGCTTTCGGGACATCGTCAGGTGGACGATGGGCATTCTAAGGGATATGTTCTAAAAAGGTAACGCTTAGCCTCAAGCCTCATCAAATGGGAATGACTGAAAATCAGGGGTTATGCAGTAAGGCTAGGTGGGTAGCACCCAAGCAGGGTGAGGTCATCCTTGTCAAGTTGTCCCATTTTATTTTGGCTTAGTGGGCTGTAACAACCCGGGATTTCATATTTATTTATTATCGTCATTAGACGATTAATCTTGTTGCAAATTCGTTTAGAAATTGACTAAGTGTTGGTGGTCTTTGAAAATTCAATCTTGGCCATGCTTTAATTGGGTCGTGATTCTTATGAAGGGTTGATACCCGTTCCTCCATTGTTCACTTCCATTCGAAAAATCCTAGGTTCAAAACAAATAAACGAAAGTATGGCGGCCTCGTCTATCTCCTTCGTTCCAAAAAAAAATCAAATTAGGGCTTGAATAAAATTGGAAACGCCAACTGCTGTAGCTCGTTCGATCGAGTTCGACTTCATGTGCTTGGAGTCTGCGTTCGTTCAATCTTCAGCAACCAGGGTATTCGAAAATTCGAAGATATCAAATTCGTGCTCCTCAAAATCAAAGGTGAGTAATTTTAATTATTACTCACATCTATTCGAGCTTTTAGATGGATTTCTAGCTTGTTCAAATTTGGGGTTTCCGTTGTTTGAGTGACCGATTTTCATGATTTTGAAATTTGCTACTTCCTAGTTGACTTAGGTCACTTTGATTTGTTAATTCGCTTTGATGTGATGATGTTTTCCTGGTTTGCGAATTTCTGGCAATTGAGTTTTAGATGGATTTCAGCAATGACTTTGGTTTGAAATCCACAGTCATAATTTTGTGAAATGGTTCTTTTGACTTCGGCATAATTTGGTTGAAATTGGCAGTTGTCTTTGACTTGACTTGTTGATTTTTGCTTGTTGTTCCTTTTGACTTCGGTTCTGGTCATTTTTGTTTCAGTGCTTGTCTTGACTTTACTTCGACAGTTGCTATTTTGAGTTAAGCACTCACACTTCTAATATATGGGCATCACATCTGTAACTTGGTTTCAAAATATGGCTTTAGTTGATTTTGGAATTTTATTTAGTGCGATTTGTACATCACTGCTACTGTGATTTTGTGTGATTTGGCACTGCACGTTATATTAGCATGCTAGAGCCATTTGTGTCCTCCCTGCAGTCAATTATATGTTATAATTGCATGCTAGAGTCATTTGCGTTCCGCCTGAAGTCAATTACACGTTATATGTGCATGCTCTGTCCATTGCAGCGTTTCAGATGCATTGTCTCGGCCCTGACTTCTTCGAGACAGGTATGCATGTATATAAAAATGATTGTGAGCAAATGATTAAAGCATCCAATTTACTGCACAAAATATTGATCTTCCATTTGTTGCATGCGTGAGATATACTGGTATTCGATTCACTGTTGAGTTCATTTGAAATTGCATTCACTCTGTTATGGTTGAGTTTCTCTGAGTTTTGAAGGTATTGAGTCATGGGCATTCATGTGTACATGATATATTGTGTGGTCTTTTTGTTCACTGGTCGAGCTATTTGCTTGATGTGCTTGAGTCAGCATCCCTGATCAGGTTACTATTTTCTAGTCTCTACCTTCATACTTTCACTATGACCTGACCTTTACTTGAGTCATATTGATGGTCATGTGCACTCTTTGTTGAAGATCTAAATCTGGAAAGGTGTCGTTCTTGTTTTTGTCTACTATTATATGCAGTTTTGTGTTTCTTATATAACTTGAACTGTTGGCCTTTGATTGTAACTTCTGATTCATTGTTTTCTGGATTATCCTGTGGTCTTGTGGCACTGCTGCAAGTCATGTTGAACCTCGGTTGTCTTTGTTGCAGCTACTGTATATCTATATGTGCTAGTGGCTGTGCACATCACATGTTGGTTCGAAATTTCGTTCATGTATCTTGTACTAGTGTCGCAGTGAGATATTTATACCCACAGATATTCTTGCCTTTTTTATCATCAAGTATGCACTCATGCATTGTCCACTGCTCTTATGCACTGAGCATTGCTTTAGATTTAAAGTGCCTAACCACTTTGATTTCCTTTGAAGTCTGGTTCCTTCCTGTTGTTGTACCTGACTCATTACTGTTTTATGTAAGGTTGCATTCGACTGCAGTTTCATTTGTATGCAGTCTTACCCTTGTTGGTTCGCTTTGCATTGATGCAATTGGATTAGTTGTTCTAATTACAATTGAGTTGAACCCGACTTTTCTTGGGTTTGACCTTATGTTCGTTTGTGAATTTTCATTGTGTACATACGTGCACATTGTCCATGTCTGTCTACTTTGACCACTGAGGCCGTGTCATTGATATTTGCCTCTTCATATGATTTTGGTTCGTTGATCTTTTGGGTACATCATCACTGTAGTGGCAAGGCAGTGCACGCAAGCGTGAACTGCAGCCACACGGTATGGCTTTTATGATATTCTATTTTGGGTTGTTTATTGATCTTTTGGTATTCCGTATGCTGTAGTGGCGTAGCAGTGCACGCGTGCGTGTACTGCAGCCCTACTCGAATTAATATTTTAATTGATATTTCAATGGTTTGAACTGTTTTGTTTATTCAATTCAATATTCTGAATTGTATTCTGATTTGGTTTAATTTGCCGATTTGTTATTTTACACTGTTACGTGTTATATTTATCGTTATCCAATTTCTTTATTTAAGGATCGGATAAACGGGATTTATTGTGACCGTCGTCTATTTGTTATTTAATTATTATTGCTTCTGTGCACTAATAACTGAGTTTGAATTAGACCGACCCGTGTATTATTTTCTTTTGAATTTAATACTCGGGTCAGACCGAGTATTTACAGGTTGTCGATATCTTACTTTGGGTTGCTGCTAGAGCTATAAAGTCTTTTCATACTTTTGGAGTTGTCGTGTCGTATTATAGGAAGATATGTATTCATGTATATTATATACGATAATGTACTTGTATATGTAACTTCCAGAGTCGACAGTTGTAGTTGTATCATACGTACTGTATCACATGTATTGTAACTGACGTCAGTTATTATATATATGAGACATTTTTGTTCTATCTGTGTTCTGCATTTATATTATCTATGTTATTATTATATCTATTGTCCTAAACTATTATGAACCATCGTAGTTCGTTTTATACTGGAATTGGATATGTTGATGGGAGTAAATAAATAAGAGATGAAAAAAATAAAAATATATACCACTCCTATCGAGATAACCAATACTAGTGTAAGGGATAACTATGGATGGCCACTCCTATCCAGCCTTATTCTTTGTGATAACGCACAGTATTCTTTTAATACTCTTTGTTATTGCGAGCATAGAGGTGGGGCGTTACAGTTGGTATCAGAGCTTGGGGTTTATGGACATAGTATAAAACATAACTTAGATGGAACATGTGTTACAACTAATTGTCGATGTTTTAGTTATGTTTTGAGTCACAACTAAAGTTTTGAAGATATTTTAAAATTTTTAAATATATCTGTTTAAAAATTAAAAGTGAAACTGTGTTTTAATGATTGGTTGATTCGTGTTTTGTTTGTCAGAGTGCGCAGCGAAAACAGTGAGACTGTCTTCGCTAAACACAACTGATAATCCTTTTGATTTAAAATTCAAAATATGAAATTGAAGTAAAATTCAATTGTTGTTTACATAGCTGTGTTTAATTTGTTTTCTTTGAAAATTTCGGATCCGATTTGAGGATTCGAAGCGATTGCAGTTATGTGAATTTAATGAGATTTCTGCTGTTTTGAATTATCTTCATTGAAGATATATTCGACTGATTTCTTTGTTCATTTGTAGTATATGTGCAAATTTAAGCTGCACGTTACTGCATTATTTTTACGTTGAACCGTTGTTTGGTTCTAAACGTATTTTGTTGCCGTTATTTTTATAACGGAATTTTTACACCAATGCTAAATTTTTGAAGCTCGGTGTTATGTCGACATTTTAATGAATGAAAATTCACTAATATTATATTTTGATGCAAATTATTTTGATGAGATTTTGACGTTTAAAAATCACTGTCGCTTTGGATTCAGTGACCGTCAAATTTTAAAGTGGATTTTCAAGCGGTTATCCCGTAATGCTGATTTTGTTGTCCGTTGTACGGTATTTTGAGAAGTGCAATTTTCTTGTTGAAATTATCACTAATGTTGTTGTTTTTATCACGGATTTGCAAATCGTTTTAAAAATAAAAATTGTTTTCAAAATTTTTTAGTTTATGCTTTCAAAGGAATGAGGAAGCGATTTAAACGATTCAGCAAAGTCAAGGACTATGAACCCTTTCTTTTATTGATTCGCTTAATTCCGGACTTGTTCGTTTGAGAATGTAGATTATTACTTTTATAAAATAAATGAAATTGTTTTCAGAAGTTTTGCTGTTTGCGTTTTTAAAAGAATGAGAAAGAGATTTAAACGTTTCAGCAAAATCGAGGACTATGACCCCTTTCTTTTACTGATTCGCTTAATTCCGTACTTGTCCATTTGAGAATGTGAAATGTTATTTTTGAAATACACAATTTTGCACTTTCAAGGAAACGATGAAGAGAATTAAATGATTTAGTAAAAGTCGAAATTAGGTTAAAGGGCTTCTACTTGCAGAGTAATAAGTTTTAAGGACAACACTTTTGAATAATTAGTTTTAAGGACAATTTACAGCATAATGATAAATTCATTTATCTTTTTAAGTTATACAGAAAAATGATAAATCATTTTATCATTATTTCTGTATAACTGAAAATGATAAATTCTTTTATCTTTTTCCTATAAAATGTCCTTAAAACTAATTTTTCAGAAGTAGTGTCCTTAAAACTTATTACCCTGCACAAATAAGCCCTTGAAGTGAAAATCCCCTTAGTAAAACTCGTGGTTATGGGACATGTGCGTTTGCTATTTTGGTTAATTCCGGATTCGTTAATTGAAATATTTGCTGTTTAATGATTCTGATGAATTTATATGGCTTTCGAGCCACTCTGATGGACCTTCGGGTCATTTGCTGGACCTTCGAGTCACTCTGCGGACCTCCGGGTCAATCTGATGGGCGCCAAAACTTATAGTACTTGGTAGGCTTCGGCCACTCAGAGATGCACGTGCGGCGTAGCTAAGACTCGCCATCTGATGGGATCGATCCAACCTTTTATGTTGATTTCTAGAGTATCTTAATTGATTTCTAGATATTTGTTGTTTCCAATTATCTGCAGGTAATTGGATATTTGTTGATATGAGTTATAATTATCGTTTTTGGTAATTAGATATTTGATGTTTCTAATTATCGTTTTTGATAATTAGATATTTGATGTTTATGGTTATCGTTTTCGATAATTAGATATTTGATTTTTCTGGTTATCGTTTTCGATAATTAGATATCTGATGTTTCTGATTATCGTTTTTGATAATTAGATATTTGATGTTGCTAATTATCGTTTTTGATAATTAGATATTTGATGTTTATGATTATTGTTTTTGATAATCGAATATTTGTTGATTTGAGATTTGATTATCGCTTTTGATAATCAAATATTTGTTGTTTCTAATTATCGTTTTTGATAATTAGATATTTGAGATTTTTGATTATCGTTTGTGATAATCGAATATTTGTTGATTTGAGATTTGATTATCGTTTTGATAATCGAATATTTGTTGATTTGAGATTTGATTATCGTTTTTGATAATCAAATATTTGTTGATTTGTGATTTGATTATCGTTTTTGATAATCGGATATTTGTTGATTTTGATTATCATTTTTGATAATCAAATATTTGTTGTTTCTAATTATCGTTTTTGATAATTAGATATTTGATATTTTTGATTTTCGTTTGTGGTAATCGAATATTTGTTGATTTGAGATTTGATTATCGTTTTGATAATCGAATATTTGTTGATTTGATATTTGATTATCGTTTTTGATAATTGAATATTTGTTGATTTGAGATTTGATCATTGTTTTTGATAATCGAATATTTGTTGATTTGAGATTTGATCATCGTTTTTGATAATCGGATATTTGTTGATTTTGATTATCGTTTTTGATAATCGAATATTTGTTGTTTCTGATTATTGTTTTTGATAATTAGATTTTGTTGAGAATTTGTGAATTTCTTTTATGAAATTAAAAGATTTCTTTGACGTTTGAATTCTCTACCTTTATTTTCTAGCTTAACCAGTTTATGTTAGAAAATTTATTGTTATTGACGACTTTTATTATGAAAATTGCAGGGACGCAATTTTTATAAGGAGGGGATTCTGTAACAACCCGGGTTTCGCATTTATTTATTATCGTCATTAGACGATTAATCTTGTTGCAAATTCATTTAGAAATTGATTATGTGTTGGTGGTCTTTGAAAATTCAATCTTGGCCATGCTTTAATTGGGTCGTGATTCTTATGAAGGGTTGATACCCGTTCCTCCATTGTTCACTTCCATTCGAAAAACCCTAGGTTCAAAACAAATAAACGAAAGTATGGCGGCCTCGTCTATCTCCTTCGTTCCAAAAAAAAAAAAAAAATCAAATTAGGGCTTGAATAAAATTGGAAACGCCAACTGCTGTAGCTCATTCGATCGAGTTCGACTTCGTGTGCTTGGAGTCTGCGTTCGTTCAATCTTCAGCAACCAGGGTATTCGAAAATTCGAAGATATCGAATTCATGCTTCTCAAAATCAAAGGTGAGTAATTTTAATTATTACTCACATCTATTCGAGCTTTTAGATGGATTTCTAGCTTGTTCAAATTTGGGGTTTCCGTTGTTTGAGTGACCGATTTTCATGGTTTTGAAATTTGCTGCTTCCTAGTTGACTTAGGTCACTTTGATTTGTTAATTCGCTTTGATGTGATGATGTTTTCCTGGTTTACTTGTTGCGAATTTCTGGCAATTGAGTTTTAGATGGATTTCAGCAATGACTTTGGTTTGAAATCCACAGTCATAATTTTGTGAAATGGTTCGTTTGACTTCGGCATAATTTGGTTGAAATTGGCAGTTGTCTTTGACTTGACTTGTTGATTTTTGCTTGTTGTTCCTTTTGACTTCGGCTCTGGTCATTTTTGTTTCAGTGGTTGTCTTGACTTTACTTCGGCAGTTGCTGTTTTGAGTTAAGCACTCACACTTCTAATATATGGGCATCACATCTGTAACTTGGTTTCAAAATATGGCTTTAGTTGATTTTGGAATTTTATTTAGTGTGATTTGTACATCACTGCTACTGTGATTTTGTGTGATTTGGCACTGCACGTTATATTAGCATTCTAGAGCCATTTGTGTCCTCCATGCAGTCAATTATATGTTATAATTGCATGCTAGAGTCATTTGCGTTCCGCCTAAAGTCAATTACATGTTATATGTGCATGCTCTGTCCATTGCAGCGTTTCAGATGCATTGTCTCGGCCCTGACTTCTTCGTGACATGTATGCATGTATATAAAAATGATTGTGAGCAAATGATTAAAGCATCCAATTTACTGCACAAAATATTGATCTTCCATTTGTTGCATGCGTGAGATATACTGGTATTCGATTCACTGTTGAGTTCATTTGAAATTGCATTCACTCTGTTATGGTTGAGTTTCTCTGAGTTTTGAAGGTCTTGAGTCATGGGCATTCATGTGTACATGATATATTGAGTAGTCTTTTTGTTCACTGGTCGAGCTATTTGCTTGATGTGCTTGAGTCAACATCCCTGATCAGGTTACTATTTTCTGGTCTCTACCTTCATACTTTCACTATGACCTGACCTTTACTTGAGTCATATTGATGGTCATGTGCACCCTTTGTTGAAGATCTAAATCTGGAAAGGTGTCGATCTTGTTTTTGTCTACTATTATGTGCAGTTTTGAGTTGCTTATATGACTTGAACTGTCGACCTTTGATTGTAACTTCTGATTCATTGTTTTCTGGATTATCTAGTGGTCTTGTGGCACTGCTGCAAGTCATGTTGAAACTCGGTTGTCTTTGTTGCAGCTACTGTATATCTATATGTGCTAGTGGCTGTGCACATCACATGTTGATTTGAAATTTCGTTCATGTATCTTGTACTAGTGTCGCAGTGAGATATTTATACCCACAGCTATTCTTGCCTTTTTTATCATCAAGTATGCACTCCTGCATTGTCCACTGCTCTTATGCACTGAGCATTGCTTTAGATTTAAAGTGCCTGACCACTTTGATTTCCTTTGAGGTCTGGTTCCTTCCTGTTGTTGTACCTGACTCATTACTGTTTTATGTAAGGTTGCATTCGACTGCAGTTTCATTTGTATGCAGTCTTACCCTTGTTGGTTCGCTTTGCATTGATGCAATTGGATTAGTTGTTCTAATTACAATTGAGTTGAACCCGACTTTTCTTGGGTTTGACCTTGTGTTCGTTTGTGAATTTTCATTGTGTACATACGTGCACATTGTCCATGTCTAGTCTACTTTGACCACTGAGGCCGTGGCATTGATATTTGCTTCTTCATAAGATTTTGGTTCGTTGATCTTTTGGGTACATCATCACTGTAGTGGCAAGGCAGTGCACGCAAGCGTGAACTGCAGCCACACGGTATGGCTTTTATGATATTCTATTTTGGGTTGATTATTGATCTTTTGGTATTCCGTATGCTGTAGTGGCGAGGCAGTGCACGCGTGCGTGTACTGCAGCTCTACTCGAATTAATATTTTAATTGATATTTCAATGGTTTGAACTGTTTTGTTTATTCAATTCAATATTTTGAATTGTATTCTGATTTGGTTTAATTTGCTGATTTGTTATTTTACACTGTTACGTGTTATATTTATTGTTATCCGATTTCTTTATTTAAGGATCGGATAAACGAGATTTATTGTGATCGTCGTCTATTTGTTACTTAATTATTATTGCATCTGTGCACTAATAACTGAGTTTGAATTAGACCGACCCGTGTATTATTTTCTTTTGAATTTAATACTCGGGTCAGACCGAGTATTTACAGGTTGTCGATATCTTACTTTGGGTTGCTGCTAGAGCTATGAAGTCTTTTCATACTTTTGGAGTTGTCGTGTCGTAGTATAGGAAGATATGTATTCATGTATATTATATACGATAATGTACTTGTATATGTAACTTCCAGAGTCGACAATTGTAGTTGTATCATACGTACTGCATCACATGTATTGTAACTGACGTCAGTTATTATATATATATGAGACATTTTTGTTCTATCTGTGTTCCGCATTTATATTATCTGTGTTATTAATATATCTATTGTCCTAAACTATTATGAACCATCGTAGTTCGTTTTATACTGGAATTGGATATGTTGATGGGAGTAAATAAATAAGAGATGAAAAAAAATAAAAATATATACCACTCCTATCGAGATAACCAATACTAGTGTAAGGCCTAACTATGGATGGCCGCTCCTATCCAGCCTTATTCTTTGTGATAACAGACAATATTCTTTTAATACTCTTTGTTATTGCGAGCATAGAGGTGGGGCGTTACATGGGCGGTTGCTGATGCCAACCGCGGGGTGATCTCACTCGGGATTATCCAGTAAGCGGTAGTCCCGGTCTTGTGTTGTAGGGGAGTGGGCGTACTCCTCGGTACTGTGATCTAGGCCATGTACTGTGACAGGTGGTACCCCAGTGCCTAGTCATTAGTTGGAAATCCATTCTCCCTACGAGCTTTGTACGAGTTTTGTTTGTATTACCCACTCTGTGGCTAGTAGCTGGAATTTAATGAATGTAACAATTTCGGCTATTTTATAAGTATTTGTATATAGACCCTATTATAATACCAGAGGATTTCTATAAAAATTGTTTTAGCTATCGTAAGGTAAAAACCCGATATGTTTATTTGTGGCGTGGTCTTACGAGATTCTTTTGTTTTTAAAGGAATTTTTGAAACTTTAATAATCAATTGAGTGTGATTTTCTCACGCTGGTAGCCCAGACTGACTCGGGTGTTATTTAACTGTAATGCTCGGGTCAGAACGAGTATTATAGGATACAGGATATGATGCTGTAGAGCTCAGGAGACGAGCACGAGGACGATACGTACTCTCGTACTTGTTTATTTATATATATATATTTCGCTGTATTGTTTAGTTGTGTATCCAGTTGTATGTTATTGATGTTGAGTTGTGATTGATTTACTCTGATGATGTATTATATGAACAGATATATTTGTTTTTTTGAGTAAAGATCATTTATTATCTATTATATTTTATTCCGCTACGATGGTTAGATTCTGATGTTGTTTCATATTTTTTTCTTCTACCTCTTCTTCTTTAACCCAAATGGTTCGTATTTCTGTACAACTTGAGTTGATTTAGGTAGAATAGTGTTGACTCAAGGGGTACGAATTTGCGGGTTGTTACATTAATAGTTTACTTTACTATTGAAATTATTATAATAGTGTATATTACTACAGAGTAGATAGTTCCATGGATCCTTAGAGGATTGGAATCCCAAACATCCTTTAAGTTATTTGTATTTCAGTTGACATCTCACTTGAGTTGAATTCACTATATAAGAATGTTAATCCTGACTCGAGTGTTTCATAGTTTGCTTTATGCTAGGGTCAGACCGAGTGACATGGCAATTGAGACTCACCTTTGGAGATTGGTGCTTTGTTTGATGGTTTATCTATCCAGTTTTCAGTTATTTTAGTTTATTCCAGTCATTTTGTTCAGACTCGTCAGTTGCTTATGTATTATAGATTCATTTGGATTTGAGATTGTGTTGTATCGTGTTTTAACTCTGATATTTATATAGTATCTTCATGAACTACTATTTATCTATTCCGCTGCTTATTGTTACATTACTCTGTGTCTATGATTCCGTGATTGATTATTTACTGTATATATGTTAAGATTTGCCAAATATAAATTAACAATCTGATATTTTGAGCAATTCAAGTCTGACATGTGCGGATGTGAATGGTTCGTAATAACAAGTCGTTACAGTTGGTATCAGAGCTCTGGTTTAGGCAAAACTTAGCATATGGAGTAAAAAAAATTAATCATTGAATCATATTCGCTCGAGCTTGAATTTCTCCATTAGGATTTTCTTTTCTTAGGATTTTTTTTGGACTTCGAAACTCTACCTTTTGTTTTGAAATCCATCCTTGTCCTATTCTGTTCATGTTCTCTTGATATTGGTGCATCCCATAGCTCTATTTTTGTTGATCTCTATAACCAATTTGAGCTTGCCTTGCACTTCTATTGGTAGATTTACCCTTAAGTGTGACTGATTCCATCCACAGTCCCGCCAACCTTCGTATGATTGGTAAAGGGGTGGAACTCCTTTACAACCAGGGTCGATTCATCGGAGATTTCTATGATCTCGGTCTTGATGTTGTTATTTCTTGCAAGGCCCAAACCGTTTCTCTCATAGATGACCAGGGTAATTCTCTTGTGACCGTGTGAAGATTGCCTCAAGATTTTTGTAAGCAGTTTCATCTTTTCACTGGATTCTCAACCTAGTAATCTGAACTCCACGCGATAATCAAGGATTGTCCTGATGTTTTGCTGAAGTTATTTCTCTTCTCTCCCAAGTGGGAAATCAGATTTCCGCTTTGTTCTTATTCTTGGAATCTCGATTGACCCGGTTAAGGTCACTCGCGATTAATATAAGTCTATCCAAGTTTTCTCCTTGTAATTTAATTACCTTATCTTCCTTTCGAGTCTATCTTCGTAGTTAGAATTCTCTTTGAATAGGGTTCATATATATATATTTGAATCTCTATCCTTGTTTTGAAATCCATTCTTGAATCATCCTACGAGGGAGTGTATTTGTGATTAATATAAAAATGTTTATATTATGTTGTTTTAATTGTTGAGTTGATTTGGGGTTTTAATCGATTCGTCTGGCCAACGCTATCGATAGGAATTTCAGAACACTTGAACAGAGAAACAGACACAATATTGTTTTCGAAATTTGGTAAATAAAATATAATTTATGTACGATTTTATTTCATATATATAAGTATAATTTTCTGTAGATAAATAGTTAGATGAATTGGTGTTGAAATGATGATACTAGATTATCATTTATTATTTTAAAAACCGTTAACTATTGTTGTATATTATAAGAAGATGACTTTTTTTAAAACATGGTTTATTTGATATGAAAATGAAATAAACTTAAATCAAGGATTTAAGAATTTAATTTTCGGTGCTTTTGCAAAAATTTGGTTTTCATAGTTTGAAAGAGTATATTATTTGTAGGTTTTTCCGAATGGAAACTGTTTTTCCAAAATTTTAAAAGAAGTAAGTCAGTATTCTCCTATTTGTCGTTGAAAAATAATTTCGGTGATGATTGCAGCATCATCGACATTCATTTTCGAGTCTCAAAGTGGAGAGACCACATGGTAGCTTTGCTACACTTTTATTTTGGAAAATAGATTTGATTTGAATTTCTTGAGTATTATTTGATATATGAAATATATATATATGTATGTATGTATATGTTTATTTCAAAAAAAACGATTGAGGAGAAACCGGGAATCTAACTCTTAAATTTTACGTTGAGCGATAATTTTCAATTATTGAAATTTTGCAAAATTTTGAAAATTAGAGAATCTGAGAGTGAAATGGAAATTTAACAATTTAAACAGTGGAAATAGGGTAAAAAAAATATTTGTATAATATTTAATTGCATTCTAATATACATATAACTTACCTAAAATATTCAAAAAGTTAAAATGTTACGTAAATATGTAATTGAAGGTTATACCAGAGAAATTTTAGTAATAAAATTGTTCATACTAAATTTGGTTAAGAAAATGTTGTAAATAAAAGGAAAATTTGTATAGTATTTAATTACACTCAGAACTTAATATAACTTACCTAGAAATAGTTAAATGTTAATGAGAATAGGTAATTTAATAATATACAATATAAATGTGAACAATAAGATGTCCAAAAATGATATTTTGCTAACGGAATTTATAAATAATAATTGAATAATGAATTGAACAATAAAAAAGAGAATTAGTTTTTTGAATAATAAATGGTTATAATAAATATTTATACACTTAATATATGTTGTAAAATATGTCAAGTGGAATAAATTAAATGAGAAAAAAGGGAATGCTATTTAAGAAAATAAATATGAACTTAAGAATGGTGAAATTGAAATTTTAAGTGAAATCAACTTAAGTAGGTTTAAAGGGATTTAATAAATAAATTAAATCAAATAGATTTTGTTTGAAAGAAATTGTTGTAATAAATGTTAAAAAAAATTGAAAGCAAATCAATTGAATGAAATACATTGGATTGAAATCAATCAAATGGGAATATAATGAATAATTATTAGGTGAATAAATAGATTTAAACCAAATTGGTTGAATCTTAATAAATTTAAAAATAAATAAATTTATATAGTTTTAAATTAATTGTTGTGTCTAATACTGTGTCTTTTGAATCTATATTTTTCCTCTGTTGTTTCTATTCTCCCAGCTCGTGCCTTTTTGGGGATGAAAAGTTTTGGTGGGGGAGGGTGTAACAATCCGTAAATTTTAATGATTTTAATAATGTAATTAACTAAATTTTGTGAAGTTTACAACTATAAAATTTGACATGAAAATTTGATATTTGGTATGCGTCTATTTAAACATAGCAAATGGCAAATTTCCGGTGGAAAATATGATGTTAATTCTATAGTATAATTTTCAATTTCAATATTTAATCTATTGAATAGATGAAAACAAAATGTTTCAAAATTTGAATATTTTTGCGTAATAAAAATGTAAACTATTTTCTGAGTGAGACGTCATATTTCATTTCGTCAAATTTGGATTTCTTTAGCCTCGTTTATCTTATGTTTTGGCGAATTTACAGCAGCTTAGTAGCCAAAATCGACTTTTGATAGGATGGTCGTATCGCGATATCTGTGTACTATTCTGTTCGTCTCGTCGTGCAAATCTCCATAGTACAATCATTTGGGTGTTTCAGAGTCCGGTACGCGACAGAATCTGTGGAAATGGTAACCGTATCGGTGCTGTTTCGTGTCTCTTGGATTCTTGTGTCCATTCAATTTCCACCGTATAAATCAATTAGCCACTTGACATAAATAATTTCAGAATTCAATATCTTGCCTGTCACTACTCCCATCAATTTTGTCACTTGGCTTTCCCTAGTGTCGGTTTGCAATATTTTATTTTGTCCGTTCATTGTTTTGAGAAAAATATATATAATATTATATAGTTCATATATATTTGAGTCTGCCATGTGCTTATGAAATGTTCATTCTCCCCTCTTCTTTATTCTTCTTCCAACTTCATAGCCGATCCCTTCTTCTTTCTTCATTCTGGAAATATATATATATATATATATATATATGTGTGTGTGTGTGTGTGTGTGTGTGTGTGTGTGTGTTCATATATAATATATATGTTATACGAAAGCATGTAACTGTAAACCCATCCCTCCTTCCCTTTTGAATTGAACCCATCCACCTACATCACCTTGCCATACATGGCTATGAACATAGCCTAACCGAATGCTCCAGCCACCCTCAGAAGATCTCCCCTCCGACCGTGCCGAATACTCTAGCCATGCAAGCCTACCCGTCAACCCCTCAACTGAAGCCAAACATCACCATGGCCTTTGCCCGCCTTCTCACCTTACTACTCCGCCCACCACTAGAATGATCGGCCTCAATTTCCTTTACCCTCCACGTCAACCACCACCTCTTTGTTTCCCGAGCCCACGTCTTCATTCCAGACCCGCAAACATCACTGCTTCACCAGATTCATTCACGCGTTGCTTCCACCCTCACCGAACAAATCGCCTCCAGCCTCCCTCGCTCCCTCCGCCGACCACCCCTGCTTGCCTCATTCTCCTGCCGAGCACCACCATATCAAGCAGCCGAAATGTCCTCTCAGCCTTATATATAAGTCTATGTAAGTTGTATGAGTTGTTAGTTTATATATATGTTAGTTATGTCAGTTATATTATATGTTAGTATATATAAGTTTACGTAAATTATATAATATATTAGTTTTTATATATATAAAAGTTTATGTAAGTTATGTATAATCTATTGTTGTATATATAAGTATATAGTAAGTTTGAATAGTGGAATTGTTTGAATGTTTATATTTACATTAGTAAAGTAAGATTATATATAAATGTAAGTTAGCAGCTTCTCTTTTGTTTCTTTGTTTTTAAGCTGTTATATTATAAGCTGTCCATATCTCATAAATATATGCTGTTATATGTCAGTTAACTTGTTTTATATTTTATTTATTTACAGTTTTAACAGTTTAATATATGTTTTGGGCAACATTGAATTTTAAGTATTGGTTTAAAAGATAAATTGTATATCTATATATTTTTATTTTGAGAACATAGGTTTTAAGGAACAATGATTTTGTAATAGAATATGTATAGACCTTATTTTATATGTGTTTAAAATTTGATATTGATTTTAATGTGTATATATATATATATGTTTTATTTTAATATGCATTTTCAAATTTAATATTGACTTTAAAATATAATATGTATGTAAGTTATACATATGTTTATATATTAGTTTATGTAGATAAGTAGATATGAGTTTGGTTATATATATATATATATTTTATTTTATTTGTGTTTAAATTAAATATTGATTTGAAATTATATACACATATAAATATTTTACTTTTGATATATGTTTTAAAATTGATTCTTGAATTATATATGTATATAACCAACATTTCAATTTATATCAAGCTGGTTCTGATTTGTTTCATCGATTCCTTATTATCAACCTTGTCATCGAACCTGTGTTCACCTTGCTTTGCTTTGAGATTTGTCCTTGATTGGTTGATTTGTCGAGTTCGTGATTCTATTGTAGCTTGTCATGTTCCCAATTTTTCTAGCCTCGAAAGGTGAGCAATTACTCACGATTAACGTTCTTATATTTAGTAAATTTATTTCATATGAAATGACAATTGAAATACGTTGTTAAATTTGAACTGTTAGTTATTTAATTGTTAAAGATGATATGCCATTATCTGCAATTGTTCACCTGTGATATACGACACCATATCCTATTATATATATTTTATTTTATATATCACTGATGATATATGCCTGTTTTGATATATTATATTATTATCTTATTTGTTCTCAATCTACAAGTTCCCAGTTAGTTTAGAATTCTTTATAGGTTGAAATGATACATACCTGAACGATATTCTAGAATACAGGAAAATCATTATAGATTGAAATGATAAACCTAAGCGATTTTCTTTGATTTTGAATTTTTAGGATTGCGGCTTGAAATGATATATACCCGTAGATTTGTAAATTGGAGATTGAAATGATAAATATCCATATCACTTGACCATATGGTAGAAATTATATACAGACACCGTTGGTCTATATTTTGAAATGATTTCCAAAGTTTAGGTAGAAAGGATTTTATTAAATATTTATTTTTAAATATAATATAAAGATATTTTATTTTGTAAAATTAGATTTTTATATTATATGTTTGGAAATTTTAAATTTATAAGTTAGTTTTAAAAATAGAAATCTTAAGATTTTACTTATAATTTTATAATTTTTAAATATATAAAATAAGATTAAAAATAGATTTATTAATAAGATTTAATTCGATATAATTTATTTAAATAAAATTTAATTTAATTAGTATATATATAGGTTTAAATATTTATTTAAAAATTTACATTAATATTTTTAAATAGATTCTTATAGTAACTTTAAATAACTAAAGGTTGAAAAAAAATGAAGTAAAATTTGACTTGAAATTTAATGGGTTAATAATTGAATTTAAATAATAATTTATTTGAACTTATTGATTTTGAGATTTGAAAGGTATGATTTATAACTTGATTTGATGAAAAGTGATTTAATGAATATTCTCAACTTTAAATAAAAATTGAGACTGAATATTTAATGTTGATATAAATTTATAAATTGCGATTTTATTTAATTATTATTAAAAAAATTAAGTGAATATTTTCCAATTTGAATAAAATTAAAATTGAATGTTGAAGTACATATGAAACCTATATTGTAAATGTTTGAACATTTAAACTTTGAATCTTATGGGAATTGAAGCGATAGTTCAAAACCTGGATTTGATTCAATTTCTGAAATTGGAGGAAATAAATTTTATTATATAAAGTATTTTTATTATATATTATTTTAATCTATGAAATATTTTAATATATAAATTATTTTAATACATACAAACTATATTTATTTATAAATATTTTAGTATATATACTAATTTCAATATCTAAACTGTTTAAGTTGAAATAGTTTTTATTTTAAAAGGGTTTTGATTTCGAAAGTGTTATGATTTGAAAAGTGTTACGATTTCAAAAGCGTTACGATTTCGAAAGTGTTATAATTTTTGAAAGTGTTACAATTCTAGAAATGAATATTATTTAAAGTGAATAATGATATCGAATCGATATGGTTTTTAAGTGAATATGATATTTTGATATGAACTATGAACTATTTGAAATGAAATGGCCATGGTGTGAAATAAGCATTTGGTTGTTAAAGAGACCAGGATCAGATATTACCATACTCTTTGGCAATGCCGAAAGCCACTTTAACAATTTTTATGTGGTGGAGATTCCAGAATGAAGTAGGATGGTTGGCGACGATTCTATATGAGGTATTAACGTAGCCCTGACTCCCACGAGTCAGCTTGATGTGGCTAAAACAGATGCTATACTGGGCCAAGTGAGGTCATTCCTCCAACCGGGCACATTTCTTCGATACCATTATATTGCTTTTGTGATTCGATTGGGTGCACCTTTGACTTAGGAGTGTGTCACAAGGTGGGCCGTAGTAGCTGCTACGCGTTATCACCAGTCTGGGGGTGCAAATGGTATATCTACCCTGGCATTGCCTCGCGTGCCTGGTCACATACCTTATCACGCCTTCTATGAGTTTGCTTTGTACCATACCTATGGAGTGCTCTCTTATAGCCCTCTAGTTTACGGAGGAATTATGGTATTATATAGACTATTGGAACATATAAAAATGTGTTAAGGGGGATATGGGTAACGCCTTAACGCTATTTCAATAGTTTACTTTACTATAGACATTATTATGATAGCGTATATTGCTACATAGTAGATTGTTCCACGGATCCTTAGAGGATGGTAATCTCGAACATCCTTTAAGTTGTTTGTATTCCATTTGACATTAACTTGAGTTGAATATACTTTATAAGAATATTAATCCTGACTCGAATGTTTTGTATTTTTCTTTATGCTCGGGTCAGACCAAGTGACATAGCATTTGAGACTCGCCTTTGGAGATCGAAGCTTTGTTTGATGATCTATCTATCCATTTTTCAGTTATTTTAGTTTATTCCAGTCATTTATGTTCAGACTTATCAGTTGCTTATGTATTAGAGATTCATTTATATTTGAGATTCTATGGTATTTTGTTTTAACTATAATGTTTATACAGTAGCTTCATGAACTACTATTTATCTATCCTGCTACTTATTGTTACATTACTTTGTGTCTGTGATTCTGTGATTGATTGTTTACTGTATATGTTAAGTTTTGCCAAAAATAAATTAACAATTTGATATTTTGGGTAATTCAAGTCTGACATGTTCGGTTGCGAATGGTTCGAAATAGCAGGTCGTTACAGGAAAACAGACTCTATTTATGAAACCAAAAGCAGCAGCTATTGCTTTCATAACCTGTATTTCACATATATAATCCAAAGAGTTAAAATTACGTGAAAGAACAATATTTAAGTTGTTTCAAATCAATAGCACAAACAACATACAATATATCACAATCATATGCAAACAAAACTATACAACCATCATAGGAAACAAAGAATCCATTACACATCCATAGCAACCAAAACTACTAGTTTGTTCAGGTTTAGAACTTCAATCATACAAGGGTGATAAATAAACTAAAAAGTGTACATTATGCTCAACAGCCTTAGATAATTACTTAATAGATTATTTATACAACCTCAAACAATTAGAAGTATTCTTTCCCAAACTTCCCATCGGCCAATTCAACAAGAATTTTAAATTTACTTAAGTTTATTCTACCAGTTTTTTTTTCATCATTTACCTTTCCATTTATTTATTTATATAAAAATCAATCACTTACATAATTTGTTTTCCATTAAAGATTTAAGTCGTCAATGAATCACTTCATAAAATATTGCTTAAGCTCCTACTGCCTTACCTAAGTCTATAACTTAATTCTGTTATAGAATAAAAATTGAAGTTTTTGGTATTTGCCCATGAAGAGAAAAAATATATTTCAATATATCTAAAAATTCAATTAAAATATTTAACCTCACTCACTTAGTAAGAATACAAGGTATATTTAAAACAACCTCATAACATTTTGTAAGGATTTTCTAAAAAGTTTAAACAATGTTAGAAGAAGTATATATCAAAACATTATGATAAGCTTTTTAAAAAATAAAATTCCTTAAATTCAATAATTTATTAGACTCGTTATTTTAAAATAGGTATAAACTCTAGATTATTAAACTGAAACTAATAGTATACTCAAATCTTACATTAAATATCCAAATCAAAGTATAAAATTTCATATCTTCATAATTAATTTTACACACTTGTTTTAAAATGAATATTCAAATATGGAAAAACATTTACTATGGTTTAATACAAAATTTAAATAGTAAATAAACCTATAAATTTACCATTTGTACTTAAAAATCAAGTAAATATTTCAAACCATACTTCCAAAATAGATATTCAAATTTATTTGTCAAGTATATTACTATAAATTAACCTCGCAAATCATTTTTTTTCATTTATATAATATCTTTAAATTATACATTCAAAGAAACTTATATAAATTTTATTTGAAATATTCATTTGAAAACTTCATTTGCAAGTTGATCATCTTTAGTACTTTAATACTTTACACAAAAATTCACCTGTAAAATTTCCTACTTCATTTATAAATACCATTTAAAATTTTTAAATAACATCTTTATAAATATATGTAAACTATTTGAAAACAATTATTTACATCATTACTTATATTTAAAAAGAAGTTATTGAAAACCTTAAATCCATTATTTATAAATTTTATTAGTGTTAAATCTCAAATTTCTTTTAAGCATCATTAATAAGACAATAATTATTAGACTTGTCAAAATTTGACCCAACCGATTTACCCTACTTATAAATGGGTTGGATCAACCCATTTATGAATATCATTAAATGAGTTATGGGTTGGGTTGACCCATTTTTAAAAGGGTTATAAATGGGTAACCCATTTACCCAATTATTAAAAATATTAAATTTTAATATAAATTTAAAAAATAAGAAATTTGAACAAACATTATACTTTTTTATGGAGACTGACAGTTGTACTTAGAAAATAACAGGCTATCGGATCCCTATATTTGAATTCCACCTAGTTCAGAAGCCGCTATTTTTTTATTCAGACTGCAATAACTCAAAATCAGGTGAGACTTCGACCGATCAACTCCAACCTAAATTACGGACAGTATGGTACACTCGGATACTTCATCGTGTGAACGCACACTGTAGTTCTCCAAGGGGACTGACAGTTGTACTTTGAAAATTAACATGCTACCACATCTCCATATTTGAACTCCGCCTAGTGTAGAAGCCACTATTTTTTTTGTTCGGACTGCAATAACTCCTTCATTCTAACTCGGAATTAGACGAGACTTTGACTAATCAGCTCCCAACTAGATTCCGGACAGTATGGAACACTCAGATACTTCATCGTATGAACGCACGCTGCAGTTCTCCAAGGGGCCTGACAGTTATACTTAGAAAATAACAAGCTACCACATCTGCATATTGAACTCTGCCTGATGCTAAAGCCGCTATTTTTTTGTTCCGACTACAGTAACTCCTTCGTTCTAACTCGGAATCAGGCGAGACTTCGACCGATCAACTCCCACCTAAATTACGGACAATACAGAACACTCGGATTCTTCATTGTATGAATGCACGCTGTAGTTATCCAAAGGGATTGACAGTTGTACTTAGAAAATAACAGGTTACCATATCTGTATATTGAACTCCGCCTAGTGCAGAAGCCGCTATTTTTTTGTTCAGACTGCAATAACTCCTTCGTTCTAACTCAGAATCAGGCGGGACTTCGACCGATTAACTACCATCTAAATTACGGATAGTACGGAACACTCGGATACTTTATCGTGTGAATGGCACCATAGTTCTCCAAGAGGACTAACAGTTGTACTTAGAAAATAATAAGCTACATCATCCCCATATTTGAATTTTGATGAAAATTAGAATTAAAATTTTAAATTTTTGTCGGATCTCGAAACATAAAAATTAGAATTAGAATTGTTTTATATTTATTTGTTTTTATTAGTCAAATTAAATTTAAATCTTTAAATGGTTTAAATGGGTAACCCACTTATTAAGTGGTTTGGGTCATAAATGGGTTGGGTCAAACTCGACCCAACCCATTTTGACCCAACCCAACCCATTTGACATGCCTAATAATCATTGACTTTGAATATGTATTATTTAATTAATAACTTCTCACAATATTTACAACACTAATAATTTACTATTAAACCATTTTGTGCATAAATAAACAATATTTTTAACATTTTAAAGTATTTAGAAATGAAAAGAAAGTGACCAAAATATCTTTTATATAATACTTTATCGAAATACTTTTATAACTCGATGTTTTAACAAGTTTATCCTCGTTCTTGCAGACTCTGGTAGTATTAATCAGGCATAGGACTAGAAATCTCCAAGTGCTTAGTAGACCTGTTTCAACACCTAGTGAAAAATACTTAAAAATAGGTATGATAAGTACCGCTCAAAATCTGATGCCAAACGACGATGTTACGATAGCAGCAGCCCGCTGTTGATTCAGTGTTTACGCAATGGACACAAAACTTTTCAGAAGATCCTTCCACCTTTCGGATTCCAAAAAAATATCGTAGCCATTTCATAAACGAGGGACCATCGACCCTTACTATAGTGGTAACTGCTAATTTAATAATTTACGTAGTGGATGCGCTTCATTCCTGGAAGATCTATAAATAATAGATCCCAGGATCAAAAGTGCCACCAATAGGTACACTAAAGAACCATCTACCCTGAAAAAAATCGAGGAGCTCATGAGTTTAAGTCCGGACAACCATATCGGTTCGAATCCATTTCTGAATTCACCTAAGTATATTAAGGTTTTATCGGTCAAATCCATTCCTGGATTCCCCAAGTCCATCTGGGTCAAAGCATATCATACTATACTTATTCACGGACGGTACATCCCCCTAAATCTTACTTAAATATAACACACCATATATGGTACCGTTTCAAAATCATTGCTTCAAATATCGCACTTATATAAATTTCATTATATATAAGATTTCATTTTCAGATAAAGTACTTTCCAAATCGATAATCTCGAATATGTCAAATCATTCTTATATAAATTCATTTATATATAACACTTATCGTTTTAGATCGAATACCTTCCAAAATAAAAAAATTTCAAAATCACCTTATACTTATATAAAGTCCCTCTTATACAAGAATCTAAAATTTTCCCAAATCAATTTCACTGTGTAAAAAGCCATATGGGATTGAACATCTTTGCTTTATAAAAGGTTTTGAATTTAGAATATTTTGTATATAAAATTGTTTTGTGAAATAGTTTTGTATATAAAATGGTTTTGTAAAATAGTTTGTAAAATAATTTTGTAAATAAAATAGTTTGTAAAACAGTTTTGTAAATAAAATAGTTTGTATATTAGTTTGTAAAACAGTTTTGTAAATAAAATAGTTTGTAAATAGTTTTGTAAGTAAAATAGTTTGTAAAATAGTTCTGTGAATAAAATAGTTTGTAAAATAGTTTTTTTTTATAAAATAGAATAAGATAGTTTGTATAAGAAAAATAAAAGATAATAGCTTTGTAAAATGGTTTTAAATTAATAGTAGTTTTGCATACAAGAAAAATTCCAATTTATTACAAAGATATCCAATCATACAACTTTCAATTTCAGCGTCAAAGCATATCAATAACATTAGAACATAAGATGTATATATGTCATCATTTCGCAAAATCACATTCGATCATCCGCTCGATTATACAAGTTCGCTTTCGAACTAGTATTTTACTTTCGATAAGATTTCTTGACTAGAATCCATCATTCTCCTTACATAGCCATATACTATGATAGAGAATTCTAGGATCAAACCAAAAATCCATATCAAATATTCGCCATCAAGAATCGAATGAAAAATCCTAACACGAAGTGGTGTAATTCACATAAACTTGTGTACTCAAATCCGGATCAAATTAATTTTGTGAATAAAATTATATACATACAACTCATGTAATTATTCCAATTTGTTTTAACACAGTTACATTTCAATTAAATTCATTATTAATCTCGTTGATTAACACAAGTATCACTTCATGCTTAAATATTTGTTTCATAGAATTTCTCTATTCAATATAAAACGTTAACATATTCATTCTCACAACATTGCTTATATTTCTCTTTATTTTATGTTACATTCACTTTCACATGTAATATTTCTCATTTAATACCACATTTATTTGTGAATCATTTCATAAGAAATTTCCTTTAGTTTATAACCAAGTTATAAAAGCTTAACTTCTGTTATAAAACATTATTCGAGTTTAAGGTTATCACAACTTATATTATAACCATTTATTGCAACATTCATTCTTTTCATAAACAATTTACAAGTTTGACTTTATTTATAATCATTTCAATTTTAGTTCATATTTGCTTATCCAATTAGTTTCACCTTTGCTTTTCAAATTTATTTATGACACATTTCACAAGGTTAATTAAGTTTATAAACATTTTTTTCCAATTTAATCTCATTTAAAACATTTCCTTAATCACATTTCAATTTAAACATCCCAAGGCTTAAAGTTCACATTTGTATATTATTACATTACATGCCAATAATGTGTACAACAAATTCTATTCATTTACTAAACGTAGATATAACAAATTTAACCTTGTTTCACTTGCTTTCAATTTAAGGTCAACGAATTCAACTACGTAATTCAAATAAATTTCTATATTTCAACTTATACATTAATTCAGAAGTCGACTATCCAAAATATCCATATATTCCATTTGATTTCAATAGTTGAAACTACCGGTCAACAAACAACAAATTCACAACAACATTTCAATTTCATATCGAATATCCTAATTATCCACTTCATTCTCTTTAATTCACCATTATTAAACTTGTATTTAGTCCATAAATTCAATCAACAATAATATAATTTGACTAAATACAACAAGTTAACAATAAATGATAATAATTAGATATTACCATTTCATATAACAAGCACATTACAAATAACTATATTAGTTATAAAATTTTCCTTTATATATAAAATATAATATTAGGAAAATTATTTCATTTCAAAACTTATATAAAACATTTTTATAACACTAACAAATACGCGCTCTCGTACATACACTGAGATAACTCGTTCTAGGGTATTACTACCCTATCTCTAATGAGTTAACCCCAACAGGCTAAGGTATGTCTAAACTAAAGCTCTAATACTAACTGTAATGATCCACCTTTTTGGACAGTTCGAATCGATAATAAACCACACATGTCAAACTCAAACTATTCAAAAGGGAGGATTCTTAATGGGGTAAATAAGAAAAAAGAAAAGAAAACAAAAGGAAACAAACACATAATCTCGCAGCGGAACAACAAAATATAATAACCAAATAAACAGTTTATGAAGCTACTTTATAAATAAAATTTGATTATACTTTAACAATTCAAACCAGAGTTATATATACGTTAGAAATAAATAAATAATGCAGCGGAACACAGAATGCAGTGGAATAATAAATAGCAATAATGTACTGAATCTTTGTCTCCGTCCTCCAGAAATCATTCTTCAATACACTGTAAAGCTCGGACTGACCCGAACATAACGGAAAGACAAAACAATCGAGTCAGAACTAAAAGATATTATGTAAGTCAAATCAAAACAAGTAAAATAGAAATATAAGTGCAATGGTTTTATAGGTGTTACAGGATTTCATCTCCTATCAAGTGTACAAAGTGAATATAATCATTTAAAGGGTTTGAAATAATTCAAAATATCAATCTTAATCATCTAATTAAAACAAATCCAAAGTTTGAATTAACTTAAACACTTCAAATAATTCAATTCAAAATAAAAGTCCAAATTCAAGAAATTATATGGGTATATGTCATTTCAACCAGTATCAAAAATCAACATTTACAGATCAATGAAAACCGCTCGGGTTTATCATTTAAACCCATAACAATTTTCCCTTAATTTGTAAAATCGTTCGACTATGTATCATTTCAACTCAAAGGGATAACAGAGATATAAACATAAATAACATCCAATCATCCAAAATATCCACCAATAGCATGCATCCAATCACACAAATATCAACAATTGAACATACAACACAATCATCATTGGAATCAACCAATAGCAACCAATAATTTACTGGTTATCATTAACAGGTATTTAACTGGCAATTTAAATTTCAATATTAAATTAAATGGAAATTAAATTCAATAAAAGTCAAATTTAACTTGAATGACAATTTAAAATATAATAAACAACAACCAATTAATTTTTAATCACATCATAAACTCAATTTAACCAACATAAGAAAATCTAGTAGTTATGAGTGTTTGCTCACCTTTCGTGGCTACCAAGGTGATGATAAAAATAGAGCAATATGGAGATTCCTTGCAAAGATCCAAATGCAAAGCAAATTCAACAAAGCTCATACACAAACACAAATCATTAAACAAGTTTCAACTACTTCCAACTTCCAAACAACCCAAGATCCAAACTATGGACAAACCTAAAATTAGGTCATATTTAAGAAAATATTCGGACCAGAATATTACTTAATCTATAAAAGTGACTAATAAGGAAGTTGTTGAAATTTCTTTTCTCTACACTTTCAAAAAAGAATCACTTAAAAATCTTCTGTCTTCAGGAAGTTATGGTCAAAAATAACAGAGGTGTTTTCTGAGTTGAAAATCCAAGTACAAAAATACTTCGAAAATACTTGAGTTTGTGGCATGGAAAATTAAGGAATTTGAAGAACTGATCTAAAGAAAGTTGATTCCACTATAAAAATAAATTATTTGGAAAAAAGAATCACATAATTTGAATCATTCCCGAAGGAGATATGATTGATACAATATGGGGTATTTTTGACTAAAACTGGACCCGAGAAAGGACTTGAAAAATGGAGTTTTTGATATAGAAATATTCGAAACGAGAAGAAGAGTTCAATAACAAAGTTGTTCCCATTAAATTATACAAGGTTTCAAGAAAAACATTTATTTGATTAGGAGTAGTTTGGTGCAATATAGAAGCCATGGAAATAAGGGGAAGAAAGAGGGAAAAGGGAGGCGAAAAAGAAGGGAAAAAGGAGAAAGAAGAGGAGAGGGAAGGTGGGGCTTTGGCCATGGGTTACGACCGTGGGTTGTGGGTGGTGATGGAGCTAGGTGGCGGCAAGAGAAGAGAGGTAGGCTAGGGTTTTGAAGGAGGTAGGATGGAATTTGATTTGGAGATTTAGAAGTTTTGGGGTTTGGAGTTTTATGTTGATTTGACCAAGAAGAAGAAGAAGAGTATGTAGAAAGTTTTTCAAATAAGAAATTTATATACGTACTTGGTTTTAGTCAGATAGATAGAAGGTCAATGGATGGGAAAAGAAAGGGTCCAAAGTCTCTTAGGGTTTCTAGGGTCTCTTGGTTTACTAAGGAGCTCATTAGTCTAAAACAAACCCAATAAGACTTAGCAAAAAAAAGAACATAAATATATACTGCAAATGAAAGAAATAAGCTATAGGTTATTTAATAATTAGGAAATAATGGTGGAGAGACAAAAATAAATGTCATGTTTTATTTTGAAAGCTTTAGTCATTAATAACGAATAAAGAAATGTACGTTGGAATGGAAAAGTTTACAAACCAAAGGAAAGTGAAATTTTGTATGCGCGAAAATGAGGTGGCAAGAATTTAATATAGCCTAAATGTCTATGCTCAGGTATTAAACAGAAGGAGAAATGAACGGATCAAGTATTAATAATGAGATAACTATTTTAAAACGTACATGTAGCAATTAATAACAAAAGATACGAAGGGACCATATACATCGCACAACCTTTTTGAAATTCAAGTTATGAAACATAACCAAATTAACTTCATTAATTCAAATAATATTCAAATTTGTATGCATTTAGTTTTTTTATCCATGCATAATAAATAAAATTACTTACCTTAAAAATGAAAACGTTCAATTTGGTTTTCCCAAAATGATCTTTCATGTCGATTAAAACATCCTTTCTGTTTAACACAAAAGGTGTGTTTCTTTTATTAAATCTACTAATTGCAATCAACGTTTTCTTCCCTTCTAATTGAAATATTTCAATAACATTAATTGCAATTACTTACAAAGTTAAATTTCAAAACAGAAAACTAAAATGGATGAAAAATAGAATAATTGTTTCCTTTAGTCATTTAAACACCTTTATAAATTTGTTGTTTATACATCAGAGTAATAAATAACTTAAATAAATTATTTTTCTACTCTTGTAATCCATATGTATGCTAAAACCCAGTTCAAATATACATATATATTTTCCTTTAAATCAATCATTTAATTCTTTATTTTAATGAAATTAAACCTACATTCACGAATGAAACATTCATTTTATTTGATATAAATGTTCTTTTCATTAAATCAACTTTCCTTATATTTTCACAAAACATAAGCTACATTTAATTATACCTGTTAATTTAAAATTTATTGTCCTCTCTACCATTAATTGAAATTATTCAGTTACATTAATTTGAATTGTTAAAGGTGAATTTTAAAATGGACAAAATAAATGTAATGAGAAATAGAACAATTATTTCCTATCAAATAGTAATTTAAACATATTTATACACTATTGGATACAAACAGGAATTATACATTTCTTACAAATAATAGTTTCTCATCTTTGCAATCAATCTTTCAGCTACCAAACATTTCAAATAAATAAACATATGATTTCTTCTTTAATAAAGTAACATTTATTATTCTTTATTTACATTTAATATTCCAATCAATTGGAAACTTACATTCAGACAATTGTTAATTTCATTCAAACCAATGTTATTAAAATACATATTAACATTTGTTATCGTCCTTACATTATTGCAAACATAATTGTCATTAATATAAATTTTACTTAAGCTCGTAACTTGTACTATAATTTAATTTTTATCAGTAAGTTCTTAATTTTTTTCCTAGCAATTTTATTTAAAATATTATTTAATTTAATATTTTTAAATGTTTAAAAATACGGGTCGTTACAATAACTGCCTGGTATTGAGTTGTTGATTTGTTGTACTCTGATAATGGTATATATAAATAAATGTTTATAGCCCTTTTTGTATGAAGATATGTTATTATCTATTATATATTATTCCGTTGCGATTGTGAGATTCTGTTTTGTTGTTTCTCTTTTCTTCTATCTCTTTCTTCTTTTCCTCTAACGATCTGATATTTTCCGTACTCGATTGCTCAGCATGCTACATAGTTGACGTATTAGTGTCGATTTTCGAGGGTCGAAAATCCGCGTTTGTTACAAGATACCATTGTTTTTCAATGGAATTTGAAAATAGTAATAAATTCAAATTGAGTGTGTTTTCTCACGCTAGTTTTCCAAACTGACTTGGGTGTTATTCTATTATAATGCTCGGGTCAGACCGAATACACAGATTCAGGATAGGATGCTATGGATCTCAGGAGATGAGTTGGATGACAGAGACGTATCTCCGTACTTGGTTATATTTCCGCCGTGCGAGGACAAGTTATTATAACTATCCAGGTTGATGTATTAGTTATTATACTTTGATGATTTTAAGTATAAAACAGTTACAGATTCTTTGTATAAATATCTGTTATTATATATTATATTTTTTTTTACTGCGATTGTGAGATTATGTGTTGTTTTCTGTTTCTTCTTCTATCTTTTCTCTTCTTTACCCCTAACAATCTGTATTTTCGACATTTGAATACTCGGCATGTTATATGGTGAACGTGTTGATGTCGATTTTCGAAGGTCGAAAATTCAGAGTCATTACAAATATTTCAACCAAACAACAATATAAGTAGCATAAGAATATAAGTTAATGAATAAATATTGGCGAGAAACTCCTTAGGGTTTCTCTGCATAAGTTTGCTGTAAATTACCCATGTGAATGTGCATTTTGAAATACTTACACATGTGAACATGCATTTTGAAATATTCTGCAGTGACCTATTCGCTACGTAAACTCCGACTTTTATTTCATTTTTGTTCTATGCAATTAAATAGTTATTCCATCCGCTTTTTCGAGTGGGAATTTGAAATCCAAAACAAACAACCAAACAACGATATAAACGATCATCCAAACATTCAGCAATTAATCAATAGAAACATAGATACTATATAATTTATTCAGAGGTGAGTAAACTCATCGAAATTCCAATGGACGCTTTCTCGTTTCTATTTGGTCTAAAATCGAACTGCGTTCAATTTTAGCCCAAAATTCAACTAGATCCAACTTCGACCAAACCAATTCCATCGTGAAGTTCGACCGAATTACGTTCAATTTTAGCCCAAAATTCAACTAGCTCCAACTTCGACCAAACCAATTCCATCGTGAAGTTGACATTCCTACAAGTCCAATGCAATTGACTATAACCTAACTCGACCTCGTACAAGCAAGATATGAATTTATAAGTTTCAAATTAATTAGAATATTAATTGCTTAACTTAAAATTAATTAAGCTTAATTATTTTCAAATCCATCTTCCCTCTCAAACACTCTTCCCTATACTAGAATGAAACACTGAAATGCACACCATGGCCGTACCTTCGACCACCTATATCTCCTCATCCACTAAACAAAATCGAACACCGCTTGCTCCGATCAACTCCACTTTGCGTGCTCTACTCCCCATCATCACCAAGTTCACCTTGACATCACCTTCTAGAACGTGTCCACGAGCCCTAGCATAATGACCTGGAAATGTCATGAGATGCAAACCGACACCGTGGGCCACAAAAAACTAGGGGATGGTGCTATTTGACACGACGAACACTTCGACCATCGACGACTATAACTCCGACAATCACGAGCCCTAGGGAGGCTCCTCCACATCCAACACAGCCAATCATAGTCGTGCCTATCCCTGCCTACCCCAAATCAAAGCCCATTTTTCTTCGAACTTCATGGAGCCGACTATAAGATTTTTAGCTGAGCCATTTATTGGATTTTGATTTTATTTGATGCAGCCATTTTTATATTTACTGAAGTCAAGTAAAATAGGGAAGAGAGGGAAAATGTGAAAACTAAAAATAAAAAGTAAGTGTTGATTATCAAATGTACTCTTTTATCCCCAAGTATTCAAGTTTTTCTTATGTTAAACAATTTTTACAAGTAAATCGATATTTTTCAAACCAATAACGCGTCAACATAAATTTTTTTGAATTTGATTTGATTATTTAAAAGGTTTTAAAATTTGAGATTTTTGGTAATCCCCATGTACGAACCGCGAACGATAGAAATAAAATACAACCATGAATTAAAAAGCAACATGATCACAAATAAGCAATAAAATGTACATATCATTTAATTCTGTAAAATTTCAAAAGTATCGTCGTTTTCGTGAATTCATCAAACGATAGATTTGAATATTTTCTAGATTAAAAATTATGAAAAAATCCAATAAATTCAACTAAAAATAGTAAAATAAAAATCAATTTTTTTATTATTGATAATTGATTTTCTTATTATTCATTTGTACTATTTATTATTGCTAATAAATTTACAAAATGATAATAAATAGTACAAATGAATTTACCATTTAAAAGGAGTTAAATAAAGCTATTAAATCCACTTAATTAATATTTAATTTACAACTCAAATATTTAATTCTCAATTCAAATGTTTAAATAATACTTATATTTATTGAAAATTAATTAAATATTTATAATCAACAATGATACAATTATACGATGTTACATTCTCCCTCTTGATTGCATTTCATCCTCGAAATTCCCAAAGTAGGAAAAAATGCCTCAAAACCCTTAAACTTTCAAAATCAATTAGTTTAAATGGATTATTAAATTTCTAAATCTCTTAAAGTTCTAGAAATTTTTTGCCAACATCTCCTTTGCACGACTCGATTTTGAAAAGTACAAATCACCACTACGGGCCCAAACCAATCAAAAAACAAAAGCTAAGTGGACTCCCATATATGAGGCATAAAATCATCAACTAATTTCAATTTCTAAATCTTGTACGTACCTTTTTGCATTTTAATTTTATTTTGCAAGCAATTTACTATCTCGATGTGAATGCGGGTGCGCAAGAAATCAAGTAGTAATCTCTTTCTTACCTGTATATACATAATTCAAAAGAGAAACATGTTAATAAAAGAGAAATACACAAGAAACATAAACAAAATAACAACCATATGCAACCAAAAGTACATAAATAATCCTATAATAAAATACTATGCATCGAATCATTCCAAAAGATAAATTTTAGAACTAAATGCCCAGGTTTTTATATTGAAAGTATATTTTCAAATTCCTTCAAAGAGAAACAAATCAAGATCAAAATAGATTATGATAAGGAGGGGGCTTCTCCTAGTGAAGCATGGTATAACTCTAGAATCGCAACTACGGAGCATCCAGTAGAATTCTGATTCCTCTTAGATAACAACTAGAAAAAACAAATATATTTGATGAGTCTTTCAAATTGAAAAACTTCCAATCGCCCAACTTTAGTCATAACCAAATATGTTTAAAAAATCACTTCATAAAAACTCGTTTTGAATATCATGAAATAATGATACTTCCTCAAAATTTTAAAGTAACAATACTATTATTTCTTTCGCGAATTCTTTCGAAGTCATTTCCAAAAGCATCGAGATTTAAGTCCTAACAAACAACAATTTTATAAATCATAGTCTAAAAAATACACTATCAATCAAATAAAATTCCATAAATAAATAAACTATCACTTAACACTATTTAGAATGTAACTTGACCATCAAACAAGATTTTGAATTTCGTTTAGGTTTATAACTTTTCTTGGACGTCCAAGGATATAGATAAAGCAATCAAACATAATATACAAATAATCCCAATCCTATATGATATACATGAATCATCCGTAAGCAATATTTGATCCAACCACTTGCTCGGATACACAGACTGTTACTTTCGAATTAATATTACTCACTTTATGTTTAAGTGCATACTTCGATTAGGTTCCTCGATTAGAATCCTCCGTTCTCTTTAGATAGCCATATACTATGATAGAAACCTCTGTATCATATTGAGAATCCAAATCAAGTGTTCGCTGACAAGAATCAAATGAGAAATCCTTTTTCGGACTGGTGTGAATCATCCCTTAGCTATATGTTTAAATCCTAAATTAAGAACCATGCAAATAAAATAATCTACATATAACTTACATCCTTAATTCGATTAGTTTCTTAATTATACCAATCTTTTCTAAATCGCATTCATTTTCATTTATAGTATTTCATTTAATAATTAAATTTTATGAATTACTTTATAAAATTTCACTTAAGTTCATTTACATTTTACAAAATCACATCTTTATAAAACATTAGATTAAAAACTTTTTCCACTTTTATTTACTTGTATAATCCTCCTATATATCCTATGAGTATATACAAAATATCCATTCAATTTTTATTTATTATTTGTTCTTATTTTTCAAAGTTCAAGTTGAGGCTCAAACAAAATATGGGCCTTAAAACTAAGTCAACTACTTCGATATTTTACCATATGGTGGTCTAAGGAATGATGTTTACAGCTTGGTCCAATATCACCAAATAGTTTACACAACTTAGATGATTAACAAAATTATGGCTTTAATAAAGCAATGCTTATTAAATCTTCCTATCCAATTTAACCCATTTAAAAAAAAACTTGAGTTGAATTATTTCGTTTCTATTCAAGAGTTTAAATATTTGTCAAATTATTATCCAAAATAACTTTTATTTTAAACTAATTTTCTTCAAGGAAAACTAAGAACTAAATAGCTAGTTCTTATTCCAAATCATTTTTTGAAATAATAATATACATATCTCCCTTTTGTATATCAAATCATGCTTTTGGAGTTTAAAACAAATTTTATTTACAACGTCAACACTATAGAAATTAATATGGTAGCATTTCATATACTCAGAAACTCAAAAACGAACGCCGATGATGCTGTAGTCATCGTCAGAATTATTTTTCAACTACAGATGTGAGTTTAATACTTTTTTATCTATTTCAAAATCCTTTTTAAAATAATTCTATACACAAATACTTTTAAATAATACTATTATTATTTCCTACAAAATTTTGAAAACAACTTTCGAATACATCGGGATTTAAGTTTTCAAATTCTCTGCTTAAATCCCTTTTTATTTATAATCTCTATTTATGAATTATAATTGTATAATTTAATTTGAAATATTTATTTTCATAAATACTTCCAAGTAATATTTCCATTAATTTTCAAAAAAAATCCTTTTGAAATTGTTTTCAAACAACTCCAGGATTTCAAGTCAAATCCTCTTTAAAACACATTTTATAAACAAAATTCACGTAGAGTTTCCTTCATATAAACTTATCTCATATTACAACAATTATCCTTTATTATGATAAAATTTCTTAAAAATTTATCCTCTAAATGTCTTATCTAGATTTATTTAAACAACTTTTGTTAAATGTTTTACTTTAACTCAACATTATTAAAAGATGACTTTTAAATTAAATTTTTCACTAAAAACCTTGTAGTCAAATTATGAAACTTAATGCACAAGGGGTTTGTTTTAATGTACTCATAATTATCAAAATAATAAATGCTTGAAAACTGTTTGAGCAAAGATAAGCAACTAACAAACAATAATCAATGCTTCTAAACTATCTAAGCATGACAAATCAAACAATAATGTTAATAAAGAAACATTATCATTACCAAATAAATACTATAAATAATTATATAAATTTGAAATTTTTTCCTTTATATATATAATATGAGCAAAATATTTCATTTACCAACTTTTCAAAAATCAATATAATGTCTATTTTCCTTTTCAAGTGTTTAAGAATCCCTTTCGATACCGTGGTGTCCCACGCCTTGACCAGAATTCATAAACAACTCAATAAACCAATTAACACAATATGTTTTTATAAAAATAACAAATATGCACTCACATATATACACTCATACTCATTCTAGTGTGTCACTTACTCTGTCTCTAATAATCCATACCTGCCAAAGCTAAGGTTCTCTCTTAACCTTAAGCTTTGATACCAAATGTAACGATTAGCCTTTTCGACCATCGAAAATCAGTACCAAATACATCCATGTTATTCCAATACCAAACATCCGATCATCAAAAGTGCAGATTGTTAGGGTAAAAAGAAAAGGAACAATACAAAAAGAATAAGGAAACATGATCTCACATTGGAACGAAAACATGTAATATTACAAAAACAGCAAAAAAAATGTCATTCTAAGGCACAAGGTAAATCAGAGTTAAAAACAAACTACATCAGCCTAGAAAGTTATAACTTCCCGACCTTACAATTGCAAAGGGGTATACATAATAATATAGCTGAAGCAAAGTACTACGACATGTGAACATCCAACTCCAATCCATGAGCTCCATGTTCCACTAACGACAACCTAGAAAAATATTCGGTCCGACCCGAGCATTATAATAAAATAATGTCTGGATCAGTCTGGAAATACCAGCATGAGAAAACTCGAGTAATATGATGAACATAATATGAATCTGTGAGATCATGCCGCTAAATGCGGAATGAGTTTTTATCTCACAAGAACAAATTCCATACGTGAATGAATGGAAGCAAATTAAAAAACCCAAGCTTGAAAATATGAGTATAAATAAGGTCATGATCCAAACTCAATGGATGGAAGCAAATAATTATAAATCAATAAGAATCCCACTCACTTCGTGGTGCAATTAAGAATTTTTTTTTAAGATTTGAATCAACAACAAGAAAAGGAATATATCAACAATGACTAGGTGGACGCATCCTCCTTACCAAAAGTATACCTTTACAAAATATACTTGAGTGTGTCATATACTTTATGACACCTCTCGAGAACTCCAAGCCGGTCCCCGCCAATCTTACCGAGTATTTGGGTATTTCATATCTTTATGCACATAACATCGACACCAAATCTAGTGTAGATGTAAAAAATGCCCTAATGGGATCAACTCTACATAACTTTGCCTCCACTTACTTTTTGGTTTTAGTCATTTCCGACAAAGGATAATAATGCTCAAATGAGTAAAAAATCATCTTAAATAGACGATACTCAAAGAAGAAAGCCGAACCAATAGTCAATAAATCAACCATCAAGGATAACTAAAATTGATCATATATGGATAATACATATCATATCTTTATCACTACTTATTTATTTCAAACTTATACCATATCTTGGTTGAAAATGAAATCAAGCAAGTGAATGTAGTGTTACCTTTAGGCATCACCTTAATGACATTTTTAGCTTTAGAAATAGGGACGAGTTTCCATACCTCAACATTTAGTGCCAAGAGTATGACTAAATCCTTTCCATAAAGCAACATCGAATTGTGGAAAATTAAATTTCTTATCCTTTCCACAACCGAATCCAAAATTTTAAACTTTTAATAATTGAACTTATAACACCCCACCCCAAGACCCAACTTAGCAAAGAGAATTAACAAGTAATTCCGTCTACTAAAGCGGAGAGTAGAACTGGTTAAGGGCGACCATCTACAATTTTGTCTTAAACATCTACCGAATACGTTGATAAATGCAATATAATTTTTCTTTTCAACTAAAGTAGATCGACATACCTAGTAAATGCTTAATCCAAAACTATAGGTGGCTAACAGATCTATCATAATAAAATAAAATAATTAAATGTAAAGTACATCACAAAACAGTAATCAACATCATATATATACATATACACTGATACATGTTTAGTACAATACAATATGAATACAATAAAGTTGGTACTTGACCACACCATATACATCGAATCAAATGTAAATACATCAGAGTATGCGAAAGAAATAAACTATTCAAGCAATAGATAAGCTACTGTCCAACATCAACTTCAAGCTAAGCCCAAAAGATGATACCTGAAACAACTCGGTCTGACCCGAGTATAAATACACGGGTCAGTCTAGCTACACAAATCAGTCAATATTGATAATATGAAGTAGAATGGATATAGTGATACTTCTTATCGAATGATGAGAAGGATTAGATAACTCATAGCTCAATACTTAAGTAACGAACGCTACCTAAGTGACTAAATACCTCGAAAGAGGTAACTTAAACTCGATACTCAAATGAAACACAAGTGTCTCATATCATTGCGATAACCCATAATGAACTCAAATCAACTCATATAAAATTCGTGTAAAACTCAAATGGTTCAATGAACCATTACTCAAAAAAGGAGAAAACCAATCTCAATCACAAATAGAAGTCATGAAAGCAACACAAGACAACTCCATAATAATGTGAGATCTCAAGCTCATAAGTAAGCCAAGATAGATAAATCTCACACATACGTCTCAATCTTAAAAGCTCATGGAACTCGATACGAATTCAAACTCATAAAATCTCAAACTCAATAACGAATTCGATGCATGTTAAAATCTCAGAAAATCTTAACACTAATGCACCAAAAACGACGAACTCAAAACTCACAAAACCTGGATTGGCCAGATCCCTAATTGCAATGCCGAAGCAATGCTGCACGTGCTAAACTCAAATGGCCGAAGCCTTAGACACGGTCGATAACACCTCCAAAAGCAGCTCCCTCATGGCAATGTCTCTGACACCTTTCCAAGCCATTTTGTCAGCCCTAACAAGGCCGCTAACACCTCCCAAAGTAGTTCATCCTCATGACACCTCTCAAAGTAGTTCTGCTAGGTAAACATCGTGAAGTGTCACAAACTCATGGATAGGAACCCGAAAAGTGTTAACGTGTGTCCCATAACACACGTTTGCACTTAGCGATTTACCAGTCGCTAGTCGATGCCACACTAGGAACATCATAAAACTCAAAAAAAAAAAATCATATCTCGCCTCGTCTCATTGGCAAGTGATAAAGAGACGCCATACTCGTCTTATCTCATCTACAAGTATTAAATGGCATCGTAACTTGCCTCATCTCCTCGACAAGTGAAAACATCGTGATGGTTCCTCATAAACCATAAATCTCAAAATATGAAATCATATACTTAAGACTTGCCTTATATCATTGGCAAGTAAATAAAACATCGTGATGGTTTTCATCGACCATACTCCTACATATGAGATCTCAAACCATAATATTTTCCAAATCTTGGCCATATTAAATAATTTCAATAAATAGGAATTTAAAACTCAAAATATGCCATCAAATGGCAAAACATCTCAGAATCATTAATCTCAAATAGCTTCGATCGTACAAGTCCAGAATTATTCGAAATAGTACACGCACATGTCCCATACCACATGTTTTACTAAATCGTTTAATTCTCTTTCTCATACGTTCGAATAGTGTAAAAGTGTATGTTTTATATATAAAATAGTTTACTAGTGTGACGCCCCACCTCTATGCTTACAATAACAAAGAGTATTAAAGGAAATACTGTCTGTTATTATGAAGAATAAGGCTGGATAGGAGCGGCCATCCGTAGTTAGGCCTTACACTAGTATTGGTTACCTCGACAGGAGTAGTATATATTTTTAATTTTTTTCATCTCATATTTATTTACTCCCATCGACATACCCAATTCCAGTATAAAACGAACTACGATGGTTCATAATAGTTTAGGACAATAGATATAATAATAACATAGATAATATAAATGCGGAACACAGATAAAACAAAAGTCTCATATATATAATAACTGATGTCAGTTACAATACGTGTGCTACAGTACATATGATACAACTACAACTGTCGATACAGGATGTTACATATACAAGTACATTAATATCATTAATATACATGAATACATATCAACCTATACAAGTACACTAACTACTAAAAATGACAGTGACTACTCCAAAAGGTATGAAAAGACTTCATAGCTCTAGCAGCAACCCAAAGTAAGATATCAACAACCTGTAAATACTCGGTCTGACCCGAGTATTATATTCAAAAGAAAATAATACACGGGTCAGTCTAATTCAAACTCAGTTATTAGTGCACAGAAGCAATAATAATTAAATATGAATAGACGACTGTCACAGTAAATTCCGTCTATCCGATCCTTCTAGAAGAGAATCGGATAACGGTAAATATAACACGTAATAGTGTTAAACAACAAATCAGCAGATTCAAAATATCAACAAAGATGAATGAAAAGAATATCAATGAAGATATATTTAAAAGAAAACATCAGAATTGCCTAATTGGCAATTAACACAAAATGATTAAATTAAATCAAATCAATTTAATAATTGAAATGTCACTTAACAACATCAAAATCGATTGGCTGCAGTACACGCACGCGTGTACTGCCTCGCCAATACGGCATATAAAATACGAAAAGGATCAATGGATCAAAAGTAATTGAAATATCAATAAAAGCAATACCGTGTGGCTGCAGTTCACGCTTGCGTGCACTGCCTTGCCACTACAGTGATGACGTACACAATGAATACCGTGTGGCTGCAGTTCATGCTTGCGTGCACTGCCTTGCCACTACAGTGATGACGTACCCAATGAATACCGTGTGGCTGCAGTTCACGCTTGCGTGCACTGCCTTGCCACTACAGTGCTGACGTACCCAATGAATACCGTGTGGCTGCAGTTCACGCTTGCGTGCACTGCCTTGCCACTACAGTGATGATGTACCCAATGAATACCGTGTGGCTGCAGTTCACGCTTGCGTGCACTGCCTTGCCACTACAGTGATGATGTACCCAATGAATATTCACAAGCGAACACAAGATCAAACCCGAGTTACCGGATTCAACTCAAGTGCAATAAAATAATGTCAAAGTGAAATACAGTGATCAAATGCAAAGGTCAAGTCAGTGACTCAATTCAACTGCAGCATTCAAAACACAAAGCAGTGGGACAACTATAAAATAGGAGGAGGGTGAGGGCACCAGAGGTATGACACCACATCACCGAATACAATTGACCAAATGCAAATGAACACAGTGCATCAATGCAATGTATCAGATTCAAGAACAAAGGCGGTGGACAGAGCATGCATATGAAGCAACCAGGCTTGACTGGAAGGTTCAGATATGTACCATAAATAAATATCACACCAACTACACAAGGGATCAATGCACACATCTTAATTGAACCAAATCCTATATTGAAGCGGAAATGGCCACAACACGAGATGATCAAGGAAAACAACAGCAAGTGGTAAGAGACTAGGCAAATACAACTGAGTTAAAGTGAATGGAAACCACTTGGACCCGAGGTAGTGCAACTGCATGATGGCCGGACCAAACTACAAGATGAACAATACGCAAGAGAAGATGACAAAGACCACAAGACTCAAATGACTGAATGCAACCAACAACTCCAGATTAATACAAATGACACTGAATATAAATCAAAATACTCAGCTCAAACCAACAACCAAGTTCAAGGCCTACCAATTGGAATAGTAGGACCGAGACCTCCTACAAGAGACTACAAGATAAAGCAGAGATGACAGTACGGAGCTACAGAATAAAATTGAGGTGGCAGTATGGAGCTATAAAATAAAATAGAGGTGGCAGTATGAAGCTACAGGATAAAACAGTTCCATACCCAAGCAACCAATAAAATGTTGAACCAACACATATACTAGTGGATCAGCAAGGTACAAAGAGCAACACTGTGAACACAGTGAACCCAGTCAAGGCAGCTAGTAAATCAAATGTCCAAAGATGTTGAAGTCAGGTAACTTCAACACAATTTGCAAACTAATGCAATAAATGTCAAGTAAACAAACTGCAGATACAAATTGAAGCAGTGCACAATCATCAACGAAACTCAAGTGTCAACTAGACATCATGATTATGTAGAAAATATTTTCAATGCAATGGTTCTATCAAAATAAGCTACAGGAGGATCAAACTCGATGCAGGCAACCTGAATGATCACAGACATGAACACACAAATACATATATGCAAACTGCCTCAATGGTTAAGACAGCCGCAATGAATGATCAAACTCGAAGGATACTTCAACTACAAATGTGTTGCATGAAGAAGAGGTGTAGTAAATGCATATTGTAGCAGTGGGTCGTGAAAGCAATGGATTTGAATCGCAAACCAAGTGCACAAAAATTACAGCATACATGCAACTGTACAGTGTGCATATGGACAAAATAAACATGCACAACATTAAGGTCAGAAGCACAAGGATGCGCAACTCACACATAAATGCATCAACAACTTGAAGGATGACAACTACACAACATAAGCAAGTGAACAAAACATAAATACTCAGATGAAGATCGGTGCCTACAAAAGAATCAACGCAATGGTGCAAAAGAAAAGCAAATACAGGCGAAGATGTACAATTTGGTCACAAAATAGCAAAGGAAAGATATTTACGCGTATGTTCAATCAAACTTTCTAAGTATATCAAAAGATATTACAAATTATCAACTGGCCAAAATCATATAACAGTTTCAAACTAATGACATTCAGCAAGCTCGAACAAAATAAAATCAAGCATCAGTTTAATCAAAAATCGAACGAGTTCAAAATCAATGGAAGCTGTGATAAACCAGCGACGAACTTCATGAATTTTAGTAAGTCAGAATCATCAAATACAGTTCAATGAAATTAAATGGCCGAACAAAATTTAACCGATTTTAGGGGTTCGAGTGTCGAAACTCCAATTCACCAAAGCACTAAAATTCAAAGCAGTGGTATCCAAAAATCAAGCAACGAAATTCATGAATTAAACGAGATTGAATAACAGATGTGAGCAAGAAATTACTCACCTTTACTTCGACGCAAAAGAAGCACTCAAGACCAACAAGAAATTGATCGAGCCAGGCAACCGCCACCGACCACTGATTCGATCGAATAAATAACGGCGCTTCGAAGAAAGCCCTAACTATTTTTTTTTCTCAGAGCAGATTGAAGAGGACCGGCTTGCGAATGGAATAAATGGAGGAGCGAACGAAGAAACAAGAGTCGCCATTGTTTATTTTTTTCTTTTCGTTATTTAGTTTAGGGTTTTCCAATAAATGAAGAAGGAAGAAACGGTCATCGACCCTTGATAATTATCACAACCCGAAACAATTGAACGTGGGCCAAGTTCAAATTTGTAAAGCCCGCTTAATTCCTAACCAATTTCTTAAAAGAATTTCTACCAATTAAAATGCCAATATCAATTAGCTCCCAATTTAATCGTCATCTAACGATAATTAATTAATGCGAAATCCAGGGTTGTTACAACTAGAGAAAACAAGCTTCTAAAACTTTTTCCCAAAAAGATTAATAAAAACCAATATTTGAAATTCCTTTATTATAGGAAATAAATAGATTTTATATTAGAAAAATAATTTTAAAATACTATAATAATAATTTGTAATTTCCATTTATTTCAAAAATCACTTCAAAAATGGTTTAGTGAAATCCGTGCTCGAAAATAATGAAAAACAAGAAAGATAACTCAAGACCGATAACTTGAGTTTAATACGAATTCAATTAAAATTTAACCCAAAATCAATTCAAATTCAATTCAAATTTGAATCTCAAATTCTCCAAATATAATTAGCCTATTGATAGGCATCATAGCTCTCAAAATATCTCAAAAACAATCATCAAAATCGAATAAGAACGAGAACAAAAATAAGCTAATACACTTCTCAGGTCAATAATTTTTATTGCTGTCATTTTGCTCTCGTAATACCGACAAACACAGTTTTGACCAAGCAAACATCAAGATTTCAAGAAACACAAGGCATAAAACTTTTATTACGAAGTTTAAGCTTTCCGAAACTTCTTAGATTATTGAATTTGGATAAGAAATGAAAAGGTTATGATAAAAATAGTTCAGGGGTCTTAATTGCAATACCTTTTTCATTTTGGTATCGGGATAGCAACAATCAAACACATTTTTGACCAAAATAACGTCAAAATTTAAGAAAACTCAAAACAAGAAACTTGTAGTATATAATTGTGCTTTCTGGAACATCTAAAATTATCAAATTAGGATAATAAACGACGAAGTTATAGCCAATTTTGTTTCAGTTTCAAACATAGAGCAAATGTGGGTTTTGCTCTCGGGATAGTAGTAGAGAAATTCGATTTTTACATAGCTAACCTCAAAACTACAGAAAAATCAACATATGAAAGTTGTAGTACATGATTTGTGCTTTCTGAAACATCCATAATTATCAAATTCTGATCAAAAACGAGAAAGTAATGGCTAATTTTGTTTTAGTTTCAAACACAGAGCAAATATAGATTTTGCTCTCGGGTTAGCGGTCTAAAAATTCAATTTTGGCTTTTTGGAACATCCGAAATTATCAAATTCCAGTCAAAACTGAAAAGTTATGGCTAATTTTGTTGCTTAAAAGATGGATAGAACTCAGTTTTTACAGAAATAAAAACATCAACCAAAAATCAATGTTTTCAAGCTATTTGCATATATTTTTGCATTTGAAGCTTTGCTTCAGCTAGAGATTGTGAGTTTGTTAACTCACTTTGCTGCCATAGATGATTACACAACGATTTGGAGCCAAAGATTGCAACTTTCTCTCAAGAACAGACCAAAGAAACCTATAGAAACTAGTAACAGATGCATGTAAACAAAGAGAGAGGCAAATCAACAAATTTTCACTGTGAAAACAGATTTTGATAGGAAGATTGGTTTTAGATTGAAGATTACCTGAGTTTAGCTCTAGAATTAACATTTCAAATCACCAATTTTCATTTTATTTGACAAATTTAAGCATAGATTGAAAGGGGAAGAAAGTGTTTCTGCCATTAACAAGCTTTTGGAATTTTGGGGAAGAAATGTGAAAAATGTATGTACTTTTATTTTTCTCTCCATTGCTTATTTCTAGTAACAGGCTAATGATAGTGGTAATGGGCTTTATCCCAAATTAATAAAAGAAGTTATCTTAAGTTAATTACTTAACCTCTTATTTCATGTTAGAATGTATACTAACAAATGGAATTAACACTATTTCAAGTTTTACTTCTTTAATACTTTTGAAACTCAGTGCTCATGATAATAAAAAAAAATTACACCCAAAATAAAAGATTATTATATATTTAAAACATTTTATTATCATATTTCTCTAATTTAAATAAAATAGCAAATTTACATCTTTAATTACAAAACTCATTGTAATTAACATTATAAATTACACAAAAATCATATTTTTGTGTAATAAAATTATATAACTCATTTAAATATATTTTAACAATAAAATTATATTTTTAAAATCAATTCCATCATTATTTTAAACATATCACATCTTAAAATTAATGACTTCCTTTAAAAATCATTAAAAGAAGTAAATAGCAAAAATATACAAAATTATTACATTAACTCTAAATAAAACACATTTCACTCATTTTATTATCTCAAACCATCTTAATAAAGTTTTCAGACTTTATTTTTCTTATTTTATTCTCATTTATATTGTTTATTCCCAATAAACAATTAAAATCATCTATTTATTATTAATTAACACTATTAAATTATAAACTCCGTTATAATTTAATATTCTTAGATAATCGTTAAAACCAGGGTTGTTACAGAACTTGTGCTTAGTTTTCACATCATAAATATTTGTAAGACACCTTAAAAATACTCTTAAAAAATATCATTTTTAAAGGATTTTTCTCATTTATAAAATTTTATTTATAAATTTCAAACAACGTTTATTATCTCGAAAGATAATAAACCAATTAAAATATTTTATAAATTAGAACTACAATAGTTATCTTGAAGGAGAATTAATCAACTTTGTAGCTCTTTTAATAAATAAATCAATTATCTTTAAAACTTTAGTAAATCAGACAAATAATTTTAAACACCTTTATTTACTAATTAATCAACTTTAAAAATCATTTATTAAAATGATTTATTAATCTTAAATATCATTAAAAAGATCAATTAACTTTAAAATCTTTATTAAATCAGTTAATTCACTTCATTCAATTTTATTAAATCGATTAATTACATCGCTAATAAATTTATAAATTAACTTTATTATAATTAAATAACAATTAATAATATATTTAAACCCTCAAAGTCTTTTCAAAAACTTATACAATCCATACAAACTCATTTGAAAGAATTTACAAAATCTTTAAGGTAAATAAACTTTATAAATTTAAACAATATTAATTATCCCAAAAGATAATTAAATCTAATTTACAATCTTTTATAATTTAAATTGACATTAATTATCTCAAAAGATAATTAATCAAATTTTAAAAATGAGTTTTGGTTATAAAATTGAGTTTAAAATGGTTTATCATATTTTTCTTGGAAAGAAAATAATTTTTGTAGAATTTTGAAGTTAAAAATAAGGATTTATGCATTTATTTGGGTAAAATTGTGTATTTATGTAAAATAAGGGTTTTTAATAATAAAAATGTTTTAAAACTAAATTATCTTTTTATATGATGTAAAATATTTTATTTTATATGTATGTAAGTTTACATGTTTTATTAGTGTTATAAACTTGAAGATAATGAGTTTTCTATTTTACATAAGATTATTCATGTGTCTATTTGATTAAAGCGTAAGACAAAGCTATAGATGGTCGCTCCTAGCCTGTCTTACTCTCTGCACTAGAAGATAGTATTACCTAGTAATACTCTTTGTTAGTGTGGGTCTCGGGGTGGGGTGTCATTGCTTTTATAAATTTATAACGGTGTTAATTATCCCGAAAATTAGTTAATTAAATTTAACTCCCTTTTTATAAATTTTAATCAACACTTATCCTTTTTTTTTAAAATTCTAAAAATACTTGAAAATATGGTTTAAACAATTTTTAAAGTGCAAAATATGATCAAACATTTATTTTATAAAAATACAAGCTCTTGTTCAATGCACAACAAGGGTTTAGGGGGACGATATTTCATAAGTGACCGTACAACGATAATCGTTGTAACGACACTTACACAATCAAACGATATGTCACAAATATTTCAATCAAAGAACAATATAAGAAGCATAAGAATATAAGTAAATAGAGTTAGTGATAAACCCTTTAGGGTCTTTCTACAAAAGTTCCCTATAAACTACGCATGTGAATGTGTATTCCGAGACCTATTCGCTACATACACTCCGTATTTTCTTTTATTATGATTCTTTGCAATTTAACGGTTACTTATATCGTCCACTTTTTCGAGCAGGAATTTAAAATCCAAAACAAACAACCAAACAATAATATAAACTATCATATAAACATTCAATAATTAATCTATAGTAACACAGGTATTATATAATTTATTCAGAGGTGAGTAAACTCACCAAAGTTCTAACGTACACTATTGTATTCCGGTTTGATCTAAAATAGTGGTCGATTTTAGTCCAAAATTGAAGTAGCTCCAATTTCACCAAACCAGTTCCATCACAAAGCCAACGTTCCTGCTAGTCCAACACAACTGGTCGCGTCCTAATCCGACCTCGTAGGAGTAAAATATAAATTTTATTATTTTTCGTTTAATTAGAAATTATTTATTTAGCTTAAAATTAGTCAACATTAATTATTTTTAAATCCATCCCCACTACACACTCTTCCATGTACATGAATGAAACACTGAAATGCACACCATGGCCATACCTTCGACCATCCATATCTCCTTATCCTCTCAGCAAAATCGAACATCGCTTGCTCTGATCAACTCCAATTCGCATGCTCTACCTCCATATCAACACCAATTTCAACTCGACATCACCTCTTGGAACTTATTCATAAGCCCTAGTATCATTACTTGGAAATGTCGCGATTTGCAAACCAAGACCGCATGTTATAAAAAACTAGGGGGTGGTGCTATTTGACACGGCGAACACTTCGGCGGCCTATATTTCGACCATCGACGACTATACCTCCTACAATCATGAGCCCTAGGGATGGCTTCTCCATATTTAACACTACCAATCACAGTCGTGCCAATCCTTGCCTACCCCAAATAGAAGCCTTCCCTTCTTCGAACTTCATGGAGCCGGCTATAAGATTTTTAGTTAAGTCACTCATTGGGTTTTTATTTTATTTGATGCGACCATTTTTATATTTATTGAAGTTGAAAAAAATTGAGGAAGAGAGTGAAAAGGTGAAAAATAAAAATAAAAATAAAAAGAAAGTGGTGACTTGATTTTATGCTAACAAAATTCCCTTTTACCTCAAATCAAATGCACTCTTTTATCCCCAAGGCAATCATGTTTTTCTTAAGTTAAATAGTTTTTACCAACATTTTACAATTCAATGTCGCATCACCGTCAATTGTCCTTGAATTTGATTTGATTTTTTAAAAGGTTTTAAAATTTATGTTTTTCAAACTATGTTACCCAAAACCTTGTCCATGTATGAGTCGCGAGTGATATAAATAAAAATACGATCGTGAACCAAAATGCAATACAGTCACAAATCAAGAATAAAATGCACAGATCATTTAATTCTATGAAAATTCAAAAGTATTGTCTTTTTCCGTAATATAATCAAATGTCAAATTTAAATATTTTCCAGATTGAAAAATTATAGAAAAATCCATTTAATTCAATTAAAAATACTATAATAAAAATCAAGTCGTTTTATTGGCAATTGATTTTCTTATTATTTACTCGTACTATTTATTAGTGCAAAATTTTTTACAAAATGAATTTACCATTTATTATTTATTAATTAAAAGGAGTTAAATAAAGCGACTGAATCCATTTAATTAATATTTAATTTACAACTCAAATATTTAATTCTCTCAAATATGTAAATAATACCTATATTTGAGTATAAGTTATTTATATTTTGAAATACTGATTAAATATAAAATTAATTAAATATTCAAAATCAACAACGATAAAATTCTAAGATGTTACAGGTTGATGCGAGCATGGCATTTTGAGGCCCTCTCAGTGCGTAAGCATTATATATGTTGTTCTTATTTGGGTAATTCCAACCCAATGGTGGTAGGATATTATTCCTTGCGATTTATACTAGAAGTAATCTTAGAGATAATTAGTCGATCCATTGTTCGATCCTTGAGTATAAACCTTTATAAGATGTTGTGGGTGTTGATGTAATTAGAACTATATCCCTTCAGTTAAGGTGACTACCCTAGGAAAGTGATTCTCAAACACAAATAGAACACCCTAGGTCACATAGATTATAAATAAAGTTAATTGCTTTTTGGCGTCAAGTACTGATGATACAACTCATTCACCAGACTTTTGTCTGGCACATCCCTTTCTTTTCTTTTTCCCCCGCCAGAAGAGGATAGGCAATAGGTGATTTGGCTCAACCATTGTGCATAGAAAAGGAAGCTTAACATTAGAGTTACGTTCCATTCTGGCTACTCTCCATGTAACTATTTATTATATTTATTATTTGTTAGACTATGTTGTCACTTTGGAAACCTTGGATATAAACTACTTGTTATTGAACTGGTTTTCTAAAGGTTTATTTTTAGTATTTAGATTTTTATTTCTTCCGCTGTGAGACTTAAAAGTGTATAATGTATTAAATTTCCAGTAGCTCGCACTTCTCGGTATGACGAGGGTTTCAATGTTGTTAAGGACCTCGAATTCGGTGTGTCCGGAGGTGCGGGTTGTCATAGTTGGTATTACACCCTAGGTATAGGGTTCGTTAGGGATTATGTATGTACTTAGAGAACGTACTTGAATGTTATAAATTTTTTACAAATACTTTACATACACACACATGTATAAGTTTAATACACAAATGCTCTAATCTTATTTAATACTATCTATGGAAATTTGCTAATAACTCCTATTCATAGATAGCGAGAATGAGCAATCCTGCTGGAAATGGCTCGGTGAGGTAGCTAGTATTCCTGGCATGAACATCCCGATATGGTTCCATCGGTATCTATAAGCAGGGGAATGTTGAGCTTAACTCTAATGGGGGAACCGTAGTGCAAGCACCTGGTGCATTTCTTGTCAATCCACCTATTGCTGATTTCACTAAGTTGTGTAAAGACTATATGAGTTTAGGTGTAATCCATATGTGGGTACTGAATCTTTTGTGGACTCAAATGCATGATTACGTAGTTGTAAGGGAATTTTTGGATTGTTGTCTTAGGTGATGCTATTAGAGGCAACTCGCTGGTTAGCACTTATAAGGAGAGGATTTAAATTGGTAGATGAAATAGTGAAAGAGACTAGTGAGCAGGAGATAACGTGGGAAGATTTTAGGAGGTGCGTTGAGACGAGGTTTTTCTCTGTAGTAGCAAGGAGTACAATAGAAAAGTTTATACGTTTGTAATAAGGAGAGATGACGGCGAAAGAATATATAAATTAATTTAATGAGCTAACTAGGTTGGGCTTGATTTGATAAATACCCATAAAGAGGCTAAACTAACCACTTCAAGGTTTGGCCCTTAGTCACATTCAGCTACTTATGAGAGTTTATGGACATGGCCTTACTAAATACTATTTCCTAGGATGAGGTAAAGAATGGATCCAAGAAGGTAGGAGGAAAAACATTACAGTAGAATCAGCGTAGGGGCGGAATAAGGAATCAAGGGAAAATAAATAAGCAAGAAGTCAAGCGCGGGAGATGTATTGGAAAAAGGACATGTCGTAAAGATTATAGGATAAACCTCTCACAAATCAAATGCTATGACTGCAATCAATTCAAGCACATGAAGTGGGAGTGTCCGATTGCACCAAAGATCTCATCCCAGGTAGTTCCACCTTATGCACTAGATGTTGTTCTTGGCTCGAATGTGAAAGTGCGGTGTGTATACGATTATATGTGCTAATATAGTACACACGGATCGTGTAATATGGACTATAATATAAATGCGGAAATAGATGATAATAGCATAGTAAATAAAAATAGAAAAATCACACCAGAGATTTTTATACTGGTTCGGAGCACCGTCCTACGTCCAGTCCCAGACTCCTATCTGGATTTTCACTATTAACTACCTCGCTTCACCCGGAGGAACAGGTTTACAATACCCGAACAGCCGAACGGGATTTCACGCCTCTAATACACTGAGGACTTCAACACTTGCCTCTTACAACACGAGGACTTCAACAAAAACAAATACAATTGTTGTTGACAACTTGTGTTCTTGAAAACACGGATTTGTCACTAGTAGTACACCCTTCCTATAATCTTATCCTCAAAGAATATGAATGATGTTTTGTAAAGATTAAAGAAGGTATTTACTTATTGAATCAAAAGATATGAAATAATTTCAATGATTCAATAAGCTAAATTAATTTTTAGAATGCAGGAGTGTTAGAGATTAGATTAGAGAGCATATATGATCGTGTAAAAACTTGTGTTTGAATCAATGATTTAGATGAGTATATATAGAGAAAAATAGTTGTAACTCTTTGTGAACAGTTGCCATTAAGAGTTATGATCATTGATGAAAGATAGGAGATGCAACCTTTGGAGAAGAGAAGTGTCTTTTGGAAAAGTTGCTTTCTGTTTAAAAACGGTCGACAGGTCAAAAATGGACCGGTAGACAGGAATTCAAATATATATACGTTATGTGCATGTGTGCATGTTATCTGTGCATTCTGGGCAAAAACGGTCGACCACCTTATTTTCAACCGGTCGACCGGTTTAGTCCAATTTGCACAGTTAATGTGCATATGTATATATATTGAAAGATTGAAGTTATATGATTATTTGAGGATAGATTTTAACATAAATTACTAACATACCAAATAATCAACCTCTAATATATGGAGCTCTTTGTGTTTCTTAAATGAATAACTTCTTTTTGTCGATCACGGCTTATTCCTTTGTCAGAAATCAAAACTCTATAAAAATCTTGACTCAACATTCTCCCCCTTTTTGATTGATGACAACATATATCTGAAGTTCTGAATCTCCCCCTGAATATGTGATCTCCCCCTGAGATTTTGTCTTATATATATATTCCTGCAAATAATTGTTAGCACTTTCTCCCCCTTTGTCATCGACAAAAAGGAATAATAGATAATGGAATAATATAGGAGTATATAAACCAGAATATCCATTTTCCTATTTTCTTTAGTAGGTCCTGCAAAAAATAGAATTAAGTCCATGGTACCCACTTTTTATAGGGTCCTAAGAGTTAGGTCTTAGGAGTCCAAACCCATACAGGTCTGGTATCCCCTTTATATACATAATTAGTATTATGATGCACAGTATTCATAAAATTCTGAATATATTTGTTCCTAATCAAATTGTTATTTGTTTTAGGAACCCATATTTTGATAGTCTTCTTTTGAAATTTCACAACTGGTTTTGGTTTGGAATATAATAAACTAAGATTTTTCTTAGCTTCAGTTTTTTGTACTTTCTTTTTCCTTTTATTTCCAAGATGTTTCTTGGTTTCTTGTTTGTTATATCCCAATCCTTGTTTGTCTGAAATAGATTGTGAACTTTCAATGATTTTTGTCAAGTTTTCTCGACCTTTGTTAAAGTTAGAAACATTTTGAGTAATGTCATCAAACTTTGTTTGTAAGCTAGCTTTTTCTAGGTCTAGAATTTTGATTTTTGCTTTAAGTTCATGATTTTCAGTAGTGAGAGCATTATTTTTCTCGTTTTGAGCTTCTATTTCTTGACTCAAAAGAGATATTTGAGAGTCAACATTAGATGATGATTCTTGAATATTTTCAAGTTCTTCTTCTAATATTTTCTTCTCATCTTTTAACATATCTCGTTCAAACTCTGCTCTACTTAAATCTGCTTTGACTACTTTTAATTGACGTTTTATGTCTTTATATTTGACTATCAATTCAGCATTAATATCAAGTAATTCATCAAATGTAGGAATTTGTACCTCATCTTCTGTTGCCATAAAACAAACATTAGCTTGTTCATTCTCCGAATCACTTTCACTTTCTGACGAAGATGACTCTGAATCATCCCATGTTACTGAGAAGGCTCGTTTCTTTGATTTGTCCTTCTTATATTTGAATTTGTCATTTTCTGACTTTTTCTTTTGTTCTGGACAATCCTTCTGCATGTGTCCCTTTTTATGGCAGTTGAAACATTCTATAGCAGATGAAGATGGTTTATTTGATCCAGGTTTCCTTTTATTGTAGCGACTGGCTTTTCGATATTTTAGGAATTTTTTGAAACCTTTAGCAATGAACGCCAAATCTTCATCTTCAGAATCTGATTCATTTTCATCTTTCTCAACATGAAATGCTACATTTTTCTTTTCTTCTTTCTGTTCTTTTCTAGCCTGCAAATTTGCTTCATAGGACATTAAATTTCCTATCAATTCATCTGGCTTCATGACGGAAAGGTCATTAGCTTCTTCAATTGCTAATACTTTTCCTTCCCATTCATTAGTCAGAGAATGTAGGACTGTTGAAACAACATCAAAATCAGAATACTTTTGTCCTAACCCAATAAGTGCATGGTGAATAGTTTGAAACCGTGAATACATGTCATTGATTGTTTCATTTGGTTTCATTTTGAAATTTTGAAATTGACTTTTCAGCATGGCTATTTTGGCTTGTTTAACCTTGTTAGTACCTTCATGAGTGATTTTTAGCGTTTGCCAAATTTGATATGCAGTAGTGCAGATACTAACACGGTTATATTCATTTTGGTCTAATGCACAGAACAACATATTTATTGCTCTTGCATTTACGGCTGCTGCCGTTTTCTCAGCCACAGTCCATTCTGAATAATCAGTTGTTGGATTCACTATTTCTCTTTGAGTAGCATTCCAAGCATCATAGCTACTTGATTGCATAAAGAATGACATACGTGTTGCCCAATAACTATAGTTAAGACCATTGAAAAATGGAGGTCTTTGTGTCGATTGCCCTTCTGTGTAAGTGGTGTTTTGAGTGCTAGTACTTGCGTTATTTGCCATATTACAAGAATATATCAAATAACTGTGTTACGGTTATATGATGACCGTGCTCTGATACCAATTGAAAGTGCGGTGTGTATACGATTATATGTGCTAATATAGTACACACGGATCGTGTAATATGGACTATAATATAAATGCGGAAATAGATGATAATAGCATAGTAAATAAAAATAGAAAAATCACACCAGAGATTTTTATACTGGTTCGGAGCACCGTCCTACGTCCAGTCCCAGACTCCTATCTGGATTTTCACTATTAACTACCTCGCTTCACCCGGAGGAACAGGTTTACAATACCCGAACAGCCGAACGGGATTTCACGCCTCTAATACACTGAGGACTTCAACACTTGCCTCTTACAACACGAGGACTTCAACAAAAACAAATACAATTGTTGTTGACAACTTGTGTTCTTGAAAACACGGATTTGTCACTAGTAGTACACCCTTCCTATAATCTTATCCTCAAAGAATATGAATGATGTTTTGTAAAGATTAAAGAAGGTATTTACTTATTGAATCAAAAGATATGAAATAATTTCAATGATTCAATAAGCTAAATTAATTTTTAGAATGCAGGAGTGTTAGAGATTAGATTAGAGAGCATATATGATCGTGTAAAAACTTGTGTTTGAATCAATGATTTAGATGAGTATATATAGAGAAAAATAGTTGTAACTCTTTGTGAACAGTTGCCATTAAGAGTTATGATCATTGATGAAAGATAGGAGATGCAACCTTTGGAGAAGAGAAGTGTCTTTTGGAAAAGTTGCTTTCTGTTTAAAAACGGTCGACAGGTCAAAAATGGACCGGTAGACAGGAATTCAAATATATATACGTTATGTGCATGTGTGCATGTTATCTGTGCATTCTGGGCAAAAACGGTCGACCACCTTATTTTCAACCGGTCGACCGGTTTAGTCCAATTTGCACAGTTAATGTGCATATGTATATATATTGAAAGATTGAAGTTATATGATTATTTGAGGATAGATTTTAACATAAATTACTAACATACCAAATAATCAACCTCTAATATATGGAGCTCTTTGTGTTTCTTAAATGAATAACTTCTTTTTGTCGATCACGGCTTATTCCTTTGTCAGAAATCAAAACTCTATAAAAATCTTGACTCAACAGAATGCGCCTCTAGTGGTGGATAAGGATGAAGTTCGTAATCAAAGGTATTTTAGATTTATCTGATTTATCTATTCATACCTTATTTGACATCGAGGTATCAAACCCTTTTATTTATAGTATGGTAGAAGATGAATTGCACTTAGAAACTAGCATAGTTACTGACCCTATAGTTGTATCAAACCTATTGGAGGATCAACTTGCTTATCCATGATTTGTAAGGGTTTGAAGTTGTATATTTTTGGATTGAGTTTTATTGTAAGGCTTTTGTTTTGGGATTTTCTTGGTTTGGTCAAAATTTTGGGAATGGACTGGATGAGTATGTATCGAGCGGTACTAGATTGTGATGGGAATGTCGTTCATTTGTGCACTTGTAGTGGGCACAGTCTTAAGGTTTATTGTGGCTCCAGAAGTTTGATTATATTGAGTTACCTATATTATCTAGACCTGTCACGCGATGAGTTAGCTTCAGTGTCAATAGTTTATGACTACCTAGATGTCTTTTTTGAAGTTAACGGTCTCCCACCCTATAAGGAGATCGAATTTCAAATTTTCTTTATGGAGAATGCTGGATTTGTTGCCTTACCTTTGAGGCATATGGCACCTAAAGAAAGATGCGAGCTAAATAATCACGTGAACGAACTGTTGGAGAAGGGCCTTATTGGGAGAAGTATTTCAAAATGGGGAGTACCGGTTGTCTTTCACACCAAGATAGATGGCTTTATAAGGCTTTGCGTCAATTACCGTGACTTGAATAAACCGACAAAAAAGAATCGTTATCCATTGCCCAACATAGATGATCTCTTTGATCAGTTAGTTGGAGCAAGGGTGTTCTCTTGGCTTTACTTGGCTATCAGGTTCTATCGATTGCGTGTAGCTGAAGATAGTATTCAAAAACTTTTTTCGCATACCTCGTGATCTTTATGAGTGGTTAATCATGGCATTTGGACTGGCTAATGCACCAGCATATTTTTTCGACCTCATAAGTCGAGTTTTTAAAGGGACGCTAAATAAGTTCGTGGTGGTATTCGTTGATTGCACATTAGTCTATTAGAAAAGTGATGAAGCGCACAGGTTGCGTTTAGAAGAGCGCTCAATACTCTATGCAAGCATATGTTAAAGGAAAAATCTTCCAAATGTCATTTTTAACGCAAGAAGTTTTTCCATTTGGGGCTTATTATCTCTAAGCGTGGATTGATGGTCGATTATAGTAAAGTTGCTGTAGTACAGGGTTAAAATACAAAAAAAACCACGAAGGTGATAAGTTTCGATAGTTTGGCATGCTATTATAGAAAGTTCATTAAGAACTTCGCTAAAATTTCATCTCCTTGATGTGCCTTACCAAGAAGAATTTGGCTTTCTCTTGGGACTCAAAACGTGAGTGATTTTATTAAGCTGAATGAGTCGTTGACTAGTTCACCTATTTTGGTACTATCTAATGGTTCAAAGGCATTCACAATGTATACCAATGATTGCACTACATGACTAGGTGTGGTTTTGTTACCGAAGTGGAGAGTTAAAAGATATGCTAGTCGACAATTGAAAGTTTATGAGAGAAACTATCATGCCCATAATCTTGAGTTGACAACAATTTTTTTTGCACTCAAGACATGATCAGTTTGAGCTATTCATAGATCATAATCCCTAAGGTATCCTTTCTCCTAAAAGAATTCGAATTTATGACAACAGAGGTTGATGGAGTGCTTGGCGTCATATGATTTAGATATCTCCAATACTTTAGGCAAAGGCAATGTGATAATTGATGCCTTGAGTAGGAAACATGCGATGTTAATTGCTTTTTTCTTGGAAGGGAAACACTTGGAGTATATTTCTACATCCAATTTTCAACTATCATCAGACATTACTCCAGGATTGTTAGCAGCTTTAGATGTGCAACCTACACTTGTGGACCGTCTTAGTTCAAGTCAAAAACGAGATGCAGAGTTATTAGATATTTTTGAGAAGCTGGATAGAGGAGAGCATTTGAGTCATTTGAGTTATTATACCATTTATTCGGAAGGGTGGTTGTAAAGAGATGGTTGACTTTATGTTCCTATCATTATGGAATTCATTGACATAGTATTAGGTGAGTCCCATCATTTTAGGATAATCATTCATCCCGATAGTGACAAAATGTATCATGACATGAAAAGAGTCTTTGATCTTGTATGATGGAGCATGTGATGCAGTATGTGTCCAAGTGTGCGATTAGCCAAAGGGTAAAGGGGGAGTAAAAGAAGCTAGGTGGATTATTATAGCCACTAGGCATTCCACAATGCAAGTGGGAGAGTGTCTCTATGGACTTCATCGATGGACTGCCTAGGAGTAGGAAGGGGAATGAGAGTATTTGGGTCATAGTCAAACAACTGACCAAATGCAACCAATTTATTCCGGTGAGGAGTGTGAGGACAACACGCCTTTGGTGAATTTATATGCAAGAGAGATAGTTCTGATTACATGGAGTTCCTTCTACCATTATTAGCTACCGAGACCCGCTTTTCACTAGTGAGTGTTGGTGGAGTCTTCAAGAGGTCTTGGGCGCTAAGTTCAATTTGAATACCACGTATCACCCTCAGACAAATAGGCTGACTGAGACGGTGAATCGAGTATTATAAACCTACTTCAGATGTGTATTCTTGATTTTAGAGGCACATGGGAAGACACTTTCCATCAGTAGAAGTAGCATATAATAATAGCTACCAGGCATGTATTGGTATGAAAACGTTTGAGGCATTGTATAAGAGCCTTGTAGATCACCATCTTGTTGGTAGGATGCTACAGAAAGAATCATTGTTGGACCTGACATGATAAGGGAGACTTTGAAGAAAATAGACTTGATCCGTAGAAGGATGAAAATAGCACATGATAGACAAAAATCTTTTGCTGACAAGAGACACAAAGATTTGGTGTTCACAGTGGGCAATATGGTCCTTGTGACGGTCTCATCGCTTAGACATGTCATGAGGTTCGGTAGCTTGAGAAAGTTAGCACAAAGGTTTGCAAGGCTTTTTCTGATCACAAGTAGTGTGGGGAAGTTGGTGTACAAGGTGGAGCTAACTAAAAAGTTGGCCGGAGTTCACAATGTTTTTCATTTGTCACACTTGCAAAAGCGTCTACATAATCCAGCAGTTGTGGTCAAGCCAAGTCAATTTGAAGAGGTAGCAGTGGAAAGAGAGTCACTTATTCGTCATGCACCTACCCGCATCATTGAGCATGGAACAATGTGACTCCGCACTAAAGTCATCAAGCTAGTTAAGGTCCGGTGGGGGGATGACTCAGCGGAGAGTACATAGGAGCCAGGGGAGAAGATTCAAGCTACCTATCCATAGTCTTTTCTAGCACACTCCCATTTTAGTTAACATAATTACTTATGCACTTATGTTTTAACTTAGTGTACCCCATATGTAGGGATGTTTGGATGGTAGGAATGGTTATGAACGTGTCACTAGGACATGTATTGGATGATGATTGCTAATGGATATATTTATTAAGTTAACCATTGCACGCATGGGCAATATATTTAGGCTAGCCTACACTCATACCATCACTTATTTTATTTTATCGAGTTATCACATATGGTTGTTGCATGTGTATTGAATGGTTTCTTATTCATATAGAATTGCAAGTATAGGATGTTGCATACATATTGGATGCATAGCATAAGCATGAGCATTTCAAGAGTTCAACTAGTTCAGAAGGCCGCCAAAATTTTGCATTACTTATATGTTCGTAACTTCATATGCATTCCAAACATATGTGTTCATGTTGAATTAGAAATTGAAATTAAGGACAATGGTTCTAAGTGATCAATGGTTGAGTAGATGGTTGCAGACGTTGGTTTCTGTATATATGAGTTGCATTTTTTCATCCTTAGTGATTTTGAGAACGAAATCCTTTTAAGGGGGAATAATATAACAACCCACAAAATTAACATAGAATTTATTAAGAGGAATTAATTAATTAATATTAAAAAAATAAAATAGAAAAAACGTTTGAATTTGGCTATGAAACCTACACCATTGTGTTCGTGGTAATTTTCTGGACAACTTTCATATATTAAGATTCGTCATCGGAGTTCAAACAGAAAAGTCATTAATGTTTAAGATTTGAAATCGAAAATAATTCAAAACATAATAAAAAGAAGGGAATTAAGAAAGAATGTTAACGGTAAATAAAATAACATTAACTAGTGGACAACCGATGTAGGACCGGTCGACCCTTAGCAGTTGACCGCCTCTCGACCGACTCCTATTGACCAGTCGACCGGTTAGCGTATGTCGGCTAGTGTTATCCGAGGCTAAACAACCTAGATTTTATAATATTAATCCAATGGTTATTGTATATTATAGTAGCTATAAATAAGGACGTAGCAATTTACTGTTCTTATTCTGAAACCCTAGCCGATAATAGTACATTGAAATTTCCCTTCCCTTCCAATATCTCTCTGTCTCCTCCAAACTCTAGACTAAAATAAAGATAAAATTCAAAATAAAGTCAAACTAAAGAAAGGGAATCAACAAATAAAGAAGAAGAGAAGGTTGAAGGCAAGCCCAGAAGGAAATGGAACTTTAAGAGGTGAGTGGAAAATGTCATTTCTTAAATAATTGAATTTGTTTATATTTCTACTTGATTTGAATTGGTTTCTTTAATTTGAGATGATAGTTCCTATTCAAAGTTTATCTTAAATAAATAAAGCTCATCTACCTATAAATGAAAGGAAAAACTATTATTTTTTATATGTATAAAAATTAGAGAAAGTAGATTAGATTAATTCCCTTTAACCATATAGGCCCTTATTGATAAGAACTTGGATTAAATAAATAGAGCAAATTTGAATAACCTTATATTTACCTTGAGTTGATCTTTAAATATATATCAAACTTTAGTTGGAGATATATAATGATTTTTTATAAAATGGTGTAAATACACACATATGTAAATTAAGTAGTTTAAATTCATGTAAACAAAATTATCGATTAGGCACAAAAATATACTTGAATTATAGATGAGGTGATGAAAATCTGATCAAAGAATGTATAGAAATAATGGTATATGAAAATTTACATTACAAAATAATTTATGACTGACTAGTGGAACTAAAATCCACCAGTCAATGGCTAACCTAAGCCGGTCGATAGCAAGTGGTCGACCACTAAGGTATAGGCGGTCGACCGGTTATTGACGTACATGCACAGGTTGTACCTCGGCTTATAGCCCAGTTTTAATATTATATAATTGTATGACTATGAGAAATTAGTTCCCACTTCCTTGACTTTTGGAAACAACAGAACTGTAGCAAATGTATACGCAGACAATTAAGCTTAGACACTATCTTTCATGGGGGCATGTTCTATATAAGAGCAGTTTGATCGCGATGGTGTGTTGAGCACTTAACACTAACGAAAGATTTCACAATGTACGACAGCAGCTCGACCTAGAAACTGTTTGTGGATGCCGGTGCAGTGCATAATTACGTAATAACATAAGGTTCCTTGGTGTAGGACAACAAATCGACCAAGACATTATTTTTAAACATCCAACATAGTGTGTAGGGGATGTTACCATTGAGATTATTGACACAGATGCATTGGTGGGCCCTAAGTCATCGAGGTAGTAGGTTTGACGTCATCCTAGCATTGCGAGGTCTTTTTAGTGTGCAAGCGCGATATATGTAGTTGTTATTTGGGTAATGCCAATTTAATAGTGATAGAAAATAATTCCTTGCGATTTATGCTAGGAGCAGTCCTAGAGAATATTATTCGACCCATTATTCGACCCTTTGGGTATAAAACTCTGTAAGATGTCATGGGGTGTAGGTGTAATTAGAACTATATTCTTTAAGTTAAGGTGACCAACCCTAGGTAAGTAATTCACATACATGAAAAGAACACACTAGGTCATGCAGAGTATAAATATAGTTAATTACTTTGTGTCTCATGTACTAGTGATACAATTCATTCACCAGACTTTTGTCTGACCCGCCCATTTCTTTTCATTTTCTCCAACCACGAAGCGACAGGGCAACATTTGATTTAGCCCAGGCATCGTACGTGAAGAAGGAAACTTGGCGTCAGAGTTACATATTATTCTCAATAATTTTCCATGTAACTATTTATTATATCGATTATCTGTCAGTCTTTATGTTTTGACTTTGTAAAGCTTGGATATGAACTACGTGTTATTGAGACTATTTTTCTGAAGTGTTTTTAGCACATATATTGTAATTCCATTCGCCGTGAGACCTGAAAGTATAGAATGCATTAAATTTCCGATAGTTTGTATTTCTTGGTTCAACACGGGTTCGAATACCATTAAGGACCTTAAATTCGATGTGTCTGGAGGTGCGGGTTGTCACATTTCTCATGATTAGACCTTTCCTTACCCTTCCATTCTTCGACATACGTTTTGTCTTCTTTAAACAATTCAATAAAGAAGCACCCCTGACAGCAAGTACTACATTTTGTTATTTCATGAACTTACTCTTAGTTGTCGTTAACATCTTAAGGAGCTCCACGATAGTACACTTCAACGAGTTCATATTAAAATTCAGTATAATGAATCAAACTACGGAGTTAGCGATCCAAGAATCAAATTAATCTATAGCTCGGTTTCAAGAGTTGTTTCTAAATTAGCTAACTTCTCAATGTACCCAATTATATTGAGTACATGATTTGGCTTGGACTGCCCTTAATCATATTTGAATAAAACAATTTCCATGAGATTCATACCTTATTGTACAAGATTTCTCACTATACACTTTTGTTGGTGTCTGAATACATATTTTACATTTATATTCTTATAGTGCCATTGGAGCACCTTCTCATAGTTACAAGCATATTTCATTGAGAAAGATCACCGTCTAATGAACAATTTTCATAAGACTTGAGTTCTTATCGGGTTTACCTATTAGCTAGTTAGTGACAACATACCAAAGTTTTCATAGGTAAGTATAATTTTAATGTTCACTAATCAGTCTTCGTAGATTATGCTAGTAAGTGTGTTTTTATCGAGAAATAGCTTCGTGGTTGCCATTTGAACTACTCAAATACATTAGAGTAACATTATAGATTTATACTTACTATATTGGTTTATTATATTTATCCAATAAAACTCCTACTGAAATAAGCATCTCTCAAAAACCATAAAATAGATATGAGAGTTTCATAAATTCTTTTAGTGGGTATTATGGCCCATATATCATGTTACTACAATCCTAAGGGTTCTCAGCAATTTATAGTCTCTATAACCGAGAAGTAACATTTTACTAACCATATATCATATAAACTCCTAACATTCCTTTTTCTCTCTTGATAGTCATTATGATCTTAACGGTACTCAACATATTATAAATTCATTATATACCATAGACTAATCATATTGCAATAGCCTGAGTGTAATTGTGTAACCCGTGAGGGTGCTCAACAAAGTTACATAATATTCTTACCTATCTAGTCACAATATAAATGTTACCATAGATATAATTATTGCTTTAGAATACTCAATAACCATAAGTACGTATTTTTGCTCTATTTATATTATGAATGAAGAAGAGCAATTTTATTTTAAATTCATAATTCAAAATAATTTTGTAGTCTATTGTCGATGGTGTAAGGGAGATGAGTATAACTCACGCGTCCTATGTCCATATACATCCATTGTATATTCCCTTAAATCTCTATAGGTTTTATTTTTTAAACCTCCTGTTTTCATTATACATAATACTTTTTTTAGTTTATTACATTTACTATTCCTTAAGTTACATATATACACACACATATTCATATGTATCCTTAAATCAATTAAACATTTTAATTAATTAGAAATACAACATTTAAATTTAAATAAATTTAAAAAAGTTTTAAAATTTGCATTTTATAACTATTTTTAAAATTATGTAACACTTTATTTAAATTTAAAAAGAATTAGAATTTAATTATATATTCTAATACGCTTATTTGAATCAAACTGAGGCTCAAAATGCTCCTAAGCCTTCTACATAGGCATACCCTTGAAACATACCACTTCGACGAGCCAGGCAAAGCCTAGGAGATTAGGAGATAATTTGTTTTATGAGAACGTTCCTTAATTAGAGTAACATTCTCCTTGGTTTAAGCACCTGTTCCTTAGACACCCCTCCATTTGGTTTTTCCTAGAGGCTATCGCATTCTTTGGTTAATTTTCACAAAAACATAATGCAAGCATTGATACCATTACAAGATCAGGTGCATTGGTGGTGGGGATAAGCAGGGAATTTCAAAAAATTCCTTTTATTAGTTTACACAAGATCATATTTTCTATTTATATGAATAATAATTTTATACTAAATCATATATAGTGTTGATTAATAAAAGAGATTTGAGGTTTAGTTAGTCTATATATTAAACCTTTCCTGTTTGTTTACTATAATTTAGTTATAACACTTTTCTTTAATTTAATTTTATACTTTAATTTTGTAACATATTCGTGTTCACAATGCAAATATTATAAGTACATTAAATAATGTGAACTAATTTTGGTTGAACAAGATGTGGATATACATATAATTAACCTTTATGATTAATGAATAAGTTTAACATCATGATGATATTGAAGTCACATTCATATACACATATTTATATCTACATTAATATAAACAAGTAATAATTAATTAATTTTTTCGCCCTTATTTTATTTATCGATATTATATATAGATATGATATTATATTATTCAAATTCATATACACACATATATAAATTACTCTCGATATATATAAATATGTAAGTATGTATGTTTGAACTATATTATTTAGATTTAAAATGATTTGGATATATATATATATATATATTATATACGTGTGTGTGTATTTTTAATTTAAAGTATATATTTAAACATCAAATTTTAACTCAATTTGACATTTTCAAAACAAAATCTTTTATAATGTCATGAGCATAAAGAACTTTTTTAAAATTTAAAATTCATATCCAGAACATATATATTTAAAAATTAAATATTTATTTAAAATTCAAAATTTAAATCATTTTGACTTTTGTTAAAATCTAAAAAAATTATTAAAAATGCCATGAGCATATAAAATGGTTTTTAATTTTAAATTAAATATGTACATATATATATTCACACACATAGATATATATACACACACACACACATATCCAAAAAAAAGTTAAACTAAAAATTAATTTTCTAAAATTAAGAGCAAATCATGAAAAATATTTTCGTTTATTGCGTGTGTATATATATTATTCATATCCATGTAATTTAAAAAAAGTCTAGTTGTAATTTGTTTATATATAATAAAATAAATGATTTCATTTTATTTAATTAAAAAGATTAAATTTTAACTTTCAAACTTTCTTAATTTGCTTGAATTAAATAAAAGGAAAACAAGCAAATATAGATATAAGCATGTGCATCTATATGAAAAAATTAAAATAGAGTTTTACCTTGTAGTGATCTTACCAATCGTCGAACTCCTTGGTTACTAGTTCTTTCCTTCCTTGAACTCCATTTTCTTTCTCCTTCACCACGGGATGCAACATCATCTACAAGGCATCCCTAATGTCCAATAATCAAGTATTAGTATTATTCAATGCAAAGTGAGAATGAATGGTTGGATATTTATAACTAACAAGATCACAAATATCAACCCCTTTTCTCTCAAGACCTGGTCTTTACCCTCCTTTGCATTGCTTTGGCCACCTTCCTATAGTTTTGACCGTTAAACTCTGGCCCAAAATGATTCAACCATTAAATCAATCGTTTATACAATTTATTTAAGCTCGTTCTTTAATTAAGTTAGCGTATAACTCTTATATACCGTTTAATTAGTTTTAGGCTTTAAATAAATAATTAAATTGCCATAAAAATTAATATAACATCTGTATTTTTATATATTAATTTATAGCATTTACAATTTGATTTTACATTAGTTAAGCTCAGAAATTAACTAACATGGTTGTGTTTGTAGTGAATTTTTTAATTTGAGTGGAAGCGGTTTATTTTTTCAAGATCTAGTATTGCCTATTTAGATACCAATGACACTTAAAAAGAATTATGCAGTCTCATAGAAAAATAACAGAAATAAGAGACACAGAAGATTTAACATGGTTCGGATATGAATATCCTACGTCCACGGAGCCCCAACAACTTTTTATTTCAATAAAGAAAAGAGTACAAAAGAGAGAGGAAAGAATAATGGTGGATACTACACTTGCTTGTTCATATGAAGATGAAATTCCTTCATTTAAATAGACTTGATAATGAAGGGTTGCAAGGAGATTAAGCAAACCAAATTCCCTATTACCTAGATATCTTTCCAATTTGCATGATTTGATTTTAGTACAAATAGATGGCGTAATCTTCATTTCCATATCTTTCCTTTATTCTCCATGCATAATCATTTATTTCTTCATATAGAAAATATACATTGACTAATTAATTGATAGACTAATTTATTAGTTTCCTTCAAAATATCCTTCCATATATCAGCCAAATTAATTGATTTGATTGAATCAATTAATCAATTTCTTTCCTCTTTAACGAATATTTGAATCATCCAAATTCAACAGTGTTGACTCTCTATTGTGAACATTGTCCTTAGTCGATATTTAAACTTAAATAATGAAGCCTTTACAGGCTTTGTTGAAGTACGGTATCAGGAACAAGTTCAATCGCTTATAAATGATTTAAATGAATTTGAATTTTTAGTCCTTATTAAACTGCACCTGCTAATGACATGTTATGCACATTTTCTTTTCATCAACATTGTATCAATTTGATATCTATAGTTTGATCTAAGGTCGAAAATGCTATTAATATCCATAGTTGATAGCGTCGACTAAATCGAAGTCCTTGGTTCAATCCAATAACATTTATCAATTAGCGGATTTATTCTAGCTAGATATTTTGACTTTAAATTGAATATCAATTACAGGATACTAACCTTTTACAATAAAGGGGACAAATCATCTCTTAAGTAGCGTTTCACTTCAGGTAGTTCAACGTGTACCCAACTATAGCCATAATATGATCGTCATGTTATATGCTTGACTATAATCAAAGTACAACCTAGCTACCTAAGGTCGGCAGTACCGTCAAGTCTGATTACATGTCATTATACTGAGATCTTCTACTTTGACTTACTTATATTAACTTATCGAAGACTCTGACTGAGTCGTTCTATGATTGTTTTAAACAACCACAAGAACACAACTCCCTGATACCCTCATTGGTTATGAATAATTCACCATCCATCATATGAAGAGTATTATATACACTAGCATCAATGGATGTACCGATATCCTTTCCTTAATACATTTAACTAGGAACATTTATGAAGTAAGTATTTCGATAGCGATTCAATACTCATGGTTATGAACATAACCTTAACGGCAATCGATAAAATACTTCTCTTAAGGATAATTTACTTATATATGTTCGATGTATTTATTTCATTAATTATATCTCTATATGACAACACATATATAAAAGAAAATAAAACCAGAAGCATAGTTTATTTTGAACAAGCTTATTTATAGAGATATGTTATATAACTATTTACATAATTGCCCCAACAATACACCCTTAACTCTATCACACAAAATAATAATATCACAGGTCCATTCAGTAAGGCTTCTTCAGTCTAATTTGGATAGACCAATGGAAGGTATAAGCATGAGGCACCATAATTGGTCCCAAACGCAAGTGGAAGATTGATAGTGCTAAAGGTTTCTCTAAGGGAAATTATGTAATTTGTTACATAACTAAACTCTTATAAATGCTTTCTAGTTCAAAATAAAGTATGCTTCTTATTTTAGTTTCTTTTATACATGTTGTTATATAGAGGTGCTAATAATGATAAAAATATATTAAACATATATAAGTAGAAAATCCTTAGAGAAAATATTCTATTGATTGCAGTCGCAAACGAGTTCGTAGCCATGAGTATTAAATTGATATTTAAATAATTACTTCTTAAATTCATAGTGAAGATGTATATCAAGAAAAGGATACTTGTAGGTCCATCTTGATTAGTGCAAATAAGGCTCCCTATATGATGGACAGTGAAGTACTTATGACCGTTTGGGGGCACCAAGGAATTTAAACTTGTGCCCGATACTATACTTAAGCAAAGTTCATATATGCTTCACTATTTAGATAGTTTAAATATTTTTTGATGACACAGTTCACATTAGAGAGTCAATATGACCGCGTTGTTAGATAATTTCCTAATTTATCCTACTTAAAATTAATTTATAAACATAATAAATTAATAGTGAAATTAATACAAATGTATTAAATTTTTATGGCATTTTAATTATTTATTTGAAGCCTAAAAAATTAATATAAATGATGTATATAAATATATATTGATTTAATTAAGGGTGGACATAAATTAATTAATAATTTATTTATTTGTTAAAGCAATTAGGCACAAATTTTAGAAGTCCATATCTACGGTGGTGCCGCCCATAGTATAGGAGAGGAGGGACGGAGAGTTTGTCTTAAGATCTAAAGAGAAGGATGCTAGATATTTGTGATCTAGATCGCTATAAATAGTCAATCCCTTTGTAGTCTCCATGCACAAATGAAACCTTACATCTGCTGTATTAAATTGTTAACGCTTTGTAGACGGAGTTCCATCCAATGGTTAAGGAGAATGGACTAGGAATTCGGAGAAGGAAATCACTAATTTCCTTAGTGTCGGTAGTCGACACAATCTCAATAAGGTAATATTCCATTTTAAATTAATCCACACACACATAATACTTGTTCATATCTATGATTCCTTTATTCTATGTTCGACATAAAATAAATTTTGAAAAAATTCGAAACTATAGACACACACACATATGTATGTATATTTGCAGATATATAAAAAATAATTCTTTCTGTACATTGCTCATGGCTCGGATAATATATATATATATATAACAAATTTATAATATAGAATGATTTGGCTTAAAATTAAAAAAAAAATATTATTTGGTTTTCTTATTCTGGAAAAATAATATATTTTTACATATAAGGTATATGTATAAATATTTTTTTCTTTTAATATATTTTCAATTTTAAAAGTAATAATAATATTTTACACGTTTCTTGGTTTCTTTTTTCAATAAGTTAACTAAACTAAACATATGGTTATACAAACATATTAAAGTATGCATTTAAATTAGTTTTCATAACACACACACACAAACGAGTACTTTGGCACGTGCAATGCACATGTGGATGAGGAATTGGTATAAAAAACCATTTGTAAGGTTTTTTGGATCTTACAAAATGACGTTGACATGTACGTAATGTTGCATTTTTTTATAAGTGTACATGCACAAATCAATCATTTATTGAAACATGAATGAGATTAAGTAATTTTAGGAAATAACCAGTTAAAGAAATGTAATATCGCCCTACTTAGAGGCCCAAAAATAACGGCTACGGATGCTGAAGTCATCCATAGTTATTAATCCGTGGCGACCAAATACGGTGATATTAGATACATTAATACATAGAAACACAAGAATATGGAAAAAAATTAAACAGAAAACACATTCCACATTCCATTTCAAAATATTTCAAATTGATTACATAAATCCAGTACGCAAACCATGTTCATATATAATATAGTTAATACAAAATACGCCAAGAGCGACACATGAAGATGCCCTTTAGTTGATTAGAGTATATAATAAGGCACTAAAAAATTTGCCTTTACAATCTAAACATATAATGGAAATGAAAGAACTTTAATAATAAGCTTGCCTCCTGCACATCTTAGGAAGATTTATTCATCTAAAAGAACGCCTGAAAACCTTAACTCTCAACCTATTCAAAATCACTTGAGTACCCAAGAATTTACGGGAAAAATAAAAACTTCAAGTCAGACATAAAGCCTAATATGAATAATAATCTACCATCTCAAATCATTTGGATATCTAGTGAGACCACGTCGCTTAGCGGAACGGGTTTTCCCTTCACTAGCATTCTAAAACATTTATAAACCATATACTGTGCTCCTGCATCCACAATGGTTAAAAACGTAGTATTTCAAAATATTGTGATGATATGCAAAAAAAGTAAATCAAATCTAGATTACCAATCTCCATTCATTCTAACTATCTGTCTTAATTATAATTTTAAGGGTTACTATTGACTTGTTAAATGCTTATGGAGTATTTCATAGTGTTCATGGGATCACTAAGAACCTATTGGGTAACCCCAATATCTTTTTTCTTATCCTGATTTCCATGGGCTAACTAGGAACCTATTGACTGATTGTCAATATCTTAATCCAAGTATATTTTCTATGGGCTAACTATAAACCTACTAGCCCTTAGCAATATAAAATCATCGTTTTCAGTGGGCTGACTGTGAACTATTAGCACTTGCCAATATCATTAGTTATATACAATTTTCATGGGCTTACTGTAAACCTATTGTCCCCTACCAATAACTTTAATTCTAAGGTTTTAACATTCCTTATTTATATTCACTATTGGGTCAACCTAATTGGTTATTCCGCCTGTTCCCCAACATACGTTCATGGGTTAGTAATAATGTGAATAAGCACATAAAGAAGTAATACTTCCATAATCTTTATTTATGCCACGGTGTTTCCATTTAAAAGTCTGAGTGGGTTACTTATTTTTAACTATAAAACATCACTTTCGAAACCTCTGGATAACCTCTTTCGAAAGCAAAAAACTTCTTTTCAAAACATAATGAACAAACCTTTCGAAGCCTTTGATAAATATTCTCTTTCAAAACCAAATATACCTTTCAAGGGTGTCAGAACGTCCTTTAAACATAGCTTTGAAACAAATGAAAGTATCCTTTCGAAACCGTTAGGTTTACTCTTTAGAAGCATCATTTGGGTCAAAGTGGTTATATATGAAAGTATCTCTTTTGAAACCAATTATAAAATTGTTTGGAGAGAAAAGTGGATGGTGTTGGAACCATCCAGTCGAAATCATAATCCTTTAAATAAAAATTTGAAGGATGGAGTCAAAAAACCCTTTCGACTCCATTCCCTTCGAAACCCTCAACCCCTTTTAAAAGCATTCAGGAAAAGGCTTAGTTCAAATTAAAACAGAGCAATCCTTCGACGGCATAGATGGCTTCAATGCAGTCGAAAGATAAGTTAGTGGCTTGGTCTCGACTTGGTTGAAACCAATCCTTTTAGAAGCTCTTATTTAAGGAAAAAGTACCCATTCGAAAGCTAACCCCTTTAAAAATATAGCAACCTCCTTTGAAAGCCATTTATGAAACTTTTTTGAAAGCATGGGTTTCAATTAGCTCGAAAGCTTTAAGTAAAAAATGGCAAGAATTTAACCTTTGAAACCAACGCAGGCTTTCGACCCCATCGAAAGCTTAATTTTTGACACCAAAGCTTCCGCCTTACTTCCAATCCACTGCGTACCATCTAATCGATACCTTTTGTATTGATTTCGACTATATGGGTCTTCCTGAAATTACAGAAATTCAGTTTCTTCATGTAATCGAACATACTAAATATTTAGACCCAATTTCTTCCTGAAATATTAAAAATAAATTTTGAACCCAATCATATTTTTCATTAAAAATTCATTATAAAATTTCCATAGCTTGGAAAATTCTGATAATTAAAACCCATCTCCATAATCATGCTTTATTTAGCATCAAATTTTTCCATGGCATTCTAAAACCAATAAACCACGGTTTTTACCCTAAAACCATACAAATTATGTAAAGTAACGATTTATTTAAATCAAACAATTAACAACATAAGCATATAATCATTCAAAATGTCATAGAAACGAAATAAGTCTTAAATTCGAAATCATATGATTATAAAAACCGAAAAGAGATGGAATGAATATTATTCACCTTAGATATGATAAGGAATTTGAGATTGGTTATTGATTAATCCTTCCTAGCTTTGATCCTTTGCTTTAGATTGAATTTTTCCTCTTTTTCTTCCTTGGTAATGGCCGGCTCTTCGGTTTCCGATTTGCGTTTGTGGAATTAAGAAATGAAGCGTAAATGGGCAAGAGTAAGAAGTGTATAGCTGTGTTCCATATAATGGCTATTTACTAATATGCCCATGTATAGTTTAATTAACCCATAAACCAATTTAAGCTCATTAAATTTTTGTTATTAAGCACGGCCCATTACATGATTTATTTAAATCTCAATCCCCTTATCGTTGTTATTCTATTTAATTTATCTAATTAAATCTTCTGAATAATGTTATAAAAAATTAGGGATGTTACAGGCTCCCCCGCTTAAAGAATTGCTTCATCGAAATTCAGTAAGGACTAAATACTAAACATAGAAATCATCTGTGACAACTCCTAACAACCATAACAATCATACTATCCTATCTGAATAGCAACTATCTATATAAATCTAATATAGACATACCCTTAAAATAAATCAGAATAAGTGTCTCAAATCGTGTCTTCTGTCTCACAAGTACAGTCTTTCTCGTTGTCGCTCCACTCAACTTTTACAAACTTGATTTTCTTGTTTCTTAATCTTTTCTCATCTCCAGCTACAACCTAAACTGGTTGTTTGATAATAGCCAAATTGGGCTCTACTACTAAGTCTTCCAACCCTGATGGAGGAATAGTATTCTTCGAATCATGCACACAATTACAAAATGAGACCATGAAATACATTATGGACACCTGCCACACTGCTCGGTAATTTTACTCTGTATGCGAGCTTTCCAATTCTCACTAAAATATGGAATGGACTAACATATCTCGGGGTTAACTTCCTTGAATTTCCAAATCGTACCACACCTTCATAGGTGATACCTTAACCAAAACCTTATCTCCGACTGAGAATTCTAGGTTTTTACGTCTTTAATCTGCGTAACTCTTCTATCTGGACTAAGCTTCCTTTATCCTTCCTCGGATTAATTCAATCTTTTCGGACGCCTCTCTAACCAAGTCTTTATCTAAGACTAATCTATCTCCAGACTCTAACCAACATGTTGGTGATTTACATGGCCTTCCATACAAAGCTTCAAAAGGCGTCATTCCTATACTAGTGTGATGACTATTATTGTAGGAAAACTCAACCAGATGAAGGTGATCCTCCCAAGATCCACTAAAGTCTAATACACAAGCTCTCAATATATCTTCGAACCTTATTGACTCTCTCCCTCCATCCATCTGTCTAAGGGTTATATGCAGTGCTCATATTAAGCTCGTCACTCATCACTTCTTGTTGACATTCCAAAAATTCACTTGTGAACAAAACATCTCTGTCACTGACTATACTACTAGGAACTTCATGCAGTCTAACTATGTTTTTAGGAACAACTTAGCTAAAACAGGTGTCATTCTAGTTGACTTAACTGGAATGAAATGGGCACTCTTGGTCTACCTATCCACTATAACCCATATACTTTCATTACCTCTATTTGTCCTTGGAAACCCATCTATAAAATCCATGGATAATGAATCTCATTTCCAAACTGGAATTTGTAAAGGGTGAAGCAACCCATTCGGTTTCTGATGTTCAGCTTTAATTTGTTGACAGTTTGTACAATGTCTAACCTACAAGCCAAGATCTCTCTTCACGCCTTCCCAATAGAAGCTTCTTTTCATATCTTGATACATCTTGGTTCCTCTAGGATGAATCGTAAACTTGGACCGATGACATTCTCCAAGAACTTCTTTCCTTAAGTCCTCCATATTCGGAGTACACAACCTTCCCTTCTTTCTTAGCCATCCTTTTTGGTCAAGGATAAATTCCTTTAAATCATCGATCTCATTTCCAACCTCAAGTCTTTTAATCCACTCAACCAACACTAGATCCTCCTTCTGCTTAGAAGTAATTCTCTCAATCAATACTGGTTGAACTTCTAAACAAGACAACATGGCGGAACTCTAGCTAGAGCCAACAGTCCATCTTAACTCATAACACAACTGACTAAAGCTTCTAAATCCTTCCACTCCGCCAACATTGCTAATACCACATTCTGATGTTTTCTGCTGAGAGCATCTGCTACCTGATTACCTTTTCCTGTTGTATATTCTATATCAAAATCATAATCAGCCAAAAACTCCAGTCACCTCTGATGTCTCATATTCAGCTCTTTCTAAGAGCATAAGTATTTAAGGACTTATGATCGGTATATTACTCAAATCTCTCCCCTAAGAGATAATGTCTCCAAATCATCAAAGCGAAGATCACTGCCGCAAATCTAAATCACGAGTAGGATATCTAACTTCATGCGGTTTTAACTTCCTGTATGCGTAGGCAATAACCTTACCATTCTGCATCAACACTACTCCTAATCCGGTTCCACATGCATTAGTATACACCACCAATCCTTGGTTTCCGTCTGGGACTACTAACATGGGAGCGTTGGTAAATAAATGCTTTAACTTATGGAATGCTTCCTCACATTTGTCTGACCAAATAAACTTCACCTCCTTCCTGGTAAGCTTAGTCAAAGGTCCTGCTATCCATGAGAAATCCTTAATGAATCTTCAGTAGTAGCCAGTAAGTCCAAGAAAACTTCTGATCTTAGTCACCGACTTTGGTCTTTTCTAATTATTCACAACTTTGATCTTATCCGGATTGATTGACAATCCTTTTTCTGCAACCGTGTGACTAAAAAATTAACCTCTTTCTTCCAAAAATGACTTTGGTAAACTTCCCCTTTCACTGATTCGCCTTTTACTCAATCCATTAAGTCCACAAAAAAACAGGTGCATTTCTCAATCCAAATGGCATCACTAGTCACTCATATGAACCATATTTAGTCTGAAATGCTGTCCTCCGCCTCTCTCAATTAATGGAAACCTGTTGCCAAATCCAACCGTGAAAACACTCTGGCTCCGTTCAACTGATCGAACAGATCATCTATTCTTGGCAAAAGATACTTGCTACCCGAGCCTGACTTAACTCATCTCCCATTTCCATAGCACTAAGCAAATCACTAACACTTCAGTCAGTATTCTATACTGAGAATATCACTCGGTTATGACTATCAGGATGTGTCAGCAATATGTCCCTATTCTGGTAAAATATTCTAGCCTCATACTTAACTAATCCATACCTAAGATGATCCCTAAATCTACAAAACTAATAACATACAAACTACATGCAAACTTATGACCTAACAAATCAAGTTCTAACAGGTCACATCTTAACCTAGAGTCGCATACCCTCCTACTGGATTCGCAACCCTTATGGAATTAACAAGGTAGGTGGATTCTAAACATAATCTATCAACAAAATAATGAGATATAAATGAATGTGATGCACCAGTATCAAAAAGTACCCTAACTGGAGTACATTGAATCAAAAGCGTACCTTCCATCATAGTCTTTCCCTATCGATTGCAATAGGCCTAGTTGGTCCAATAGCAAAGACCTTTTGTTTGTCCTCCCTAACTGGCTCTAGACACTGATTCTTGTAATGTCCAACTTGATCATAGTTGCAGCACTTCACATTCTTATTGGTTGTAGCTTTCTTTCCATTTCATGACCGGCATTCATTCGCAAAGTGACCTTTCTTGTCACACTTATAGAAAACTACATCGGCCTTTGACTTCTTAGCAATATCTCCCTTCCAGGCTCCCTGCTTTTTAAAAAACTTCCTCTTCTTCCCTTAAGAACCCCGAGCTTCCACTGACTTCTCCTTAGCCTGATCAGCAAGTAACTCCTCGTGGCGAATGGCCATCCCCACCACCATATTACATGGATCACGAACGTTTTTCATGGTCATTCTAGCAAGCTTGGGCCTCAATCCGTGAATGAACCTCTCATTCCTTCTTATGTCAGTATCTATATTAGCATATCTATATCAAGACAGCTCTTCAAACTTAGTAGCATACTCGAATACTGACATCTCTCCTTGAACTAAGTCCATAAACTTCCTCATCAGTTCTAACTTAGCAAACTCAAATACCTCAAATCTCATTTTCAAAACAGCCCAGGTTAACTGCTCTTCCAGCACTCCAGTAGTAACACTATTCCACCAGTGCAGTGCTGACCCTTGCAACTATCTAGAGGCCAATCTTCTCTTTTGTTCATCATTCAGACCTAAATCAGCAAATGTACGCTCACAATGCAACAGCCAGTTCTGAACTTCTTCGAAACTTTCCATTCCCAAGAATGGCTTCCCACCCAAACTGGTGTGATCTATACTCAACAAAGAAATATTATTCCCAGGAGCCATTGGGTTAGCTCCTCCTACATTTCCAACAACACTAGCAACAGCTCCTACTTGCATCAAACCAACAAAAAACTATTACATCGCCCCATATCTTCTAGTGGATTTCCAACACTCATATTGGCATCAACATTTTGATTATTAGCATTAGCCTGTCACCCGGGTTCCTCCTGGTAGTGAGTTGAGCATTTCTATTAGTAGGGTTGCTTCCTCCACCAAAATTTCCTCTTTCGTTTCCTACTTTCATATCTCTTTTCTCGTAAATCTGCATACGAGCCTTAGTAAGATAAAGAAGAACGGTATAAGAGAATAGGGAATATGTACTTATCTATATATAACTATATATCAATTACAAGTACGTTATTATAGCGTTAATCCAAACTCTAATCTTATTACCTAATTCATTGGATTATGTATGAAAAATCTTTTAAGTTTAAGTTTCCTTTAAAGTCTCATAAACCTATGCTCCGGTACTAACTTGTAACGTCCCCCTACTTGAAAGCCCAAAACTAACGACTACGGATGCTACAATCATCCATAGTTATCAATCCTTAACGACCAAATACGGTGGTATTAGATACATTGATACACATAAACATAAGAATATGAAAAAAAAATTAAACAACAAACACATTCCACATTCTATTTCAAAATATTTCAAATTGATTACATAATTCTAATATGCGGACCATGTTTAGGTAAAATATAGTTAATACAAAATATGCCAAGAGCGAATTATGAAGATGCCCGCTTGGTTGATCAGAATATATAATAAGACACTAAAAAATTTGCCTTTACAATCTAAATTCATAGTGGAAATAAAAGAACTCTAATAACAAGCTTGCCTCCTATATGTCTTTGGAAGCTTTATTCGTCTAAAAGAACACTTGGAAACCTTAACTCTCAACCTACTCAAAATAAATTAAGTACCGAAGCGTTTAAGGGGGAAAAAAACTTTGAGTTAGACATAAACCCGGTATGAATAAAAATCTACCATCTCAAAACATTTGGATATCTAGTGAGACCATGTCGCTTAGCGGAACGGGTTTTCCCCTCACTAGCATCCTAAAACATTTATAAACCATATACTGTGTGTATTTCAAAATATTATGATGATATCCAAAATAATTAAATCAAATCTGGAGTACCCATCCCCATTTATTCTGACTATCTGTCTCAATCATAGTTTTAAGGGTTATTATTAACTTGTTAAATGCTTATGGACTATTTGTCCACTTAGTTTTCATGGGATCACAAAAAACCTATTGGTAACTCCAATATCAGTTCTCTTATCCTGGTTTTCATGGGCTAACTAGTAACCTATTGACTGACTGCCAATATCTTACTCCGGATATAGTTTTCATGGGCTAACTACAAACCTACTGGCCCCTGCCAATATTAAATCATAGTTTTTATGAGCTGTTTATGAATCTATTGACCCCTGCCAGTATTAAATCATAGTTTTTATGAGCTGTTTATGAATCTATTGACCCCTGCCAATATCATTAGTTATTCATGGGATTACTGTAAAGCCTATTAGCCCCTACCAATATCTTTAGTTTTAAGGTTTTAACATTCGTTATTTATATTCGCAAATGGGTCAATCAATTGGTTATTCTGCCCTTCCCCAACATACATTCATGGGTTAGTAATAATGTGAATAAGTATATAAAGAAGCAATACTTCCAAAATCTTTATTTATGCCATGGTGTTTCCTTCTAAAAGTGAGAGTGGGCTACTTAATTTGAAACTTTAAAACATCACTTTTGAAACCTCTGGATAACCTCTTTCGAAAGCAAAAATCTTCTTTTCAAAACATAATGGGCATATCTTTTCAAACACTTTGATAAATATTCTCTTTCAAAACCAAATATACCTTTCGAGGGTGTCAAAACATCCTTTAAACATAGCTTCGAAACAAATGAACGTATCCTTATCGAAAACATTGGGTTTACTCTTTAGAGACATCATTTAGGTCAAAGTGGTTATATATGGAAGTATCTTTTTCGAAACAAATTATAAATTTTTTTGGAGTGAAAAGGGGATGGTATCGGAACCATCTAGTTAAAAGCATAATCTTTTAAATTAAAATTTTAAATGATAGAGTCGACACCCCCTTTCGGCTCCATTGCCTTCAAAATCCACAACCCCTTTCAATAGCATGAAGGAAAAGGCTTAGTTTAAATTAAAACAGAGGTAACCCTTCGACAACATATATGGCTTCAATGCAGTTGAAACGTAAGTTAGTGGCTATGTATCAACTTGATTGAAACTACTCCTTTTGGAAGCTCTTATTTGAGGAAAAGGTACCCATTCGAAAGATAACCCCTTTACATAATATAGCAACCTTCTTCGAAAGCCATTTATGAAACCTTTACGAAAGCATGCGTTTCGACTAGGTCGAAAGCTTTAAGTAAAACAAGGCAAGAATTAACTTCTAAAAATAAAGCAAAGTTTCGACCCCATCGAAAGCTTACCTTTCGACACCAAAGTTTCCGCCTTCTTTCCAATCCACCGCATACCATCTAAGTGATACATTGTCTATTGGTTTCAACTATTTGTGTTTCAACTATGTAGGTTTTGACTAGGATTGCGCGGAATTATTGGAGTTGAAATGTGCTTACTATTTTAGGCGGATCACCTATTTCTAATTTAAAGGCTGAAATATAGCAACTTGTACTAATTACTTTGTAACTTCTTTCCTATTTGTAAACCATTGATTGGCTGTATAAAACTTTTCAAATACTTTATATTTTAAACTTCTGCACTTATATCATATCAAAATTAAAGGCTTTTAACATTTAAGCCTTTCCATACAACAAAACCAACATTTGCAGAAATGTCCTTCTTTTAACATAATATATTTTCTCTAGTAGATCAATTGGGAAAATCCCCAAAACTATAGAAATTCAATTTCTTCATGTAATTGAACATACTAATAATTTGGACCCAATTTCTTCTTGATATATTCAATAAATTTTAAACACAATTACATCACATTTTTCATTAAAAATTAATAATAAAATTTCCATAGCTTGGAAAATTTTGAAAACTAAAAACCATCTCCAAAATCTTGTTTTATTTAGCATAAAATTTTTCTATGGCATTCTTAAACCAATAAACCATTGTTTTTACCTTAAAACCATATAAATTATGTATAGTATCGATTAATTTAAATCAAACAATTAACCACTTAAGCGTATCATCATCCAAAATGTCATAGAAACGAAAATAATTTTTAAATGCGAAATCATATGATTATAAAACCCAAAACGATATGGAATGAATTATTATTCACCTTAGATATGATAAGGAATTTGAGATTGGTTGTTGATTAATCCTTTCTTCCTTTGATCCTTAGCTTTGGATTGAATTTTCCCTCCTTTTCTTCCTTGGTAATGGTCGGCTCTTAGGTTTTCATATTTGCGTTTGTGGAATTAAGAAATGAAACGTTATTGGGCAAGAGTAAGAAGCATATAGATGTGTTCCATATAATGGCTATCTACTAATATGCCATGTGTAGTTTAGTTAACCCATAAACCAATTTAAGCCCGTTAAATTTTTATTATTAAGCACGGCCCATTACATGATTTATTTAAATCTCAATCCCCTTATCATCATTATTATATTTAATTTATTAATTAAATCTTCCAAATAATATTATAAAAAATTAGGGATGTTACAAGAAAGTAATCAACTATAACACCAATATATAGAGAAATGTAACAAATATTAAAATTAGCACTTCTAGTAGTTTGAAACTTAGAAAACTTACATCATCACTCTTTTAAAAAGTAATAAATTGCCAAAATAATATATGGAGAATTTTTCTTTAGATCAATATTGTCATAAAGACTTGTAAGACTTAAATTGATGTAATAATTTCTCTTTGCTTTTTCAAGGATGATGTCAACAGCAGTAGCTTGTAAATAATCTGTAAGAACTAAAATATTGTTGTAGCAATTGTTTTGTCTCCTCCTTTTCCCTGGCTTGAGACCAACATCAGTAACATGTAGTTGGTAGAGCTAAAAATATTGTATTCCATTGTCAAGTCTTCTATAAATAGGGTAAGTGTCATTTCCTTGTAAAGTTAACGAAGAAAAATATTTTGGAAATCCTTTCTTATGACTGTTATTTTTCACACATATAGCTTTTGGATCAAAATATCTTTATGGATAATGAATCATTTTTTTCCTTATTGTGTTATGTAGTTCAGGTTGTAGATCTTTGCATGGAATTTAACTCGAACTAAAGCATCATAATCATCAAGATTATTAATCTTATAATTTTCATATGGGATAATTAAAGTATGTAAATGTGGTGCTCCTCTTTTTTGGAATTCAATGACATGGATGAGGGCAAGAATTAACCTAAAACACGTGTCAAATAAGCCAGTTTTTAATTGTTCTAGTTTTGCATGAAAAATCCTAGTTGTTAAATATGGTCTCTCTTTGTGAAATCCTAGTTTGAACTAACATCGCCGAAACTTTATTAACTCAAAATGATGAATTGACCGTATTGTTTGGGTTTCATTCCATTCGCATGTGAAATTGCACAGATGCTAAGAAAATCACGAGCAATTGTAAATTATGGCAAAATTAATGGTTTGTTTTGGATGTAGCCTAGAATCGCAGTTTATAATACATGACCGAAATAGAAGAAAATATAGCAGAAATTTTTTTTAACAAACCAAATATTGAAATCCAGTAGTTGAGGATGATAGAGTTTTCATGCACATTGGCGAATCTCTATAACAAATCGATACTGAAGTATTCTTCATCAAATGTAACGATCTGCCTTTTCAAACCCCAGAAGTCAACACTAATACGTTTGCTGTATACATATGCTAAACAACCAAGTGCCAAAAAGATAGTTTGTTAGGGGAAAGAAAGAAGATATAAGATAAGAAGATAGTTTGTAGAATCTCACAACGCAACGGAATAACATATATTAATCAAGATAACACTTTAAAAAGCCATTCCAAAAGGTACATCGGAGTCATACTAATATGAGTTCTACCTTAGGACAATTATAACAGCCTATCCCTACCTAAGTAATACAATATTATACAATAAACATATAATACCGTGGAAATAAGATAATAACTAGCTATGATGAAGCCTCATGCTTCGGCTCCTAGAAAATGTATCCATAGAAAACCTGAACTACTTGGCTGCTCATAAAAATTTGAGCACCCAATAGTTTTAGGGAAAGAAAATAAAGCTCCAGTTCAGACATGAATCTGGTGTGAGTAGACTCAAAGCAACTGAATTAATACTTTTAAAACACTTTTAAAATTAATGGTATCTCATAAGATCATGCCACATATAAACACAGATGGGTTTTTGCCTTATGATAACAAAAAACACTTTTATTATAAAAGTCTAGTGATATTATAATAATGTCTAGGATTTAAAGTATTTAATAACCAAGTAGCTGTGATACGTGTACATCACATTAATAAAAGATATACAATCAAAAATCATAGGCTCGTATTGGAGAATGGGTTTCCAAAAAAGGGCAAAGTAAGGGACTTGTAATGACTTGTCTTGTTGACCATTAGAAGGTTACATTAATACATACTCAGCACATGCCGAACAACCATGTGCCGAAAAGACAGATTATTAGGGGTGAAGAAAGAAGAAAGAAGAAAGAATAGAAGAAACTACACAAATACAGAATATCACAACGCCAGGGGACAATATATATTAATCAATATAAATAATTTACAAAGTCATTTCAAATATGGGTCATTAGAGTCATAAGAATAAACATTCTACCTAGGATGGGCTCAACAGCCTGTCCCTACATATCAGGTACCACATACATACGATACAATGGAATAAGATAATAAATAACTATCAACTTAGCTTCCTAGTCCAAACTCCTCCAAATGCATCTGTAGGAAACCAGAACTAGTTGGCCGCCCATTGAAATTTGAACGCCCAAGAGTTTAGGGAAAAGAAAATAAACTCTAGGTCAGTCATGGAACTGGTGTGAGTAAATTCCAAACAAATGGATTATTACTTTAAAAACTCCTTTGAAATAAAAGGGTATCACATAAGATCACGCCGCACATAAATATTGACGGGTTTTAACCTTATGGTAACCAAAACACTTTTACACCAAAATCACTTGATATTATAATAATGTCCAAGGTTTAAAGTAAATATTGAATATAGCTGAAATGCTAGCATCTCACATTCTAAAATAGTAGATATATTGCCAAGTCCCAAGGCACGTATTGAAGAATGGATTCCAACCATGAAAGGGTAAGGGTGTACCCACCGAATCCGTACAACTTTAGATAAAATATACGGGAGGCTACAACATGTTGCACCTCTGCTACCAGGACTGGCACTACACTTCTCGAGTAGCACCGAATATGATCACCCTATTGGTTGCGATCAAACAGCCATAATGAGCTCCGAAGCTTACAATGCAAGAAATGCAGATTATGGATCTTAAGACTGGATTAACACTAGAGGAGGGGGTGAATATTGTTTAATGGATTTTATGGAATTTTTGAAATCTTTTGAAATTAAAAACAGACAAATGCAATTCACAAACATAGAGACAATCACAGAATCAGGTATAGATGCAAAAAGTAAATAAAAAGCAGTAAAGGAAAGAACACACCAGAATTTTGTACTGGTTCGGAGTTACCCTGCGTCCAGTCCCACACAATTTCTTGTGCAGATTTCTTTTCAAATATAATGTCGATATTACAACCTCGATTTCAAGGCCACGAGATACACCCTCCTGTCTTCGAGTCCAAGGCAAACTCTCTTGATTTAACTAGGTTACAAGATCGTCTAATTGATTTATGGGCTACAATCACACCAAATTAATTACCGGCTGTAGTCACACTATTTCCAATCACACTTTGATAGAGAGAGACTCGATACACTTTGATCATTGATTAAAAATGATCCTATAACTCCGAACAACACTGAGATCTTTGAGAGATAGCGACAGAGAATCAAACTAGAGATAATCAAGTTTGATTCACTTAGGATTTCGATAGAGTTTTGTTAAAATATAAGAGAATACTTGAGTGAAGAAGAAGGAGTGAAGGAGTGAAGAAATGAAGAAAAACTAACTTAAAATTTCTTGAAAACAACTGGTATTTATAGAAGAACAAAGTCATGTCCATTCGTGAAAGTTCATGACGAATATACACTTCCATTTGAAAATTTGAATTTTAAATTCTATGGTCACCATGTTGACATGGGAGGATGGCGGATGTCGACATGCCTATGTGTATTTTGAAAATTGATTTTGTTTTTGAAACGATTTCTATTCTAAAACTTATCAAAACAATTTTAAACTTTCTAAACTATTTTGGATATAGTTTAAACTTATAAAAGAGATTTTAAAAATAATCTTAAAAATATATAATCTATAATATAAAAGTAATATTAAAAACAAAATAAAGAATATATTTTTGAGATTTAAAGCTTATAATATTAAAACCAGGAGATAGTTTAAAAATAAGAGATGATTTAGAATTCAAAATATAAAAGATAATAAAAATAGCTTATTATAAGGAACGCCATCAGAGGGCACTCCATAGTGTACGACACAACCCAAACTCGTAATGAGTACGATAAGGCATATGATAAGGAACGCGAGGCAATGCCTAGGGTAGGATACTACCGTTTTGCGAATCCGGAATGGTGGTAATGGATAGCAGCTACTACTTCCCACCTCGAGACACACTCCTATAATCAAAGGTGTGCACCAATCAAATCACAAAGTAATAGATATGGTTTCGAAGAAGCATTCCCGATCGAAGGTGCGGCCTCACTTGGCCTGGCGTGGCTCCTGTTTTAGTCATATCAAGCTGACCCGAGGGGGTCAGGGTCGCGTTTATACCTCATACAAAATCATTCGATAAACCATCCTACTTCGTTCCGAATTCTCCACCACGTACATAGTTGTTAAAGTGGTTTTCGGTATTGGCAGAGAGTATGACAATATCCGATCCTGGTCTCTTTAATAACCAAACGCTTATTTCACACCGGTTGGTTCTTTTACATTTCAAACAGTTCATACTTTATATCAAAATATCATATTCATTTCAAAATCATATCACTTTCGAAATCATTACTCACGTTAAGTCATATTCACTTTCGAAATCATAACCACAAAATAAGTTAAACCATCATATCAAAGTATTCGCATTTAAATCCATTAAATCTAAATCATGACAGTTTCAACTTAAAAGGTTTGAATATTGATAGTAGTTTATATATTGGAATTGTTATACATTAAAAATAGTTTAGATTTAAAAATAAGTTATAGATTGAAATAGTTTATATATTACATATAGTTTATATATTAAAATGTGTGTGCGTGTATACATTTTAAATTGTTTATAAATTTAAAATAATATATAATAAAATAATTTATATGTTAATTGAGTTTATATCGAAAATAGTTTCAAATTAGAATTGTTTCTTCCAATTTCACAAATCAATTCAAATCAACATTAGTTCCAAAATTCAATTTAAATCAATCTCAGTTCAACGATTTCAATTAAAAAGGTTAAATGTTTAATTACAATACTCATTAAAACCATTTTCATTTGTATCGATTTCAAATCCAATTTTGAACTACAAATTTAAACCACTTCCAATTCAATAGGTTTGAAAGTTTAAATATTCAAACATTTACAATAACTCAAATGGATAAATTTCACTTATATTTCAAAATTCAACTTTAATTTTATTCAGATTTGAAAATATTTACTTAATCTTTTTTGATAACATCAGAATAAAATCTAAAATTACAAATTTAAATCAACATTAAATATTCAATTTCAGTTTTATTTAAATTTGGAAATATTCATTTAATCACCTTTAAAATATCAAATTATCAAGTTATAAAATCAAAACTTTAAAATCCCAAAATCAATAAGTTTAAATCAATTCTTATTTATATACAATTCTTAAGAAAATTAAATTACAAATCAATTTCAAATTTTCTTTCCAACTTTAACTTATCAAAGTTAATACAAAATCTATTTTCAGAATATTAATATAAATTTAAATAAATAGTTTGAAACATATTATACATATATTAATTAAATTAAATTTTATTAAATTTGAGTATATTAAATTTTATTAAATTAATTCTTATTTATTAAATATATTTTATTTTATATTAAATATTATTATTATTTAAAATAATTAATTATAAGTAAAATCTTAAAATTTATATTTAAAAATAAATAAATTTAAAATTTCCAAACATATATTTAAAATCTAAATTTCTACATACATATCAAAATAAAAAATTTCATTATATTTTAAAATCAATATTTATTAAAGCCCATATTTTTTTTAAAATTTTGGAAATCATTCCAAAAATAGACCAACGGTGTCCGTATATAGTTTTCTATCATACGGTCAAGTGATACGGATATTTATCATTTCACTCCGTAATAATTAAATTTTATGGGTATATATCATTTCAAACCGCAATCCCAAAATTCAAAAAATAACTAAAACGCCAGAGTTTATCATTTCAACCCATAACGATTTTCCCTAATCTATAAGATCGTTCGGGCATGTATCATTTCAACCCATAGTGATTTTCCTACCTAATAAGGAACTTGCAGTGTGAGAACAACAAAATAATAGCATAAAAGGGCATACATATTAATGGCAGGCATATATAATCAACAATTTAAAATATAATATGTTATGGTGTCATATATTAATTAACATAGGTTAACAATTTTAAATATAACATATCATACTTAACGATACAATTACTAACCAATTAAATTTTAACAACACATTTCAATCATCATTTCACGTGAATAAATTTTACCAAACATAATAATGTCAATCGTGAGTGATCGCCAACCTTTCGAGGCTAGAGAAACAACAGGAATAAGAAGCAAGCACACGAAAAAGCGGAGAATGCGACGATTGCTGCTGAAATTCTTTGGACAACAAGCACAAAACGAAGCAATACAGCACGATCATGAATTTGATGAAAACAAACCAAAGCTAGCTTGAGATTAAAGAAAACAATATACATATATATGTGTGTGTGTGTGTGTGTGATATATATATATATATATATATATATATATATTTGTGATATATATATATATCTATGATATGTGTATATATATATATCTATGATATATATACATGTATATATATAATTTTCTTTATAATAAAGGAGAAGGCTGCAGCTCGGCAAGGAGTGGATAGGCTATTTGGATTGGGTTTGGCTGACTAGCGATGCTCAGAGGGGCTATGCGTGGATGGAAGGATAATTGAACGTTTGGCTAAGGGTTGCGGTCGAAATGGAAGGGCGGATGACAAGAAGTGGCTAGGGCAAATGGGAGGTGGAGGGTTGAGGGTGCTCGGCTATAGGTGGTTCATAGGGGTTAGGCGGGTGTTGGAAAGTGGCGGTTGTTGGCCTTAACTTGAAGGTGGCGGTAGTGTGAAGCGGAGACGAGATGGAGGCTGGAGCAAGGCTCTAGGAGGTCTTGGTAGGGTAAGAATGGTGGAGGGAAAGAAGGTGGTGGAGGGTCGAAGAGGGCGAATGGAAGGCGGATCTGGTTATGGTGGTGGTTCTTTTGGCTATGGAGCAAGGCTAGGGTGTTTGGCAGGGGTGTGGGTCGCCGTTCGACTAGGGTGAGGTGAGTTTCTCGGGGTTGCAAGGTGGAACGGTTCGACCAAATGAAGGAGGATTGGTGTTGTGCTGCTGCGTTGCGCACAGGCGAAGGGGAGAAGGGTGAGGCGATGTGAGCTGCTGGGCGGTGGGGAGAGGCGGTCGAGGTCAGAGGCTTTGGAGCAAAGGCATGAGAGAGGAAATGAAGTCGAGCATAGTTCCCTGATATGTAAATTAACTTATATATATAATTTTTTTATTAAGAAAGCTCAAAAATAAAAAAAGAAAGGTAAGAGAAAGGAATGCCAAAGAACTAACCAGAATATATATAAAATAGTGGTAATAACTAAAAGCCAACGCGTTGAATTCAAGGAATATTAAAGGCAAATGGCTATTGGTTTCTCTCAGGATAATTGAATAGACACAGGGAAACTCAAAAGGTTCAAATATGGGTACCGATATGGCTAACCGTTTAGTAGATTTCGCTATGTACCGAACGCCGAAACACACAAATGAATATACTATGGAGATCAGTGCAAAGAGACGATCAAGGTGGTGCATAGATATGAGTGACGCAACCAACTTATCAAAACTTGATATTCGTCGCCAAAACTGCTGCTAAAACGCAGAAAATAAGATAAACGGGTCTATAGTAGTCCAAATTTGGCGAAACGAATTATGACATCTCACTTAGATAATGGTCTATATTTTCCTTATATAAAAATATTTAGATTTCAAAAATATTTTATTTTCATCAATTTAAATGATTTTAAATTTCAAATTGAAACTTCACGACTGAACAAACAGACTTATTTTCTGATGAAAATCTGTCATTTGCTATGCTTCAATAGACGCATACCAAATATCAAATTTTCATTGCAAAATTTATTATTTATTATTTTTATAAAAAATAGTTAATTACGTTATGTAAATCGTTAAAATTTCCTGGTCGTTACACTCTCCCACACTTAAAAGTATTTGTCCCCAAAAAGGAAAGAGATACGTGAATAGAAGAAATAGAAAGGAAGGATAGAATCGAAATACATAGTACCAGATAAATCAATTAATTCAAAACCATACGAATTTCATTTCCAAGTGTTAACATTATACATCTCATTACTTACATTTATATTGTACACTATTCAATTACGCACTCACATTACATTCAAACTTTTTCCAGGTAAGTATTATTAATGTTTCCGAATGTAATTGACCACTATACAAATTACCTTTTATTTACAACATTTCTATTAAGCAAAATTTAGTTTGAACATTTTTATTACTTAAGTTTTCTCTTGTATAACCTTTACTGACATACCCACATTAACATTTTAACCCTTTGAATATTTCGTGTAAGTTATATATGTTTTAAAATGCAATTGAGTATTACACAAATTAATTTTATCCTATTTCAATTGTTTCAAGTTGTTTCAATTCCATTTCTCATTTTAGCCACTCCAAATATTCAAGTTTTTTGCTTCATTTCGATAATTGAAAACCATCACTCAACATAAAACTTAAGAGTTAAATTTTCGGCATCACTTCAAGTCATTTTGAAATAAATAAATAAATACATACATACACACATACATACATACATACACACACACACACACACACACACACACATATATATATTGTACATCAACTCATACTCAAGAAATTAAAATCAAATCCATTTTTCAAATCAAAGGTGTAGCAAAGAAACTGAGGGACCTCCTCACTTTGAGACTCAAAAATGAATGTTGATGTTGCTACTGTCATCATTGAAATTATTTTCCAGTGACATAAGAGGAGAGTACTGACTTCCCTCCTTTAAATTCATTGGAAATAATTTCCATTCGAAAATGCTTTCAAATAATATATTTTTTCCAAAACTTTGAAAACCAAATTTTGAAAAGCACCGAAAATTAAATTCTCAAATCCTTACTTTTAATTCACTTCATTTGTAAATCAGATTTATAAACCATGTTTATGAAATTTCATCTCCTTATAACATACAACAATTGTAACAATCCAGAATTTCTGTCACTTGAAATTCGTGTATTTAGTTGATTTTAAATATTGATAAGTAAAATTTGTAATTTGAATAAATTTTATTTCGAATATCTAGATTTAATTTGATAATTAAATCGATAATTTAATATTTGAAATTACAGAAATAATTGGAAATTGGGTTTAACGTGATGAAAATTGATCTGTAAAGCTGTATTAAATCATATTGGAGTTAGGATGATGTTTTAGAACTTTTAAAATTGAATTAAAAGTTAATTTGTGGAAATTGAATATTTTAATATTTAATTGACGAGTAAAAATAGACATTTTTCAAACAGTCTCGGATTTCGATGAAACAAGTTTCATCAAATCCGTAATGTTATATTATTATAAGATTTTAAATTTCGTGTCAATCGGATTTACGGTTTGTCCGGGGCAAGCTAAAACGCTTAGAAATCGGTTCGAGTGAATTTTTAAATTTAAATAGTCGATTTGGAAACCTATCTTACAAATACGATCGAATTGGCTCTCGGTATATATTCATTGCGTTCAGAATAGGGGTAAAACATTAGAAACGCCAGGCAGCACGCTTCGTTTGGAGTTCGGAAAAATTTCGGGTGAATAGTGTCGCGAGAATTTTCTATAAAAGGACCTTTATTATTTCATTTTACACCAAAACCCTAATTTCTTAAGCCATAGCCGCCGGTTTATTTTAATGGCCGGCAATTCACGATCTTCCTCCCTCATTTTCTTCAAATCCATCAATTAAGTCAAGAAACCTTCAACTGCAAAGTTGTAGAGTGTAGTGAGAGCTACATATTCAATGGCTATGACCGCAAATTTCACCACGGATCGATGGCAATATGAGTTCGAACGCGCAATGTTCGTGCACGGTTTTCAACACCAAGGGGAGGCCGAGCTTCACTATTTTTTGGCCGAGCATGGAGTAGGTGATGTGCTTTCAAATGGAGGTCCCTGATCAACTTCTAGGCGCGTGGAGGTGGCTCGAAAATTCGATGGAAGGGGCGGCCGTATTGGGTTGTTCGTCGCGATTCGTTACCTGGGGAAGAAAGACAACAACGGCCAAGATTTAGGGGAAAGAAATCTACGACCCAGATGAAAATTAGGTTAAAATTTAAAAAAGAAATGTAAATTATTATATTTAAAATTTGTGTAATCATTGTAACGCGATAACTTTGTCATACGAGGTCAAAAAATGACGAAATGAATTGCGTTGGGTTCGTATTCGCGAACACTACGCGATGGAGCTGGATTGGAGTTGATTGGAGCTAGTGTAAATTTTGGGTAAAATTAAACGCGCGTTTAATTTTTTTTGGAATAAAACACTGAAACCTCTATTTGAAACAAGGTGAGAACTTCTCACTCAATCGAATTGTGTTTCGATTTAAATTTTAAATAGTTAGATTTAAAATTGTTTGATTGAGTTGATTGTATGCTTGGATGATAAATTGCTATCTGTTGTACTGAAATAGATCCTATACGCCACATATTAGCGGAGGTTATTTTATTAAACACATATACCGCGATATTCCACCTTGATGTGGAGTTGGTATTATATATGTACTTGGAGTTGATTTCCCGCATTATATAGCGGAAGAGACCCTATTGCGCCGCATAATAGCGGATAATATTTTATATGAACCCATGTACCATGATATTCCGTCTTGAAACGGGATTGGTATTGTGCTAACATCTGTGGATGTAGGGAAATAGGTTGGAGGGATCCAACTGGATTCCTCAACAGTATTGATTTATTTACAGATATTTGCGATATATTTTGTTATCATATTGATATATGATGTTTGGATGTCGTGGTTGATGTATTTGTGCTGTTGCAGCATTGGGCCTATATTTCGGAGTTTTAAAAATGTTAAAGCAACGATTTCGAATTTAAAAGGATTTTAAAGTGATTTTTGAAAGTATACATTTTATTGAATTTTGGAATTGATTCATTTTAAATAAATAAACATTATAATTTTTATGTTATAAAAATTACGATTTTTGTGAAAGACAACCGAAAAGTGATTTTTTAAAGTATACATTCTATTGAATTTTGGAATTGATTCATTTTAAATAAATAAACGTTAAAATTTTTATGTAATAAAAATTACGATTTTTGTGAAATATAACCGAAAAGTGACTTTTGAAAGTATACATTCTATTGAATTTTGGAATTGATTCGTTTTAAATAAATAAACATTATAATTTTTATGTTATAAAAATTATGATTTTTGTGAAATATAACCGAAACGTGATTTTACGTTATAATTTTTATGTTATAAAAATTATGATTTTTGTGAAATATAATCGACATGTGATTTTTGAAATAAGTACTTGATTAATTTGTAAAATGGTTTAAATTGGGATTTTTGAATTATTATAAACGGTTTATGTAAAAGATTTATAAAATTAATATTTATAAATTAAAATATTGGAATTATAAAATGAGTTTTTATAAGTGTTAAAATGAAGTATAAATGGATTTCATATGTGAATGAAATTTATAGATTTATAAATTGTGAAGTTATAAAAGGAATAGATTTCGTAAAATAAAAGATTTATAAGTAATTAACTTATAAATTGGATTTTGGCATTTAAATGAGATATAAATAGAATTTGTTAATTAAGGGATTTTATAAGTTAAAGTTTTTATAAAATATATATATGTGTGTGTGTGTGTGTATGTGTGTGACTTTATAAACGTTGTTTTATAAATCCGAAACCAATTGAATTTGCTAAGTAAATATGAAAGCTTATTAAAGGAGATATATATCCACGATTTTGGACAGTGAATAATCCTTTAAATTAAAATATTTAGAAGTGTTGAATTTGGTAAACGATTTATATTCACGATTTTGGACGGTGAATAATATATTAAAGAAATGTTTTAGGAAGTGATCTTTTAAATAGAATTAAAACGATTTGAAGTTGTTTTAAAATGTGTTAAGGATCGAAACCATAGATTTAAACATTCATTTTTGAAATAGACATTTTCGAGAAATAAAGAAAAGATGGATTATAACACTGTTGTTATAGTAAATGATTTTCGAAAGGAAATGTTTGTGTAAAGTATTGGGATTTATATGTCTATGGTATTTTCGAATCCCTATGCTATTGATTTTGGGTTGTCATAACGATGTTTTACGCAACATTCATTTTGACCCAAATAAATGTGTTTAAAGAGAACTTTTTCCTTAAAAGAATAAAATATATACTTAATCGTGTTTTAAGTATATTGAATATTTTCTAAGTATTGAAAATAAATAGATTTATGAATTACTTATTGTTAAAGAAGTATTTGGAAATTCTTTCCAATGTAGAAATTGAAATGGTTTAGAGAATATATATTTTTAAAGATAAATTGAAGTGAATATTTGGCAAGTTATTTAATTTATGGAAGATTAATAAAAGGTCCTAATGATTGTTATGGTGCTGAATATTTGTTGGTTTGCTTTGATAGTTAAATAACTGGCTATCAATATTTACCTTTAAATGGATATTTGTTGTGATTTGCTTGAATTGAATGCTACACTTATTTTAAAAATAAGCGCTCGTTATTCGGTTTAGCCGGGAGAGGACCTTTGGGTCATAAATCCCATTCCGAATAGTGATACGTCGTAATGGATAACATTTGAAGACCGGTGTTGAAGACCGGATATTTTCGAAAACGAAAGGATTATCATCGAACGTCTCTGCATCGGCTGATCCCCGATATAGAGATTTTATTACCCTTTGTGATAGGAATGTCGGACGTGATTGGTGAATATCCGGATTGCAAGGGCTTCTTTGGAAGTGCCTTCGGCTTCGTTCGATCCCGGAACGGGCTTGTATGGATGTGTGTCTGACATTACAATTTGAGATGTAAAGCTAGTTTCTATCAAATACATTTCCGTTGGTGGTGGAGAATTTATTGTCTTTGCTTAACACCCTTCTCTGAGACATACGAGCTCAGAGGTTATGTAGTTGATGGTTACTAGTGATATATTCCCAATTTGGTAATGTGGCGTGCTGAGTGGTGCTGATCATTTGTTGATCAAAGCGTGGCTTTTGTGAAAAGCGTAGCTTTGTGGACAATACTTCCTCGGACCTCACACCCCGGAAATGGTCAAAACAGGAAGAATGCAGGAATGTTATTTGGGGATCGCGCCCCTATAGGGTATGTTCATTTCCTTCTGGATAGAGGTGGTATTATGGTATGGAGCCTAGATACTTAACCTATGTGGTTGCTGCAAATTTATTTCTTTGTGGTTGTTGGTGAATCCCAGGATAAAGGTTGGTTACGACCAGAGGATGGCATATTCGTGTCAGTAGTTACCTAGCTAGAGGTAACTCGGCCTTGTGTTGGCAGAGATCCGGTTAGGTTCTTGAGGCATCCTTCCAGAGGCGTACCCATGTGGCAATGGGAAATTCCTTGGCCTGACCATTTGTTGGAAAATCCAAAGAAACAATACGATCCCTATACGGGTTTTAGTTGTATAAACTGCCATGGAATGTGACGGTAACCTGCTATTGAACATGTTGGCTATAGTAGACATACGATAATGGTCGTATGTTGGCTAAGATTTATATTATACTTTCGAAATGTTTTCCTACACTTTGCACTTATAGTAATAATATCAAAGAAATATTTTCTGCGTATCTAGCATGTTTGACTATCATAAAGTGAAATCTCCTCTGATTCTGCATTTGCATTGTGTGTGTGTGTGCGGAAGGCCTTATGATAGTCACATTTTCTAAAAGCATCGCGGATCTATTTTAAAATATTTCTTTTTTTATTTTTAAAGATAAACTGTTTTAAGTTCTCACACCAGTCCCATGACTGACCTGTAGTTTATTGTTCCCTTCCTAAACTCTGGGTGCCCATCATTCTCCATACAAGCAGTCTAGAGTCAGGTTATCAGGATATTCTGGAATTCAAGAGCTGCTGTAGAGATCTGGAGGCAAGCTGGATGGCGTAGCGTATTACTGTATATAGTATTTCTTTTCCCCTGTTTGTTGCTGTCAACTTTGATAATGTAATGTAATGTGATGTAATGTAATAACAAATATGATTCTTTGTTTTAAAGATATTCATTTATCTATTATATGTTTTTCCGCTGCGATTGTGAGATTCTGATATTGTTCTGTTGCTTCTTCTTTATTTCTTCTTCTACCTTCTTCTTCTTTAACCCTAACAATTCGGTTTTCCGGCCTTCGATTGCTTGGAAGTTGATACAATGGACGTATTAATGTTGATTTTCGAAAGTCGAAATCCCATTCGTTACAATGTGGTATCGGAGCATTTGGTTAAGCGACAACCTTGGCTCTGTTGGGAATTACTCATTATAGATAGAGTCAGTAGTACTCTAGAATGAGTGTGATGTAATAATAGACATGAGCGCGTATTTGTTAGTGAATATAAAAATGTTTTATATTATTTTTGCTTATCCGCTGAGCTGTTTATGAATTCTGGTCGGGGCGGGAAGTACAACCGTATTGACAGGGATTTCTAAACTCTTAAACGAGATAAACCGACATAGTATCGTTTAAATTGGGTAAATGAAATAATTTTACCTCGATTATATTTTATATATAAAGGAATAATTTTTCAGAATTATTAAAGAGTATATAAATTGATTATTTGGTTGTTGAAAATGTAAGAATATATAAAAGTTAATTAAAGGAATAATTGTATAAGCAAATGAATTATTAAGTATGGAATTATAATTAATGTGATTTACAATTGTGAAATAATCTTAATATAAGAAGTGAAACTATATGAATATATTTATATATATGAGTTGTAAATTTAAAAAAAAATTGAAAGAATATTAAGCACTGAATTCACGACTGTCACTGGGAAATATAAGGGTGATGACTACAGCATCATCAGTATCATTTTCGAGTTTCTGTATAATGGATTTGATACCATGGTAAATTGAAAATTGAAGTTTTGTTTGTGGTAAACAAATTTGAAAATTTAACTAAAGGAAGTTAAATAAATTAAATCAGATCTGAAGTAGATTGGATAAGTTAATGATTTGGAAGTTTAAATAAGTTGTATAACTTATTAAATGTGAAAATATAAGTGAAACCAAATGATAAAATGGTTAAACAATTTTTGTTAAGCAAAACGAGACGTGAATTTGAATAAGTGATGAAATTTGACTTTGGTAAAGTAAATGGAATTTACTTTAGAATTGGAATCTGAATTAGATTTATAAGTAGAAATTTATGTTAAGTTAAACAAATGATGTTTGAAAGGGAATATAACTTAAGTGATGTTGAATGAAGTTGGTTTGGTATCGAAGTAAATTGATAAAGTGAAGTGATGAATATGAACTTGAGTTATATAAATGAAATTCAACATTATTTGTTAAATGAATTAGCAATTGAATTAATAAATGGATTGAATGTTAATCAATCTAATGTAAATGAATTGATATAGAATAATGAATATAAGTGTTAATTCATTAGAAGCTAATGAGGTTGAAGAAAATTGAATAATTGAAAGAAAAGTCAATTAGATATTAAACCAATTGGAAATTAAAAGTGTCAAACTAAATTGAAGTTAGATAAAGTGAATATGAATCGTTGAATGTAAATTTAATAAATTTGGTTGCATTGAATATACATTGGTTGTTATATGATTGTTAGTTGATTGTATATAATTCATTAAGTGTTAATGAAATTTAACTGATAAATGGAAAGCTATGTAATTGAATTTGAATTGAAAGTGAACTAATGTGAATTGGTTGTAAGCAATTTATAAGGTTTCGATGCAAATTTTAACTTATGGGAATTATTTTGATTGCATTGCTTATGAAACTATATGTTTTCTATTGAAAATTTAGTGAAATGTAAATGAATTTCCTATATAAGTCACTTACATGTTTAAATTGAGTAAGTACACGTACCAGGGCTGTAGTTGGCTGAATTTGGTCACGCTAAAAATGCTAATAAATAACCGCTTTGCTTAAAAATGCTAAAAAGGTACGCCTACGCAATAAAAATAGGAAATATGAACTGTTTTTCTGTTTTCCGACCGTGTGGGTCGATGTATATATATTTATATCTATTGTGATATTGCGAAAGCTCCTCTGTACAAAGGAGACTCTGCCAAAATTTTCTTAAATTTTGGGAGTTAGAAAATTTTTGGAAAATTTTTGTTTATCGAAAAGTCAATTCCTAAATTGAAATGAAAATGTAGGATTTGAAAACTTAGTAAAGTTATTGTAAGAAGTTTAACTATGGATTTTGGAAAAGTTAAAATGTTTAAATGAATTTGGAATTTAATCTGAACAAATGGTTTTGAAAAGTTAATGGATTATGTAACTTTTTCTTACTTGGCAATTTCGAGGACGAAATTTATTTAAGGGGGGAAGTTTGTAACGACCCGGAATTTCTATCATTTGAAATTCTTACATTTAATTGATTTTAAATATTAATAAGTAAAATTTGTAAGTCGAATAAATTTTATTTCGAATATCTAGATTTAATTGGATAATTAAATCGATAATTTAATATTTGAAATTACAGAAATAATTGGAAATTGGGTTTAATGTGATGAAAATTGATTTGTAAAGCTGTATTAAATCATATTGGAGTTAGAATGATGTTTTAGAACTTTTAAAATTGAATTAAAATTTAATTTGTGGAAATTGAATATTTTAATATTTAATTGACGAGTAAAAAATAGCCATTTTTCAAACAGTATCGGATTTCGACGAAACTAGTTTCATCGGATCCGTAATGTTATATAATTGTAAGATTTCAAATTTCGTGTCAATCAGATTTACGGTTTGTCCGGGGCAAGCTAAAACGCACAGAAATCGGTTTGAGTGAATTTTTAAATTAAAATAGTCAATTTGGAAACCTATCTTCCAAATACGATCGAATTGGCTCCCGATATATATCCCATTACGTTCAGAACAGGGGCAGAACATTATAAACGCCAAGCAGCATGCTTCGTTTGGAGTTTGGAAAAATTTCGGGTGAATAGTGTCGCGAGATTTTTCTATAAAAGGACCTTTATTATTTCATTTTACACCAAAACCCTAATTTCTTAAGTCCTAGCCACTAGTTTATTTTAATGGCTGGTGATTCACGAACTTCCTCCCTCATTTTCTTCAAATCCACCAATTAATTCAAGAAACCTTCAACTGTAAAGTTGTAGAGTGTAGTGAGAGCTACATATTCAACGGCTATGATCGCAAATTTTGCCACAGAGCGATGGCAATATGAGTTCGAACACACAATGTTTGTGCACGGTTTTCAATACTTACGGGAGGCCGAGCTTCACTATTTTTTGGCCGAGCATGGAGTAGTGATGTGCTTTCAAATGGAGGTCCCCGATCAACTTCTAGGCGCGTGAAGGTGGCTCAAAAATTCGATGGAAAGGGCGGCCGTATTGGGTTGTTCGGTCGCGATTCGTTACCTGGGGAAGAAAGACAACAACGGCCAAGATTTAGGGGAAAGAAATCTACGGCCCAGATGAAAATTAGGTTAAAATTTAAAAAAGAAATGTAAATTATTATATTTAAAATTCGTGTAATCTTTGTAACGCGATAACTTTGTCATACGAGGTCGAAAAATGATGGAACGAATTGCGTTGGGTTCATATTCACGAACACTACGCGATGGAGCTGGATTGGAGTTGATTGGAGCTAGTGTAAATTTTGGGTAAAATTAAACGCGCATTTAATTTTTTTGGAATAAAACGCTGAAACCGCTATTTGAAACAAGGTGAGAACTTCTCACTCAATCGAATTGTGTTTCGATTTAAATTTTAAATAGTTAGATTTAAAATTGTTTGATTGTGTTGATTGTATGCTTGGATGATAAATTGCTATCTGTTGTATTGAAATAGACCCTATACGCCACATATTAAGCGGAGGTTATTTTATTAAACACATATACCGCGATATTCCACCTTGATGTGGAATTGGTATTATATATGTACTTGGAGTTGATTTCCCGCATTATATAGCGGATGAGATCCTATTGCGCCACATAATAGCGGATAATATTTTATATAAACCCATATACCGCGATATTCCGTCATGAAACGGGATTGGTATTGTGCTAACATCGGTGGATGCAGGGAAATAGGTTGGAGGGATCTAACTGGATTCCTCAACAGTATTGATTTATTTACAGATATTTGCGATATATTCTGCTATCATATTGATATATGATGTTTGGATGTCGTGGTTGATGTATTTGTGCTGTTGCAGCATTGGGCCTATGTTTTGGAGTTTCAAAAATGTTAAAGTAACGATTTCGAATTTAGAAGGATTTTAAAGTGATTTTTGAAAGTATACATTTTATTGAATTTTGGAATTGATTCATTTTAAATAAATAAACGTTATAATTTTTATGTTATAAAAATTATGATTTTTGTAAAATATAACCGAAAAGTGATTTTTGAAAGTATACATTCTATTGAATTTTGGAATTGATTCATTTTAAATAAATAAACGTTAAAAATTTTATGTTATAAAAATGATGATTTTTGTGAAATATAACCGAAAAGTGATGTTTGAAAGTATACATTTTATTGAGTTTTGGAATTGATTCATTTTAAATAAATAAACGTTATAATTTTTATGTTATAAAAATTATGATTTTTGTGAAATATAACCGAAATGTATTTTTGAAATAAGTACTTGATTAATTTGTAAAATGGTTTAAATTGGGATTTTTGAATTATTATAAACGGTTTATATAAAAGATTTATAAAATTGATATTTATAAATTAAAATATTGGAATTATAAAACTAGTTTTTATAAGTGTTAAAATTAAGTACAAATGGATTTCATATGTGAACGAAATTTATAGATTTATAAATTGTGAAGTTATAAAATTAATAGATTTTGTAAAATAAAAGATTTATAAGTAATTAACTTATAAATTGGATTTTGGCATTTAAATGAGATATAAATAGAATTTGTTAATTAAGGGATTTTATAAGTTGAAGTTTTTATAATATATATATATATATATATATATATATATATATATATATATCTCTGTGTGTGTGTGTGTGTGTGTGAATTTATAAACGTTGTTTTATAAATCCGAAACCAATTGAATTTGTTAAGTAAATATGAAAGCTTATTAAAGGAGATATATATCCATGATTTTGGACAGTGGATAATCCTTTAAATTAAAATATGTAGAAGTGTTAAATTTGATAAACGATTTATATTCACGATTTTGGACAGTGAATAATATATTAAAGAAATGTTTTAGGAAGTGATCTTTTAAATAGAATTACAACGATTTGAAGTTGTTTTAAAATGTGTTAAGGATCGAAACCATAGATTTCAACATTCATTGTTGAAATAGACGTTTTCGAGAAATAAGGAAAAGATGGACTATAACACTGTTGATATAGTAAATGATTTTCGAAAGAAAATGTTTGTGTATAGTATTGGGATTTATATATCTATCATATTTTCGAATCCCTATGCTATTGGTTTTGGGTTGTCGTAACGATGTTTTATACAACATTCGTTTTGACCTAAATAAATGTGTTTAAAGAGAACGTTTTCCTTAAAAGAATAAAATATATACTTAATCGTGTTTTAAGTATATTGAGTATTTTCTAAGTATTGAAAATAAATAGATTTGTGAATTACTTATTGTTAAATAAGTATTTGGAAATGTTTTCCAATGTAGAAATTGAAATGGTTTAGAGAATATATATTTTTAAAGATAAATTGAAGCGAATATTTGGCAAGTTATTTAATTTATGGAAGATTAAAAAAAGGGCCTAATGATTGTTATGGTGCTGAATATTTGTTGGTTTGCTTTGATAGTTAAATAACCGACTATCAATATTTATCTTTAAATGGGTATTTGTTGTGATTTGCTTGAATTGAATGCTACACTTATTTTAAAAATAAGCGCTCGTTATTCGGTTTAGCCGGGAGAGGACCTTTGGGTCATAAATCCCATTCCGAATAGTGATACGTCGTAATGGATAACATTTGAAGACCGGTGTTGAAGACCGGATATTTTCGAAAACGAAAGGATTACCATCGAACGTCTCTGCATCGGCTGATCCCCGATATAGAGATTTTATCACCCTTTCTGATTGGAATTTCGGACGTGATTAGTGAACATCCGGATTGCAAGGGCTTCTTTGGAAGTGCCTTCGGTTTCGTTCGATCCCGGAATGGGCTTGTATGGATGTGTGTCTGACATTACAATTTGAGATGTAAAGCTAGTTTCTATCAAATACATTTCTGTTGGTGGTGGAGAATTTATTCTCTTTGCTTAACACCCTTCTCTGAGACGTACGAGCTCAGAGGTTATGTAGTTGATGGTTACTAGTGATATATTCCCAATTTGGTAATGTGGCTTGCTGAGTGGTGCTGATCATTTGTTGATCAAAGCGTGGCTTTTGTGAAAAGCGTAGCTTTATGGATGAGACTTCCTCGGCCCTCACACCCCGGAAATGATCAAAACAGGAAGAATGCAGGAATGTTATTTGGGGATCGCGCCCCCATAGGGTATGTTCATTTCTTTCTGGATAGATGTGGTATGGAGCCCAGATACTTGACCTATGTGGTTGCTACAAATTTATTTCTTTGTGGTTGTTAGTGAATCCCGGGATAAAGGTTGGTTACGACCGGGGGATGGCATACTCGTGTCAGTAGTTACCTAGTTAGAGGTAGCCCGGCCTTATGTTGGCAGAGACCCGGTTAGGTTCTCGGGGCGTCCTTCTAGAGGCATACCCATGTGGCAATGGGAAATTCGTTGGCCTGACCATTTGTTGGAAAATCCAAAGAAACAATACGAGCCCTGTACGGTTTTAGTTGTATAACCTGCCATGGAATGTGGCGGTATCCTGCTATTGAACATGGTAGCTATAGTAGGCATACGATAATGGTCGTATGTTGGCTAAGATTTATATTATACTTTCGAAATGTTTTCCTACACTTTACACTTATAGTAATAATATCAAAGAAATTTTTTCTGCGTATCAAGCATGTTTGAATATCATAAGGAGAAATCTTCTTCGATTATGCGTTTGCATTGTGTGTGTGCAAGAGGCCTTATGGTAGTCACATTTTCTAAAAGCATTGCAGATCTAGTATAAAATATTTCTTTATTTATTTTTAAAGATAAAATGTTTTATGTTCTCACACCAGTCCCATGACTGACCTGGAGTTTATTGTTCCCTTTCTAAACTCTGGGTGCCCATCATTTTCCACACCGGCAGTCTAGAGTCAGGTTATCAGGATATTCAGGAATTCAGGAGCTGTTGTAGAGATATGGAGGCAAGCTGGATGGCGTAGCGTATCACTTGTATGTAGTATTTCTTTTCCGCTATTTGTTGTTGTAAACTCTGATAATGTAATGTAATGTGATGTGATGTAATACAGATATGATTCTTTGTTTTAAAGATATTCATTTATCTATTATATGTTGTTCCGTTGCGGTTGTGAGATTATGATATTGTTCTGTTGCTTCTTCTTTCTTTCTTTCTTCTTCTACCTCTTCTTCATTAACCCTAACAATTCGGTTTTTCGGGCTTCGATTGCTCGGCAGTTGACACAGTGGACGTATTAATTTCGATTTTCGAAAGCCGAAAATCCTGTTCGTTACAACAATAGTTAACGGTTTAGGAATGTTGACAAAACAATAAATGATAATCTAGTACTATCATTTCTAACAACCAATTCATTTAACTATCTAATTTCAAAAAATTTACCTTTATATATAAAATATAATATAAAACTATTTCATTTACCAATTTCAAAAACAATACTGTGTCACTTTTCTCTATTCAAGTGTTTTGGAATTCCTATCGATAGCATTAGCTAGACGAATCGATTGAAACCCAAAAGTCAAACTTAACAACTCAAACAACATAATATAAAACATTTTATATCAATTACAAATACGTTCTTGATTCAAGAATAGATTTTAGAATAAGGATAGAGATTCAAATTTAAAGGAACCCTAATCAAAGAGAATTCTAAGTAAGAAGATAGGCTGGAAAGGAAGGATGATTCCGTAATTGATTCTTCTCATTCTAGGGTATTACTACCCTATCTCTAATGATTTTTTTTACTCTATAAGCTAATTTTTGCCTAAACAAGAGCTCTGATACCACTTGTAATGACCTATCATTTCGAAACATTCTATCAACAATAATCCACACATGTCAGACTTGAATTCCTCAAAACAACAAACTGTTATTTTTATATTGGCAAAACTTAGCATATACAGTAAATAAATCAATCACAAACACAGCGTAATAAAACAATAAGCAACGGAAATACATAAATAGTAGTTCATGAAGCTACTACAAAACATCGGGGTCTAAACCAAAATACAACAAAATCCAATACATAGAAGTCTCAATACAAAAGCAAATGACAAGTTTGAACATAAATAACGGAAATAACTAAAAGCTGAATAGATAAAAGATAGATCTCTAAGCTAAGCTCCAAACTCCAAAGGTGTGTCTCAAATGCTGTGACATTCAGGCTGACCCGAGCATAAAGGAAAACAAAAAACACTCGAATTAGATTAACATTCTTATGCAAGTAAATCAACTCAAGTGAAATGTCCAAGTGAAATGAAATATAACTTAAAGGATGTTTGGGATTCCATCCTTTAAAGATCCATGAAACCATCTACATACATAGTACAATATGCTACATAGATAATGTCTATAGTAAAGTATTAAAATAGCGTTAAGGCGTTACCCATGTCCCATTTAACACATTTTAAAATAAATGTCGTAGTCTATGCAGTACTATAATTCCTCCATAAACTGGAGGGACATTAGAGGACACTCCATAGTGTATGACACAAACCAAACTCATAATGGGCGAGATAAGGCATATGACAAGGCATGCGAGCCAATGCCTAGAGTAGGATACTATCGTTTTACGTATCCGGACTAGTGATAACGGATAGCAGCTACTACCGCCCACCTCGAGACATACTCCTATAATCAAAGGTGCGCACCAATCAAATCACAAATTAATAGATATGGTTTCGAAGAAGGATGCTCGATCGGAGGTGCGACCTCACTTGGCCTGGCGTCGCTTCTGTTTTATTCATATCAAGCTGACCTGAAGGGGTCAAGGCTGCGTTCATACCTCATACATAATCATTCGCCAAACCATCCTACTTCGTTCTGGATTCTCCACCACATACATAGTTGTTAAAGTTGTTTTCGGTATTGGCAGAGAGTATGACAATATCCGATCTCGGTCTCTTTAATAACCAAATGCTTATTTCACACCGGTTGGTTCTTTTACATTTCAAATAGTTCATACTTCATATCAAAATATCATATTCATTTCAAAATCATATCACTTTCGAAATCATTATTCACCTTAAATCATATTCACTTTCGAAATCATAACCACAAAATAGGTTAAACCATCATATCAAAGTATTCGCATTTAAATCCATTAAATCTAAATCATAACAGTTCCAACTTAAACAGTCGAGTATTAAAAGTAGTTTATATATTTGAATAGTTATACATTAAAAATAGTTTATATTTAAAAATAGATTATAGAATAAAATATTTTATATATTAGAAATAGTTTATATATTAAAATATATATATATATTTTAATTTTTTTTTAAATTTAAAATAGTATATATAAAAATTACAATGATCCCGTTTTTAAGCCAAAATTAATTTAGTAATTAATTTGTGAACTAACTTGAATTTTTCCAAAAACAAATAAGATATGTGTTTGTTTATGTATATATATAAATAGATTGTAAATAGAATTTTGATTTGAAATTCAAAAATAAATTGTTTTAAAAAAATTATATTTTGAAAACTAATATATATATATATAAATATATGTTTATTTATTAATGTATAATTAGATTTTAAATCATTTTCTTTAAAGATTATATAAATATAAATAAGGAAATGTATTTAATAAAAATTGAAAATATAATGTAAAAACATATTAAAACATAAGTGCATGCATAAAGACATGTGTAAGCTAAATGTAACATGCAATTTAACAAATGTCAATTATTAGTTTTTTTTATTTTTAAAAATAATAAAAATCAAGGCTATATATATTCACATCTTTACTCTACTCTTTCATTTCTTCTCCTACATTCATTTTCGAAAAATTTGTTCAAAACTAAAACAACAAACTTGAGAAAAAGAAACAAACCAGAGAAGAATAAAATATAAACAAATCATATTTTTACAAATCTCAGACCTGAAAACTTAAGCAAAGAAAGTTCAACTCAACCAAGCAAAAAGCAAATCAAAATCAAGTTGCAGATCAAAACCAAAGTTCCAGTTTTCAAAATCAAAGGTTTCTATTTCCAGTGTTCTATGTTCAACATTTAAAACAGTGAGTAAACTACACCTTTTTATAGCTAAATCTATTTTATATTCTATTGCATGTGATGGACAATGAAGTAGTGTTGTGGAATGTTTGCGTGTATGAATTAATATGTTGCATGTATATAAACAATGAATATCCGAGCATGTCTGTATAGCTTGCCTCTGTTTTGATATAACAGACTAAAATCAAGTTCAAAAATCCTAATCTCTTTTCCCCAATCTCTTTAGGATTTGATCTTTAAATGAAATATGTTAGTATCAATAAGATTCTATTTTTAAAAATATTTTCAAGTGAATATATTGTGTAAATTCTTTCAAAAATAAGAAAAAAAACAGTGGAAGCTAATTATAGTCAGTAAGTCGATTGTCTAAAATTCATGTTTTGATTATATAGCTAGTCTCATTTTTGAAAATGATGATTTTTGATAATATTATCTAGATTTTTAAGCTTGTCATTTGTGAGAATTTTCAAGCTGATCGAAATTGGGTTTTATTTTAAATTCCGGCTATCGCGAGGCTCGGTGGCGTCTGGGTTATGGCTGGTGGTTGCTAGTTGATCGACGAGCATGGGAAAAATGGTCAGAAGGTTTCTAGTTCACCGTGGTGGCGCAACGAGGCTGTTTTAGGGTTTAGTCTGAGTTTTTGGTCTGGGTTGTTTGCTAGGTGTTCTCGACGTCGTGATGGCATCGAGGTGGACCGTAGGTGAGGGAAAAGGTAGAGGGTTCTCAGTCGAAGCTTTCGGTGATGGGACGTGGTTTTCGAAGGCCTATGGTGGTGGAACGAGGGGTAAGAAGGTGATGGATTTGGTTCAGGTGATGTTCGATATGGCTCGATTTTGATTTGGGGTCTGTTGCTGGTTTTTAGGTGGTCAGGACGATCATGCACGTCATCAGCGACTTGCTGGTGAAAGTGATGATGGTTGGAGCAGCGTCGATCTTCCGTGCATGTGCACAGGTGTACCTCTGGGTTGTGGCTTTTTAGCAGAGGGAGGATCAGGTACGAGAAGAAGAGGCTCGGGGATGGTATCAGGTAGATTTGGGTTTGGCTCGAGTTGCTTATGGGTAGTTCGCGAGTGTGTAACAGGTTTTTAAATTTAAACCAAAACAAAGTTTAAAAAGAGAAGTAAATGAAGAAGAAAGGATGTGGCTCGGGTTTGAGTGCGGGTAAGCTCAGGGTTTGGCTCGGGTCATGGCTATAGAACATCAACAAGTTTTTTTAAAATTAAAAGTTTAAACAATTTCCCAATTAATTCTTTAAAATAATAATTGTTTATTCAAGTTTGGAATTAGTTAAAGGTTCAAAAATAAATTATTTTTAAATTAATTAAGTTTAAAGTGTTTTATTATATATATCCTTTATTTTAAATTAATTCTTAAGTTTATTATTATAAATTTGAATAGTATAATTAAGCAGTTAATTAAAGAAGATGAAATGTTTTTAATTATTAATTAACATAAAGGTATTAAGTTAATTCATATATTAATGACAAAATTACAAGGTTTATTAAATAAGATTTAAATGATTTAATTAAGTAATTAATTAAGATAATGGTTTATCTTAGATTAATTAAGGTAATTAAGGGTTAATTAATTAACTTAAGTAATTATAGGATAATTAACTAATGTAATTAAAGGATAATTAATTAATTAAAGGTTAATTAATTACTGCAAGTAATTAAAGGATAATTAATTAATTAATTAAAGGTCAATTAATGTAAGTAATTAAAGGATAATTAATTCTTAAAGGATAATACCTTAATGTAAGTAATTAAAGGACAATTAAATAACTAAAGGTTAATTAATTGATAATTAAAGGTTAATTAATCAATAATTAAAGGTTAATTTATTTATGATTAAAGGATAGTTAATTAATAACTAAGGTTAATTAATCAGTAATTATAGGATAATTAATTAATGTAAGTAATTAAGGATGACTAATTAATTTCATTAATTAATTAAAATAATAACAAATGGTTTGTAATTAATTAATGTTAATTAAGCAGAGCTAGGTAATTAACTCATAAGTAATTTATTTATTTGGTTTAAATTAATTTAATTATAAATTATGTGATTAATAAATCTTACTTGTGGATGATTAATTATGTTGAATGCTTGGATTAATTAATATATCTAGTATGTTAATCTGTAATATTCTATGATATGAGTTGCTTTGGATTGAGCTGTGATAAATGAAAGATAATTTATCTGTGATGAATTACTGTGTGAATATAATGTTCTGCATTGAATTATAAAAGGTGGATCTTTTGTTTAAAAGATTAAAAAATGGAAATTTGTTTAAACCATTCAAAAGGAAAGGTTTTGGGAAATAAGGATTAAACAGTTATGACTTAACTAAGATCCATATGTTTTACATAAGCGCTTATTATTCTAAAAGATCGGGGAAGGGCACTAAGTCGAAAACTCATTCCAAATAATGATACGATGGAATGGAATTGCATTTGAAGACGGTGGTTGAAGACCAGGTATTTTCGAAAGCGAAAGGTTGCCTGTCGATTGTCTCTACACCGAGTCGCTCCAGTATAGAGATTACCCTATGTGATGGGGAGTCTAAACGAGATTAGGGATATCTGAATTTGCAAGGACTATGTTCCTTAATTGGACAAAGTGCCTTCAGTTCCATTCAGACCCATGATAGACTTGTATGGATGTATGTCTGACATTACACTTTGAGATATAAAGCTGGATTCTATCAAATACATCTCTGTTTGGTAGCAGAGAATTTATTCTCTTAGCCTAACACCCTTCACTGAGACGTATAAGCTCGAAGGTTATGTAGTTGATCGTTATTAGTGATATATTTCCAATTTGGTAATGTGGCATGCTAAGTGTTGAGCATTGATTGATCGAAGCATGGCTTTTGCGTAAAGCATAGATTTATGGGACGAGACTTCATCGAACCTCACACTCTAGGAAATGGTCAAAACAGGAAGAATGCAGCAAGGTTATGGGGATCGCGACCCTAAGGGTATGTGCATTTCTGGATAAAAAGTGGTATTATGGTATGGAGCCCAGATATTTTACTTATGTGGTCGTTGGAATTTGAGGCGCATCGGTAAAGGTCGGTTAAGACCGGGGGATGGCATACTCATGACAGTTAGTTACCTAGTTACAAAGGGAACCCGACCTTGTGTTGGCAGAGATCCGATTAAGATCTCGGGACGTCCTTCTAGAGGCGTAGCCATTCGAATAAAGGAAGCTCCTTAGCCTTGGCCATTTGTTGGAAATCCAAACAAAACAATACGAGCCCTTTACGATTTCAGTTGTAGAACCTGCCATTTAACATGGTAGCTATAGTAGGCATACTATAATGGTACGTATGCTGGCTAAGATTAATATTATACTTGCAAAATGTTTTTCCACACTATGCGCTAAAAATAATATCAAAAAGAATTTTTGCATACCAAGCATGTTTGACTACTACAAGGAGAAACCTCCCCCATGTGTGCGATTGCATTTGAGTGTGTGCCAAGAGACCTTATGGTAGTTTCATTTCAAAAATCATGAACAGATTTCTTTTTGTATGAATAACTGTTTTTATGTTTCTCATACTAGTCCATGACTGACTCGGAGTTTATTTGATCCCTTTGCTAAACTCTGGGTGCCCCCTAATTTTCCACACGGTCAGCATAGAGTCAGATTATCAGTGGGGTTTGGAGCTAAGTTGGAAAGAAGATATGGATTTGGAAGCCTTTTGTTTGGAAGCTTTTGGTTTTGAGATTTTTGGTTTGGACTTTGGAGCTTTGGAAATGAAGATGTAGTATGTTGAACTCTCTTGGAAGACCATGTTGATGTTATTTTTCCGCTATTATGTTGTATTCCACTGTTGTGTAGTATATATGACTCTGATGATGTTGAGCACTTGTTGTAGAATGTTGTAATCCATGAAGTGTATGAATGGAAGTTATTTTGTTTCCATTGTGTTGTTATCATCTAATGTGTTATGACTCCAGCGATCCATACTCCAACGTTTGAATCTTCGGCATTTGAATACGGGTGATGTATTGGATACCCATTTTCAAAGGTTGAAGTCGAGGTCGTCGCATTTGGTATCAGTGCTGAAGGTTGAGTAAGAACTTTAGTTTTGGAGTGTGATATCCCGGAAATTGGGCAATATAAATATAATAATCTGTGTTAAAAATTTGACTGATATAATAATTTTTGATAATAAAATTTTGAATTGATCTAATAATCATCTTTTAATAAATATTTAAATCGGTAGATTTTATCTTTTAAAGCTAATAAACCGTTTTCTGTTTATAATATATATAATTGTATATATTGTATATTGACAAGCTTTGATTTTGAATTTAGTAAATGAATAAATTTTCTAATTTTAGTTTATATTTGATAAATTGGAAATTTGATTTAAATTTAACATCTAACTTTTCAACACAATTTAATAAATAATTTGGTTTATACTTATGATAAATATTATTTGTTTAAATTTATATTTTTAATTAGCTTAAATATGAATTTAAATTAGATTAACATCGAAGCTTTGTTTTATTTCATTTTAAATATTACTTAAAATTATATATAAGAATTTAAAATACAAATTTCAAATGATCTTAATTTGTTTATAATCTCTTTTATAAATTATTTAATTTGTATTTTTAGATAAAAATTATAATACTTAAGTTCTTATGAACATAAATAGATTTTTATAGAAATAAGTTTCGTTATTTTTAATTTTAGTAAGAGTTATATATGAATATATATATATATATATATAACTTGATTTTTAAATTAGGTTTTATAATTTAATTTAAATTTGAATTTGATGTTTTGAAATTTAAAAGAATAAATACTTAAAAATATTTAAATAAGCTTATATTTATATTTGTTTGTTTTCATTTCTCTTTAGTAGTTTTAAAGGAGAAGAAATTAATTTATACATATACATAAGAATAATAAATTAAGGTTTAAAAGTTTTGTAAACGATTTAGATAAAATTAAAATACTCATAAGACATGCGTTAATCTCCTAACACCTACGTTGACATGTGTAAGCTATTAAATAAATCAAATTGACAAATGTTAAGGTTAGAACAAGTGTATTATTTAATTTTCTTTTTCTTTTATTTTTAAAATTTACTTATATAAACATATTACTCCTCATCTTATTCTTTTTCCATTCTTCTTTTCTTCAAAACTTGAGAAATTATTCAGATCTAAAATCTGAAATCATCTACATGCAAAAACAGAAATTTTTGATCAAAAACTAACCTGAAAATCATTTGCACATCCTCAAACCTGTAGCCCTTCAAATTTATCAACCTGGAAAAATCAAAATTTCAATTCAATTCTGCAAATTCATCAAGCCTGCAGTCCTTTCTGTTTTAAATCAACCATGCCTGCAAAATTCCCTAAAAAAATAAATCTTCTTCAAATCGGTAAATCTGTCCAAATAAATATTCAAACATCAACCTGAAATGCAAGTATTAACCTGAAATCCATTTTTGCAAATCAAAGTAATCTGAAGCTATCTTTAATTTCCTCAACCTGAATCATTCTGCAATATCCTGCATTTCTGCTTTGAAAAACTTCATCAAAACCTGCATTTTCTTTCTCTGCTTTCTCTGGGAAGCATGCAAATGAAACCTGGAAACAAACATGCATGCAAATGAATGTGGAAGCCTGCAATTCATTGTTTTCTAGAAAGCATGCATCTGAAATTCATATGAAGCCATATGATCATTCTGCAAAAATTCAAATGCCTGCATTTTTCTGGGAAGCATGCATCAGGGAAAGCTTTTCCAGAAAATAAGTTTGCTCCGCCTCCACAAAATTCAGTGAGTAACACTTTTATTTAAAACTAACTTAAGTATAAACTAGTTGCTGTTTTTATTCAAGTAGTAAGTGTGTTTTGCATGTTATTTACAAATTCTTTACTGAAAAATATATGGTTGTTTGTAGTATGCTTGCGGTAGTGTACATTGTCTCCTGTTCTTAAGTTCCAGGATTATAGAATTTGATTAAATTCCATTTCAGTTGATTTAATTTGTGTTAAGATTTAGGACTTAAACAAACATAGTTGTGTTATATAGTTCAAAGTTTAAATTTTATAAAAAAAGAAAAAAGAAAATCTGTATTGTCTCTGAAACATAAATACTACAGAACTAATATTTGAAAGTAAGAAATAAAATATCCAGATTCTTTGATTTAAGATTATCAACCAATTACATTATCAAAGATATAAATTTTAAAACTAAAATTTGAATTTTTAGTTTAAATATGATTGTGTATTTCTAGTTTAACCAGAAATCACACTTGGGGTTAGAACTATCAATCTAGAAGATTAGATTGGCCAGAATTGTTTCTGGTGATAGAATGGTGATGGTAGGATCATGGAAAAATACTGGATGAAGGATCAAAGCAGTGTGGTGATGGGGATTTGGAATGGAAGATTATAACCCTAGTTTTTACTGTAATCGGTGAATTGTTTGTTACGGCTTCCTGTTTTGGGGGAATGATAGATGGAGTATGGGTGAATTCGTGGTCGGAGGTAAAGATTTTCTGGTGATCGGAGTATGGGGATTTGGGTGATTTTCAGATTCGACCATTGATCCAGTTTTCGAGTTCGAAGCCCAATTTTTGATTTGGGGTTTTTGCAGTTGTTTTGAAGGTTGATTTTGCATTTGGTGATGATCAGTGACTTGCGCAAGGGGTCACGAGTGGTCGGAGGTGATGGCGGCATCGGTGCAGGTGCACGGCGATCGGGGCATCAGTTGGTTTTGGGGGAGAAGGAAACTCGTGTTTGTATCGAGTAGTTTTTGTGATTGGCTCGAAGTAGCAGGTCGTTTTTATCGAAGATGAGGGTGTGTGGGACTCGAAGTAAATTATGTATGGCTCGGGTATTTGGTTATTACAGGTTTAAGAGTTAACCTGTCATTTTTTTTAGTTTAAATAAATTGCAAATGGAAATGGTACTGGAGTTTTAAATCTGAGTTTAAGTTATGAATTCAAATTTCATTTTGAATCATAGCTGTAAATGACTAAGTATTTAAATAACTTAAAAAGGGGTTTATTGTTTAAAAATGTTTTTAAAAAAAAGAAATTTAAATTTGAATTTAAATTGGAAATGTTTTAAACAAAGTTTAAAACTTGATTCAAATCTGGATTTGAATCTATGTTTCAAATAGATTTAAGTTTCTATAAATTTAAGTGTTGAACTATTTTGAATGATAAAGTAAAATTTAAATATTTTGAATTTAAAAAAAAAATTAACCCTTGTAAAATTTCTTTTATAAGAGAAGTGTTATTTAAATTTAAAAGGGGTTTTAAATTGATTTTTAAAACTTGTTTAAGTTAAATTACAATTTAACGATTTGTTTTTCATTTAACTATTAGAGTAATTAAATGGATGATTAATTTATTTTATAAATTAATGAAATAAATAATTACTTAAAAAAATTAAGTATTTAATCTTAAAAAGTTTAAGATTAATGAACTGGTGATTTAAGAATCATTAATTAAATAAGATTAGTTTTTAATTAATGGTTAATAATTAATTAATCAAGTAATAATGGATTTAATTAAGTTTTAATTAACACTTAATTAATTAAATAATTATGGGTTAATTAATGGTTATAAATGATTAATTAATAATGATTAAAATAAGTCAATTATTTTAGAAAAATAATTCATGAATTGTTAAATAGTTAATGAAGGTCATTAACTAAGGATTATTTAATAATTAATTAATGTGATTAATTTTAATTATTAATTAGATTTATTAATTTAAAGATAATCATTTGTGTAATTTGTTAAGTATAATTACTTATGGAAGTAATTAAGGAAATTAATTACTAATTGTAATTAATTGAGTTTAATTTGATTAGATTAATTCAGTTTAATTAATTTAAATTAATCATTTGAGGATTGTGAAGTATAATTACTTAATGTAATTAAATAAAGAGAAATTTCTTAGAGAAGTAATTTATGGGTAATTACTGTATGTAATTAATTAAAGGAGATTTGTTTATGAAAGTAATTTGAGTATAATTACTTTGTAAATTAATCAAGAGATTAATTAAAGATAATTAATTAACGAGTAATTAATTTATTTGGTGAAGAAATTAAGGGTAGTTAATTACTGAATTGAGTTAATCAAGGGTGATTAAAACTTATGTTTAAATAAAGATTAATTACTTAATGTAATTAATTTAATTTGAAAATGTAATTAGAAGATCATTAATTATTATAATTAATGATATAATTAAGAATGGATTTAATTGGAATAATTAATAAATGTAGGGATTAATTAATGAAATTAATTAAGAATTAATCAATTCATAGTTAATTAATTAAGGAAATAATTAAAGATTAATTACTGAATTTGGTTAAGTATAATTAATTTGATAAATTAATTAGTGGATAATTACTTAAAGATTAATTAATCAGGGATGATTAATTAAAATGAATAATTGATTGATGATTTATTAATTAATTGATTGTTAATTAATTAATGATGGTGTAAGCAAGATTTATATTGATGAGGTAATTAATTTAATTTACTTTAAATTAATTAGAATGATGTAACTAATTTAATTCATTTTAAATTAATTATATTTGGTGTGGTAAATCATTGCTTATATGGATGGATAATGTTGTTGCTTAGATGGTTTGAATCTCAGATATGAGATAATTAATGCTGAGTGATATGGATGCATTGGTTGCATTGTGATGATGATTTAGATTACTTTTTGGATAATGATAATATGGTTTATCTGTTGTAATGATAATATTGATTATCTATTGTGAATCTGTGAATTATCTATCTGTGTGTATATAGATAATGAAATTGAATTGTTTTAAACTTTAAAACAACTTGGCCTTAAAAGACATGTTTTGGATTTCGATGAGACCGGGATCGGGTTTCCATATTTGGATATCCGAAAACCACATCGATCCAAATTAACATTAGGTCGTGAATCCAAGTGGAGCAAGTGAAGACTCGAGGTGTAAGGACTATACGTCATTATAACTCTGGGGGTGATTCCTTGATGAGTTTGACGGAGATAGTTCTTATAGGTTCGAGATAGTGATTTAGAGTACAAGGGTTATCGTCGTTAACTCTGAGGGTGATTCCAAAATGAGTGTAACGAGATAATGCCTTCGGTTTCGTTCGAACCCGGAACGAACTTGTATGGATTGAATGCTTTCAGAACATCGTCAGGTGGACGATGAGCATTCTAAGAGATGTGTTCTCTAAAGGTAATCGTAGCCTCAAGCCTCATCAACCAGGAATGGCTAAAACAGGGGAGGTGCAGCAAGGCTTCGTGGGTAGCTCCCACTGAAGAGCGAGATTTACCCCTGTCTAGAGGTCCCTTTTTATTTCGACTGTGTGGGAAGTTGGACGTACGCCAACTGCGGGGTTGTCTTGTTTGGGACTGTCCAGTAAGGGGTGGTTCCAGTCTTGTGTTGCAGGGGAGTTAGGGTAGCTCCTCGGTACGTTGATCTAGGCCACGTACTGTGACGGACGGTACCCCAGTAGCCCTGCTATTGATGGAATCCACAATCCAATAAGAGCCAACGGTTTTGATTGTATTACCCACTTTTTTGGCTAGTAGCTGGAATTTAATAATGTAATAATTTCGGCTATTTTTTATTTACTTGAAGACCCAAGACCTATTATAATAACACTGGATTTCCTATCAAATGTTTTGGTTAGTGTAAGGTAAAAACTTTTCCATGTTTATGTGTGGGAAGTCTTACGTGATGCCTTTCTTTCAAAGGTTTTTCAAAGTTAAGCAATCTTAAACCTGTTACTCACACCAGACCCATGTTTGACCCAGAGTTTATCTTCTGTTTTTTTAACTCTTGGGTACTCAAATTTTGACTAGTAGCCAAGGGAATTCAGGTTAGCTTTTGACGAATTATGGAGGAGCAAATGGAGCAGGAGACTTCTGCGTATAGATATATAGTTCCGTTGTGTGTTCTATGTGTTAGTATTGTTTTGTTGAGTTGTATTGAGTTGTATAACTAGACAGGTGTTTATAACTGTCTAGTATGTGATGTAAATTCTGTGTAACTCTGATTAGTGTTGTGTACTATGTAATATTTATGTTATTAATATAATTTATTCGTTCTGCTGTTGAGATTCTGATGTTGTTTCTTCTTTCTTCTCTTTCTTTTCTCTTTCCTATCCCTTTCTTTCTTCATGATGATGCGATTTTTCTGTGGAGAAAAAGTCGGGTCGTCACAGGTGGTATCAGAGCGTTAGGTTGAGTGAATACCTAGGCTTTGAAGTGATTTCTTTCTTGAGAGAGTGTATTTGTAATTTTATATACATATATGTATTCATCTCTACCTATTTGTTGGGTTGCCTGTTCGGGTTTTTCCAATATAAGTTATAAAGGTAGATAAGGTAGTGGGGTGTATAACATGACTACTACCATTGGTTGGAGTTTGAGTGTTGAGGTTGGAAGTGTATTTGTCGAGACCGTAGATCTAATACCGTCTCGAGTGATTTTTTAGAGTGTATAGATTTCATAGATCTATGAAGGTAACCTGTTAAGGTTCGGAGTCTATCTTTGAATTGGATAAGTAGAGTTTGGATCTGTCGGTTGGACAGAAAGAAATAATGGTATCTTGATACCCCAGGAATTAGTAGCTGTGTGATGAGACGCAGTGACTATGGATGTCTCCAAAGATTTTCTTTGGAACAAGTTTAAGAAGTATGTCTGCTTTGATGTTGTGGCTGGGATCAGCAAGATGTTTCTGTCTGGTTTGAGGCCTGAGTTCTCGAAGAGCTTTGGATTAGGAAGTCTTTGGCGTCGGCGTCGGCAGTGCAGCTCGGCGTGTTCTATGTGCCAGCAAGAAGGTCTTCTGGTTAGCAGTTTCTGAAGATGGAGTCCAGAAGCAGCAAAGTGTATTCATTTCTTCGATGGATTGGCTAGATAAGCGTAAGCTGTTCTGATTGGTAAAGAGAGAACAGTTTCCTTTGGATATTGGACTGGTTGATCGCAAAAGTGACTTACGATAGTTTGAGTATTCTCTTGAGCTATGAGAAGTTTTTCCACATCTGGAGGTTGAGTTTTCCTATCGACTGAATTCCAGAAGGGATACTGGTGGTTCAGTTTAGTAGAAGGATCAGATGGGATATCTGAGTTTTCTTTTATGGATCTGTTGAATCATATTTCTGAGATGTATTGTCCAGTTTGTGCTCGAGTTTTTCTTCTACTCCAGATCAGAGTTGTGCAGCGGGAGCAATTTGAGAATGCTTTTGTTTTATCTTTTCCAGATAGGAGGAGTAAGTTGGTCTTCTGATGTTTATGGAGTAGAGTTGGTATTCTTGGTTTGGGATTGATCTTGAACAGATCATTCTGTTGAATTGTTTTGGCCTAGTTTGTTTCTAGAGACATCAGCAAAGGTTGAGCTGATCAGAAGAGTTGAAGGCAGCCCAGGATCGTCAAAAGTGTTTTGTAGGTAGGTGACGAAGGAATTTGGATTCCGGAGTCAGAGATTTGATTTTGGGGTAAGTTTTCTTTGATCTAAGGGGCTATAAGATTGAGTAAGACTGGGTAAGTCAGCTCCGAGGTGTTTTGGATCTTTCCTGTGTTCTTGTAAGAATTGGTGTTTGATTTTCTAGGTTGAATTATCAGTTTGGATAACTGGAATTCGATTTGTTTCACGTATCTCCGAGGGAGTACGTTTATGATTTATTTCTGGTTGTGGAACCAGCAGTTCAGGAGGATGTGATTGTTGAGTCAGACTTGTCTGTAGTCTGATATCCTGTTTAGTTTTGTAGATCTAGTTGGATAGGAGCTCTATAGCTTAATAGTATAGATTGTTTGAATTTTGTAGAGCGAGTATCCCGATATTTATACTAGGGAAACTCGTGGAAGTTCTATCCGGAATTTTTCTGGACAATTAGATTTGTTTTGTTTGAATAAATTGGTTGTTATGATTGTTAGCATATGATTGATATATGCTTGTGTTTTAAAATAAAATCTTAAGATAGATTATTAAATTACCTTTGCTTTTAAATTTCGGGGACGTAATTCTTTTAAGGGGGAAGGAATGTGATATCCCGAAAATTGGGCAATATAAATTTAATAATCTGTGTTAAAAATTTAATTGATTTAATAATTTTTGATAATAAAATTTTGAATTAATCTAATAATCATCTTTTAATAAATATTTAAATTGGTAGATTTTATCTTTTAAAGCTAATAAACCGTTTTCTGTTTATAATATATATAATTGTATATATTGTATATTGATAAGCTTTGATTTTGAATTTAGTAAATGAATAAATTTTCTAATTTTAGTTTATATTTGATAAATTGGAAATTTGATTTAAATTTAACATCTAACTTTTCAACACAATTTAATAAATAATTTGGTTTATACTTATGATAAATATTATTTGTTTAAATTTATATTTTTAATTAGCTTAAATATGAATTTAAATTAGATTAACATCAAAGCTTTGTTTTATTTCATTTTAAATATTACTTAAAATTATATATAAGAATTTAAAATACAAATTTCAAATGATCTTAATTTGTTTATAATCTCTTTTATAAATTATTTAATATTGTTTAATTTGTATTTTTAGATAAAAATTATGATACTTAAGTTCTTATGAACATAAATAGATTTTTATAGAAATAAGTTTGTTATTTTTAATTTTAGTAAGAGTTATATATGAATATATATATAACTTGATTTTTAAATTAGGTTTTATAATTTAAATTAAATTTGAATTTGATGTTTTGAAATTTAAAAGAATAAATACTTAAAAATATTTGAATAAGCTTATATTTATATTTGTTTGTTTTCATTTCTCTTTAATAAATTTAAAGGAGAAGAAATTAATTTATATATATATATACATAAGAATAATAAATTAAGGTTTAAAAGTTTTGTAAACGATTTAGATAAAATTAAAATACTCATAAGACATGTGTTAATCTCCTAACACCTAAATTGACATGTGTTAGCCATTAAATAAATCAAAGTGACAAATGTTAAGGTTAGAACAAGTGTATTATTTAATTTTCTTTTTCTTTTATTTTTAAAATTTACTTATATAAACATATTACTCCTCATCTTATTCTTTTTCCATTCTTCTTTTCTTCAAAACTTGAGAAATTATTCAGATCTAAAATCTGAAATCATCTACACGCAAAAACAGAAACTTTTGATCAAAAACTAACCTGAAAATCATTTGCACATCCTCAAACCTGTAGCCCTTCAAATTTATCAACCTGAAAAAAAACAAAATTTCAATTCAATTCTGCAAATTCATCAAGCCTGCAGTCCTTTCTGTTTTAAATCGACCATGCCTGCAAAATTCCCTAAAAAAAAATCTTCTTCAAATCAGTAAATCTGTCCAAATAAATATTAAAACATCAACCTGAAATGCAAGTATTAACCTGAAATTCATTTTTGCAAATCAAAGTAACCTAAAGCTATCTTCAATTTCCTCAACCTGAATCATTCTACAATATCCTGCATTTCTGCTTTGAAAAACTTCATCAAAACCTGCATTTTCTTTCTCTGCTTTCTCTGGGAAGCATGCAAATGAAACCTGGAAATAAACATGCATGCAAATGAATGTGGAAGCCTGCAATTCATTATTTTCTGGAAAGCATGCATCCGAAATTCATCTGAAGCCATATAATCATTCTACAAAAATTCAAATGCCTGCATTTTTCTGGGAAGCATGCATCAGATAAAGCTTTTCCAGAAAATAAGTTTGCTCTGCCTCCATAAAATTCAGTGAGTAACACTTTTATTTAAAACTAACTTAAGTATAAACTAGTTGCTGGTTTTATTCAAGTAGTAAGTGTGTTTTGCATGCTATTTACAAATTCTTTACTGAAAAAAATATGGTTGTTTGTAGTATGCTTGCTGTAATGTACATTGTCTCCTGTTCTTAAGTTCCAGGATTATAGAATTTGATTAAATTCCATTTCAATTGATTTAATTTGTGTTGAGATCTAGGACTTAAACAAATATAGTTGTGTTATATAGTTCAAAAGTTTAAATTTTATAAAAAAAAGAAAATCTGTATTATCCTTGAAACATAAATACTACAGAACTAATATTTGAAAGTAAGAATTAAAGTATCCAGATTCTTTGATTTAAGATTATCAACCAATTACATTATCAAAGATATAAATTTTAAAACTAAAATTTGAATTTTTAGTTTAAATATGATTGTGTATTTCTGGTTTAACCAGAAATCACACTTGGGGTTAGAACTGTCAATCTAGAAGATTGGATTGGCCAGAATTGTTTCTGGTGATAGAATGGTGATGGTAGGATCATGGAAAAATACTGGATGGAGAATCAAAGCAGTGTGGTGATGTGGATTTGGAATGGAAGATTATAACCCTAGTTTTTACTGTAATCAGTGAATTGTTTGTTAAGGCTTATATTGGTGATCGAGTTCTTCTTGTATTGGGGGAATGACAGATGGAGTATGGGTGAATTCGTGGCCGGAGATAAAGATTTTCTGGTGATCGGAGTATGGGGATTTGGGTGATTTTCATATTCGACCATTGATCCAGTTTTCGAGTTCGAAGCCTAATTTTTGACTTGGGGTTTTTGCAGTTGTTTTGAAGGTTGATTTGGTGTATGGTGATGATCAGTGACTTGCGCAAGGGGTCGCGAGTGGTCGAAGGTGATGGCGGCATCGGTGTAGCATAGCGATCGGGGTATGAGTTGGTTTTGGGGGAGAAGGAAAATCGTGTTTGTATCGAGTAGTTTTTGTGATTGGCTCGAAGTAGTGGGTCATTTTACTCGAAGATGAGGGTGTGTGGGACTCGAAGTAAATTATGTATGGCTCGGGTATTTGGTTATTACGGGTTTAAGAGTTAACCTGTCAGTTTTTTTAGTTTAAATAAATTTCAAATGGAAATGGCACTGGAGTTTTAAATCTGAGTTTAAGTTATGAATTCAAATTTCATTTTGAATCATAGCTGTAAATGACTAAGTATTTAAATAACTTAAAAAGGGGTTTATTGTTTAAAAATGTTTTTAAAAAAAAGAAATTTGAATTTAAATTAGAAGTGTTTTAAACAAAGTTTAAAACTTGATTCAAATCTGGATTTGAATCTATGTTTCAAAATAGATTTAAGTTTCTATAAATTTAAGTGTTTAACATTTTTGAATGATAAAGTAAAATTTAAATATTTTGAATTCAAAAAGAAATTTGTTTTTAACCCTTGTAAAATTTCTTTTATAAGAGAAGTATTATTTAAATTTAAAAGGGGTTTTAAATTGATTTTTAAAACTTATTTAAGTTAAATTATAATTTAACGATTTGTTTTTCATTTAATTATTAGAGTAATTAAATGGATGATTAATTTATTTTATAAATTAATGAAATAAATAATAACTTAAAAAAAATTAAGGATTTAATCTTAAAAAGTTTAAGATTAATTAACTGGTGATTTAAGAATCATTAATTAAATAAGATTAGTTTTTAATTAATGATTAATAATTAATTAATCAAGTAATAAGGGATTTAATTAAGTTTTAATTAACACTTAATTAATTAAATAATTAGGGGTTAATTAATGGTTATAAATAATTAATTAATAATGATTAAAATAAGTCAATTATTTTAGAAAAATAATTCATGAATTGTTAAATAGTTAATGAAGGTCATTAACTAAGGATTATTTAATAATTAATTAATGTGATTAATTTTAATTATTAATTAGATTAATTAATTTAATGATAATCATTTGTGTAATTTGTTAGGTATAATTACTTATAGAAGTAATTAAGGAAATTAATTACTAATTATAATTAATTGAGTTTAATTTGATTAGATTAAGTTAATTAATTCAGTTTAATTAATTTAAATTAATCATTTGAGGATTGTGAAGTATAATTACTTAATGTAATTAAATAAAGAGAAATTTCTTAGAGAAGTAATTTATGGGTAATTACTATATGTAATTAATTAAAGGAGATTTGTTTATGAAAGTAATTTGAGTATAATTACTTTGTAAATTAATCAAGGGATTAATTAAAGATAATTAATTAATGAGTAATTAATTTATTTGGTGAAGTAATTAAGGGTAGTTAATTACTGAATTGAGTTAATCAAGGGTGATTAACACTTATGGTTTAAATAAAAATTAATTACTTAATGTAATTAATTTAATTTGAAAATGTAATTAGAAGATCATTAATTATTATAATTAATGATATAATTAAGAATGGATTTAATTGGAAATAATTAATAAATGTAGGGATTAATTAATGAAATTAATTAAGAATTAATTAATTCATAGTTAATTAATTATGGAAATAATTAAAGATTAATTACTGAATTTGGTTAAGTATAATTAATTTGAGAAATTAATTAGTGGATAATTACTTAAAGGTTAATTAATAAGGGATGATTAATTAAAATGAATAATTGATTGATGATTTATTAATTAATTGATTGTTAATTAATTAATGATGGTGTAAGAAAGATTTATATTGATGAAGTAATTAATTTAATTTACTTTAAATTAATTAGAATGATGTAATTAATTTAATTTATTTTAAATTAATTATATTTGGTGTGGTAAATCATTGCTTATATGGATGGATAATGTTGTTGCTTAGATGGTTTGAATCTCAGATATGAGATAATTAATGCTGAGTGATATGGATGCATTGGTTGCATTGTGATGATGATTTGGATTACTTTTTGGATAATGATAATATGGTTTATCTGTTGTAATGATAATGTTGGTTATCTATTGTGAATCTGTGAATTATCTATCTGTGTGTATATAGATAATGAAATTGAATTGTTTTAAACTTTAAAACAACTTGGTCTTAGAAGAGACGCTTTGGATTTCGACGAGACCGGGATCGGGTTTCCATATTTGGATATACGAAAACCACATCGATCGAAATTAACGTTAGGTCGTGAATCCAAGTGGAGCAAGTGAAGACTCGAGGTGTAAGGACTATACGTCAGTATAACTCTGGGGGTGATTCCGTGATGAGTTTGATGGAGATAGTTATTATAGGTTCCAGATGGTGATTTAGAGTACAAGGGTTATCGTCGTTAACTCTGAGAGTAATTCCAAAATGAATGTAACGAGATAATGCCTTCTGTTTCGTTCGAACCCGGAATGAACTTGTATGGATTGAATGCTTTCAGAACATCGTCAGGTGGACGATGAGCATTCTAAGAGATGTGTTCTCTAAAGGTAATCGTAGCCTCAAGCCTCATCAACCGGGAATGGCTAAAACAGGGGAGGTGCAGTAAGGCTTCGTGGGTAGCTCCCACTAGAGAGCGAGATTTACCCCTGTCTAGAGGTCCCTTTTTATTTCGGCTGTGTGGGCAGTTGGACGTACGCTAACTGCACGGTTGTCTTGTTCGAGACTGTCCAATAAGGGGTGGTTCCGGTCTTGTGTTGCAGGGGAGTTAGGGTGGCTCCTCGGTACGTTGATCTAGGCCACGTACTGTGACGGGCGGTACCCCAGTAGCCCTGCCATTGATGGAATCCACAATCCAATAAGTGCCAACGGTTTTGATTGTATTACCCACTTTTGTGGCTACTAGATGGAATTTAATAATGTAACAGTTTCGGCTATTTCTTATTTACTTGAAAACCCTAGACCTATTATAATATCACTAGATTTCCTATCAAATGTTTTGGTTAGCATAAGGTAAAAACTTTTCCATGTTTATGTGTGGGAAGTCTTACGTGATACCTTTCTTTCAAAGGTTTTTCAAAGTTAAGCAATCTTAAACCTGTTACTCACACCAGACCCATGTTTGACCCAGAGTTTATCTTCTGTTTTTTTTAAACTCTTGGTACTCAAATTTTGACGAGTAGCCAAGGGAATTCAGGTTAGCTTTTGACGAATTATGGAGGAGCAAATGGAACAGGAGGCTTCCGCGTGTAGATATATAGTTCCGCTATGTGTTCTCTGTGTTAGTATTGTTTTGCTGAGTCGTATTGAGTTGTATAACTAGATAGGTGTTTATAACTGTCTGGCATGTGATGTAAATTCTGCGTAACTCTGATTAGTGTTGTGCACTATGTAATATTTATGTTATTAATATAATTTATTCTTTCCGCTGTTGAGATTCTGATGTTGTTTCTTCTTTCTTCTCTTTCATTTCTCTTTCCTATCCCTTTCTTGCTTCATGATGATACGATTTTTCTGTGGAGAAAAAGTCGGGTCGTCACATGGAGTCTAACTCATTAGGTGACTCACTAGAGATAGGGTTAGAAATGCCCTAGAGTGAGTATATTCCCTTAGAATATCTCGTCTGTATGCCTAAAATCAATTTTCTTACTATTTATACATAGTGAGAATGAGTGCAAGAAGTGGACGAGGTAGGGGAAGGGGGAGTACCACTACAAATGGTCGAGACCCTGCAACAACAGTAATGGAAGGAGAAACTCTTCCCATCCAACCCCAGCCAAATCTGGCAGACTTATATTGGAATTTCTCAAGACTTGGAGGGAAACCATTCAAAGGTATGGAGACTATTATAGAAGTGCAAGCTTGGGTTCGATCTTATGAGAGGATTTTTAAAGGGTTGAAATTGGATGATGATCAAAGGAGGTTGATAGCTTCCTGGCAGCTCCAAGAAGAAGCTTTGGTATGGTGGGAAACCAATACTTTGGCCGAATCGGAAGATGAGTTTACATGGGATAGATTCAAGCAAGCATTTGAGCAACGTTATATGCCTTCCGCTAGTATTTGCAAGATGTATCAAGAGTTTACCGATTTGAATCAAGGAAATCTATCTTTTGAAGAATTCTTAAATAATTTAGTGAGTTATCCCGATTTGGACCTGAATTGATGAATACCCCTCTTAAGAAGAATGAGAGATTTATTAAAGGGATGAACAAGAAGTTTCATGAAAGGATGACAGGCCATGTGAAGGAGTCTTTTGCTGATTTGGTAGACATGGGATATAGATATTCCACCTTAGATGAACAAGAGATTCCAGAAGAGAAAGGAAGTGGAAGTAATCCAAATTGGAAGAAGAGAAAGTTTGGAGGAAAGAAGCCTTGGCAAGGTAAAGGAAAGAAGGATACTCAGGAGAACAAGGCGAAGAATGTTATCTGTTTCAACTGTTTGGAGAAAGGTCATTACTCGGATAGTTGCAAGATGCCCAAGAAGTAAGGGAAGAAGGATTAACCTAAGAAGTTAGGAAAAGAATCCAGGGAATGCTACTATTGCCATAAGCCAGGACATATGGTTAAAGAATGCCCGACAATGAAGTAGGCCCAAGTAGCAAAGGTATATGCAATCAAGGATGAACCTTCATCCTTAGGAGCTGATAAAGGGAAAGGAGTTTTACAAGGTAATCTTCTTATTTATGATAAAATTGATAGAATTCTATTCGACACTGGAGCCACGCATAGTTTTATTTTCCAACAAACCGTAGAAGAGTTAAATCTTGAACCCGAATTCATAGACGAACCTATTTGTGTGAAGAACTCGGTAGGAGGCCCTCTGGATATTTGCTTACATTGTAGAAAGTTCCAATTTCGTATTCTCATCATCAGTTTCCTATGAGCCTTTTCATTCTTGTCTTTAATGAATTTGATATTTTAATTGGAATGAATTGGTTAACAGAATATGAAGCTAAATTAGATTGTATCAATAGAATGATTTCGGTCAAGACCAAACTTGGGAATTTTGTTGTGATTTCTTGTGAGGATCCAAGTTCGAATTGGGACAAGCTAATGTATACTTTAGGGTATCCCGACCCGAATTTGGAATCCATACCTATTGTTTGAGAATTTCCTGACGTATTTGAAGAAGTTAAGTCTTTACCTCCGCATAGGGAAATCAAATTTAGGATCGACTTGGTTCCCAATGGCTGTCCAGTTGTGCATGCAGGTTGTAGGATGGCACCAAGGGAAAGAATAGAGCTAGTTAAGCAAACCAATATTTACTAAGGAAAGGATTTATACGACCTAGTCGTTCCAATTGGGGTTCAGCTGTAGTATTTATAGCCAAGTCCGATGGATCTTTGAGATTGTGCGTAAGTTATTGTGATCTTAATAAGCTAACCCTTAAGAATAAATGTTCTTTTCCCCGTATCGACGACCTGTTCGATTAATTGCATGATGCTCGATTCTTTTCCAAGATGGACCTAGCCCAAGGATTCCATCAGCTGAGAATGGCGGAAGATTACATCCATTTGACTGCTTTTAAGGGTCTCAATACATCCAACGAAAGGTTAGGTATGCCCTTCGAACTAACCAATGCCCCTACATATTTTGTAGACCTGATGATCCAAGTATTTCGTGAAGTATTGAATAAGTTCGTTCCCGTATTTATTGATGATATTTTGATTTATTCCAAAACTAAAAAAGCAAGCAGAAGTCCTATCCCAAATGTAGGATAAATATTTCGGCTTGATCTGGTAAGCCATTTCTCTATCTTTTAATGTGTTCATATGTTCTTTGTTGTCTCCCCGTCTATCAAATTTCGAGAACAAAATTTTCTTAAGTGGGGAATTTGTAACGATCCCATTTTTAAGCCAAAACTAATTTAGTAATTAATATAATTTTTAGAACTAATTTGTGAACTAATTTGAATTTTTCCAAACGCAAATAAGACATCTGTTTGTTTATGTATATATATATAAATAGATTGTAAATAGAATTTTGATTTAAAATTCAAAAATAAATTGGATTCAAAACCTCAATATTTTGAAAAATAATATATATATATATATAATTGGATTTTAAATAATTTTCTTTAAAGATTACATAAATATAAGTAAGGAAATGTATTTAATAAAAATTGAAAATATAATATAAGAACATATTAAAACATAAGTGCATGCATAAAGACATATGTAGGCTAAATGTAACATGAAATTTAACAAATGTCAATTATTAGTTTATTTTTAAAAAAATATTAAAATCAAGGCTATATATATATATTCACATCTCTACTCTACTCTTTCATTTCTTCTCTTATCTTCATTTTTAAAAAATTTGTTCAAAAATAAAAAAATAAAAAATAAACCTGAGAAAAAGAAATAAACCAGAGATAAAACAAACCAAATTTTTATAAATCTCAGACCTGGAAACTTAAGCAAAGAAAGTTCAACTCAACTAAGCAAAGAGAAAATCAAAATCAAGTTGCAGATCAAAACCAAAGTTCCAGTTTTCAAAATCAAATACTTCTATTTCTAGTGTTCTCCGTTCAACATTTAAAATAGTGAGTAAACAAACTACTCCTTTTATTGCTAAATCTATTTTATATTCTATTGCATGTGATGGGTAATGAAGTAATGTTGTGGAATGTTTGCATGTATGAATTAATATGTTGCATGTATATGAACATGGAATATCTGAGTATATTTGTATAACTTGCCTCTGTTTTGATTTAATAGACTAAAATCAAGTTCAAAAATCCTAATCTCTTTTCCCCATCTATTTAGGATTTGATCTCTAAATGAAGTATGTTAGTGTCAATCAGATTCTATTTTTAAAAATAGTTTGAAGTGAATATATTGTATAAATTCTTTCAAAAATAAGAAAAAAAGTGGAAGCTAATTATAGTCAGCAAGTCGATTGTCTAAAATTCATGTTTTGATTATATAGCTAGTCTCGTTTTTGAAAATGATGGTTTTTGATAATATTATCTAGATTTTAAGCTTGTCATTTGTGAGAGTTTGCAAGTTGATCGGAATTGGGTTTTATTTTAAATTCCGACGATCGCGAGGCTTGGTGGCGTCGGGGTTGTGGCCGTGGTTGCTGGTTGGTCGATGAGCATGGGAAAAATGGTTAGAAGGTTTCTAGTTCGCCGTGGTGGCGCGGCGAGGCTGTTTCAGGGTTTAGTCTGAGTTTTTGGTCTGGGTTGTTCGCTGGGTGTTCTCGACGTCATGATGGCATTGAGGTGGACTGGAGGTGAGGGAAAAGGTAGAGGGTTGTCTGTCGAAGCTTTCGATGATGGGACGTGGTTTCCGATGTCTACGGTGGTGGAACGAGGGGCGACAAGGCGATGGATTTGGTTCAGGTGATGTTCGATATGGCTCGATTTCGATTTGGGGTTTGTTGTTGGTTTCTGGGTGGTCAAGACGATCATGCGTGTCATCAGCGACTTGCTGGCGAAGGTGATGATGGTCAGAGAAGAATCAATCTTCCATGCACATGCACGCATGTACATATGGGTTGTGGTTTTGTAGTAGAGGGAGGATCAGGTACGAGAAGAAGAGGCTCGAGGATGGTATCAGGTAGATTTGGGTTTGGCTCGAATTGCTGACGGGTAGTTCGTGAGTGTGTAACAGGTTTTTAAATTTAAACCAAAACAAAGTTTAAAAAGAAAAGGAAATAAAGAAGAAAGAACGTGGCTCGGGTTTGAGTGCGGATAAGCTCAGGGTTTGGCTCAGGTCAGAGCTATAGAGTATCACCAAGTTTTTTTTAAAATTAAAAGTTTAAACAAAATCAAGTTTAAACAATTTCCCAATTAATTCTTTAAAATAATAATTGTTTATTTAAGTTTGAAATTTGTTAAAGGTTTAAAAATAAACTATTTTTAAATTAATTAAGTTTACAGTGTTTTAATATATATATATATATATATCATTTATTTTAAATTAATTCTTAAGTTTATTTAAATAAATTTAAATAGTATAATTAAGTAGTTAATTAAAGAAGATGAAATGTTTTTAATTATTAATTAACTTAAAGGTCTTAAGTTAATTCATATGCTACTGATAAAATTCCAATGTTTATGAAATAAGATTTAAATGATTTAATTAAGTAATTAATTAAGATAATCATTTATTTTAGATTAATTAAGGACTTAAGTAATTAAGGGTTAATTAACTAACTTAAGTAGTTATAGGATAATTAATTAACGTAATTAATGGATAATTAATTAATTAAAGGTTAATTATTGTAAGCAATTAAAGGATAATTAATTAATTAAAGGTTAATTAATTAATGTAAGTGATTGAAGGATAATTAAGTATTTAAAGGGTAATTACTTAATGTAAGTAATTAAAGGATAACTAAATAATTAAAGGTTAATTAATTAAAATTAAAGGTTAATTAATTAAAATTAAAGGTTAATTAATTAATAATTAAAGGTTAATTTATTTATGATTAAAGGATAATTAATTAACAATTAAAGGGCAATTAATCAGTAATTATGTTGAATATGCGCTTATATGATTTTTGTTTGATGATAATAAACATATATACATTCATTTAAATGTATTTGATAATATACTATTTTATTTTTCATAGATTAAATAAATATTTGCTGAATAAAATAAATAACACGGAATTTGAATTCAAACGAATATTTTATTCAAACAAATATTTATTACATCTTTGAATAGTACAATTTCAAGCTCTCACTATAACTATACAACTTTGATACAAATTCAATTACATCACTATTTTACATATCATCACCTCACTACATATCACTCACACTCGTATTTCATCTTCAACTTCATTCCAGTTTGAATCCAGCATCTGAGCAATCTGCAAAAATATTCACTAACGCAGTAAAATTGAAAAAGAAATATTTTTGCAATATAAATAAAAGATGAATTTTGAAAATGATATTTGCCTCAGTTATTTGGGTTGTTCGTCATCATTTACATTTGAATTCGTCATACATGAACAACTTGTGACATACACAGTGTATCACTGTATATGCCACAAGGCCGTGCACACCGATATACACTTGATAATGCTACAGGGATAGGTGAGCACAAGGTCAAACCCAAATATACGGACAGGTTCAACTCAGGTGCAATAAATTCAAAAATACGACACGAGCACAAGGTCAAATCCGAGTTTTGAAACTGGATTCAACACAAGGCGACATGACATGAATGCAACGAAGACCAACATCAAAATGGACTGCAACAATCATGGCAGTTCACATGTCAAAAAAAGTTGCAACATGGATATCACAAAACAAAACTCACTGGAATGAACAATGCACGGCTAGTCCAAACTCGAGTGCAATAGAGAAGCTATGGTACTATACAAGTACAAGCTGCAGCATACCAGAGTGATACACTATGCAAGCAAGTTCGACATACAAAAACCATGGTTCAAAATAAATACCAAATACTACAAGATGAACCAGAATGCATATGTAACCAGCAGCACCAAAAACCAAACAAGGGGCAGGCCAACAGGTGCAAACAAAAGATACAGTGCATAGATGAAGTACACAAGTGCAACTACATCAACTAGACTCGACAATGTTCACAACTGCATATTCAAATGCCCATACTACATGAAATACATGGAGACAAAGCAACTGCCATAAGACGACAATACAGTATACATGAATACAATTACAGCATCAGGCCAGACACTTCAATGATCAAACAGGGATGAATACAATGTCAAAGCACAGTGCACAAGAAAACCAGTTCAACGAGTATGCACAGCAATGCAAGAACAAGCCAGCAGTTACATGAAAAACTCAGCAATGAATTTAACCATCATGAACACAGTGAAGACCACAAAGGCAAGTATGGACAGAGCTCGAGCACAGTTAAAACTCAAGCAAATGAAAACATCACAGTGACATGCTACAACTTCAAACAGGCAGTGCACATGTGAATCAAGTGACCAACCAGAAGCTACTGAAGGCAACCACAAGTACAGGTTAAACCAACAAAGAAATGCACAAGCACAAGTAGTGGAACTCCAACATATCCAACTAGAAATGCAGACAACAAGTGTCAAGTTGCAAACAATATTAAACAGTGACAATGCAGCCAACAAATACACTATGAATCTGAGATTACAAACTCGAGTGTGCAAGTGAACATGACAAGAAACAGTTCAATATGAACTGATGAACATGCAGTCAAACTCAGTGACAACATACTACAATAAATCATCAAAGATTGCAACAGATGGAGCTACAGGAAAGTACAGCAAGCTACAAGTTATACGAAATCAAAGTGACCAAAGTCAAAGCATCAGAGGGAATCATCAATATCCAAACTGCAGATACAAAGCTAAATGTATCAAAGCCGTGTGTTTTAACAAGTCAGCAGAAAAAGGAACGAAAACCGTGGTCATCACGAAATTGATTCAAAAGCCGCGTCAACCAAGGAATGTGAAAAATACGAAAGTGACAAAGTCAGAATAAATCCCAAGCATCAAAGCATCATCGAGTGGCCGAGGTGAATCAGTTGACAAATTCAAATATATTCGTACGAACGCAAATCTAGGGTTACAAACCCTATATAAAGAAATCATCATCGGCAATTTCATTCATGGAGTTCAATAAAGCATAACAGAACAGCATAAACAAAAATCACATATCAAATCGAAGTTGAACTCCATCAACTCGAAGTAGCCACAGAGAGAACAACGAGAAATCGATCGAGCAAAGCAATTCTCGAACAACCACAGATTCGATCGAAGCAATAACGGCTCTTCAAAAGCCTTAATCTGAATCAAGAACGAAAGCCCCAATTTTGCAAAAGGAACGGTCGCCATTATACTCAAGCAAAAAAAAGGAACCGGGCCGATAAAATAAAAGGGAGAAAAGGGGGACGAAATCTTTTAATTAGTGGGCCGGTTATTTTGGGCTTAGTTGTTTTAAATTAGGGCTATTTTTATTAATTTGTTTTTTTGTTTTGTATTTTCTTTTTAAACCGTTTATTTTTCTAGTCGTGTGACTAGGGGACAAGCTACGTGGCGTAGCTTGAGAATTCGCAACTCGGTAGTTGAGTTGTGGTAGGGTTTTGAGCGTAGAGTTAGATTAGTCAATAGCGGGTATAGCGAGTTTACGTGTGTAAGCGAGGGACTATCTAATTTCTAGTAGAAACCTTGGGGGCAGCACGTAGGCAGGGTTTTGCCGAAGCTGGGTAAATTCTGTGTTGTTCTTTTCTACATTTTATTCTGCAATATCTGTACTGCTATTCTGTGATCTGAATTGAATATTTTATAAGCTTCCGCGATTAATTTTTATAATTGACACTATCACCCTATTCACCCCCCCTCTAGGGTGAAATCGATCCTACAAGTGGTATCAGAGCTAGGAACAAAAGCCGTTTTTGTTTTAATTTTTTTTTCAAAAATCAATTTTTGTTTTAAAAATCGTGTTTTAAAAATTGGTTTTTGTTTTAAAAATTTGAATTTTTGAAATGGCTTCTTTTATTAATACTTTTGCTGAGGGTCGCTGCAATATTATTCCTTCTATTTTCGATGGAACAGATTTTTTGAATTGGAAATTAAAAATGGAATTTTATTTAAAATCTGTTAATATCAAATGTTGGGATATTATTGAAAATGGGTGTGAAATAACAGATAAGAAAATTATCTCGATTAACGCTCTTACTATGCATATATTATATTCTTATATTAATCAAGATAATTTTAATTTCATCTCTCATTGTGAAAATGCACAGGAAATTTGGAATACTTTAATTGCAATATATGGTGCAACAGTCAACAACAATGAGAAGTCCTCCACAACCGACTCGGTTGAAGAAATGTGCTTAACAGGATTTGTAAAAAGCAGTTGTGATGAGGATGATGATGATGGAGCAGCTGAGCTGGCGTTAATAATGAAGAAATTCAAAAGATGGAATCGCATACGGAAATCCAGCTCGAAAACATGAATTAAAAAGCAGAATAGGCAAAGCACTGGACAATTCGGAAGAACACGGGATCATTTGCAACAAACCCTGTAATATCAAGCCCAATCATCCCCGATTTCAACGCGATTTTGAAAAGAAATCAAAACGGTGTTTTGCAGCCACGTGGAATAAAAGCGATAACAGTGAGAGTGAGAAAGCAGATATGTGCCTTCATGGGATTATAACGATAGCGACGATGACGAGCCAAGCGAGGTATCAAAACTTACTCACTCAGAATTATTTATTTATTTCCACGAAGTAAATGGCTGTTTTGAACGGCTTAGGGATAAGTATGCCAAACTCGAATCACAAAAAATACTTTGATAGATTTAAATAAACAACTTGACCAATTAGTTAAAACCTATCAAAGTAGGATCCCTAAGTGTGATAAGGGTCCAACATTTGAAGAAGAAATTAAAAAATCAGAAACTAAAATAAAATCACTTGAAAATGAAATTCTGATTTTGAAAGAAAATGAAAATACTAGGAGAGAAAATTCTATTAAAAAGTGCACACAATTATTGAACGAAAATGAATCTCTCAAAACACAAGTCCAACAATTGTCAACGACTTTAGATAAATTTTCAAAAAGTGAAAAATCGTTGAATATGCTATTAGGAAAGCAAACTGTTAATACGGTTAGACAAGGACTTGGATATAATAATTCGAAAATTGTTGAAAGCAATATTAATCAAGTTAATTCTATGTGCACGTTTTGTAGAAAATATGGACACAATCACAATAATTGTTGGTATAGACCCAAACATGTGAAAACTATACCGATTTGGGTTCCAAAAGGCACAAATATAAAATCTCTCAAAGTTAAACAAATTTGGGTGCCGAAGGGAACAATTATAAATAGTTTTGGGTCTACACAAAATTATTTTTCAAATTTTTCTGCCACTAACAACCATGGACCTGTAAAAACAAATAGGTCACATAAATCTGTCATCGTGTAGGTGTGGTGGCAGGCTAAGGAACAACAATAGTGTTCTCTGGATTTGGCTGTTCCAGAAACACAACGGGTGACAAAGCAAAGTTCCTTAGCCTAGTATAAAGGTGACAGAATCACAACAGACAACAACGGAAAATATCGTAAAGGCAAAACAGGTAATGGTATGTTTTAAACGATATATTAAATGTGATAATCTGCACCATATTCTGAATTAAAATCAGCCAATATTGAGATGATGAAAAGATGATGATTCTGACTTATTCAACATAGTTGGCCAATTATATTCTTATGCCAAAAACACTATAAAAATCTCTAGATTCGTTGAATTACTTCATATATATCAGTTTGGATTAAAAATAGTGTTTTGTTGGATAATACAATTGGTGATAATACGGCTGACTCTATATTCATGGTTTTCTGATTATTTACACGGCTTCAATTCAATTTCAAAAGAATGTCATTTAAATTGTTGTTAAAATTGAGTTTGAAATTTTTGGTGCACACTTCATGTTTTGGTCTATAAAATTCAATTGATAATAATTTTTGAGTGAAAGAGAAATTCAGATGCAGATTACACTGGTAATCTAGTTGATAGAAAAATTACTAGTGAAACGTGATTTTTGTTGAGACATTTAATAACTGCATCGTTTTTCAAAGAAAATATCTGCATATTCTTCATTTTAAATAATTTTCAAATAGCAGAAAATTTTCTTTTAAAAACCCCCTGGAGAAAATCATTTTTGACCATATTTTCAGATTAGTCATTTTTGAAAAATTAATTTCATAATTATTTTTGAATTTGATGACTATTATGACTAATCTGACTCCCAAATGATTATCGAAAAGAAAAATAGTAATTGAAAAAGTGATGAGTGTTGATATTGATTATATATTATAACTCGAGACGGTATAATTAATAAATTTCTTTAGAAATTTAAACAAGAGTTATAAAACTGTTTGTTGGTAAAGATTCCATGACCAACTCTATATCTATCATATTTCTAACGACCATCACTCATCAAAATTCTATATAGTTTGTCAATATGTGGTACTTTAAACAGGAATCGTTCGTTTTTTCATTTTTCACATTTTAAAAAAAAAGGTAATAATAATAATAAATAAATACCAAAGTATTCACTCTCATTTAAAAGTCCTCACGGTTATGCATGGGTGAATTACTTGGAATTTGTTATGTGCTTCCATGCTCATTTAAAAGTCCTTATGGTTATGCATGTATGGAACGCATATCAAAAGTTGATTTTTTTTCTTAAAATAAACAAGTTGATTCTAATCCCATTTAAAAGTCCTCACGGTTATGCGTGGTTAGAAGATACTTGAATTCATTTTTTTAAAATAAAATTGGAATACTACTAATCTCATTTAAAAGTCCTAACGGTTATGCATGGTTAGTAGATATTCAAATTCCTGGTATAAAAATGCCACAAATAGACACAACTGTATGGTTTTATATGATGACATCATTTCCATCATTCTAAAAGTGGAATATGCGCCTAACAAAATATTTATGATTTTTGTTTGACATTTTATTGAAATTTAATATTTATATTCAATTGAGTTTTAATATTGGATTGATATCGATTACTTTATCTCTATTTTCTCTAACACTATTATTCTTTTGCTGATAACAAAAGGGGGAGAGAAAAGTTAAGATTTTGTCAATTAAAATCAAGCAAAGGTCAAATAATTTTCCATTTTGCATCTAGACTCATTTGCATATTTTATTTGTATGCATATATGTAGGGGGAGCTTTGTGTAGAGAGGAAGCATTTAAATAGGGGGAGCAATTAGGATATATCAATGATCAAATACATTTAACATATTCAAAATCTTAAATATATGTTTGTTATCATCAAAAGGGGGAGATTGTTGAATATGCGCTTATATGATTTTTGTTTGATGATAATAAACATATATACATTCATTTAAATGTATTTGATAATATACTATTTTATTTTTCACAGATTAAATAAATATTTGCTGAATAAAATAAATAACACGGAATTTGAATTCAAACGAATATTTTATTCAAACAAATATTTATTACATGTTTGAATAGTACAATTTCAAGCTCTCACTATAACTATACAACTTTGATACAAATTCAATTACATCACTATTTTACATATCATCACCTCACTACATATCACTCACACTCGTATTTCATCTTCAACTTCATTCCAGTTTGAATCCAGCATCTGAGCAATCTGCAAAAATATTCACTAACGCAGTAAAATTGAAAAAGAAATATTTTTGCAATATAAAATAAAAGATGAATTTTGAAAATGATATTTGCCTCAGTTATTTGGGTTGTTCGTCATCATTTACATTTGAATTCGTCATACACGAACAACTTGTGACATACACAGTGTATCACTGTATATGCCACAAGGCCGTGCACACCGATATACACTTGATAATGCTACAGGGATAGGTGAGCACAAGGTCAAACCCAAATATACGGACAGGTTCAACTCAGGTGCAATAAATTCAAAAATACGACACGAGCACAAGGTCAAATCCGAGTTTTGAAACTGGATTCAACATAAGGCGACATGACATGAATGCAACGAAGACCAACATCAAAATGGACTGCAACAATCATGGCAGTTCACATGTCAAAAACAGTTGCAACATGGATATCACAAAACAAAACTCACTGGAATGAACAATGCACGGCTAGTCCAAACTCGAGTGCAATAGAGAAGCTATGGTACTATGCAAGTACAAGCTGCAGCATACCAGAGTGATACACTATGCAAGCAAGTTCGACATACAAAAATCATGGTTCAAAATAAATACCAAATACTACAAGATGAACCAGAATGCATATGTAACCAGCAGCACCAAAAACCAAACAAGGGGCAGGCTAACAGGTGCAAACAAAAGATACAGTGCATAGATGAAGTACACAAGTGCAACTACATCAACTAGACTCGACAATGTTCACAACTGCATATTCAAATGCCCATACTACATGAAATACATGGAGACAAAGCAACTGCCATAAGACGACAATACAGTATACATGAATACAATTACAGCATCAGGCCAGACACTTCAATGATCAAACAGGGATGAATACAATGTCAAAGCACAGTGCACAAGAAAACCAGTTCAACGAGTATGCACAGCAATGCAAGAACAAGCCAGCAGTTACATGAAAAACTCAGCAATGAATTTAACCATCATGAACACAGTGAAGACCACAAAGGCAAGTATGGACAGAGCTCGAGCACAGTTAAAACTCAAGCAAATGAAAACATCACAGTGACATGCTACAACTTCAAACAGGCAGTGCACATGTGAATCAAGTGACCAACCAGAAGCTACTGAAGGCAACCACAAGTACAGGTTAAACCAACAAAGAAATGCACAAGCACAAAGTAGTGGAACTCCAACATATCCAACTAGAAATGAAGACAACAAGTGTCAAGTTGCAAACAATATTAAACAGTGACAATGCAGCCAACAAATACACTATGAATCTGAGATTACAAACTCGAGTGTGCAAGTGAACATGACAAGAAACAGTTCAATATGAACTGATGAACATGCAGTCAAACTCAATGACAACATACTACAATAAATCATCAAAGATTGCAACAGATGGAGCTACAGGAAAGTACAGCAAGCTACAAGTTATACGAAATCAAAGTGACCAAAGTCAAAGCATCAGAGGGAATCATCAATATCCAAACTGCAGATACAAAGCTAAATGTATCAAAGCCGTGTGTTTTAACAAGTCAACAGAAAAAGGAACGAAAACCGTGGTCATCACGAAATTGATTCAAAAGCCGCGTCAACCAAGGAATGTGAAAAATACGAAAGTGACAAAGTCAGAATAAATCCCAAGCATCAAAGCATCATCGAGTGGCCGAGGTGAATCAGTTGACAAATTCAAATATATTCGTACGAACGCAAATCTAGGGTTACAAACCCTATATAAAGAAATCATCATCGACAATTTCATTCATGGAGTTCAATAAAGCATAACAGAACAGCATAAACAAAAATCACATACCAAATCGAAGTTGAACTCCATCAACTCGAAGTAGCCAGAGAGAGAACAACGAGAAATCGATCGAGCAAAGCAATTCTCGAACAACCACAGATTCGATCGAAGCAATAACGGCTCTTCAAAAGCCTTAATCTGAATCAAGAACGAAAGCCCCAATTTTGCAAAAGGAACGGTCGACATTATACTCAAGCAAAAAAAAGGAACCGGGCCGATAAAATAAAAGGGAGAAAAGGGGGACGAAATCTTTTAATTAGTGGGCCGGTTATTTTGGGCTTAGTTGTTTTAAATTAGGGCTATTTTTATTAATTTGTTTTTTTGTTTTGTATTTTCTTTTTAAACCGTTTATTTTTCTAGTCGTGTGACTAGGGGACAAGCTACGTGGCGTAGCTTGAGAATTCGCAACTCGGTAGTTGAGTTGTGGTAGGGTTTTGAGCGTAGAGTTAGATTAGTCAATAGCGGGTATAGCGAGTTTACGTGTGTAAGCGAGGGACTATCTAATTTCTAGTAGAAACCTTGGGGGCAGCACGCAGGCAGGGTTTTGCCGAAGCTGGGTAAATTCTGTGTTGTTCTTTTCTACATTTTATTCTGCAATATCTGTGCTGCTATTCTGTGATCAGAATTGAATATTTTATAAGCTTCCGCGATTAATTTTTATAATTGACACTATCACCCTATTCACCCCCCCTCTAGGGTGCAATCGATCCTACAAATTATAGGATAATTAATTAATGTAAGTAATTAAGAATGATTAATTAATTTCATAATTAATTAAAATAATAACAAATGGTTTGTAATTAATTAATGTTAATTAAGAAGAGTTAGGTAATTAACTCATAAGTAATTAATTTATTTGGTTTAAATTAATTTAATTATAAATTATATGATCAATAAATCTTACTTATGGACGATTAATTATATTGAATGCTTAGATTAATTAATATCTCTAGTACGTTAATCTGTAATATTCTTTGATATGAATTGCTTTGGACTGAGCTGTGATAAATGCAAGATTATTTATCTATGATGAATTACTGTGTGAATATAATGTTCTGCATTGAATTATAAAAGGTGGATCTTTTGTTTAAAATATTAAAAATGGAAATTTGTTTAAACCATTCAAAACGAAAGGTTTTGGGAAATAAGGACTAAAAAGTTGTGATTTAACTAAGATCTATATGTTTTAAATAAGCGCTCATTATTCGAAAAGGCCGGGAAGGGCATTAAGTCGAAAACCCATTCCGAATAATGATACGACGGAATGGAATTGCATTTGAAGACGGTGGTTTAAGACCAAGTATTTTCGAAAATGAAAGGATTTCCTGTCGATTGTCTCTACACCGAGTTGCTCCGGTATAGAGATTACCTTATGTTATGGGGAGTCCAGACGAGATTGGATATATCCGGATTTGCAAGGACTTCTTTCCTTAATTGGACGAAGTGCCTTCGGTTCCATTCAGACCCAGGATGGACTTGTATGGATGTATGTTTGACATTACACTTTGAGATATAAAGCTGGTTTCTATCAAATACATTTCTGTTTGGTGGCTGAGAATTTACTCTCTTAGCTTAACACCCTTCTCTGAGACATACAAGCTCATAGGTTATGTGGTTGATCGTTATTAGTGATATATTCCCAATTTGGTAATGTGGCATGCTAAGCGTTGAGCATTGATTGATCGAAGCATGCTTTTATGTAAAGCGTAGCTTTGTGGGACGAGATTTCATCGAACCTCATACCCCGGGAAATGGTCGAAACAGGAAGAATGCAGCAAGGTTATGCGGTTCACGACCCTAAAGGTATGTGCATTTCCTTCTGGATAAAAAGTGGTATTATGGTTGGAGCCTAGATAATTTACTTATGTGGTCATTGGAATTTGAGGTGCTCAGTAAAGGTCGGTTACGACCGGGGGATAGCATACTCGTGACAGTTAGTTACCTAGTTACAAAGGTAACTCGGCCTTGTGTTGGCAGAGATCCGGTTAGATTTTGGGGACTTCCTTCCAGAGGCGTACCCATTCGTATAAAGGAAGTTCCTTAGCCTTGGCCATTTGTTGGAAATCCAAACAAAAAAATATGAGCCCTTTACAATTTCAGTTGTAGAACCTGCCATTTAACATGGTAGCTATAGTAGGCATACTATAATGGTACGTATGCTGGGTACGATTAATATTATACTTGCAAAATGTTTTTCCACACTATGCGCTAAAAATAATGTCAAAAAGGATTTTAGCATACCAAGCATGTTTGACTACTATAAGGAGAAACCTCCCCCTGTGTGTGATTACATTTGAGTGTGTGCCGAGAGACCGTTTGGTAGTTTCATTTTCAAAACGCATGAATGGATTTCTTTTTGTACAAATAACTGTTTTTATATTTCTCACACCAGTCCCATGAGTGACTCGAGTTTATTGTTCCTTTTGCTAAACTCTGGGTCCCCCATAATTTTCCACACGGGCAGCCTAGAGTCAGGTTATCAGTAGGTTTAGGAGATAAGTTGGAAAGTAGATGTGGATTTGGAAGCCTTTGGTTTGGAAGCTTTTGGTTTTGAGCTTTTTGGTTTGGACTTTGGAAATAAAGATGTAGTATGTTGAACTCTCTTGGAAGACCATATTGATGTTATTTTTCCGCTATTATGTTGTATTCCGCTGTTGTGTAGTATATAGGACTCTGATGATGTTGAGCACTTGTTGTAGAATGTTGTAATCCATGAAGTGTATGAATGGAAGTTATATTGTTTTCATTATGTTGTTATCATCAAATGTGTTATGACTCCAGCGAACCAGACTCCAACATTTGAATCTCCGACATTTGCATAAGTGTGATGTATTGGATGCCGATTTTGGAAGGTTGAAGTCGGGGTCATCACAAAAATAGTTTATATATTAAAAGAGTTTATATCGAAAATAGTTTCAAATTAGAATTGTTTCTTCCAATTTCACAAATCAATTCAAATCAACTTTAGTTTCAAAATTCAATTTAAATCAATCTCTGTTTAACGATTTCAATTAAAAAGGTTAAAGGTTCAATTCTGATCCTAATTAAGACCATTTTAATTTATATCGATTTCAAATCCAACTTTGAACTACAAATTTAAACCACTTCTAATTCAATAGCTATCAAAGTATAAATATTCAAACATTTACAATAACTCAATTTGATAAATTTCACTATATTTTCAAATTCAACTTTAATTTTATTTAGATTTGAAAATATATACTTTATCATTTTTGATAACATTTAAATAAAATATCAAATTGCATATTTAAATCAATATTAAATGTGACAATCCACCTTTTTGGATGGTTTAAATCGACAATAAACCACACATATCAACTCAAACCATTCAAAAGGGAGGATTGTTAATGGGTAAATTAGAAAATAATAGAAAAAAGGAAATCAAAACACAAAATCTCACCGTGGAATGAAAAAATATAGTAATCAAATAAACAGTTCATGAAATTGTTTTACAAATGACATTTGATCACACTTTTACAATACAAATCAGAGTTATACATACAGTAGAAATAAGTAAATAATGCAGCGAAACACATGATGTTGTGGAATAATCAATAATAAATAGTATACTCATCTCCGTCTTCATCCTCTAAAATAAAATGGTCTTCAATACACTGAAAAATCTCAGACCGACCCGAGCGTAATGAAAAGACAAAACACTCGAGTCGGAACTAAAAGATCTTATGTAAGTCAAATCAAAATTAGTAGAATAGAAATATTACTATAATGGCTTTAGAGATGTTATGGGATTTTCATCTCCTATCAAGTGTATGGCGTGGATATAATTATTTAAAAGATTTCAAACAGTTCAAAATACCAATCTTAATCATTTTAATTAAAATAAATCCGAAGTTTAAACTTAAAACCTAAACCTTTAAAATAATTCAATTCTAATAAATAATCCAAATTCAATAAATTATATGGGCATATGTCATTTCAACCTATAATTTAAATGTCTTGGTTATCCAATTCTTAAATTATTTAAATGACCATTTAGATGATGTCGATAATATACGTGGAGATAACGACGACATATTAAAATAAATAAACCATACATCCAATATATCAATCAATAAGCATCCATTTCAGACAACATCCAAATCAAGCAATATATTACCACAATTAATAGTTATCAATATCGATGTTTTAACAATCAGTTAAATCCCAATATAGAATTAAATGTCAATTAAATTTAATGTAAATTCAGATTCAATATCAATTTAAATATAATTTTAAACCAACAAACAACAATATTTTTTTATATATATCTCATTATAAATTTTATTTAACCTGCAATGGAAATTTTAGTATTACGTGAGTGGGTTGAATCACTCATCTTTTTAGCTTTCCTTCCTGTAATTAGGTTTGGATCACCACTGCTTTCTTTCTTTTAACTTTGATTTTCTTTCTTGTTTTTTTTTATATTTGAAGGTTTTGGAAGAGACAGAGAAGTTTGTATAATCTAAATTTGAAGGAGAAATTTTAAAAAGGAGAAGAAAAAAAAAGTAGATTTGAGGAAATTTTTGTTGGAAAAGAGAAGAAAATGAAGAAGAAGCAGGGGAAAAAGGGTGGTGAAGAAAGGTTAAACAAAAATTATATATATACATACATATATATATATATATAATATAAAATCAAACTCAGGTCTGAAAAATATGTAGCTTTAGAGAAAAGAAGAAGGAACAACCAAAAATGAAGAAACAAACAAAAATGATAAAAGAAATGTGCCAGGTATTAAATAAAGAATGAAAGATACACATTTGAATTTTAAAAGACACGTTTACAAAGCAAGCAAAAATTTGGTATAAAATTACAAAACATGTGCTATCTCAATTAATTTCATTACCAGGAAACGTTTCAAGGTAAGGCTTATGTGTAAATAAATGAAACTTACAGGAAAACCAAAAGATGCATGTATTAATAAAAGAAATAATAGAAATAAATAAATGAAAGGGGTAGTTGAAATCTGAGAAGGTAAATAAATGGAAATATTAATGAACCTGAATAGTGGAATATGAAATTTTAACATATTTAAGACTATTCATTACACAAAGAAAATATAGAGCATTTAATTCAGTTTAGACAGACGTGCTAGGTGAAAAGTTTTTTTTTCTGAATGGAAATGAATGCATGCATGAGTGAATAGTGTATGTAAATGAATTCATGAATTAATGCACATACACATTTCATTTCAAATGCAAAGTAACGCCTCATTAATAATTCAACTTATTGCAAGAAGTGAAAGAACAAATGGAATGAAATATGCAAAAGAGAGAGGTCAACGAAAAAGTGAGATGCGGCAGAATAAAGTAAGGTAATAAATTAATGAGAATGGAAGAACTAGTATATTGCAAACAACTTTTGAAATTTAATGTTAAAACGTATATTCCCTTTAATACATTTCATGAACTCCAAATATACACATAAATATATGTTAATTTAAGCATTTTTTTTTCTTTTTTTCACGCACAATTAATAATATTGAACACACCAATAAACTTAATATTTCTCATTAAAATACTTATTATATTTTAACACAAAAAGTGAGTTGAACATATGACTAATTAATTAGAATTCACTTCTATTTCTTATTAATGGAAAGATTTTAATTCCTATTGATTCTAATAATTAAATTTCAAAACATACGTTGATTACTGGGAAGATAGTTAATCTAATTGTTTTTCTTTAAGTTGTAATTCAAACATATTTATTAACATTATTGGTTACTAACATGAGTTAGGAATTTACTTACAAATAATTAATTTGGATGTCCATATTAAAAATGGAAAAAAAAGAAAAGGAAAAGCTTCAGGTAAAGCACTTGAAAGAAGCAAACGAACAAATGAGGAACAAATGAAAAGAATGCAGAAATTATTAATTATAAATAAATCAAATGAAGCAACTGTTAATTAATAAGAAATGAATGAGTAATCTAACAATTAATTGGATGCTCAAATGAAAACTTGAAAATGAAAAGAAAGAGAACGTGGATGTGATAATAAATGTAAAGTAAATGAAGGGACCACTTATATACAGTAAACAAACCTTTGGGATCCAAATTCCAAAACTTCCACCTATTAATTCATTTCAACAAAACCAAATATACACATATTTATCATTTACTTCTTTATTAAAACATACGTTAATATATGTCCAAACTCCATTAACACAATCAATCAATCAATTAATCAACTATCAATCTATTCATTTATTTATGTTACTCAAACCAATTTTATTAATTAATGAATATATATCTATCTATGCATTACAAAATGATTTACTTTAATTTTTTTAATTACTATTATGGTCACATTAATGGAAAAAAATTAAAAGCTTAACCATATATGAAATGAAAAATAAATATATGTGAACATGTGTAACTAATGTTCAATTATTAATAAAAGGTAATTTTTCATTCATTTAACAACACTTATACAACCATGAACCCTTTGATATATTTTAAAATTTGAATACTAATAAGTGTGTTTATATATATATATATATATATATATATATATATATATATATATATATATATATATTATTCTAAAATCCAATTTTTTTTCGAAACCATACTTATTCGAAATGAAAATTTTATTTTTATACATCTCAAAATATGCAATTATCTTAATTAAAATGTTCATTCCATATTAAAACAAAATGCAAGTTCCTATATTAACTCATTCATTACAGTTTCATTTATGTTTCCTTTTAATTAAAACATTTCAATTAATCTAATTCTAATTCATTTCATTACTAATTTCAAACAAGTTCTAATTATAAAACATTATTTCCTTTTCATTAATACCACTTCAAACATGTTTTATAAAATTTCATATACAACAAAATTTGCACACTATTTACAAAGTAAATGTTTTATCTTATGAAAATCAACTTCTCCAAGATGCATTTTAAATAACAACTTATGTTATTCTTTCATTAAAACATTCACTCCATCCTTTATTCAAATTCAACATTTGTTATTCCGATAAGAGATGAACATACAATTTCAACGTTTATTACAACATTTGGCTTATTTACTTATTTGCAATTTATAACCAAATTTAACTTTATAATCATTTTAATCAATTGAAATTGCTTTAAAATAGTTGTCAATTGCCTTAAATTAAGATTACTAACCTTACATTCTAGTTATTTCTCTCATTATTAAATCTTAAATTGTTAATTTTTCACAACGTTAAATTTCAAAACTTATTAATTAATAAATTTAATTATTGGAAATTTACGAATCGTAACATTAAATATTCAATTTCAATTTTATTTAAATTTGAAAATATTCATTTAATCATATTTAATCAAAATCAAGTTATCAAGTTATAAAATCATATCTTTAACATCTAAAAATCAATAAGTTTAAATCAATTCCTATTTAAATACAGTTCTTAAGCAAATTAATTACAAATAAATTTTAATTTATCTTTCCAGCCATAACTTATTAAAATTATCACAAAATCGTTTTTGAAAATATTAATATAATTTTAAATAAATGCTTTAAACATATTTTATGTATATATTAGTTAAATTAAATTTTAGTATGTTAAGTTTTATTAAATTAAATCTTATTTATTAAATGTATTTTATTTTATATTAAATCTTATTTATTATATATTTATAATAATTAAATTATAAGTAAAATCTTAAAATTTATAGTTTTCAAAACTTAACTTATAAATTTAAAATTTCCAAACATATAATTTAAAATCTAAATTTTTACATACATATCAAAATAAACCTTTACACTATATTTTAAAATTTATATTTATTAAAACCCGTTTTTTTTTTAAATTTTGGAAATCATCAAAAATAGACCAACGGTGTTCGTATATAGTTTTCTATTCTATGGTCAAGTGATACGGATATTTATCATTTCAATCCGTAATAACTAAATTTTATGAGTATATATCATTTCAACCAGCAATCCAAAAATTCAAAAAATAAATAAAATCGCTTAGGTTTATAATTTCAACCTACAACGATTTTTCCTTAATCTATAAGATCATTCGGGTATGTATCATTTCAATCCATAGTGTTTTTCCTACCTAACAGGCAACTTGTAGTGTGAGAACTACAAAATTATAGCATAAAACGACATACATATCAATGACAGGCATATATAATTAACAATTTAAAATATAATATGTTATGGTGTCATATATCAATTAACATACGTTAACACTTTTAAATATAACACATCATACTTAACGATTTAGTTACTAACCAACTAAATTTTAACAACACATTTCAATCGTTATTTCATGTGAATAAATTTTACAAAATATAAGAATGTCAATCGTGAGTGATCGCTCACCTTTCGAGGCTAGAGAAACAACGGGAATAAGAAGCAAGCATGCGAAAAAGCGGAGAACGCGACAACTGCTGCCGAAATTCTTCGGACTGCAAGCACAAAACAAAGCAAAACTGCACGATCTTGAATTCGACGATAACAAACCAAAGCTAGCTTGAGATTGAAGAAAACAATATGTATATATACATGTGTGTGTGATACATATATGCTTTTTTATAATGAAGGAGGATGCTGCTGCTCGACAAAGAGGAGGGGAGACTTGGCTGCGCTTGTTGTTGTCGACTGTCAATGGAAGGCAGTGGGTTGCTAGGAGGGAAGGCTGGGGAAAAATATGGCTACTTAGTTGATGGGCATGAAAGTGGAGTGGATAGGTTGATCGAATCAGGTTTGGCTGATCAGTGGTGCTCGGAGGGGCTGTATGTGGGTGGAAGGATGGCTGGACTTGGAAAAGGGTTGCAGTCGAACTGGAAGGGTGAGTGACAAGAAGTGGCTACTGCGACGTGTGGAAGTTGGAGGGTTTGAGGGTGCTCGGCTGTAGGTGGTTCGAAGGGTTTGGTAGGTGTTGGAAAGTGGCAGTTGCTGGCCTTAACTTGAAGGTAGCGGTAGTGTAAGGCGGAGAGGAGATGGAGGATAGAGCAAGGCTCTGGGAGGTCTCGGTAAGGGAAGAAAGGTGGAGGGGAGGAAGGTGGTGGTAGGTCAGAGAGAGTGAATGGAAGGCGGATCTGGTTACGGTGGTGGGTTATTTGGCTGTGGAGCAAGGCTAAGGTGTTTGACAGGGGTGTAGGTCAACGTTCGGTCACGGTGAGGTGAGTTGCTCGGGGTTGGAGGGTGGAACGTTTCATCCAAAATGAAGGGGGATGGATGGTGTGTTGCTGCGTTGCATGCAGGCGAAGGGGATAAGTGTGAGGCGATGTGAGCCGTTGGGCGGTGGGGAGAGGCGGTCGAGGCCGAAGGGCTTTGGAGCGAAGGCATAAGAGAGGGGAAATGAGGTCAAGCACAGTTCACTGATATGTAAATCAACTTATATATATTATATAAAGAAAGCTCAAAAACAAAAGAAGAAAGGTAAGAGAAAGGAATGCCAAAGAACAAACCAGAATAAATATAAAATAATGCAAATAACCAAAAGCCAATGCGTTGAATTCAAGGAATATTAAAGGCAATGGCTATGGTTTCTCCTAGGACAATTGAATGGACATAGGGAGACCCAAAAGGTTCAAAAATGGGTATCGATATGGCTAATCGTTTCGCAAATTTAGCCGTGTACCGGACGCCGAAACACACCAATGTATACATAGCGGATATAAGCACGAAGTGACGAATATGATGGTACACAGATATGAGTGGCACGACCCACCTATCAAAACTTGATTTTCACTGCCAAAGCCAGTACTAAAACACTGAAAATAAGATAAATGGGGTTAGAGCAATCCAAATTTGGCGAAACGAATTATGGCATCTCCCTTAGAAAACAATCTACATTTTTCTTATATAAAAATATGTAGATTTCAAAAATATTTTATTTTCATCAATTTAACAAATTTTAAATTTTAAATTGAAATTTCACAACTAAACAACAACTTTTTTCTGATGAAAATTTGCCACTTACTATGCTTCAATAGACGCATACCAAATATCTAATTTTCATTGCAAAAAATTTTATTGTTTATTTTGAGAAAAAAATTAGTTAATTACGTTATTAAATCGTTAAAATTTCGGGTCATTACAATCCCTTCGATGTTAAGTGTGGAACGGGTGTTCCATACCACCAGATTTAAAGGTCAGTTTAGAGAAACCCAAACCCCAAATTATTTTTACAATTAACTTCAACAAATTCTTTGTGAAAATTTCTTTTCATTTTGAAATTTTCTTTGCTTAAAACCAATCCATTTGCAAACGCTTTATAAACCTCCATGCTTATTTACAGAAAAACTTTTTATAAAATTCAGAACCATTTATAAAACTCCCTTTCAAAAATCCAACTTCATAAAGATTCATTATATTCAAAACTAAATTCGATAATCAATCTAAATCAATTAAGTTTCCTCTAAAATCAAAACAATTATTCAAAATACCTTTTTTAAATGACTATGGCGGGAAGACTTACCCTTATCAAAGCTGTTTGCTTTTCGATGGCTGTTTACTGGGCTAGGTGCTTCATTCTTCCATCCAAGCTTCTCCACATGATAAGGGCTGCCATGATGAGATTCCTTTGGACTGGATCGATACATAATAGGAAGATTATCCCTGTTAATTATTCTTCCCTGGAAAGGCCAATAGGAAATGGTGGCCTTGGAATCAAAAACATCACACTATGGAATATTGCAGCGGTTAGTACTCATGTCAATGCTATCTTGCTAAGGAAAGACAGCCTGTGGGTGAAGTGGACTTGGAGATATCATGTTAAGGACAAAGACTTCTGGTCAATGAATGTCACTCAGGGAAATAGTTGGATATGGAGGAAGATCCTGGGTACTCGTACCATGCTGCTCCCCCTTATCAAGTACAGTATGTCCCCTTCGAGCACTGTGAGCTTTTGGAAGGATCCTTGGATCAACTATGGTTGTGTTTTATCTTCCTTACTGTCTGCTAATGATCAGGCCCTGTCTGGTATTGGTTTCAATGCGAGGGCTGTCAATTATGTAGCGCACGGTAAGATGAACGTTCCACATACAAGTAATCATAATGTTAATTCTCTCTGGAGAAGCTTGGCCCATCATTCTGCTATTACTTCGCATGATGATGATCTTTCTTGGTGGGGAGCTTCTCACAGCATCAGAGTCGTCTATGACCTTCTAGCCAGGGTTCGGGAAATGCCTGTCTTCACATGGGCAAAAGTTGTTTGGACTTCTTACTCGTCTAGTACTGATAATCTATTGTTTTGGAAGGTATTAAACAAAGCTATGATGACCAGGGACAGGTTTCAGGCTGTTGGCATGGAAGTTGTCAACATATGTGTCTTCTGCAATTCTGCACCTGAATCGGTTGATCATATTCTATTTGAGTGCAGTTACCTTATCAACATATGGCTAACCCTCATGCAGAAGGTCGGGGTTTATGGGATTCGAGGTGTCACGTCTTCTGACTGGGATGTTCTTCGCAAAGCAACGCGTTGGAGAAATAGCAGATGGGATATTGTATTCTATGTTGTGAAAATTTACATACGAAATGTTTGGATGGAAAGGAATAAGAGATGCTTTCATGCTGTGTCTCTTACTGGTTCAAAAATATGGGAGAAGTTGATGAGAGAGATTAGGTATGGTATTCGGGTTTCGGGTCATACATTCGCCCCGCATCAGGTTGTTATGTGGTGTTAGGTCTATGTTTTTATTCCTCGGGCTTCTTTGTGCGCGGCCTTTGCTTGTTTCTGTTGTGGGTTTTGTGCCCTTTTCCCGTTTTCTCTCGTTCCATGTTGTTTCTATGTTTTTCTTGTTTTGTTCTTGTTGTGTGTTTTTTTTATGTTGTGTTGCGTTTTGTTCCTGTGTTTGATCTTTTTCCCGTCTCAATAAATCTGGTAGGGGTCCAGTCAACCTCGCTGTCTATTCCAAAAAAAAAAAACTTATTATTTAAACATTTCTCCTTTTAAATTTATCTTCAAACCTTTTTAATAGAATGGTGATTTCAAATAACCATTTTGAAGGCATTAGATAAATTTCAAACCATTTAAATAAAGTGGTTAACTTAAGACACCATTAGTATAATAATAAACTTTAAAGCAATTTATGTTAATATAGAAATATACCTTTAGATTAAATTAAGATGATATAGTTATATAACCTTTAAGATAATAGACTTCAAACCATTATTATAAAATAATAAAATATCTTTAAATAATATTAATAAATAATAAATTTACCTTAAACAAAATCATTATAAAAATAATTTAACTTTAAAACAATATTATTTTAATAATAAATAAACTTTAGAAATAATATTGTTATAATAATAATGTAACTTTAAACCATATTGCTACAATAATAAAAACAATATTATTATAATAATAAATTACTTTAAAACCAATTAACTTTAAACAATAATATACTTCCAGTAATTATCTTTAATAATAATCAACTTCAAATAATAATTATTAACTTTAAAATAATATAAATTAACTTTAAACAAAGTAATTAACTTTTAAACATAATATTTAACCTTAAATAAAACGATTAGCTTAACTAATAATAGTTAAATTTTGTGTAATATTAATATACCTTTAAATAAGATATAATAATATATTTAAAACATTTACTTTTAAGCTGACGTAAACTTAAATTGATTTGAATCTAAAGTTTTTGGATTTAGAAGGAGATTTCGCAATCACTATAGCACTTAAATAAGCTACCATTTCAATTTAATTAACTATCTAAGTTAATTACCGCCATTAACATCAACCAAGGGTTAACACATCACTTAGTGAACATAGTTAATGATTCCATCACTACGGGGTTTAAGTTGAACATATACAATGTCTTATTCAATCGGGTAAAACAATCAGGTTTGGAATTCAAAAATTCATATAAGAGGAATATTATTAAAATAAGTTAATGATGACTAGGGATCCCATTGGATCCCTTCAACATATCCCTCTGCATCACAACTCATATATTTCAGCGCACGCACACACACAAAGAGATATATATATATATATATATATATATATATATATATGAAATGGATATATATATAAATCAATAGTAGTGAGGAATCCTATTGGATCCCTCTAACCTGTCCTCCGCATCACATATAGTATTATACTCGTATAATATGGGTCATCTGCGACTAGGCGAATACATATAAAACATCATCCGCTCCAAGGGCGGGAATAAATCCAAATCAACTGATAAAAGAGTAAATCATCTAAACATGCAACAAACAATTTTTATAACTACCATACAACATTATCGTAGTATTCAGAGGAGAGTTTACGCATCGAAATTTTCAGTTATTGCCGAGGCATTCTGGTTGCGTTTGAATTCGAACAACGTACGAATTTAGCATAAAATTCCACTAGCTCCAGTTGCCACCAATCCAATTCGATGACATAGTAATCGTCCACACGAACCTAACACGACTGACCACGTTAGATTTGGACCGAGTATGCATAAGATATTCGATTTAAAATTATTCTATAATTAAACAATAATTTAAACCTCTTAGTTACATAATTAAAATATACTAATTGACACATTAAACTAATCCTGCTTCACAAATTATCCCCAAAACACGATGTTCCCGCTCAAGCTCCTCTTTCACTCGATCTCTTCCATGCCGTTGTTGTTATGGCCAACTACACGTTACCGCTTCACCGCTAAACATTGGAAGACATGGCTAGTGTATGGGGTAGGATGGCTTTAAAGCGATGGAGTGCATTTTATATTCAAAATATATAGCACCAAATACCTCGAAAATGTTGGACTCCGATTGACGCATGCCAACTGGCGTTCTATACCAAGTACCCCTATTCTAAATGCATTGGAACTATTATCGAGGCCTAATTTGATCATATGCAGAAGTTAGCTTTTAAATCAACTTATATTATATTAATTCCTATAATTAATTCTATGCGTTTCGAGCTCGCAGGACCACACGGCATGTCTGATCGTTACGAAACCGGATGGCATACAATAATTTATTATTACGGATCTAATGGTACTAATTTTGTCAAAATCCAAGACAGTCTCCCAAAATGATTGTTTAACACGTTAATTAAGACGAGTTATTATTAAAACATGTTTAATCACTTTTAATTATAATTTAAAAGTTTGTTATTCCATTCTTATTTATTTTGAATTTAAATTAGATTTCGAAACCATTTTTATTTACATAAAATCCAAAATTCAACGATTTAAATAATTCCAATATTTAAATTACTATTCCAATTATTTAATTAACAATTCCCATTATAAAATATAAATCCCTATATTTTATGTTTAACCCATTTTAACTTATTAATGTTAATATTTCATCATTTAAAATAAATTAAATATTCCAAAATCAAACGACTAAAACTCTAGATTGTTACAGGACTACCTTCCGAAAATCTTTACTCCTCTAGATAAAATGTACAGTAGGATCGAAAACCTTTTGCCCTCTACCAACACATGACTGGCGTACTCTTGAACTCAGTATACTGAATAAGATCACCCCTTAGTTGTGATCAACAAACAAAAATGGGCCCAAAGCATACATAGAGATATCGACACTGGATTTTGGGACGATCATAGGTATAACCTAAATGGTCGGCCTGCTTCTACCCTATTTTAACCATTACCTGGATGTGAGGTTTAAGAGGCTACGCTCTTAACATTTAGTAATCCATCTAGGAATGCTAACACTGCCCTCAAGGTAAAAATGCATTGCTAGCGTTCCTCCATACAAGTTCGTTCTAGGTCTAAACGAACCAAAGGTTCTTTAAGGAGTGTTGTCTTCAATCATCCTCAAGACGTCGATCTCGGCTCGGTGGGTCCCTTCCTCCGCGATGAACTGTTGGCACTAGTCCTACATATTGTATCTGTGGACCCCATTCGAACACTTATGTTAGTTCAGAATGGTTTTCGGATAACATATCTGATCCTGGTCTCTCCAAACCAACAACAATAATTTTCGATCGAATCATTTTCGGTTCTTTTGAAAGTATACAACAAGTATTCGAGTCATCACTGGGGAACGCGAATATACAATCATACTTCCTGAGTCAAAATAGGTCAAGATTTGAAAGTCAGTTATTTAACTATCAAATAACAAACAACAACAAACTTAGCAATCACTAAGCCTCAAAATAAATCATTCATTTATTTTAAATCTCTTTCCAAAACATTTATCCAAACATTCATATACTTATCTCACTAACGTAAGTTTATAAAAAAAAATTTGTGAAATATTTCTTATTTCAAAATCATATTAAAGGATAAAAACAAAATGTTATTTAAATTAGAGATAAAGATAGCCTCAAATAAAATTCCTTCGGTGTTAAGTGTGGAACAAACGTCTATACCACTAGAATTAAGAAGTTCAGTTAAAGGAAATCAAATCTCAAATTCTTTTATAAATTTCCTTCAATAAATCTTTTTAAAAAATCTTTTTTTATGATTTCTATTTACTTAAATTCCAAACCCACTTAGGGAACTCTTTATAAACCACTAAGTTAATTTATAAATTATTTTATAATTATCAAAACCATTCATATGATTCTTTATAAATCTCCAAAAATCCTTTTATAGAATTTCTTTATAAAATTTCAAAATCCTTTATCATACTTCTTTTATAAATATCCAAATATTGATAAAAACTGTTTTATAAATTATCCTTATTTAACAAAATACTTCTCTAATACACTTAATGACTTAGGTTCCTTTGATAACCAAAACGATTATTTAAAACACCTTTACTAAAATCATTAATTGAAATCATTATTAAAAGTATGATTGGCCATAAAAATAAGAATGAAGCTTAGTGACCACAATGGTACTCATTTAACTGAGTTTACTTTTCAAGTTATAACATAGGTATTTACATAACAAGCATATATGTAGAAGGGAATCTACCAATAACAATCAATCATATAAGTAAATGTCAAAGTTACTTAAATAGCAAACATGGATTTATTCTGCTAAAGAATGTCCACACAATCAAACAATTTACAATTTAGCAGAACAGTGTTTTATTCTTCTAAATGGACGTCCATACAATTCAATTCAACTTAGTATAACTCATTCCCATTAGTTTGGTTCTAAATGTCATGGATAAGAGATCCCTTGATTGAAAATCAATTCACTTATAAAAGAAAACCGACATAAAACATAACGAGTAAAGTAAAAAATAAATTTCAATAATTAAATTTTAATTAAATTATAAATTAAAGCTTAATTAAATCTTAATGAATAAAAACTAAACCTTAATTAATCTTAGTTAACTCATAAATAATTAATGATTATACCCTAATTAATTAATAATTACTTCCCAATTAAATAATTAACCTCTAATTAACTAAGATAATTAAGCTATATTAATATAAAATTAATACTTAATTATTCTTAACTTTATTAATCATTAATTAATATTTATTTAATTAATTAATAATAAACTTACTGAAGTACTCTTTCCAAAAGTTAGAAGTTTTAAATATTTACTAAACCAAAACTAGTAAACGGTTTGATTTTCAAATCGGATCTCAAGTCCCTATCAACATTTCAAATTCTAACTTCCAAACCATTTAATCACATGTCCAAGATTATGAATACTAAATCATATCATCATCATGCATCACAAAGATCACAACTTTAAATCCAAACACATCACTTTAATCCATCGATTCAAGTCAAATGCTAAAACACAAACTACCACAAACATATACATCCAAATCGTATCATAATCCATATATTAACATCATATATAAATAACACATAACCATCATATATGCGAAGGCAACATCTTTCCAAAAATAAGAAGTTTACTCACCGAAAATTTGCAAAACCCTTTTGAAAACTTAATATAATTTTAGAACTATGCAAAGCTAGATCTTTGAACTTAAAACTTGAAAACAGGTTCATTCGTGGTAGGGTATGGCTTGACCATGACATGTACAGATGAGGTGAGGACTTGTTTTGCAGAGTGGATGGACTTTGGATAATGTTGAATTCACAAAACGGACCCAAAATTTAGTCATATTCTCTTGATTTTTGGCTATGTTACTCTCGGAATTTGGAAAAGTTGTCAAAGAGAAAGTTCTAGTAAATTCTCTTCTCTATAATAAATAATAAATAATTTACTCAATTTGGATAATTTTAAGGGAGATATGGTCAAAAGAATAAGAAGTATTTTTGGAATTCAAAATATGGGTCCAAAAACGCTTTGCAAAGAAATGATAATTTTTATATGGTTAATTTCGAAATTTGAAAAAGTGGTACAAATGAAAGTTGTAGCCATTGAAATTTAATACGGTTTCAAAAAATGAATTTCTCCATTAGAATAAGACACAAGGAAGATATGATAAAATAAAGAGGAGGAAAAATTTGAAGAAATAAAGGGCTATTTATAAGCAAGAGAAAAAGTAAATTGCCTAAATGTCCTTGTCCTTTACACTCCACTATCCTCTTGCTACCTCACCTAGCCTCCTCCACCTCACATACGCATGCCCACGGCCTTTTTCCCTCATCTCATTTCCATGCAAACATGTTTAAGTACTCTTTGTGCCAAATTTTTCAAGTGATGTGACATTTATATTTATATTTTAAATTTTGTATACTTAGGTATGAATACATATATACATGCACTAATACAAACATATATACATACACAAAGTTATTTACAAATTTATATAGTTATTCTAAAGTGTTCACAACATTTTCGATAATTTTTTGCCTACGAAAAGTTGAAATTCTGGAAAACGAATTCCGATCACATGTTCTGTTTTTATTCAAATTGAATATTTTTGTAAACAAATTTGGAAAACTATTGCACCAATAATGTTCCTTTTTAAAAAATTTCTATTCCCATTATTAAATCAATTATTTGAATACAAAAATTAATTAAATATTCACAAATCAAAGTAGTGAAATTCCAAGTCGTCACACTCTTCCACCCTTAAAAGAATTTTTTCCCCAAAATTACACCTCGACCTATCCTAGAAAAGGCTCAAGACTATACATCAGTTCATATGATGTACATAGATCTTTCATATGCAAAAATCTAGTTCAATCTCTACTCGAATACATAAATTTACTATATGGACCCGTTTCTTCGACTCTTGGAAATCGACACTAATACATCATCGATATTCACGTGCTGCAAATCCAAGTGCCAGAGAAGCTGATTCTCAAGGGTAAGAAACAATAAAGTAGAATAGAATCTCACATATATTGCTTCAATATAAATTTTATAGTAGAAATTGAAATACATTTATCAGAGTTACACGTGGACATCGATAAATTTCTGTCCTTATAAATGTGGAATACTATACTACAAGAGTATGGTGGAAATAGATAAAAATCTTCAGAAAAATCTTCTGATTCCATGCTTTGAGCTCCATATAGATTTCTTCTAAACTAAGCCTGTATACTAAGCTGCTCGGAAAAATTAGGGCACCCAAAGTTTAAGGAAAAGGAAAACAAAATTCGGGTCAGTCATGGGACTAGCATGAGAACTCAAAATATGCATTTTGAAAACAAAAAGGCATCTCATAAGACCACACTACACAAATGCACGGAACGGGTTTTTTTACTTTATGATAACCAAAACATTTGCTACGTAAAATCATTTGATAATTTTTTAATGACATTCTTTTAAAACATTTGCGACTAAACTTATTAATCTTAGCCGAAATTGCTACATTGATTAAATTCCAGCATACTAGCCAAAAATGTGGGTTCTACAAATAAAATGGTTGGCACTTATTGGAGAATAGATTTTCATACAAATGACCAGTTGAAGGGACTATCTTTTGGATAGTGCATCTCTAAAGGAATGCATCGTGGCACTGCACATCTTCCCTCTACCAACACAAGATCGGCCTACCTTTCCCACTAGATAGTACCAAATATTTCATCACCCCAGTTATTATCAACCTATCTAAAGGCCCTCACAGCATACATCCACAATAATTTAAACTTGAATGTCATAGCGGGTAGAAATATATCTAGAAGGGGATGATCATATCCTAATGGTTGCGAACCACATAGCCTTGTCGCATCTACCATGTTTCGGCCATTTCCGGGTGTGAGGCTTGGGGTAGCGATTACCTTTCTCTTTGCACATTTCACTATGAATGCCACACTGCCATTCCATTCCATGGCCACACAACATATTTCTATAAACGTATAACTCCTGACTCGTACATCTCAGAAAAGGGTGTTAAGTTAATAGAAGTTGCTTTCTCCGCAACAAAACAGATGATATGTTTATTGAAATGACCTTGACTCGACCTTCGAAAATCGGCACCGAGTACGTCACCTATATTCAAATTCTGCAGATTTAAACGTCGAATCTGGTTCGCCGGAGCTTATGACACATTAAGTACAACAACACAGTGGAAGAAATAGATAATATCATATATCTCCAATGAATACAATATCCAAATATGATACAACACTGACCACCCAAGTATATCATAGCATAATATACAATGCTACAGCGGAATACAAAACACCAGCAGCGGAACAACAACTGAATATGATATCATAACTTGAACTTCTAAGAGAGAACTCCAACATTTTCATTTCAATATCAAATGCTCCAATCCAAAGCTAGCTCGAGCCCCCAATCAAGTAGGACTTAAGCAAGGTCAGTCATCCAAAGACCGAAGAAGACTATCGAATCTACATCTATTATCTGAAAATCCCAACTCTAGACTGTCCGTGTGGAAAATTGTGGGCACCCAGAGTTTAGGAAGGGAACAACAAATTCCAGGTCGGTCATGGGACTGGTGTGAGCAAACCAAAATAGTTTATCTTTATCAAAAGAAAAACAAAAGATTTTAAAAGAAATCCGCAATGCTTTTTTGGAAAATGAAACTACCATGAGGCCTCCCGCCGCACACACAATGCAAACGCAGAATTGGAGGAGATTTCTTCTTGTGATAGTCAAACATGCTTAATACGCTTAAACCATTGGATATTATTATTAGTGCATAGTGCAGAAAACCCTTCGAAAGTATAATATTAATCTTAGCCAGCGTACAACCATTATTGTATACCTATTTTAGCTATTATGTTCAATAGTAGGTTACCGCCACATTCCGTGGCAGGTTATACAACTAAAACCGTACAGGGATCGTATTGTTTGTTTGGGTTTCCAACAAATGGTCAAGCTAAGGAACTTCCTACTGGCACATAGGTACGCCTCTGGAGGGACGCCCCAAGAACCTACCCGGTTCTCTGCCAACACAAGGCCGGGTTACCTCTGTAACTAGGTAACTACTACTCGGGCATGCCATCCCCCGGTCATTTGCGACCTTTATCCGAGGTACCTCTACACCAACAACCACAAAGCAATCACAAAGTAATAGATTTGCAGTGACCACATGAGTTAAGTATCTGAGCTCCATACCATGATACGACCCTTTTCCAAAAGGGAACGGCACAACCTAAAGGGCGCGACCCTCTTAACCTTGCCGCATCTTTCCTGTTTCGACTATTTCCGAGATGTGAGGTCCTGATGCAGTCTTGTCCACAAAGCTACGCTTTACACAAAATCCATGCTTTGATCAACAATTGATCAACAAATGATCAATAACACACAATAGCACTCAGCATGTCACACTACCAAATTGGGAGTATATCACTGATAACTATCAACTACATAACCTCTGAGCTCGTACGTCTCAAAGAAGGGTGTTAAGCTAAGAGAATAAATTTTTTGCCACCAAATAGAAATGTATTTGATAGAGATCGGTTTTATATCTCAAAGTATAATGTCAGACATACAACCATACAAGTCCGTCCCGGGTTTGAACGGAACCGAAGACACTTCGTCCAATAAAGGAAGAAGCCCTTGCAATCCGGGTATCTACAATCCTGATCGGACTCCCCATCATATATGGAGATCCCTATACCGGAGCAACTCAATGTAGAGTCATCCGACAGGTTATCCTATCATTCTCGAAGATACCCGGTCTTCACTACTGTCTTCAAATGCTATCCATAACGTCGTATCACAATTCGGAATGGGTTATATGACACAAAGTCCTCTACCGTCTAAACCGAATAGTAGCGCAATATTTTAAAACCATATGGATAATGGGATCTCAGTTAGTCACAACTTAAAGACCAAAATTTTTCTTTCAAATGGTTAAACAAATTACCATTTTTAAATCTTTAAATAAAAAGATTCACTTCACAAAGTTCACTCGTTTTTCACAAAGATTCAATCACAGTTTTTTAAACAAAAGATCTATCTTTGAGGTCCTCCTTTGTCTGAAAACAAAGTTTCACAAATATTTCACAAAGATTCCTTTATAGCTTTCAAAACAATTTCATTTCAAATCTTTTATACAAAGGATATACCTTTAAGATCCTCTTCGATTTCAAAACAAGGTTCAACCATTTTTCACAAAGATTAATTCATAGCTTTCAAAACTATTTTAATTTCATTTCAAACTTGAAATCTTTCAACACAAATTGGAAAATCTTTTCTTTATATGAAAGCTATTTAATTTGAAAACAAATAGTTTTCATTTCGGAAAAATCCGATTACAACTTGTACGAGTTAAAGCCTTTTAAGTATAAACTTGGGTTGAATTTAAATTCCCAAAACAATACTTTTTAAAATGGTTAAAAACCCATATAAACACTTTTATAACTCGTATATCCTTTATAAACCATAATTTCTAAACAAAGAATTCAATATTGAATTTTGAATTCAAATTCAAATCAAATTATTTAAATTTTAGAACTTAATCAAGTTATTCAAAATAACTTTTATCTTTAAAATTCCTTTTCAAAAGCTTTTCATATTTAATCCAATTCCAATTCACAAAAACCATTTGAATTCAAAATTCAATTTTAAAACCATTTCAAAAATCTGTTACTTAACCAATTTCCTCATGCAATCTATATTTGTGTGTGTATAAGTGTGGTCCAAGGGTTTTAAACAATAAAAGTGCAACATCATCAATCAACACAGATTCAAATACAGCAATATATTTGATAAGCGGTATAAACTATAACGCTTACCTTTATTCACAGATCACGGATAAATAACATAGGTACATCGCAAATAAATAAATTACATTCATCACAGATAATAAGTTACATTTCACAGCTTAATCATATCACAGAACATCATATATCAGGGATATCACATGATTCAATGCATCTAATTCAATCCAAATATTCATAAGTAAGATCAGTTAATTGTCGATTAATTTAAATCAGATTAACTACTTATGAATCATTAATCCCGATTAACTAACATTAATAAATTACAAATCATTTTGATTAATTATTCTTTAATCATTTATTAATTAACCATTAACAATAAATTAATTAACCTTTCATTATAATTAATCAACCTTTAATTATTAAATAATTAACCTTTAATTATTTAATTCACCATTTAATTAATTAGCCCTTAATCAATTAATCGCCATTAAATTAATTATCCTTAATTAATTATGATAAGTGATTATCCCTAATCTTGAATTAGTTTTAATCACTTGATTAAACCACCTTTAATAATTAATTAATAACTTTTAATTAAGTACTTATCTTTAAGCAATTAATTACCTTTAATTGCTTTCGTTAATTAATTTTCATTAATTAATTATATTAGTTAATTAATCCTTAATTATAAATTAATTAACCTTAAATTAATAATTAATTATCTTTAATTAATTACAATAATTAATTAATTAATCCTTAATTAATAATCATCCCTTAATCACTTGCATTAATTAATTAACCTTTAATTAATTAATTAATCTTAATTAATAATAAATCCATCTTTAATCACTAAATAGTTAATCCGTAATTATTTAATTATTCTTTAATAAAACACCCTTAATTAATTCATTAATTAATTAACCTTAAATTAATCACCACTTAATTAATTATAAAATAAATCATTTTCCAATTGATAATCATCAAGTAATTAATCCTTTAATTAATAATTCTTTAATTACTTAATTAATCAAACTTAAATTATTAATTAATTTATCTTAATTGCTTTTATTAAGTAATTTACTAATTAATTTCCTTTGATAAATAAACTTAACTTAAACTTTAAAAAGTTAATTAACTATTAAAACATTCTTTATATTAATTAACTAACCTTTAATCATTATTAAGTTTATTTAAAATAAACTTTTAAAATAAAAGTTATGTTTATTTAAACCATTTTAAAACTTGATTTATTAAAAAAAATTAATTAAAAACCTTCTTAACTAATTTTAAACCTTAGAGGTAAAAGGAAATTGCTTTAAAACAAAATTTATTTGAAATAAATTGATTTTTTTTCTTTAGAATTCAGAACTGCTTTTGTCATAAATCAAACGACCCGAGCAAAAACACGTTCTACCCGAGCACAGCTTCGAGTCTCTCACCCTCGTCAGTTACTTCGCGTTCCTATTCAAATTCCTCGAGACAATCCCTGATTTTACCTTCTTCCCCAACTTCCCAAAACAACCCAGAACCAATGTGCACGGTGCAAATGTTTTAATGATCGGAATTACTCCGATCGACTTTGCCACTACCAACACCTCATCGATGATCACCCTAAGCCTCACGACCAACCAGATCAAGGAATACAAATGAAACCAACCCGATCAGAGAAAACACATCATCGCCGGTGATCTCGCCCACGATCATCCATGCCTTCATGACCTAAGCTCCATCTAGGTCTCCTGCTTCGATTCCTCCACTTGCGGTGAAGTCCAATCCACCTCTGACATCACAGTGAACTCAAACACATTGTCGACTCAACCATCTCACAAAACTGTAAAATCATTCCGCTTGACATCTTGATTGATGAAAACTTTTGCGAGTATTTTTCCTGGAATCGCCAACAACCAAGCTAACTTCACCCATGATCCTGAAGTTCAATCTATTGCCGATCGCCAGCAATCGCCGAGAATACAAAAACTGATCAACTTCAAATTACTCACTTGAAGTCCAACTAAAAATTGTGATTTTCATTTTAAAAATCTTAGTTTTTAAAGGAGATTCGGGTAATGTGCATGAATCAGCAAACCATTCCAGTCGAGATTTTTGACGTGGTTTAAATTTTACTGACATCCTTTGTTAAAACATTTTTCAGATTCATCTTTGAAAATATTTTTACACCTTATATCCTGTCATTACAAACATATGTTATTTATAAATCATGACCTATAGGAGATCAGATGAAGAGTAATTGAATTTCATCAATTTATTTCTTAAATCTTGTAACCAAAACAGAACCTTGTGCATGCATAGGTATAGGCATGCATGTACCTGCCTATCTATCTATACGTAAGCAATATTTACATACATGCAAACCTATTTTTTTGCTACTTACAGAAACAAGCATAACACATCATATAAATTCAAAAATCAGGTCGAAGAAGTTTGCTCATCCAAGAAATGGCAAAGCAGAGGATAGATTGAAAATCTGGAATTTGGATTCTTACTTGTTTTGTTTTATTTCTCTGATCTTGTTTTGCTTGCTGTTAAGTTGCTTCTCAGGTTGAAGACTCTGGCTAGCTTCAGATTTATAGCTTTTTGCAGGTTTTCAAATTGAATGTGGTTTTGAGTTTTGATTTTCTTTTTGATCTGCATCTTTGTTTTTGCTCTGGTTTTAATTTTTGAACTGGAACTATACATCTTCTTTGCAGTGCTACAAGATTTTGAATTTGAATCTGAAACTTGTTTTTAAGATTTGTAGCAGAGTTTGAGATTTCTTTTGCACTGTTTTTTTCAGACTTGATCATTGCTGTGAGGCTTGCAACAAATCTGGTTTTGATTTTTTTTCTTTTATCTTTTGATCTCAAGCTTGCTTCAGATCTGAGGTTTGAAGTTGTTAGCTTGATACATTTACATTGAGTTGTATTTGAATTTTTTTGCTTCAGGATTTTGTTTAGTTTTCATGTTTTTCTTCTCTTTGATATTCACATTAAATTTTTTAAAAGAAATAAACATGCCACTTGTTAAAACATGTTAACACTTGTCTATACATATTTTGATTTTCTTACAAATGTCTTTTGTAAGCTAAATTATGTTTAAGTCCTTACTTTAATTAACTTTGAAATTGTGGTTTAAACCCTTATTTGACTAAATTTACAATTTTTTTTAACCCTTTATGCTATTATAAATTTATGCAATATAATTATATATGTATTATATTTTCAAATTTATATTTATATATTTGTATTATCTTAAAGAAAAAGAATATTAAACTTATTTCAAACTGTTATGCTTTTTAAATAAATAAATATCTGTATATGTATTATTTTAAACTTTTATTTCTTGTTTTATATGCATTTTATATATTATTTCTACTTATACCAATTTAAAGAAAGAAATGATTTTAAAACTAATTATGCTTTTAATAAATAAACACATATATAATAGTATTCAGTTTTAAACAATTATTGTGAAAATTATTTATATCTAATTCAAAATATAACTTTCAAAATAAATATTACATATGTCTCTTAGAATTAGAAAACAAATTTCTATTAGTATAAAATTATATAGTTTTCAAATCCAAATTGTATTTATTTATAAGATATTAAACATAGAATTTCAAATCCACAATTAAATTTTAAAATCAATGTCCAAATAAAAAGATATCTTATTTAATCTAGGAAAATTTAAATTAAATTAATTTACAATTGTATTCAAAAATTTATTTTAATTACCAATTTAAATTTGATTAAAAATTGGGATCGTTATAGATTCCACCTTAAGAAAATTTCGTCCTCGAAATTTACAAGTAGGGAGACCAACAAAAGATGAATATACAAAGATAGAGAAATAGTTTCTAGATCAAACTGAGATATCCATTCTGCACTTGGCTTACCAAATCAGAATATCATCAATAATTATGAGAACAAACTCATTCAGTATTACATAGAATACTCGGGTCACCAGATCTATGAAGATATACAGGGCATTGGTTAGTTCGAAGGATAACTAACCACTTGTAGAATATATCGAGACCCAACAATAAATAAATGGATTTAATCTTCCATAATTCTCGAACACTGTGTATGGATTCCAAACTCAAGTTGGAATAACCCAAAGTATATATAACTTGTCCTTCTTCGGACATGGATACTCACAAGAAATCATAGTAGAATTTCAAATTTGGTTTTAATCGAAATCGTTTTATCGATACAAATTAATCTAACTTCATATTTAATTTATCAATTTATTCCAAAAGAATTTTAAATACATGAAAGTTTAAAGCGAAAAGCTGATAGAGAACTGATAAGGAGAATATGAATTAGAAAACTTATCTACTCGACTCGTAGGGCCATTACCGCACCGAAGCTTCTTCCTTGAGCTGCTACGAAGCAATCAAAGAGTTGAAATCGGATGGAAGGAGATTGAGAAGAAAGTTGTTTCCACTATTGCAGGGTATTGACGATTTGTAGTGGTACTTCCCTGTCCCCTATCTCGTCCTCTTCTTGCACTCATACTCACTATTAGTGGATAGTAAGAGAATTTACTGAGGCACACGAACGGATATCTTAGGGATATACTCATTCTAGGGTATACTTCACCCTATCTCTAATGAGCTACCTAATGTGTTATACTCCTGAGCTAAAGTTTCAACCTTTAGCTTTGATACCAAATGAAACGACCCTGACTCGACCTTCGAAAATCGGCACCGAATATGTCACCTATAATCAAATGCCGTAGATTCAAACGTCGAATCTGGTTCGTCGGAGCTTATAACACATTAAGTATAACAACGTAGCAGAAGAAAAAGATAATATCATATATCTCCAATGAATATAATATCCAAATATGATACAAGACTGATCACCCAAATAAATCAGAGCATAATATACAATGCTACAGCGGAATACAAAAACCAGCTGCGGAACAACAGTCGAATATGATATCATAACTTGAACTTCTAAGAGAGAACTCCAACATTTGCATCTCCATATCAAATGCTCCAATCCAAAGCTAGCTCGAACCCCCAATCAAGTAGGACTTATGCAAGGTCAGTCATCCAAAGATTGATTAAGACTATCGAATCTACATCTATTATATGAAAATCCCAACTCTAGACTGCCCGTGTGGAAAATTGTGTGCACCCAGAGTTTAGGAAGGGAAAAATAAACTCCAAGTCAGTCATGGGACTGGTGTGAGCAAACAAAAACAGTTTATCTTTATCAAAAGCAAAACAAAATATTTTAAAAGAAATCCACAATGCTTTTTTGGAAAATGAAACAACCATAAGGCCTCCCGTCGCACACACAATGCAAATGCAGAATTGGAGGTGATTTCTCCTTATGATAGTCAAACATGCTTAATATGTTAAAAGCATTTGATATTATTATTAGTTCATAGTGCAGAAAACCTTTCGAAAGCATACTATTAATCTTAACCAGCATACAACCATTATTGTATGACTACTATAGCTACCATGTTCAATAGCAGGTTACCGCCGCATTCCATGGCAGGTTATACAACTAAAACCGTACAGGGCTCGTATTGTTTTGTTTGGATTTCCAACAAATGGTCATGCTAAGGAACTTCCTACTGCCACATGGGTACGCCTCTGGAGGGACGCCCCGAGAACCTACCCGGCTCTCTGCCAACACAAGGTTGGGTTACCTCTGTAACTAGGTAACTACTACTCGAGCATGCCATCCCCCGGTCGTTTGCGACCTTTACCCAAGGTACCTCTACACTAACAACCACAAAGCAATCACAAAGCAATAGATTTGTAGTGACCACATGAGTTAAGTATCTGGGCTCCATACCATGATACCACTATTTTCCAGAAGGGAATGACACACCCTAAAGGGCGCGACCCTCATAACCTTGCCGCATCTTTTATGTTTTGGCCATTTCCGGGATGTGAGGACCTAATGCAGTCTCGTCCACAAAGCTACGCTTTACACAAAAGCCATGTTTTGATCAACAATTGATCAACAAATGATCAAAAACACACAGCAGCACTCAGCATGTCACGCTACCAAATTGGAAGTATATCACTGATAACTATCAACTACATAACCTCTGAGCTCGTACGTCTCAGAGAAGGGTATTAAGCTAAGAGAACAAATTCTCCTCCACCAAATAGAAATGTATTTGATAGAGATCAGTTTTATATCTCAAAGTGTAATGTCAGACGTACAACCATACAAGTCCGTTCCAGGTTCGAACGGAACCGAAGGCACTTCGTCCAATAAAGGAAGAAGCCCTTGCAATCTAGGTATCTACAATCCTGATCGGACTCCCCATCACATATGGAGATCTCTATACCAGAGAAACTCAGTGCAGAGTCATTCGACAGGTTATCCTATCGTTCTCGAAGACACCCAATCTTCACCACCGTCTTCAAATGTTATCCATAACGTCGTATCACTATTCGAAATGGGTTATATGACACAAAGTCCTCTCCCGACTAAACCGAATAGTGAGCGCAATATTTTAAAACCATATGGATAATGGGATCTCAGTTAAGTCACAACTTAAAACTTTTTTTTCAAATGGTTAAACAAATTACCATTTTTAATTCTTTAAATAAAGAGATTCACTTCACAAAGTTCACCCATTTTTCACAAAGATTCATTCACAGCTTTTTAAACAAAAGATCTATCTTTGAGGTCCTCCTTTGTTTGAAAACAAAGTTTCACAATATTTCACAAAGATTCCTTTATAGCTTTCACAACAATTTCATTTCAAATCTTTTATACAAAGGATATAGCTTAAGATCCTCTTCGATTTCAAAACAAAGTTCAACCATTTTTCACAAAGATTAATTCATAGCTTTCGAAACTATTTTAATCTTATTTCAAACTTGAAATCTTTCAGCATAAATTGGAAAATCCTTTCTTTGTATGAAAGCTATCTAATTTAAAAACAAATAGTTTTCCTTTCGGAAAAATCCGATTACAATTTGTATGAGTTAAAGCCTTTTAAGTATAAACTTGGGTTAAATTTAAGTTCCCAAAACAATACTTCTTAAAATGGTTTAAAATCCATATAAACACTTTTATAACTCGTATATCCTTTTTAAACCATAATTTCCAAACAAAGAATTCAATTTCAAATTTTGAATTCAAATTCAAATCAAATTATTTAAATTTCAAAACTTAATCAAGTTATTCAAAATAACTTTTATCTTTAAAATTCCTTTGCAAAATCTTTTCATATTTAACCCAATTCCATTTCCCAAAAACCATTTGAATTCAAAATTCAATTTTAAAACTATTTCAAAAATCTGTGACTTAACCAATTTCCTCGTGCAATCCATATTTGTGTGTGTATAAGTGTGGTCCATGGGTTTTACACAATAAAAGTGGAACATCATCAATCAACACAGATTCAAATACAATAATATATTTGATATGCGGTATAATTTATAACGCTTATCTTTATTCACAGATCACAGATAAATAACATAGGTACATCGCAGATAAATAAATTACATTCATCACAGATAATAAGTTACATTTCACAGCTTAATCATATCACAGAACATCATATATCAAGGATATCACATGATTCAAGGCATCCAATTCAATCCAAACATTAATAAGTAAGATCAGTTAATTGTTTGATTAATTTAAATCAGATTAACAACTTATGAATTACTAATCCTGGTTAATTAACATTAATAAATTACAAATTATTTTGATTAATTATTCTTTAATCGTTTGTTAAATAACCATTAATAATAAATTAATTAACCATTAATTATAATTAATCAACCATTATTTATTAAATGATTAACCTTTAATTATTTAATTCACCATTTAATTAATTATATTTAATTAATTAATTAACCCTTAATTAATTAAGCACCATTAAATTAATTATCCTTAATTAATTACGATACGTGATTATCCCTAATCTTAAATTAATTTTAATCACTTGATTAATCCACCTTTAATCATTAATTAATTACTTTTAATTAAGTAATTATCTTTAAGCAATTAATTACCTTTAATTGCTTTCGTTAATTAATTTTCATTAATTAATTATATTAATTAATCCTTAATTATAAATTAATTAACCTTAAATTAATAATTAATTATCTTTAATTAATTACAATAATTAATTAATTAATCCTTAATTAATAATCATCCCTTAATCACTTTCATTAATTAATTAACCTTTAGTTAATTAATTACTCTTAATTAATAATAAATCCATCTTTAATCACTAAATAATTAATCCCTAATTATTTAATTATTCTTCAATAAAACACCCTTAATTAATTCATTAGTTAATTAACCTTAAATCAATCACCACTTAATTAATTATAAAATAAATCAACTTCCAATTACTAATCATCAAGTAATTAATCCTTTAATTAATTATTCTTTAATTACTTAATTAATCAAACTTAAATTATTAATTTACCTTAATTACCTTTTTAAGTAATTTGCTTCAAGTAATTAATTACCTTTAATAAATAAACTTAACTTAAACTTTAAAAAGTTAATTAACCATTAAAACATTCTTTATATTAATTAACTAACCTTTAATCATTATTAAGTTTATTCAAAACAAACTTTTAAAATAAAAGTTATGTTTATTTGTACCATTTTAAAACTTGATTTATTAAAACAATTTAATTAAAAACCTTCTTAACTAATTTTAAACCATAGAGGTAAAAGGAAATTGCTTTAAAACAAAATGTTTTGAAATAAATTGATATTTTTTTCTTTAGAATTCGAAACTGCTTTTGCCATAAATCAAACGACCCGAGCAAAAACCCGTTCTACCCGAGCACAGCTTTGAGTCTCTCACCTTCACCAGTTGCTTCGAGTTCCTACTCAAATTCCTCGAGACAATCCCGTGATTTTACCTTGTTCCCTAATTTCGCAAAATAACCCATAACCAATGTGCACGGTGCAAATGTACCGATGATCGGAATTACTCTGATCGACCTTGCTACTGGCAACACCTCACCGATGATCATCCTAAGCCTCACGACCAACCAGATCGAGGAATACAAACGCAAATCTAAAACGAACCCATCATTCTAAACTCTGGAACCAATCCGATCAGAGAAAACCCATCATTGTCGGTGATCTCCCCCATGATCATCCACGCCTTCATGACCCAAGCTCCATCTTAGTCTCCAGCTTTGATTCCTCCACTTGTGGTGAAGTCCGATCCACCTTTGACATCACAGCAAACTCAAACACATCGTCGACTCAACCATCTCACAAAACCCTAAAATCATTCCGCGTGACCATCATGATCGATGAAAATTTTTGCGAGTATTTGTCCTAGAATCGCCAACATCCAAGCTAACTTCACCCACGATCCTGAAGTTCAATCTATTGCCAATCGCAGCAATCGCCGAGAATACAAAAACTGATCAACTTTAAATTACTCACTCGAAATCCAACTGAAAATTGTGATTTTCATTTTAAAAATCCTAGTTTTTAAAGGAGATTCAGGTTATGTGCATGAATCAGCAAACCATCCCAGTCGAGATTTTTGATGTGGTTTAAATTTATTGACATCCTTCTTTTTGTGAAAACATTTTTCAGATTCATCTTTGAAAATATTTTTAAACCTTATATCCTATCATTACAAACATATGTTGTTTATAAATCATGACCTATAGGAGATCGATGAAGAGTAATTGAATTTTTTGAATTTATTTCTTAAATCCTGTAACCAAAACAGAACGTTGTGCATGCATAGGTACAGGCATGCATGTTTTAAACACCTCCTATCCATCTATACATAAGCAATATTTACATCCATGCAAACCAATTCTTTTCACTCTTAACTCATCTTGCTTTTTTTTTATTTCTCTGATCTTGTTTTGCTTGCTGTTAAGTGGCTTCTCAGGTTGAAGACTCAGGCTAGTTTCAGGTTTATAGCTTGTTTCCAGGTTTTCAAATTGAATGTAGTTTTGAGTTTTGATTTTCTTTTTGATCCGCATCTTTGTTTTTGCTCTGGTTTTAAATTTTGAACTGGAACTATACATCTACTTTTCATTGCTACAAGCTTTTGAATTTGAATCTAAAACTTGTTTTTCAGATTTGTAGCAGAGTTTGAGATTTCTTTTGCACTGTTTTTTATTCCAGACTTGATCATTGCTATGAGGCTTCCAACAGATTTGGTTTTGATTTTTTTCCTTTTATCCTTTGATCTCAACCTTGCTTCAGATCTGAGGTTTGAAGTTGTTAGCTTGATACATTTACATTGAGTTGTATTTGAATTTTTTTTTGCTTTAGGATTTTGTTTGGTTTTCATGTTTTTCTTCTCTTTGATATTCACATTAAATTTTATAAAAGAAATAAACATGGCACTTGTTAAAACATGTTAACACTTGTCTATACGTATTTTGATTTTGTTATAAATGTCTTTTGTAACCTAAATTGTATTTAAGTCCTTGCTTTAATTAACTTTGAAATTATGGTTTAAACCCTTATTTGATTAAATTTACAAATTTTGTTTTTGACCCTTTATGCTATTATAAATTTATGCAATATAATTACATATGTATTATATTTTCAAATCTATATTTATATATTTGTATTATCTTAAAGAAAAATAATACTAAACTTATTTCAAACCATTTTTCTTTTTAAATAAATAAATATCTATATATGTATTATTTTAAACTTTTATTTCTTGTTTTATATATATTTTATTTATTATTTCTACTTATACCAATTTAAAGAAAGAAATGATGTTAAAACTACTTATGTTTTTAATAAATAAACACATATATAATAGTATTTAGTTTTAAACAATTGTTTTGAAAATTATTTATATCTAGTTCAAAATGTAACTTTCAAAATAAATATTACATATGTCTCTTAAAATTAGCAAAACAAATTTCTATTAGTATAAAATTATATAGTTTTCAAATCCAAATGTTATTTATTTATATGATATTAAACGTAGAATTTTAAATCCACAATTAAATTTTAAAATCAATGTCCAAATAAACAGATATCTTATGTAATCTTGGAAAATTTAAATTAAATTTATTTACAAAAATTTTCAAAAATTTATTTTAATTACCAATTTAAATTTGATTAAAAATCGGGATCGCTGCATTTGTGGAGATCAATTTATGTAATTAGGAATGCAATGTCAGACATTTGTCCATACAAGTTGTCTAGGAACAGGATAAACCGAAGGTACCTCCTACCATGTCCTCTCAAGAAGTAACCCTAGGATTAGTAGCGAGAAGTCCTTGTAACCTAAAGATTTCAAAAATGAAGGGACCACTGCAACTTTATTATTTGGGAGTTAACCAGAATTATCAATCAGCAGTCCTTTCTCCCCAAAAAATCTCGGTCTTTATCCTTCATTTTCTTTATCCGGTCTTCATTTTTCAAATGCATACATCGGTTCGAAGTGATTTTCAGATAGGAATTACCACAGATCCGACCTAGATTCCTTTGAACTATTCATCGATAAAAAGAGGTTCTGGGAATAGGGAATCATTCTTTAATTGATTGAGTTACTTTTATAAAAAAACTCTTTTGGAGAGATATATTTCTAAAACATTCTTTCTGGTATATGCGGAATTATTAAACCTCTCTTGTACATTCTTTGATTACTAAAAATCCCTTTTTTATTTGAATAATTTCAAATTATTTCATTTTTCACTTAGGAAAACATTTCCAAATCATTTCATATAATGTTAACGATGATTTCTTAATTCAAAACTCATAACTTTTGATTGAGTTAAAACCATGTTATCTAGGATGTTAATCGAAAACCAGTAAATATTAAGTGCGTAGAATCTATAAAAATCATCTAATTCTACTCAATATCAATTTGCTCATTCAACAAATACTATAGCCGGAATAACGGCAGGTTCACCTTTTAATTCCACGCATAGTATGAGTTCTCTCTTCAGTCTTTAACACTAAGTATAAGAAGATCATCTCTATAAAATCAAAATTGCACTTAATTTAAATTTGGATGATTTGAATCTTTTTATACTTAACTCATTTTCGACATTTCGACCTTATCTATCCTTCACCTAGGAAAGTGGCCAAGGGAGCTAGGGCACTATTTGCTCCTGAACATCTCCTTAGTTTAAGCACCTCACATTCGAATCTCATGAATAGAAAAATCTAGTTTACTCATCGGCTTTTAGAGCCAAGATTAATCACTTAATTTGTAATAGCTTTTTTTAAAACGATTATTTAATTTTTTAGATAAACTATAAACCTTTTAAATCATCATTAAAACACTTAATTACTCATTTGAAAACATTTATAAAAGATTCAGAAAAGAATCGTTAAGTTTAAAATTAAAAGTTATAGAAAAGTGTTGTGGAAAAGTGCCGCGGAAAGAGCCTTTTAAGCTATATTGATCAAAACGACTTTTTTATCATTTGGAAATTCATTTTTATAACTCAAATCGCTTTTAAAACATTTATAAGATTTATTCCACGTGTTTAAATAATTTTAAAATATCATTTTCAAATTATTCTTGTTTTGGATTCCGAACTGCAAAACCACGATTTTTCAAAAACTTGTTATACTTATATTTCAAAATCTACTTACCGAAATGTCGATTTTATTTCTTCATTGGAAAATTATGGATATAATAATTAGGAAAATTCTTATCTCGAAGATTTTCGACTTATATTCTAACTTTTACACTCATTTGAATTTTATTGCATGAATTCGCGAACTGCCGTTACGTGACGCCTTAATTTTGATAAATTTTCAATTACCTTTTGTTATCCCACCTTTTGGCAAGGCCGAGATATCAAGGAATTGACCGAAAACCAAGAATCGCTCATCCCGTATATCGAGTATGCGCAGGTTCACTATGGATGTCGATAAATTTTGTCTGAGTCCGGATCAAGCTACAATTGATAAGACATGACAAGCAAAGCTATGAAAGACAACGTTCCAAATTTCTTCAATCCGAGTTCATATGCTCAAGATATGATCGATGTAAGTTAAGGAGGACAACTCGTTCGTACCTTCATTTCGTATCGATCGAATCACAACCCATCATTTCGCATTGGTCAATTTCATATCCATTACGTATCTATCTGTTCGTGTCCATCGCCATACAACTGTCTTGTTCGTATACATTGAAGATAGTCTTCTTCGTATCCATCAGCAGATAGGCTCACTTCGAATCGGTCGGCTATTGCCTACTTCGCATCCATCAACTACAACACGGAGGTCTACTTCGTATCCATCCAAAGGTGGCCTCTTTCCTATTAGACTTGTTTGTATCCATCAAATAGTCCTACTTCGTATCCATTAAGTAACCACTGTTCGTATCCATCAAGCCAAGTAGAGTCGCCATCTGTTCGTATCCATCATAATATCGTTTGATCGTATCCATCAAGTTGAAGCAACTTCCATCGATACGAATAGAGCCACCTCCATCGATACGAACTGAGCAACTTCCATCAATACGAATCGAACCACCCCCATCTGTTCGAACAAGACAACGGCTATTAGTATGAACAAGGCAACGACAATCGATACGAATAAGGAGAAAATATTAGGAAAGATTCGATCAACCCAACATCGAAAGTGGAGCGATCAAAAAATAAAGCGCCGCATTAACTCATAGGCGCGTGACCAGCATCGAGTCGAAGCGATCGATATGAACCGTATCGATGCGAAAGGAATCGAAACCGAAATGATTTGCATCGATCATAACTGGCAATCCACAAGTCCAAATGCTATGAAATTTTCACATAGCTTATGTACGACCAAAAGATTGTTCCTGCCAAGTTTCGACTCGATTGGGTCAAATCTTGATCGATACGAAATTCATTCGCATCGATCACGGATCGAGTCGAAATCTCGTAGGATCGATCGCGTGGGCCCACCCACATGCCAAAAGAAGTCTTCCAAGATCTGAGCGAGATATCTGTATCCTACACCTATATAAAGCACCCCTAAGCCTATAGAAAAAGGATCTTCTTGGCTCTTTGACGTCCAGACTCTGCCGAAACATTTTTTTACTCCAAAGCTGTTGTTGTACTCGAATTTCACCATTGTACTTTGCTGTTATCCGTTGTAATTAGCAAGTGAATATCAATAAAGTCATCAAATTCATAGTGGACGTAGGCCATATGTCGAACCACTCTAAATTGTTGTGTTTCTGCGTGCTTTCATATTTGTTTTTGAAGTGTTTGTTAGATAATCCAATTTTTACATTTGTATTCTTCATTTTTATCTCTTCAAATACTTTCGAAGGGTATTGTATCCAATTTTGGTGCAAGAACTTTGGTGCTTTCATTGAGAGAACACAGTTTTTCTCCTGCTCTTTAGATCAGCTATCGATACCAGTTTGCACAAATCCAAGAAGAAGATCCAGATCTCAAGTCAGAGTTCTTCCATCCTATTCATATTTGCATCAGATTTAGGAAAGGACTTCATTACCTATCATGATTAGCACAAGGACCGCCTCCACAGCTGCAGATGAAGAAGGACGGGACTGACAAAATCCCATGCAACTGCCTCCATCCAATAGAATGCTGTCGGACCGTCAGATCTGTCAGGTCCTGTCACCCGACAAGAGTTTCAAATGCTTATGCAAGAGCTGACTCAGAGTCGTTAGCAACTTACTGAATAACTGCGTGCCCATGCAGAGTTGAATAATCAGCTAAACTGCCAATGGTGTAGGAGATCCCGGAGGGATCAGGCCTCCAACTCATCCACTGAAAGTTCAGCCTCATCTGACTACCATCGCAAATCTACACGCCCACGACTAGACGTAAGCTACACCAAAGCCACCAGACAACAACCTACTCTGAATGTTAGAAAACTTAGGGTTGGCCGATCGATCGGCTACCAAACTGGACCCTTCTTTCAGGGAGGTACTATTCCTCATTATACCGCAGACATTCACGCTACTACCGCAGCTGTCGAACCAGGGGTTGATGCCCGAATCAACTAGATATGAACCATCGTCAGCATGGACGTGCTCTTGAACCCTGCGTCCCCGAAGACATGGAACCAAGGAGGCGAGACATGGACCGTCGACAGCGTCTTGTCCAGCCTCGCATTGTGGAACCCAACCATATCTTGGCTCAACGTGCACAGAACGTCCAGTGCTAGATATACCAACTATTATTCGTCAGATTATCCTTGAGAGTCAGGGTCTCACTAATGACGACTGGGGAATCTCTCGAAGTCATACCTCTTTCACTGATGACATACTATACGTTGAACCACCTCGGCGATTTAGAATGCCGGCTTTACCAGTCTATGAAGGAAGTGTTGATCCAAACCAACACATTCTAAAGTATGAGTGGTTGATGAATACCGAACGGGCTGACGATGAAGTTACATATCGAAGCTTCCCGATCTCACTAGAGGGGATAGCTACTATGTGGTTCACTCGTTTGCCACCCCAATCTATTTTCTGTTTTGATCAACTGGGAACCAAGTTCGTTGAGCAGTTTCGAATGCATGTCGCAAGGCCAAAGGATGTTAATACTCTGTCTAGTGTCACTCAAGCTCCTAGAGAGACACTCAAACGCTATTTGGAGAGATTTCATGTTGCATGTGAAGAGATAAGCAATCCCAATGACAACTCTATCTTGATGGCATTAACTAAAGGGATTGATCCTGATTTCGAGTTTGGAAATTTAGCTGGAAAGCCTCCCGCGTCATTCGACCGTTTCTATTCCAAAGTAGCCCAATTCTTTGGAAGGGAGGATGCAAAACAGTCTAAGAAGAAGGATGACACATGGCATAGTGGTGAAGGAATTCAAAGTAATGTTGCAGTCAAGCAGTTTTGGGAGAGTTCTAGATAGTTCAGTTAAACATTCAAAACAAGCAAACCCAGCAGAAAGACAGCGGGAATCAGAATAGAAAGTAAGATCAAATCGTGGCCATGACGTAGAGCTCCCATGTTCGAATTACACTCCTCTAAATACGTCGCTAGAGAATGTATATCTACAAACCTGGAATACTATCGAGTACAAGAAGCCTGCTCTGAAGCCATCATTGGAGAGGCAGATCCAAACGGGAAAATTTTGTAGGTTTCATGAGAGTTATGGCCACAATCCAACCGAGAAAGGAAGCTGGAACAGTTTCTATGGGCGTCGTAGTCTGGAGGTGCGGGCCCAACAAATCAGAATAATATACCTAATTAGGCAAGATAGGAGGAACCCACTCGAACCGGCAGGAGGTTGGTGATAAATACAATAAGTGATGGACCTCATCCAACAGACCGAAGCTGGAGGGATATGGAGTCTTATGCCAGCTCTATTAGGCATGCGGACTTTGAATGTTGTAGTAATTGTGATGATAGGGCTCCGGCCAAGCAACAGAAGACTATGATTGACGACATTGTGTTTCTAAATAGAGACGCTGATAAAGTCAAAGCCCCCACTATCGATCCACCAGTCATATCAGCTCAGATAGGTCCTGCTTAGATGAAAAGGATCTTGGTTGACAGTGGAAGCTCTACGAACATTTTGTTTAAACGAGCATATGATCAAATTAAAATGGAAGCTAAAGACTTGAAGCCTTGTCAATCTTGCTTTTTTGGCTTGAATGGAAGCTTTACTATACCACTGGAGTGGTGGAAATACCAGTGGAGTTGGGAGTTGGAGAATGCTGGAGAGTCCGGATACTACAGTTTGTTGTGTTGGACATAGACTCCCCTTACAATGCTTTCTTGGGTCGACCGGCTCTTGCTGAATTCAGGGAAGCCATTTTCCCATGGTGCTTGACTCTAAAGTTCCCCACTGATCGTGGGGTTAGAGTCGCTCAAGGAGATCAGGCCGTTGGATGAGCCCATTGTGTTGCTAAGCTGCGCGGGGAGCAACGAAACGAGAAAGGGAAGGGCGTAGAGGAATCTCTCTACGTCCGTTTTGCCGACAATTGACAATTGATGCCTGGGCCCGGGCCTGGGCACCCCAACCAATTCCAGAGGGATCTTGACCCGAGAGACACTTAAAGTGAAGATGGAACTAAGGACAGTCAAGCTTCCCCAGCCGAACTGACAATCGGTGTCCCGATCGATGATGATGATTCAAAGATGATAAAGATGAGATCTTAGTTAAGCCAATAGACACAGAAGGAATTGGTTGAATTTCTCCGGGCGAACCTCGACATATTCGCTTGGACGCACTCTGACATGTATGGTATCTCACCAGACATCGCGAGCCACACTTTGAATATTGACCTGCGGTATATCTCGATCAAACAGAAAAGGCGTGTTAAGGATCCAGAGAGACTTGCCGCCCTTAAAGAAAAGGTCAATAAGTTGAAATCGAATGGGTTTATCTGAGATGCCTTATACCCAGAGTGGGTATCCAATCCTGTGCTTGTTCGAAAGCCAAATGGGAAATAGAGAACGTATGTTGATTACTCAGACCTGAACGATGCATGCCCGAAAGACAGTTTTCCACTTCCCCGAATTGATCATCTCGTAGATTCAATGGCTAGGAACGAATTATTATCTTTTATGGGTGCTTATTCCGGTTATAACCAAATACCCATGCACTTACCCGACCAAGGACACACCAGCTTTATAACCGATCTGGGACTCTACTGCTAGAAAGTCATGCCTTTCGGACTCAAAAACGCTGGGGCAACATACCAATGACTAGTTATCGAATGTTCGCCAACCAGATCGGAAAGAGCATGGAAGTATATGTGGACGACAGTTGGTAAAATCAAGATTCTCCGCTGATCATATTAAAGACTTGGAATCAATATTTAGCATCCTTTGAAAATATAGGATGAAGCTCAATCCACTGAAATGTTACTTTGGGGTCGAATCCGGAAAATTCCTTGGGTTTATCGTCAACGCTCGAGGAATCGAAGCCAATCCCGAAAAGATCTGGGCGATCAGAAATCTTGAGACTCCAAGAACCATAAAGCAAGTCCAGAGCCTCAACGGGAAAGTGGCAGCAATGAGCAGATTCATTTCAAAGTCCACCAAAAAATGCGTTCCTTTCTTTGATTTGATTCGAAAAGGGAAACTATATTTTGAATGAACCACAGAATGCGAGGGTGCATTACGAGCACTAATTCAATATCTCTCCACACCTTCAATTTTGTCAAAGCCTATCGATCAAGAGCAGTTGTACCTTTAATTGGCGGTATCATAAAACGCAATCAGTGCTGCCCTAATCGGGAGGAAGATCGAGTGCAAAAACTGGTCTATTATATCAGTAAACGACTAACTGGAGCTGAGAGAAATTATCCGAAGCTAGAAAAGTTGGATTATTGTCTCGTTATTGCCTCAAGAAAGCTCGTCCGTATTTCCAAGCTCATCCTATCACTGTTTACACCGATCAGCCATTACGGCAGGTCCTTACGCGGCCTTAGACGTTTGGTAGGTTACTCAAATGGAATATCGAACTGAGTCAGTTTGATATTACTTACACTCTGAGGCGAGCTATTCAAAGACAAGTCCTAGCGGGTTTCATAGCCGAATTTACCATCCCAGAGGACTTACCCAAAACCAGCAAATCTCTCGAGTATATTTGGAAGCTTCATGCTAATGGTGCATCAAACGACCAGTGCTCGGGTGCTGGAGTTGTACTTGAAACCCTTGAAGGCCGATCCGTATGCTATGCTCTAAAGTTTAATTCTCGTGAAACTAGCAATGAAGCTGAATATGAAGCCTTGCTTGCCGGATTGAAACTCGCTCGAGATTTGAGAATTATTGCTGTGGAAATTTATTATGATTCACAATTAGTTGTATGTCAAGTTTGGGGTGAATATCAGGAAAAGGATCGAAGACTGACTGCTTTTCTAGCTCGAGTCCAAGAGATACTTAGTCAGTTTGATTATTATGCCATCTTCTACATATCCCATGATCGCAATCAAAAGGCTGATTCATTGGCGAAGTTAGAAAGTACGGGCGAAGCACAACAAATGGGACTCGTTCCTATGGAAATGTTATCTTCCCAAAGCATTGATCAGATGGAGATAGACTGGATATTTGAAATTACTCTCGATAAGGAGTCGTGGATGAATCCGTTCCGAAATTACCTCGAGCATGGAACGCTACCCGAGTGCAGAAGTGAGAAGAGACAGATTCTTCGTAAGGTTGCATGGTTCACTATTCGGAATGGAGTTATCTATAGAAGAGGGTACCCCTTACTCTACTCCGGTGCATTGCCCATGATGAAATTAAGCGAGTCTTACATGATGTTCATAAAGGAGAACGCGGCGATCACACTGTGGGGCAAGCTCTCGCTAAGAGAGTACTCAAATACGGATATTATTGGCCGACTGTAAACCGTGATGCAGTAAATTACGCCAAGAAATGTGATAAATGTCAAAAACATGCTTGCATTCCTAGAGTCCCACCTACTGAGATAACCCAAATGGTCAGCCCATGGCCATTTGCAGTATGGGGCATCGATATCATTGGCTCTCTACCTCTGGCCAAAGGTGGTGTGAAGTACGCCGTCGTTGCAGTTGATTACTTTACCAAGTAGGCCGAAGCTGAACCTCTTGCTACCATCATGAAGAAGAAAGCGATCAACTTTGTATTCCAACATTATCTACCGATTTGGTCTTCCGCATACCATCATCACTAATAACGGAACCCGGTACGACAATGTTGAATTCAAGGATTTTTGCCAACGATTCCACATCAAAAAGAAATTTTTTAAAGTTGCACACCCTCAAGCGAATGGCCAGGTTAAAGCTGTTAATAAGGCAAGTCTATCCTAAAGAAACAACTGGAAAAGGTCGAGGGCAAGTGGGTTGATGAACTTCCTATGGCTTTATCGGCTTACCGGACAACCCACAAGTCCGCGAACGGACACATTTCATTCTCACTATCCCATGGTTCAGAAGCCGTTATTCCAATCGAGATGGAAGTACCTTCTCATCATGTGACTTATTACGATCCAAAGAAAAATGCCGTACTACTTGCTAAATCCTTGGATTTGCTGGATGAGAAGCACGAAGAGGCTAATTTGAGGGCAGCCGCATACCAAGTCGATTCGCCTGATTATACAATGCCAAGGTCCGACCCTGAACCTTCGAACTCGACGATCTTGTCCTCAAAAGAATATGTCCGGTTCCTTCACACATGAAGCCAACATGGGGAGGATCATATGTGATTGAATGAAATCTCGCAGATGGCACATTCAAGTTATCAACCATTGACGGTTACTTTGCCAAGAGCTTGGAACAGGGAGAGTCTCCATCGCTACTACACATGGTAGGATATATTTATTTTAGTCTATTTTTCATCTGCAATTTGTTTCTACATTTCAAAATTTGAATTTGTCATAAGGCAACTAACTTTGCCATATTTCTCATTTCAGCAATAAAATGCCATCTCTTCGAGCCAAAGCTATGATTTATTTAATGTGACATGCAACTATCATGATGCACGAAGAGCTAATTTCCATCATACGGTGGGATTTATTTAAATAGAGAGTGACTGTGATACGACTGGCCACTTACTAAGTGAAACCCGAGCTTGGGGGAAAGCCATTACACTGAAGCCTAAAAAGGAAACACACGACAATCCTTTAACTAACTCCAATCTCCCAGAGTGCGAGCTGGAGTATAAACTTATAAATGCGGTTTCGAAGAAGGTAGATCCGTCCACCTAACGACTTCGACCGTATCCTAACCAAGTTTAAGGAGAATGGACCCATCCATCTAACAACCTCACTTGTTAACTCAAGGTGGATGTGAATCGACCATCCACGATCCTGATAAATCCATCGTACCAGAGTGCGAACGAAATCCTAAAAGCTTAAACAGATGTGACTAACCATCTGTTGGCCAATTCCAAATTCTCAGAGTGCAAATTGGAGTATAAATATCAACACTAAGTTCCTAGAGTGCGAACTAGAGTATAAACATCAACTCTAAGTTCCCAGAGTGCGAGCTGGAGTATAAACACCAACTCCATATTCCCAGTGTGCGAGTCGGAGTATAAACACCAACTCTAAGTTCCCAGAGCACGAACTGGAGTACAAACGTCGACCACCTCCGGATTCCCAAAGTGCGAACCAGAGTATCGACCGCAAATAACTCTGAGTCCCCAGAGTGTGGTCAGTGTATAAACATAACTTGGATGTGAATGACCACTCACAAACTAACCTAAGTCCTTAGAGCGTGGACATATACTTGAAATTTAAATAGGTGTTATCGACCGTCGATATACAAATGCAGATCTCGGAGTGCGGACGTGATCATTGATAAGTGAGCGAGTGTAATTCGATCACTCGACTCTCACTTGTTTTAGCATCGCTTCAACGATGTTAAGCTCGAAGAAATGAAGGCGAAATGCAATCGCTAGCCGATCTTTACAACTCATCTTCGAAACAAGGAGCAGAATTTAAGCGTCAACCATTAACTGAAGCAGTGCAACATCAAAGTTCAACTTAATCCCCGGTCATGACTCATGTCTATGATTTTCGGGTTTGGCAAATAAAAAAAAATTCGACTCAAAGGTTGGAACTTCCCAAGTGCATTGGACTAGAATCCAAATACTAGAACATTTAAGCATAAATAAACAATAATAGAGTTGAAGCCAAAAAAGAGTCTCATTTCAACTATCGATGAAAGAAGCTCATGTACAAGTTATTTCCAAAATTCCAACTAGCAGGGGCCTAACCCACATCTATACACGGCCTACAAAAGCTAAAAGCAACTACTCGAAAATATGTCGAAGAGGCCCATCTATTCTTTATTCTTCATCGGCTTCTTCTTTGGCGTAGACCTGCTGGAGCTGCTGCTTAGTTTTCTCTTTGAGCTCTTGCTTTTCGATGGCCGATCTCCAAGCGGGGGCATGATCTCAATGTCCTCCTCCAAACTCGAGTGGACGGGGATACTTCCTGCAAGCGAAGTCGGAGGGGTCGGATCTACTACAGGAGGCGGAATGGACATGTTGGTCTCAGTAAATGTACCACCACGTGATATCATTCTAAGCGGAGCCGTACCAGGTGCCGCAATTCCACCTCCAGAACTACTGTGACGAGCTGCTGCTTCCAGTTCAGTGTCGATTTTGGCCAATATCTCTTCCTCATGAGCTACTTGAGCCTCGCTGGGAACATCAGTAGTCGGCATTGAAGAGCTAGTAGCAGGTTCGATTCCAACCATAACAAACGGTAGGTTCGCAAAAGGGTCGCTGTGGCGACCGAGGAGTTCCTCCATCATCTGCTCGTCAAAAGAGAGTATGCACCCCTGCGTTCAATCAATCGATGCAGTCATTTTTGTGGCGGTCACCTCAGTAATGATAGCCTCTTGCGCTTGATGCGATTCTTGAGTTACAGGAGGCGCATTCAATGTAACTCCTGTCATTGGATAGAGAAAAAGAAAGGCTATTAGTAAAAGCTTCGAATCGAGCTCCTTATTTTGAACACACATGAGAAATGTATCTTCCTCGGTTAGGCTTGTGGATGGCTGAACGGCATCATAAGTGTGCTCCCTAGCCGAAGATAACCGCGGTTGTTCCAGATTATAAGCAGGGCAAATTAGGGTTCAACCGCTAGTGCAGGTTCAGGTTAGGTTGGCGCAGGAATCTCAAGACTTGCTTCGTAATGCTCAACAGTTGAACTTTCTCCAACCTTCGAGTGTTGGGCGCCAAGTTTCTCCTTTTCATGTGAAATCATCGACTCGTGAAGAATCTTTCTTTCATCTTCAGTCAGCTCGCGATTCTCGAGCTCAAACTCATCGATTGATTCATCTGAATGCACCGCCTTCTCCTCCTCAACCAATCGGCTCCAGGAATTATGAAGATGTATCGAATATTTCTCGAGCTAGGCTAAGTTCCTATACTTCAGCACATTGGCATTGTAAGTGATGAGGAGATTTTCGATATCAGCCTCTAACCTGGACTCCGCCATCCGTATCCTCTCCTCGACCTTGGTCTCCACCACACGAACTTTCTCCACTGCCGCATCCCGTTCACCTTGAAGCACTACGGATTGATCACATGCCTTCTGTGCTGCGGTATTGGCATCGTCCCTCTCTCTAATGATTTCAAAAAAATTGGACTTAAGCTCGTTAAGTTCTTTGAGGGTCGCATCCCGCTCGGCAATAAAGGGGATGTTCCGATGGCCCATCTCCTCCATCAGGGAATAGTGTGTCTGCCTCATCCTCTCTATGGCCAAGTTAGCCTCGTCGGCCTTTTTAATGGCCTCTATTTTTGATTTTCGAGAGGATTCTGCTTCAGTGTTGAGCACTTGGATAATTCGATCCTTCCGAGCAAGCTCATTCCCTAACTTCTCTATGTGGCCTCCCGCTCAAAGGCCAGCCTCGACGCTTTCTCTATGGCTTTCGTCCACTCCTTTTACTGAGAATAGATGTCGTGAATATAGTCGGGCATTGTGTTTTCTACCTCCGTTGGGATTCTCTTTAGGTGCGGGGGAAGATATAGTTATCGAAGCAGATGTTCGGGAAATCCTTTTGCAGCAGTGCGATTTTAATAGCCCCTACCTTGGTGGGCTCAATAATAGCCTATTCAATGGCAATAGGAGTTTCGATCTCATTTCTACAGTGGTGAAGATCAAGCCACTGAGCATGGGAAGGCGGTTTGTACGTGAAGGCTCCAAAGGATGTGTGACATAAGTAGAAGGTTGTGTAGGGATTCGAGGAGATGGAGAGTGCGATCGAGACCGATACCTCTGCTCTAGGTTCCTATCCCTCTTCCTCTGTCGTAGTACTCCTGAATAGAATAACCGCGATCGTGATTTCTATCATCTTCCCTTCTACAGGGCTTATAGTATGAACTCGATGACTGGCGCGTTGAACGGAGGCTACCAAGCAAAGAATCCCGCCTAGTCATTGTACCCGCGAAGTAAAAAGAAGAACATAGTTAGCGATCTCTTGAAGTAAACAGCTTACGATCGAAAATCGTGCAGTGTCATGAAGTGTATATGCATGTGCAACCCCCCGACCAACCAAAAATGTCAACCACACTAGTGGAGACACGCTTAAGTCTAAAGCATGCTGAAGCCCCTCTAATCCAGCATTATGTTAAAGTGACACATAATCCGAAATTGGGATGTCAACGAGCCCTTCAAAAAGGTTTTCCACCTGCGAGGGAGGAGCCTTCGAAATTTTAATCCCAGGAACAGGCAAAGATATGACCGCAGATTTCCATCTCAAGGATTTTGAACATTTGAAAGCAGCTGCCTTGTCTTTTCTCTTTCCTTCTAAATCCTGAAAGGCGTCAAAAGGCCCGGCCATGAGTTCATCATCGGTAGGTGTTCTTTTTGAATTGACCCATTCAGTTATAACAACTCTGGGCGTATTAGCTTTCACTCATTTCTTCGAGACAGCCCTTAGAGTCCCCTCAAGCCTTATACTTTGGTCGCGTTCGATTAACGTGACGATTCTCAAATTCATGTCTGTTAGAACTGAATCGATGTCCCTCATCTCACTTGGAACTTCTTGAAGAACCTGTACTATCTCTTTGAAATGTGTACCTTTGGGTCATGGAATTACAGCTATAAAAAAAGGAGATGTTAGTTCTGACATCAGTTATGATCACCATATTAACTACTTGAAAAGACTGTGGTACTTACATTTGAATAACCGTCGGCTGGCGAATCCTGGAGGGCAGCGAACGTAAAACCATTCCGTCTTAAAGTAGCTCAACCTCTAGTACCCCGTTACCACTTGACAACTCCTAACCACTTCCAGAAATCTAAAAGAAAGGGTTATCTCCTCGGCTCTTGACATTGAATAAGTATCTAATTTAGAGCGGGGTCGGTGGCTAAAAGAGATGCTCCATAAATACAATAAATAGGCTATTTAACAAAGCATATCTGTTGGGATGTAATTGAGATGGAGTGATTTCAAAGAAAGATAACACTTCCCTAATGTATTGGTTGAATGGAGGAAGTGTTCCTGTTGCACATGCATGGCAATTGAAAGCAGTAAACCCCTCCAACGGATAATGCGGTCTGTCGTTTGGCCCATTAATAGCACGTCGTCCAATTACAAGCCATGCCTTAAGGATATCCGTCCTAACGTGTCTTTGAAAACATTGGACGATACAAAATCTTGCGGATTACCGATAAAACTAGCGCCCGGTAGCTTATCCGGAGTCGGATCTATAACTTCGGCCGCGATGGCCGGTATCTCGATTCTTAGGGGAAGTGAACTCTGAATTTCCTATGGTTGTGAGCTTGTGGGCTCCATAACTAACTAACTTATGAAAATCATCATTAGACGATAATAAGCCCGTGTATTCCCAGTGGGATGTGCGTGAGTGTGTTGTGCAGTGCAGTGCTACAAGTTACTTGAGAAATTCAACGGAATCTAAGAAAAATGCAAACGATGAGACTTTGAAATTCAACCGGAGTGATCGTCATCATTGACCATCACAACCATGCCATCCAGGCTATAGATGCCAATCCAAATTAAAGTTCGTTAAAGTCTTGTTAAGTTACAGTTCCATCGATGAGCTTCGAAGGGCGGTCAAAAATGCAGTTTAACAGTTAAGTCTAGATATGCAAGAATGAAGCTCGTTGGAGTCAGATGCTCGATTGTAAAAGATTTCATATCCATCACAGTGTTTACATGGATCAATTACTAGGGATGAGTTCATATCGATCATGGTAAGTAGTAGTTCGTATCGATCATAGAACGGCGTTTCATATCGGTCACCCAAAACTTAGTTCATATCGACCAAAGTCCTCCAATTCGTATCGATCACCAGGTCTAGCATTTGCATCGATCACTTCACATCGATATGAATGATCATCGTCAAATGATCGACATGAATACCCACCATCCATCGGTACGAAGCGATTCACTCATTCCTTACGAAGTTTTGTCGTGTCCTGATCAACACGAACTCGCCTACCATCCATCATCGATAAAGATCTCTTCCTCGTATCACTCTGCACTTCATCTTCTCCAATCAACACAAACGCCATTGTTTTCTCCTCAACCTCGCTCCGACCCAACTTCGATACCAATGACGCCGGAGTCAGCCTCGACTCTGGGTGATTTGGCGTTAAAGTTTGAGTCTCATCGTTTTAGATCGATTTTGAGTAGTCAATTAGCTAGTTTTCGAATTCGGGTTAAGAAGTTAGTGGGTTGTTCGAATTGAAGACAAAGGCAGTTTTTCCTCTTTCCCTTGTTTCGATCGATTCGAAGGTAAGCGAGCTTCTTTTTCCAAGTTTCTGGAACGATACGAAGGTGAGAGTAAAAGCAGAAAACAAGTGAAATTTCTCTGTGTTCTAAATGTATTTATATGGAATCGAATGTGAAAGGGAAACGATTCGCCTCCCATTCAAAACGACCGGTTACATTAGGTCTGCCATCGGATCGATGCGAATTGGTTATTCATGTCCCTCAATTTAAGCTTCATCGATACGAAGGGAATGGCCAGATTGTGCTGGAACCATGTGACTCCATCGATACAAATTGTCCTATTTGTATCCATCTACATGCGTCCCACAAAAGCTAGTATCTATCGATATGTATAATGCATGAAGAACCAATTGCTCTATTCGTATCCTTCATAAGTCCATCGATACAAAATGTGCAACGAAGATTTTTCTGAAGCATTGAATTCCATCGGTACGAAGTGCTTATTCGTATCCACTGTTTTCAACTCCATTGAAGACGCATCGATACGAATTGCACTGTATGTACCCATCAACGTGAATAACATCGATGCGAGAACAATATTTCGACCTTTTACATCGATCCAGGAGAGAATCGATATGAAGGAACATTCCAAAGCAACTGTCAAACGTTGTTGCAACTCGAAATTCACATCAGTTCAGGAGATGATCAATATGGGATTTGATACGGAAAAACTGACAACGACTCATGAACGTGCGACGTTAACGAGAGTCAGGTTAACCTATAAGCATGTATATTAGACTAATTTTTAATTTTAAAAATTTGCAGGTCGAATGCCCAACCGATGACGATTACAACAACAAACATCTAATCGTAATCATACAGCAATCGGTTACAACGGTACATGGTACAACAGTTGGTAGTCGACAGTTCATATTACTAAAAAACCAGTCGAGGATTACAACTTCTAACGAGAAGACAATAACTGTTTAACAAGTTAAATGGAACTATTCATAGTGAAATTGCATTTTTTCAAAGTATGTCATGTTCACACAAGACATACATTGGGGGCAAATGTTATCCCGCCTTTTGGCAATGCCGAGATGTCAAGGAATTGACTGAAAAATAAGGATCACTCATCCCGAATATCGAGTATGCACAGGTTCACTATGGATGTCGATAAATTTTTTCCGAGTTCGTATCAAGCTACAATTGACAAGACATGGCAAGCAAAGCTATGAAAGACAACTTTCCAAATTTTGAGTCAATCCGAGTTCATATGCTCAAGATATGATCGACGCAAGTCAAGGAGGCCAACTTGTTCGTACCCGTCATTTTGAATCAATCGAATCACAACACATCATTTTGCATCGGTCGATTTCGTATCCATCACGTATCTATCTGTTCGTGTCCATCGCCATATAACTGTCTTGTCCGTATCCATCGAAGATAGTCTTCTTCGTATCCATCAGCAGATAGGCTCACTTCGAATTGGTTGGATATTGCCTACTTCGCATCCAACAACTACAACACGGAGGTCTACTTCGTATCCATCCAAAGGTGGCCTCCTTCGATTTGAACTTGTTTGCATCCATTAAATAGTCAGCACTGTTCGTATCAATCAAGTAACCACTGTTCGTATCCATCAAGCAAAGCAGAGTCGCCATCTATTCATATCTATCACAATATCATTTGTTCGTATCCATCAGGTTGAAGCAACTTCCATCGATATGAACAGAGCCACCTCCATCGATATGAACTGAGCAACTTCCGTCAATACGAATCGAACCACTCCCATCGGTTCGAACAAGGCATCGGCTTTCGGTACGAACAAGACAACGTCAATCGATACGAACAAGGCAAAAATCTTGGGAAGATTCGTTCAACTCGGCATCAAAAGTGGAGAGATCCAAAAATCAAGCGCTATGTAAACTCATACGTGACCAGCATCGAGTCGAAGTGATACGAACCGTATCGATACGAAAGGAACCGAAACCGAAAATCCCTGATTTGCATCGATCATAACTGGAAATCCACAAGCCAAATGCTATGAAATTTTAATAGGAGCTTACATATGACCTAAAGAATGTTCCTACCAAGTTTCAACTCGATTGGTTCAAATTTTGATCAATACGAAATTCGTTCGTATCGATCACGGATCGAGTCGAAATCTCCTAGGATCAATCGTTTGGACCCACCCAAGTGCTAGAAGAAGTCTCCCGAGATCTGAGCGAGATATCTGCATCCTACGCCTATAAATAACACCCCAGAGCCTAGAGAAAAAGGATCTTTTTGGCTCTTTGACATCCAGAGTCTGCCGAAACCATTTTTGTACTCCAAAGCTGTTGTTGTACTCGAATTCACCATTGTAGTCCGCTGTAATTAGTTGTAATCAGCAAGTGAATATCAATAAAGTCCTCAACTTCATAATGGACGCAGGCCATACGTCGAACCACTCTAAATTGTTGTGTTTCTGTGTGCTTTCATATTTGTTTTTGAAGTGTTTGTTAGATAATCCACTTTTTACATTTCTATTCTTTATTTTTATCTCTTCAAATACTTTCGAAGAGTGTTGTGCCCAATTTTGCTACAAACACTTTTCAAACTTCACCAACTACTTTTAAATGTTTATAAAACATTTCAAACTCATTTAAAAACCTTTTTAAAGGGTTTAACATTACATATACGCAAATTCATTAATATAAAGGAAAGTGATTTTCTTTGTGCTTGTCGACGTGTATTTTCGTGACTTGCATATATATATATATATATATATATATTTAACATTCTTATGAAACAACCAAACTTGATGATCAAATCATATTAAACATCCATTGTAAACGTCATCATCCAAAATAAAATATAATAGTTTAGGAGTTTCAGCTTCATTTTCCCTTCAAGCTAAAGTAAAATCGGCTATAGCTCTACTACGATCTTACCAAAGCAAATGAAACCAAGCCCATGACTTATGGGAGAGCTCGGCCTAGGCTTGATGATGGAGGAGCTCATGGCCTAGGGTGGTGTGGTTTGTGGCCTTGGGTTTTGGAAGAGTAGGTGTTTCGGACTAGTGTTTAAGCGGGTTGATATTATAAGCTAGTATGTAACTTTTCCTCTTTTAGTTGATAATTTTTTTTTCTAACTTGTCTAAAATACTTTCCTATATATAAGAAGCCATTAAAGAGGCTCTTATAAAACGTGAAAAGAAGAGGAAGAAGAAATGGAATGGTATTAAGAATTTGTGAGAAGAGGGGTGGTATTTATAGAAAAAAATCATGAAATAAAATATTCAAATACATAATAACCTCTACAGGCATGACTCCCTCCCTAAAGCCATGTGATGGTGATGTGAGGTGATGGTGTGGTACAATGAAGTGATGTTTTCTTCATGGTTACTTAAAGGTTAAGCTTTAGGAATTATTAAATCATTTTTGTAATATTCGTATATGATTTATTTATGTATACATGTACATGTTATCATATGCATGTGACATATATATATATATGTATGTACACGTAGGTGCATAACACTTTGAACGTCTTCGAACAACTTTTGTTTGCTAAATAGTTGAAATTCGGGGAACCGGTTACCGGTCATATTTTCACTTATTTACCAACATACATATATTTGTAAACAAAATCCAAAATAAATTTCTTATTATTTTAAAATAATTAAAACGATCCTATTTGAATTATAAAACCATATAAATTATTATTAACAATTATCTATAATAATTACTATTATACCGATAAGGTGTTATCGATTTTTCCGTATATTTTTAAATCAAATATACGTTTTTATAGAACTATTATAAATAATTTATTACCACTTTATAAATTTTCATAATGGATTATCATCATTTAAAATAATTATTTGGATAATTAAAATAATTATTAAATCATTAATTTTAATTTTAATTGATAAATCTTTATTTAAATACATTGCTATCTTATCGATATAAATTTCGAGGAAAATATTTTGTTTAAATATTTATTCAAAATAGGATTACTATTACTTATAATCACTTAAAACACTTCAGTTTGAATTATCAATCTTTTATTTGCATAAACTTAAAAATAAATTTATCAAAGTGATAAATTGGTCGATCATTACATTTACTTTCGATCTAGTATCGCTCGCCGATTCACTAAACCCGATCAGGCTCCTTGATTAGGAACCTTTGTTTTCCTTACATAGTCATATATTATAAGTAAAAGCATCGGTCCCATAACAAATATCCACATCAGGTGCTCATCGTCAAAAATCGAGTAATAGATCTTTATTTAGAACGGTATGAAAACACCTCAAAGCTATATGCTTGTGCCCTAGGTCAAATTTACGAGAAGAAAAAATAATCTATGTTCAGCCTACGCACTTATTTATTTGGTTCTCACTAATACCAATTCTATATCCCCTAAATATATTTATGAAAACATTTCATAAACTAACTTAGGTTCAACTTAATACCCCACTATATCTTGAGAGTATATAAGCCTATCTGATTCAACTATTCCATTTTGAGTTTATTTCCCAAAGTAAATTCAAGATTCAAATACCAAAGTTTTATTTCAAAAGCTTTTTGAAATGGAAATCTATATTGTAATCATAGAAAATATATAAATATAGCTCGAGTAACTCCAAAATGATACTAAGGAACTGGGTACTACGAACAGCATCGTACTGAAAAGACAGTGAGGATCGTGCTATATGGAATTATATTAAACTATTGTGGAAATAAAGTAAGTTACTATAGAATAGTAAATAAGTAAAATAGAACAAGCACGCCAAAAAAATTTATACTGGTTCGAACCTCCCTTTCTACGTCCAGTCCCAGACTCCTTCTGGAATTTCACTAATAACAATCCTCACTTAACCCGGAGAAATAACTTTACAACACCTGAACAATAGAACAGAATTTTGATGCCTCAACAGCCGAAGAGGACTTCACTCGCTTGAACAGCAGAATAGGAATTCAACTTATACAAAGAGTATTTGACACAGTGTGTTCTTGATAACACGGATTTGTCTCTTGATAGTACAACCTTCCTATAATCTTCTCCTTTTGGTATATATATATATGTATGTATGTATGTATGTATGTATGTATGTGAATAATATGGAAGTAAATAAATGATTTTGTATGAACTTGAATGCACAAATGTCTTAGAATCAAAGTAGTATAAGAATAGAAAGAGTTAGATGGATTTGATGAATAAAACTGATGATTCTAACATGTTTATATAAAGTACAAAAAGGTGCAATTGTTCGTGAATGGTTATCATGAAAATATATGGATATATCTATTGATAAAAAGTCGTATCTCTTCATGGAAGAGAAATGTCTTTTAAAAAATATAGCCGTTGTAGGAATGCAGACGTCTGCAAAATAGAGTTCAGACTTCTGAAATCTTTAACGTGCAAACCAGAAAGCAAATAGGTCATTTTTGACCTGATTCAGACGTTTGAAAATACCATTTCAGACGTCTGAATATTGTCAGAGAAATCAATTTTTATTCCAGATTCAGACGTCTGAAATGGTCAATTCAGACGTCTGAATTTGACCTGAAAGTGCAAATATGCTCTATGCATGTGTGTATGTGTACATGTCGACATATATATCCAAAGGAGAGATTTTAACATCATTTTAACTCTAGACAAAGACTCAATACAACACACATGCAGTATAAAGTTCATTTGATTCCGGTCTTGTAGATATTCCTGCAAAAACAAGTTAGTATAGAAAATCAACGTATATAGTTGTCGTAGTCAAAATATCGTAAGTACGAAACGTCGTAGACGAGGTTTCAACATTCTCCCTCTTTTTGACGATGACAACTATATAATACGAGAAATATATATATATATATTCCCCCTATTTATAAGAACCCCCTGTCAAAAAAAGTTAGAATAAATAGACAATTCAACACCTTCTCCTCTTTGACATCGCAAAAAGGAAAGTATGAATATATGACAAAGCAAAGTGGAGTATTCAAAACGTACTACAATACCAGCAGATAATAAAGGAGTTTATGATAGAATTAGAAAAAAACACATAATGAAATAGTTCAAAACAAACTAATTAATATCAAAGGAATTTAAAACCTAGGGCTTGAATCACTGCCTACATCATCATCATCATCGTCACCATCATCATCTTCATCTTCACCATTGTTGTTTCCCGAGCTTGATGACCATTGAAATGGAGTGGGGTTGAAAACTTCGGTAGATGATGAGGTGGAGCATCCAATACGTTCCCAAATTTTGTTAAGAAAGCCACGAATGGAATTAAAATGTTTTTCAGTTTTCTTTTCGAGATTGACCATTCGGGTTCTAAGCTTTGCTTGGTTTTGGGAAAGAGTGACCAAAGCAATCCTTGAGCTAGTGTCAGGAGAAAGAATCACTATATCATCATTGCTTCTTCTTTTGAGGGTGGGGCAATAGGTTGAACATGTTGAACACGTTGAGGAGGTTGGGTTGGTTTTGATCACAGTTGGCAACCCATTCTTGAAATGAAATATATGCCAAACTTCCAGGTAGTTTTAGCAAACCCATAAGACCCAATGTCTTTGATCCAAGCTCTTTGATCGCTGTGAATTCAAAATAAGGAAAAGGAATGTTAAAATTTTGGAGAATCTTCATTATATAAGCACCATAATGAAAGGTCTTATCACGCCTTCGACGATAAACATCCATGAATTCTTCCAAAATCACTTGAGCTAAATTGATGGATTGACCGGAATAGATAGCATAAAGGGCTTGGAAGTTTCTTTTATTAACAATTTCATAACTTCCTATCCACGGAATAACGGAGCGAATAAAAGCTCTGTGGAGGATACGAGCTTGTGGGCGGAGTTGAATGGAAGTAAGTCTAGTAATGTCATCATTCAAAAATTGGTGTAAGACCTCGTCTTAATCATCCAAGTTTAAACAAACATCAGTTTCATCCAAATCAGTCCCCGTTGATGGACATTGAAGTATATCACCAAGTCTAGCAAGTGGTAGAAAATTTTTAACTCCACAAACTAATGTCCAAACACAATCGTTGCGATTGTGAGGAGTATGATAGCCCAAATTCATATTAGCATAGAACAACTTACCCAAAAGATGATTTATTTTGGTATTATTAGCAGCATAAGAGACAAGAGATTCTAACCCATTTGATCTTACAATTTATTGAATCCGATAAGCCTCGAATTCTTCAAATTTTATGAAAGCACCCAGAAAGAAGTGAGATCTACTCATTTGTGCAAAACGTTGTCTTGCTTGCTCATTCCATAGCCATTGATTGATATTTGGGGTAAATGATGAAGTAGATGGCCTTGATCATTTTGGTTTTGGAGCCATTAGTGAATATGTGGAAAAAAGTTTTGATTTTTTAATGTGGAAAAACTAAAAAGAAGATGAAGAATGAGGATAGAAGAAAGGTAGGGGTTGAATAAAGGGGTAGTTACATAGAAAAACATGCAAAAGTAATTCAATATGAATAGTCATAAGATTTCAGACGTTTGAAATATCCAATTCAGACGTCTGAATCGAAGAAATCGAGTCAGAAAGGATTTAGTTCATTTTAGCCTATATTCAGACGTATGATTCTGGTGATTCAGAGGTTTGAACCTGAAGAAAAATTTCTTCTTCGGCAATATTCAGACATCTGAAACATCCATTTCAGACGTCTGAAATGTGTATCAAAACATATTTCAAACCATAAGAAAAAAATGAAAAATAGGAAGTAAATTTATTAATATTTGGATGATATATAGAATACAATTATGATTATTCAAAATAAATATAGATAAAAGAAAGCATTAGTTCGAATCACTTGGAGTCTTGCAATCTTTCGGTTCAATATTGGTTATCTCCGTGTATGGTTGCAATGGAGACCAATAGGGTTGACGTTCCCAAGAGTTCGAAGAAAACGAAGGACACTATGGACTAGGCTCCCATGGATTCGAAGTTGAAGGTTGAACTACATCTTTCTTTGGAGATATACCGTGGAATTTTAATGCCACTTGTTCAATGAAACTAAGTCGTTTGGCATTAACTTTCTGTTCGTAATACATCTCTCGTTGCAAATCCAACTGTTCTTTCTAGTAATGATGAATCTCGGCTATTTTTTTCTTTAGTTGATGGAGAACCGAAGAAAAGAAATCATCGAGATTTCTTCCTTTCGGGAGTATAACCAAATGGTTCGTATGAAGGATGAGGTCTAGCCGGTTCACATGGTGATGGAGTAGCCAATATTTCTAAGGAAGATGTAGAATATGATGATGGTGAGTTGTTAGAGTTGTTATTGTTTGAAGCCATGATGAGAAGGAGAATAATCATATTGAAATCCATAGTAATAAAGTTTTTTTTGTAAAAAGTAAAATGGAATAAGTTTATAAAAGATATTGAAAAGTTTAAAAATAGAAAGTTAGTTAAAAGATGGTGGCTGAGATGTTTTAAACAATAATATACACATATTTAAAACAAAAGAAATAAGAGGTTGTAATTTAAAGAGTTTCTAAAGGAAATAAGAGGTACTAAATGAAAGTTTGTTTTGAATATTTAAGAGATAATAGTTTTGATGTGGTAAGATAACCAGAGACATCAACAGGCCATAGAAAGATTTCATAAATTTTTAGGCGAGACGATACCAAGTTCTCGTCTAAGTTTGATAAAAATATTTTCTAAAAGAGGTTTTGTAAAAATATCAGCCAATTGATTTTCAGAAGAAACAAAATCCAAATTTATTATTCCTTTTTCAACATTATCACGAAGAAAATGATGACGAATGTCAATGTGTTTTGTTCGTGAATGATTTACAGTATTTTTAGACAAGTTAATAGCACTAGAATTGTCACAATATATAGTTGAATTTGTTAAGTTTATATTGAAATCTCTAAGTGTCTGTTGCATATAGATTACTTGAGCACAAGCCAAAGCAGCAGAAATATATTCTGCTTCACATGTAGAGAGAGAAACACGGTTTTGTTTCTTACTATACCAAGATAATAGTGATTTTCTAATAAAATGGCACGTACCACTTGTGCTTTTTCGATCTGTTCGAGATCCACCGAAATCAGCATCACTATATGAAACTAACTCGAATGGACATTCTTTTTGGTAGAATAGACCGAAATCCTTGGTGTTAGTCAGATAAAGTAATATACGTTTTACGGCTCTTAAATGTGATTCCTTTGGGTTGGCCTGAAATCTAGCACGCAAACAGACACTCGTCATTATGTCAGGTCGACTTGCCGTTAAATATAGCAATGATCCAATCATACTTCGGTATAATTTCTGGTCAACACTTTTACCACTTTCACTTTTTCAAGATGTGTTGTTGTACTCATTAGAGTCGGTTTGGTAGAAGTATTTTCCATTTCGAATAGTTTGATTAAATTATCAATATTTTTCTTTATTAATGAAGATGCCATTTTGAGGTTGTTTGATTTGTAAACCGAGAAAATATGTTAGTTCTCCCATGTGAGACATTTCAAATTCCTTGGTCATTATTTCGGAGAAGTCCTGACATAACTTGTCATTGGTTGAACCAAAAATGATATCATCAACATAAATTTGAACTATTAAAATATCCTTTTTCGAATGTTTAATGAAAAGTGTATGATCAACTTTCCCAATTTGAAATCCCCAAGAAATTAGATATGTTTTTGGTCGATCATACCAAGCACGTGGTGCTTGTTTTAAACCATATAGAGCTTTCTTAAGTTTGTAGACATGATCTGGAAAATTTCCCGTGAATAAATAAGGGAGGTTGTTCAACATATTTTCTTTTATATAACCATTCAGAAAAGCACTTTTAACGTCCATTTAATAAAGTTTGAAATTGTGAAAACATGCATAGGCCATTAAGATCCATATTGCTTCTAGTCTTACGACCGGGACAAATGTTTCTTCGTAGTCAATTCCTTCTTCTTGATTGTATCCTTGTGCAACTAACCTTGCTTTATTTCTAGTAATGTTTCCTTGTTCATCTCCTTTATTCTTGTAGACCCATTTCGTTCCAATAACAGTTTGATCTCTTGGTCTAGGAATTAATTCCCACACTTCATTGCATTCAAACTGATTTAGCTCTTCTTGCATTGCAATTATCCAGTAGTCATACGTGGAAGCTTCTTTGGGATTCTTTGGTTCGATATTGTAAAGGAATGCTACATGACCCGTTTGATTTAGTTGACTTCTAGTTCGTACGTTTGAATTAATTTCTCCGATAATATTTTGAACGGGATGATCCTGTAATATTTTTGGTGGAGATCTTAATTCATCATTATTATTATAAATAATGTTTTCATCATTTTCAAGATTTGTAGTTTCCGTATTTGTGATGTTATCTGGAAAATCTTCATCTTCTTTTATACTTGGTTTTTGTTGAAATTTTTTATCGAAAGATACATATAAAGTTTCGTCAACAGTATTTGATCTTTTAATAAATACGAGATAAGCTTTGCTACGACCTGAATATCCTAGAAAGATTCCTTCGTCGGATTTCGCATCGAATTTTCCAAGCTGATCTTTGGTATTTAATATAAAACATTTTGAACCAAAAACTTTGAAATAAGATATTTTTGGTTTTCTTCCAGTAAAAAGTTAATAAGAAGTGTTTTTCGTGAGAGGTCGAATAGACACGATTCAAAAATAACAGGCAGTTGCAACAGCTTCTGCCCAAAAATGTTTTAGAAGAGTGCTTCCATTTAATAAGGTTCTTGCACATTCTTGTAAAGTTCTATTTTTATGTTCTACAACTCCATTTTGTTGTAGAGTTAGGAAACGAAAAATTATGAAAAATTTCTTTCTTTTTAGAAAAATGGTCAAAATCTTCATTTTCAAATTCTCCTCCATGATCACTTCTTATGTTCTTTATTTTTAAACCTTTTAAATTTTGGATTCGTTTGTAAAAATTTTAAAATGCTCAAACGTATCACTTTTATTTTTCATAAAAATGTTCCAGGTATATCTAGAAAAGTCATCTATTATTACAAATTCATATCTATTGTGGTTTAAGGATTGAACTTGGGTTGGTCCAAATAGATCCATGTGTAGTAATTCAAGTGGTTGTAATGTAGAAATAACTTTCTTAGATTTAAAAGATGATTTGGTTAATTTTCCTAACTGACATGCATCACAAATATGATTGACTTTGATGTTCATTTTTGGTAAACCTCCAATAAAATCATTTTTAGAAAGCTTATTTATAGTTTTGAAGTTGATCTGACAGAATCTTTTGTGCCATAGCCAAGGATCATTTTCATTAGCTATTAAACACATATTTGAATTGTGATTGATTTTCATATTTAAAATATAGATATTTCTGTCTCTATTTCCTTCAAATATAAGATTTTGATTTTTATCAAAAATGCTACAATTAGCTTTCGAAAAAGAGATTTTGAATCCTTCGTCACATAACAGGTTGATACTTAAAAGATTGTGTTTTAAATTTTTGACTAGTAAAACATTGGAAATAAGAGGTAAATTGGATGTACCGACATTACTGACGTCGCCTTTTCTGATGATATATCTTTTGGAATTGTCTCCAAAAGTGACGGAGTCTCCTTCATAGTAAGTAATGTTTGATAGCATATTTTTGTCACCAGACATATGTTTTGAGCAAGTGCTGTCGAGTATCCATTTTCCTCTCTTTTTAAGTGGGTCCTGCAAAAAATAATAATGACATTGATACCTACTTTGTGACAGGGTCATAAGAGTTAGGTCTTAGGAAACCAAACCCAATTGGGTTCAGTATCCCCCTTAAAAATATATTTTTTATTTCTATGAACAGTTTTCAAAAAAATATTTATATATTTATTCCTAATCAAACCATTGTTTGTTTTAGGAACCCATATTTTTATGGTGTTTGATTTTTTGTTCCTTTTTGGACGAGTAGTAGGATTAGAAATATTTCTCCTAATTTTCTTTTTAGATGAAACATTTGATTTCTTAGAATATCTTAATCCCTTTTTATTAGAAGTGGATTGAGAATTTTCAAGAATATTGGATAGAGTTTCTCGACCTTTATTAAAGTTAGAAACACTTCTAGTAATATTATCTAACTTGGTTTTAAGGCAAGTATGATCTAATTCTATCATTTTGATCTTAGTTTTTAGCTCATGATTTTCAAAGACAAGAGAATCATTCTTTTCTTTTTGAGTTTCAATTTCTTGACTCGATAAAGTAAGTTGGGAGTTACCATTAGACAAAGTATCTTGAAGTTTTCCAAGTTCTTCTTCTAATATTTTCTTTTCATCATTAAGCATATCTCTCTCGAATTCTGCTTTTTTCTAATTTTCTAGAGCCTCTTTATATTTTCTTTTGATACTTTTTAAAGTATCAAGAAGTTCTGAACTAATCTCAATCATATCATCAAAAGTAAGATCATTTACCTCATTTTTTGTATCCATGAAACAAACATTTGCATGTTCGTTTTCATTATCACCGTTGCTTTCTGAAGAAGAAGAACCGACTCATCCCATGTTACTGAAAATGCTTTTCTTTTAAACTTGTCCTTTCGATTCTTAATGTGATGTGTTTTCTTTTGTTCTGGACAATCTTTTTGCATGTGCCCCTTCTTGTGACAGTTAAAGCATTCTAGTATAGATGAAGATGGCTTATTTGCAATGTCATTGAAGTTTCTTTTCCCGTTGTTTCAGTTTCCTTTTCCGTACTTCAAAAACTTTTTAAAGTTTTTAGCAATGAATGCTAAGTCTTCTTCATCCGAGTCCGATTCTTCTTTTTCTGCATGAAATGCCATATTCTTTTTGTCTTGTGCTTGTACTCTTTTAGCCTGCAAATTTAATTCGTAGGGCATTAGATTATCTATTAACTCTTCTGGTTTCATGGTAGAAAGATCATTAGCTTCTTCAATAGCTAAGACTTTTCTTTCCCATTCATCCGTTAAAGAGTTAAGGATTTTTGAAATAATATTAAAAATGAGTATATTTCTCCTAGTCCTAGTAAAGAACGATGAATATCTTGAAATCTGGAGCACATATCATTTATAGATTCATTTTGCTTCATCCTAAAATTTGGAAATTGATTCTTAAGCATAGATATTTTACTTTGTTTAACCTTGTTAGTACCTTCATGAGTGACTTTTAGTGTTCTCCATATTTCATATGCAGTGTTATATATGCTAACTCGGTTAAATTCATTTTCATCTAATGCACAAAACAACATATTCATTGCTTTAGCATTAGCAGAAGCATCTTGTTTTTGTGCAGTTGTCCATGTAGTATATTCAGTAGTAGGTGCAGTATATTCTGCTTGTGTAACATTCCATGCATCAAAACTACTGCCTTGCATATAAATACGCATTCGTGTTTCCCAATAGTTGTAATTCATGCCACTGAATAGAGGAGGTCGTGCAGTAGATTAACCTTCAGTAAAACTAGTGTTAGTGACAGTGTTAGTGGTAGTGCTGGTGTTGTTTTCCATATTAGCAAGATATTAGATAACTGTGTAACGGTTATAAGATACCTTGCTTTGATACCAAATGAAAAGACAGTGCGGATCGTGCTATATGGAATTATATTAAACTAGTGTAGAAATAAACTAAGTCACTATAGAACAGTAAATAAGTAAAATAAAACAGGTACACCAGAAATTTTTATACTGGTTCGAACTTCCCGTTCTACATCCAGCCCTAGACTCCTTCTGGAATTTCACTAACTGCAATCCTCACTTAGCCCGGAGGAATAGGTTTACAACACCTGAACAATAGAACAAGATTTCGATGCCTCAACAGCCGTAGAGGACTTCACTCGCCTGAATAGCAGAACAGGACTTCAACTTATACAGAGAGTATTTGACACAGTGTGTTCTTGATAACACGGATTTGTCTCTTGATAGGACAACCTTCCTATAATCTTCTCTTTTTGATATATATATATATATACACACATATATATATATATATGAATATGGAAGTAAATGAATGATATTGTAGGAACTTGAATGCACAAAAGTGTTAGAATCAAAGTAGTATAAGAATAGAAAGAGTTAGATCGATTAGTGAAAAAACCGATGATTCTAACATGTTTATATAGAGTAAAAAAAGGTGCAATTGTTCGTGAATAGTCATCATGAAAATATGTGGACATATCTATTGATAAAAAGTCATATCTCTTTATGGAAGAAAAATGTCTGTTCAAAAATATAGCCATTGTAGGAATTCAGACGTCTGAAAAATAGAGTTCAGACTTTTGAAATCGTTAACATGTAAACCAGAACGAAAATAGGTCATTTTTGACCTGATTCAGACGTCTGAACATACCATTTCAGACGTCTGAATATTGTCAGAGAAATCAATTTTGATTCTAGATTCAGACGTCTGAATTTGACCTGAAAGTGCAAATATGCTCTATGCATGTGTGTATGTGCACTTGTCGACATATATATCCAAAGGAGAGATTTTAACATCATTTTAACTTTAGACAAAGCCTCAATACAATACATATGTAGTATAAAGTTCATTTGATTCCAGTCTTGTAGATATTCCTGCAAAAATAAGTTAGCATAGAAAATCAACGTATATAGCTGTCGTAGTCAAAATATCGTAAGTCTGAAATGTAACAACCCGCATATTTTACGATTGTGTATTTAAATATTTTATTAGTCGGATTTTAGTCCAAAATGCTACTTTTTGCAAACGGTCGAATTAGGACTCGGGACCACTTCCATTGAGTTTAAAATGACGTTTGCGATCTTTTTGAGTATAAACATTGATATGTTTGGAGTCAGCATAATTTTGCTACTTTTCACTTAGGGCTTTGGGTTGGGTTTCAGCCCATTAACCCCACTTATTACTCTAGCTCAGTCCACCTCTCCTCTTCACTTCATTCTTATTTTTCCTAATACTCAAGCTTTAGCAACAATGGAGAGAGGAATGGGAAATTAAAACTCCAAGCCCTAATCATCTTTGCAAATTCAAGTTCTAGCTCCAAATTCATAGAAGAAGCTTTGGTAAGTCTTCTCTTCTTCTTCTCTAACTCATTCTCCTTTCAATTTCAGAAATTTCTAAACCTAAATTGGGAAATGTTTCTCTTTTAAGCTTAGATTCAAGCTTGTTGGGTTGGAATTGAAGAGTGATTGTTCATGCCATTGCTTTATAGCTTCTCTCTTGTGATTTTGAGTTTAAAGGTGAGATTTTTATCTCACATATATGTCTATATCTTTCATTGTTGTTAGGTATGAATTCGTAACACTTATTTATGTTCATTTGCTTTTGATTTCGATCAACTTGGTGAATATTCCAATTTTTGGTGTTTTGAAGTCAAATCTTTAAAAATCCAATCTTTGATGTTTGAACAAGATTTTGGTGGTGTATCGAAGAGCCTATGGTGCTGGGTTGTCGATTGGCATAAACCCCTAGTATTCATCGCTCGTTCGATCGCATTTTGTTAGGATTTTAGCCCTTTATGAGCTTGGATGATTTTTTCCTACAGGTGGATTTCAGATGTCTGGATTCAAATTCAGACGTCTGGATTGGAGATCCAGATGTCTGGAATTGGTCCCTGGAAAACGCAAAAAGGCAGAGACAAAATCCAAACGTCTGGAAATCCATCCAGACGTCTGGTCAGTGGTTCAGAGGTCTGGATGATAATTTCAGACATCTAAAATATGCAGTTTTGCCTATTTTGGCTATTTTTGGAGTAAATTTCCAAGGTTTATCGATTTTTGTTGATCCGGTTAGTTGTTATCACTTATTATGACATTGATGAGTTCTTTTTATGGATTTTTGGGAATATCCATTTTGATAGATTTGGTATCGATTTCTTTGGATTTAATTCACGCATTCGTATGTGAATTTTTAGTGATTGATTGTTTCTACAATCATTTTTGTGATTTGTCACTTTAAAAACATAAAGGTTTTCTATACTAGTAGTAAATATAAAAAATCTTTCATCAAAACGATTTCAACACTATTTTATTACAAAGCTCGATTCTTAAACCGTTTTTCAATCTATTAGTATATATAAACCTTTACCTCACTCGTATGAGAAATCTAATTAAACAACTTAGTAAAACAAGTGGTATGAAATACTTGCGTTTACTCATCGGTTAATTCTTGGACTTGTTTGATTGAATCTCTTGTGACAATTTTCGAGTGGAGATATACAATTTGTTCGTAAATATTTAAGTTAAGCTAGTGGTTATGGGACATGAGGCTAAGCTCATATATTTACTAGCTTAGTGTAATGGACACTTCTTGATGATCGATGATGATCATTTTTGTGATTTAGACTGGCAATGTGTGATGTCTCTTTGTCTGCGAGGGAGACTAAACCCCGTTTTTAGTGGAACTTTGGCTTGATCGGGTAGCGACCCATGGTCTTCGGACCGTTTTAGTGGAGCTTTGGCTCAAAGGTCTTCGGGCCATTTTATGGAGCCTTGGCTCAAAATAGATGGTTAGCAACCATGGAATAGCTTTTCGTTTTGTGACACACGTGTTGGTGAGTTTTTATGCTCCCGTTTTGTGATAGGCCTCTCCCTTTTTGTGATTTCTGGATTTCTATTGATGATTTCTAGAATTTGTGTTTCACCAATTTTTGTGATTACATTTATAAGTTCTATCAATATTTGTGCATTGCTGAATTTGTGTTTCAACAACTTTTACGATTGGCATTGCGATGTTTGCCAATATTTGTGATTTGGTGAATAAAAATAAAGAGTATGACATTCTTTTTTATCTTTGAGAAGATTCTTGTGATATTGATTAATCCCTGGTTGATTTTCAATTACATACTCATCACGGTATGGCTTTATGGTTATCATACGTTTTTGTCGTATCTCTTATTATATATCATTTTGTCTGATATTTATAGCTAGATTGATCCGTTTATTATTTTCTTATTAAATAATACTCGGGTCAGACCGAGATGTTGCAGGTGCTTCTGCTTGACTCTTCATCTGGGAGTATTATCTGATTTTTGGCTAACCATATTAGATTGGTAGTTTTTGTTGTTATACATACGGGCTAGAGACTCATTGATGTGTACTTATTCTTTTGTGTAGCACTTATATCTATTCTTTTGTGATCTTGTGGATCTTGTTTGACCAATACTCTAATATACACTTCTATGTGTTTTATTCATATCTTTTTCGGCCTTTGTGATATGGATATCTGTGACTGATTTGTGTTATGCATATTCCTATATTTGTTTTCGAAGATTATATAGCCATTGTGTAGTAGCTTTGAGTTTGTATCGGTATGTTAGATTTCCTTTTAGGTTGAAATGCATGTTATACTATCTGACATATCGGTGCTTGCACAAAGCAATTACACAGATGGTCGCTCCTCAACAGCCTTATTTTTCGTGCTAGTTGACGACGTTACCCCGTAGTGGCCTTGGCTAGCGTGAGTATAGAGGTGGGGAGTCACAGCTTGGTATCAGAGCCAAACTTCGGAACAATGTAGAATAATTTAACAAGGATCATCATCCTAAGTCCATCTTAGGAGTCGTGCCTTATGATTAATTCGAGTCTTCGTACAGTCTTATCCTAATTTCTTTTTTAATGCCTAGTTTTATCAATCATTATTGTTTGATATTCCATTTGTGAATAACCTTTTTCTTCTTCTTTCTTTCTTTCTTAAAGAAGAGAAATGATTAGACCTGGCCGTCCCAGCGCCGGTCAATCTAGTGCTACTCGCCAAGATGGAGTATTTATGTCTGCACAACAGCTTCTTGATCTTGTAAGGAACGCTAAAGTTGTCAGACCCATTTCCGAGCCTACTCATTCAAAATCCGGATTTGCACGCCTGTGCAGTGATTACACAAATTTGGGTGGAAAGCCGTTCAGGGTTTCTGAGGGCGTTATCGAAGTCCAAGCTTGGCTTAGAACGTGCAATCGCATCTTTTCTCGCATGAATCTTATAGATCTCCATCGAATCCAAGTGGCTTCTAGCATGCTCCAAGAAAGAGTATTAGACTGGTATAAGCTCCTGATTTCTGAAATGAATGAAACGGATCTTACCTGGGAGCAATTCCGGGGACGATTCGAATCAAAGTTCGTGCCGGAAGCTGAAATAGTGACTTTGGCCCATCGTTTTATTGACCTTGTTCAAGGTGAATCTTTTGTGATGGAAAACGTCGCATCTTTCGAATCACTTCCTAAATACGGGGTTGAATACATTAATACCACATTGAAGAAGAATAAGAGATTTGTCTATGGCTTGAATAAAAATCTCAAGAAGCCATTACTTCTGAAATTGAAAGTTTCTTTTGATCAACTTGTTGATATTGCTCTTCGACTTGAAGAGGCAGATAAGGGAAGTGATGTTGAAGTTGTGGGTGCCAAACCAAACTTCAACAACAACAAGAAAAGGCCTAATAAATTCAAAGGTCCTTATCCCAACAAGAAAGGGAAGCAAGCAACTCCTGTAGCAAAGACTTCAGCCTCTAGTGGTGGGCAATGCTACAATTGTGGTTCTAAGGACCATTATACTAATAAGTGTTCAAAGCCCCTTGCTTGTCGCTATTGCAAAAGCTTGGGTCATTATATATCTGCATGTCCCAAACTTCAAAAGAAGGAGAGAAAGCTAAATGTTGTGCTAACTCTTAGCAACACTTCTAGTGGTAAAGGTATTTCTCATTTTATCCTTGATGGCATTATTATGTTTCATGATCAACCTATTCGAGTTCTTTTTGATACGGGTGCGTCCCATTTTTTTATATCAAAAGAACTTGTTGATATTTTTTCTTTGAGTGTTGTTGCTTTAATAACTTCTTTGAGAATTGCGAATCCGGTCGGTGGATCCGCAACACTCGGTTTTCGTTGTAGTGATGTCGAGATTATTTTATGTGATTTTTCTTTCCGAGCCGATTTGCATGTCATGTGTTACTTAGGCTTCGGAATGATTTTGGGAATGGATTGGCTTAACCGTTATGAAGCTGAAATCCTATGTCCTGAGCGGACTATTCATCTTCGACATCCTCAATCTGTTAAGCATATTTCTATTGTTCTTAAATATTCAGACTCCAACTTGGCAGCATCTTTATATTCTTTAAATCCTCATGATGACGATAATGATGATGAGGAAGATGTCATTTCTCTTATTCACGTTGTTCGTGAATTTTCCGACATATTTGAGCCCGTTTTAGGATTACCAGCTAAGCGAGCAATTGAGTTCAGAATTAATCTTATCCCTGGAGCTCTACCTATTACTCGTCCTCCTTATCGTATGTCCAATAAGGAAAATGAGGAGATGCATAAACAATTATCCGAATTGGAGACGAAGCAGTTTATTCGCTCTAGTTCCTCTCCTTGGGGAGCTTCAGCTATTTTTGTGAAGAAATCCGATGGTACACTAAGGCTTTGCGTTGGCTACCGCAAGCTTAATGATTTTTCTATCAAGAATAAATATCCTTTACCTCGGATTGATGATTTATTTGATCAGCTTAGTGGTGCTAGAGTCTTTTCACAATTAGACTTAGCAACCGGATTTCATCAGCTTCGTATTGACATCGTTCCGTACTCGTTATGGATCTTATGAATGGCTTGTTATGCAATTTGGTGTAACGAATGCTCCGGCTTATTTCGTTGACCTTTTGAATCGAGTTTTCAAAGACTCCCTCGATTGATTTGTTCTCATCTTTATAGATGATATTCTTGTGTATTCTAAAACCGAGGAAGAGCATGAAAAACATCTTCGGATTGTGTTGGAAACTCCTAGGAGCAATCAATTGAAATCTAAATTTTATAAATGCTACTTTTGGCAATCTCGTGTGAAGTTCCTCAGTCATATTATTTCTGAATCTGGAATTTCCGTGCATCCTTCAAAGATCGAAGCGATTCAAGATTGGAAGAGACCGGAGAGGGTGATGGAAATTCGTTGCTTTCTTGGATTAGCGGGCTCTTATCTTCGTTTTATAAAAGACTTTTCTAAAATTGTCGTGCCTCTTACTAGCTTGACAAAGAAGGGAGTTAAATATATTTGGTCGGACAAATGTGAAGCTTCTTTTCATAAATTAAAAGAACTCCTTTCTGATGCTCCTATTCTTGTAATTCCCGAGGGGAACCAAGATTTTTTGTTTATACCGACGCTAGTCGTATTGGTTTGGGTGCCGTTTTTATGCAAAGAGAACGTGTTATTACTTATGGTTCTAGGCAATTGAAGCCAGCCGAGACTAGATATGCCACTCATGATTTAGAGCTCGCGGCTATTGTTTTCACCCTTCGTATTTGGCGTCATTATCTTTTGGGAGAGAAATTCATTCTCTACACCGATCATAAATCTTTAAAGTATTTTTTTCTCAGAAGGAACTTAATTTGCGTTAACAACGTTGGCTCGAGTTCCTTGCATCTTATGACCATGATATTCTTTATACTCCCGGAAAGGGAAATCGTGTTGCCGATGCACTTAGTCGTAAGCAATAAGCGGTTGTTTCTATGACGATATCCGGGTGGAATGATCTTGAGACTTTTTCCACTTGTGAGATTCAAGATCGTGATTCCAATTTATGTGCATCTCTTGTTTTATGTAGCCTTGAGGCTCATCCTTCTTTTTTTGACCAGATTCTTGAAGCTCAAAATCTAGATCTCGAATTGGCTCTTCTTAGCCAAAATTATAGGGATAAAATAGATATTGAAGGCTTGAAAGACTTTGATATTGATTCTCATGGCGGTATTCGAAAATTCGGTAGACTTATCGTGCCAAATATTGATAATCTTCATAAAGATATTTTAGAAGATTCCCATCATTTTAAATGTACCATTCATCTGGGTAGTAGTAAAATGTACGCGGATATGAAACGACTTTATTATTGAGATAGAATGAAATCTGATATTGCTAACATTGTTAAGTGTTGCATGACTTTCCAACTTGTCAAGGCCGAGCATCAAAGGCCCGATGGGTTATTGCAACCTTTAGACATTCCAATTTGGAAGTGGGATCATATTTCCATGGATTTTATCGACGGCCTTCCCCGTTCTCGTTCGGGTCGTGATAGCTTATGGGTGATAGTTGATAGACTTACTAAATCCGTCCATTTTATTCCCGTTCGGTCTAATCGGACCGTTCCACTTTTGGCCAAACTCTTTATCAAAGAAATTGTTAAATTACATGGAGTTCGTACTTCTATTGTTAGTGATCGTGATCCATTGTTTACTAGTGGATTTTGGAAGAGTCTTCAAAAAGCTTTGGAAACGAAGCTTAATTTTAGCACCGCTTATCATCCACAGTCCGATGGACGAACCGAACGTGTGAATCAAACTCTTGAAGATCTTCTTCGTGCATGCGTTCTTGATTTTGGTGGAAGTTGGGAAGATCATATTTCTCTTGTTGAGTTTTCCTATAATAATAGCTTCCAATCTAGTATTGGTATGGCACCTTTTGAGGCACTCTATGGAAGGCATGCCGATTTCCTTCTTGTTGGCTTGAGGCCAGTGAGAAGCTGGTTTTAGGTCCAGATTTTATTCGTGATTCCACAGAAAAGATTGACCTTATTCGTCATAAGATGAAAGAAGCCCAAAGTAGACAAAAATCCTATGCCGATAACCGAAGAAGAAAATTAGAATTTTCTGTGGGAGATTTTGTGTCTGTTCGTGTTTCACCTATGAAGGGTGTTGTGCGTTTCAGTCGATCGGGAAAGTTAGCACCTCGATATATTGGTCCATTCCCCATCACTGAGCGTATTGGTCCCGTGGCTTATCGCCTTTTATTACCGGCTCAGTTTTCGGCTATTCATGATGTGTTAAACGTTTCTCAACTACGGAAATGCCTTCGAGATTCCGATTCTACTCTTGATCCCGGTGTTATTGAAGAAATTGAAGTTTCGTCTAATTTAACTTATGATCACATCCTATTCGAATCATTGCTTCAGAGGTCAAACGCCTTCGAAATAAAGATGTTCCGCTTGTAAAAGTTCAATGGTCTTGAAAATCCTAACGATTGCTCTTGGGAATCTAAAGAATTCATCGAGCGAACACATCCGGACTTACTTTCTAGTGCTCTTTGAGGTGAACTTTTTATTTCAAATTTCTTTTGTGTTGATATGCTTTTATGGTTGTTACTTTTTAATTTTTCTTCTTAAATATTGCGAGGACGTAATTTCTTTAAGTAGGGGAGTCTATAACAACCCGCATATTTTATGATTGTATATTTAAATATTTTATTTAAATATAGCATCGTTAGTCGGATTTTAGTCCGAAATGCTACTTTTTGCAAACGATCGAATTAGGACTCGGGACCACTTCCATTGAGTTCAAAATGACGTTTGCGATCTTTTTGAGTACAAATATTGATATGTTTGGAGTTAGCAGAATTTCGCTACTTTTCACTTAGGGCTTTCGGTTGGGTTTCAGCCCATTAACCCGACTTATTACTCTAGCTCTGTCCACCTCTCCTCTTCACTTCATTCTTATTTTTCCTAATACTCAAGCTTTAGCAACAATGGAGAGAGGAATGGGAAATTAAAACTCCAAGACCTAATCATCTTTGCACATTCAAGTTCTAGCTCCAAATTCATAGAAGAAGCTTTGGTAAGCCTTCTCTTCTTCTTCTCCAACTCATTCTCCTTTCAATTTTAGAAATTCCTAAACCGAACTTAGGAAATGTTTCTCTTTTAAGCTTAGATTCAAGCTTTTTGGGTTGGAATTGAAGAGTGATTGTTCTTGCCATTGCTTTATAGCTTCTCTCTTGTGACTTTGAGTTTAAAGGTGAGTTTTTTATCTCACATCTATGTCTATATCTTTCATTGTTGCTAGGTATGAATTCCTAACACTTATTTATGTTTATTTTCTTTTGATTTGGATCGAATTGGTGAATACTCCAATTTTTGGTGTTTTGAAGTCAAATCTTTAAAAATCCAATCTTTGATGTTTGAACATGATTTTGTTGGTGCATCGAAGAGCCTATGGTGCTGGATTGTCGATTGGCATAAACCCCTAGCATCCATCACTCGTTCGATCGCCCATTATAGGCTTGGCTGATTTATGCCTACTGGTGGATTTCAGACGTTTGAAATCCACCAGTAGGCATAAATCAGCCAAGCCTATAATGGGCGATCGAACGAGTGATGGATGCTAGGGGTTTATGCCAATCGACAATCCAGCACCATAGGCTCTTCGATGCACCAACAAAATCATGTTCAATTCAAATTCAGACATCTGGATTGGAGATCCAGACGTCTGGGATTGGTCCCTTGAAAACGCAAAAAGGCAGAGACAAAATCCAGATGTTGGAAATCCATCCAAACGTCTGGTTAGTGGTTCAGACGTCTGGTTGATAATTTCAGACATCTGAAATGTGCAGTTTTGCCTACTTTGGCTATTTTTGGAGTAAATTTCCAAGGTTTATTGATTTTTGTTGATCCGGTTAGTTGTTATTACTTATTATGACTTTGATGACTTCTTTTTATGGATTTTTGGGAATATCCATTTTGATGGATTTGGTATCGATTTCTTTGAATTTAATTCACGTCTTCGTATGTGAATTTTTAGTGATTGATTGTTTCTACAATCATTTTTGTGATTTGTCACTTTAAAAACATAAAGGTTTTCTATACTAGTAGTAAATATCAAAACTCTTCCATCAAAACGATTTCAAAACTATTATATTACAAAGCTTGATTCTTAAACATTTTTCAATCTATTAGTATATACAAACCTTTACCTCACACGTATGAGAAACATAAGTAAACGGCTTAGTAAAACAAGTGGTATGAAACGCTTGCGTTTACTTCGTCGGTTAATTCTTGGACTTGTTCGATTGAATATCTTGTGACAATTTTCGAGTGGAGATCTGCAATTTGTTCGTAAATATTTAAGTTATGCTAGTGGTTATAGGACGTGAGGCTAAGCTCATATATTTACTAGCTTAGTGTAATTGACACTTCTTGATGAACGATGATGATCATTTTGGTGATTTAGACTAGCAATGTGCGATGTCTCTTTGTCTATGAGGGAGACTAAACCCCGTTTTTAGTGGAGCTTCGGCTTGGTGGGGTAGTGACCCATGGTCTTCGGACCATTTTAGTGGAGCTTCGGCTCAAAGGTCTTTGGGCTGTTTTGTGGAGCCTCGATTCAAAATTGATGGTTAGCAACCATGGAATAGCTTTTCGTTTTGTGATACACGTGTTGGTGAGTTTTTATGCTCCCGTTTTGTGATTGGCCTCCCCCTTTTTGTGATTTCTAGATTTCTACTGATGATTTCTAGAATTTGTGTTTCACCAATTTTTGTGATTACATTGATAAGTTCTATCAATATTTGTGCATTGGTGAATTTGTGTTTCAACAACTTTTACGATTGGCATTGCGATGTTTGCCAATATTTGTGATTTGGTGAATAAAAATAAAGAGTATGACATTCTTTTTGATCTTTGAGAAGATTCTTGTGATATTGATTAATCCCTGGTTGATTTTCAGTTACATACTCATCACAGTATGGCTTTATGGTCATCATACATTTTTGTCATATCTCTTATTATATATCATTTTATCAGATATTTATAGCTAGACTGATCCGTTTATTATTTTCTTATTAATAATACTCAGGTCAGACCGAGATGTTGCAGGTGCTTCTGCTTGACTCCTCATCTGGGAGTATTATCTGACTTTTGGCTAACCACATTAGATTGGTAGTTTTTGTTGTTATACATATGGACCAAAGACTCATTGTTGTGTACTTTTTCTTTTGTGAAGCACTTGTATCTATTCTTTTGTGATCTTGTGGATCTTGTTTGACCACTACTCTGATATACACTTCTATGTGTTATATTCATATCTTTTTCTGCCTTTGTGATATGGATATCTGTGACTGATTTGTGTTATGCATATTTCTATATTTATATTCGAAGATTATATAGCCACTATGTAGTAGCTTTGAGTTTGTATCGGTTTGTCGGATTTCCTCTTAGGTTGAAATGCATGTTATACTATCTGACATATCGGTGCTAGTACAAAGCAATTGCACGGATGGTCGCTCCTCAACAGCCTTATTCTTCGTGCTAGTTGACGGCATTACCTCGTAGTGTCCTTTGCTAGCGTGAGTATAGAGGTGGGGCGTCACAGCTACGTCGTAGATTAGGTTTCAACACGTACATTCCATTACCAAGAAGGGTAATACTCAAAAGAAGTGCTTACTGTCCGAACACATCCCTTCCCCAATTTTAATTTATTTTCGAGCCATTCGAACTAGTTAAAATAAAAATATTTCTTTTGTTTCAAACTCTCGTTTTTGAAATAATACTTTGTATTTTCGAACAAAATATTTATCACCCACTTGCTTTAGGTTCGCTCGAGTTTGAACTTGTTTCGATTGTACAGTGATAAAGAGAACGATTTACTAAATCCACTATAATGTTCATCTAGGAAACATCCAATCGTCACGTAGAAGATTATTTCGATTATCACAAAACAAGTTGAGACTCGTTCCCTCTGACCAATGTAGAGAAAATACTTCTTACTTAACATTTTCACTCCAAAAATTTAATTTTTAAACCAAAATTTTCTTTCAAATAATACTATTATTTCTTTTCAAAACCTTGAAAATCCTTTTAAAGACCCTAAGATTTAAGTCCTCAAGTTTCCTACTTAAATTCTTTTTAATTAAAAGACACATCTTAATTTTTTTATAAGATCAACCTTTACAAAACCCTTTTTCAAATATTTATTTCAAAATACTCTATTCTTTTTTAATATAAACATCTTTCATTAAATCAATTTTTACCCTAACATTAACATCGAACGCCTTATACTTAAATTATGAAACTTGATTCACAAGGTATTCGTTTCAATGTTTTTTTTAATTTCTATCTACCTAACACATATCTTATAAAGGGAAGCTACTTATATACACTAATAATAGTCAATGCTCAAATTCGACGAGCATGACCAAACAATGCCTAAATTATAATAATAAAAATACTATTATCTCCCAATGACCTACACTTCAAATAACTAAACCATACAATATTGATTTTGATAATCGTTCTTTATATAATATATATTATAGGTAAAAAAAATTATTTACCCAATTTCAAAACAATACTATGTTTGTTGGTCTTGTTTAAGTGTTTAGGAATCCCTATCGACAACGTTGAGCAAGCGCGTCAGCCAGTACTCATAATCCACTCAACAGATCAAACAATACAATATAAAACATTTTTATATAACTAACAAATACGCGCTCACATATAATATACGCTTAAATTCGTAATAAGGCATTCCATTACCTTATCTCGTAATGAGTTACCCCACCAAAGCCAAGGTACTCACTTAACATTACGCTCTGATACCAAATGTAACGACCCACGTTTTCGAACCCCAGAAGTCGATGCTAATACATCAATGATATTCACGTGCCAAATAACCAAGTGTCAAAAAGATAGATTGTTTGGGGAAAGAAAGAAGATATAAGATAAGAAGAAATTAGACCAATCACAGAATCTCACAGCACAATGGAATCACATATATTAATCAAGATAATACTTTACAAAGTCATTTCCAAAAAGATATATCATAGTCATACTAATATAGATTCTACCCTAGGACAATTATAATAGCCCATCGCAACTTAACTAATACAATATAAATATAATACAGCGGAAATAAGATAATAATTAGCTATCGATGAAGCCTCCTACTCTAGCTCCTCCAAAATGTATTCGTTGAAAACCTGGACTATTTAGTTGCTCATAATATTTGAGCACCCAAGAGTTTTAAGGAATGAAAATAAAACTTCAGGCCAGAAATGGGTCTGTGGTGAGTAAACTCAAAGCAACTGAATTATTACTTTTAAAACTCTTTTAAAATCAAGGGTGTCTCGTAAGATCATGCCGCACATAAACACGGATATGTTTTTACCTTACGATAACCAAAACACTTTTACTATAAAAATCTAGTGATATTACAATAATGTCTTGGGTTTAAAGTATTTAATAACCAAGTAGCTATGATGCATGTACATAACAGCAGTAATAAATATACAATCAAAATTCGTAGGCTTATATTAGAGAATGGATTTCCAACAAATGGCAAGGTAAGGGACTACCTTTCAAAAATCTGTACACTTCTAGGTAAAATTTACAGTAGGAACGAAAAGTTTTCGACCAGTGCCAACACAGGACTAGCTTAATCCTGAACTGGGTAATACCATATATGATCACCCCTTGGTTACGATCAACAACCAAAATTGGGCCCGAAGCATACATAAAGATATCGATACTAGATCTTGGGATGATCATACCCTAATAAGTGCGACTCATACGGCCCTACTTCATCTACCCTATTTTAATCATTACTGGGATGTGAGGCTTGAGATGCAATGCTCTTAACGATTAGAAATCCATCTTAAAATGCTAACACTGTCCTCCAGGCAGAAATGCAATGCTATCATTCATCCATAAAAGTTTGTTTTGGGTCAGAATGAAATTGAAGGCTCTTCAAGGAGCAATGTATTCAACCATTTTAAAGATGTCTTTCATTCGAACGCATATATTGGTTCAGAGTGGTTTTCAGATAACAATCCCATCCCGATCTCTCCAAATCAATAGCAATAATTTCTGGTTGAATCATTCCAGGTTCTTTTGAAAGTATGCAACAGGCATTCGAGTCCTCATTGGGAAACTCGAATATACAATCATACTTCCTGAGACAAAACAGGTGAAGATTTGATTATTAGTTATTTAACTATCAAATAAATAAATAACAACAAATTCTAGGATTTAATTATCCATAGCAATCATTAAGCCTCAAAATAAATTTTCATTTATTTTAAGTCTATTTTCCAAAACATTTATCAAAACATTCATATACTTATCTCACTGATATAAGTATATTCACAAACATATGTGCAATTTTTATATTTCAAAATCATATTAAAGGATAAAAACAAAATGTTATTTAAATTGGAGATAAAGATAAATTGAAACAATATGCCTTCGGTGTTAAGCGTGGGATGAACGTTCATTCCACCAGAATTAAGAAGGTCAGTTAAAGGAAATCAAATCTCAAATTCTTTTATTAATTTCCTTTAATACATCCTTTTAACAAATCTCTTTCGTTTATGAAATCTCATTTGATTAAATTCCAAACCCACTTACAAAACTCTTTATAAAACACCAAATTAATTTGCAAACTCTTTTATAAATATCAAAACCAGCTCTTTATTAATCTCCAAAAATCCTTTTATATAATTTCTTTGTAAATATTCAAACTCTTTATCAAACTTATTTTATATATATCCAAATCATTTATAAAAACTCTTTTATAGATTACCCTTATTAAAAAAACTTCTTTAATACACTTAATCAATTAGGTTCCTTTGATAAAAAAAGATTATTTAAAACACTTTTAATAAAATCATTACTTAACCCGAAACCATTATTGAAAGTATGATTGACCTTATAAATCAAAAAGATGCTTAATGGCCATAGTGGTTCTCATTTAACCGAGTTACTTTTTAAGTTATAACATAGGTATTTACATAACAATCACATTCGTATAAGGGAATCAAACAATAACAATCAATCATATAAGTAAATGTCCAAGTTACTAAAAAATATACGGGGATTGATACTGTTAATGAATGTCCACACAACCGAAAATTTATAATTTAGAAAAAAAGTGTTTTATTCTACTAAATGGATGTCCACATAATTCAGTTCAACTTAGTATAACTCATTCACATTCGTTTGGTTCTACATGTCATGGATAAGAGATCCCTTGATTGAAAATAAATGCACTTATAAAAGAAAAAACGACTTGAAACATAACCAATAAAGTTTAATATAACTTTTAATAATTAAATCTTAATTTAAATTTTAAATTAAAATTTAATTATAAATTAAGTTTAATTAAATATTAATTAATAAAAATTAAATCATAATTAATCCTTAACTAATCTTAGTTAAGTCCTAATTAATCAACGATCATCCCCTATTTAATTAATAACTAATTAAATAATTAACCTCCAATTAAATAATAATCAACTAAATAATTAACCTCTAAATAACTAAAATAATTAAACTTGATTCATACAAAAATTAATACTTAACTATATTTTGACTTTATTAATCATTAATTAAAATTTCCTTAATTAATTAATAATAAACTTACTGAAATAATACTAAATAATTCCTAATTACTTAACTTAATTACTAATTAATAATAATTATTCTTAATTAATAAATTATAATCAAAAATACTTAATTAAGTAATAATTAACTTACGTGCTCACTAATTTAGTTTGAAAATGATATTTTTAACGACACTTAAAAGAAACACTTTTAAAACTTGAAAATCGTTAAATTCCCCGAGCTGTATCCATAGTAATTTTCGCTATAGATATAATGACTTAGTATTACTTTTCTTATTTACAATCCAAAACTTTAACTTTCGACTTTTTCTTACTTTTAAAACATAATTTAAAAGAGTTTTAAAAACTTTAACTAAAGTTTAAAACTAGAATAAAACAAAACATTTACTAAATCAAAACTAGTAAACGATTTGATTTTCAAAATGGATCTCAAGCCTTTTCAATATTTCAAATTCTAACTTCCGAACCATTTAATCACATATCCAAGATTATGAATACTAAATCATATCATCATCACGCATCACAAAAGATCACAACTTTAAATCCAAACATATCACTTTGATCCATCGATTCAAGTCAAATGCTAAAGCACAAGTTACCACATACATATACATCCAAATCATATCATAATCCACATATTAACATCATATATAAATAACACATACCCATCATATATGCGAAGGAAACATCTTTTCAAAAGTTAGAAGTTCACTCACCGAAAATTTGCAAAACACTTTGTAAAACTTGAAATAATTTATGAACTATGCAAAACTTGATCTTTGGACTTAAAACTTGGAAATAGGTCCGGCCATTGTAGAGTATGGCTCGGCCATGACATGTATAGGTGAGGTGAGGACTTTTTTGGAGGTGGAGGGACTTAGGATAATGTTGAATTTACAAAACTAAACCCAAAAATTAGTCATCTTCTTTTGGATTTTTGGCTATGTTACTCTTGGAATTTAGAGAAGTTGTGTGACGACCCGGGTTTTCGGACCAGTCATTATCATCGAGAAATCCATTCATTCTAAAAGTATGAATGAAGACTACCATTTTAACATACAATATTTGATAAACAATCATTGGTATTTAAAGTATATGATACAATTTCAATTGTATAAGTTATCAGAGTAATCAATTTAATCTATAGGCGTGCTTTAATACGTACCAAATACAAATAAATCCACCACTGCACAACTCTAATAAGAGAGACAGCAATAGCCATTCCTGCAAACTCAATTAACATGACAAATGCGGAATAAAATAGTAAGCAGGAAAAATACATCAATATACGATATATAGCAAACAATAAACAAAAAATGTTATGTTATTATTGGGGGCTGCATCACTACCACTTTTGACTGCCTACGTACCCCTATCTAATTGGGTATCCAAGTAGATACAGGATCAAGACAACGTAGTTCTCCTACCGCAAATAGGACTCATGGAGCTTACGATGCACAAACAATATACAATTCCCAAATCTACCTACTTAGGCTCAATCTTCAAATTTAGATTTTCAAATCTAATTACCTTTACGGAAATTATCTCTTTGGACTTTATTCTCGAAATCTTATTTCAAAACTTTTGAAAAGTGTATATCCTTTATATTCAAACTAGTCCTTTACTTCGGGATCTGAAAACAAATCACCTTTTGAAACGATACCAATATACAAGCATATAGAACTATATGCTACCAAATCTCGGGAGGTTTATTGCCATAACCAGGCCCCTAGGTCTAGCCTTTCGAATAAATAATAGAATGATGTACCCCTATATTCCAAGAGCGGACTACACCAAGGCTACATACATCTGCACCTCCTTTGCCTATGCATTTTGTAGATTATAGGTTACCCGAATCTTTGGTAACATAACAAATCACTTTATATCCCGAAGTGGAAAAATCATTTGCACTAATAATTACAAATACTTCTAATCTATAATAATTTACATTTTCAAATCCTTTCAAAAATCATTTTAAAACCATTGGGTTTAGTCCTTGAAATTCTTTTTGTTTTATAAAACATTTGCATAAAACCATTATTTATATAAATCACTTTTATATAATATGACTTCAAAATATTCATTTCCAAATATTTCAATTTATTTAAACATTTCATAAACTTTAATTTGGAAAATCAATTTTGAAAACAATTCCATTGATGTCAAATTATAATAACTAATTATAACAATTTAAATGAACCAATATTATCGCTAAACACCTTTTAGTCAAATCGTGAAATAAATCATAAGTTGTTAGCCAACAATTATTTTCTACCCAATCCCTGCATATGGATGATTAATTGCTCATAAACTAGTCGAGCCTAATTCAAACAATCAATCAAAGAAATAGACACAATAATAAATGATAATCAATGCTTCATTCTATCAAATATTTATAACACTTTATTTTATCTTGGGTTAAAACGGTTTGATATTTATGTTGGAGCATTCAGGCTTTCACTTTAGCATGTTCCATCCCTCGCCCAAGTATCCTTTGATCTCACGGACGAAACTGTGTACTAGTCGTTTCTGCATACTCCATTAGGTACTCAACTTCTAAATTTTAAAATACTTAATTAACCATCCAAATAGTCAAACTAGAAAATAAAACCATTGTCTTAGCAAACAAAGTAAACAAGCATTCAACAAGGGTTTTCAAACAACACTTAACACTTAAATTTCCTTCAACTTAGCAATGATTTTAATGAACTAAAAGGAAGAAATAACTCACTTTGGATTCCACTCTGTCAAACTTTATGGCCAGAAACTCCAGATCTAAACTATACTTCTAACCAATTTTGCTAATTTTGTCACTACGGATTTGACTATAGCTTTGCTACTATTTTCCGAAACTTCTTGAAATTCGATTATAGATCCGCTATCTTAGAAGTTGAGATGAAAAGAGGTGGAGATGACTTCTAGGTGGGCATGGCCTTGGGTGGATGGATAGAACTTACTAGCTTGAAATCGACTCAAGTGTTATACTTTTTTGTCGATTATTTTTGCTATTACTTTGTTACGCTTTTGGAATTTTTTAAGATAGGCATGGAAGACATTAAAGAGTACAAGAAGAGCTTGAAAATGAATAAGAAAGGTGTGAAAAAATTGAGAAAGTGTGTTGGTATTTATAGCGAAAAATTTGGATTAAAATAATATTTTGTAAAAAGACCAAAATACCCTTTACTTATACTTTAAGCAAACTATTTTTTTCAACACTCAACATCACATTTCAAGTCATTATTTATGTCATTGTCACTTAAATATTAATTAAAAGTAAACTTGATTAGTGAATTAATTAATACTTATACTATAACAACCGGAATCCAGTGAGTCCGGATTTTTTGCAAAAATGCTAAAACCGAAGCCCACTGAAGCCCGAGTTGGGTATTTGGTATCCTGCAAATAGACAAAGACAAATATATCAGAGCTCAAGTAAATATCTCATAGCGTAACTAACTAAAATAAAATAGTAATAAATAGTCACGAAGAGAATAACACTTTCTAAACAAGTGTCTTAAAGCTGGAAAGTCTCCGCCATCTGCTTAACCTGTGGGATGTTATGAGGAGGGGGTCAGAACTAAATTTCTAGTAACATACATATTATACACTTTTAAGCTTAATTCTACGTATACTGTTTTATTTTCGTTTTCTATTATGTTAGGTTTATTGGGTTTACAATACGCTCGCCTCTGTGCATGAATCATGCCCATCTACTCCTTAGTAGATTAAAACCTAAAAACAAATACATATGTAGCTACATGCCAAATGACCGCATTGGTCCAAGGTACTAGCCATAGTACCTTCCACATCCTCCTCGAAAAAGGACTCCATCATCTTGCTCCTAGAGCGTTCTGTAACTACATCTGTAAAGGACAGCTTCGTGAGGCCTACAATACAGATGTTCTATCGTCTACTATTAAAACGTAATACTACGTCTACACTGGCCTATACTAATGCTCAGACGTCAACAATGTTACCACCCAGTGCCTACCTTGAGGACTATACGTAATCGTTTTGTCTACTCCCTGAATCACGCCTAACGAGGTCTACCTTGTATGGAACTCGGTTGGGGATTTTCTATATCTATATAAGCCAGCTTCGTTAGGACTACAATACAGAAATTTTATTGGTCTGTCTCTTTTCTCATCGTGGCCATGGCCCCACATAGCCGCCCCTCAACTAATTGAATGACCTCTAAAGAGCTAAGTGGTCGTGCCTACTACAAACAATCTAAATATCCAATTGGCTATGCCCATCATCCATTGTCTTGATAGTGAAATAATCAACGGCCTGTTGGCTTAACTCTAGTCTTTCTTGAACCCATTCTTGATTGATGATGGCTTGATCTCTGCATACGACTATCATTTTGGGTCCTACCCACTAAAACCTACTCGCAAGTCAGAGTACGGTGTCATACGAATATCCTACTCCATTCATCAACCTTTTGACTGCCTACAAAGGTCCGCTTTGTTAGGCCTGCAATGAAAAAGCAGCCAAGGCGTACTTTCTTGATGGAACACTTATAGACCTGCCTCCGAGGGTGCAGCTTTGTTAGGCCTACCACAGAGGGCCATTCTAGAGTACCATCATATCCCGTTGAAGTCTCATACTTCCTTCTAGCCAAGCTAACTAAGTTGGACGTGCTCTTTCTGTGCTAAAAATCCGCGATCAACTGGTTCGTTAGGCTCTTCATCCTTTGGGCTGCTCTAAACGCATCTTACCGTTTTATTAGACCCTAAGTCCTATCTTTTATTATGCGTTTAGTTTACTTTTCTTTTTTTGTTGACTACTTCTTTACTCTAATCAGCATAGGCTTGTCCCAGCCTCACCTAACTATTGTGAGACCATTAGTTTCTGACTGAAAGGGAATGCTATTGGTATGGGCCTTTCTTTTATTGTTGTTTATTAACTTAGTGTAAGTTTTAAAATAAGCCTTTTCTGTTATCTCTAATTATAACCTATGTTATAATTATACTTGCAATTATTACTTCTATATTCTTTTATAATCTACATATAATTACAAATGTCTCTTTTCTATTCTAGTCTGTCATCTTTTATTATGATATTGAATTTTCTTTAGTTTTCTTATATTATATGACAATATTAGCTTGAGACTACGTCCGACTGTCACAAATTTACTTATCATAATAACCGATTTGCTTTTATTATACTATCTGTGCATTAAACGTAGATCTAGGCATATTTCTGTTTATTATTTCTAGTCTTGTCAAATAATTAACTTGATTTCTTCTTTAATTTCTTTAACTCTTTACTTTATTCTTTTTATTTTAGGAAGTAGTTCTATTCTATTTGGTTGGTTACAAAAACTGTGCTAAAAATCCACTTTCATATTTTATTACTAAATAATGCTATAAACAATAACTCGTAATTGCAAGGCATTTCTTTTATTTTCTCTTTAATTATTGGATAACGCAAAATACAAAAATGTCTCTATTTTACACAAATTCCCATTTTCTTTCTTTTATTCTTGCAATTATGTTTATCATTAATCTTACAATATTAAACTAGGGAAATGCATTCTCTTTTCTATACCGACCGACTAATCTATCACTAACTTCCAAATCAAGTTATTAAATTTTTCTCTTTTTAATTTATTTTTACCATTTTAGCATAATTTACTGTAAATTTCTTACTTTAGGTTTATGCCTTTCTCAATAATTTTAAGCCTAATTTTATTCATATTTAATTGGACTTCTATCTTTTTTTTCCGTATAAATAATAATTACAAGCTTTCTTATAAAATTTACAGTTTTCAACATAACTAATTAACGGAAATAATTATTGAAAATAAATGATGAATTAAATATTTAATGGGAATCTAACGATAATATATCATAAAAATAAAAGAAAAATAATTTAAATCCACTTATCTATCGTCCTTACCTTTGCTCCATGATCTTCCCAGATCCCCTTTTAAGGCGTCTAATATTTTTATTAAAAAGATATTCTCCCTAGAAATATTTTCTATTTAGGGTTCAGCCTCAGGCAATGAACCTAACTGGGAGAAAATATGATTGTGAAAGAATCGCTAGGCCTATGATTTATAGTTGTGTTTGGGGATCTCAGACTATCGAATTTTAAGATTGAATCTAGTGCAATCACGTCACAAGCTTGTTGCGAATCGTGGGATCTAGAAAACAACGCTCGAGGTTGTGAGAAAATCAAATTGTTACACGGTAACTTTTAATCGTTGCCTATTCGTTCTAATTAATTTCCATCAATTGCAAATTTAATTCCTTTATAACACATGTTTATTTTGAAATTCAAACGTTGCTAATTAATGTAAATTAATTTTCTTTAATTGCCGATTTGATTAACATTGCCTACTAATGTTAATCAATTACCTCTAATTGTTGATGTCAATAAATTTCCTTTATGACGTATATCTATTATGAATTCAAACGCGTGTTATTTCTGGAATTTATATGCCCATATATTTATAAAAAAATATATTCACGCACATTTCCACGTATAATTATTTTTTGATACGGAACTTCGAACGTCAATAACCTTTTATACGAAGTCCGTTCGAGGCTTATTATGTATGTAAATTAATCTGAAAATCGCCACGAACACAATGGTATAACTTTCGAGGACATATTCTGATAATTTCAAAAACGCTAATTTTCACTGTTTATAATTATTTTGATTATTTAATTATCTAAAAATGCGGGGTGTTACATATACTATTTGAATATATGTTCATATATTAGAAAATAAAGGTGCAACAACATTGCGACAAATTTAAATCGACAAAATGTTGATTTTCGACAAAAAATTTGACGGTCACATTTTGACGTTTTAGTTAAACTCTTTATTTATGTAAACCAAATTTAAAAATAAATTTTATAATGTTATTTAAAAATATAAACACTTGTAAATTAATTAAAATAATTTATTTAACCATTGAAACTTATATTTCTGAAATCATGATTTTGTCACTTTTGTCGATATAAGCAATTATTCCTATATTTGTGTATATTTCTCTTTGCAAATCCTATCTATATTTAAATCATAATTGATATATATTTTATATTTAAAATCACTTTAAATAGTATATTTTAAAGTGATCAAATTTTGGGTCGTTACAAGTTGTCAAAGAGAAAGTTCTTACAAATTCTCTTATCTACAATTTATAAAAAAGAATTACCCAATTTGGATTAGTTTGGAGCGATATATGGTCAAAAAAGAAAGAAGTATTTTCGGACATGAAAACATAGGTCTGAAAACACTTTGCAAAAATGATATTTTGGCATGGCTAAGCTTAAAATTTGAAGAAGTGGTACAAGTGAAAGTTGTAGCCGCTGGAATTTGATATGGTTTTTGGAAAAATATATTCTCCAACGGGATAAGAGATAAGGAATATACGATAAAATAAGGAGGAAAAATTTGAAGGAGTGAAGGGCTATTTATAAGTAAGAGAAGAAGTAAATTGCCAAAATGCCCTTGTCCTTTACCCTTCACTGCCCTCTTGCCACCTCACCTAGCCTCCTCCACCTCTATACTAACACCCACACCGTTGTCCCCTCTTCTCATTTCCATACAAACATGTTCTTTGAACTAAATGTTTCTAATGATGTGACATTTATATTTTTATTTTAAACTTTATATATTTAGGTATGAATACGTATATATATACTAATATGCACACACACACACACGCATATATATATATATACACACATATACTAACTTATTTACCAATGTGTATACTTATTCTTAAGTGTTCACAATGTTTTCGATAACTTTTAGCCGTGAAAAATCAAAAATTCGGGAAACGAATTTCGGTCACATTTTCTATCTTTCTTCGAACTAAATACTTTTATAAACAAATTTGGAAAACTATTTCATCATTATTATTCATTATTTAAAAGAGTTTTACCTTTATCATAAAATAAATTATTTGAATATTTAAAATCCATTAACTGTTCGCAAATCACAGTAGTGAAATTCTGGGTCGTTACATCAGAACTTTACACATAATTCCTTATTATTCTAAATATACATGCATACTTCCTTAAATACTTTAACAAATACACATTTTAACATGAATTTTATAAGAACATATTATCCTAGTTTCAGGACATATTAGTGCACTTAGTGGTCATGGCATGACTTCAAACACATGCATCTACCTCTATGTGTATATCACGGTCGATGTCAAGCAGCAACACATAAATTATGAAGGTATAATGCAGCCTTGCTCATCCATATTTGTTATATTTTGACTTCTCTACCATGTCTATCTAGGCTGTAGTTTAATTTATTATTTGAGGGGGAAATAATACAAATAGTAAATTATAATTCTGGTGGTAACATCAACCCAAAATATATATCATAACATTCTTTATTTTTATGTTTACCTCATATCATTAAACTTTGGCATAATAGCATAATAGACGCATACCATTATTCCTATACAAATTAAGATGTATTAGTTGTGTATGCATATCCACTTGCATCTGAGTTGCAAAAATCTGTATTTATGATTATAATCAGTATTTAGTTCTATGAAATTTGCAATCAATTCAAATTACTGATGGTTTTATAATTTAACATGTAATGGATCATTATATTATAGAACAACTTTACAGCTATAGATAAATTTAAACAAATCATTTCAAGTTATATATTAAGGCGAATGCATCTCTGGTATTCAAGAAAACATTATTCGATAAAAGGCATTTTATTCTTGTCTTCATCTGGTAAGGGAAGCATAATTTTTAATGTTAGAAATCTTAAAAATATAAGATATTACACATGTAATAAAATGACTAAATTAAGGCTAACCCAAGATTAAGTGTGTATACTAATTGCAACGTGATACCCTAAAGATAAAAGCTAAAGTAATATATAGAAAATAGCTTTATAATAATGCAGTAATATGTTATAGTACACCGTTCGATCCATTATATATATAGACACAAACAGAGGGAAGGATGGAAATGCAGAAAATACAAATAAAAAGGATGCACAATGTTGGTAAACCAAAAATATATAGCTTTAGATTCATGAACCAATTAAGAGAGAAAAATTAGAATATAGGATTCTGATACCTCAAGCCAATCACCATAGGCGGTCTTCTCCTTATCTTGTCCAATTTCCCCTATATAATTGCATCATGAAAAATTAATTGGGATATATGATTTGAATCTTCAAATCAAATTCTTTCATTACCTTGCACTGAGGTAGAACATAAACCATATTGAAAATGACCATGACATTATAGCAGCAGGCACATTGAAATTATGTAATCAATTGTGTATCAGCTACCAAATATAAGCAAGTAAAATTTTAAAAGCTTCGCCTCTATGTTTATGCAACTCCAAAATATTTACTATCTAGATTTGGCTTTATAATATAGATGTAATCTATATCTTGCCAATAACATAAACCCTAGGATCTAGAATTACATGATTATCACATATGTAATGAATCAATAAAACATACCTCCAGACATCTCGTATATGAATCAGCAATGGTTGTTGTCGAAAGCTGTTTCAATGGATAAAGAAAATGGTTTCTCTCTCTTTTCCTATATCTTTCTTTATGTGTTTTTTCTATATACTTTGTGATGGGCAAAGGTTAATATTTATTGGTAGAGAGAGGACCAAATTTCCAGATTTGTAGACTTAGTCTTGATCGTCCATCAAGATCAAGATGAGAGAAATTAACGCTCTATATTATAACCGTTTTATTGATTAGCATATTAATATAAAAACCTTTTAGATTCTATTGACCACAAAATGAGGAAGGAAACATTTGAGGAAGGAAACGGTCAAATTTCCTTACAAAATAAGGAAGAAAAATCCATTAATGTTTTCGTATTAATTTCCTTACAAAATGGTCAAATTTCCTTACAGTCTCCCCTTGGTCGATAGTAAAATCCATTAATGTTTTCGTATTAAGGTCATAAGGCACGCATGATATGCTAAACTTTTTTTAGTCAGTTATCATAAGTGTCTTGGCTAATCTAGTGGTCAATGGAAGTCGTGACATGTACATCTTATTTTGCAACATGCTTATTTCCATGTATTATGGCATTGACAACTTTCATAACTAGACCATAGATGAGCATAACTTAATGGTCACGTAATGTCTTGAAGCAAAAGACTGTTTCTGTTATCATTTATCTAAATATAAATGTGTACACATTATAAAACAGAAATAAAAGATGTCCAAATTATTAAGAGCTCAATAATTGTTATGTCTAGCTAAGTACAAAATAAATGTCATAATAAGATGATAATTAGGAACTATCTGCAAGACTCATGCTATCAGTATGTCTTTGAAAGGTCTTTGCAGGTAGTCCTTTCGTGAATATGTCTGCCACTTGTAATTCTGTACTTATCGATTCAACAACAATTTTCTTTAGTTTAACATATTGCTTCAGTAGTAGGTATTTCAGGTCCATGTGTTTGGAACCTTTGGTTATCCTATCATGCTTGGAGAAAAAGGTTGCAGCTTCATTGTCGCAGTAGACAGTTAGTGGCTTAGAGATAAAACTTAAAGTGCCAAATTGTGAGACAAAATTACGCAGCCATGTTCACTGAATTGAAGCCTCATAACATGCTACGTATTCATCCATCATGGTGGATCCGAAAAGCATCTCAGATTTCTGGCTTCTCCATGATATTGCACCACCACATAAGAGGTACACATAGCCAAGAGTGCAGATCCTAGTGTCAGGACATCCAGCAAGGTCTGAATCAGAATAACCAGTTACCTGTAGGTAACTTGATTTTCTATAGGTGAGCATGTAAGTCCTTGTTCCCTTTAGCTATCTCAGTACCTTCTTTGCAGCTTTCCAATGAGCGATTCCTGGGTTACTTTGAAATCTACCCAGCATACCAACTGCATGACTGATATCAGGTCTTGTACAGACCTGTGAATACATCAAACACCCTACAAGAGATGCATAAGGATATATGGTCATTTCTTCTCGTTCCATAGGAGTTTGGGCACTACTCAAGGACAAGTTTGTCTCCTTTCTGCAGTGGGACAGGACTAGAAGAACAATTCGTCATGCCAAATCTCTCAAGATTTTTGTCGATATATGCTTTTTGAGACAATCCTAGAATTCTTTGTGATCTACCATGGAATATTTCTATTCCTATCACATAGGAAGCCTCACCCATATCTTTCATTTCAAAGTTCGTTGAGAGATGATCCTTAGTTTCACGTAATAAACCAAGGTCGCTGCTAGCTAATGATATGTCATCAACATATAGAATCAAAAATATGAACTTGCTCCCACTGAACTTGAGGTATATACAAGGGTCAACTATGTTTCTTGTGAAATCGAAAGCGGTAATGATTTCATGAAACTTTAGATACCATTGTCTAAAAGCTTGTTTTAGTCCATATATTGATTTCTTAAGTTTGCAGACTATGTCTTCCTGTCCTTCAATTATGAAGCCTTCAGGTTAACGCATGTAGACTTCTTCTACCAAGTTTCCATTTAGAAAGGCTGTTTTCGCATCCATTTGATGTAACTCGAGATCATGATGAGCTACTAATGCCATGATAATTCTAAGAGAATCTTTCCTGGAAACAGAAGCAAAAGTTTCATTATAGTCAATGCCTTCTTTCTGATTAAAACCTTTGAAAACAAGTCTGCCTTTATATCATTCAATTTTACCATTGCAGTCACGTTTGGTCTTGAAGAACCACTTACAACCGACTGCTTTATGTCCTTGCGGCAATTGAACGATTTCCCAAACTTGATTATTATCCATAGATTTCAGTTCATCTTTCATGGCATCAATCCATTTAATAGAATTAACATCCTTAATGGCTTGTGAATAAGAAATTGGGTCCGTAGTTCCTTCAAATTCTATTAGATAAAGCATATAATCATCAAGAATAGCCGATCTTGTTTGTCTTTGAGATCTTCTTAATGCTAGTTCCTGTGGTACTTCATCAACATTATGATTGGTGATAATTTCATTATGGAGTTGTTGATCATTTATTGGGTTTTCCTCATTGTGAACAGGTTCAACAATGGGATGATTCCCAATATCTTTCGAAATAGAGGGTAAGATAATGGGTACCCTTATTTCATGAATGACCACTTCTTGTTGTTTTGTACTCCCACTGATTTCACCATTCTCATAGAATTTGGTATTGCCGGTTTCAATAATTCTTGTACTATGGTTAGGACAATAAAATCTATATCCTTTAGAATTTTCTGGGTAACCTATAAAGTAACCACTGACTATCTTAAAATCCAATTTCTTTACATTTGAATTGTACAGTCTAGCTTCAGCTGGGCAACCCCAAATTTGAAGATGTCTTAAGCTAGGTTTCCATCCTTTTCAAAGTTCAAAAGGAGTCTTTGGAACGGCCTTACTTGGAACTCTATTTAAGATGTAGACAACTGTTCATAATGCATCCATCCATAATGATATAGGTAAATTTGCATGACTCATCATGGATCTAACTATTTCCATGTATGTACGATTTCGCCTTTCAGCTACACCATTGTACCATGGAGATCAAGGCGTTGTGTATTGTGCAACAATTCCAAGTTTTTGAAGAAGTCTGGCAAAAGGCCCAGGATGTTGTCCCGTTTCATCATACCTTCCATAGAATTCACCACCCCTATCTGACCTAATGATTTTCACTTTTCTTTCTAATTGTCTTTCGACTTCAGTAATGAACATTTGTACAGCATCCACTGACTGAGATTTTTCATGCAACAAATAAAGATAGCAATAACGTGAAAAGTCATCGATAAAAGTGATGAAATATTTCTCTCCTCCAAAAGTTGGAACATCAAAAGGTCCACAAATATCTGTATGTATTATTTCAGAAGTTGCGTACTTCTTATGGCTCCTTTCTTTGTACTTTTTTTTTGTTGTTTTTCCTTTAATACAATCAATACATGTTGTAATATTAGCGAAGTCTAGGTCCGGTAGGACATCATCTTTCACTCATCCTCTTTATTCTTTCACTAGATATATGACCTAGTTTTTTATGCCATAAGAAGTAAGAATCATTCTTGGATGACTTTCCTTTAGTTTTTTTTCCATGCAGGATGAGTTGGATTTCAGCATTTTGTTTAAGATGAAATTTATGAAGTCCATCAATTAATATTCCAGAACCAATAAGACTAGAACTTTTAAATAAACTAAAATTTCCATTTCCAACTTCAAAAGAATATCCAAATTTATCAAGTACACTTACAGAAATCAAATTACGAGAAATAGACGGAACATAAAGAGTTTGACATAAATCCAACTGATAACTGCTATTTAAAATAAGACGAAAAGTTCCAATAGCTTCAACTGGAACTTTATCTTTATTCCCCATGAAAATGAAATTCTCACTTGGGTTTGTGGTTTGGATCGTAATAAGTCCCTGCATAGAATTCAAAACATGAAAGTTAGCAGCAGTATCAATCCACCAAGTAGAAGAAGGTACATTAGTAAGATTTGATTCGAAATGACTTATGAAACCCATTGGGTTACCTTTCTTTTCGAACCATGCTTTGCGCTTAATGCAATCTGTCTGGAAGTGTCCAGGTTTCTTGCAGAATTTGCAGACATCATCCTTCTTTTTCTTCTTGTATGGTTGAGTGGCGTCATCAGATTTGGATGGTGCTCTTTTATGCTGTGAGTTGTTCTTTTTGCCAGCTTGTTTTCCAACCCCTTGAGTGAAATAAGCAACTTTAATGCCTTGCGAGCCTTGCCTAGACTCCTCTTGATCCAGTTTGTTAGTCAATTCATTTAGACTCCACTTTTCCGTAATAGTGTTGTAATGAATTTTGAATGGTTCATACCGAGGAGGTAAGCTAGTGAGAATGAATTGGACGAGAAAAACATCATCCATAACCAATCCCAAGTTCTTAAGTTTGGCAGCAAGGTTAATCATTTCAATGACATGAGCGTTCATTGAGCGAGAACCATCAAACTTCATGTTTACAAGATCTGCCATAAGTTTCCCAGCAAAGGATTTGTCTGCAGTCTTGAACCGATTCTCAATGGATTGCAAATATTCTTTTGCGCTTTCAGTTTTGGGTAGGGAGGTTTTGATGTTGGTATCAATCACCATTTGCACAAACATCATGCCGAGCCTTAGATCGTTTTCAATCATCATGGAGTTTGTTTTCCTCAGTCGTACTTGTGTAAGTAAGTGGGGCTGGCTTTTTTTTAAGGAAAGCCATGTCCAGTTCAAGTACGCTCAAAGAAAACTGAACTTGCTCTTTCCATTCTGAGTAGTTGGTTCCATTGAGTCTGACGATAGACGTACCGTACGAATTAAGGTTTGAGGGCATTGCGACTGCAGACATAAAAGAAATGTAGACTTCTTTATTAGAAAAAAACACATGTCATAATAAGAGGTTAGGTTTAGCGCCTCATGTGGGTAGGCAGTAGAACCATACTCATAGAAGAATGATAAACATTAATGTTTCATGCGTTATTATGCAAGCAGCAGCCGCCTGTGGACGGGACTGCATGCATCAGACCAGAGGAAACAAGGAAATTAAGCACGGAAGCGAAAACTAAAACAAGAGAGAAAAGAGGAAAACCGGATCGAACCAGGTGGTCACCTACTTTGTTTTTTTTTTGCATAAACATTTGCCATTCTTTCAAGTAATCCAAGTAAATTCCATTCATGAATTTAACATATAAACAATTATTTTGCAAGTTCCAGATCATGGATTTAATGTCAAACTAGGAAAAAATTGTTTTCAATATGTATACTTTCTGAAAAGTATTCGCATACAATAAGTTGTTCCATATTATACAGTAGGTCAAACATTAAAGTAGAAAAAATTAATTTTTGTGGAAATATAAACTTTCCAAATCTAAGCATACAGTCAATAGAATAATATTGATAATCATGATTACTATAGCAACTTAAATAATATGAATATTAAACTTGAATCATATTAACACTAATAATCATTATCATCATCATAGTAAAATTACAAACATCACATCATAGATCTATGCTAGTTTCATTTTATATATTGATGGATAATCATGAATTCTAAAACCTGGCTCTGATACCACATGTAATCTATATCTTGCCAATAACATAAACCCTAAGATCTAGAATTACATGATTATAACATATGTAATGAATCAATAAAACATACCTCCAGACATCTCGTATATGAATCAGCAATGGCTGTTGTCGAAAGCTGTTTCAATGGATAAAGGAAATGGTTTCTCTCTCTTTTCCTATATCTTTTTTTATTTGTTTTTTCTATATACTTTGTGATGGGAAAAAGTTAATATTTATAGGTAGAGAGAGGACCAAATTTCCAGATTTGTAGACTTAGTCTTGATCGTCCATCAAGATCAAGATGAGAGAAATTTACGCTCTAGATTATAACAGTTTTATTGATTAGCATATTAATATGAAAACCCTTTAGATTCTATTGACCACAAAATAAGGAAGGAAATGTTTGAGGAAGGAAATGGTCAAATTTCCTTATAAAATAAGGAAGGAAAATACATTAATGTTTTCATATTAATTTCCTTACAAAACGGTCAAATTTCGTTACAATAGAAGAATGAAGCGCATGTATAAAAGAATAAGTGAGAATACAATAATCTATTAGTGGTAATATTAATACTATCTACATAGGAAGTATCATTGATACAATGGAAATAATATTTTAAAGTATGAAATGAATATTAACAACAAATAATAAGCCTAACATTTCCAAAATTTATCGTTTTGGTATAATTTAGATGCCCTCACATCTTGCATTAATAAAACACCTTGAAAGTACAGGCATACATGATGCTATTTGTATTTCATCAACTAAAGACATGCTAATAACAGATGAATGATTATCAACTTTAAAATCATTTTTAACTTAATTGTAACAAAATTAAGATTTTTTTTGTTAAATGATAAAGTATTGATCATTTGGATACATTGGAAAATCATATTAGTGAGATTATAGGCTAAACTTCTACAAACCAAAGAATAAAATGTTCTATTTAACATTCAACCTTAAGTCAGTATATATTATACCCCTTGCTATGAAGTAAGACAACTGAATGATATCCACAATGATAGCTCTCACCAACCACCTCTATGTGTGCGATAACCCATCCAACCAATGGGAGAGACCCTTGATCCGCCATAGCAATAGCTAGCATGCACCGGTAGAGGACAACCTACTTCAGGAGAGTTGGAGAAACTTCAGCTGGTGTGTATTTTCTTTGTTATGTTGCTTGGTGAGCTGCTCACTGGAAAAAAACTATGTGACTCTTTCAAATTAAGAGCACCGCAATAGCTGTTATCATGGTAATCAAATTATAACACAATGCTCAACATACCTTAATAATTTTATCAACAAACATTACTAATACTAAACAGCTTTGCCACCATCTAAAAGAATAACCCTAAATCATTAAATCCCTTACAGTCATTCTTTAGAGGAGCATGAAATTGCAAACTATAAAGGTCATAGTTATGTATTTTTTGCCTTATGTTGAAGTAAAAGAAGATTGTTAAAGCTCATATAATGAAAATGGTACTAATTTGATTCATTTTCCTCAATTGTCATTCGAACAAACCCTCATTTGTGTGTTCTTCATCTAAATACGGATCCTAAATTTTACTATTCCTATAGAATTTGGATATAACTTTACTAAATTGTAGGTATAAGGTGTTGTTATAAGTTATTACCTATCCTTATTACTAAATATAGCAATACCATTTGAGTATAAGCATAAATGAATTTAACATTAGAAAAATTATAATATATATGTTACATGCACAATTACTCGCATAGTAAATGTTGAACAGTATTTTCAATATATGCCAATAACTATACCTATTTTTGATACACTTTACTAAATGCTACCTATTACCAATTGAGCTTATAATGTGCCTAAGTTCAAATTTCGATGGAACCTAGTAATGGAACATTAATTTGTTGAGCTTTTGAACTTGTAGTTCTTTGATGGGATGTTTTCCCTAATAATAAGGGTCTTGTTTTTCTATTGAAGATAAGTGTCTGCACTGAATTTGTTTTATTTTCATGAGCACCTTGGCACTCATAACTAACCATACATGCAGCCACTATGTATTAATAAATAATTATCTAGTGAAATATTTTTCTTACCCATCCAATATCATTTTAGAGATTTCCATGTCCCCCATGTCATTTCCAGAAACCCTGTATTGGTGAAAATATGGAAAAGCGTTCATCTTCTTGAAGGAAACAAAAGGAAAGTGTGTGTACCACTCAATCTCAGTGATAACTATAAAACTTAAAGAATCTTATATATGATGCACAAAATAAACAATTTTCTTTGTCAGTAATTCAAGTTCATGCATAGACATCACTCTCCTTTCATCACTAAAGTAACTAACAATATAGAACACACATGTGCTCTGTAGAACAGAGACAGTATGCAAATATCCTTGGCATGGAACACTATTACTAAAAATCTATGCTGAATTTATAGAGTGGGGAATATATATATAGGAATAAAAGCATCCCAAAATGAATCTATTTTGCAACAATAAGAAAGTAGCTCGGTGTTATTTTCGAAAATTTGAAAAAAGCTTTACTTTGACCTTGGGAATTGAGAATTAGTGCATGGAACCCTAGGAATAAAAGGACATTTTATAAAAACATGCATATAAAATTGGGAATTGGTGCATCAAACCTTGGGAATAAAAATGATAAAAATATCCTTATTGGAACTGTAAATCTTAGAAAGGAATTTCAATTATTTCAAAAGCTTTGAAATGGGAAGACTTATTATAATGTAGATGTCAATTAGCCACATATGTACATGAAAGCACAAAGTCAATGCTCATTTGGAAAACACAATGGAAAGGAAAAGCATGAAAACCAATTTCAAATATACATCATTTCCTTAGTTTTGACTAAGCAAGTTAAAACTTATATTCACTTAGTTTTCTGTTTTTTTTAAATGGTAAATGTTCGAATTACGGTACGCAAGTTTCAAACCTGTGACCTCTCGCACCAAAGTCGAATCACTTAACCACTAGGACGATAATGCTTGTCCTTCACTTATGTTATCTCTGACTACATCAATTATTCCACAACCATGTTATGATGAAGAAGAAGAAGATACCTTTGGTTATTTTCTTGAAATGCATCCACAATTTAACTTGAAGATATATCTGAGTCATGGTCAGTCTTCCTACCCAATGAAGTATCACTACTTTCACTCACAAATGTCATGATGTGAGAAGTTGTACTCGTTACTTTTTATGGTTCCCAAACTTCGATCAAAGTTTGCAGAAAAAGATAATGAAGATGCTCCTTTAAGAATTTAGATTTATATAGAACAAAGTTGTATGTCTGTTGAAACAGATATAATAAATCTTTTTCATGCACTAATAACTGCACGAAAAGATAAAATCATCTAAATGACATACAAACATCTAGATGCAAGCAACAAAAGAAGACATCTAAATTATGTAACAAAATAAAAAGGCCTAGTTGTAAAAATATAAGACCAAATCATTTAAAAGCCAGCACATCAGCTTGTAAAGCTCATCAACAACAAAGGACAAACTGATAACCATCAATTTTGTATCTACGACTTAACTTCAAAATAATGAAAATTGGTGCATGCAACCAAAAACCTATCGAATTTTCATTAGTTTATATGTGTAGAACAATATATTGCCTATAGTAACTTACACGATTTTAACAACGCCATATTAATTTACACTCTCATATGCATTTTATTGGACATAAAGATCTACTTTCATGGTTTAATCAAAGTTATTACAAAAAATAGTTTGGAAAAATAATAATATTATTACTACTTGTGCTTACTATCCTTAGACTACTTATCATCTTTAATAAACTTTTACCTTTATAAAATAAATATTGCTACCTATTTATAATCCATAAAGACTGTGACATAATGTAAGTATAAATAATATTAGAGCTACTAAAAAGGGTTTTCTGTATCTCACACCAAAGTTATGTTACTTTTAAACTAAGTGACCATACTTTGAAAAAACTCCTGACACTTGCCCAACCCATTATTAAGGAAGTTTATCCTAAGATGGATACTACGTGGCATTGGTAAGATTATATGAAATCTAGAAGATGAAATTAGTTTTTATTCTTTTAATGAAAAAATACTAAAAATAATCAATTTGTAGATCAAACTGTTTAGCTTTGCAACTTCGTGGGAGAAAGTTTTTCTCTAACCATAGAAAAAGCAAGCAAATACATCTTACTATACTAACCTATAATACAAAAAGAATAATCATAGAAGAGACCTAAGCCATCAACTCCTAATCCATCTTACTGTTCGTTGCATCATGTTGAGTGAAAAATTCCATTTTATGATTATATCGACTAATTTAATAACGAATATAGAGTGACCGCAATCACATTGAGAGAAGTATTTAACTTCTTTCCAAAGACTATCAAATGAGAAATTAATAAATTTGGGGACTAATTCTAATAGGTATAGCTTTTGACGACAAAAATTTCATAGAAAATTTAGACATATGCCATAGACAAACAATAATGTAACTTATTAATTAATGATAAATAACATAGGATCAAATGGAAATCAGAAATGAAAATGCACTATTCTAAAAGTAAAGGGTTTGGGGATAGTCCTTATCTCAATGTGTGTATCTCATATAGATATGAAACATTTAGATTTTGAATCATAGTTATCATCACTCATTATGAATTCCTGTATGCTTTATCTTTAAAGTGCTACAACTAGAAAACAAATCATCTTATATCCTATACATAATTGAATAGCTTACAGTTGTTTGTTCATCAATCTCCAATCAAGACAAACCGGGCACTACGGTGAGACGTGAAAAGACCCGATCCCATTCCGACCTCGATATGTGGAATCGTCTCACGCCATCCCTTCTTATTCTGTAAAGCCGACCTCTTTAGTGCTGACGCAGTGCAAATTGAAGAAACAATGATAATCAAAGTAAAAAAATTAATGATTGTATGTTAAATAATATTTGCATTATAAAACATGCCCCTTTAATTTTGTGAACTAATATCATCATAAATAAACAATAGATTTAGCAAAAAAAAACGTCGAGTTCTTCTCAAAACATTATTTGTATCACCCTTAGGGCAACTCACTGTCTTGCCAAGGCCCCTAGGTTTTTCAGAGTTTGAGCTATCAAAATGCAAAGAAGATGAAATTACCTGAGTTGTCGTAGAAGTCTTGACTGAGCTTTCAACCAGTAATTAAGGGTTCCGAGGTCATGGCTAATTTTACTATTGATTTTTTTAAAGTTGATTGTTAGAAGCGTTGGTGGTGTCGATTCATGTTTTGGTGAGTTGGTTGGCATGGTAGTGTGACGCGACATACAAATTTAGTGGTGGTTACGGTTTATAGCGAGAATTTTGAGCTATATGCACTGGGATGTTAAAGGCATTAACATGGAGGTAGGGGAGTTTACTCCTTATGGATATGCGCACTTGATTTCACACAAAACAAAATGTGTTGAGATAAAGGGTGAAGATGACGACATGTGACCAAGGAAATGAATGGTGACTTGGTGGTGACGGTGTTACTAGTTGAACTTTGTCGAATGGTTTAGAGGGGTAAAAACAGTTTGAAATACTAGGGGTAAAAACACGATTTGAAATACTATGATTTGAAATGTGCTACTGGTTAATATTTGAAATTTGTTTAACTAACACATAGCCCAGGTAAATCACATGTATAATAGTTAGGGCTGTTGTGCTAATTGTTACCGTTACCATTTCACATATGACAGTACCGTACCGTTTTTTCTAGTAATCTTAAATTGCTTATCATTACCATTACCATTCGGTTGGTATACCGAGACTGGTATAATCTGGTGTCGCTACGCTGGTAATGGTAAATTACCATTTGTTTAAAAAAGTTCGCAACTTGACATGTCTTTAGGCCATAATGCATTTTCGTTATCATATTTATAGTGTTACTGAATAAAAGACATAAATGAGAAAGAAAAGAAGTGTATTTGGCATTATTTCACCCAATTATTGAACTAAATTTAATTATTTGTTTAGTTTCACACCAATACCCAAACAAATACATAAATCAAACACTTCATAGTTTTGTTACTCCAAACAATGAATTTTGGCGATGATTGCAGGACTAAACAAAACAAGCGATGAATAAAATCGACAAAAGTGTCATACCGATGAGGCGGCTCTGAAAGAGAAATTAAAGGCAAGTGAGGCGACGATCGAAGCGGAAAAGAAAGTTGTTAAATGATAAAAGTAAAATTACCGTAATGGTTATAATAAAGCATATCATATGAATATACATTACCGCTAACATTGAAGAAATGTTATTGACAATTTACCTTAGAAAATGTTAAAGGCTGATTCTGGTCACACCCCGTTTTTCTTCTTTCACACCCCGCTACTTCATCAATTTTTAGATTTTTCAAAATTGCATCTATCTGCGAACCACACCAGATTACGTTTAAAAGAAATAATTACGTATAAAAGCTCTAAAGGAGCGATCCTTATGTAAAAACCTCGTTCGGCCCAAACGAGATTCATGTAACAACCTAGTTCGGGCCGAGCAAGGTTGGTGTAACAATATTGTTCGGGTCAAGTGAGATTTGTGCAACAACTTAATTCAGACTGAGCGTGGTTCATGAATAAACAACGTCAAAACTGAACGTGGTTTAAAAAATACGAGGACATTTTTGGAATTAATTGGGGGACGAAAGGGAATAGTGGTGCAAATAGAACCAGCCAATCTTAAATTTACCGCTACCGTACCAATTAAAATGGTATACCGATTTCAATCAAAAACGACAACCGATTGAGTGTTAATGTTATGCTACCGTTACTATGACAGCCCTAAATATTATCAGTGTGGATCAAGCTTTTGAACTCATCGACAGAAGGCAACATTCCTAACTAACTACACTAGGATGAAAGGTTAAAACTCACCTTACGGCTAAACATAATTTTTATTTTTCAAGTCGTATATAGACTGTCCGTGTTAAGAATTTAGATTAAGTCGTATTAAGTCGTATATAGACTGTCAGAATGTTCAAAACGAAATAAAGATGCTTAGACAAATTGAATTAGATGAGACGAAAACTAAGCGGGAAAACTTAGAAGCGTAAAAAAATAAAAATAAAGGGAGCATCTAGAAATGTCAATTCAATAGCCGAACAGTAAATTCAGGCCAAAACGAAAAAAGTCACTCTTAGAGTTAATCTTACTTCCCACCAAGTCATAAATCGGCCACCCTCAGCCTTAAGTACTCGCACATAAACCTCTTGTTTCACCATTCACAAAACAAATAACCTAACTCAAAATAAATAACCGAATAATGGCTTCGTTAATGATAAAAATGAGCGTGGTAATTTGTCTAGTGATCATATCATCAAGCAACAAAGCAGAAGGGTACTACTGTGGGGGTGGAGAAGGTACAAGCGCTTACTGCAACGAAGGAATACAAGACCCACAGTGCAGGGACTGCATTAACAGCAACTATAACTATTTGGTGCAGAACTGCGGCAGCGTAGGTGGCGCCATTACCGAGGAAGGAGTCTGTCATGTTGTTTTAGGCCCTGGCCAAGTCTGAATCCTTCTCTCCAACTTGTTCCCTTCTATGTTGTATTGCATTTTGAGTTTTCTTTGTTTGCTTCTTGTTTGCGTGCGCTCTGCTTAATGCGCTCTTGTAGTTTATCAATGTTTCATGCATTATCATATCAACAATATTTTAAACGTCAAGAGAAAGGTTTAAATTTTAGCCTTTTTAAAGGCTCGCCGGTCCATGTCTTACAAAGCATACAGTTCACAATACATATGTACAAATAATTAAATTAGCAAAACAACATCAGAAGGACAGAAGAAACTTAAAATTAATGAAAACAAGCACGTTTCACCACCTTGGCCATGCATGCTATCCTTTGTGCTCTTGAGATTTTTAGAGCACAGTACCAGACACGGCCAGTTTATAAATTCACTGTTGATTTTAGGAAAGTTGCATTATACTATGTAAATGTGTTATCCACATATAATCAGTGCACCCTACTCTAAAATTCTCTCTCATGCTCCCTACATACGCTAGACATAGGATATGACAAAGAAAATAAGTAAATGACACCCAACTAATTCACTAAAATATAAATGGTACTAATTGCATATTTGAATTTTCTTTCACTTTATCAAAATAAATAAGTAAAATGAAATTTCATATTGTAGAACATACTAGGGATTGTCAATATTTAACCAATACGTAATGTATTTTATATATAGAATTACTTACTGCAACAAATATAATACGAACACATAACATATCCGATTAAGAACATGTTGCTCAAGACAAAATATTAGGGATTTTATTTGGGGAAATATGCTTTAACACTATTGCTAAAGACAAAGTATTACCACCATCTCCACAAACATACCGATTTAGCTCTTAGTTGACAAGTGGTCGATTGTCTGACATAGGACGGACGCGGGTCGGTTTGGTACAGTTTGAAGTCCAAACCGTTTCCGCATCGCGTCAAACGGTTAATCAAAAATGCAAACCATTATATCAATCTTTCAAACGGTTCAATTTCGATTTGGTTTGAATGTAATACGGTTCGGTTCGGTCCGGTCTGGTTTGAACCTGTATTAAATATGAACTAAGTGAATTACTTCCATCAACGATCAATTTACGAAAGTAGCCGTATGAAGCTTTTACACTTAAAGGTTAAAATACGCAATGTCATACTGAAATAAAAGATTAGTTCTTAACTGTATGAATATTTCAATTTGACATTTAGCTACAATAGAGATTTTTTGGTAGATTAACCAAACATCAACATTAATCAATGCATAACCATAAAAGAAAATGACTAGAATAAGATTATAATTAGCATTTATCCAAAAAAAATTAGATGAAAAGTGTTATACCAAACTATAACTTCTTTCTTTATGACGGCGAATATCATTAATATAATAACATACGCTAAAAATTGAATATATATCGTTAGAATCTGAAATAAGATAGGAGTTGCTTATATTTTTATCATAAGATTGCTAGTGTAAATATTCGGTTCGGTCCGGTCTAATATGATTGGTTCAATCGTCCAACCCGCAAATGAACCTTATCGATGCGGGTCGGTCATCTTTTGGGTATATGCTTTAGTTAGAAGATTCGGTGTGGGTTTCCGCACCGTTTTTGCGGTTCGGCGCGGGCGGTTTCAGTATAGAGATGTGGTTTATGCCCACCCCTAGTCTGACAGCAGTAATTCACAAACAACCGATAATGGAAAAAGCTTTGGGAAAAGCAAATGAAAAAACCACAATTAATTCAAAGGAAACACTTGAAATGGAACAAAGGAGGTTACTGCTTTAGCTTTGAACACAAGAAGCAGAATCACCAAAGGAAATTGATCCCAATCAGTTGGAATGTGAGGGGTTTAAACAACCCACCAAGGCAGTTGAATGTAAAAAATGTATACTTGACAAATATAAACTAGTAGCAATAGTTTTTTTACGGAGAAGTAAGTTAAGGAAATGAATATGGAAAAACTACAGAGGAGGTATGGCAACTAATGGATTTGGTATGATAATCTACAATTTTGTTCTAAATCTAGAATATCAACCAAGGTTGGTAAAAGTTTCTGGTAGAAGTTCCCGATTTCACAAAGTACACAACAACCACATTACTAAAAAAACATCAATATAGGGACTAGTAAATTCAGTCTCTAACTAAGCAATTCAGCCGTTAGCTAAAGTTCAATGGCCGATTAGATACTGAAACCTTCAATCTTTGATTACCTAATCTTAAAAAGGATTTCCGATCGAAATTACGGTCTCAAATTTTAAAAACAGAAATTTCAAATTTTAAAGATCGAAATGTGGTATCTGATCAATCTCAAATTAATTAATTATACACACATACACACACATATATTTTATATATAGAATTACTTACTGCAACAAATACAATACGAACACATAACATATCCGATTAAGAACATGTTGCTCAAGACAAAATATTAGGGATTTTATTTGGGGAAATATGCTTTAACACTATTGCTAAAGACAAAGTATTACCACCATCTCCACAAACATACCGATTTAGCTCTTAGTTGACAAATGGTCGATTGTCTGACATAGGGGTGGACGCGGGTCGGTTTGGTGCGGTTTGAAGTCCAAACCGCTTCGGCACCGCATCAAACGGTTAATCAAAAATGCAAACCATTATATCAATCTTTTAAACGGTTCGATTTCGATTTGGTTTGAATGTAATACGGTTTGGTTTCGGTCCGGTCTGGTTTGAACCCATATTAAATATGAAATAAGTGAAAGACTTCCATCAACAATCAATTTACGAAGGCAGCCGTGTGAAGCTTTTACACTTGAAGGTTAAAACACACAATATCATACTGAAATAAAAGAGTAGTTCTTAACTGTATGAATATTTCAATTTGACATTTAGCTACAAGAGAGATTTTTTGGTAAATTAACCAAACATCAACATTAATCAATGCATAATCATAAAAGAAAATGACTAGAATAAGATTATAATTGGTATTTATTCAAAAAAAATGGATGAAAAGTGTTACACCAAAACTATAACTTCTTTCTTTATGATGGCGAATATTATTAATATAATAACATACGTTAAAAATTGAATATATATCGTTAGAATCTGAAATAAGATAGGAGTTGCTTATATTTTTATCATAAGATTGCTAGTGTAATTATTCGGTTCGGTCCGGTTCAATATAGTTGGTTCAATCGCCCAACCCGCAAATGAACCGTATCTATGCGGGTCGGTCATGTTTTGAGTATATGCTTTAGTTAGAAGATTCGGTGCAGGTTATCACATCGTTTTTGCGGTTGGCGCGGGAGGTTTCAGTATACACTACTAGAATCGGCTTGTTTAGTGTCCAGGCTTTGCGTCGGCGAGAATCGGCTGAAAAACGTGGCCGATTCTAGCCGACGCAATATCGCATTACAGAAGGAAAACCCGCGAGCAGTTTTCATTATTCTTCCCTTCAAATTTTCGCGTCAAAACCCTCCTCATCATCACCCGCCGCAGCCGTCTGCCGTCACCGCCGTCTCAAGTCAACATCTAACCCTCGACGCTCTCCAAAGCTCTTCGGTATCTTCTTTCTTCCCGATTTCAGTTTATTTGAGGTATGATTTAAACCCTAAATTTTGAAATTAGTTGATGGTAGATTAGAAATTAATGATTGGTTGGTATTATTCGATGACATTACTGTTTTAGATTGGTTTGAAAATATAATTTTGACATTATCGGCCTGAAATTAGGAAAATTAGGGAAAAGAGTTGATTATCAATTTGTAATTGTTGATTATTGCGTATGGGTTGATGTTATTGGTTACATTAGTTGATGATAAAAGGTATTAGTTAATTTAGTATAAAAAAACTATTTTTACTAATTATATGTGTGAACAACTTATTTTAGTTTACATAATCGGCAAATTAAAAATTAAAGTAGTTAAACGAAAGTTAAATTATGTTGTAAAATTTCAAATTTAGTTAATAAATATTTAAAAAGTTGAATGAATATTGTTAACTATAAAAGTTTTATTTTTTAATCCTCTTAGAGAATTTTTGGCCCCGTCTGACAAGTGTTGTATATGATCATTGTATAGCTGTTCGGTTTTTCACAGAACGGACATCTATATTCATCTAATACAATATTTGTCGGATTTGTCCATATATTGGACAAGTTACGAATACAATAAAGTATAATTACATTTTGTAAATCATATCATTTGAAATGGTTCACAAAATTTCGGTAGCACTTCCGTTTTGTTCTCTGTATACACGTATTTGTGTACGATACAGGGAACAAAGGGGAAGTGCTGTCGAAATTTTGTGAACCGTTTAAAATGATATGATTTACGAAATGTAATTACTTTATTGTATTTGTAATGGGAAGTAGGATGGTCGACCATCAAAGTTAAAACAATGAAGCAAAAAGCAAAAAATAAATCGGATTGATTATTTGGATTAAAAACGATAAACTTTATTGTGTTTCTAACATATATTTTCAAATCAGGAAAAATGTTCGATTATTTTCTCGACCGTAGTTGAATGTGTGAAGTCAGAACTGGTATGAAAGGTTCAATAAAGAAATATTTCTGTAATGGTGTACACGAATTTATTAGATTCGCAAAATCTAATAATCGTAGTAACGAAGAACTTCGTTGCCCGTGTAGTAAGTGCAAACAATTGAAGCATTGGAAAGCAAATATAGTTGAAGTACATTTGTATAAAAATGGTTTTGTGCCGAATTATTACTTATGGGATCGTCATGGAGAACTTCTTGCATCCACACCTAATCCTGTAGAGTTAGATACAATAATGTTATGACGAATCCAATAGAAACTATGGTGGAAGATGCAACACGATCAATGTTTTCAATGTTTGATCAAGATGACGATGAAGATGTAAATGTCGAAGAAGCACCGACTGTGGGAGCTAAAAAAATATATGATTTATTGGACTCTGCTAAAAGGCCGTTGTGGGATGGTTATAAAAGTGGAACCGGATTATCAGTAACTGCCGAATACATTACTATGAAATCAAAATTCAACCTTACAGGAGCTGGATTTATAGCAGTTGTACAAGCAGCAAAACGACACACGCCACCTAATAATCTGATGTGCGATAGTCATTATAAAGTGAAAAAACTTATGTCCGCTTTCGGTCTGCCGTACCAAAAGATAGATACATGTGCAAATGGTTGCATGTTGTATTGGAAAGATGACGTGGAGCTTAGAAAATGCAGAATATGGAATGAAGAAAGATACAAACCAAGAAAAAAAGGAAAAGAAATTCCATACAAGAGAATGCATTATTTACCAATCACTCCCAGACTTCAAAAGTTGTATGCATCTTCTGCTACGGCGTGCCATATGCGATGACACAGTGTGAGAACACCGAAAGAAGGAACTTTGATACATCCATCTGATGGAGAAGCATGGAAACATTTCGATAGGACTTATCCCGCATTTGCTGCCGAAAGCCGTAATGTCGAACTCGGTTTATGTACGGATGGATTTGCACCATTCTCTCAGTTTGGTAGTAAATATTCATCATGGCCTATTATTGTAACTCCTTATAATTTAGCTCCATGGATGTGTATGAAAACTCCATATATGTTTCTCACTACTGTCGTCCCTGGGCCTGATGATCCAACACAAGGAATCGATGTTTATTTACAACCATTGATCGAAGAGTTGAAAATGCTATGGAATGAAGGAGTTGAAACGTACGACATTTCGAGAAAAAAGAATTTTCGTATGTTCGCTTCTTTGTTGTGGATTATTAGTTATTTTTATGCATACATGATGCTTTCAGGTTGGAGTACGGCTGGTCGTCTAGCTTGTCCTTATTTCATGCAAGAAACACAGGCATTTTCGCTACGGTATGGAAAGAAAATTTCTTGGTTTGATTGTCATTGGGGTTTTCTCCATCTCAATCATTCTTTTAGAAGAGATAGAAAAAGCTTTATAGCTAACAGAGAAGAGAGTATGCAACCACCGAAGATTTGGTCAAGCGAAGAAATATATGAAATTGTAAAGGAGTATCCGAAGATACATGAAACTGGAGTGCAGACTGAAATTCCAAGTAAATCAGACATTCATAATTGGTGCAAACAAAGTATATTTTGGGAGTTACCCTACTGGAAAGATCTTCTACTCCGACATAATATTGACGTGATGCACAACAAAAAAACATGTTTGATAACGTGTTTAATACAGTTATGAATGTGAAGGGGAAAACAATGGACGATTTGAATTCAAGACTTGATATAACAAACTTTTGTAAACGTCCCGAACTTCATATGAAACCCAATGACAATAAGTAAACCCAAAGCATGCTATGAGCTAGACAGTAAGCAAGTAAAAATCGTTCTAAAGTGGGTGGAAGCACTAAGATGTCCCGATGGGATTTCTTCTAATCTTCGTAGATGTGTTGACTTTAAAAACAATAAATTGAGTGGGATGAAAAGTCACGATTGCCATATCATAATGGAATATCTATTACTCGTGATTCTTAAAGATCTGTTGCCCGTAAAAATATGGAGCGTTATAACAGAATTAAGTTTGTTTTATAAACAACTTTTTTCGACGACGTTAAAAGTCGACCGTATACGTAGACTTGAAGTAGAAATTCCTATACTTCTCTGCAAGTTGGAAAAAGTATTTCCGCCAGGTTTCTTTAATGTAATGGAGCATCTACCTGTTCATCTTCCATCTGAAACACTTCTTAGATGGACAGACGCCAAATCTCAATCTGTAATGGTAAACATGCTTATCCGTAATGATAGTGTTTGATAATACTTTATTTCACAGCTAAAAAATCGTAAATTAAATTTTTTCATGTCAAACTTTTATTTATAATCGCAGGAGTCATATGAGGCGGAGCAGACACGTGTGGCGTAGACCACCGGACGTGAGGAGTTGACCGTTGAGGAGTCAAACCATATTTGAGATGGCGTTATAGATCCACCTACGTGAAATAGGCGATATAGCTATGGAAATATGGAGGTAAACTGCTTCATTAACTAATATATACATTTAATAAGATGTGAGGCATAAATTATAACTAGCTGTTAACTATTTCATAGGAGATATCGTCCCAGAGGGCTTATAGGAGATCCCAGGCAGAGGAGGAGATAACTTTGTTGCGTCAGCAGGTTGCAAAGATTAATGACTGGCGGAAGAGCAATGCTTTTGCACTGCAGCTCGATGCGCATATCGCGACATACCTAGCAGAGCATGGAAGAATGCCTGGAGAGGATGCATGTGGAGATGATGAGTAGGTAAGGTTGTGCTTGTCACATTTTTGGTGTCGTTTTGTGTTGAACTTATCGTTGTTCGATGTATGATGATGAGTAGAACAATGATGTATGATTTGTTTGATAGTACTTATATGTATTGTTGAGTATGATGTATATTAGTGAACGTTGTGTTTGATTGATGAGTTTTTGGATATATAGTTGTTGTTTGATGGAAAATTGTGAATGTTATGTTTGATTGATGAGACTTTGGTGTTATACTTGTATTGGAAGATTGAATATTGTTATAGTTCGACGGAAATTGTTTATGTGCAAACAACAGCTGTTTACAAACAGTAGAACACAGGCTTGCGTCGGTTGGAATCGGCTTGCATCGACCGTTTGGTTACAGGCTTGCGTTGGCTAGAATCGGCTGTTTAGTTACAGGTTTGTGTCGGCAAGTTACGCCCAACAGAATTTTGAAAAATGGCCACGTGGATATAGCTGTCACTTCCCAACATTAAAGTGGTGACGAAACCGACGCAAAACCCGCCTCGAATGCTTAGTGTGACGTCTTTTTTTGCGTCGGTTTTTAGAATCGGCTTGCGCCGACTAGAATCGGCAGGCGTCGGTTTTCTACCGATGCAAATGCCGATTTTCCTTGTAGTGACAGCGGTGTGGTTTGTGCCCACCCCTAGTCTGACAGCAGTAATTCACAAACAACCGATAATGGAAAAAGCTTTGGGAAAAGCAAATGAAAAAACCACAATTAATTTAAAGGAAAACAGTCAAAATGGAACAAAGGAGGCTACTGCTTTAGTTTTGAATACAAGAAGCAGAATCACCAAAGGAAATTGATCGCAATCAGTTGGAATGTGAGGGGTTTAAACAACCTACCAAGGCAGTTGAATGTAAAAAAATGTATACTTGACAAATATAAACCAGTAGCAGTAGTTTTTTTTCGGAGAAGTAAGTTAAGGAAATGAATATGGAAAAACTACAGAGGAGGAATGGCAACTAATGGATTTGGTATGATAATCTACAATTTTGTTCTAAATCTAGAATATCAACCAAGGTTGGTAAAAGTTTCTGGTAGAAGTACCCGATTTCACAAAGTACACAACAACCACATTACAAAAAAAACATCAATATAGGGACTAGTAAATTCAGTCTCTAACTAAGCCATTCAGCCGTTAGCTAAAGGTCAATGGCCGATTAGGTATTGAAACCTTCAACTTTTGATTCTAATCTTAAAAATGATTTCTGATCGAAATTACGGTCTCAAATTTTAAAAACAGAAATTCAATCACAAATAATTTTAAAGACCGAATTTTAAAGATCGAAATGTGGTATCTGATCAATCTCAAATTAATTAATCACACACACATGCATATATATATGTATATGTATATATGTAATTAATTTATTTGAGACTGACTAGATACCAATCATGTTTACAAGTATGATGTAGATAATTATATGTCACAAACCATCACACAGAACAATTATTTTTTATTATTTATATTGAACTTGACTTTATAAAAAAATAAAAAAGTGTAGTTACTCATAGATTTTGAAAACTTCTAAACGGATCACAAACTAGCATTTATATAAATTATTGCAACTCAATAAATATGTCTTACATATTCACTGGACTTTGCACTTACACTTTGCATGGATCTACTCATCAAATGTAGCTATTTACCATTAGAGTGTACATAAAGATTACAACCATTATTTTATAATGAAATTTTTAAAAAAAAGAACAAAAATTCATAAATCGTCAAACTACCAAAGTGATAGAACATGCTATGCCAGAACCAATAAGAGCATCTTCAATCCATATTTGATATATTGTCATCTAAAATCTATGTGGCAAAGGTTAATACACATTCTTAAGAGAATGTGAACGCACTCAACATTCATGAGTTATGTTTTTTTATCCAACGTATAAGTGTAGTATATAAAAAATGCTTAGATGTAGTTTTCTTATAATTATAAGAAAAAAATATTTCAGTTAAAAACCACTAGTGGAGAGATAAAAAAAATGATGTGTCATTTAGGGTTGAATGTCTAGAACTAGACATTAGAAAGGATAATTTCATGTAATTTTTCAATTACATCAACAAAAAACATTAGCTTTGGATTATCATTGGAGATAACAATTTAATAGAAAATGTTAAATAATGATGTCGCATACAAATTATAAAGAACTCACACTATGGTTGAAGATGCTCTAATGTGCATGAGCTTCAATATTTGCTTCAAACTTTTTATTCAATACAATACGAGGGTGTTGAAGATAATTGAAGATTTGATTTTGTTGAATACATGGATACTTTATTACAACTTGATAATGTTATAATATTCATAATCAACTATTTATAGCCACGTTGCTTAAAATTTAAGTAATTGTATAAAAGGAAAATTATTATAATAAGGAAAAGTCTAGATATTAAAATATCTCTGATTTATTTCTTAATATGTACAAAATATCTCTTAACATCACCCTCAAACTCACGATGTAGCTTTCATAACTGTGACGCCCCACCTCTATACTCTCATTAACTAAGGCCACTACTGGGTAATGCTATCAATTAGCACGAAGAATAAGCCTGTTGAGGAGCGACCAACTGTATAATTGCTTTGAGCGAGTATCGATATGTCGGATAGTATATCACGCAAGAGGAAATCTGACATATTCAATACAAACTCAAAGCTATTACACCGTGGCTAAATGCCTTTCGAAAATAACACAAAATAATCATAACATAAAATCAGGCACAGGTATTCATATCACTAAGGTGGAAACAGATATGAATATAATACACAGAAGTGAACATCATAGTAATGGTCATACAATATCTACTACATCACAAAAAAATAGGTACATATACTACACAAAAGAATATGTATACATCAAAGAGTCTCTATCTCGTATACACGAAAGATAAACTATTAAGCTAAAGTAGTTAGCCAAAAGTCAAAAATAGTCCCTACTAAGAAGTCAAGTGGAAGCATCTCAAACACCTCGGTTTGACTCGAGTATTATTTATAAATGGATCAGTCTAGCTATAATTATCATATAATATGATATATGATAAGAGATATGATAAATATATATGTGATAACAATAAAAATCATACAATGTCTCAAGTTTTCTCAAACACCTAAAAAAGAATATCATGTTCTTTAATTTTATTCACCAAATTAAAAATATTGATAAATCTTATCAATGCAAATCACAAAAACTAATGACACACAAATTTCAGAAATCAATATTTAGAAATTTAGAAAGGACAAAGGGGGAGGTCTATCACAAACAGGAGCATGAAAACTCACCAACACATGTATCACAAACGGGAGGCTATCTCATGGGTCGCTAACCCATAAAAATGAACCGAAGCTCCACAGAATAGGGTATAGTCCTCCCTTTCAGACAAATGAGCCGAAGCTCCACAAATGGTCAAATGGGTCACTACCCCACCAAATTGAGCCGAAGCTCCACAGAATGGGGTATAGTCCCCCACACAGACAAAGAGACTTTGCACATCGCAAGTCTAAATCACAAAATGATCATCATTGATCAATAAGTGTAAATTACATTAAGCTAGTAAATAAACGAGTTTTGCTTTGTATCCCATAATTACTGGCTTAACTTGAATATTTATGAACAAATTGTAGATTCCCACTCGAAAATTGTCACAAGATTTCAATCGAATAAGTCCAAGATTAACCAACAAAGTAAACACTAGCGTTTCATACCACTTGTTTTGCTAAGTCGTTTGATTGGATTTCTCATACGAATGAGGTAAAGGTTTATATATACTTGTAGATTGGAAAACTATTTTAAAATTGAGGTTTGTATTAAAAGTAGTGTTGAAATCATTTTTGTGAAAGAGTTTTGGTATTTACTACTAATATAAAACCTTTGTATTTAAAGGTGATGAATCACAAAAATGATTGTAAAAACAATCTATCACAAAAATCCACATTTCAATGACGTGAACTAAAACCATGGAAATCAATATCAATTTCATCGAATGGAAACACCAAAAATCCAGAAAAGATATCATCAAAGTTGATATTGGCCGACAATAACTATTTGGATAAAATAAAATCAATATATCGGAAATCCACATAAAAGTAGGCCAAATTTCAGAATTTAACAGCCACAGATGTCGGTAGGAAGTCCACAGACGTTTGTCCCTTATTTCAAGAAATTGTAACCCTAAGATCACACATCTGTGGATAATCCATAGACGTTTTTGGCCAGTAGCGGGATGGAATTTGCAAATCCCTTAGATGGGCAAATCTACACAACTTCTCGGATATAGAAGCGATTGAATGAGCAACTACGACTAGAGATTTATGGCAAGTGACAACCCTTCCCTAAAGGCTCTTCAGTACACCCAAAACAACATGTCCAAACACCCATACTAGGGTTTTATAAATTTTGACTTCAAAATACCAAAATTACGAAAATTCACCAAAACAATTCAATTCAAAAGCAAGCGAATAAGAAATAAATGTTAGAAATTCATACCTAACAATAATCAAAGCTATAAACATAGATATGAGTTCAAGAACTCATCTTTAAACTCAAAAATAGAATGATAAGCTCCAAAACAAGTTAAGATCAATTCCTCCTTAACTACACCTCTAGAATTTCCAATCTAGTATCACATGCAAAGATTTCCTAGATTAAGTTATGGGAATTTCGGAAAATTGGAGAGAGATTAAATGGAGAAGACGAAGAGGATGCTTACCTAAGCTTCCCTTTGATTTATAACTTGAATTTGAATTTCCTAAGAATCTAGAGCTTAGGAATTTTAATTTCCCTTCTTTTCTCCCATTTTTCATTTAGCTTGAGAGTGTTAGGAAATAGAGAATGGAATGAATGAAGAGGAGAGGATTTTGGGTATTTGGTAGAAGGGTTTGGGTTATCTTGTTGGGTTAATGGGCTAGAACACAACCCAAAGCCCAAATAAAAATACCAAAATTCTAATCGACTCCAAATATAATAATATTTATACTTAAGCAAGTTGTAAACATCAATTTGAACTCAATGAAAATGGTATCAAGTCCGGATTTGACTATTTATAAAAAATCATATTTCGGTCTTTAATTCAACTATCGATGCTATATTTAAATAAAACATCTAAATATATAATTGTAAAATATGCAGGTTGTTATAGACTCCCCTCCTTAAAGAAATTGCACCCTCGCAGTACTTAAGAAGGAAATAAAGAGTAACAACCATTCTGTGACATGACAATCACAAAAAGAAAAAATTGAAATGAGAAACTTACCTTAAGGAGCACGAGAGAGTAAATCAGGATGTGTTCGCTCGATATATTCTCTGAATTCTCAAGAACAATCCTTTGGATTTGCGGGCCATTGAACTTTCATAAGCAAAACTTCTTTATTACGAAGGTGTTTAACCTCCATGGCAATGATGCGAATAGGATGTTGCTCATAAGTCAAATTAGGTGAAACCTCAATTTCTTCAAAAATACTTGTCTCAAGAATAGCATTGGGATCTCTAAGGCATTTCCATAGCTAAGAAACGTGAAATACATCATGAATTGCGAAAAATTAAGCCAGTGATGAATGGCGATAAGCAACGGGACCAATGCTTTCAATGATGGGAAGCAGGACAATGTATGGAGGTGCTAATTTTCCCAATTGACTGAAACGTACTACACCATTCACAGGCAAAACATAAATGAATACCAAATCTCCCATAGAAAATTTCAAATTTCTTCTTCGGTTATCGGCATAGGATTTTTGTCTACTTCGAGCTTCTTTCATCCTATGACAAATAAGGTCAATTTATTCTATGGCATCACGAATAAAATCTGGACCTAAAACCAGCTTCTCACCGGTTCCAAACCTATTAGTCCTTGAGATGATGGTTTTGATGACAACAACCTTAGAATAGGATTATAGAATGTAAATACGAACATTATAGTTTAGAAATATGTGTATATGTATGATTTAACCATGTAGGTACCAAGAATGAAGACCGTACAGTTTAGATATTCAAGATATCAAGATTGTAGACTCGTGAGTATCAAGAATATCAAGATTATCAAGAGTTCAAGATTTCAATAATAAGTAATTTAATTAGGAATTTTGTTAAAACTCCTAGAAAAGCACTGGCATCTTAAAATCCAATTTATTCGTGGAATAGAATCCACTTCGAGCCTGTTAAAGGGATGGAACCCTAAGTAGGATGGAACCTACGAAAAATCTAGTGGAACATTGTTTTGTGTCCGCTAACCTTTTATTCAAATGTTTTTACAAAATTATATCCTATTTTCAAAATGATTTCAAAACCTTCCTTTTAAAAGAATAAAAAACATCTATCCTGATTTTAAATATTTTAGCCTCAAAATAATCTTTATTTTCAAAATCAAATTATCCTTGTTTTTAAACTATCTTTTAATAATAATATATTTAACTTTTAAATATTTACTTAGATTTAAATATAAAATATTGTAAAATTTTATATATACCAAAATATTATTCTCTATACTTATTTATGTATTAACTATAGTTAGGTATATTTATAAAGTTTAAAATAGTTTTAATACAAGATAGAAGTATTTTCAAAGAAAAAACAAATCACCAAAATTTTCTTTGGGATGTCGACATACCCAAGATACCCATGTCGACATAGAGGCATTTGGTTTCAAAATTTAAATTTCAAAAGAAGTGTCTATTCGTCATATCCTTTCACGAATGGACATGGCTGTTGTTCTTCTATAAATAAGGGCTGTTTTCAACGAATTTTCGATCATATCTGTGTCTGAATATTGCATACATTTGTGTTCAAATTAACAAAAATTAAAAAAGATTTAATAATTCCTTAAAGCACTATTCTCCCCCTCTAGTGTTTATCCTAACCTTAATATCCATAATCCGCACTTCTCACATTCGATATCAAAGCAAGGTTTTCAAAGTTTTCATAATCTGAATTTTGAAAAAAGTTTAAAATGGCAATTTTTTTGATAAATTTAGTAACACTATTTTCATATGAATATGTCACAGAATCATCATGATATTGTTGTTTAAAACTATATTTAGTTATTTTGAAAATTTACTTGATTCTTTAAAAAGTTATGTTATTTTGCAGGAGAAGAGTTATGTCTAATGATCGTTGGTTAACAGATATTAGATAATCATTCATCGATCATAAAAACAAATGGATATATAATGGAAATCGACAATGAAATAAGTACCAGATCAATACAAAACTTTCGGTTCTCATCTACAACTTGACTGATACTGTACTTCTCTCTATCTGCTTCGCAATGCCACTGGTTTCGTGCGAATCCGTTAAGAAATGACCAAGTTATGGTCAAATGAAGTTTTGGTGAACAAAGAGGAAAACGAAAGGAAATCCGTCTATGGTATTCTTCAAGTTGCATCTAGAGATTTGATTATTTTGTCCCAACTCCTTTTCCAGACTGTAGGTCTTGTTCTCATGGTTGTTTTGATAGGTGGATCATCAAATTTCGATCAAAATTGAGTGAGATATGACAGTTTGAAGTTGGCTATCCAAAACTGAAAAACTATGTACGGGATTTTCTACATTTCTCTTACTGTTCGGCCTGTTGCACCACAATACTGTCAAAATTCATCACCAAACTATAACTGGGTCGTATCCCTTGCCTTCCTCTTCGATTTTCCATTAGTTTCATTCAATTCCGTTAAGAAATGAAAGAGATATGCCTTCTAGAAGTTTGAAGGTAAATAGAAAAAAGAAAGAAGAAGAAGAGAGACTTTTATGAAAAGTAGTGACTGTTGGACCTATTTATAGTGGTTGAAGTGTCCATTCATTCAAAATTCAAGTTCAAGTTTTTGGCGCCAAGTTGGTCAATCTACAAAATAATATGTATCTTTCTCATACGGTCTTCAAATTTAGTAATTTAACATACTACGTTGATCAGAAAAACAAGTCCGTCGCAATAGAACAGATCTCGTCGTCAAATTTTGAAAGATATAAACGTGTGGTTCACGACAATGGAAGAACAACAAAGTTAGAAAGATGGAGTGCAAAAATTGGTACGCTTTACTATTATTTCATCTTTATTGTTGCATTTAGAAATATATTTACCCATTTAGTTAGGTATAGAAATTTATCACTTTTATAAGTTTTGATGTTTAGATCCATTTATCGACACACCATAGTATAAATTTCGATATACCAGTCTAATTTTTTTTAAGTTTTTTAAAATGTGTTTTCTTTCAAATAAACTCTTACTACTAATTTATTACAAATATACTAAGTAGAAAAGCATTTTTACATGCATAATGCCAAGTGTCTTTACACATGTTTTCTCATTATTTTTATGTTAAATAAATACTATAAAAAATTGAGTAAAAAATCAATTATTTACATTTTAATATCTAGTCGTAAAATTAGTACAAAATCATGTTAAAATCCGGCCCAGAACAATGGATAGTATATCTGAAATGCCGTCTTTTCTTCTGGAACGTTTCTTAAGTACTGCAAATTCGATTTTATAGCATCTCTGTGCTTTGAAACACTGTATTATTTTAGAAACATTTCACAGCATTTGATAAATGCTGCAGTTTCTGTTCAAAATGTTTTGAATATATTTTACTGCAAAAACTTTTTACAGCATTCTGTAAATGCTGTCTTTTCTATTTGAAACTTTAAACTATGTAAAAATAATATTTAAATTAATTATTTTTCTCTATTCCTTTTAGAGTATTTTCTAATTTATATTAGAATATTTTGAAATTAATTTCATGCTTAAATATTTTTTAATAATTAATTAAAATTTTTAATGTAAGAAGCCTTAATATGACACATGTTTATTTTAGATTTTTCAATCTTTGTTATATCATATTTCATTATGATATTTTTTTAAACTAAAAGGTGTTTAAACATGTTTCTAAGTATTTTAATCAATAATGATTTAATATATAGGTTTTAATTAATAAGTTAAGTATTTTATAAACATGAAAGTCTGGATTCTTCAAAAAAACAATTAAAAAAATATTTTTAAAGAATTAAGTAAGGAGGGTAATAATTTTATAAAAACCATATTTGATCGTATATAGTTTAAGTCCATATTTCTTAGCATTTCGTTTTGATATTAATTTTGATTAGTACCTCTCATGATTATGTTATAGTTTTAATACTATTTATTACCTTTAAACTCTTGTCTTTACTACTCTTTCAGTCATATTCATTAGTTTCATTAACCTAAGTCTAGTAATTAGTGTGTATTACCTTTGTTTGGTTATAGAGATTTATAATAAATTATTTATCTTATAATACGAATATCTCTTACTGTAATATATATATATATATATATATATATATATATATATGTATGTATATCATCATATCATTCTGTATATTATTACTATTTTTACTTCATTATCATTTTTTCATATTACATATCATTATGCACCTTATTCCATATCACATTTCATTACATATCACATCATAAATTACAATGAATGAAATAACATAATCATTTGCATCACAAGTTGCACTTCATTCTGCATATCATCTCATGCTACATTACATATGTCATACATTTCATACTGCATTACAAACTACATATATTGCATATATGTATACACAACGAGTGTATTTTATTTAGGGGGAGTTTGTAGTATTGTCTTATAGTTTAGGATTATTAATTTTTGATTTGTTTGGTATGTTTTGATTGACATGTTTGACTTGATTGACATGTTTAACTTGATTGACTTGTTTGACATAATTGACTTGATTGACTTGTTTGACTTAATTGTCTTGTTTGACTTGTTTGACTTGATCGACTTGTTTGACTTGATTGATTTGTTTGGCCTTTGATTTGTTTGAATTGTTTGACATGATTGCATTTGATGTGCATGTTGATTGGATTGTTTGAAATATACTTATACATATTTATGTGTTGAATAATTATAAAATAATGTCTTTCACATTCCATTTACTATACTTTGTTTTAGTATTAGTTTAAGGGGGAGTTGTATAGTTTTAGAATGGTTTTTGTTGATGACAAAGGGGGAGAAACATAAAATAGGATAGTTAGGCACAGATTAAGGGGGATTTATTAGTTTTAGGGGAGTTATTAGTTTTAGGGGAGTTATTAGGATAGAAATAATATTTTATAAACAAAGGTTGTCATCATCAAAAAAAGGGAGATTGTTAGTCCTTGAAATGATGGTTCTGATGGCAAAACCCTTAGAATAGGATTATAGAATATAAATACTAACATTATAGTTTAGAAATATACGTATATGAAGGATTTAACCATGCATGTACCAAGAATGAAGACTATACGGTATAGAGATTCAACATATCAAGATTGAAGACTCATGAGTATCAAGAATATCAAGATTATCAAGAGTTCAAGATTTCAATAATAAGTAATTTAATTAGGAATTTTGTTAAAATTCCTAGAAAAGCACTGGCATCTTAAAATCCAATTTATTCGTGGAATGGAATCCACTTCGAGCCTGTTAAAGGGATGGAACCCTAAGTAGGATGGAACCTACGAAAAATCTAGTGAAACATTGTTTTGTATCCGCTAACCTTTTATTCAAATGTTTTTACAAAATTATATCATGTTTTCAAAATGATTTCAAAACCTTCCTTTTAAAAGAATCGAAACATCTATCCTAATTTTAAATATTTTAGCCTCAAAATAATCTTTATTTTTAAAATCAAATTATCCTTGTTTTTAAACTGTCTCTTAATAATAATATATTTAAATTTTAAATATTTATATTAAATATAAAATATAGTAAAATTTTATATATACCAAAATATTATTCTCTATACTTATTTATGTATTTTAACTATAGTTAAGTATATTTATAAAGTTTAAAATTGTTTTAGTACAAGATAGAAGTTATTTTCAAAGAAAAACAAATCACCAAAAATTTCTTTGGGATGTCGACATACCCAAGATACCCATGTCGACATAGTGGCAGTTGATTTCAAAATTTAAATTTCAAAAGAAGTGTCTATTTGTCATATCCTTTCACGAATGGACATAGTTATTGTTCTTCTATAAATAGGGGTTGTTTTCAATGAATTTTCGATCATATCTGTGTCTGAATATTGCATACATTTATGTTCAAATTAACAAAAACTCAAAAAGATTTAATAATTCCTTAAAACACTATTCACCCCCCTCTAGTGTTTATCCCAGCCTTAAAATCCTTAATCCGCATTTCTCACAAAACCTACACGAAGGAGATCGGCATGGCCTTCTGTAGAGTGCCTTAAAAGGTGCTGAAACAATACTAGATTGGAAGCTGTTATTGTAAGAAAACTCAACAAGAGAAATATGTTCTTTCTAACTTCCACCAAAATCTAGAACATGTGCACGAAGGAGATCTTCAAGAATTTGATTCACATGCTCCGTTTGTCCATCAGACAGAGGATGATAAGTGGTGCTAAAATTAAGCTTCATTCCCAAAGATTTTTGAAGACCTTTCCAAAATCCACTAATAGATAATGGATCATGATCACTAACAGTAGAAGTAGGAACTCTATGCAATTTAACAATTTCTTTAACATAGAGTTTAGCCAAAAGAGGTATGGTCCGGTTGGATTGAACGGGAAGAAAATGAGTGGATTTTGTAAGTCCATCTACAATCACCCATAAACTATCAAGAATTGAATGAGAATGGGGAAGACCGCCTATAAAGTCCATGGAAACTTGATCCCACTTCGAAACGGGAATATCTAGAGGTTGCAATAACCCACCAATTCTCTGATGCTCGGCTTTTACGAGTTGGCAAGTCATGCAATGCTTAATAAAGTTAGCAATATTGGATTTCATTCCATCCCAATAATAAAGTCGCTTCATGTCCATGTATATTTTACTACTATCGGGGTGAATGGTAAATATAGAACGATGACAATCTTCCAAAATTTCTTTATGGAGACCATTAATATTTGACACAATAAGTCTACCAAATTTTCGAATGCCTCCACGAGCATCAATTTCAAAGTATTTCAAACCATAAATATTATTGTTATCTATACAACTTTGGCTAAGATGAGCCAATTCAGAATCATGTTTTTGAGCTTTAATGATGCGGTCTAAAAGAGAAGGATAAGCCTCAAGGCTACATAAAACAAGAGATGAACATGAATCAGATTCATGATCTTGAATCTCACAAGTGGATAAAGTCTTGAGATTATTCCATTTAGATATCATCATGGAAACAACAGCTTGTTGCTTACGACTAAGGACATCGACAACATGATTTCCCTTTTTGGGAGTATAAAGAATAATAAGATTACAAGATGCAAGTAATTTGAGCCAACATTGTTGATACAAATCATGTTTCTTTTGAGAGAATAAATACTTTAAAGATTTTTGATCGGTGTAGAGAACAAATTTCTCTCCCAAAACATAATGACGCCAAATTCTAAGAGCAAAAACAATGGTCACAAGCCCTAAACCATGAGCGGCATATCTAGCCTCGGCAGGCGTTAACTGCCTAGAAGCATAAGCGATACCACGTTCCCTTTGCATGAGAACGGCTCCCAAACCAACATGGCTATCATCGTATAAACAATCAAGTCTTGGTTCCCTTTAGGAATCACAAGAATAGGAGCATCGGAAAGGTGTTCTTTTAATTTCTAAAAAGTAGCTTCATATTTGTCTGACCAAATGTACTTGACTCCCTTCTTTGTCAAACTAGTAAGAGTTTAGGATATTTTAGAAAAGTCTTTTATGAATCGACGATGATAGCCCTCCAACCCAAGAAAACTATGAATTTCCGTTACACTCTCTAGTCTCTTCCAATTTTGAATCGCCTCAATCTTTGAAGGATCCATGCGTATTTCGGATTCAGAAATAATATGTCCTAAAAATTTCACACGAGATTTCCAAAAACGACACTTAGAAAATTTTTCTTTCAAATGATTGCTCCTAAAAGTTTCCAACACAATTCGAAGATGTTTTTCACGCTCTTCCTCGGTTTTAGAATAAACAAGAATATCATTAATAAAGACAAGAACAAATAGAAAGAGGAAGTCTTTGAAAACTCAATTCATAAGGTCAACAAAATAAGCTAGAGCATTCGTTAAACCAAATGGCATAACAAGTCATTCATAAGATCCATAACGAGTATGGATTGATGTCAAAGGAATATCATCCTCTGCAATTCGAAGCTAATGGAAACGGGTTGCTAAGTCTAACTGTGAAAAGACTCTAGCACCCCAAAGTTGATCGAATAGATCATCAATCCGAAGTAAGAGATATTTATTCTTAATGGTAAGATCATTAAGCTTATGGTAGTCAACGTAAAGCCTAAGTGTACGATCGGATTTCTTTACAAAGACAGCTGAAGCTTCCCAAGGAGAGGAGCTAGATCGAATGAACTGTTTTGCTTCCAATTCAGATAATTGTTTACACATCTCCATATTATACTTATTGGACATATGATAAGGAGGATGAGTGATAGGTAGAGCTCCAGGGATTAGATTAATTCTGAATTCAATTGCTTGCTTACTTGGTAATCCTAAAACAGGCTCAGAGATATTGGAAAATTCACGAACAACATGAATGAGGGAAATGACATCTTCCTCATCATCATTGTCGTCATTATGTGGATTTAGAGAATATAATATGCCACCGAATTGGAATTAAAGTCATTAAGAACGATAGAAATCTTCTTAACAGATTGGGGATGTCAAAGATGGATAATCCTCTCGAGACATAGGCTGCACGCGTCATAACGATTAAGCCAATCCATTCCTAAAATCATTCTGAAAACTGAATAACGCATAACATGCAAATCGGCACGGAAAGCTTAGTCACATAAAATAATCTCAACATCCTTACAAAATAAACTGAGTGTTGCGGACCCACCTTCTGGACTCGCAATTTTTAGTGAAGTCATCAAGCCCATAACATTTAAAGACAAAGTATCCATAAGTTCTTTTGATATAAAAGAGTGAGATGCATCCATATCAAAAATAATTTGAATAGGATGATCACGAAACATAATAATACCATCAAGGACAGAATGAGAAATACCTTGAGCAAGAGAAGGGTTACTAAAAGCTTGCACTACATTTAGCTTTCCCTCTTTCATGTTTTGAAGTTTGGGACATGAAGATATAGGATGACCCGAACTTTTGTCATAGCGGCAAGTAAGGGACCTTGGACACTTATTTGCATAGTGGTCCTTAGAACCACAATTGTAGCATTCTCTACGAAGGGGTAGGAGTCTTCGCTACCAAAGTTGCTTGCTTCCCTTTCTTGTTGGGATTAGGGCCTTTGAACTTATTAATGGGATGCCTCTTCTTGTTGTTGTTGAAGTTATTCTTGGCACCCCCAACATCACCATTACTTTCCTTATCGACCTCTTCAAGTCGAAGAGCAATATCTACAAACCAATCGAAAGGCACTTTTAGTTTCAGAAGTAAAGCCTTTCTAAGATTCTTATTCAAACCATAAATAATACTTTGATTCTTCTTCAAAGGGGTATTAATATACACGATCCCATAATTAGAGAGAGATTCAAAAGATGAGACATAATCTATCACAGAAGATTCACTCTAAATAAGATTAATGAAATGTCGAGCTAAAGTTACCTTTTCTGCTTTAGGTATAAGCTTTAACTTGAACCTTTCTCGGAATTGCTCCTAAGTAAGATCCGCTTCAACAATTTTTGAAACTAAAAGCTCATACCAATCTAATGCTCACTTCTTGAGCATGCTAGAAGCCACTTGGACTTAATGTAAATCCAAAAGATTCATGCAAGAAAAGATTCTATCACATGCTCTAAGCCAAGCTTGGATTTCTATAACACTTTTGGAACCTTTGAATGGTTTTCTACCCAAATTAGTGTAATCACACCATAAGCATGCAAACCCAGATTTAGGAGGAGTAGGCTCAGGAATGGGATCGGCAGCTTGGGCATTCTTTACAGGATCCAAAAGCGTTGAGCAAACATGAATACACCATCGTGAGGAGGACCACTGGATTGACCAGCGCTACAACGGCTTGCGCTAACCATTTCTCTTTTTAAACAAAAAGAAAGAAGAGAAAAAGGTTATTCTCATAATAAATTCAAATAAGCTTGATTGATAAAATAAGGCATCATAAAATAAGATAGGACATGATGAATCCTAATACTCGAATTAAATCCTAAGGCACAATTCCTAAGAGAGACTTAGGACAACGATCCTCGTCATAATATCCTATGCTGTTCTGAAGTTTGGCTCTGATACCATGCTGCGATGCCCTACCTCTATACTTTCACTATCCAAGGACACTACTGGGTAATGCCGTCGATTAGCGTGAAGAATAAGGCCATTGAGGAGCGACCAACTGTATAATTGCTTTGAGCGAGTACCGATATGTCGGATAGTATATCACGCAAGAGGAAATCTGACATATTCAATACAAACTCAAAGCTACTACACGGTGGCTAAATGCCCTTTGGAAACAATATAAAAGAATAATAACATAAAATCAGGCATAGATATTTATATCACTAGGGCGAAAACAGATATGAATATAATACATAGAAGTGAACATTATAGTCGTGCTCATACAAGACCACTGCATCATAAAAGTATAGGCACATGTACTACATAAAAGAATATGTATACATCAAAGAGTCTCAATCTCGTAAGCTAAAGTAGTTAGCGAAAAGTTAGATTATAGTCCCTGCTAAGAAGTCAAGTGGAAGCACCTGAAACACTACGGTCTGACCCGAGTATTATTTAAGAAGAAAAATAATAAACAGATCAGTCTAGCTATAATTATCATGTAAGATGAGATAGAATAAGAGATATGACAAACATATATATCATAACAAGAAAAATCATACAATATCTCAAGTTTTCTCAAACACCCAAAAGAATACCATATTATTTAATTTTATTCACCAAATTACAAATATTGATAAAGCTTATCAATGCAAATCACAAAAATTGGCGTAACAAAAATTCTAGAAATCAATATTTAGAAATCCAAAAAGCACAAAGGAGGAGGCCTATCATAAACTGGAGCATGAAAACTCACTAACACGTGTGTCACAAACGGAACACAATCCTTTGGGTCGCTAACCCATAAAAATGAGCCGAAGCTCCACATAACAGGGTATAATCCTCCATTGCGGACAAATGAACCGAAGCTCCACAAACGGTCAAAAGACCATGGGTCGCTACCCCTGAGCCGAAGCTCCACAGAACAAGTATAGTCCCCCACGCAGACAAAGAGAAATTGCACATCGTAAGTCTAAATCACAAAATAATCATTATTGATCAATAAGTGTAAATTACACGAAGCTAGTAAATAAATGAGTTTAGCTTCATGTCCCATAACCACTGGCTTAACTTAAATATTTACGAACAAATTATAGATTCTCACTCGAAAATTATCACAAGATTTCAATCGAATGAGTCCAAGAATTAACCGACAAAATAAATGCAAGCCTTTCATACCACTTTTTTTGCTAAGTCGTTTAATTGGATTTTTTATACGAATGAGGTAAAGCTTTGTATATACTAGTAAATTGGAAAATATTTTTAAAATCGAGTTTTGTATTAAAAGTAGCGTTGAAATCATTTTTGTAAAAGAGTTTTAGTATTTACTACTAGTATAAAACCTTTGTATTTAAAGGCGACACATCACAGAAATGATTATAAAAACAATCTATCACAAAATTCCACATTTCAATGACGTGAATTAAAACCATGGAAATTGATATCAAATCCATCAAATGGAAGCACCAAAAGTCCAGAAAAAAGATCATCAAAGTTGACATTGAATGACATTAACTATTTGGATAATCAAAAATCGGTATATCGAAATCCACATAAAAATAAGTCGAATTTCAAAATTTAACAGCCCTAGACGTTTGTGGGAATTCCACAGACATATGTCCACAGTTTCGGGAAATTGTAACCCTGAGGTCACAAACGTCTATGGATAATCTATAGACATTTGTCACCTGTAGCGGGGTAGAATTTGCAAAGCCCTTAAATGGGCAAATCTACACAACTTGTCAGATTCATAAGTGATTGAATGAGTAACTGCGAATAGAGGTTTATGCCAAGCGACAACCTAGCCCTAAAGGCTCATCAATACACCCAAAACAGCATGTCTAAACACCCATACTAGGTTTTTCGTAAATTTAGACTTCAAAATACCAAAATTAGGAATATTCACTAAACCAATTCAATTCGAAAGCAATTGAATAAGAAATAGATGTTAGGAATTCATACCTAACAACAATCAAAGCTATAGACATAGATGTGAGCTCAAGAACTCATATTTAAACTCAAAAATAGAAAAGATAAGCTCCAAAAGAAGTTAAGATCAATTCTTCCTTAACTACACCTCTATAATCTCCAATCTAGTATCACATGCAAAGATTTCCTAGATTAGGTTATAGGAATTTCTAAAAATTGGAGAGAGATTGAGATGGAGAAGATGGAGAGGATGCTTACCTAAGCTTCTCTTTGATTTATAACTTGAATTTGAATTTCCTAAGAATCTAGAGCTTAGGAATTTTAATTTCCCTTCTTTTCCCCCATCTTCCCCTTAGCTTGAGAGTATTAGGAAATAGAGAATGGAATGAATGAAGAGGATAGGAGTTAGGGTATTTGATAGAAGGGTTTGGGTTGTCTTGTTGGGTTAATGGATTAGAACACAACCCCAAAGCCCAAATAAAAATACCAAAATTCTAATCAACTCCAAACACAATAAAGTTTATACTTAAACAAGTTGTTAATGTCAATTTGAACTCAATGAAAGTGGTCTTGAGTTTGGATTCGACTGTTTACAAAAAGTCACATTTCATACTTTAATTCAACTACTGATGCTATATTTAAATAAAACATTTAAATATTAATTGTAAAATATGCGGGTTGTTACAATAAGCATCGAGAGTTTGGCAACTAAAAATCGAGAATGCAAAATTAAATGTGACTTGGTAAAGATGTCTGCAGTTTGCTAGAAAGCGAGAACGAAAGGTAGAGTAATAATGCATTTCTTAAGATGATGACATGTGGTATGACAATCAATATCACTAGGTTTGTTCTGCTCTTGAAAAACCGAGTTTCTTGAAATATGAACAGTACTACTATTGCCACAATACATAGAGGTCGGATCAGAAAGGGGCACCATATCTGCAAGTAACCTGCACAACCAAACATTCTCTTTGGTACTAGATGTCGTAGCATGATAATCTACTTTAGTTGAAGAATGAGAAACAATAGATTGGTTCTTACTCTTCTAAGATATAAAAGAATCACCAAGAAAGCTACAAAAGCCAGCAATCAACTTGTGATTTGTAGAATCTCTATCATCATCAACGTCGGAATAGACACGAAATTTCAATGGTGAGGTGGATAAAAATAGTAGGCTATGGAAAATAGTATCTCGAAGATACCTTAAAATACAAAGACGAATTCCTAGTAAACTGTATTAAGGGAAGCTACAAATTGATTAACAAATTGAACAACATAGGATATATCCAAACAAGTGATGATAGGATAAACCAAGCTTCCAGCAACGGTCTGGTATAAAGTAGGATATGACATATGTATACTATCGAAAGGAGAGTATTTTGCATTAACTTCAATAGGTTTGTCAACAATCTTACTATCAGTAAGTTTAGCTTTCTCAAGAATATTCGTGGCATATTTTGATTGAGAAAGAAGATAGCCTTTTGGTGAGCATGCTACCTCAATTCCTAATAAATATTTTAGAGGACCACAATCTTTCATTTCAATTTTTTGGCTAATTCCATTTTAAAGAATAAATGTAATGCATATCATCTCCTGTAATAACCATATCATCAATATATAACAGTGGTATGGTAAGTTCTTTATGGGCATTTTTAAGAAAAAAGGCTTTTTCATAAAATCTAGAGATGAAACCAAAAGATTTAATCACGATGGAAATTTTTTCAAACCAAGCACGAGGTATTTTCTTAAGTCCATATAATGCCTTTCTTGAGCTTGCAAACATATCCATATTCATGTGTAACACTTGGAGGAGGTTTCATATAAACTTCTTTTTGAAGCTCACCATTCAAGAATGCATTTTTAACATAGGTCGTGAAATTCACCATTATTGAACGGAAGCTATAGCAGTGAGAGTATGAATGGTAGTCATGTTTGCAAATGGAGCAAATGTCTCCTCGTAATCTATGCCATACTGTTTCGATTAACCTTTTGCAACTAGTCTAGCTTTATATCTTTCAATTGATCCATCAGATTTGGTTTAGATTTTACATACCAACGACAACCGATAGCACACTTACCATATGGTAGAGGAACCAAATCCTAAGTACATATTCTTTGTAAGATGGAAAGTTCTTTGTCCATAACCTCTCGCCAACAAGGATTAGGGACTTTCTCATTATAAGAAGTTGACTTGGAAACTTTATGAATAGAGTTTAAGAATGAAGAAAATGATAAAGAGTAATAAGAATAAGCAAAATCAGGTAATTTTATAGACTTACGAATGAATGTGTAATGACAAAAAGGTGGATGTATAGGCTTAGTTGGAGATTGAGAGGCCATAGAGGGGGAGGACATAGCCTTAGATGCTCTAGTTATTCCAGTTTCTTTGGGCTGTTAGTGTTATTATTATCCTCAGAAAATTGATTAATATGAATCAGATCAGATTTGGTTCAACTATGACTATTCGATGGAATAGAGTAAAATGGTATATTCAAGAAAAACAACATTTCGAGACAAATAAAGTTTTTGAGTAGTTGGATCAAAAAATTTACAATCCTTTTACCCCCACCATAGCCAAGAAAAACACAAATAGCAGATCGAGAAGATAATTTGTTACATTCTATATGCAGAAGGAGAATAAAACAAGTACACCCAAACACTTTAAAAATTGAATAATCAGATGCATATCTATACAATTTTTCAAAAGATGAAATACTTAAGATGTGAGAAGAAGGAACAATGTCAATTAATCTAAAAACCATGAGAACAGCTTCACCCTAGAATTCCCTGAGAACAAAGTAGAAAGTAACATAGATCGAGCAATTTCACGAATATGTCTGTGTTTTCTTCATGCAACACAATTTGGTTAAGGAGTATCAATACATGAGGTTTTTTGAATAGTTTCATCAAAACAAAGTAATTCACAAAATTTCTTAGAGGTGTATTGTCCGCCTAAATCACACCCATAACATTTTATAACAAATGAACGTTGTATATTGACAAGTGCTTTAAAGTTTTTCTATATTAGAAAAAAGTCAGAACAATATTTCATTAAATGGACCCAATAGTATCATGTATATTCATCAATAAAGGAATATAATATTGAGACCATTTTTTAATGGGAATTAGAAATGGTCCCTACACATCTGAATGAATTAAATCAAATATCGCAAAAGAAACAGAGAAGCTATTGTTAATTGGTAAACTTGAAAACTTTTTTAGTTACGTCTACTACAATCAGAAATATCATGAATTTGCAAATCCCTAATGCATATATGGATACTAGAAATTTCAGATGAGAAGAACAAAAGTGACCCAAACGAGAATGCCATAAATAAGAACTAGAGGAAGAAGGATACAAATGGAAAGAAGATAAATCAATACTAATAGCAGCACAACTAAAACTTAAAATCCAATAAAAACATATAGTCCTCCTTCCTATAGCATGTCCTAATCAGTTTTTGAGACTAAATATCCTACACAAAACAAGAATCATAAGTATATGTTGCTATATTACCAGAGTCACATAACTGACCAACATATACAAGATTTAATGTGAGATTCTGTATATGATTGACATTGGAAAGAGATAAGTTGGGAGTGACAATAGAATCAACTCTACCCAAAGGAATAAGAGTGCCATCAGCAGTCATAATAGGAATGGAGGATAATGAAAATAAAGTAGAAAAAGATAAAGAGTCTCAAGACATCTGGTGGAAAGGACCGGAATCCAAGACTCGTAAAGATGACTTACCTGAGTTATTATGTATTTGACTTAAAAACGAAGAGGCATATATAACCTGTGACTGCAGAGAAGGAAAAATCCGAAGAGACTTGTAGCCAGTGATAATAAAGTTAGGGGTATGCTCTAGGGTCAATTATACAATTTGTTACATACATCTAACTCGTTGACTAATCTTTTCGAAATAAAGGTATTTTCTTTCTATTATATACTTGATATAATGTGTAATATTAATTAAATAATTTAATTAAAAGTATATTTAATTGAAAATCCTTAAATGATATGTTTTGTGATAGTAGTTACAAAATGTTGTAGTCGTGAGTAATTTATCATAATAAAAATAAATATACCACTTAAAACGTTCCTAATCAAGATGCATCAAGACTGGATATCAATGTATCAGTTGAGATTACAGCATGTAACGCTTTCCGAATGTTGGGCAATGTATTACTCATGACCGTTGGTGGCGCTAAGAGGTTACAAACCAATAGTTATTGGACAACAATAGAACGAATCACTAGATAGTTTTTTGATGGTTAATATAACTTAGGTCAAATAAAAAATATTGATGTAACTAATATGTATACTTCTCTCGACTTGGGAATACCATCGATCTTCAATTCAGAGCTCTGCTTTGATTATAGTCAAATCATGGCATGGTATCATCGAATGACTATAGCTGGATCGAGTGGAAGTATTGAAAGTGAAGCACTGTTAAAGAGAGGATTCATCTTCTTAGTTATATGAGATTAGTATCACCGTTAACTCAAGTCGGCTCGAAGACAAATTCTCTGGTCGGAGCGCCTCGGTTAATAATAATTATTATTATTGAACGAAGGACTTTATGTGTAACGATCCCCTTTTTGAGCCAGTTTTATTCGATAATTAATTTAAATTTTGGAATTAAATTGTGAATTTAATGGTGAATTTATTTGAATTTTCACGAATAAATTAAAATATGTGTTTATAAATAGTATTTTATTTTGAAATTTAAAAATAAATATATGGAAAATAAATTAAATTTGATAAACTAGTAGAAATTTGTTTTCTAATTTATAATATATATGTAATTTGAAAGTTATATTGGAATCTGATATAGTAAATTTTCAAAAGCTATTTGAAAGTTGTTTAAAGTTGAATTCTATATTTTAATATATATAAGGGAATGCATAAATTAATTTTAGAAACATATAAATGCATATTATAAAATGAAAAAGGGCTAAATATAAAAATTAAATAAATCAGAGACAAGGGTTTAAAACATAAAAACACTAATTTTTAACAAGTGTAAATTTATAAGGTCATGCATAAACAAGTGGTAGCCTAATTTTATTATTCATATACAAGTGTTAGCTTGATCTTAACATATGTGAACAAGTGTCATGATTTAAATTTTATTTTGAAACAAAAATGATAAAGAAGATTTATATATATATATATATATATATATATATATATATATATATATATATATATGCATCTACTTCTTCCACCCTCTCCATTTCTTTCATAATTTCCAAAACCAGAAACTAAAATACAAACCAGAAAAACAATAAATCAAAAACAAAATAGATCAAGAAAAAAAGAGGAAAATCAAAACAATTTGAGTTCAAACCTGGAACCAACATCAGGTTCAAGCAAACAACTTCAACAAAATCAAACAGATCAAAAAAAATTCAAACTTGGAAACAATGATTTAAGTAGCAGATCCAAATGTATCAAGTCTCAGATCAGGGAAAATGTTCAAATCATCTAAAACAAATTCCAGTTGAAAAGAGATAAGGGATCTAGTCTTAAATCAAGTTTAGGATAAATCAAGTTCAGGCTAAATCAAATTCCAGACAAAACCTTTTTGCTTTTCAAATTCCAGTCCTCTGATCTGCAACTCCAGGTGAGCAAACCCACTCATATATGCCTATATCTTTTGATTTATGATTGATGTTTGAGGTATTTGTGGAAATGTTTGTGTAATATGCTTTATGTTTGAATATATAGATTAGTATGGGTATGCATGTCTGTGTATAAACGTACACAGGCCTCTGTTATATTTCCCAACCTAAGAAAAGCCAAGAAAAATTCATATCTTTCTTCTCAGGCTGGATTAAGCTTTGATTTCAAAAAGAAATTGGTTGTAACATTAAAATTTAAATTTTAAAAATGGTCCTAAGTAAAGTTAATATGTGAATATTTTTAAAATAAAGATTTACAGTAAAATCTATTCAGAAAAATTAATGGTTTTAATTTGTTAATTTGACTTCGCAATCTAATACGTATTACAATTTGATGATTTTGGTAATCGAATCTCGATTTTTAAGTGGGGAAATCACGAGCATTCGCGTGTTGAACGAAAAACGTGTTTTGGGTAAATCCTGTTGATCGGTGAAGAACTGATTAACGTAATGGTCACTGGAGGAAGTTTAGGTGATGATGGTCATAGGAAAAATGCTCGTAGAATTTTTAGTACGCCATAGCGGCGGCGTGGCGTCGATTTTGGGTTTTAACAGCCTGTTAGGTCGTTGTTTAAATGGAGCCGATTGTGCTGTCTCTGGTGGATCGTGGTCGATCGGACAAAGTGGGATAGGAGCGTGGGGTCGTAACGAAGCTTTAGACGAGTGGGCGAGGTCTCTGGCGATCGGGTTGGTAGGTATGAGGCACTTTCAGGTGATCGAAGTTGGGTTCTGGTTGTATCGGGTAGTTCGATTTTAATTTTCAAGTCGTTGAGTCAACTTGGTTGGTAGGAGCATACGGTTGGGTGATCGTGGTCGTGTGGGTGGTCGCGGCAGTGTGCGGAGGTGGTTGGTTCATGTGTGTAGGTGCACGGTGCACGGGGATGTGTCAGGATCATTTGGTTGGAGAAGAAGAGGTGGAGCCTAGGTAGTGTCTCGGGAAAAATATATTGTGTCTCGGGTTTGCATCCGGGTCATTTGCACTGTTTTAGTCTATACAACAATTTTTAAAATTTAAAATAAAATAGAGTTAAGAAGAAGAAGGGGAAAAGACTTGAGGGAAACTTGGGGAAAGAATTGAAAAGGCTCGGGTCTGACCCGAAGTTGTCTCGGGTATGTGGTGCTACCGATCTTTAAGCTTTAAAACAAATTTAATTTAAAATGTTTAACACATTCATTTTAAATAATTAATATTTTGTTTAAAATTGAGATTAGTGAAGGGTTTTTGAAAATAAATCATTTTAAAATTTTTAAGTTTAGAACGTTTTAAAATATATATATAACCTTTATTTTTAAGTTTATTTTAAATAAACTTAATAATGAAATTAAGAGGTTAATCAAATGTTTTTAAAATTGTTAACTTAAAAAGTTTAATTGATTTGTTAATAATGATTTATTACCAAGGTTTATTTATTTAAGGTTTTAATTAAGTGATTAATTAAAATAAATGATTCATCTTTAAATTAATTAAAGTTTAAGTAATTAGTAATTAATTAATTAATGTCAGTAATTATAAAAGATAGTTGCTTAAAGAATAATTATTTAATAATAGTAATTAAAGAATAATTAATTAATTAATTTCTTAAGTGATGATAAAAAGGATAATTAATTACTTAATGAAAGTAATTAATTAATTAATTATTTTAAAGGTAATTACTTAATAAAAGTAATTAAGGATAATTAATTAAATGCTAATTAATTAAATGCTAATTAATTAAGGGTTAATTTATTTATGTTATTAATTAAGGATAATTATTTAAATGTTAATTAAATAATTAAAGGTTAATTATTTAATTATTAAAGGTTGATTTAATTATTAATTAAGGATAATTAATAAAGGATAATTAATTAAGGGTTAATTAATTAATGTAATTAATTTAAGATAATTAATTAAAGGATAATTAAATAATTAAAGGTTAATTATTTAATGATTAAAGGTTGACTTACTTATTAATTAAGGATAATTAATAAAGGATGATTAATTAAGAGTTAATTAATTAATGTAATTAATTTAAGATAATTAATTAAAGGATAATTAAATAATTAAAGGTTAATTATTTAATGATTAAAGGTTGATTTAATTATTAATTAAGGACAATTAACTAATAATTTAAGGTTAATTAATTTATCATTAAAGGTTAATTAATTAAAATAATTTGTAATTAATAAATGTTAATTAATCAAGAATAGTGATTAATCTGATTTAAATTAATAAGATAATTAATTAAGCGGAAACTAGCCATTTGGGCCTCTTTAGCAAGTGCAATTAGTTTCTAGGATACACAACTGAAATAATTACTTTTAAGGACAAAATAAAAAATAATTAGTTTCTAAGGCCTAAAAACCTATAAAATTATGACCTTGAAAGTAATTGGACTGCTGACTTTGTCCTTAAAAGTATTTATTCTGCTGACATTGGTCTTGAAATTAATTTCCATGGATGTGTCCTAGAAACTAATTAGACTGCTAAGTTTGTCCTTCTAGTGAAATACCCCATTAACTAATCTTACTTATGGATGTTTAGATTCTATTGAATGTTGAATTGTTTGATATCCCTGATGTGTGATGCTCTGTTTTGATTTGAGCTGTGATGAATGTAATTTATTTATCTGCAATAAATTTATATTATTTATCTGTGAATCTGTGAATGAAGATAAGCATTATAGGATTATACCGCTTATCGATATTGCTGTGTTTGGATTGTGATAATTTATGATGTTGCACTTTGATGATGTTGCACTATTGTGTAAAACCCCTGTACTACACCATACACACACAAATATGGATTTAACGAGGAAATCGGTTAAGTCACAGATATTTTGAAATCTAAATATTATTTTGTTTAAAAGTTGAAGTTTGAATCTAAATGATTTTGGAAATAGATTTGGGTTGAATATAAAAAGCTTTTGAAAAGAAATTTTAAAAGATAAAAGTTATTTTGAATAACTTGATAAAGTTTTGAAATTTAAATGGTTTGATTTGAAATTGAATTATATATTTGGAAATTATGGTTTAAAAACGTTATACAAGTTATATAATATAGGTTTTCAACCATTTTAAAAGTACCATTTTGGGAATTTGAATTCAACCCAAGTTTTATACTTGAAGGGTTTTAACTTGTGCAAATATAATTGGATTTTTCCAAAACGAAAACTCTTTGTTTTCAAATGATAATAGCTTTCATATAAAGAAAGGATTTCAAATTTGTGTTGAAAGAATTTTCAAGATTTGAAATTGAAATAGTTTTGAAAGCTATGAATGAATCTTTGTTAAAGATTGATAAACTTTGTTTCCAAATGAAAAAGGATCTTAAAAGACATCTTTTGTATAAAAGATTTAGGATTGAAATGGAATTGTTTTTGAAAGGATATGAATGAATCTTTGTGAAAGATTGGTGAACTTTATGAAGTGAACCTTTTTGTTTAAAGATTTTAAAATTGTAATTTGTTTAAACCATTTGAAGAAAGGTTTTTGGGCTTTAAGTTGTGACTTAACTAAGATCCCAATATCCATATGTTTTTAAATTAAGCGCTCATTATTCGGTTTAGCCGGGAGAGGACTTTTATCATATAACCCATTCCGAATAATGATACGACGTAAATGGATAGCATTTGAAGACCGGTGGTGTAGACCGGGTATTTTCGAGAACGAAAGGATTACCCATCGAATGTCTCTGCACTGAGTCGCGCCGGTATAGAGATCTCCATATGGATGGGGAGTCCGATCGGGATTGTGAATACTCGGATTGCAAGGGCTTTTTTGGAAGTGCCTTTGGTTCTGTTCGAACCCGAAACGGATTTGTATGGATGTATGTCTGACATTACACTTTGAGATGTAAAGCTGGTTTCTACCAAATACATTTCTGTTTGGTGACGGAGAATTTATTCTCTTAGCTTAACACCCTTCTCTGAGACGTATGAGATCAAAGGTTATGTAGTTGATGGCTATTAGTGGTACATTCCCAATTTGGTAATGTGGAATACGAAGTGCTGCTGATTATTTGTTGATCGAAGCATGGCTTTTGTGAAAAGCGTAGTTTTGTGGACGAGATTGCATCAGATCCTCACAACCCGGAGTGGTCGAAACAGGAAGAATGTAGCAAGGTTATTTGGGGGTAGCACCCCATGAGGGTTTGTCCATTTCCTTCTGGATATAGGTGGTATCATGGTATGGAGCCCAGATATTTAACCTATGTGGTTACTGCAAATTTATTACTTTGTGGTTGAGGATCCTTGGATAAAGGTTGGTTACGACCGGGGGATGGCATGCTCGTGACAGTTAGTTACCTAGTTATAGAGGTAACCCGACCTTGTGTTGGTAGAGATTCGATTAGGTTCTCGAGGCATCCCTCCATAGGTGTACCCATGTGGCAATAGGAAGTTCCTTATCCTGACCATTTGTTGGAAATTCAATCACCAATACGCGCTTTGTATGGGTTTAGTTATATAACCTGCCATATACTTATGGTGGCGCCCCACTGTTTAGAAAGTAGCTATAGTAGGCATAGTTCGAAATGTCTATGCTGGCTAAGATAATATTATACTTTTGAATTTTTTTCTACACTATGCACTAATAATAATATCAAAAAGAATTTTACGTATCAAGCATATTTGACTATCATAAGGAAAAACCTCCAATTGTGCGCTTGCATTGTGTGTGTGCGGGGAGGCCTTCTGGTAGTTTCATTTTTCAAAAAAAGCATTGCAGATTTCAATCTTAAATTCTTTTGTTGTTTGATTTGTTTAAAACTATTTTTTTTTGCTCACACTAGTCCTATGACTGACCTGGAGTTTATTGTTCTCTTTCTAAACTCTGGGTGCCCACAATTTTCCACACGGGCAGTCTAGAGTTAGATTTTCAGATAATCAGCTAGTAGATGTAGGTTCGATAGCCTTCGAAGTCTTTGGTTTGGCAATCGCATTTGGGTCAAGTTTTCTTGAGTCCAACGTGATAGTAATTCAAGCTTATGGTTTAAATAGCTTTGGCAATGGAGTCGCAATATGTTGGATTCTCGCTTTCTCGCTTGGAAATTTTATTGAAGATATTCTTTCCACTGTATCTTGTATCTTTGATAATATTGATAAATTCATGTTGTATCATTGTTGTTATCAACTGTTGCGTATCAATGATATTAATTTCTTCCGCTGTGTTGTTATACTTAATGTGTCATAAGCTCCGGCGAACCAGATTCGATGTTTGGATCACGGTATTCAAATACGAGTGATGTATTCGAGTGCCGATTTTCGAAGGTCGAGTCAGGGTCATTATAAGTGGTATCAGAGCTGAAGGTTGAGTAAGAGCTTTAGCTTAGGAGTACAACACATTAGATAACTCATTAGAGATTGGGTGAAATATACCCTAGAATGAGTATATCCCTAAGATATCCATCCGTATGCCTCAGTAAATTCTCTTACTATCCACTGATAGTGAATATGAGTGCAAGAAGAAGATGAGATAGGGGACATGGGAGTACCACTACAAATGGTTGTTACCCTGCAACAACGGAAACAATCTTTCTCTATCAATCTCCTTTGTTGATAATCCAATTTCAATTCTTTGATGGCTTCGTGGTAGCTCTAAGAAGAAGCTTTGGTGTTGGGGTGGCCCTACGAATCGTGTAGATAAGTTCCTATCTCGTATTCTCGTTATCAGTTTTTGTTTTAAGTTTAATAAATTTGAAATTTTATTTGAAATAAATTGGTTAACAAAATATGAAGATAGATTAGTTTGTATCAATAAAACGATTTCGATCAAAACCAGAGTTTGAAATTTTTGTTGTAATTTCTTATGAGGATCAAAGTCCGAAGAAGGACAAGCTGGTGTAAACTTTGGGGCATTCCGACCTGAGTTTGGAATTCATACCTAGTGTTTGAGAATTGTGGAAAATTGAATCTATTTGCATGTTCTTTTGAGGTTTAGATACATTCTACGAATGGTTAGTCAGCCCTTCGAACTAAACAATGCCCTGCATAATCGTAGATCTGGATGACATAGGTATCTTGTGGAGTGTAGAATGAGTTCGTTCTCGTATTTATTGGTGATATTCTGATTTGGTGAGCCAAATGCAGAATAAATTTCAGCTTGATCTGGAAAGCTATATCTTTGTATGATCAATTCTTTGTTATCTCCCTGTCTTGCAAATTTCGAAGACAAATTTTTCTTAAGGGGGGAATTCGCAACGATCCCGTTTTTGAACCAGTTTTAATTTGATAATAAATTTAAATTTTGGAATTAAATTGTGAATTTAATGGTGAATTTATTTGAATTTTCTAGAATAAATTAAAAAATGTGTTTACAAATAGAATTTTATTTTGAAATTTTAAAATAATTATATTAAAAATAAATTAAGTTTGATAAATTAATACTAATTGAAATTTGTTTTCTAATTTATAATATATACATGTAGTTTGAAAGTTATATTGGAATTTAATATAGTAAATTTTCAAAAGCTATTTGAAAGTTGTTTAAAGTTGAATTTTATATTTTTAATATATACAAGGGAATGCATAAATTAATTATAGAAAAATATAAATGCATATTATAAAATGAAAAAGGGCTAAATATAATAATTAAATAAATTAGAGACAAGGGTTTAAAACATAAAAACATTAATTTTTGACAAGTACTGTAAATTTACAAGATCATGCATAAACAAGTGGTAGCCTAATTTTATTATTCATATACAAGTATTAGCTTGATCTTAACATATGTGAACAAGTGTCATGATTTAAATTTTATTTTGAAAAAATAATATGATAAAGAAGATTTTAAGGATATATTCATCTACTTCTTCCACCCTCTCCTTTTCTTTCATAATTTCCAAAACCAAAAACTAAAATACAAACCAAAAAACAATAAATCGAAAAAAAAACAGATCAAGAAAAAGAGGAAAATCAAAACAATTTGAGTTCAAACCTAAAACCAACATCAGGTTCAAGCAAACAACTTCCACAAAATCAAACGGATCAAAAAAAATTCAAACCTGGAAACATTGATTTAAGTAGCAGATCCAAATGTATCAAGTCACAGATCAGAGAAAATGTTCAGATCATCTAAAACAAATTCCAGTTTGGAAAAAGACAGAGAATCCAGTCTTAAATCAAGTTCAGGGTTCAGGATAAATCAAATTCCAGACAAAACCTTTTTGCTTTTCAAATTCCAGTCCTCTGATCTGCAACTCCAGGTGAGCAAACCCACTCATATCTGCCTATATCTTTTGATATTATGATTGATGTTTGAAGTATGTTGTGGAAATGTTTGTGTAATATGCTTTGTGTTTGAATACATAGATTAGTATGGGTGTGCATGTCTGTGTATAAACATACACAGGCCTCTGTTATATTTCCACACCCAAGAAAACCAATGAAAAATTCGTATCTTTCTTCTTAGGCTAGATTAAGCTTTAATCTACAAAAAGAAATTGGTTGTAACATTAAAATCTAAATTTTAAAAATGGTCCTAAGTAAAGTTAATATGTGAATATTTTTAAAATAAAGATTTACGGTAAAATCTATTAAAATCAAAAAAAAATTAATGGTTTTAATTTGGTAATTTGACTTCGCAATCTAATACGCATTATAATTTGATGTTTTGATAAACAAATCTCGCTTTTTAAGTGGGGAAATCACGAGCATTCGCGTGTTGAACGAAAAACGTGTTTTAGGTAAATCCTGTTGATCGGTGAAGAATTGATCAACGTGATTCACTGGAGGAAGTTCAGATGATGATGATCATAGGAAAAATGCTTGCAGAATTTTTAGTACGCCATAGCGATGGCGTGGCGTCGATATAGGGTTTTAACAGCCTGTTTGGTCGTTGTTGAAATGGAGTTGATTATGCTGTCTCTGGTGGATCGTGGTCGATAGTACCAAGTGGGATAGGATCATGGGGTCATAACTAAGCTTTGGACGAGTGGGCAAGGTCTCTGGCGATCGGGTTGGTAGGTACAAGGCACTTTCAGGTGATCGAAGTTGGGTTCCGGTTGTATCGGGTAGTTCGATTTTAATTTTCAAGTCGTTCAGTCAACTTGATTGGTTCGAGCGTACGATTGGGTGATCGTGGTCGTGTGGGTGGTCGCGGCAGTGTGTGGAGGTGGTTGGTTCGTGGGTGTAGGTGCACGATGGACGGGGATGTGTGAGGATCGTTTGGTTGGAGAAGAAGAGGTGGAGCCTGGATAGTGTCTCGGGAAAAGTATGTTGTGTCTCGGGTTTGCATCTGGGTCATTTGCACTGTTTTAATCTATACAACAGTTTTTAAAATTTGAAATAAAATAGAGTTAAAAAGAAGAAGGGGGGAAGAGACTAGGGGGAGACTCGGGGAAAGAATTGAAAAGGCTCGGGTCTGACCCGAAGTTGTCTCGGGTATGTGGTGCTACCGATCTTTAAGCTTTAAAATAAATTTAATTTAAAAATGTTTGACCCATTCATTTTAAATAATTAATATTTTGTTTAAAATTGGGATTAGTGAAGGATTTTTGAAAATAAATCATTTTAAAATTTTTAAGTTTAGAATGTTTTAAAATATATATAACCTTTATTTTTAAGTTTATTTTAAATAAACATAATAATGAAATTAAGAGGTTAATCAAATGTTTTTAAAATTGTTAACTTAAAAAGTTTAATTGATTTGCTAATAATGATTTATTACCAAGGTTTATTAATTTAAGGTTTTAATTAAGTGATTAATAAAAATAAATGATTCATCTTTTAAATTAATTAAAGTTTAAGTAATTAGTAATTAATTAATGTCACTAATTAAAAAAGATAATTACTCAAGGAATAATTACTTAATAATAGTAGTTAAAGAATAATTAATTAATTAATTCCTTAATTAATGATAAAAAGGATAATTAATTACTTAATGAAAGTAATTGATTAATTAATTATTTTAAAGGTAATTAATTACTTAAAGGTAATTACTTAATAAAAGTAATTAAGGATAATTAATTAAATGCTAATTAGTTAAGGGTTAATTTATTTATGTATTTAATTAAGGAAAATCATTTAAATGTTAATTAAATAATTAAAGGTTAATTATTTAATGATTAAAGGTTGATTTAATTATTAATTAAGGATAATTAATAAAGGATAATTAATTAAAAGTTAATTAATTAATGTAATTAATTTAAAATAATTAATTAAAGGATAATTAAATAATTAAAGGTTGATTTAATTATTAATTAAGGATAATTAATAAAGGATAATTAATTAAGGTTTAATTAATTAATGTAATTAATTTAAGATAATTAATTGAAGGATAATTAAATAATTAAAGGTTAATTATTTAATGATTAAAGGTTGATTTAATTATTAATTAAGGATAATTAATTAATAATTTAAGGTTAATTAATTTATCATTGAAGGTTAATTAATTAAAATGATTTGTAATTAATAAATGTTAATTAACCAAGATTAGTGATTAATCTGATTTAAATTAATCAGATAATCAATTAATCTTGTTTATGGATGTTCGGATTCCACTGAATTGTTTGATACCCTAATGTGTGATGCTCTGTTTTGATTTGAGCTGTGATGAATGTAATTTATTTATCTGTGATGAATGTAATTTATTTATCTACGATAAATTTATATTATTTATCTGTGAATCTATGAATGAAGATAAGCGTTATAGTATTATAACGCTTATTGATATTGCTTTGTTTGGATTGTGATGATTGATGATGTTACACTTTGGTGATGTCGCACTATTGTGTAAAACCCCTGGACTACACCATACACGCACAAATATGGATTTCACGAGGAAATCGGTTAAGTCACAGATATTTTGAAATCTAAATATTATTTTGTTTAAAAGTTGAAGTTTGAATCTAAATGATTTTGGAAATACATTTGGGTTGAATATGAAAAGCTTTTGAAAAGAATTTTTAAAAGATAAAAGTTATTTTGAATAGCTTAATAAGTTTTGAAATTTAAATGGATCGATTTGAATTTAAATTCAAAATTTGAAATTGAATTCTTGTTTGAAAATTATGGTTTAAAAGGGTTATACAAGTTATATAATATTGGTTTTAAACCATTTTAAAAGTATCATTTTGGGAAATTGAATTTAACCCAAGTTTTATATTTGAAGGGTTTTAACTTGTGCAAATGTAATCGGATTTTTCTGAAACAAAAACTCTTTGTTTTCAAATGATAATAGCTTTCACATAAAGAAAGGATTTCCAATTTGTGTTTAAAGGATTTTCAAGATTTGAAATTGAAATAGTTTTGAAAGCTATGGATGAATCTTTGTTAAAGATTGATAAACTTTGTTTCCAAATGAAAAAGGATCTTAAAAGGTATCTTTTGTATGAAAGATTTGGGATTGAAATGGAATTTTTTTGAAAGGATATGAATGAATATTTGTGAAAGATTGGTAAACTTTGTGAAGTGAATCTTTTTGTTTAAAGATTTGAAAATGGTAATTTGTTTAAACCATTTGAAGAAAGATTTTTGGGCTTTAAGTTGTGACTTAACTAAGATCCCAATATCCATATGCTTTTACATTAAGCGCTCATTGTTCGGTTTAGCCGGGAGAGGACATTGTCTCATATAACCCATTCCGAATAATGATATGACGTAAATGGATAGCATTTGAAGACCGATGGTGAAGACCGGGTATTTTCAAAAACGAAAGAGTTACCCGTCGAATGTCTCTACACTGAGTCGCACCGGTATATAGATCTCCATATGTGATAGTGAGTCCGATCCAGATTGTGAATACCCGGATTGCAAGGGCTTCTTTGGAACTGCCTTCGGTTCTGTTCGAACCCGGAACAGACTTGTATGGATGTATGTCTAATGTTACACTTGGAGATGTAAAGCTGGTTTCTATCAAATACATTTACGTTTAGTGGCGGAGAATTTATTCGCTTAGTTTAACACCCTTCTTTGAGACGTATGAGCTCAGAGGTTATGTAGTTAATGGCTACTAGTGATACGTTCCCAATTTGGTAATGTGGCATACGAAGTGCTGCTGATCATTTATTGATCAAAACATGGATTTTGTGAAAAGCGTAGCTTTGTGGACGAGACTGCATTAGAACCTCACAACCCGGAATGGTCGAAACAGGAAGAATGCAACAAAGTTATTTGGAGGTAGCGCCCCCTGAGGGTATGTCGATTTCCTTCTGGATAGATATGTTATCATGGTATGGAACCCATATATTTAACCTATGTGGTTACTGCAAATTTATTACTTTGTGGTTGTTGCTTTATGGTTGAGGATCCTTGGATAAAGGTTGGTTACGACCGGGGGATGGCATGCTCGTGATAGTTAGTTACCAAGTTACAGAGGTAACCCGACCTTGTGTTGGCAGAGATTTGGTTAGGTTCTCGGGGCGTCCCTCCAAAGGCGTACCCATGTGTCAAAGTCCTTAGCCTGACCATTTGTTGGAAATCCAATCACCAATACGCGCCTTGTACGGTTTTAGTTTTATAACCTACCATTTACTTATGGTGGCGCCCCACAGTTTAGATGGTAGCTATAGTAGGCATAGTTCGAAATGTCTATGCTGGTTAAGATTAATATTATACTTTCGAAATGTTTTCTACACTATGCAATAATAATAATTTCAAAAGGAATTTTACGTATCAAACATGTTTGACTATCATAAGGAGAAATCTCCTCCAATTGTGCGCTTGCATTGTGTGTGCGCGGGGAGGCCTTATGGTAGTTTCATTTTCCAAAAAAAGCATTGCGTATTTCAATCTTAAATTCTTTTGTTGTTTGTTTTGTTTAAAACTATTTTTGTTTGCTCACACCAGTCCCATGACTGACCTGGATTTTATTGTTCCCTTTCTAAACTCTGGGTGACCACAATTTTCCACACGGGCGGTCTTGAGTTAGATTTTCATATAATCAGCTAGTAGATGTAGATTCGATAGCCTTCGAAGTCTTTGGTTTGGCAATCGCATTTGGGTCAAGTTTTCTTAAGTACAACGTGATGTTGATTCGAGCTTATGGTTTGAAGAGCTTTGGCAATGGAGTCGCAATATGTTGGATTCTCGCTTTCTCACTTGGAAATTTTATTGAAGATATTCTTTCCGCTATTTCTTGTATGTCTGGTGATATTGATAAATTCTTGTTGTATCATTGCTGTAATCAACTATTGCGTATCAATGATATTAATTTCTTCCGCTATGTTGTTATACTTAATGTGTTATAAGCTCCAGTGAACTAGATTTGACGTTTGGATCTACGGCATTCGAATATGGGTGATGTATTTGAGTGTTGATTTTCGAAGGTCGAGTCAGGGTCATTATATTATGTTTGGTCCATAGAGTTATATATGGACCGAAATGGAATTTTGACCATTATCAAATTCCATTAGTCCAAAGTGATATAGTTTTGATAAAAAGAATTGGTGTAAATAAATTTACAACGGGTGACGCTTAATAAAGTAAAATTGGATTTTGCCAAAGCTAATTAAGAGTTAAATTTAGCCAAAATGTCACACTACCTACTAAGTGATGTGTGAATGGTAATGTTCGAATAGTTTGATATTAATCGCTGACCAAATTTATACCTGACGGGTGAACAATAGGAATAATGAATTCTCTTTTGATCGAGCTATTTAATCAGCTTATTATAAATTAATCAAATAAATTAATATTTATGAAATATTAATTATAAAATTTTGAATATGATTTGAGGAATAAATATTATTGCATACATTTATAATAGTTATAAATATACCGATCAATATACAATATCAATAAGCAATTAAATTAGATTTAATTAATAATATTTCTTTGGGCTTAAATATGATATTAGCCCATTAGGATACATTGATAATTTTGGCTCTAATGAGGGCTAAAGGGGAAGGCAATAATATGTTTGGGGTGTAAGAATTGGATGGTTTGAATTTAGTGATAATTGAAAATGAGTTATGATCCATTATTCTCTCTTCTATTCACTATTTAAACACCTCAAACCCTAATTGAATAGGATCTTTTGGCTACAACTATTCCTATCCATTACTGACTGATTTCCTCCCTTAGAAGTTCAAACAAACCCAAATAAAATCAATGCAAAAGGCAATTACTACTTGGTAATCAAAGGTCTACGGTTCAAGGATTAGCAGTCAGCCGAATCGAAAAGATTTCAAAGGGGAGAGAGTACATCATTACAAGATGTGCTTTGAGTCATTGGTTTTAGGTATGTTTTTACTATATTATACAGTTTATAATTTCTAAATAATATTTTATTAATCATATATTATTATTACATTATTAGTTATGTGATGTTTCTTATATATATCAATGTTGTCACGTACCAGAACGGTTATATATATATATATATTTACTAAAGAAATATTTTTTTCACATATAGGTCAGATATCAACAGCCCAATAATTTTATTTATTATAATTATTATATATATATGTAATGTCATTAAATTATAATTTTATGGTTTGTATTTAATGCTGACATCGTTTCGTGCTAATAATTAAATATACATTTTATACATGCATACTATGGTAATTATAATTTTTGGTAGCTGTAAAATATTTTCAGTAATTATTTACGATTATTTAAATCATATACTGTGTAAATAATTCATGTTAAATAAAATATGTTTCAAAAATTAACTTTTAAATTTTATAAAATTATTTTATCATGAAATAATCTCTTGGCCAGAAAAAGAGAATTAAAAAATCATTTTATTTTTAAAAATTATTATAATATATGATGGAAAATAAATAATTAGTAAGTAACAAATTTTGATCGAGAAAATAATGGAAATTTTTTCCAAATTTCAAAATAACATGCTAGATTTTTTTTAAAATTTAAAATTTGAATAATATAGTTTGAAAATATTTTATTATTTTATGACTAATTAATCAACATATATATATATATATATTACTGTAATAAAATTGATAATAAATATTTACTCTACTATGTATACGATCCAAAAGTGTTTAAAAGTAAAAAAACATTTAATTTGTTTATCAATATATATATATATTTAGGTACTATAAATATGCTTATGAATATATATATATATATATATATATATATATTTAATAAAAAACATTGTTTTTTCGTTGTAATATATATATAAATTAGTTCATAATTTAAAAAATATTATACATATTATGTATCATATATTATTTTAATATTAATTTCAATAACGCATATACATATATATATTATTAATATTTTACATATACATATGAGTTATATATATGTGTGTGTGTGTGTTTGTGTTTGTTTATGTGTGTTTAAATATTTTCATTCTCAGAAAATTATTTAAATAAAACTAATATATACGTTTATATATATGTATGTATATACGTAGATTTGGATAAAAATTAAATTTAAATACATGTATATATATATTTGGATACATATTAGATGAGCTGACATGTCTGTTGTGATGTAAATCCCAACATCTATGTACGGGTATGTTATATCTTACACGGGTTATCATATTACACATGCACACACATACATTTATGTATGATGCATATGTGTACATTTATATATGCAAAATAGAAATTAAATAAAATTCTATTCAATTTATAAATTTAAATAAAATAGGATATATTATTTAAATAAATTTAAAAACGTTCTAAATGAACTAGACTTCATAGGAAAATGTCCATACACTGCTTTCTTAGGCCTGCAAACATATCCGGATTCATGTGTAACACCTGGAGGATGTTTCATACAACCTTCTCGTGAAGATCACCATTCAAGAATGCATTTTTAACATCAATTTGTGAAATTGACCATTTCGAACGGAAGCTATAGAAATGAGAGTATGAATGGTAGTCATCGTTGCAAATGGAGCAAACGTCTTCTCATAATCCATTCATACTGTTGGAGTAACCTTTTGCAACCAATATAGCTTTATATCTTTTAATTGATCCATCATATTTGGTTTAGATTTTACATACCCAACGACAACCGACAACACTCTTACCATAAGGTAGAGGAACCAAATCCCAAGTAGCTATTCTTTGTAAGACGGAAAGTTCTTTGTCCATAACCTCTCACCAACAAGGATTAAAGGCTTCCTCATTATAATAAGTTGGCTTGGAAACTTTATAAATAGAGGTTAAGAATGAATAAAAGGACAAAGATTAATAAGAATAAGCAAAATCAGGTAATTTTGTAGACTTACGAATGCATGTGGAATGAAAAAAAGGAGGATCTATAGACTCAACTGGAGATTGAGAGGCCATAGTGGGGGAGGACATAGCTTTAGATGCTCTAGTTATTCCATTTTTGTGGGGCTATTAGTGTTATTATTATCCTTAGAAAAAGTGATCAATATAATCAGATTAGATTTGGTTAAACCATGACTGATGGATGGAATAGAGTAAAATGGTATGTTGAAGAAAAATAACATTTCAAGACAAATAAAGTTTTTAAATGGTTGAATCAAAACATCCACAACCCTTTTTACGCCCACCATAGCGAAGAAAAACACAAATAACAGATCGAGAAGATAATTTGTTACATTCTATATGCAGAAGGAGAAAAAAACAAGTACACCCGAACACTTTAAAATCGAATAACCAAATGCATGTGTATACAATTTTTCAAAAGGTGAAATACTTAAGATGTGAGAAAAAGTAATAGTGTTAATTAGTCTAACAACCGTGAGAGCAGCTTTACCCCAAAATTCCCTAAGAACAGAAGTAGAAAGTAACATAGATCCAGCAGTTTTAAGAATATGTTCGTGTTTTCTTTCTACAACTCCATGTTGTTGAGGAGTATCAGTACATGAGGTTTGTTGAATAGTTTCATCCAAAGAAAGAAATTCAGAAAATTATTAGAGATGTATCCTCCACTTAAATCACACCTAATTTTTTTTATAATAGATGAATGTTGTATCTTGACAATTGCTTTAAAGTGTTGTATAATAGAAAAAATTCAGTATGATGTTTCATTAAATAGACCCAATAGTATCATGTATAGTCATCAATGAAGGAATATAATATCGAGACTCTTCTTTAGTGGGAATTAGAGATGATCCTTATACATCTGAATGAATCAAATCAAATAGAGCAAAAGAAACAGTGATATAATAGTGACTTGTATATAGATATAATAGTCGTCAATAAAGGATTCTGAACTAGAAAGCCTCGATTTTTTCGAAAACATGTTTTATACATATTTCAAAATCTACGAAATGAAATCTCAGTTTTCTTTCTTTTTTGAAAACTATGGATATAATAGTTCGAAAAATTCTTATATCGAAGAATTGTGAGCTATATTCCATTATATATATTCGTTTGACTTTTACGGCGCGAACTACCATTACGCGACGTGCCTATTTTTGACTCAATTTTGAACATTCATTTAAACATTGCCAAAACACTTCTAAATGTTTATAAAACATTTCTAAACCATTTTTAAGAGGTATAAACATTCCATATACACCATTTCATTCAATAAAGGAAAGTGATTTTCTTTGTGCTTATCTATGTGTATTAACGTGACATATATATAATAACAATATATAACATCCATACTATCATATTCAAACATGAAAAACAACCATCACTAATAATTATATCCAAACATATATATCATCCAATAATATATATATAATTACGTTTAGGAGTTTTCCCACTTTGATTTTGATTGGAAAAAGGGCTACAGCTTCGCTACTAGGAAATTAAAGCTCTTGTACCTTGCACTTTTTTTCTAAGAGGTTCGGCCTAGCCTTGGGATGGCCAGAGGAGCTTACGACCTAAGGTGGGAGAAGAGTAGGGTTCGACATTCGATAGAAAAAGCGGAGGCCATGGAAGGAAGAGAGGAAAAGGGGAGTTTTGGAATAGTATGAGGTGCTTAAGTATATATATATATAATATAATTTTTATTTCTTTTGAGAAATATTTTTGCATTATTATTTTTAAGTTGGAAGCCATGCAAAGAAGAGAGAAAGATTAGGAAATGGAAGGAGAAGACGAATGAAAATGAAGGGGAGAGGGTAGGGTATTTATAACGATGGAAGTGGAGGAAAATATCTTGGATATTTTGTGTAATGCACCACCATTACATCCAGCTCTCTCCTATCTCATCCTTGCACTGCCGAAAGGACTCCGCCCACGTGCTTGCAATGATGTTTGTACCACAGGGTAAGAGGGTGGACTTTTGGTTAGCTTAATAAGTAAGGAAAGGAGATAATGTAATATCCTTTATCTTGAGGTCCAAAGCTAAACGCTACATATGCTGCAGTCATCCAAGTATTAACTTCCAGTGACAAAATACGATAATGTTAATGGTATATCCATAATATTAGAAGCAGATGAATATGAAGTAAAATTATCACAGATTTCAAAATAACTTTTCTGATTACATTTCAAATCAATATTTCATATTCAGTTACATAATCCCAAAGGATCCTTAGGTTTTGACCAAATATAATTACTACAAATTATGTCAAGAGCGACATATGAAGATGCCCCCTTGAATGATCAGAGTACTAAATAGTTATATCTTTTATAAATACATCATAGAGGAAATAAACTAAAAAGGCTCCTGCATAAATAATTTTGCATCCTTCACGTCTTCGGAAACTTATTCTTTCAACCAACTAAACCTAATATCCCTTAACTCTCAATATACTCAAATTAAATTTTGAGCACCCGAGAGTTTAAGGGGAAAACTCAAGTTAAATTTTGAGCACCCAAGAGTTTAAGGGGAAACATAAATTTCGAGTCAGACATAAAGCCTGGTGTGAATAATATTATTACATCTTGGTTTACTGGTATAAAGTGAGACCATGCCGCTTAGCAGAATAGGTTTCCCTTTACTAATAACCCTTTTATAAGCATACCTTTTGCAAATCAGAAACAATGCAATCAAACTGATTATAACAATAAGAGAAAACTACATATATCACTAAAATTAGGAAATCAATGGACTACCGATCCACTCTATAATTTTACTTGACTAACTATTAACCATTGGCTAACTCGAGCCTACAAGACACACTCAATAATCTAACTTATGTTAGACATAACACTGGGCTAACTGCTTTTCTAGGATCGACTAAACCTAATGGTTTTACGGGCTCACCAACAACCTATCTATTCTCTGTATATTTCCTTCTATGTGCATCCTCAATTTAGTCCCATCTATGACAAGTGCTACACACTGGAATTTTGGACTTATTTTAGCTGGGGGCTAATAGCGAACGTATAGGGTGCGACCCTGCACCAATTCCATCTGGTCTTCTAATATCCGAGTCATAAACTTAGGGTTAACTACCTTCTTCATATTTCATTTATCTTAAGGTTAACTACCCTGTCAAAATTCTACTTCCCTGTAAATAATCTTTACAAATGATTTACCCCTGAAATCATACTTTTATAAAACAAGGAAATCATATACTTTTCTTTTCTCAAAATACTTATGCCATGACATATGTATTTTACACAAAAAAGGTTGATGAAATAAAATGTTATTATCTATCCTTCCAAAGTAAGTTAAAAACCTTGTTTAACTTAAAAGAATTTAGGCCATGAAGCCAAGATAAACCATTTGAAACCTCTATTTAAAGCTTTAAACATTCCCTTTCGAATCCATTGAAAGTACCTCTTTTAAAATAAGTTAACTATTATACCTTGAAACACTAGGCCGAAAGGCCAAAACATACCTTTCGAAATCATAGAGAATAACTCTTTGAAATCTTAATGAAAACCTTAGACATCCTCTATTTAAAACACTTTAGACTTGCCTTTCGAAAGCATTTGAAATCTTCCACTCAAACACTCAAAGTAAACCTTTCGAAAACATTGGGGTGTCTTCCTTCAAAACCTACATTATATACCTTTCGAAAGCATTAAAACTTCTCACTTATAATGTACCTTTCAAAAGTATTGGGTACAATAAATTTTTTGAAGAACATAGCTTCAAAACCATTTAAAACCATTTCGAAAGAAACCTTTGGCTTTATCTTTTCAATATATCTAAAGGTCATAGAAGAACTGGGGCAAAAGCATTTCTTTTGAAAATATTGTTCCTAAGTAAAAGAAAGTAGATGTTTTGAAACCATCCCTTTCGAAAGCATGAGAAGCGGCTTAAAGAATGAAGGCAAAGTACCCCTTTGAAAGCATTAACTTTAAAGGTTGAATGCAGCGGCATGGGTTTCAAACCCCTCGCAAACTTCATCTTAAAATAAAAAGGCATCAACCCTTTTGTAAGCCATTTTTATGTAAACAAAAGCAAGTTGGCTAAGTCGAAAGCTAGCTTCAGCCCTTTCGAAAGTATCGGTTGTACCCAAAATAGTTCAAAGTTAATAAAAGTGACTTCTACTCCTTCGAAAGCATGGTTTAGACCCTATTACTTCCGTCTTTCTCCAATTCACTATGTACCAAAGAGTTGATACTATGTGTTTTTCGACTTGGTTAGGGGTGGAAGTATGAGGTCGAAAGGTAGCCGATGGAAGTGGCAAAGCAATAATTTCTTACAAAACTGTTTATTAGCCTTTTAAAGTAAATTCTTTCCAACTAACTTGCCTTATTTGTCAAAATATAATTGGTTTCTAATTCTTTTTCAAAAATCTTTTTCTAAAAGTGTTGCCGAATTCAGTAATTAACAATTTAATACTTTTAACAAATTAACCCTTCCCCTTTTCAAAACATATTAAACATTTAACTCACATGCCGTAAATAATTTTATATCCATAATAAATACTTAAGAAAGTTCTCCAAAAATTTCCATAAATCACTTTTGATATGTTTTCTAACATATTTAAATTTCTGACCCACAACTAACATAATACAACCAAAAAAAAAATTCAAACCCAATTTTAGCCATTTTCTTTCATAGAAAATTCATAATAAGTCCACAATAACTTAGGAAATTATGAAACTTGAAACTCATCTCTAAAATAATGTTTTTGTCCTTATCTCAAAAATGCAAGTCATAAGGATATTATTTAATTGGTTTTCCAAATCGAAACTTATCATATAATCTATATGAAGAATCATAATTCATCGACAAACATAAACATTCATTTAAACAAACAAAACATGGCATATAATTTGCAAAACCAATTCAGAATTTTACTAGAAACCGAGAACAATAAAAATAAGATGTAAGAACCATTATTCACCTTAGCTTGAGTTTAAGAAAGTTGAGATTTTCTCTTTGATTGATTTGCTTAAGATTCCTACTTGAATCCTTGCTTGTCATCCTTTTTGTTTCTCTTACGGTGGCTAGCCAAGCTTTTTAATATTTTAGTTTTAGATGTATAAAATGAGTAAGGAGTTAAAGCAAGAAGGGTTTTGGGTATAAGAACATAGTATTCCTATTTTTCCCTTATCATATTCCTCCTACTTTCTTCTTTTTAATTCTTTTTAGCTTATAGATTAACTAATGCACGTCTACTTTATGATTATACAAATCTCAACCCCTTAACCATCTACATTATTTCATTTAGTTTATCTAATTAAATGTCCTAAGTAACGTCAATCAAACCTAGGGCCATTATAGATAATATCTTTGACATTTTAATGTATATATATTTGTATGTATGTTTTTATATATGTGCATTCTTTTATATATATGTGCATGTGAACATGTCTTATATATCTACGTGCGTGCGTTTATGAATTTACATATCCTTACAACATTGCACAACTTCTACACGTCGAATAGTTAAAAATTCCAATTGCGATTTCCAGTCCAATTTTCACTTTTTAGTTAATATACAAAAATTCGTAAACAAAGTTCAAAAATAAATTTCTAATCACTATAAATAAATTAAAATGTAGAATTTGAATTATTAAGCCATATAAATCAATAATAACAATTTTTTTCAAAAATTGCTATTATACCGATTAAGCGATATCAATTTTTCCTTATATTTTCAAATAATATATATATATATATTTATAAAACTATTATAATTGATTTATTATCACTTTATAACTATTTAATATGAATTATAATCATTTAAACCCTTATGCAAATAATTATAATAATTATTAAACCGTTAAATATCAATTAAATCAATTATTAACTATAATGACCATCCCGATGATGTCATAATTCATTTACTTTTTAAAAATTAAATATATTATTTTATTCCATATTAGGGATCAAAATAAAAAATAAATGTATATATCCAAACCAATGCACGATAAAATGAGTTGTGGTCATTTTATCGATATTTTCCAAAGGGCGTATTTTCTTTTATACAAATTTCTTTAAAATAAGGTCGTCCATATTATTTATCATTTAAAACATCATTATTTATGTTTAAAAATCTTATTTTTGAATATTTGAAATTTTTTAGTAATGAATTTATGGGTCATTACATACTTCCTCCCTTAAAGAATTTCGTCCTCGAAATTAAAGATACGAAGAAGATAACTCAAATATATATGTGTGTGTATATATATATATATATAACAAGATGAAATATACATATAGGATATGGAAAGTGACTAGACCATAGATCAATGAGTACACTGTATTGATACAACACAAAACTATGTATCAATCTTAAACTTACGTTCTTCATCCTGTCTTCCATTGCCTATGTGCAATCCGCTGCGTCAACACTCCATTGGATTTTTACCAACCTTACAACCTTCCTTCTCAATAACTTTTCATCGCAATCTATGATTCATATTGTCCATTTAATAACTGCTAAATTAGGTTCAACTTCTAAGTCTTCTTGGGCAGTTGTTTCTAAAATTTTCTCTGGATCATGCACATAATTTCATAGGTGAGATACGTGAAAGATGTTGTGCACACCAAACAACATTTCGGGCTCCACACGGCAAGCTAATGGGCCAATCTACTCGAGAATGGAAAAATGTCCAATAAATTGAGGTTTTAAGTTCCCAGCCTGGCCAATTCTTACCACTCCACTTATTGGAGAAACTTTCAAGAATACATAATCTCTAATTGAGAACTCTAGATTTCTTTGCCATTGATCAACATAGCTCTTCTACCAACTCTAGGCTTCTTTCATCTTCTTTCTGATCATGTCAACCTTTTCTGAAACTTCTCTAATCATGTCATAACCTAGTACTAATCGATCTCCGGTCTTGATCCAACATGTTGGGGATCTACATGGATGACCATATAAAGCTTCATATGGAGCCATGTCAATGCTAGCCTGATTGTTGTTGCTGCAAGGGAACTCAACAAGATGAAGATAATTTTTCCATGATCCTCCAAAATCTAAGATACATGCTTTTAGAAGATCTTCCAATACCCGATTTACTCTCTCAGTTTTCCCATCGGTTTGGGGTTGATATGCGGTGCTTATGTTTAGCTTTGTTCCTAAAGTTGTTTGCAATGCCTCTCAAAACTTTCTAGTAAAGATTGGGTCTCAACCATTGACTATGCTGCTTGCGACACTGTGTAATCGAACAATTTCCCTTATGTATGTTTCAACAAGACTTGCAGCAGTTCCTGTTGGATTTACTGGGATAAAGTGTGCGCTCTTGGTTAATCAATCCATTATAACCCAAATGCCTTCATTTACCTTTCTTGAATGAGGTAAGTCATTGATGAAATCCATCGATATTTGGTTTTATTTCCAAGTCGGAATTTCAAGAGGCTGGAGTAGTCATGCAACCTTTTGTTGATCACTTTTGACCTGTTGGAAATTTGCACATCTAATCACATGGATGGAAATGTCTCTCTTGATACCTCCCTACCAGAAAGTCTTTTCCATGTCTCTATATATCTTTGTAATTCCGCGATGTATTACGAGTGAAGAATTGTGACATTTAGTTAAAACTTACTGTCTAACCTCATCAACATTAGGGACATATATCCTTCCATTCATCTTAAGATTCCCTGCTCATCCATATTGAATCCTATCATCTTCCTAGTATTACATTCTCTTCTACTTCCCATACTATTCTTGTAGTGATGAGGTCCTTAAGCTGACTCTGCTTTTACGACAAATCAATGCGGGATGCACCACTAAATAAGCTATAATGGCCTTGTTTTTACTCAAAGCATCTACAACAACATTAGCTTTTATAGGTGCATATAAAATATCCAAATCATATGATGCGTGGAATTCAAACTAACGTTGCTGCCTCATATTTAAGTCCCTCTGAGTGAGAAAAGATATTTCAAAGATTTATGGTCTACGAAGAGCTATAATTTTTCACCTATTTAGAGAAAAATATATTATTTACTAAGGTCAGTCAAAGTTTATTTAAAATAAACTAAAAGGAATTCTTACCCAGTAGATAATGTATTCACATTTTTAATGCAAACGCAATGGCTAATAGATCCAAGTCGTGTGTTGCATAATTTTTCTCATGAGTCTTTAATTGCCTACTAGCATAAGTGATAACATTTCCATGCTACATCAGAACAGCACCTACTCCTTCCCCATAAGCATCAGTATAAACGACTAATCCATCGCTTTCATCAATAATAGTCAAGACTGGTGGGGTAGCCAACCTGTTCTTGAGTTCCTAGAATGCTTCTTCACATTCCGGGGTCCATTCAAATTTGGAATCCTTCATAGTCATCTTCGTTAAGTGATAGGAAATTTTGGAGAAATCCTGAATGAATCATCGATAATATCCTGCAAATTTTAAGAAACTGCGGATATCCTTCGGAATTTGTGGCTGCTTCCATCCAGAATGGCTACAATTTTCCTTGGATTAGAGATTCCTTTCTTTGGCACAACATGCCTAGGAACTTTACCTTCTCTTCCCACAAGTGGCATTTTGAGAACTTGGCTTTGAGTACATTTCTCCTCAATATTTCTAGCACAATATCTAGATGCCTCTTGTGTTCCTCTTCGTTCTTGGAATAGATAAGAATGTCATTAATAAAACTAACATGAATTTATGGAGCACTTCTTTGAATACTCTATTCAAAGTCCACAAAATAAGTCGGTGTATTGGTTAGCCCAAAAGGCATAACCAACCATTCATAGAAATCATTTGGTCCTTTAAATGCAGTTAAAGGAATGTAGCGTTCTGCTATCTTTAATGGTGAAATCCAGTTGCTAGGTCCATTTTGGACAATACTCGAACACCATTAAGATGATCAAACAAGTCAAAAATGCATGGTAGGGGATACTTGTTCTTAATTGATAGCTTATTTAGTTTTCAGTAGAATATACAAATTCTCCAGGAGCTATCTAACTTCGCAACGAAAACTACTATTAAGCTCCAACTTGAGCGATTTGGCCCTACTAATCCTTTCTTTAATAAATCATTAGTTATTTCTTTAATTCATTTTCTTCTTTAAGGGCCATTCTTCGAGAAGATTGAAAAACGGGTCTGGCATCGGAAATCATATTGATTTTAAGACCAATTTTCCTATGCAGGGGTAAACTTATAACTTCCTCAAAAACATCTGAAAATTCCTTAACAACTGGTATTCCTTCTGGACGTTTTTGGGATGAATTTAGGGTATACATAAAACTATCCACAACTTGACTTGGTTCTTTACAAGTTATTTAAAAGGTTCACCACTTTTATTTTGTAATCGTATTGTTATTTTGACGCAATCTAAAATAGCTTTATACTCAGACAACCAATCCATACTAATTATAATATCAACTCCATAATATTGAGGACGATTGGAAACTTGAAAGGTTTTGGGATAGGTAGGCCACTTGTACTTTTTCACAAACTATACCGAGATTAGTTTTACCGCCTATAGGATTGGTGATATAGATAGGGTTGTCTAATATCTTTGTGGTAAGTTTCAATTTATTAACCAATTCTTTAGATATAAAACTATGGGAAGCCCCAGTATCAAATAATACTCTGGCTTGGTTTTCATTAATGCAGATATTATCTTCTAGGACTCTCTTTCCCTTCACTTCGGTCGAAGTTGAGGGCTCTTTGATAGAAAAAACCCGGACCTACTCTCCTTTCTTTATCAGTGGGCAATCTTTCTTCTGATGTCCTGGCTTATGATAATTGTAGCAAGTTCCATTCTATACCCTAGGATTCTTGCAGGTGTTGGAGTAGTGGCCCTTCTGTCGGTAATTAAAACAAGTAACGTCTTTCATTTGATCTCTCTAGGATTCTCTTTTGGCTTGCCTTGCCATGGCTTCTTCCCCTACCGATTAAACTTCCTCCTTTTCCAATTATTGTTGTTGTTCTAAGTTTTAGGTGGATTCTTCTTGTCCAGAGTTTCATGTTGGAAACTTAAGTCTATCAAATCTACAAAACTCCCCTTAACATGCACCGTCATCCTATCCTAATATTGTTCCTTCATCCCAGAGATAAACATTTCATTCTTCTTCATAGGAGTGCCTATCAAACCCGACCCAAATTATGATAATTCATTGAACTTATTAGAATACTCCTCTATGGATGTTTCTCCTTGTTTTAAATCCATAAAACTCCTGTAAAGTCGTGATTTTCCAACTGCTGGCATATATAGTACTTCCAAGACTTCCTTGAATCGTACCCAAGAAAAATTATTCTTCGATTCATTCATAGTAACGGAGTCCCACCAGGAAAGAGCCTCATCCTATATTCCCAAGAAGCTAAGAATCTCTTCTTCTCATCTCCAATATTCAACCCATAAAAATTCTTTCACAAGAGCGGATCCAAGCTTGAAATTCTATAATGGACTCTATTCTCTTCAAAGGTTTACCATCCAAACTGGCATAGTTCTTGCATAAGGCAACGAAGTTAATTTAAGGTTGTATTGTGACCATTACTTCTTCAATCACTGTAGCATTTGGAGTGTGATCATACTGCTACCACCCCTTACCTTTCCTTGTCCTCTTTTTCCACTCATCTCCTACTATCTGCATATAGTTAGGAAATATCTTTGGATTATAGACGAGATCATCTTAGGGAATGACATAAAATTTTAATATACTATTTGGATAAAAATTGCAAATGTGCGCTCTGTCAGATTAAACTCATTCTAGGGCATTACTCACCCTATTTCTAAGGATGACACCATCAAGTCTTAGGTATTCGCTCAACCATAAGCTCTGATACCAAATGTGACGACCCGCCTCCTCGATCCATAGAAATCGATATTAATACATCCTCGACGTGCCGTAAATCCAAGTGCTGAAGAGGCAAATTATCATGAGGTAAAAGAAAATAGAGATAGAAGAAAAAACAATAATAGAATATTACATCGTATTTAACAACTTGTAATCATATAGACGGTACATACAATCACTCTCAAAATGAGATATCAGAGTCATAGTAAGTACTACCCTAGCTAGGATAGTTATAACGGCCTATCCTTATAGGTGCTGGTAGATACTTATACATAATACAGGCAGCAGAAAGTGATAGATAATTTCAACAAAAAGATCCAAAATGCTCCATGGTCCATGCTCTATGCTCCATCCTAAAATGCTCCAAATAATATAACTATTGGTTGCCCAGAAAAATACAGTGCCTAGAGTTTGAGGGGAAAAAATAAACACGAGTCAGTCATGGGATTGGTATGAGAAACTCAAAATATGGATATTTGAAAACAAATGGTATCTCATAAGGTCACGCCGCACACAAACACGGAATGGTTTTTTACCTTATGATAACCATAACATTTGCTATGAAAAATCTAGAAATATTATTTTTAATGACATTCTTTAAAAAACGTTTTCCATATAAACATACTAAAATAGCCAAAATTGTTAGATTAGTTAAATTTGACGGCATATAGATTTTCAACTAAGTTCGAAGGCACTTATTGGAGAATGGATTTCCATACAATGACAGATAAGGGACTAGCTTCTGTATAGTACATCTCTAGAGGGATGTACCAAGGATCGACATCTTCAAAACCTCTACACTTGGCAAGACTGGCCTACCTGCAGACCCGCCTGGTGGTGGGTAGAACCGAATATGACATTACCTCGGTCGTAACTGACCTATCCGAGATCCCATAACAGACATAAAATTCTTGACATATATAGAGCAATCTAGAAAGGTGATGACCATACCCTTACGGGCATGCCCCACTTAGCCTCATGACATGCCCTGTTTAAGTCATTTTCGGTTGATGAGGCAGTGGTAACGATTACCATTTACATAGCCCTTGATCACTCAATTGTTTCTAAAAATGTAAAACTCCTAAGCTCGTACATCTTAGAAAAGGGTGTTAAGCTAAGAGAAGATGCCTTCTCCTCCACTAAATAGATAATACGTTCATAGAGATCAATCGGCGTAATTAGAAATGCAACGTAAGACATTCGTCTATACAAGTTGTCTCGGAACAGGACAAACCGAAGGCACTCTCCTACCAAATTCTGCCAGGAATTACCTATTGGATTAGTAGTGAGAAGTCCTTGCATCAATGATCTCAAATGAAGAACCGTTGCCACATAATATGATAGAGAAACTTCCCCAAGGGTCCATGACAAGCAACCCTACATTCCATATTCCAAATCATTTCCTTATTTTTACTTCAAATACGTAAATTGGTTTGAAGTGGTTTCTGGATAAGGATTCCTCAAATCAAACCTCGGTTCCTTCAAACTAATCATCAATAAACAGATGTTAGGTAATAGGGAATTATTCTTAGCTTGAATATCAAAATATCTTCTGAAGGTATATATCTTTAAAAACATTCTTTTCGGTATATGCAAAATCATTGAACCTCTTTTGGAAAATTATTTATTTAAATCTTAACAAAGACTTCTTAATTCAAAATCAAAACTTCGATTGAGTTGAAACCATGTTATCTATATTGTTAATCAAAAACCAGTAAATATTAAGAGAGCAGAATTTATAGAAATCATCTAATTCTACTTGATATCAATTTCCACATTTAACAAGCATTATAGGTAGTATAACAGCGAAATCACCCTTTAAATTTCACAAATAGTATGAGTTCCCTACTCGGAATTTAACACCAAATATAAGAAGATTATCTCCCTAAAATCCAAGTTATTTATATTTGGAATATCCATTATACTTTGGGAAATTTTGATCAGAGTAAATCAAATTTACTATCCTCTCCATCAGGCCAGTTTGGATAGCTAGGGAGAGCAGGAAACTAGTTTCGCAAACTCAAGCCTAGACACTATCTCTCTGATCCATAATGTGGTCAAGTTATTTGATCGACTCTAAATCTTTTAACATACTTAATTAAGTTTTAACTATTTACTTAACCACTTTATAAATCCTTTCAAATCACCTTTAAAAACTTTATTATTCATTTAAAAATATTTACAAAATATTTAAAAAAGATTTTTTGCAATTAGACCTATATTTTAAAAGTTATAGAAAATTGCTATGAAAAGTGCTGCGAATGGTGCCTTTTAAGCTATATTGATCAAAACGACTTTTCTACCATAAGGAAATTCATTTTTATAACTCAAATCACTTTTAAAATAGTTTAAAGAATTTTTTTCATATTTTTAAACAATTTTAAAATATCATTTTTCTAAGCAATCCTATTATGGATTTCGAACTGCAAAACCGCGATTTTTCAAAAACTTGTTTTATTCACATTTCAAAATCTACTTATCGAAATCTCAGTTTTCTTTCTTTGTTTGAAAACTATGGTTATAATAGTTTTGTCAATTTTCTTTCTTGTTTGAAAACTACGGATATAATAGTTATGAAAATTCTTATCTCGAAGAATTCTGAGCTATATTCCATTATATATATTCGTTTAATTTTAACGGCGTGAAAATTGTGAAATACCGTTACGCGACACGTCTATTTTTGACTTAATTTTCAATATTCATTTAAAATTTTCTACAACCCTTTTAAATGTTTAATAAACATTTATAAACCATATTAAACCATTTTTAAGAGGTTTAAACATTCCACTTACACTGTTTCATTCAATAAAGGAAAGTGATTTGCTTTATGCATGTCGATATGAATTAACGTGACTTGTATATATATTCAACAACCATATCAAACATCCATATTATGATATTTAAACATGATTAAAAAAAACCATCATTAACAATCATATTCAAACATATATATCATCCAATACTATATATAACCATAGTTTAGGTGTTTTCTCATTTTGGTTTTGATTGGAAAAACGACTATAGCTTCACCTCAAAAATTAAAAGCTCACGATCCCTTGCACTATTTCTTCTAGGAGGCTCAAACTAGCCTTGGGATGGCTAGGGGAGCTCATGCCTAGGAAAGAGAAGAGGAGGGCTCGGCCTTTGATGGAGGAAGTGGAGTTCGTGGAAGCAGGGAGGAAAAGTGGAGTTTTGGAATAATTTGAGGTGCTTAAGTATATATATGTATATATTTTAATTTTAATTTATTTTGAGAAATATTTAGGCATTATTTCTTTTAGGTTGGAAGCATGAAAAGAAGAGAGAAAGCTTAGGAAATCGAAGGAGAAGATGAATGAAAATGAAGGGGAGAGGGTTGAGTATTTATAAGGATGGAAGTAAAGGAAAATATTTGGATATTTTATATAATGCATCACCATTAACATCACCATCCACCTCCCTCTTATCTTATCCTTACATGGCCGAGAGGGCTCGCCCTTACCCATGTGCTTGCAATGAAGCTTGTACCATGGTGCAAGAGGGATGACTTTTAAATAGCTTAAGATGTAAGGAAAGGAGATAATATCTTTGATATTTTTGTGTATATATATTTATATGTATGTGTTTCTATATGTTCATTCTTGTATATTTATGTGCATGTCCACATGTCATATATGTACATGTGTGTGTGTTTATGTATCTTACATACCCGTACAACGTTACCCAACTTCTACACGTCTAATTGTTACAAATTCCATTTTCGATTTCCAATCCAATTTTTACTTCTAGTTAATATACAAATATTCATAAATGAAGTTCGAAAATAAATTTCTAATCACTATAAATAAATTAAAATGTAAAATTTAAATTATTAAGCCATATAAATCAATAGTAACAATTTTTTTTTCCAAAATTGCTATTATACCGACTAAGCGATATCAAAATTTTCTTATATTTTCAAATCAAATATATATTTATAAAACTATTATAATTGATTTACTGTCACTTTATAACTATTTAAAATGAATTATAATTATTTAAAACCCTTATGCAAATAACTATAATAATGATTAAATCATTAAATATCAATTAAATTAATTATTAACTATAATGACAGTCCCAATGATGACCATCCCGATGATGTCATAATTCATTTAATTTTTCAAAAATAAATAAATATTGTTGTTTCATATTTGGGTTCAAAATAAAAAACAAGTATATGTATCTAGACCAGTGCATGATGTTGGATAGACGAAGAACTATTCATTGATAAAACAATTTGTGGTCATTTTATCGATATTTTCCAAAGGGTATATTTTCTTTTATATATTGCTTTAAAATAAGATTATGAATATTATTTATTATTTAAAGCATTATTGTTTATGTTTAAAAATCTTATTTTTGAATATGTGGAAACTTTTCTGAAGTGATGAATTTACGCGTCGTTACGTATAGTCATCAATAAAGGATACATTAATCAAAACCCTCATTCAGTAGGAATTTGAGATGGTCCCCACACATTTGAATGAATCAAATAAAATGAGTAGAAGAAATAGAGATGCTACAATTAAATAGAAAAATGCTACTATTAAAGAGTAAAATGGAAAATCTTTTTCAGTTTACATCCATTTTGATCAGAAATACCATGAGTTTGCAAATTTCCTAATGCACGTGTGAATGCTAAAAATTTCAAACGAGAAAAAGAAACATGACCCAAACGAAAATGCCATAAATAAAAAGTAGGGGAAGAAGGACACAAATGAAAAGAAGATAAATCAGTACTAGTAGCAGCACTAACTAGAACTTTTAATTCATTCAAAATATATAGTCCTTCTTCTTATGGCCAGTCCCAATTAGTTTTTGAGATTGTAGATCATGCACAAAAGAAGAATCAAAAGTAAATGTTACTGTATTACCAGAATCACATAACTGACCAACGGACACACGATTAATGTAAGATACGGTATATGATAAACATTGAAAAGAGATAAGTTGGAAGTGACAATAGAACCAACTCTTACCAAAGGCATATGAGTGTCATCAGCGGTTACAACAGGAATGGAGATGATGAAGACAAAGTAGAAAAAGAAGGAGAGTCTCGAGACGTATGGTGGGAAGCACCAGAATCTAAGAACCGTAAAGATGACTTCCCTAAGGAGTTATTATGTATTTGACCTGAAATGAAGAGGCAGATATAACATATGGCTGCAGAGAATGAAAAATCCATATAGACTTGTTGTCAGTGATGATAGCATTTTATGCTCTAGGGTCAATTATGTAATTTGTTACATATATCTAACTCATTGACCAACATTGTTTGAAATAAAAATGTTTTCTTTCTATTATATATTTGACATAATGTGTTATAATAATTAAATAATTTAATTAAAAGTACACTTAACTAAGAATCCATAAATGGTATGTTTTGTGATAGTGGTTACAAAGTATTGTAACCATGAGTAATTTATCATAATAAATATAAATATACCACTTTAAATGTTTTTAGTCAAGAAACATCAAGACTGATATCGATGTATCCATTGAGACTAGAGTATGTAACCCTCTCCAAATGTTGGGTTGTGTATTACTCATGATTGTGGGGGCACCAAGAGGTTACGTACTGAAAGTTATTGGATAAATATGGAATGAATCATTTGATAGTTTTTAGTTGGTTAGTAAAGCTAAGGTCAAACAGAAAATGTCAATGTGAATGATTTACACATTTCTCTCGACTTGAGAATACCGTCGATCTTCAATATGAAAGCTCCAGCTTTATTATAATCAAATCATGGCATGGTTTCCATCAAGTGACTATCGTTGGGTCGGGTGGAAGTATTGGGAGTGAAGCACTATTCAGGGGAGGATTCGTCTCCTTAATTATATGAGATTAGTGTCATGGTCAACTCAAGTCAACTCAAAGCCAAAGTCTTTGGCCAAAGTAATACGGATAATAATAACTGTAATTATTTAACCAAGGACTTTGTGTTTAGACTATAGAGTGGAATGTAGTCGATATTGGACTATTGACCAGTATCAAATTCCATAAGACAAAGCGATATAATTTTGACGAATAGTTTGATATTATTCGTTGACCAAATTTGCACATGAAAAGTCACATAACAAAAATGATGAATTCTTTTGACCAAATGATTTAATTAGTTTATAATCGTTATAAATTAGCTAACATTTATGAAATATTAATTATAAAGTTTTGAATACGATTTGAGAACTAAATATATCGAATATATTTATAATGTTATAAATATTTCAATTGATATACGATATCGATAAGCAATTAAATTAGATTTAAGTAATAATATTTCTTTAGACTAAAATGGGATGTTAGCCCATAACAATAGGTTGATAATTTCGGCCATAATAAGGGCTATAGGGGGCCGGTAAAATAGATTAGTGGTATAAGAATTAAATGGCTTGGATATAGTAAGAATTTTATGAGATATGATCCATTATTTTCGCTCTCTCATCCATTATTTAAACACCTCAAACCCTAATTGGATTTGAGAATTTTGACTACCACTACTCCTACCCATTATTGGCCAATTTCATCCCCTTGAAACTCAAGCAAATCCAAATCAAATCAATTCTAAAAGCAGTTTCTATTTGATAGTCAAAGGTTTACCGTTCAAGTATTGGCAGTCTGTCGAATCGAAAATCTTTCAAAGGAGAGAGAGCTCATCATTACAAGGTTTTCTTTAAGGCATTGGTTTTAGGTATGTTTTTACAGTATTATATAGTTTATAATTTCTGGATAATACTTTATTATTCGTATGTATTATTATATTGTTAGTTAGGTGACGATTCTCAAATGTATCGATGTCGTCACATACTAGATTGGTTATATGTATTTATTTAATAGAAAACAAATTTTGTCATATATATGTCAGATATGCACAACCGAATAATTTTATTTAATAATTATTATTTTATTAATATATATATATGTATGTATGTATGTATTTATTTATATGTATATGTATCATCTAGTTATACTTATATGGTTTGTATTTAATTATAACATCGTTTCATGTTAACAATTAAACACATATTTTATACATGTATATTTAAAGTAAGTATAATTTTTAGTAGCTGTAAAGTATTTTTAATAATAATTTACTATTATTTAATATTATTTAAATCAATATGCCATGTAAATAATTTATATTTTAAACTTCTAAATTTTATAAAGTTATTTTATCATTAAATAAGCTCTCTGCTAGAAAATAAGAATTAAGAAAATCATTTTTCCTATTTTTAAAAATTATTATATTATAAGGTCAAAACCAATTAATTAATAAAAATTAAATTTTGGCCAAGAAAATTTATAGATTTTTTTTTTCTAAAATACAAAATAAAATGCTAGATTTTATGGAAATTTATATTTTTAATATTTCAAAAGTATTTTTATTAGCATTTTATTACTTTTAAACTAATTAATCAATTTATATATGTTTTAATATAATAAAATTTTATTATGCTAGGAAAATGGTTAGGAAATGTTTAAAAGTAAAAGAAAATTATTTAATTTTATTAATATATATATATATGTATGTATATGTACATGTATATTTTTAGATATTATAAATATTCTTATGAATATACATAAATATATAATAAAAAAATATTATTTAATCGTTGTAATATATATATATATATATATGTATGTATGTATTATTTTGTAATTTAAAAAGTTTTAAATATTATGTGTGTGCCTATCTATATTATTTTGGACGAGTTAGGGAAAAGGACAAACTTAAAAATTTAGGCTGAAGGACATCAAGTTTCCTTTTTAGGGTGAAGTACGAAATGCTAGTTATATTTAACATTATATTCAACTTTTACACTATACAAAATGCTAGTTATACCTAGCATTATTGTAACGGCCCACTATTTTGTACCATTCAAACTCGACAATAAATTAAAAACATGTCAAACTTGAATAGTTCAAAACAATAGATTGTAAATAAAGTTGGAGCAAATGAAATCAAATCACAGAATCACAGACACATAAATTAGAATACTCGCAGCGGAATTTAAATAACATAGTGGTTCATGAAGCCACTATCACATAGTCTTAAAATAAGTATAAGTTAATAGTTTAAAACCAAATACAATCTGAAACAAATATAGAAATCTCAATATTCAATTGTAATTACAGGCTAAGATAAATGACTGAATAGACAACAACTTGATAAAGATGATCTTCAGAAGTCCTAGCTCCGGGAAATGAAGTCTGAACTGATACTCAGGCTGACCCGAGCGTAAAATAAACATAAACACTCGAGTCAGGACATACATACTTATACAGTGTAAGCTAATTCAAGTGAACTATAATATAAATGCAAGTAACTTAAAGGATGCTTAGGATCGCCCATCCTCTAAGGATCCATTAAACTATTTACTATGTAGTAATATTTCGCTATTATAATAGTGTCTGTAGTAAAATAAACTTACTTTTAAATAGCGTTAAGGAGTGACCCAATATTCCCCTTAACACGTAATAGTGCCAATAGTCTATATAGTACCGTAATACCTCATGATCGGGAGGCTACCAGAGGAAACTCCATAGGTAAGACACAAATCAAACTCGTACAAGGCGAGCTAGGGTAGGTGACATGGCACAACTAGGCAATGCCAGGGTAGATATACCAATTACGCATCCGGACCGGTGGTAACGCGTAGCTGCTACTACCGCCCACCTTGAACAACACTCCTGGAATCAAAGGTGCGCACCAAACAATCATAAACTAATAGAATGGCATACGTAGAAGTGTGTCCGATCAAAGGTGCTACCTCATTAGTCTGTCAATCTCTCTTGTTTTAGCCACCTTATGCCAACTCACGGGAGTCGGGTCCACATATATACCTCAATAGAACGTCACCACCATCCTACCTCATTCTGGAATCTCCACCGTGTACACGGTTGTCAAAGTGGTTTTCGGTATCGATAGAGAGTATGCCCATATCCGATCCCGGTCTCTTTAACAACCAACATTATTATTACCCACGGTTATAAATTCCAAAAATAGTTTATATTTCAATCAAAATACTTCATTTTAAACTATTTAAAGGTGAAGTTATTATTCTTAAAAAATCCATTATAAATCCCAAGGGTTTAGCTTAGTTCATTTGCATCACTACAGCACTTGCAAAGTGCGGTTATATCCTTTTCAACAGATTTAAGTAAATTAAATTTCAGACCTCAATATAATTTCAGCAATAATTAACCCTTTATTTAAACATATTTAACGTATAAAATCATATTTTCCCCTTTGAAATAGTCATACACATTACTCAAAAATTTATGATTTTTATAAAGTGAATTTTGCAAATAAATATCAAACTTCTCTATGCTTTACTTATTAAAATCAAGTGCACAATTTTCTATAAAATTTTACTTATAATTAAGTTTAATTACCATTTCAAAATAACTTAAATTTCCATTTATTTCTTACTTAAGTTATTATTTCAACTTCCATTTTTAAGTATTCACTTTATTTAATTATTTAGTTCATACACAACTTAACCCTTTTTTTATTTACTCTATATTCAAATTTATAACAAAATATCATATTTTATTACTTAACTTGGATTCCATTTTTATAAGTCAAAATTTACAAAATAAATTTATGCTTTAAATTCTAACTTAACTATTTATTTATTTACATATTTAACTGTACAAAATCACTATACTTATAAAAATCAATTTTAATCCAATTTTAAACAGAATATTATATCATACTAATTTAAAATATTTAATATTTCTAGAGAATATATATATAATAAACACGGGTCTGTATAATATTTTCTAACCTAGGTAAAGTGGTACGGATAATATATCATTTCAATCCGTAATCTACAAAAAATTTCCGGGTTCTATCATTTCAAACCCACAATCCCAAGTTAAATAAATAACTAACTAAATAAATAAATATCGTTCAGGCCTATCATTTCAGCCCGTGACGATTCTATTCTATAGGGAATTTGTAGTGTGATGAAACAGCAAATAAATAAATAATATAACAGCATAAATATAACAGTATATAATATAACTGATGATGTGTCAATTTAATAACAGGGTTTTTAACATTATAAATTTATATCACAGGAAATTAAAGTATAATATAACCATTCTACAATTACACTTGTTATTAATTTACAGATCTATAAGTATGTTTGTCTGGTGAGAATACTCACCTCTACGATGCTGGAGTTTTGATACAAAATAACGAATATCTACACCGGAAAGCGTACAGAAGGCACGATCAATTTTCAGAGAATGCGACAACTCGATTCTGATCTTGAACAAAATAAATAAATCAATTTACACGAATTCAATACGATCATATCTAATCGAACAATGCAAACTGGAACTACTAGATTGAATAAAAGGATAATTGACTCAATATGCTCGACCACATTACCACACGACTCGACCAATCATAACGAAGGCTCGGCCCTTCCTATTCTTGAAGATTCGAATGCATGCACGCACCCAAGTCTTGGCAGTGGGATTATTAGGCATATGCTGATATTAAAAAATATGCACAGGTGGTGAAAATTTTATTGGTTCAAGTGTTTGGTTCAAATGCATCAAAGATGCTCGGCAGTGCACAGTATGGTCTGACATGCACACGTGTGTGCAAATGTTGGAAGGCGTTGAAAAATAATTGCTAAATGCAACAACACTATGGTTCAAGTGGATGGTTCTAAACATCGGGCTCGGCAAGGCATGGGCTTGGATGGGATCCTAAGTGCAATGAGGTGGTGATGAACAGCAAAACTCATGGTCAGATGTCATGTCAAGTCTGAGCTAATGGTGGTGATGCGGTTGCACTAGGAGATGGGGAGCAACTAGGCTCGGCAACGCTAACAAATGGATTTTGAGGTGATGATTTCCACCAGAATTCACGGCCAGGGGAAGGGAGGCCGTACTGGAGTTTGCAGTCGGTGGGAGGTGGGTGAAGCAGTCGGGCACAAGGTGGACAATCGATAGGAGATAAAAGAAAAATACAAGAAGAAAACGAAAAAGGAAATAAAAGAAGGAGGAAGAAGAGAAACTTGCAGCCATACCTGATGTAGCAAAAGATGAACCAAAATGTAGTGATAAGTTGGTGCACGCGTTGCTTATAAATATCAGAGGAGGGTGCACAAATCAAGGAAAAATTTTAGCAAGAAATTTCGTACGTGTTAAATTTATCTGATAAGTCACGTAATTCAAATGCAAAAGTGACAAGCAATTTTTTGTTTTTGAATGATATCAGGGAGGATGCGTTGATTTAGTCGAATAAGGAAACTGTAAGAAAATAACTTGATTTTTGGACGGTATTGAAATCAAAGATTTATCAGGGAAGTTACGAATTTAAAGGAGGAAAGAACGCCAAGAAAATTTGCACGTAAGTTGTATTAAACTGGGAAGTTTATGTTGATTTTGCGTATGGAAGGAAAGAATTTTATTTCTGAAAATGGCTACGCGAATTTTATTCCTATTATAAACAAGAGGTAGATGGAAATTTTTGAACGTTTATATATTTATAAAGAAGAACTTGTGCTGATTGAGGGAAAAGAAAACGGAAAGAATATTTGATTTCAACGTTAGAGAGGAAGAAAGGCATTCATTCCTATTAAGTATAAGGAGGCAACGGAATTTTTTTAATTCCTTTCCCACTTAAAAATGCATGTCTACTGATTAATTTATTTGTTTAGCTAAGGTAAGAATTTTAAGAATGCGTAGTAAAGACGCAATAATTTAATCAAACATACGCCCAATTTATAACAAAAGTAACGTTTTTAAATTTATACGTTTTCTTATTTATTTAGTAAATATACGCTAAAATATTTCGTCAAATAACGCACCATTTTAAATGTGTAATTAAACAGCTTATTTGTACACTATTTATTACTTAAATCTGAATTTTAATTTGTTTACATCCATCTGATTCATTTATCATTAATTAAGAACTGATGTATAGACGTAAAATTTTATTTCTTTTACAATATATTAATTACTTAATTTAAAAGGTATATAGCCAATTTTTTTTTTAAAAAAAGTGGAATAAAATGTTGTACAAATATATTCAGTTAAATTAAAAGATTTGGAAGTTAGAATCTAAAAATTTAAAATTCCAATAAATGTTAAACTTTAACTAAAATAAGAATTATAGAAATTTATTATAGTTATAAAATTTTGGGTAGTGATTTATAATTAATTTAAAAGTTCAAACTTTTGTAATATAAAACCCCAAAGTTTCAAAAATAAATAAAATAAAATATTTGTAAAAATTTTGGGCTGTTACACTCTCCCCCACTCAAAACTTTTCGTCCTCGAAAAGGAACGAAAGGAAGCAAACAAAAGAAAGGTAAAATAATAAAGCAAATTACCTGAAACAAATAATTTCGAATTCGAAGCACGTATGCTCTCCTCCGTCTTCCAGGTGCAATCCCGTTCATCAGTGCTCCACTGCACTTTGACCAGGCGGACAGATTTCCTTCTTAGCTGTTTTGTACCTCGATCGACGATACAAAGTGGCTTCCTCTCAATAGTCAGATTAGGTTCGATATCCAAACTATCAAGAGCAGAAGGCTGGATAATAAGAGATGGATCATGCAAACAGCGACGAAGGTGTGATACATGGAATACACTATGTACTCCAGCAAATTTCTCGGGCAAATCCAGTCGATAAGCAAGCGACCCAATCCTTTCCAAGATGCGGAATGTAATGATGAACCTAGAAGCAAGATTCCCTCTACGCCCAAACCGAACCACGTTCCTTAAAGGAGAGACCTTAAGGAAAACCAAATCACCGACAGCAAACTCCAAGCTCCTTCTACGACGATCATCGTACTTCTTCTGCCTGTCCTGAGCAATTCTTAACCTCCTCTTAATCTCCTCGACCTTCTCCGAAGCTTCCAAAATCATATCGGGACCAAGAACCAAACGATTTCCGGATTCAATCCAGCAAGATGGAAATCTACAGGGTCCCTCGTACAGCGCAGCAAACAGAGACATCTTAAGGCTAGCATGAACAAAAGATAGAATGAGACAGATAGAGGACTAAGATACGAAAAGAACAGAGGATTGGAATTATACTGATAACTATTGTTGTAGGTGAATTCCACAAGATGGAGATAATCTTCCCAAGATCCTCCATAATCCAGAATACAAGCATGAAGAAGATCTTCTAAAATCAGATTCACTCTTTCCATTTGACCGTCGGTCTGCGGGTGGTAAGCAGTGCTCAGATTCAGACGAGTACCCATGAATTCCTGGAAAGCTTTCCAAAACTGACTAGTGAAGATAGGGTCTCGATCGTAAACAATGCTAAGGGGGACACCATGGGGACGAACAATCTCCCTCATATAAATCTCAGATAAGCTCGAAGCCGAATGGTTAAACTTGACTGGAATAAAATGAGCGGACTTAGTCAGTCTATCCACAATAATCCACATGCTCTCATTTCCCCTCCTAGATCTCGGTAAACTATCAATGAAATCCATAGAAACTTGCTCCCACTTCCAATCGGGAATCTTAAGAGGCTGCAACAAACCCGATGTCTTCTGATGATCCGCCTTGACTTGCTGACAAGTCGCACACCGACTAACAAAAATGGAGACATCGCGCTTCATACCCCTCCACCAATAAAATTTCTTCAAATCCTGGTACATCTTCGCTACACCAAGATGAATGGAAAGTCTGGATTGATGATGTTCCCGAAGTAACTCCTTCCTTAACCTATCAACGTTCGGGACACAAATCCTATTATTAATCCTCAAAATCCCTTCATCATCAATCTGAGCTCCATTGCCATCAGAATTACTACCTCCTCTTCTATGAACATTCTCCTTCATACTTCTAAGCATCACATTCTCATCTTGCTTAGCCTTGATCCGATCCAAAAGAGGAGAAGAAACAATAAGCTGGCACAATAAAGACTTCTTCCTACTTAAAGCATCCGCCACAACATTAGCTTTCCTAGGTGTATAGTTAATGTCGAGATCGTAAGAAGCGAGAAAGTCAAGCCACCAAACTCGTCTTTGATTCAAATCCTTCTACGTGAAGATATATTTTAAAGACTGATGATCGGTGAAGAGGTCGAACTTAGCACTCAAGAGATGATGTCTCCAAAGCTTTGATGCAAAGACAACAGCCAGCAATTCTAAATCATGAGCAGCATAGTTAGCTTCATGGATCTTCAACTGACGACTAGCATAGGCAATCACCTTCCCATCTTGCATCAATACCGCTCCCAAACCCTCGCGACAAGCATCGGTGAATACTGTTAATCTTTCATTTTCTTTTGGAACTGTAAGCACTGGTGTGGTAGTAAGCTTATTCTTTAACTCTTGGAATGCCGCTTTACACTTATCGATCCAAATAAACTTAGCATTCTTCCGAGTTAGAGTAGTGACCGATGCAGAAATCTGAGCAAAGTTCTCAATGAACCTCCGATAGTAACTGGCAAGGCCCAGAAAACTACGAATATCAGTTAGAGTCTTAGGTTCTTCCCAATCCTGAAATGGAATAGGGAGAAATAAGGACTCTTGAAAACATAGAGTGATTAAATTTATAAAGAGAAAGGAGGAAAAGTATTACTATGATCGTAGCGATCTTGACTGGATCAACCGAAACTCCTTCACTAGAGACAATATGTCCAAGGAATCGGACTTCCTCTTCCCAGAAATTGCATTTTAAGAATTTAGCCTTTAATTGATGGTTTCAAAGAGTCTCTAAAACATATCTCAAATGGGTCTTATGCTATTCCTCTGACTTGGAAAATACAAGGATATCATCAATAAAGACTAGAAAAATTTTATTGAGCACATTGTGAAAGACACGATTCATTAAGTCGACAAAGAAAGTGGGAGCGTTAGTTAAACCAAAAGGCATAACTAGCCATTCAAAGAAGCCATTCTCAATACGAAAAGCAGTTTTGGGAATGCTCTCCTCAGCAACTCTGAGTTGGTGGAAACCTGTGGCAAGGTCAAGCTGAGAGAAAACAGTAGTTCCATAGAGCTGATCAAACATGTCATTTATGCGAGGCATAGGATATCTGTTTTTCATAGTGATCTTGTTCAGCTCCCTATAATCAACACATAATCGGAGAGAACCATCAGACTTGGTGATGAAAACTACGGCTGCTCCCCATTCTGAAAAGCTAGGCCTGATCAGACCTCTAGAGGACAAGTCTTGAATCTGCTTCCTTAATTCGATCTTCCCCCGGGGTACCATCCTTCTTGGTGGAAGAACTACAGGTCATGCTCCAAGAATGAGATCGATACGGAAATCAATTTCCCGCTTCGGAGGTAAAGAAATGACTTCACCAAATACGTCGGGAAATAGTTTGACTACAGGAGTCGAATGGATATCATCAGGGAAGGTATCGAGAGAATAAATGAAGCTGCCAGCGAACTCCTGAGGCAAACTACACTGGATCTCTAATGAATTACCAAAATCATCCTTGAGGGCAACAGTTCAAGAGCTACACGATGTATGGGCATCATGCTTATCTAACCAATCACCCCAAGCAATAATTCGAAAGCGTCAAAACTCAGAACATAGAAGTCACCGGTGAATCGATAACTATCATGGAAGAATTTCACATTCCTACAAATCTTACTAAGGTTTGCAGGATCATCGATAGGGTTTGAAACACATAGAGGCACAGCCGAAAACTCGGGAGAAAGAAGATTCTCAAATTTATTACAAATATCTACTGAGATAAAGCTATGGGAAGCTCCGGTATCAAACAGAACACGTACAGGAAAATAAAACAAGGTAAAAGATCCCTGAAGTGTACTTTGAGAGTCACTAGGATCGGGAGTAGGAGCAGGTGCAGGCTGAGGAGCTGGATGCAGAAGTGACAGCGAAAAGCCCAGATGCCTTGCCCTTCTTCTGTGTAGGGCAGTCTCTCTTAAAATGTCCCGGCTGAAGGCAAATGTGGCAAAGGTCTCGCCTAGCCAACTGAGCGGGAGGTGGAATAGCAGCACCCAAGGTAGGACAACTATTAGCATAGTGTCCTTTCTGGTGGCATCTATGGAAAGTAATAGTAGATAGGTCCATAGGCTGCTTCTGAGATGACGAAGACAATCCTAAACCTGAGGTCTTATTCCAGTTCTTCTTATGACGGTAGAAGTTTCCCTTCCTTTTCTTTGAACTACCAGAAGACAGAGATGGAGCAGACTGGGCAGTTGGAGGGTTCCTAGAGGTAGGATTCTCATATCTGATTGCCATGTCCATCAGAGCGGTGAACGTACCATGCACGTGGGTAATGAGGCGATCGTAATACTCCGGGCGTGCACCAGCGATAAACTTCTCATTTTTCTTCAGAGGTATGTCTATCAGATTAAGGCCATATTGCGATAGCTCATTGAATTTCCTTTCATATTCAGTAAAGGACATATCGCCTTGCTTCAAATCCATGAAGTCCCGATACAGCCAAGACTTCCCTGCTTCGGGCATCCATTTCGCGAGAAAAGCATCCCTAAAGCACGATAAGTGATATAAGATAGATTTCAAAAGGGAGGAAACTGAACCATACTTGGTCAACCAAAGAAGATACCTAAATTGTTCCCAAGTAATGTCAGCCTCAGCGGTGTGAGCTGTAACGGACAGCCATCAATCCAAAGCTGCTCCTTTTAATTACCAAGCTGCCAGTTAACGCTGCTGGGCATTAGTGATCTCAAGACCAGAGAAGATTCTCTCCAAGTCTCTCAACCAATGTTGAGCTTCAATTATGCTCTCAGATCCCGTGAACTTGGTGCCACCAAGCTCGGTATATTCCTTGCAAAGCTTAGTAAACCTAACTGGGGCAGCGGGTGTAGGAGCTGGGGCAACATCTCGTCCCCTACCTCTGGCATTTCCTCGATTCATCCTGAGAAATCAAGAATGAATTTAAGGACAGAGGAAAAATAGAGGCCCAGATATATTAGATAAGATAAAGTTTAACTAAACAGGCATTTAACAAAGGACCTAATTACAAAGGGTGGAGGAGGGAAAGAAGTTGTTGGAAAAAAAATTCAAAACAAGAAAATTTTAAATCAAAATACTTCTTTGAAAAATCCTTTGAAATTTATTTTATACTTTAAAATACACTCTCTCACAAAGAAAGGATTCTAAGATTGACTTCACTCATTCTAGGGTATTTATACCCTATCTCTAATGAGTTTTTGCTCCTTAGGCTATGGTTTGCCTAAAAACCAAAGCTCTGATACCAACTGTAACGGCCCACTATTTTTCACCATTCAAATTCGACCATAAATTAAAAACATGTCAAACTTGAATAGTTCAAAACAATAGATTGTAAATAAAATTGGAGCAAATGAAATCAAATCACAGAATCACAAACGCAGAAATAAAAATACTCGCAATAGAATTTAAATAAGTTAGTGGTTCATGAAGCCACTATCACATAGCCTCAAAATAAGTATAAATTACATAGTTTAAAACCAAATACAGTCTGAAACAAATACAGAAATCTCAATATTCAATTGTCTCAATTACTGGCTAAGATAAAAGACTGAATAAATAGCAGCTTGATAAAGATGATCTTCAGAAGTCCTAGCTCCGGGAAATGAAGTCCGAACTGATACTCAGGCTGACCCGAGCGTAAAATAAACATAAACACCTGAGTCAGGACATACATACTTATACAGTGTAAACTAATTCAAGTGAACTGTAATATAAAGGCAAGTAACTTAAAGGATGCTTGGGATCGCCCATCCTCTAAGGATCCGTTAAACTATTTACTATGTAGTAATATTTCGCTATTATAATAGTGTCTATAGTAAAATAAAATTACTTTTAAATAGCGTTAAGGAGTGACCCAATATTCCCCTTAACACGTAATAGTGCCAATAGTCTATACAGTACCGTAATACCTCCTGATCGGGAGGCTACAAGAGGATACTCCATAGGTACGACATAAATCAAATTCGTACAAGGCGCGCTAGGGTAGGTGACACGGCACAACTAGGCAATGCCAGGGTAGATATACCAATTACCCATCCGGACCGGTGGTAACGCGTAGCTGCTACTACCGCCCACCTCGAACAACACTCCTGAAATCAAAGGTGCGCACCAAACAATTGCAAAGTAATAGAATGGAATACGAAGAAGTGCGTCCGATCAAAGGTGCTAGCTCATTAGTCCGTCAATTGCTCCTGTTTTACCCACCTTATGCCAACTCACGGGAGTCGGGTCCACATACATACCTCAATAGAACGTCACCACCATCCTACTTCACTCTGAAATCTCCACCGCGTACACGGTTGTCAAAGTGGTTTTCGGTATCGACAGAGAGTATTCCCATATCCGATCCCAGTCTCTTTAACAACCAACGTTATTATTACCCGTGGTTATAAATTCCAAAAACAGTTTATATTTCAATCAAAATACTTCATTTTAAACTATTTAAAAGTGAAGTTATTATTCTTACAAAATCCAACATAAATCCCAAGGGTTTAGCCTTAGTTCATTTGCATCACTACAACACTTGCAAAGTGCGGTAATATCCTTTCCAACAGATTTAAGTAAATTAAATTTCAGACCTCAATATAATTTCAGCAATAATTAAACATTTATTTAAACACATTTAACTTATAAAATCATATTTTCCCTTTTGAAATAGTCATTTACATTACTTAAAAATTTATGATTTTTATAAAGTAAATTTTGCAAATAAATATCAAACTTCTCTATGCTTCACTTATTAAAATCAAGTGCACAATTTTCTATAAAATTTTACTTATAATTAAGTTTAATTACCATTTCAAAATAACTTAAATTTCCATTTATTTCTTACTTACCTTTATTCCAAAACCAACTTCACATTTCTAAATTAAGTTATTATTTCAACTTCCATTTTTAATTATTCACTTTATTTAATTATTTAATTCATAGACAACTTAACCCTTTATTTATTTACTCTATTTTCAAATTTATACCAAAATATCATATTTTATTACTTAACTTGGATTCCATTTTATTTTATAAGTCAAAATTTACAAAATAAATTTATACTTTAAATTCTAACTTAACCATTTATTTATTTACATATTTAACTTGTACAAAATCACTATACTTATGAAAATCATTTTTAATCCAATTTTAAACAGAATATTACAACATAAATTTAAAATATTTAATATTTCCAGAATATATATATATATATATATATATATATATATATATATATATAATAACCATGGGTCTATATAATATTTTCTAATCTAGGTCAAGTGATACGGATAATATATCTTTTCAATCCGTAATCTACAAAAAAATTCCAGGTTCTATCATTTCAAACCCGCAATCCCAAGTTAGATAAATAACTAAATAAATAAATAAATAAATATCTTTCGGACCTATCATTTCATCCCGTAACGATTCTATTCTACAGGGAATTTGCAGTGTGATAAAACAGTAAATAAATAAATAATATAACAGCATAACTGTAATAGTATATAATATAACTGACGATGTGTCAATTTAATAACTGATTTTTTAACATCATAAATTTATATCACAGGCAATTAAAGTATAATATAACCATTCTACAATTACACTTGTTATTAATTTACAGATCTATAAGTATGTTTGTCTAGTGAGAATACTCACCTCTATGATGCTGGAGTTTTGATACAAAATAACGAATATCTACACCGAAAAGCGTACAGAAGGCATGATCAATTTTCAGAGAATGCGACAACCCGATTCCGATCTTGAACAAAATAAATAAAACAATTTACACGGATTCAATACGATCATATCAAATCGAACAAAGCAAACTGGAACAACTAGATTGAATAAAAGGACAATCGACCCAATATGCTCGACCACTTTACCACACGACTCGACCAATCATTACGAAGGCTCGGCCCTGCCCATTCTTGAAGATCTGAATGCATGCACGCACCCAAGTCACGGCAATGGGATTATTAGGCATAGGCTGATATTAAAAAATATGCACAGGTGGCGAAAATTTTATTGGTTCAAGTGTTTGGTTCAAATGCATCAAAGATGTTCGGTAGTGCACAGTATGGTCTGACATGCACGCGTGTGTACAAATGTTGGAAGGCATTGAAAAACAATTGCTAAATGCAACAGCACTACGGTTTAAGTGGATGGTTCTAAACATCGGGCTCGGCAAGGCATAGGCCTTGATGGGATCCTAGGTGCTATGAGGTGGTGATGAACAGCAAAAATCGTGGTCAGGTGTCATGTCAAGTCCGAGCTAAAGGTGGTGATGCGGCAGCACTAGGAGATGGGGAGCAACTAGGCTCGACAACGCTAACAAATGGGTTTTGAGGTGATGATTTCCACCAGCATTCACGGCCAGGGGAAGGGAGGCCATAATTGCGTTTGCAGTCGATGGGAGGTGGGTGAAGCAGTCGAGCACAAGGTGGACAATCGATAGGAGATAAAAGAAAAATACAAGAAGAAAAAGAAAAAGAAACTAAAAAAAGGAGGAAGAAGAGAAACTTGCGGCCATACCTAATGTAGCAAAAGCTGAACCAAAATGTAGTGATAAATTGGTGCACGCATTGCTTATAAATATCATAGAGGGTGCGCAAATCAAGGAAAAATTTTAGCAAGAAATTTCGTACGTGTTGAATTTATCTGATATGTCACGTAATTCAAATGCAAAAGTGGCAAGCAATTTTTTGTTTTTGAACGGTATCAGGGAGGATGCGTTGTGGAAGAAGGAAACGGTAAGAAAATAACTTGATTTTTGGAACGGTATTGAAATCAAAGATTTATCTAGGAAGTTGCGAATTTAAAGGAGGAAAGAACGGCAAGAAAATTTGCATGTGAGTTGTTTTAAACTGGGAAGTTCACGTTGATTTTGCGAATGGAAGGCAAGAATTTTAGTTTTGAAAACGGCTACGCGAATTTTATTCCTGTTATAAACAAGAGGTAGATGGAAATTTTTGAACGTTTATATATTTACAAAGAAGAACTTGTACTGATTGAGGGAAAAGAAAACGGAAAGAATATTTGATTTGAATGTTAGAGAGGAAGAAAGGAATTCATTCCTATTAAGTATAAGGAGGCAACAGAAAGAAAATTTATTCCTTTCCCACTTAAAAATGCTCGTCTACTGATTAATTAATTAATTTAACTAAGGTAAGAATTTTAAGAATGCGTACTAAAGACGCAATAATTTAATCAAACATACGCCCAATTTATAACAAAAATAATGTTTTTAAATTTGTACGTTTTCTTATTTATTTAGTAAATATACGCTAAAATATTTCATCAAATAACGCACCATTTTAAACGTGTAATTTAACAGCTTATTTATACACTATTTATTACTTAAATTTGAATTTTGATTTGTTTATGTCCATCTGATTCATTTATCATTAACTAAGAACTGATTTGTATGCGTAAAATTTTATTTCTTTTACAACATATTAATTACTTAATTTAAAAGGTATATAGCCAATTTTTAAAAGAAACAAAAGTGGAATAAAATGTTGTACAAATATATTCAGTTAAATTAAAAGATTTGGAAGTTAGAATCTAAAAATTTAAAATTCCAATAAATGTTAAACTTTAACTAAAATAAGAATTATAAAAATTTCTTATAGTTATAAAATTTTGGGTAATGATTTATAATTAATTTAAAAGTTCAAACTTTTGTTACATAAAACCCCAAAGTTTCAAAAATGAATAAAATAAAATATTTGTAAAAATTTTGGGCTGTTACAATTATATTTAGTTTTACACTATACAAAACGCTAATTATAACTAGTATTGTCCTTCAGCCTAAAAAACAAACTTGTTGTCCTTCAGCCTAAATTTTTTCTAAGTTTATCCTGTGCCTATTTCCTGTATTACTTTAATATTTACAGGTAAATAGACACAAGGAAGAAGTTACAAAAAAATTTAGTCTCAGGGACAACAAGTTTGTTTTTTAGTCTGAAGGACAATTTTTAGTGTAAACTGAAAATGATAGTTACAACTATCATTCTGTGATTTACACTAAAAGTGTCCTTCAGCCTAAAAAACAAACTTGTTGTCCCTGAGACTAAATCTTTTTGCAACTTCTTCCTTGTGCCTAAAATCCCCTAATATTTATTACAATAATATATATATATATATATATATATAATTTGTTAATATTTTACATATACATATAAGTTATATATATATATATATATATATATATATACACACGCACTTATATATATATATATATCTACGCTTGAATATTTTAATTCGCATAAAATTATTTTAATAAATTTAACATATACATTTATTTATTTATATATGTATATATGTATAACAACCCATATTTTACGTATCCGATGATCGCAAAATATTTTTATTTTATTTATCTGAGGTCTTTTGATTCTATACTTTTAGGATATAACTTTTAGGGATATTTTACGCACCTATGATTTTTTTCCAAATTTCTACATGACCATTTTGAGACTATACCTTATTTGGGTTGTAACTTTTAATAAGAGTCGAATTAGTGTCTCAAACTAGATTCGTTGCTTTAGGATGATGGTTTCTCATTCTGTATAAAGGTCATAATAGAAAATAGTCTCTGGGATAGGAAGTTACGTCTGTTTTAAGTTTTAACAGCTGTTGGTTAGAATTACTATGTAGTTAATGAAGCCCATAAGTAAGCCCATTAGTCTAATCCAAGATTAGTATAAATAGGGGGCTATAGGAATCAAATTAAAAAAATTCCCTCTTTTCCAAATCAGATCCGAACCCCTATTGACCCTAATTTCGTCCAAATCACACAAATTACTCTCTATGCCGAATCACTGATCTAAGAGGAGATTATCGAATAGAAGTCAGAGACCATTGTTGTGGATGATTTGCATTGCTTACTATTGATGTTCACATTGGATTTTGATGAAAATTGGCCGATTTTGGTAACTAGTGAGTTGTTTATGCCTTCTCGCTATCCAATGCATGTTTATATATTAGTATTACATGTTTTAACATGATTTTTGGCCTTAAAACTTTTCTAACTTTAGTTGCATGTTATCATATGCTTATGACCTAAAATATGGATCTTTGAAACTGTTTTCGAATTGAATTAGAAAATATACTTATTCATATTCATATGTGCATGTAATATTTAGATTTAGATTACAATTGGTTTGCTTATCATATTCTTGTGTATTGTTTGTATGAATGGATGTATATGCATGTTATTCTTTGCTTTTATGTTGTTCTTTGATAATGTTTGCTAGTGTTTTGAATGTTTAGAAAGATTGGTCAGTGAACTTGGAAAATCGAAAGCAAAGTAGGTCTGGATCAAACGAAACTTGGAGGTAAGGCTCTAGAGTAGGAGGAGCTTGCACAAACATTCGTGCCTTAAAATTTGCTAAGGATTCAACCTGGCACCGACTTGAAGAGTCGTTCTTGAATTGTTTTAAGGGCTTGGATGGATCGGTCAAGATGATGAATGGGTAGAGAATGGCTAGTGGAAGTTGCCTATGGAAGGATGCAGGAAGTTGGCTAAGTACTGGATGTTACGCTGAGTTATTTCCTAGAACTTGAAGTTAAATGCTATGGGATGGGACCGAGTTGTTTTGAGGAATGGATTGGGGTCTGAAGCATCTAAGAAGGAAGTATTAAGGACATGGAAGTTTACTTTGCCAAAATTCGCTAAGTAAATTACTCGATGCCGTGTCATTTTGACTTGGTACCGAGTTGTTTTGTTGATTGTATAGGGTTCAAGCTTGTACAAAAAGGAAGCAGGGGACTCTGTAGATCATGCCAAAGGCTTCGGGTTGTTCGCTCGGGTATTGGATGGAATTGTAACATCATGGTAAAAGCTTTAGATCTTCAGTTTGTGGTTTGTGAAGGGAGTAGGTATCGAAGATAATGGCTCAATAAAGGAGTGAGCCATGGATATGGAACGTGAAGGGTTTCAAATAATGGAAATTGGATTGAGCAAAAGAAGGGCTTGGATTCGAATGGAGCAAAAGAGGGCTCAAATGTATGTGCTAAGGAATCATTGATACTCGGAGTGTTTTTCTATTGTACTCGAAGCAAGGGTATTATAACCGGAGACGCTTATGGATCAATGAAGTGGATCTATTGGGTTTAGTGTCTAGCTTTGGACCATAAAATGCGTATTGTGGTTTGGGCTATGTGATACGAGAATACACTGAAAACCAAGATTTCCATTAATCCCTGAAAATAAGGAGGCCATACGATTTATCGTATATCCAAAACATATGGGGTGATAGTGATAGTGGGGATTGCTTAATGGATGCTATAGTTGCTTTAGTTACTTTCTAGGCTATCACTTGGAGATGTCAATAGGAGTTGGTATTGGGGATAAAAATACCTATGTAACGACCCAGAATTTTTGTTATTTGAAATTGGAATGTTAATTGATTTTAAATATTTAAAAGTTAATTCTTAGCTTGAATTTCAAATATAAATATTCATTGGATAATTAAATTATTGAATTTAATAATTGAATATTAGTTAAAATATTGAATCTGGAGCTTTAAGCTTGATAAAATAATTCAAAGACTTACGAAATTTATGTTAATAAAAATAAAGATAATAAAACTTTTTAAATTGAATTTAAAAGTGATTTTTTCAATTTTAAAAATATATCGCTTTAATTTACGTATAAAAATAGCCTTCCGGGGTACAGTCTCAGAATTTGGTGAAACTAGTTCCATTGGATCCTAATAGTGTATTTCAAATTTCATAGCATTTGGAGTTATCATTTGATCGTACGGGATATAAATGAACTGTAATTTATATCAAAAATTCAATATAATAATTCGGTCCAAAAAACTATCTTCTCCATACGATCGAATTAGGACTCGAAACATTTTCCATTGCGTTCGGAATAAGGGTATAGTATTATAAACGTCTAGCAGCACGCCTCGATAGGGGTTTGAAATTTTGAGTTGCGTAATTGAGACTGTTTGAATATATATATATATATATATATATGTATATATATAAACATATATATATATATATATATAATCGATTGACTATATTCACATCAACTTTTTTTCTGTCTTTCTCAGCCACCCTACGATGTGAAAACATCTTGCCGTGTAAAATACATTTCCCTCTCTTCTCCTTTTTAAAAACACACGGACAAGGAGCACAAAAAATGGCAACATCTCGAAAAAAATGGTCAATTCAAAATTTATACCTCCTAATCCACTAATTTAAAAATCATGGAATTTATTTTAAAAATCTTATTTTGCTAAGTGCTTCAAGATGATATGTTAATAGTGAGGGTCTGTCCTGGGCTAGCATCATCGTCAGTGAAGTCATAAAACTTCAGACTAACTAGGGTTAGGGATTTCTCACACCATAGTCAATGGGAGACGATGACGGATGGATGGATTTCCAGTGGCGAGGCGCACGTATGGCCGTAATCTTGTGAGTCGCGATCAAGTATAGTGGCACGCGATATTTTTGGTCGCATACAATTGGAATGTTGCGTTTCGATGTGGGAGTGCGACACAGCGGATATACGAAAAATTAGATGAAACAGTGAAAGTAGCAATCGGTGGATTGAGAAATACTGAAAGGCCCAAATTCGTTGATCCGAAGATACCGAATTCTAGCTATCTCTGACACGTTGATCGCGCACGATACCGTGGAAGAGATCTATAATTCTTCGAGCGTTGATCAAGCGCACTTGATTCCGCGAATTGGCTTCAACGAACGTTGATTCGTGCGCACTCGAATACCGTAAGTGGAGATAGGAGATTACACTCAACTACCAATTTAGATGAAAGCACACAGCTAACAAAGAAGAATTTTATTCAAAAGGAACCAAGTTACAAATGACCAACACCATGCCTATTTATAGGCTTACAATATGTACAAGACTCGCATACACGACTTAGCATAAATCGGCGGCGACTTAACATCGAACGACTCACCATAAGTCGCCAAGCGACCTACGACTTACTTAGGTCGTATGCGACCTAATCAAAACAACACTCCAAACGTTACATCATCACATAGCCTTTCAATACGACACACGTGACCTAACTGACTCGAGTTACAACACATAACGACTTAAAGACAGACACGACCCAAAACTGGAGCGACTTAAAAGGTACAGCGACTCAACTTATTACATCACCACACACACATGGCCGACCTAACTACTTGCCGACCTACGACTTAAGGTTTCCAACGACTTAACTATGTTTACAACACAGGCTTGAGCGACCTACCGAAGACTCCCGCAGCGACTTATGACTTCTCGCGACCTAAAATATGAGCGACTTAAGCAGGGGAGCGGCTCAAGTGAATGCACGACCTAGTTAGGTCGCTGGAATGAAGGTACGGCCTAGTTAGGTCGTTGGAATGCTATCTCGCTCAGGTGTCTTGTTTCCCATCTCATATCCACTGCAACTACATAGTCCTGATGCCTCACTAGGTCGTTCACGACCTTCATTAGGTCGTAACTCGCTGTGCGACCTTACACATAGGTCGTTGGTGGTTGAAGTCGCTTCTCCTTTCTTTCTTAGCTCGCTTTCTCTCGCACCGTTAGGTCGCATGCGACCTTCGAGCTCGTTAGGTCGCTCGCGGGCTGAGAATTTATCAACTCGGGCTGCATCAGAGTGGCAAGTGGTAGTGCAGGAGTAGGATTGAACGTCGGGGAGAGGAGCGATGTGTATTTGAACGCACGATGGTCGTCGGCAGCCTCGGTTGTTCGTGCACGTGCACGATTGGGTCGTTTGATGTCATCATGTACGGAGTAAAAGGAACGAAAGGGGTAAGATGATGATATGTTAGGCAGGGTTCAATTTTGAAGTGTTTTAGGGTTCTTAAAAAAATAACAGAAAAAGAAAAAAGAAAAAAAAAAGAAGGTCTACAGGCAAAAAGGAGAAGGAGGAGTTCAAAATTCCTGGTAGGCGGCAAATGATTTGGAGAGAAAGATAGCACAGTGTTTTGGCCGAGATTTTGAGATGGGTATGAAATAAAAGTTTGAATTTAAAATTTAATTATTATATACATATATATATATATATATATATATATATATATATATATATTGTTATTTAATTTGTAATTCGTACAGACCAATATCACACTCGTTTTAGGTCCGATTTCAACACGACCAGTCGTGCTGGATTTGTATTGGCGAATCCTTTGATATGTAATTGGATTTGTCGAGATCTGAGCTTGCAAATTTTTTAGAAAATTTCAAATGCATTCAAATTTAATCGGAACCAAAACGCGGAAGCGACAGGAAATAAAAGTGAGTTAATCTCACTCAATTTTGGATTACTGCAACTAATTTTAAGTAGTTAAAATTAATTATTGATTGATTGGTTAAATTGATAGATTATTATCATTTGAATATGTTATTATATATATATATATATATATTAGCAGTTGGAGTGATATTCCCGCATATTTTTAGCGGATGAGACCCTATGCACCCCGTATAATAGCGGATGACTATATATACTGCGATATCCCCTTCGAAGAGGGATTGGTATTTTTATAGTATGCTGACATCTATGGATGTAGAAAAACAGATTGGAGGGATCCAACCGGATTCCTCAAAAAATGTTGAATTAAATTTCATATATATATATTGATATATGCTCTATTTGAATAATCTGTGGTAGATTATAGTGTGACTGAATTTATTGGATGTTATGGTAGTTTTGGCCTGGATTTTGGTAATTTTAAATACCAATAATAAATTTTTTTGAATTTGGAAATAAATAGAAAACGAAATTGGAAGTAAAATATATATAGTGAAATTTGGATTAATTAAAAGAAAATAATTTAGGTAAAATAAATAGTTTGATCTTTAAATTGTACTTGATAATTCGAAATATTTTGGAATAATGTAACTCCTTGATAATCTTCATTCTTAAGCTGCTATCCGGTATACATAATCGATTTCCCTTAAACAGAAAACCATCCAGCAACAAAAATTCATCAGAATTCTTCTCCTTGACCCTTTCAACAAATTTCATAAAGTAAGGATCTTCTTCAAGCAGTTCGGGCAATAATCAAAGCCTGTCACCTCAACTTTCATTGTCGTCAATAAATGACTCCTCCTACTCAAAGCATCAGCCACACGATTCGTCACCCCTAACTTGTGTTTCACGAAAAAAGTAAACTGCTGCAAATAGGCAATCCATGATGCATGCCTTGCTGAAATCTTGTCCTGCCCTTGCAAATGTTTGAATGCCTCATGATTAGTGTAAAGAACAAACTCTTTCTGAAATAGATAGTGTCTCCAGTGTTTCACAGCTTGAAAAATTGCGTAAAACTCAACATCATAAGTACTATATCTCAACTTGGCTCCTAACAATTTCTCACTGAAATAAGCAACAGGTCTTCCACTCTGACTCAATACTCCACCAACCCCAACCTTCGACGCATCAGTATGTAACTCAAACAACAACTGAAAATTTGGTAGAACTAGAATTGGTGCTGTCGTCAGCAGTGTCTTGATCTTCTCAAAAGCAACTCCTGCTTCCTCTGACCACGAAAATTTCTTCTCCTTCATACAATCAGTAACTGTGCCATCACGCTACTGAAGTGCGGAATAAATCTTCGGTAGAATGATGCCAACCCATGAAAACTTCTAACTTCAGTAATAGTTCTAGGCTGTGGCCAATTTCTAATAGCTTTAACTTTACTTTGATCCACCTGGACACCCTTCTCAGATACAACATACCCCAAAAATAAAACACTTCGAGTTATGAACACACACTTCTTTGTTGCTGCATAAAACTGCTCTTCACGAAGAATAATTAACACCTTCCGCAAATGTTGAATATGCTCTTCTGTACTAGCACTATAGATCAGAATATCATCAAAATAAACTACCACAAACTTCCCAATGTACGGCCTGAAAATTTTATTCATCACCCGCATAAACCTACTTGGTGCATTCGAAAGACCAAACGGCATTACCAGCCATTCATACAAACCTTCTCTCGTCTTGAACGCTGTCTTCTACTCATCTCCTGGTCTAATTCGAATTTGATGATATCCGCTCTTCAAATCAATCTTCGAAAAGATAGTAGCCCGGCTGAAATGATCTAGCAAATCATCCAACCTGGGCATTGGGAATCTGTACCTCACAGTGATCTTATTTAGCGCCCGACTATCGACACATATCCTCCATGTTCCATCCTTCTTCGGCACCAACAAGGCTGGAACCGCACAATGACTTAGACTTTCCTACACACGCCTTTGTTCTAGCAATTCTTCCACTTGCCTTCGCAACTCCTCATGTTCCTTCGGACTCATCCTGTAATGTGGCCTGTGTGGTAGTACTGCCCCTGGCACAAGATCAATCTGATGTTGAATATCCCTCAACGGTGGTAACTCCGTTGGCACCTCTTCAGGAAACACATCTCTGAATTCTTCCAATACCGGCTTCACTTCCTCTGGGACTTCAACATATTCAGTAGCTTCATGTCCAATCAACAAAAATACTTCAGGCTCATCTTCAACTTCCTTGACAAATTCCTTCAAAGATAGCAAAGTTTTCAGTTCTTCAATCTCCTCCAACTTGCTTTCCTTCTGTTGTTGCTTCTTGGGAACTAAAGTGATTTTAGTACCTTCAAACATGAAACTGTAGCTATTGGCACGACCATCATCTTGTACTTCTCTATCAAATTGCCATGGTCTGCCCAACAATAGATGACACACATCCATGTCAACTACATCATACCAAATTTCATCTTTGTATTTCTTCCCAATCGAAAAATTAACACAATCCCTTCGTCCAACTTTCACCTCACCACCCTTCCTCAACCATGCTAACTTGTATGGTTTAGGATGCTTCTCATTTTTCAATTCCAACTTCTTCACTGCTTCTGTAGAGATAATATTGTCACAGCTTCCAGCATCAATAACAAACTTGCAAACCCTTCCCAGAATAGTGCATGTAGACTGAAAAATGTTATTCCTCAACTAGCTGTTTTCCTCTTCCTCCTTCGGTGCTAAGTAACTTCTCCTCATCATCAATGAATACCCTTCATCTCCCGACAATAAGTCTTCCTCCTCAACCGGTAATGAATTAGAACATTCTGCATTTTCATCCTCATCCTCAATCTCAGCAATCATTGCTCGTTTCTTTGGCTTCGGACATTCATTGCTTTTATGACCCATCTCCTGGCAATTGTAACATTTGAAACCGTTGTTAACCTTTTCCTTCTCAGCCTCCTTCACTACTGGTTTACTGATAGATTTAGAAACATTAGAACTTCCACTAACACCCTTCGCTTGATTGTTGGAATTTGTAAACACACCACCTCCACGCCTTCCCTGCTTCTCCCAAGCCAATGCCTTCTGATGTGCTTCTGCAACTAATCTAGGATCGAACATGTTCACCATATCCTGGATCTATATTCTCAACCCTTCAACAAACCTAGCAGTTAGTTGTTCTTCCGTCTCCATAATATCATTTCTAGCAATGAGTTGGTAAAATTCATCTGCATAATCATTAACTGACTTCGCCCCCTGCCTTAGATTCTGTAATCTCTGGTACATATGTGATTGATAGTTGTAAGGTAAAAATGTAGCTGTCATCAACTTCATCTTATCCCAAGACTCAACCTTTGATTTTCCCATTCTCTCCCTTGTAAGTTTAGTTTGTTGCCACCATGCCAAAGCTCTTCCCCTCAACCTAGTAGCAACCAACTTCACTCTTCTATGCTCAGGAACCTCCTTGAAATCAAAGATCTCTTCAGCATTAGAGAACCAATCAAGAAATTCTTCAGCTACCATTCCACCCTTGAACTCTGGAATTTCCATCTTCATTCCCGATTCCCATCGACGATCATCTTCTGCCTCCCGATATAAATTTCGAACTTGGTCTCGTTCTCAATAATGAATGCTAGCTCTATCACCCTCTTCATCGAAATCAAATGTACGTCTATATCGATCTCGACCATCAACATCCCTTCGATCACGCATGTCTCTTCTACTATGTCTCTCTTCATCACGATATGGCTCATCTTCAAACTCACGTGGAGTTCTTCTCTCTTCATGTCTATATTCATGGTGATCTCTTCTTGATGCAATTGATGTTTCTCTTCTTTCTCTAAAAAAATGCGGTGATACCCTCCTCGCTTCCGTAACCGATGGCGAAACTCGGTTTCCTCCATGGTTCGAGACTGGTGATCCCCTCCTTTGATTTTGATTCAAATCATTCATCAATTTCTCTAACTTTCCAATGCCTTCGTAAAATTTCTCATTAATGCATTGTTCCATCTGCTCGGCTTCTTCTCTTCTATATAATGCTTTAACATTTTGATGACGATTAGCTCTCCTTGGTAGCATGATTGAATCAAACACAAATACTTCAACGAATCAAACACACTTCAACTTTGAACAAGCTTTGCTCAAACTTAACAAGTTCGGCCCTAACTTCAACCAATGATACCAAAATGGTGCACGGCTCAAACTCAACACAAAGTTATGCTCGGCCTTCACTTCAAACTCCTTTCAAACTTTGATCCAAAATGAAATGGATCGAAAGCTTCTAACTTGTTGCAACTTCAAGATGAACACGATGAACACCAACTTCAAACTCCTTGGCTCCAAGACTCGGCTTAGCTATGATTGGCTAAACCTAGCTCCGATACCAAACTGACGCAGCGGATATACGAAAGATTAGATAAAACAGTGAAAGTAGCAATCGGTGGATTGAGAAATACTGAAAGGCCCAAATTCGTTGATCCGAAGATACCGAATTCTAGCTATCTCTGACACGTTGATCGCGCACGATACCGTGGAAGAGATCTACAATTCTTCGAGTGTTGATCAAGCGCACTTGATTCTGCAAATTGGCTTCAACGAACGTTGATTCGAGCGCACTCGAATACCGTAAGTGGAGATAGGAGATTACACTCAACTACCAATTTAGATGAAAGCACACAGCTAACAAAGAAGAATTTTATTCAAAAGGAACCAAGTTACAAATGACCAACACCATGCCTATTTATAGGCTTACAATGTGTACAAGACTCGCATACACGACTTAGCATAGATCGGCGGCGACTTAACATCGAACAACTCACCATAAGTCGCCACGCGACCTACGACTTACTTAGGTCGTATGCGACCTAATCAATACAACACTCCAAACGTTACATCATCACATAGCCTTTCAATACAACACACACGACCTAACTGACTCAAGTTACAACACATAACGACTTAAAGACAGACACGACCCAAAACTGGAGCGACTTAAAAGGTACAGCGACTCAACTTATTACATCACCACACACACATGGCCGACCTAACTACTTGCCGACCTACGACTTAAGGTTTCCAACGACTTAACTGTGTTTACAACACAGGCTTGAGCGACCTACTGAAGACTCCCGGCAGCGACTTATGACTTCTCGCGACCTAAAATATGAGCGACTTAAGCAGGGGAGCGGCTCAAGTGAATGCACGACCTAGTTAGGTCGTTGGAATGAAGGTACGACCTAGTTAGGTCGTTGGAATGCTATCTCGCTCAGGTGTCTTGTTGCCCATCTCATATCCACTGCAACTACATAGTCCTGATGCCTCACAAGGTCGTTCACGACCTTCATTAGGTCGTATCTCGCTGTGCGACCTTACACATAGGTCGTTGGTGGTTGAAGTCGCTTCTCCTTTCTTTCTTAGCTCGCTTTCTCTCGCACCGTTAAGTCGCATGCGACCTTCGAGCTCGTTAGGTCGCTCGCGGCCTGAGAATTTATCAACCCGGGCTGCATCAGAGTGGCAAGTGGTAGTGCAGGAGTGTGATCGAATGTGGGGGAGAGGAGCGATGTGTAGTTGAACGCACGATGGTCGTCGGCAGCCTCGGTTGTTCGTGCACGTGCACGATTGGGTCGTTTGATGTCATCATGCACGGGGAAAAAGTAACGAAAGGGATAAGATGATGATATGTTAGGCAGGGTTCGATTTTGAAGTGTTTTAGGGTTCTTAAAAAAATAACAGAAAAAGAAAAGAGAAAAAAAAGAGAAGGTCTACAGGCAAAAAGGAGAAGAAGGAGTTCAAAATTCCTGGTAGGCGGCAAATGATTTGGAGAGGAAGATAGCACAGTGTTTTGGCCGAGATTTCGAGATGGGTATGAAATAAAAAATTGAATTTAAAATTTAATTATTATATACATATATATATATTGTTATTTAATTTGTAATTCATACAGACCAATATCTCAATCGTTTTAGGTCCGATTTCAACACGACCAGTCGTGCTGGATTTGTATTGGCGAATCCTTTGATATGTAATTGGATTTGTCGAGATCTGAGCTTGCAAATTTTTTAGAAAATTTCAAATGCATTCAAATTTAATTGGAACCAGAACGCGGAAGCGACAGGAAATAAAAGTGAGTTAATCTCACTCAATTTTGGATTACTGCAACTAATTTTAAGTAGTTAAAATTAATTATTGATTGATTGGTTAAATTGATAGATTATTATCAGTTGAATATGTTATTATATATATAGAATATATATATATATATATATATATATATATATATATATATATATATATTAGCAGTTGGAGTGATATTCCCGCATATTTTTAGCGGATGAGACCCTATGCACCCCGCATAATAGCGGATGACTATATATACTGCGATATCCCCTTCGAAGAGGGATTGGTATTTTTATAGTATGCTCACATCTATGGATGTAGAAAAACAGATTGGAGGGATCCAACCGGATTCCTCAAAATATGTTGAATTAAATTTCATATATATATTGATATATGCTCTGTTTGAATAATCTGTGGTAGATTATAGTGTGACTGAATTTATTGGATGTTATTGTAGTTTTAGCCTGGATTTTGGTAATTTTAAATACCAATAATAAATTTTTTGAATTTGGAAATAAATAGAAAACGAAATTGGAAGTAAAATATATATTGTGAAATTTGGATTAATTAAAAGAAAAGAATTTAGGTAAAATAAATAGTTTGATCTTTAAATTGTACTTGATAACTTGAAATATTTTGGAATAATGTAAACAAAAGGATTTTAAATAATAAAAATTAAGCGATGTTTGTTTAAGTCTAAAAGGATTTGTTTTAAAAATCGAGATTTTAAATAGTTGGAAAAATAAAAAAAGGAAATTTGAAAATAAAATATAAAATTGTTATACTAGATCTTATATAAGATTTTAAATTATGAAAAGGAAGTGGAATCGGAATTTAGTTGGTTTTTGGAATGTAGTTGGGTTAGTTGGGAAATTGATTTAAAAACGGAATTCAATTTTATAAATTGATTTAAAATCGATTAAGTATTGTGAATCCATTATAAGCGGGAAATGAGACTGTGGAATTTATAAACAAAGTTTATAAATAAAGTGAAGTGATTATCAGTGGATAAATTGAAGTTATAAATTCATGGTGAGAATTCATAACGAGATGGGTAAGTCGGTTTAAAAAGAAAAGATATATTTTCCTTTTGAAATGTGAAAAATGAATTTACGAAATTGGGACGTAAATCAATTGGTGATAAATCGAGAGGGGTTTATAAATATTAGACTGGTTATATTGGAATTGGAAAGTATATTTTTATCGAGAAATTGAGTTTATTATTAAAATTATTTTTAATTATTAATAGGGTAATTTAAAAAGGTGTTTAAGAATATTTCAAAAAATTAATTATTTAGTTATTTTAAATTTGTTGAAAGTATATTTAATAATTAATTAAGTTTGTTATAATGAGTTGATATTAAGTTAATTGTAATTTAATAATTAATTAATATCATTATTTTAAAAGAATAAATTATTTGATATTAATATTATTTTTATATGATGATAACTTTTATAAAATTATTAACTTAGAAATTTATATAGGAATTTTATAAGTATTATTTTGAAAAATAAACTTAATAAAGTTTTTGGAAAGTAATGGTATACTTTCATGGTGAAGTCGGAAGCAGTGAGTGCCTGCAGTTAAGTTTTGGTTCCTTTGGGAAAGTCATAACCATTGAGCTGTGAATCCATGGTTGATACCGCATGGTGCTTTCCATATTTTTTAAAAGTTTTTCAAATACTTTTAAAGAATGGTTAGTAAATCTACTTACTTCGATAAGATAAGTACATGACTTTTGATAAGAAATTTAATTTATTAAAATTAAATTAAAAAGAGATTTAGTGTTTTCAGTGGAAAAAATATATTTGGTTGAATGATTGCTTATTTGATAGTTAAATAACCTACTATCAAATTTTGACCCAAAACATAACTTTGGGAATATCTACGAGAATTACAAAAATTATGTGGTACCATTACCATTCGGGGTGTTATATTGTACATATAAACTCGTTCGTTCTTCTAGGACGTTTATAAGGAAACACTAATGGTTAGGAGGTGATCTTTGTTCTCACTTTTTTTTTATTTCCTAAAGAAATAAGGTTGAGTTTATCGGAAATACCAAACGTTGTTTTGAAGAGACCGAGATCAGATAAATTATCCAAAAACCACTTCGATCCAACAGTACGTTTACGAAGTGAAAACAAGAGCATGGAATCGAAGATGGGGCAGTGAAGTGCAAGGGCTAATCACTACTAATCCTAAGTATGATTTCAAAATGTATGTAGTAGAAATAGTGCCTTCGGATTCGTTCGGACCCAGAACGGACTTGTATTAATGAATACTATCAGTACATTGTCATTGGAGGACAATGAGCATTCTAAGTGAAAATTCCTTAAAAAGGTAATCGTAGCCTCTAGCCTCATCAACCGGGAATGACTGAAAATCAAGGGGGATGTAGCAAGGCTAAGTGGGTCGCACCCAATTAGGGTATGTTTAAACCTTTCTAGATACCCTCGGATATTATTACTATGGTGCGTGGAAGAGCTCAGAAAGGTTGGGAACACATGGGGTGACGACATATTTGGTCTATCCATGTTAGGGGTAATCCGGTTTTGTGTTGCAAGGGATCCCGGCGTGATCCTCTGTACATTATTCTAGATGTGTACTATGGCAGGTGATACCCCAGTGCCTAGTCATTCGTATGGAATCCATTCTCCAATACATGCCTTTACGGTTTGGTTGTAGAGCATAGTTTGCTGGAATTTAATTAATGTAACAATTTATTCTATTTGAATAATTATTTGTACTTAAACACTATTATAATATTAGATGATTTTGATATAAAATGTTTTGGTTATCATACGGTAAAAACCCATGTTTATCTCTGGCGTGGTCTTACGAGATACATTTATTTTTCAAAGGATTTTGATAACTTTAGTAATTCAAATTGAGCGTGTTTTCTCACTCTAGTTTTGTAGACTGACTCAGGTGTTATTTTATAATAATGCTCGGGTAAAACTGAGTATTACAGATATAGGACAGGATGCTATGGAGCTTAGGGGACGAGCTGGATGACGAAGATGTATTTCACGTATCTGATTATATTTCGCTGTGTATTGTAGGCTGTATATTCAGCTTTTGTGAGGATAAGTCATTATAACTGTCCGGTATTGTGTTATTGATGTGTTGTACTCTGATGATGTAATGTATAAATAACAGTTATAGTTCTTTTTGAATAAAGACTAGTTGTTATCTATAGTATATTGTTCCGCTACAATTGTGAGATTTTGTGTTGCTATTTCTATTTTCTTCTTCTACCTCTTTCTTCTTTCTCTAAAGATTTGGTATTTTTGGCATTCGATTGCTCGGCATGTAATACATTGAACGTATTGATGGCGATTTTTGAGCGTCGAAATCCAGACCATGACATTTGGTATCAGAGCTGAAGGTTAAGAGAGAACCTTGGCTTTGATAGGGTAACTCATTAGAGATAGGGTCAGTAGCACCCTAGAATGAATTTGAGTGTATTAATAGATATGAGCGCGTATTCGTTAGTGACTATAAAACTGTTTTATATTGTGTTGGTTGATCTATTGAGTGGCTTATGGATTTTGGTCAATACGAGTAATTAATGTTATTGATAGAAGTCTCTAAACTATTGTACAGAACAATTCGACACGGTATTGTTTAAAATGAGGTAAATGAAATAATTTTACCCAAATTATTTTCATATGTGAAAGAAATCATTTTTCAGAAATTATTATAGTTATATATGGTGTGTTTAGTTGTTAGGAAATGATAATATTAAACTATTATCATTTGTTGTTTGGTGATTGAAGTAAAAGTTGATTTATAACCAATAGTTAAGAAGTAATTCATATAACAAAATGGATTTTGTAAATATGGTTTTGTAAATGTAATTTATAATGAAATGAAATTCCAGAGGAACATTTTAAATACGATATGGTTCATAAAAACGATTTATAAAGGGTTTAAAATTTGGGAATCTAATTTCCCGTTGGATTTGATAATGATTTTCGAAGGTCTAGAAAAATAATAGTGATATTATTCGGAGAATATTTTTGAATGGAAATATTTAAAACGGAATTTTAAATGAATAAAAGCACTGAACCCACTTCGATCGCTGGAAAATAATTTCGGTGATGGCTGCTGCATTATTGACATTCATTTTCAAGTCTCCAAGGGAGGGATTGCTACTTCAATGATTTGAATCGGAGTTTGTTTGCAAAATTGGTTTTGATTTTGAAATTCAAATTAATGATTTGATATACCAAAGGATTTTAGGTGTATATGATTTTAAAAATTATTTGGAATGTTCAAGAAGTTGTGAAAACACTGGGATTTTCATGTTTATGGAAATATGAGAAGATAAGTTTGATAACTTATAAAAATTCGAAATTGATTTTGGAAAGGATTTTAATTTAATTTAAGTTAAGTATAAAAGGAATTCTAAAATTTAGCCAAAGTAGGCTAATTGGAGTAAGTATTGAAAATAGAATTTACTAAGATTGGAAATAAAATTAGTAATGAACTAACTAAATTAATTAATAAGTAAGTGGAATTGAAATTGAATATTGGAATGATATTTAACTTGAACTATGTTAAATAAAATGAAATTAAAAATTTAGTTTGAGTTGGAGTAAATAACCTAAATTTTGAAAATAGAATTGATTGAGTTAAAGTGGGTATAGACTCAGCTGTGAGATGTTAATTAATATAAGAAGTTGTATAAAATATTTATAATAGACTTAAGAAAGTTTATGGTAAATTCTTAAGTGAAATTAGTATGGATGGAAATATACTAAGTTAAACAATGAATGTGGAGTTTAAATGGGTATGATAATTGTGAATAACTGAATGGAAAGGAAACAAATGTGAATAAAAAGAATTTGATATAGCTAATAATCAATTGAGAAAAATACGTAGTTGTATGTATATTGTTTATTCGCGTGACTATTTTATCCAGATTCAAGCACAGAATTTCGAGATAATTTATATTGATCCGAGTTAAGATTTTTCGCGTAATTTTCGACGGCGAACACTGGATATGGATTTTTGATTGATTCTGGAATTCTCTATCATAGTATATGGCTATGCAAGGAGAACGACGGTTTCTAATCAAGAAACCCAAATCCGAGTCCGACTAGAGAGTCGTGCGAACGATACTAGTTTGGAATGAAATTATATGATTGAGTGAGCGATCTAATTTGATACTATGTACGGATGATATGTGTACATCATAGGGGTTTGGGTGAAACGAATATTGGAAACTAAAATTGCTAAATAAAATTATTTTGGAATCAAATGATTGGATGTTATTGGTAAGTAAGATGCAGGTATTTAAAAGCAAAAGCTAAATTGATGTCTTCGATTTCAGAAGTAAAAATTGGATTGTTTGACAAAAAGGTACACGTTTAAATTGTGTTTGAAACTGATGATTTTATGACTGAGCCACTTGGCTTTTGTTTTCTTTTGATGATTTGGACCCATAGTGGCGTTTGTAGTTTTTCAGATCTAGCCACGCAAAGGAGATGCTGGCGAAATTTTTCAAAAATTTAGAGAGTTAGAAAATTTTAAAGAACTTTTTTGATAACTGAAATATGATTTGTAATTTTAGTTTGAAATGGTTGAGCGAAAGATATTATTTAGAATCTATGGATGAATTTGGAAATTATTAAAAGTGATGATGTGGTGCCAATAAATTGATTTCGGGAAAGTTGTTTGAAATCGTGTGATTTTGGGAAAATAATTAACGGGTTTTGGACCATTCTTCTTACCTAGCAATTTCGGAGACGAAATTCTTTTAAGGGGGAAGGAACGTAATGACCCATAATTTTGGTTATTTGAAATTAGAACATTTAATTGATTTTAAATATTTAAAAGTTAATTTTTAACTTGAATTCCAAATATAACTATTAATTGGATAATTCAAATATTTGAATTTAATAATTAAATATTGGTTAAAATATTGAAGATGGAGTTTTAGGCTTGATAAAAGTAATTTAAAGGCTTATAAAATTTATATTAATAAAAATAAAGATAATAACACTTTTTAAATTGAATTTAAAAGTTATTTATTCAATTTTAAAATATGTTGTTTTAATTAACTATAAAAATAGCCTTTTGGGGTACAGTCTCATATTCGACGAAACTAGTTCCATTGATCCGTAATAATACATTATTATTGGATTTAGAATTTCATAGCATTTGGAGTTGTCGTCTGATCGTATGGGATATAAACGCATTGAAATTAATATCGAAAATTCAATATAATAATTGGGTCCAAAAAGCCATTTCTCCATACGGTCGAGTTAGGGCTCAAAACCTTTTCCATTGCATTCGGAATAGGGGTATAACATTATAAACACCTAGCAGCACACCTCGATAGGGGTTCGAAATTTTGAGTTGCGTAATCGAGACGGTTTGAATATATATATATATATATATATATATATATATATATAATCGATTGACTATATTTACATCAACTTGGTTCTGTCTTTCTCAGCCACCCTATGATGAGAAAACATCTTGCCATGTAAAATACATTTCCCTCTCTTCTCCTTTTTAAAAACACACACAACACCCAGAGAACGGAAAAAAGGTAACAACTCGAAAAAAAATGGTGGATTCAAAATTTATATCTCCTAATCCACTAATCTAAAAATCACGAAATTTATTTTAAAAATCGTATTTTGCCAAGTGCTTCAAGATGTTATGTTAATTATGAGGTTCGGTCCTTGGCTAGCATCATCATCAAGGAAGTCGTAAAACTTCAGGCTAACTAGAGTTAGGAATTTCTCGCGCCGCAGTCAATGGGAGGCCGTGAGAGATGGATTTTTGGTGGTGAGGCACACATATGGTCGTAATCTGGTAGGTCACGATCAAGTATGGAGGCGCGTGATATTTTGGGTCGCATACAGTCGGAATGTCGCATTTCGATATGGGAGTGGGAAGCTGTGGTAGGGGAGTGTGATCGAACGTGTGGGAGAGGAGCGATGCGTGGGTGAACTCGCGATGATCGTCGGCAGCCTCGGTTGTTTGTGCACATGCACGGTTGGGTCGTGCGATGTCATCGTGTACAAAAAAAAGAATGAAAGGGGGAAGATGATGATATGTTGGAACGGGTTCGATTTTTAAGTGTTATAGGGTTCTGAAAAAAGAAAAAAAAAGACAAAGGCTGCAGGCAAAAAGGAGAAGGAGGAGTTCAAAATTCCTGGTAGTCGGCAAATGATTTGGAGAGAAAGATAACACAGTGTTTGAACCTAGATATTGAGATGGGTATGAAATAAAAAATTGAATTTAAATTTTTAGTTATTATATATATATATATATATTGTTATTTAATTTGTAAATTGTATAAACCAAATATCTTACTCGTTTTAGGTCCGAATTCAACAGGACCAGTCGCATTGGATTTGTCATGGCGAATCCATCGATGTGTATTTGGATTTGTCAAGATCTGAGCTTGCAAAATTTTCATAAAATTTCAAACGCATTCAAATTTAATCGGAATCGGAACGCGGAAGCGATAGAAAATAAAAGTGAGTTAATCTCGCTCAATTTTGGATTACTGCAATTAATTTTAAGTAGTTAAAATTAATTATTGATTGATTGGTTGAATTGATAAATGATTACAAGTTGAACATGTTATTATATATATCGAAGTATATATATTAGTAGTTGGAGTGATATTCCCGTATATATTTAGCGAATGAGACCCTATGCGCCCTGCCGGATGACCCTATATACCACGATATCTCCATCAAAGAGGTATTGGTATTTTTATATTATCCTAAAATCTATGGGTGCGGAGAAACAGGTTGGAGGAATCCAACTGGATTCCTCAAAAATATTGAATTAAATTTCATATACATTAATATATGGTCTATTTGAATAATATGTGGTAGATTATAATGTGATTTGAATTTATTGGATGCTATGGTAGTTTTGGCCTGCATTTTCGTATTTTTAAATACAAATAGTAATGTTTTGAATTTGGAAAGAAATAAAAAGGAAAATTAGAAGTAAAATATTTAAAGTGAAATATGGATTAATTAAAAGAAAAGAACTTGGGTAAAATAAATAGTTTGATTTTTAAATTGTACTTGATAATTTTAGAATATGGAAAAATAGAGATTTTGGAATAATGTAAACAAAAGGATTTTAAATAATAAAATTTTAGCGATGTTCGTTTAAGTGTAAAAGGATTTGCCTTAAAAATCGAGATTTTAAGTTATCGGGAAAGTAAAAAAATTAAATTTGAAAATAAAATATAAAATGGTTATACTAGATCTTAAATAAGATTTTAAATTATGAAAAGGAAGTGAATCGAAATTTAGTTGGATTTTGGAATATAGTTGGGTTATTTGGAAAATTGATTTAGAAATGGAATTCAATTTAAAAATCGATTTAAAATCAACTAAGTAACGTGAAACCGTTATAAACGGGGAATGAGACCATGGAATTTATAAACAAAGTTTATAAATAAAGTGAAGTGATTATCGATGGGTGAATTGAAGTTATAAAGTCATGGTGAGAATTTATAACGAGATGGATAAGTCAGTTTAAAAAGAAAAGATAGATTTTCCTTTTGAAATGTGAAATGGGATTTACGAAATTGAGACGTAAATCAATGATGATAAATTATGAAGAATTTATAAATATTAGACTGGTTATATTGGAATTGGATGGTATATTTTTATCGAGAAATTGAGTTTGTTTTAAAAAGGAGGATTTTTAATTATTAACTGGGTAGTTTAAAAAGGTGTTCAAGAATATGTCAGAAAATTACTTATTTAGTCATTTTAAATTTGTTTAAAGTATATTTAATTATTAATTAAATCAGTTATAATGAGTTGATATTAAGATAATTGTTATTTAAGAATTAATTAGCATTATTATTTTAAAAGGACAAATTACTCAATATTAGTATTATTTTTATATAATTACTTTTATAATAGAGTAGTTGCCTAAAATAAACTTGGAAATTTATATAGGAATTTTATAAGTATATTTTGAAAAATTTAATTAATAAAGTTTTCGAAAAGTAATGATATACTTTCATGGCAAAATCGGAGGCAGTGAGTGATGTAGTTAAGTTTTGGATTTCTCTGGGACCGAGACATAACCATTGAGCTATGAGTCCCGGGTTGATACCGTGTGGTACTTTCCATATTCATTTAAAAAAATTCAAATATCTTGAAAGAATGATTAGTAAACGTACTTACTTCGATTAGATAAGAACTTGACTTTTGATAAGAGATTCAATTTATTAAAATTAAATTAAAAAGAGATTTAGTGCTTTCAGTGGAAAAGAAAATATTTGGTTGAATGATTGCTTATTTGATAGTTAAATAACGGAATATCAAATCTGGACCCAAAATATAACTTTGGGAATATCTAGGAGAAATACGGGAATTATGTGGTACAGTTACCGTTCGAGGTGTCATACTGTACATATAAACTCGTTCATTCTTCTAGGATGTTTATGAGGAAATTCATCCACTAACGGTTAGGAGGTGATCTCTGATCTTGTTTTCGTCTATTTATTTTCTAAATAATAGGGGTTGAGTGTACCGAAAATATCGAACGTTGTTTCAAAGAAACCGAGATCGGATAAGTTATCCAAAAACTACTTTGATACAATGAGTACATTTTTGAAGTGAAAATAAGAGCATGGAATCGAAGATGGAGCAGTGAAGTGCAAGGGCTAATCGATACTATTACCGAGGATGATTCCAAAATGGATGTAGTAGGAGAAATGTCTTCAGATTCATATGGACCTAGTATGGACTTGTATGGATGAATGCTATCAGTACATTGTCCATGGAGAACAATGAGCATTCTAAGTGAAAATTCCTTAAAAAGGTAATCGTAGCCTCTAGACTCATCAACCGGGAATGACTGAAAATCAGGGGAAATGCAGCAAGGCTAAGTGGGTCGCACCCAATTAGGGTATGTTTATCACCTTTCTAGATCGGATATTATTACTATGGTGCGTGGAAGAGCTCAGAAAGGGTGGGAACACCCGGGTTGATTGCATATTTGGTCTATTCAGGTTAGGGGTAGTCGGTCTTGTGTAGTAGGGGATCCCAGCGTGGTCCTCGGTACATTATTCTAAACGTGTATTGTGGCAGGTAGCACCCAAGTGCCTAGTCGTTCTTATGGAATCCATTCTATAGTACGTGCCTTTACGGTTTTGGTTGTAGAGCCTGGTATGCCGCAATTTAATTAATGTAACAATTTTAGCTACTTGAATAAGTATTTGTACTTAGACACTATTATAATATCAGATGATTTTGATATGAAATGTTTTGGTTATCGTAAGATAAAAACCCATCGTGTTTATGTGTGGCATGGTCTTATGTGATACCTTTGTTTTTCAAAGGTTTTTGACAACTTTAATAATTCAAATTGAGTGTCTTTTCTCACGCTGGTTTTTCAGACTGGCACTGGTGTTATTTTATTATAATGCTCAGGTCAAACCGAGAATTACAGATACAGGATAGGATGCTATGGAGCTTAGAAGACAAGTTGGATGACGAAGACGTATTTCACGTATCTAATTATATTCCACTGTGTATTGTAGGCTATATATTCAACTTTTGTGAGGACAAGTTATTATAACTGTCTGGTATTGTGTTATTGATGTGTTGTACTCTGATGATATAATGTATAAATAATAGTTATATTTCTTTCTGAATAAAGACCAATTGTTTTCTATTGTATATTGTTCCCCTACGATTGTGAGATTCTGTTTTGTTATTCCTATTTTCTTCTTCTACCCCTTTCTTTTTTCTCTTATGATCTGGTATTTCCGGCATTTGATTACCCGACATGTAATACAGTTAACGTATTGATGTCGATTTTCGAACTTCGAAAAATTCGGGCCGTGACAACCTAAAGAGCTGTTATCCTTATTTTGAGTATGGTAACTTAATGTTATTATACAGTAGTATATTATAATGTATGTGCTAATCTTTGGTAGGAGGGACTGGTCAAGTCTAATTCATGTACCTTTGTTCCTTATTATATTTACTTGCATCATATTTTGAGATTTATTTACTGCTCACACCATATTGTTGTTTGACCAAAGGTTTTATGTTTTTATTCTTATTATAACGGGTACTCTTAAATAAGTAGACTAGATAATGGGTCTAGTTGATGGGTAGCTATGTGAAGGAAAAGCTAAATGGAGCTATCTCGTATTATATACCTATATGGATTTGTATGCTTATTCTATTGTGATATACTGGGTAGCCTTAGCAGTGACTGTTTACTTTCTTGTCATGAAGCAGTTATTGGTTTTATTTCCATTGTATAAACTCTAATACATCTGTCTAACTCTATGGATCTATGTTCTGATGATTTGTTTACATAATTGTTACTATCTCTCCTGTTATATCTATGATATTATATTTTATCCATGCATTGTGAGATATATGACAGTTTATATGCTATATTTGTTTCATTTTCAACCTTGATGATTGTTTTATATCGGCCAGGCATGTCTATAGTGCATAATTTTGATATTATTAGTGCCGATAGTTAGGGCGGTCGTCACATTTAATATCAAAGCTTAGTTAACATGATTAACCTAAGTTGATATCGTGATCTAGTAGGGATAAGGAAGAATTTATCACCTTAGACTGCATCTAGAATGTATATATACGAGAGAGTTCATACTTGTTATATATTTTGGTTTTCAAAGCTATATAGTAATATCTTATATAACATAAATCACATTCACATGAGCACCATAGGACAGTTTTATTTATGAGAGACTGATCAATCTTGCTATAGATTAAGAATGAGCCGGTATACAAGAAATACTGTGAGGAATTCTATGACACCCTTAAATTTTACAATTAGTTGTTTAACTAGATAATTAGTTAATTAGGCTCCAAAAATAGTTTTTATGCAAATGATGGAATTTGATCATGAAAATTTCACCATTGCATTTGTGGTGAAGTTCTGAGTAAATTTCATATTTGGAGTTTTGCGGTCGAAGTCCAAATGAAGAAGTTACGAACGATAAATGAATTTGGAACGGAAATAATTAAATAGAAAAGCTAACATTTATATACTAAGTACCAAGACCCACTGATTTCCCTCTTTATTGGGCAGATTAACTAGTAGCGGTTAACCCCTTTAAAGGGAGCTATCTACCAGTCTACCTAGGCAGCTAGGGTTCGCCTTGGCCAAACGGCTCGGACTTATATAATTAAACTTTACAGCTGTGGTTGATTCGAGTGCCTACAAATTCAGTCCTAACCTTCTCTTCTCTACATATTTTTCTGAAAGCAGCAGCGAAGCTCTACTATCTTCTCTTCTCCACTATTTTATAAATTATAAAATATAATATTTATATTGGTATATATACAAATTGGGGAAGAATAGAAATCAAATAAGAGAAGAAGAGAAGTAATCAACACTACGCAGTAACGAGTTTATATGCGTGTGTGTGTATATATATATATATATATATATATATATATATATATATATATATTTGTATTTATATATTTATATTTTCCTTCAACCCCAAATCTCTTCTCAGATTTGTAACTCTAATATATGTATATACCCTTATTATACATATTTCTCGGAATAAGAAGTAAATGGAGTTGAATGAAAGGCTTTACTTCAAATCTGGTTGGAAATTTATAAATTGTTTATAATATTGAATCTATTCCATTGGCAATTGTTTGATTTTTACGCCTAAATGAATAAATATATGTGAATTGTAGGCTAAATTTGAATTTAATAACATCACCTACATATTCTTAGGAGATCTGATTAGAATCATTGTTACACCCTAATCTAGAAATTAGTCCCAAAAGTTATATATATGATATTAATCAGATATGAAATTTATTCCAAATTTGAAATTGCATTGTAGGTTATTATTATGATTTTGATTATTACCTAATTATGTTGAATTGGGAATTTTCTATGGTTTAATTTGTGGAAAGAATGTCCATTATATTTTTATAATCCTATTTGTGTTTTCAAATTGGATAGAAAGTGCAACATTTGATTTAACAAGGAATATATGCAGATGAAAAGGAAGAGCTGTGTAAAGTATAGATTTATTCTTCGTAGTTTACATTATCTATTCCAATAAAATGAAAATATTCATTTCTTACAATTTCAAATGAGGCAAGTCTTTTCTTATATTCTTAATCTTTCCTTTTAAACTAATTTATGGAACTCACAACGGAGAATCTTCCTTAAAAAAATTAATTTTAGAAAATTAGATATGCAAAAGAATATACTATTTAAAGATTTATGAGTAGAATATATTTGGTAGAAGTAGGTATTTATATGTATTTATGCACACTAATAAATACTTAACTAATAATGGCGATTTATGTATAACACTTGCTTAGAGTATAAGTTATACCTAGAAATATGGTTGAATAACTAATATGAAAGACAAAGAAAGTTTTGGAAGGTTGAGAGAGTTACAGTGATTAATAGGGTAAATGGATTAATGAGATTGATAAATAAAGTAGTTAGATTAATAACTATGGAATGGTTAGAAAAGGTTACTAGTTGCAAATTAGCAAATACACATAAATGTCTTAGCAAATGTCTATTAGGATGATATTATTTATCATGGACAAACTGATATTTATGGAAGAAGCAAATAAAGGGGATTTATGGGCAACTGAATGTTTAAGGAAAATTATATAACATTAAATAAATAAAAGAATGCTAGTGAGCTAAGTTCAATATCCAATTTAGGATGATAAAGCTTAGTGATAACAAAGCCTAGGATAATATGACTTAAGTTAGTAAAGCCTAGAATAGTGAACTGGACATAGTAGATTTGGATGCGAGGTCAGTAGAATTACATAACAGAATTCCGGCCTTCACTTTGAGGCTACCAGTAGTTGCATACACTTTCTATCGATGCGAGACATCTTTAACCATAGGTTCCATAAAATAATTAGTTAGGCTTAGAAGATTGGGATGCGAGGTAAGTAAAGTGACACGATGGAAGTCATCCCTTCACTCAAAGGATCCTAGCAAATATGTACACATATTACTAATATGGGACATCACTATTCATAATAACAATGAGAAATGATTATGGGAATAATAGAATCTTCTTAGGGATTAGAGGTATTAAGTGGTTATTTAAGGGCATGCCTCTTTCCTAATTAAAAAGTATTAAATGTTTTGAATTAACAATTAGGAGCGGTAGCCGGTATCTTGGGAAGGGTCCGCTTTGGGTTTGAGGTATTAAGTGACTGATATAGGGTTTGCCTCTCTCCTATAAAGATGTATTAAGTGTCCCAGTAAGATTCCAAGCGATGATAGTACTAGTAAGGAGTCCACCTTTGGGGTTAGGTATTTAATGATAAAGGCCTGCCTAGAATATAGGCATTAAATGGTCAAGAGTCTGCTTAGTCCTTATTAATAAGATATTAAGTGGCTTAGGAATTGTCTCTCACATGGCTCAGACTTTAACGATGATAGATGCATTAGTAATATGGCTATTATGTATCATAAAGAAATAAATGGTGGTCAAAGGTCTCTGTAGCTAGTATTAGCAGACCAACGATGACGATGCTAGGAGCTCGCTTTATATCTGGAAGTGTTAAGTGGCCGATAGACTTACGTCAGTATTTTGTACCTCAGGATAAGGGTAGTTCGTAAAATTATGCTAGGTAAGAATATCATGTGTGCAATATTAGGCTAAACTGATTAACCTTAAATAGTAGACATAACAATGAAATAAAAACCAATCAGCATAAATTTATGTTATGGATGCTGTATAGATTTTTCATTCATCGGAATGTTGTTCATACTTCATCCTCATTACAACTCACATGATAGATTCAGAGGAATATGTCACTGGAGCTAGACGTGATTATTTATTGATGCAGCCTTCTTATCTCTCATGCTTGGTACTGATGTGGCAATTTGATATCCAAGAAATACCATTAATTTCAAGATAGTAGGCATAGTTGATATTTATATCCTATTATTATTTCGGCTGTTGTGACGACCCGGAATTTTCAAGCAATTAAAATCGAAATATTTAATTGATTTTAAGTATTCAATAGAGCAATTTTAACTTGAATTACGAAAATCACAATTTATTTGATACTTAAATTATTGAATTAAATGATTTGAAGTTGGGTAAATTATTGAATCTAGAATTTTGAGTCTGTTAAAAATAATTTGAAGGCTTATAAAATTTATATTGATAACATTGAAGATAATAGAAGGTTTAAAATTGAACTTAACAATGATTTGTTCGGTTTTGAAATTTTGTCGTTTAAATTGAATTTAAAAATAGCTTTCCGAGGCGCAGTCTCGGAATTCGACGAAACCGATTCCATTAGATCCGTAATATTTTATTATTATCGGATTTCAAATTTCGTATTGATTAGAGTTAGGGTGTGAGTGTACGATTTGTAAACGCACTGGACATTTAATTGATACTAATCTAATGAAATTTAATTTAATAAATCAAGCTTCTCGTATACGCCACCCATCTTTTCACGTTCAAATCATGTTTTTTCGTTCCCCTCGTTTTTCTTTTACTCGAGCCTTCTTCTCATCTATTCGAACAAATATCAGAGAAAATAATAATAATAATAATAATAAAAAAAAAGAGGCTTCAGTCGTAAGCTAATGAGCGAAGAATATAGCTTGCTCTTCGCTAACCCTCTCGCAAAAAAAAAGGGAGCCGAGCCCCTTTCATTCAGAAATTTGATCTCGCTCGGTTATAAAAAATAAAATAAAATAAATATAATGGCCGCCTCTTTCATGTAAAATCGCGATTTCAAGAAGGGAATCCTTGTTTCGAATTAATCGAGTGAGGGGGGAATAGGTCGAACAACACCTGGTAGGCGCGAGACTAGGCGGCGGCGACTCAACTAGGGATTTCGAAGCGGTCGTAGTTGGCGATTTAGGGAAGGCGAGTATTTCTTGATCTGGGTGAAACAGGGGACGCGACTAATCGAAGTAGCTCGAACTCGAGCCTGGAGGGTCGGGGCCATCGAAGTAGGATCGAGTCGGTTGTAGTCGTCGTCTCTGATGATGATTGTGTTGCCAGGAAGCTTCTCGGCTCAGAGAGAGGTCGGCGCTCTCGAAGGAAGGGTTTGTCAGTAAGGTATTTGCTTGTTTTGCTTTCAATTTAAAACTTAGTATATATATGTATGCATATAAGGAGCGAACTAGAAAAATATATATTTATATCTATACATATGGGTATGCAGTGAAGCAGAAAGCTTATTTGAGATCTGGAAAAAAAATATAGGGATTTTAAAAAGGGTGAAAGTTATATAAAAATCAGATTTTTAACCCATATGGATTATTTTTATAGGTGTAGTTTCAAAGAAAATAAATATACATATTTTTATTTACCTTCTAGTTTATTTTTGATCATGAATTTTAGTAATATATATGTTTAGTTAACTTATTTAAAATTTATTTTTAGTTACTATAGGGTTATTCAAAAAGGAAATTAGTTTAAACCCTAATTACTAGTTGAATTAAATAAATGAATAGTAATTAATTGTTCTATCCATTCGAATATTAATGAACCATATAATTTTTTTATTCAAGGTCAAACATCAGGAAATCCAAGGCAATATTGAAGTGGATTGCGAATAATAGAAAAGGTGAGTAAATCTCACTCAGTTAAATTTAAACTTAAATTTAAATGATTAAATTTAAATAATTGTTGGATGGTTGAGTTGATTTATGTGAAATGGTATGATACTTTGGAATTGGTGTATTATGTTGTGCTAACGTCTATGGATGCAGGAAAAACAGGTTGGAGGGATCCAACTGGACCCCTCACATTTATTTAAATTATTCAATATTCTCTTTTGTGATTATTTGATATTCTATGATGAGTTATATTGGATTATTAAATGTTATGGTTTGATTGAATATATTCGGGTATAATGAATTACCAAAATATTAACTGGATTGTTGGAAAGAAATTAAAAGGAAGTAAATTAGTAAGCGAAATAATTATAGAAAATTTGAATAAATTAAGAATGAATTGAAAAGAATTGGAAGTGATATTAAAAGACTAATAAATAACTTCAAGTACGAAAAGAAAAGAGTTAAATAAACAGTAATTAATGAATTGTAAAATTATGTGGTATTAATTTAAAGGAATAAAGAATTATTTTAAACTTAAGTTTTAAATTTATATAAAAGGATAAGGAAGTAATTGAGAAATCTAAAAATTGGAATTTTTAGTTAAAGTATTTTAAATCATAATTAAGAAATGAAATCTGAAATTAATAGATTTTGAATTAAAAGGGAGTAAATGGGAAATCAATCTGGAAATTGATTCAAGTGTTTGAAATTGAAAATTTTAAGGAAGAATGTGAAGAGGGGTATATTTTTCTGGATAGCCAAGAACGTTCAAAGTAAACTTTAGATAAGTTAAATGTTTAATGTTGTTTTAAAAAAGCATGTTTTAGAAAATTTATTATCTTAAATTCTTAAGTAAATATTTTTCAAATCTATTACCATAATAAATATTTATAAATAGTGACATAGTATTTATTTGAAAAGTGAAAGCCTAGTTTTATATTATATAAAGTAACCTTATTTTCAATGATTATATAGTATGTATTTTTAGTAAATTATTGAAGTAGTCCTAATTTAAATATTTTAAAGTAAATCCCAAAGCAAGTGTTTTGGTTAATCTATTATCGTAATAAGTATTTAAAGGATGATTTGGTAATTTGTGTAAAGAAGAAAATCTAATTATATTTACAAGTAAAATTATTGTAATTATTTCTAAAGTATTATTATAAATTGAGTATTAAGTAAATATTCTTAAATTAAAAGTTAAATATATTCTATAATAAAATGTTTTAAATTATTTTAAAAATCTAAGTTTTGTGCTTGGTGATTCCAGTGGAAATAGAAATACTTGGAATTTATTCAGAGAGAGGCAGGTAGTTGTGAATACTGTTTTCAAAGGAATTTGAAAAGTAAAAATATACCTTGTGAAGATATTTTTGAGATAAATAAATAATTTGGAAAATTATTTATTGTTGGATGGTTGTTTGTGAATATTAATTGATAGTTAAATAACCGACTATCAATATTGGCCGAATGCGTTGATCGTTTCGAAGAGACCGGGATCGAGATTTATTTCTCGAAAACCACTTCGATCCAGTTTGTACGTTTCGTGTAAACGATTTTGGATTCGAAGATGGAGCGGTGAAGTGTAAGGGCTAGTCGCTACTAATCCTAAGGATATTTCCAAAATGGATGTAGTAGGAATAGTGCCTTCGGTTCCGTTCGAACCCGGGACGGACTTGTATGGATGAATGCTTGCGAAACATCGTCAGGTGGACGATGGGCATTCTAAGGAATATGTTCTAAAAAGGTAACGCTTAGCCTCAAGCCTCATCAAATGGGAATGACTGAAAATCAGGGGTTATGCAGCAAGGCTAGGTGGGTAGCACCCAAGCAGGGTGAGGTCGTTCCTGTCTAGATGTCCCTTTTTATTTCGGCTTAGCGGGCGGTTGCTGATCCCAACCGCTGGGTGATCTCACTCGGGATTATCAAGTAAGGGGTAGTCCCGGCCTTGTGTTGCAGGGGAGCGGGCGTACTCCTCGGTACGGTGATCTAGGCCCCGTACTGTGGCAGGTGGTACCCCAGTGCCTAGTCATTAGTTGGAAATCCATTCTCCCTACGAGCCTTGTACGAGTTTTGTTTGTATTACCCACTCTGTGGCTAGTAGCTGGAATTTAATGAATGTAACAATTTCGGCTATTTTATAAGTATTTGTATATAGACCCTATTATAATATCAGAGGATTTCTATAAAAATTGTTTAGCTATCGTAAGGTAAAAACCCGACATGTTTATTTATGGCGTGGTCTTACGAGATGCTTTTGTTTTCAAAGGATTTTTGAAACTTTAATAATCAATTGGGTGTGATTTTCTCACGCTGGTATTCCAGACTGACTCGGGTATTATTTAACTGTAATGCTCGGGTCAGACCGAGTATTATAGGATACAGGATATGATGCTGTGGAGCTCAGGAGACGAGCTGGATGACGACACGTACTCTCGTACTTGTTTATATATATATATATATATATATATATATATATTCCTCTGTGTTGAGTTGTTGTGTATCCATTTGTATGGTATTGATGTCGAGCTGTGATTGTTGTACTCTGATGATGTAATATATAAACAGAGATATTTGATTTGAGTAAAGATCATTTATTATCTATTATATTTTATTCCGCTGCGATGGTTAGATTCTGTTGTTGTTTTCCATTTTCTTCTTCTACCTCTTCTTCTTTAATCCAAATGGTTCGTATTTCTGTACAACTTGAGTTGATTATTGTAGAATAGTGTTGAATCTAGGGGTACGGATTTGCGGGTCGTTACACTTGGTATCAGAGCTTAGGTTGGTGATAACCTTGGCTCTGGTGGGAATTACTCATTTAAATTAGAGTCTGTATTACTCTATAATGAGTTTGAGCGTATTTATAGATATGAGCGCGTATTTGTTAGTGATTATAAATTGTTTTAATATTGTGTTGATTGGTTTATTGAGTGGCACATGAACCTTCGTCGACACAGTCTACGCAACTGTATCGAAGGGGTTTCTAAACCCTTGAATAGAACAATCGACACGATATTGTTTTAAATGTGGGTAAATGAAATAATTTTATCCAAAAGTATATTTTGATATAAAGAAAGTTTTTGAAAACTATTTAGCTAATATATGGTTGCTTGGATGTTAGGAATGATAATATTTAAAGTGTTATCATTGTTAAGCGAAAATTTAACTAGAAATTGGAAATATAACTAAAATTTAAGGGAATAAATTCATTATAAAATGGAATTTATAAATATGAATTATAAATGTAAATTATAAAATTGAAATAAAAACAAATGAGAATTTGTATAAGCATAAAGTGTACAAATGAATTATATTTAAAATTTATTTAAGCAGGCTTTAAAAATTTAAAATCCCGGAGATGTGAAAATGTTTATCGAGGTGTTTTGGAGATAAATAATAGTATTATTGTTTTGGAGATATTTCTGAATGGAAATCTGTTTAAAATGAATTTTGCGAAGTGATATAGCATTGAAATCACTTGGATCAGTGGAAAATAATTCTGATGATGACGGCCGCATCATCAGTATTCATTTTCGAATTTCTAAGTGACAGATTGCTGCCAAATTGATTTGTTCAGGAAAAACGAGTTGTTTTTGAAAATTTCAAAGGAAATTTGTTGGGAATAAAACCAGGATTGGTTTAACTTTTTAGAAATGTGATTTGAGATGTTGGAAATTTCAAGATAATTTGAAACAAAAGTCGGGTATTTGAAAATCCTGATGGGATAGGTTGTAAGCTTATAAATTGAGATGATTTTTAAATCGAGAAGAAATATAAGCTTTGAATAATGGAATGTAAATTTTAAGTGAAAAGTTAAAAATGAAGTTAACTTGGATTGGGAAATAAAAATTTAACTGGATTGAAATTAATTGAATAAGCTGAAAATAATATCCAGTTGTATTCGAATTAAGTTGAAGTCAAATTGAGTTAAATAAATCTGAGTTAAAATAAAATTGAATTGGAATAAAAATTCAGCTGAATTATTGAATGAAATTAAATTCTTACCTGGATAACTGGAAAATAAGTTGGATAAGAAATAAATTGGATATGGCCTTGTAATCAATTGAGTTAAGTTGAGTATAAAAGAGAAAAATTTACTTGCAAGATGAGGATGAGCTTAAGTATAAAATTTGAATAAATTGAAGTAAATTGACTTAAGCTAAATGAATGAAGGAGAGTTGAATTGAATTCAACTTAAACAAAGTTTAATAATATTGGATTGGTTTTAAATCAAGTGAAGGTGATTTTTAATCGAAATAAAATTCGGTGAGTTATAAATAATATTAGTGGAATGAAATTCTAGAATGAATAATTGTAAACCATTTAAAATAATTAAGGAATTGAAATAACTTAAGACGATAAGAAAATAGAATGTTTCAAGTTTAATAGAATGGATTTAAATGAATGTGGATAAGAAATGAAGTGTAAATGAGTGGACTGTGAATAAAATTTAATAGGTAATGAAGATGAACCTAAATTGTTAATGGTTTTGAATAAACTAGTTTGGTTAATAAAATGAAATGCAAGTGAATGGATTCAAATTTGAAATGCAATGAAAATGAAAATATATGGATTGTGAATAAATTGAAAATGGAATAGAACTAAGTATAAATTGAGTTGAAATCCATTTAAATTGGTTATAAACATAAATACTTATTTATTGACATAAATCTCGCGAATTGCATGGAATAAATTATCGTTGGATGTAAATGGAAGTAATTAAAATTTTGTGTGTTGACGAGGGTAAAATAAATTGATTTTGAAAGCAATTGAATTAAATATGAGTTCAGTTTGCTTAAGAATAATTAAATGTAAGCGATTGAGTTTTAAACCATTCAAATTGATGAAGTGGTATACGAATGGATTGAAAACTTTTCAAATTGAACGAAAATGGTTTATAAATTAATTGAAACAGTTGAATTAGTGTGAAAGTTGTAAAAAAAAATTGCTTACGGGAAATGTTGGATGTGCATTTCTTTAGAATCCATATGTTTTAACCATTTCAACTAAGTGAAATATAGTTAAACTGCATATATTTGGCACTTACATGTTTAAATTGAGTAAGTACAGGTACGTGGAAGCCGTGTGGCTGGATTTGGTAGTGCTATTTACTAAAAATAATAAGCCACTTGCTTAAAATGCTAAATAAGGTACGCCTACGCAATAAAAATAGGAAATATGAACTGTTTTTGGTTTTTCGGACCGTGTGGGTCGATGTATATATATTTTTCTCTTTTGTCAAATTGCAAAAGCTCCTCCGTACAAAGGAGACTCTGCCAAAAAATTTCAGAAATTTTGGGAGTTGGAAAATTTTGTTAACGACTAAACGGTTTAAAACTAAAAATTGAAATAAGGTAGTAAACGAAACTAATTAAAATAATGATATGAATTAGTAATAAATGACAAATAAAATTTATATATTCAGAATTAAAGATAAATTGAATTCATATGGAAATGAAGGAATCGATTTGAATAGAAATAGATATTAACTAAAGTGGTAAAGTGAAAACAAACAAAGAAGCATATAGAATACTTATACTAAACTTAAGTAGGGAATGGTGAATTCTTAATTGGAGATTGATATTACAAATATAATCCAAGTTGTTATTTGAATGAGTAAATAATTGACATTTTATAAGAAAGTTGATATGATGTTTTGGAACTATTGTGATTGGATATTAGTGCTAAGCAGAATATGCAGGTAGTATAAAGGGAAAAGAGAATTAGATTGATTTCAAAAGATAAAAATTTGAAATGCTCGACAAAAAGGTATGTACTTAAATTTGGTATGAAAATTTGATTGGGATTTGGATTGAGCCACTTGGCCTTTTGTTTTCCTTTTGGATTTGGGAGGTCGTAGAGCCATTTTGTAGTAGTACCGAGCTAGCCGCGCAAAGGAGACGCTGGCGAAATTTTTCGAAAATTTAGAGAGTTAGAAAATTTTTGAAAATTTAAATTGGGTTTAAAATTTAAATTTGAGTGAATTGGGTCAATGATATTGGTAGAAACCTAACGGAAGAGTTTGGAGAGTCAGTAAGATGGATAGTGTGTCTTTAATAAAGATTGTTGAGCTGTTGTTAAAAACTGTTTGGTTTTGGAAAAATAAACGGGTATTGGACCATTCTTCCTAACTAGTAATTTCGGGGACGAAATTCTTTTAAGGGGGGAGGAATGTGACGACCCGGAATTTTCAAGTAATTAAAATCGGAATATTAATTGATTTTAAGTATTCAATAGAGCAATTTTAACTTGAATTATGAATATCACAATTTATTTGATACTTAAATTATTGAATTAAATGATTTGAAGTTGGGTAAATTATTTAATCTAGAATTTTGAGTCTTTTAAAAATAATTTGAAGGCTTATAAAATTTATATTGATAACATTGAAGATAATAGAAGGTTTAAAATTGAATTTAAAAGTGATTTGTTCGGTTTTGAAATTTTGTCGTTTAAATTGAATTTAAAAATAGCTTTCCGAGGCGCAGTCTCGGAATTCGACGAAACTGGTTCCATTGGATCCGTAATATTTTATTATTATCGGATTTCAAATTTCGTATTGATTGGAGTTAGTGTGTAAGTGTACGATTTGTAAACGCGCTGGACATTTAATTGGTAATAATCTAATGAAATTTAATTTAATAAATCAAGCTTCTCGTATACGCCACCCATCTTTTCACGTTCAAATCATGTTTTTTCGTTCCCCTCGTTTTTCTTTTACTCGAGCCTTCTTCTCATCTATTCGAACAAATATCAGAGAAAATAATAATAATAATAATAATAATAATAATAAAGAGGCTTCAGTCGTAAGCTAATGAGCGAAGAATATAGCTTGCTCTTCGCTAACCCTCTCGTAAAAAAAAAGGGAGTCGAGCCCCTTTCATTCAGAAATTTGATCTCGCTCGGTTATAAAAAATAAAATAAAATAAATATAATGGCCGCCTCTTTTATGTAAAATCGCGATTTCAAGAAGGGAATCCTTGTTTCGAATTAATCGAGTGAGGGGGGAATAGGTCGAACAACACCTGGTAGGCGCGAGACTAGGCGGCGACGACTCAACTAGGGATTTCGAAGCGGTCGTAGTTGGCGATTTAGGGAAGGCGAGTATTTCTTGATCTAGGTGAAACAGGGGACGCGACTAATCGAAGTAGCTCGAACTCGAGCCTGGAGGGTCGGGGGCCATCGAAGTAGGATCGAGTCGGTTGTAGTCGTTGTCTCTGATGATGATTGTGTTGCCAGGAAGCTTCTCGGCTCAGAGAGAGGTCGGCGCTCTCGAAGGAAGGGTTTGTCAGTAAGGTATTTGCTTGTTTTGCTTTCAATTTAAAACTTAGCATATATATGTATGCATATAAGGATCGAACTGGAAAAAAAAAATTTATATCTATATATATGGGTATACAGTGAAGTAGAAAGCCTATTTGAGATCTGGAAAAAAAATATAGGGATTTTAAAAAGGGTGAAAGTTATATAAAAATCAGATTTTTAACCCATATGGATTATTTTTATAGGTGTAGTTTCAAAGAAAATAAATATACATATTTTTATTTACCTTCTAGTTTATTTTTCATAATGAATTTTAGTAATATATATGTTTAGTTAACTTATTTAAAATTTATTTTTAGTTACTATAGGGTTATTCAAAAAGGAAATTAGTTTAAACCCAAATTACTAGTTGAATCAAATAAATGAATAGTAATTAATTGTTCTATCCATTCGAATATTAATGAACCATATAAATTATTTATTCAAGGTCAAACATCAGGAAATCCAAGGCAATATTGAAGTGGATTGCGAATAATAGAAAAGGTGAGTAAATCTCACTCAGTTAAATTTAAACTTAAATTTAAATGATTAAATTTAAATAATTGTTGGATGGTTGAGTTGATTTATGTGATATGGTATGATACTTTGGAATTGGTGTATTATGTTGTGCTAACGTCTGTGGATGCAGGAAAAACAGGTTGGAGGGATCCAACTGGACCCCTCACATTTATTTAAATTATTCAATATTCTCTGTTGTGATTATTTGATATTCTATGATGAGTTATATTGGAATATTAAATGTTATGGTTTGATTGAATATATTCGGGTATAATGAATTACCAAAATATTAACTGGATTGGTGGAAAGAAATTAAAAGGAAGTAAATTAGTAAGCGAAATAATTATAGAAAATTTGAATAAATTAAGAATGAATTGAAAAGAATTGGAAGTGATATTAAAAGACTAATAAATAACTTCAAGTACGAAAAGAAAAGAGTTAAATAAATAGTAATTAATGAATTGTAAAATTATGTGGTATTAATTTAAAGGAATAAAGAATTATTTTAAACTTAAGTTTTAAATTTATATAAAAGGATAAGGAAGTAATTGAGAAATCTAAAAATTGGAATTTTTAGTTAAAGTATTTTAAATCATAATTAAGAAATGAAATCTGAAATTAATAGATTTTGAATTAAAAGGGAGTAAATGGGAAATCAATCTGGAAATTGATTCAAGTGTTTGAAATTGAAAATTTTAAGGAAGAATGTGAAGAGGGGTATATTTTTCTAGATAGCCAAGAACGTTCAAAGTAAACTTTAGATAAGTTAAATGTTTAATGTTGTTTTAAAAAAGCATGTTTTAGAAAATTTATTATCTTAAATTCTTAAGTAAATATTTTTCAAATCTATTACCATAATAAATATTTATAAATAGTGACTTAGTATTTATTTGAAAAGTGAAAGCCTAGTTTTATATTATATAAAGTAACCTTATTTTCAATGATTATATAGTATGTATTTTTAGTAAATTATTGAAGTAGTCCTAATTTAAATATTTTAAAGTAAATCCCAAAGCAAGTGTTTTGGTTAATCTATTATCGTAATAAGTATTTGAAGGATGATTTGGTAATTTGTGTAAAGAAGAAAATCTAATTATATTTACAAAGTAAACTTATTGTAATTATTTCTAAAGTATTATTATAAATTGAGTATTAAGTAAATATTCCTAAATTAAAAGTTAAATATATTCTATAATAAAATGTTTTAAATTATTTTAAAAATCTAAGTTTTGTGCTTGGTGATTCCAGTGGAAATAGAAATACTTGGAATTTATTCAGAGAGAGGCAGGTAGTTGTGAATACTGTTTTCAAAGGAATTTGAAAAGTAAAAATATACCTTGTGAAGATATTTTTGAGATAAATAAATAATTTGGAAAATTATTTATTGTTGGATGGTTGTTTGTGAATATTAATTGATAGTTAAATAACCGACTATCAATATTGGCCAAATGCGTTGATCGTTTCGAAGAGACCGGGATCGAGATTTATTTCTTGAAAACCACTTTGATCCGGTTTGTACGTTTCGTGTAAACAATTTTGGATTCGAAGATGGAGCGGTGAAGTGCAAGGGCTAGTTGCTACTAATCCTGAGGATATTTCCAAAGTGGATGTAGTAGGAATAGTGCCTTCGGTTCCATTCGGACCCGGGACAGACTTGTATGGATGAATGCTTGCGAAACATCGTCAGGTGGACGATGGGCATTCTAAGGAATATGTTCTAAAAAGGTAACGCTTAGCCTCAAGCCTCATCAAATGGGAATGACTGAAAATCAGGGGTTATGCAGCAAGGCTAGGTGGGTAGCACCCAAGCAGGGTGAGGTCGTTCCTGTCTAGATGTCCCTTTTTATTTCGGCTTAGCGGGCGGTTGCTGATCCCAACCGCAGGGTGATCTCACTCGGGATTATCCAGTAAGGGGTAGTCCCGACCTTGTGTTGCAGGGGAGCAGGTGTACTCCTCGGTACGGTGATCTAGGCCCCGTACTGTGGCAGGTGGTACCCCAGTGCCTAGTCATTAGTTGGAAATCCATTCTCCCTACGAGCCTTGTACGAGTTTTGTTTGTATTACCCACTCTGTGGCTAGTAGCTGGAATTTAATGAATGTAACAATTTCGGCTATTTTATAAGTGTTTGTATATAGACCCTATTATAATATCAGAGGATTTCTATAAAAATTGTTTAGCTATCGTAAGGTAAAAACCTGACATGTTTATTTGTGGCGTGGTCTTACGAGATGCTTTTGTTTTCAAAGGATTTTTGAAACTTTAATAATCAATTGGGTGTGATTTTCTCACGCTGGTATTCCAGACTGACTCGGGTATTATTTAACTTAATGCTCGGGTCAGACCGAGTATTATAGGATATAGGATATGATGCTGTGGAGCTCAGGAGACGAGCTGGATGACGACACGTACTCTCATACTTGTTTATATATATATATATTCCTCTGTGTTGAGTTGCTGTGTATCCATTTGTATGGTATTGATGTCAGGCTGTGATTGTTGTACTCTGATGATGTAATATATAAACAGAGATATTTGATTTGAGTAAAGATCATTTATTATCTATTATATTTTATTCCGTTGCGATGGTTAGATTCTGTTGTTGTTTTCCATTTTCTTCTTCTACCTCTTCTTCTTTAATCCAAATGGTTCGTATTTCTGTCCAACTTGAGTTGGTTGTTGTAGAATAGTGTTGACTCAAGGGGTACGGATTTGCGGGTCGTTACAGCTGTAAGTTTAGAATTTACAAATACAGATATGCCCATGCTTATTCGTAGGTACCAAATCCAACGATTCGTGGTCTAATGGAATTAGGTATCAATTTTTTTTTGAAATTTAGACCCATTGAAATGCGAGTAGTTACATTTGGTATCAAAGCCTAGATTAGTCGATTGGATGAATTTGGATAAAATGAGAGAACGTATTTGTTCTTTTTTTATCCATTATTATTTTTATGCTAAACTCTTAGAATCCTGACTATAAAAGTTGTAAAACCCCACCTTTTTGCCCTCATTAACAAAGGACCACCTTTATGTCCTTCACTCCTTTGATTATTTTATTTGGAATCTCGCTTCTTCACCTCCTTATTTGTAACCCCAGACTTTTTCTTGTTTTGTAGTGCCTTCCTCTTACGGTTGAATTTCTTTTTGGCAGAGGGTCTTCATCACTACTCTCCTTCTCCCTCTCCTCAAGTCTAAGTGCAGAATCCAAGTGAATGGAACTCCAAGCTAAGTCAAAAGTGCCCTCCTCAAAGGCATCCTCAATCCGTATACATATTTTTGACTCTTATGCAGAGGTGTGCAGATAAGATCCAATCTATATTTGGACAAGGACTCAAATGTTATCACATATTCTGAAATAGAGGAGCCGCCTTGCTTCAAGTCAATGAATCTTCGAGTTAAGGTTGCCTTCTCCATCTCTGGCATTAACTTCAACTCAAAACGGGATTTTAACTCCTCCCATGTCAAATCTGCCTCATCTATCTCCGCTCCTAGAAAGTCATACCAATCCAAAGCTCTCTCTTATAACTGACTCGATGCCATTTGAACTAATGAACACCTGACAACTCCATGTGAGTAAATATCCTCTTGCATGTCTTCAGCCAAGCTTAAACTCCTATAACTTCTTTGATGCCCGTAAACTATTTCCCCCCAACGTAAACAAAATCACTACACATGCAGGCGAAAGCTAAACGGTGAATGGAAGGATGGGTAGGTGTTGCATTAGGATTCTGAATTGCTTGAACAAACTCCATAACCTACTCAAAAGTCTAGAATACTCCTTTCTATTCGAGAATACTGGACGACCCCGAGTCAGAACGAGTACTCCTACCTTCACCCATATTTCACTCTTGTAACATGTGAGAGATAACCACATAACTCATAAGAAAGAAATAATACGAACACGTTCCTATAATATCCCTTACTACTATAAATTCTAGCATAAGAAAGATGTAACATCTACCCTGCACACCGAAGGAACGAGACTCTAAGTCTGTCTAGGCCAAGATTCATGTTTCTCATAACCTATATTGTTTTGAACCTTGCTATGATACTAATTGTAACGCTCCACCTTTATGCCCTCATTAACAAAGTATCTAAATAAGTAATATCATCTGCTAATGTGGAGAATATAGCTATTTAGGAGCGACCATACGTAATATTACTATAGGAGAGTGTCAAATATGTTGAATTATATGAATTTATTCTTTTTGTAGAGAGGAATTCAACATATGCGATGCAGACAAAAAATAATAATACAGCGGTTTAATTTGATTCAAACAATATAAAGCATCACAGACACAAATGACAGATCGCATCAATAAATATAATACATGACATATCATATAACATGAAGTAAGTCAACAAAGAAGTGAACTAAACCAACATAAACCAATATACATAAGGACTAAGGTATATCACCATGTACAAAATAAGTCTACATCTCAAATAATATACATCCATACATAAATGAACATCTCAAAATGAACTAAGGGCATATATAGATAACTAGCATAAACTTCTACCCAAGCTAGCCCAAGTCCAAAGCCAAAATCCCGACTACCTATCAAGTCTCGATCTGACCCGAGCACTAAAGTAACATCCGAGTCAGACTATCTATAATTATCATAAAAGGTTAGTCGATAATAATAATAGACCTCATAAACATCAATGATAAAATATCATATATTGCACTTCACTAACCTAATTAATATATTGTATAAAACTTCGTGACTTAAGGTTAAGTTATACTCATTCAAACAAAGGGTTAAAGTGATATCAACCATTAATTAGAGCATAGAAATTCACAGCCACAAATGCAGGCAAACGACAAACATTTCGAAAGTCAATAATCATCGTTGTGCTCTTTGCACGTACTTAAATAAGCACTTCGCTAGTTGACTATAAGACAAGCACATCGCAAGTCAATACCATGTATGAGCACGTCGCTCATCATAATTAATAACTAGCCTAATAGACAAGTCCAACTCATGTCATCCCAAGATATGAGAACATCACAAGTCATAACCCATTCGTAAACGAGTAACACCAAATGGACCTAGAAACCCATGAAATACGCATAAATGATCACCAAAGGATAAGTTAAAACTCGACAAATAAGTTTATATACTTTCCACAAGTAATCATTGAAGTAACGACCGCATGCTTCATCATCACTCGGGTTTGCTCAAATGTAACTAGTTAGTAAATCCACTCAGTAATTGTGAACTACCACCAATTAGTAACTAGACAAGTATAGCGCAATGTCCCATAACCACTTCGCGTTACTTAATTATTTACTAAGTGTTTATAAAATCCCACTCATACAAAATAAATGTTCATTCGAAAAAGTCCAAGAATTAAGTGGCAAAACAAATGCGAGCGCTCCATACCGCTTTTTTTATTAAATCATTTAAATCAATTCCTCATTCAATAGATGTTATATGATTCTATAACTATAACTTGAACTTATTCTAAAAAGTATTTTTTCTAGCGACATGCAAGCCTATATTCAACAACATATCATGATTCAAATGATAATGGCAAGGGTTTTACCAAAATAGCAAGTGGCATAATTGAAATATGTAACCATCTCAAGAATTAGTGATCAATTCAATAATAATTCAATCGAATAATCAATTTAGCAAATAATTTCAGAATTTGAAATAGTTGTGAGTATACACTCACATTTCTTATTGGATTTGTTAGTGATTAAATAGAAGAAACTATTATTCAACCAAAATCCTCGAAGTACTTCATCAAAACACAAGCGAAACTAAATTCAATAGTCTAACTAAATTCAGTAGTCTATATACTAGAATAAATCTCTAATTAGAAGAGAATAGGGTTCTAGTTCTTTTACCTGAATTAATAGCTTCAAATTAATCTAATTTGCAAGAGAACTTGATTTAATTTGGATTTTAGGTTTTTAAAAGGGAACAATGTTGAGTTTAGTTTTACTGTAAACTAAATGAGAATAAAATAACGTATCGTACATTATACATGAGAAAATTTCTCACCTCCAAAATCTTAATGGGTTCTGAGCCATAAGATTTTAATTACAACCTAAAATGAATTAAACGTTTATTCTTTTATTCTAACTTCTTTACTAATAAATGATTTCATGAAACAGTTAACTAATTGTTTTAGAAACATAGATTAAATTGAATCAAAAATATAACTTCTTGAATATAATTAAAGTATGAATTTCCATTTATTCTTAAAAAGAAGTTTAGTAATTTTAAATCATCTTTTATTAACAAAATAGAAGATATAGATTCCTTATTTTTCTTAACCAATGTATTTATTTAAAACTCTAAAAACATCCAGTTCATAAATTAGTTCACAATACTATCAAAATTTATAATTTTCATTCTAAAGAATTCATTTATTATTTATCAAAATCAAAATTTTATTTAAATTTACAATTTAAATCATTATTTCATTTTTTATTTTGAACAACAAAAATATAGGGTTGTTACAGACTTCTCCCTTAATGAAATTCCGTCCCCGCTTTTATATTCAAGAAAGTCTATAACACATTTAAAGTTTAGTAATGCTTCTTTATTAAAATGTAAAATTCAACCATCATACATCATACAAAAAATCGTCCAAGTACATATGCAACCATGTTATTCTATTAAGCACAATGTGTTTTTTTAATTTATTTTTATTAGTAACTCATAGCAAAGTTTAAAAAAATATTGCTCAAATCTCCTTTTCAATATTAACTTAAGATGGTTAAAAAATGCAAAGCTCATCTATTATTTACAACTTCAATATTTTCCAAAACTAAAAACCCTTCTTTTTTCCAAGTCCTTTATACAAATCAGTATTTTTCAGTTACTGCTTTCATAATTTTACAAAACTCCTAAAATAAAAGGTTTTCCCTTACGTTTATAGCTTTATGTAAAGCACTAGTTTATTAAAATCAGTTCTGAAAATATACGACAAGATAGAATTTATAGCCCCGACTAAAACATGAATTTGACCTAGAAAATTTTAAAATATGGAACGTTGTTCAAAACCAAAGCTCTTCCTTATGGGATTACCTTTCTTCTCAAAAAAGATTCATCAAAAATGGTTTTTCCAATCAAAAGATAAGTCGTTTTTACTTCAGAACACTTTAAAAGTAATTGTCAACAATTATGTTACTTTAAACATTTAATTTATCCTAAATTAAAATTTTAACTACACGTCTTCTTAATTATAATTCTTAAACTATGTTGTTTATTTCAAAGTCTCATTTCCAAAAAGCCAAAGGTAATGAAATTTGAATTTTCATTACTAACTTATAAAAAAATTAAATAAGTTATAAGGTTAATAAATACCCTCTTAATAAAAAAAAGCGTTTTTTAAAATTTTAAAACATAGGTAAACATCCTACTTAAACAAAATTGCCTAATAAAATAACATCTACTACTAGATAAACATAATTTAGATTTTTACCGCATCTTAATGTCTCCTTTAAGTGTTTAGGAAATCCCTATCGATCCGTATGCACCCGCATCGACCAAGATTTTTAACCACTCAACATTTAATTCAACACTTGAAATAAATTCTTAATATTTTTAAGTGCTCTATAAAATAATTTTCATAAACTTAGCTCATCCATTTAAATTGTACTATACATATACTTTAATCATCATCCAAATTAAAACTAATAATGTAAAACACGCATTCATCACAAAAAGCAACTAATCCTTTTTTGTGAAAGACTATCTATAAATTTTTCACTATGAATAAAAGTACTAACTGCTAAATCCAAAGAAATGGAGCTAACATCCAATCATCCAAAGAAATAGCACTATTGGTCCTGTCGACATGGATAAATAAAAAGCATCCATGTTGATCGAACCCAAAGATGGGTTTCTAAGAGGAAGGAGAAATCCTAAGAATAGTAGAAAAGAAAGAGAAGCTCTGCTAGGCCTCCAACTGCTTTCTTAGGTGCAACTAGAGAAGCGAAAACTAGATTACCTTCTTTCCTACAGTAGTGACATATCTTGGGCCTCGGGCAGTCCTTGACAAAGTGATCCTTGGCTTAGTAAGTGAAACACTCGCCTAATGCATGCCTTTTGTTGCTGTAGTTGGAATCTCGCTTCTTTGCCTCCTTATTTATAACTTCGGACTTCTGCCTGTCTTGTAGTGTCTTCCTCTTATGGTTGAATTCCTTCTTTGGCCGAGGGTCTTCATTGCTACTCTCCTTCTTCAACTCCTTAAGCCTAAGTATAGAATCCACACGAACGAAACTTCAAGCCGAGTCAAAAGTGCCCTCCTTAAAGGCTTCCTCAATCCATATACAATTTTATGATTCTTATGCAATGGTGTGCGGATAAGCTCCAATCCATTCTTGGACAAGGACTCGAACGTAGTCACATGCTTTGAAACTGAGATGCTGCCTTGCTTCAAGTCAATGAATCTTCGAGCTAAGGTTGCCTTCTCCGCCTCTAACATGAACTTCAACTCAAAACAAGCTCTGAACTCCTCCTAAATCAACTCTGCCCCATTTATCTCTGCCACTAAGAAGTTGTATTAATTTAAAGCTCTCTCCTGTAGCTGACTCAATGCCACCTGAACTCTATGAACACCTGACAACTCCATGCGAGTAAAGATCTGCTCGCATGGCTTCAGCCAAGCTTAAACTCCTATAACTCCTTCAGTGCTCGTAAACTGTTTCCCTCCAAGGTGAACAAAATCACTACACATGCGGGCGAAAGCTAAATAGTGAACAAAAGGATAGGTAGGTGCTGCACTAGGAGTCTAAACTACTCTAACAAGCTCCGAAATCTGCTCAAAAGTCTAGAATACTCCCTTCCATTTGGAAATACTGGATGGCCCCAAGTTAGAATGACCTTCACCCATATCTCACTCCTGCCACATGTAAGCGACAATCATATAACTTATAAGAAAGGAATAATATAAATACGTTCCTATAATATCCCTTGCTACTGTATATTGTACTAATAGAAAGAGGTAATGTCCACCCTGCACACCCAAGTGACGGGACTCTAAGTCTGTCTAGGCCAAGATTCTTGATTCATATATTATATTGTTCTAAACCTTGCTCTGATACTAGTTACAACGCACCATCTTTATGCTCTCATTATCAAAGGAAATTAATAAGTAATTTCATCTGCTATTGTGAAGGGTAATGCTGTTTAGGAGCGATCATCTATAATATTACTTTACGCGAGTATTGAACAAGTTAAATTATATGAATTTATTCTTTTTGGGGAGAGGAATTCGATGTATGCGATTCAAATGCAAAATAATACTATAGTAGCTTATTATGATTCAGAACAATATAAAACATTACAGACACAGAATCACAGACCGCGTTGATAAATATAATACATGACATATTATATAACATAAAGTGCGTCAACTATGGAGTGAATTGGACCCATATAAACTCATATACATAAGAACTAAGGTACATCACTAAGTACAAAACAAGTCTAGATCTCAAATAATATACATCCATACATAAGTGAATATCTCAAAATGAACTAAGGGAATATATAAATAACTAGCATAAACTTCTACCCATGAGAGCCAAAGTCCAAAGCCAAAAGTCCCTGCTACCTTCAAATCTCGGTCAGACCCGAGTATTAAAATAACATCTGGGCCAGACTATTTCTAGCAACAACAAGCCTATATTCATCAGCATATCATGACTCAAATAGTCAAATGGCAAGTGTTTCATCAAAATAGTAAGTAGCATAACTGAAACATGTAATCATCTCAAGAATTAATGATCAATTCAATAATAATTCAATCAAACAACCAATTCAACAAATAATTTTAGAATTAGAAATAGTTGTGAGTACACACTTACCTTTCTTCTTTGATTCGTTAGTCATTAAACAGTAGCAACTATTGTTTAATCAAAACCCTAGAAGTATCTCATCGATACAACAAATGAAACTAAATTCAATAATCTATAAACTAAAATAAATTTCTAATTAGAAGAGAATAGGGTTCTAATGCTTTTACCTGAATTAATTGCTTCAAATTAATCTAATTTGCAAGAGAATTTGGTTGAATTTGTATTTTAGGTTTTTAAAAGAGAACAATGTTTAGTTTTATTATAAACTAAGTGAGAACGAAATAACATACAGCACATTATACATGATAAATTTTCTCAACTCCAAAAGCTTAATGGGTTTGGGCCATAAGTACAACCCAAATATGAATTAAATGTTTATTCTTTATTTTAACTTCTTAACTAAAATATGATTTCATGAAATAATTAACTAAATTTTTTGAAAACGTAGATTCAATTGAATCAAAAATATAATTTCTTGAATATAATTAAATTATAAATTTCTGTTTACCCTTAAATAGAAGTTATTAATTTTAAATCATATTTTATTAACAAAATAAATGATGTAAAATAAATACTTTATTTTTCTTAAGAAATTGATTTATTTAGAACCCTAAAATATTCACTTCATAAATTATTTCACCAATACAATCAAACTTTATAATTTCATTCTAACACTACATTAAAACGTATAGTTTCTAATGGCTGGCGGCCGTCAAATGTCAGAAACCAATGCAAAAAGCCGTCGTAGCTATACCCGTCGTCGCATGGTTTTTCGACGGCTTCCAACAACGTCTGTCGTAAAATTTTAGATGGCTACCAACAGACAGGCCGATGTCTCCAGACGACCGACGAAGCCACATGGACGATCATAGGAGTGATAAAAACCATTGTTAGCCAATGGAAGCCATCAGAATACGGCCGTAGCAAGCCATTTGAAAATTTCAACCTACAATCCATTGCCAACCGTTGGAAGCTGTCGGATATTCTGAAGCTATTTTTTGCATTTTATGTCACGCCCTAGCCTACTATACACAATTCAGAAACATAATATATTCACACACAAGCACATATCCAATTTAGATATTCAATATAATATCAAATCATACAAATATAGTCAAATCACATAAAGAAATAAACCAAGCATGACTCGCATAAAATCAAACTACACTTCGTTAACATAATATAAATACATCTCATTGTACAAAATATACACCGTGGAACATCAATTCCCCACCATCAAGTCCGAATTATTAAAATTACCATCACCAAATATATCATCTAATAATATACACAACATTTCAAAGTATCCAACACCATCAACTCAATGTATCATCAAAAATTACTAAACAATGATGCAAAACAAAAAACATACCTATCACTCCTCTCAATCACATCCAGAACCTCCAGAACCAGCTGGAGATGGAAAGCGACCACCATACTACTATATTTACTCAGCAATATGCTGGTCCAACAGCTGTGTCATCTCAATGGCATGCCAAGGTTCTGCTCCTCCAACTGCTTCCCCTTAGCTCTAAACTCTTCGATTTCTGCTAGATCAATTTAAGCTATGGTTTGGCTGGCTCTCTAATGTCTACCCTTCGATGCTTATTTAATTTAGTAAAATTCTATTACTATAATTTTACCATCAAAGCTACGACATAATATGTTAGCTGATATATCTATAAACTTATTAGTGAAATTAAAGCGATGTGAAGTTCTTTAAAACTGAAAGATTACTAAATTTTTATATCTTAATATATTATTCATTACCACTTGATTGCCAAAGCCGTAATGCCCGTTCTGTGAAGGTGGATCCTTGACTGACTCAAAAATGACATCCTACTTATCCATAGTCAACTGCTCTCGACCAGTTTCCTACAGTTGTTTTATCGTTGTTCCATAGACCTTGCCTGTATGAACAAATAAAAATACAGTTGAAATTAATAGCATGGTATCTTAATTCATTATACTTTAATAATTAAAACAATTACTAATAGTATATAAACTAAAATATGCTTACATGGCTTCTCCTCAATTTATCATCATGTTATGTATTTGAAACTATCTCGTCTGGATTCACATGCTCGATGGAATGAGTGCGGGTAAATACATCCATATAAGATACGGGACCATGCACCTCAGCTTCCTGAAATTGAATATTATGTACTATTATTCAAAATTATACAGCACAATAACTATTTACAATTGACATTTAATAAATTTACCAACTCCCGGCAATATTGTTGGAACAACTTGGACCTTCATTGATAAGTGATAGGATTTTTGTTCCTATTTGCAGAGCTTCTTTGTGACTCTACGTATACATTTAAATAAACAATACATTATTTACTTACCAAATATTTTTTGATATATACGTATCAATCAAATAATCAACAAAAGTTTAGTACACTTACCTTCGCTTCGTCACTATCCTAATGCGCCAGCCATCCTTCTTACGTATTGGCTCCCATCCAGTTCGGCTTCACCCCTTGATGCTTCATAGCCGACATAGAATCCCGTTAATTCTTCCCCATCTTCTGCATCCAGTAGTGTCATACCAGATGCAGGTCATCTTATTGTACATCGACCGTGGCCTGTATTTCATGATAAACAAGTGACAAATAATTAAACAATAAAGGATGAACAATAAAGAAGTGAAAAAAATTAAGAATGGAAAACTGAAGATTATACTTACAATGAACTCCTGCCATATACATTCCATGATGTAGGAAGGGATATTATCCCACTTGAGCCAACAAGATGTCATCCTACTTTTGTACGAATCTCTCAAAACTGATAGAACTATAGTTGATGGCTGTAGGTCAAACCTCTGTGTTAAATATGATATAGATTATTATATCGTACATAAAATATTTAAGATGCTGAAAAAAATTTAATACTTACCCCACAATTCTAGGTACCAGGTACACAGCGAGATGCTATGGCGGCTGCGGTGGGCCATTGCCATTACCTCCTAATGAATGGAAAGAGATCCTCCTTCTAGACGACATGATACCTATCACAAACACATCATTTTAAAAGAGAATAATAGCATAATAATGAAATATATTATATAATAATGACATAAAGTATATAAAGTGCAAAATATACCTTATTAAGATTGGGTCTCATATTCTACGGATAAGTAGAAGGCATTGCATTTTTCATATAAGTTGCTAAATAAATAATAGAAATTGTAATGACATAAATGATGTAAATGAGGATAAGCAGATTCTGTTTCATAAATGACATAAATTACATAACTTGTGAAATAAATCTCATCAATTACATAAATTGCATAATACATAAAAATTCAACATAATATTTATATCAATCCTCATCGTCTTTTGATTTAGATTAGATCTCATATTTCACGTTATTTTCCTCCCTACTCTTAAATGCGTCTACCAAAACATTTGATTATCGTTCAAAGTTCCAAAATCAGTATTGTTATTCATAGTGAAATTAAAAAACCAGTATCGATCATTGTTTCTATTTATAAAAATATGTCACAAATTCAAAAATAAATATTGACCATTTTACGAATTGACATTTTATTTTTCAATGTATTGATACATAAACTTATACACATCAATTTTACCCCACTTAAGATACAAGGACAATACAGGGACAAAACCAGCAAGTAATATAACAAAATAATGTATGAAATTAAATTGTTTACTATGTTTACAATTTGTCCAATACAGGAACAAAACCAGCAAGTATCGTACCACATGAATATAAATGTCTGTTTTATGACAAAAACGAATGTTTATATAACAACATGTACAATATTTGTCGGACGGGGCTAAAAACTCTCTAAGGGACGTAATAAAAAGTGGTTCATACAAAAATTAGAAGTTTTATAGTTTGTCTTCTTATTTAACTTGTAATATATTATTGTTTTTAAATGGTTGAAAATTTACTAATTTTATGTATTTCAAAAAATTATTAATTTACACATTATTCCACGTATTTTATAGAATAAGGTTGCTTTAATATTATTGTCATTTTTCAATGCAGTCGATTTCTTTTTGAGACTCATGCATTCATTTTTAAACAAGTCAAGATGTTTAAAAGCAATAGACATGGATGATTCTAACTCCGACTGAAGTAGAATGTATCTTTATTTTTCAATAAGTAACTTGTTTTCAAGTTTATTCTAATTAACACAAGACAAAGCAAGAAACAACACATATATAACGGTTTACACATATACACAAAATAACAAATTATACCTACTCTTTACTATTTCACGCTAACAAATGAAATAGGTATACCATAGGATACTATAAACCATTATTACGCTATTAGAAACAATTAGAATCACTAGTTAGCCTTAATTTATCAACCTGTGCAAATCTAGATTTAGGGTAAAAATTGGATGTTTCGAAAAAATAAGAGATTGCACCTGAGATTGCTAGCAATAGAGTTTGATTAAGCAGCCGTGGAGGATCCAAAAACTTGAATTTGGGGACTGGAAGCAAGAACTTGGGTTTTAGGGGTTTTACCCTTTGTCCGTACTGAGGAATGAGGAAGAAAAGTCTCGGCTGAAGCCTGTAATTCACAAATTTGCGACGACTTCCGACGACCGCCTACGGCCCATCGGAAGCCATCGCCGGTAGTTGCCAGTATTTCATCCTTTTCTAGTAGTGTAAAAAATTCATTTATTATTTAACAAAAGCAAACTCCTTATTTAAATTTACAATTTAAATCATTACTTTTTATTCAAACAATAAAAATACAATGCTGTTATAGAAGTAGTTATAGTTCCACTCCGAAGGAATGGGAAAAGCAATTATGGGTTGGAAACATCTTTCAGTTAAAATTTTCACGCCGACTCTGAATTACCTCTCGGAGTGTTGGAGATGCGTAAGGCACTGATGGACAAGAGTATGAGTACAACATATGGTAGAGTTTTGAAGACTGGAGGATGTTTGACTTAATGATCGAGGTTCTAACTACCTTGTTATTTTGAATTTTGATGATGACTTGCAATTGAAGATACACAATTATTCCAAATGAATGGGAAATATAATTCTGTATGTCACAATCATCCGAAAGCTAGTTTTGGCAAGGGAATGTCAACCAGCCACCTTTTTAGGAAAATTGGATTTTTATTTAAAGAATTGAAGTCAATTCCTTAGTCCAAACCGGTGAGAGAATTTCGATAAAATATATTTTGGAAATGCCTTAGATTTCTATAAAAGGGTTTTAAATGGAAATTTTGTTCTTAGAATTTTTGAAATTTTAATTTCAAGAAATATGTATACCGCTAAGTTTGGTTGCATTAAGAAATTTTATTTTAAAAAGTCGTAAGTTTTTAAATATTAAAATATTTGTATACGTATATATATCAATAAAGGTTTGATTTTGAATTTTTAGCAACAAAAAAATCTTAAACTTGGAATAAGTTTCAAAGGGTGAATATTTAGTCTAATGATTTTCCTATACATAAAAATAACAGTTTCTAAAAAAAAATCTCTTCTAAGGGACAGATGAAATAAGAATGACATTTAATTTTATTAGGGTAGAAGTGTTGTTATACCTACTATCCATTCAAGGAAGTATTTCCATATGAAGTATACAGAGAATAGTAGTTGGAATATTATCGGGTTTTTGGAATTGTTGATGGTCAAAGTAGTATAAGTTTGAATTACTACGGAATAGCAGAGGAATGGTTCGAAAAGCTAGATGGTAAACTTAGGCACTATCGTGAGGAGGACAGAGATTTTTCGGATCGTGTCAAGTTGAAGGAGATAGCATAAAACAACTATTGTTGTTGTTGTTATTATTATTATTAATGTTATAAATTAACCCTATCTGAATAGGTCCAGGTTCACCATGCATAAAATCCCCATATAGCGGTCGACCACCTAGCGGTCGACTTGTGGTGGTCGACCGTAACCCTAGAGTGGTCGACCGATCAACATATTTTTGCCCAACCTAAACCTAGAACGCGACTATAAAGCCATGTCCAATTTTCTTCCCGGTTGCATTCGAGCTCCCTCCACTCCATCTCAGCCGAACCCAAAAAGCTTCACCTCCTTCTCCTCCAAATCAGCTTCCACTTCCTTCATCCCACCTCCAGGCGACAACGTTTCTCCCCTCTCCAACGAGCAGCGGCCTTATCTACCATTTGCACCGATTTTCGCACATTAGATCTTGCCCCACCTCCACGCTAGATCTAAACCCTATTTCTCCATTTCTCAGCCAGTGAAACCTCCCCGCACTATTGGTACCTCTTAGCGCCACCCCGTTGTCACTCCTCAAGAGATCAGGTGGTTGGACTAGAAGATTTCCACCTTCCTCAGCTCCGCCATTTTCAAGTTCCTTCAAGAGTAACTAGTGAAATTTTGAGACTTCGCTGCTTCTAGGCTAGAAGAGCTTTTCGAGGTAGCATGACTAGCCCTCATCCTACGCATCGAGACTTATGAGTAGGAATGCTACCCATGCTGCATTCGCCTTTTCGATGCTCATTTGGCATCGAATTTCGATAAAGGCAACAATTTAATTGATTCGGAAGGTAAAGGAGTCAGGATCGAGATTTCTAACGACGACTTCGGTGATATTTTGGAGATTTCCGTGGAAGGCATAGATTTGGGCGATATTGAGATGTCCTACTAGGAGATCTTACAGCAAATCTTTTCCCAAGATGTCAATGTTTGCAGGATGGATAAGCTGCGTCTAGCTGCCAGTCTTGTTGTGCGCAATATTCAACACAGCATCATCCCCAAGATGGGAGGTTATAATTAGATTTATCCTTGAATGTGGAAGGCCACCTATGTAGTTATGGGTTGTATAGCTATCAATTGGGCACGCACACTTTCGATTCATTTTTCCAATCATGCAGTTGGCACCCCACGAAGTTACTTTTTGTATTTTCGCCTATGCACTCTTTAGGAAGATGAAAATACAAAAAGTAACTTCGTGAGCCTCCTACAAGATGTAACTTCGTGGGGTGCACTCCAATCTTAGTGGGGACACTTCCCAGACAAAGGTCCCGCCTACCATTGATGGAGCCTCCTTTAGGAAGGAATTCCTTTTCCACCGACCACAACAACCGAGCCAATAGCCGTAGTAGGAGGCGAGAAGGGATAGGGCGCTGAAGGATATTAGAATCTTGAGCTAGTAGTCATTGGTAGGTCCAAACAAAGCTCCAGGGGATCCATATGGACCAACAAGAGATGAGGACCGAGCTATAGTGCCAGAATCATGAGATTGGGTGCTTAGCTACTATGCTTCGCCCATTTTGAGAATGCAACAATGGCTCGGGTTTCAATCAAGGATCATGATTGTCCTATAGTTTGTAGGTAGTGTTTTATGTTCAGTAGTGTGTTGTTGTATTGTTTTCCTTCCAGCATTTGTTCTTTCTGTTTTAGGCTGCTGGATAGTAACTACTAATTCTCTCTTTTTATAACACGCATGATATTATGAGATGTAATTATATTTTACTGTTTTATTGTTTCCAAATATTTGAACCGTTCTTATGTGTATATTTGGAAGAAATAGTATAAGTATGAAAATCTCACAAGGACAATTAACTAACAGTAAAATGCAATATAAGACTGGAAGTTTTAAATAGATAAGAATTTTAGCAAGCAAATGATAGGTTAAATTTTTTTGAAATCACGGGACTTTGTTCTTGTTTTTTTAAAGTTAAATTTTTTGAATAAATGAGTATGATGACATTTTTTAAATAAAATGTCAAGTTTTGTGGGTTAAATTTAGTTATATAATGTTAGGATTAAACTTATGCATTTAGTGCATAACTGACTTCTAACTAATGCTAAAAATATGGCTTGAATTATAAAAAATTTGGAAGGAAAATATTTTGAAAAGTTTCTCTAGAAAAAAGTTTGATTTTTAAATTATTTTGGAGCTCAAATAATTTTTATTTTCTCAAATTGTATTTCTATGGAAAATTTGCGTCTCAATACTTTGAAAATTTATTTTTCAAGCAAGATACAAATTGGAAAAGAGAAAAAGGTTTTAATTAAAATTTTGATTTTGATGGCCACATGCTAAACGTAGGGAAGAAAAATAAATTAGAAACGTTAATTTAGTTGTGCAACATGATCGATGATATGATTAAATGCCAGCGATTATAAAGGAAAATCTATTTTAGCCTCGGAATTTCTATTTTCATAACTTGTCAACGACATGCGAGATTTTATTTTTAGACTCAATTCCAATTTAAAGCTTGGAAAAAATCCTCCTTATGCATTTTGTGCATGGAAATTTGGAGTAAATCTAAGGCAGTGTGGAAATTTCCATTATACAACAGGAAATCAGTAACTTATAGAGTTGTAAGAATGTAAAATCCTCAACCTAAATCCTTTTTTCCAGCATAGGAGTGACATTTAGTAAGCGATATTTCAACACATTACATTTTTTGGTTGGTAGGAATTGGATGCAAACCGGTTGCACCTTACTTCAATTCGTAGGAGTATGGGTATTTTTGGTGAAATGGTTTTTCAAAAAATGCATGCATATAGAACTGTCAGTATATGTATAGGTTGTTTGCACCATATTTTCAAAAATATTTTCTAAAGGAAAGCATTCATATAGAAGAACCCGATTCAGAATCATTCTTCATACAAGTTTTCAATGTTGTGATACACTATGCACTTGTGCATGCTGGTTGCAAAATTAGTTCTACACTAATTGGTTATGTAATTAAGGGTAATTGCGAGCTAGACCATGACTTAGTCATTCGTATAATTTAGGGGACAAAATTATTTTAAGGGGAGAAGAATGCAACACCCCGTAAACTTTACAATTATTTTTTTAATTATTTAGTTAGGCTCCAAAAATGGAATAGTGCAAATGATGGAATTTGACCATGAAACTTACACCATTGCATTTGTGGCGAAATTCTAGGCAACTTTCATATTTAGAGTTCTACAACACGATCCAAACAAAGAAGTATTGGAAGATAAATGAATTCGGAACGAAAATAATTAAATTAGAAAGTTAATGTGTACATAATAAATATCACCGTGTAATGACCTAGAATTTCACATCTTTAATTTGTGAATATTTAATTAATTTTAAATATTCAAAATAGTAGATTTTATAATCAAAATTGAACCATTTTTTAAAATAATGATGATGAAATTGTTTTCAAAATTTGTTTACAAAATAATTGGTTCAAAGAAAAATGGAAAATGTGAATGGAAATCGTTTTTCAAATTTTCGACTTTTCATGTCAAAAGTTGTCGGAAGACATTGTGCACATTTGTGTAACATATGTACACATTTATATACAAGTTGGAATACATTTTTAATATACACATGTATATTTATACTTTAATTTATTAAAACGCGAAATGACATTTTCTGAAAAATAAATAAGTTTAAAAACTAAAGGAAAATTGTCACAAAATGTCATTCTCCTAAAGCATGAGTTAATTATGCCGTTAATACATGTCGGCACCACAATAAGAGAGAGGAAGGACAAGGAAAAAATGTGAGAGAGAAAGGGTGGGAGAAAAGAAAAATGATGTGGAAAAAAACTAGTGGAGGATATGTAACCTTAGGTTATTTTAATAATTTAATTTTGCACTATCATATACACTCATTTCCTACTGTTTTCCTCATTTTCTGATTTCATTTCTACTTCCTAAAACCTCTCATAACACTTGAGAAAAGATACATGGTTTCCAAATATTTATAAAGCTCAAAAACTTTAATTCCTTGACTTTTCAAAACACTTTAAACTTGTTTAAAAAGCCTTCCATCCACTTATACAACTCCTCCTCTACAAAATAAGCCCATACATGCCCATATTCATCTAGGTCGAGCTACCCTAAGCCCTAGGCTGGAAAATGTTGCCCATGTAAGCCCACCAAAATATCATTTTTCCAAGATAGAAGCAAAGATCTCGGTCGTGTTCAAGTTTTGGTGGAAATTAAAGTTGAATTTGCAAACGTTCGGTGAGTAAAATTTCACCTTTCAAACCAAAAGTTTCTAACTTTAATATTGATCATGTTATTAGCTTTTAAATGCTTGTTGTATATGTGTGGTAATGTTATAGTTGTTGGCTTGGTTTATGCTTTGGAAAGATGACATCTTGGTAGTTAGTAAGCAACATGAAAAGTTTGTAGAAAAGGTTAAATATATTATAAGTGATGCTCTCTATATGTTATATGATTTGTAATGGATCTTGTATATGTATGCTTTACTTATGTTATGTCATGTGATGCTTGGATGAAAATCAATACGTTATGAAAGTAGTTCTTAAAGTGTCAGTATAGTGACCATCGCTATATCGGCACTTTCGAAAAATAGTGTCTCTTCGACATTTTTTTGTTTTTCTTTCAAGCTTAGGTTTTACTTTACAAAGTTAATTGAGTTCTAAATAAGAATGGATTTAAAATTAATTTACTAATTTAATAATGATTTTAAATTTAATTCATTATTTTAATTAGAAGGATTAAGATTAATTAATTAACTTAATAATGATGTGTATAGAGTTAATTAATTACTTTGTTAATGGTACTTGAACTTAATTAATCATTTTATCTAATGTTGTTTAAGGTAAATTAATTATTTAACAATGGTGGATTAAAGTTCATAATTATCTTAATTAATGGAGTTTAAAATTAATTAATCATTTTTATTTAATTACTTTTAAAGTTAATTAATTAGTTTAAATTTAATTAATCTTTTCCATTAATGATATTTTGAATTAGTTAATCCTTTTTAATAAATATGTTCTAAAATTAATTAATTAACTTAATTAATGAGATTTAAATTAAAATTATTTTAATTAATGATGTTTTTAAGTGATTAACCTTTTAATTATAGGTATTTAAAGTTAATTAATCGAATTTATTAATAAAGTCTAAAGATAATTAATCACTCTAATTAATGATAGTGAAAGATCATTGATCAATTTAAAATAATGTTATAGGTTATTAAATCCTTTTTTTAATGGTGTTTTAATGTTAGTAAACCATTTTTACAAAGATGTTTAAAGCTAAAAACTTGTAATGAGAAGCCCAAGCACGAGTTTGGTTTTAAAAAGTAAAAGTTAGAATTTAGTTATGGAAAAAAGCTTTTGTAAATGACATCACTTATATGGAAAGAATTTAGTCATATTCATGCTAATGTCGAGGTATGGAAACTTATCGCTATCTCAAAAGTTAAAATTATCGTCAAGGCAATGCCTAAAGGTATCACTTGCCCGCCTTTATTTTTAACCAAGAAATGGTACAAGTTTGAAATCGACGAGTAGTAGTAGGAATATGAGGTTTATTATCCATATACGATCATTTTGTTATCTTTGATGGTCGGTTTGTTGACTATCGATTGCCTCAGCCTTCTTTATTCTCGTTATTCTAAGACGATGCGTTGCTCATTTGAGTTTCGTTAAACCTGATGAGCGAGTGGGGGGCAAGCTATATGAGGTTTCTCCCATTAGGGTTTTATCGCATCTACTCTTTATTTGGTTTGGATATTTGTGCACCAAGATATGGAATATTGGATTCCAGTTGATAGTTGGTGGGATCCGGCTTGGAGATTTCTAAGAGCCATCGGAGTTCCAAAGTATATATTCTAGAGGTATTCTTCTGATAAGGGAGGCGCACCCTTCTAGTCATTGTTGGTAAATTTCCTTTTTCATATTGATTTGAACCTTCAAATTTGTTTTCCTTAATTGCATCGAGAAGAGTAAAGCACCTTTTGCGATGTTAATTATTTATATCCATTCTTTACATTTTGGATGTTGTTCTTGTGAGAGAAAACCCGTTCCGCATTTGGTGACATGGTCTCACATGTTATTGTTTAATTACACTTATTGTTTAGAGTTTTACTCATATCAGACATATTGTTCAAACCAGATTGTTTGTTTTCCCTAAAATCTCGGGTACTCATTTACGTTTAAGTAGTTTGGAAGTAGCAGGTCTTTAGGGGCACTTTTGAAGACGGCATTCGAGCAGGCGGCCTTTATCTATTTAGTTGTCAATTTCTCCTGTTTTTTTAGTTCTTATAAGTGCATTTTGTTTTAGCATGTGTAAAAGCAGGTTGTTATGACCGCTTAAGCTGATTGAAGTACTTTTTTGCAAATCTGATAACTTCAAGTGTGGTGTAACCATATGTACTATTTTACTGTTATGATAAAGTAATAGTTTAATTATCAGATTTTCCGTTCTATTCTTTATTTTATCCCCGACAATTCATCTTTCAGACATTTGGGCAACTACATATGAATACCATGGATATATTAAGTGTCGTTCCCAATGGTCAAAAAGGTGGGTCATCATATACCAGTAAACACCCTTTAATGGGAGGTCAACCAATAGCGGTCGACCCCCTTGAAGGGAGCGTTTGACCAGCCAATTAGAGAAGGCTAGAGTTTGCCTTAGCCAAATGGCCTGGATTTTATATAATTAAATCTCACGGCTATGGTTGATTAAAATGCCTATAAATTTAGGATTAACCCTCTATTCCCTTCTCATATTTTTCGAGACGCAGCAGCAAATCTCTGTCATCTTCTCTTCTCCATTATTTTCCAAATTGTAAAATATAATATTTATATTTGGATATATAAAATTAGGGAAGAGTAAAAATCAAATAAGAGAGAAGGGAAGCGAATCAATACTATGCGATTATGAGGTTATATGTATGTGTGTGTATTTGTAATTATATACCTTCAACCCAAATCTCTTCTCATATTTGTAATTATAATATATGTATATACCCTTTTTATACATATTTCTTGGTATAAGAAGAAAATGTATTTGAATCAATGGTTTTGCTTCAGACCTGGAGATTTGGAGTGCTTTTAAAAGGTGGGTGAGAAATTTATAAATTGTTTATGATATTGAATCTATTCTATTGGCATACGTTTGATTTTTATGTCTAAATGAATAAATATATGTAAATTGTAGGCTAAATTTAAATGTAATAAACATCGCCAACAAATTTTTAGGAGATCTGATTGGAATTATTGTTACACCTTGACCTAGAAATTAGTCCCAAAAGTTTTAGATATAAATATTGATTAAATATGAAATTTATTCCAGATCTTAAATTGGGTAATAAATTATTAGCATGGTTTTGATTATTACCCTAATTATGTTAAATTAGGAAATTTCCATAGTTTAATTTATCGGAAGAACACCCATCTGATTTTTCTAAACTTGTTTGTGTTTCCAAATTATATAAAAAGTGCAGTGTTTGACTTATTAAGGAATATATACAAATGAAAAGGACGAGATGTGTAAAGCATAGATTTATTCTTTGTAGTTTATATTGTCTATTCCAATAAAAAGAAAATAATTGTTCCTTTGTAATTTCAAACAAGGTAAATCTTTCTTTTTATTCTTGATCTTTTGTATTAAACAAATTCATGGAAATCACTTTGGAGAATTTTCCAATGAAATTTAATTTCAGCAGATTAAATATTGTAAAGAATATTCTAGTTGAAGATTTGTGACCATAATATATTTGCTATAAGTAGGTATTCATAGGTATCTATATGCATTTGTAAATACATAACTAACAATGACGATTTATGCATAATGATCGCTTAGGATATTAGTTATATGTAGAAATAGGGTTAAATAATGGATAAGAAATAGGAATAAAGTTTGGAAAGGTTGCAACTTCAATTAATAGGTAAAAATTGTGAAATGAATTTGAGAGTTGCAAGTGATTAATATCGTTAATGGATTAATGGGACTGATAAATAAAGAAGTTAGATTAATAATTATGGAATAGTTAGAAAAGGTTACTAATTAGAAATTAGCAAATATGCATAAATGTGTTAGGATATCTCCATTAGGATGATATTCTTTATTATGGAAAAATTGACATTTACAGAAGAAGCAAATAAGGGGGATCTATGAGTAATTGAATATTTTAAGGTAAAGTATATAGCTTTTAATAAATAAAAGGAGGTTAAATAAGTTATATCCAATATCCAATTTAGGATGATAAAACTTAGTAATAATAAAGCCTTGGATAATATGGCTTAAGTTAGTAAAGCCTAGAATAATTAACCGGACTTAGTAGGTTGGGATGCGAGGTCGGTAGAGTTACACAACAGAAGTTTGCCTATTACTTTGATGCTACCAGTAGTTATGTATACTTCCTATTGAGGTGAGGCATCCTTAACCATAAGACCCACAGAATAATTAGTTGGGCTTAGAAGATTGGGATGCCAGGTTAATAAAGTGATAAAATGGAAGTCTGCCCTTTACTCAGAGGCTACCAATAGTTGTGTACACTTATTATTGATGTGGGACATCAATAATCACAGGACCCATGGGAAATGATTATGGGAATAACAGGATCTGCTTAAGGATTAAAGGTATTAAATGGTTGTTTGAGGACCCACCTCTTTCTTAATTAAAAAGTATTAAATGGTCTGAATTAATGAATAGAAGCATTTATGGATATATTGGGAAGGGTCCACTTTGGGTTTGAGGTATCAAGTGACTGATATAGGAGTTGCCTCTCTCCTATAAAGAAGTATTAAGTGTCCAAGTGATATTCCAAGCAATGTCATCTAGATAGTACTAGAGAGAAGCCGCCTTTGGGTTTAAGTATTAAATGACAAAGGCCTGCCTAGAATATAGGTATTAAATGGTCGAGAGTCTACCTAGTCCTTATTAATAAGGTATTAGTTGGCTTGAATACTATCTCTTACATGGTTAAGACTTCAATCATGATAGATGCATTAGTAGTATGGCCATTACGTATCATAAAGCCATAAATGGTGGTCAAAGGTCTCTGTAGCTAGGACCAATAGACCAATGATGATAATGCTTGGATCCCACTTCATATTTGGAAGTATTATATAGTTGATAGATTTACGTCAGGACTTTGTACCTTGCGATAGGGTAGGTAGACAAATTATGCTATATAGGAATATCGTGTGTGCAACACTAGGTTAAACTGATTAACCCTAAATAGTATACATAATAACTAAATGAAATACAGCCGGTATAAATTTATATTATGGACACTATATAGATTTTGAATCACCAGAACGTTGTTCTAACCCCCTCCTCATTACAACCCATAGAATTAGAGGAACATATCATTAGACCTGGACATGGTCGGTGCTGGAGAAGTCTTCTTATCTATAGTGCTTGATACAGATGTGGCAATTTGATATATAAGGAATACCATTAATTCCAAGGTATTAGCTATAGTCAGTATTTGTATCCTACTATTATTTCCACTATGAGTTTAGCTTTTATCAATCTTTGATATGCTCATGCTTATTTGTTGGTACAAAATCCAACGTTCCATGCTTTGATGGACTTGGGTTTCGATTTTTGTCGAAATTTGGGTCCATAAAAGTATGGGTTGTTACAAATTCTACTTTGGGAGTTGAGGAAGAATCAGGGTCAAGAGCTAGTAGACCTGTGTTTTAAGTGATGTTGAATGCTATGGTGGCAACTATGATGAGGATCATTTAGGCTACTGCTCCTGGTATGGTTTTTGGAGAAGGTGTTCCCATGCAAGCGCCTAAGGTTGATTTTTCCAAGTTGTATAAAGACTATTCTATTCTAGGAACAAAACCATTCCATGCATGGAATCATTCATAGAAGTGCAAGATTAGTTAGATACCTGCGAGCGCATCTACAATTATATGGAAGTTGATGATGCACTGAACATGAAACTGACCTTTAGACAACTTCAAGGATGAGCTATGAACTGGTGGAATGCTATTACCATTGCTACTCCAGAAGATCGGTTTACTTGGGACTAGTTCAAAGCAAGGTTTGATGAGAATTTCATTCCAACTGCTCAGAAGTAGGTGTTGTTTAGGAAGTTTTCCGATCTTAAGTAAGGAAAGATATCATTTTTTTGAGTATGTTGGATAATTTGATGTTTTATCGAAGTATACGATGTTGTTCATTGACACTCCATTAAGAAAAAATGAGAAGTTCATCATTGGTTTAGATGACTATCATAAAGGGAAACTGGTAGACCATATTGATGAGCCATTTTGAGAAGCTTGTTGAGAAAGCTCTCTTTTATGAGAATCAATATTCAAAGGCTAGAATAATTGTTGTTGTTTATGCTGAGAAGGAGGAGCCAAAGCCGCAGTAAAGTGGTGTAGGCAAGAAAAAGTGGAACTGAAAGATGAAGCAGTCTAATGGGGAAAATGGATAGAAGAAAGTTAAGTGGGAACCTACTTGCTATGTGTGCATGGGAAGGGTCATTTGATAAGGAATTGCAAAGTGAGCAAGAAGAAGAAGTGCTATAATTGTGACGAGCTTGGAAATTTGATGAAGGATTGCCCAAACCAAGCATACGCTTTGGACACTATCCGGACTTCATCGAGTGCTCCCTCGACGAAGGAGAAAGGAAAGGGAGTCATTATTCAAGGTATGTTTTCCATTAAAGATGTTTCTATTCATGTTTTGTTTGATACTAGGGCTTCACATTGATTTATATCTAACAATCTAATAGACAGACTGGGAAAGAGATCTGAGAGGGTAAACCAGCCCTTGATTGTGACGAACCCTGTTGGAGGCTCTACTAGCCTTTGTATAGTTTGTCATGGCCTAATATAATCAAGTCATGGATGCTCTTTTGTTTGTGATTTCTTTTTTTGAATTTTGTAGGGCTCAGGATTATCTTAGGGATGGACTAGCTTAAGTATGCGGAGATTGTAGATTGCGAGAAGCTATTGGTGACAATCGGAGATATGGAAGGGCGAACGGTAGTGATTGGTTGCTTACCATAGGATGGGGTGATAGTTAGCTTTCTATGTTTGCTTAAAGTTCCACATGATGGGTTGTCATCTATACCTATTGCTAGGGAGTATTAGGATATATTTGAGGAAGGGACTGGATTCCCACCGCATGGATAGATTGAGCTTCAAATAGACTTAGTGAAGGAAGCCAGAACTACGGTTATGCCTTCGAGGCATATATCATCTAGAGAGCAGAAGGAATTAGAGGTGCAAGTGAATAACGTATGAAGGAGAGGGTTCATTCGATGGATTTTATTTGAGTGCGGTGCACCTTTAGTATTCGTGACTAAAACAGATGGCTCTTTGAGTTTATGTGTGGATTATCATGAGCTAAACAAATAATAGAAGAAGAACAAGCATCCACTCTCACAGATTGATGACTTATTTGATCAGCTTCATGGTGCAAAGGTGTCCTCTCAAATGGATTTGGTAGTGGGATTTCACCAATTGAGGGTAGCAAAGGAAAGCGTGCCTATTACTGCATTTCATATGCCATCAGGTCTTAATGATTGGTTGTTGATGCCATTTGGGTTGACCAATGCTCTGGCATGTTTTGTGGATTTTACGAATCGGGTTTTCAAAGACCATTGAACAAGTTCATGCTTGTGTTCGTAGATGATATTCTGATCTATTTCAAAATTGAAGAGGAGCACAAGACATAATTAAGAATTGTACAAGAGGTGTTAAATAAGCACAAGCTGAGAGCGAAGTTTTCTAAGTGTCACTTCTGGAGAAAAGAATCGAGGTTCTTCACCTCATTTCTGGATAGGGTATAGCAGTGGGTCTACGAAAGTGGCAACGGTCCAGGATTGGAATTAGCCTAAGATTCTATGGATGTGAGAAGTTTTCTAGGATTAACAGGATACTATAGGTGCTTCATAAAGGACTCTAAAAGGTAACAACATCATTGACCAATTTTATTAACAAAATCGGACTTTAATTTAATACGCGATGTATGAGCATTCATTTATGAGTCTGAAAGTGGGATTGACGAGTGCACTGGTATTAACTATTCCAAGTGAGAATGAGGACTTAATGATATATACAGATGCATATAGTACTAGATTGGGTGTGATGTTGAAAGTCAAAGTTAGTTGCCTATGCTAGTCAGCAGCAAAGCCGCATGGGAAAATTATCCAACTCATGATTTGGAATTGGCGGCTATAGTTTTCGCTTTGAAGATATGGAGGCATTATCTGCTAGATGAAAGGTTTAAGCTATTTGCGGATCATAAATCCTTGAAGTACCTTTTCTCTTAGAAGGATCTCAACCTTCATTAGAAATTGTGGTTAGAGTGTTTAGCTTCCTATGATTTTAGTATTTCCTATACATTACGAAAAGGGAATGCAATCACTGATGCATCGAGTAGAAGATATGCTAGTTTGGAGGCAATGATGTTGGAATGGAAGCAGATTGAGTACAATGCTGGATAGGATTTCAGACCACATTGCAAGCTGGAACCAGTGATGTTGATAAGTTTGTTGATTAGACCTACTCCAACTGAATGGATTGATGCTAGTCAACAGCATGATGCAAGGTTGGCGGAGTTCGTAGTGAAGATAGTGAATGAAGTAGAATCAGAGGATATAAAGCAATATGGATTCAACTGAGAAGGTTGGCTCCGTAAGGATGGAAGACTATTTGTTCCTAATAGTGATGGATTGCATGGCGAAGTGCTCGAGAATGCCACCATTCTAGGTTGACAACACATCTTGGAGGTAATAAGATGTACCAGGATAGGAAGTCGTCCTATTATTGGGAAGGTACGAGGAAGTATACTGGGAATTTCATCTTGAAATGTATGAACTTCCATTTGGTAAAGGCAAAGCAAAAGAAACCCAGTGGGTTGTTGCAATCGCTAAAAGTTCTTAAGTGGAAATGTGAGAAAGTATAAATGGATTTTATTGATGGATTTCTGAGGACTCAAGCAAGGTATGATAACATTTGGGTGGTGATTGATTAGTTGACCAAGAGCGCTAGATTTATGCCCATCAAGTCAAGTAGAACGGCATCCAAGCTGCCAAGAGTTGTATGTAAAGCAGATAGTACGATTTCACAGTGTGCCACAAAGCATTGCGAATGACCGATACCCATTATCCACAAGTGGGTTTTGGAAGAGCTTACAAGAGGCGCTAGGGACTTAGCTGCATCTTAGTACAGCTTATCACCCAAAAAAATGGATAGGAAAACTGAAAGACTGATCGTATATTTGAAGATCCCTTACGAGCATGCATTGTACATTTTGGAGAATCATTGTATGACCATCTACATCTGGTAGAGTTTGCATATAACAATAATCATTAGTCGAATATTGGTATGGATCCTTATAAAGCATTGTGCGATCGGCCATGTACGCTCCTTCATGTTGGTGGGAAGCTAGCGAGAAACTGGTACTTGGGCAAGAAATGATTGGAGAAACTTTGAAAAAGATTATGAACATTCAGCAACAAATGAAAGCCGCTCAATATTGACAGAAAAACTGCATTGATAAAAGATGTAGCGATTTAGAAATTTCTGATAGGGATATATTTTTGTGAAGGTATCTCCTTTGAAGAACGTATTTTGATTTGGCAATAAGGAGAAGTTGGCACCAAGGTTCGTAGGTCCTTTTACAATAGTAGAGAGGATTTGGAAGCTAGCATATAAGGTCGACTTACCTCAGAAGATGGCTGGCGTTAACAATGTTTTTAATGTCTTCCATCTATGGAAATTTGTGCATGATTCAGGCATGACGATTACACCAGATCAACTTGTAGATGCTGAAGTAGAACCAGAAGTCGCGGAATCTTTTAGGTTGGTTCATATCATTGTACATGATATGAAATGGCATAGAAGAAAGTTAGTGAAGCTAGTGAAGGTGCAATAGAGCGGAAGTGTTAATGATTGTATGTGGGAAACTGAAGGGTACATGAGTACTACGTGCCTGGAACTCTTTGAATGGTAAGATCCATCGTTTATCGTATCTACTTTCACCATTGTATGTTGCATTTGATAAATTAGTTTTCTGTAGGCTAAGGTAGGATCACCTATTTTATTAATTACATGAGTGTTTGTATGGTATGGATGATGGTTGCATATGGTTGTTAGGCGTGTAGAGTAACCATGGTTGCTTAATTCTTGACTTGTTTAGGGATTTCGAGGGCCAAATTCCTAAAGGACGTGAGATTGTAACGACCCGAATTTTGCATATTAATTAAATAGTTTAATTAAAAGTATATTTAATGGAAAATTCATTGAAATGTTTTGTGATAGTAGTTACAAAGCGTTGTAACCCCAAGTAATTTATCATAATAAATATAAATATACCATTTTAAATGTTTCTAGTCAAGATGCATTGAGACTGGATATCGACGTATCCGTTTAGACTAGAGCAATAACGCTTTCCAAATGTTGGGCAGTGTATTACTCATGACCATTGGGAGGCTAAGAGGTTATGTATTGATAGTTGTTGGGTAACAACGAAATTACTCACTCGATGGTTTTCAGTTTTGTAACGACCTAGAAATTCATTACTTTAGAAAAATTTCAAATTCATTAAAGTTGGGATATTTTAACATGAATGGAAATGTTTTGAATAATAAATAATATAGGTATTCTTGTTTTATAAAAATATATATATTATGAAAAATATATCGAAAAAGAAACCGAGAATCGTTTACCCATAAACAGCACTTTGACCATCCGACTTTGCGCACGGAGCTGGATATATACACTCATTTATTTGTACAAGTGAAAATATGTATTAAGACAATTTATCTTATGTTGGAAAATTAAAAGTACACATGACATCAATAATAATGTTGTTATTTTCGAATAATTGATTTTTCAAATTAAATTAAGTTTAAATGATTTAATAATTATTTTAATTATTAAATGAGGCCTTTTAATTATTATATAATGATATAAATATTTTTATCAAATTTTGTTTACAAAAATATGTATGGTAACTAAGACGTGAAAATATGACTGAAAATTGAAATCGGAATTTGTAACGATTCTACGTGTAGAAGTTGTGCAACGTTGTGGATTATATGTGACATACATATGCACATATACGTGTACATATACATGAAGACATTCACATGCACATGGACACACACACATATACGTGTACATTTTAATATAAAATAACCAAAAATTAAGATATTTTATCCACTTTCCTTAACCCTTAAGCACCCTAAAGTAAACATTTACACTCACAAATACAAGCATATGTCCCTGCACATGGGAAGGGGGTTTGGCCAAACACCATGATAATGGAGGGTGATGTGATGATATGAAGTAATGATGTATTTGCACTTAAAAATTTATATTTTATTCCTTCCATTTTCCTATAAATACCCACCATCCTACTTCACTTTCGTTCACTTCTTCTTCTTCATTTTCCTAAACTTTTCTATCCACTTTCATGTCTTCCATTGTAACATCCTGGTATTTTCAACCATTCGCATCCACACATGTCGGACTTGAATTACTCAAAATATCATATAGTTAATTTATATTGGCAAAACTCAGCATATACAGTAAATAAATAAATCACAGAACCATAGACATAGAGTAATATAACAATAAGCAGGGGAAACAAATGAATAGTAGTTCATGAAGCTACCATATATAACGGAGTTAAATAAGATACAACAGAAGTCTCAAATACAATAGTCAAATATGAGATCGGAATACATCACTGTAATCAACTGAATAACTGCAAGCTGAAAAGATGATATAGATCTCCAAACGAAGCTCAACTCCAAAGGTAAGTCTCAAAAGTTGTATCACTCAGTCTGACCCGAGCTTAAAGAAAAACTCAAAACACTCGAATCAGGATTAACATTCTTATATCAATAAATCCAACTCAAGTGAAATATCAACTGAAATACAAGTAACTCAAAGGATGTTTGGGATAACCATCCTCTAAGAACTATCTACTATGTAGTAATATACGCATGTCTAAAATAAAGTAAACTATTAAGACAACATTAGGGCATTACCCATTTCCCCCTTAACACATTTTATAGTGCTAATAGTCTATACAGTACCGTAATACTCCTAATGGGGAGACTACCAGAGGATATTCCATAGGTACGACACAAAACAAACTCGTATGGTCTTGATAGGGTAGGTGACATGGCACAACTAGGCAATGCCAGAGTAGATATACCAATTACCCATGTGGGCTAGTGGTAACGCATAGCCGCAGCTACCGCCCAACTCAAGCCACACTCCTAAATCAAAGGTGCGCACCAAATCAATCACAAAGTAATAGAATGGCCTACGATGAAGTGTGTCTGAACGGAGGAGCTACCTCACTTGGTCCGTCAATCGCTCCTGTTTTAACCCCCTTATGCCAACTAACATGAGTTGGGTCCACGTATATACCATAATAGAACGTCGCCACCATCCTACTTCATTCTAGAATCTCCACTGTGTACACGGTTGTTAAAGTGGCTTTCGGCATTGGCAGAGAGTATGACGATGACCGATCCTGGTCTCTTTAACAACCAAACGTTATTATAACACCACGGTAATTTCAAAATAGTTCATACTTCAAAACCAAAATATCATTTCCATTTCCAAAACCATATTAATACGATATCATTTCCATTTCAAAACCAAATCAATAGGATATCATTTCCATTTCAAAACTGAATCAATAAGATATCATTTTCATTTCAAATATATTCACTTCCAAATCATAGTACTTTCAAAGTTATACCACTTTCGAAATCAAAACACTTGAAATTATAACACTTTGGAAATCATAACACTTAAAATCATAACACTTTGAAATCATAACACTTTCCTTTAAACAGTTTTGATATTAATAATAGTATATATAATAAAATAGTTTATAAAGTAAAATACTTTATATGAAATAGTTATAAGTTACAATAGTTTAGAGTAAAATAGTTAGTATATTAAAAATAGTTTATATTAAAATAGTTTATATTAAAAATGATTTATATTAAAAATACTTTATATTAAAATAATTTATAAAGTAATATAAAATATTTTTATATCTAAATTTAAAATACTTCATAATACAAAATAGTTTCCACAAATTTCATAAATCAATTCAAATCAACTCGAATTCCAAAATTCACATTTAATTCAATTTCAATTCATCAATTTCAATTTAGTTCAGTTTCTAAATAAACTATTTTGAATTATATATATTTCAAATACAGATTTGAACCACAAAATAAACCATTTAATTTCAGTATATTTCAAAGCTTTATATATTCCACAATTTCAAAACTAAATTTGATAATTTCGTATATATCTTAATTTAACTTCATTATTATTTAGTTTGGAAACATTCACTTAATAAATACAATATAATTTAAATAAAACCCCAAATTACAAATACATTAAATATTTCCTTTAATTTATTTAGACTTGAAATATTCATTTAAGTCACCTTAAACCAAAATCAAGTTATAAAAATCATATCCTTTAAAAATCTCAAATTCAACAAGTTTCAAATCGATTTAATTAATTATATTCTTAATTAAATACTATTTCAAATCTCTCTTCCCAATCTTGATTTATTAAAAATTATTATAAACTCTATATTTGAAAATATAATTTTAAATAAATATTTAAACATATTATATATAAATTAAATCAAACTTTATTAAATCAAATCATATTATTAAACTTATTTTATATTAAAACTTAATTTATATATTTTTAAAATAGTAAAATTATAAGTAAAATCTTAAAATATATAATTTCAAAACTAACTTATAACCTTTAAAATTTTCAAACATATAAATTCAAAAATCTAAATTTTAAACCTTTGTAAAATAACATATGTATATATATAATGTCTTAAAATCAATATTTATTAAAACCAAAATATTCATTTCAAAACCTTGGCAAAATTATTTCAAAATATATATATAGACCAACGGTGTATGTATATAATTTTCTATCCTATGGTCAAGTGATACAGATATATATCATTTTAATCCGCAATTTAAATATAGTGGAAATAAGGAAGGCATCCCTATCATACTTTCATATTGTAAAGCGGGTCCCTGCCAAAGTTTCAATGTAAATCTGGTCCCTGTTTTCTTGAAACGAGGAATATTATTGCTGAAATGTCAGCAACTTTTATAAATAAGTGTTGATATTTTAGCAACTTTCCCTGTCAAAGTTTCATTGCAAATCGGGTCCCTGTTTTCTGGAAACGAAGAAAATTATTGCTGAAATGTCAGCAACTTTCATAAATAAGTGCTGATATTTCAACAACTTTCATAAACTGTGTTCACATTGTACATAAATGTTGCTGAAATGGAAGCAACTTTTATAAATAAGTGCTGATATTTCAGCAACTTTCATACACTATGTTCACAGTGTATAGAAAAGTTGCGGAAATGTCAGTAACTTTTATGAAAAGCTGCACCATGCTCTGCAATAATCGTGAATAAAAATACAGGGACCTAATTTACAGTGAAATTTAGTGAAGGACTTTTCGTGAATTTTGAAACTTAATAAGGACATATGCCAAAAGTACTCTTATATATATATATATATATATATATATATATATATATGGGTATATATCATTTCAACCCGCCCAAATTCAATTCAATGAAATCTGCTTGGTTTTATCATTTCAACCCATAACGATTTTCTCTTATTCTACAGATCGTTCGGGTATGTAGCATTTCAACCCATTGTGAATTCTATACTAACAGGGAACTTGCAGAGTGAGAACATATATGATAATAATATAACAGGCATATATTATCAATATAAATAACAGATAATGGTGTTGAATGTCACAGGTGAATAGATACAGATAATAGCATATATATAGCAGTGTAAATAACTAACAACGACATATTTCAATTGTAGTTTCAATTGAAATAAATTTAATAGATATAAGAACGTTAATCGTGAGTGATTGCTCACCTTTCGAGGCTATAAATGATAGACAATGAAATTGAGTTACAAAATGCAAGCACAACTTCCAAATCAAAGCTAGATTGGCACGAATTCGACGGTCAAGCTGATACATTGGAATCGATGAGTACTAATCAGAATCAAGATATGTAATCAAAATGATATGTATATTATAGTAATATTTCCCTTTAAAAAGATACTCAATTTAAAATAACTTTTTATTGACATATCTACATATTACATTTATAAAAATCAACATATACCTTAACACACATTAATATATACTTATATACACCACTACATGTATATTGTAACTTTTGTAAATCATATATACAATATTTCTAAAAATGCAATACATATTATAAACAAAGATATATCCACACATATATACAAGCACCAGTCTAAACATATATGTATGTATGTATGTATGTATGTATGTATGTATGTATGTATGTATGTATGTATGTATGTATGTATACACCTATTATTTCAAAATATTATATAATACTCAAATGTATCATAATTTAAATTCAAAAATACAAAACCCATATAAACTCACTTAAACTACATATATAAACTATCATAGACTTTTTATAGGTGTAGCTAACATATATATCAAAATTAAGTACGCTTATCAACTGGCAGTATATGTATATGTAAAACAAAAACATAAGTAAGTTTACATAATCTAACATAGCTTGAATATAACTATAACTAAAACTATCTATACAACATACCCTAACCTGAAACATGTATTCTTAGCTACAAGTTTTAAACACCCTTTTTCTCAAAATATATGTATATACATATATAAAACTGTAAATACGAAACAAGAGAAAATAGATTATATGTATCATTACAAAATAAATATATACGTATATCTAAAACCAAATTTTAGTATGAGTACTTTGTTAAATATATATATAACTCACCTACCACAAACATGTAGCTTAGTTATCCATATATTTTCCCAACAGAATTATATACATACGTGTATATATGAAACTTTGACATATATGCCTGATTTAACTAAAGCACAAAATATCAATATATATAAATCTTATAACAGAAAATGTAAACTATTATATGTAAACCATCAACATACTTTTAAACTCGATATAGTTAAAAATATATATATATACAAATAGATATATTGCTGTAAACAAAAAAATCTAAACATAGTTAATACATATAATATAAAGTACTATAACAGTCTTATATAAACTTTAAATATAACAACAAATATATATATATATATATATATAAAAAACCATTGTAAGCACTTAAATACTGCATAAATGACACACACATACAACAAATGCTTTTATATACAACAGATCATATACTCAGATATATAGCTATATATATAACTTAAATATAAGCAGATCATATGGGTTTCATAAACTATTATAACATAAATAACTATCCTACATATACAAGAAGATGGAACCATGAAAGAAGATGCCAGGCAGAGCACGGTTAGAGGCAAGGGGTCGACAAGCAAGGGTGGCTGTGGCAACTAGGTGAGCTTGGGCTAAGGAGGCCGATGATGAGGCTGCAAGGGGAAGAGGGGAGGTCGAAGTGAATTAGGGAAAGGGAAAGGTTGGTTTCGGCAAAGGCCGATGGTTGTTCGTTTGGGCTATTGGGTGGAGCTTCTCACGCAATGATTGGCCGGAGGGAGATGAGCCAAATTCTGGGTTTCATGAGTGCCATTGGACATGGAGATGAGGTTAGTGGAGAAGAAAAACATGGTGAGGCCGGGCTCGGTGAAGAGGCGGATGGGTTACAGAAGAAAGAGAGAGGAAGGTGATTGGTTTTGAAAAGGAACGAGTGTAACCAGAGGAAAAGATAAATGAAAAGTTGGAGCATATTGAACCGGTGAAATGTTAAAATAAATTTAGGAATATCAAAGGGCTAGAAATGGTCACAGTTTGAATTTTTAGAATTGAAAAGGCTACCGGCTATTGAAAATTAAACAGTGGAATATGGAAGAGACGTTGGAAATTAAAAGTTAGAATTCGGTATCGATACGATCACCCTTTCCATGGATTACGCTGCACACCGTACTTCAAAACACAGAAGTGAATATATCGTAGAGATTGGCACGATGAGACGATCAAAACGGTAAACAGATATCGGTGGTACGATCATCCTATCAAAAGTGATAATCGGTACCGAAAATGCTGCTAATTTGCAGAAAATAAGATCAACGGAGCAATATCAGTTAAAATTTGAGAAAAAGAAATATAACGCCTCACTCGGAAGATGATTTACATATTTATTGTGTAAAAATATTTAGGTTTGGAATATATTTTATTACCATCAATTTTACCGATTTGAATTAAAATAAAATTTACATAAGAAAATAAACTTCCATATTTTCAGATGAAAATTTACAATTTTCTATGTTTAAATTTACGTATTCAAATATCAAAATGTTATTTTCAAATTCAGATATTAAAAATTTCACAAAAATTCGGTTAAGTACGTTATTAAAATCATTAAAAATTACGGGTCGTTACATCCATGCTTAAAGAAATAATGACAAAAATATTTGCAAAAGAAAATTAAATTATACACACGCATACATATCAAATCACTTTAAAATCTCAAGCAAACTCCTCCTCTCCCCTTAAAATCCCCATGGCCACACCGTTGCAACCATAGGCTGTGAGCCTTCCTCTTTTCCATGATCAAGGCCGAGCCTTCCAAGGCAAAGGTCCGAGTTTTCTTAAGTGTAGAATTCAAGTTAGCATAGCTATAGTAGATTTAAAGTTAGTAAGATCAAAATTCAAGTGAGAAACTCTATATTTATATTTATATATAATATGATGGTGTGATATGATTGTTATGCTTGTTTACTGTGTTTGATCATTAAGTTTGGATGTTGATTATTTGTTGCTTGATGTATTAACAAATCACGTTTAATACACATCGAAAATCAAAAAATTGAAAATACACAATAGAATAAAATATGTAAATTATGCGTAAATCATTTTATTTGCGTAACAGTTCTGATTTAGATTTGAACACAAGATTTGTAATAGTTCACACCAGTTCAAATTAGGATTTTTCGCTCGATTCTTGACGGCGAACAATTGATATGAATTTTTGATATGAATTAGAAGTTTTCTATCATGGTTCATAGTTATGCAAGAAAAATGGAAATTTTGAATCAAGAAATCGGATCAGAGTACGCACTAAAGTGATCAGGTTAACAATACTAGTTGGAAAGTGAAATGCGTGTATTCAAGCAAGTGAGTAGAATTGATATTGTGTATAAAGGATTTATGTACAATGTACGAATTTAAATAATAATTAAATTCTTTGTTGTTTTGGCTTATGGAAAGTTTGGGAAATGATACTTCAAATTGTATAAGGTTGCATGAATAATCTACTAAGTAATCATCGAAGGCTGTTGAGCATAAGATACACTTGTTAATTTATTTGTCATCCTTGTATGATGAAAAGTCTCTGAACTAAACAAATTATTAGTTTTGGTTGCTATGGATGTGTGATGGATTCTTTTGTTGCATATGATAGTCATGCTGTTTTGTTTGCATATGTTTTGTGTTAACTTTCTTTTGTTACTAATTGAAACAACTAAATATTTCTCTTGTACATAATTCTCACTATTTTGGATTATATAAGTGAAATAGAGGTTTATGGAAGCAATAGCTACTACTTTTAGTCTTATAAATAAAGTTTGTTTGCCCGACAAATAGGTACATTTTTGGATTATGGTTTTGCAACGATATTTCAATTGTATTTTCCATGGTTTGGGATATTTATTATTTAAATATGATATATATTGTAATTATTGATATTATTATTTTTTCGAACCTAACCGCGCAATGGAGTCTCTGCCGAAATTTTTCACGAATTTAGGACTTAGAATTTTTTTGGTGAAAATATGGTTATTTTTAAAGTTATATTAAAACTTAATAATGTAAATTTAAAATGTCAATAAGTTGAATAAGTTGAATAAAATTATACCAAGTTTCTTAATTCCGTCTTGTTTCTTTTCAAGGACGAAAAGTTTTGAGTGGGGGCTAGTGTAACGATCCGTATTTTTGATAATTAAAAACTATTAAATTAAATAAGATTTTCGAATGTAATATTATGAGAAATTAAAATTTATGATTTATTAATGAGAAAAATGATTAGAAGATGATTTAATAATGCTGTTTGAATGCTATTAATAATTATTTCAATCAATTGAAATTATTGTAAAGTTAATTTGGTTATAATTGCAAATAAGGAATTAAATTGGTAATTAACGGAATTAATAAAATTGAAATATTATAATTAATATGGTAAAGGATGATAACTGTAAAATATGAATGTAATAAGATGTAAACTAATGTTAATTATATTCATAAGGTAATAGTTGATTCAATAATAAGGGTGTAAATTGAAATAAAAGAATTTGATTGGAATTAAAAATATAATTAACTGCGATTTTATTATAATTGTAATTTGATGCTGAAATTAATGTAATGTTTAAACCTTGAGATTAACATGGAATATAAAATTTTGAAATATTATAAATTTCTATGTAATCAAGAATGTTAAAATTATTAACTTTTAAATTTGAATGCAAAAGTGATTAAATAAATTTAATAATAATTTATTTAATTAACGTGAAAATTAGGCATTTTGGCCACTGTCCTAGATTTCGATGAAACCAATTTCATCGGATCCATAATTGTGAATTATTATAGGATTTCAAGTTTCATAGCGATCAGAGTTATCATTTGATCATGCGAGCTCGAGCGTAGAAATCGATTTATAGAATTTAATTGAATATAATCTGATTTTAAAAGCTAACTTCTGTACACAATGAAATTTGAGTTTGAAACATTTCATTGAGTTTAAAAATATTGAAAACATATATTTTGATATATTGGATGACCGATTTTCATTTCGGGAACGAAATGGGCTTTTCTGGTTCGCGTAATCGTTTCAACCAATTCGAACCATACCATCCATTCTTATCCTTATTTACCTATATATAGGCTGTTATGAACCCTAGCAGCCATTTTATTTTGTATTGTATGTACGTACATTTCTTTCTCATCTCCTCTTTCCAATGACAGACAACCTAAACCATAGTTTCAATTTCAAACCGAAATCCAAAAATCCAAACTATCCGAACCATAGCAAATTGTATATCATTAGAAAGCATTCGACTAACATTATCTAGATCTGAGATTTGATTTTTGACTGGAGGTCTGGTTTGGCCAAATTTAGCAGTTTATCATCGACCGTCCATATTACAGATTCACGATCGGTAATTGATCTTCATCCATTCGTCGAGCAGAGGGTACTAGAGTATAGAGGGTATTGAGGCAAGTCGATCCATGGGTTTACATTGTGTTAGAGGTGCACGAAATTGCCAGAAATCGTTCATCAAGTGGCGACAGCGCTGGCAGGTCGAGGCAACCATAGGATCGCGCGTAAGCATGGTGGGGGCAGTTAGAGTGTGGCTTCACGTTGATGACGTCGGATCTTGGCATGGTGGCTTGAGGCATTGGTTAATGTATGTCAAAGTCGGCGGCTGTAGTGAATTAGGGTTCGTTCGCGAGCGATCTGAAGCGTGGTGATGAGGTGACGTGTTTTACAATTTTAACCTTTGTTTTATTATTTAATTTATTTAAATATTAAACTTATAATGCTAATGACTTTTCATACGAGTTCGAATTTGGACGTGGTTTCCTCCGTTGTGATCGTATCAAAATTCCAGACAACATGGAACTGGTTGGTTGGATTCTGAAGCTATTCAAATTTTAGGCTTTATTTGGATTCTAAATCAACTGTTAATCAACAGTGAGTTGTCTAACCCACTCACAAATACTAAACCATCTTATATTAGTTAAATTAAATTTATGATATGATAAGAAATTTATTAATTATTGTTTGGAAATTTAAATTGTAACTCAAATTTATTTTGAATTAAATTGCCATTTAAATTATTATTGAATTTAAATTGTTAGTAATTACCTAATAATGATAACCAGTTAATTATTGGGATTTATTGGCTCATTTGGATGAAGATTGTGATGGATGTTTATTTGTTGGCATTTTTGGATAATTGGATGTTTATATCTCTGTTTTTACTGTGGGTTGAAATGATACAAACCTGAACGATCTTAGAGATTAGGGAAAATTGTTATAGGTTGAAATGATAAATCCGAGCAATTTTATTGATTTGGAAATTGTTGATTCGATATACGTGTCGAAATAATATATACCCGAGAAATTTAACTATTCTGGGGTTGAAATGATGCATATTGTATCACTTGACCATAACGTAGAAAATTATATACGGACGCCGTTGGTCGGTTTTAAATTATTTTCTAAATAGTAAACTATGTTTGATTTATAAATTTGATTTCGAAGTTTAATTTAATGGTTATATTAAAAACTTATATTTATAAATAATTTATTTTATGTCTTTTTAAAGTTCAAATTATAAGTTAATATATGGTTTAAAAGGTAAATTTAAGATTTTACTTACAATTTTATTTAGTTTTAAAAAAAATTGAATGGTTTAAATTTTAATTTAACAAAATATTTAATATAGTTTTAAGAAGTTATTTTAATTCGATTTAATATAATAAATATAGAATTTACAATAATTTTAATAAATAAAAATGTAAAGGTTTTGTAAGGAATTTATAAAAGTTTTGTAAGAGATTTTATAATGGATTTTTATAAAAGGATTTTATAAAAGATTTTATAAAGCATTTTATAAGGGTTTTATGAAAGAACTCGTATAAAAGGATTTAGAATGTTTTAAAGAAATTTGCGTAGAAGTTTATAAAAAGGAGAAGAGTTGTAAACTGTGTCGGAATTTATAAATAGCTTTATAAATGGTTTTAAAGCATATGCATAGTTTATAAATAGTTTAAGAGAGATTTATAAATTATTTTTGAAATCGATTGGGAAAAACCTTCCTCGACACTTATGAATATATTTATACTTTTAGAATAAGTATATGGATACCTTGATATGAAAGTATAAACTTTTTTCTGGATTTATTATTATAAATGTTTTTTAAAATAACCACGGTGTGAAAACTATAACGATTGGTTGTTAAAGAGACCGAGGTCAGATATTGTCATACTCTCTGCCGATTCCAAAACCACTTTAACAACTATGCACGTAGTGGAGAATCTAGAATAAAGTAGGATGGTTTGGTGAACGCTACTAGTATGAGGTAAGAATGTGATGTCCCGGAAATTTGGGCAATATTTATTTAATAATTTCTATTAATAATTATTTTAAAATGTGAAATGTTGATTTAATAATCTAATTCAAACAGAAATTATCTTTTGAAAACTAATAATTATTTTGTTTGACAAATGTTATCTTTTCAAAATTTATAATAATGATAATAATAATTTAATTTGGGAATTTTATTCTTTTCAAAGATAAAAATTTTTGAATGATAAAATTATCTTTCTAAGCTAAATTTTAAAGGATATTCTATTTATAATGTATATATGTGTATACATTGTAAATAGGGAGTTTGATGTTAATTTAGATTTAAATTTAATAAGAATATTTTCAAATACATAATATATATATGTGTGTGTGTATAAATTGTGAATTGGAAAATTTGATTGAAATTAGTATAGAAACTTTTCAAAAGTTTGTTTAAGAATCTATCTTATACTTTCAAAAGAAATTAAAGTTAATATTTATTTTGTTTAAAAAATAAAAATAAATATACTAGTTCAAATTGTATATTATTATAAAAGTTTATTTTGTTTTCTTTTAAAAATTGTTTTTTTTGAAATAAATTTAGTATATACATTAAAGTACAATATTTTAGTTTGAAATTTTAAAATAAGGTTTAATTCCATATTCTTTTCTTTCTAAAATTTTCTTTCTTAAAAATTTACCTTTAAAAATATTATTTTAAAAAGTTACAAATAAACATTAAAGTATGTAATTGTTAAAGGAAATTTATATGTAAACATTTAAAGGCTAAATGGAAATAAACATTTAAAAACATGATAACATAAATAAGAAATGGATTTAAAAACATTTATAAAATTAAGAAATTTATTTTAATATTGTAATATATCACGTGTAAGGTTATTATACATGAGGAAGACACTTGTAAATCACTCTACAACATAATTTAACAAGTGGCATTTGTTTTATTTATTTTTGAAAACATTTTATTAAAAATATATTAAGTAGAGAACTTGGCAATTCATAATTGTTCAAACATTCTCTTCAAAAGAAAAAAAACGACACTGAAAATCAGATTTAAAGAGAATTTCAAAACCCAAATCTGTTTAAAATCTACAAAGAAAATCTGAAATCATTTTTCAAGTTTCAACTTCAAAGTGAAGATCAACTCCAAATCTAAGCAAAAGAAAATAGAGGTCAGATGTAAATTTAAATCAATTACAACAACAAATAATTCAACTTCAGTAATCAAAATTAGAAGTAAACTCACCAGATTCAACAGCAAGCAAATTAAAAAATCCAGATTCATAATCCAGATCAAATCAGTTCCAGGAAAATGAAATGCAACAGAGTTTGTCCTCTGCTTCTTCAATAAATGTGAGTAAACTTCTGTTTTTAAAAACAGTTCTTTTTTTTTAAACCTGGGTTAATCTATTTGCATGTGTGGTAATATGGTCTCTAATGATTACTTGTGTTGGAATACCAATGGGTGTATATGAGCATAATATTGCCTGCATATTTGTTTCTGGATACTGTATTTTGATGCTCTGTTGTTGATAACAGACCCACCTTTATCACAAATAAATTCATATCTCACTATATAATTAAAATTTGACATTGATCACTGAAGAGAAATTGTTAATAACACTATATTCTTGTTTTTAAAAATAGTTTAAGATAGAATTGTTTAATAAATAAACTGTAAATATTGAGGTTACAGTAAAAATCAAGTTTTGGTTAAAAATTTATAACAACAATTTCACTTTGAAATTATATAATCTGATTCATCTAAACAAATTATGAATTTTAGTGAAAATCTTGTGAATTTTAGTTTAGAATTTGAGGAGTTGTTCGGTGATGTATCTTTTTGGGGTTTTGGCCTTCTACCGTTAATCTACGAAGTTTGGTGGCTCAAGATTTGGCCTGAAGGTAGAGAAGAATTGAGTGGTCACTGGAAAATTATTATTGGATTTTTCTTTTGATGTGATGATTGGAATTTTGTCAGATTAGGGTTTAAAATCTAGATTGGGAAAACGTGGGAATTGGGATTCATTCGTCACCGAGGGGTGACCGGACTCAATCACTTGGGGGGGAATGGTCTCTTGGGTTCAAGGCGCATTCAAAGGCGAGGCGGTAGGTACTCAGGTGGAGGCATTCGTCGTTGGTCGATGTTTTGCTGACCGAGTTATGGATAAATGAGGGATCGAAGTGCTCGATTTCGCCTCAGTGGAGGTTGCGTCGTTCTGGTCGGTCGAAGGTGTCGGCAGGGTCGAGGTCGTCTTGTGGATGGTCGTGGTGATGACCATCGATGATCGGGTTTGATGTGCATGTGCATGGTGATGATCGGTGCACGTTTGATTCCTGTTGATTAGTGGGTTTTGTGTTGTAATGCTTGTTCAGGTTGCTTCACGAAGCATTTAGGGTATGTCTCGAAGTATCTATTGAGATGGTCTCGGGTAAGGTTGGTTTCAAGTTTTATAACCTGACAGTGTTCTGTTTTTTTTAAATTTAAATGAAATTCAAATTTAAAGCAGATTTTAAAACAGGGATTTAAATTCAAAGTTTAAGTTGGATTGGATTCAAATCAACTTTTGAATCCTAAGTTTTAAAATGAAAATTTTAAATTTAAAGCAAGATTTAAATCAAGTTTTAAATCAAGTCTAAATATGGTTTCAAGTTTACTATGAATCCAAACCTTGAATTTAAATCAGTTTTGTAAATTTAAGTGTTGAACAAGTTTAAATGTTTTAAAGTAGATTTTAAAAATGAATTTGTTTTCTAATGAATGTTTAAACTTGATAAAATACTTTATAAAGGTTTTCTTTAATATTTGAATAAAAGTTATGAAGTGTTTAGCTTAAATTTGGAAGTTAAATAATCAATTTATTTTTAAGCTTGATTTCTTTTATTAAAATTAAGTAATTTAGTATAAACTTTTTCTTATCTAAGTATCTTATATAAGTAATGAATGTTCTTTACATTTATTTTAAGGTTTATAAATTTATTTAATTTTGGATAAATGCTTAAATGGTTAAACATTTTGAATCTCAAATTCAAAATTGAATTTTGAATTTAAATTTAGAGGTGTAATGTTTTAAATACACTTGAATGTTAATAAAGTCATTAATAAAGTAAATGAATTATCTTAGAAATAATTCAAATAATAAAAGAATTCAATTTATAAGAGAATTAAGGAATGTCTTATTTATTTGATTTTAAATTAATGATTTAGATTGATTTATAATTAGAGATGATTAATCTAAGATAAATTTCTTAAGATAGTAATTAAAGAAAATATTATTAGTTAATAAAGATAATTATCTAAGGATTATTAAGTAATTACTTAATGTGATTAATTTTGATAACTAATTAGATTAATTAATTAAAGATAATCAATTGTAAATTGTTAAGCATAATTACTTGATAAAAGTAATTAAGGAATTAATTACTTATTGTAATTAATTATGATAATCTGATTAGTTTAAGTTAATTAGTTTAGTTTAATTAATTTAAGAAATCATTTGATGATTTAATAAGAGTAATTACTTAATGTAATTAATGGAGCATAATTATTTAGGGAAGTAATAAATGATAATTACTGGAATGTAATTAGTGAAAGATGATTTATAATGAAGTAATTTGGGTAATTACTTTTGTAATCAATCAAGGGATTAATTAATGAAGATAATTAATTATGGAATAATTAATTTGTTAAAGAGTAATTAATGGTAGTTAATTACTGGATTGATATTAATCAAGGGTGATTAATAATTGTATTTTAAATTTCAGATTAATTACTAAATGTAATTAATTTAAATATAAATTAGAGATCATTAATTAATATAATTAATGATGTAATTAAGAATTGTTTAATTAGAAATAATTAAAAATAAAGTGATTAATTAATGTAATTAACTAAGGATAAATGTAATTAATTTTAGTTAATTAATAAATGGAGTAATTAAATGTTAATTACTAAATGATTAAGGTTAATTAATTTGTGAAATTAATTAAAGACTAATTACTTGTTGTAATTAGAGAATGATTAATCAAAGGTGTTTAATCAAGATGAATACTTAAAGAATGATTAATTAACTAGATTATAATTAATTGATGGATATATAAGTAGGATTTATAGATGTAGTAATTAATTTAATTTACTTTAAATTAATTAGAGATAGAAGTAATTAATTTAATTAATTTTAAATTAATTATAGATGATGGTTAATAAATCATTGCTTATAGATGATATTGATATTTCATTGAATGGTTGTGATCTCAGTAATGAGATGAGTAATATCTACATGATATGGATGCTTAGTTAAAGTATGATAATATGGATTATCTGTTTGTGATCATTATCTGTTTGTGATGATAATACGGATTATCTGTTTATGATGAAAATGTGATTATCTATAGTGATATGTAAATTATCTATCTGTGTGTATATAGATAATGATGAATTGAATTGTTTAACTTTAAAATCACTTGGACATTAAGATGGCGTTTGGATTTCGATGAGACCGGGATCGGTTTTCCAAATTTGGAATTCCGAAAACCACATCGATCCAAATTAAACATTAGGTCGTGAATCTCAAGTGAAGAGTGAAGATTCGAGGTATAAGGACTATTCGTGTTAATACTCTGAGGGTGATTCCAATACGAGTTTAATGGGGGTAGTACTTTCAGGTTCGAGACAAAGATTCAGAGTGCAAGGGCTATTGTCGTTAATTCTAAGGGTGATTCCAAAACGAGTGTAGCGAAATAGTGCCTTCGGTTTCGTTCGAACCCGGAACGAACTTGTATGGATTGAATGCTTTCAGAACATCGTCAGGTGGACGATGAGCATTCTAAGATAGATGTGTCCTATAAAGGTAATCGTAGCCTCAAGCCTCATCAACCGGGAATGGCTAAAACAGGGGAGGCGCAGCAAGGCTAAGTGGGTCATGCCTAAGTAGGACGAGATTTACCCCGATCTAGAGGTCCCTTTTATTTCGGCAGTGTGGGCAGTTGGCGACGGCCATCTACGGGGTTGTCTTGTTCGGGACTGTCCAATAAGGGATGGTTCCGTCTTTGTATTGCAGGGGATTGGGAGTGATCCTCGGTACGGTGATCTAGGCCCTGTACTGTGAAGGGCAGTACCCAGTAGCCCTGCCATTGTATGGAATCCAATCTCTAATAAGTACCTGTACGGTTTTGATTGTGCCCAACTATGTTGGAACGTGAGATGTAAGCATTCCAGCTATTTCTGTATTTTGTTTTTGAAAACCCTAGACCCTATTATAATATCACTGGATTTCCTATCAAATGTTTTGGTTAGCGTAAGGTAAAAACTTTTTCATGTTTAAGGTTGGAAGTCTTACGTGATACCTTTTCTTTCCAAAGGATTTTCTAAAGTTAAGCAACTCTAAACTCGTTTACTCATACCAGACCCCTGTCTGACCCAAGTGTTTATCTTCTGTTTTATTAAACTCTTGGGTACTCATATTATGTATGAGTAGTCAAGGGATTCAGGATTGCTTTGACGAGTTCTGGAGGAGATATGGAGCAGGAGGCTTCAGCGTGTAGATATATAGTGGTTCCGCTGTGCTAGTATCATATCTGTTTTCTGTGATGTACTTGAACTGTAATAACTAGACAGGTGTTTATAACTGTCTAGTTTGTGTTGTATTAGCTGTATAACTCTTATGTATATGATACTATGTAATGTTTAATGTGATATAATATAATTTATTCGTTCCGCTGTGAGATTCTGATGTTGTTTCTTTCTTTCTTTTCTATCTTTTCTCTTTTCTATCCCTTTCTTTCTTCTTAATGATGCGTCTTTCTATGGAATGAAGGACGGGTCGTTACATTGTGGTATTAGAGCACTAGGTTGAGCGAATACCTAGGCTCTGGAGCGGTGTCTGTCTTGAGAGAGTGTATTTGTAATTTTGAATATATATATACACATTTATTTATTTCTACCTATTTGATTGGGTTACCTGTTCGGGTTTTCCAATAAGTAATAATGGTAGATAAGGTAGTGGTGTGTGTAACACGACTACCAATGGTTGGAGTCCGAGTGTTTGAGGTTGGAAGTGAATCTGTTAGGGCAGTATTGGGCATCTTGAGTAGTTTTGCACTTTGCTGTGAAGGATTTCACCGATCTATGAAGGTATTCTTTTCACGGTTTGGAGTTTATCTTTGGATTGTAAGCTTGGTTGCACTCGTGCAAGCGGATTTCCTTAAGTTTGGATCAGTTGGAAGTGCTGAAGCCAACAATCCTATCTTGGCAACTTTAGGAAGGAGTTCTGTCTATATTAGAGTTTGAGACTCAGTTTGACAAGATATTCATGCTTGGTTTGGAGTCGAGTTTCCTGAGGGATATCTGTCTATCTGGAAGACTCTATTGTGGGAGTGACTGGTGTAGCTTTGTGATTCGATGAGCTTTTGGATAAGGAAGTTTTTAGCAGCAGTGGTAGCTCGGAGGTGTTGAGTAGGCTATCAGGATAGTCTCTTGGCTTAACAGTATTCTAAGAGGTGGAGTCCGGAAGCAGAAGAGTGGCATGTTTCTTCGATGGTTCAGAAGTCTCTATGATTCTTTTGTCAGTAGGCCAGGCAAATGGTGAAGCTTGCCCATTTCTTCTGGAAGCTCAGCTGGGTGTGATGTTTGTGGTTGAAGGTGGACCACTAGTTTCTTCTTTGGATTAGAAGGCTTAAGCTGTTCTGATTTGTGAAGAGAGAACGGTTTCTTGCAATCTGAACCAAGTAGAATCGCAAAAGTGACTTGCTATGGTTAGGAAGTTCTCTTAGCAATCTTTGTTGGATTGAAGCATCTCTAGAGGATGTTAGAGTTATCGAAGTGGTTTGATATTTTTTGGATATCTTCGAAGGAATTAAGGTTTGCATCCACATCAGACGATTGAGTTCTGTATCGACTTGGTTCTTGGAGCTTTACTGATGGTTCAGCCTAGTAGGAGGACTCTTTGAGAGAGAGGTCTGTTTAAGCTGCAGGATTGATCGGATCTATTTTTCTGTGTGAATTTTTGCTATGGTGTTTCTGACCGAATAGGATAGGTCACTGGGATTTTATGAAATTTGATGGACAATGTCTCCGGAATGGGTTGATCAAGTCTATGATTATGTTCATCAGCAGCATTCTCAAATCAGGGTTGTGCAGCGAAAGCATAGTGGCAGCTGTTCTAGAATAGAAGCAACACCCGATCCATTGGAAATTTGTGTTTTGTCTTGGATCAGAGGTTTTTTATAGGAAATTCATTTTGGATCTGGAGGTTTGGTTGTCTTGTGCATCTGTTCTGTTTTTCAAATAGGAGTTTTATATTTGAAGTCTTCTGATATTTGTGTAGTAGAGTTTGTGTGGTGGATTTTGATGGATCTTGGGAGAACCATCTTGTTGAGTAGGATCTAGAGATTGTTTATTTCTTTGTCCAGAATTGTTCCGTGAGGCATCTGTGAAGATTGGATTGATCTAGAAGGTTGAAGATAGCCCAGGATCGACATGAGAGATTTGTGGATAAGAGACAAAGGAATTCAGAATTTAAAATCGAAGATTTGGATTTCAAAATTTGGAAATTTAATCTTGGATAAGTTTTCTTCGGTCGTAAGAGCTATAAGATTGGGTAAGTTTGGAAGCTATTTCAGAAGTGTATTGTATCTTTCTGTTTTCTCTTAAAGGTTAAGTGTTTGATCTACAGGATTGAATTATCAGATCGGATGGCTGGAATTTGTTATGTTTTTCACGTATCTCTAAGGGAGTACGTGTATGGTCTATCACTGGTTTTAGAACCAGTAGTTCTGGGAGATTTGGAAGTTGATCAAGACTTGTCTGTAGTCCAGTATCCTGTTTAGATTTGTTGATCTAGATATATAGAAGCTCTGAATCTGAGTGGTGTAGCCAGTTTAAATTCTGTAGAGCGAGTATTCCGGTGTTTGTACCTAGGAAACTCTAAGGAATCCTATCCAGAATTTTGTCTGGATAGTTAGAATTGTTTTTTGGAATTGGTTGCTATGGTTGCTAGTATTTGGTTGGTAACATATCCTTACTATTTTAAAATTAAAATCTGTATGGGATTATTAAATTATCTTTGCTTTTAAAATTTCGAGGACAATTCTTTTAAGGGGGGAGGAAGGTGATGTCCCGGAAATTTGGACAATATTTATTTAATAATTTCCATTAATAATTATTTTAAAATGTGAAATGTTGATTTAATAATCTAATTCAAACAGAAATTATCTTTTGAAAACTAATAATTATTTAGTTTGACAAATGTTATCTTTTCAAAATTTATAATAATGATAACAATAATTTAATTTGGGAATTTTATTCTTTTCAAAGTTAAAAATATTTAAATGATAAAATTATCTTTCTAAGCTAAATTTTAAAGGATATTCTATTTATAATGTATATATGTATACATTGTAAATAAGGAGTTTGATGTTAATTTAAATTTAAATTTAATAAGAATATTTTCAAATATATAATATATATATATGTGTGCATAAATTGTGAATTGGAAAATTTGATTGAAATTAGTATAGAAACTTTTCAAAAGTTTGTTTAAGAATCTGTCTTATACTTTCAAAAGAAATTAAAGTTAATATTTATTTTGTTTAAAAAATAAAAATAAACATAATAGTTTAAATTGTATATTATTATAAAAGTTTATTTTGTTTTCTTTTAATTTTTTTTTTTGAAATAAATTTAGTATATACAGTAAAGTACAATATTTTAGTTTGAAATTTTAAAAAAAAGGTTTAATTCCATATTCTTTTCTTTTTAAAATTTTCTTTCTTGAAAATTTAGCTTTAAAAATATTATTTTAAAAAGCTACAAATAAACATTAAAATATGTAATTGTATAAAGGAAATTTATATGTAAACATTAAAGGCTAAATGGAAATAAACATTTAAAAACATGATAACATAAATAAGACATGGATTTAAAAACATTTATAAAATTATGAAATTTATTTTAATATTGTAATATAACATATGTAAAGTTATTATACATGACGAAGACACTTGCAAATCACTCTACAACATAATGTAACAAGTGGAATTTGTTTTATTTATTTTTGAAAACATTTTATTAGAAATATATTAAGTAGAGAACTTGGCAATTCATAATTGTTCAAACATTCTCTTCAAAAAGAAAAAAAAGAAACTGAAAATCAGAGTTAAAGAGATTTTCCAAACCCAAATCTGTTTAAAATCTGCAAAGCAAATCTGAAATCATTTTTCAATTTTCAACTTCAAAGTGAAGATCAACTCCAAATCTAAGCAAAAGAAAATAGAGGTCGGTTGCAAATTTAAATCAATTACAACAGCAAATAATTCAACTTCAGTAATCAAAATTAGAAGTAAACTCACCAGATTCAACATCAAGCAAATTAAAAACTCCAGATTCATAATCCAGATCAAATCGGTTCCAAGAAAATGAAATGCAACAGAGTTTGTCCTCTGCTTCTTCAATAAATGTGAGTAAACTTCTGTTTTAAAAAACAGTTCTTTTTTTAAATCTGGGTTAATCTATTTGCATGTGTGGTAATATGGTCTCTAATGATTACTTGTGTTGGAATATCAATGGGTGTATATGAGCATAATATTGCCTGCATATTTGTTTCTGGATACTGTATTTTAATGCTCTGTTGTTGATAACACACCCACCTTTATCACAAATAAATTCATATCTCACTATATAATTAAAATTTGACATTGATCACTGAAGAGAAATTGTTAATAACACTATATTCTTGTTTTTAAAAATAGTTTAAGATAGAATTGTTCAATAAATAAACTGTAAATATTGAGATTACAGTAAAAATCAAGTTTTGGTTAAAAATTTATAACACCAATTTCACTTTGAAATTATATAATCTGATTCATCTAAACAAATTATGAATTTTAGTGAAAATCTAGTGAATTTTAGTTTAGAATTTGAGGAGTTGTTCGATGATGTATGTTTTTGGGGTTTTGGGCTTCTACCGTTGATCGTCGAAGTTTGGTGGCTCGAGATTTGGCCTGAAGGCGGAGAAGAAGTGAGTGGTCAATGGAAAATTATTATTGGATTTTTCTTTTGATGTGACGATTGGAATTTTTTCAGATTAGGGTTTAAAATCTGGATTGCGAAGACGTGGGAATTGGGATTCGTTCGTCACCGAGGGGTGACCGGACTCAATCTTTTGGGGGAGAATGGTCTCTTGGGTTCAAGGCGCATTCATAGGCGAGGCGGCAGGTACTCAGGTGGAGGCGTTCTTCGTTGGTCGATGTTTTGCTGACCATGTTATGGATAAATGGGGGATCGAAGTGCTCGATTTCGCCTCAGTGGAGGTTGCGTCGTTCTGGTCGGTCGAAGGTATCGGCAGGGTCGAGGTTGTCTTGTGGATGGTCGTGGTGATGACCATCGATGATCGGGTTTGATGCGCATGTGCACGATGATGATCGGTGCACGTTTGATTCCTGTTGATTAATGGATTTTGTGTTGTAATGCTTGCTCGGGTTGCTTCACGAATCATTTAGGGTATGTGTCGAAGTATCTGTTGAGATGGTCTTGGGTAAGGTTGGTTTCAGGTTTTATAACCTGACAGTGTTTTTTTTTAATTTAAATGAAATTCAAATTTAAAGCAGACTTTAAAACGGGGATTTAAATTCAAAGTTTAAGTTGGATTGGATTCAAATGAACTTTTGAATCCTAAGTTCTAAAATGAAAATTTAAAATTTAAAGCAAGATTTAAATCAAATTTTAAATCAAGTCTAAATATGGTTTCAAGTTTACTCTGAATCCAAACCTTGAATTTAAATCAGTTTTGTAAATTTAAGTGTTGAACAAGTTTAAATGTTTTAAAGTATATTTTAAAAATGAATTTGTTTTCTACTAAATGTTTAAACTTGATAAAATTCTTTATAAAGGTTTTCTTTAATATTGAATAAAAGTTATGAAGTGTTTAACTTAAATTTGGAAGTTAAATAATCAATTTATTTTTAAGCTTGATTTCTTTTAATAAAAATTAAGTAATTTAGTTTAAACTTTTTCTTCTATAAGTATCTTATATAAGTAATGAATGTTCTTTACATTTATTTTAAGGTTTATAAATTTATTTAAATTTGGATAAATGTTTTAATGGTTAAACATTTTGAATCTTAAATTCAAAATGGAATTTTGAATTTAAATTTAGAGGTGTAATGTTTTAAATATGCTTGAATGTTAATGAAGTCATTAATAAAGTAAATGAATTATCTTAGAAATAATTAAGATAATAAAAAATTTTAATTTATAAGAGAATTAAGGAATGACTTATTTATTTGGTTTTAAATTAATGATTTAGATTGATTTATAATTAAGGATGATTAATAATGATTAATCTAAGATAAATTTCTTAAGATAGTAATTAAAGTTAGTTAATAAAGATAACTATCTAAGGATTATTAAGTAATTACTTAATGTGATTAATTTTGATAACTAATTATATTAATTAATTAAAGATAATCAATTGTGAATTGTTAAGCATAATTACTTGATAAAAGTAATTAAGGAATTAATTACTTATTGTAATTAATTATGATAATGTGATTAGTTTAAGTTAATTAATTTAGTATAATTAATTTAAGAAATCATTTGATGATTTAATAAGAGTAATTACTTAATGTAATTAATAGAGCATAATTACTTAGGGAAGTAATAAATGATAATTACTGGAATGTAATTAGTGACAGATAATTTATAATGAAGTAATTTAGGTAATTACTTTTGTAATCAATCAAGGGACTAATTAATGAAGATAATTAATTATGGAATAATTAATTTGTTAAAGAGTAATTAATGGTAGTTAATTACTGGATTGATATTAATCAAGGGTAATTAATAATTGTATTTTAAATTTCAGATTAATTACTAAATGTAATTAATTTAAACTAAGTAATTAATTTAAATATAAATTAGAGATCATTAATTAATATAATTAATGATGTAATTAAGAACTGTTTAATTAGGAATAATTAATAATAAAGTGATTAATTAATGTAATTAATTAAGAATAAATGTAATTAATTTTAGTTAATTAATAAATTGAGTAATTAAATGTTAATCACTAAATGATTAAGGTTAATTAATTTGTGAAATTAATTAAAGACTAATTACTTATTGTAATTAGAGAATGATTAATCAAAGGTGTTTAATCAAGATGAATACTTAGAGAATGATTAATTAACTTGATTATAATTAATTAATGGATATATAAGCAGGATTTATAGATAGTAATTAATTTAATTTACTTTAAATTAATAGACATAGAAGTAATTAATTTAAATTATTTTAAATTAATTACAGATGATGGTTAATAAATCATTGCTTATGGATGATATTGATATTTCATTGAATGGTTGTGATCTCGGTAATGAGATGAGTAATATCTACATGATATGGATGCTTAGTTAAAGTTTCATAATATGGATTATCTGTTTGTGATGATTATCTGTTTGTGATGATAATACGGATTATCTGTTTATGATGAAAATGTGATTATCTATTGTGATATGTAAATTATCTATATGTGTGTATATAGATAATGATGAATTGAATTGTTTCACTTTAAAATCACTTAGACATTAAGATGGCGTTTGGATTTCGATGAGACCGGGATCGGGTTTCCGAATTTGGAATTACGAAAACCACATCGATCCAAATTAAACGTTAGGTCGTGAATCTCAAGTGAAGAGTGAAGACTCGAGGTGTAAGGACTATTCGTGATAATACTCTGAGGGTGATTCCAATACGAGTTTAACGGGGGTAGTACTTTCAGGTGGGCTATGTCGTTAACTCTGAGAGTGATTCCAAAACGAGTGTAGCGAAATAGTGCCTTCGGTTTCGTTCGAACCCGGAACGAACTTTTATAGATTGAATGCTTTCAGAACATCGTCAAGTGGACGATGAGCATTCTAAGATAGATGTGTCCTATAAAGGTAATCGTAGCCTCAAGCCTCATCAACCGGGAATGGCTAAAACAGGGGAGGTGCAGCAAGGCTAAGTGGGTCATGCCCAAGTAGGACGAGATTTACCCCAGTCTAGAGGTCCCTTTTATTTCGGCAGTGTGGGCAGTTGGCGACGGCCATCTACGGGGTTGTCTTATTTGGGACTGTCCAGTAAGGGATGGTTCCGACTTTGTGTTGTAGAGGATTGGGAGTGATCCTCGGTACGGTGATCTAGGCCCCGTACTGTGAAGGGCGGTACCCAGTAGCCCTGCCATTGTATGGAATCCAAACTCCAACAAGTGCCTGTACGGTTTTGATTGTGCCCAACTATGTTGGAACGTGAGATGTAAGCATTCCGGATATTTCTGTATTTTATTTTGAAAACCCTAGACCATATTATAATAACAATGGATTTTGCTATAAAATGTTTTGGTTAGCGTAAGGTAAAAACTTTTTCATGTTTATGTGTGGGAAGTCTTACGTGATACCATTTCTTTCCAAAGGATTTTCTAAAGTTAAGCAACTCTAAACCCGTTTACTCACACCAGACCCCTGTCTGACCTGAATGTTTATTTTCTGTTTTATTTAACTCTTGGGTACTCATATTATGTATGAGTAGTCAAGGGATTTAGGATTGCTTTGACGAGTTCTGGAGGAGATATGGTGTAACGAGACGGATTTTGCCCGCTCGAAAATCGACATCCATACTTCATATCGTATTCAAATGTCATAGATTCGACCATTCAAATCCGATTCGCCGGAGCTTATAACAACATTAAGTAAAAAACACATCGGAATAAAAGAATAATACATTGATATACAGCTTTGATACAATATCTGATACAACAGATGATCCAATAGATATCAATATACATCAGAGATATTATACAATAAAAATAGAAACGGAAAGAAAATAGATAACACTAGAAGCAGAACAAATAACTCTAAGATAATCTTCAAGGAAGAAATCCAAAAACTGCAACTCCATTTCCAAGAACCAATCCAACAATAGCTCGAACTCCCAAAAACGATGCACATAGATAAGCAAGTGCAGTGTGGTCCAGAGACTGAACTAACTCCAGATAATCCACTATATCTAACTATCTGAAAAAAACCCAACTCTAGACTGCTCGTGTAGAAAATTTTTGAGCACCCAGAGTTTAGGAAAAAAAACAATAAACTCCGGATCAGTCATGGGACTGGTGTGAGCAACAAAAACAATTTATCTTTAAAAACAATCAACAAAAGACTTTAAATTAATTCGCAGTGCTTTTGGAAATGAAACTACCATAAGACCTCCCGCCACACACACAATGCAAATGCAGAATTGGAGGAGATTTCTTCTTATGATAGTCAAACATGCTTGATACGAAATTTCCTTGATATTATTACTATAAGTGCAAAGTGTAGGAAAATATTTCGAAAGTAGAATATAAATCTTAGCCAACATATGACCATTATCGTATGCCTACTATAGCTACCATCTAAACAGTGGGGCGCCACCATAAGTAAACGGCAGGTTCTACAACTAAAACCGTACAGGGTTTCGTATTGGGAATTGGATTTCCAACAAATGGTCAGGCCAAGGAACTTCCCATTGTCACATGAGAATACCTCTGGAAGGACGTCCCCGAGAACCTAACCGGATCTCTGCCAACACAAGGCCGGGTTACCCCTAACTGGGTAACTACTGACACGAGTATGTCATCCCCCGATCGTATACGACCTTTTCTCGGGATCCCGATAACCAACAACCACAAAGTAATAAATTCGCAGTAACCACATAGGTTAAATATCTGGGCTCCATACCATGATACCACCTCTATCCAGAAGGAAATGCACATACCCTAAGGGGCGCTACCCCCAATAACCTTGCTGCATCTTTCCTGTTTCGACCATTCCGGGGTGTGAGGTTCGACGAAGTCACGTCCACAAAGCTATGCTTTGGTACAAAGCCATGCTTTGGGTCAACAAATGATCAAAGTAATGATCACAAAGATAAATGATCAAACAAATGATCATATCATAAATGATCAAACAATGATCATTTCACAGCAACACTAAGCATGTCACATTACCAAATTGGGAATATATCGCTGATAACCATCAACTACATAACCTCTGAGCTCATACGTCTCATAGAAGGGTGTTAAGCTAAGAGAATAAATTCTCCGCCACCAACAGAAATATATTTGAAAGAAATCAGCTTTATATCTCAAATTGTAATGTCAGACATAACAATCCATACAAGTTTGTTCTGGGTTCGAACAGAAACGAAGGCACTTCCGAAGAAGTCCTTACAATCCGAGTATTCACAATCCCGATCGGATTTCCCATCACTTAGGGAGTCTCTATACCGGTGCGACTCAGTGCAAAGACAATCGATAGGTCATCCTATCGCTCTCGCAAATACCCGGTCTTCACCACTGGTCTTCAAATGCTATCCATAACGTCGAATCACATATTCGGAATGGGTTATATGACACAAAGGTCCTTTCCCGGCTAAACCGAATAGTGAGCAAAAATATTTTTAAAACATATGGATATGGGATTTCAATTAAGTCACAACTTAATAATTCAAAACTTACTTTTCAAATGGTTTAAACCAATTACCATTTCAAATCTTTAACAAAAAGATTTATTTCACAAAATTCCATTTACGGATTTCAAAACAATTTCCATTTCATTTGGATTAACTTGTTTAAAATCTTTAAATTAAAGATTTATCTTATAGCTTTCAAACAGTTCCCAAATATTCACTTTCAAAATTCATTTGCAAATATTCATCAATAACTTGGTAAACTATTTCAGTTAAACTTGAAGTCCCTTTTATATAATTTGAAATTCGTTTCTCCTATAAAAGCTTTTTATTATTTAGAAACAACAGTCTTATTCGAAAAAACCCGATTTCATTTATACAAGTTACAATCTTTGGGTTAATTCAAATTTCCAAAAATAATACTTTAAAAATGGTTTAACTCATAATGACTAGTATAATATCGTTAATCCCTAGTTTCAAATTACAGAATTCAATTTCAATATTGAATTCAGATTTAAATCAAAAGTATTTAAATTCCAAAACTCAATCAAGTCATTCAAAATAAATTTCATCTTTGAAATCCCATTTCAAAAGCTTTTCACTTTAAACCCAATCCATTTTCAAAACATTTGAATTTAAATATTCAACTTTTAAAAATCATTTCAAAATCTGTGACTTAATCGATTTCCTCGTGAAATCCATATTGATGTGTGTATGAGTGTGGTCCAGGGGTTTAACACAATAGTGCAACATCATTCAATCATCACAGATCAAATACAGAAATTTATTTGATAAGCGGTATAAACCATAACGCTTATCTTTTATTCACAGAACACAGATATATATATCACAGATAATAATTGCATTTATCTTAAATAAATAAATTACATTTTAGATCATAACACAAATCATGATATATCACAAAGCATCAATATCAAGGATATCAAACAATTTAATTATCCAGTCAAGTTCAAACATTCACAAGTACAATTTATTAGTTGACTGATAAATTTGAATCAACTGTATTAATTATAAATCTGGGTTAATTATCATAAGTTAATTACAATTTATTTAGAATAAAATCCCTTTTTTATCATTTATTAGTTCACTTTTAATTTTGGACTAATCAATCTTAGTTAATGAATCAATTGAACCTTTAATTATTCAATTATCTTAATTAATCACAAGTAATAATTAATTCTTTAATTATTGTCATTAAGTAATTACACTTCACAATTCCGCAAATAATTATTATTAAATAAATCAATCTAATTTATTGTTTTCAAATTCCCTTTTCAATTCCATTTTAAATTCAAGATTGAAATGAATTCTTATTTATTTTTAAATAAGTTTAAAATAGAATTTTCTAACATTTTAAAGTTTCAGCTTGTTTAAATCTTCCGTCTACAAATTCAATTCTATTTTGAATTCAAATTGCTCCAAACATTTAGTTGCTTTTAAAGTTATAAAAGAAAACAATTTGAAATTTATACTTTATTTGTTTTCAAATTAAACTCCAATTCAACTTAAATTTGTATTTTTAATTTAGTCTAAAATTCTGGAAACAAGTTCAGGTTTGAAAATTTTGAACAACTCTTCCAACCCGAGGTTCCCCTCCTTCCTCGTTTTGTTTTCTTTGAAAATTTTTAAGTATAAACTGTAAATTTTATCACCACTTCTCAAACTCGAGTCTGACCTCATGCAAACACTCTACTACCTCGAACACTTCCCCGAGCTTTCTTTCCTATCGACACAACAACCAATATATACCAGCTATCTCGTGCACGTACACGTGCACCGATCACCTGACCAACTTCGGCCATCCCCCTAACCATCTACACATCGACTATGACCTCACTGACTAATCCCAACCACCAGGTAGAAGAAATTGCCATGGTATCAAAATTTAGTTACTCAAGACATTCTGAATCCAGACTCCGATCAGCCCAAACAACTCCCATCGCCACCCTCGTCTACCAGCGGTCACGCCGCTATGTCCTAAGCTTTGCCACACAACTACGCATCCATCCCCTGGGGTGCGATCACTCGAATCACAGCGACGACGAAGCAATTCCCTCGCGACTTCGACCAACTACATATAGAGCTTAAACCCTACTTCAATCTCGTTTCAGAAATTTACTCAATAGAAAAATTTTCTGATATTTTTTCGAAAATCATAGGTACTTAAACTTGCTTCAAAACAAATTTCAACGTTTATTTTGGATTCAATCATTAGGATTTGGTAAAAATACGATTTTTATTCAAATGCGAACTCCTCTTGAATTTCTGAACTAAAAATCCTCCTTTTTGTTTTAAAAATCATAATTTGCAGTATGGATTCAATATAAAATCTTGAATTAATATTTTATGGAATTCGAAATTTCCAGACTTCAGAGTTTTCACTGTAAAAGTTGATTTTTTTCATTATATATTCATTTGTACTTCATGAAACCATTCTTAGATTATAACTCATTCTTAAATACGACCACTTTGTTTTAAAACCAAAGCCTAATACTGATTAGAAAAGAAGAAATTGAATTTTCTTTGTTGTTTTATACCCTGTAACTAGACAGAGAAGAAGAAACATTGGCACAATACTTCCAGTTCAAATATACTGAGAGAATTTATCTATCTATATATATATATAACATGCATATCACAGAAATACCTACAACTGATTCATGCTTTTGAACTTTTTTTTTTGAAACAAAATGTTACTGTTTTGGGTTTTAACAGAGAATAGAGGTGAATATATAAACCTATACAGACATGCATAAATTATCCCAGACAATCACATAATTACTTCCATAGAAACCACATTATTTTGATTGTTTATCACAAGAAATATCATATAAATGGATTTATTTATCAAGTTAAGAGTTTGCTCACCTTGGTTTCTAGAAATGAACAGAGCCTACTCATGTTGACACAGACTGTGAAATTTGCAAGCTTGATTCTTCTGTAAATCTTCTTACTTTTTGTTTATTGATTAAATGATGTTTGAGTTTGTAAAAAAAAATGCTTGTTTATATTTTTGATAAATGAAAATGAACTAGAGGATACAAACATATAAAAGAAAAGATTGCAGGTTGATATTAATATATAAGCTACAGGTGATATGTTTGTACAAAATAGGCATGGCTGAAGATAATCTTGCATTAAATGCATGAGGTATGTTGCATTAATTACTTACAACTTTATGCAGGCTGAAATGATCCTAAGCAAGCTTGAATTGACTTTGTTCCATGCCTGGTTGCTTTCAAAACTTAATGTATATTATTGTTTTGTAATATTTCATACATAGGTTTATTTTGTCTACAGCCTCTATTATTTCCTTTGTTCTTTATGTTTGTATTTGTTTTTGTTTTATCTTATTATTTTGTCACGTGAATATTAAGTAAAGATTGTTTGTTTTTATGCTTTGTATTCTATTTGGTTTCTTTCTTTTGCAAGCTACATACTTGTATGCATTTTTGTTTTGTAATACTTCATTTATATGTTTACTTTACTTGTTTGCACATATTTCATTTGTCTTGCATACACATTCTATTTTTTTTGTTTGAATGTAGTTGAATGTGTAAAATTTCTCTTGCCTTTAGTCTTGTTAACTCTTTATATTTCATTTGCCTAGCTTGCTTTGTAAATAGATACTTGAGTATATTTATTTTCAATAGTTTATATTTTGATGTATTTTGTTTGTACATTTTGTTTATGTTTTATTTTACTTTGTATATTTGCTTTTATTTTAACTTAAATATTTATTTCAAAAAAAAATTTGTTATATTTATACAACTTCTAAAATACATTTCATAAGATTGAACTCAAATAGTTATATATTAACATTATTTAAAAATAACTCAGTACTAAATTAAAATAATTTATAAAAGAACTATATCTTTCTTTAAAGAAAAAACATAATTTATTTGGATTTGGATAAACTCAAACCAATTTATCATTTAATTTCACAATTTTAAATCAAAAATAAATCTAATCATAAATTTAAAATAAATTAAAACTCGGGATCGTTACATATGGAGCAGGAGGCTTCAGCGTGTAGATATATAGTGGTTCTGCTGTGCTAGTACCATATCTGTTTTCTGTGATGTACTTGAATTGTAATAACTAGACAGGTGTTTATAACTGTCTATTTTGTGTTTTATTAGATGTATAACTCTGATGTATATGATACTATGTAATGTTTTATGTGATATAATATAATTTATTCGTTCCACTATTAGATTCTGATGTTGTTTGTTTCTTTATTTTCTATCTTTTCTCTTTTCTATCCCTTTCTTCTTAATGATGCGTTTTTCTATGGAATGAAGGACGGGTCGTTACATTGTGGTATCAGAGCGCTAGGTTGAGCGAATACCTAGGCTCTGGACCGGTGTCTGTCTCGAGAGAGCGTATTTGTTTTAGCTGTATTACTCTGATTGTATTATAAAAGTGTAATCAAATGTATTTGTAAAACTGCTTCATGAACTGTTTATTTGATTATTATATTTTGTCATTTCGCTGTGAGATTCCATGTTTTATTTTTTTTCTTTCCTTTCACTTATTTTCATATTTACCCCCATTAACAATCCTCCCTTTTGAATGGTTTGAGTTTGACATGTGTGGTTTATTGTCAATTTAAACCGTCCAAAATGGCGGGTCATTACAATATACTTGTGTTTGTTTGAAACAATCATAGAAACGATTCAATTAGAATCTTCTATAGGTTAATACAACTAATTTAAAGTAGAAGATTTCATTGTAATGACATGCAATAGTCTTAGGACTTAAGGGTACCGTTATCCGTAAGTAGCGAGGCTGTACTTTGAGTACGGTCAATCACATGGCATAACTATCATGTTACAACAATAGTTTGGTACACATTGAACTACTTATAGTGAAGCAGTACTTAAGAGATCATTCACCTTCTTTGTTGTAGAAGGTTAGTATCACTCTAACTGATAGTCCAACTAAAGTCAAATTTTCTAGTTAGAGTAAATCAGTTAATCAATAACTGTTATCGGATCGAACCATGGCCTTTAATGCAGTCTATGCAATTACAAACATTAATAGAGAAGTCAAAATGTCTAGTTAGATTAAATTAGTTGATCAATAAATATTATCGGATTGAAATATGGACTTTAAAGTAGTCTATGCAATTAACTATCAACATTAATAAAGATTTTGACCATTGGCTAAACTCTCGATATCTTAGTGATACAGTGATGATGAAAAAACAAGCATAAAATATCATTACAAGGTGTGGCTTACTAAACATTAGAAATTTGATTTTTCCTAGATATTGAACTTGTGCCTGATACTGTACATAAGTAAAGTCTGTATAGGTTTCGTTATCTCTACCATTAATAATAAGAATTCATTAAACTATAATCAACCGTGTCTTTTGGAACTTCCTAAAATACCCTTTTCACTTCGCATTTCTTTTCATTTTATTTCCTAACAGCCAAAAAAGCCTATTCGCTTCAAATTAACCCTCATTATCATTATCATCTAGCAGCATAAAATTCTCTAATCGCCGCAAATTAACCCTCAATTTCGTTATCATCTCAGATTTCCACTCTCAACACTCGAATCTCTACTATTAACTTCTGCCGCATCTACCTACATTGACACTATTGACTACTTCTGCACTGATGATGAAGTTATGCAAATTGATTACATATGGCTATGCTTATTACATGAGTTAAACAGTTTATCAAATCTGTTCTTCGATTTGTACTTGATTTTTGATTAAGATAGATTTGTTTGTTTGATTGAATGAATTTTTTAGTTTGTAATATTGTTGGAAGCTTGCAACATATTATGTGAGTTAAACAAGTGCAGCATGTCTTACTACTACAGATAGAAAAGTTGTGTTAAATTGCCATCAGGTTGACTTATTGTGTGAATTTGTGAATAAAGTATCTCATGGTTCACATAGGTGTGAAACATCTTAACTGAGCATGTACGAATGCATCTGTTTGACTGATGTTCATAGTATTTCTCACTATAGAGGAGCACTTGGTGCTCAGTACAGGTTTTTGTGATAAATAAATCTTAAAACCATGACATGTTTGTTAGTCCGTGAGATGATGGTTTTGATGACAACAACCTTAGAATAGATTATAAAATATAAATACTAACATTATAAGTTTAGATATATATGTATATGCAGGATTTAACCATGCAGGTACTAAGAATGAAGACCGTACAGTACAGAGATTCAAGATATCAAGATAAAATATCAAGATAGAAGACTCATGAGTATCGAGACTATCAAGAGTTCAAGATTTCAAGGATAAGTATTTTTATTATTATTATTAGGAATTTTTGTTAAAACTCATAGAAAAGCACTGGCATCTTAAAATCCAATTTATTCGTGGAATGGAATCCACTTCGAGCCCGTTAAAGGGATGGAACTCTAAGTAGGATGGAACCTACGAAAAATATAGTGGAACATTATTTTGTATCCGCTAACTTTTATTCAAAATGATTTTTCAAAATTATATCCTGTTTTCAAAATGTTTTCAAAACTTTCCTTTTAAAAGATTCAAAACCCTCGATCCTGAATTTAAATAATTTTAGCCTCAAAAACATTTTTATTTTCAAAGTCAAATTTCTCCTGATTTTAAACTATCCTTTTAAATAATATATTTAACATTTAAATATTTATACTTAGATTTAAATATAAAATTATAGTTAAAATCTATATATATTATTCTTTATATTTACTTATGAATTTTAACTATAGTCAAGTATATTTATAAAGTTTAAAATAGTTTTTATATAAGATAAAGATTATTTTCAAAGAAAATGAAAACCACCAAAAAAATCCTTTGGGATGTCGACATGCCTAGCATGACCATGTCGACATGGTAACAGTTTGATTCAAAATTTCAAATTTCAAAAAAAGTGTCTATTTGCCATAACTCTTCATGAATGGTCATGGCTGTTGTTCTTCTATAAATAGGGTTCAGTTTCAACGAATTTTCAATCATAATTTTTTGGTTTTCACTCCTCTTCTTCTTCCTCATTTCTTAATACATATTCTTATCATTACTCTGCCGAAATCAACATTGAATCATACTCGATTACTTCTAGTTTGATTTTCTATCACTATTTCTACAAGGTTCTCAGTGCTATTCAGAGTTGTAGACTTCTTTGTAATCTATTAAGTGAGAAAAGGTGTGATTGTAGCCTTGGAAATCAATCAAAAGGGAAAAGGAGTGATTGTAGCCTTGGTAAATCAATTGGGTAAACTTATGGCCCGGAAATTAAGTATCTCTACCCAGAGGATCGAAATTCTGGAGGGTGTACCTCGTAGCCTTGAAACCGAGGGTGTAATTGTACAATTGCTTTTGAAAGGAAATTCGTACTTGTGTTGCGGGACTGGATGTAGGGTAACTCCGAACCAGTATAAAATCCGGTGTGTTCTTTCCTTTACTGCTTTTATTTTATTTCTTTATCTTTGATTGGTTCTGTGATCATATCTGTGTCTGTATATTGCATACTTTTGTGTCTAAATTAACATAAATTAAAAAGATTTAGTAATTCTTTATTAACACTATTCACGCCCCCTCTAGTGTTAATCTTAGCCTTAAGATCCCTAATGCGCATTTCTCACAATTGGTATCAGAGCAAGGTTTTCAAAGTTTCATAATCTGATTTTTGAAAAGTTTTTAAAATGGCTATATTCGTTAATACTAATTTAAAAGTATTCAAATCATCATTGTTTCATAAGTCTGCATATAATCAATATTCAAATTCAAGTTATCTACCAAAATTGTTTGATGTGTAGGAATCATGCTTTATGGGTGTTGCAGAATCAATCCACAACGGACAAATTGTGCAGATCTGAAAGAACAAATGGATACTTGATAGTGGATGTTCTAGACGCATGACGGGCAATCCAGATATACTGAATGATATAATATACAAAGATGGAGGATTGGTTAACTTTGGAGACAATTCAGAAGGATATGTGATTGGCATCGGCAAAGTCGGTAATTCTGAAACTCCTACTATTACTATTGTTTTGCTAGTTAAGAATCTGAAACATAATCTGCTAAGTATAAGTCAACTATGTGATAAAGGTTATAAAATTAAATTTTAAAAAGATAAATGTCACATTGACGATAATAATTCAACCATTATATTTGAAGGAGTTAGGAAAAAGAATATATATATTCTTAGTATGAAAGTTTCAAATGATAACCCGTGTCTGTTCGCAAATACAAGTGACCTTTGGATTTGGCACAAGAGATTTGGGCATTTGAATTTCAAACTCCTATCTCGACTATCAAAATATGATCTAGTAAGAGGTCTCCCTAAAATGAATTTTAAAGTAGATAGTCTATGTGATGCTTGTCAATTAGGAAAACTTAGAAAAAATTCTTTTAAGTTAAAAGATATGATTTCAACTTCAAAACCTCTTGAATTACTTCATCTTGATTTATTTGGTCCATCTCAAATTTTATTAATAAATCATAGTAGATATGTCTTTGTAATTGTAGATGATAATTCTAGATTTACATGGACAATATTTTTGAAACATAAAAGTGATGCTTTTGAATGTTTTAAGACATTCCCAAAAAGAATTCAAAATCAATTTTCTCTAAAAATTATAACTATTCGAAGTGATCACGGTGGTGAATTTGGAAATGAAAGGTTTGAGGAATTCTGCAATAAAAAAGGAATAACTCACAATTTTTCATTTCCGAGAACTCCACAACAAAACGGAATAGTAGAACGTAAAAATAGGACGATTCAAGAGTGTGCGAGAACTATGCTTACAGATAGTAATTTACCAAAGAAATTTTGGGCAGAAGCAGTTGCTACCACCTGTTATATTTTAAATAGAACTTTAATTAGACCTCTAACTGATAAGACATCTTATGAACTTCTTTATTCAAAGAAACCTAAGGTATCTTATTTCAGAATTTTTGAAAGTAAATGCCTTATTTTAAATACAAAAGATAATGTAGATAAATTTGATCCTAAATCCGACAAAGGTATCTTTATCGGATATTCTAATAGAAATAAAGCGTACAGAGTGTTTAATTTAAAAACTAATACCATTGAAGAAACAATGCAAGTTTCATTTGATGAAAATTTCAAAAAATTTGAAGATACAAATGATAAAGAGGATTTAATCACTCAAAATCAAGAACCTATTGAAACTAATAATGAAATTAATCATCCTAATAAAAGGACAAAACTTTTAAAAGATCACCCTATAGAAAATATACTGGGAGATATGCAATCTATTGTTAAAACTAGAAATCAACTAAGTCAAATGAGTAATGTAGCTTTTATATCAACTATTGAACCCAAAAATCCAATAGAAGCATCAACTGATGATTCATGGATTTTGGCTATGCAAGAAGAATTAAATCAATTTACTAGAAATGACGTTTGGGAACTTGTTCCTAGACCAGAAAATAAAACTATAATTGGAACTAAATGAGTTTGTAAAAATAAAATGAATGAACAAGGAGAGGTAGTTAGAAATAAAGCTCGTTTAGTTGCTCAAGGTTATTGTCAAGAAAAAGGAATAGATTTTGATGAAACCTTTGCTCCCGTAGCAAGATTAGAAGCCATTAGGATTCTACTTGCTTTCGTAAATCATAATAATTTCAAATTATTTCAAATGGATGTTAAAAGCGCCTTTTTAAATGGATTTGTAAAAGAAGAAGTATATGTCGAACAACCACCACTTTTTGAAAATGATAAATTACCAAATCATGTTTACAAACTTAAAAAAGCACTATATGGTCTAAAACAAGCTCCTAGAGCCTGGAATGATAAACTAAGATCTTATTTATTGCAATCTAATTCTGAAATTGGTAAAGTAGATAATACTCTTTTTATTAAAAGAAATAAAAATGATATTCAACTAGTACAAGTTTACGTAGATGATATCATTTTTGGTTCAACTAATTTTGAAATGAATAAAGAATTTTCTGAAATAATGAAAAAAGAATTTGAGATGAGTCATATGGGTGAATTAAATTTCTTTTTAGGATTATAAATAAAACAATTAGATAATGTTATCTTTATTAGTCAAGAAAAATATGCTGAAGACCCAATTAGTAAATTTGATTTGACCACTGTGAGTGGAAAACCCACACCCATGGCAACCAATGAGTACCTTAGTAAAGAAGATCTCTGGAAAGATGTAGATCAAAAATTATATAGAGGAATGATTGGCTCATTACTCTATATTACTCCTAATAGACCTGATATCATGCATAATGTCTGTCTCTGTGCGAGATATCAATCTCAACCTAAAGAGACTCACTTAAAAGCCGCGAAACGAATCATAAGATATGCTAAACACACGTCTGATTATGGTTTATTCTACCCTAAAAATGATTCTTTTGACTTAATATCTTACTGTGATGCTGACTATGTTGGTTGTAAATCAGACCGAAAAAGTACAAGTGGGACTTGTCACTTTTTGGGGCAATCTTTGATTTCTTGGCTTAGTAAAAAGCAAAACACAGTTTCTTTATCAACAACTGAAGTAGAGTATATTTCTACTGCTTTGGCTTGTTCTCAAGTAATATATATGCAATAAACCTTAAAAGATTTTGGTTTAAATTTCTCAAAAATCTCCAATTTATTGCGACAATACGAGTGCGATAAATTTATCCAAAAATACTATTCAATATGCTTCAACTAAACATATTGATATCAGACATCATTTTCTCAGAGATAATATAAGCAAGGAAGTAGTTACTCTCGATTATATCAATTCTGAAAATCAAATTGCTGATATATTAACAAAACCTTTAAATGAATCAATATTTACTAAATTAAGAAGAGAATTAGGAATTTGTTCTATAACTGAAATATAAATAACAAGTATAATTAACAATTGGTATCAAAATAAATCAAAGAGTGAAATTTTAACAAGACCATGTCGACGTCCCCTAGGTATACATGTCGACATATAACGTTTTTGATTTTTTTTTAAAGTTTTCCCACCAAAATTCAAAAATTTAGTTATATATTCTTCTCAATTTCGACTTTTCATTCTTCTCTCTGTTTTCTCTTCATTCTCTCTTTTGAAATAAATAAATCATGGCTTCATCCTCAAAATCAAACATAAAATCAACTTTCTCATTTCCCTCTCCTACTTCTGGTCCATTCCAATGCACTACCCTTGCTCGTGTAACGAAAATAGAGGAGTCTATGATTGATGCACTTCAGATGTTAACTGAAATTCAAGTAACTCAACTTCGTATGGAAAAGGAACAGGAAAGGCAAGGCAAGATTCTTAGGAATTTGCAAAAATTCCTAATGAACAACCAGGCCAACCCTATCTTGATCGATGAAGACTCTTTACTCAATCAAGAACAAGAGGCCAACGAAGAAGAAGAAGAACCCATGAAAGAAGCACACGAGGAGGATGATGACCAAGTAGTGTGTGTTGGAGAGTGTGTTTCGACAAAAATGGGAATCTTGTCGAACAACGTGGAAATTTCTGTTTCCACTATCCAAACTGTTCGATTCATAGATCTCCTATGTTCAGAAACACACATTAGTTTCTTCGCTTTGCTTCCGTTGTTGTTTGTGTTTTTATGTTTTCCAAACGTAAATGTAAATACAATCATATACGTAATAAATAACTCGTGTTCTTATACGTGTTTTTATTATAAGTATTATTGTGAATTCTTAGTTAGGATAGTTAATAGTTTAGGACTATGTTTTAGTATTAGACTTAAGTGTTGATTATTTATGATAACACTATCATTATAATCACATGTCATAGAGTAATAGTTTTAGAGGGAGTTATATAGTTTGGAGTTATGTAGTTTCGATAAAGTTTTTGTTGATGACAAAGGGGGAGAAATATAAAATAGGATAGTTAGGTATAGATTAAGGTGGAGTTGTTAGTTTTAGGGAGAGTTATTAGGATAGAAATAATATTTTATAAACAAAGGTTGTCATCATCAAAAAGGGGGAGATTGTTAGTTCGTGAGATGATGGTTTTGATGACAACAACCTTAGAATAGATTATAAAGTATAAATACTAATATTATGAGTTTAGATATATATGTATATGCAGGATTTGACCATGCAGGTACTAAGAATGAAGACTGTACAGTATAGAGATTCAAGATATCAAGATAAAATATCAAGATAGAAGACTCATGAGTATCGAGACTATCAAGAGTTCAAGATTTCAAGGATAAGTATTTTTTATTATTATTAGTAATTTTTGTTAAAACTCGTAGAAAAGCACTGGCATCTTAAAATCCAATCTATTCGTGGAATGGAACCCTAAGTAGGATGGAACCTACGAAAAATCTAGTGGAACATTGTTTTGTATCCGCTAACTTTTATTCAAAATGATTTTTCAAAATTATATCATGTTTTCAAAATGTTTTCAAAACTTTCTTTTTAAAAGATTCAAGACCCTCGATCCTGATTTTAAATAATTTTAGCCTCAACTCAAATTACTCCTGATTTTAAACTATCTTTTTAAATAATATATTTAACTTTTAAATATTTATACTTAGATTTAAATATAAAATTATAGTTAAAATCTATATGTATTATTCTTTATATTTTCTTATGAATTTTAACTATAGTCGGGTATATTTATAAAGTTTAAAATAATTTTTATATAAGATAAAGGTTATTTTCAAAGAAAATCAAAAACACCAAAAAATCCTTTGGGATGTCGACATGCCTAGCATGACCATGTCGACATGGTGACAGTTTGATTCAAAAATTAAAATTTCAAAAGAATTGTCTATTCGCCATAACTCTTCATGAATGGTCATGGCTGTTGTTCTTCTATAAATAGGGTTCAGTTTCAACGAATTTTCAATCAAATTTTCTGGTTTTCACTCCTCTTCTTCTTCCTCATTTCTTAATACATATTATTATCATTACTCTACCGAAATCAACATTGAATCATACTCGATTACTTCTAGTTTGATTCTCTATCACTATCTCTATAAGATTCTCAGTGCTATTCAGAGTTATAGACTTCTTTGTAATCTATTAAGCGAGAAAAAGTGTAATTGTAGCTTGGAAATCAATCAAAAAGAAAAAGGTGTGATTGTAGCCTTGGTAAATCAATTGGGTAAACTTGTGGCCCGGAAATCAAGTATCTCTACCCAGAGGATCGAAATTCTGGAGGGTGTACCTCGTAGCCATGAAACCGAGGGTGTAATTGTACAATTGCTTTTGAAAGGAAATCCGTACTTGTGTTGCGGGACTGGATGTAGGGTAACTCCGAACCAGTATAAAATCCAGTGTGTTCTTTCCTTTACTGCTTTTATTTTATTTCTGCATCTATGATTGTTTCTGTGATCATATCTGTGTCTGTATATTGCATACTTTTGTGTCTAAATTAACATAAATTAAAAAGATTTAGAAATTCTTTATTAACTCTATTCACCCCCCTCCCCCCCTCTAGTGTTAATCTTAGCCTTAAGATCTGTAATCCGCATTTCTCACAATGTTATGCTGCTCTTCTGTGAACTCCTTTATAAGCAATGTACAGGACTATACATTCAGATTCCTCACTTAGTAACCAAGAAACAAGGTAGGTCTTTTGTCTACTTATTATTTCTTGGTGAAACTAATATAACTTATTGAACATTCAATGCTGCACAAATTTATCTGTCTTCACACGATTTATATAACAGAAAATACATATGATTTCAGATTTTTAAACTAATATCAGAGATCAATGGGTTTCGATCATTTAATTTGTTTTACTAATGTTGTAGTTTAATCATGCTTTATATTGAAAGTTATGTAACAATAATACCTCAATAACTATAAAACATATGGATCCCTCGCTCAGTATTATACTCTTCCATGTTGTGACTTAATATTTATAAACCAATAATATATTTGCATAGTTGTAGCTTTAAAAGAAGAAAACAATATACAGTCAACCAATATTTAACATAAGTATACCTTTGGAGAATTCATTTCAACTATATTCTCTATGTTTTAACTCTCATTTCGTAAGTTAGAGACATATGAGCATATGGTGGTGGTGATAGAAAAAAACTAAGTTACAAATTTCCTTTTGACTTTGGGAGAAACAAGGAAAGAAGGAAATTCCTTTAGGAAAATAAGTCATAATCACTCTATTATTGAAAAGTAAGAATTTAAAATAAATTTCCTTATTATACCATTTATTAGTATGATAAAAATCAGAAACAAGTAGGAAATTGTTTAAACAAGGGAAACAAGTAAGAATTTCAATTCAGAAAAAATTATCTTCTAGGAAGCGGTCATAAGTGTAGCAAGTAAATTTTGATAAGTGGCCCACCCAAATTGAAAACCATCATCCTAAGGTCAAGAATGTCAATAAACAGATGAGTTGAACAGATTTACTGTGAAATTGCATCTCGATGTTGTTTTTACCTTTCTACTAAAACCTCAATGCTTTGCTTTCTCAACCTTACTTAATATTTTTTGTACTTATTTTCAGTGAATCATAAGATGTATAAAGACAACCAATTATTTTATTAGTGAAATCATTATTTATATAAACCTTGATGATATAATAACTTCGATATTCATAACACAAAATAATTCATGGACGATCATTCATAAATAATGAAATGATTCGATTACTAGAAGGATAAAAGTCATAAAACTCAAAATTTATTCAATTTGACTAGAATCAAAAGTTAAATCATGAGTTAATTCAAACTCAAAGTTTATTGAACTCACTTAAAGCTTCAAACTTTAGATTAGTTCAATTTATGTGAATTTAATCAAAGAGTCTAATTAAACTCAGTCGATAGCCTTTAGGTGAGTTAGATCAGATGAAGTAAGTTAAATACGGAAGTAAACTTATAAATCATTCCTTTTCCATTCCAATGAGTTTATTACGTATTAAGTAATATTAAAAATTTACCTAAATTCTCCATAATTACAGCTTTAGAGGATGCAAATGGTAAACTTCAAGCGGGTCCTTTGGGGAATCAAATGAGCGGTATTCTCTACGATCATCAGATTCGGATTTGGTATTATAGTATTGTATTTTTTATTGACTACTCTTGCACAAAGGTTGAATTTCTTCTCCTTTCAAATTAGCGGTTACAAATTTGTTTCTACAAGCTTCCACATGCTCCAAAATAGCAGTTAACAAAGTTGCAGTTAACAAATCTGAATTTTTACAAGCTCCAAAATATCCATTAAGAAAATACTTCTTCAAACTTTTGTACACTTTTATCACTAAGCTTTTATTTGCAAGTTTTTGTAAGATTACTTTCTGCATATTACCCTAAGTTTTTATTGCAGGCCTAATGTATCTTTTTGAAAGAGTTGCACATATTGAAGGAAAAAAATAACAGAACTGTGCTGCTTAAGATAGATATTTTTATGACATGTAAAAATGAATAGTTAAAGATGTCTGTTGATAGCATACTTTTCTATTTATTTTTCTTTTGTTAATTTTTTTCCCTAATTTTGGCAGTAGCTTTTTATTCTCTTTTCAACTACCAATAATTATCTTTCATTATATAGTTTAAAATTGTAATGTTTGAAGCTTGAAAAGACAAATAGCATAAGTAACCATGTAATTAACTGACAAAAAATAGTTAGGCTATTGATCTGTCAAGGTATTAAATGACATTTAATGAAGAAAATTTTGAATTTTTGTTTCATATTAATTGTTTAGATAAAGGACGTGTTTATTATCTTAATATATGAGTATCTCTATTTTCTATACTGAATTAACCAAACACTACTACAATTTATTATCTTAATGCACTTATTAACTATACAAGATTTTTATACACTTGAGGGAATAAAAAAATGACACTGAATGCATCCAATGATTCACTATAAGTAATCGTAGAATTATTTACAAGTACAGTGGGTAAAATGTTTTGAGTAGGTTTATGAAATTATATAACATTACATACGAGGCAACATTATTGCTAGAATAGTTCATGTAGTTAACAATAATTTAGAGCTATTTACATACGTCACTATCATCAACATGCAATCATTTCGGTTATGTAATACTTATCTGACAAGGAATCAGAACAAACAATATTACAATATCAGAAAATTCAGAACTAAAAATAAAAATCTATCTTATATATATATATATAGCTAATGAAATAATAGTTAAATGGTGTGAAGATCAAACTCCGGTGATGATAATACATTCATTTCTTAATAATTTTAAATTTATGGATTTTAGGACCCAAAACCCATAAAAAAATTACGGACAGCCTCTGGTTGTTGGTAAAAAATAATAGTAGTTGACTAAGTATACAACATAAACTCTTATTCTTTACTTGAAAAAAACTTTGTAGCCGATATATATTGTTATATACAAATTCAAATTATTCTCTCATGATGATACAAAAGCCGTGAGTAGGTAGTATCCTAAGTAATAAAAGACTAAAAATTTATTTTTTTGCAATATGTTGTAGATGATCTAGTAGGAAGACAGAAGAAGATATATATTCACTCCAAGGCCCTACTCATCTCAAGTAGGAAGGAGGAGATCCCGAGGTTTAAAAGCTATCTAATAGTAACTTTTTGTTACTAAGAAGTTTCAATATTTTTAGGATAGTTACTAAGAGGTTTTGATGACATTTTCTAATAGGTTTGTTAGTTCCAAAGTTTATTTTGAAATGTGATTAACTCAGGTTGCTGAAATATAGATGCTTATGCTGTACTGTGAAATTGTAAAGTATCTACCTTTCTTGGCATATGAGAGCTTGCATTCATTTGAATAGCATTGCTATTCCATTTGCTTAAGGAAGAATTAGCCTGGCAAATAAAAATTAACTTTCTAACCTTATGCAAATTACGATGTCACAAGGTTAAAGTAAAAAATATTTGATTCATACTTTGAATTTTTTTATCATCTAATATGCAATCTTTTCACAATGACAAAATTTAATAAAAATATTGATGAGTATATTCAAAAAAATGCGAATTTAAAAAAGAAAAAAATACAACGTAAATGATATGTGAGAGACTACTGACCATGGAGCACTAAATAGGAAGGAGTAGGTGATCTAGTAGCAAGACAACTTAATTAGATGAGGTCCATCTGAATGTATGTGGCGACCTAAAATTCAGAGCAATAAGAAAGCATGGATTATCAAGGGCAATATACCACACATGTCTGAACCAAATTGCACATGTCTGACCCTTTGAGCCGACAATAAACCACACATGTCTGAGCCAAATTGCACGAAAGCATGGATTATCAAGGGCAATAAGAAAAATAAGATAGAAAGGAATTTCACACGAATGGAATAATATATAATATTAAACAATATCTTTACAACGGAAAACTTTTAAAATAAACATATCAGAGTCCAACCTAAATTCAGCCTGGACAGTTATAAACATCTATCCTTACAAATGCCGAGAAACATCAAACAACTGTAGTGGATAATAGAATACGTCCACACGTAGATAAATATCTCCATTTCTACTCTAAAAACTCCAACCGTCTTCAACTAAACCTGAAACTACTTGAATCTAACCCGAGTATTGAAAATACCTGGATCAAGCTTGATAAACCAGCGTGAGAAATGCAACACCCCGCATTTTTAATAATTAAATAATCAGATAACGATGAACAATAAAAATAAACATTTTTGGAATTATCATAATATGGCCATGAAACTTATACCATTGTGTCCGTGGCGATTTTTTGACCAATTTCCATATATAACTTGTCAAAATCCGAGTCAATATGAAGAAGTTACGGGAGAAACGATAAACGAGAAATATCGAAAAAAAAGAAAAGAAATATGGGTCAACCCTTAGGTCGACCCAGAACATCCCTAGGTCGACAGCCAAGTTGACCCAAGGGAAGCACAGGTCAACCCTAAGGTCGACCCATGCAGAAATTGGGTAGTACCTAAGTCCGATGCGGTCATTGGGCTTATGACTACATATATATTAGTTATTAGGTTTTAGTCTACTAGGGAGTAGATGGGCACAATTCACGCATAGAGGCGAGAGTATAATAAACCCAATGAACCCAATATAACAGTAAATTGAAATAAACGGTATATGTAGAATTAATCTTAGAAGTATATAATTTGTCCTTTTACCGGAACTTTTATTCTGACCTCCTCCTCATAACATCTTATAGGTTAGATAGATCGCAGAGACTTTCCAACTTTGAGACACTTATTTAGAAAGTGTTGTTATATTGGTGAGTATTTACTTACTATTATATTTTAGTCAGTTCCGCTGTGAGATATTTATCTGAGCTCTGATATATTTGTCTTTGCCTATTTGCAAGATACCAGAAACCCAACTCGGGCTTCAGTGGGGTTGGATTTTAGCATTTTTGTGAAAAATCCAGACCCACTGGGCTTCGGGTTGTTACATTTGGTATCAGAGCCTAGGTTTAGGATTCCTAGGTAGATGGTGAGTGCATGTATTTGTATTTTTGAATAAAATATAAATATATTATGTACTAAAATCCAAATAGTCTCCAATTATAATTTTAACATACGAAAATTTTTAAGAAGTATATTTATGCATAGTTTATTAGTTGGGTTTGGGATGACCCAAGTATGTTGAGCCCTATATTATTACCAATTTATAGCATACAAATATGCCGTGTTTTGAAAGAAATTAGTATCCATATGTTATAGAAAGTGGGGAAGTTCCCTAGGGATAATAGGGAGAGTGTTTTTCTTTTGGAAAGAATAAGAGGTTTTAGTAAGAAGAAAATCCACTTTATGTCTAGCCCAATAAAATGAAACTTTTAGAATTGAAAATTTGAAAAATATAGTTGTTAATATATTTGAGCAAGTAAACATTGGGTTTTTGAAAAAAAAATGGTATAAAATTTAAATTGGGTTTTATATGATGTAAAATATTTTAAAAATGAAATTCTTTTTGAAGAATTATAAAGCGTGTATAGCTAACCAATTTCCTCATAGGTGAACAAAGATTTTAAATATAAAAACCTAGAGTGTGTTAAGTATTGAAAACGTAGGTTACAACATTTATTGTTGTAATAGATGTTTTCAGTAAAAATAAAGGAAGCATAGACTATGACACTGTAGTTATAGTAGGTGGCTCCCAAAGGAAATGTTTTTACATAGCAGACGAGATTTATTAATACTTATTTTAATTAAATCCATATATTCATATTTTTGGGTTGTAGTAATGGTGTTTTGCGCAACATCTGTTTTAACCCAAATGAGTTCATTTGAAAAATAATGTACATTAAATTAATGAATTTAGTAGGAAATATCTTATGTTAGTAAATATAGAGTAAACATATCTTAGTCTATTGGAATGAAACGAATAATGATATAATTCTCTATGAATCATAGGTAAAGATGTTTTGTGCAAGTTACATAGAATACGTGAAAGAGATGTACAAGGTATGTAAAGCACCATATTTTATATAGCCTATTTCGATAAAATATAAAATAATTTCCTTATAATTTCACATAAACAGAAAATCCTCCTCTAAAAGATTCGTAGAAGGTTTTAGCATTAATGATTTCTCATAAGAGAAAGTAATTCCAATACATTAATGTATAAAACCATTAAGTGTAGTAAGTTAGAAACTCCTTCAAGGTTAAGTAATTGGAAGAGTAGAAAAGTTAAGGGATTTTTGATAAAATAATTGTTCTTATCTACTCTATTTTTAGCAAATTTGAAAGTCTATGAAAAGAAGATATTTTGAAAACATGTAAGGACATTTTTTTTTGAAGTCAAGAAAAAAGAAAAATGTTTTAAACACAAGCAAGGCATGTATTAAAGAAAAATGGTCTGGTGAAAAGGAAAATAAGTTTTTGGAAAGATCAAATTTTAAGTAACCACCTTTGAATTTAGTATAGAACTTCAAAATAACACTTTCAAAGGCAAAAATTTTAGGATCTGATGTTTCAAAAATGTAGAAGCTTTAATTTTTGAAGTAAAATGATAAATACCAAACCAAACCGGACTTTTAAATATAGAGTAGATAGAAATCATTTCCTAGGTGTAATAGGAAAAGTGTAAGGCTATAGCAGTAAGTACTCCTAGTACTAATAATAAAAGTTCCTGTAAGGTGTATAGGACACTGGTGAAAACCTAGGAATGTTGCTTCATGTGTGTAGACTATAGAAGAATAGTGAAGTGATATTAGTAAGACTGCAAGACACACATGATTGGGAAAAAGTAGACCTTGGTTGGGGAAAAATGAAAAGTAAAGAGAAAGTTTCCCCAAGCTTAGTTGCCTTTTAGATATAGACCGCATAAGTTGAAACTCTTATCCATTGCAGTAAATGGGACTTGGTTATTCCTTTTTGAGCATGGAATAGAAGAGATGAATAGATCTTATTCGTCATGAATAACACAACGTTAATAGGAGGTAGGAGGAGCATATGAGTTACTTGGATTCTTAGAGTAAGACCTTTCTTTGTCAGAGTGGACATGGTCCTAGACCTCCTTGCCCTAGATGATAGTTGTGTTTAGTTGCTACATTAAAAGGAGAATAAAAGCAAATAAAAAGCAACTAAAGGAAAAATAGTAAGATTTAAAGAAAGCAACAAAAACGTCAATTGAAATAAATGAGAATTACAAAAGAAATATACATCTTTCCTATAAATTAAGCTTGAGAAAAAGTTTGAAAAAAAAAAATCTTTCTTATGTAAACTGTGCTTGGGAAAGAAAATAGAGATTTTATAGGATAACGACATAAGTTCCAAGTACGGAGAGAGAGGTACGCAAAAGTAAAACAGAGAAATGTGAAGTTTTTCCGTTTTCCACCTTCTTTATAACATAAGAAATCGAATTTGGAAAAGTAGAATTTTCTAAAAATTAAAAGTTGTGTGGTAGGTTTTTACGTAAAATTTGTTGAACTATGCTCCTATTCAGTATGAGTGTGGGAAAAAATGAAAAATGTTTTGAGTTTTCAAAAGATTGCATTCATATAGAAATTGCAAGTATATTATGGATGTATGGATCATGTTTTAAAAGAAATTTCGAAAAGAAAAAACATTTATATATGGGGTACCACTTAGAAATTCTTGTACATGCATATATTTTATGATGTATTGCACTTTGCATAATGACACCGACGGTTGAAAAATTGGATGTACACAAAATGGATGTACTTAATGCGAGGAATTACATAACTTTACCCTTATCGAATTTCAGGGATGAAATTTCCTAAAGGGTAGGAGAATGTAACAATCCACATTTTTAATAATTAAATAATCAAACAATGATGAATTGTGAAAATATTTTTTTTTTAATTGTCAGAATATGGCCTTGAAACTTATACCATTGTGTCCGTGGCGATTTTCTGATCAATTTCCATATATAACTTGTCAAAATCCGAGTCAATATGAAGAAGTTATGGAAGAAATTAGAGTCGAGAAATAATCAAAAAAACAAATATGGGTCGACCCATAGGTCGACCCAGAACATCCCTAGGTCGACCGCCAGGTCGACCCGCGTTGCTACCTGGACGTTGTTTCGTCTAGGTACGTGCCGAACCAATTAAAATTCAATTTTTCCACAATCTTAGCCATACGTTGATTTATCTGATGGCTCCAAACGACCCTGTGATATGGTGGCTTCATATTTAATCCAAGAATCTAAATGTTTGAGAGCCCCAAACTCCACTATAAATAGAACCCTAGGCCTAACTATTTTCTCACAATCAGATTTTCTCCCAATTGACTTCATTTCCTGAGGCTGGACCCTAAAAAAAATAAAATATTTCGAGGGAGGAGATCTTCTCAATAAAAATATTAGACACCTTAGAAGGAGATCCAGGAAGACCATGGAGCTAAGCTGAGTACAAACAAAGCTAAGGATGATAGATGAGTGGATTTAATTATATATCTTTTATGGTTTTGACATATTATCGTTAGATTCCCTTTAAATAATTTTATTCAGTATTTATTTCAGTAATTAATCCTGTTAATTAGTATGCTGATACTGTAAATCGTATAAGAGAGCTTATATTTAATTATTATTTATATAGAGAAAGGGAAATGGTAATCCACCAAAGATGAATAATATTAGGCTTGACAGTTAGAGAAAGGCATAAACCTAAAAATAGGAAATTTGCAGTTATTTGCATCTATTTTAAAAGTTGAAATTTGGCCTGTAAATGTTGGTTTCTATTTATTCCTTTTTACGCGAATAAAATAGTAAAGAGAAGAATCTGCAAATATGGACCAAAATTAAAGAAAACTAGATTTAAAAAAATTAGATGTAAAATAAGAAAAGCTGAATTAAAAAGAGAAAAATAGAAATTTGCAGTAAATTATGCTAAAACGGGTGTAATAAATTAAAGAAAAATCTAGTAACTTGATTTGGAAGTAAGTGATAGATTAATTGGTTGGTTTAGAAAAGAGAATACATTTCTATAGTTTAATATCTAAAAGTTAACGATAAACTTAGTTGCAAGATTAAAAGAATGAAAAATGGAATTAGTGTAAAATAGAGAAACTACTATATCTAGCACTATCCCAAAAAGAAAAGAAATAATAAAAGGAATATCTTGCAATTACGGATTATTATTATAGATTCATTTAGTATTAAAATATGGAAATGGATTTTTAGCACAATTTTTGTAACCAATCAAATAGAATAAAAAATACTTCTAAAGGATTAAATGAATTAAAGAAGGAATCAAGTTAATTACTAGACAAGACTAGAAGCTATAGATAGAAATGTAACTAGATCTGCATTTTCTGTGCAGATAATAGAATAAAAGAAAAGTTATGCTAAGTAAATTTGTGACGTCGGATGTAGTCCTACGCCAAGATTGTCATATAATATAAGAGAAGTAAAGAGAATTCAATATCATATAAAAGAAAATAGACTAAAATAGAAAAGACACGCTTGCAGTTATATTTATAATATATAGATTATAAAAGAGAATAAAAGTGACAATTGCAAGTAAAATTATAACATAGGTTATAATTAAGGAGAAAGAACAGAAAAGGCTTATCTTAAGACTAAAATTAAACTAATAAGCAAATAGAGCAGAAATAACGGAAGAGGCTTATTTTAATAAACTTAGATATTGAATTAAGTTAATAAGCAAGATAATAAAAGTGGCTCATACCAACAACATTCCCTTTCAGTCAGGAACTGATGGTCTCATAATAATTAGGTGAGGATGAGACAATATTATGCTAATTACGGTAAGTAAGTAGCCAATAGAATAAGAAAAGTAAAATAAATGCAAAATAAAAGATTAGACTTAGGGTCTAGTAAAAGAGTGAGATGCGTTGAATCAGCCTAATGGATGAAGAGTCTAACGAAGTAGTTCATCACAGATTTCATTACAGAAGAAGCACATCCAGCTCAGTTATTTTGGGCTAGAAGGAAGTACGGGACTTCAACGGGACGTGACGGTACTCTTGGATGGCCCTTGGGGGTAGGCGTAGCAGAACAGTCCTCAAAGGAAGGTCTATAAGTGTTTCATCAAAAGAGTATGCCTTGATTGTTTTTTCGCATGGCAGGACCATTGTAGGCAGTCAAAAGGGGTTGACGTATGAAGTATGATATTCGTATGTCCCAGTACTTGCAAGTAAGTTTTAATGGGCAGGACCCAAAAGGATAGTCGCCTGCGGATATTAGGCCAACATCAAACTAAGAAGCGAGTTCGGGAAAGACTAGACTTAAACCAACAGTCCAATGAACCTTTCACTATCGAGACATTGGATGAGGGGCGCAGACAATTAGATGTTTAGATTTTTTGCAGTAGGGCATAACCACTTAGCTCTTTAGAGGTCTTTCTTTTAGTTGAGGGGTAGCTGCGTGGGGCTTTAGCCACGATAAGAAAAGAGATAGACCAAATAGAATATATGTATTATAGGCCTAGCAGGGCAGTCCTTTACAGAAATGGCAAAACCCCGACCGAGTTTCGTACAAGTTAGACCTTGTTAAGCGGGATTCAGGGAGTAGATAGAACGATTACGTATAGTCCTCAAGGTACGCACTGTGTGTTACATTATGGATGTCCACGCATTAGTATAGACTAATGCGGACGCAGTTTTACGTTTCCACAGTAGACGATGGAACATCTATATCATAGGCCTTACGAGGCAGTCCTTTACAGATGTAGTAACAGAACGCTACATGAGCGAGGTGATGGAGTCCTTTCCGAGGAGGATACGGAAGGTACTATGGGTAATACCTAGGACCGTCGCGATCATTGGGCTTATAGCTATATATAGATATATATCATTTACTGGGATTTAATCTACTAGGTAGTAGATGGGCACGATTCACACATAGAGACGAGAGCATTATAAACCCAATGAACCTAATATAACAGTAAATGGAAATAAAATGGTATATGTAGAATTAAGCTTAGAAGTATATAATTTGTCCTTTCACCAGAACTTTAGTTCTGACCCCCTTCTCATAACATCCTACAGGTTGGGTAGATGGCAGAGACTTTCCAGCATTAAGACACTTGTTTAGAAAGTTTGGTGAGTATTTACTTACTATTATATTTAGTCAGTTCTGCTGTGGATATTTATATGAGCTCTAACATATTTGTCTTTGCCTGTTTGCAGGATACCAAAAACCCAACTCGTGCTTCAGTCGGTTTTGATTTTAGCATTTTTGTGAAAAACCCAGACCTATTAGAATTCGGGTTGTTACAAGAAAACTCAATAATAAATGACAATGTCATATATCGGCCTTAGAAATAAAATCCTTTGAAAAGAAAGTATCTATAAGACCACGCCCATACATAAACACGGATGGACTTTTACCTTATGATAACTAAAACACTTTTATATATCAAAACATTTGATATTATTTTTAATGACATTGTTTTGAAAACATTTACGAATAAACTTATTAATCTTAGCCGAAATTGTTACCATTATTAAATTCCGGGCCTAATCATTTAAGGCTATACAAACAAAACCACAAGTTTTTATTGTAGAGTGGGTTTCTATACAAATGACCAGGTGAAGGGACTACCTTCCGATGTGTACACCTCTAGATGGATGTCTCGAAGAACCATCACAAAGGTCCTCTACTAACACAAGACGCCTACCTCTATAACTAGATAGTACCAAATATGTCATCCCCCGGTCGTTGCCAATCTTTAACTGAGCGCGCTGTAGCATACAAACCACATTAATTAACATCCTGAACGTCATAGCAGAAAGAAATATATCTAGAAGAAGATGATCGACCTTGATGAGAATGACCGACTTAGCCTTGCTGCATCTACTCTGTTTTGGTCATTTCTGGTGGATGAGGCCTGAGGCAACTATTACCTTTTCACATATCACATCTTCTTTCACTTTGAATGCCACATTACCATTTCATAATTGCATGACTAATTTCTACAAACATATAACCTCTGAGCTCGTATGTCTCAGAGAAAGGTGCTATGCTAAGAGAAGTTGCCTTCTTTGCCACCTTGTAGATATACGTTTATAGAGACCAATGCAATTTAGAACACAAGGCCAGACATTCATCCATATATGATCATTCTGGGACAGAACGAAATCAATGGTACTTTCCTCGGCCATTACTAGGCAAGAAGCCCTTATGCTTATGAGATTTTTATAACAAAGAGACCACTGCTACAGTACGTAAATCAGGAGTTCATCCCCAATAATCAACAAGTAGTCCTTCATTATTATTTGTCTCAATATCTTCATCTTCAAATAACTTCATTCTTCGAACATGTAAATTGGTTCACAGTGGTTTTCAGACAGGAATCCCCCAAATCTGACCTTGGTTCCTTCAAAACAATCATCGATTAAAAGATAAAAAGTTCATATATTATTAATTTATCTTTCCATTTAATCATATATCTTTCTTAGATGTATTCTTTTCAATTTATTTCATTTTCTTTTCATGAGTATATGGAATCATTAAGCCTCGTTTATCGACTTATTTGGTTTATTTACGTTTCTTTTTATCTAGGAGTAATCCCAAATCAATTCATCTTTTACTTAGGAAAACATTTCGAAGTCATTCATTAAATCTTAGTAAAAGATTTCTTATATTCAAGTTATAACTTTTAACTTAGGGAAAATATTCCCAAATCATTCATTAAATCTAAATCAAAGAGTACTTTCTTAACTTCAAATCATAGTCTTGCAAATCAAAGATTTTCATAACAGAGCACTACTGCCACCTTAGATATGGTAAATTTCACCTCCAAGGACTAGTGGCAAGTAGTCCTACATCATGAAGATCTTTGTATTCAATGATCTTTGTCTGCAATGTATTTTATTTTAAAAATTAGTATGAAGGGGTTTTCGGATAGGAATCGTCCAAATCCAATCCCGGTTTTTTAGATAGGAATCACCCAAATCCGATCCCGGTTCCGTCGTACCAATCATCGAATAAAAGATGTTAAGTGGTTAACTGATATTCAAAGAATTTTTTTTTCTTTTATCTTGGAAACACTTAAATATGATCTTTTGGAGTATCCGGGCTTTCCTTTCGATCTATTCCACCCCTTGTCTAAAAGGTAAGCGAATGTCAGGTAAGTTCAGGGCACTAGTTGCTCCATTCCTAACCTTAGTTACACACCTTGTTTTACCATTTAGCTCTCATGGGCGGGACAAATGTACTAGTCGTTTCCGCATACTCAATTTGTTATTATATTCAATATTCTTCAGTTTTAACTATTATAAACAATTCCTCTTAACCATTTGTTCAAACTCTTATTAAAACTTTCAAACAATTTTTAAATTACTTAATTATTGTTTTAAAATCATTCATAAAATATCTATGAAATAATTATTAAGTTTAAAATAATGTTTCAAAAATTATTTAAAACTGCTGCGAAAAGCGTTGCAAATAGTGTTTTAAAAGCTATATTCTTCAAAATGACTTTTATATAATTTAGAAATCCATATTTCCAATATAAATCTCTTTTTTAAAAAAACTTAAAAGATTTTCAAAATTTATTTCATATTTTTAAAACATTTAAAATATCAATTTTAAACTCTGGTCACTTTACTACAAAAGTACGATTTTTCTAGAAAATTGTTTTGGACATTTTTCAAATTATACAAGATAAAATCTTGATTTTCTTTTTTTTATTTCTTTAAACATATTTAAATGTTTATAAAACATTTCTAGCTCGTTTTAAAATTATTTTCAAAAGGTTTAAGCATTCCATATACACCTTTTCATTTTAAAAAGGAAAGTGATTTCCTTTGTGATTATCTACGTGTATTAACATGACTTGGTAAAAAAATTTAACAACTATATCAAACAATCAATACTTGATGTTCAAAGCATATATAATCATCCATATCAATCATAACACTTCATCAAACATGTATATATATAAATATAGATAATAAATAGAGTTTCTCAGCATAAACTAAGACGATTAACTTCCTGCCAACATTCCAATCAACCAACACTTCACTAATTAATCCATACTCCATTTAAACACTAGCAAATAACATCTCCTTTTTCCAATAGCTCGGTCAAGGCTTGAGGTGGAGGTTGGCCGAAAGTATAGAGAAGAAGTGGTAGAGCTTTGAACTTGAATTCTCAAGATTTAGATCCGAAAAATAGATTATCTTGCATCTGGTTTTAGGCCCTCTAAATATCAAAATTTGGAAAAGTTATTACCTAAAAAGTAGTTGAAAATTCTTTTCTCTTGAATTTGATAAAAAATAATCATTTGAATCTAAGTTGTTTTGAGGGAGATATGATAGAATGTAGAAGAGGTACTGTCGGATTGACAAAAATGAAGCCTTAAAATGCACTTCAAAGAATTGAGTTTTAGGTATAAAAAACCTCGAAACTGGAATAAATGATCAACATAAAAGTTGTAGCCACTGAAATTTCAAATGACTTAAAAAAAAATTCTTAATTTGGATCAGTTATGGTCAAAATAAAATGGGCTATTCTCTGTCTGAAAAACTAGATCAGAAAATGCACTAGAAAGAGGTGGATTTTTTACATAGTTAAGATTAGAATGAGACAAAGCGATCAACATGAAAGTTGTAGTCACTGGAATAATATATAATCTAAAAAAAATTCTGCATTTTGATTCTGTTTTGAAGCAGTTATGGCCGAGGGAAGAAGTAGTAAAATATGAAGAAAAGATGAGTTTGATTTGAAGAGAATGAACATTAATTAATTCTTTTGAATATTTTGTAAATATTTTGACATTATTTCTTTTTAATTTTTCCTATGGCTTGAAAGTTATTAAAGATGAGAGAAAGAATGCAAAGAAGCTTGAGAAAAAAAGAAGAAGAAGTATAAATAAAATTGAAGAAGAAGTGTGAATGAAATTAAAGAAAGAGGCCGGTATTTAAAGAAAAAGAAAAAAGTGATAAATTTACAAAAATAACCTCTTACCAAATTACCAAACTATCCTTACTTCAACGTCAATCAAGCTTCACTTTTTCAACACTTAAGATCATCCTTTCACTTCTTACTTATGCCCATTTCACATAAAGTGTAAGCAAAGTAAAGTAATAATTATGTCTTGTTTGATTTGACATGTTTTGAAATTTTGTGCTTACTTTTTCTTAATGAAATTTTAGAATTTTCTATGTATGTTTAGTACAATTAAACTTGATTAGTAAATTAATTAATACTTATACTATTTGAATATATGTTCCTACATAAGAAAATAAAGGTGCGATAACGTTGTGACAACTTTTAATCGACAAAACATTGATTTTCGACAAAATGTTTTACGGTCACATTTTGACGTTTTAGTTAAATTATTTATTTATGTAAACCAAACTTCAAAATAAATTTCTTATTGCCTTTAAATAATTAAAACAAGTATATTTAACCTATAAAATAATATAAAACAATATTCAAATCTAATTGTAAAAATACGACATCGATTTATCGATATGCGACGAAATTTGTCAACTTTTATAAAACAAGTTTTATATATTTATCAAACCATTATAAATTAAATTACTATTATCGTCAAAGGAGTTTGATATGGATTATATATATTTAAAAAGAATTATTTATCCTTTAAAATAAATTTCATGAATATTTATCCTACTTTATCGGAATCCGACTTTTGTCAATTTTCTAATGGAAATCCAAAATATTTATTCAATATCAAAAATAAATTTACTATTTTTATTTATCATATAAGCAAGATTTTTAATGTTTGAAAATTCTACCTTTGAATATTTAAATAAATTAAATATTCCATTTTCAAAGTGTTAAATTACGGGTCGTTACAATGTGCATATATACTAGTTATGATAATGATAATATGACCAACATTACTTTTAGTTAAATAAACATATGTGTGAGCTGATGGTCTCTAAATATTTGTTTCCATCCGGAGAGACTAAGTTTTATTTCTTCAATTCAAGTTCTAACAACCTTTGGTTAAGCATGATCAACTGTATTGGATAAGGTATTTTATCAAGATGATTTTAAGTTATTATATAAAGAAGAAGAAATGATCTCCTTGACTCTATGTTTTACTCCAAAAAGTCGTTTATATGGTAGTTTTGCTAAGAATTTTTTCTGCTATCTAGACTATTCTATTTGCAATCAGTTGTGAATTTTTTCATTATGCCATGCTTAAGAATACATATTTATATGTATTATTGTATGCATAGTATCCTGGTATGTACATTTACATATTATTTTATGGTTGTATTACGATTGCATGTTGATAACTTGCACATTTATGTATCATTTTTTATTTTTTGGATGTGTAAAAGTTAAAACTTTACATAAATATATTTTTCATTTTTTTATAATATAATTTTTTCTTTCAAACTTCAAAATGGCTTATTAAGATAGTTTTCTTAATTGCATTAAATGTACACTTTATTTTCATGGGTTATATTTTTAAAATGGATAGCCTATTTTCTGCATAAAATGTGTCTGTTTTTGCATAGTAAGAAGACCCCTTTTTATAATTCATGTTTTAACGGATAATTTACAATTTTTAAATAACAAGAATAAACGTTATTTCTTTTTTTAAATTTGGGAATCTATAGCTTTTACTCTTTGAAATTGTACGCATTTATTATTCGTGTTGATTTCTTTTAGACACACGGATATTTTGAACAATTTATGCTTTTAAAAAAATGGATTTGTCATCGGTGGAAAATTCCTCATCCAAACACTATTTCTTTATTCATTTTTAATGTAAACCAAATAGATTGGAATAAACGATATGTGAGAACATTAATAACTTGTTTTCCCTTGTGTAAATTGTTTTAGTATTAACCGAGGACCAAGTTTGCACCCAAGAGTCAACACAATCGTATTGTTAGTAATTTTGGAGTTCGTCCAATTTAAAATTAATTTATAAATGATAAACTAATAATAAATTTAATAAATAATTTATTAATTTTTTATGGCATTTTTATTATTTATTCAAAGCCTTAAATTAATTAAACGATTTATAAATATTATATACAAATTAAGGTATGGGCTTAATAAATTAACTAAATAATTGTGAAATTAATTAGGGCTACAGTTTGGAAAGCCTAAATAATGGGCTGGCAATAGCAATGGAAAGAATGGCTAGAGACTTAGTCTCAAGATATGGAGTGAAGGATGCAAGATGTTTGTCTTTTGGTAGGAAATAAATGGTCAAACCCTTCATATTGTCGATATATAAGCAAATTATAGCCTCCATTGGTAGAAAATTGGTGAGCTTCGTAGAAGGAGTTACAACCCATAGTCGAGGACACAAAACTTAGAGTTCTGAGAAGAATATTACTAACTCCAAGGTGTCGACAATCGTCAAAATCGTAAGAAGGGTAAACTCTATTTTAAAATCAATTCATAAAAATATGTTTATGCTTGTTGTCCCCATTTTATTTATTTGACTGAAAACATAAAAAATCAAAAATAATTTTATCATTCTAAACATTTGAAATACCATATATTTAGTTTTATGAAGTATATATACGTATATATACACATTTGCAATTTGAGTTTTATGAAAAAAAATTATATGAATCTGATATATATATATATATATATATATATATATATATATATATATATATGGGGCGACTATTTGGACACAAAAATAAACACAATTGAGTGACATAAGAGATCTGAACCGTTGGATCTTTTGTCTTTATGTGGAAGGTGGAATTCAAGGGGAAATCCAATGGTAGAGATCCTTTGTGTCACCAATTGTGTTTATATTTTGTGTCCCAGTAGTCTTTCCCATATATATATATATATATATATATATATATATATATATATATATATATATTTAAGATTTAAATTATTTTAAAAGTGTTTTAATCACTTATGGAAAAATAATCTATGTTGGTTTTTTAAATAAAAACCCGTTTTATAATTACACACTCACATTCACAATGTCTAAATTATGAAAAAATTGCTCACAGCTTTATTTATAATAAAAATTAAATCTTAAAAAGTAAAAATGATTTAAAATTCAAATTTTGAACATAATAATATTTTTGAAATTTATTTAGTATAGACACAAGTAAATATATATATATAGGTTTTGACATTTATATTTAAAAAAGTTATAGTTATGTATGCATGCCAAGAATAATAATTCATATATATATATATATATATATTATAATAAATGTTTCCATGGCTGAATAAAATTTGTTTATAATCTACAAACACATAGACATGCATAAATACATGCAAGTAAGTCATTGTCAACTTTTGACATTACACCTTATATATTGACTATAGATCGCAAGGGTTAATAATTCATATATCAAATTAATCTATTTGTGCATACCTTGGGATAGTATATTATATCTGTTATAGATAATGTTTACATTATTAATGTGAACATAGCATAAAATTAAAATATAAAATTAAGTTAAATTAAATTAAATAATAACATATGTTATAATCCAATCAATATATATATATATATATATATATACATACATATATAAACACAAGTGTTGAATACGAATTAATTAAATTATAACTTAAACCCTTAACTCTTTTATTAATCACCGCTAGATATGATTTTGTACGAAAAATTTATGCATGTAAACACAAAATAAGATATAGTGTGAATTTATAAAAGAATTTTCTTTTGAAATTTCCCCCATTTACTTTGTTGTTAATACTCCTAATCCAACAATGGTATTAGATCCCGTATTTTGTTTATATGAATAATAAACTAACTTGTAAGGCTATCGCTTAGAAAAATAAATTAGATGGGTGTCTAATGAAATGGTGTTTGACTAAAAAGAAGGTTACACTAATTAAGGAATGTTCCTATGAACTGATAACCTCTCGTTCTCCTAGTCCTTTCTTGGCTCATCAAAGTGGTTTGTTCTAAAGGCATTCCCTTATGGAATGCTCAAAAGTGTTTTGCACCTTAGGTTGATCAATAGTGTATTTTAATATAGTATTAGAAAATGTTTATGAAGATTTATAACATACAGACTATAAATTGTTTTAAATTTATATAAGTACAAATGTTATATTTTTAATTAATTAAAAGGTTTATAATTAATTAAAAGGTTTAATTAATAAAAGGTTGCATATGAATATATATAACTTAAAGAGTTTTAAATTTTGTATTAACATATATGTATATACTGTATAAAAAAGTAGGAGGTTTAAATGAATCAAAATTCATATAGAGTTAAGGGAGTATACACCGGATGTAAAGACATATGATGTCATGGGTATATACCCATCTTCCTTATAATGTTAATAATACTCAGTTAGCATTATCTTAAGTTATGAATTCAAAATAATTACTTTCCATCATTTACATTGTAAATAGAGCAGTTTACATACCTATGCTTGCCATAGAATATCCAAAGGGATGCTTCTATTGTCCCTAGATTGGTATAGATATTATGTAACTTTATTGAGCACCACCAAAAGTTACATAAATACCCTTTGTCATTATGAAATGATGGGTTTATAATATCTAATGTAATTTATGATTTGTTGAACACCCTCATGGTTATAAATATGATTAGGACCGAACAAAAGTAAGGTTAGGAATTATATAGAAGATATAGTTAGTAAAAACATACTTATGGTTTTGGGGACTACAATTTGTTAAACACCCTCGAGGTTGTGGTAACATGATAAACAAATCCTAAACCCACTAAAAGAATTCATGAAATTCTCATATCTCTTTTAGGGTTTTTATGAGATGTAGAATTTAGTGGGAGCCTTATTAGATAAATGTAATAAACAAATCTAATAAATATAATGTAATGTTATCTAATTTATTCTAATGAATTTACGTAGATCAATTGGCAACAATGAAACTATTTCTAGAAAAGAACACATTAACTAATAAGAACTATACATATTAGTTAAGGAACATTAGAACTGTACTCACTTATGAGAAACTCTAGTATGTGGTCGCCAATGAGCTTATGACTCAATCCGATAAGGATGTCACACCTAAAAAATTATGTCATATGACTCATGGTCGTTAGACTGTGAACTTACTCAATGCTATGTGCCATCGACTATGAGCATCTAGCTTTAAAGAGAGAACAAAAACATGAATGTTCAAGCAATATTCAGCACCTAAAAAAGTTGTGTGGTGAGTGGTCTTATACCATAAGTTACGAGATCTAATGAAACTGTTCCATGCGAAGATAAGCAAAGATACCCAATTTGGATAAAAGATCATGAACTCAATATGATTGGGTACATTAGGAGATTTGAAGAGTTGGGAATGCTTCTTGACTCCAAGCTGTATACTAATTTTATTCTTAGATTATTTACTATGTAGTTTGATCCATTCATATTGAACTTCAATATGCATTAGTTGAAGAGTACTATTGTCTAACTCCTTAATATTTAAACGATGATCAAGAGTACATTCATGAAAGAATCGAATGTGGTGTTTGCCATTAAGGGTGTTTATTCGAATAGTTCAAAGAAGAGAACATGTGGGTTGAAGGATGGCTAGAGTAATTCTCAGGCGCATCAAGAGAATTTTGAATGTCGCTTTTGCTCCAGGAAGGGACATTGGAAAGGAACTGCCTAGATTTTCATATAACGCTTAACGGGAAGGAATCTGATTCCACTTCTAAAGTCATTTTCCTTATAGATATCTGTTTATAGGTAACTACTTTTAGTTGGGTTTTAAATACTAGATCATTGATTTTATCCATAATCCATCATAGGGACTCAAGTGCAAGAGACCCGTGGCAAGAGGGACCATGAAATTCCTAGTTGCAAATGGAGATACTTTAGTTGTCGTGGTTGTAGGGGATTACCGTATTGAATTGCTTGTGGAAACTATTTGGTTTTGTATAGTTGCTACTATATACTGAACATGATTAGTGGTATAATTTTTGTTTTCTATTTGAATGAAAACGAATATAGTTTTATTGTAATGACGATATTATGAATATTGTTATGGTAATAAACCTGTTATTTCAGTACTTTGAATAATGGAAATTGTGTGGATAATCATGTATTTGGTATTGAAAATAATAATGCACCTAAAATAAATGATGACCATATTTAGCATTGAAGACTAGGTCTTAAAATTAAGAAACTATTAAATGAGTTAAGAAATCCAAGGTTTCTACCAACATTTGATTCTAAACTATTAGATAATTGTACATTGTGTCTTAAAGAAAAAATGCCCAAGAACCCATTCAATGGGAGTAATGAAAGAGTTAATTAACTCTTAGGACTAATGCATACTAATGTATGTGGTCCTATGTCTGCAATAATCAAAGGTGGAATCCCTTACTCTGTTACATTCACTAATAATTTATCTAGATATGGATATGTATATCTATGAAACAAAAATCAATGGGCTATTATAAATTCATAGATTATAAGAATGTAGTAGAAAATTAAACGAATAGGAGAAGTAAAATAATTCGATCTGATCGAGGTGGTGAGTATATTAGGTATGAGCTCGAAGAGTACCTAAAAGGAATGAGGTTCTCTTTCATGTCACCCCTTTACTATATTCCTCAACTCAATGATGTTTTGGGAAGGAGGATTCGAACATTATTGGACATGGTTTGGTAGATGATGAGAGATACTGGGTTTCCTCTTTCCTTTAGAGGATATGCACTAGAAATCTTGGCATATATGTTGAATAACATACCATCAAAATCTATGTTTAGGACCTTATATGATTTATGGACTGGTAAAAAAACCCACCATAATTACCTTTAGGCATGGGGTTTTTACACTTACATTAAGAATGTAAACCCCGGTGAACTTAAGGTGAAATCAAATTTGTGTAAGTTTACAAGGTATCTGAGACGACCCGACTTTTCTTCACAAAAAGTCGTATCATCCTTAAAAAAGAAAGGGATAGAAAAGAGAAAAGAAAGAAGAGAAAGAAGAAACAACACAAGAATCTCAACAGCGGAACGAATAAATTATATTAATCACATAAGTATCACATAGTATACATCAAATATCAGAGTACACAGACATATACAACACATACTAGACAGTTATAAACACCTGTCTAGTTATTACAACTCAATACACAATACAGAAAACACTCAGAGATACCAACACAGCGGAAAACTATATAACTATACGCAGAAGCCTCCTGCTCCATTGCTCCTCCACAATTCGTCAAAGCTAACCTGAATTCCCTTGGCTACTCATAAAAATTTGAGTACCCAAGAGTTATAGAAAAACAGAAATAACTCCGGGTCAGACATGGGTCTGGTGTGAGTAACAGGTTAAAGTTGCTTAACTTTGAAAAACCTTTGAAAAGAAAAGGTATCACGTAAGACTTCCCACACATAAACATGGAAAAGTTTTTACCTTACGCTAACCAAAACATTTGATAGGAAATCCGATGATATTATAATAGTGTCTAGGGTTTTCAAGTAAATAAGAAATAGCCGAAATTGTTACATTCATTAAATTCCAGCTACTAGCCACAAAAGTGGGTAATACAATCAAAACCGTTGGCACTTATTGGATTTTGGATTCCATCAATGGCTGGGCTACTAGGGTACCGTCCGTCACAGTACGTGGCCTAGATCACCGTACCGAGGATTACTCCCAATCCCCTGCAACACAAAGCCGGACCCGTTCCTTACTGAACAGTTCCAAACAAGACAACCCCGCAGTTGTGATCATCAACCGCACCACTAAGCCGAAAATAAAGGGACCTCTAGACAAGGATAAATCTTGCTCTCAAGTGGGGGCTACCCACGAAGCTTTGCTGCACCTCCCCTGTTTTAGCCATTCCCGGTTGATGAGGCTTGAGGCTACGATTACCATTATAGGACATTTCACTTAGAATGCTCATCGTCCACCAGACGATGTTCTGAAAGCATTCAATCCATACAAGTTCATTCCGGGTTCGAACGAAACCGAAGGCATTATCTCGTTACACTCGTATTGGAATCACCCTCAGAGTTAACGACAATAACCCTTGCACTCTGATTCACCATCTCGAATCTATAAGTACTATTCCGTCAAAATCATTACGGAATCACCCACAGAGTTATACTAACGTATAGCCCTTACACCTCGAGTCTTCACTCGCTCCACATTAGGTTAACGACCTAACGTTATTTGGAATCGATGTGGTTTTCGGATATCCAAATATGGAAACCCGATCCCGGTCTCATCGAAATCCAAAGCGTGTCTTTTAAGGTCCAAGTTGTTTTAGAGTTTAAAACAATTCAATTCATTATCTAAATATACACAGATAGATAATTCACAACACAATAGATAATCATCCTTATCATTATCAACAGATAATTCATATCATAATCAGATAATTCATACTATCATCCAAAAGCAACCAATGCATCCATATCACATACACTACTCATCTCAGAACTGAGATTACAAACCATACCAAGCAATTAATACCAATCATCAAACATAAGCAATGATCTAATGATCACACCATTTATAATTAATTTAAAATGAATTAAATTAATTACCTAAACTCTAATTAATTTAAAATGAATTAAATTAATTACTTCATCATTAAAATTCTGATTATCTTAATCTTCAATTGATTACAAATCAATTTATAAATCATCATCTCAATATTCATTTCAATTAATCATTACTGATTAACCATCTCTAATTACAATAAGTAATTAGCATTTAATTTTACTTACACAAGTTAACTATATTAAACCCTTTGCAGATAATTAACTTGAAATTAATTAATCAATTATTCATTATTAATTATACCTTGATTAATCAATTCCAAATTACATCATTAATTAATTAATTAATGATTTCTAATTACATTTATCAATCTCTAAATATAAATTAATTACATAAGTAATTAATCTTCAATTTAATCCATATATATATTAATCACCCATGATTAATAACCACTCAGTAATTAACTACTTTAATTACTCATCCCATAATTAATTACTCCTAATTAATTATCTTCATTAATCACTTGATTAATTTTCAAAGTAATTTAAATTTAAATTACTCCTATAATAAATAACTTAATTACATTCAGTAATTATTATTTAATTACTTCCTTAAGTAATTACAAATTCATAAATTACATAAAGTAATTATTCATCAATACACAAATGTTTAAATTAATTTAACTTAATTAATCTAAACTAATCACCTTAATCAAATTAATTACACTAAGTAATTAATTCATTAATTACTTTCATTAAGTAATTAAAACTTAAACAATTGATTATTATTAATTAATTAATTTAATTAATTATAAAAATTAATCACATTAATTAATTGTTTAAAATAATCTTAAGTTAATGACTTCATTAGCATCTCATAATTACTTAGTTAAGAATTAAATCATATAAATCATTATTAATTATCAATTAATTAATCTTTAATTACAATTTAATTAATCTCAAATTATTAATTAATTAAGTGTTAATTAAAATCTTAATTATCTTTAATCACTTGATTAAATAAATCTTAATCATTAATTAAAACTTAATTAACCATCCTTAATTATAGATTAATTAACCTTAATTAATTAATCTCAAATCTTAATTAATTAACTTAAAAATTATTAATTACTTAATTAATCATCCACATTAATAATTAATTAAATAATTAATATTCCATTCAAATTAATTTAATAATTTAAATGAAACCAATTTAAGTTCTAAATTAAGATACATTCTTCTTTATACGAAAGTATTTTAAACAAATTATTTCAAACAAAAATTCAAATTTAAAAATTTCTTTTTAAATTCAAACTGAAACATAATCTATATTTTCATTCCAAATTCAATCTTAAAAATTAAAACTTTACTTACATTTCCATCTTCATCAAATTCAAGTTATATAAACATTCTAAAATAGTTAAAACAAATTTAAATTTTAAAAACTTATTTAATTTTAAAAACTGCCATTAAGGTCAAATCTCAGGTTTCAAAACTGAATTTAAATTTATTTTAAATTCTTATTCCATAATTTAAAACTCTTAGTTTAAAATTCAAACCAATGTTCCTTTATTCTATAAAAAGTTTAAAGTCTAAATTTAAATTTCCAGTTTTTTAAATTCAAACTCAGGTTCCATATTTTTGTTCTCCAGATTTAAACTTGATTTAAAATTTCAGTTGCATTTTTAAAATTTGCTTTTCAATTTAAAACAGAAAAACAGAAAATAGTTTCCTGTTGTAGTTTAACATCTTAAATTTGAATTCAAAAATGATTTCAAATCTCAGATTTAAATTATTGAATTCAAATTTAAGTTTCAGGTTTAAACATTACAGTTTGAACTTCATCTTTAAGTTTTTAAACTTCTACTTTTAAATTTTCAAAACAGAAAGATAGTTTCTGTTTTAAGTTTAAACCAAACATGGATTTAAAACATTTCAAATTTAATACAAAGATCTAAAATTTAACTAATTGAATTTAAATTCAATTTCAGGTTTAATTTTAGTTTCAGTTTTTGATTTTGCAATCAACTTTTACTTCAAATTTAATGAATCTGGAAAACAGGTTTTTTGGTTTTAGATTTAGAAATCCAAACTAAGATTTTAAAAACTGAATAATTTATAAATACCCAGATTTAAATTATTTGAACTTATAATCCAAATTCAGGTTCCAACTAATTTTCAAATTTTCAAGTTTGCATTCTATCATTACCTCAAATTCTATATTTAAGAACCTGGAAACAAGTTCTGTTTCAAAACTAAAAACCTGAAACAATAACACCAACCCGAGCTACCCTATATTTACTTCGAGTCCCATGCTTCCCAGCTTCGAGTCAATCTCAATATACCCGAGACAATCACGAGCTTCAACACCCTGCAACCCAAACAGGACACTACCATGTACACACCCCTGTGCATCCACTTCCCATCTCTGGCCATCTCCGACCCTTATCAACGACCATCCCCATCCACCAGTGACCTCTCATCACACTTCCATCCTCAACTACCCATAATTCAACTTGAATTTAAATTCAAGTTTTAAAACAGAAACCTGGAAAACATTTCCAAACCTGGCAACAACCATTACCCAAAACCACCAACCTGTCAACATGCTATTTCCCCGCCCCTCCGGCCACCATTGCCACTCCAACTTCGACGAAGGCTTCCCCAAACCACCAGATACTATCACACCAAACTTAGTTGAACTCGATCAAATGATGAGACTGCGGCACTAAATTTCTTATACTCAGTAAAAACTAGGGCTTCTTACTGTAATTCCCAAATTAAAATCTAAGATTTTAATTTCAACTCAATCCAAGATTTTTCCTATATCTATGATGGTTATACAATCTCCAGAATCAAATTTACTCAAAACCATTGCAAGCTTCAACTGTTCTTGACCAAATTGTAAAATACAGTAAATTTTTAAAACTGTACTTTGCTTCTTCCATTAAAAATGGAAATATTTTTAAAAAAAAAATCTTAATTTTGTAATATGTTTTGAGTTGAATTTCTGAAACATTGTTTTGCAGTGTCTCATATTTTTACTGATACAATTTCCATTGCTCTGTTACTTACTTCCAGTAAGTTTTTATTTAAAATTTACTTAAATAAAATTTTAAAATCTAATCTCTGAAGCTACCCTACACATCTTATTTGAACTTAAAATTTATCAAAGACAAATTAAAGATGTAAGAACTAAACCAAAAATTTGAACCAGGAATCAAACAGAACATTACAAATTTACATCATGCATGAATATACAGTTCTTACATTAGACAGTAAGCTTAACACAGGAAATATTTATTTATCATGCAACAAGTTTTAACCTTAATTTATAAAAGAAAGTTACTCACCTGTACTTGAAAAATGCAGAGCATAAACTCAATTTGCAGGTTCCAGATGAAATGCAGGCTATTTTTTTTTAAATGCTTCCAGATGACATGCAGGTCTTCATACTTGATTTAATGTATGCAGATTTTATTTTGAATGCAGATTAGAAATTACATGCATGCTTTAGTTTTGTTGCTTACAGGTTTGTATTTTGGAGGATGCAGATTTGTATTTTGAAGAAGAGGGGTTTGATTTTGAATCTGAAATGATTTGTATGTGTTTGCCTGAAATTGTTGCATGCAAGTTTCAGATTGAAATTTTCAGTCTTTTGAATGATGAAAAAGTTTCAGCTGAAAATTCTTAGATGAAAAATGAAGAAAAGGAAAAGAAATTAAAAGATGCAAGTTATATAACAATATTTGATTTAAATTAAAATTAAAGGAAAACAAAATTAAACAATGACACATGGCTCAAGCTATTACATTTGTCACTTTAGATTGATGATAAGTTTACACATGTATCTTTAAGTAATTTGTTATTTAAATTAAGTGTTAAAGATAAATTAAACTTAATGAATGCATGTTTCATATTTTAAATTGTATTTTAAATTTCAAATTAAATTAACAAATCAAATTATCAATCAATATTTAAAAAAAAATAACACAAATATTTTTGTAACATATTTTAATATTCAAAATTGCATTAAAATGAATTTTAAACCAATAGAACATTTATCTTACATATTTAAAATCATATAGTATTTTATTAAATATTTTTGAAAAGCTTAAATTAAAAATAAATCACAATTTCTATTTTCAAAACATTAAAATTATGCTATACTAATTTAATTAAAAACAACCTTGTCTATTTAAAATATATACAAATACATATACATTATTAAATAGAAAATAGATTTATTAGCTCATTAAAAATAAATTCACAAATTAAATATTTAAATAAAGAAGATTATTAAATCAGATCAAATTTATTAACAAAAATCATCAATTCAATTTAAATTTAAACACATATTATTAAATTTAAATTGTCCAAAATTACGGGATATTACAATCCTTCCCCTTAAAAGAATTTCGTCCCCGAAATTTAAAACAAAGGTAATTTAATAATCTATTTATAGATTTTATTTTAAAACACAGCATATGTTAATCATATGCCAACAACCAAAGCAACCAATTCACACAATCAGAACAAATCTAATTATCCAAAAGAATTTTGGATAAAACTTTCACGAGTTTCCCCGGTATATATATATATATATATATCAGGATACTCGCTCTATAGAATACAATCAATTAATATTACTAAGCTATAGAGCTCCTAACAACAATTCTATACAGAATATCAGACTACAAACGAGTCTGACTCAACAACCAATCTATCCTAAACTGCTGGTTCTAAAACCAGAAATATCAAATACGTACTCCCTTAGAGTTACGTCAAAACACTCTGAATCCCAGTTATCCAAACTGGCAATTCAACTCTAGAAAATCAAACACTTATCTTACCAAAACACAGAAGAAATCCAAAACACTACGGAGCTAGCTTCCCAAACTTATAGCTCTTTGAATCAGAGAAAACTTAACCCAAAATCAAATCTCCGATTCCAGAATCCAAATTTCTCCGTCTCTTATCCATAAAAACTCTTCGGATGATCTGGGGCTACCAACATCCATCTTGATCAGCTTAACTCTACGCTGATGCTTCTAGAAACAGACTGGATCAAAACAATCCAATGATCTCCTCAAGATCACTCAAAAACCAAGAACACTCACCCTGCTTCTCAACAACAGAAGACAGAACAAACTTCTTCTTATCTGAAAAAGAAAACAGAAACATCCCCAAACTGCTTCCGCTGCACAACTCTGATCCGAAACAGAAGAAAATGCTGACGACGAGCACAAGCACAGACTAGACAATCCAGCACAGAAATATGGTTCCACGGATCCATAAGGAAAACTCAGATGTTTCTCTTAAACCTGAGTTGCTTCACCAACTTTTATCTCAAGGAACCATCCATCTACTAACTGAACCACCAGTTCCATTCCTGGAAAGAAAACTTGATCTCCAGATGCAGACAAACTTCTGTCAATCCAAAAGAACACACTATCGCAAGTCACTTTTGCGATCAACTCGGCCTAAATCCAAAGAAAACTGCTCTCTCTTAACCAAACAGAACAGCTTATGCTGGCTTAGCCTACTTACCAGAGAAAAAGATCCACTCTGCTTCTTCTGAACTCCACTTCAGAAAAACTACTCAGCCAGAAGACTCCCTTCCAACTCAGAACACTCTGCTAAACTCAGCCACATCACTGAGCAGACTCACTTCTTATTCTTGTTCCAAAGAAACATCTTCGGAAATATCCATAGTCACTGCATCTCATCACGCAGCTACTATTTCCTGAGATATCAGAATACCATCACTCACTTACTTCAGCCTTCCGACAGATCAAAACTCAATTCTGCACTTCAAAGATGAACTCCGAACCTTAACGGGTTTCCTTCAGAGATCGATGAAGTCTTACACCAAGCAAAACTTACTCGAGACGGTATTAGGTCTACAGTCTCGACAAATACACTTCCAACCTCATCTATTCAAACTCCAACCACTGGTAGTCGTGTTACACACACTTCTACCTCATCTACCTTTATAACTTATATTGGAAAAACCTGAACAGGTAACCCAACAGATAGGTAGAAACAATTATATATATATATATATATATATTAAAAATACAAATACGCTCTCTCAAGATAGACACCACTACAGAGCCTAGGTATTCACTCAACCTAACGCTCTGATACCAAGTGAGACGACCCGACTTGTCTCCACAAAAAGTCGTATCATCCTTAAGAAAGAAAGGGATAGAAAAGAGAAAAGAAAGAAGAGAAAGAAGAAACAACACAAGAATCTCAACAGCGGAACGAATAAATTATATTAATAACATAAGTATTACATAGTATACATCAAATATCAGAGTACACAGACATATACAACACATACTAGACAGTTATAAACACCTGTCTAGTTATTACAACTCAATACACAATACAGAAAACACACAGATATACCAACACAGCGGAAAACTATATAACTATACGCAGAAGCCTCCTGCTCCATTGCTCCTCCACAATTCGTCAAAGCTAACCTGAATCCTAACCTGAATTCCCTTGGCTACTCATAAAAATTTGAGTACCCAAGAGTTATAGAAAAATAGAAATAACTCCGGGTCAGACATGGGTCTGGTGTGAGTAACAGGTTAAAGTTGCTTAACTTTGAAAAACCTTTGAAAAGAAAAGGTATCACGTAAGACTTCCCACACATAAACATGGAAAAGTTTTTACCTTACGCTAACCAAAACATTTGATAGGAAATCCGATGATATTATAATAGTGTCTAGGGTTTTCAAGTAAATAAGAAATAGCCGAAATTGTTACATTCATTAAATTCCAGCTACTAGCCACAAAAGTGGGTAATACAATCAAAACCGTTGGCACTTATTGGATTTTGGATTCCATCAATGGCTGGGCTACTGGGGTACCGCCCGTCACAGTACGTGGCCTAGATCACCGTACCGAGGATTACTCCCAATCCCCTGCAATACAAAGCCGGACCCGTTCCTTACTGAACAGTTCCAAACAAGACAACCCCGCATTTGTGATCAGCAACCGCACCACTAAGCCAAAAATAAAGGGACCTCTAGACAGGGATAAATCTTGCTCTCAAGTGGGGGCTACCCACAAAGCTTTGCTGCGCCTCCCCTGTTTTAGCCATTCCCGGTTGATGAGGCTTGAGGCTACGATTACCTTTATAGGACATTTCACTTAGAATGCTCATCGTCCACCTGACGATGTTCTTAAAGCATTCAATCCATACAAGTTCGTTCCGGGTTCGAACGAAATCGAAGGCATTATCTCGTTACACTCGTATTGGAATCACCCTTAGAGTTAACGACAATAACCCTTGCACTCTGATTCACCATCTCGAATCTATAAGTACTATTCCGTCAAACTCATTACGGAATCACCCACAGAGTTATACTGATGTATAGCCCTTACACCTCGAGTCTTCACTCGCTCCACATTAGGTTAACGACCTAACGTTATTTGGAATCGATGTGGTTTTCGGATATCCAAATATGGAAACCCGATCCCGGTCTCATCGAAATCCAAAGCGTGTCTTTTAAGGTCCAAGTTGTTTTAGAGTTTAAAACAATTCAATTCATTATCTAAATATACACAGATAGATAATTCACAACACAATATATAATCAGCCTTATCATTATCAACAGATAATTCATATCATAATCAGATAATTCATACTATCATCCAAAAGCAACCAATGCATCCATATCACATACACTACTCATCTCAGAACTGAGATTACAAACCATACCAAGCAATTAATACCAATCATCAAACATAAGCAATGATCTAATGATCACACCATTTATAATTAATTTAAAATGAATTGAATTAATTACCTAAACTCTAATTAATTTAAAATGAATTAAATTAATTACTTCATCAATAAAATTTTGCTTATCTTAATCTTTAATTGATTACAAATCAATTTATAAATCATCATCTCAATATTCATTTCAATTAATCATTACTGATTAACCATCTCTAATTACAATAAGTAATTAGCATTTAATTTTACTTACACAAGTTAATTATATTAAACCCTTTGCAAATAATTAACTTGTAATTAATTAATCAATTCCAAATTACATCATTAATTAATTAATTAATGATTTCTAATTACATTTATCAATCTCTAAATATAAATTAATTACATAAGTAATTAATCTTCAACTTAATCCATATATATATTAATCACCCATGATTAATAACCATTCAGTAATTAACTACTTTAATTACTCATCCCATAATTAATTACTCTTAATTAATTATCTTCATTAATCACTTGATTAATTTTCAAATTAATTTAAATTTAAATTACTTCTATAATAAATATCTTAATTACATTCAGTAATTATTATTTAATTACTTCCTTAAGTAATTACAAATTCATAAATTATATAAAGTAATTATTCATCAATACACAAATGTTTAAATTAATTTAACTTAATTAATCTAAACTAATCACCTTAATCAAATTAATTACACTAAGTAATTAATTCATTAATTACTTTCATTAAGTAATTAAAACTTAAACAATTGATTATTATTAATTAATTAATTTAATTAATTATAAAAATTAATCACATTAATTAATTGTTTAAAATAATCTTAAGTTAATGACTTCATTAACATCTCATAATTACTTAATTAAGAATTAAATCATATAAATCATTATTAATTATCAATTAATTAATCTTTAATTACAATTTAATTAATCTCAAATTATTAATTAATTAAGTGTTAATTAAAATCTTAATTATCTTTAATCACTTGATTAAATAAATCTTAATCATTAATTAAAACTTAATTAACCATCCTTAATTATAGATTAATTAACCTTAATTAATTAATCTCAAATCTTAATTAATTAACTTAAAAATTATTAATTACTTAATTAATCATCCACATTAATAATTAATTAAATAATTAATATTCCATTCAAATTAATTTAATAATTTAAATGAAACCAATTTAAGTTCTAAATTAAGATACATTCTTCTTTATACGAAAGTATTTTAAACAAATTGTTTCAAACAAAAATTCAAATTTAAAAATTTCTTTTTAAATTCAAACTGAAACATAATCTATATTTTCATTCCAAATTCAATCTTAAAAATTAAAACTTTACTTACATCTCCATCTTCATTTTCAAATTCAAGTTATATAAACATTCTAAAATAGTTAAAACAAATTTAAATTTTAAAAACTTATTTAATTTTAAAAACTGCCATTAAGGTCAAATCTCAGGTTTCAAAACTGAATTTAAATTTATTTTAAATTCTTATTCCATAATTTAAAACTCTTAGTTTAAAATTCAAACCAATGTTCCTTTATTCTTTAAAAAGTTTAAAGTCTAAATTTAAATTTCCAGTTTTTTAAATTCAAACTCAGGTTCCATATTTTTGTTCTCCAGATTTAAACTTGATTTAAAATTTCAGTTGCATTTTTAAAATTTGCTTTTCAATTTAAAACAGAAAAACAGAAAACAGTTTCCTGTTGTAGTTTAACATCTTAAATTTGAATTCAAAAATGATTTCAAATCTCAGATTTAAATTATTGAATTCAAATTTAAGTTTCAGGTTTAAACATTACAGTTTGAACTTCATCTTTAAGTTTTTAAACTTCTACTTCTAAATTTTCAAAACAGAAAGACAGTTTCTGTTTTAAGTTTAAACCAAACTTGGATTTAAAACATTTCAAATTTAATACAAAGATCTAAAATTTAACTAATTGAATTTAAATTCAATTTCAGGTTTAATTTTAGTTTCAGATTTTTGTTTTGCAATCAACTTTTACTTCAAATTTAATGAACCTGGAAAATAGGTTTTCTGGTTTTAGATTTAGAAATCCAAAATAAGATTTTAAAAACTGAATAATTTATAAATACCCAGATTTAAATTATTTGAACTTATAATCCAAATTCAGGTTCCAACTAATTTTCAAATTTTCAAGTTTGCATTCCTATCATTACCTCAAATTCTATATTTAAGAACCTGGAAACAAGTTCTGTTTCAAAACTAAAAACCTGAAACAATAACACCAACCCGAGCTACCCTATATTTACTTCGAGTCCCATGCTTCCCAGCTTCGAGTCAATTCTCAATATACCCGAGACAATCACGAGCTTCAACACCCTGCAACCCAAACAGAACACTACCATGTACACACACCCCTGTGCATCCACTTCCCATCTCTGGCCATCTCCGGCCCTTATCAACGACCATCCCCATCCACCAGTGACCTCTCATCACACTTCCATCCTCAACTACCCATAATTCAACTTGCATTTAAATTCAAGTTTTAAAACAGAAACCTGGAAATCATTTCCAAACCTGGCAACAACCACTACCCAAAGCCACCAACCTGTCAACATGCTATTTCCCCGCCCCTCCGGCCACCATTGCCACTCCAACTTCGGCTAAGGCTTCCCCAAACCACCAGCTACTATCACACCAAACTTAGTTGAACTCGATCAATTGATGAGACCGCGGCACTAAATTTCTCATACTCAGTAAAAACTAGGGCTTCTTACTGTAATTCCCAAATTAAAATCTAAGATTTTAATTTCAACTCAATCCAAGATTTTTCCTATAATCTATGATGGCTATACAATCTCCAGAACCAAATTTACTCAAAACCATTGCAAGCTTCAACTGTTCTTGACCAAATTGTAAAATATAGTAAATTTTTAAAACTGTACTTTGCTTCTTCCATTAAAAATGGTAATATTTTTTTTAAAAAATCTTAATTTTGTAATATATTTTGAGTTGAATTTCTGAAACATTGTTTTGCAGTGTCTCATATTTTTACTGATACAATTTCCATTGCTCTGTTACTTACTTCCAGTAAGTTTTTATTTAAAATTTACTTAAATAAAATTTTAAAATCTAATCTCTGAAGCTACCCTACACATCTTATTTGAACTTAAAATTTATCAAAGACAAATTAAAGATATAAGAACTAAACCAAAAATTTGAACCAGGAATCAAACAGAACATTACAAATTTACAACATGCATGAATATACAGTTCTCACATCAGACAGTAAGCTTAACATAGGAAATATTTATTTATCATGCAACAAGTTTTAACCTTAATTTATAAAAGAAAGTTACTCACCTGTACTTGAAAAATGCAAAGCATAAACTCAATTTGCAGGTTCCAGATGAAATGCAGGCTATTTTTTTTTAAATGCTTCCAGATGACATGCAGGTCTTCATACTTGATTTAATGTATGCAGATTTTATTTTGAATGCAGATTAGAAATTACATGCATGCTTTAGTTTTGTTGCTTGCAGGTTTGTATTTTGGAGGATGCAGATTTGTATTTTGAAGAAGAGGGGTTTGATTTTGAATCTGAAATGATTTGTATTTGTTTGCCTGAAATTGTTGCATGCAAGTTTCAGATTGAAATTTTCAGGCTTTTGAATGATGAAAAAGTTTCAGCTGAAAATTCTTAGATGAAAAATGAAGAAAAGGAAAAGAAATTAAAAGATGCAAGTTATATAACAATATTTGATTTAAATTAAAATTAAAGGAAAACAAAATTAAACAATGACACATGGCTCGAGCTATTACATTTGTCACTTTAGACTGATGATAAGTTTACACATGTATCTTTAAGTAATTTGTTATTTAAATTAAGTGTTAAAGATAAATTAAACTTAATGAATGCATATTTCATATTTTAAATTGTATTTTGAAATTTCAAATTAAATTAACAAATCAAATTATCAATCAATATTTTAAAAAAAATAACACAAATATTTTTGTAACATATTTTAATATTCAAACTTGAATTAAAATGAATTTTAAACTAATAGAACATTTATCTTACATATTTAAAATCATATAGTATTTTATTAAATATTTTTGAAAAGCTTAAATTAAAAATAAATCACAATTTCTATTTTCAAAACATTAAAATTATGCTATACTAATTTAATTAAAAACAATCTTGTCTATTTAAAATATATACAAATACATATACATTATTAAATAGAAAATAGATTTATTAGTTCATTAAAAATAAATTCACAAATTAAATATTTAAATAAAGAAGATTATTAAATCAAATCAAATTTGTTAACAAAAATCATCAATTCAATTTAAATTTAAACACAGATTATTAAATTTAAATTGTCCAAAATTCCGGGATATTACAGTATCCAAGAAATTCTCATAGATACATATTCTATCATACCGAGGAACAAAAAATGTTTGTTTCAAGATGTGTTACCATTATGAAAAAGGATTTTCTCTCTCAATAAATTAGTGGTAGTAAGATAGACTTGGATGATATCCAAGAAACTTCGATAGAAACCGAGTATTTAGAAGTGATTCAACACCCATATAAGATACACAATTGATAGGGTCTAATATGGAATATCACACACCAGAGAGGTACTATAGGTTTCTCATTAATAGCAAGAAAGTGGATTGCATTATTCATGACTATGTTGCCCTCACATATTGAATATCCCTGAAGAGTAAATAATTTGCCATGTGGATTGATGCGACGAAACCTAAAATGAATTCCATATACAAGAACAAAGTTTGAACTTTTAAGAATGTAGCCGAAGGGGTTAAATCCATCTGCTGCGAGTGGATCCATAAGATAATGATTGATGTAGATGGTAAAAGTTGGGATCTATAAAGCAAGGTTGTGGCGAAAGGTTTCCTTCAAATTCAAGGTGTTGATTATGATGAAAAAATTTCACCCATCACCATACTTAAATCAATTCGGGTTCTACTTGTAGGTATTGCTTATCATGATTACGAAATATGGCAGATGGATGTTAAAAAAATGTTTCTAAATGGCGAATTAGCCAGAGGGTTTCAAGGTTAATCAAAGAAACAACACGGCATGTAGACTTTTAAGACCAACCTATGGTCTTAAGCCAGCATGTAGGAGTAGGAATAAATATCTTGGTAACATAATCAAACAGTTTAGTTTTATTCAAAACACGAAGGAAGCATGTGTATATTGTTAGAAAACTGCTATTAGAAACTGCAATCGTTTCATTTACTTTTAACGTTATGCAGTTTCTAATCTTAATATGACCCTATTAATTAGGTCATAAATAGAACGTTTCATTTACGTTATGCTGTTTCTAATCTTAATGTGACCCGATTAATTAAGTCATAAATAGACAGTAAATAATAAGCCATAATAAAATATGCCAAACAAGCAATCATAATAAGGCATATTAATTCACCACTTTATAAATCTATAAACGACTTAACTCTAAAATAAGTCATCTCAAAATATGTCTAAAAACCCAAAAATCCATAAAAGGCATATCAAACCAAATCATCATTTCACAAATCTATATCAAGTCTCAAACAGATTGTCATTAAAATATGCTGATAACAATTCAAAATTTATCCAAAGCCAAAAGATACTAAACATATACTCCAAAATCTCCAAAGAAATAATCATCACTAATGAAATAATAATGGTAGTCAACTATCAGTATAGCACAATGCAACACGAGGCCTAATAAAATAAATAAATTCTGCCACACAGTGCAATAGTCTAACGAAAAAATAGATTATTAGGTAAAAACCTCGATTCCCAACAATAAGTCATAAGTAGTCATGTTTATAACAAAACTATGTGAATTTACCTAGTGAATATAAATAGGTAAATATTGTCCATTGTAAATAAAGTGATAGGACTGCAATATAACATCCGTCCAAATAACAAAATAGATAGTCGTGTTATACCAGAATAGAACTAACCTTAAGAAATAGGTCTACCGACCCAAATCTAAAAATGCATCAACTCTCAAGTCGATGATTTGTCTCTTGGGGATCTATTAGCACACTAAAAATCCAAACACCCCAATATATACCACTCTAAGGAGTTAATTACTATCACTCTAGTAATTACAATAATTTAGCTCACTGTCCCATACTAGATAGTAAATTCAAGTATTTACTAAAAGCTAGTAATTTCCACTTTAAACTTCATTTAACAAATTGTAATAATAACTGAAAGAATTATACGAAAAGTCCCATACCAATCCTACAATTCAATCATTTATTAAAATTCTTTGTTTCATAGAAAAGCATGAAATCCAACTGAGATGGAAATCATTCAATTTTCCAATTTAAAATCCAATTAGAATTATTAATCAAATTTTAATTAACGAAGGATAATATAAAGTTTACTTCGATTTAAAATTTTGAAATAATAAGAACTCTCCTTCAAAATATATATTTATGTATTCTTAATAATTTTATCATAACCCTTGAATTCATTATAAATCTCCTTTTTACTATTTATAAATAGATAAAAATTCATAATTTGCTAATGTAAAGAAAATAATTTCTTTTCAAGCAAACTCTAGATATATATGTTACATTTTTGTTTTTATAATATTTTTATCTCTAAGAGTATTTTCTAACATAATAATTTAAATCATTAAATATGATCTTAAGTATAATTTATATACTAAAAAAATGATTTCAAACTATATATACCATGAAAAATGATTTTCTAAAATTATTCTTTAAAAATTCCTTAATTTAGTATCTGTGTAAAATATATATTATTACTAAAAAGTTCCCGATTTCACAGAATAGAAAATCAATATGGCTCAAAATTATAAAATCAAGTGCAACAAAGAATCAGCAAATTCAAAATGCATCTTCTAGAGCCAACATCGCTCTATAAGATTATTCCAATTATGGAATTATTTAGTGATTCGAATTGTTTTCCAACAATGACAGTCATACAAACAACGTATATCTTTTTATATAAGTTAATAAAATTCAATTTGCCATCGAACAGAATTCCTTTTGTAAATTGATTTTTTTTTCAATCTACATAACAATCCATATATCACCAACAATAAATTTTCTGTACTTCAAACCAACAATTCATTCAAATAATCCAATTAATTCAACCAACCAATGCAATCGTTTATCAAGATAATTATGTACATAGCAAACAATAGAGTAGGTATAGATGTGTGAGTTAAATAAGATTAACTCACCTTAACTATTCGTGCACAGCTTAGGACACTTGTTACCGTTGTTGCAACAACACATTTCTTTAAATCACGCGCCTATTCCTTTGCCGTCGAAGCCCTTAACCGCTGCCAACACGGGATGTTGCCTGAAATACTCGCCTCTGCTCAGAGTCGTGCTTGCCTCCAAGCCTTAGGTCGTTGATCTGCTCCATTCACGGGCGCTGATGTCACACCGCCATCATTCAGTAGCTGCCTCAAACTAGAATCGCCAACCATGCCCACGCACACACATTCGCCTTTTCACCAGCCTCCATGATCCACCTCCTGCTTTGCAGCCGCACACGCATAGCTTAGATCTTTGTCGATGGCGCGCATCTACCTAGGGTCGCGACTTCCGTTTCCACGATCTATTTTTTCTTTCTCTTTTTGAATTCTTATTTTCGATTTTGAATTGAGGCTAGGGCATGATAAAATTATGAATGGGTTTAGCAAAGAAAAGAACCAGTTGCATAAGAGTGATTAAGGGATGTGCGCTAATTTGTTTGGGCTTTAGGCTCTTTGTATTTGATGAGGTTATTTACTTATTTCTATTTTCTTTCTTTTTCTTCATACATCTCCTTTATAATTATATGCAAATATGTTTTGATCGAATTTAAATCGATTTGCACTTCATTCTAGAAGACATATATTGCGATAGCTGCTCAAATTTTATTCAATTCAATTTCAAATTCAAACACTTCTGTTTTAATTAATTTAATATTACAACTTTTAAACATGGATGTTACATACCTTCCCCATATGATAATTGTGTCTTTATATATAGGACGAAGTCACAAACACATGCAAACATTAACTCTCTTCGAATTTTACTATTTAGTTGAAACTCGATCAATACTTAAGCAATTAACATTAGAATCAAACTTATCATATCACAACACCAGAATTGTCATTTTGTAACAGTTATAACTGTTGGTAATCAAGTTCTCAACGATTATAATCATTAGTGGCTATATTTTTTTTAACATATATTGTAGCGGTTGTAACCGTTGGGAAGTTTTGTATTCCCAACGGTTATGACCCTTGGGTATTTAGGTAATTCCCAACGGTTATAATTGTTCGAAATTTTTTCATTTCCAACGGTTTTAACCATTGGGAATTATGGTTATAACTGGCGACTATTTTCATATTCCCAATGGTTATAATCATTGGAAATTTTTTAATTTCCAACGGTTATAACCGTTGGAAATTCCTTGCACACATAGGTAAATAACAAAATTACCAACACTTATAAGTGTTGCAAATTTGGTATAGTTGAACCATATCTTATTCAACATCTAATAGTATTTCACTGAATCATATCTATATGAATTTATAATAATGGAAAACACAACTAAATTTCAAAACTAACATATCATAAAATTATTAAAAAAACATCAAATGTACGAAATAGTACATATCAAATTCTACAAAGTTCAATATGACAACTTCAAATTTCACTACTACAACATATCTAGAAGCTTACAAACAATGAACACGACACTCCACCAAACTAAAAAACCATTATCAACCAACTTGGACAATGTGTAATAACCATTTTGAGGTGCATCAAAAGTGGCTCGTTCGAATTAAGAACGTTCTTCATCCGAACAACCTTTTCTCCATCTCCAACCTTTCTACCATGACAAATCTTTTGCACTCCAAGATGTCATTTAGCTACCAACTCTAATTTTCTTGACAATAATTGCACCGCTTGTCTTTCAACCGTAAAGGAACCAATAACAACATTAGATGGAGTAGGGCTAGGATGATGCTCGGTATGCGAACCAATTTCTATTCTTAGTGTCGTCGAATTCGTTCCAATCTGACTAACAAGTTGCCTTATATATTGTTGCATTTTAGCTAGATTTGAATTCGTTATTCTACTTTCTTCATGCATTTGGTCAATCTTCTGTTGCCTCTTCATTTTCCATCGCTTATCTTCATTCTCTTTGTCATTGATAACTGCCTTTGAAGCTTGAGTGAGTTTTACATGCTTCGCATTAGATGTTGAACTAATTGCACGGCAATAGCTTCATTTTTATCTTTTTCAAAAACTTCAGCAACAGGCGTCTCTTTCAAAATCTTCCAAACTAATTGTTTCTTCATTACCATTAACACTAGCTTCTGATTTTTGTCTCTCTTCTGCTCCTTCTATTAAAGCCTGAATAATAAAATGAATTGATATAAACATTATAACTAACTGGTTGTTGATGACCGTTCAAACTAGCAATATGGTAAAAAGTTAGAAAATACCAATGGTCGTCATTGTGAGAAAACCGGATTATGGATCTTAAGTTTGGAATAACAATAGAGGGGAGAGTGAATAGTGTTTTATGGATTTTCTAAATCTTTTTGAAACTTATGTAATTTAATCACCAACAAATGCAACTCACATACACAGATATAATCACAAAATCAAACATATGTGCAAATACTAATTAAAGGCAGTAAAGGAAAGAACACACTAGAATTTTATACTGGTTCGGAGTTATCCTACATTTAGTCCCGTACAATCGTACGGATTTCTTATCAAAATAATCTTTCAGGTTACACCCTCGGTTTCAAGGCTACGAGGTACACCCTTCCGTATTCGAGTTTAGGGCAACTCTTTTGGTTTAACCAGGCTACAAGATCATCCAATTGATTTTCAGGACTACAATCACACCTAATTGATTTCAAGGCTCAACCGCACTTTTTACTCAATAGTTTAATTTACAAAAGATTCTATAATTCTGAATAGCACTAAGATCTTATAGAGAGAGTGGTAGGGAATCAAACAAGAGATAGTCAAGTATGATTCACTTGGTATTTCGACAAAGTATAGCTTAGAATTCTTTAGAATAAACGTGGAAGATGAAGAGGAGAGAAAACAAGTAAAATCTGATAAAAAAATTCATTTAGAACTACTGATATTTATAGGAGATCAACAGGCATATCTGTTTGTGAAAGGATATGACGAATAGATACTTCTTTTAAAAATTTGAATTTTGAGTTTAATGGGCACCATGTCGACATGGGGTTGAGGGATGTCGACATGCGCAAGGCAAAAATTGATGTTTTGATTTTCTTATTAAAATTGGTTTCTATAATTTGTTAAAACAATTCCTAAAGTTTGTAAATATATTTGAATATAGTTTAAACATATAAAAGCAATTTGTAATATATAATCTTAATCTATAAAGTGATTTAAAATTCGAGTATATAAATATTTAAAAGCTAAATATTTAAAACAGGAGATGGTTTAAATCAAGGATAATTTTAAAATCAAAATATAAAAAATGATAAAGATAGTTTTGAGGCTAAAATATTTAAAACAAAGAGAGCTGTTTTTTAAAAAGAAAGTTTTGAAAACATTTTTAAAAAAAAAGAAGAGATATATTTTTGAATAGAGTTTTTATAAAATTAGTTGATATCAAAATAGGACCACTATATATCACTACAACAAAAATACCCTATTACAACGTCGTTTTTACAACAGGCATTGGTTGCCCGTTGTAATAAAAGGCTATTACAACGGTCCATTTGCGCCCGTTGTAAAAGATGTCATATACAAACCCTTTTTACAACTGGCATTGGTTGCCCGTTGTAATAGAAGGCTATTACAATGGTCCATTCAGGCCCGTTCTAATAGATTCCAACTTTACAACGGTCACATGCACGTTGTAATGCATGCCCGTTGTAATAAAATTTTAACCGGCCCAACATAAATACGAAAACAGTCCCCTTTTATTTTATTTCTTCGGCTTCATCTGTAAAAAAATGGCGTTCATCCTCTTTGCTAAAGCTAGGGTTTTTTGGGAATCGACTTGCCGCTTCAATTTGTTGTTGATGCTTAGACATTCGGTAGCATCGGCGATTCTCTGAGCAAAGTATCGCTAAAATCATACTTAGCCGAATTCATCGCCACCCTTCTCTTCGTCTTTGCTGGAGTTGGATCCGCCATTGCATTCAGTAATCGTCTTCCTTAGTCCAAAATGCTAAATCAACTTTTTTCCTTTTTTGTTTTCATTATCTCATTATTCGGTCCATTTTTAATTTGCAGGCAAGTTGACTGCCGATGCAGCACTGGATCCAGCTGGATTAGTAGCTGTTGCACTAGCGCACGCATTCGCGCTCTTCGTCGGCGTCTCAATGGCTGCAAAATAATTCCGCCAGCATCCACGCAAAATGTCAGGGTTGGTTTACTTCGGGCTCTCGAACATAACCCATCAAATAACCGGTTTGCCATCTCTTTTATCCAGTTTGATTGGTTTTTTGACACTTAAACTCGATGGTTGGATATTGCTATCTTCGTGTTTGGTTTTTAGGAGGATTGATTTCATTTTGTTCACATTTTTTCAGACAACTGCTGCTTCTCTAAAAAATATTTTTAGGTTTGTCAAATAGATATTGGTACAACTTGGTACTAGACGGACGATAAATTTGATTGTACTTCTCTTAATCAGTTCTTTCAATGGTATACTTTCTCCATTCACTATTTCTGCGACCATCTGCTTCATATGAACACAACGTGTTTGAACAAATAACAGTTTTGTTTTGCATTGTGTCTAAATTACATGCTTGTTGCTTCTTCCATACCATATCCAATATCTAGTCAGATTTTGAAAGCAATATAGTCTGTCTACTGATGCATGATTCATTTTTTTGTAGTTATTCACCTTTTACTCATGTGCCATTAAAACATCTTTTGTTCTTTTTTTTTAAAAATTTTGTTCTAACAATTATGCAAAGTATCAGTTTGATGTAACAGAGAGCTTAATATTTGTATGTTCCAAAATCCAAGTTATTCAAAGCATATCACTTATGAGGTATTTTAATATCAACGTTTGAACTTCAGGGATTATGTTAGTTAGCAAAGTGGTTTGTGAAAGATAAAGAGGTGTACTGGGCAATCCTCCATACTTTTGTAGACTTTATGATTACATAAATTTATTTTGGAGAAAGTATTTCACCCCTGTTGTGACGCTCACACTTTGTATTACATATATTATATATCCAATCTATCCACATCTACCATTTACACCAGACCAATGCGAGAGAGTCTACTTTTTTATTGCTTCAGTAGTGTTAGTTTTGTTAATAGCTAAGAGTTCATTTAGAAGAAAAAAAATTTAGCCTAATGTGGTACTAAGTGTGCAGAACACTCAAAGACATTGTAAAGCTCATCATATTGCATTGTTGGGCTGCGTTGGACTTGTAACTGTTCATCCTTCATCCAATACGGTTTTAAACTAGTAAAACCATTGAATTTGTGGAGCATTTCCAGTCCTATTGCTGCGTAGATATAAAACAACGTAAATAAATGAAAAACTATATCTCAATGCTATTGCTTAAATAAATTGTGACATCAACTTGATAAACTAATGGCAGATGTGGCCCAGAAAAATGTGGTTTTAACTAAGGATAAATTTTTATTTTAGGCTAATTTTCAAAACTTATTTCACCGTTAGATAGTTTTGAAACTATTGTTCTATCATGTTGGCTGACGTGTCATGTTCTCTCTCTCTCTCTGTTTTTTTTAATAAAGAAAACAGCTTATGGATGCAACTGAGTTATGCACATAGTTTTTTACGTTGGCGACCGGTTGCGTCAATATGGTTCTCTATAAGTGCAAGTGACAGTTACGCCAGTGTAAAAAATATGAGACTGACACTTCAACATTGACGTGCTAGAAATCAACATATAATTGCAAATAGTTTCAAAATTAGCATATATGTGCAATAAATTTTGAAAATTAGCCTAAAATAAGAATGCCCTTCAAATAATTATCTTGAATTGATATGTCCAGTGATTGTAACACCACCATGCTGAATTGATACAAGATATTGTCATATACATGGAAAAGGTTGGATACCTCAAATAAAAGACTTCAAAATGTTTTTTTCCTTCCCTTTCTTTCTTTCTTTTTTTTTAATTTATTTATTTTGTCTTTCTAAATGCAGTCAAGTTGCAGCATTTTAATGATTCCAATTAAAGTCAACTGATTGATATCTTCCTGTATTTAGTTCGCATTAATGAAATAGAAATGTAAAAGGTTGATATTAGAAACCGAGAACAATTATATCATTTGGGTAAAAGTGTAAGAAGCTTACTTAAAAGATACCTTTCTTATTTTCAGTTGGACATTGCTATAAATATTTGTAAAACAAATAAATTTCTAAGACTTAATTATGTTACTGTTTTCGAACATTCTGTTTGATTTAGTCATCATCTTTGTGATATTTGGGTTCTGAAACATTGCATATGCATGCTCTTTAAGTGCTGGATTTCAACATGAATCAGTGTTGTCTTAGATCAGGCCCTACTTCATGCGCCAACAGTTTTACTATTGAAGTTAACTTCAATGATAGCAACATTTGCTCTAAGTTAACTTCAATGATAACAATTTTTTCTACTACACAGAATTTATTACTTTATTACCATACATATTATGCTCTAAGTTTGTTCGGTTTCACTTGCCTACCATTGATCACAGTTTTAGAGTACGTAAAGAAACGTATGTCCTGGAAGTGGTTGATGTCTAAAGCAGAAATAATTTCATACATAAAGGCAGATACAACTGCAATATCCTCTAGAACATTTGCATTTGCGCACGTTTGTGTTTACTTTTGTGCAATGATGCATCTCATTTCCTTTACATACAATCCAATTTCTTACATTTAAAATAAACAATAATTTTATCTTTAAAGAAACTTAATCTAATCTTTATTGTTTCATGTTAATCTTTACCTTTTTCATTTACAGAAAAATAAGAGAGCAAATGAAAATAGCAAGGAGTTGTGAAGGTTTGTTGTGCATCGAGAAACCACCGCTATATGTCTTGGAAGTTTAGGTATTTATGAAGTTTTATTTCAATATAATACATGTTTACTTTGTTATTTACTATATTACTTCTTTACTGTTTTCTATTATCAAATTTTCATGCATAACGTATTTGATTCATTAGCCAGATGGTAGTTGATTAATTATTTTGATTGCTTGTGCATTGTGTGCTGTAAGGTGATGTAAATTTAAGTAACTAATTAATAAATGATTTCAAGTTTCTAGATATTATCGTTAATTAGTAATAGTATATTAGCTCATTAGCCAAACTGTACATACAAGGATATAAAAATTGTGAATCTATTTTGTCTCAGGGTTTGGTTGATTGTTCGCTAATGATATATATTTCATTATCACTTAGTTTTGGGTTTGGTCAGCTGTGATGTAGTAAGGGATGGAGATATGTAGGGGTAATGAAGTGATGTAATGGTCATGACAGAAGTTGTTCGTTGCGGTTGGAGGTTGGTTTTGACAGAGAAGATGGGGGAGAAAGTGGGTAGTTAACAGTGATATGTTATCAGTTTGTTGCGGGTTGGATGTAGGTTGTTGATGACAATTTTAGGTGGGTGGTTATTCTGAGATTGTTTAGCGTAGTAGAAGACCAAGGCAGCAGCAGTTTTGTAGATGTGATATGGTAGTGGGCAAGAGATGGTTGTTAGGAGGAGGGCTTGGTGATGTTTGAACACTGTCAACAAGGTTGTGTACTTCTGGTATGGTGAAGACTGCTATGAGATGGAAGGCAGAGATGTAATGCTTGAAGTGATTGATGTATCTGGAGAAGTGGTTGAAGAAATGGTAGTATGCAGGGGAAACATGAAGTATGATGATGTGCACAAGTGGTCAGGGAACTGTGCACAAGCACGGTAACAATGAAATGTGAGTGCAATGTAAATTGTAACAGAAATGTATTTGGCATGTAAACTGTAATGTGTTAATGCTTTATGTATTTGGCATGTAAACTTTTCTAACTTTTTGGAGTGTTAGAATTCTACGACTCTAGCTTTTAGTCTTTTCGTATGTGAGTTTAATTATTTTACGACAATATTTAGTATTAGTATGGATGTATTGTATGGATGCTGCTGTAATTTTTTTTAAAATTTGCATTTATTTTGCAACGGGCAATGTGCGTTGTTATATGAGCTTTTTACAACGGTCAATGCATGTTGTGATACAGGCTATGCAACTAGTATGGTTAGTCTATTGTAACGGGTTTTGGCCGTTGTATTATAGTCTATTACAACAGCCATAACCCGTTGTAAAAAGGCAGTTTTTACAATGTGCTTTGCCCGTTGTAAAATGTGATGGATCTATTACAACGAGGCCTATTACAACGGACACATGCCCGTTGCGAAAATCATATCACAACGGGCATTGTCCGTTGTAAAAAGACTGTTTTGTTGTAGTGTGTTCCACTAGATATTGTCGTGGGTTTCATCCCACTAGGATTACATCCCTTTAACAGGCTCGAAGTGGATTTCATTCCATGCATAAATTTCGGATAAAGATGTAAGTGCTTTTAAAAAGTTTTAACATAATTCTAAACTCAATACTTATTTTGTACTCCTAAAATCTTGAATTTTTCATATCTTGATACTCATATGTATTCAATCTTGATATCTTCAGTCTTAAATCTCTATACTGTACAGTCTTCATTCTTGATACCTGCATGCTTATATCCTACACATACATATATATCTAAACTATAATGTTAGTATTTATATTTTGTTACAAGTCCTAAGGTTGTTGTCATTAAAACCATCATCTTAAGGACTAACAATTATTTACCATTTCACCCATAACTTCACCATGTACAACCGTTGACAATTTTAAAATCGCATGATATTTATTAACCGAGCCAAAGTTAGCATCTACTAGTCAACTAATTATATCATCCTACAGTTCTCTGGTATCATTTAAACATGAATTACAAGGATGTTATGCATTGTTCGACCATCCACTACTGACTTCTTCCCCATGATTGTTGCACTTTGTTTCTGAGCCAACTATTAATCTCTAAGTAATGTATTGGAATTCAAGTAAAAATAAAGATGATTACTATGCACTAACAATACCACATGATTACTGTAGCATAAACACAACATAACTACTGCATTATACAAACATCAGTTTAACATAAAGAAAAGAAATAATTAATTTCATTGATCATTTTCAAAATATAGAGTACACTCAATGCAAAAGGGTCAATAGGATTCTCCTGGCACTAAAATCATTTTCAGTTCCCTTATATAGGTAGTACTTCTGCTGCACAAAGCGATGATCGGTATATTAGAGTTTGAGGTTTCACAGATTTAATTCAATGTTTGGAAAATAATACACTTCAGAATTTGGCTTTATCACCAAACAAAGGATGCATGGACAAGAGTATGAAAATGTCCCCACGTTTCTCACAATCAGTTAAAGGAAATACGCACACAAGAACACCCAGCTTCCCACAAACAAAAACCATCACTCACTCCTTCATACACACACATAAAAGGGGATTTTAGGCAAAGTCGCAGAAAAATTTAGTTATAGGGACAAGAAGTTTGCTTTTTAGACCGAAAGACATTTTTTAGTGTAAATCACAGAATGATAGTTGTAACTATCATTTTCTGTTTACACTAATAGTGTCCTTCAGACTAAAAAACAAACTTGCTGTCCCTAAAACTGAATTTTTTCGTAACTTCTTCTCTGCGTCTACTTTTCTGTTATGAAAAACTCCTCTTCAAAATATGTCGAGCAATAGTTGGATTCAGATTCATGTCAAACTTTTTCTACAAAATCAAAAGAAAAAAAATCAAAACAATTTGTTAACAATCAAAACAATAGTTGGATCATGATAATACAAACATGTTATCAGAATAGAATCCGTAATAAATGCATGGATTAACAATTGTTCACCTGTAACTAAATTTTTCTGCAACTTTTTCTTTAAGCCTAAAATCTCCTACTGTAAAATCTAAAATATGAAATATCTGTGTAGTTATGTATAAACCAATCAATCACTATGTATCAGCGGTCGGTAATGGATCAGCACATTCTCATGTCGAGGAAAATTATCTACATGTGTGGTAGGACCTAAAAAATGATCAAATAGAGACCGCGTGTATTTGGAACTCAAATGTAGGCATCATAACAACATAAGAACAACGTTTGTATTGTTCACTTATATTAGATGAAAACTGCTCCCCGTAAGAAGCAAATTTTGCTACACGGTACGTAAAGGCTGTCTCTCTCTGAAACTTTCCCTTTCACGTATCTTCGCATCACCCGGGAAAAAATTTAAATGCCCAGAAAAGAATTAACCGAGTATAAATTGAATACATGACACAAAATAATATTTTAAGCTATATACCAGTTGATTATGATAAAATATAATTATAAAGAATAAGGTTACACTTGGTTAAGAAAACTAATACTATTAAAATTTTAACATGATCATTGAATTCAAAAACTATATATTGTTAAATAGTGATTTAGTTTTTAGTGTCCTATTCAATATAAGTAGTAAAATTCATAATGTACTCTACTCCTTATTATGCTTCGACAACTCATATAATTCATGCTTCAGCAACAATCTACTCCAGTTTAGCATATTTATCAGTTCACTCTTCTCAAACACAGTTTAGCATAATTATCACCAGCTTTTTATGTCACTCACAGCAGCGTACAACTAAAGCATGCATCATGATAGTTCATCCACACGTGTTGCAGCTTGATGCTTCCTTTTCTTTTGTAGAAAGTGTACATGTTTGCATATAGTTATAGCAGCAGTTCAGCGCCGCTGCTATCTAGCAGCACAGTGCTGCTACGTATCTTTTTTTGCGATGCTGATTTCATTCGATAGAAGCTTTTGGAACTACTCAAGTGTTTAGCAATGTAAAGTTGTACTAGATACATCATTTCAAAATTGTTGACATTAAGACTGCTTTATGCACTGTAGTCTTCTCTTTGAGCTTCTATAATACTTGAAAGGGTGCATAGCACTGCTTGATTCTCTATTCTAGGGATGAAAAAAAAAGAACAAAATTTTGTTATTATCTAATGTACTAAATCATCTAATATAACAATTAAATAAACCAATAATCTCTCTTCACAAGATAATTGATCCTAACATACCTGAAATCTTAGTTCCCATATTTGTTAGTTTTTCAAATTAAGTTTGCCTGACCAAAATTCAAATGGCAAGTATCAAAACATGAGTTGAATTTATTCGTTTCAAGAACACCAACAAAAGACAAAAGAAGATAGTTACTTCCTAAAATAAACGAGTTGGTCATAACCCGTATTTAGCCAGAATATATTATCAACTAGACCGCAGAATGGTTTGCATGTAGTCTAAAGACTGACATAATTTCATAACATTTTCTTACGATCAGCGTCATTAATTCACTCACTCTCATAGCACAAGCTACCCTCGTTTTCTTAGAACAGGCTAGAGTCCTATTATAAATCTAAAAGACTAACTTTGATGATATTTCCATATGAAATCAAAAGTTTAGGTGCTCTAAGTGTCAAATAAAATGTTTGACTTGCTAAATAATATTTCCATGGAAGAAAAAGACATGATTTAAATGAGTAAATTCTTGAAGTAAAATACCGTAAGTGTTTTTCATAAATTATCCTTATAAAAGCTGTCTACTTTCCTCCAATCATCGTAACTAACCGGAATGAGTGCACGAATCAAAACCCCACAATGAGAACTCCATTTTTTTGCATCTCTACCTTTAGCATCATCCATTTCAACAATTATTGAGTACTTTTTATTTGTTGGTGGTGGAGGATCAACATCTTCTTCAGTGCTTTCTTGACATTGTGATGCATGGTTGCAACTAATTGACATTCTGCAATATACATGTTAACTTGTGAATCAGTTGATAAATCAAATAATCAAAGCATAAAAGGCTGTGTAGTGTTTAATATATAACTATAAACAAGTAGATTACCTTTGGTGCAAAGATGGAAATAATATAAAAAAGACTAAGCATTAAATGGATTTAATACACCAAACGAAAAAAACATGTTTTACTACTGCAGAATTCAGATGTCAACATAGATTCAATACATCAAAAAAAAAAAAAAACAAACAAAACATCACTAGTTACAATCACGATTTTCTATCTAGACTCCATGCATTTTAACAATGTTAAGTTGTGTTTCTCATTCAAATTGGAATGGAAGTTTGTTGGCATCTCATAATCATCTATGTCATCAGTCAAGTGCTTAAGTGAATGTCGTACAATGAACTAACTGAGATTTTGTATGTCTTTTATATAAAAGATTTGGCTTGCTATAGATACAATAATGATGGGCTTATCATATTCTCCATTACTACTTTTTAGCTTCTTTAGATTTACCATCGGTAAACTAGAGTCCGGACAAATCTTAACCCCATGTATTTTATCGGCAATATTTACCCAGTCGTAGTAGAATACTTCATGTTGAAAATAATAATAATCAACCTCAATGATCTCCTTGATAACACCATACCAAGAAGTATCATCTTCCATGAGATTTAAATCTTTGCGCTTGCGATAAACGTTGTAATTGCATCCATGCAAACACCACCATCTTATGCTGAATGAGTGTTGTCGTAGTGCTGGGGAGAAAATACATAACCATCGATCTATATTTGAGATGAGTTTTGGCTTCCCACGTTAGACCACTAACAATGAACTCATGCATTTTTCTTCCATTAACTGTTAAAACCACTAAAATATATTAAATAAATTCGTATTTGTGTAGTAAAACAATTGTTTTATTGAATCCTAACAAATCTTGATGTGCAACCAATCAATAAATTCGGATTGTACAATAACTTCTACCTTTGTTTAAAGTCTTTTCTTATTATAGTGAGCATCTTCTAATGACAATTGATACTCGCTACAAAGTAAACATGTTATATATTAAGTAAATAAAAAGTTAATTTATAATTTGTAAAAAACACAAACCTATAATAATCGTCTAGATCTGGTATATCCATTCTAAAAAGTATCCATCTTCGAATTTGTATGCATTGTACGCCACTTAGCTTGATAGTTTTACCCTCAATAATGGAGCATTCGTATATATCATTATCATTCCCATCCAAGAGTGGTGCTTGTTTAGAGCTATGATTTCCGGCACTTGGATCTGGCATATACTTCATTGCATTCCTAACAGATTCTGAAATAAGATATGCTTCGGCAATTGACTCTTTCATATATCGTTTACTGCTTGTTATGTTTTTACACTCCTTCATAGCTCTAAGAAAACATAAAATAATGCATGTTTTATATTATCATTGAATAATAATTATAATTATTAAAAAGAATATCTTATCTTTCAAATGAATGCATCCATGTATAATTAACTGGTCCGTAAAGTAATGCTCGATCAGCTAAATGCACAATTAGATGTATACTTATATCAAAAAACTGAGCGGGAATATAATGGACCAACGCACATAGTGCCTCTACAATCATACCTTTGGAAGCTTGGACATGCACTCGAATCAAAACCTTCAAACAAATAATATTGAAGTACAAGTATACTTGCAAAATCACATGCCTCAAGTCACGAAACATTGGAAATGCATGATGAACCATGATAGGCAAAAAATGTTGGATAATAATATGATAGTCGTATGACTTTCTAATATTCAAACTAGATGGTTGAATGCTTACTAAGTTGCCTAATTTAGTTCCAAAGCATGATGGAAGTTTTACGTCTTTTAGAACTTGACAACATTGGATATTGTAAGCTTTATCAAATGCAAATTTAGAGGATTATTTGGTTCTATCGACTAACAAATTAATAAAATGCTCTGCAACATTCTTCTTAGTATGCATCACATCTATTGTATGCCGCACTCTATGGCCACTCCAACACTCTAAGGAAAAAAGAATCGGCTTTTTATACCATGTTAGTATTACACCATCATCATTCTCTTTTACAAGGCATTCATCATGATCAAAATCATCTCCAATACGCTTTTTTTTTCTATTCAATTTACCAAGTGTGTATTTGATATGAGCAATTTGCTCTAAAAGAGTCGATCATGTCAGTCGTGTTGGGGATTCCTTATACTCTGTATCTTTAAACCAACCATGTTTTGATGCTCTATATGGATAACCGTTCTTCGATAATCTTCTGTGCTTCGTATAAACAATCTTATTACCAACGTATTCCGCCTCGGTCTCTGTAGCACAAATAGGGCATGCTTTATAACCATGAGTCACATAACCCGATAGATTCCAAAATGCAGGTAGAACTTAAATTCCCCACAATAGCGTTGCTTTCAATGTGAAATACTCTTTCTTGTCCATGTCAAATGCAGGCACTCCTATTGTCCAAAGTTGCTTCAACTCATCCATAAGGGGTTCTAAATATACATCAATATCTTGACTTGGTGCTTTAGGTTCAGGAACTAATAAACACAACGTTTGAAATTATGATTTCATGCACAATAAAGGAGGTAAATTATAAGGAACCATATACACAGGCCAACAACTATAACTGTTAGACTGGATTGTATTAGAATTGAACCCATCGGTAGCAATTCCAAGCCAAACATTTCGAGCATTGTTAGCAAACTCTGACCACTTATTCTTAAGCGATCTCCATTCAGCTGAGTCAATAGGATGACGCATGAAACTCCAATAAGTTTTTGCTTCACTATGCCATAACATTTTTTGAGCTATCTATGGTATAGTGCACAATCTAGTTAATCTAGGAATTAATGGGAAATATTTTAGAATTTTTCTTGGTTGTTTGTGACTTTACAATTTCACCTTCATCTTTAACTCTAAATCTCCGAGTATGGCAACGAGGACATTCAGTGGCATCTTTATTCTCCTTCCAGAATAATATGCAATCATTTTCGCAAGCATGTATGCACTCTACATTCATTCTGAAATCCTTTATTATTATTTTCATTGTGGGGTATTTATCCGGTATTGTATTTTCATTTGGAAGCCACTTTTTCAATCTTTTCAACAACTCGGTCACGCTGTTTCCTGACCAATTGAATTCTTTTTTCAAATTATGTAACTCTATAAGGACACTTAATGTTGTAAGACCGTCTTCACAAGAAAAATATAGTTTTTCATTTGCTTTTCATTTGTACTCATGGTACTTTCTTTCCAAATAACCATCATCGATACCGTGAATGCTATCGTACACACCATATGCATTGTCAACAAGTTTTCCAAGAGCACCTTCAACATGGTTTTCCACACGAATTTGATGAGGGATGCAAGCCTCACTAGTGGTAACATTTGGTGTAGGATTGATTACTTCATCTAATTCCTCTCACCATGAAAAAATCACTCATTATATGTTGGATCCATACCATAAATGATTAAGTGTTTCTCGACTATTTTCAAGGATATTTTTTTTAAATTTCTACACTTTTTACAAGGACAACTGCATATTTCAAAGTCAGGCGGTGCATGATGCTTTACGAAGTTTATAAAATGTCAAATCCTCTGCATGTACTCATCGGTGTTCCTACATCGACATCTAATCCACTCTCTCAAAGTAGATAACAACATTTGCAATAACTTTTGTCTCTTTCTAGCATTTCATATAAACACAAAAAAAAAATATTTAAGTTGCTTGTTAGAAAGTTCAAGTAAAAAACTCAACTGACACTAGAGTCTTGTAGGAATAATTTTCAACACTTCATCATTGTAAACACTTCACCGTCGTAGAAAATTCAAATAAGCACTTCACTTTATTTTTTATTTTTTAGTTTATTGGTTTTTACTTTGATGGTCGGTCATCCTACTTCCCATTACAAATATAGTATTGTAATTACATTTTATAAATCATTTCAGATTAAACGATTTAACAAAATTTCGACAGCACTTCCTTTTTGTTTCCTATATCGTACACAAATGCGGGTACATAGGAAACGAGAATGAAGTGCTGTCGAAATTTTGTAAACCGATTAAAATGAAATGATTTATAAATTGTAATTACTTTATTGTATTTTTAGCTTCTCTAATACAGAGACAAATCCGATAAATATTGTATCATATGAATATAGATGTATGTTCTGTTAAAAAACAAATATCCATATAACGGTCATATACAACACTTGTCAGACGGGGCCAAAAACTCTCTAAGCGATTAAAAAAATAAAACACATTTTACACTTACTATTTTAACAATTACAAAAACTATGACAAGCACCATTGTCCAAGTGGTTAATTGATTCGGCTTTGGTGCAAGAGGTCACAAGTTCGAAACTTGCTTTCGAACGTTTATTGACATGGGATATGTTATCCCAATGATTACCATTTCAAAAAAAAAAATTAAAAAAACTATTTTATAATATTCTTGATTCGTATATATCTTCTTAATCTTTATCTTGCATTACATTGATTCTAAATAATAATCATCGTGTATCTTAGGTTGTAAGTAGTCTTCAAATTTCTTTTCTTGTTTAAGTTGTAAGAAGCTTTACACAATGAATACATTAAATAGTAGTCATAAAATAAATAATTTATTTCCTAAAATATTAAATTGAATAAGAATGTCAATTATTCCTCATACATCATATAACCAATAAAAATTTTATCCAGTATTTATACAATATAAAAAACAATAACAATAACTCAAAAACAATATGATCATTTAATTTGTTGACATTTTCAAGCCCAATGCCCATCATCTATTAAATATAAGATTTTTTCATGTCTCTAGCCATGAAACTTTTGACTCTTTATATTCTTTTAATTATATATTAGAAACAAAAAAATGAAGTTCATTGGCATAAAGTCAACACCATTATATTCTTCTCTTATTAGTTTTTGATGTTCATGTTAATTGCAAAAGGTTTTTTATTATATAATCATTTACCACTAATATCAACATGCTTACCTCCATTTATGGACAAAGGTTAAGTCTTCACTCGCGTTTAAAACCATTGATTTTTGTTTTAATCATAATTAGATGTTCTGCTTGCCTAATACTTTTTCTTGTACCTCTAGGAACTTAGACTTTGACATGCATCATGTGTTTAAAGAATGATAAACTTTTGTATGATTTAAAGATTACTTAATAGAAGGGTAAACTAAAGAAAAAAGACAATGTGATGCGAAGTTCATTAGATATCAAATGGCGTAAGACTGGACAATTGATCTTTAATGCAAGTCTATTAATCCTAACAATGTAAGCACAACCACTTATTTCTCCCTAGCAGACATTACTTCCACTTCCCACAAAATCATCCACTTCTCCACTTTCATGAGTACACATATCTCCACTTTTTCTTTAGGCTGTCCACCCTTCGTTCTATGTGTTAATGGTTGTTATTTTTAGATTCAAATCCATTTCATTGTTACATACACTGTTGTTTATTGCATGTAGTATGTTACCTCCTCTTTTACTTTATTTCCCTATTTGTGTATGAACTTTCTAATTAAATGGATAAAATAACTGCCTAGCTTTCTTAGTATCTGATTATTCTACATAATTCTCGTGAGAGTATTAACATGAAGTGCTTATGCTTATGTTTCCTGATCTTTTTAACATTAGTTTCAGAAAAATGCTGAAATATTTTTAGTTCGTTTTATTAGTCTATACCAAAGTGAAAACAAAATATCTTGAATAATGTTGCTTTAATATTATAGCCATGCATTGTTTTCTAGATATGCTCTTTCATGACATAAGTTACCTTTTAAATCCATTAATTTTCTTTTAAATATGGATCGCTCATGGCGAGTATATTGCCGTAACCTTACATAAGTTATCGTTTAAAACTATTAATTTTCCACGTAATCTTATTATCTTGTCCTTGACATTTATAATATTAAAAAAAATTAAATAATAAAATTGGCAGTTATAAATGGGCAATTTGATGTTAGATTTCTTATCTAAATGAGATTTTATAATATAGTAATTTGGCAAGATTTGTCACGTATGGAAATATGCTTTGTACTACAAAAATGCCATAACAATAAACCGAAAATAGTAAATGAATGTTTTACTGATGGAAAATGATTCGAGTGAGTTAAAATGTTTTCATGTTTCTATAGTAAGTATGATGAAAAATGATTTATTTTTATTTTGTTTGAATGTGTTACTCATAATATCTTAAACTAACACTTGTTTCCCTTATCATAATGACGTCGCTTGATAATGTACTGGGGTGATTTTAGACATGTTTATGATGCATACCTTTTTTTATTATGATGCATACTTTGTTAGGCCAGAATTTGTATGTCTACTGAAAATGGTTTTAGTATGGAAAGTGTATTTTCTTCTATCCCGTTTTGACAATAAGAAACTAGCTATGTATGTAGTGGGTGATGATACGAGTTCGGAATGATAACATTGCAGCCATGAGAAGAGAACAACTTTTATATACTTTATGACTCTAAGATGAATTTTTTCGAATAAGATAAACTGCCTACCTATTTGATAGATTGCTCAAAGTTTGTCTCCAATAAAAAGCTTATTAAGTATTATTTTTCTGTAAATTTACTTAACTTTACACTCAAGCAAGACAGGCTATTTACCATGCCTTACGATGCAGTATCTAATAGAAGTAATAGTGATCTGACTTTACATGTAATAGTATTACCCTACCAATTCTTGAAGTAATTGAAAGAAGTAAAAGCAACTAAAGGAGTAGCTATATATTCTGTCAGTTACCATAATTTAAAAGCTATAACCCAAAAATAAAAGCATACTATAACTACAGTCGAGAATTTCTGAAACAGACATTGTTTAAATGATATTAAATTACACGGTAAGGAAGGAACAATATTGGATTTGTAGATATGCATAAACAACAAGATGGATTCAAATTAACACATAACGATAATATTATGTATGAAAAGCAATATGAAACATGGTTTGTCCACTTTATCACCATGGTGGCATGCAAGGTGTGAACTCCAATTTAGTAATATTTCCTTATATATTTTTTTATTTTGTCTTTAAAAAATAAAAATGGAATAGAATCAATATCAAATGTTTCTTAACTCATCGAGTGGGTAAAAATTTCTTAACTCGTTGCAAAATTGACCGAACTTTTATCAACATCGAATATTTCACAATTTTTTTAATATTCATGTAATATTATAAACTACTCTACAAGTGACCACATACCAGTTTTAATAAAATTGGTTTATGGTACTAAATCTGATAAGCATGCTCTACTCAAATTCAATAACTCTTGGATTAGCTACAACGAATACAATAACGTGATTTTGTTTGCTTGGAAAAATGAGGCATTGAGCAATCCTCCTTTTATATTTCTCAATAAATTGAAAAATGTCAAAAGGAGTTTAAAAGGAAATGAATAAGGGTCGAACTAGCCTAAAATTATTACTGGACAACATGAGAAATCAAAACAACATGAGAAAAAATGAAAATTACTACTAGACAGCATGAGAAAAAACGAAATTATTACCTGACTTTGAAGAAGGGCAAAGGCCGCGAATGAAATGGGTAGATTTGGCGAAAGAAATGGACGGAGGCTTTGAAATTACGACGGTAGGCGGGCGACTCGTTGAATCGAAGGAAGGCTGGAGCAACGGCTTAAACCTAATTTGATTTAGGGAAGAATGATAGAAGCCAGAAGTGTGACAAACAACTGAAGCAACAATTGAAACATAAATGACGACTCTATCCAACGTCTTTGAGTTATTTACGAAAAGCCCAAATTTTGTCACGAAAATAACCATGATAATACAATGTAATAATAATAACCGTTACAAATTTTCAAAAATAATAACCGTGACAAAATGAAATGAAAAAACTGTGACAAAATGACCTGTTTGGTGTAGTGTATGTTATAAATTTAAATAGATTCATTTATTAATTTTCGTTTTTCTTCGCATATGAAAATTTATTGAAATTTTTCTAAGTGTTAAAATTTTTGAAAAATTTCGGCAGTCTCCTTTGTACGAAGAGCCGTTTACAATTTTGCAAATATAATACAGACGATATACATTGACCACATGGTCAAAAACACAATGTACGTTAATATTTTCATCATTTGTATATATAATCTGAAAGCGTACATTTGTTTTAGCATTTAAACAAGCTATTACTTTTTTATGTGAGTAAAAGCAAGATAAAGCCACCAATTAGTCAACCAAGTCCTCTTATACACATATTTTCCATTTAAAAGTTACATGTTAGTCACATATAGAAAAATATGCCTTCATTTGTACGAAAGTATCATGCATTTGGTAAGCCACTTATCGACCAAGTCTTGATGACTAAAATCACAAATTTAGACGTGGGTTACACAGTATAGTTATTTGTAGTAGTTTCTCAAAACAACTTCCGAATTATAACAATATGGAAAGTAACATAAGTTACAATGTTTTATCTTAAGGAACAAAATCTAAAAACATACAATAATGCATGTCTACATAAGAAAACAGTGTTTTAAACCTAGAAATCGTCAAATTTTATGAAATACTTAAAACAAAAGCTGTTGCTTATGATTTAAGCTTTCCAGAATGGGAAAGATCATCAAAATCGGAAAAGTCATGATTAAACAAAGTCAGCACTGTAACACTATGTTTGCCTTTTCTAGGCGGCGACAATAGTTAGTTTTGACACACATTTTAATCATTATTAAGCTAAAAAATTAATTTTTTCTCTAATAACATAGCTTACATATTATGTCGAAAATTATCGATGATTTAAAATTTATGATCAAAACAAGTTATGTAACGACCCGTAATTTTGCTACTTCGAAAATGGAAGATTTTTTATTTTAAAAGATTTAAAACTTAAATAAATAAGTTATATATAATAAATAATAATAGAGGAATTTTTATTCTTATAATTAATAATTAAAAAGTATAAAGTTTGGATTTTATCACAAATCAGCAAAACTGAAGTTTTGTTAAAAATAAATAAATGTTTAAATATTTATTTGAAAATTTAAATCTTATTAAAATCACTTAATAAAGATAATAGAAGTATATTAAAGGATTTAAAAATACGTTTATAATCATTTTACAAAAATATTCAAAACTTTGTCGCATTTTGTCAGCTTTACATACACTGTAAAAATGGAGATTTTGATATTATTTAAATATGATTTTAAAATACGAACAGGTGTGTTTAAATTTATTTAAGATAGTACTAAGTTCATTCTTTAAGTTTGATTTACTTTAATATATAGCTTAACAAAAACGTCAAATTTGAACTGTAAAATATATCAACAAAAACAAGTTATCGCTACATTATTGCAACATGATATGTTTTCTAACATACGTATATGCATATATACAACTTTACAAACTATAAAAAAATATACATTTAGCATATAAAACAAAAGTTATATTAGGAAAGTTTAAATATATATTAAAAAAATAACATGATTTGACTAATTAAAATTTAATTAAAACTTTATAGAACCACATCATTACTTATATATCATATCTCATTAATAAGATGGTATATATATGTATGGAAAATGAGCAAAGTTATATTTTTAATGTATTAGTACGCATGGAAATGGTGACATCTCGTATTACCAAGCATATACATTTCTTAAAATCCATAAATGCATATATAATCAATTAAAAGTCTTCCCTTCCTTTGTATATTAAAATTAAACAATAATAAGCAATCATTCCTATCCTTAATATCACATTTAAAGCCCATTCAGTCTCTCCTTTCATGTAACATAAAAGTGTATATTTAAATGTCATATGAAGATGGTAGTAAAGTCATTTGCCACTCATTTCTCCACCTATAGGTACAAGTCCAAGCTCCTTCATTCTTCACTTCACTTTCATTCTACAAACTCCTTCTCTCTCCCTCTCCATTTTCTTCCTCCACCTCAACATCACCCTAGCCCGAGTTCCACCCACCTCCATTTGGATGTACCCTCCACCTGAGCCTACATCACCATACGCACCACCATACCCCCACAAACCGAGCCACCCTCCACCGTACCTAGCCTACATGCCTCAAGGACCCTATGGCCAAGCCCCTACCTAAAGTCACACACCCATACACCCTCTCAAACCCACATACCCACCCCTCTAGGGCCCCACCTGTGGCCAAACTCCCTAATACACACTGTGTACAACTCCTAGCCGAGCCTACCCCCTCTCAAAATCCCACGCACCCATTCCTCCATATATAAAAAAGAAGAAAAGGAAAGGAAAAGATAAAAGAAAAAAGGGAAAGAAATTCAAAGTGACAAGTTCGAAAAGAAGAGAGTGCGTTAGTCCGTGAAACACATTAGTTTGCAAAAAGATTGACGGATTGGATATGAAGGTGAGAAATTCTCATCGCTTTTTGAATTACATTGATTACAGAGTTTAAGTGTTATGTTAGATAATCACCATTTGATGATATGAATGTTTGATTGATTGTTTGAATATGTCGAATGATCCATTTTAATGTTATGACAATTATCATATTATACCCATTATTGTATATGTAATGACATGTGATTGGTTGTACGATTGTTATGTTAATATGGGCATCAATTACTATCATTATTGATCAAGTAACCCCTTTGTTAAATAAGACCCAATTTTGGTGATATGAGATACTTTGGAAAAATAAGTCTCTTTTTAAATGAAATTGAAATTAAAGTTAAGGTAAAATAGAATTTGAACTTAAAAGTGAATTGGATTTGAAATCGAAGTCAAAATCAAAAGTTAAATTGAAATTGATTTTGAAATCGAAATAAAAATTGAAAATTAAGTTGAAATTAAAGATGGATTTGAAATTAAGTTTGAAATTGAAGTTTCAACTTAGTTTAATTTGAAGTTAGAATTGAAATTTAATTGAAATTAGATTTAAAAATTTAATATTAAAATAATAGGAATATAATAATATTATAATATAAAAATAACGAAATTATACTTTAAATACTTCAAATAGTAAAAATATTGATTTAAAATGATTTGTAATAATTTTATAAGTAATAAAGCTCAATTTGAATAAATTATTTCAAGTATTGAAAAATAAGTTAAATATAAGCGCGTCGCGCAATGGTGTTCACGATTTCGCACTATAAAGTTCAAACAAGTCTACAACGTTAAATATATCTAGGAATTCTTCGAGATAAGAAAATTTTGGACTATTATATCCATATTTTAGAAATAAAAAAAGAAAATCGAGATTTCATTACGTAGGTTTTGAATTAAGTCTAAATCAATTTTCTAAAACAATCGTGCTCGTGCAGTTAAGTGACCATAATGGAAAATCTTTTTAAATCGACGTTTTTAATTGTGAAAAAAAAGGGATAAATTTTATAAATCTATTTAAATAGTTCAGAAGAGATTTGAAATGGAAATTATGAATTTTCAAATATTAAAAAGTTGTTTAAATCAAATAAGCTTATATAGCACTTTCCGCAACACTTTTTCTTCTGCAAATTTTATAACTTTTGAAATATGAGGTTTAAACTTAATGATTTTTGCTAGGATCAGTTATAAATGTTTTTAGAAGGAACATTTAGCATTTAAAAGATAATTTGGAATATTTATAATCAATTCCAAAGTAAAAACTAATAACTGAGTATGCGGAAACGACTAGTACATTTGTCCCGCCTGTGAGATTTGGGAAGATAAAACAAGTTATTTAACTAAGGTTAGGGATGGAGCAACCAGTGCCCACCTGGCCTATATTTTCTTTTCTTAGACGAGGGGTGGAACAAATCAAAAGGAAAGCCTGAATGCTCTAAAAAGATTATATTAAGTTTTTCAAAAATAAAAGAAGATTAGTATTATCCAAAATTTAAGTAATCTCCAAAATGAATAAACTACAACTTGGATTGCATAGAGATAATCTTCTTATACTTGGTATTAAATTCCGAAGAGGGAGCTCATTCTATTCGTGGAATTTACATGTGATCTCATCATTATTCCACTTATAGCACTTACTGGATACGAAAATTGATGTTGAGTAAAATTAGAATGATTTCTATGATTCTATTTACTTAATAATGTTTTCTAAGATAGATTTAGGGTTTATAGTAAATGATGTCCTAAATAACATTTTTTTGACCCATTTAGAAGTCAAGAAAATATGGATCGATGATAAGTAAGAAAATAGGAAATTTTTTCCCAAATCAATAAGTAAATGAGCTTAGAATTACTTTAAGATTAAAAAGGGAATGTAACAACTCGAAATTTAAGCTATAATAATTAATTAATGAATTAACTGAATAATAAAATAATTTTGTAGAATTATCGGATTTGAGCCACGGGAGTTGCACCAATGTGTTCGCGGTAATTTTCTGATCAATTTTCATATATAGATTGTCGAAATTAGAGCCTAAATGAAGAAGTTACAAATTAAACAAGAAAAAGAAGAAAAATAATAATTAAATAGGGCAAGGTCGACCCTTACTATAGCTAGGTCAACCTTAGCATGTGTTGGTCGACACTAAGGTCGACCCACATTTGCATTTGGACATGAAATCATCCAGTTTCGAGCAGTGACGTGTTTTTGCAATTTCTTCGAATCTTATGCATCCATGCTTCCATCCGACGGTTCCCATCGAGCCTATGATGTGGTTGAACCAGATTTAATCCAATTGACTGAGATCCCCAAGTGAAACTATAATAAGACCCTAGACCTAGCTATTTTTCTCATTCAGATTTTCTCCATCTGGGTTGATTGCCTGAGGCTGGACCCTAAAAGGAATATTTTTTCAAGGAGAAGATCTTCTTAATCAAAATGTTTTATTCCCTAGAAGTGGATTTGGAAAGGCGAAGGAAAAGAGCTAAGGACCACAGGTGAGTGTTTAAGTTATTATTTTAGATTTTTAAGTAATTTAAAATAATAGGGTTCTTAATAGTTATAGTTTTTCTGTAATTTTGAGACTGCTTTTACATAAGTTGTTTATAGTTGATTTTTAAAGTTCTTTACAGTCTATTTTATTTGGGTATTTTTATTTAGCTATTTTATTCATTTATTTACAGTGATTTTTATTTTATTTACATCCGTTTTATGTTAGAGTTCATCCTGTAAATGTTAGTTTCTTTTTGTTCCTTTTTACGTGAATAAATTGATAAATAGAGGATAATTTGCTAATATGGACTAAAATATAAGAATAATAAATTTGATGTAAAGAAGAAGAACTATAATAAAAAGTGTATAGACTGAAATATGCAAATTTGACATTTGCAAGCAAGTTTATAACTAGTAGTTATAACTAAAAAGACAGAATAGAGCAGAAGAGGGTTATTTTCAAGACTTATACTAAGTTAATAAGAATATATAGAAGAGATAGCAGAAGAGGCTTATTTTAGGACTTCGAATAAATTAATAAGCAAATAGAGCAGAATTAACATAAGAGGCTTATTTAAAAGACTTATACTAAGTTAATAAGTAAAGATAAAAGACATACAGGCAACACTTCCCTTCAGCCAAGAACTGATGGTTCCATAATAGTTAGGTGGGGCTGGGACACACTTATGTTGTTTAGGGTAGATAAGTAGTCAACAGATAAAAGCCAAAATTAGGGGATTTGGGCAAGGGGCACAACTAGATTTTGTTTGCTAATACCCGTACCGGAAGCATTCCCCTTAGACACTAGGACTGATGGTCTCATAACACACTTAGGTGAGGCTGGGCAGGACCCTGTCAGACTAGGACTAATGGTTTCACAACAGATCAGGTGAGGCTGGGTACGCTTAAGTAAGAGGTCAAAAGCGGGAACAAGAGATAGTGCGAGCCGAATGGTGGCCGAGCGTGCAGCCTTGGTGTAGGGATGTAAGTTGCTATTGAGTTCCAAAGTGCTAAACAAGTGTCCTTTTGCTCTAGGACCCACGGAACGAGACTAGCTAATTGTGTCACAATAGAGATAGAAAGCCGATCAAATGGTAGAATTAGGATCTCTGCTTAATTTAAAATAGCATTAGGATTTCAACCTAATCAAAGCAGCTATCTAAGACAAGTGCAAACAATCGAAATAACCAAAGCAAACAGTTAATCAGTATTTTCTTCCAGCTTTATCTTTTCCTTTATTTCCTTTTATAGTAGAACTGTTGCTAAATCTATTAGCTTAATCTTGCTTAAAAATACTAGTAATTACTTCCACTCACCAGACTTTTAGTCTTACTCACTCCTCTATTCTCCCCTCCTCCCCTATAGGCCAACAGAGGCAGGGACAGTAGATTTTGGATTTTCTTGGAGATACAGCTGCGGAGTTTTTCTTCATGTATTCTTCTCCCTTTCAATTTTTATTTCATCTAGACTTGGTGTACTGGTACTTTTTAGAGGGATGGTTACTTTCGTACTCTGATGATATGACCGAGATGGTGTTTTTCACTAGACATATATATTTGGTTTTGAAGACATATTCTATTTTGATGATTTATTCTCTAGAATAATAAAGTTACTTTTAAATGTTTCCCTTTTTTATTTAATTGTTTTGTAAATCTTAGTCTCTGTAAAGTTTTAGCTATACCTACATCACACCACATCTTTTAGTGTGTCCTTTTTAGGTATGTTAAAGGGTGTGGGGTGTTTCACTTGGTATCAGACCCTAAGGTTACATGATTCCTAAAAGCTTGTTTTGAATATAAAGTATTTTTCCAAAAGTAACCTATTTTTAAAAGTAGCGTATCTTCAAACTAGATGTATTTTTCAGAAAGAAACTCTTATTATAGAAATAGTTTTTCAAGTATAGAAGAGAGTTATATAAAGTCCCCTTAGGGTCCAGTTCAACCTTCTTTCGATTCTTTCGAGCCTAAATTTCCTTTTCTTTGCATAGTATGGCTGAATGGTTCTGTAGAGTTATGATACCAAAAGTGCAAGGGCAAGTGCCCAATAGCACCAGTAGGTGGAGATCCCATTAATCCACCTACAACAGCCAATTTTTCTAAGCCATGCAATGATTTCGCCAGTCTAGGAGGCAGACATTTTCTGGCACAAATGATTTTAAGGAGGCACGAGCTAGGTTGGAGGATACAGAGCAAATGTTTAGGATGTTAGGATTGGAGGACAGATAAAGAGTTTAGCCTGCATCTTGGCAGCTGAAGGGAAAGCTTAAAAGGTTCCTAAGTTAGAAAGCTCTAGGAAGTCAAGGTGGATGAACAAGAAGGATAAGGACAAGAGGAAAGTAGGCGAACCATAGAAGTAGATCAAGAAAAGCAAGAAATGTAACAAATGTGGATTGGTTATTATGCAAAGGATTGTAAGAATAAAATGAGGAAGGGAAGGTGCTTCAACTATGGGCAGCTAGGTCACCTTAGTATGGCTTGTTGTCAGAGGACGAGGCAGAGAGCAGGCGCATCTACAACGCAAGTACAGGCTTTGGATGTAGCACCTTCTAGTAGTAGACTAGATAGAGGTAGGAATGTCTCCAGGGAAGGTTGATCTCTATTCTGGATTTTTCTAGTCGGACTTTTTTTATTCTGGAGCATCACACTCTTTCATTTCTAGGTCGTCGGTTGATTGTTTGCACTTAGATATCTCTTTAGTAGTAGACTCCATAGTTGTTTCAAACCCTATAGGAGGATCGGCACATTTATCCATGATTTGTAGAGGTTTGAAAATTTTCATATTAGGCGTAGAGTTTTTCTGTGACGCATATGTATTGGTATTTACTGGGCATGGGATGATTTTGGAGATGGATTGGGTATCCACTTATGGAGTGATATTGGACTGCGAGAGGAGAGTCCTTATACTAAAGACATGCAGCAATAGGACTATTGAGGGTTCTTACGACCCACATGGGTCGGTCATGTTGAACTTCCTTTATTCCCTTGATTCATCATTAGGAGAGCTAGATTCTGCTCCAGTAGTTTGAGATATCCAAGACATCTTTGAGGAGGTCAGGGGACTACCCTCTAAGAGAGAGATCGACTTTAGGATCTATCTAAATGATAATGCTAAGTCAGTGGCATTGCCGGTGAGAGACATGGCTCCTAGGGAGAGGAAGGAATTAAGTAAGTAGATCGGTGAGCTATTGGAGAAAGGCTTCATCAAAAGGAGCATATCTGAGTGGGGAGCACCATTCGTCTTCGCTACAAAGGCGAATGGTTCCCTTCGAATTTGTGTAAACTATAAAGAATTGAATAAGCTCACGAAGAAGAAACGTTACCCACTTTCTAGGTTAGATGATCTTTTCGATTAGTTGGTTAGCTCTTTGGTGTTTTCTCATCTTAGTTTAGCCAATGGATTTCATTAGCTTAGTCTCGCTGACGATAGCGTTTATAAGGCAGCATTTAGGACACTCGACAGATTCTTTGAGTAGTTGGTTATGCTGTTTGGGCTAACCAAAATGACATAAACAACGCCCTGGCCTATTTTTGTAGATTTGACGTGCCATGTTTTTTAAGGTGTCCTTAATAAGTTCGTAGTAGTATTCGTGGAAGACATTTTGGTGTTTTCCAAGAGTATGGAAGAGCATGTTATCCATCTAGATGAGGTTCTTCGCACACTTCGTGTTCATCAGTTGAAGGAAAAATTCTCAAAGTATCACTTTTGGCGTAAGGAAGTGTGTTTCTTAAGGCATGGAGAAGGTCAGCACATGGAAGGAATTTAAGAAACGGTTTTGTACATTTATGTTTGGATTATGGAAATCTAAAGAGTGGTAGGCAAAGATTGGAGATGTATAGTAGATTCGGTTGAAAAAGAGGAAAGCCCATGTGTAAATGATTGCAAAAATTATAATTGTTTCATATAAGTGGATTAACGGTAGTGCCATAGAATAAATATAAGCATAAAAGAGGAATAGGAATATAAGACTTTAGTAAGGAAATGATATTTCCAAGGTTTAGGATGGGTACTCCTAGGGTAGTAAGAATAAAATCCACTTTATGTCTAGCCCAATAAAATGAAATTGTTAGAATTGAAAAGTTGAAAATATAGTTGCTAATATTTTGAGGAAGTAAATATTGGATTTTCGAAAAAAATGGTACGAAATTGAAATTCTTTTGAAGGATTATAGGGCATATATATATATTGTTAGTTTCTTTAGAGGTAAACAAAGATTTTAATATAAAAAACCTAGAGTGTATTAAGTATCGAAAACGTAGGATGCAACATTCATTATTGTAGTAGATGTTTTCATGGAAAATAAAAGGGGCATGGACTATAACACTATTGTTATAATAAGCGACTCCCAAGGGATATGTTTTTACATAGTATATGAGATTTATTAGTATTTATTTTAATTAAATCCATACACTAGTATTTTTAGGTTGTAGTAACAGTGTTTTATGTAACATCTGTTTTGACCCAAAAAAATGTGCTTTAAAGATAAGTTCTAAGTAGAGAAATAATGTGGTTTGTAAGTACACTTATTATTTAAATAAGCATAAAGAATTTTTTTCTTGTTTTGAAAACATTAAAAGAGTTTTGAATTGAGTTCTTTTGAAAAAAAAGAGGGTGTAAGTTAAGTATTAGGAAATTGATTAATTTCATAGAAATTGTCTATCGTAAAAGAACATAGATTAGACATTCTTTAATCGATTGGGATGAAATGAATAGTGATAAAATTTTCTATGAAACCAAATCACAAATAAAGATGTTTTGTGCAAGTTATAAGGAATACGTGAAAGAGACGTGTAAGGTATGGGAAGCACCATATTTTATATAGCCCATTTTGAAAAATATAAAATAAGTTTCTTGTAATTTCACATAAACACGAAGTCCTTTTTGAAAGGGTTCATAAAAGGTTTTAGTGTTGTAACAACCCAAAATCTTAACCCGCGATAATTAATTCATTAATTAATTAAATAATAAAACAACTTTGTGAAATTATCAGAATTGAGCCACAGGAGTTGTATCATTGTGTTCTTGGCAATTTACTGGCTAATTTCCATATATAAAACGTCAGAATCCGAGCAAAAAAGAACGAGATATGAATTAAAAAAGAATATATATATATATATATATATATATATATATATATATATATATATATAGGCCAGGTCGACCGGCCGGTCAACATGGACACAAGGGTAGTCGACCGCCCGGTCGACCCACCTGTGTTCAGGAACGAAGAATTTTTTTTTTCATTCTAGAGGCTTCCTATGACGTGTTTGCATTTTTATTTCAATCCAGCCCTTCTATTCTTGCATCTGATGACTCCTTTTCAGCCTATGACGTAGTTGCATCCTATTCAATCCTCAAATCCAACAGTTTGAGATCCACCTCTACCCCTATAAATAAAACCCTTGGCCTAACACTTTTTTTCATTCTAAGATTTTCTCCAATTGAGTTCACCTATTCAAGAAGGACCCTAAGCGAAATACTTTTCCAAGGAGGATCATTTTAAATAAAAATAGTTAACAACCGCAAGTGGATCCATGAAGGCCTAAAGGGAAGAGCTAAGGACCAGAGGTGAGTGATTGTAATTATTTTAAATTTCTTTAAGTAATTTAATATAGTAGGGTTTCCAATATTTGTAATTTTACTATGATTTTTGGAGTAACCTTTTTAGGAATTTATTTACAGTTTTTAGAATTATTTTTAGTTAATTTTAGTTTATTTCTAGCTTTTCCATTTATTTACTGCATATTTACGGTATTTTAGTTTATTTACTGTTATTTACATCTTCTTCTTACACCTTGGATTTCCTTCTATTTTCGGTTTTCTTTTATTCCTTCTTCTTCTTCTTCGCATATGGATTAGAGTAGAATTAACGCATAATTGGATTAAATTATAAGAAATTTGAAATAATGGAATATAATATGTAAATTATAAGGACTGTAATATAAATAGAATTGGACTGAAATTATGCTTAATTAGGATATTAATTGGACTGAATTAAAGAAATTGGCCTATTTATAACTTAGAATTATAACTAAAAAGAATAAAAAGAAGCTTATTTTCACACTTAGACCCTGTGTTAAGTAATAAGCATGACTATAACGCAGGTTATAATAAGAAATAGAACAGAATAAGGCTTATTTTAAGACTTCAGATAAATTAATAAGCACAGATAGCACGAACAAGAGTAAAGACTTATTTAAATAATTTATCTAAGTTAATAAGCAATGAATTAAAGTAGGACCTATACCAAATAGCATTCCTCTATTTTTTTCCTATGGGTATGGTATTTCACATAAACCTAAAGTGAGCCGAAAGGTACGCTTATGCTAGTAGTGGTAGTAATTGGTCAATATAGAGAAGCCCAAATTATGGAGGATTTGGACAAGGGCACTATTAGATATTGTTTAGATGACGGGCCAGTACCGGCAGCATTCCTCTATATTTTCCATAGACACAGTGTTTTGCATAATCCTAAAGTGAGATGAGGGGAACGTTTATGCCGAATCGAGGTAATAATACGACCGAATAGGTGGAGCAACATGTAGCATGAGCATAGTGACAGTTACGCATGCGACTTCTATTTTGGTGCTCAGTAATCGCTATGAGTTCCAAGCTCTTAGTGTGTGTCTCTTTCGTAGACACCATTGCCTTCTGTTTAGGGAGCTATGTATCGTCTAGTCCATAGTGGATACTTTGTGTATCTTTCATAGTTTACCATTGGCTATTGTGTAGGGAGTTATATAGCGTCTAGTCTAGAGTAAGGTTTATGGAGTAGCAAGCTGATCAAAGGGTAGAATTAGGATTTCAGCCTAATTATAGATTAGGAATTCAGCTTAATCAAGCAGCTATCAAAGACAAGTTCAAACAATTAAAGTTGACCTATCTTATCAATTGTAATAGTTTAATCGTATTTTCCAGTTTATCTCTTTCCTATTTTCTTTGTTTCCTTTTGTATATAATAGGACTATTGAAGAGTCTATTACCTTTACTTTGCTTACAGATTCTAGCAGTTACCATCACTCACCAGACTTTTAGTCTGACCCACTCCTCTATTTTCCTCCTTTTCCCCCCATAGGCAATCAAGGAAGAGGGTAGTAGATTGCAGTTGCTCGGAGGATTCTGGGAGAAGATTCTGTTATGTATTTCCCTACTTTTATTTCCATTTTTCTTTCTTTGTACTAGCACTTGAGAGGGATATTTATACTCTAATTTTTTTGAGACTAAGAGTTTTTATTTCATGAGACATATTTGGGTTTTGAGACATGTATATTGTATTTGGTATTTGACTGATTTGGTTTATAAGGCAATTATGAAGTTTTTATTTTAATAAATTATTATTTTAGTTTTCACTGTTTTTACCCATTTTCATCTTGTGGATCTTAGTCTCTGTTAGTTTCAGTTATACCTACAACGCACCATGCTTTTTAATGTGTCATTTTGGGTATATTAAGGGGTGTGGGGTATTTTACTCGGTATCAGAGCCTAAGATTACAGGAGTCCTAAAAATATATTTTAAAAAAAGTACTTTTTTGAAATAACTTGTCTTAAAAAGTACTTTTTAGAAAAGAACTCTTTAAAATGTTTCAAAGAATAAAAGAATTTTATAAAAAAAACCCTCATAAGTGTAGTTCAATCTCCCTTTGACTCTTTCCTAAACTATCTCTTTATTTTCATAAAATTACTTATGCCCCAAACCTTCTCGAGGGCATTCCAGTACCAGTCTGATTTCGTAGGCACTTACAAGCCACGAGTCTAGAGGTGCATGAACCAGCACCCAATCCTGCACCAGCGGATGGGAACTCCATCAACTTACCTGTCTCCATCAATTTCTATAAGCTTTGTAAGGATTTTGCGAGTTTGGACGGAAAGACTTTTTCTGGGAAGCAGACTTTCGTGGAGGCGAGAGGTTGGCTTAGGGACATTGAGAGGATATTTGGCTTATTAGGATTGGAGGACCAGCAGCGGGTTTAGCAAGCCTCTTGGCAGCTTAAAGAGAAGGCCTCTTACTAGTGGGAGGTTGTTGAGTCGGAAGGAAGAGAAGTCTGTTAGAATGGGTTTAGGCAGAGGTTTGAGAGGAAGTTTCTATCTCAAGCGGAAGAGAGTGTTCAGCTGGAGAGGTTTATCAATTTGATGCAAAGGAGTTTGTCCGTCAAGGAATACATCAATCAATTTAATGAGCTGTCACGGTTTGTGGAATTAGTGAACATGCCATATATGAAAGCTATGAAGTTTGCGAAAGGATTGAATCAATCCCTTCAGGGATTATTGTCGACTCATGTACCAATGGGAGCTACTTATGAGTCTTTGGTTGAGATGGCGCTTATGTCGGATGCGGTCTAGGAAGAAGAGCCAAATGAAATGGTCAGGTTAGAAGGTCCAAAGAAGAAGTGGTGGAAAAACAGCAAGGAGAAGAAGAAAGATGATGGCCCTCATAAGCAGATGAAGAAGGGATCGAAGTTCAATAGCTGTGGGATTGTTGGACATATCGCCAAGGATTGCAAAAGATGAAGGGAAAGTGCTTCAATTTCAGGAATCCCGATCATATGAGTAGGAGTTGTCCCTAGAGAGCTAGTCAGGCAGCAAGTGCACCAGTCGCACAGATTCAGGCATTGGACGCGGAACCTTCTAGTACCATTCCGGATAGAGGTAGGAAAGTCACAGTTGAATGTTTGATTTTGTAACGACCCGCCTTTTTGGACAGTTTAAACCGACGATCAAATACACATGTCGATTCCAAACCATTCAAAAGGGCAGATGGTTATTGGGGTAAATAAGAAAAAAAGAGGAAAGAGAAATAAAAGAAAGGAAACAACACAGAATCTTGCAGCGGAATGATAAAATATAATAATCAAATAAATAGTTCATGAAGTTGTTTACTATACGTTGGTCATTATTTATACAACATTTATCAGAGTTATACATATTCAACAGAACAAATAAAATAATGCAGCAGACAGCATGATGCAAGGATAACAATAGTAATAGTATACCAAATCTTCGTCTTCATTCTCCAGAATAGATCTTCAATAAGCTGAAAGCTCAGGTCTGACCCGAGCGTAATGAAAAGACAAAACACCCGAGTCAGGACTAAAATATCCTCATGTAAGTTAAATCAATCGTAAATAAATATGAGTGTAACGGCGTCAGAGATGTTTACGGGGTTTGACATCTCATATCCAGTGTCAACGTGCGTGCAATAACTCAAGAGATGTTACGGGATTTTTCCATCTCTTAAGGATCCGTTAAACTATCTACTATGTAGTAATGTACGCTAAGTAGATAATGCCTATCAGTAATATAAAGTATCAAAATAGCGTTAAGGCGTTACCATAATCCCCCTTAACACATTTTTATAATGCCATAGTCTATACAGCACCGTAAGCCCCACCGTAAACTGGTGGTTATCAGAGGGTACCCCATAGGTATAACACAAAACATAACGTAGTGGTCGCGAATAGGATAATCAGTATGACAAGGTACATGAAGCGATACCAACTAGGATACTAGTAGTTGCGTGATCCGGACTGATGTTGAGCATAGCCAGCAGCCACCCCAACACCGCGAAACAACACTCCTAAATCAAGGGGTGCACCCAAATCGCATCATAAATGTAATAGATATGGTATCGAAGAAGTGTGTCCGCTAGAGATGGCGAACCTCAATGGCCCGGCGCGGCTCCTATTTTAGTCATGTCAGGGGTCATCCAATATCGTTCTCTTTCTTCAGTCAACGCGTTCACCAAACCATCCACTTCATTCTGGATCAACACTCCGCGTATAATAGTTATTAAAGTGGTTTTCGGTATCGACAGAGAGTATGTCCATATCCGATCCCGGTCTCTTTAATAACTACGTATTATTACACCGTTGGCTCTTTTACATTTCAAATCGATTCATAATTGATATCAAAATATCATATTCGCTTCAAAAATCAAATCCATTTCAAATATCATCGTATCTATTAAAATTCAGATTCCGTTTCAAAAATCATTTTTCGTCTCAATATCTTATTTCGATTTCAAAATCAATTCGGATTTCAATTTAGGTTGCAACTTCAATTAACCCAATTCGTATTTAAATTCAAGATTTAAATATAAACATTTCACCTTATTGACCAGCTTAGAATTTTAGAAAATTTTAAGGAGTTTAAAAGTAGTTTTAAATAATTAAAATAGTTAAAAATACTTAAAATCTTAAAATGGATTTGAAATAGATAAATTAGTTTAAAATAATTTAAATCGGGTTAAGTAGATTTAAAATAGACTAAAATAGTTTAAGTATTCAAAATGGTTTATATAACTGAGTAATTTGGAAAACAAAATAAAACAGCTTCAAAACCCAACCATTTCAATTATAACTTCCCAATTCAAAACAATTTCAATTATACCTTCGGCCAGGAGCAGGTGGAGCTCGGCCCCCCTCCAACCTCGAGATGCGTGCGAACTGCCGGCCTTCATGAGCAATTTCCCGTTGATATACTTCGCCTATGACGATCTCCACCGTTGAGATCGAAGATCTCAACGTGCTCTACAACTTCCATGTTGAAGGTTTCGCGTGAATGTCGACGGATTAGGAGATCGGAGTGAATGAATTTGGGTGCGTTCTGGCCGTTCGCTTATATGGAGGCGGCGGCTGATGATAGACTAGGGTTTTGGACCAAATGAAATGAATTAAGGGTCCTTTTATAGAAAACTGACGAACACTATTCATTCCCAATTTTTCGAACTCCAAATCTCACACAGTGACGGGCATTTCTAGGGTTTATCCCGCGTTCCAGACGCAATGGAATAGGTTTCGGAAGCTAATTCGATCATCTGTGTGAGTTACGGAAATAAACGATCGATTTTAAATTAAATCGATTAAACGAATTTCTAGGCGTTTTGGCTCGCCCCGGACAAACGGTAAATCCGATTGACTCGAAATTTGGAATCTTACAATAATATCACGTTATGGATCCGATGAAACTAGTTTCGTCGAAATCCGAGACTGTTTGAAAAATGGCTATTTTAACTCGTCAAATTAATATTAAAACAATTTCAATGCGTTTAGAGCTGCCGCGGTCAAACGAAAATTCCGATTGCTACGAAAATTGAAATCCGATAATAACAAACTATTACGGATCCAATGGAACTAGTTTCGTCCAATTCTGAGACTGTTCGAAAATTGGCTATTTTCAGTCGATAATTAAATATTAAAATATTCAATTTTCACAAATTTACTTATAATTCGATTTTAAAAGTTCTATAACCTCATTCTAACTTTAATATGATAAAATAAAATTTTACAAATCATTTTTAATCATATAAAACCCGTTATTCAATTATCCAATAAATTCCAATTTTAAAATCTTATTAACTCTATTATAATCCCGATATAACTTACATTCACTTTGGAAACCAATTAGAATCATATTAAATCAAATTTTCAATTATTCACTCTATTTTCATATATTAAATTTCAATATCAAATTAATCATATCAAATTCGGAATTTAATTATTCAAACATTTGTGATATTAAATTTAAACAAATTTGATTATTCTTAAATCACTATCTTTTGAAATATTCAAAACGAACTTATAAAATTTAACAAGTTCAAATTATAGAACAACCATTTCCATTATACGGTTATTCAATTCCCATTATTAATTATTCAATAAATTCCAAATATTAAATTTAAACAATTTCGCTTATCCAATAATTCATTATCTCTTGAAATATTGAAATTGAACTTATAAGATTCAACTTTTAAAACCAATTCACAATTTAGAACACTATTTTCATTTTACAGTTATTCAATTTCTCAATAAGTTTTAAATATTTAATTTAAACAATTTACCTGTTCAATATTTGATTTTAAATAGATTTTACTTATCAATCAATTACTCTATTATTCCCAATGAATCCAACATTTATTATCCTATTCAACTATTGATTGCAAAGGCATTCACTAAGTAGCTTTTATTTTTCATTACTTGGATAATTATTGTTGCAATTCATTCCAGTTATTATTATTCCAAACGACTTACAATTTTTTTTCTAACACTAAATCATGAAATCTTATTAAATTTAGCTATTTTAATTATCGAAAATTTACGGGTCATTACAGATTTCTATATCTGATTTTCCCATTCGGACTTTATTCAATTCTGGAGCATCACACTCTTTTATTTCTAGTTCTCTTGTGGATTGTTTGCAGGTATACATTTCTTTAGTAGTGCACTGCATCGTTGTTTCAAACTCCATAGGTGGATCGAGACACTTGTCTATGGTTTGTAGGGGTTTAAAAATTTATATCCTAGACGTAGAATTTGACTGCGACGCCTATGTTTTGGGATTCTTGGGATATGGGATGGTCTTGAGTATGGATTAGCTATCCACATATGGAGGTTTTTTAGACAACGGGAGGAGAGTCGTTATATTAGAGACTTGTAGTGGTAGGACTCTCGAGAAATCTTACGACCTGCAAGGGTCGATCATGTTGAGCTTTCCCTATTCCCTCGATTCATCTGCAGCAAAGTTTGATTCGGTTCCTACCGTTAGAGATTTTCCCGACGCCTTTGAGGATGTTAGGGACAATCCCCTAAGAGATAAATTGATTTAGTATTTATTTGACCGAGAATGCTAAGCCAGCGGCATTACCTATAAGGCATATGGCACCTAGGGAGAGGAAAGAGTTGAGAAAAACAAGTCAGCGAGCTTTTGGAGAAGAGTTTTATAAGAAGGAGCATATCGGAAGAGGGAGCACCAATCGTCTTCGCTACTAAGGCGGATGGTTCACTTTGACTTTGCGCTAATTATGGAAAATTAAATAAGCTCGCCAAGAAGAATCGATATCCACCCCCTAGGATTGATGATCTTTTTGACCAGTTAGTTAGCTCTTTGTTTTCTCTCTTCTAGATTTAGCCACGAGATTCCATCAGCATAGAGTCGCAGATGACAGCATAGATAAGACCGCCTTTAGGATTCCAGATGGACTTTTTGAGTGGCTGGTTATGCCTTTTGGGCTAACCAATGCCCCAACCTACTTTGTTGAATTTATGAGCCGCGTCTTTAGAGAAGTCCTAATAAGTTCATGGTGGTATTCGTGGATGACATCTTGATATTTTCCAAGAATATGGAGGAGCATGAGGTTCATTTAGAGGAGGTTCTTCGCACACTTCGTAGTCATTGTTTGAGAGCTAAATTTTCAAAGTTTCATTTTTGGAGAGAGGAGGTACGTTTCTTGGGGCATGTGGTCTCGAAGGAAGGTTTGGTTGCTGACCCTGCTAATGTGATAGCTGTATAAGATGGGAAGGCCTCCAAGAACATCACTGAAGTTAGGAGCTTTCTAGGATTGGCTGGCTACTATAGGAAGTTCATTAGAGACTTTGCCAAGATTTCGACACCACTCGCATGCCTTACTAAGAAGAATAAAGCTTTCGTGTGGGACGTGGATTGTGAGGATTCCTTCACAAAGCTTAAGGGAGCCCTTGCTAGTGCACCAGTGTTAGTACGACCCAATGGAGCTAAGCCTTTTACTGCATACATTGATGCATGTGGGATGGGCCTAGGAGAGGTGTTGATGTAAGAAGGAAGGGTGGAATATTATGGTAGTAGACAGTTGAGGGCGTATGAGAAGAACTACCCTACCCACGATTTGGAGTTGGCGGCCGTAGTTTTTGCACTCAAGCCTTGGAGGCACTATTTTCTTGGAGAGAGGTTTGAGCTTTTCACCGACCACGAGTCATTGAAGTAACTATTCTCACAGAAGGACTTGAACTTGAGGCAATGGAGATGGATGGAGTTTTTAGCCTCGTACGATTTTGAGATTGCCTATACCCCCGGCAAGGTTAATGTGGTTGCAGATGCATTGAGTAGAAAGAAAGAAACCCTTAATCCTTTATTCGTAGAGTGAAGGAGCTTGGAGTTTATTTCTACTTTTGATTTTAAGCCCTCCATGGACATTACTCCTGTATTGTTGGCGACGTTAGAGGTGAGGACTACCCTTATGGATCAGATTGGCTCGAGGCAGCAAGGAGATTCAAAACTCATGGACATTATATATAGGATTAGCTGAGGAAAGGTCTCTAGACATCTCCAATGTTATTCCGTTGATAGCAAAGGGTGGCTTAGGAGCGATGGAAGACTTTGTGTTCAACATGCTAGAGATTTGTTGAGAGCGGTTTTGGAGGAAGCACACCATTCCCGTATGACTATTCATCCAGGTGGTGACAAAATGTATCGGGATATGAATAGGATGTTCCACTGGAATGGTATGAAGAAGGACGTGGCAGAGTTTGTAGCTAAGTATCTCATACGCCAAAGGGTAAAGGCAGAGTAGCAGAAGCCCGGTGGAATACTTAAGCCCTTAGATGTGCCAGAGTGGAAGTAGGACAACATTTCTATGGATTTTATAGATGGTTTGCCCTGTTATAAGAAGGGGAATACTAGCATTTGGGTGATTGTTGATCGGTTGACCAAGAGTGCCCACTTCATCCCACTTAAGAGCAAGCATACAACATCATATTTGGCATCCCTTAATGTTCAAGAGATAGTCCGACTTCACGGAGTCCCTTCTAGTATAGTGAGTGATAGAGATCCCATTTTCACTAGTGAGTTTTGGAGGAGCTAACAGGAGGCTCTAGGGAAGAAACTTAGATTAAGTATGACCAATTACCCTTAGACGATGGCCAAACGGAGAGAGTGAATAGAGTTCTTGAGGATTGGCTATGGATGTGCATTTTGGACTTTGGAGGAATTTGGGTGGAGCATCTTCCATTGGTTAAGTTGACATATAATAACAGTTACCAAGCGATCATACGAATGGCACCATTTATGGCTCTATACGGGAGACCTTGCAAAGTTACTACTTAGGACTGACATGGTGAGGGTTACATCAGAGAGAGTGGATTTAATTTGGCGAAGAATGAAGGCAATCCTAGGTAGGCAAAAGTCTTATGCGAATAAACGGAGGAAAGACATTGAGTTTGAGGTGGGGGACTTAGTATTTATCAAAGTATTCCCACTTAGAAAGGTGGTAAGATCCGGATCGAATGGAAAGTTAGCCTCCAGATTTTGTTGGACCATTCCCTGTCATGGAGAGAGTTGGGAAAATGGCTTACCGAGTGAAGCTACTAGAGAGGCTCATAGGTGCGCATGATGTCTTCCATGTTCCGCACTTGCAAAAGTACTTAATGACTCAACGGAGGTTGTATATCCTAGTCAGTTAGAGGAGGTGGAAGTAGAAAAGGAAGCATCTGTTCGACATTCCCTACGAAGATTGTTGGAAGAGACATTTAGCGACTAAGGAATAAGGAGGTTCCGCTAGTGAAGGTGCAATGGGGAGATGATGTTACAGATGCCACTGGGGAAGCTGAATAGAAGATTCGTACTTCCTATCCTCATCTTTTTGATAGTAAAATTTTAGAATTTCCTATTTGCACCTTTAGTTTCGAATAGGTTTTTTCCTTTATTATCCTTTCGGAGGGTACAACATAGAATTTAACCTATGGATGGTAGGATAAGATGTAAACATGTTATTAGAACATGCTATGAATGATATATACTAGTGAGTGCAAGTGTTTGCTAGTGGATGCTAATGGAAGCATATAGGTACATGAGGCACTGTTATTCTTTAGGGATCAGCCTAACTAGGACACAAGAGCATATGCATATGGATGTGCGCACATTGTTATCCTAATTTTCATGGTTTCTATAAATGGATGTTTAACACATGATTATTGCATTTGGATGATATATGCAACTTGCATATAGAACTATCAGTTATCATTAGGAATTTTTGCATTTGTTTGGATACATAGTATGGGCATGATTGCATAAAAGGAGGTCAACTGAATCAGTGAACCGCCTAATATTTTGCATTAGTCACGGACAATGACACTACACTAATTGCACAAGTATCATAAATCGCATTAGAAAAACTTAAGGACAATGGATGTAAAGGTTGATGATTGAATAGTTGGCTATAGAACTTATATGTAAACTTTTATTTCATTCTTCTATACTTAGAGATTTCGAGGATGAAATCCTTTAATAAAGGGAGAATGTAACAATCCAAAATTTTAACCCATGATAATTAATTTGTTAAGTAATTAAATAATAAAATAAATTTGTGAAATTATCATAATTCAGCCATGGGAGTTTCACCATTGTGTCCGTTGTAATTTTCTGGCCAATTTCTATATATAGAACGTCAGAATCCGAGCTAAAATAAATGAGATATGAATTAAAAAAATATAGGCCTGGTCGATCGGCTGGTCGACCTGGGTATAAGGGCGGTCGACTGCCTGGTCGACCCGCCTGTGTTTAGGAACGAAGAAATTTTTTCTTCATTCTAAAGGCTTCCTATGATGTGTTTTGCATTCTTTATTTTAATTTGGTCCTTCTATTCTTGCATCTGATGACTCTTATTCAGCCTATGACGTGGTTGCATTCTATTCAATCCCCTAATTCAACAGTTTGAGATCCACTTCTACCCCTATAAATAGAACATTAGGCCTAACACCTTTTCTCATTCTAAGGTTTTCTCTAATTGGGTTCACCTATTCAGTAAGTACCCTAATAGGAATAATTTTCCAAGAAGGAAATCGTTTAAATAAAAATATTTAACAACTCTAAGTGGATCCATGAAGGCCCAAAGGGAAGAGCTAAGGACCAGAGGCGAGTGATTGTAATTATTTTAAATTTCTTTAAGTAATTTAAAATAATAGGGTTTCCAATAGTTGCAGTTTTACTACGAATTTTGGAGTAACCTTTTAAGAAATTTATTTACAGTTTTTAGAATTATTTTCTAGCTTTTCCATTTATTTATAGTATATTTATAGTATTTTGGCTTATTTACTTTTTATTTACATCTTCTTCTTAGCCTTGGTTTTCCTACTATTTTCAATTTTATTTTATTCCTCCTTCTTCTTCGCATATGGATTTGAATAGAATTAAAGAAAAATTGGATTAAATTATAAGAAATCTGAAATAATGGAATATAAGATGTAAATTATAAAGGCTATAATATAAATGGAATTGGACTGAAATTATGCCTAATAATGATATTAATTGGCTGGATTAAACAAATTGGCCTAGTTATAAATTAGAATTATAACTAAAAAGAATAAGAGAAGAAAAGAAGCTTATTTCCACACTTAAACCTTGGGTTAAGTAATAAGCATGATTAGATTATGATAAGAAATAGAGCAGAATAAGGCTTATTTAAGACTTAGGACAAATTAATAAGCACAAATAGTAAGAACAAGAGTAAAGGCTTATTTAAATAATTTATCTAAGTCGATAAGCAAAGAATTAAAGTAGGACCTTTACCAAATAGCATTCCCCTATTATTTTCTATGGTACGGTGTTTCACATAAACCTGAAGTGGGATGAAGGGCACGCTTATGCTAGTAGTGGTAGTAATTGGTCAATATAGAGGTGTTCAAATCATGGGGGATTTGGACAAGGGTGCTATTAGATATTGTTTGGATGACGGGCCAGTACCGGCAGCATTCCCCTATATTTTCTATGGATACGGTGTTTCACATAATCCTGAAGTGAAACGAGGGGCACGCATATGCTGAGTCGAGGTAATAATACGACCTAATAGGTGGAGCAACAGGTAGCATGAGCATGGTGGAAATTACGTGTGCGACTTCCATTTCGATGCTTAATAATCGCTACGAGTTCCAAGCGCTTAGTATGTGTGTCTTTCGTAGACACCATTGCCTTATATGTAGAGAGCTTTGTATCATCTAGTCCACAGTGGGTGCTTTGTGTATCTTTCGTAGTTACCTTTGGCTGCCATATAGGGAGTTATATAGCGTCTAGTCTGGAGTAAGGTCTATGGAGTAGCAGGCCGATCAAAGGGTAGAATTAGGATTTCTGCCTAATTATTGGATTAGGAATTCAGCCTAATCAAGTAGCTATCAAAGACAAGTGCAAACAATCAAAGTTGACCTATCTTATCAATTGTAATAGTTTAATCGTATTTTCCAATTTATCAATTTCCTATTTCCTTTGTTTCGGTTTTGTACATGCTAGAACTATTGAAGGGTCTATTACCTTTGCTTTGCTTAAAGATTTTAGTAGTAACTATCACTCACTAGACTTTTAGTCTGACCCACTCCTCTATTTTCTCCTTTTCCTCCCATAGGGCAATCAAGGGAGAGGGCAGCAGATTGTAGTTGCTCGAAGGTTTCTTGGAGAAGATTTTACTATGTATTTCCCTACTTTTATTTTCATTTTTTCCTTTCAAATGGCACTTGAGAGGGATATTTACACTTTGATTTTTGTTGAGACTACGAGTTTTTATTTCATGAGACATTATGGGTTTTGAGACATATATGTTGTATTTGGTATTTGACTTATTTGGTTTATGAAGCAATTACGAAGTTTTTGTTTTGAATAAGTTATTATTTTAGTTTCCGCTATTTTTACCTATTTTTTTCTTGTGGATCTTAGTCTCTGTTAGTTTCAATTATACCTACAACGCACCATGCCTTTTGATATGTCCTTTTGAGTATATTAAGGGGTGTAGGGTGCTTCAAGTGTTAATAGTTTCTCATAAGAGAAAGTAGTTCCAATACATTAAGGTATAAAACCATTAGGTGTAATAAGAAGTGTAAAAATTAGAGACAGTGTTAATTTGAAGAGAAATTAAATAGATTCTTAGTAGAAAAGGCTAAGCAATGCGAAATTTCATGAATTTTTACATTGATTATGCACATTGGTTGCTTACCTTTATAGAAAGTCCCAATTTGTAGTAAGTTAGAAACACCTCCAAGGTTAAGTAATTGGAAAGCTAAGGGGTTTTCAATAAAATAATTGTTCTTATCTACTCCAGTTTTTATAAAATTAAAAATCTGCGAAAAGAAGATGTTTTGAAAACATGCAAGGACATTTTAAAGATATTTTAAAGGAAAATGGTTTGGTGAAAAAGTAAATAAATTTTTGGAGCGAAAATTTTAGTAATAGTTAACTTTAAAATTTTGAATTTTTATAGAAAGCTGTAAAGATCTTTAAATGGAAAAGAGGAATAAGTTTTGAACTTAGAATTTGTAACTTTCCCTGCTAGGTTTGGGGAATAATGTAAATTAAAAAGCTGTAAGGATGCAATTCTAGAAAGATAAAATGTTAAGTAGCCAAGTACTTTTGAATTTAATAGAAACCTAAAAATAACACTTTTAAAGGAAAAAATATCGAGATTTGATGTTTTAGAAATTTAGAAGCTTTAGTTTTTGAAATGAAATAATAAATACCAAACCAAACTTTTTTATCTGGAGTAGATAGGAATCATTTTCTAGGTGTGACGAAAAAAGTGTAAGGCTATGTAGGAGATTGGTGCGATTGCTTTTAGAAGTAATAATAGAAGTTTCTATAAAATGTATAGGCACTAGTGAGAATATAGGATCGTCGCTTGAGATGTGTAGACTATGTAATGAGGTAATATTAGTAAAATAGTAACACATATGTGGTTGAGGATGTGTATTCTTGAATTTGGAGGAACTTTGAAGGAGCGTCTTCCTTTAGTGAAATTCGCGTATAATAATAGTTTTCAAGTGAGCATTAGGATTGCAACTTTCGAAGCTCTTTATGGAAGACCGTGCAAGTCGCCTATGTGTTGGCTAAAGTCTATAGAGAGATTGCTACTTAGTTCCGACATGGTTAGAGAGGCTTCGAAGGAGATTGATTTGATTAGAAGAAAATATGTACCTCTTATCCACATTTCTTTGAAAGTAAATTTTGAATTTCCTATTTCCATCTTTAGTTTTGGATAGGGTCTTTTCTTTATTATTCTTTGGGAGGGTAAATCTTAGGATTTAACCTATGGATGGTAGGATTTGATGTAAACACGTTATTAGAACATGTTATGTATAATGGAAGCTAGTGATTGCAAGTGTTTTCTAATGGATGCTAATGGATGCATATACTTACACTAGGCACTGTCATCTCTTAGGGATCAGCTTAACTATGTCACTAGAGCATATGCATATGGATGTGTGCTCATTTGCATTTTTATTCTATTTCCATGGTTGCTATAAATGAAAGGTTACCATATGATTGTTGCATTTGGATAATGATTGTAGCACGCATATAGAACTACCAGTTATCATTAGGAAACTTGCATTCATTTGGATGCATACAAACATGATTGCATAAAAAGGAGGTCGACTGAATCAGTAGACCGCCTAAGCTTTTGCATTAGTTGGGGGCATTGACACTATACTATTTCCATATAGATCATAAATTGCATTAGAAAAACTTAAGGACAATGAATGCAATGGGTGATGGTTGAGTAGTTGATTGTAGAATTTGGATGAAAACATTTATTTCATTATTCTATCCTTGGTGATTTCAAGGACGAAATCGAGGGGAGAATGTAACAACCTGAAATTTAAGCTATAATAATTATTTAGTGACTTAATTGAATAATAAAATAACTTTGTAAATTATCATAATTGAGCCACAAGAAGTGCACCATTGCGTCCGTAGTAACACATATGTGGTTGAGGATGTGTATTCTTGATTTTGGAGGAATTTAAAAGGAGCATCTTCCTTTAGTGGAATTTACGTATAATGATAGTTTTCAAGCGAGCATTGGGATGGAAACTTTCGAAGCTCTTTATGGAAGACCGTGCAAGTCGCCTGCATGTTGGTTAGAGTCTATAGAGAGATTGCTACTTGATCCCGACATGGTTAGAGAGGCTTCGGAGGAGATTAATTTGATTAGGAGAAAATATGTACCTCTTGTCCACATCTCTTTGAAAGTAAATTTTGAATTTTCTATTTCCGTTTTTAGTTTTGAATGGGGTCTTTCCTTTATTATCCTTTGGGAGGGTAGATCTTAGGATTTAACCTATGGATGTTAGGATTTAATATAAACACGTTACATAACCATGTTATGTATGAAGGAAGCTAGTGGTTGCAAGTGTTTCCTAGTGGATGCTGATGGATACATTTACTTACAGTAGGCACTGTTATCTCCTAGGGATCGGCTTAACTATGTCATTAGAGCATATGCATATGGATGTGTGTTCATTTGCATTTTTATTCTATTTCCATGATTGCTATAACTGAAAGGTTGCCATATGATTGTTGCATTTGGATGATGATTATAGCACGCATATAGAACTACCAGTTATCATTAGGAAACTTGCATTCATTTGGATACATAGTACAGACACGATTGCATAAAAAGGAGGTCGACTGAATCAGTAGACCGCCTAAGCTTTTGCATTTGTTGGGGACATTGACACTATACTATTTGCATATATATAATAAATCGCATTAGAAAAACTTAAGGACAATGGATGCAATGGGTAATGGTTGAGTAGTTGATTGTAGAATTTGGATGAAAACATTTATTTCATTCTTCTATCCTTGGTGATTTCAAGGACGAAATCGAGGGGAGAATGTAACAACCTGAAATTTTAGCTATAACAATTAATTAATGGCTTAATTGAATAATAAAATAACTTTGTAAATTATCATAATTGAGAAACGAGAAGTGCACCATTGTGTCCATGGTAATTTTATGGTCAATTTTCATATATAGATTGTCGAAATCGAAGTTAAAACGAGGAAGTTACAGATTAAACAACAAAACGAAGAAAAGATAAATAAATAAAAAGGGAAAGCTCGACCCTTGCTATAGCTAGGTCAACACTAAGGTCGACCCTCGCTATAGCTAGACCGACCATAGCTTGTGTTGGTCGATACTAAGGTTGACCCGCATTTGCATTTGGACGTGAAATCGTCCAATTTCGAGCGGTGATGTGTTTTTACAATTTCTTCGAATCCTTTGCGTCTGTGCTTCCATCAGATAGTTCCCATCGAGCCTATGATGTGGTTGCACCAGATTTAATCTTCAAATCCAATGGTCTGAGATCACCAAGTAACACCATAAATAAGACCCTAGGCCTAGTTATTTTTCTCAGATTTTCTCCATCTAGGTTCATTGATTGAGGTTGGACCCTAAAGGGAATATTCTTCCAAGGAGAAGATCTTTTTAATTAAAATGTTTTATACCCTAGAAGTGGATATGTGAAGGCTAAGGAAAAACGCTAAGGACCACATGTGAGTGTTTAAGTAATTATTTTAGATTTTTTTTAGTAATTTAAAATAATATGGTTCTCAATAGTTGTAGTTTTTCTGCAATTTTGAGACCGCTTTTATATAAGTTGTTTACAACTGATTTTTAAAGTTATTTTCATTCTATTTTATTCAGCTATTTTATTCATTTAATTACAGTTTTTTATATTTTATTTATATTCGTTTTGCGTCAGAATTCAGCCTATAAACGTTAGTTTCTTTTTGTTCCTTTTACGCGAATAAAATAATAAAATGAGGATAATTCGCTAATATGGACCAAAATATAAGAATACTAAATTTACAGAAAATTTGATGAAAATAAGAAGAACTGCAATAAAAAGAATATAGACTGAAATAGGCAAATTTGACATTTGGAAGCAAGTTTATAACTAGTAATTATAAATAAGAAGGTAGAATAAAAGGGAAATTATAACGTAGGTTATAATTAAGTAGAAAGAACAAAAAGAGGCTTATTTTAAAACTAAGACTTAAGTTAATGGGAAAATATAGCAGAGATAACAAAAGATGCTTATTTTAAAGACTTACCCTAAGTTAATAAGCAAATATAGCATAAACAGAAGAGGCTTGTTTTAAAGCCTTAGAATATTTTAATAATCAAATCGAGCAGAATTAAAAGAAGAGGCTTATTTAAAAGACTTATACTAAGTTAATAAGCAAAGATAGAAGTAGGACCCATACTGGTAGCATTTCCCTTCAATCGAGAACTGATGGTCCCATAATAGATTAGGTGGGGCTGGGACATGCTTATGCCGTTTAGGGTGGATAAGTAGTCAACAGATAAAAGCCAAAATTAAGGGATTTGGACAAGGGGCGTAACTAGATTTTGTTTGTTAGGTCATGTACCAGCAACATTTTCCTTTCAGACTAGAACTGATGGTCTCACAACACACTTAGGTGAGGATGGACAAGACCCTGTCAGACTAGGATTGATGATTTCACAATAGAGATAGAAAGCCGATCACAGGGTAGAATTAGGATCTCATCCTAATTTAAAATAGGATAAGTATTTCAGCCTAATTAAAGCAGCTATCTAAGACAAGTGCAAACAATCGAAATAACCAAAGAAAACGGTTAAACGATATTTTCTTCCAACTTTATCTTTTCCTTTATTTCCTTTCATACTAGAACCGTTGCTAAGTCTATTGTATTTATCTTGATTAAAAATACTAGTAATTATTTTCACTCGCTAGACTTTTAGTCTGACCTACTCCTTTATTTTCCCCTTCCTTCCCCCCCATAGGCCAACGGAGGCAGGGACTGTAGGTTTCGTATTTTCTTGGAGATTCAGCTGTGGATTTTTCTCTCCATGTATTCTTCTCCTTTTTAGTTTTTATTTCATTCGGACTTGATGTACTGGTACTTTTGAGAGGGATGGTTATTTTCATGTACTCTAATGATATGACTGAGATGGTGTTTTTCACTAGACACATGTATTTAGTTTTAAAGACATATTCCGTTTTGATGATTTATTTTTTAGAATAATAAAGCTAAATTTTAAATGTTTCCGCTGTTTTATTTAATTATCTTGTGAATCTTAGTCTCTGTAAACTTTTAGCTGTACCTATAACGCACCACATCTTTTAGTGTGTCCTTTTTCGGTATACTAAGGGGTGTGGAGTGTTTCAGGGATTTAACAAAAAAAATAAAGTGAAAAGAGACTTAATAAATCTTGTATACTCATATTTACTTTTTATCAGTAATTGGATTTCGAAGGAACTGGGATCGTATCTGGTTAGTGAGGTTCGTGCACGATAGGAGGTTCTCGTTTTGTGTATAGCGACGAAGCTTAGACTCTTACTCCTATATGTCCCTAAGATCGAGTATCGATGGGTTAGTTGATAGTCAGGAGGCTTGCCATAAAAGCACATCCGAGGTACCACATGTAGTCACCTCCATGTTGAAAAGCAGGAGTGCCCCATGTTGAAAAGTAGAAGGGTAGCAGAATGGTTGAAAAGCCTATAGGGGCGGGTCCGGAAAACCCGTTCGTCGTGTTTGGTACCGGAGCTTTTGGTTGAGCGAACAGCGAAGCCTGATAGGAGTAAGTCTCATCAGAGATAAGATTAGTAATATCTTAGGATGAATAACTCATTAGAGATAGGGTAAGTAACACCCTAGAATGAGTTTTGAGAGTATTATATATGAGCACGTATTTGTTAATTTTATAGAACAATTTTTTTTGATAAAGTTGGTAAATGAAATAATTTTACCTAGATATATATTTTGAATACAAGAAGGAATATTTTTGAAAAAAATATTAAGTTAGAAAAATAAATAGTTGTTTGAAATATAGATTAATAAATAAGCAACTTAAATTAATTTACAACATGTTAATGAAAGAAATCTAATTATAAACATCTTGGGATTAGAATTGCACGATTTGAGTATGCAATATTCCATATAGAATCAATTAGTTGAAAGCTATAATTTAGAACTTTAATCATATACCCCTAGAAATTTAGCCTTAAAAAGTAATAACGGTTTGGTAAATGTTAGAATGGGATAATTTAAAAAGGTTAAGAACAAATAACTTGTGGATTAAGTTTCATAATTTGACTATAAAGTATTTAATGATAATGTATAGAAAAAAATAACATTCTTTTCAGGAAGGAGCAAACCCACCAAACTTTGCTTCACTATATCGAGAATTTGAGATCCTAAGTCAAAGGAAGTTTTTGGGATTAGAATTAATCATGGAAGTTAAGGATTTGTTAAGCAAGTGTGACAAGCTCCAGCATAGCTTGGTGAGCTACATCCATCGGTCATTCAGGGAGATGGTAAGCAATTCCCTAAAATTCGAAGATTTCGTTTCTCAGCCAACTACTAAAGTACTAGCCAAGGGGAAGAGGCACAAGACAAAGAAGAACAAGAATTATTGTTTTAAATGTAGACAAAGAGGTCATGTTGCAAAGGAATTCAAATCCGGAGTGGAGATCAGGACTTTTAAGAAAACTTCCCTAAGAGTTTGTTATTTCTGCCATGTGATGGGTCAGGTTGCCATTAACTGTCCAATGCTCAAGATGGCAGAACAACCTAGAACTTTTGTTACCCTTACCCAACCACCTATTGCCGCAAAGAATGGAAAAGGAATTATGGAATAATATGTTAGTTTAAGTAAGTATTAGAAAAGATCATTCAAGTTTTTATAACCTTATGACTTTTTGTAAAATTTTTGCGTATACTTCTTAGAGGCCACTTAGTATGAAATGTATCGGTTGGAATCAATATATATATATATATATATATATATGTATGTATATATGTATATATTATCGCTTCTATTTGTTCCTTTGCCAATACTAAATTAGAACTTACTCTTTTTAGAAAACTAAGATTTAATCCTATTAAAAGGTATGAAAATAAAATAATAAATATAATAATAAAGTAAGAATCACTTAATAAAATGAGATAAAGATAAACAAAGTTAAGATAGAACCTTTGATAATAAGAAACGATAACATATTTTAAGTTCTTCTATAAATTGTAGAAAATAAGCAAGGCAGATAAACTAGCGATAGGAGAAAAATTTATGAAAGCTTTGTCTAAGTACGAAGTCTAAGAGGATTGGATATTCCGATTTCCTGTGATGACGATGATGTTCAAGCAGGGGAGACATCTGAAGTAGCACCAGGATCACTCGAAGATCCGATATATATCTTGGAGGACGAGGATTTGTCATTTCGGATGATGAGGACGTGATACCCATAGACGCATATATTAATGAGGGAGCTAAGGCCAACACGGAGGCAGATGATTGGATATTAGACCCACTGAGCAAGGATGAGGAGCCTGTAGAGGAGCTTGTGGATGAGGAGCCCTTAGAGATGCCTGAGGATGAGGAGCCCATGAAGGAGCCCGAGGAGATCGAGCCTATAATAGAGGAGCCCGTAGTGGTGGAGTCAGAGGACTTAGGGATATATGATGCATGGTTGTATGGTAGTACTTCGAATAGGGATGAAGAGGTCATCTGGGAGATGGGTACACCCATAGAGGAGATTGGATCGCCAATACCAGAGGATCTCGGTTTAAAGGAGTTTGATGAGGAGGTTTATGATCTGGGTGAGCACTTTCCATGGATTCCAGAGGGACCACAGTGGCAGTCATCTGCTTGGGATTTAGCTCCAGAGATAGTGATGAATGATGAGGATTCAGAGGAGAACGGAGAGGTGGTTGATCAGCCAGTAGAGATACACCTAGAGGTGCCATCGAAGGGTTGGTCCAATGAGTAGTATTATGCAGTTAGTGATATTTTGGGATATTTTGGATTGTGTTATAGCAGTCGTTGTTATTATCATAAGCACGCAATATGCGCTAAGATCTGGGGTTAGTTTCTAGTATGCTATTTTGGATATATGACAATTGACTGATGCTGATAGGGACTTGTGATTATTTATTTACCTCAAGTGTGTTGTACGCACTCAAGTTAGGGGGATGGGATCTATGTTTGTATGTACATATTGATATTACGGTATACATTATTAGTATTTAGTAGAACTTCCTTTGCATATATTGTTTGATCTTTATAATTCAGCATCTTTGATTTCATTTGAGGGCGAGACGCTTTTAAGTAGAAGGGAACGTAAAGACCTTTAATTTATCTACTTCGAAAATAAAAGATTTTGTTTATTTTGAAAGATTTAAAACTTAAATAGATAAGTCTATTACAAAGTTTGGATTTTATCACCAATCGGCAATAGTGAAGTTTTATTAAAAATAAATAAATGCTTAAATAAATATGTTTAAATATTTATTTAAAAAGTTAAATCTAATTAAAATCACTTAATAAAGATAACAGAAGTATATTAAAGGATTTAAAAATATGTTTATAATCGTTTTACAAAAATGTTCAAAATTTTGTCGCATTTTGTCAGTTTTACATACACGTAAAAAAAAGAAGATTTTGATATTATTTAAATATGATTTTAAAATATGAATAAACGTGTTTAAATTTATTTAAGATAGTAAGAAGTTCATTTTTTAAATTTTTTTACTTTAATATATAGCTTAGCAAAAACGTCAAATTTTGACTGTAAAATATGTCAACAAAAACATCATTTTCAACCGAAACAAGTTTTCACTACATTATTACAACATGATATGTTTCCTAATACACATATATGCATATATGCAACCTTACAAACTGTAAAACACATATACATTTAGCATATAAGACAAAAGTTATATTAGGAAAGTTTAAATAAATATATACATGTGTGTGTGTGTATATATATATATTAAAAGAACATGATTTGACTAACTAAAATTTAATTAAAACTCTATAAAACCACATCATTACTTATATATCATATCTCATTAATGAGATGGTATATATATGCATGGAAGAAGAGCAAAGTTATATGTTTAAAGTATTAGTAAGCATAGAAATGGTGACACCTCATATTATTAAGCATATACATTACCTAAAATCCATAAATGCATATCTAATCAATAAAAACTCTTCCCTCCTTTTGTATATTTAAATTTAACAATAATAAGTAATCATTCATATCCTTAACATCGCATTTAATGCTCATCCAATATCTCCTTTCATGTAAAATAAAATTGTGTATTTAAATGTAAATATGAGGAGGGTAGTAAGGTCATTTGCCACTCAATTCTCCACCTATAAATACAAGCTCAAACCCCTTCATTCTTTATTTTATTTTCATTCTACAAACTACAAATTCCTTCCCTTTCTCTCCATTTTCTTCCTCCTCCTCAACATCACCCTAACCCAAGCTCCACCACCTCCATTTGTTCGTACACTCCACCTAAACCCCTCTGCCCTAGCCTACACCACCATACCCCTACAAACCAAGCCACCCTCCACCGTCCCTAGCCTACACGCCTCAAGGACCACACGGCCGAGCCCCTACCCGAAACCACACACCCGTATACCCCCTTAAACCCATATACCCGGCCCTGGGACCCCACCCGAGGCCAAACTCCTCTATACCTGCCATGTACAACCCCTAACCTAGCCAACACCCTCTCAAAAGCCCATGCACCCACTTCTCCATATAAAAAAAGAAAAAGGAAAGAAAAAAAGAAAAAAAGAGAGAAAGAAATACGAAGCTACAAGTTTGGAAAGAAGATAGCGCGTTAGTTTGTGAAAAACGTAGTTCGAAAAAAGATTGACGGAGTGGATATGAAGGTGAGAAAATATCATCGCTTTTGAATTATATTGATTATCAAGTTTAAATTTTATGTTAGATAATCACCATTTGATGATATGGACATTTGATTGATTATTTAAATATGTCGGATGATCCATTTTAATGTTATGACACTTATCGTATTATACCCATTATGGTATATGCAATGACATGTGATTGGTTGTATGGTTGTTATATTAATATGGACATCAATTACTATCATTATTAATCAAGTAATCCCTTTGTTAAATAAGACCCAATTTTGGTGATATGAGATACTTTGAAAAAATAAATATTTTTTTAAATGAAACTGAAATTAAAGTTAAGGTAAAAGAGAATTTGAATTTAAAAGTGAAATTGGATTTGAAATCAAAGTTAAAATCGAAAGTGAAATCAAAATTGATTTTGAAATTGAAATTGAAATTGAAATTGAAATTTAAGTTGAAATTAAATATGAGTTTGAAGTCAAATTGAAATTGAAGTTTTAATTTAATTTGAAGTTAGAACTGAAATTGGATTAAAAAAATTAATATTGAAATAATAGGAATATAATAATATTATAATATGGAAATAATGAAATTAAACCTTAAATACTTCAAATAGCAAAAATATTGATTTAAAATGATTTATAATAATTTTATAAGTAATAAATTTCGATTTGAATAAATTATTTCAAGTATTTGAAAAAAAAGTTAAAACTAGGCACGTCACACAATGGTAGTTCGCGATTTCGTGCCAAAATGTTCAAACAAGTCTATAGAGTGGAATATACCTTGGAATTCTTCGAGATAAGAAAATTTCGGACTATTATATCCATATCTTCTAAACAAAGAAAGAAAATCAAGATTTCATTAAGTGGATTTTGAACTAAGTCCAAATCAATTTTCTAAAAAAATCGCGCTTGTGCCTTAAGTGACCATAACGGGAAATCTTTTTAAATGGACGTTATTAATTATGGAAAAATTTGGGATAAATTTGATAAATCTATTTCAATAGTTTAGAATATATTTGAAATGGAAAATATGAATTTTCAAACAATAAAAAGTCGTTTAAACCAAATAAGCTTATATAGCAATTTCCGCAGCACTTTTTCTGCTGCAAATTCTATAACTTTTAAAATGTGATGTTTAAACTTATTGATTTTTCCTAGGATCAATTATGAATGTTTTTAAAAGGAAAATTAAGCATTTAAAAGATAATTTGGTATCTTTATAATCAATTCCAAAATAAAAGCTAATAATTGAGTATGCGGAAACGACTAGTACATCTGTCAAGCCTATGAGATCTGGGAAGATAAAACAAGGTGTTTAACTAAGGTTAGGGATAAAACAACCAGTACCATGAACTTATCTGACCTATATTTTTTCTTCTTAGGTGAGGGTGGAATAGATCTAAAGGAAATCCCAGATGCTCTAAAAAGATTATATTAAGTTTTTTCAAAATAAAAGAAGATTTGTATTATCCAAAATTTAAGCAATCTTCAAAATGAATAAACTGCAACTTGGATTTCATAGTGATAATCTTCTTATACTTGGTATTAAATTCCAAAGAGGGAACTCATCCTATTCGTGGAATTTAAAAGGTGATTTCACCGTTATTTCTCCCATATCACTCGTTGAATACGGAAATTGATGTTGGGAAAAATTAGAATGATTTCTATGATCCTATTTACTCAATAATGTTTTCTAAGATAGATTTAGGGGTTACAATAAACGATGTCTTAACTAACATTGTTTTTGACCCGTTTTAAAGTCAAGAAATTCCGGATCGATGATAAGTAAGAAAATAGGAAATGTTTTCGCAAATCACCAAGTGAATGAACTTAGAATTACTCTAAGATTAAATAGTGATTTAATAAAAAGAGTTAAAGTGAAAAGAGACTTAATAAATCCTATATGTTCATATTCACTTTTTATCCACAATTGGATTTCGAAGGAACCAAGGTCAGGTTTGGGTGATTCCTATCCGAAAACCACTTTGAACCAATTTACATGTTCGAAGAATTAAGTTGTTTGAAGAAGAAGGCATTTAGATGAATAATAACGAAGGACTACTTGATTAATTGGGGGTAAACTCCTGATTTACTTATTGTAGCAGTTGTCTCTTTGTTATAAAAAAAACCTTAAAAACACAAGGGCTTCTCTCCTAGAAGTGGCCGAGGAAAGTACCTTCGGTCTCGTTCAATCCCGGAATGAACTTGTATGGATGGTTGTCTGACAGTGCATTTTCTGAGATTACGTATATTGGTTTTTACAAACATACATCTATAATGGCAGGGAATGCAACTTCTCTTAGCTTAACAACCTCCTTGAGATGTACGATCTTATGGGTTATATTTTTCTAGAAGGCAATTAGTAGTCAATGGAAATGTCATTGTGGCATTCAAAGATGATGTGATATGTGAAAAGGTAATCGTTGTCTCAAGCCTCGTCAACTGAAAATGACCGAAACAGGGTAGATGCAGCAAGGCTAAGTGGGTCATTCTTATTAGGGTATGATCATCTTCTTCTAGATATATTTCTTCCTGCTATAACGTTTGGGATGTAAATTAATGTTGCTTATATACTAGAGCGTTCTCGAATAAAGGTCGGTAATGACCGAAGGATGACATATTCGGTACTATCTAATTATAGAGGTAGACCGATCTTGTGTTGGTAGAGGATCTTTGTGATTGTTCCTCGAGACATCCATCTAGAGGTGTACCCATCGAAAGGTACTCCCTTTACCTAGTCATTTGTATGTAAATGCATTCTCCAATAAATAACTTGCGGTTTTGTTTGTAGAGCCTAATATGGTAAAATTTAATCAATGTAACAATTTCGGTTGAGATTATAAATTTATTTGCAAACGTTTTTCAAAACAGTGTCATTAAAAATCATATAAAATGTTTTGATATATAAAAGTGTTTTAGTTACATAAGGTAAAAACATGTCCGTGTTTATGTGTGGTCGTGGTCTTATGAGATACTCTTTCTTTTCAAAGGATGTTATTTCCAAGGCTGGTATATGACACTATCACTTATTATCGAGTTTTCTCATGCTGGTTTATCATGCCTGATACAGGTATTTTCAATACTCGGGTCAGATCCGAGTAGTTTCAAGTTTAGTTGAAGATGGTTGGAGTTTCCAAAGAAGAGCGGGATATATTCACTTGCGTTGGATGTATTCTATTATCTGCTTCTTATTCTGCATTTGTTTGATGTTTATCAGCATTTGTAAGGATAGATGTTTATAACTGTCCAAGCTAAGTTAGGTTAGACTCTGATATATGTATTTTAAAAGTTTTTTGTTGTAAAGATATTGTTCAATATTATATATTATTCCATTCATGTGAGATTCTGCTCTGTTTATTTTTCTTTCTTACCCTTGATACTCCATTCTTCCATGTAATTTGGGTCGGACATGTGTGGTTTATTGTTGGCTAAAAGGGTATGGAATTGTGGGTCATTACAAGTTATGGCATTTTAACTCAAAATTTCTTCACATTGTTCAAAACTCCTATTTGTTTAGAACTTACTTTCTTTTTTATTATACTATCAGTTATAAATTTTCTTACATTATTTTTTTCCCAATATGGTGATATTGGAATGTAAAAGCAAACAGATGCGCATGAAGCAAGCGAACATGAACTAGCAAGGATTATAAATGACATCAGGAAAAGTACAACAAGCATGACATGATCAAGGCAACACGATACATGATAGGTGAAGCTAGCCAATTATGGCCTCGCTTATCTTGTTAATATTATCAATTTCATTTTTCTAACTTTTATTCAGCTAACAAAGAAAATAATTAAAGTAAAATCATCAACACCCATCAATTTTAACAATTGTACATACCTTGGTGTAGAAAGAATCCAAAGATAATTTAGCACATATCCATTCATGACATATATGCCTAAAATTACTATTATAATGATACGAAAATAATGACCAAGATCATTACTAGAAATAAATTGTTTAATAAAACTATAAAAGTTTATAGCAAAGAAGAATTTTTTTTTCAACATTGGTATCGACTTCAATGTTACTCTTAAGTAGAACTGTATTTAACTTCATTTCATACTACAAAATATAAATCTTAAATATGGTTTTGTACTATTGTACAAATATTTTTGAAATAGTAATAATTTATGCATACATCATAAATACACGGCGTATTTTTAATTTGAAATAAATCAATTATAAGCATAACATTTTGAGTCAATGTGCATGTATCAGTTTAGTTTGCACTTATTTATGTACATATATATAAGTGATAATTTGTGTACATATTTTAGCATTTAAAAGTTATATTAGTCTAATAAGATGGTATATATATATTAATAAACCCAATAACATTAATTGATATTTCATACTTAAAAATATTAATTATTAAAATGTGCTCAGCAAACAAAAATATTTATGAAAAAAAATCCAACATGAAAGAATGAAAACTAGGCTTTGTGTTTAAGAACACATAAAAAATCCTTCTACTTGTTATTAGTCCTTGAGATGATGGTTTTGATTACAACAACCTTAGAATAAAATTATATGACAACAACCTTAGAACAAGATTATAAAATATGAATACTAACATTATAGTTTAGAAATATATGTACATGTAGGATTTAACCATGCAGGCACCAAGAATGAAGACTGTACAGTATAGAGATTCAAGATATCAAGATTGAAGACTCATGAGTATCAAAAATATCAAGATTATCAAGAGTACAAGATTTCAAGTAATTTAATTTGTTAAAACTCCTAGAAAAGCACTGGCATCTTAAAATCTAATTTATTCGTGGAGTGGAATCCACTTCGAGCATGTTAAAGGGATGGAACCCTAAGTAGGATGGAACCTACGAAAAATCTAGTGGAACATTGTTTTGTATCCACTAACTTTTATTCAAAATGTTTTTACAAAATTATATCTTGTTTTCAAAATGATTTTAAAACCTTCCTTTTAAAAGACTCAAAAAACATCTATCCTGATTTTCAATACTTTTAGCCTCAAAATAATCTTCATTTTCAAAATCAAATTATCCTTAGTTTTAAAACTGTCTTTAATAATAACATATTTAACTTTTAATATTTATACTTAGATTTAAATATAAAATTATAGTAAAATTTTATATATATTTCTCTATATTTATTTATGCATTTTAACTATAGTTAAGTATATTTATAAAAGTTTAAAATAGTTTTAATATAAGATAGAAGTTATTTTCAAAGAAAAATAAATCACCAAAATTTCCTTTGGCATGTCGACATACCCAAGGTACCCATGTCGACATGGTGACAGTTAATTTCAAAAATTTGAATTCCAAAAGAAGTGTCTATTCATCATATCCTTCACGAATGGACATGACTGTTGTTCTTCTATAAATAGGGGTTGTCTTCAACGAATTTTCAATCATATTTTCTGGTTTTCATTTCTCTTCTTCTTCCACATTTCTTTATACATATTCCTACCATTACTCCACCGAAACCAACATTGAATCTAACTAGATTATCTCTGGTTTGATTCTCTATCACTATCTTAACAAGATCCTCAGTGCTATTCAGAGTTATAGGCTTTTTGTAAGCAATTAAACGAGAAAAGGTGTGATTGTGGCCTGGGAAATCAATCAAGCGAGAAAAGGTGTGGTTGTAGCCTTGGAAATCAATTGGGTGAACTTGTTGCCCGGAAAATCAAGTATCTCTGCCCAGAGGATTGTGAATTTGGAGGGTGTACCTCGTTGCCTTAAAATTGAGGGTGTAATTGTAAAAATTGCTTTTGAAAGGAGTTCGTACTTATGTGCGGGACTGGATGTAGGGTAACTTCGAACCAGTATAAATCTGGTGTGTTCTTTCCTTTACTGCTTTTAGTTTATATTTGCATCTATGTTTGATTTTGTGATCATATCTGTCTCTGAATATTGCATACATTTGTGTTTAAATGAACAAAAACGCAAAAAGATTTAATAATTCTCTAAAACACTATTCACCCTTCCTCTAGTGTTTATCCCAGTCTTAAGATCCTTAATCCGCATTTCTCATATTTGGTATCGGAGCAAGGTTTTCAAAGTTTTCATAATCTAAATTTTGAAAAAGTTTAAAATGATAATTTTTTTGAATTATTAATACTATTTTCATATGAATATGTCACAATGGCAGGAGAAAAGTTATGTCTAATGACTGTTGGTTAAAAGATACCAGAAAATCATTCATCGATCAAGAAGAACTAATGAATATATAATGGCAATTGATAATAAAATGGGTACCGGATCAATACAAAGCTTTTGATTCTCATCTACAACTTGATATGATATTGTACTTCTCTCCATCTACTTCGCAATGTCACTGGTTTCGTGCGAATCCGTTAAGAAATGACCAAGTTATGGTCAAATGAAATTTTGGTGAAAAAAAGAGAGAAAGAAAGCAAAACCGTCAATGGAATTCTTCAAATTTCATCCAGAGATTTGAGTATTTTGTTTCCACTCCTTTTTCAGATTGTAGGTCTTGTTCTTATGGTCATTTTGATGGGTGGATCATCAAATTCCGATCAAAACTGAGTGAGATATGATAGTTTGAAGTTGGCTATCCAAAATTGAAAAACTGTGTACGGGATTTTCTACATTTCTTCTACTATTCGGCCTTTTACATCACAATACCATCAAAATTCGACACCAAACTATTAGTTGATCGTAGTCCTTGCCGACCTCTTCTATTTGCCGCTAGTTTCATCCAATTCCGTTAAGAAACGAAGGGGATATGCCTTCTAGAAGTTTGATAGTAAGTAGGAAAAGGGGAAGAAGAAGAAGAAGAAGAGAAACTTTTATGAAAAGTGGTGACCGTTGAGCCTATTTATAGTGGTTGAAGTGTCCATTCATTCAAAATTCAAATTCAAAGTTTTGGCTCTAAGTTGGTCAATCTACAAAATCATCTGTATCTTTCTCATATGGTCTTCAAATTCAATAAATGAATATACAACGCTGATCAGAAAACCAGCCCGTCGCAATAGAACAGATCTCGTCGTCAAATTCTGAAAGATATAAACGTATGGTTCACGACAATGGAAGAACAACAACGTTAGAAAGATGGAGTGCAAAAAAATTGGTATGCTTTACTATTATTTCATCTTTATTGTTGCATTTAGGAATATATATTTATGCATTTAATTAGGTATAGAAATTTATCTCTTTTATAAGTTTTAATATTTTGGTCCATATATCGACACACATTAGTATAAATATTGATATACCAGTCTAATTTTTTTTTAAATCTTTTAAAATGTGTTTTATTTCGAATAAAATCATACTATTAATTTATTACAACTATACTAAGTAGAAAAGCATACCTTCTTTAATGATTTCAACTTTTCTATTGTTATTTTTACTTCTCATACTCTATTTATTTTAAGATACTAATTTTATATCTTTAAGAAATTAATAAAATGAATTTAGAATGTTATAATAAGCCTCTATTTATATAGTTCTTCAATTAATAAGATAGCACCATATCACATGACCGGAATTTTAGATAGCATTTCTAAAATGCTTCTTTTCTTCTGTAATATTTTGTAAGTACTGCAACTTCGTTTTTATAGTATTTCTGTGCTTTGAAACGCTGTAGAGTTTTAGAAACTTTACATAACATTTGGTAAAAGCTACAGTTTCAGTCTTATAAAGTGTCGAATATATTTTACTACAAAAACTTTTTATAGCATTCTTTAAATGCTGTTTTTCTTTATGAAATTTTAAACTACGAAAAAAAATGATATTTAAATTAAGTATTTTTCTCTATTCTTTTTAGAGTTAGTTTCTAACTTATATTAGAATATTTTAAAATTAATTTCATGTTTAAATGTTTTTTTATAATTAATTAAATTTTTTTAAGTAAGAGGCCTTAATATAACACATGTTTATTTTAGTTTTTCAATCTTTATTATTTTATTTATTATTTCATTATGATATTGTTTTTAAATTTAAAAGATGTTTAAACATGTTTCTAAATATTTTAAATAATAATAATTTAATATGTAGGTTTTAATTAGTAAGTTAAGTATTTTATAAACATGGAAGTTTGGATTCTTTAAAAAAACAATTAAGTTAAAAAATTATTTTAAAAGAATTAAATAAGGAGCGTATTAATTTTTATAAAAATCATATTTGATCATATATATAGTTTAAATCCATATTTCTTAGCAATTTGATTTTGATATTGAGTTTGATTACTACCTTTCATGAATATATTATAGTTTTAATATCATTAATTACCTTTAAACTTTTGTCTTTACTACCCTTCTAGTCATATTCATTAGTTTTCTTAACCTAAGTCTAGTAATTGGTGTGTATTACCTTTGTTTGATTAAAGAGATAAATAGTTTAACATATGTATACATACATATATATATATATATATATGCCTGTCAATTAGATATTACTTATCACTCATGTTTATCTTATATTCTGAATATCTCTTACTGTAGTATATATAGCATCATATCATTCTTCATATTATAATTTTTTTTACTTTGTTATCATTTTATTTCATATTACGTATCATTATGCAGTCTATTTCATGTCAAATTTCATTGCATATTACATCATAAATTACAATGCGTGAAATATCATAATCATTTGCATCACAAGTTGCACTTCATTCTGCATATCATCTCATGTTACATTGCATATGTCATACATTTCATACTGCATTACAAACTACGTATTGCATACACACACACACACACACACACACACATAATGAGTGTATTTTATTTAAGGGGAGTTTGTACTATTTTCTTATAGTTTAGGATTATTAGTTTTTGATTTGTTTGGTATGTTTTGATTGACTTAATTGTCTTATTTGACTTGTTTGACTTGTTTGACTTGATTTACTTGTTTGACTTGATTGACTTATTTGACTTGATTGATTTGTTTGACTTGTCTGACATGAATGGTTTTGGTGTAAGTGTTGAAATATACTTATACGTATTTATGTATTGAATAATTATAATATAGTTATGTTAATGTCTTTCACATTCCATTTACTATACTTTGTTCTAATATTAGTTTAAGGGGGAGTTTTATAGTTTTATTATTTTAAGGATGATTTTTGTTGATGACAAAGGGGGAGAAATATAAAATAGGGTAGTTAGGCATAGATTAAGGGGGAGTTGTTAGTTTTAGGGGGAGTTATTAGGATAGAAGTAATATTTTATAAACAAAGGTTGTCATCATCAAAAAAGGGGAGATTGTTAGTCCTTGAGATGATGGTTTTGATGACAACAACCTTAGAATAAGATTATATGACAACAACCTTAGAATAAGATTATAAAATATAAATACTAACATTATAGTTTAGAAATATATGTATATGCAGGATTTAACCATGCAGGTACCAAGAATGAAGATTGTACAGTATAGAGATTTAAGATATCAAGATTGAAGACTCATGAGTATCGAGAATATCAAGATTATCAAGAGTTCAAGATTTCAAGTAATTTAACTTTTTAATTAGGAATTTTGTTAAAACTCCTAGAAAAGCACTAGCATATTAAAATTAAATTTATTCGTGGAATGTAATCCACTTCGAGCTTGTTAAAGGGATGGAACCCTAAGTGGGATGGAAACTACGAAAAATCTAGTGGAACATTGTTTTGTATCCACTAACTTTTATTCAAAATGTTTTTACAAAATTATATCTTGTTTCCAAAATGATTATAAAACCTTCCTTTTAAAAGAATCAAAAAACATCTATCCTGATTTTAAATACTTTTAGCCTCAAAATAATCTTAATTTTCAAAATCAAATTATCCTTAGTTTTAAAACTGTCTTTAATAATAATATATTTAACTTTTAATATTTATATTTAGATTTAAATATAAAATTATAGTAAAAATTTATATATATTTCTCTATATTTATTTATGAATTTAACTATAGTTAAGTATATTTATAAAAGTTTAAAATAGTTTTAATAAAAGATAGAAATTATTTTCAAAGAAAAATAAATCATCAAAATTTCCTTTGGCATGTCGACATACCCAAGGTACCCATGTCGACATGGTGATAGTTAATTTCAAAAATTTGAATTTCAAAAGAAGTGTCTATTCGTCATATGCTTTCACGAATGGACATGACTGTTGTTCTTCTATAAATAGGGATTGTTTTCAACGAATTTTCGATCATATTTTCTGGTTTTCATTTCTCTTCTTCTTCCACATTTCTTTATACATATTCCTACCATTACTCTGCTGAAATCAACATTGAATCTAACTAGATTATCTCTGGTTTGATTATCTATCACTATCTCAACAAGATTCTCAGTGCTATTCAGAGTTATAGGCTTTTTGTAATCAATTAAATGAGAAAAGGTGTGATTGTGGCCTTGGAATCAATCAAGTGAGAAAAGGAGTGATTGTAGCCTTGGAAATCAATTGGGTGAACTTGTTGCCCGGGAAATCAAGTATCTCTACCCAGAGGATTGTGAATATGGAGGGTGTACGTCGTTGCCTTGAAATCGAGGGTGTAATTGTAAAAATTGCTTTTGAAAGTAAATTTGTACTTGTGTGCGGGACTGGATGTAGGGTAACTTCGAACCAGTATAAAATCCGGTGTGTTCTTTCCTTTACTACTTTTACTTTATATTTGCATCTGTGTTTGATTCTATGATCATATATGTGTCTGAATATTGCATACATTTGTGTTTAAATTAACAAAAACTCAAAAAGATTTAATAATTCTCTAAAACACAATTCACCCCCTTAGTATTTCTCCTAGCCTTAAGATCCTTAATCCGCATTTCTCACAGTTGTTATTTGATTTTGATTAACATCAGAATCGATTGAAATGTCACACATTGGTGATAAATTAATATAAAATTAAAAACATTGATTCAATCAATTCTTATCATCTTTACAGGGATAGTTAATTTAGTACATGAGAAAAATATCATATGAAATCCTTTCAAATTCAACCAAGTATTAATCAATATCATATAATATTAAAATCCAAATCATAAATTTGGATTTTTTTAATAAATGAATATTAAATTCATTTATATAAAATATTGTTGGTAATCATTCAATAATTCTGTAAAATGCTCTTAGAAAAGCTGATATGTTTAAGCCATCTATCATTTATGGTTTAAATCTTAATTTAAATCATTTCTAAAATACTCAATCTTTATTTCATAAGAAGCCTTTCTACTTCAAAATCCAAATAAAACTATTCCTATCATATTTTAAATATATTTTTTGTTAAAATCCCATTATTTTCTACTTGAAACTAATTCAAATTCTAATTCCATTCATTCCAAAATATTTTAAAATCATTTTAATTACAACTACTTTTCTAAATTATCTACTTTATTTTGCATAATGTTTAACTTATTTCAAAATCTATCTTCTTTGCAAAAATATGATATATTTACTAAATATCATTACTGAAAACATTTTATTCCTAAAACACTATGTCCAAATGTCCCATCCTAGTGTTTAGGAACCCCTATCGATAACATTGATTAGGCGCGTCGACCAGAATTCTTAAAGCACTAAACAGATATGCTAACACAAAAATAAACTATTAAAATATGTTTTCACTCACTTTATAAAATAATTTTCATATTTTACTAAATCATATGCTTGCTTGTATGAAAATAGTTATTTTCGAAATTCATACATATATTCAATTCATCAAAGACTATTTCTAATTGAGGAAATAACTTTATTTCATTCAATTTGAAAAATTATCCATTCTAGAAATTCTACCAAAATACATCTTATTTATTTTATACAAAATCTATAAACAACCTTTCGAATAGTTCTTCAAAATTCCTTTTATAGAAAAGTTTTATAATCAAACGGTTCACCCTTTATGGTTTAATTGCAAATTCAAACTATCTTTCAAAAAAATTAATCTTTATTTAATAAAAGGTTAACTACTTCAAATTTAAAAAATATTCATCACCTTCAAGGCAAGGTCATTTTGTAATATTTATATAAGATTCTATTCTTTAATTTAAATGCAAAAGAGCGTTAAATAATTCAATCGGCTTTTAAATTATATTACATATCTCAAAATTTTATTAATATAATTTCTTAACATTCTAAGACAATGAACAAGTATTGTCATCAATATTTTCCTTAGTTGAAATTATTTAAATATTTAAAATTTTCCTTTTGGATTTAAATACAAATAAGTTAAAATATTTTAAACTTTCCAAATTTAACTTTTTTTCCTAAAAGAAAAACAATACATATATACAAGCATAGTGATACATGCTAAAGTAAATTTTGAAACTTTGATCTAGAAATAAAGTTTTAAAGCACTTTGTATTTTCTAAGATCATTTTTCAATGTATAGTACACCTTAAAACACTCTATAAATCATCCCTATTGTAATGACCCGTAAATTTTCAATAATTAAATTTGTTGATTTAATAAGATTTTGGCAACTAAATCTGGAATAAATAAAAATTTGGAAATCGTAAATGAATTAATTACGGGAATGAGATGTAATGATGTTAAATTTTTTCATAATATAATAATAGGTTGAATAAAAAGAATGGAAATTCAAGATTTGTTAATTTATTAGAATTTAGATTTAATAATTGGATTAATTGTAATTAAATGAATCAATAAACAAATTTTACGTAAATGGAAATTAAGATGAAATGGGGAAATATTACTGTACTAAGATATAAATCAATGTTAGTTATATCCTTACTGTGATAAAAGACTTGAATAACACGGTATAAAAATTAATAAATAGATTTTGGAAAATTAAATTTAAAATTTTATGAATTTAATTAATTGAGGTTAACAGTGAAATTGATAAATTAATCAACCCTAATTTGACATCTAAAATTGTTTAAGTTATTGTAAATGATTAAGAAATCAAAAATGATAGAAATGGTAAATAATTAAATTTAAACTGAAAAGGTGATTTAATTAATTAATTATTTATTAAATTTAATAACTAGAAAATAGCCATTTTGGACATTGACTCGGATTTCGATGAAACCAATTTCATCGGATCCGTAACGGTGAATTATTGTAGGATTTCAAGTTTCGTAGCGATCGGGCTTGTCATTTGATCGTACGGACTCGAAACGCCTAGAAATCAAATAATTGAAACCAATTTGAAATAACTTGATTTTAGCATAGCTTCTTCATATGATGGAATTTGGACTTGGAAACCTGTTCCATTATGTTTAAAATAATTAAAAACGTCTATATTAATATATGGGTTGACCCATTTTCGTTCCGGAGTCAGAACAGGCTTTTCGGGCCATTATCGTTCAAATTTACAGACCAATTGAGCCCATTCAATTCTATTTTGTTCAGCCTATATATACCTCATTATAAGCCATACCTTTTTCTTATGTTCGTTTTTCTTTACGTACAATTCCAATTGCTTCTCTTTCTCAATGGCAGACAAAACCCTAAATCCCAAAATGCAATTTCATATCAAATTCAAAGCCAAAATTCAAACTCCTCAATACATATCAAATTTTATATCGATCTGAAGCTCTTGATGAGCGCATCTCAGATCTATAATTTATTTTCCAATTTGAAACTCTGTTTGTCCACAAATTAGAGAACGAATTCCGACCGTTCATTGACGTCCGATGATCGTCGTTCGATCGGCGAATCAAGGGTACGATGTTGTAGAAGGGGCCGAGTGTTGTTCATCGGCATGTCGCGTTCTTGGTTTCAACGGCTGGATCATCGCCGTAAATTTGATTAGGGCTTGGATTTGTCGGCGGAGGCTGTTCGATTTCTTCCTCAACGAGGCGTTCGGGAGCAAGCGACGGTCGTGTGGGAGGCACGCAGGTGGAGGCGACGCTTCAGGCAGGTGTGATGGCGCAACGATCGCGTGGTGACGACCTGATTTGGTTGTGTATGAACGTCGTTGCGAGCCTGGACAAAGTCGAACAGAGGCAGTGACGTGGGCTGCGTACTTTTTATTTATTTATTATTTTGTTTATTTATTTAAATTTTATAATTCAACCGTTCTAATATCATAACTTTTGCATACAAGGTCCAATTCACGCATGGTTTCCCCCGCTAGGTTCGTGTCGAAATTTCAGAGATTTTGGCACTAGTTTGGATGAATTTAGAGATCGTTCAAATTTTTGGTTTAAATTGGATTTAAATTTAATTTAAATTCAAAAGGTGAGTGTTTTAACCCACTTACAACTTCTAAAATTTCTTATGTGTGTTAAATTAATTTATGATGTGATTAGAAATTCATTTATGACTGTTTGGCATATTTTTATCATCATTCCAGTTAAATTGAATTTATTGAATTAAATTGTTATTTAATTTATTATTGCATATAAACTCAGGTAAATTGTTATTTAATTTATTATTGAATATAAACTGCCAGTAAATGCCTGTTATTTATTATCTATTCTATATTGATGTTATTGTTTGAATTGGAAGATGATTGTGATAAATGGTTGATGGTTGATATTGGATGAATGGATGTTGTATTTTATATTGTTATAAACTGCAAGTTGTTATGCATTTTATTTCATTCGGGATTGTGGTTTGAAATGATATATAACCGTATTTTTATTTTAAATTACGGATTGAAATGATAAATATCTGTATCACTTGACTACAGGATGGAAAATTGTATATAGACACCGTCGGTCTATATATAAAAATATTTTGAAATGATTTCTATGGTTTTGTAAAGAAATATATGAGTTATATAAATATTGATTTTAGATGTTATATAAATGTTATTTTATTATTGATTTTTAGCTATGTATAAAAAAAATTGAAATATAAAATAAGTTAAATAATAAAGTATGATTGTTCTATATAATATAGTTAAGTATTTGTTTAAATTTTATTGTATATAGAGTTTATAATGATTCAAATTAAATTAAGGTTGGAAGATAGGTATGTAGTTGATTTGAATCAAATTATTTAAGAATTTACTCGAATAAATTTGATTTGAAATTGGAATAAAATTACGATTTTAAAGGGTATGATTTTTATAACTTGATTTTGGTCTAGAATGATTCAAATGAATATCAAGTTGATATAAATGAGCATATCAAGTTAAATAAATTGGAAGAATATCTAGTTATTTGAAGTTAAATTTTTTACTTAAATGATATTTGATTTATTAAGTAAACATTTCAAATCTAAATAATAGTAATTGAATTTGATATATATGGAATTATCAAAGAATTAGTTTTGGAATGGTGGAATATTTAATGCTTTGAAATATATGGAAATTGAAATGGTTTATTTAGGGGTTCAAATCTATATTTGGAATTGATTTGTGAAATTGAAGAAGCTATTTTATTATATAAAGCAATCTAATATTTAAGCCATTTAAGTGGTGTAGTTATGTTTCAAAGCTATGAGTTTCAAAGAATGATGATTTGAAATTGCTATACTTTAAGTGTTTGATTTCAAAGTGTTATAACTTCGAAAGTGCTATTATTTTGGAAAAAAAGGATATATTTGAAATAAAAATGATATTATATTGATTTGGGTTTTTCATAAAAATGATATCATATTGACTTGGGTTTTAAAACGGAAATAATATCATATTTATATGGTTTTGAAATGGATATTATATTCTGGTTTTGAAGTATAATTATTTTGAAAAGATCCGTGGTGTTATAATAATGTTTGGTTGTTAAAGAGACCGGGATCGGAAGTTGTCGTACTCTTTGCCAACTCCGAAAACCACTTTAACAACTGTGTACGTGGTGGAGATTCCAGAAGGAAGTAGGATGGTGGCAGCGTTTCCTTTGAGGTATATACGTGGACCCGACTCCCATGAGTTGGTATAAGGTGGCTAAAACAGGAGCGATCGACGGGCTAAGAAGGTAGCACCTTTTATCAGACACACTTCTTCGATACCATTTTATTACTTTGTGATTGATTTGGGCCCTTTTGATTTTGGGGGCGTGGCTCGAGGTGGGCGGTAGTAGCTGCTACGCGTTACCACCGGTCCGGAAGCGTAATTGGTATATCTACCCTGGCATTGCGTAGTTGTGCCATGTCACCTGCCCTAGCGCGCCTTGTACGAGTTCGGTTTTCTCCCGTAACTCATGGAGTATTTAGGGTAGTCTTCTGATCTGTAGATGTGCTGATACTGGATGGACTACTGGGACTATTACGTGGTAAGGGCTATATGGGTAACCCTTTAATGCTATTTAAAAGTAAGTTTATTTTACTATTAGACATTATTACATTAGCGAAATATTACTACATAGTAAATAGTTTAACGGATCCTTAGGAGATGTGAATCCCAAGCATCTCTTAAGTTACTGCACTCACGTTTGACACTGGATAGGAGATGTCAAATCTCGTAAACATCTCTGACGCCGTTGCACTCTTATTATTTACCATTGATTTAACTTACATAAGATTGTTCAATTCTGGCTCGAGTGTTTTGTCTTTTCAATTCGCTCGGGTCAGTCTGAGCATTTCAGGATTCGAAGACTTTATTTCTGGAGGATGAAGACGAAGATTTTATTACTATTATTATTTATTATATTGTTCCACTGAATCGCATTGTTCCACTGCATTGTTATTTATTATTCTCTAGTATGTGTAACTCTGATTTGTATTGTATAAGTATAATCAAATGTTTTGTAAAAGCGCGTCATGAACTATTTATTTGATTATTATATTTTGTCGTTTCGCTGCAAGATTCTATTTTGTTTTTTTTTCTTTCTCTACTTTTTCTTATTCACCCCAATAACAATCCGTCCTTCTATATGATTTGAGTCTGACATGTGTGATTTATCGTCGATTTAAAGCGTACAAAAGGGCGGGATGTTGCACCTATGGTATAAATAATTTTTCACTGAGTTTGTGATACATAAAATAGATTCAAGATCATCAAAAAATACTAGACGATGATGGAAAATGGAAGGAATGGAGATAGAACAAAATACTAATTCTGGAAATATTAATTCTTGCTTATAGTGACTTAAAACTTCTTAAATATTCATCTCAATGTATTAGAATATGAAACCAAGGTGTTAAATCTTGAGTACATAGTGTAATTCATGCTTTAGATCATCTAAGTACTGTAAATAGTCAAAGAAAAGGAAGAAGGAGCAAAAGCATTCATACCGACCAAGTTTTTGGACTTTGTACAGACTTTGCTATAATCAAGCATTCAAGTGATGTTTAACAAATCATTTCAACATCAATCCAAACAAAAATTATAAAGTTCTTTATTTCAAATTGTACGAAATATGGTAGATCCAAGTTATTTTCTAAAATTGGAGGAGTTAAATTTTTTAAAGTTTTGCTTTCAAAATGAATTTTCAAAATATTTATAGATTTTCTGAAAATTCAAAAAGATGAATTTACAGTAAGTACAAAATTCTTTTTAACTCTCTTTCCTAGCCTAAATTTTTAACATCAGTATATAATCAATTGTATATGTGATGTAGTTCAAGTTTCAGAACATTTATATTTCATCAATACAAAATTTTCAAAAGAAAGATGAATTTACAAAATTATTCCACTGTTAATTTCCTAAACCTTATATTTAATCAAACAATGAACTACTTCTCGTTAAAATAGGCAAAAGGAAGTTATACTCAATAAATTAAGTTGAATATATTTACTAAAGGGAGAATTTAAAATACAACCCAAACGATTATCCCTATAATCATTCTATATTCCTATCCCTAATAGATAATTAAATTACTATCCACCACACACCCTAGGGAACAGGACTTTAGGTCTCACTAGGTTCAGATCTCGACTCTATGTCAATTATATTCTATAATGTTCAGAACATAGCTCTGGTACCAAGCTGTAACAACCCCATCTCTATGCCTAATTTAGCAAAGAACATTTCAAGTAATGTCTTCTGCTAACACGGTGAATACTGCTAGTTAAAGGTGATCGAATGTGAATATATCTTTATACTAACATAGACCTGTCTTATTTACATTTTTGACGATCTAAACGGAAAATTTGATGTGTGCAGTATTAATACAAAGTAATAAACACACTGTTAAAAAATATTTAGAAAAGTATATAATATAGATAAATCAGAATCAGAATCATATATTGCAGCGACTTATATACAACATATTTCATAATAAAATGTGAGTCTACACAATGTCAATACTAGACTCACTCTAATATACATTGTATCTCATACACTATATCAAGTACAAAGTGACTACTGAATGAATACATGTCATAGCGATTAATGCCAATATATGCAATGATGAAGTAAACTGAAATTTTCAAAACAGTCTACTCTAAACCTAACCCAAAATCCAAGAGTCAATGAGTCACTATACCTGCAAAGTCTCGGCCCGACCCGAGTAACATTAAAAATAATAAACGAGTCAGATTATATCTAAATAAAAGAAGAGTTACCAATATCATAACTAGATGACTTAAAATAATAAGCCATAATAAAATATGCCGAACTAACAAACATAATAAGGCATATTAATTAAATTCACCACTTTATAAATCCATAAGTGACTTAACTCTAAAATAAGTTATCTTAAATAAGTCTAAACCCAAAAATCCATAAAAGGCTTATCAAACCAAATCGACATTTCAGAAATCTATGTTAAGGTTCAAACAGACTATCATCAAAATATAGTGATAACAATTCAAAATTTCTCCAAAGACAAAAAATACTAAATGTATATCCCAAAATCTCCAAAGAACTAATCATCACTAATGAAATAATAATGGTAGTCAACTATCAATGTGGTACAGTGCGGCACGGGGCCTAACTAATATAAATAAACCCTACCACACAACGCAAAAGTCTAACGAAAAAAATAGACTATCGGGTAAAAATCTCGACTCTTAACAATAAGTAATAGGTAGTCCTGTTTATAACAAAACTATGTGAATTTACCTAACGAATATAAATAGGTAAACATTGTCCATTGTAAATAAACTGATAGGGCTGTAATATAACATCTGTCCAAACAACAAAAAGGACAGATGCGTTATACCGGAATAGACCTAACCCTAAAAAATAGGTCTGCCTACCCAAATCTAGAAACGTATCAACTCTCAGGTTGATGAAAAATGAGTCGTTGTCTCTTAGGGATCTATCAGCATATTAAAAATCCAAACACCCTAAGGTATACAACTCTAAAGTTTTAATTACTGCCACTTGAGTAATTATAAGAATTTAGTTAACTGTCTCATACCAAATACTAAATTCAAATATTTACTGAAAGCTAGCAATTTCTACTTTAAACTCTATTTAACAAATTATAATAATAACCGAAGAATTGTACGAAAATTCCCGTACCAATCTGACAATTCAATCATTTATTAAAATTCTTTGTTTCATAGGAAAACACGAAATCCGATTGAGATGGAAATCATTCAATTTTCCAATTTAAAATCTAATTAGAATTATTTATCAAATTTTAATTAAAAAAAGATAATTTAATTTTTACTTCGATTTACAATTTTCAAATAATAAGAAATCTCTTTCAAACTATATATTTATGTATTATTAATATGTATTATTAATAATTTAATCAAAACCCTTGAATTCATTATAAATCCCTTTTTTACTATTTATAAATAGATAAAAGTTCATAATTTGTTAATATAAAGAAAATTATTTTTTTCTAACAAATTCCTGATATATATGTTAAATCTTTGCTTTTATAATATTTTTATCTCTAAAAGTATTTTCTACCAATAATAATTTAAATCTTTAAATATGATCATAAGTATAATTTGTATACCAAAATAATGATTTCAAACTATATATCTTATGAAAAATGATTTTCTAAAATTATTCTTTAAATATTCCTTAATTTAATATCTATGTAAATTATATATTATTACTAAAAAAATTCTCAATTTCATAGAATAGAAATTCTATATGCTTTAAAATTAAAGAATCAAGTGCAAGAAAGAATTAGTCATTCAAAATGCATCTTCTAGAGCCAACATCACTCTATATGAAAGATTATTCCAAACATGGAATTATTTAGCAATTCTAATTGTTTTCCAACAACAACGGTCACATAAACAACGTATATCTTTTTATATAAGTTAATAAAAATCAATTTTTCATCGAACAGAATTGCGTTTGCAAATACATTTTCTTAATCTACGTAACAATCCATATATCAGCAACAATAAATTTTTAGTATTTCAAACCAACAATTTATTCAAACAATACAATCAATTCAACCGACCAATGTAATCAATTATCGGGATAATTATGTATATAACGAACAATAGAATAGGTTTAGATGTGTGGATTAAAATAGATTAACTCACCTTAACTATTCGTGCACACTCCAGAACACTTGTTGTCATTGTCGCAGCAGTACATTTCTTTAAATCACGCGCCTATTCCTTTGGCTTCGACGCCTATAGCCGTTGCCAGCATAAAATGTTGACTGAAATACTTGCCTCTACATGGAGTCATGCTCACCTCCAAGCCCTAGGTCACCGACCTGCTCCATTCACCGCCGCTGACCTCACACCGCCATCCCGTAGTAGCCACCTAGACCTAGAATCACCAACCATGCCAACGCTCATGCATCTGCCTTTTCACCAGCCTCTATGATCCACTAGCTCAGATCTTCATTAATGGCACGCGTGTACCCAGGGTCGCGAATTTCGTTTCAACGATCGTTTCTTTTCCTTTTTGAATTCTTACTTTGGATTTTGAATTGAGGCTATGAGTTGATAAAATTGTGAATGGATTTGGCAAAGGAAAGAACCAAGTTGCATAAGAGAGGTTAAGGGAGTGTGGGCTAATTCATTTGGGATTTAGGCTCTTTGTATTTGATGAGGTTATTTATTTATCTCCATTTTCTTTCTTTTTTTCAAATAGCTGTCTTTATAATTATTTTCAAATATATTTTGATCGAATTTAAATCGATTCACACTTCATTCTAGACGATATATATTACGATAGCTGCTTAAATTTTATTTAATTCAATTTCAAATTCAAACACTTCTATTTTAATTAAATTAAATTAATATTACATCATTTAAAACAGGGTTGTTACAAAAAGCTTTAGTACTCTGGTCTTAATGAATGTATCGGTATCGTGTCTCGCTACATCTTAACTATGAATATTTAAAGCGATTTGTGTATTATATTGTGATAAATTTCTCACATTTACAACACGTTGTAATTACTATCATTAAACACACCATTTATGAATTTTCTATTAAATATACTTAAATTTAATGTTCAATTATTTATGGCACTTTACATCAAGTATATAATAGAAAAAAGGCCTTTTATTTCGAACAAGATTGGTTGTCGAGTTGGATATATGAAACAAATTTTGTATTTGTCCATAAAGCACACCCTAACTTTATCACATAATAAGAGGGATTGCCCAAAAGAGAAGCGGGCAAAGATTTATGCTTTGGAATCATCTGGACTAGATGTTAAGAAGAAAAGAAAGGTTGTGCTTGGAGTTATGATTTTGATTTTTAGTATAATAGTTAAAGTTCTATTCAAGACTGGTGTTACTCACTCCTTCATTTCGAAAGTCTTGGGTTAGAATCACATATTATCTATTTGATTACATCTTTGTGTATGGTTTGATTGGTGAGCATGCCACTCTAGGATTAAGTTGCACTAACCTTAGTTTGATTTGTTTATACATTTGTTTACTGGTGAACCATATGTGTTTGACTTTATAGGGTATGGTTAATTTCTATGTGGACAGGTTGGTGCGTAATGACACTAAGATCTATTCTGCAGATAGGATTATCACCTTATAAAATCCAAGGGGAGGAGAAAGAATTATGACAGCATTAGATGTAATAAAGGAGAAGTCTGACTTGTTAGTATGTGATATGGAAGATGATGAGATCAATAAAGCATGGATGGTTAAGGAATTCACAAATGTTTTCGAACCCATAATGGGATTACCACCAAGAAGGGCAATTAAATTTCGAATAGACTTGATGCTGGGAGCGTAGCCTGTAAGTAGGCTACATAGCATAATGCCGACCAAGGAGATGGAAGAATTGAAGAAGTAGTTGGTGGAACTTATGGATAAAAGTTTCATTAGGCCGAGCATCCACGGTATTCTTATAGAAGTTTGGTGGATCTTTATGTATATGTATTGATTGTCGAAAACTGAATGAATTGACTATGAAAAATCATTATCCATTTCCCAGGATATGCCACTTATTTGATCATTTGAGTGGGGCCCTATTCTTCTCATAGCTAGATTTAGCAATAAGATTCCATCACTAAGGGTAGCGAAAGACAACATTCCATTGATCACGTTATGAACGAGGTATAGTTCATATAAATAAGTAGTGATTCCATTTGGACTAACTATTGTCTCTGCATTCTTTGTTGATGTTATTTTCTGAATCTTTTGAGATCAGTTGGATAGATTTATGTTAGTCTTCATTGATGACATTTTGTTATATTCTAACGATGAGATAGACCGTGAAGTCCATCTTAGACTTGTGTTGGAGGCATTGAGGCAACATAAGTTAAATGCGAAGTTTTCAAAATAGCATTTTTGGAAATGAGAAGTTAAGTTTCTTGGGCATATTGTTATAGAAAATGAATTGGTAATAGATCTATCAAAGATAGAGACTAATGATGGTTGGAAGAGACCATAGACGGTCATGGAGATGAGAAATTTCTTAGGCTCGGCTGGCTATTATTGTAGAATCATTAAGGATTTCATGCATATAGTAGCACCCTTGACTAAGTTTACCAAAAGGAATGGGAAGTTCAAATGGACCGATAAGCGTGAAGGTTTATTTGATGATGCGGAGAAGTTACCGAAGAATGCTTATGTCTTTATCATGCCTGAAGAGAATCAAAAGTTGGTAGTTTACACAAATGCTCATGGAATAAGTTTAGGAGCAGTGTTGATGCAAAGGGAGTGAGTGATTGCTTATGCAACAAGAAAATTGAGGCCACATGAGGTTAGTTACCCAACTCATGAGTTAGAGTTGGCAGCAGTGGTGCTCACGCTAAAGATATGGAGATATTTTCATTTAGGAGATTGGTTCAGGTTGTATACGGACTACAAGTCCCTTAAGTATATAATCACTCAAAATGAGTTCAATATGAGGTAGTAGAGATGGTTAGAATTCTTGGCGGCATACGAATTCGGGATAGTGTATATGTCTGGAAAGGGGAATAAGGTTGTAAAATTGTGTGCTAGCCATAATAGAAGAATGAAAGATGTTAGAGATGTTAGCCTCCTATGAATTGCACTATATGTAGAATATTGGATTGAGTAAATATGCAAGCATGTTAGCAAGTTTGGAGGCACGTTTAGCACTTATGGAAAGAAATGCTGCGAGGTAGAAGGAGGACCCATTGATAGCCAAAACGATTAAACGATTAGAGATGGGAGTGGATGTGGAAAACCTAAATGGATTCGAGATAAAATAAAAGGGATGGCTTAAGAAGAGAGGAATACTATGCGTTTCCAATGTAGGAGATCTTCTGAAAGTAGTCTCAGAAGAAAGTCGTCGGTCTAAGTTTACTATTATTCCAGGGGCATGAAAATGCACCGTGACATGAAGCGAGTCTTATTTTGGGAAGGGATGAAGAGAGATATAGGAGAATATGTGAAGAAGTGCTTCACCTATTAGCCAGTGAAGGCTAAGTTTCAGAAGTCAAGTGGTTTACTTCAACCTTCAGAAGTGCTGACTTGGAAATGGAATTTAGTGTCCATAAATTTTATTGATGGGTTTCCTAGGTCAAGGATGGAAAATGATATCATTTGGGTGATAGTCAATATATTGACTAAGAGTGCTAATTTTAGACCGATGAACTCGACCAGAACGACATCTAGCTTAGTGAAGATATATGGAGAACATGGTTAGACTCTATGGATTCTAAGTAATATTGTCGATGATAGAGATCATTTATTCACCAGTGATTTCTAGAAAAGTTTGTAGAGTGCATTGGGTACGGAGTTGAACTTGAGTACGGCTTACCATCTATAGAACGATGGTCAAACCGGGAGGGTGGATCGTATACTTAAGGATTTTTTAAGGGCATTTGTTTTGGATTTTGAAGGATATTAGGAAGATCAATTGCATGTGGTAAAGTTTTCCTATAGTAACAGTTGCCAATCGAGTATTGGGGTAGCACCATTTGAGACGTTATATAGTAGACTATGTAAGTCACCTATTTTTTAGTTGGACATCAAAAATAGACTTGTGTTTTGGTCTACTTTAGTAAAAGATGCTATCGAGAAAGAAAAAATAATTTGCGCAAAAATGAAGGTAGCGTAATCAAGGAAAGTGTTATGCCAAAAGGAGGAGGAAAGTGCACAAATTTGTAGCAGGCGATTATGTGTTCATGAAAGTATCTTGGATGTAAGGAGTTATATGCTTTTGGAAAGTGGGGAAATTGGCACTTAGATATGTATGACCATTTCTAGTGATTGAGAGGATTGGTAAGCTTGCTAATCGGGTCGATTACCAAGTAGTTTAGTGGGTGTGCATAATGATTTTCACATTCACATTTAAGTAGATGTGAGCATGACCCTAATAAGGTAGTGGAATCGAGATCGATGGAGGACTTATTTGTGGAGCCAAATTTGACATATGTGAGATGACCGAAAAGGATAGTAGATCATGATACGAAGGAGTTAAGGGACAAAGTTAGCAGACTTGTTCACGCCCAGTGCAGTGGTGACAAAAATGATAGTACTTCGGAGGTAGAGGATAGGATTAAGAATATTTATTCCGAGTTGTTTTAGGCACTTATGTATATAGCAGGATGGTTTGCCTGCCTATTGTATGTACCAATAGGGTGCTAATGTATTTATGTTATGGTATGATTATGTGTTAGTAGTTGTACTAATGCATTTTGTGTGATGATTGAAAATTTACACTAGTAGGGTTCTAGTGTAATCTTATGTACTTATGTGCACTAACATGTTGATGACTTTACACATTCAAGCATTGGTGTACCTTATGTTTTCTTAATTATTTAAATTTCAAGAATGAAATTTTTATAAGGAAAGGAGGTCATAGCACCCCATATTTTGGAGCGCCAAGATATGAAAAATTAAATTAATAATAAGAAGAAATCGTTAGAAGAATAATTAAAACAATTTAATTGCAAGAATTGTCTAAGGGAGATTTGATTACTTAAGCATATGACACTTCAAAAGTCAATTGAATGGACCAAAGGTAATTAGGAAAATTATAGTTGTCCTTGTTAAGAGTAAAAAAATTATTTTTTTGAATGAGGACTGATATTGAGGGAATTATATTAGTAAGATTAGACAAGAAGGTATATTAGCCTAAGCCAAAATCACTAACCTATTTTCCTTAGCCATATTTTGTCATTCCATTTCATTTTTCATTCCCAAAACAAAATCCCTGAAACTTGTATGAGTTCGTCCACCATTTTCAAATTTAAAGAAGAGGAAATCAAAAGTTAGAAGATTCAAGTTTTAATTTTTAAGAAGAAAGAAAATTAATTCAAAGTTTTCTTAATCAAGGTAAGGAAAATTTCTCTAAAACTCTCCCTAAATCACTTGGGTTTGGATTTGATTCTGAATGAATGATTTTGATGATGATAAATATGTTGGATGATGAAAACAATATATTGAATATGTATGAAATTTTAATGAAAATAATTTAGCCATGTTTAGGGTTAAACGCGACTTAATCATATTCAAATGCTATGAATTTTAATAGATATTCCTAATGTAAAAATAAATATGATTTTTTAATTTCATAATTTTTGAAAATTATTTTGAATTGATATGGATTTTCTTTGTTAGAAAAATGGTTAGTTTTAGGAAATTAATTATTAAAAATGATAAAGATGACTATTTTGACTTGAAAATTTGATACAAGGAAAAATACGATAAATTGGATTTTTGGTGAAATTTTGGGTATTTTCTCACAAATTTTCAATTCTATACGAATTATTTTACAAAGGAAAGAATTAATTAAGTGAAGATAATTAACTAAAAAAGGATATTTAATTGACCATTTCTAAAACAGAAACTGTAAAGGTGTAAAATAACCAATGAGAATTTGACACAAAACATGGTTTGGTTAAAAATAATTAATTAAAATAGTAATGAAAATTTTCAAGTTAATTACAATAGTGCTATTTTGACTTGCTACAACCCATAAGTAATCAACTTGTTATAATAGTAAAGCTATCAACCTATGACAGCCAATAAAATGTCAATTTGCGATAGTACTTGATCTATCAAAATGCGGTAGCCCCTAAGGTCTCAACCTATTATGATTGTTGTTGCTTAACTTACGATAACCATAGGGGATCAACTTGCGATAGCTAATGATAGCTTACTTACAATAGCTTATGAGAAGACGTCAACATGCGACTGCTACATGGGGCTCAACGTGTGATAACTAGAGGAATTATAAAACTGCGATAACTTATTAGAGCTCAACTTACAATAGCTAAGAAAACTATCGACCCATAATAGTTTGTTGAGAGTCAACTTGAGATAGCCTAAATAGACCAACCTACGATAGCTTATGCGATGGTTAACTTGCGAAGGTTAGGCTCGACTTGCGATGGCTATATGAGTTTTCAATAGCTAGGTTTAACTTGCAATAACCAATTTGCAGTAGCTTGGGAATCTATAATTTTCTAAGTAAAACATGAAAATACTTAGTGTACATTGGAAGTGAGTTTCCAAGTGTTGATTGACTATTTCATAAGAATGAAATAATGAAAGGAATTAATAAGTTAAAATTGTGATAACTAGTTTTCAAATGAAAGAAAGCTTAAATAAGCTAAGAAATGATTGGGTATCGTTAAATATAAGATAAAGATGTTTTAATCTAATGAATTTGTAGGATATAAAATAAATAAATGAAAGAAACAAGTTGAACCAGGATTGTAAAGATATACTAACTCATAGAGTGGTTGAATGATAAGGTGCCAAGACTACTAAGTCTAAAGTCTAATAGTATATGGCAAGGTGCCACATTTCGGTTCAATCTAAAAAGATTTAAACTCTAAAGTGCGTTGTAGCAGGTTGCCAAGATAGGGTGGTGTTATAAATAAAATGAATTAGCAGCATGAAACGAAAGTGATTCGGGACTAAGAGGGGATATTAATACTTAGTAAGGACATTTTTTAGAATGTATTTAGGGTTCTTACATTCATTCTCTTTGGAGAGTCAAGGTGGTGCTAGTTAGGGTCGCTCCTATGGTGGAACGAGTGGCTATTTCAACCAATGACGTTGTTCGAGAAATTATAACATAGTGACAAACAGACCTAGGGACGTAATCACCAATGTATGTTAATGATAACTTAAAGATAAACACCTAAAATAAAAGATCAGGTGATGTTTGTATGCATGATGGACGATTTTATGGCTTGGTTCATAATTTAATATTATATATAGAGTATCCTTATTTGAATTGATAATACAAATATGACATGGTTCATAATTGGATGACTAGGGCACACATATGAATTGGATGTGAGGAAAATGTATACTTATGATGTGATGCTTATTTACATGTATGATGTAATTGTTGTGATGTTCCGTGCAATAATGGTGTGGTCTAACTATAGTTACTTAGGATAAAGATTTTAATCATACCAGGCTTTATGTCTGACCATGTTTTTATTATTTTTCATTAACTCTTTGGTATCCATTTTATTGTTTAGAAAGGTATCTTTTGAGAAGACAAATAAAGACTCTAAAGATGAAGCTAGAAACTTATCTAGCAAATAAAAGTTACTTTCAAATTTCGATGTGTAGAACCAAGGATTATAACTGGTTAAGTGTCGTGTCAGCATCTTCGTATATCGGGTATGGCACTGTATTTATTTCTTATTATATTTACCCCTATAGGGGAATGAGATGGGTTGACAATCATATAATGAATTTTGTAAAATCAATATGATGAAATGAAAATTTATTTAGCTGCTCTGTTTATTTAATTTTTCAAAAAATAATACCACTCGGTTTGCCATTTGAAAATGATTCTAGTGATGACTGCAGCAACATCAGTGTCTATTTTCTGGTCTTAAAGTAGGGGAGCTGTAGTTTTTTGGTCGAGGAAATTTTTTCCAAAAATGGCCCATGACAGCCAATTGGTCGGCATCATCCAGTCAACTACCAATAAGGTCAGTTGAATGGTTAATCTTGACCCGATTTTGGTTGGTTATAGCCAAAATTGGCCACAAGTGGTCAATTGGATATCCATGTAGGTCCAGTCGATAGATTGACATTGTGTTGGGGATTTCTTTGTATTTCAGGCAGGGCTTTGATACTCAACGGGGCTCGTGGGCTCCGGTGTGACTATTGGGTGATGTTTTTATTCTTTGGCATAAGAGCACATGTGGCTAGGGATCAGGATTTCGGTGCTATGATGTATAGTGAACAAGAGGCGATCGAAAGTGAGATCGGGACATGAGTTCTGGGTTGGTATATTCAGATGACTTGTGTAGGAGATGACTAGGTTTTTGTGCTCGTGTGACTTCTTTTCGGCTTCAGCATTAGGTATGACTTTGTTATTTGGTCATCAGGATATAAAAGACACGAGGATAAAGTTTGAGTATGATATGGCACTATTTTCAATCAAGGCTTACAGCTACGACTTAAGCATTTTTAATTTCCACGAAGACTATTAGGGATTAGCCACGGCCTTCACCAAGTACAAAAGTTGAAGAAGGATGGGAACACTCATTATATAGGTAATTTCCACAAAGTAGCAATAACCACTTTGCTTCCTCCAATGTATAATGGTTTGATGGAAAAGCATTATGACTCATTAGTATCATTTTCAGATATGTTGATGAGTACAATATGATGTTACCCTATAGTTATGTTTATCTTTATGGTACGATGTTACCTTGGAGCTATGGGTCGTTGCCATGTGCATGTGGGTTGCATATGCCTTTGTACGATATCCTTGATGGTTCTACTAATAATATTTATTCATTATGCTAACTTGTAGCTATGTATAATTCTATGGTTATCAGTCTAGTATTTTATAAATGGACATGTCACACTTTATCTTGGATATGAGGCATATTATTTTGGGATGTTGTTTCGTTTGAACTTCAAATCTTTGGAGTGTTAAGTGTTATAATAATGGATCCTATTGTCTTCGTATTTCAATGTATTAATAGTCATGCACATGCATATGTTATTATAATATATTTTTTGCTTCCGTTGTGAGTTTTATATGAACTTGCGATGGATGTGCCTTATTTGTTTTCATTTTACCATCTTTAAGAGTAGCCATTTTTAGTACTTGGGGATCCAAGTGCCATAGTGCATGGATTTTTGGGTATTACGAATGACAAGTCTTTTTTTTTGGAATCAAATCTTGGGTTGCTAGAAATGAAACTTGGGCAATGTTGAGAGTGCATATTTGTATATTCTTACCATATAACTACTTTAGTACGCACTATGTCTCTCATGTATTTCAATTCTCTCAAGGAAGTTGCTAATGTATACCTCTTACAAGTAAGTATGCAAATATGAGACAACATACAAGAGCAACAAGTGGAGTCAGTGCAGATGTCGATAATGGGTCTAATATGCACGCTCTTTTCCGACAATACCTAATGCTTAGGGCATGGGCTACTCCTTTGGTGGCGGCGGTTTTGGATATTCTGGTGGGGACATGGATGGTGCGGCTATAATTTTCCCACAACACCGATGGTGGATTTCTTGAGGATGTACTAAGGATTTAAGGGCTTGGGAAGAAAGTCATGCATAGGTGCAGAGATGTTTATCGAAACCTAAGCTTGGATCAAATCTTGCGATTACATATTCAACAACATAGCGCTTGATGGCATAATAAGGCGTAGGCTAACTTCATAGCATCTTCAAGGGGAAGCTCGAAGTTGGTGGGAAGTGGTAGTTATTGAGGTAGAAGAGAAGTAAGTTATGTAGGATGATTTCAAGTGCCGATTTGAGACTTAATTCATATCGAAGGCCTAGAAAGGAACTAAGCTTAAAGAGTTTAATCTACCTTTGCCAAGGCAATCTTTTTGTATAGGATTATGTGAGCATGTTTAATGATCTAGCTAAGTTCAGGATAGATCTTATCAACACTCCATTAAAGAAAGTCTCCAAGTTTGCAAAGGGTTTAAACTAGTTCTTAAAAGCCAAGTTCTTGGACAAATTACCATAGGAGGATTTTTGAGAATCTTGTAGGGGTATCACTTCTCTATAAGGGATCTACAGGAGCTCTTAAAATAACAGCGAAAGTTAAAGTGAAATATAGTTCCAATTGAAGCATAAGGGATAAGGTGGTAAGAGTGAGCAACAAAAGGCAACCAAGGGCATGGGATGATATGTATGAGATGCAACTTCAAGGGGAATATCACCAAAGATTGCCGGGTGCATCTTAGAAAATGCATGTGTTTTTATTGTGACTAATTTAGCATTATAAAGAGAGTGTTGATTACTTTCTAAAGGAGGTTTTACAAAGGTCTATGGTATTAGAGCATCTCCGAGCTCAAGTGGACTTACGGCTCAAGAGAAGGGAAAGAAGTGACATTGGAAGGTTTGATTTCTATTTTTGATATACATATTTGAGTTTTTTTTATACAAGGGCTTCGCATTGTATTATTTCTAATCAATTGGTTGGTAACTTGCATTTGGTTTTGAAATTTGTTTGCAAACCTCTTGTTGTGTCAAATCTCATTGGGGGTATGACTTATTTGAATATGGTTTGCCAAAATGTCCCATTAGAGAACAACAGATTTGATTTTTCTTCTGATGCATTTGTCCTTAGGTTTTCAGGGTACAATCTTATCCTAAGTACGGATTGTTTGAGCCAACACATTATAGTGCTTGATTGTGAAGGGCGATAGGTTAGAAGGCAAAGTGGTAAAGTACAAGGGCTTGACATGCGTTGTGAGCTGGAGAGCTTTATCATGCGTAGTAATTTGTATTCATTAGAAATTTCTCATGATGAGTTGTCATTGATTACTATTGTGTGGGATTTTTCCACTCTGTTCAAGGAGGTTACGGGTTTACCTCCCTATAAAGAGATTGAGTTCCCTATCAATCTTGTTAAGGAAGTTATGGCGGTGATTATGCTAATTAGGTGCATGACCCCCGAGGGAGCAATGGAAATTGGAATTACAAACCAAAGAGTTGCTAAGGAAGGGCTTTATTCAAAGGAGTACTTTGGAATAGGGGGTACGGTTGCATTTGCTACTAAAGCCGATGTTTCGTTGAGACTTTATGTTGAATATACAGAACTAAATAAGTTGACCTGAATGAACAATATCCTTTGTCGTGCATAGATGACTGGTCAACAAAATTACCGGCCCAAAGAGTTTTTTGCAATTAGCTATTGTAATGGAGTTCCATCAATTTAGGGTAGTGGAGGATGGTGTGTTGAAGACTGCTTTTAAGATGCTCAATGGGTCCTTTAATAGAAGTTCATGCCGTTTGAATTGGTCAATGCTCTTGTGTACTTTGTTGACTTGATGAGCCATGTTTTCTTGGAGTAACTTAACAAGTTTTTGGTCATATTCATTAATGATATCTTGGTATATTCTAGAGATGAAGGAGAGAAAAAGTCACATTTCAAAGCAGTGTTAGGGGTTTTGAGGCAACAATAGTTGAAGTTAAATTTTCTAAGTGTCACCTTTAGTTGTGAGAGGTACAATTCTTGGATCCTGTTGTGTCCGAGCATGAGTTAGTAGATCCAAGTAAAATAGCAATGGTGTAAGATTGGGAGGTTTCTAAGATGGCCATTAAAATCCATAGTTTACTCAGATTGGTTGCGTATTATCAAAAGTTTGTTAAAGACTTCCCAGAAGTGGCTACCCTTCGTTTGACCAAAAAGAACCAAACATTTTTTAGGATGACCACTGTGAGCATGCTTTCTCTAAGTTGAAAGAATCGTTGACTAGTGCACTGGTCTTTTTCATTCCATGAAGAGAAAAACCATTTATTGTATACATGGATGCATGTGGCATGAGTCTTGAGGTAGTATTGATGCAAGAGCGAAGGTTATGGCCTATGCAAGTAGGCAGCTAAACTAACAAGAGAATTATCCACCATATAGTTTCGAGTTGGTGGTGATTGTGTTCACATTAAAGACTTGGAGGTCTTTCTTATTGGGTGAGAAGATTGATTTGTTCGTTGATCATAAATCGTTGAAGTATCTCTTTTCACAAAAGAATCTCAACCTTTGTCGACAAATTGGTCGGAGTTCCTTATCTCTTATGATTTTGGTATAATGTATGCTCCTTGCAAAGGAAATATGAAGGCGGATGCTTAGTAGAAGGCATGCCATATTAGGGTCTATATTCATTGAATGGGAAAGATTTGAACTTGCTGCTTGATTTGGTTTCCAACCGACATGCGAATTTGAGGCTAGGTGTTTAGCGAATATGGAAGTAATGCCCACACTAATCGACTAGTTAGGTCATGCCAATAGCATGAAGCTGAGTTGATGGAATTTTTATGCAATTTGGTAATGAAGTAGATTCTAACGATATGGCCCAAGTTAGTATTTTCCTATTGATGGGCTTAGGGATGGAGTGCTTTGTGAATGCCATTTCTCTAGAATGACTATTCATCTCAATTGTAATAAGATGTGAAATGATATGAAATGTTCATTTTATTCGAAAAGCACAAAGCAAATGTCTTGGAAGTTATTTCTAAATGCATAAATTACCAAAGGGTTAAGGTGGAAAAAAAGAAGCCAAGTGGCTTGTTACTATTGCTACATATTCTCAAATGGAATTGGGTTTTACTGATGGGTTGCTAAAAATAGAAGAGTCAATGAGAGCATTTTGGTCAGTATTGATCGATTGACTTAAATTGCGCATTTGTGCTGGTTAAATCTAAAAGAACTGCTATATCTCCAACCACTTTGTATCTGCAAGAAATTGTGAGATTGCATAGGATTCCAAAAGGTATTGTGAGCGATAGAGATCCATTATTCACTAGGGAGTTTTAGAGAAGCTTGCAACTAGTTTTATGCATGGAATTGAACTTGAGTACCGCATACCATAGGCAAATTGATGGGAAAAGGGAAATGGTAAATAAAGTACTCGAGGACTTTTGGGGATCTTGGACGAGTCCATGTTTGCGATGGCATAACTCTTTTATTTCTTATTCAAATTGCATGATTTTTTTTTGAAAGATAGAGTTTTCTACCATATGCATAAATTGCTTAAAATATTGATTTTGTTGATGTTTTTGTTTCTGTAAAAACTGAGTTTGGGTGTCACTTTACATGAAATTTTCTCCCAATTCAGACGATAAAATGCTGCCAGATTTTCTTCTATTGATATTTCATATGTTGTAGTATATATATCTGTGAAATTTCATAGCAAAACTCTTTCGTTTGATACCTGAAAACCTTATTGCAAAATCAATGCACAATCTGAAATTTACCTATACATTTTGTTTTCTGAGTTGTTGTGACATGGCCTTCCGTATAAGGCTTCGAAAGGAGTATTAATAGTAGAATTCACATATATTAATAGTTTGCAATGAGTATTGAAATGGCACTGTTTTAAGCTTTCTATGGGAGGTTGTGTACGTCTACAACATGTTGGGGGAGATAATTGGTTGATTGTTGGTTGGGTCAGATATAATTATGGTGACTTTGGAAAAGATTGATATAAATTGGAAGAGAACGAAAGCATCATAAGGTCGACGAAATAGTTAAGCCAACAAAAGAACATTGATTTGGAGCTTGTGTTAAGGGATCTTCCCTTTTTAAAGGTTTTTCCATTGACAAAGGTGGTTCGATTTGGAACTTTAGGTAAGTTGGTAGGGATATTTGTTTGATCTTTCCATATAATGAAAGGATTGGTAAGCTTGCATATTGAGTCATACTTCCCAAAATGATGGTCAGGGTGCATATTGTCTTTAGTGTATCCCATTTTCCCAAATGCATTCAAGATTCTAGTGTCATCATAGAGCCAAATCAATTTAAAGATGTAGTTGTTGAACCAAAGTGTAACGACCTTAATTTTGAATAACATTATTTAGGAGATTTAATTAGATAAGTTAAATGAAATAATGTAAGTGGTTAAGAGATTGAGATTTGTATAATTATAAGGTAGTTGTGCGTTAAATAATGAACAAACAAATGAAAATTTAAAATGAAGTAATAGAAATAAGACAAGGGCAAAATAGGAATACGTTATATTCTTATACCTTAAGCCCTTATTCCAACTTCATTTATAATATTCACAAACAAATGCTAAACCTAGAGCTTGGCCGGCCACCATTAGAAGGAAATAAGAGGAAGACAAGTAAGGATTCAAGAAGGAAGCTTAATCAAATCAATTCAAGGGAAAGTCTTAAACTCCGTAACAACAAGCTAAGGTCAATAATAGATTACATCTCATTTTTATTGCTTTCGGTTTCTAAGATGAGATTCGAATTTATTTTGCAAGAAAAATGCCATGTTTTGATTGTTTAAATGGAAATATACGCTTATTGATGATTTATGTGTTTCATATAGATTTTATGATAAGATTTGTTTGAAAAACTTATTAAATGACATTCAAATGGCTTGCATTTTTGATATAAGGCTGGAAACATTATTTTAAAGATGATTTTCAAGTTTTTTAATTTTCTAAGTTGTTGTGGATTTACTATGAATTTCGTAGTAAAGAAAATGGTTAAATTAGGTTTAAACTATTTTCGACTATTATATGTTAGCTTTGAGTCAGAAATTTAAATATGTTAGAAAACATATTACAAGTGATTTATGGGAATTCTTGAAGAACTTTCTTAAGTATTTTATTAAAGATAAAAAAATATTTAAGGTATGAGATTGAAATGTTTTATATGTTTATAAAAGGAGAAGGGGGAATTTGTTAAACCTTTTACAATTGTTAATTACTAAATTTGGTAGCACTTTTAGAAAAAGTTTTGTAAAAGAATCGGCAACCAATTATATGTTGACAAATAAGACAAGTTATTTGGAAAGATATTACTTTAAAGGATTAAAAATCAATTTTGTAAAGGATTATTGCTTCGCCACTTATAGAAGCCATCTTTCGACACCATACATCCACCTCCGACCAAGTCGAAACCAATACACATGGTATCATTGCCATGATATGTAGTGGATTGGAGAAAGGTGGAAGGTATAGTTTCGAAACAAGCTTTCGGAGGGTTATAAGTAGCTCTTATAAACTTGGAATTATTTTTATTACAAATGAGGCTTTTGAAGCGTTGGAGTTTCGATTTAACTAACTTGCTTCTATTTATATAAATAAAGGACTTTTGAATAGGTTGTCACTTTTGTTTTTAAAACCAGCTTTTGAAGAGGTCGAAACCCCTGCTGCCGCATTCAACCTTTTCGAAGTAATGCTTTCGAAAGGGTTTTTTTCTTTGAACTTGGAAGCCTCTTTTGCATGCTTTCGAAAGGGTTGGTATCGAAAATATCCACTTTCTTTTACTCAGGAATAATGCTTTCGAAAGCAATGTTTTCGCCTAAGTTCTTTGAAGACCCTTAGATATATTAAAAGTTAAATCCAAAGATTTCAAAAGGAATGGTTTCGTTCCATAAAATTTTACTTGAACCCAGTGCTTTCGAAAGTTTTGTTTTAAGTAAGGGACTTTAATGCTTTCGAAATGTATAAAATGAAGGTTTCGAAAGAGAGATTCCCCAATGTTTTCAAAAGATTTACTTTTAGTATATGAATCGAAGGTCCATTGAATTGGAAAGGCAAGTTTAAAGTATTTTGAAAAGAGGATGTTTAAGGTTTTGTAAAGCTTTCGAAGGGATGCTTTCAATAATTTTAAAAGCTCTATTTTAAAGGTTTCGAAAGGTATGTTTTGGCCTTTCGGCCTAGTGTTTCAAGGTAAAGTGGTTAACCTATTTTGAAAAGGGTACTTGCAATGGATTCGAAAGGGACTAATTAAATTTTTTAAACAAGGGTATCGATGGTGTTATCTTGGTTTTAAAACCTAATGTTTTCTAAGTTAAAGAAGGGATTTAACTAAAGGGATAGATAATCCTATTGATTTAGGTTTTCATCAACATTGTTTTGTGTAAAACATACATTATGGAAAAGATATTTGAGTAAAAAAAAAGTATATTATCCTTGTTTAGGTATGATTCAATGGGTTAAATTGAAAGAAATGTTTTCAAGGAAAATTTGATGGGGTAGTTAACATTAAGTAAATGACTCAGATATTAGAATACCAGATGGGACCGGTATAGGGTCGCGCCCTATACTTTAGCTAATAACCCCTAGCTAATATAAGTCCAAAATTCTAGTGTTTAGGGCATTGTCACTGGTAAGACTAAAATGAAGTTACACATAGAAAAGAATATACAAAGAAAGATAGGTTATTGGTGAGCCCGCAAAAACCATTTGGATCAATTGACCCTGGGAGTAGTAAGTAAGGACAGATCATCCAGAATTGTGTCTAACAGAAATTAGATTAGTTATTTTGTCTGGTAGGCCCTAGTCAGCTAATGGTTAGCAGTTAGGGAAACAAAACTACATTGTTCGGACGGATAGTCTATTGATTACCTGATTTATGTGCATACGATATTGCTATTATTACTTTAATTAATTTGATTGTAAGATTCATATTTGCAAAAGATATGTTTTAAAAAGAGATATTAGTGAGGGTAAACTCGTTCCACTAAGCAACATGGTCTCACTTAATATTAGTAAATCGAGATATAATAGTGTTATTTACACTAGGCTTTATGTCTGACTCGAAATTTATGTTTTTCCGTTAACTATCAGGTGCTCCAAATTAACTTGAGGAGATTAAGAATTGAGGTTTTTCAAGTCTAATAAGTTGGATGAATAAGCTTCTAAAGGCATGGAGGAGGAAAAGTTAGCTATGTAGGAGTTATTTAGTTTTATTTGCACTGTGATGTGTTTAAGATTGATATGTTTATTTAGTACTCTGATCGTCCAAAGGGGCATCTTCATATGTCGCTCTTGATGTAATTTGTAATAATTATATTTGATCAAAACCTAGGAAACATTTTGGGATTATGTATCTGAATATGAAATATGGATTTGAAATGTAATCGGAAAAGATGTTTTAACTATGTGATGATTTTATTTCATATTCATGTGTTTATGATATTAAGGATACCATTAATGCTAACGTATTTTTTCACCAGGAGTTAATACTATGGATGACTACAGCATCAATAGCACTTAGCTTCGGGCCTCAAGATAGAGGATGTTACAACTTGATATCAGAGCATAGGTTTATAAAAATCTTAAAAGAGATTTTGTAACGAACCGCTATTTTGGACCATTCAAATCGACAATAAAACCATACATGTCCGACTTGAATAATTCAAAATACCGAATTGTTAATTAAAATTTGGCAAAACTTAACATATATAGTAAATAAATCATCACAGATCACAGACACAGAGTAATATAACGCAGCGGAATAGATAAAGAATAGTAGTTCATGAAGCTACTATATAGATTGGAGTTAGAAATAAAATACAACCGAATATCTTAGATGTAGTGAAGTCTTCAGTATGCGCAGATGACTTCTCTGAACAAATCAACATGATGACTGAAAGGATAGATAGCTGGATCTTCAAGCAAGGCTCCAACTTCGAAGGTGAGTCTCAAATGTTGTATCACTCAGTCTGACCCGAGCGTAAAGCAAAACACAAAACACTCGAGTCAGGATTAACATTCTTATATCAATAAATCCAACTCAAGTGAAATATCAACTGAAATACAAATAACTTAAAGGATGTTTGGAATAACCATCCTCTAAGGGTCCATGGAACTATCTATAGAGTAGAAATATACACTATAACACCGTGGTTCTTTCATCTTAATTTATACCTCAAAATCAAATATCATTTCACTTCAAATATAGCTATTTTCCAAAATAGTACTTAGATATATTAAATAATTTATACCGTAAAATATTTTCAATTCCCTCAACTTAACAAATTGTTTCAAGATCAACCCGACCTTCCCATTTAAATTAAATTCAATCTCAATTTATCGATTTAAATTCAACTCAATTCCTAAAATAACCACTTCAATTTTATCGATCTCAAGTTCGGAATTGTAATCACAAAATACCCCTTTATATTCAATATTTTTAAACCTTTAAGTATTCAACGTTTCAACTAAATTTTTATTCAATTTAGTTTTCTAAATAATAAATTCCAATTTAGTCCAACCTAAATTTTCATTTTAATTCAATTTAGTTTCTAAATAACAAATTCAACTATATTGATTTCAAATACAGATCCGAATCTCAAATTTAAACCATTTAAATTCCAATATAGTTTAAGGCTTAAAAATTTAAATGTTCAATTTAACCGTTTCATATAGATCTCGATTTAACCTCATTATTATTTAGTCTTGAAATACTTCCTCATTTGATTCAAGATTATTTAATTGACCTTAAATTCCATTTTCTCAATATTTTCTTTAATTTACTTAAACGTGAAATATGCATTTAATCGCTTAAATCAAAAATCCAGTTATAAAATCCTACCTTTTTAAAATTTCCCATTTAAAAATTTTAGATCGATTTAATTAAATAAATTCTTATTTAGATACCATTTAATAAACTCAAATTTATCTCCCCATCTTAATTTATCCCAATTATTTCAAAAATCTATTTGAAATAAAAATTACATAAATATTAACATAGTTTATGTATTAAATCAAACTTAATTAAATTAAATATTATTAAATCTATATATATATAGAAATTTAAGAATTAACATTTATTAAGACCATATATTTCTTTCCAAACAAAGAATTTATTTCCAAAATATTTATATATGAACCACGGTGTCTATATATATTCCTTATCATCTGGTCAAGTGTTACGGATATTTATCATTTAAATCCATACACTAAATATATACGGGTGGATATCATTCCAATCCGAAATCCCAAATTTAATTAAATGAAAATCGCTTGGGTCTATCATTTCAACCCATAACGAAATTCTCCTATTCTAAAGTCTGTTCGGGTATGTATCATTTCAACCCATAGTGAATTCTAAACTACAGGGAACTTGCAGAGTGATAACAGATAACAAAAATATAGCAGGATATGATAATAATATACAACAGGAATATATCATCAGTAATTAAATAAAGTATAAACAATAGGATATGGTGTCATATCCCGTAGGTGAACAGATACAGGTAATAGCATAAATATAACAATTTAAATAACTACAGCAACATATTTCAATTGTCGTTTCAATTGAAATCAAATTTAATAAATAAAAGAACGTTAATCGTGAGTGATTACTCACATTTAGAGCCTAGAGGAAAGGGCGGAATGAGAAGAGATACGAATCCAAGCACATATTTCGAAGCAACGCAATATTGGCAAGAATTTTAACGATCAAAGCTGATAAAGAGGAATTGACGAAACTCAAATCAGAGTTGGGTCGATTGAAAATAAATAGGATAAGTGAGCTATATATAACCATATACAAATAAAACTATATTCTAAATTTAGACATATATTAAATTAAATATATATTTTCAAAAACCATTGGTGCAAACAAAACATATCTATATGTAGTATAGTTTAAAATAATGTATATGTTTAAACCTATATACAAACCAATATCCAACACCATTTAAAAATTTAAATCTTTATAAAGTAAGCCTTGTAAATAAAATATTAAAATCAATATTAAAACATATTCTAAATTTAATATACATGCATTCCAAATCATTGTTTTCAACAAAACGTATATACACTAAAATCAGACATGTATGCAATATATATATTGAAATAATACTAATTAAAATATAAATACATATATATAATGCATGTTTATTTGCAACGTATCAACTACCACATATAATATACTTTTAAACTTAATATATCTTAAAAATATAAACTGTACCAACTTTTATAACTTAAGATAATTTATATTATACATACTGTAACTTATATAACCCAACTTATATAAACAGACCGAATCAACAATTTATACTTATGTAAACATAAACATAACGCATAAAAGAAAAATCAAGGCACGTCCTGACATATTATAGTTTAAGTCAAAACAAATGGAACTAATATTATAACTTGTAAAATATATATAAACATAAAACATACCCATACTTGAATAAGGATATGTATCCAGTATATGTGGATACGCAGCCGAAGCAGTAAAGTGAGATGGTGAGCGGACGTTGGAGGTGGAGCGAGCAGCTTCTCAACATTTTTTTTCGTTTGGGTCTGAAAGAAGAAAAGAAGGGGAGGAGGAATATAATGGCAGAGAGAAAACGAACAGGGGAGACAAAAGAGAACAATGATGCAGATAGAAGAGAATGGAATATATATATATAAGTATGAATTGGAATCCAAGAGACTGGAGCAACCGATAAAAGAAACGCCACAAAAGTAACGTTCAAATTAATTAACCCAACGTAAAGCAATAAATTGTGGACCGTTTGATTTAAAAAAATTCAATGCAAACGTACGTTTGCTTTTCTCAATGGTTATAAAACAATGCGTAGGGCCTAAGGTTAGGAATGAAAAAGGAAATCAACGTACCATCAATAGATTAAGGTGGAAAAAGGCAGGGAGCAATCAAAAATCAAAATTTCCAATTTGAGACGTTCGAATTAAAGAATAGAACGTTTGTACTGAATTGGGAATAGTTAGAGTCCCTTAAATTTCGGAGTTATGAAATTTATTAAAGCAATTTATTTTATGGCAAGAAATCTCATTTGCCTATAAACGGCAAATCTAGGAACGTGTATAGTTTTTATAGGAGCTATATTTTCGTTGCTTTATACGCAAGGAAATAATAAGATGCGCAATCAAAGCATGCAAGTTTTATGGTCAAGGAATTTCGTTTGTTTGCAAATCAATAAGTAGAGAAAACAGCAAGTCACATTTTGAAATAAATGATTTCAATGCAATAAAAAGGTGCGTGGGTTTTTATTACTTGGATTATGGGAAAAAAACGGTAGAAAATAATTGAACATTCCGAACGTGTTATAAAATAGGAAGCTGCATGATTTTTTTTCTTTTGAGATTTAGTAATTTCGTTCACACAGGTAAGGGATAAGTTGCTTCCATTTAATGTTTATTAACAGAGCTAAAAATGAGGTGAAGTAATAATGCAACGTTTCCAGTATTTAGGTGAAGCTTGCGATAATTTTGAGTAACCAAAACAGGCATGCAAGCACTTGATTTGTTGATTGGATTTTAAAGGCGGTAAGCAATTATTTTATCCTTGAACGGAATAGGATTTTGGACAAATTTATTGCAACGTGTTTAAATGAGAGAATTGGACTTTGATAGCTGAGGAAACGGAATGATATTTGATTTCGAACGTTACCTTATCTTATAATAACTTGCGTGAATTTAGAGTAGCGAAGTGGCAATAAATTTCGTACGTGAGTGCGTTGGTTCAGGGAAAGAAAAAGGCAAGCACTAAATATTTAGATGGCGTTGATTTAAGTGGAAGAAAACGTCACTAATTTATGGTTTGAACGTTTTTAAACGATGTGTTTTATTTCTATTAGATAAAAGGAAGTAACGGAAAGAGAAAATTTATTTCTTTCCCTCTTAAAAGAATGCACGCCTACTTGTATATTTATTTATGTAGTTAAGGTAAAATTTTATTTCCTTTCGTAATATTTATCTTTTTCTTTAAAAAGTATACAACAAATATCAGTAGAACAACCGCAAAATAATTATTGTTCATATATATATTGCGGTGTGAATTTTAAAAATTCGTAGAACCTATGAAATAATATACACCCAAAATTAATGCAAAAGTAACGCTTTTTAATTAATACGATTTTCTATTTTATACGTTATTTATTAAATATTGTACTCTTTAAATGCGTAATTTAATAGTTTCCTTGTACACTATAAATCTTCTTCAAATTTATTACTTGAATAAAAGATAGAATTATGGTTACCTTCTTCTCTGATTACTATTACCATTTACAAAGCGATTTATTATTCAAATGGACAAAATATTACCAATTTTTTAAAGCAAGTAGATAATCCAATCCTTTTATTAAAATTCCAATTAGAGTTATCCTTTAAACAAAGTTAAAAAAAATTCAGAACTTCCATTTTATACTTAGAATTTTGGGAAAAGATTTAATCAAATTAAAAATATATATCAAAACAAATTTCAAGGTTTTATAAATAAAAGAATAAAGTGCTAGAAAACAAGGGCTGTTACACTCTCCCCCACTCAGAACTTTTCATCCTCGAAAAGGAACGAAAGAAGGAAAACATAGGAAGATAAGATAGTAAAGAAAATATTTAAAAAGGATATATCCAACAAGGAAGGAAGGTGGATTTGGAAAACAGAATCAAGGTGAATAACTAAACTGAGCAGATAAGGTAGATGCAAGGAATAGTATCGGGCGCGAATAATTAATCTAGAACCATAAGAATTTAAATTTCAAATATTAATTCAAAATTTCTTTGTTGGGAAAAATACTTTTATAATAAATAACTTTATAATAATACTTTTATAATAAAATATTATTATATCGAAATAAATTTTCCTTTCGAAAATACTTTTATAACTCGATGTTTCAACAAGTTTATCCTCATTCTTGCAGACTCTGGCCATGCGTTGATCAGGCGCAAAGCTAGAATTCTTCAAGTACTTAGTAGACTTGTTTCAACACCCAGTGAAAATACTTGAAAACCTTTAAAAACAGATATGGAAAGTACAATCCAAACAAACAACCAAACCAAAAACTTTGTCCAACCATGGTTCGTAGATGCACAATGGTTACGCCTGGGTCCCCCAGGAAACAATCCATATCCGTAAGCTTTCTCAGCCCTGCGAGTTACGCCATGATGACTAGTAGAGTGCAGGATACACAATAGTTACGCCTGGATCCCCCAGGAAACAATCCGTACCCCTAGGCAAGACCCAGCCAGGCAGTTGCGCTACTATTCGCGACCTACACAGATTGCAGGATACACAATGGTTACGCCTAGATACCCCAGGAAACAATCCGTACCCCTAGGCCAGACTCAGCCAGGCAATTGCGTTATGCATTCACGAGAGAAAAAAAACCATGGGTTACGCCACGGTGGGAACACTCGAGTATTACATCCGGAAAACCAAAAATCAGAGAGAATAATATCGATAGAATGAATCCACGATGTGGCCACAAAGCGGATATCAAGCAGAAGGCACTTTCCATATCTTTACTTCAAAAATATATATCATATAGTACCTTTCCAAATCACTTTCAAATATCATACTTATATAAAGTCCATATATATAGGATTCCATTTTTCCCAAATCGAATACTTTCCAAATCAATAGTAGATCAAATCATACTTATATAGACTTCGATTATATAAAATCTCTTTCCAAATTGAGTACCTTTGAAATCAATAGATTTCAAATCAACTTCATACTTATACAATCCATTTTATATAAGTTGCCTAATAATATAAGGTTCTCAAATTTCAAATCATTTCAATATCAATTCAGTTTCAAAATCGTATATGATTTCACCCAATTTTCTTCCAAATTAAATATCTAAATTTCAAAGTTCCCAAAATAATAGGCTTAGAAAATTACCCCATTTTCCAAATTAAAATAATTCAAGTCAAACAAATTCATTTCCAAAATCACCATATAAGTACTGGTTTTTAATTCCAATTTAATTTCAAAACCAAATATTTTCCCAAAATCAATTATACTCAAAAATGGTTTCCAAATTTATAATTATCCCTTTCTTTACAACTTTTAAACTATCTATTTCTATGTGAAATATCCAATTTACCTTTCTGAAAACCATTATTCAACTATATTTTTTTTCAAAACATTTCAAAAATAAATTTATATTCTTTATCAAACATTTTATACTCTTCGAAATTTCTTAGCTTTGAAAATTTAATCTCGATTTGGAAGTGTTCGAAAATTCAAAATAGTTAGGGAAATCAAATTTTAAATTCAAGAGTTGAAAATCAACAATAAATCAATTATTAAATCCGAAACTCGAGGACTGAACACTGGTCTCATTTTAAATTGTTTCAAATATATACTTATAACTTTCTAAAATATCAAATTATACTTCGGAATTTGAAATCAAAAACGGTTTTACAAAATCACTTGCATAGCGAAGCTATTAAAGTGGCCTCTCCCCCACTCTGAAACTCGAAAATTAATGTCGATGATGCGTGCACTCATCACCGAAATTATTTTCCAGCGACATAAGTGAGTTCTGGACTTCTATTTTCTTGAAAACTTCTTTGAAGTTTCTTCAAAATTATTGAAATTCATTTGAACTCATTTGAAACATTTCTTATTCGGAAAAATACTTTTAAATTGTATTATTTTTATACATTTTCCAAAATCTTAAAACCAATTTCAAAATACCGGAGTTCAATTCTCGAATTTCAAATTTAACTCTACAGTTATAAATCATTTTTATATAAATCAATTTCTTATAATTTTCAAATTTTCAAATCCTTTCAAAGCTTTTTTATATAGAATAACATTTCTTATTTTCTTTATATATATAGGTATATAATCCTTATCGAAAACATTTTCACTTTTATATATATAAAAAAAATCATAGTTATCAAAATAAAATTTCGATATAAACAATTTCAAAAATACAAACAAAACCCGATTTTCAAAGAATGATTTAAGAATGGATTTCAAAACAAAGATAGAGATTTAATTTAGAGGAACTCCAATCAATAGAATCCTGATTCGAAGATAGACTCGATCGAAGATGAGATAATTAAATTACAAAATAGAAGATGGATATACTTCTAAAAATCGTGGGCGACCTTTACCGGTCAACCATGATTCTAAAATTAGGTTGGTGTAGAATTCTGAGGCAATTCGACATTCGATCGCCAGAGATATAGAATTCGGCATAACAAGATATAGCAGCATTGTAAACCGAGGATACAGAAATCTTCGGTGTCAATGCCAATTGAAAAGGAGTTTTCACCCTCTTTACAAATCATTCATTGGAGTTATGGGATACTCCGGAATCAAACGAATATAAAAAGGGAGAGACAGAATGAATTTCGAAACCGAGAGACATTCCAAAATTCAAAGGAAATCGAGTCAAAAGGAAGAGATTAACCTCGAGCGGAAGTGATTCTGTAAATAAATTTACCATATATGCTAAGTTTTTCCTAGAGCCAAAGCTCTGATACCAACTATAACGACCCGCTATTTTGGACCATTCAAATCGACAATAAAACCATACATGTCCGACTTGAATAATTCAAAATACCGAATTGTTAATTAAAATTTGGCAAAACTTAACATATATAGTAAATAAATCATCACAGATCATAGACACAGAGTAATATAATGCAGCGTAATAGATAAAGAATAGTAGTTCATGAAGCTACTATATAGATTGGAGTTAGAAATAAAATACAACCGAATATCTTAGATGTAGTGAAGTCTCCAGTATGTGCAGATGACTTCTCTGAACAAATCAACATGATGACTGAAAGGATAGATAGCTGGATCTTCAAGCAAGGCTCCAACTTCGAAGGTGAGTCTCAAATGCTGTATCACTCAGTCTGACCCGAGCGTAAAGCAAAACACAAAACACTCGAGTCAGGATTAACATTCTTATATCAATAAATCCAACTCAAGTGAAATATCAACTGAAATACAAATAACTTAAAGGATGTTTGGAATAACCATTCAGAAATATACACTATAACACCGTGGTTCTTTCATCTTAATTTATACCTCAAAATCAAATATCATTTCACTTCAAATATAGCTATTTTCCAAAATAGTATTTAGATATATTAAATAATTTATACCGTAAAATATTTTCAATTCCCTCAACTTAACAAATTGTTTCAAGATCAACCCGACCTTCCCATTTAAATTAAATTCAATCTCAATTTATCGATTTAAATTCAACTCAATTCCTAAAATAACCACTTCAATTTTATCGATCTCAAATTCGGATTTGTAATCACAAAATACCCCTTTATATTCAATATTTTTAAACCTTTAAGTATTCAACGTTTCAACTAAATTTTTATTCAATTTAGTTTTCTAAATAATAAATTCAAATTTAGTTCAACCTAAATTTTCATTTTAATTCAATTTAGTTTCTAAATAACAAATTCAACTATATTGATTTCAAATACAGATCCGAATCTCAAATTTAAACCATTTAAATTCCAATGTAGTTTAAGGCTTAAAAGTTTAAATGTTCAATTTAACCGTTTCATATAGATCTCGATTTAACCTCATTATTATTTAGTCTTGAATACTTCCTCATTTGATTCAAGATTATTTAATTGACCTTAAATTCCATTTTCTCAATATTTTCTTTAATTTACTTAAACGTGAAATATGCATTTAATCGCTTAAATCAAAAATCAGTTATAAAATCCTACCTTTTAAAATTTCCCATTTAAAAATTTAAGATTGATTTAATTAAATAAATCCTTATTTAGATACCATTTAATAAACTCAAATTTATCTCCCCATCTTAATTTATCCCAATTATTCCAAAAATCTATTTGAAATAAAATTTACATAAATATTAACATAGTTTATGTATTAAATCAAACTTAATTAAATTAAATATTATTAGATCTATATATATAGAAATTTAAGAATTAACATTTATTAAGACCATATATTTCTTTCCAAACAAAGAATTTATTTCCAAAATATTTATATATGAACCACGGTGTCTATATATATTCCTTATCATCTGGTCAAGTGTTACGGATATTTATCATTTAAATTCGTACACTAAATATATACGGGTGGATATCATTCCAATCCGAAATCCCAAATTTAATTAAATGAAAATCGCTTGGGTTTATCATTTCAACCCATAACGAAATTCTCCTATTCTAAAGTCTGTTCGGGTATGTATCATTTCAACCCATAGTGAATTCTAAACTACAGGGAACTTGCAGAGTGATAACAGATAACAAAAATATAGCAGGATATGATAATAATATACAACAGGAATATATCATCAGTAATTAAATAAAGTATAAACAATAAGATATGGTGTCATATCCCGTAGGTGAATAGATACAGGTAATAGCATAAATATAACAATTTAAATAACTACAACAACATATTTCAATTGTCGTTTCAATTGAAATCAAATTTAATAAATAAAAGAACGTTAATCGTGAGTGATTACTCACATTTAGAGCCTAGAGGAAAGGGCGGAATGAGAAGAGATACGAATCCAAGCACATATTTCGAAGCAACGCAATATTGGCAAGAATTTTAACGATCAAAGCTGATAAAGAGGAATTGACGAAACTCAAATCAGAGTTGGGTCGATTGAAAATAAATAGGATAAGTGAGCTATATATAACCATATACAAATAAAACTATATTCTAAATTTAGACATATATTAAATTAAATATATATTTTCAAAAACCATTGGTGCAAACAAAACATATCTATATGTAGTATAGTTTAAAATAATGTATATGTTTAAACCTATATACAAACCAATATCCAACACCATTTAAAAATTTAAATCTTTATAAAGTAAGCCTTGTAAATAAAATATTAAAATCAATATTAAAACATATTCTAAATTTAATATACATGCATTCCAAATCATTGTTTTCAACAAAACGTATATACACTAAAATCAGACATGTATGCAATATATATATTGAAATAATACTAATTAAAATATAAATACATATATATAATGCATGTTTATTTGCAACGTATCAACTACCACATATAATATACTTTTAAACTTAATATATCTTAAAAATATAAACTGTACCAACTTTTATAACTTAAGATAATTTATATTATACATACTGTAACTTATATAACCCAACTTATATAAACAGACCGAATCAACAATTTATACTTATGTAAACATAAACATAACGCATAAAAGAAAAATCAAGGCACGTCCTAACATATTATAGTTTAAGTCAAAACAAATGGAACTAATATTATAACTTGTAAAATATATATAAACATAAAACATACCCATACTTGAATAAGGATATGTATCCACAATATGTAGATACGCAGCCGAAGCAGTAGAGTGAGATGGTGAGCGGACGTTGGAGGTGGAGCGAGCAACTTCTCAACATTTTTTTTTTCGTTTGGGTCTGAAAGAAGAAAAGAAGGGGAGGAGGAATATAATGGCAGAGAGAAAACGAACAGAGGAGACAAAAGAGAACAATGATGCAGATAGAAGAGAATGGAATATATATATAAGTATGAATTTGAATCCAAGAGACTGGAGCAACCGATAAAAGAAACGCCACAAAAGTAACGTTTAAATTAATTAACCCAACGTAAAGCAATAAATTGTGGACCGTTTGATTTAAAAAAATTCAATGCAAACGTACGTTTGCTTTTCTCAACGGTTATAAAACAATGCGTAGGGCCTAAGGTTAGGAATGAAAAAGGAAATCAACGTACCATCAATAGATTAAGGTGGAAAAAGGCAGGGAGCAATCAAAAAATCAAAATTTCCAATTTGAGACGTTCGAATTAAAGAATAGAACGTTTGTACTGAATTGGGAATAGTTACAGTCCCTTAAATTTCGGAGTTATGAAATTTATTAAAGCAATTTATTTTATGGCAAGAAATCTCATTTGCCTATAAACGACAAATCTAGGAACGTGTATAGTTTTTATAGGAGCTATATTTTCGTTGCTTTATACGCAAGGAAATAATAAGATGTGCAATCAAAGCATGCAAGTTTTATGGTCAAGGAATTTCGTTTGTTTGCAAATCAATAAGTAGAGAAAATGGCAAGTCACATTTTGAAATAAATGATTTCAATGCAATAAAAAGGTGCGTGGGTTTTTATTACTTGGATTATGGGAAAAAAACGGTAGAAAATAATTGAACATTCCGAACGTGTTATAAAATAGGAAGCTGCATGATTTTTTTTCTTTTGAGATTTAGTAATTTCGTTCACACAGGTAAGGGATAAGTTGCTTCCATTTAATGTTTATTAACAGAGCTAAAAATGAGGTGAAGTAATAATGCAACGTTTCCAGTATTTAGGTGAAGCTTGCGATAATTTTGAGTAACCAAAACAGGCATGCAAGCACTTGATTTGTTGATTGGATTTTAAAGGCGGCAAGCAATTATTTTATCCTTGAACGGAATAGGATTTTGGACAAATTTATTGCAACGTGTTTAAATGAGAGAATTGGCCTTTGATAGCTGAGGAAACGGAATGGTATTTGATTTCGAACGTTACCTTATCTTATAATAACTTGCGTGAATTTAGAGTAGCGAAGTGGCAATAAATTTCGTACGTGAGTGCGTTGGTTCAGGGAAAGAAAAAGGCAAGCACTAAATATTTAGATGGCGTTGATTTAAGTGGAAGAAAACGTCACTAATTTATGGTTTGAACGTTTTTAAACAATGCGTTTTATTTCTATTAGATAAAAGGAAGTAACGGAAAGAGAAAATTTATTTCTTTCCCTCTTAAAACAATGCACGCCTACTTGTATATTTATTTATGTAGTTAAGGTAAAATTTTATTTTCTTTCGTAATATTTATCTTTTTCTTTAAAAAGTATACAACAAATATCAGTAGAATAACCGCAAAATAAGTATTGTTCATATATATATTGCGGTGTGAATTTCAAAAATTCGTAGAACCCATGAAATAATATACACCCAAAATTAATGCAAAAGTAACGCTTTTTAATTAATACGATTTTCTATTTTATACGTTATTTATTAAATATTGTACCCTTTAAATGCGTAATTTAACAGTTTCCTTGTACACTATAAATCTTCTTCAAATTTATTACTTGATTAAAAGATAGAATTATGGTTACCTTCTTCTCTGATTACTATTACCATTTACAAAGAGATTTATTATTCAAATGGACAAAATATTACCAATTTTTTAAAGCAAGTAGATAATCCAATCCTTTTATTAAAATTCCAATTGGAGTTATCCTTTAAACAAAGTTAAAAAAATTCAGAACTTCCATTTTATACTTAGAATTTTGGAAAGAGATTTAATCAAATTAAAAATATATATCAAAACAAATTTCAAGGTTTTATAAATAAAAGAATAAAGTGCTAGAAAACTAGGGCTGTTACAGATTTCAAACTTCAAATGATTTTGAAATCATTATCCTAAGGAATTAGAGAAAAGATTAGGGCATGGAATAATGCTATAGTAACATACTTGTATTTTCTATATATAAGTGTACGCTCTATCTCTATTCTTTATCTCCCTTAGGCTATTCTTCTGTATCTTACAAAGACTCAAATGCAGATTTTACGGACTTAAGATATGGATGCTAGAAGTGGAAGAGTTAATGTTGGTGGGGGAAGCATCATAATTAATAGGAATGCCAAACCAAATACTAGAAAGAATCCAGGTCAGGCACAAGCTGCTAATGTAGATGCTAGAATGCTGCAAGTGGATATGAAAGCTATGTATCAGTTCTTTGTCAACATGATGCAGGCTGGAGTTGCTACGGGTTTAGTTGGAGGAAATGCTGAAGTAGGAAATCAGGAAGCTCCGATGGTCAATAGCTATGCGGTATTGAGCAAAGATTATGCCAGGCTTGGAGGAAAACCGTTTATCGAGACAGAGATTGAAATTAAAGTGGAGAACTTGTTACTCAATTGCGAAAGGATTTTTGCTGATTTTGGGGCTCAATAATGTGCAAAAAAGGAGGCTTGCTTGTAGGCAATTACAGGAAGCAGCATTGTACTAGTGGAACATTGTTATGGTTGGAGTCAATGAGGAGACTATGACTTGGGTTGAGTTTAGGAGGAGGTTTGAAGAAAGATTTATGTTGGAGATTGCTAAGTCTACTCTGCTTAGGAAGTTTGTTGAGTTGGAGCAGGAAGACTTGAAGTGCTATGCAACCATATTTGAGGAGCTATCAAGATATAGATAAGCTACGGTTGATACCATTATCAAAAGGAATGAGAAATTCATTCGTGGATTGAAGCCTGAGCTTGCTAAGGCCACATTATCGCATATTAGAGATCTGTGTGATGTAGTTGTTGAGATGACTTTAAGGTAGGAAGGGATGCTTGCTTTTCTTGAGAGTAACAAAGCAGGGGGAGCTCAAGGAGGGAAGCACCAGAAAACAAAATTTTCCATTAGAAGCGAGCTCAGAAGAATAGAGCTTCCAGGAAGGGAAAGGTAGAAGTTATCTGTTATAAATGTGACAAGAAGGGACACTATGCTCATGAGTGACAGACATGCAAACGGAAGAAAACTTCTGACAAGAAAGGAGAGATATGTTTCAACTGCGATCAAATTGGACATTATAAGAAGCAGTGCAAGAAGCCAGTCAAGGATGTGAGAGGGAAAGTGTTTGCATTGGGGCTAGCTACCTCGAGACCAACATCAGAGGAAAAGGGAAAAGTTGTGTTGGGAGGTATTCTTTTGATCCTTGGTGTATCGGTTAGAGTTCTACTTGATACTGGTGCATTGCATTCTTCTATATCACATTGTTGGGTAGATAAGCTTAACCTAGAACCCTCGTACCTAGTTACTTCCTAAAGGGTTGTAAATCCGATAAGAGGGCATGCGACTTTTGGAATAAGATGTGATCACTTAGAGTTTGAATTGTTAGGTCATATATTTGCTTGCAGTTTGCATATGTTTGTTTCGTAAGGTTCGAAATTATTTTGGATATGGATTGGTTAAGTGAATACGATGCAAGGATATTTTGCAATGATAGGAAAAATATTACTTAGACACCCTGACTATAGTGATCAGATAATATACTCCATAGTAAACCCTAGTTTTAAGGATAATGCTTTGTTGGGTGTTATGGAGGCATAAGACGAGTTAAATTGAGTTTTCGTTGTTAGAGAACTCGCAGATGTCTTTGAACCCATAGTAGGACTGTCGTCGAAAAGAGCAATTGAGTTTTGGATAGATTTAGTACCAGGAGCAGAACTGGTGACTAGGCCACCAAGAAGAATGACACCTACCGAGATGAGGGAGCTGAAGGTGCAGTTGGTGGATTTTGAAAATAAGAACTTTATCAGACCAAGTAGTTCGTATGGGAAGCAGCTGCAGTGTTTACAAAGAAATCGGACGAATCATTAAGGTTATGTATTGATTATCATAAGTTGAATGAAAAGACGGTAAAGAATCGATATCCATTACCTAGAATTGATGATTTGTTCGACCAATTGTATGGAGCCAAAGTATTTTTCCAATTGGATTTGGCAATAGGGTTCCATCAGCTTAGAGTGGCTAAGGATAGGCCTGTCAATTCAGACCTTAATCCATTTACCCAACCCACCAACCCTAATATTAGAAGGGTTGGGTCTAAACCATATAAATGTTTTTCATTTTTAAACCAGCCCATTTATGACCCACGTCGATATCATCTTAAAACAAAACTAACCCGTTTACCCATCATACCCTACTTCCTCTCTGCCAAACACGATAACCCTAATTTTTTATTTTCCTCAGATCTGCAAAACAAGAGAATAAAATGTGGGCTTTCTCCTAATCTTTGATAACACCTTGTTTGAGACGATGATAGAGTCTCTTCCTTCGTTGTCTGGAACAGCCCAAGTTCGCCAGAGACAAAGCCTTGTTGTAGGCGATTTCTCCATCTTTGTTCATCAATCATCAGCTTATTACTTACGTTTGCCAAAAATCTGAAGCCTGATGTTGTTGGGTTTCTCATGCAAAAGGTATGGTTGTTTTCCAACCCTTCTATTTATTTTCATTAAGAGTAAAGTTTCATGTTAATGACCGCTGGTTAAGTGTCAAAATGTTATAAAGGTCTTGCGCTTAATCTTCTTGAAACATCAAAATTAAAGGCTTTGCTTGAATAAATGACCATATATTTTTTAAGAAAAAATACAGTAAAGTTTCTGTAGGATGCATAATTTGGTGAATTAGCTTTCTTGCTTTGAATCGGATAGCAAAACCAATACAAAACAAATTGAAATTAAACTGTACAAGCGATTTCATAGAAGTTACCAAACTGGAAGCAGAAGAATATGAAGGATGTCTTTATAAAAAGATATCCCTAAACCAACAACTAATTACTGTCAGTGCTATATATATAAGAATAACGAAAAGTATACTACATGAACAAAATGCTCGCAAAAAGTGAAGGACTTGTATTGAGAGCCTGTTCTTAAAATTTAGAGGCTTTGACATTAAGCGCTGGATCTTCATTTTACCATTCATTCAAAAATATTATTTTAGATAGACTGAAACCATAATAGGTCACTGTGCGCACGATCAACAAGAATATCATCATAATTATTGTAGTTTAAAAGAAATGCATTGAAAAAATAATAATAAAATGTAAAATTGAAAATTACCTATAAAAATGCGAACTGCTGAAATGCATAAATAAAAAAATATTGCAGATGTTATGCATTTTCAATGCAGCTCTGATGGAAACAAAATGAACTAATGACACATCTATAATGCAGACGTGACATAACAAAACTGTCAATATATATGAAGTTTTGGTGCTAATGGAGCATGCACTTGCATAAAATAGGAACATATGAATCAATACATAACAGCAATAATTTCAAGGCCATTTGTGTGGAAACAAAAAATATACCCCGGCCTAGTATTAAATTATATATGCTTGTTTGTCCAAAGATGTGGAATTATAGCTCTAACTTTTTTTCTGTGCAAATTGTTTACATTGTAATGCTCTATGCTATAAAAGAGGGGATACACTATGGAGTAAAACGGAAAGAAAAAAATTTATGTTTTGTGAAAATAAAAATAAAATAATAAAGTAAACCAGATAATTAATTCAGTGGTTGTTTTGTGAAAACAAAAATAAAATAATGGGTTTATTGTTTCTAGTTGTGTGCTTAATGGTCTTATTATGTCTGAGACATGGGTGTCTTGGTTAGACTAATGGGTTGTCATTACTGTGTCCTTGGAGAGAAATGTGACTTGCTACTGAGGTTAAGAAGTGTCACTTATTAGTACTTATTAGTAAGTATGGTACAACTTAAATGTCCTTGGAGAGAAATGAAACATGATATTTGATTTGATTATATATCTTGGATTAAAAAATAACATAGGTCGGTATTTTGAACTAAAACCATACCAATCTAATATCATCTTTAGACATATATTTTGACTTGCAGATCTACTATGGTTGACTTTTTCAGCAAGAAAATACTATTCCAAATCTGGTTAACGTACATGTAGAAAATTTATACAAATAAATACTATTACTAAAATAATTAGTATGAGTACAAACGTAAAGGAATTATGTCTTGAGCTCCTACAAAGATAATCGTATTCGTGTAAATAGCAGCCTTATTAGAAGCTAATAAAGCACTAAAACAAATTTCATTTTAAATTCCAACTCATGTACAATATAGTTGTAGAAGCCTATAAGCATTAGTTTGCTAGTAATCAAATTGATTCCTTTTGACCAATTGTATTTAAAAGACGCAACAGCAAAAACAATAATAGATGTCACCATTGATTATAGTAAAAACAGCGCTAATTTAATATTAAGTGTGTCATTATTGAACCTTTCTCCATAGAAAACTTGTGTATATAACTTGGATAAATATCAATAGGTATTAATTTATGAAGCATAGCAGGTACAAATGTATAAGGAACCACAAGCTAATCTAACAAAGCAAGGAAAATGTAAAGTAAAAGTCAACATTGTCATTAGAAAATTAAAAAGATTTAGAATTTTTGATATTTTGAATGAAACATGCCATAAATGTCAAAGGAGACTACTACCGATATATGCAGCTTCCCCTTCTTTAAAAAAGTTCAAGGTTTTAATGAGTTGATACTGTCTGAAGACTATTGAAAATTTTGACAGTTATCAGTACATGCATAATGCTTTTATGCAGTTTGTGGTTGTTTTCGCATAAATTTGGTCAAATTCATCTTTGATCAAATTCACCTTTGTTCATTGCTCAGTAGTATGCCATTCAATATTACAGCTTAATGAAGCATTTTCATGGTGTAATGAAGCATTTTGTTCTTTTCTCTTTATTGTTGTGGTTCATCATTTTAATTCTTGCAACATTCATTCTTGAATTGATTGATTGTGTCATTTCAGAATTAGAAGGTTGTGCCTAAGGGCTTCAAGACTACAAGACCACGCTCAAATGTTGTAGAACTTTCAAATATTTTGTAGTTCTATTACGTGCTTCTGTTTGTATAGGATTTAGTTTAGTTTATTTCAGTTATTTTGATGCACCTTTTGTATTCAACTATGGAGTTAAGTGTACCATGCCAAATCTTTTAGTTTCTGATGCTGTAGTTTGTAATTTTACTATGCTAGACCTTCAAATATTTTCTAATTTTTGCAATTTCTAGTTCTGTTTTCTATTTTATGATGCAGTTTTCTGTTTTTATGTAGAATTTATCAATATATGTAGTTTGGTGCAGTTTTTTTATTGCAGTTTTTTTATACGTAACAGCTTAACAATATTGATAATAATGGTGCAGTTTTTATTTTATTGTGCAGTTTTTATTGCTTAAGCATCATTTTTTAATAAAACGAGTCGGGTTGGGTTGATCCTTTTATTAAATGGGTCGGGTCGGATCAACCCTTATATTAAATGGGTCAAAAGGGTCGGATTTGTTTATGTCTTGAATGGATCGGGTTAAATTCTACCCGACCCATTTATGACCTGACCCGACTCGTTTGATAGGTCTAGCTAAGGATAGTATTCCTTTGACGATGTTTAGAACCAGATATGGATCATATGAATGGTTAGTAATGTCGTTCGGACTAACTAATGCATCAGTATATTTTGTAGATTTGATGAACCAAGTTTTCCGAGAGCACTTGGATGGGTTCATATTGGTATTCATAGATGATATTTTGGTATACTCTAAAGATGAAAGAGAGGATGAAGTTCATCTTAGAGTGGTGCTCTCGACGTTGAGGCATTATCAACTGAAAGCGAAATTTTTGAAATATCATTTCAGGAAGAAGGAAGTGGATTTATTAGCCATGTCGTCCCAGAAAAAGGGTTGTCAGTAGACCCAACTAAGATCGAGGCTGTGAATAGTTGGAAGAGACACAAAAAAGTGACCGAAATAATGAGTTTTTGGACTAGCTGGATACTATTGGAGATTTGTTAAGGATTTTCTATGGATAGCGGCATCGATGACTAAACTAACTCTGAAAGATGTGTAGTTTGTCTGGATGATAAGTGTGAGGAGGCATTCCAGAAGCTGAAACACTTATTGATAAATGTATCTGTGTTAGTTGTTCCAGAGGGGAATAAGGGCTTAGTGGTGTACACGATGCCTGTGGAATAGGATTAGGAGCTGTGTTAATACAAAGAGATAAAGTGATTGTACATGCTTCTCGACAGCTTTGACCGCATGAGGTTACATATCCAACTCACGATTGGAAGGCAACTACAATAATTTTGGAGTTGAAGGTGTGGAGACATTGCCTTTTGGGAGAGAGATTCGAGATGTATACAGATCATAAGTCATTGAGATATTTATTCTCTGAGAAGGAATTGAATATGAGACAACAAATGTGGTTAGAGTTTTTAGTCACTTATGACTTTGGTAAGGAGTACACATCGGGAAAGGCAATAAGGTTGCAGATGCACTTAGTAGAAAACATCAAAATGCAGTGTTGGAAATGACAACTGAATGGAAAGATGTAGAAGCATTGACTACATGTAGAATACAGCTGAGGTCTGGAGCTAGATCTAATGAGGGAATTGCTATATTGTCATGCTTAGATGTTCGACCGGTGATGAACGAAAGGATTGCTTCTAAGCAAAGTAGGATCCATTATTTGCTAAATGGATCAAAAAGTTAAGAGATGGAACAGAAAGCGATTACTTTAAAGATTTCAGTCTTGACCGGAATGGGTGGTTAAGAAAGAAAGGAAGACTATGTGTTCCGAATATACGAAAAATTAAGGAGGAAGTTGTTGGAGAATGCCATCCTTTAAATTTCACCATTCATCAAGGAGGATCTAAGATGTATCATGATATGAAAAGAAGTTTATTCCGAGAAGGCATGAAGAGGGATGTAGGCTTATTGGTGAAGCAGTGTTAGAACTGTCAACAGGTAAAAGTCGAATACCAAAAACCAAGCGGATTACTTCAGCCTTTAGATGTTCCATTATGGAAGTGGGATTCTATCTTAATGGTTTTTATGGACGGTTTGTCAGGATCGAATCGAGAAAATGAAAGTATATGGTTTATAGTGGACAAATTGACCAAGAGTTCCCATTTCATTCCTGTTAAGTCGACCAGGAGGACACTTGTTTTGTCCAAATTATTTATGAAGAATATAGTTAGACTACATGGACTTCCTAGTAATATAGTAAGTGATAGAAGTTCCTAATTCACTAACGAGATCTGGAAGAGTCTACAGTAGACTTTGGGTACCAAGCTCAAGATGAGTACCGCTTACGATCCGCAGATAGATAGGCAAACGGAAAGAGTCAATAAAGTCTTAGAAGATTTGTTACGAGCTTGTGTACTAGATTTTGGGGAATCATGGGAAGACCAACTACACTTAGTCGAGTTTTAATATAACAACAGTTATTAGGCTAGTATAAGGATGGCACCGTTTGAAGCTTAATATAAAAGCCTATGCAAATCTCCCATTCGTTGGTTAGAGGCCGGGGGTAGGTTAGTTCTTGGTCCGGATTTAGTTAAGGAAGCTATAGAAAAGACTGAGTTAATTCGATCTAGAATGAAGGAAACTTAGTCTAGGCAGAAGACTTATGTTGGTAAGAGACGGAAAGACTTATGGTTCTCAGTTGGAGATCATGTTTTCATCAAGGTATCACCAATGAAAGGTGTAATCAGATTCCGAAGATTTGTTGGATCATTCCTATTATAGAATGGACTGGGAAACTCGCGTATAGAGTGGAGTTACCAAGTAGTTTGGCAGGAGTCCACAATCCTTTTCATATTTCTCATATAAGGAAGTGTATTCGAGATCCAGAGACTACTATAGCACCAATTGTGTTAGATGACTTAGTAGCGGAAACAAATTTGACCCTATACCAGTCCCATCCGGTCTTGCAATTTCTAAGTCATAAACTTAGGGTTAACTACCCTTTTCATATTTCATTTTCTGTCTTAGGGTTAACTACACAGTTAAAACTTTATTTTCTTGTAAACATCCTTTACAAATGATTGACCCCTGAAATCATACTTCTATAAAACAAGGAAATCATATGCTTTTATTTTTTGAAAATACTAATGTCATGATATATACACTTTACACAAAACAATGTTGATGAAGTCCAATGGATTATCTATCCCTCCAAACTAAGTAAAAAAAAAATTAACTTAAAAGATCCTAGGCCATGAAGCCAAGGTAAACCATTCAAAACCTTTGTTTAAAGCTTTAAACAATCCCTTTCGAAACCTTTAAAAATAGACATTTTGAAATCATTGAGAATAACTCTTTGAAAGCTTTATGAAAACCATAGACATTCTCTTTTCAAAACCCTTTAAACTTGCCTTTCAAAAGCATTGGAAACCTTGCACTCAAATACTCAAAGTAAACATTTTGAAAACATTGGGGTATCTCCCCTTTGAAACTCACATCATAAACCTTTCGAAAGCATTAAAATTCCTCACTTTTAAAAAAACCTTTTAGAGGTATTGGGTTCAAGTAAAAGTTTGTTGAACGTAGCTTCGAAACCATTTACAATTAACTCTTTCGAAACCTTTGGGTTAAACTTTTAATATAAACAAGAGTCGTAAAAAATTAAGGCGAAAGCATTGCTTTCTAAAGCATTATTCATAAATAAAAGAATGAGGGTGGTTTAAAAACCAACCCTTTAGAAAAGTTGGGAAGCGGGTCCAAAGTTTAAAGTCAAAAGCACACTTTTGAAAGCATTGGTTCGAAGGGTTAAATGCGACAGCATGTGTTTCGACCCCTTTCGAAAGATTCATTTTAAAACAAAAAGGTGGCAACCCTTTTGAAAGCTCTTTTTACATAAACAAATGCAAGTTGGCTAAGTCGAAAGCTAAATCCAACCCTTTCGAAAGTAATAGTTGTAAACAAAATAGTTCAAAGTTAATAGAAGTGACTTCTACCCCTTCGAAAGCATGGTTTCAATCTTGTGCCTTCAACATTTTTCCAATCCACTACGTATCAAGGAGTTGATACTATGTGTATTGGTTTCAACTTGGTTAGGGATGGAAATATGGGGTCGAAGGGTAGCTGAAGGAAGTGGCAAGTAGTAAATTTTTGCAAAACTGATTATTAGCCTTTTAAGTAATTTCTTTCCAACTTAGTTTCCTTATTTATCAACATAAAATTGGTTGCCAATTTTTTTCAAAATCTTTTTCTAAAAGTGCTAAATAACAATTTAAAATATTTAACAAATTAGCCCTTCACCTTTTCGAACACATATAAAACATTTAAATCTCATACCTTAAATAATTTTATATCCATAATAAAATACATATGAAAATTCCTCCAAAATTCCCATAAATCACTTTTAATATGTTTTGTAACATATTTAAATTTCAGACCCAAGAATAACATATAACTGCCGAAAATAATTTAAACCCAATTATAGTCATTTTCTTTCATAGAAAATTCATAATAAATCCACAATAACTTAGAAAATTATAAAACTTAATACCCGCTTCTAAAATAATGTTTTTGACCATATATAAAAAAACACAAGCCATTTGGATATCATTTAATAGGTTTTTCAAATCTAAACTTATCATAAAATCCATATGAAACAACATAATTCATCAACAAGCATATTATCCATTTAAACAATCAAACCATGGCATAATATTTGCAAAATATGTTCGGATCTTAACTAGGAATTGAAAGCAATATAAATGAGACGTAAGATTCATTATTTACCTTAGCTTGGCATTAAGAAGGTTGAGATTTGTCCTTTGGATAGATTTTCATAAGCTTCCAACTTGAATCTTAGTTTTCTTCTTCTTGAATCCTTTAATGGTGGCCGACCAAACTCCTTAGCTATTTTAGTTTTATTTACAAATGTTGATAATGAATAAGGAATGAAGGTAAGGAGCGTTTAGGGTGCAAGAACATAGCCTATTCCTATTTTTCCCTTACCTTTTTCCTTTTCCTGACTTTATTTCAAGTCTCCTTTACTTATATTATTTAAGGAATGGCTACCTTATGATTATACAAATCTCAATTCCTTAACTATTTACATTATCTCATATAATTTTGCTAATTAAATGTCTTAAATAATGTTATTCAATATTAGAGTCCTTACAAACTCCCCTCCTTAAATAATTTCGTTATTGAAATTAAAATAAGGTACCTATAATAATCAAACATAAAGGTTAAACATATCATGAAACAAGTCAGGATAAGTATCTTTAATCCTGCTCTCAGTTTTCCAAGTATAGTCCCTCTCATCGTCACCCTTTTAGACTTTGATTAATCTGACTGTCTTGTTCCTTAGTCACTTTTCATCCCTTACGACTATGCGAACTAGTTTTCTAACTATAGTCATATCAGGTTACACTACTAAGTCATCTAACTAGTCAGTGCTATAGTAGTTTCTGGATCTTGTATGCACTTCCTTAATGTGAAACATGGAAAACATTATAGACTCCTACCAAACTATTCGGAACTCCATTCTATATGCAAGTTTCCCAATCCTTTCTATAATAGAAAATGGTCCAACGAATCTCGGTGCCAATTTTCTTGATATCCCAAATCGGATTACACCTTTCATCGGTAATACCTTGATGAAAACATGATCTCCAACTGAGAACTCTAAGTCTTTCCGTCTTTGATCGATATAACTCTTTTGCCTAGACTGAGTTTGCTTCATTTTAGCTTAAACTAACACAATCTTTTCTGCAGTTTCTCTAACCAAATCTGGACCAAGAACTAACCTATCCCTGGTCTCTAACCAATAACGAGAGATTTTCATGGCCTTTCAAATAAAGCTTCAAATATTGTCATCCCTATACTAGTCTGATAACTGTTGTTATATGAAAACTCGATTAAATATAGTGATCTTTCCATGATCGTCCAAAATCTAGCACATAAGCCCTTAAGAAATCCTATATCACTTTGTTAAGCCTTTCCATTTTTCCACCTATCTTTGGGTGGTAAGTGGTACTCATCTTGAGCTTGGTATCGAAAGTCTCCGTTAGACTCTTTCAGATCTCGCTAGTGAATATGGAATCTCTGTCACTTACTATAATACTAGGAATTCCATGTAGTTTAATATGTTATTCATGAATACTTTAGCCAAAATAGGTGTTGTCCTAGTTGACTTAACTGGAATGAAATGGGCATTCTTGGTCAACCTGTTCATTACGACCCATATACTTTCATTTCCTCGATTTGACATCGGCAACCTGTCTTTAAAATCCATTGAGATGGAATCCCATTTCCAAACTGGAATATCTAAAGCTTAAAGTTGCCCACTTGGTTTCTGATGCTCGGCTTTTACCTTTTGATAGTTAAAACACTGCTTCACCCATAAATCTACACCCCTCTTCATGACTTCCCAGAAGAAAATTCTTTTCATGTCTTAATACATCGTAGTTACTCCCAGATGAACAGCGAACTTTGAATGATGGCATTCTCCAAGAACTTCCTTCCTAATGCTTCCCATATTCGAAACACATAGTCTTCCTTTCTTCCTTAACCACTCATTCTGGCTAAGACTAAAATCTTTCAAGTCATCGCTCTCTATTCCATTCCTTAATTTTTTGATCCATTCAACCAATAATGGATCCTCCCCTTGCTTAGAAGCAATCTTCTCGATCATCCCCGGTCGAACTTCTAAACATGACAGTATAGCAGTTTCTTTGCTAGAACTACTCTTAGATCTCCACTATACTCCACATGTGGTTAATGCTTCTAAATCCATCCACTTGTCTATCATTGCCAATACTGCATTTTGATGTTTTCTACCAAGTGCATCTGCAACCTTATTGCATTTTCCTAGTGTGTATTCAATACCGAAGTCACAAGCAGCTTAAAACTCAAACCACCTCTGTTGTCTCATATTCAACTCCTTTTAAGAGAATAAATACCTCTTTCTTCAAAAAGGTAATGCCTGCACACCTTCAATGCAAAAATTACTACAGCTAGTTTCAAATCTTGAGTTGGATATCTAAATTGATGTGGTCTTAGCTGTCGAGAAGCATAAGTGCTTACTCTACCTTTTTGCATTTACATCGCTCCTAATCCTGTTCCACACGCATTTGTATGCACAACTAAGTCCTGATTTCCCTTATATAACAACTAACACGGGTACATTAGTCAATAAGTGTTTTAATTTTAGGAATGCCTTCTCACACTTATCAGTCAAGACAAACTTTACATCTTTCTGTGTTAGTTTAGTCATTGGTGCTGCTATCCGTAAAAAATCTTTAATATATCTCCGATAATAACCAGCTAATCGAAGAAAATTCTTTATCTCAGTCACTGTCTCGGGTCCCTTCCAATTATTCACTACCTCGATCTTAGTTGGATCTACTAACAACCCCTTTTCTAAGACTACATGACCAAGAAATTTCACTTCTTTCTTACAAAAATGGAACTTTTAAAATTTCACTTTTAGTTGATGCTACCTCGACGTCTAAAGCACCACACTAAGATGAACTTCATGCTCTTTCTCATTTTAGAGTATGTCAAAATGTCATCTATGAACACTAATACAAATATGTCCAGTTGCTCCTAGAAGATCCTATTCATCGGGTCCATGAAAAATGCTGGCGTGTTGGACAGTCTGAACGGCATTACTGTTGCGACTTTTCTATTGATTAGAAAAACACAAATTTTAATTTATTCTACAAGCACATAGGCATGTAGTATGTAGGTCGAACACAGGGAATTGTGTTTTAAAATATTTGAAATCCTTTTTTAAATATTAGTCGTGTTAGACAAATTCAATGGTGGTTCTTGAACAGGAAATAAAAACAATAATATACTCCGAATTGATTTCGAACCTAATCAAATTGCAATCAAAATATAAAATTGTAGAAATCAGAGCAGAAACTAAGAGTGCTTAAATGGAAATAATAGAGCAAACAACTGAAATAAAATAAACTGAATTTATTAACTAACTTGAAAGAGTATAGAAAATAACCAAGAACAAGAATAAATAAATTGCTAAATCTAATTAACAATCATACGTCTTCTGTGCAAAAATAAAAACACTACTGCAATTAAAACTAAACTAGAAGAAGAGTGATGGGATAAGGGATCATTTTCCATATGCATTGCTCTATGCTATTTAAAGACTTCAGCCTCCAAAAATAACCCAACTATTTAGGTCCATGTGCTTAATATTTGGAGAATAATAAGGCCACCTCACTTTGAATTGGTCTTTACTTTGTTATTTGATTAACAAGTGGCCTTGCTTTGAGAGATTTTCAGGCTAAACTTTGAAAGTATACTTTCAATATTTGCATTTGATTTCTTGCATGAATATTATACATGTTGGTGACATGAGATGCATTTCTTCATGAATGATATGTGCTTTCTCTTTGAATTATTCGATACTCAAAATGTTGCATCTTTTTCTGCATGTCATATGAACCAATGGACGGCACAACCGATTTATTTCAACGTTTCACTTTGGAATCTATAATCTACAAAACCATAATAAAATACCCGTATAATACCGTTTAAAACATAAAAATATATGAAACAAACGGTTTAAATGTAGAAAAATACGTTCATCAAATACCCCCATACTAGAACTTTATTCGTCTCGAATAAGCAAGAAAATAAAAACTAACTAATTCCTTTTTCATCGGAAACAGATTGCATTGAGCGTATGCAAGAAGCACTTAAACCTCTAGGTGTCCCTAATAGGACGAGTGGTGTCTCGTGAGGGTTTTCAGTGGATATTGCCCACAAAATCCAAATGCAGTATGTGATGGTTCTAATGTATTACATGAATGCAAAATTTTAAACAAATGGAGACTCGATTTACTTTAAAATAATTGCAAAAATATAATGCATATCAGTTTTAGTAAACTTCTAGAAATTTTTGGTTCCTCACTAAACATAAATTTCAATATAACTCAAGTTTTCATACATTAGATTCTAGTTTGGCCAGTTGTTTCGATCGATAATATAGTACGGCCATGAAATAAATTCTTCACTGTTAATCACAGTTTTTTCAAAATGGTATCTTTCATTTCCCAAATAAGCCAAATCAATAAAGTCAAGAAGTGTTTGGGTTTCAAAGTTTAGTCTCTCTTTACTAATTTTTTTGTATACACCTAACTTTTAGACCAAGATATACCATCCATGCACTGCCTCGCGGGCTTATGTGAGAGTTGGGACAGAGCTTGGTGGATTGTGCAAACCGACACTGACTATGTCAGAAAAGGTCGGTAATCCTTAGGTGATTATTTATTTAATTTCTCTATACACCTAACTCAGAATGCTGAGGCCAGATATACCATCCATGCATCGCTTTACGGGCTTATGTGAGAAGAGTACAGAGCGTGCCGAGTGCACACACTTTCATAAATGTGCACACCTATTGACTCTAGGTGATTATTATTATTATTATTATTATTATTATTATTATTATTATTATTATTATTATTATTATTATTTTGAAATTAACTAAAGAGAGTTATTCCAATCAACTTAGCACCACTTAACTTCAATGATTTGAAATGTCAACGCATGTACTTTAATCTACCACTTTCTTTAAACAAAGACTATAGTTTATAATGGATTTCATAACCATCAACTACGATTCCTCTTATATATTAACCTCACTATTAACGCTTGTAATTCAACTTTTCATTATATTTTACATTTGAAATTAGTGATTCACAAAAAGATTCATCAATTGACTTCAACTGTTTACTTACTTTGTCTTGACTAATTAAAATTAATCAAAGTCCTGAAAATAATGGGAAATGAGAAAAAATTGAAAAAAAATAGAAAACAAATAATGAGATGATTTTTTTAAAAGTGATGCCACACTGTGAAATATGAACAAACAGAATGAGATATGCGTCCCCTCCACACTGGAATGAGACAGTGTCCCAACTGTCTAATGGAATGCAAATGCAAAATAGAAGAAAAAATATACAACCTGATATGTGCAAGATAGTGAGTGGCTTATGCCGAATAGCTAGGTTCGTGTAGATCACGAACTCGTCGTCCTCGTGTTGTTCAAACTCTAGAAATGACTTCAAGTGCTGTCCATTGACCTTTGAAATGGCATTGTCCCTAGGATTTTCAATTTCAACTGCACCATAAGGGTATAATGTTTTCACAATATATGGACCTGTCCATCGAGATCTCAATTTTTCTGGAAATAAATGGAGTTTGGAATTATATAAGAGAACTTTCTAACCTACTTCGAATGTCTTATGAAGTATGGATTTATCATGATAGAATTTAGTTTTCTCTTTATAAATCTTTGCATTTTCATATGCTTCATTTCTTAGTTCTTCTAATTCTGACAATTGTAATTTACGATGCGATCTGGCTTTTTCTATGTCAAAATTAAGGTATTTGATTTCCCAAAGTGCGCGGTGCTCGAGCTCAACGGGTAAATGACATGCTTTACCAAAGGCTAATCGGTATGGTGACATTCCTAGATTAGTTTTATAAACTGTGCGAAATGCCCAAAGGGCATCTATCAATTTAAATGACCAATCTTTTCTGTTGGAGTTAACTGTCTTTTCAAGAATTTGTTTAATTTGTCTATTGGAAATCTTGACTTGACCGTTAGTCTGTGGATGATATGGAGTAGATAGTTATGAGTGATAGATTATTTCATAAGAAGAGATTCAAAAGCACGATTACAAAAATGAGAACCGTTATCACTTATAATGGCTCGAGGGGTACCAAAATGGGAAAATATATTTTCTTTCAAAAATTTGACAACAACTTTATTGTCATTCGTTCTGGTGGGAATGGCCTCAACCCATTTGGACACGTACTGCATGTAGGATGTAGAGATTTCAAAAAGAATTAGGAAAAGGACCCATAAAATCAATGCCCCAAACATCTAAAATTTCGATGACAAGGATTGGGTTTAGGGGCATCATGTTAGGTTTGGAAATATGACATGTTTGTTGACATCTAGCGCATTTGGAGCAAAATTCGTGGGCATCACGAAAAAGAGATGGCCAATAAAAACCGCACTATAACATCTTGGCAGTAGTTTTCTTTGCTCCAAAATGTCCAGCACATGCTCGATCATGTAAAAAAGAGAGGACGTTATGGAATTCATGTTCGGGGACACATCTACGTATGATTTGATTTGTGCAATATTTGAAGAGATAAGGATCGTCCTAGTAAAAGTTTCAAACATTGGAGAGAAATTTTTGTTTATCTTGTTTTGACCAATGGGAAGGTGTTTCATTTGTGACAAGATAATTTACGATGTTCGCGTACCATAGTGCATTGGAGAGGGAAAGAATTTGTTCATCGGGAAAATGATCATTGATTTGAGAGTTATCAAAGTTTTCATGAATAATACGAGAAAGATGATCAGCTATGACATTTTCAGAACCCTTTTTATCCCCTATTTCTAGGTTAAACTTTTGAAGAAGGAGAATCCAACGGATTAAGCAGGGTTTGGCATCCTTTTTCGTGAGTAAATACCGCAATGCGGCATGATCGGTGTAAACTATGACCTTAGGACCTACGAGATATGATCTAAACTTATCGACAGCAAAGATAATTGCTAAAAACTCTTTTTTTGTGGTTGAATAATTCAATTGAGCTTCATTAAGAGTTTTGCTAACATAATAGATGACTCGAGGAAGTTTATCGATTCGTTGACCTAAGATGGCTCCAATGGCATAATCAGAAGCGTCACACATTAATTCGAAAGGCAAAGTCAAATTTGGAAGTTGGATGATAGGTGCAGTGGTAAATATCTATTTAAAGGTTTCAAAAGACATTTTACATCCATTGGAAAATTCAAATCTAACGTCTTTAGGCAGAAGATTCGAAAGAGGTTTTGAAATTTTTGAAAAATCATTAATGAACCTCCAATAAAATCCTGCATGGCCAAGAAATGAACGAATGTCCTTTACGGACCATAAAGAAGGAAGGTCAACAATAAGATCAACTTTAGATTTGTTAACTTCTAGGCCATTTTTAGAGACAACATGACCTAGACTATTCCTCGCTTAACCATAAAATGACATTTTTTCAAATTAAGAACAAGAGATTTCTCCTTACATCGCTTTAAGACACGTTCCAAACGAAGGAGGCATTGATCAAAAGATGACCCATAGATTGAAAAATCGTCCATGAATATTTCTAAGAAATCCTCCACCACATCAGAAAATATACTCATCATACATCTCTGAAAGGTAGCGGGAGCATTACAAAGACCCAAGGGCATGCGACGATAAGAAAAAGTTCTGAAGGGACATGTGAACGCCGTTTTGTGTTGGTCCTCTAGCGCAATGGGAATTTGATTATAACCGGAGTAACCATCAAGAAAATAATAATATTCATGACCGATTAAGCGTTCGAGCATTTAATCAATGAAAGGGAGGGGGAAATGATCTTTTCTTGTTGTTGCATTGAGTTTTCGATAGTCGATGCAAACACGCCATTTTGTTTTGACTTTTATCAGAACAAGTTCATTATTCTCATTTTTGGTCACAATGATTCTAGACTTCTTGCGCACAACTTGTACCGGACTTACCCAAGTACTTTCAGAGATGGGGTAGATAACGTTATTGTCTAAACATTTGATAATTTCTTCCTTTACCACTTTTCTCATATTAGGGTTTAATCGCCTTTGAGCTTCGCGAGTGGGTTTAGCCCCGTCGACCAAATGTGTTCGATGTTCAATGATTGATGGACTAATTCCCTTAATGTCAGAGATTACCCATACTAATGCCTCTTTATTTTCCCTTAAAGTTTTCAAAAGTTGTTCTTCTTGGTCCTTAATGAGATCGGAGGCCAAGATCATAGGGAAATTTTTCGAAGAATCTAAATATGCGTACTTAAAATCATTTGGAAGAGGTTTGAGGTCTAATTTAGGGCGTTCTTCTTTTGAGGCTTCAGTAGACATCAACTGATTGAATTTTAGCGAATTATGAGAAGAGCAGAGCATATCATTTAATTCATAAATGTATTCATCTTAATTTAAATTGGAATTAAAATGATCTAGGCACATGTTAAGAGACTCCGTAGTATCACTAAAATCATTTTCTACAATTGTTTGGATCATGTCCATTTCTTCTATTTCAAGATCCCTTGGTTGTCTGTTAAGATTGAATATATTTAGTTCAATGGTTAGGTGCCCAAAGGAAAGTCGGAGTTGACCGTTCCTACAATTTATGATAGCATTTGATGTTGCTAAAAATGGATGACCTAATGTCAAAGGAATCTGACGTTAGGATTTGAGAAGTCTCTATGACTATGAAATCGACTGGGAAATTGAATTGCTCGATTTGTGTAAAAATCTTCAACTATGCCCAATGATTTTTTGACAGATCGATCAGATAGTTGAATTATGATGTTTGTAGGTTTTAATTCCCCGAGTCCAAGTTGACAGTACATAGTACAAGTCAAAAGATTTACACTCGCTCCAAGATCGAGTAAGGCATGACAAATGTGAGTGTTACCGATTTTACAGCTAACTGTAAGACAACCGAGGTCCTTATACTTGATTGGGGAGGGATTTGAAAGAACAGAGCTAGCATTTACAGTTAGAAATGCAGTCTTAGGGATGTTAGTGGCACGTTTTTGAGTACATAGCTCTTTCAGACATTTGGCGTATTGAGGAATTTGCTCGATGGATCAATAAGTGGAATGTTGATTCGAAATTGTTTGAAGATTTCAAGAATTTGGTCAAAATTAATAGGCTTCTTTTTGTTGAGTCTATTAGGAAATGGAACTATGGGTCTATAAACTCGTTCGGTAGTTTTCCATTCGAAGAATATTATAGGGTATAGATAAAGGAGCTGGAATGTTGGGGTTGCCAACATCAGAAAGCGAAGAGTGGTCGGGATTGCCAACCTTGGATGAAGAATTAGAGTTGTTTGGATTGACAACAGTGGGTGTTGACTGAGTTTCAGAATTTTGAACAGGGGAAGATTTAAGAAGGACGCTGGGATTGCCGACGTGGTTGTCCACCTTCTTTCCAAACCTTAACGTGGTGATAACATTAACTGGATTTACATTTTCGTCCTCATAAAGATTTACTCCTCGAGAGTTATACTTTGGATTCACTTCAGTTTGACTAGGCAATTTACCTTTCTCATTTATTTTCATGAGATCCTTCATTGTTATCAACATTTGTTCATTTTGTTTGGTGAGTTGTTTTTCCAATCGGGCAATTTCTTGTGATGGCTAAGAAGGTTGGGTTGATGGATTGAAATTAGGATGTCTATATGGTTGATTTGAAGGTTTGTTTGAGGAGTGGATTGAGAATTTTGAGCATTAGAAGTTGGGGCTCGATAATACAGATTTGGTATCATCGGATACATATGCGATGGATTAGCCACATTGTTAGGACTTGACCATGAAAAATTGGGGTGGTGCTTCCAGCTAGGATTGTATGTGAATAAGGACTATTTTGAGCTACAGCATTGATTTGGTCTTGTGTGTAGTAATGGGGTAGTCCTTCTCTTTCTTGAGGAGTTTGAGCATCTGTAGGATGATTTGATCGGTCAATGGCATGTACTCCTTTGTTTGGAGTACAAATTGGAACAAACTTGTTTCCCATTGCATGTCCTTTTTCAAATACTCTTCTAAAAATTCCCAAGCTTCCTCATCTATTTTTGCTATGAATTCTCCTCCGCACATTGATTCGAGTTGGGATCTTGTTTGATAGTTAAGTCCTTCATAAACGATTTGGCAGAAACATGTTTAGGGATTGCATGACGTCGGCAACTATATAACAATTGATTGAACCATTCAAAATATTTTGAAAAAGTTTCTCCTTCATTCTGAGAGAATAGGTTGATTTCAGTTTGAATTTTAAGAGTTTTGTGGAAAGGAAATTTTTTTTTCAAAAATACAGTAACGAAATCGTCCCAACTTTTAATTGAATTTTTAGGAAGAGAATGGACCATCTTTTTGCACTTTCTAGAAGTGCAAATGGAATAAGCCTTAGCTTGATGGATTCATTAGAAAGTTGTTGCATTTTAGTTGTAGAAGCATATAACTCAAATTCACTAAGACATTCGTATGCATTTTCAGACCTAGTGAATTTTGGTACCCCTTGGATAAAAGAATGTTTTAGCTCAAAATTATTTCCTTCGGCAGGTGGAAATGAAATAACCGAAGGTTGAATGGTCCTAGTTGGATAGCATCGGTCTCTATGGGATAAAGGTCGGTTCTCATGAAATTCATTATTTCCAACATGTGATTTAGGTGATGATTTTGGTGAACTATGATATGAACCGTGATTTCTCGTATTTGTTTGATTTGAAATTTCCGTTGATTTGTTTAATGAGATATTATTACTTTCTAAACGGTTTAAGTTATTTGTTGCCCAAACGCGCATAAACAAATCAAGGTGTAATAGCTAAAAGTAAATTTAAACAATTTCAGTCTGGCACCTGTAGAGTAGAAAATTACTTATAGAGGGGTATGGCAGTCCGTCCAGTGCAACTGAGTAGTGCTAATGATTCAAACTCCACTGTTTGTAATTGCTTGATCCCTAGATGCTTGTTGTTGAATGGCTGCGATTTATCGAGTTGGAGCTATTTGAGTAGGTATGTTGTTGCTATAAGTTCAGACCTCCAAGGGCTGATAACGTGAAAAATGCAATTTGTGATACGTAGTAAAAACATGAGCAACAAGTGATAGAAAACGTGAAAGCAACGTGAAATGTAAATGGAACAACGAACGAAAAGAATTGAAACAGCGAAAATACGCAGCGAATGAAAAGAAAAAAACGTTTTTTTAAGTGAAGCGCTACTTTGGTGAAATGAACTGAAAAACGAAAGAAATGATTTTTTTTTTCAGTTCATTTCACCAAAGTTAAAAAAATGATTTTTTTTTTAAACTAATGCAAAAAAATAAATTAACACGAATAGACTTAAAAAAACGAAAAATCGAATATTTCAGAATACCAATTCCCCGGCAGTCGCCAAAAACTTGTTGCGACTTTTCTATTGATTAGAAAATCACAAATTTTAATTAATTCTGCAAGCGCAGAGGCGTGTAGTATGCAGGTCGAACACAGGGAATTGTGTTTTAAAATATTTTAAATCCATTTTTAAATCTTAAGCGTGTTAAACAAATTCGATGGTGGTTCTTGAACAAGAAATAAAAACAATAATATACTGCAAAATGATTTCGAATCTAATCAAATTGCAACCAAAATATAAAATTGTAGAAATCAGAGCAGAGACTAAGAGTGCTTAAAAGGAAATAATAGAGAAAACAACTGAAATAAAATAAACTGAATTTATTAACTAACTGGAAAGAGTATAGAAAATAACTAAGAACAAGAATAAATAAATTGCTAAATCTAATTAACAATCCTACGTATTCTATCCGTAAATAAAAACACTGCTGCAATTAAACTAAACTAGAAGAAGAGTGATGGGGTAAGAGATCATTTTCCATCTGCATTGCTCTATGCTATTTAAAGACTTCAGCCTCCAAAAATAACCCTACTATTTAGGTCCATGTGCTTGATATTTGGAGAATAATAAGGTCGCCTCACTTTGAATTGGTCTTTGCTTTGTTATTTGATTAACAAGCGGCCTTGCTTTGAGAGATTTTCAGGAAAATCTTTGAAAGTGTACTTTCAATATTTGCATTTGATTTCTTGCATGAATAGTACACATGTTGGTGATGTGAGATGCATTTCTTCATGAATGATATGTGCTTTCTTTTCGAATTATTCGATACTCAAAATGTTGCACTCTTGTTCTACGTGTCATTTGAACCAATGGATGGCAGAACTGATTAATATCAACGTTCCACTTTGGAATCTATAATCTGCAAAACCACAATAAAATACCCGTATAATACCGCTTAAAAAATAAAAATATTTGAAATAAACGATTTAAAATGCAGAAAAATACGTTCATCAATTACTAACTTTTCATACGATCCATATGTTTTTCTAAACGCTGTCAAAGGAATACTACCCTTAGCCACTCTAAGCTGATGGAACCCTGTTGCCAAATCCAACTAAAAAAATACTTTGGCTCCACTCAACTGGTCGAACAAATCATCAATTCTAGGTAATGGATATTGGTACTTTACCGTTTTCTCATTCAACTTACGATAATGGATACATAACCTTAACGATCTATCCAGTTTTATTGCAAACACTACAGCTGCTGCCCAGGGCGAACTACTTGGTCTGATAAAATTCTTTTCTTCAAAATCCACCAACTGCACCTTTAACTCTTTCATCTTAGTAGGTGTCATTCTGCTTAGCGGTCTACTCATGGGATCTGCTCCAGATACAAAATCTATCCAAAACTCAATAGCTCATTTAGGTGGTAGTCCTACTAAAGGCTCAAAGGCCTTTGTGAATTGTCTAACAAAGAAAACACGATTTAACTCGTCTTCTTCTTCCATAACACCCAATAAAGCATTTACCCCAAATCTAGGGTTTTCTACCGAGTATATAATTCGACCACTACTACTAGGATTTCTAAGTGATATTTTCCTATCATGGAAAAATATCCTAGCATCATATTTACTTAACCAATCCATACATAGAACTCTGCAAAGTTAAATACATGCAAACTGCAAGAAATATAAGACCTAACATTTCAAACTCTAGGTGGTCACAACTCATCCCAAGAGTCACATACCCTCTTATCGGATTTGCAACCCTTAAGGAAGTAACTAGGTACGAGGGTTCTAGAATAAGCTTATCAACAAAATAATGAGATATAAAGGAATTTGATATACAAGTATCAAATAGAACCCTAAGTGATACACTATGAATCAATAGTGTACCTCCTAACATAGATTTTCCTTTCACCTCAGTTGTTGGCCTTGAAGTAGCCAGTTCCAATGTAAACAACTTGTCGTTTCCATCCCTGGCTGGCTCCTTGCACTGCTTCTTATAATGTATAATCTGATCACAGTTGAACATCGTACCCCCTTCTTGTTAGCAGCTTTCTTCCCTTTGCCTATCCGACACTCATGAACATAGTGTCCCTTCTTATCGCACTTATAACAAACTACATCAACCTTTCCTTTCTTAGCTTCTCCACTCTTCTGAGTGCCCTTCTTTTGGAAAAACTCTCTTCTGGTTCCGCCCACTCTGAGCTTCCCTTGGCTTGCTATCATCATGAAAATCAAGCATCTCTGCATGCCTTAAATCCATTTTAACAACTACATAACATGGATCCATGATATATGGTAGATCGCTTTAGCTAGTTTAGGTTTCAATCCGCAGATGAACTTCTTGTTCTTTTTGAGAACCGTATCAACCATGGCATATCCATATCTCGACAACTTCTCAAACTTGGTTGCATACTCTAGCACCATCATGCCTCCCTGCTCTAACTCCATAAACTTTCTGAGCAGAGTTGACTTAGCAATTTACGACATGAATCTCTCCTCAAACCTTCTACTAAATTCAGCACATGTCATGGTCTCCTCATTAACTCCCACAATAACACTACTCCACCAATACAGTGCTGCTCCTTGTAACTATTTAGAAGCAAGTCTTCTTTTCTGCTCATCATTAAGCCCTAAATCAGCAAATATTCCCTCTTAATGAAGTAACAAATTCTCCACTTCAATTGCATCTTTAGTCTCGACAAATGGTTTTCCTCCAAGCCTGGCATAACCTCTGCTCAATACTACATAGTTATAAACCATCGGAGCTCCGGGATTTCCTCCTTGAACAATTCCTTAGACAACTTGCAACAACTCTAGGTTGCATCATATTAACAAAAAACTGATACATAGCTCCCATATCAGCTTATGGCACTCCAGCCCCGCATTGGCATTTGCATTTTTGTTAGCATTTGCTAGTCGACCCGAGTTTCTCCTTTTGGGTCGAAAATTTTCATTGGTTGTGGTACTTCCCCTACCAATGTTAACTCTTCCACTTCTAGCATCCAAATCTTACGTCCTTAAAATTTGCATTTGAATCTTTGTAAGATACGGAAGAATTGCGTAAGAGAGTTGAGGGAATAGAGATAAAGCGTATATTTATATATAGAAAATATAAGTACATTACTATAGCGCTATCCCATGCTCCAATCTTTTCTCTAAATTCCTTAGGATTATGTTTTCAAATCGGTTAAATTTAAAATTTCTTTTAAGTTTACATAAACTTATGCTCCGATACCAAGTTGTAACACCCTATCTTGAGGCCCAAAGCTAAGTGCTACGGATGCTACATTCATCTATACTATTTAACTTCCGGTGACAAAATACGGTAATGTTAATGGTATCCATAATATCAGAAGCACATGAATATGAAATAAAATCACTAATTTCAAAAGACAACTTTTCTGATTACATTTCAAATCCACTTATTTTTCATGTTCAATTACATAATCCCAAAAGGAATCCCAGGTTTTGAGCAAATATTATTATAAATTACACCAAGAGCGACATATGAAGATGCCCCCTTGGATGATCAGATTACTAGGTAGACATATCGGCCATAATTACATCGTAGAGGAAATAAAGATAATTACTCCTACATAGCTAACTTTGCCTCCTGCTCATCTTCGAAAGCTTATTCGTCCAACCTACTAAACCTAAGAACCTCAACTCTCAATCTACTCAGATTAAATTTTGAGCTCCTGAGTTTTAAGAGGAAAACATAAACTTCGAGTCAGGCATAAAGCCTGATGTGAATAATTTATTACATCTCAGTTAACTGATATTAAGTGAGACCACATCGATTAGCGGAACGGGTTTACCCTCATTAATATCCTCTTTTAAAACATGTCCTTTGCAAATTAGAATCCTACAATAAAGCCGATTAAAATGATAATAACAAGTAAATATTTATGCATAAAATCAGTAAATCAATGGAAAATCTATCTGCACTATAATTTTACTTGGCTAACTATTAACCATTGGTTGACTCGGGCCTACTAAACATAACCAAAAATCTAGCTTCAATTAGACATAATACTGGGCTGGCTGCCTTTAACTTTCCATTTCTAGGATCAACTAAACCTAACGATTCTGCAGACTCATCAATAACCTATTTTACCCTGATATTCCTTTCGACTTGTAACCTCAATTTAGTCCCACCCATAACAAACCCTACACACTGGAACTTTGAACTTAGCTAGAGGCTAATAGAAAAAGTATAGGCACGACCCTACACTAGTCTGATCTGGTCTTCTAATTTCTGTGTCATAAACTTAGGGCTAACTATCTTTTTCATATTTCATTTCCTGTCTTAGGGTTAACTACCCTGTCAGAACATTATTTCCTTGTAAACATCCTTCACAAATGATTTGCCCCTTGAAATCATACTTTTATAAAACAAGGAAATCATATACTTTGCTTTTCTCAAAATACTTATGCCATGATATATTTACTTTACACAAAACAATGTTAATGAAATATAATTGGATTATCTATCCCTCCAAATTAATTTAAAAACCCTTTTTAAGTTAAAAGAACTTAGGCCATGAAGCTAAGGTAAACCATTCGAAACTAATGTTTTAAAGCATTAAATAACCCCTTTCGAATCCATTGAAAGTACTCCTTTCAAAATAACTTAACTACTATACGTTGAAACACTAGGCTGAAAGGACAAAACATACCTTTCAAAAACTTTGAAAATAGACCTTTCGAAATCATTGAGAATAACTCTTCAAAAGCTTTATGAAAATCTTAGACATCCACTTTTCAAAACCCTTTAAACTTTCCTTTCGAAAGCGTTGGAAACCAACTACTCAAAGTAAACCTTTCGAAAATAGTGCGGTATCTCCCTTCCAAACGCATATTGTAAACCTTTCAAAATCATTAAAATTCCTCACTTAAAACATACCTTACGGTGGTATAGGGTTCGAGTAAATTTTTTATGGAACATAGCTTCGAAACCATTTATAATCATCTCTTTCAAAACCTTTGGGTTAATTTTCAATATTCACAGAAGTCGTAAAAAACTGATCTGAAAGCATTACTTTCAAAAGAAAAGAGAGAGGGTGGTTTTGAAACTAAACCTTTTGAAAAGTTGGGAAGCAGCTTCAAAGTTTAAATGCAAAAGCACCCTTTCTAAAGCATTGGTTTGAAGGGTTGAAGGCGGCAACATGGGTTTCGACCCCTTTTGAAAAAATCATTTTAAAACAAAAAGGCGGCAAACCTTTTGAGCCCTTTTTATATAAACAAAAGCAAGTTAGCTAAGTCAAAAGCTCATCCAACCCTTTCGAAAGTAACAGTTGTAGACAAAATAGTTCAAAGTTAATAAAAGTGACTTCTACCCCTTCGAAAGCATGGTTTTGATCCTATACTTTCCGCCTTTCTCCAATCCACTGCGTACCAAGGAGTTGATACCATGTGTATTGGTTTTAACTTGGTTAGGGGTATAAGTATGGGGTCGATGAGTGGCTGAAGGAAGTGGCGTAGCAGTGAATTTTTGCAAAACTAATTATTAGCCTTTTAAAGTAATTTCTTTCCAAATAACTTGCCTTATTTGTCAACATACAATTGGTTTCCAATATTTTTTTCAAAATCTTTTTCTTAAAGTTCTGCCGAATTCAGTAATTGACAATTTAAAATATTTAACATATTTGCCCTTCACCTTTTCGAAACATATAAAACATTTAAGCTAGCCTATTTAAATAATTTTATATCTATAATAAAATACATAGGAAAATTCTCTAAAAATTCCTATAAATCAATTTTTAATATATTTTCTAACATACTTGAATTTCAGACCTAAGGCTAACATATAACTATTGAAAATAATTTAAACCTAATTTTAGCCAATTTATTTCGTAGAAAATTTCATAATAAACCCACAATAACTTAAAAATTATAAAACTTGAAACCCACTTCTAAAATAATTTTTTTGACCATATATATAAAGTGCAAGCCATTTAGATGTCATTTAATTGGTTTTCAAATCTAAACTTGTCATAAAATCCATATGAAGCAACATAATTCTTCAACAAGCAGATATATCCATTTAAACAATCAAATCATGGCATATATTATTTGCAAAATGTATTCGAATCATAACTAGAAACTAAAAGCAATAAAAATGAGATGTAAGAATCATTATTCACCTTAGCTTGGGGTCAAGAAGATTGAGATTTGTCCTTTGGATTGATTTGCTTATGCTTCCTACTTGAATCTTAGTTTTCTTCTTCTTGAATCTTTAATGGTTACCGGCCAAGCTCCTTAGGTATTTTAGTTTTGTTTACAAATGTTGATATTGAATAAGAATTGAAGGTAAGGAGGGTTTAGGGTATATGAACCTAGTCTATTACTATTTTTCCCTTATCTTATTCCTCTTACTTACTTTATTTTAATTCTCCTTGCTTGTATTATTCAAGGCACGACTACCTTATGATTATACTAATCTCAATCCCTTAATGATTTATATTATTTTATTTAATTTATTTAATTAAATGGTCTAAATAATGTTTGTCAAAATTAGGGTCATTATACTCATCTTCTTCAAGCCTCCTTGATTTTGCACTTCCAAAGCCTTATCATTCTCTCTGGAGAGTGTAGAACATAAACGAATGAGTGATTGTGAAACATCCCTTTTAGAAAGTTAAGAAAGATCTTTTAGCATAGTGGGTAGTGCATGTTGTTTCTTGTTGGTGTGGTAGGTATTCGATTCTCGTGGTCATCATGTTTGGTGTTAGTGCCTATACCTAGTAAGAATTGTGTGTTATAATGTTATAGATGTCAGTCAATATGGTGTGATGTAACAACCCACCCTGAAATGGGCATAATTTTCGATCCAGTAAAAGTTCATCGAACCTTAGACCCATTACAAAGCTAGTTGTTGGTTGGTAAAATTGATACAATATACAATAAACAATAAATAGAGCTACCTATTTATGCTATTAGAATCCAATAGTGGAAAAGATATAATATAATATCAAAAATAGTACGCCTTTGGAAATTCAAATCTCGGTAACATAACATAATATCTCAATATCTAAAATACAATATCTCAACATAACATCATATCTGAAAAGGATACATCAAAATATAACAAAATCATAAATATATAGACTACTTCCATAAGACTCCACCTCTGCCTTCATCTCCTCAATCAGCATCATCTTCTCTAACCTATGTTGTAATGAGGAAGGAGTCAAAACAACAATGTCTGGTGAATAAAATTTCAAGTCTTTCCATCATATTATTTGGGCGGTATAATTTAGATAAGAATATGGCTTACACCTCCTAACTATATTCTACATGAAATACCTCCAACTGTAAGCCCTAAGGCTCTTCCAGTTCAATTCTATAACTTACTCTTTTCCAATTCAACTCTATAAATCACCTTCAAATGTAGGCCAAAGGCCCTTCCTAGTCCAATGCATCTACCGTCAATCGTATCCTAACAATGTAAGAGAAAGTACCAAAGTCACTTAATACCTTTTCAATAGAAACTAGCAAATTCTGATCATTTAATATCTGTATCTTCGGTAAGTCCCTGTCATTTAATACCTAATCCAAGGTAAACCCCACTCTATTACCTACTAGCTAACATCGCAACAAATCTCATCAGGCTCACTTAATACATCTTTTTGATTGGAGATGAACCCTGCAATAGCCACTTAATACCTCAAGCCCGAAGCGGACCGTTCACGTGATTTCCTACTATCACGCCTAAACAATAACACTAACCATTTAATACTTCTTAAGCGGGAAGGAGACAAACCCTACAACAGCCACTTAATACTCCCAACCTAGAAGCAGGTCCTATGCATTATGACATATAACCCAAACTATGACATCTCACATTAGTGTATCTATTCTTGGGCGTTGGTAGCCAGATTAACTGGACAGAGTTACCCTATATAATTAAGACTAACCTTGCGTCCTTCGAGGGTAATTATTATAGACGATGTCTCACGTCAGGCCAAACTCACGCTGTTGGTAGAATTATTAGTTGGGCAGGCTTTTATGTTTTCAACTGACCTCACATCTCTATAACTTAGTCATGATTTCCACTCTTATAACTTACTATCATATATACCTCACCACATTTCGCATTAAGATCTTATATGAAAATCTTCTTATTCCGCCTTTAATTATAAATTATTTTCCATAACTACCTCAACTTCTTTCCTAAGGGATTTAATGCAAATGACTAACTTATTTATACTATGTGATTAATACATTATTAATTATACATTATTTATATGTTAATGCACACGGACACATAACTAAATACTCCAAAGCATGCGAAGATTTTGCATCCTATACCAATTATACAAGTCTAATTCCATACAATAACTTTACAAATTAGCTAATACTATTAGTGCAACAATAGACCTGCATAAGAAATGGAACCAATTACCAACTTATTCTATATCAATATAGTAGAATCGGTACTAATGGAATTTACAATTCGGAGCCTTTTACACTCTATTCAACTTTTACATATAAAATGAAAAAGAGATTCATATTTAAATTACGAAAATAGGTAGTGCAAACTATAAATTGAGGAATCCGTAATTCAAATATCGTGTCCTAACTTATTTTAATTTTACAACCCTCAATCGTATCAAAAGAGAAAAGTCAGAAGTGGAATAGAATGTAAAATATTCAAATTGCATTATTTACACAAATTCTGCTACTTTAGTTTAGAAGAATTGAGATTCCAATAATGTAAGAATTGACATTTCTCTTTGGGGGAAATTTCCATGTTTTAGTTTAGTGTTTTCGCAAACAAAATTCCCTAAGCCATGCATCAAATCTAACTTATGCTATACGATTAGTAAAAATGAAAAAAATAATAAAGATTTCCATTTATATTTGGTTCCCAGATCTCTTTGGACTTGATTAGACTTGTTTCTAATCTCTTTTCGAACTTCTTCCTTTTAATATATACAATAATTGGATTATATATGAATCAGATTCATAATTTTAGGGATTGAAGAAGAATAGAACTAGAAATCGAATATTAAATATCTAAAATCCCTTACCTAAAAATCTTAAGAAAATCCGAATTGTATAAAAGATATTGAGAGATTCCGTTGTTGTTCCAAATAACTAACGAATAAAAGTGAGAGAGTTACCCTTGTATTTATAATGGTTAGAAAACACCAAAACCGTCAGATTTAGGTCTATTTAAAGTAATAAAATCTGGATCCTCCATGCCTCACAAAAACCTAACCGCTACGCTATACACCAGTCGACCACCCTTCCCCAAGTGGTCGACTGCCACAAGGAAGACGGTTAACTGGTCCTGGCATTTTTGGAACGTGTTAAATGTATTCTTTTTTATTTAATTCCTTATTTATTTTAACGTTAACGCTTCCTTAAACCATAATTTCTAATCAAGTTAACATATTTATTTGTTTTTTACATTTTAATTGTTAACATTAATTTAAAATTTGAATTTGAATTCCATTTGAATTATTTTAAATTCGAAAACTCCAAATGTTAATAACTTTTTTGTTTGAGCTCTGGTTACAAAACATTATATATGAAAATTGATCAAAAATTCACCATGAACACAATGATATGACTTCAGTGGCCAAATTTCGACATTTAAAAAAAAATCATTTTTTCCTTATTATTGATTAATGAATTTTTATTATTTTTTCATGGGATGTTACATTCTCCACCCTAAAATGGATTTCATCGCTGAAATCTCTAAGGGATAGATAATATAACTCGCACTTAACATCCATGTTATACAACCAATTTATCTACATAACCTTTTGACTCAGCCAAAAATACAATGTGATTAAGTATGCAACATGCTATAGGTGAGCTCAGTCCTAACATGAATGCAAGATGGTGACATAAAGGCTTGTATATGTCTAAAACTCTGCATAAATGCATAAATGACAGTAAAAAGTGTGGCAACCATCCCCTATCATCCAATTTAGTAACCATGATGCAACCAAAAACCTAAATTTTAAAGAGAGAATGTTGTACTAGAGAAAAGCCGAGGAGTAGAACTCTTCATCTTCTCTTTAGTTTTCCATGTGCTTTCCACCGGATTATCTCTCCATTGTACTTAGACTAGCCTAATTTCTTTATTGTGGAGCTTTCTAGTTCTGTACTCCACTATGGGTGTTGTAGCGTAGGGTGCTATTGGCTTCATTTTAATGTCTACTAACTAATCAAGCTCTACCGGTGGTAGTGCTATGAAGGCATTTCCTTATGTGTGACACATGAAAGAAATCATGGACTCCTTCTAACATATCCAGTAGCTCTACACGATATGCAAGTTTCCTTATACCTTCCAAGATTGGGAAAGGCCCAACAAACATAGGCATCAACTTCCCTAATTTACCAAACCTCATAACCTTCAAAAGAAGGGAAACCTTAAAGAACACCGTATCTCCTACCTCAAACTCTGATTCCTTCCTTCACTTGTCAACGTAGGACTTCTGGCGATTCTGTGCGACCTTCATTCACTGCTTAGTCATCTCTATCTATTCGAATGTCTCGTGAATCAAATCTGGTGCATGTAGAATTTTTTCGTTGTTTTTTCCAATAATTAGGCGATTTTCATATCCTTCCGTATAGCGCTCCAAAGGGTGTCATGCCAATCGTCGCTTGGTGACAATTATTGTAAGCGAACTCTACTAAAGGTAATGTTGTTCTCAATATCCTCTAAAATCCATGATGTAACCTCTCAACAAGTCTTCCAAATTTCTATTCACCCTTTCATTTTGAACATCGGTCTATAGGTGGTAAGCAATGCTAAGATTCAATTTGGTTCCTAAAGCCGATTGCAAACTCCTCCAAAATTCGCTAGTGAATAAGGGGTCCCTATTACTAACAATGCTAATTGAGATTCCATGTATCTATACCACCTCTTTAACATAAATTGTACAACAGAGATGTCGCAGTCCTATTGCTCCCAACGGGAAAAGAATAGGCACATTAAGTGAGCCTATCTACTATAACCCAAATAGCTTCATTGCCTCTTCGACTCCTGGGCAACCCATCTACAAAGTTCATCGATATATGCTCTCATTTCCAAGTCGGCACCTCCAATTGAAATAACAAACCTCCAGGCTTTCTTGTTCCATTTTTATCCTTTGGCACGTCAAACACCTAGAGACAAATTTCGCTACCCTCTTCTTCATCCCTGGCCAATAGAAAATTTGCTTCATATCCCTATACATCTTATCTCCTCAAGGATGGATGGTCGTCCTATAATGGTGACACTATGCTAGCACTTCTTACAAAACATCCTTAACCATAAGAACACAAAGGTGTCAATCTCTCCTCAAACATCCCCTTTCATCCATTACATACCTACTGCCATGGGGAAAGTGTTTTCCTCTCCTCAACTTGCTCAAAATATCTACTATCGCTGCATCCTTCTTTTGCTCTTGCCTAATACAGTCCATTAGTGTTAGCTTAACCTTCATTGATGGCAAATAGCCTAGAGTAAGTTCAATTGGTGGTTGGAAATTGAAATTTGAGAGGAACTCCAACCGCCTCTACTCATATATAGTACCAAGAGTAGCATGCCTCCGACTAAGGGCTTCGACGACAAAATTCCCTTTTCTCAGGTATACTGTATCTCTAAGTCATATGATGCTATATCTCAATCCACCTCTTTTGTTTAAGTTTGAAATATTTTTAGGAAAATAGGTGTATAAGTGATTTGCGGTTAGTCAACAACTTAAATCTTTCTCCCAAAAGATAGTGCCTCCACATCTTTAAAGCAAAAACGATGGCCACTAACTTTAAGTCGTGAGTTGGATACCTCCTCTCATGGTCCTTCAATTATCTATTAGAATAGGCGATCAACCTTCCTTCTTGCATAAGAACAACTCCTAATCTCGTTCCACATGCATCAGCATAAACGATGAAAGGCTTCGTTGCATCAGGAATAGTTGGTACTGGCATGCTAGTCAATTGCTCCTTCGGCTTCTCTAATGCTTCCGTGCATTTATCACTCCATGCAAAAGCTTGACTCTTCTTGGCTAAGCAAATTAGTAGGTCTTCTATCTTTGCAAAGTCCTGGATGAATTTTCTATCATAACCTGCCAACCCAAGAAAACACATAAACTCTATGGCATTCTTCATAATCTTCCAGGTTTGAACAGCTTCCACCTTTACAGGTCTACAGACAATCTCTTCTCGAAAACAATGCATCTAAGAAATCTCACCTCTTCCAAAAGTGACACTTTGAGAATTTGGCTTTAAGTTAGTGCCTTTTCAAAGTCCCTAGTACCTCCCTTAAGTGATTTTCATGCTCTTCCTCACTCCATAAACAATATCATGAATTATTCAATTTCCTCTTAAAGACCCTACTCATCAAATCTATAAAGTACGCAGGGGCATTCATCAATTCAAAAAGTATCACTTCCCATTCACACAGTCAATCTGGAGTGTGAAATACAAACTTCTGCTTACTATCCTTAGCTATCCTCAATTAGTGATACCCAGTGGTTAAATCCAATCGAGAAATTATTTTGGATCCGACAAGTTAATCGAATAGATCATCTATTTTAGGTAAGGAGTACCTATTTTTCTTAGTCATCTTATTGAGTTCTCTATAGTCAACACATAACTTTAATATCCATCCTCTTTGGTGGCGAAGGCAAGAGGTGCTTCCATTTAGAAGTATTTCGACGAATAATTCCTTTCTACAATAGCTTCGAAATTTTCTTATCCAACTCTCGCCTTTCTTTGTGGGCCATATGCCTTAAGGGCTAAGCATGGGTCTAGTGTCCTTCCCTAAGTCAATCCTAAACTCGATGTTCCTTCGAGGATGGAGGCCCAAGACTTCTTCAAAAACGTTCGTAAATTATTGAACTACGTGCACAGATGAGCAATCATCTTGTGATAGGTTAAGAGAATATAAATAACCTCGTTTGATTGAATTTTAGGGTGTGCAACAAACATCTACATCTTGCCTCTTACAACTCCTTAACAAAATAATTCTCCTATCACAATTTAAGATAGACCCTTAGCAAGATAACCAATCCATCCAAAGGATAAGTCCATACTCCTTAAAGCTAAGAACGTACGCATTAAAAATTAATGTTACATATATCTATGAATGGGACTTTACAAATTGAAGAAAGGCATGTAGAACCCTCAATAGGATTTGACACAACTATTGGATCAGTGACAACTTGGGTTTTATACACTAGGAGTTAAATATATTTATAGCGATGAATGAATGTAATACTCCCGAGTCAAATAGGGTACAAATAGTATTCTTAGAAATAACAGTTGTAGCTTCTATTGTAGCTTTTCTATGATCCCTAAAGGGAGATCTACTCGAGGTAAGAACCACTTCAATAGCATAAGTTTGCCCACTCTACCCCTCTTTTGTAAGCTTTAGACACTAATTCTTTTAATGTCCCTCCTCATGGCAGTGATATCAGTTCCCTTTGAACTCCTCCCTTATTAAACTCACCTTATTGTCTTTAGAAACGCATCCTTTCCTCTGGCACCTTCGGCGTTTTATACCCTCCTTTTTAACCTTCCCCTTGGCCTTCTTGTTCATCGAAAATCCTCCCTTTTAGCTCCACCTTGTTTTTGCACCAGTCCCATATTCTCCTTCTTTTTCTCCTTCTCCTTCAATCTAATAGCCTGAAGTAAAGTCGTGTCAACTAACATCTCATAAGTTTCACCAGTGGGTATTTGGGTCAAAAGCAACTCTCTAAGTAGGGAATTCAGGGATTTAACAAATTTCATAGCCTTATTTATGGGGCTGTCAACCAAACTCAACTCGAATTTAGTTAGCTCTGTTAACTTACTAATATACTCCTTTGACGTGGAGTCTCCCTACCTAAGTTGTATAAACCTTTCCAGTAGCAAATTACTTCATCTCTGGACATGAATTGCGATTCAAACTGAGTCTTGAATCCAGCTACGTTATTCTTTCTTCGGAATTCTCCTCAACCACCATGGTCTACCAATCTAAGGCTTCTCCCTTTAGATGTCATGTTGTTATCTTCCTCTTGACCTTGTCTTCCCATCCAAGATCTTGAAATATTCGCTCATAGTCATAAACCCAAGTATTTATTTCCATAAAATTTTCATCTCCCATGTACACCATCTCCCATATTCTAGAAGTCTTTGAACATTTGGGGAAGTCTATAGGCCAGGGTGCTGCTTCAACAGGCTGGGTAGTGGGTGCCACTAGTGCATCTTGTTAAAGAATGGGACCTATATACATAAGGTATTGCTTAAACCATTCAGGCATCCCTGGGATAGTAGAATATCTCTCGGGTAGAGGCATTCCCAACCTCAGAGGAATTATTTTTATCCATAATCAACTATCTATAGGTTTAAACTTTTAGCTATAACTTTCTAAGATATAATTATTTAATGAAGAAAAAGATTTTCCTATTGTGTTTGAGTACGATCAAATAATTGTATACATATATAGTAGGATTTTTGAAAAGTAGTTTCAAATATACCAAGTATGCATTCATATGCACACCTATACCCATTAATCGAGTAACTTAATCTTTGATACCAAATGTAAAGACTCGCCATCAAATAGGCCGAATTTTTGACCCAGTAAAGGCCTATCGAACCTTAGAACTAATCCAAAGTTGGCTATTGGTTAGTAAATTTTTTACAATGAACAATACATAGAGCTACCAATTTATCCTATCAGAATCTCATAGCAGAAAGGATAAAATATAATATCATAAATAGTACTATTTAGAAATTCAAATCTCAAAAACATATCATAATATCTTAATAACCAAATACAATATCTTAACACAATATCATGTCTAATATGGGTACATCAATATATAACAAAAACATAAATAGATGGATAACTGCCATAAAAATCCATATCCGCCTTCATCTCCTAAATCGGCATCGGGTTCTTTAATCTGTTTGCAATAAGGAGGGAGTCAGAACAACAATATCCGGTAAATAAATATCTCGAGTTTTTCCGTAATAGTATTTGGGAAGTATAATTTAGATAAGAATATATCTTACGTCTCCTAAGTATATCCACCATGAAATACCTCTAACTATAAGCCCTAAGGCTCTTCTAATCCAATTCTATAACCTACACATTTCCAATCTAATTCTATAACTTACCTTCAAATGTAGGCTAAAGGCCTTTTCAGCGTACATACCTACCGTCAATCTTGTTCTAACAATATGAGATAAAGTACCCAAGTCACTTAATATCTTTCAATGGATAGGTAGACTATGACCATTTAATACTTATATATTAGACAGGTCCCCGTCATTTAATACCTACACCAAGGCGGACCACTCTCTGGTACCCTCTAGCTAACATCGCATGGAATCTCATCAGGCCACTCAATACTTCTTTTTAGGGAGAGCTGGACCCTACAATAGGCACTTAGTACCTCGAACCCAAAGTGGACCCTTCCCGATATTACCCACTACCATGCTTATGATAACCCCAACCATTTAATACTTCTTACGTAGGAAGGAGGCATACCCTACAACACCCACTTAATTGTCCCGGCCTAGAATCAAGTCCTACGCATTATGATCCGTAATCCAAATTGTGACGTGTCATATTAATCCGTATATTAGTAGGCGCTAATAGCCAGATTAACTGGACAAACTTACAATATATAATAGGGACTAATCTCACTTCCTCTGTGGGAACTTATTATAAGCGATGTCTCACATCAGTCCTAAACTTACATTGCTAGTAGCCACATTAGCTGGATAGACTTCTATGTGCTTTTGACTGACCTTAAATCCCTAGAACTTAGTCATAATTTCCACTCTCCCAATATAGTACCGCATATACCTCACCACATTTCGGATCATAGCCTTATAAGGAAATCTCCTTATTCCATCTTCGATTACAAATTATTTTCCATAATTACCTCAACTTCTTTCCTAATAGTTTTAATGCTAGTTACTATCCTATTTACACTAAGCAAGTAATACATTATCAATTATACATTATTTATACACTAATAAACACACATGAACTAAATACTCCTAAACATGCGAAGATTTTGCATCCTACACTAACCGTTTTAAATGTCAAAACTTCCTATTTATACAAGTCTAACTCTATACAAAAACTTACAAATTACCTAATATCCTTAGCTTAGAAATAGACTTGCATAAGAAAATGGAATCAATTACCAACTTATTCTACATCAATATAGTAGAATTAACACCAATGGAACTTACAATTCAAACCCTTTTACACTCTATTCAACTTCTATGTATAAAATGAAAAAGGAATTCATATTTAACTATAGAAATAGGTAGTGCAAACTACGAATAAAGGAATCTGTACATTACACACCATTTCCTAACTTTTTTTAGAACCCTCAATTGCGTCAAAAGAGAAAAGCTAGAAATGGAATAGAATGTAAAATATTCAAAATTGCAATATTCATTCAAATTCTACTATTATAATATAGAATAATTGACATTCCAATAACATAAGAATTGACATTTCCTTCTGGGAGAATTTTGGGGTTTTAGTTTGGTGATTTCGTGAACAAAATTCCCCAATGCATACATTAAATCCAAATTATACTATACAATTACTAAAACTGAGAAAACTAAGATTTCCACTCACAGATGGTTCTTGGCTCTCTTTTGGATTTAATTACACCTTCTTCTAATCTCTTTTAAGACTTCTTCCTTTTGAAAGATACAATAATTGGATTCTATATGAACTAGCTTTAGAATTTTAGAGTTGGAGAAGAATAGATTTAGAAATCGAATGTTGAATATCTAAAATTTCTTACTTGAAAATCCTAATAAATTCTAAATTGTATAGAAGAAACTGATAGAGCTCCTTTATTGTTCCAAATATTTTGTGAATAAAAGTGAGGAGGCTGGCCTCTTATTTATAGTGGTCAAAAAGCACCAGAATTGTCGAATTTAGGTCGGTTTAAAATAATAAAATATGTACCATTCATGCCTCACAAAAACCTAGCCCCCCTTCCTTAAGAGGTCGACCGCTAGCAGTCGACCCGCCAAAGGAAGGCGGTCGACCGGTCCAAGTGTAATTGGAACGTATTAAATGTTTTCGTATTAATTTTATTTAATTCCTTATTTATTTTTAACGTTAACATTTATTAAACCCCAATTTCTAATCAACATTAACGTATATATTAATGCTTTAAATTTCAAATGTTAGCATTAATTCAAAATTTGAATTTGAATTCCATTTGGATTAGTTTTAATTTGAAAACTCTAAATGTCGATAACTTTTCCATATGAGCTCCGATTATAAAAATTTATATATGAAAATTGATCAGAAAATCACCTTGAATGAAACCTTGCAACTTCTGTTGCCAAATTCCAACATTTACAAAAAAATATTCCTAGCTTTAGTATCAATTAATTTCTTATTAATTTTTTTATGAGGTGTTGATGCGGGTTACAGACACAACGCCTGGGTAGTATGTGATGATGAGCCAACAAAAATATTAGGCTCTTTAAAAGGGTTGTCTATAACATCCTTTTTGGAAAGTTAATAAAAAGATCTTCTAGCATAGTAGTTAGTCCAATGGTGTTTCTTTTTAGGACTACGGGAGTTCGAATCCCATGATTGTCACTTATTGGGTTTAAGGGCCAAAACTTAAATTGCATCCAAGATTCCATCAAGCTTTAATGGTTATGTCCATGCAGCTTACCAAATAAGTTGCTAAATGAAAAGACATAATATTAATGCCTATGTGTCCGACTACTATCATGAGTGATTGCTAGAAACATGAAAAGAAGCTGGACCATTAATATTCCTAAAAATGAAAAGACACGACATTCTTTCACTTGGTCCACATTACTACCTCAAATGTATTATCTCAAAACCCATCGAATTAAATTAATAGACACATGAGTCATTACGATAGTGTAATAACCCGCATCCTTTGACATGCCAAAATCACACGCTAAAAGACATGGATCGTCGGTTAAAGGGAAAAGTAGCATCGCAGAGACTAAGATATCAATAAAGAAATAATTTATCTAATCCAAACATCATCACAATGGAAATATAATATTAGATATAATGATAATCTCAGAAATAACGGTAATAAAAATCTCAGAAATATGAAAAATATCCAACCTCAAAATATCATAGTATGGTAGTCTAAGAAAATCATCATTACATATCAAAGTATCATAAAAATAAGCCCTCGTAAGCAAAGTAATGGAAAAGAAAATGTACTAATAGGAAATACATGATAAAAGATAAATAGAATGAGATTCTAGGCACGACAATCTGATGGTAGCAATGGACCTATCAATGGCTACTCTGTCCACTTGTGGTAGGGAAAAAATGGAATGGGTTGGGCATAAAGTCCAGCGACGAAGAAGAAGACTAACAAGGAAACTAAATATAACCAATTCCAAGTCTACACTAAGTGATATAGAGTGTATACAATGTCCGTGCACCTAAGGTCACATGCCAAAGGTCATTAGTCAACAGTTTGACAACATAAAGGATAACAATATATCACAATCGACCGCCTAATAATTAGGGACCAACCTTGTTGTTCTATTTTATCTCATACTAGGACTAGAGAGGAAGAACACACATGTAAACTCACATAATGACTCATCGAATTCAACCATGCCTAACCCCTTGATCCTAGTAGAAAAAAATCTTTTACGCACCCCGGGGAGTTATTATGCCAAACTCCTGTCAATATTGGATATAACCTAGCTTTAAGAACCATAAGCCCATATGAGCAAAACAAACAAAAGATTGAAAATCCGATCATAACAACAAAGAGATCAGTAATTCCAATCCTAGCACATAAGTGCACCTTTAGCCGTCTAAACAACACACTGTACGCAACTTCACGTTATGAAAAAACTAAATTAAATTTGCATAAGGCTAATAAGTCCAAAAGTGTTATACAATAGTTGATCTATGTCAATATTAGGTCGATTAAACAAGCTAATAGCATAAAGCCCCAAACAGTTTACTTATGTAAAATGACATAAGGCAATCGACCTATATCAATCTTAAGTCGATTGACTACAACCTAACATCTTCATTTTACTTATTTTATAATAAAGATTTCATTTAATTACTTTGCAAAAAATCTTACAGCTAATTATTCCCACTAATTATTACACTTCAATAAAAATGAAATCTAATCATTATGCAGGCTAATGATTACGTTTCTACAATATTAGATCAAATCATCATGCAGTCTAATCATTACGTTTCTACAATTTTAAATCTAATCATTACGCAGTCTAATCATTATGCAACTTTCACATTATTTATGTCCTCAATTTAACAGTATAAAAACATAATTAGCATTGGGTTTGGATTCTACAACTTTCATATGTCAATTGCAATTAGAGAAAAAGATCCATTTTTCAAATTCAAGATTTACAATTTCAACAAATTAAATTTAGAATTTATAATCTAATCAGAATAAGGTAGAAATTAGAATTGATTAATTTAATAATTCTGTTAAAATCTGTACCCACTCACCTCCGTCCTAAGCTCTAGGTTTGCCCCAAATGCCGCAAGCTTTTTTCTTTAATCTCCACTTAAATCTCTTCTCTAGTTGTAAGATTTCTCTTTATTTTTATTTTTATGTTGAGATTTGGAAGAGAATAGATGTTTGGAAATTGATTTAGAAAATTAGGGTTTTATTTTGACAGAGCTTCGCTAGGAAGAAGAAGATTAGGTTTAGGCTAACCCCTAGCTATGAATTTATAGAGCAATCCCCTCAGCCAACACCATCAGATCAGAACCCTAACGGTTCTCTACTGCTCTCTAAAACCTCATCATGCAGGAAAGAATCTGGGATGAATGAACAAAATGATTGGAAAATAACGACCCTCTGTTTCACCAGAAGCCAGGTCGACTGCTCATGTGCTAGGTCGACCGCTCGCGGTCGACCTGGCCCATGTCAGATCGACCACCTCGTAGTCTATTCTTTGTTATTATTTTATATTTTTTATTTCTTTTTCTATTTAAGTTACACATTTATTCAAACCTTTGTAATTTTTTTATTTTAGCTTAGATTTCAACAAGTTACATATGAAAATTATCCAAAAAATTACTACAGACACAATGCTGCAAACCATGTAGTCAAATTCAAACATTTGTGACAATTCTCCTTTTAGGTTAATTCTTAAGTTTTAATTGTAATTTGTTAATTATATTAGCAAAATTATAGGGTGTTACATTCTCCTCCCTTAAAGGATTTTGTCCCCAAAATCTTTGAGGATAGAAGAATGCGAAAGCAACCAACAACCAAATTTATATCCATCTTCTCATCCATCATCCATACCAAACATAGCCCTTAATATTTTCTAATGCAATTATGTTATTATGCAACATGGAATGCATATGAACCTAAAGTAATGCGAAAGATTAGTCAGTTAACTGAATCAGTTGACCTCACTTTTGTGCAAGTATGTTTATTTCATGCATCTAAATGTATGTAGGTCCTAAAATAAATAGATAATTCTGCATGTATGCTCAGCCATACATCTAAGTGAAACATCCAAATGGAAAGATCATCCATGGATAGAAAACAAAGCTAGAGAACAATATGCATAAGGTATGAATGTGTGTGCCTTAGGGATTCAATATGCAATGCAACTACTTGCATCAATAACACTCATGTACATCTAATAGTATCCATCAATCATAGCATGTCTGATTGACATGTTTAAAAATGTACCTGTCATCCAAAGGTCTCTATCTAATATAGTCTACCCTCCCCCAAGGTTCTACATAGGGGTTCTCGCTAAGAAAGATCAAATATGAGATGTACTAGAAATGAGCTGTGGATGGGAAGCTCGAACCCTGTCCTTGGTCTCCCGCATACTCTCAACATTATCGTCTCCCCATTGAATCTTAACTAATCTGATCTCCTTATTGCGGAGTAGCTTAGTTCCATGCTCTAGAATGAAGGTAGGTACACAGTAAACAAGTGACTCACTCTCCACTCAACCTCCTCCAAACTACTAGCTCGACTAAAACCAGCAAATCATGTTAGCAGTTTCGGGAATGCAAAACATGAAAATCATCATGCACATCAACCGGCTTCTTTGGAAGTCTAACTCTATAAGCCAATCTCCCAATCCTAGCCACAATAAGAAATGGTCCAACGAATCTCAGAGCTAGCTACCCTAAACTTCCAAATCTCATCACATGTCTCAATAGTGAGACCTTCACAAATACCATATCTCCAACTGCAAACTCCAACTCAAAGTATCTCTTATTTGCATAAGACTTCTATCGGTTTTGAGTTGTCTTCATCCTTTTCCAAATCAAGTCCACCTTCTCTGAAGTCTCCCTAAACATATAAAGCCCAAAGATAATCCTATCTGTAGTGTCCCACCAACATGATGGCAATCTACAAGGCCAGCCATGTAAAGCCTCGAATTGTGCCATCTCTATACTAGCTTGATAACTAGTATTATAGGAAAACTATACTAGTGGTAAATGATCCTCACAAGAACCACCAAAATTAATAATACACATCCTAAGCAAATCCTCTAAATATCAATTACCCTCTTTGTCTGACCATCAGTCTATAGATGGTATCTGTACACAAACTCAACTCGGTCCCAAAAGCCTTCTTCAAACCCCTCCAAAACTCGCTAGTAAAGTGTGAGTCTCTATCACAAACTATACTGGTAAGTACTCCATGAAGTCTAACTACCTTCCTGACATATAAAACTGCTAACAAAGCTATTGTCCTAGTGCTATTTGGTCATTCTGTCCATTATGACCCAAAGCTCTCATTCCGTCTCCTAGATTTGCATAATTCATCTATAAAGTATGCTCTCCCACTTCTACTATGGAATGTCCAATGGCTTTAACAGTCGTCCTGGTTACTTTTGTTCTGCATTCACCCTTTGACAAGTAATACATGTTGCTACATACTCCACCACTTGCCTCTCCATCTCATACCAAATGAAAACTCTCCTCATGTCCCGGTACATCTTATCTCCACTAGGGTGAATAGTCATCCTAGAGTGGTGGGACTCTGCCAATACTGCATCTACCAAGTCCACACTACGCTAAACACAAAGTCTACCATCTCTCCTCAACCATCCCCTCAAATCTATGACATAACGCCTAAGATGTCTCGATGACTCTCCTGAACCCAATCTATCCAAAATGTTTGCTAGTTCATCAACGTCTCTCTGCCTAGATCCAATCTACTCCATCAAGGTCGGCTGAACACCTAGGGTTGCTAATAATCTAGTGGTAATATCGGATGATGGTCTAAATTCAAAGGTGGAAATATACTCCAAATGTCTCCACTCCAAAAAAAGGACTCGATGTAGCTCTCTATCTACTTAATACATCTACAACAACATTCCCCATGCCTCGGGTATAAGAGGTCTCAAAGTCGTAAGACCTAGAAAACTTTATCCAAAATAAGTACTTCAAGGATTTGTGGTCTATAAAAAAATCAAATCTCTCACCTATAAGATAGTGTCTCCAACACTTAAGAGCAAAGGCTATAGCTGCCAATTCAAGATCATGCATCGAGCAGTTCCTCTCACGCGTCTTCAACTACCTACTAGCATAGAATACAACTTTACCATGTTACATCAACACCGCTCCTAGTCCCTTACCACAAGCATCAGCATAGATAGTAAAAGGCTTACCTCCATCAAGTAACACTAATACAGGTGCACTAGTCAAAGCCTCCTTCAATCTTATAAAGGCATCCTCAAACAACATCCCCTACAAAATATAGATTCTTCTTGGTAAGGCTAGTCATTGGGGCAGATATCTTAGTGAAATCATTAATGAACTTCCTATAATAACCCGCGAGACCAAGAAATCTCCTTACCTCCGTGGCATTTTTCGAAACATTCTGATTTTGCACTGCCGCAACCTTACTAGAATCTATAGCCTAACCACTTTAAAAAAAAACATGTCCTAAAAAGTGAACCTCATCTCTCCAAAAGTAGCACTTAGAAAACTTAGCATTATGTTTATTTGCTCGAAGGATCCTAAGCACATCCTCCAAATGAAATGCATACTCCTCCTCCTATATATACCAAAATGTCATTAAAAAGAAAATTACAAATTTATTCAGCAACTTCTTAAAAACTCGACTCATCAAGTCCATAAAATAAGCGGGAGCATTGGTTAGTTCAAAAGGCACGACTAACCACTCATATAACCCACTGGGAGTCCTAAATGCAGTTTTATAAATACTATCATTAGCTACTCTCAACTGATGGAAACCTATGGCTAAGTTAAGCAGGAAAACACTCTCGCTCCAACCAACTGATCGAAGAGATCATCTATGTGGGGGCAAAGGATAGCGATTCTTCTTCATCGGCTTATTCAGCTCATTATAATCAACGCAGAGTTTAAGGGAACCATCCACCTTAGTAGAAAAGATAGCTGGCACTCCCCACTCGAAAATAATCCTCCTAAAGAGCACTTCTCCAATAACTCAATCACCAGCTTATTCGACCCGCGTCGTTTCCTTGGATCCATATGCCCCAAAGGCAAAGCAACCGATCTAGCATTCTCAACAAGCTCATCTGATGGGGTGAGGGACAAGTAACCTTAGAAAATACATCAGGAAAATCCCTTACTACTGAATAGAAAAAAGCTCATCTTATGGTTGGTCTAAATAATAAAGGTAGCTCAACACAAATGACCGATGCGGATCACAGATACCTTAAGCTACACCCGCTATAAGAGCCCAATCAACATTCTACCTATCAAGTCTAGTATAGCCCATATAGGGACATCCAATCTATGCCCAGTATTAGCCCAAACCTAGGGAACCCTAGCACATAGGCATCACACTCAAACTCGACCCCTAAAATCTTCAACCTCAAATTCTGACATATCATAGACTAATAATTCTATCCCCTAAAGGAATTTGATACAACTGTAGGGATGGTCACAATACTAGTGTCTAATTATAAGTCATCAATAATTCTACTAGGGATAAAAGAATGAGAAGCACCGGTATTGAATAAAGTGCGAATATAATGACTAGAAAGAAACAACACACCTTCGATCACTACCTTCTTCCCCTTATACGGTGCTGTCTGGACATTGGAAATAGGAACATCCCCTACAGTATGTGTCTGGACCACCTGAGTAGAAACTAGAGAAACAAGTCTTGGTGGTGCTGGACAATTATTTTCAATATGCCCAACCTAATCACAATTGAAGCACTTTAGCTTATGCAGTGAACAGTCCCTAACATGGTGCTTGGACCCAAATCTGAAACACTACAACTCCTTCTTTCGGATCTTCCCTTTAGGTGGAGGTCCACCCTTCCTTTTTCCTTTATGAAAATTCTTCACTTCGGCCTTTGAAGCGTCATCCACCTTCTTGGTAATAGAAGTAAGCAATAGCATCTCAACCATACCCTCATAGGTAGCTCCCATAGGAATATGACTCGGTATTAGGCCCTATAGTGGCTGATTCAAATCCTTAGCGAACTTCAGTGCGTTTTTATGTGGAGTATTGATCAACTCCTTTCTAAATCTCCCAAGCTCATTAAACTGATTAACATATTTTTAATTGACAAAGAACCATGCTTCAAATTTATAAACTTCTCTAGCATAACTCCCTCCTCAGCCTACAACAAGAAGTTCATCTCAATCCTCCACCTACACTCTCCCCAAATCAAAATACCACTATCAGTCTCAGCCTCAACAACCTCCTACCAACTAAGAACCTCTCCCTACAGCTACCAGGTAGCAAGCTACCTCCTAATTGCATCTGTCAAAACCATAAGTCCAAATATCCGCTCATAGCTACATATCCAAGCTCTAGCAACAATAAAAGTTTCGATGCCTAAGAATGGCTTTCCATCCAAGTTGTAAAAGTCATTGCATAGCTTAGAAAAGTCATGAGAGATAAATGGGTGGGCAGGGGCCCCATCAGCCGCCATCTCCATAAGCTCTCTAGCCGAAGGTCCAACCGATCCACTAGTCTATATATAACGACAGAATCAAATGTGCACGGTCATGCCCAGAATATCAGAGATATCGGTAGAGCCAGATCCTATGAGATCAATCATCTCTATCTACGAATAGTAAAAAATTAATTAATTATTTCCATAGGTAGCTCAAATAAGATTTAAGATAAAGAACAACACAGGCAGGAATTACAATAAGCATAGACACAAATTTGAGGGATTCTTAAAGATATATATTTATTTTCATAATTACCTTTATGATATATAGTTATACTTTGGAAATTCATTTTGAAAACAATTTCAAAATCATTTTTTTTTCCTTTTAAAATCATATATACATATATACCCATACAGGTCAAATGCGCTCCTATACCTAGGAATATTGAACCTCGCTCTGACACCATATATAACAACCTGCATTTTCGATATGCCAAAAACACATATAAAAAGATACAGATCGCTTGTTTAAGGTGAACGCAGTATGATAGAGACTAAGATACCAATAAAGAAATAATCTACCTAATCCACAATGGAAATATTATATCATATATAATGATAATCTTAGAATAACAATAATAAAAATCTCAAAAGTATTAAACATTTCCAATCTAAAAATATCATAGTATTGTTTTCTCAAAAAATCATTAGTACATTTCAAATATCAGAGTTTATAAAATAATCCTTCATAAGCAAAGTACTATAAATGCAATGTACTAATAGGAAATACATGATAAAAGATAAATAAAGCTAGACTCTAGATGTGATAATCTGATTGCAGCAATGAACCTGTAAACGACCACTCCATCAACCTATGGTGGGGAAAAATGGAATGGGTCAGACATAAAGTCTGGTGAATAAGGAAAAGACTAACAAGGAAACTAAATACCACATCTACTTTAAGTGATATGGAGTGTATACAGTGTCCGTGCACCTAGTGTCACATGCCTAAGGTCATAAGTCAATAATCTGACAACATGAGGGTAACAATAGATCATAAACGATCATCTAGTAATTGGGGACCTACCTACTATTTAAATCATACTAGGACTAGAGAGGAAGAAGATATATGTAAACTCGCACAGTGACTCGTCGAATGCATCCATGCCCAACCTCTTGATCCTAGTAGAAAAATACCTCTTATGCACCCCCGGGAGTTATTACGCCTAGATTCTACCGGTACTAGATATAACCTAGCTTTAAGTGTAATAAGTACATATGAGCACAACAAACAAAAGATTGAAAATCCAATCACAACAAACAAGATACTGGTAATCCCAATCCCAGCACATAAGTGCATCTTTAGTTGTCTAAACGACACACCATACCCAACTTCACGACATGGAAAAAATTATTAAATTCACATCTCAAAATAAAGGATATAAATTTCCATAGTCAAATAGTCTAAAGTACAACAAGGTCCGCAACTCTAAGGGCACAAGGCCCCTAAACGGTTTAATATGTCCAAAAGTGGCTACAACAATTGGCCTATGTCAGTCTTAGGCCGATTTCCTACAAGCTAACAGCACAAGGCCCCAAATAGTTTACTTAGTCCAAAATGACAAGCGAAAGTCGACCTATGTCAATCTTAGATCGATTGCCTAAAAGCTAACATCTTTATTTTACTTATTTTATAATAGATTTCATTCAATTAATAGTCCAAAATGACAAGCGACAGTCGACCTATGTCAATCTTAGATCGATTTCCTAAAAGCTAACATCTTTATTTTACTTATTTTATAATTGAGATTTCATTCAATTACTTTTAATTTCCAAAAGATATTATAACTAATCATTACGCAACCAATCACGCTTCAACAAAAATGAAATCTAATCATTACGCAGACTAATCATTACGTTTCTATGATATTAGACCTAATCATTACACAATTTAATCATTAGTTTCTACAGTATTAAATCTAATCATTAAGCAGTCTAGTCATTATGTGAATTTCACATTATTAAATCCTCAATTTAACAATATAAAACCATGTTTTGGCATTAGATTTAGGATTCTATACCTTGCATATGTAATTGCAATCAGAAAAAAGATTCATTGTTTTAGATTCTGGATTTTCAATTTCAATTGATTATAAATTAGAATTTATAGTCTAACCAGAGCAGGGTAGAAATTAGAATCAACTAGTTTAATAATCTTGTTAAACTCTGTGCCCACTCACCTCCGTCCTAAGCTCTAGGTTTGCCCCCAATGTCGTAAGCCTTTTTCTTCAATCTTCACTTAGATCCCTTCTCTAGTTGTAAGATCTCTCTTATTTTTATTTTTAGTTTGACATTTGGAAGAGAATAGGAGTTTAGAAATTGATTTATAAAATTAGGGTTTAGGTTTATTTTGACAGAGCTTCTCGAGGAAGAAGAAAACACTACAAGAATTACTGTTTATAGCAACGGGCGGGGGCAACGGCCTCCAACGGCTTCCAACGGATGGCCACGGCAAGTTTTTTCTCATAATTTTTTAATAACAAAGAACACTTGCCGTTGGAAGCCGTTGGAAATATGTCGTTGGCGGCCGTTGCAAGCCGTTGGAAAACCGAGAGTAACCTGCAGCTCTATCTTCTTCTTCCCCATTCCATCTTCACCCGAAATTTATTCCAAAAACCCCCATTTTCCCCCCTAAAACATTTCCAACCCCATTGTATCCCCTTCTACACGTTCTAGCATCGCCATCTTCGTTTGCAAGCTTCACAACCTTCAAAATCAGGTATTATTTGCTAAAACCCTAATTTTGTTAAAATTTTTATTTTAGGTTAAATTAGTAATTTTAATGTATGTATTGTGCTATTGTTCGTGTAGTGTATTGGACCTTAATTACTGTTATTAAACTAATTATTGCATGTTTAACTATAATTTGTTAAATTAGGTTTATTATTAAATTAGTTTCAAACTTAATAATTGTCACTAACCTAAGCATGAACCTCACTTGTTATTATATTGGTGATTGAATTGCGCAAAAACGTACGTAGAAATTAAGTGATTATATTGACATATAAATTGTTCACTTTTGACGTGTTATGATACGATATATACGTGATACAGTTTGTGCATGACTGAATGTGATTTGTGATGCGATTATATGTATAACATTGTTCGTTTATTTTATACGTTGCGCGCACACACTAGATTTTTTTTTGTTTTAGGAAAAAATCATTATATATGCGTTGATTCAATAATTTGTTTATTGATATAAAAGTTTAAATTTTATGAAAATAAAATTTAAACTTTTATATCGCTAATTTAAAATTTTAAACCCTTAGAGTGTTTTTGGCCCCGTCTGATAAGTATTGTATATGATCGTTGGGTGGATATTCGTTTTTTAACAGAACGGACATCTATATTCATCGTATACAGTATTTGTTGGATTTGTCTCTGCATTGGACAAGTTACAAAAACAATAACGTAATTAAATCTCGTAAATCATTTCAGTTTAAACGATTCGCAAAATTTCGACAGCGCTTCCCTTTATGTTCCCTGTGTACACGCAATTGTGTACTGTTCAGGGAACTAAAGCGAAGTGCTGTCGAAATTTTGTTGGATCGTTTAAATTGAAACAATTTATTCGATTTAATTACGTTATTGTATTTGTAATGGGAGATAGGATGACCCATCAACAAAGTGTCAATGATCAATTAATATCAAATTCGCTAATAAAATTGTTTAAATAGAATATAATGTTCATTTCAAAATAAGCTTTAAGTATTATTTTAACAGATATAACAAAAACAAGAAGAATGTTTATAAAATTGTTTTAATAAGAAATGTCAACGCAAAATTATATCTTACTTTTTAATTATATGCGTAGGTAAATGGACAATTATTTTACAGATCGGAGCTGGATGTACAAAAAACGAAGGGTCGATACTGAAGGCTCAACAAGTGAACATTTTAATAATGGTGTTAGCGTATTTATGGATTTTGCTTTACGTAATAATGGAAACTACAAAGAAATCCGTTGTCCATGTAGTAAATGCAAACTGTTAAAGCATTTGATACCACAAATGGTTAGAGTTCATTTGCGTCAGTACGGTTTCGTATCGAACTATTTGATTTGGGATCGTCATGGGGAACAGTTAGCATCTAATCCTGTACAAGATGAGGAGGTGGTGAGTAATGAAATTGGTACGACAAATCTTGTAGAACATATGGTTGAAGATGCTGCACGTTCAATGTTTCCTGTTCCTCAATTAACCGATGACGATGGTAATGCTGAAGAAGAACCAAATATTGGGGCAAAAAAAAATATGATTTGTTAGATGCCACGAAAAAACCCCTTTGGGAAGGCTGCACAAGCGGAACCCAGTTATCAGTAACTGCTGAATACATTGCGATGAAATACAAATACAACCTCACAGAATCTGGATTTACGGCTGTTGTACAAGCTGCGAAATGACATATGCCTCCTAATAATCTAATGTGCGAAAATCATTACGAAGTAAAAAAAAACTGATGTCGGCTTTCGGTTTAGCGTATCAAAAAATAGATACGTGTCTAAAGGGTTGCATGTTGTTTTGGAAGGAAGATATCAACCTTAGAAATTGTAATATATGTAATCAGAAAAGATACAAATACAAACCAAGAAAGAAAAAGGGAAAGGAAGTCCCGTATAAGCGTATGCATTATTTACCAATTACTCCTAGACTTCAAAGGTTATGTGCATCTTCTGTAACTGCGCAACATATGAGATGGCACGGTGTGAGAACACAGGAAGTAGGTACGTTAACACATCCAGCTGATGGGGAAGCATGGAAGCATTTTGACCAGAAATATCCCGATTTTGCGTCCGAAATTCATAATGTTAAACTTGGTTTATGTACAGATGGATTTTCCCCATTCTCTCAATTTGGTTCGAAATATTCGTCCTGGCCTATAATTGTCACACCTTATAATTTACCTCCTTGGATGTGTATGAAAACTCCATATATGTTTCTTACAGTTGTCGTCCTTGGTCCCGATGATCCGACACAAGGAATCGATGTTTATTTACAACCATTGATTGATGAATTAAAAAAATTGTGGTACGAGGGAGTAGAGACATATGATATTTTCCAAAAAAAGAACTTTCGCATGTATGCTTCTTTATTGTGGACAATCAGCGATTTTCCTGCATATACAATGCTTTCAGGTTGGAGTACGGCCGGTCGTCTAGCTTGTCCTTATTGCATGGAAGAAACACGAGCAATTTTTTTACCTCATGGAAAGAAAGTTTCGTGGTTTGACTGTCATCGATGTTTTCTTCATATTAATCATCCTTTTAGAAGAGATAAAAAAACTTCACAGCTAATAGACATGAAACTTTGAGACCACCTACGGTTTGGTCAAGCGAAGAAATTTATGAACTTGTAAAGGATTATCCAAAGATACATGAAACCGGAGAACAAACAGAAATTCAGGGTAAATCATCGATACATAACTGGTGCAAACAGAGCATATTTTGGGAATTGCCTTATTGGAAAAATCTCTTGATTCGTCATAATATTGACGTGATGCATAATGAGAAAAACGTGTTTGATAATCTGTTTAATACAATTTTGAATGTTAAAGGGAAGACGAAAGATGATTTGAAATCAAGACGTGATATCGAAGTAATATGTAATCGTCCTGAGCTTCATATAAAACCAAATGACACAAAAAAGCCAGAAGCTTGCTATGAGCTAGACAATAATCAAGTTAAATTACTTTTAAAATGGGTGGAAGGATTACGATTCTCAGATGGCATATCTTCTAATCTTCGTAGATGTGTTGACTATAAGAACAATAAACTTGGCGGGATGAAAAGTCATGATTGTCATGTTATGATGGAAAATTTGTTACCCGTCACTTTTAAAGAACTGTTGCCCGTAAAAGTTTGGACTGTTGTAACAGAACTTAGTCTGTTTTATAAAGAGATTTGTTCAACTACATTAAAAGTTGATCGTCTACGTAAACTTGAGGAAGAAATCCCGGTATTGCTTTGCAAACTGGAAAAAATATTTCCTCCAGGTTTTTTCAATGTTATGGAGCATTTACCAATTCATCTTCCACTTGAAGCACGTCTTCGAGCGCCTGTGCAATATGGATGGATGTATCCATTTGAAAGGTATATTACTATTTAGTTTATTACATATTGGTTTAATTAAATGTATACAAAATTAAATTAAAATAATTTTTGCTAGGTATTTAAATCATCTGAAGAAAAAAGTGAGACAGAAAGCTCGAGTTGAATGTTCGATTTGCAAATCGTACATCGAAGAAGAAGCTTCGTTTTTTCTCTCTCACTATTTCAGCGACCATGTGAACATATCATTTGAAAGTGCTACGCGTAATGATGAAGGCATTGATGAAGATGATTGTCAAGAGACTTTATCTATTTTTAAAAAAACTGGTCGGCCTGCTGGTAAATGTGTGGAAGTATGGTTGGATGATAGAGATTATCAAGTAGCACACACGTACATTCTTCTCAACTGCGCCGAAGTTGCACCATTTATTAGGTAATATATATACACATACGTCTACACATATGTATACACAAATATATACGCATACATGTATTTTAATCATAATGCAACATTTGTTCTATAATTGCAGTATTTACGAATCACAACATCCAAACGACGATATCGGTAAAGAATTTGCTGCTTGGTTTTCTAACTACGTTTTGATACAACAAATTGTGTTGTAGATGAAGGATTGAAATATTTAGCTATGGGACCAAAAAGGATAGTCAAGACATATCCAATATTCTTTGTCAACGGATATAAATTTAATACCAAAGAATACGGTGCCGAAAAATCAACTAACAATACTGGTGTATTTGTCAAAGGTAGTGATGATCCAAATGATCACATAAATGACTTTTATGGCGTGCTGACCCAGATTTTGCAGTTGACATATTTCACTCGACCCGCGGAAGAAGTATTTTTGTTTAAATGCAACTGGTTCAACAACGTTCCAGGTTCTGGAATAAACGTGGATCCAAAATATAATCTTATAGAAATAAAACATACTTCGAGGTATTATAAGTACGACCCTTTTGTACTTGCCAAACAAGCTCTTCAAGTTTATTATGCTCCTTACCCATCTTTAAGAAGAGATAAAATAGATTGGTCGGCTGTTTTTAAAACCAAACCAAGGTTTACATTTAATGGACGAAATATTCCTGAACAGCAAGCTTACCAAGCAGATATCGAGGAAAATAGAAGAATAATATTAACCGACGATCAAATAGATTTTGGACCTCTAAACGATGAGTCAAATGCATTAATTGAAGCATTTGAGAGTATAGAGGAACAAAATATAGAGTGCGAAGAAGAGTCATAATCTGAAAGCGATGAGGATTGACCACTAATCAATATTTTGAGAAGGTAATTTTTTTTCATTTTTCTATTTCCAAAGTAATTTTATATGATATGTATCACAAAATCTCTTTTATGTTACGCCATAATGTATGTTACGCCATGTTCATTATTCTGACACCATTTGCATATTAAATTAATCAATGTTACCCTTGCTTTTCTTTATACTATGATTTCATATAGGTATGTCGGGACGCAGACGTTCACACTCTGGATCTTCCAGCTCGCAGAGAGGTAATGATGCTGGTCCTTCACAGCCGGGTGTTCGGCCTATGGTATGGCTGAAACCCAAAGCCGATGGCAGGTAAGTATAAAGTTTCAAAATTGAATTTTATTCCATACAATCTTTTATCAAATATGTATAGTAGTAACGGAATATTAAATGTTTTTTTCTGTTTTTACACAGCGGTGGGTTTTCGTTGGAGCCTTCCAACATAGTACTCACGATCTTGCGACAGGAGTATATGGCTCGTATGACCTCGTGTTGGCCGAGGTGGACTGCGATACCAGAGGAGGTGCGGGAGGCTATCTGGCAGGACTTTTTGGTATGTGTGGTATAGCAATTATTGCATTATGTAGTCATGTATCAATTCATGTTTGCACTATTTATAGCAACTGTATAACTCATATTTTTTCAAACGTGCAGGGGGAAGTGGACTTGGCCGATTTTGATGTTTCAGTTGTCCGTCGCCATTGGAGCAGCAAAATTGCAAAAAACTATCGCAAAACGATTAACAACATCAAAACATCGGGAAAGAGGCCTCATTGGATGAGTGAAGCTGTTTTTGATGAGTTCGCCACCTGGTGGAGCAACGAGGATTCTGTGGTAAATCTCTATCATCATATATTTAATTTAAATTGTTTGAGGCAAATAATATATAAATAATTAAAACTGTCAAAACAATTTTTGTTTTCAATTTAAATTTGCAGAGGCAGTCCGAGAGGAATTCTGCAAACAGGAGCAGAAACCCCGTTACACATCGCGGTGGTTCCAAGTCTTTCCAGCATCACCGGGAAGATTTGGTATAATTATTAAATAAGACAAATAGTTAATTATTTTAAGTTTTAATTTGTTAAATTATAAATAATGTATATTTATATGTGCATATTTCAGGAGAGACAACGCGGGGGGGGGGGGGGGGGGGGGAGCTGTTAGTTATTGGGATGTGTTTACCCATACACATGCATTGACTCAGGTCGATGATTCCGGCGCAGTTTCTTACTCTTGGGACCACGATGACAAAGCGCGTGCTGCCTATGTAGGTATAACATAAGTAACTAAAACTTACAAGTTAATTGAAATAATGTAATTAACTAAATTCAATTATATTTTGCATGACAGCAAAAGTTTCAGGAAGCGCGGACAGCCTTACTTGAGAGTACGGGACGAGCTCACTTGACCCCCGATGAGGAGGACGCCATTTTTGAGTCCGTCATGGATCCAGTGACCCACGGAAGACGCTACGGATATGGAAGCCAATCAGTTAGTTAATTTGCAATTATTTTAATACTAATTTTTTAGTGTAGTTGATAATTTAAATTTGTTTACAAGTTCAGACAGCCCAGAAAGAATATCAAAGGGCTCAAGATAAAGAAGAGATTGCGCAGCTACGAGCCGAGCTTGCTGAGATGCGGGAACGCAATTTTCTGCATGAAGCGAGGACAGAGGAGTTGAACCGGCGTATGGCGGAGTTCATCGCACAGTATGGACAGCCTCATTCATCTGGTGGTTCTGGTGTTGAGTGATTTAGGTATGTTTTGTTATTGGCATGTATATTTTGGACTTGGTGAGAATTTGATACATTTTGATGTGATGGTTTGTGTATATTTCGATTTCATACATTCTGATGGTTTGGTTGTGGATGTTGGTTTGGATTTGTTGATGTTGGTTTGAATTTTTTAATGATGGTTATGTTGTGTTTTGTTTGGTTGTTGGTTTATGTTGAAATATATGTAAGATTTGGTTATATATATATATGTTTGGATATAGTTGTTATATGTATATGCTCGAAATGGAGCTGTTTTGATATAAATGTGGTTATGTGTGGCTGGAAGAAAGCACCGCTGCATTTATATAAAAAAAATACCCAGATTTGCAACGGCTACCAACGGGCAATTGGCCATTTAACTCCAACGGCTTCCAACGGCGTCCAACGGCATATTCCAACGATTTCCAACGGCATGTTGGTCAACAGGCTTTGCCACGTTGGCAAATTTGCCATTGGAAGCCGTTGGTATATCCACGTTGATGCCGTTGGAGGCCATTGAAAACTGTTGAAGTGTATACCAACGGCAATTCCAACGGCCTCCAACGGCTTTCCAACGGCCATTCGCCGTTGGAAATAGTTGTTTCTCTTGTAGTGAAATTAGGTTTAGGATAATCCCTATCTATGAAGTTATGGGGCAACAACCTCAGCCAACACCGTCAGATCAGAAGCCTAATCGATCTCTACCGCCCTCCAAAGCCTTGTCGCACACGAAAGAATATGGGATGAATGGACATCGCGATGGACCTAGCCCATGTCGGGTCGACCGTCGCATGGTCAATTATTTATTACTATTTTATATTTTTATTCTTTTTCTATTTAATTTTCACGTTTATTTAAACCTTTTGAAAATTTTCATTTTAGCTCGGATTTCAACAAGTTATATATGAGAATTGTCAAGAAAATTACTACAGACACAATGGTGCAAGTCCTGAGGTCAATTTGAACGTTTTTGAAAATTCATATTTCGTGTTAAGAATTAACTTTTAATAATAATTTCTTATTATTTCCGAAAAATTCTTGGGTTATAGATCGGCCCTCTGAAAACTAGTACTGTCCTTTATGTATTAATATGTATTTATTTCTCAAACATTACAATTTGTGTGAGAAAAATTTCATGATAAATCACGTGCTACAAAGATGAAAACTTCGTAAAATGAAAGTGCACATCAGTATGAGAAAAAACATCACAAATTTGAGAGTTTCATAAACTAATATTATTCAAAATATGAAAACTACATAATGGAAGCCAGTCTGACATTCCTACTTGGTACTTTGAATTTAAACGGAGGCATGCCCTTAGTTAAAGTGTATTGATAAGCAATTCTGCACATTTCAAGCTGACAATAAACCATACATATCCAATTTGAATTGAACGAAAAGGTGAATAGTTAGGTGAAAGAAAGAAGAAAGAAGAGAAGAGAGAAAGAAAACCAAACAATAAGAATCTCACAGCACAGCAGAACAACATATAATATAATATCAATGATCTTTACATAAGAGAAACTGTAATATACATATATCAATTTAGAGTACAACAACAAATCACTAATCATCAGCTCGGATAGTTATAACAACCTATCATCACAAATGTTGATGATTGTAAACAATCAATGCAACAAAAAATAAACATATACATGAATATGACTTGAAGACCTCTAGCTTGTCTTCAAAAGCTCCAAAACATCCAAACTGGATCTATAAATATACGCGGACTGACCCGAGCATTAAAAGGGAAGAACGCCCGGATCAGGCTGGTAAACTGGTGTGAGTAAAACATCTCAATCGGATTTTAAATCTATCAAAACTTTTCAAAACAAAGGTATCTCGTAAGACCACGCTGCACATGAACATGGACGATTTCTACCTTACAATAACTAAAATATTTCATATCAAATCTTCTAATATCATAATAGTGTCTAAAATACAAATATATATTAATCATAATCGAAATTGTTACATTATTAAATTATATCATAATAGGTTTACAATAAAAACCGTGAAGATATATATTAGAGAATGGATTTCCAATAATGGCAGGTAAGGGACTGCCTTCCATGCAGTATATTTTTAGAGGAATGTGTCGAGGATGAACAATTTTGAAACCTCTTCATCTGGAAAGACCGACCTACCGAGACCTATCTGGTGGCGGATAGAACCGAATATGACATCATCCTAGTTGTTTCCGACCTGACCGTAGCTATAGCATGCACAATAAGACCCGAAATATAGAGGATAATCGAGAATGGTGATGACCATATCTTAATAGGAGAGACTCACTTAGCCTTATGGCATACCCTATTGAAGCCATTTTTGGGTGTGAGGCTTAAGGTAACATTTACCTTTCACATAACACATTCTATTTTGATTGCCACATTGCCATTTCCAACAATGCACTAATTGATTTCCATAAAAGTACAACCTTCGAGTTCATACACCTTAGAAATGGGTGTCAAGTGCAAGAAGGGTTACCTTTCACACCACCAAATAGATGTACGTTTGTAAAAACCAATGTAAGTGGTTCTTAGAAATGCAATGTCATACATTTGTCCATAAAGTCGTCTAGGAACAGGACAAACCGAAGGCACTCTCCTACTATATTCTGTTGGGAATCAACCCTAGGATTAGTAGTAAGCAGTCATTGCATCGAAGATTTTCATAATAGAGCACTACTGCCACCATATATATATATATATATATATATATATATATATATATATATAATACAAAATCGTGGGGCTAGTTGCAAACAGCCCAACATCATGAAGATCTCCGTGTTCAAAATCGTTATCTTCAATAATTTTCACTTTCGAATGCATATATTATTCTGAAGTAGTTTTTAGATAAATCCAACACGGTCTCTGCAGACCAACAATCAATAAATGGCCCTCAACCTCATAAGGAAACCAAGTCTTGTAAACTTATCACGTTTCCAACATTTGACTTTCTATCCTTCGGCCAAAAAGAAAAATCATTAGGTTGGAGTACCATAGTTACTCCGCACTACTCAAATCAGTACTCTTGACATCAAACGATAATCAAGCCTATTTAGTTGGCTTCATACTAAGTGCATGATAGTCAGTTCACACAACAAGTCAAGGAACCAAAAATGGTGAAAAATACAATCTAGCACATAAGCAGTCACTAGGCATATATAATTACTATTTTATTAATTAAATCACTTTCCAAATATTTATTTCAAAATATCGTTGAAACGATATGTTCTCAAAACCATTTAATCTTCGATATTTGAAAACATTTCCATATGCTTATTTTAACGATATATGTATATTCAAAAATTTCAACATTTAGAAAATATGTCCATATACTGAAATCCGTAATAAGTATATTTCAAATCTTTTGAGGAAACTTCATATTTTCTAAAACACGCTTTATTAGGTCAAAACGAATATTGCATAAAACATCCTTACGACAATCCAAAACAATAGTATAGGGATTTAGCTATTTATATTTATTAAACCCGTACACTATATAAAATATTTCCTTTTAGAAATCACTTACTATAATGACAGTGTTAGAGTCTATGCCTTCCTTGCTTTATCGAAAACAACTATCACAACAATAAATGTTGAAATCAACGTCTTCATCCCTTAGTATATCCTAAATCACATTTTCGGACCATTTAACTCTATCGGGAAATATCACTTTCAAAAAATTCCTTTAAAAGATTATTTTTAGCTTTCAAAACGTGAATGCATTTCCATTATAAAAATTCATATTAAAATCTCAACATAATTTTTTTTCCATATATATAAAATCATGTTTATAAATCTCCATTCGATTTTATAAAACTTCTCTTTATAAAATCTTTTTATTTATAACAATTCTATTTATAAATCTATTTACCAAATATCAATTACAAATCCATTTTTAATATTTGTAAAACTTCATTTGTAAATCTACTACTTTATTTATAAAATATTACTTTTATAAATGCTTTTATATAAATGTGATGGCCCATCTTTTTCGAACAATTTAAGCTGACAATAAATCACACATGTCCAAATTAAGCTGTTTAAATTAGACAGATTATCAATTTGGGGTTTCAATATAGAATAAAACACAAAATCACAGACAGAATAATACAAAATCTCACAGCGAAAATAAATAATAATATACATAGTAGTTCATGAAGCTACTAGACAAAATACATCAGAGTTCAGCCTTTAGTTATAGAAATACATAAGAGTCCATTGGTACAAGCCAAAATGAAAATAGGTAACTAATATTGGATAGAGTGGAGTCTTCGACTAAGTCTTCGCCTCTCAAAATATGCACTGCTCATACACTGCAATACTCAGGCTAACTCGAGCACAAAGTAAAACAATATACAAGCAGGACTTGAAGTTCTCATGTAAGTAAGTCTAACTCAAGTGAAAGTACAAAGTAACTCAAGAGATGTTACTGGATTTTCCATCTCTTAAAAATCCGTTAAATTATCTATATGTAGTAGGACATGCTATATATGTAATGTCTATTAGTAAAGTAAATATTTTCCTTAGAATTAAGGCTTTACATTAATCCTCCTTAACGCGTTTTTAAGCATTGTCATACAGTTTGCATATAACGCCCCAATAGCAAGTCGGGGGATAGGGATGCGCCGTAACACGACAACACTAAACCAAAATCATAGTGGTCTTGTATAGGAATTAAAATACGACAAGGCACGTGAGGCAATGTCCAAGGTAAGATACTACCAGTTCGGGTCGCAAGACAGGTGGTAACACACCGCCGCAGCGACCGCCCACCGCATCCAACACTCCTAAGATCGAAGGGTGGTCACCAACAACACCCGAAGTAAGAATACAAATACGAAGAAGTGTGTCTGTTAGGGGAGCTAACCAGCTTGGCTCTATAAAACCGTCATGTTTTAGTCATTTCAAATTGGCATAAATGCCGAGATCTATCCATCATCATTCTCTTTCTTCATATACAGCAATGTATGCCGAAAACCAACCACTTCATTCTAGAGTCTTCTTCGTGTATACAATTTTTAAAGTAGTTCCAATATTGACAGAGAGTATGCAAATGAGAGGCTCCGGTCTCTTTAACAATCAACGTCATTTTTACATACCGGTTGGTTATTTTATTAAATCAAAGCATATCTTATTTCTACATAACATCTCCTCATTTAACTGGACTTAAAATCTAAACATTCGAATTTAAACAATTATTTCTCCTTTTCATAATTAACCAAATTTAATAATTGTTCAAATTAACAAATTCAATTAAATCTTTAAATACAAAAGTTTTATTAAATATTCAATTCAGTTAAACTTTTGAATTAAACGATTTGCTTAAATACTTAATTTAACACATTTAATTAAATCTTAATTTAAAACAATCCAGTTTAACCTTTAGATATTAATTCAATAAAATCAATTAAAATTCCCTTTTTAATTAAATTTATTTAAGAATTTAATTACATATACAGTATTAACAAATTTAATTAAATTTCAACTAATCAACTTAACGAGTTTAAATATCATTAATATTTAACATAACCACTTTAATTCAATTTCAAAATTCAAAACAGTTCAACTGATATTTCATTTAAAATCTAATTTAACTTTTATTGATTTCAAATTTAAATATTAACTTCAACATAAATTCCGAATTTATAAATTCAAGTTAAACTTCTAAATTATTTCTTTATATCAAATTTAAATATTAAAGATCCAAAAATAAATTTCATTTGACCAATCGGTGTTTATTATTAAATTTTCTATCCTAGACCAACTGATATAAATTTGAGTATATATCATTTCATCCCATATCTCGGATCAAATTTCAGTGTCCAATCAATTCATATAATAACAAGGTGATGGGTATATACAATGCGAATCAACATACTGATAATCACAGTAATAACAACTATGGGTTTCACTTGCAATCAAAATTCAAACCAAACATAAGTCATCATAATTTCCATATTACATACAATGCCAAGTTAGTCTGCAATTTTAAACGTCAATGTCAATATCAGTTTCAATTAGCAATTTTATTTATCGTTTTATGGTTTTACTTGCAATCGATTTCTAACTGTGAATTTATAAATATTCACCTTCCATGCGAAACTAAAATGGAGAAAATGTCTGACACGAGCGACCGTGTGCTCACACCAGACTGCGGCTCAGGTGAGATGGGCTCGTTTCCTTCCTTGCTTTTATTTTTCCGTTTTCTTGTTTTTCTACACGTCTGCCTTCTACTCCTTCTCACTGCACCCTTGCTAGGCCTTTTTTTTTTCTTTTCTATGCAACGCACGATGCTTCTCCTCAACCAGAAGACAACACTGCTCCTACTTCTCTTCGCTTTTTTTTTATACTAAGCAAGTTGTTTTCTTTCCTCTATGCATGCAAGTCACACCTTCTCTCAACTAAAAGAGAACACCGTTGCTTCCTTTCTTTTGTTTTGATCGCAACGTTGCTTTTTATTTACGTTCTTTTCACGGCTTTGCTGGTTGGAGGGTAGGGGAAAGGTGAGCTGTCGGCACAAGGGGATGGTAAGGTGTGTCTGGTTATGGCCTTCAGGGTGGAACTGTTATAGAGGGGAGCTCGGGTGGTGCTGGTCTCTCAAGATGGAGGCTCATGATACGGGTGGCTTGGCGAGTGCACGGTCGGACGTATTGGAGGTTGGTTGCGTTTTTAGGGAGGTAGGCGGAGGGTCTGGTGAAGGCGGTGATGGGGTTGGTGAGGAAAGGTGATAGCTGCTACTCATGGTGAGGGGAGAGATGCGGTTGGGTGTGTGGTGCTAGTGGTGTATGGCGGTGGGGAGAGACGCGTGTGCGGTTGTGACAGAGGGGAGTTTTGGTTCGGCTATAAAAAGTGAAGGTGGAGGGAGAGGTGGTTGGGACAATTGGCGGAGGTGGACTGGGCGTAGGTGGCTACGGGAAAGAGAAATAAAGGGAAGAGGGGGAGAGAGTTTAATTACATGGATGAAGAATATGTTTGTGTGTGTGTGTGTATATATATATGTTTTGCATTTTTTTTCTCCGGAAGCTTAAATCCAAAGAAGAACAAAGAGATGCAAAAAAAAATAAGATGAGCACGCGCGTATATAAATAGGAAGAAGAATGCACACCGATCTAACACGAGCAATGAATTTTTTTGACAGCGCACCCAGCCAATGCGGTGAAATGAAATGAAAAGAAATTATGATCGGTAAAATATCCAAGACGGCATGGTCACGGACCGCTATCTTGTCCATTTAGTGTTAACGGGTGCTACGAAAACGAATATACTGTGGAGATCAGCGCGGTGAATTTCTGATAAAAGGACAATTATACCGCCAGTTATAACGCTTCGAATTTGAACGACAACGACAATTTCTGATAAAAGGAGCTAAAAAGATCGGAATTGGACAGAGCGAACTTTCACTTTTTAATCAAATTTTTTTTAGATCATTTATATATATAAATATTGATACGTCAAAATTTGATAATTCATACGATAAAAAAATATGCTGACCGAGTTTCGATCTAATTTTCACATAAAATAAATTTCATTGGCCTCATTTCAATGGACCCATTTCAACTATCTAGTTTTCGTTGTCAAATTTTATTGTTAAAAATAAATTTTATTTTTAAAATGTTCGTTAAAATTCTTATTTAAATCGTTGAAAAAAATTCAGGTCGTTACAATCTTGCATACTCAGAATTTTTTGTCCTTGAAAAGAATGGAACAAGAGAATAGAAAGATAGAAATAGATTCAAGAATGGATTACATACCCGGCACTAGCAATTCAGGATTTGAAGCACAGATAATCTCTTCTGTTTTCCATGTGCAATCTCGATCATCTCTGCTCCACTAAACCTTGACGAGATTTACTACTTTTCTTCTTAGCTGCTTTATCTTATGCCTGCTATATGAAGGGGCTTCCTCTCGACAGTAAGATTGGGCTCAACATCCATTTCTTCAAACAAAGTAGGCCGGAAAATCACGGATGGATCGTGCACATATCTACGGAGGTGTGAAACATGAAACATATTATGCACCCCCGATAGTTTTTCTGGCAAGCCAACTCTATATGCCAAAGTACCAATATTTTCTAAGATGTGGAAAAGACCAACAAATCTTGGAGCGAGCTTCCCTTTCCTTCCAAATCGGATTACATTCTTTAAAGGTGAAATTTTTGAGAAATACTTGTTCTCCAACTGCAAATTTCAAGTCTCTTCTCCTTCTGTCTACATATTTCTTCTGTCAATCTTGGGCAATTCTCATTTTTCTTCGGATTTCTTCGACTTTCTCAGAAGCTTCCAAGATCATTTTGCAACCAAGAACAAGTTGATTTCTCGATTCAATCCAACAAGATGGAGATTTACATGGCCGTTTGTAAAAAGCTTTGAACAGTGCCATCTTGATATTCGCCTGATAACTAGTATTATAGGTGAATTCAATGAGATGGAGGTGCTCTTCCTAAGATCCTCAAAAATCTAAAACACAGACTCGAAGAAGACCTTCCAAAATCTGATTCGCCCTTTGGGTCTGGTCATCTGTTTGAGGATGATAAGTTGTGCTCATATTTAATTGGGTACCCATTTCTCCTGAAAAGCTTTCTACAAATTGCTAGTGATGATAGGGTCTCGATCACATACAATGCTAGACGGAACATCATGGAAGCAGATAATCTCTTTTATATAAAGCTAAGCTAAACTGGAGGCAATTCGAGCAGTTTTCACAGGAATAAAGTAAGCAGACTTGATCAATCTATCGATAATAACCTAGATGCTCTCACTACCTTTTCTGGTCCTCGGTAGTCCATCAATAAAATCCATATAAATTGATCCCACTTCCATTTTATAATCTCAAGAAGCTGAAATAATCTTGTTGTCTTCTGATGATCGGCTTTGACTTGCTGGCAAGTGTACATCTATTGATGCGCATAGAAATATCTCTCTTCATCCCTTTCCACCGATACAACTTCTTCATATTCCGAAACATCTTCGTGGTTCCTGGGTGAATAGTGAGTCTGGATTGATGATTTTCCTTAAGCACTTCTTCTCTCAAGCCATCCACATTCGGAACACGGATTCTATTATTAATTCTCAGAATCCCAATTATATCGATTTGTGCGCCCCATTCACCTTGGGTATTATCCTTCCTACTAAAACATTTTCTTTTATAAGTCTAAGTATTGGATCATTATCCTGTTTAGCGGCTATGCGATCCATAAGAGCTGGAGAAGCAATAAGTTGACATAACATGGCTTTGCTCCTACTCAACGCGTCAGCCACAACATTAGCCTTTCCGTGAGTATAGTTGATGTCGAGGTCATATGATGCTAAGAATTCAAGCCATTTAACTTGTCTTTGGTTCAGATCCTTCTGACTAAAGGTATACTTCAGCGATTTGTGGTCCGTAAAGAGTTCAAATTTTGTTCTTAGAAGGTGATACCTCCATAACTTCAAAGCAAAGACAACGGCAAGCAATTCCAAATCATGATTTGCATAATTAAGCTGATGAGTCTTCAACTGACGATTAACATAAGCAATGACTTTACCATGCTGCATCAAAACAGCACTGAATCCTTCACGACAACCATTTGTGTAAACAGTTAACCCTTCACTCTCATTCGGAACAGTGAGAACAGGGGCAGAGGTTACCCTACGCTTTAGTTCATCAAATGCTTCCTTACACTTCTCACTCCAAACAAACTTAACATTCATTCTAGTCAAAGCTGTGAGTGGTGAAGAAATTCAAGCGAAGTTCTTGATAAATCTCTTATAATAACCAGCTAAGCCTAGGAAGCTGCACACACATGTAGGAATTTTAGGGGTTTCCTAATCATTGATTACGGTGATCTTAGCTGGATCGATCGAAATCACATTTTCCGAAACTACATGCCTAAGAAATCCGACCTCTTCTCACCAGAAGTGACGTTTAGAAATTTTAGCTTTCAATTGACGACTTCTTAGAGTTTCAAGAAAAAATACAAGGTGTCCATCATGCTCCCTCCTAGTCTTAGAAAAGACTAGAATATCGTCAATGAAAACTAGAATGAATTTGTTTAGAACTTTTTGGAATACTCTGTTCATGAGATCGACAAAGTAAGCTGGGGCATTAGTTAAACCAAAAGGCATAATTAACCAATCGTAGAATCCATCTTCAGTTCGTAAAGCGGTTTTGGTAATGCTATCCTTGGCAATTCTAAGCTAGTGAAAACCCATGGCAAGGTCAAACTGAGAAAATTCCTTTGCTCTATGTAGCTGATCAAACATGTCGTTAATACGAGGCATTGGATATCTATTTTTGATAGTGAGCTTATCCAGCTCTCTATAATCGACGCACAATTTTAGAAAACCATCAGATTTAGTAACAAATACCACTGCCATGCCCCATTCGGAATGACTACGATGAATCAAATCTTTAAAGAATAAATCTTTGATTTGAGTCCTTAATTCAACATTCTCTTTTGGTGCCATTCTTCTTAGAGCAAGTATGACATGCCTGGCTCTAAGAATGAGGTCAATTCGGAATTCAATTTATAACCGAGGTGGCAAAGAATTCACTTCACCGAAAATATCGGGGAAGTGCTGGACAACTGGAATAATACTATGATCACTCGGACAAGAGTCAAGAAAGAAAACAAAACTTTCGACAAAATTTAAAGGCATTTTACACTCTATTACCAAGTGATTTCCACCATCATATGCTAAAGAAACCATTCGAGATTTGCTGGCAATATGAGCAATAAATGTGGTCATCCAATCTGTGCCTAACAAAATATCGAACCCTATGAAACCAAAACGAAAAAGTCCCATGTAAAATGGTGTCTATCATTTTTGAAGCGTCTGACCCTTTTATAAATCATACCAAGATTAGCAGGACCCCCAATAGGATTTGATACACATAAAGGTTGATATGCAGGTTCGGGTTTCAAAATATGGTTGGGTTTGTCATATTAATCAGCAAATATAAAACTATCGGATGCTGTAGTTTCAAACAAAATATGAACAGAAAAAGATGGCAAGATATGAAAGGTACCTTGAAGGGTTGTGTTGATGGTTTCATCCTTAGGGGTAGAAGCATAAACTGCGAAGACACCTAATGGAGTTCCTACTTTTGAGTGGGATAATCCTTCTTGAAGTGGCTAGGCTGCAAGAAAACATGGCAAAGGCCTCGCCTAGTCATCTGAACTGGTGGAACAAACACTCCTGCAGGAACTGGGAAACTATTGGCATAGTGACCCTTCTGATCGCTCTTGAAGCAAGTAATAGAAGAGATATCAATGGGCTTTCTCTGAGAATGTCCAATCCCGCTCGTGTTCTGCCAATTCCTCTTCTGCTGTTGAAAGTTTAACTTTCTCTTCTTAGAATTGTTGGAAGCTACTGAAGGAGTTGAGGAGTGAACTATCGATGCTTCCTTCAAAGTCGAGTTTTCATATCTAAGGGCCATGTTAATAAGACTAGTGAAAGTGCCATGAACATGGGCAGTCAAATGGTCATAATATTCTGGACGAGCTCCAGCTATGAACTTCCCATTTTTCTTAAGTGGAGTATCAATCAGACTTGGTCCAAACATGGATAGCTCATTAAATTTACTTTCATACTACGAAAATGACATGCTTCCCTTCTTAAGGTCCATAAAGTTGCGATATAACAAAGACTTTCCAGCTTCAGGCATCCACTGGGTCATGAATACTTCCTTGAACTACGCCTATGTGATGTTTTCTTCCTCGGTGTGGGTGGTAACAGATTCCCACCAATCTTAGGCAGCATCCTACAACTGCCAAGCGGCTAATTGACGCTTATGGGTATCAGAAATCTCAAGTCTTGAAAATATTCTTTCCAAGCTCTTAAGCCACTATTGAGCTTCAATAATACCTTCTAACCCTGAGAATTTAGTACCACCAAGTTGTGCATACTCTTTGCAAAGCATAGTGAACTTAACTGGCGAAACTGGGGTAGCTGGTGCAACCGATGCGACAACATCTGGTAGGGGCCATTCACTCTTCCCCGACCTCGAAGATTCATTCCGTTGTTAATCCTAAAAAGTCAAGGATGGGTTTAGAACATGGAAAAGCACTAAGGCAAAAAGATATCCTAATCAAACGGATTTCTAACCCGGAAGGAGGATTAAAATTGATAGGAAATTCGAAAATAGATTGGATTTTAGAACATCTTAAATTTATAAAATACGCTCTCTTCAGAATGATTCTACTCATTATAGGACATTACTAACCCTATTCCTAATGAGTTTACCCCTCAGGCTAAGGTATTCATTAAACCAAAGCATTGATACCAACTATGACGACCCGTCTTTTTCAAACAATTTAAGCTGACAACAAATCACACATGTCCAATTTAAGCCGTTCAAATTTGACATATTATCAAATTAGAGTTTCAATATAAAACCAAATATGGAATCACTCACAGAATAATACATAATCTCGCGGTGGAAATAAATAAAATACATGGTAGTTCATGAAGCTACTAGACAAAATACATCAGAGTTCAGCCTTTAATTATACAATACTAGAAATTCATAAGAGTCTGTTGCTACAAGCCAAAATGAAAATAGGTAATTAATATTGGATAGAGTGGAGTCTTCGACTAAGTCTTTGCCTCCCAAAATAAGCATTGCTCATACACTGCAATACTCAAGCTGACCCGAGCATAATGTAAAACAATATACTCGAATCAAGACTAAAGTTCTCATGTAAATAAGTCTAACTCAAGCGAAAGTCCAAAGTAACTCAAGTGTTACAGATTTTTCATCTCTTAAGGATCCGTTAAATTATCTATATATAGTAGGAAACACTATATATGTAATGTCTAATAGTAAAGTAAATATTTTTCTTATCGTTAAGACTTTACATTAATCCCCCTTAACACGTTTTTAAGCATTGTCCTATAGTTTGCATATAACGCCCCAGCAGCACGTCGGGGAATAGTGATGCATCATGATTCGACAACACTAAACCAAAATCATAGTGGTCTCGCATAGGGATAAAAATATGATAAGGCACGTAAGGCAATTCTCAAGGTAGGATACTACCAAGTTAGGTGGTAGGGCTGGTGGTAACGCATTGCCGCAGTGATCGCCCAACGTGTCCAACGCTCCCAAAATCGAAGGGTGCTCACCAACAACAACCGAAGCAAAGGATATAATATGAAGAAGTGTGTCCGCTAGGAGTAGCTAAACCGCTTGGCCCTATCAAGCTGTCATGTTTTAGTCATTTCAGATTGGAACAAGTGGCAGGGTCTATCCATCATCATTCTCTTTCTTCATATCTAGTAAAGTATGTCGAAAACCACCCATTTCGTTCTAGAGTCTTCTCTACATATACAATTGTTAAAGTGGTTCCATTATTGACAGAGAGAATGTCAATGAAAAGCTCCGGTCTCTTTAATAATCAACGTCGTGTTTACATACCGGTTGGTTATTTTATTAAATCATAGCATATTTTATTTCTAACTAATATCTCCTCATTTAACTTAAATGAGTTTGGACATAAAATCTAAACATTTGAATTTAAACAATTATTTCACCTTTACATAATTAACTAAATTTAATAATTTTTCAAATTAACAAATTCAATTTAATCTTTAAATACAAAAGTTTTATTAAATATTCAATTTAGTTAAACTTCTGAATTAAAAAATTTAATTAAATAATTAATTTAACACATTTAATTAAATCATTTAAAACAATTCATTTTGACTTTTAGATATTAATTCCATAAAATCAATTAAAATTCCCTTTTGAATTAAATTAAACATTTATTTAAGAATTTGATTACATATACAATATTGACAAATTCCATTAAATTTCAACAAATCAACTTAATGAGTTTATATATCATTAGTATTTAACACATCCATTTTAATTCAATTTCAAAATTTAGAATAATTCAACAGATATTTCATTTAAAATCTAATTTAACTTTTATAGATTTCAAATTTAAATATTAACTTCAACATAAATTCTGAATTTATAAATTCAAGTTAAACTTCTAAATTATTCCTTTATATCAAATTTAAATATTAAATATCCAAAAAAATTCATTTGACCAATTGATGTTTATATTAAATTTTTTATCCTAGGCCAAGTGATTTAAATTTGGGTATATATCATTTCAAACCATATCCCGAATCAAATTCTAGTGTCCAATCAATTCATATAATAACAAGGTAACGGGTATATACAACACGAATCAGCATGCTGATAATCACATAATTACAGCTATTTGTTTCACTTGCAATCAAAATTCAAACCGAACATATGTCATCATAATTTCCATATCACACACAATGTCAAGCTAGTCGGGAATTTTAAACGTCAACGTCCATATCAATTTTAATTAGAAATTTTATTTATCATTTTTATGGTTTTACTTGCAATCAATTTCTAATCGTGAATTTATAAATATTCACCTTCCATGGATGAAACTGAAATGGGGAAAACGTGGACAGAAGCGACCGCATGCATACACCAAATAGCAGCTGCAACGAAAATGCTCCAGTGATATAGGCTCGTTTCCTTCCTTCCTTTTTTTTTCTATTTACTTCTTTTTCTACACGTCTGCCTTCAACTCTTTCTCACTGCAACCTTGCTTGGCCTTTTTTTTCTTTTCTATGCAACGCATGTTGCTTCTTCTCAACCAGAAGATAACACTGCTGCTACTTCTCTTTGCTTCTTTCTTTATACTAAGCACGTTGCTTTCTTTCTCTATGCACGCAAGTCGCATGCACCTTCTCTCGACTAAAAAATAACACCGCTGCTTCCTTTCTTTTGTTACGATTGCAACTTTGCTTCTTTTTTTACTTTCTTTTCACAGCTTTGCTGGTTGGAGGTTAGGGGGAAAGGCGACACTACCAAAAAAATCTTATTTAAAGACTGAGAGTTTTAGTCTTTAATCAACCTTTTCAGTTTCTAAATAACATTTAATAACTGATCAAAGACTGATGTTTCAGGCATTAATTTATTAGTCCCAAAAGATATTTAAGACTGGTACTTCAGTCTTAAAATTTATATACTGAAAAATTCAGTCTCTACCCTTTTTTAAGACAGAATTTTAAAGACCGATATTTAGTCTTTGATCGGTCTTAAACTGTGTATATATACATACAGTTATGTTGATATGTACGTATATGTGTATTTTAATGCATATATAATTAACATTCAACTAATTGTTGATATCCTAATTCACATGAACCAATCTATTGTATTTAATCTAAAAACAAGTATTGCACACAATGGAACTACAAATATTATAAAACCCCTCTAACCAGGCAATGGAAGTACAAATATTGTAACATGCCTTTAAGTAGAATATACAAAGGAAACGAGAACACTATCAATCACCAACTAATTTTTAGAGAACAAATAATAAGCACTAACTAAAAAGTTGTTTTACTAAGTTATAGATGAAGTAAATTAAGTTGTACACTAGAAGTTTTACACATCGACCCTTTACTATGCTTCGTTTTCTTTCACATAATCACTAAGAAAAAGATATGTTCGGGTATGAAAACTTGATTTAATCTTCAACTAACGGATTGAATCCATTAACCCTACTTATGAGAAATCCCAAACTGGTAGTAATCCATATCATAAATCCATCCGTGACGTTACTTAGTTCATGAGAGAAAGCTTCAATTTTTCTCCAACCTGGGAGCATCCTCAAGTTTTATCATTTGATGTTGTGAATTTTTAAAAAGAATCGATCTTTTGGAAGGAGGATATGATGAGCATCAAAATTGAGAGATTTGTGAAAAAAGCAGAGAACTTGAAATGGAGGAAATAATGCATAGTTTTCAGCGCATCAGAATATGTCGAAAGAAAGCAAAGTAAATCGAAACGGAGGAAATGGTGAGGACTTGGGCAGTTTGGCTTTCCAAGAAGGAGGAGAGAACTTGAAATAAAGGAAATGGACAGGTTTTCCGCTGCTATAGGGACGTGCAATTTTTTGTTTTATTAAACAAATTGTTTATTTTAAGTTATGATTTTAAAGATTTCACATGGATCATTAACGTTAGATTCACAAAGACAAAACAAAACTTAACCATCGGATATTCATCAAATATTTGGATATTAAATACTTAATAAAGACTACAATGTCGGTTTGAAAATCATTTAAATTTTAGAAACTGATTAACTACTGATTTTTGGTCTTTAATACAAAAAGTTAGAGACTATATTTTTCAGTCATTAATCGGTTTATGATTAAAGACAGAAAATTATCAGTCTTTTATTTTCAGTCTTTAAATACATATTTTTTTGTAGTGCGAGCTGTCGGCACAAGGGGATGGTAAGGTGTGTCGGGTGATGGCCTTCAGGGTGGAACTGTTGTAGAGGGGAGCTTGGGTGGTGCTGGTCGCTCGGAGATGGAGGCTCACGGGTTTGGGTGGTTTAGCGAGTGCACGGCCGGACGTGGTGGAGGTTGGTTGCATTTTTAGGGAGGTATGCGGAGGGTCTGGTGAAGGCGATGATGGTGTTGGGCTAGAAAGGTGATGGCTGCTACTCGTGGTGAGGGGAGAGATGCAGGTGGGTGATTGTATAGTACTAGTGGTGTACGGCGGTGGGAGAGACGCGTGTGCAATTGTGGCGGAAGGGAGTTTCAGTTCGGCTACAAGATGTGAAGGTGAAGGGAGAGGAGGCTGGGACAATGGGTGAAGGTGGAGTAGGCGTAGGTGGCAACGGGAAGGAGAAATGGAAGAGGGGGAGAGAGTTTACGTGGGGGAATATATATATGTGTGTGTGTTTTGTATTTTTCTTTTCTTCCAGAGAAGAATCTTAAATTCAAATAAGAACAAGGAGCAGAAAATAAAGAAGAAGAATGCACACTAATCTAATGCGAGCAATATAAATGTTTTTGATAGTGTATGCAACCGCGAAAAGAAATGAAAAGAAATTATGATAGGTAAAATATCCAATAGCGCACGATCACGGTCCGCTATCTTGTCCATTTAGCATTTCACAACGGAAGATAAAATATAAAACGAATATACTGCGGAGATCAGCGGGATGAGATGAATCCAATGATGTTCAAAAATTTGCATTGCGACAGTCGTAAAGAAATCCATTTGTCATCGGTTATACTGCTTCGAATTTAAACGATAATGGCAATTTCTGAAAAAATGAGCTACAAAGGTCAAAATTGGACGGAACAAATTTTGACTTTTTAATTACAAATTTGTTTAGATCATTTCTATGTAAAAATATTGATACTTCAAAATTTGATAATTCTTGCCGAAAACTATGTTGACCGAGTTTTGAACAATTTTTGACATAAAATAAATTTCATTGTCCTTATTTCAATGGACGCATTTCAACTATCTAGTTTTCGTTGTTGAATTTTATTGTTAAAAATATATTTTATTTTAAAATGCCCGTTAATGTTCTTATTTAAATCGTCGAAAAAAATTCAGGTCGTTACAATAAACCATTTGAGAAATATTTGTTTCAAACTATTTCTATTTGTTTAAAACCGTATTTCCTTTATAATAAAAGATGGACTTATTTATTAAGTTTTAAAACCTTTACAATACAGTTCAAAAATATCTATTTAACATATTTCAAAAACTATCAGTTTATACAACCAAAAATTCATACTTCTTATTTTATTTGAAATAAACTCCTTCTTTTAATAATTCAAGAATAATTATTAAAACATATATTATTTCAAAATCACTTTTGTATTCCTTTAAATCAAAATCTTCACTTTATATTATTTCAAAATACAAAAATAAGGCCAAGTGCTACTGTAGCAATAATTAAGAAAAATCATATCCATGTCATCACATATGGTACCCAACAATCATATATCAAAATATATATGAAAAGTAAAATCAAAAGTGGTAAGGAATCCTACTGGATCCCTCCAACTTGTCCATTTTCATCACATAAAGCATATAATCATATAATATGAGTCATCCGCAACTAGGCGGGTATATATAAAAAGGTCATTCGCTCCAAAAGGGAATATATCCAAACCAACCGATAAAACAGTAAATCATCAGATAATCAACAACAAGCATAAATAAAGATATCCACATTCCTACAAAATTCCTGTTATTACCAAGGCATTCCGGTTTGAATTAAAATCGAACGGACACTCAATTTTAACACAAATTCCTAAAAGCTTCAAATTACCCCAGTCCAACTCCATAACGTAGTATTTGTTGTAACTAGTGCAATGCGACTTATCGCATTCATTTGGACCTCGTTTGAATAAGATACGACCGTTAGAACATATTGAGATTAATTAGATATTATTAACTTTAATTAATTATGGTTTATATGTTAATTTCCCTTATTTAAAAACCCAGGCCGCTCTCAGATGAACCCATCATCGCGACTTTGATCGATCGCCGCCGCCGCCACGTTCCACCGGAGCTCACTGCGTCGTAACTACCGAACGCCCTAGCCATGCCACACTAATCACTACTGTCCTCTCCTCCTTTGATCGCATATAGCTCCACCGCAAACATAGTCTATTTTCTACTCAACTCAAGATCCACACCGCCATGCTTCTCCATTCGATGATCCAACCGTCAATCGCCTTCAACACACCCTCGTGAACAAACCTCTAGTTGGAACTTCGGCCAGAAACGGCTTGCATTAGTCGCAATGAATGATGGTCATAGGATGATGGAGATATAACAAACGATGGCTAGGGTTTTATTTAGGGCTTGAGCAAAAGTGAAAGGGTATGGCCCTTTTATAGAAAAAAATTCAAACACTATTCACCCTTCTAAAATTTCGAAATCTAAGGGAAACGTGCCATCTGGTGTCCTATACTAAATACCCTCATACCGAACACAATGGAACTAGTATTAGGGCATAATTCCATCATTTACCCAAGTTAACTTTCAAAATCATATACTAATTCAAATTCATTTAAATTAATTTCTACGTGTTTCGAGCTTGCACGATTAAACAATTTGTCTGATCACAATGAAGTTTATTTAGCATACAATAATTCGCTATTACGGATCTAGTGGTACTGGTTTCGTCCAAATCCAAGACAGTGTCTCGAAAGGCTATTTTCACATGTTAATTAAAATGAATTATTATTAAAACCATTCTAGTCACTTTAGTTATAAATTAAAGTTTACACTTACCATTTATTAGAATTTAAGATATCTTTTGAAATCCATTTATTCAAATTAAATTCTAGATTCAATTATTCAAAAAATTCCAATTATTAAATTTAACAATTCATATTATCAAATAAATCGCTACATTTGAAATTTAAGTTGTTTGACTTATAAAATTAACCTTTCAATATTTAAAATTCATTAAATATTTCAAATTCAAATAACCAAAATCTTAGGTCGTTACAACTAGGATCAGCAACCATTAACTAGTGCTGATGTGCTCGATGACCACTTTCTCTCTGTAATGCATTCCCTTATGGATAAATACTTAATGTTAATTTGTTTACATTGACTTCCACTTTTGTTACTCTTAATGATAAAAACAACAACTGAATTATCATAATACATTCCCAAGGGCCAAGAGATAGAATCAACTATCCTAAGTCCATAAATAAAACAATTAAGCCATACATCATGTGAGGTGGCCATAACATAAGACATGAACTCGGCCTGCATAGTGGAAGTAATAGTAAACGTCTGCTTGGCACTCTTCCATGATGTTTCTCCACCAACCATCATAAAGATGTATCCAGAAGTTGATTTACATGAATTAACATGACCAACAAAATCTAAATTTGCACAACCAGATACTTCCAAACTGTCCGTACATCTATACATAAGCATATAGTCTTTTGTTCCCTGAAGATACCTCATTACTTTTTGCGGTTTTCCAATGTTCAAAACCTAGATTACTCTGATATATTCCCAACATTCTCACAACAAATGCAACGCCTTTCCTTGTACATACATGTGCTTACATCTGGATTTCAATAACATAAGCATATGGAATGTTCTTCATTTATTCTCTCTCAAGTTCATTCTTTGGGCATTAGTCCAAATTGAACCTACCTCCCTTGACAATGGTAGCTATATTTAGTGAACAATCTCATCGGAAATCTCTTTAAAACTTTATTGAGATTGGTTTCCAAAGACAAATATGAGATGCTTCAAAATCAAACTTTATGAATCTTAATGCCAATGACATAAAATGTCTAGCCCATATCGTTTATATTCGATTTTTTAAAGAGGAATTATTTCACTTCATGAAGGAAACAATGTACCATTGGTTGCTAGCAAAATGTCATCCACGTATACATTAGTCCATAATGTTTTCCACAAATCCGAATGATGATATTACATTATCTAATTTTAAATACCACCGGTGGGGTGATTGTTTCAAACTGTATAAGGAAAGCTTAAACTTGGAAAAAGATTTCTCACCATCACTGGAGGAAATCCTTCAGGTTGTTTCATGTAAACCTCTTTCTCTAGATCTCCATTGAGAAATGCCATTTTCACATTCGTCTATTGCAACTCTAAGCAAAAATGAACCGCTAATGCCAGAATAATGCAAAGTGTATCTTTCTTAGATGCTGGAGAAAAGGTCTTCGTGCAATCGATTTTTTGCCTTTGATTAGACCATTAGCAATAATTTTAGCCTTGTATCTCAAATGTTTCAAACAAGTCTTTCCTTGTCTTAAAGACCCATTTACATCTAATGGTTTTTGCACCATTGGGAAACTTAATGAGTCCCAAGACTTCTTTACTCTTCATGGAATTCATCTCTTCTTTCATGGCTTTGTACCGTAATATTGATTCTTTGCAACTCATAGCTTGTGAAATGAACTCAATTTCATTTTTGACTCCAATGTTATAGTCAGATTTGTGTAAATACACTTCATAATCACAACAAATTGCAACCTTCTTATACTAGTGGATCTTCTAAATGTTGCACCATCTTCTTCTTATAAAGATTGTGGTTCAACTTGTTGTTAGAAAGTTGTCAATAACTCTTAAACAACCTAATCTACGTGAATGTCATTAATAGCTTATGGAAACCAAATGACAGGTTGTACAACACTAGTTCATCTTGAGGGGTTGTAGTGAATCGTAATTTCGATAATTCAAGGGCATTTAAGTAATTTTGACCATAAAGGAAAAATGGAAATTTTACAAATAAATGAATCGAGTGTTAAGACATATGCTATTGTCATTAGTTGATTATTTTGATTAACTTTGATTATAAATTTGCCTCGGTCGAAGTTAGGACGTGGGAGATATGGACATTTTTATACTACGGGTTTTGAAATTTAAATGAGCTTAGTCCATTTAAAATGAAAGGATATTGGATTCTCTTTTAAACATATGGTTTTAAATTTAAAATCAAAATAGAAACACGTATACTCCTTCTTCATCTTCTTTCTCCATAAAACCTATTTCCCAAGTTACATTCACTCAATCAATTCTACACTAAACTAAGCTAATAAACCATCAAATCAACGAGTGCGATGGAGGCTACGGACTAATATTAGTTTTAGTCGAAGATACAGGTTTGGTGGCAAGTCTAAAAGCGGAGAAAATGATGGAATCACATCTTAATTGAGGAGAGGGGGTTAAACAATCAAAGTGAGTGAAAATTTACCATCTACTCGATTAAACACATACAATATTTTGATTCATATGGTCTTATGATAGAAGTGTGGGTTAAGGTTGATTAATGCTGTTAGGGGTGATAAATAAAAGTGAATTTGTATACTCAAATAAGACTAAAATTGATGATGGATTTTTTAATTTAAATTAAAAGAAGCAATGGTTTAATCAATGTAGAAAATGAGAGTTTAGTTAATGATATCTTGATCAAACGCAATATAATTGTGACAAAAATCATATATTTTATTTTTTAAAGGTTGATAAATATTTAGTAGAGAATAATTTCAAAACTTAATATATATATATATGGTATACATAGATAGAGGGTAAAAAAAGGTATTATTTTATTTGGAAATGAAGTTCACTTTGATTATATATGGATTAATATCCATATAAATATGATTAAAATAGTTGTAAATGTATTTAAAAAGTAAATTCGTATAAATCAGAAGTTTATGATGAATTTGATTATATATATGTATGCATGTATGTGTGTATGTATGTATGTATGTGAGTAAGGATCGGATATACCTCATTATTGCTACACCTCAAATCCCCCATGGTTTCAACCATGTGTTCTAATTTAAATAATCATATTTTCTCTCTCCAACCACTCATGTGATTATTCAAATCGGAATATGTGGATGAATCAAGGGGGATTTGAGGTATAGCAAGAATGAGGTGTAGCCGATCCTTCCCCTTTACATATATGTGTGTGTGTGTCTATATATATATCCATGTGTGTGTGTGTAAATATATGTGTGTGTTTATGTATAAAGTCAATAGATATGAAGTTAAATATATAAGGAGGAGTATGAGTCTTATATATATATATATATATATATATATATATATATATATATATTAAAATATGATGTTAAATCATATAAAATATTATTGGTTTGTAAAATAAGTGATTTCAAAAAACAAGTATAATCTATTTTGAATTTATATGTTTTTAAAAATATTTATAAAGTGTTTTGATGTTAAGAAGAAACTAAATTTTTGTTGAAACTTGATTAAATTATATAAAAATGAGTCAAATTAGTGGTGAATTCAACCTGAAATTCATGATGAGATAAAAGTATAATAAGCAGGAATGACGTGTCAAAGTTTGAAATTAAATCGAAGAAGCACTGAAAAATCAAAGGGAAAACAACAAGTGCAGGACCTTAGCCTTGCACTACCATAGCTCGACCAATGGTGGCACAATCAGCCAACCAGTGGGGTCCTACTGGGCTAGGATGACCTAGACCCAATAGGGTTGGGTCAGTAGGGGTTACTGTTTTCAAACTGATTTTTCCTGTAATGTTTTGGATCACCTTTTGAAGCGATTATGTGATACATATTGGATGTATTGGATGCAATTATTGATTGATGCATGTATGGTAATGTATGTGTAGATATTAAATGATGTGATTGTTAATGACTTATGTTTGGATATAATATTAATTTACCACTGTTGATCATCATGATGACACGATCACTTAGGAATATACAAGATTCTTGTTGATGTAAAATGGATTCATGGACAGTATGTGAAATTGAGTCATTATATGACTAAGTCATGTTGTATTAACAATGAGGGTTGCACTTAACATGTATATAGGTTAGACCGTATCATTGTCCTTGCATTGTTGTGTGCTTGGCATGTATATGGGTGAGACCATAGCATTGTCCTTGCATTATCTATTTGGTTTTGGCCTTGTTTTCATAAGTCAACCACATATGTTATACTGTTTGACTAATTCTTTGGTTATAAATTAAATACATTGAGCTTGTTGTTCATACCATAGTTAATCTTAATGTTATATAGGAATGATCATATATGTGATAAAATAGATTTTCTTCACTCGCTCAGACTATTGTACAGCCCTTTTATTATGTTTTCCCCCTTATTTCTATCACTATTAGGTTGGAATTGAGTCATGCTAGTCAAGTGACATTTGAAGGTGAGATGACGATGATGCTACTCGGTGTATATATATTTGTATACAAACAAACATCTGATGTAAAAGTATGGATTAGATTTGATTGTATTAGAAATGTTGTACAGTTTGGCTAGATTTAGATATAATATGAAATATTGTTTCTAATATATATTTGTTCCCTCTTATTGTGAGTGTAGTGCCCCAACCAAGCACCCATCCTATCAGAGAGAGGTTACCATCCGAAAATACGAAGTAAAGGACCTGATAGGAGCGATCTCTCGTATATACTCCCTCATGCCAACATGAATAGTGATATTATATACCAGAATATCTACAAAGAACATATCTTGTCTTGGCACAAGCCATAATACACCGGTTTCCCTGAGGGAATAATTTGGAGATAGGATTATATAAAATAAAATCAACAACAACATCGGCGTAGTCAAAAAGTCACACATAAATATAGATAGATCGTATCCTTATATAATAGATGCCAACATCCAGTTACAAAAACCATTAAAATGATATATACATAACTATGCACTTGGTCACCATCCCTTTGAAATACTAGAGTACTATCCTAAAGTCTTGAATGATCTGGTCGAAGTTCACCTCATTATATACGTAGTACGGAAAAATATAAGAAATGGAATACTATATCCAGACCATATGCATTCTTCCTCAAAAATCATAAGATATAAATGATATCGTGAAAGTACATCTTGAAATACAACCTCAGCCCGACCTAAGGTTGTTAAAAAAACTAACAACCTGGATAAGGCTAGAAACTAGCTATGAGTAAACTCAAATATCAAATAATAAAGGATAAGAACAAAATCATTATATTAATATGTCAATTACCCAACCCATATGTATGTATCATATATAAATCATATTACAGATGTTTTCTTTCTATTTGATCTGACCATAATTACAAATCTACTCAATTGTGATTCTTCCTAATCACTAGCTATTAATACCACATCATATAATCATATAATAGCGATAAATTTGATCAACTAACAAAAATTGAATCGACACCTGATGATACCCAGTACTACCTATGAGTCAGTATACCACAAACTGAATCAACAACCAGTGATAACGAATACATCTATAAATCGGCATTATGGGTGAACCCACACAATCTATAATCCTATACGTGACCATCCACGGTCTAGTCTAGCCTACATGAAAATATTCCTCTATCCATTTTCCCATTTAAGTCATGTAGCCGCAACAGTAAATGCCCGTACATCAAATTATCGGACTATTGACATTGAGGCAAGGATGCCAAACTTAGGGTGCTACCTTAAGTCAATCTAGCTAGGGTGGATACTAGATTATCTATCATAACACTCATTGATCAATTTTAAATATTTAACATTTTTCACAAGTTTACATAAGACAGCAATCCCACGTAATTTTCGTTAACATGTTGTCACTAAGAGATTTAATATATTCAAATTCCATTCTGATGGTAATCCCATCTAACTGTCGTTAACCCAATGTCATTAAGGGGTTTTCCATGTTGTATATCATTTTATCTTCCCATATATGGTAGTAATTCCCACATAACTATCGTATCTAGTGTTATTAAGGTTTACAAGTTTAAATCACAATATTCCTACTTTATTCAAATAACATACATGATCAACTATTAATAACAATATTTGCAAATTATTAAGTATTTCATAGCATATTTAAATATGCAGTGATGGCAGAGCCTGCCTTTATAAAAATAAAATAACCAAACATGGTAGAGAAAGAGCTTACCCTTGAAAAAACTAAAATAATAGAATGCGGCGGGAGTAAAGCCTACACTTGTAAAAATAAAATAACAAAGTGCGGTAGTTGTAGGCCTACCCTTGCAAAAATAAAATAACTGAATGAAGTGGTGGCAGAGCTTAACCTTGTTAAAATAAAATAATACAATAAATAATAGCAGAGAAAAACAAGAGGGGATGCAAAGCCCTTGATTTCCACACAAATCTATTGTGATGACCCACATTTCGGAAGGTTTAAATAATCTACACATGTCCAACTTAAACAATTCGGAACACAGATAATAAATGGGGTTAATTAAGAAAAATAAGAAAAGAAAAATAACAAACACAGAATCTCGCAGCGAAATGACAAAATATAATAATCAAATAAGTAGTTCATGAAGCTGTTTACTATACATTTGACTATAATTGATACAAATTTTATATTTATCATACGTTATATATACAATAGAAACAAAATACAATGCGGCAGAACAACATGATATAGGGAATAATAATAGTAATAAAATACCAAATCTTCGTCTTTATCCTCCAAAAAATGACCTTCAATGCGCTGAAATACTCAGGACTGACCCGAGCGTAAAAAAAAGACAAAACACTCAAGTCGGACTAAAATATCCTTATGTGAGTCAAATCGATATCACGTAACATGAGTGTAGTGGTGTCAAAGATGTTTACGGTATTTTACATCTCCTATCTAGTGTATAACGTGCGTGCAATAACTTAAGAGATGTTACGGGATTTTCCATCTCTTAAGGATCCATTAAATTATTTATATATATAGTAGAATAAGCTATATATTAAATGTCTAATCAGTAAAATAAATACTTTTCTTAGCGTTAAGGCTTTACACGGATCCCCATTAACGCATTTTTAAGCATTGTCATACAGTATGCATATAATTCCCCAGTAGCACATTGGGGAATGGGGATGAGCCGTGATACGACAACACTAAACCAAAATCGTAGTTGTCTCATATAGGGATAAAAGTACAACAAGGCATGTGAGGCAATGCCCAAGGTAGGATACTACCAGTTCGGGTCGCAGGGCAAGTGGTAACGCATCGTAGCCATGGCTGTCCACCGCCTCCATCCCATATCGAGTCGAAGGGAGGTTATCTCAAAATCAAGGTACACCAATCGAACCCAACAACAAGAGTAATAATATGGACCAAGTCCAAGAAAAAATCAATGAACGGATGTTCGCTAGGGGTAGCTAGCCCGCTTGGCCCTGTCAAGCCGTTTTGTTTTAGTCATTTCAAATTGGCACAAGTGCCGAGGTCTATCCATCATCGTTCTCTTTCTTCAAATCTAGCAAACGATGAAAATCCAACCACTTCATTCTAGAGTCTCCTCCGCGTACACAGTTGTTAAAGTGGTTCCAATATTGACAGAGAGTATGCCAATAAGAGGCCTTGGTCTCTTTAACAACCAAACGTTGTTTTACACACCGGTTGGTACTTTTATATTTCGAAACAATTCTTAATTCATGTCAAAATATCTTATTCACTTCAAATGTCATTTGTTTTAAAAATCCTCATATTTACTCGAAATATGTCAATTTAGTTCGATATATCAATTTCACTTCAAAGTTTGATTCAAATTACAATTTAGGTTATAATTTTATTTGACCCAATTCGCATTCAAATCCATGATTTAAATATAACCATTCCACCCTTTGACCTGTTTGAATTTCCATAAAATAGTTTGAAATTTTTTAAATAGTTTATTATAAAATAGTTTCAGTATTGAAAATGGTTTATATAGTAAAATAGCTAGGAAAATCAAAATAATTTGGATATTTAAAAGATAGATTTTAAATTAGTTTATATTGAAATAATATATTTAAAAATAGTTTCAAGCTCAAGCTGATTCAATTCCAAATCTTCTAATTCAAACTATTTCCAACATCCATTTCAACTTAAATCGATTCAATTCTGATTTCAATTCGAAGTAACTTTGATTTCAATTTCAATTTAAATCAATTTCAATTTCAATTCCAAAATAATTTCATTTTCAATTCCAAATCAATTGCAACTACAACTATTCGATTCGACGGTTAAATTTCAACTCAATCCTCAATTTTAAACCATTTCAACTTATATCAGTTTCGAGCTTGATTTTCAAAATATCGATTTAAATCAATTACATCTAATTTAACTTTGATGTTCAAATCAATGTGCAAATCTTTTATATAATTCAATTCCGAGCTCAATTTTTGAAATATCGATTTAAATTACTTTTACTTAGTAATATTTCAAAGTTCGAATGAAAGTCCAGATCTTTTAAAACAAATCAATTTCAAAAAAATTCAAATCATATTTCAATTATAACTTTAAAATCTCAACTTCGATTATTCAAACAATTCATGTTAACAAATTTAAATTTCAACATTTCGAGCTCAAGTTCAAAAATAATTCAATTTTCATATATTCCATTTTTATTTCTTTAAATCAAAATTATTTAAATAATTTCAAATCAAAATTTTGAAATCATTTAATTTAACCAATCCGGCGTCCGTATATAATTTTCTATCCTATGGCCAAGGGAATAGGTATTTCAATTTTTAATTTAACCGATGGATATATATCATTTCAATCCAAATAAATATCATAGGTATATATCATTTCAACCTATTTATTAATTTATTCGAAATAATTCAGATGACAGCTTATATGATGTCAGTAATATACATGGTGACAATAGGATATATCAAAAGAAATAAACATCCAATTGTCTAAAATCTCAACCAATTGGCATCCATCATAATTAATCATCCAAACAGTCAATAAATCTCAACAACTAACCAATTATCAATAATCGAAAATTTTACTAGAGGTTTAATTCTAATTTCAATTTAATTGTTAATTCAAAATTTCTACCATATAAATTTCCATATCGATTTCCATATCAGTTAAATTTACCAAATAACAATCAATAAATTTAAATCACTTCAGGATTGCAAATTTAACTAACATAAAAATAATTTAGTCATTCATGAGCGTTTAAAACACCCACTTTTTATTTGAAAAATAAATATTTCAGCTTCGAATAAATTTCACTTCCATTCCATGTCGTAGACGACGTCGATACGAGCCTAACGTGACTTGTTTCGTTTGAATTGGATCTCATATGAAAAAGTTATTAATAAATTAGCATAACGATAATTAAAAATTTAATTAACACTTAAAAATAAATTAATATAATCATTAACGTTACCTTCTCCCTCCCATCTCTCATTCGATTCTTAACAGGCCGGCCCAAAACATGCGACAACATCCTCACGCGCACGCCACCATTGATGACTAGACGACCATCAATCCCCACCACCACGACTGCCAAGCTTTGCTCCACCAACGCCAAAAGCCACTCCCCTTCTGTCTCCTCCATTCATCCTTGAAAATCAAGATACTACCGCCGATCTCAAGCTCGATTCTGGCGAATACGAGCTATTTCGTCTCGATCTAACCACACATCTTGTAGATCTTGATAAGATCTACACTTTTCTAGTTGAAGTCATGGTGTGAAAGCTTATGGATTAAGAGAGATTGAGGGAGGAACGAGGGCGATTTTTGGTCATTAATTGTTTATGGAGAGAGCGGCCGCATTTTAGATGGGTTAGGATTTACGAACGAATGAACTAACGTGTCTTATTATATAAGTTTCCGACCAAATACACATCTAAATTGTCCGAACTCCAAACGAAGCATGCTGTCTGGCATTCTATATGTTTTACCCCTATTCCGAACACAATGGAACTAGTCTTGAGGCCTAATTCGATCGTATGCAGAAAATATCTTTTCAAATCAAATTATTTTAATTAAATTCTAAAAGTGAATTCTACGCGTTTCAAGCTCGTATGGCCAAACGACAAGTCCGATCGCAATGAAACTTGAAATCCTATAATACTTCACTACTACGGATTGGATGAAATTAGTTTCATCGATATCCGAGACAGTGGCCAAAACAGCTATTTTTACACGTTAATTAAAACAAGAAATATCCAAATTAGTTTAATCACTTTTAAACTCTACTTTAAAAGTTAACAATTTTCGTTCTTATTTAAACGAAATTTAAATCAACTTTTGAAACCATTTTTATTCATATTTAATTCAGGATCTAATTATTTAAATAATTGCAATATTAAATTTTAACAATTTAATTATCCAATAAATCACCATATTTTTTATTATAAGTTATTTAACTTTTAAAATGAAATCATTTAATAAAACAACTATTCCAATTTTACAGCAATTCAATATTCATTATTCAGTTCTAGCTTTTGATTATAAACACATTCGATATATAAAATACCATTAATAAATAATTCAACATTTATTAACAATCATTTTATTATCATCTAAATAATTCAACATTTATTATTCAATTACAGACATCGATTACAAACACATTCAATTGATAGAATTTCATTTCAATAGTTGTTATTGCCTAAATCTTCGAAATTATTTATTTCAAGATTTTATCCAAGTTTATATTAAATAACTACATTAATAAATCATTAAATTTTTATTTCTAACCAATTTTATTAAATAATTATATTAAATTTAATTATTTAAAATAGTTAAAAATATGGTCGTTGCATTCTCCCCCACTCAAAAATTTTCATCCTCGAAAAGGGGTTAATTTGAGAATTTAACACATGATATATTTTATTCAAAATAATTAACTTACAAACATTAAAATCTTATTTATAAAACTTTTACTATGCAATCCATAAGCCACTCCGATATCAGTTTTGTGGAAACTACAACTTATATATAAAACAAGTTATAAAATTTTTAAAACCTTAAAATTTTTCTAACATCCAGATTTACGAAAAATCTCGGCAAAGTCTCCTTTGCGTGGCTCGATCGGAATTTTTTTACAATAGAATATATAACACAAATATATACCGAATATATCAAATATACATCTCATCTCAATGATGAAGCACCCCGTAGAGAAAAATATAAAAGTGCAGCATGTAATCCGAGATACGTAGTTTATTATTATTAATACGAGCGAGTTTGCTTATATTAAGCAAGTAAAATCATATAAAAGGTCTTTATATGTACCTATCACAACTCAATTTATAATATTAGTCACTTATAATAAGATATAGAACATGTATGAGTTAAATAGAACCGCATAGCATGATTTTGAATCCAAATCGTAAGCACAAGCACAAATACACAAATACAACAATCATATGTGATCAAAAACTGTAATAATAATTGTTTGTAACAAGAGAAACCATTCAACCATCAATATTCATACAATTAATCCAATTAATTCATAACTATATGAATTTACATTATTCAATATCAATATTTAAATTATAGACTGCCCTTTCTTATCAAAATCCAAATTTTTATTAACATTTAATTAGTTTGCTTCAAATTTATTTAAATCTATTTCATTTACATTCAATTTAAATTTATTTGCATTCAATTTGTTAAATTTCAATTGTTTCATTTTATTTCTTTTTTGGTTAACATATTTCATATAAATTTATTTATGAACCACTTTATAAAAATATTCCACTTAACCTTTGTTTAAGTTAAATTTTATTTCACTATCACTTAGTATATTCTATTTAATACTAATATTATTTATAAACCAATCATAAACCATTTAAGTTTATTATAAACATTTTATATAGCATAACTCACATTTATTATTATTACTTCATATCTTAAGTTCATATTAATTCATTGTTCCTCTTCATTTATTTATTTCATTTATTAAAATTATGTGAATAACCTTACTTAAGTAAATTTTAATTTATCACTCAAATTCATAATAATGAATTTATCTTTCAATCAAAATCAATTTCATTCAATTTTTCTTAAGTTAACTTCCAATTTATTTCATTAACTTGTTTTATCAATCATTCCATTCAACTGGACTTAAGTGAAATTTCATTTCATAATTCAAATTTCAAATTTCTTATTCCACTAATCATTTCTAATGTTTATAATTATTTTATACAGATGCATCTTCTTTTACACATATTATTCAAGTTATAGTTATCTCATAAAGCTAGAACTAAATATTAAAACATCCTTTGCAAATTTAGTATTTTCTTTTAAATAATTTACAAAGCCATGATTTAATTTATTATTTGTTTATCTTTTCTTAAATTCGTATCTAGGTAGTATTTTCTCTTTACTACTCAAATTATACATTTTACATTTCTTAGAACAATAACTAAGTTTATAGAAAAAAATTATAACAACTCCATTTAATTTTATCAACATTTCTTTTAAACAAATTTTAATTTGGAATATTTCCTTAAACATTTCTTATCACTCAGGTTCAAACTTGTATAATATTCTATTACCATTCATATTTAACATTTCAACTTTTTAAACATTTCTGGTAAGTTATATATATGTATGTATGTTTTTTAAATGTAATTGAATGTTATACAAATTTATCTTATTTATTTTAGTTAATAAGAACATTCAATAATTTATATAAGTCAAATTTCCATTATCTTGAAATTTAAGAGTTATAATTTAAATTCTCATATTTTATTTAAACACTTAGCTTTAATTTATTATCTTTCATTTTAGAAGTTTCCAATTATTCAAAATAATCCACTTTATTTCTATAACTGAAAATCATTAATTAACAGAACTTAAGAATTCAAATACCGAGTTCATTTTCGAATCATTTTGAAATAATATATGTACTCACATCTTTTATATATATATCAAATCATATTAGAAATTTTAAATCAAAATCTGTTTGTTGAATCAAATGCGTGGCAAAGCTATTAAGTGGTCTCCCCAATTCAGAGACTCGAAAATGAATGTTGATGATGCGGCCTTCATCACCGAAATTATTTTCCAACGACAGTAGAGGGGAGTACAGAACTCATTTCTTTTTTATTTCCTTTGAAACAATTTCTATTCGTAAATATTTTTAAATAATACTAACATTATTTTCAAAATGTCAGAAAACAATTTCAAAAGCACCGGAATTTAAATTCTCAAATTCTCAGTTTAAATTCATTCTTTTCATTTAAACAAAGATTAGATTTTTATTTCATACTTATTACTTAAGTTTATGAAAATCTATAAACTCAAATTAGTTAAGTTAGTATTACCAAACTTTGTTTTACAACCAATTCACTTCATATACAATTTATTTGATAAATCTATTCATTGCATAATTTAAACTTGTATTTCTATATGTTATGCTTAAGTGTATCTTTATTTAACATTCACTTCTTTCATATTCAATTAGTTAATGTTCAATAACTAAAGCCGGTTCCATTTGCATTCAATTTATTTACATCTAAATTAAATCAAATTCAATTACATTTTATATATAATATATAATTTAGGTAAAATTATTTCATTTACCCTATCTTAAAACCATATTATGTCGACTTGCCTCGTTTAAGTGTTTGGAAACCCCTATCGATAACATGGCGTCCCACACACCGATCGAAATTCATAAACAACTCAACAGATAAGTGAACACAATTTAAAACATTTTATAACACTAAAAAGTTGCGCTCTCATATTTATACGCTCAGACGAACTCATTCTAGGGTATTACTGCCCTATCTCTAATGAGTAAAACCCCATAAAGCTATGAAACCAACTGTGACGACCCACATTTCGGAAAGTTTAAATTGACAATAATCCATACATGTCCAACTTAAACAATCCGGAACATAGATAATTAATGGGGTTAATTAAGAAAAATAAGAAAAGAAAATCAAAAAACGTAGAATCTCGCAGCGAAATGACAAAATATAATAATCAAATAATAGTTCATGAAGTTGTTTACTATATATTTGATTATGATTGATACAATATTTATTAGTGTTATGTATACAGCAGAAACAAGTTAAAATGCAGCAGAACATCATGATGCAGGGAATAATGATAGTAATAATATACCTAATCTTTGTCTTCGTCCTCCAGAAAATGATCTTCAATGCGCTAAAATACTCGAGACTGTCCTAAGTGTAATGAAAAGATAAAACACTCGAGTCGGGACTAAAATATATTTATACGAGTCAAATCGATGTCACATAACATGAGTGTAATGCATTAGAGATGTTTACGGGATTTCACATCTTCTATCCAGTGTATAACGTACATGCAATAACTTAAGAGATGTTATGGGATTTTCCATCTCTTAAGGATCCATTAAATTATTTATATATAGTAGAATACGCGATATATAACGTCTAATCAGTAAAATAAATATTTTTCTTAGCATTAAGGCTTTACATTAATCTCCCTTAACGCGTCTTTAAGCATTGTCGTACAGTTTGCATATAACACCTCAGTAGCACGTCAGGGAATAGGGATGCGACGTGATATGACAACACTAAAACAAAATCATAGTGGTCTTGTATAGGGATAAAAGTATGACAAGACATATGAGGCAATGCCCAAGGTAGGATGCTACCGGTTCGGGTCGTAAGGCTGGTGGTAACGAATCGTAGCCACGACCGCGCACCGCGTCCATCCATCCCATATCGAGTCGAAAGGAGGTTATCCCAAAATCAAGGTGCACCAATCAAAATCAACAACACAAGTAATAATAAGCCCCAAACAAAATCAAAGAATGGATGTCTGCTATGGTAGCTAGCCCGCTTGGCCCTGTCAAGCCGTTCTATTTCAGTCATTTCAAATTGGCATAAGTGTCGGGCTCTATCCATCATTGTTCTCTTTCTTCAAATCCATCAAACGACGCCAAATCCAACCACTTCATTCTGGTGTCTCCTCCGCGTACACAATTGTTAAACTGGTTCCAACATTTACAATGAGTATGTCAATAAGAGGCCCTGGTCTCTTTAACAACCAAACGTTGTTTTACACACCGATTGGTACTTTTATATTTCGAAACAATTCGTACTTCATATCAAAATATCATATTCGCTTCAAAATATCATAGTTTCAAAAACCTTCATATTTTCTCAAAATATGTTAATTCAATTCAATATGTCAATTTCACTTTGAAGTTTGATTTGAATTACAATTTAGATTATAATTTCATTTAACCCAATTCGCATTTAAGTCCATGATTTAAATATAACCATTCCATCCTTTGACCGGTTTAAATTTATAGAAAATAGTTTACAATTTTTTAAATGGTTTAAAAGGTTGAAATAGTTTAATATAAAATAGTTTTAGTATTGAAAATGGTTTATATTTTAAAATAGCTTGGAAGATCAAAATAATATGGATATTTAAAAGATAGATTTTAAATCAGTTTATACTAAAATAATTTATTTAAAAAATAGTTTCCAAATCAAACTTATTCAATTCCAAATGTTCCAATTCAAATCATTTCCAATATCCATTTCAGTTTAAATCGATTCAACTTCGATTTGAATTCGAAGTAAGTTCGATTTCGATTTCAATTCAATTCAATTTCAATTTCAATTCCAAATTAGTTTCAACTCCAAATCAATTTCAATTTCAACTTCAACTATTCGATTCAATGGTCAAATTTCAACTAAATTCTCAATTTTAAACCATTTCAATTTATATCAATTTCGAGCTCGATTTTCAAAATATCGATTTAAATCAAATTTGACTTCGATGTCCAATTCAATGTTCAAATCTTTTAAATAATTCAATTTCGAGCTCAATTTTTGAAATATCGATTTAAATTACTTTTACTTAGCAGTATTTCGAAGTTCGAATAAAAGTCCAAATTTTTTAAAACAAATTGATCTCCGAAACTCAAATCATATTTCAATTATAACTTTAAAATCTCAACTCCGATTACTCAAACAATTACTGTTAACAAATTTAAATTTCAACATTTTGAGTTCAAGTTCGAAAATAATTCAATTTCCATATATTCAATTTTTATTTCTTTAAATCAAAATCATTTAAATAATTTCAAATCAAAATTTTGAAATCATTTAATTTAATCAATCCGGTGTCGGTATATAATTTTCAATCCTATGGCCAAATGAATAGTTATTTTAATTTTCAATTTCATGAATGGATATATATCATTTCAATCCAAAATAAATGTCATAGGCATATATCATTTCAAACTATTTCTTAATTTATTCGAAATGATTCAGATGATAGTCTGTATGTTGTCAATAATATACAGGGTGACAATAGGTTGTCTCAAAATAAATAAACATCCAATCATCAGAAAACTCAACCAATTGGCATTCATCACAATCAATCATTCAAACAGTCAATAAATCTTAATAATTAACCAATTATCAATAATCATGAGTTTTACTAGAAGTTTAATTCTAATTTCAATTTAACTGTTAATTCAAAATTTCCATCATATAAATTTCTATATCGATTTTCATGTAAGTTAAGTTTACCAAACAACAATCAATAAATTTAAATCACTTCAGCATTGCAAATTTAACTAATATAAAAATAATTTAGTCATCTATGAGCATTTAAAACACTCACCGTTTATTTGAAACTGAAATTATTTTAGCTTCAAATAAATTCTACTTCTATTTCATGTCGTAGAAGACGTCGATATCCCAACGCGACTTGTTTCGTTCGAATTGGATCTCGTATGAAAAAGTTATCAATAAATTAGCATAATGATAATTAAAAATTTAATTAACACTTAAAAATAAATTAATATAATCATTAAATTTACCTTCTCTCTCCCTCCTCTCATGGTATAATTAACAGGGCAACACAGAACACGCGACAACATCCTCACATGCACACCGCCATTGATGAACGGACAACCATCAAGCCCCACCACCACGCTTTGTTCCACCAACACCAGAAGCCACTCCCCTTCCGTCACCTCTATTTGTCCCAAAAACCAAGAAACTGCCACCAATCTCAAGCTCGATTCTTGCAAATACGAGCCGTCGATTCAACCGCAGGTCTTGTAGATCTCGATGAGATCTACACTTTTCCAGTTGAAATCACTGCATGAAAGCGTATGGAATGAGAGAAATTGAGGGAGGAATGAGGGCGATTTTCGGTCACTAATTTCTTATGGAGAGAGCAGCCGCGTTTTAGATGGGTTAGGGTTTATGAACGAATGAATTAACGTCTTGTTATATAAGATTCCGACACAATACACATCTAAATTTTTCGAACTCCATACTGGCATGCCGTCTGGCGTTCTATATGCTTTACCCATATTCTGGACCCAATAGAACTAGTTTTGAGGCCTAATTCGATCGTTTATAGAAGATGGCTTTTTAAAAACAAATTATTTTAATTAAATTCTGAAATTAAATTCTATGTGTTTAAGATCGCACAGTCAAACGACTAGTCTGATCGCTACCAAATTTGAAATCTTATAATAATTCGCTATTACGGATCTGATGAAACTGGTTTCGTCGAAATTCGAGGTAATGGCCAAAATAGTTATTTTTATACGTTAATTAAAACAAGAAATTCCAAATTCAATTAATCACTTTTTAAACTCCATATTAAAAGTTAACAATTTTCATTATCGTTTAAATAAAATTTAAATCAACTTTCAAAATCATTTTTATTCATATTTAATTAAGGATTAAATTACATAAATAATTACAATATTAAATCTAAACAATTTAATTATCCAATAAATCACCATATTTTTAAACATAAGTTACTTAATTATAAAATTTAACTTTGAAATGAATTCAAATAAGAAAAGAACTATTCTGATTTTACAATAATTCAATATTCATTATTCAATTCCAACTATTGATTATAAGCACAATCAATATATAAAATACCATTAATAAATAATTCAACATTTATTAACAATCATTTTATTATCATCTAAATAATTCAACATTTATTATTCAATTATAGACATCGATTACAAACACATTCAATAAATAGAATTTCATTTCAGTAGTTATTATTGCCTAAATCTACGAAATTTATTATTTCAAGATTTTATTCAAGTTCATATTAAATAACTACATAAATGAATCCTTAAACTTTTATTTCTAACCATTTTTATTCAATAATTGTAGTACATTTAATAATTTAAATAGTTAAAAATACGAGTCTTTACATATAAGTTTTATGCTTTAATTTCAATTATGCAGATGTTTTTATACTTTAATTTAGACACAAAAAATATGAAAGGAAGCAAACAATAAAATTAAGAGAAGTTTACTCATCCAGCTAAAGCTTTCGCTTAATCTTTGAATGGAGGTTTCAATGGAGGTATGAAAGAATATGACGGAGTTGGGCGAATGAATGAAATGAGAGGAGAGGTAAGGGTTTATATATAAGCAAGGTGCAATAATTCTATTTTGTTTTATTGGGAAAGCATTATACTCTTTTGTTTTATTAGGCAAGTAATTATTTTATTTTATTTTATTTTATCAAGCAAGAACTTATGTTATTTTATTTTAAACTATTATTTTATTAGGTAAGTAATTGTACTATTTTGTTTTATTTAGGAAGTAGTTTGGTTATTTTGGTTTATACTATTATTTTATTAGGCAAGTAATTATATTATTTTATTTTATATTATTGTTTTATTAGGAAAGTAATTATACTATTTTGTTTATCATACAAGTAATTATACTATTTTGTTTTATTAGGTAAGTAATTATGTCATTTTGTTTTATACTATTGTTTTATTAGACAAGTAATTACATTATTCTATTTTATACTGTTATTTTATTAGGAGAGTCATTATACTATTTTATTTTACTAGGCAGGTAATTATACTATTTTGTTTTGTATTATTGTTTTAGGCCATTCATTATGCTATTTTATCAAGCAAGGTTAATAATTCTTTCTTGTTTCATTGGTATATTATTATATTTTAATTTGTAAGAAGTGATTATTCTTATTCAAGTAAAGAAAATAATAGTCTTCTTAATTTATTAACATTCGAGGAAACAAAATTTCTTTTTTTTTCTTTTTCTTTACCTTTTCTTTTTAAATAAAACCACAAATTATCTTTTGTTTTCATAATCAAATTTCAAATTACTTCCAAAATGTTCATAGCTATCAAATTATAATATTCCTATATTTTAAGTTATTACAGTGAGTTTTAGAAAGTTATGGTTTGATTATGTATTCTATTTTCTTGATATCATCTATTATGACTCGTCTTTTTCAACTGTTAAGGCTTATTGTCTTGGATTGTGTTAAATTAAAGGAATGAAAATGGCGGGTTGTTACATTTGTTACTGGAGCAATATTTTTCTAAATTAAGGTCTAAACACGTATTAAAAGAACTATTTGTATTTTTAAACACATATGCATTACACGAGTTGTGCACATATGGTTACATTGTTTACCATTCTACTTGTGTCAACTATCTATTGGGGAGTTACTAATAAATGTCATTTACTAATAGATAAGAATGAGTAATTTGGAAACACCTGGAACATATATCAATGTTAGCAGGGTTGGAAATGGAACAGCAAGTGGCATTAAAATCGATACCATGGATATTTTGGTGTAGACATCCCTATTTGGTTCTGCCAATATCTGCAAGTGATATGCCAGACCAATGTTAACTCTACGAGAGCAGCATCTATTTTTGAAGGAGAGGTTTCTTTCCAATCACCACCAGCAATGGATTTTCGTAAGCAATGTAAGGATTTTTTTTCTGCTTTAGGTAGTAAACCTAATAGTAGAATAGAACCCTATATGGAGACACGAGTATAGCTTAGCATATGTGAAAAAAATATTTAACCAGTTGGGTTTGTGTGATATTGCAAGAGTGCAATGAGATTCTTGGCATCTACAGGGAGAAGTAGCAAATTGGTGAAAGGTCGCTACCACGAACATTTGAGAGGAGAATATTACTTGGGAAAATTTTAGAAAAGGTTCAATGGGAAGTATTTCTTAAGAGGCTGAAAAGAATTGTTATTGGCGAAGTTCACCCATCAAAAATAAGGGAAATTATCAATTGAGGAATTTATAAATTAGTTTGATGAAATTGTAAAGTTTGGATCTGACTTGATAAGTACACATGATAAGAAGATGATGAATTTTACAAAGGATCGAATTCCCAACTCAAGGAATTAACTCTAAATCAAAAATAAGAAATGAGTCAACTAGTGAAACGTAAAAGCGAGGAACCTTTGGACAAAAACAAAGAAGGAGGTGCAATTGATGTTAGAAAAAAGAATATGTAACAAGAGATTGTAGAATTAGCTCTTCGTAAATCAAATGTTATAATTGCAATCAGCTAAGCCACGAGAAAATAGAATGTATAGTTTTATGAAAGGATGGACACAGTCAAATCTTTAAAGGAAGAGATGGATAAGGAATATACTAAGAAATAGGAAAATCACCAGTGAGAGAAATGCCAATGGGATGGAACTCAAGGGAGGTAGAGCAAGAGACAAGCGATTGCACATAGAAAGTGCCAAAGAAAAGGACACATAGCTAAACAATGTTCGGCAGACATCTTAAAGTTTTGATGCTATAATTGTGAATATATGAGTCATTTCAAGAATGATTGCCTAGCTCCACAGGAGGAAGAACGGATCGTTAAAGCTTATGCCCATGAAGTTGTGTCAACTACTAGTTTTCTGCCACCACCTACTATGGAAAAAGAAAAGAAAATTGGAATTAAAGGTGAGTTATTAATTCTGGGTATGGAATATTATAGTGGATAGTTTAGATTATAGGACTCACATAGTGCCTAAATAAACTATAGTGTTGAATTCATCCAAGGTTTTCCATTTATCTATGATTGTCATGACTTGAAATTTGTCATTTATGTTGTAGAGTCCTTTAGTGATGCATATTTATTATATTTATTAGGGTATGGTTTGATATTGGAATAGATTGAACGACTTGTTAGAGAATAATATTAGATGGTGATAGTAGTACAACATGAGTGAGGAATAATGGGCTGAGCACGAACCTTTTGTACATTGTGATCCCAATAGTCATAAGATGGCGTTTTGTTATCCATCCTATAGCGTAGGAATCCCATATGCTTTCGCAGAAGATTTCGATCTTCCTCCAAAAAAAAGATAAAATATGCTAGGCCAGTTGACATGCCACTTAAGCATATGTGTAACGACCCAGAATTTCGGTCATTTGAAATTCGTATATTTAATTGATTTTAAATATTCAGAAGTTAATTTTATTAGCTGAACGAATTATATTTGAAATATAGTAATTTGATTGGATAACTAAATTATTAATTTAATATTCTAAATTGTGGTAATAATTGGAAGTTGGATTTAATGTGAATAAAAATGATTTATAAAGTTAAATAAAATTCTATTTGAATTAGAATGATGTTAGAGAATTTTAAAATTGATTTAAAAGTTAATTTGTAGAAATTGAATATTTTAATATTTAATTAACGTGTAAAAATAGTCATTTTTCAAATAGTCTCGGATTTCGACGAAACTAGTTTCATTGGATCTGTAATATTATATTATTGTAGGATTTCAAATTTCGTGTCAATCGGATTTATGAGTTAGTCGAGGCAAGCTAAAACGATAGAAATTCGTTTAAGTGAATTTTAAATTTAAATAGTCGATTCGAAAACCTATCTTACAAATACGATCGAATTGGCTCTCGATATATATTCCATTATGTTCGGAATAGGGGTAAAACATTATAAACGCCAAGCGACACACTTCGTTTCGAGCTCGAAAAATTTTCAGATGGATAGTGCGCGTAAATTTTCTATAAAAAGGCCACCACATTCGTTTGTTTTCACTCAAGCCCTAGCTACGGTTTCTAGCCACCACTTCCTCAATCAATGGCCAGAAAATTCGACACTTCCCCTCTCTTTTTATCCAAATCCACCGATTATTTCGAAAAGTGTTCAACTAGAAAAATTAAGAGGACGACGAGGGCTTCGATTTCAATGGTGATGATCGTGAACGAAAGATTCGATCGATGGAAAATCGGCCTCAAACGCCAGGGTTTCACACATGTTTTTCAAGGCATAGCCGTGACTAAGCTTGCCTTCATTCATGCCGGAAGTGAAGTTCGTAGTGGTGCTTCGAACGGTATTATCTGATGGTTGTATATGTCGTCGAGGGAGGCTCGATAATTCAAAGAACGAAGGCGGCCGATTGTGTTAGTTACGTTCAAAAGCCTAGAGAAGAAGGAAAGGGGACAATGGCCTGGATCTTGACTTGACGAACGTGATGCCGAGATTTAAAAGGTTTTGAAATAAAAATAGAAATAAAATGTAAATTAATTTATATTATAATTCATATAAACTTAGTAACATCATAACTTCTTCATACGAGGTCCATTTTTGACGAAACGAATTGCGTTAGGTCCGTATTTATGAGCACTACTTTTAGAGCTGGTTTGCGGTTGATTGGAGCTAGTGAAAATTTTGGGTAAAATTAGACGTCTGTTTATTTTTATTTGGAATAAAATACTGCAACTTCTATTGGAATCAATGTGAGTACAACTCATTATTTCTGACTCGCTAATATTTTTATATAAGTGAGATAAATATTATTTATGGTGATTGATGATTGTTTGGATGATATATGATATATTATATATATTGATTGGTATTTTTATATATTCATGCTTATTGGAGCAGATGAGAACCTATACGTTCTCGTGTATGAGCGGATGACCGTTTGTACGCGCGTTTGTCTCGAAGCGGACATTGTACACATATTCTAATATGTATGTTTGTTGCAAGGGACAGGTTGGAGAAATCCAACTGGATTCCTCACCAGTATTTATTTATTTACAGATATTGATATATATGCTGTTATCATGTGATATATGATGTTTTAGATGTCGTGATTGATGTGTTTGGTGCTATTGTAGCATTGGGCCTATTTTTGGATTTGAAAAAATATTAAAGTGATGATTTCCAAATTAAAAGGATTTTCAAGTGATTTGAAAATATGTACTTTCGAATGGTTAAGGAAGTGAATTTATTTTTAAACAAATAAAAGTTATAATTTTTATGTTATAAATATTATGATTTTTGGAAAATAAAATTAGAATGTGATTTTTGAAATGTGAAGTTGATTTTTTATAAAATAGTTTAAATTAGGATTTTTGAATTTATTATAAACAGTTTATATAGAAGATTTATAAAATTGAATTTTTATAAATCGAAATGATATAATTGTAAAAGTTTTTGTAAATGTTAAAGTGGAGTTATAAATGGATTTTATAAGTAAACAAGATTTATAGAATTGATAAAGTTATAAAAAGAACGAATTTTGGAAATAAAGAGAATTATAAGTAATTAACTTATAATTTGGGTTTTTAGCATATAAACGAGATTTAAATAGAATTGGTTAATAAAGGGATTTTATAAGTTGATTTTTATAAAATATAAATGTGAATTTATAAACATTGTTTTATAAACGTGAAATCAATTTAAAATTGATAAACTAGATATAGAAGTTTTTAAGGGATTATATTCACGATTTTGAACGGTGGATTATCCTTTAATAAATGTATAAAAATATTGGATTTGGTAAATGGATTTTATTCATGATTCTGGACAGTGAATAATCTTTTAAATTAAATAAATATTTTGGAAAGTGATATTTTGAATGGATTAAAATGGTTTGAAGATGTTTTAAAATATGTTAAGTATCGAGACCATAGATTTCAAAATTCATTGTTGAAATAGACGTTTTTGAGAAATAAGGAAACGATGGGCTATAACATTGTTGTTATAGTAAATGAATTTCGAAAGGAAATGTTATGTATAGTATATGAGATTTATATATCTTTCTTATTTTTGAATCCCTATACTAGTGATTTTGGGTTGTCGTAACGATATTTTACCCAACATTCATTTTTGACCCAAATAAATGCATTTAAAGAGAATATTTTCCTTACAGATTGAAATTTATACTTAATCCAGATTTAAGTATATGTATTATTTTCTAGGTGTTGAAAATAAATTGATTTGTGAATTACTTATTATTAAATAAGTATATGGAAATGTTTTCCAATATTGAGATGTTGAAATGGTTTGGAATTATATCTTTTTAAAGATATTTTGAAGTGAATATTTGGCAAATGATTTAATTAATAAAGATTAATTAAAAGGGCCTAGTGATTGTTATATGGTGCTGAATATTTATTTGTTTGTTTTGATAGTTAAATAATGGACTATCAAATTTGGCCATTTTAGTTCCTCGACTTGATGTGGGAACTATTTAGTCGTACACTTAGTACGTAGCCTTCTGTATGGGCTTGATTATCATTTGTGTTGAGGATATTGATTCATATAATGCGGAGTATTACTCCAATCTTTTGAGCTTCCTTCTTGGCCCGAAGGATAGCAAGTTGAAAGTTGGAGACGCGATAAGTCTATGAGACTTAGTTTCTATGTGAGGTTGAGAAACGCTTTTGCGTTGTTGGTGCGAAGAGACCGGGATCGGTTTATCTGAAAATCACTTAGGACCAACATATATGCGACGATTGTGTAGGTTGCTTTTGATGATACTGATATTTCGGATTTTCATAGTGGGGGACTGCTTGTTGATCGTTTGGGGTTAAAATCCCAATATACATATAGTAGCAGTGGTCTCTTAATTATGAAATATCCAATGCAAGGACTATTCGATACTAATCCTAGGGATTTCTCGACAGGATATGGTAGGAAAGTACTTTCAGTTTGTCCTGTTCCTGAACAACTTGTATAGATGTTTGTCTGACATTGCATTTATAAAGATTACGTATATTGGTTTTTACAAACGTACATCAATGGTGGCGAAGAAGGTAACTTCTCTTAGCTTAACAACCTTCTTGAGACGTATGAGTTTAAGGGTTGTATTTTTATGGAAGCCAATTAGTAGTCAATGGAAATGGCCGTGTGGTATTCAAAGTGATGTGATATGTGATATGTGAAAGGTAATTGTTACCTTAGGACTCATCAACCAGAAATGACCAAAACAGGGTTAGATGCAGCGGGGCTAAATGGGTCATTTTCAAGTAGGATATGATCATCCTCTTCTAGATATATCTTTACATGCTATGACGTCCTGTATCTGATTGTTGTGGTTTGCATGCTATGAGGGCCCTCGGTAAAGGTCGGTAACGACCATAGGATTACATGTTCGGTACCATCTAGTTATAGAGGTGGGTCGGTCTTGTGTTGGTAGAGGGCAGATGTTCTGTGCCTTGGGACATCCATCTAGATGTGTACCATTCGGAAGGTAGTCCCTTCACCTGGTCATTTGTATGTAAATCCAAACTCCACTACGAGCTACGATTTTGTTTGTAAAGCCGTAATGAATAGCCTCGAAATGCTATATGGGTAACCATTTTGACTATGATTAATATTATTTGTATACACTAGGCACTAGTATAATATCAAATGATTTGATATGAAATGTTTTAGTTATCGTAAGGTAACGACATGTCCGTATTTATGTGTGGATTTGTCTTACGAGATACTTTTGTTGTGATAAAGGAAAATTTTGGTAATTTAATAAATTTAGGTGAGTGTATTTCTCACGCTGGTTTACCAGACTGCTCCTGGCGTTCTTCCCTTTCAATGCTCGAGTCAGACCGAGTATATTTACAGGTTTAGATTTGACGCTTTTGGAGTTTCAGCAGGAAAACCGGAGATCTTCATGTTTGTATACACGTATCGGTTTTGTTTATTATTATCCACCGTGCTTAGTTGTTGTTTTATATTATCGATAATTATGAGGACAGTTTATTATAACTATTCAGGCTGATAACTATTGATTGATTGTTGTACTCTGATTGATGTATGTATATATAGTTTCTGTTTTGTAAAGATCATTGATATGATATTATATGTTTTCCGCTGCGATGTGAGATTCTACATTGTTCTGTTTGGTTCTATCTTCTCTCTTTTTTCTCTTTTCTTCTTCTCTCTTCTTTTCTTTCTCTTGACTTTTCGTTAGTCTGTGCTTTTTGGGTCGAACATGTGTGGTTTATTGTCGATTCAAAGGGTACGGATTTATGGATCGTCACAACATGACTCCGGGAGGGAGTTGGAAGTTAGATAATTGATTTTTTTCTATATTGTAAAAGTGGAAACAAAATTATTGCAAGGAAGAGATTATTCTGTTATAACGTCATAGAGAACAGAGCAAACCGAACTGAAAATATTGAGATAAGGTTCATATTAAGGGGATTTGACCAAAATTATACTCATATGATATTAGAAGTTTTGAAGATACAACTAAAGTAGAGTTTCACTCTAAAAATGCGATGGTAGAAGAGATGCTAGTGGAATTTCAATTGATTAGATTCCATTAACTAACCAATTAAGAATCATATAGGATGTGTTTGAATATTTTATAGCAAAGGGCATGAAGTTTGTTACATAATAAGGTTCCAGTGACCCAATAGTGTTTATGTGCAACATGACTCTTTGTTTGGTCGATAATCTAAACTTTTGAAATAGTTGGCATTTACTATCTTTCATACCACATAATTGCAGCAATGATAGGTGATGGAGCCAAATAACATTTATATGATTTGTTGTTTGGACATCGTCGGTAAGGATAGACGATTTGATTTGGTTTGTAGATGGGTGTCATTGATCCAGTGTTTAGAGTAACGTTGCACAATATATGGTTGCTTTGGCTTGGAAGATTATAGATCATTCGGAAACAAGTTTTCTTCTTATCGTATAAGTTTTATGGTAATATTTACCAAGTATTAGTACTTGAATTATCATTGCAACTTCAAGTATATGTTTGGATTTGGATGTATCATTAGTTTCATACCATGTTCACTATGCATGGACATCGTCTATTTTCGATGTTCATAAACGGTGTTTCTGGGTATAATGCTATTTAGTTGTCAAATATTATATCTATTGGATTTTAGGGAGAGATGGCATCCTATATTGAGTTGTCTCGACCATAGAATAGTAAATGTGAGAAGGTTAGGGTTATGTTTAGAAAAAGATATTATAATTTGGTTTGTATAGAATAATGATTAAATGTGGATTTTCATCGGTAAAAGGGATTTAAGAGCAATTGGTGCTAAGATATATATAAGAAGGTATCACCATTGATATGGGTTGAAGAATTCCAAGATATCTTGAGAAGCTTGATTTGAAGGATTGAGAAAAAGAGATTATAGTTTGCACACATCGAAATGTGGTGGAAATTTATATGGAAAGTGAGGTTTGGAGATTCGAGCATGGTTTTAAAAAGGAAGTAGGTAGATTCATTTAAATCATCCCTTAGATAAAATAGACTACAAATTCAAGGAAACTATTTTGAAGCAATAACTTAATGATCCATGGTTTATGTTGCATATCAGGTCCATGTGAATGATATACTACATAGTCGATCACTTTTGACACAAACCAAAAACTAGATTAGAGTCTCACATAAAATTAGGACTTTTATTAGAATTAGGATTTTATTTGCTATGTTAAATATAATATGATTACTTTTTTTGAATGCTTGAATGTTTGCTTGTTTCTATTTCATAGAACTTGATATTAAATGCTTGCAGATTGAGAATATGGTACTTTGGTATCATGATTGTCGAATGTTTAGAGAAGTGATATCATTATTGAACTAATACCACTTATATTGATTTGAAAATTTATGATATGTTCACCAAGTTAAGACATCACCCGATTTTGATATTCTTAGGTGAAAATTAAGTAACCGTAAGTGATTCATGTTAGTTGTTGCTTAGGTGAGACACCATTCACTTTTGAGCTGTCTTATCCTAATATCCAAAAGGGAGGTGATAGGTGTACTACACGGATAATTTAAGGCATTGTTTATATGCATTTAGAAGTTTAATGAAGTTGCATTTCAGTTGGAGCATATTTATGCCAAGGTTACTTATTATGATGCATTTCAACATCAGTATATCAGAGGTTGTAGTATGGATTGTAGAGATTGTAGTTTACACGTACATTTGAGGTTAGTGTTTTGGATTGAGTGCATATGCTAGTAATAGAGTTTATTGAATTAAATTGGTAAAAATGATTCGATCAAGAGTATTTGAAAAGTGAAGGAGAGAATCCAATCTTTTCATTTTTACTCTTTCCAAGAATGTTTTCCCTTAGCTTGTTTGTTAATATGAATAGTTTATCAAGGTATGGTTGAATTGCTACTATAGCTTATTATTGTTGTTTAGGATATAATTGTTTGATTTGGTTTTTTGATTTGTCTACTTTTTTTACAATATAAATTATGCTTGTTGGATTTTGGATGTGTTTTAATTATCTTGAACATTTTAATTTACCGATTTATGTGTTCACCATATGATATGTTGATTTGAATGATTGCTTCGTACATATATAAATTATATGCTCATACTAGAATGCTTGCATACATATTGGATATGTGTTGCCATTTCATTCATATAGGAGGGTCCGGTAGATAGACTTCTGTATTAGGGTAATCACATGTTCCATGATCATCATACATACATATACATGATGTTATGTTTTTGTTTATGTCTAAAAAAGTACAAAAATATGATTACATGCTTTTGTATGATCACTAGAGTATATACTGGACAAGGAAGTATAGAAATTGATTTTGTACGTTATTTAGATAGAAGGTGGAACCCAGTGCATGAGGCTCCCATATGGTACAGGGCTCTAGAGAGGTCCACAGTCTTTCCCATGCATTTTGTATGTAATTTTGTATTTATTTGTATGATTGCTTTATTTGGTTGTTTACGAGCATGAAAATGGCATGTAAGTGTTATGTGACATGAGAGTGTACTAGTTGCATTCTTGGGAATTTCGAGAATGAAATTATTTTTGAGGAGGAAGAGTGTAATACCCTGTAATTGCGATAACTAAATTAATCATGGGCATTTTTGTAATTTTAACTATAAAGGCAAAATGGTATTTTGCAAATAAATAAATTGAGCGACGAAACCAAGGACATTACGAGAAGACTAATTTTTCTAATCAACTTTCACTATAAATTTGCCTCGATCGGAGTTGGGACATGAGAAATGTGAACATTTTTATAATTTAGGTTTTGAAATTTAAATGGGCTTGGCCCATTTAAATTGAATGGACATTTAGGTTCTCTTATAAATATATGGTTTTAAATTTGGAAATCAAAAAAGAAACATACATACTTCATCATCGTTGTTATACAAAAAACATATTTTCTAAATTACATCCAGTCAATTAAAAATCAATCAGTTCTCTACTAAATCATGCAAACAAACCATCAAATCGATGAGCACAACAAAGCCTACAAACCGATATTAACTTTAGTCGAATATACTGAGTTTGGAGACATAACTAATTTCGAACATCAGAAAAGTTGATGGAATTACATCATAATTTTAGGTGCTAAACAATCAAAGTGAGTCGATTTTCTCTAATTTTTCACCTACTTGATTAAACCTATAAAATATTTTGATTCCTATGGATTTAGGATAGAAGTTTGGTTGAAACTGATTGATATTGTTATGGGTGTAATTAAAAATGAATTATAGCCTTAGATAAGCCTAAACTTGGTGATGGATTCATTAAATTGAATTAAAGAAAGTAATGGTTTAATACCTATACGAAATGAGAGTTTAATTAATGATGTATATTTTGCTGAAATGCAAAATAATTATGATGAAGTCATACATTATATGTTTATGAAGTTGATACATATTTAATAGAAGATAATTTTAAATTTTAATATATATATACATATAGTTTGAAAAATATAATGTTTTATTTGGAAATAAAGTATACTTTGATTATATATGGATCAATTCCATATAAATATGACTAAAATATTTAGAAATGTATTTCTTAAGTAAATTCTTATAAATTAGAGGTTAATGACGAATTTATTGTTAATTTGACATGTGTGTGATACATATACATAAACCACATGCACGCACACATATATAAAGTGAATAAATATGAAGTTAAATACAAAAAGAGGACATAACTCTTATGTACATTAAATTATGATGTTTTTTGATAACAAATGAAAGTATGATGTTAAATTGTATAAAATGGTATTGGTAAGTAAAATAATGATTTTAGGAAATAAAGTGTTTTGATGTTAAAATGGAAATATTTTTTGTTGAAATTTGACTTATGAACTACATAAATATAAGGCAAATTGGGGGTGAATTTGACATGAAATTCATGATAAAATAGAGCTATATTGATCCAAGAATAAAATATAAAAGTTTGAAGTTAAATCAAAGAAGAAACATCTAAAAATTAAAGGAAAAAACAATAGGCACGGGACTCGGCTCTATACAGCCACTAGATAGTCAGTGGTGCTACCATCAGTTGACCGGTTGGGTCTTGTTGGGATAGGCTGAACTTGGATCGAAAAGGGCAGGGTCAATAGGGGTCATCATTTTCGAACCAGTTTACATGTGATGTTTAGACCAATTTTTGATGTGATTATGTGGTACAAATTAGACGTAGTAGATGCGTATATAGGTTAATGTGTGTGGTAGTGTATGTGTAGATATTTGATGGTACGATTGTTAATGACCTGCATTTGGATATAATACTGAATTTACCACAGTTGACTATCATAAAAATGATCGCTTAGTAATATATTAGGTGCATGTAGATGTATGAAAATGAGCTTATATGCAGTTTGTGTAGTTGAGTCCATTCCGTGACTAATCCATCTGTTAACGCAATAGGAATTGGGCTTGGCATGTTCATGAGTTAGATAGTATCACTGTCCATTCATATTTCTTAGGATTGGCATTTATATTGGTGAGATCATATCTTTAAATTTTTTGTTTAGTTGTGGCCTTGTTTTCATAAGTCAACCATATGTGTTAAACTGTTTGACTAACTCGGTTATAACAGATGAAATAAATTGAGGTATGTTTTTTTGTACCATAGTTAACTGTAATGTTTTATGGGTATGATTATTGTATGTGATAAAGTAGACTTACTTTACTCACTAAAACTATTATCCGATCCCTCTCTATGTTTTTCCCAATTGTGCCTATCACTGTTAGGTTGATGGAGTTGGGTTCTATTAGACAAGTGACATTTGAAGGTACATATGACGATGAATTTGCTTGTGCATATAAATTGTATGAAAATAAACATTTGACATTAAATTGGTTGAATTTGATTGTATCAGGCATGTACTATTTGAATTGGTCTAGATATACTATGATATATTGTCTATATTATATATCCTTTCTCTTCTGTTGTGCATTTCAAAAGGTTGTAATTTGAATATATATTTTGTTTTTTGTTATCATCTACTAAAGACCCATCCTTTTTAGCTTTCAAGATTTACACATCTCAGATTTTCTTAAATTAGATCGTCGAAAATGGCGGATTGGTACAGTGTTGCTGTGAATAATAATCAATCTATCATTTGATGTGTGAGGTTGAAATTCTAAATAATCATTTTTGAAAGCTACGTTTCTAGTTTGATTAATCCGGATTAATCCAGCTAATCAATATAGAAACTTTTCATTTCTTGATTCCACGATCCAAGTGTTATGGGATAAGCAATAAAACTTGTAATCCATTGACCTTTTAGCATATCCAATGAAATACTCACCAATGGTCTTTGGGTCCAAATTCTTTTCTTATGAATTATAAATTCTTATTTCAAACGGGCATCCCAAAGCGCACACATGTCACAAACTTTGTTTCTAACCATTTTGTAAGTTAAATGGTGTCCTACAAATTATATTAGTTGGTACTTGGTTTAATATATACACTGTCGTTTTATGTGCTTCATCGTGCAATCCTTTAGGAAGATTAGAGTTGTTACGCACACTCCACACCACGTGCAATAATATTCGATTTCATCTTTCAGCTACATCATTTTGGTCCGATAAACCAGGCATGGTGTATTTGGCAACAATCTCATGCTCTGGAAGAAACTTCACAAATGGATCAAGTGCTTGTCCATCCTCCATATATCTACCATAATATTCTCCACACCTATCTGATCTCACAATTTTAATTTACTTATCACATTGTAACACTATTTCAGCCTTAAAGACTTTAAAGGCGTCTAATACTTTTCTCTTATTATGAGACATGTAAAGATGCCTATATCACGAATGATCATCTATAAAAGAGATGAAGTATTTTTGACCATGTTTGGATAACATATATCAGTGTGTATGATCTTTAATATGTCTGTACTCAAATTAGCACCTTTCTTTGACTTGTTAGTCTATTTTCCCTTTATGCAGTCTATACAAGTGTATAAGGCAGTAAATCCTAGAGTATCAAGTACCCTTTCTTTTACTAGTCTTTTAATTCGCTTTTTGGATATCTGCTCTAATCTCCGGTGCCATATTTTAGAGCAATCCTCATTTCTAACACATTCTTATTGCTAGTGCGAACATGCATAGAATTTTAGTTGTGTTATTTTGTAAATTAGTGGAAAAAAGACTATCAAACAAAATATCATATCCAACAACATCGGATTCATAAACTAAACTAAAAGATGTTTTCACAATAGTTAAATGATATCCCAAAAGTATAAGTTTTCATGCAGAAATCAAGTTTCTAGCAAAACAAGAAACGTAAAACGTCTTTTCTAATTGCAAAATTCGAAACCAGTATTTAAAGCCAAACAAACAGTTCCTATAGCTTCCATATGTGGGCCCTTTTGTTTTCTAATAAGATGCTTTGCTCACTTTCTACCGACTTCCTCAGGTTTGACATACCCTGAAGGAATTCAAAATATAGATTGTTGATCCAGAATCGATTCACCATGAGTTAATATTGACGTTAACCATATTGGATGTAACGAAACAAAAATTTATTCAGTCGAATTTGGAATATTTAAATTGATTTTAAATGTAGAAAAGTTAATTTTATAAGTCGAATAACTCGAATTTCAAATATAGCAGTTTATTTGATAATATATTTGTTTAATTTAATATTTGGAATTGTTTAAATAATTAAATCCCAAATTTAATATGAATAAAAATGATTTTGAAAGTTGATTTAAATTCTATTTAAATAAAAATGAAGATAGTAAACTTGTAATTTAGATTTAAAAGTGATTTATTTGTCTTTTGTATTAATTAGTTTTAATTACTGTGCGAGAATAGCCTTTTGGGGGCACTGTCTCGGATTTTGATGAAACCGGTTTTATTGTATCCGCAATAGTAGTTATTGTATGTCATCGATTTTTGTGGGGATTGGACGTATCGTTTGGTTATGCGAGCTCGGAACGTATATAAATTAATTTATGAAATTTATATAACAATTGAGTTTAAAAAGCTATCTTCTGTACATAATCGAATTAGGTCTCGAGACAAGTTTCATTGGGTTCAAAATAGAGGTATTACATGTAGAACGCCAAGCGGCACACCTTGTTTGAAGTTCGAGATTTTTTAGTGCATTAAGCTAGATATTTTATAATAAATAATATATAGCTTCTTCAATCATCATAACTTTGCCATATCCATACTCATGCTTTCATGTTTCAGCCATACCATCCTTTTCCCCTAAATTATCATACCTATAACCAAAAAGAAAAAAAATGAAGAAAGAAACCATATATTTGTCTTCTTTAAATTTAATTTCAAAAATTCCAAAATTTGTTGCTTGAATCGAAATGTTTTAGATCTTCGATCTAGTAGGTTTTGAGATGGAGCGGCTTTGGTTTTAGGGTTGCAACTCTTTTTTGGAAATCCAAAGTGGAGGATTTAGACTAGGGTTTGGGAATGCAATTGATGTGAGCATTGTTTTGGAATCGGTTTTTTGATTTGGGGATGTGATGGAATTTAGCATGGATGGATGGAGGATGACGGAGTGCGGTGGCCTGAAGTGTGTCATGACATTCTACTATAGCGGCGTGGGAGTGAGCGATGCATTTTGCAGGAAGAGCCCGATCATGAAGTCATGATGTTCGGTGGAAGGAGAAAGGGACGAGAGGTTCAACGGGGCGATCGAATTTTCGTTTCGTGAGTTGATTGAGGAGGAATGGTTGATGGAAGAGCGCGGCTATGGTGGAGGGAGAAGCAGTGTTTGGGCGGCTGTTATTTTAAAGAGGAAGATGGATTCTTTTTAAGAGGGGTAATTGGTTTAAATATTTTAATTCATATTAAATTAATATTATTTAAAATCGAAATCTAATAAATCATATAACTTTTTCATACGATGTCAGAATCAAATGCGACCTATCATGTTGAACTCGTATCGACAATAGCTAAGGTCTAGAATTGATTTGGTTGGAAATGGAGCTGTTGGAATTTTATGCTAAATCGACAAAACTAGAATGCGAAGTGATAATTGGAATTTTGGTGAGTTAAACTAACCTTTTTGGTTAACCAATAATATTTATAGTTGATAATAATTGTTGATTGGATGTTTGGATGATTAACTGTTTTTATCAGTTGGTTTGGTTTTGTTCTCTCTCCTACAGCGGATGGCCCTTTTTATATATCCGCCTAGTAGCGGATGACCCATATTGTATGATTATATACTATTTGTGATGCAAGGGGACAGGATGGAGGGATCCCATGGGATTACTCACTATTTTTGAATTGTTTTCAATAATATTCCAGTTATATGAATTATTTGATAATAAACTTGATTTTTGGGAACTATTGGTTATGACATCATTATATGTTTAAAAACTTAAAACCTGTAGGGATAGAAATTAAATATCGATATTAGTTAAGTGTTTGGTAGTTATTGGCCTCAAAATAGTATTATTAAAATACTGTAATTTCCATTTGAGTTGGAATTGGTTTTTGAGACAGGAAATAATTTTTAAATCCGAATTTGGGTTTCGAAAATATTTTATTTAAAGGGATTTAGTTTTTACTTTACTCCGACCCTTTTTTATCTACCTTTTTCCAAGATTATTTATTTATATTTAATATTGTTTTAAAGGTTGTTTATTTATTTTCAATATCATTTTAAAAGTTGTTTATTATATTCAATATGGCTTCAAGTTTACTTATCAATATTTTAAATATTTTAAAATTTTAATAATTTAAATTTTTAATATGGTTTAAAATTAATAATAACGATTGTTAATAATATTTTGGAAATTTATTATTATTATTTATAATAATGGTAAAGATTAACGATTGTTTTATTTATAATGTTTTGAATTATTAATTATTATTATTAAGATATTTCAAAGCTAATGATAATAATTTATTTATTGTGTTTATTATTAAAAGTTACCATTATATAATAGAGTTTTAAAGTAAATGATTAGGATTTATTTATAATGTTTCAGAGATTCATATATAAAGTTTTATCAACAAACTTGAATTTATAAGAGAAGTAAATGAAATGGTTTGAAGACTTAAGGTGAATTATTTACAAGATTAAAGAATTTTATAAATAGTTAGATATTTATAAACGGGTTTGAGAAATGGGTTTACAGATTTATGAAAGGAGTTTTATAAATGGTTGTATGGATTTATAAATAATTTTTGAAATATCAAAAATGAATTTTTAAGTGATTGAATTTTATAAAAGAGATTATAAATTATTTTCATAGATTTATATAAAAAAAAATTATTAATGGTTTTTGAGATTTATAAGGGATTTACAAATGATTTTAGAATTGCATAGAAAGGAAATCTTTCTCAGCTTTGTGAATATACTTATAGCGTTAAGACAAGTATATGGATATTTTCTAAGTTTTGAAAATATAAGGATTTATGAATATATTTTTATAGAAGTATTTTGAACAAGTATTTACAAATGCATTTAATTAATGAAAAGAATTATACAAGAGGCTAGTGGTTGCTTATGTGCTTAACCAATGTTGGTTTTTCCTTTTGAAATAAATCCCTAATTGGAATGTTTGTATATTCAATAGTTAAATAATCGACTACCGAATTTGAACCCGAAACGTAGCTTTGGAAATATCTAGGAGAAACACGTGAGTTATCAAGCACAGTCAACTCTGATGGTTCTGCACTGTGCGTATAAATCTCATTTTGTTCTCCTAGGACAATGATAAGGAACTTCATCCACTAACGGTTAAGAAGTGATCTCCGCTCTTATCTTTGACTGTTTATTTTCTAAAGAACTAGGGTTGAGTTTACCGTAAACTATCGAATGTTGTTTAAAAGAGACCGAGATAAGATATATAATCCAAAACCAACTTTGATCCAACTCAAGCATTTCGAAGTGAAGGCATCTTGAAGATGATTGAATTGAAGGAGGAGCTCTTAAGAATTTCATTTAGTTCCAGAACGAACTTATATGGATGAATGCTAGTGTTGCATTATTGCTAGGAGGGCATTGTTAGCATTCCAAGTGGGAAGTGTTATATATAAGGTAAACATAGCCTCAAGCCTCATCAACCAGGAATGACTAAAACAGAGGAGATGCAGCAGGGATAAGTGGGTCGCTCCTAAGTAGGGTATGATCATCCCTATATAAAGTCGATATTATCTCTCATTTGTATGCTTCAGGGCCCATTAACGGAGGGGTTATTATATTCGGCACTACAAGTCAAGTGGTAGGTCGGTCTTATGTTGGTGGTAGTTCTCGATGAGGTCCTCGGTGTTATTTTATCTAGAGGTGCACCACGACAGGTGGTACCTCGGTAGCCTAGTCATTGTATGGAATCCATTCTCCAATATGAGCCTTTACAGTTTTAGTCGTATACCTATTATGCTGAAATTTAATTAATATAACAATTTTGGCTTTGATTAATAAGTATTCATGTCTTAGACACTATTATAATATCAAAGAATTTCATATAAAATGGTATGGTTACCGTAAGGTAAAAACCCGTCCATTGATTTGTGCGGCGTAGTCTTATGAGATACCTTTATCTTCAAAAGATTTCTGTAATTTCAAAAATCCAATTGAGATGTGTTTTCTCATGCGCTTTTCCAAATTGACTCGGGTGTTATTTATTAATAGTGCTTGGGTTAGACCGCTCATATTTACAGATTTAGTTTGGAGCTTTGGAGCTTCAAGAGAGGAGGTGGAGGCCTAGAGACGTATTCGCGTATATGGTTATTTTTTCTCTGTATTCCTTGTTGTGTTTATTAGAAATTATGAGGACAGGTTGTTATAACTGTTTAGGTAAAAATAGATTAGTATACTCTAATTGATGTATGTATATTACATTTCTTCTTTGTGTAAAGATTTATTGTAGCTTATAGATTATTCATTCCACTGTGAGATTCTATGTTGTTTATTTTCTCTCTCTCCCTTCTTTCTTCTTCCTTCTTTCTTCTTTCTTTTTCCTAACTATCCGCCTTTTCATTCAATTTGGGTTAGACATATCTGTTTTATTATTAGCTTAAACCATATGGAAAAGTGGGTTCTAAAAGCTTGATATCAGATCCAGGTTAAGCAAGAACCTTGGCTTTAGTGGGGTGAGTCATAAAGAGATTAGGTAATGGAATGCCTTATTATAAGTTTGAGTGTATATATATGAGAGCATATTTGTTAGTGATATAAAAATGTTTTATATTGTATTGGTTAATCGATTGGGTGGCTTATAAAATCTGATCAATATAGGTAATTAACATTACTGACAAGGGTCTCTAAACACTTGAACAGAGCAATTCGACATATTATTGTTTTGAAATATGAAATAACTTTACCTTAATTATATTTTATATAAAAAAGAATAATTTTTCAGAAATTACTATAGTATGTAAGGTGTGCATGGTTGTTAGAAAATGATATTCGATTATTATCATTTGTTGTTTGTGTAATAATAAAAGTTGGTGTTATTGTAAAATAAATAAAGAAAAACAATTAAGAAATGGTTTTATTTAACCAAAGTAAAATTATATGTGTGGAAAATTGATAAATATGATTTGTGAATAAAAAGGATTTAAAACCTGAGAATTTGAGAATTTAAATCTTGGTGATTTTGAAAATTGTTACCAAAATTTTTAGAAGAATAATAATAGTATTATGTTGAAAATATTTTTATTATAGATATTTTAAAAGGGTTTAAAGGAAATAGTAAGCATTAAACTCACTTAGGTCGCTGAAAAATAATTTCTATGATGACTGCAGCTTCATCGACATTCATTTTCAGGTTTCGAAGAGAGGAATTGCCACCATTGGAGTTTATTTTGGTAAAACTAGTTTTGATTTTAAAATTCAAAATTTTGATTTTAAATACAAAGAAATTGTTGATAGTATTGTACTCAAAATAATTTGAAATAAGAACAGGATGTTTAAACTGTAAAAAACTTCATTTGAGTATTTTATGAAAATAGAGTAAATAAGTTTTATAACTTATAAAATTTGAGAAATAATAAGTTAAAATAAAATATAAATTGTTGAATATGAATGCTACAGAAAATGAAATTTAACTTAAGTAAATGAAATGATTTTTGGGAATGAAATTGATTGTGGTTGAAAATGAATTAATGAAATAAACTAATAAAATAAATTAGTGGATTGGATATGGCTTTGGAATGTCGCTGATAGAATTGGACATGGACTTAAGTTGTGAAGTGAAAATGTTAACCCGCTTTTTTTCCAAGGCCATAAACAAGTGGATTCAACTTAACCAACTTACCTAACTAACTTCATGATTATCGAGGCTAAATATGATGGATTCGGTTTAAATGGATGGAGAATTAATATGAAGTCAGGATTAAGCATGGTTGATGGGTAAACGATGCATCATGTTCGGAAGGTGGTTCGGTCTTGGTGGCATGGCTCGGACTTGGTGAGGTGGTTCGGCCTGGATGAGGTGGTTCAGTCTTGGTGGCACGGCTCGGCCTTGGTGAAGTGGTTCGGCCTAGATGAGGCGGTTCGGTCTTGGTGGCACAGCTCGGCCTTGGTGAGGTGGCTCAGCCTTAGTAAGGTGGTTCGGTCGGGGACGAGGGACACAAGTGGATCGGCATTTAAGCCATTCGGCAATGGAATGAGTCAGTTGGTATTGGTCGCTCAGTTTGGAAGTCAGGGCATTGCTTGGCATAGGTCATTCAGTTTGGAAGTCATGGGTCGCTCGGCATTACGGTTCGTTCAGGGTGGCTCGGCGTAGTTGTTTCGGCAAGTGCTGCTCGGTGACTTGATGGTGTGGATCGGCATACTAGAGTATGCAGTGGATCGGCATAGGTCGGTCGGCATGGTAGTATGGGTCGGTCATAATGAAGGATATTAGCTCGGTTATGGACCTGATGGGCCTGGATTACTCAAGAGGCTCGACCACCTGGATTTGCCTATAAATACAGCATGTGGGGTTCTAGATATGGGATCTTCTTTTTGGGTTCTCTTGCTTTCAATTTTCTAAGGCTAAGGCTAAGGCTACTCTACCATTTTGTAACTATAATCGGTTATTATAGTAATAAAAAAGAAACTTCTGGAGTGGACTTAGGCCGGAGTTAGCCGAACCACCATAAAATCTATTGTTCTTTATAGATTTCATTTTAATTTTTGACTGTTCTTCATATTTATTTTCTCTCCATACATTCTATCTATGATATGTACTGTGATTTGGTGCTTTCATTTGGATTTGGGTGTTAGTGACCAATTTTGGCGCTAACATTTTGGTGCTTTCACCGAAAGGCAAGCACTTGGGAATTTTGGAGCTAGGAACTTGGATTCTAGGAAGCAATGGCTAGGCTATCAGCAAAGAAGCAAGTGACAGAAAGAAGCAATCAAGAGGGAAGTCAAGAGGCCCCCTCTGGAGCTGGAGAAATCAAGCATCCATCTACATCACCAGGGATGAGATGGAAGCGATGCTGAAAATGCAAGAGGAGATGATGCAGACTCTTCTCATACAATTTGGACAAGCAGGAACTGCAGGAGCTCAGATCTGTGGAGCTGGATCAGAAGCACTCAACCAGTAGGTAGATAGAGCGGTTCAGTAGGGGGCATCCCCCAATCAAGAAATGGCTATCAATCTGGATGGACCTAGGCTCACGGGCACACCACCAGGAAATGCGAGACCAAACCATGGAGGGATACCCGATGATGCTGTGTAGCCCAACGCCAACAGGAATACTAGAGTGCGTGATGAGGAGTATGTGCCAGGATTCCCTCGTGAACTTGGAGGATAGATCAGAGGTAGAGGACAGGGATTACAGTTTGGCGACAATGACAAATTAGCGGAGATGGTCAGACGAGCTGTGAGAGGTGGATTAGTGAATATAGACTTGGAGGATGTGAATAAGAGTCCCTTTACTCCTGCCATCAGGCAAGCTTGGAACCCGCCGGATTTTAAGCTACCAACGCTGGAGATGTATGATGGGAGAACGGATCATGTCGTTCACTTGACAAGGAACATGAGATATACGGAGGTACTGGGATCATCGGACGAGGTCATGGCTCGGTGTTTCCCTTTGTATTTGATGGATATCGCAGCTATGTGGTTCAGACAGCTGGAGAGTCGTTCTTTTGACACTCGCACTGAACTAATTAAAAGGTTTATGAGGCATTTTCGGGTCCATATAGTCATACCCAAGAACGTAACGACCTTGACATCGATGAATCAATGGAAGGGAAAGTCGCTTAGGGATTTCTTAACCAGATTCAACGCGGCGGTAGCTTCAGTGAATCGACCTGATCCATCGATGGTTTTGATAGCAGCAGTTTCAGGAATTGTAGATAATTCAGATTTCAAGATATCTTTGGAACGGGACGCACCGAGGGATCTCGGAGAGTTCTACCATGAGGGGAAAAGGTTTCCGAGGCAAGAAGATGCGCAGGCTGAGAGAGTAGGGAAAGAGGCTGAAGTTTATGCAGTGAGGGGTGCAGGTCCACCCAAGAGGGATCCAAATAAAGATGATAAAGGAAAAAGAAAAATGAATGGCAATGGTAGCACTTCAAAGAGACCTCGGAGGGATTCAAAGTTTTCTTCTTACACAGATTTAACCGAGACTCTAGAGAGGATTTACTTGGATACTCGAGAGCGCCTCCAGTATCGAAGGCCAGCAAGGAGGGAACCTTATAAGTACGAGCGGGCATCGGGAAAGCATTGCCTATTCCATGAGCTGGATGGGCACAACACAAACGATTGTAGGAATTTGAAAGATATCGTGGAGGATCATGTAAGTAATGGTCACCTGCTACAGTACATAAGGAATTGAGCTGTAGCAGTGGAATGGGAGCGGCCACCTCCTACCTCGATTGAAGGTGGCGCTGGATCTGGTCACCGCCGGCTTGTTATCAACTGAATGGTCTTATGGTTCTGAATAAGTAATAAAACTCAAATTAATACGGCTAGGTCACTTACACACGTATGGTATCGAGGTCAGTCCCTAGGCGTGCTCTGAGATGACAAAAAACCGTACTGCTTGAGCCTATGAAATCCTGTTTTCTTTCTGTTTTTCTGCAAACTCTGATTTCTTCTCTAGTACTTTGGACATTTAATTCCCTTTATTGTACAAACTTTTTCTTTGATAATTGAATTCTGTAATGATCGGATTTGGATCAATGTAATAAATAATACAGGTCTTGCGATCACGGTCCCGACCGAAGAGATGGGGCCGTAATCGCAAGTTACAAGTCCCTTCGCCGGGGAACGATGGAATAGACTCAAACATACTATAAAAGTCCTTGATCGGAGAGTCAAGGCCGGAGAATATAAGAAGTCCTTGACCAGAGAGTCGAGGCCGGAGAATATAAAAGTCCTTGACCGGAGTGTCGAGGCCGGAGAATATGAAATGTCCTTGATCGGAGAGTCGAGGCTGGAGAATATAAAATGTCCTTGACCGGAGAGTTGAAGCCGGAGAATATAAGAAGTCCTTGACCGGAGAGTCGATGCTGGAGAATATAAAAGTCCTAGGTCGGAGAGTCGAGGCCGAAGAATATAAAGGTCCTTAATCAGAGAGTTGAGGATGGAGAATATAAGAAGTCCTTAACAAGAGAGTCGGGGCCGGAGAGCACACAAGCCCTAGACCGGAGAGTTGAGGCTGGAATAGGATAACGCGACTCGGCGAGGTCTACGAATTCAAAGATTAAAATCGAAGAGGTAAGGGATTCGAATTTCGACTTAGGATAGATGGACCCGGTTAGGTCCTGGATTTGGCAAACGGCCCGAAGCGGTCTCGAATTTGGAAATCGACTCATAAAGGTCATAGATTTAGCTATTGGTTATTGATGGATTAAAACTTGGTTGACGAGTTTGGATGGCTACAAAATATGGGCTTCGGATATCGGATTTGAGGCTGTTCAAAACACACCTTCCAATAGCAAGGCATGTTTTGGGTGGGCAAATGTTAACCTGCCTTTTTGTCAAGGCCGCAAACAGTCGGATTCTACCTAACCAACTTACCTAACTAACTTCATGATTATCGAGGTTGGAATAAGATAGATTCGGTTTAAATGGATGGAGAATTAATACGAAGTCAGGATTAAACCTGGTCGATGGGTAAATGATGCATCATGTTTCGAAGGTGGTTCGGTCTTGGTGTACGGCTCGGCCTTGGTGAGGTGGTACGGCCTAGATAGGTGGTTCTGTCTTGGTGGCACGCTCGGCCTTGGTGAGATGGTTCGGCCTAGATGAGGTGGTTTGGTCTTAGTGGCATGGCTCGGCTTTGGTGAGGCGGCTTGGCCTTAGTGAAGTGGTTCGACCAGGGACGAGGGACACAAGTGGATTGGCATTTGAGCCGTTCGGCACTGGAATGAGTCGGTTGGCATCGGTCACTTGGTCTGGAAGTCAGGACATCGCTCGGCATAGGTCGTTCAGTCTGGAAGTCATGGGTCGCTCGGCATTGTGGTTCGGTCAGGGTGGCTTGGCGTAGTTGGTTTGGTAAGTGCCGCTCAGTGACTTGATGGTGTGGATCGGCATGCTAGAGTATGGAGTGGATCGGCATCGGTCGGTTGGCACGGCAGTGTGGGTCGGTCATAATGAAGGATATTGGCTCGGCTATGGACCTGATGGGCCCAGATTACTCAGGAGGCCCGACTATCTGGATTTGCCTATAAATACAACATACGGAGTTCCAAAAAAGGGATCTTCGTTTGTGCTCTCTTGCTTTCAATTTTCTAAGGCTAAGGCTACTTTACCATTTTGTAACTGTAATCGGTTATTATAGCAATAAAAAGGAAACTTCTGGAGTGGACGTAGGCCGGAGTTGGCCGAACCACTATAAAATATATTGTTCTTTACTGCTTTCATTTTAATTTTTGACTATTCTTCATATTTATACTCTCTCCATACATTCTATCTATGATCTATGACTGTGATTTGTTGCTTTCATCTGGATTTTGGTGTTAATGACCAATTTTGGTGCTAACAGAAAATAAACATGATAGTATTGTATAAAATGTTTATAACAAACTTAAGTAAAAATTTGATGGAATGGTTCTTAAGTGATATTAGTATTGAAAGAAATATACTAAGAAATAAATGTGTGAATAAAGCAACGAGAATAATGATTATGAATAAATGAATGTAAATAAAAGAATCTAAGTAATAAGAAACCAATTGAAATAAATACGTAAGTTGTGCGTAGATTATTTTATTCACATAAAGATTTGATCCAAATTCGAGTACATAAATTTGACATGATATATATTTGGTCCAAGTTACAATTATTCACTCGATTCCCAACGGCAAACACTGGATAGGGATTTTTGATTGATTCCTAGTTCTCTATCATAGTATATGGTTATGCAAAGAGAAAGACAGTTTCTAATCAAGGAACTAGATCTGATTACGTACTAGAGTGGTCATGTGAACGATACTAGGATGGAAGTGAAATTATTTGATCGAGTGAGCAATCAGATTTGATATTGCATACGGATGATATATGTACATCGTATGGGCTTTAGTAAATTAAATGTTTAAAATTTAAAATGCAAATTAATATGATTTTGGACTATATGATTGGATATTATTAGTAACTAAGATGTAAGTATATAGAACCAAAAGCTAGTTGATGTTTTTGATTTCATAAGTAAAATTTGGTTGCACAACTAAAAATTACATGTTTATATTATTGATTGAATTTGATGGTTTTATGATTGAGCCACTTGGCTTTTATTGGTTTGGGCATATAGTGGCGATATATAGTTATTCCAATCTAGCCGCGCAAAGGAGACGTTGGTGAAATTTTTCGTAAATTTAAGGCGCTAGAAATTTTTTGAGAAAAAAATTTGATAACTAAAATTTGATACTTATATTATAACTTGGAAGGGTATTAGTTGGTAACTATGATGAATTTAAGGACTTAGAAAAGTTGTGATAATAAATTTCAACGAATTGATTTTGGAAAATTAAAGGCTTAGAAGGATTTGGTAATCTATTTCAACTAATCGATTTTGAAAGGTTAAAGGGTTTTGTTGCATTTTTCTTGCCTTGGAAATTTTGGAGATGAAATTCATTCAAGAGAGGAAGAATGTAAAGACTAAGAATTTTAGTCTATCGAATTTGGAGTGTTTAAATTGATTTTAAATATAGAAAAGTTAATTTTATAAGTTGAATAACTCGAATTTCAAACATAGTGATTTATTTGATAATTAATTTGTTTAATTTAATATTTGGAATTATTTAAATAATTAAATCACGAATTTAAAATGAATAAAAATGATTTCAAAAGTTTATTTAAATTTAATTTAAATAAGAATAAAGATGGTAAACTTCTAATTTAGATTTAAAAATGATCTATTTGGTTTTTATAATAATTCTTTTTAATCAACGTGTAAAAACAACCTTTTGGGGCACTGTCTCGGATTTTGTTGAAATCGGTTTCATTAGATCCACAATAGTGACTTAATGTATGCCGTCGATTTTTGTAGCGATTGGTTGTGCAAACTCGAAATGCATATAAATTAGTTTTAGAAATTTATATAATAATTGGGTTTGAAAAGCTATCTTCTGTATATGATCGAATTATGTCTCAAGACTAGTTCCATTGTGTTCGAAATTGGGGTATTACATACAAAACGCCAAATAGCACATGTCATTTAGAGTTTGAGATTTTGAGTGCATTAAGCTAGATATTTTATAATATAAATAATATGCAGTTTCTTTAATCACCATAACTATGCCATACCCATACCCACGCTTGCACATTTCAGTCATACCATCCTTTTTCCCAATATTATTGAGCCCATAACTAGAAGAAGAAAAATGAAGAAAGAAACCATATTTTCGTCTTCTTTAAAATTCAAGAAAAATTCAAATTTAATTCCAAAAATTCCAAAGTTTGTTGCTTGAGTTCGGATGGTTTAGATCTTTGATTTGGTAGGTTTTGAGATGGAGCGGCTTTGATTTTTGAGTTGCGGATCTTGTTTGGCAATCGACAATGGAGGATTTAGACTAGGGTTTGGGAATGTAATTGATGTGAGCATTGTTTGGGAAATCGGGTTTTAGATTCCGGTATGTTATGGAATTTAGCATGGATGGACGAAGGATGGAGTGCGACGGCCTGAAGTGTGTCACGACATACTACTGTAGCAGCATGGGAGTGAGCAACATGTTTTGCAAGACTGGTTTGGTCATGAAGTAATGATATCCAGTCTGAGGAGAAGGTGATGAGAGGTACCAGGAGAGATCGAATTGTTGTTTCATGAGGTGATTGAGGAGGAATGGTTGATGGAAGAGCATGGCTATAGTGGAGGGAGAAGCAGTGTTTGGGCGGCTGTTAGTTTGAAGAGGAAGATGGATTATTTTTAAGAAGGGTAATTATTTTAAAGATTTATAATTAGTATTAAATTAATATTATTTAAAATCAGAATCTAATAAATTGTATAGCTCTTCCATACGATGTCAGGTTCAATTTAGACGGAACCAGAACGCAAAAGCGACAACTGGAATTTGGTGAGTTAAACTCACCTTTTTGGTTAGCTAATAATATTTATACTTGATAAATATTATTGTTTGGATATTTGGATGATTTACTATTTTTATCAGTTGGTTTGGTTTTATTCCCGACCCTTGAGCGGATGACTCTTTTTACGTACTCGCCTAGAAGAGGATGACCCATACTATATGATTATTTACTATTTATGATGTAGGGGGACAGGTTGGAGGGATCCAAAGGGATTTCTTGCTATTTTTGAATTGTTTTGAATAATATTCCAGTTATATAAACTATTAGATACTTAACTTGATTTTCGGGCACTAGTGGTTATGTCATCGTTATATGTTTAAAAACTTAAACCCTGTAGTGATAGAAATTAATATCGATATTGGTTAAGCATTTGATAGTTATTGGTCTCAAAATAGTACTTTAAAAATACTCTAAATTTCCATTTGAGTTGGAATGGGTTTTTGAGATAGGAAATAATTTTTAAATCTGAATTTGTGTTTTGAAAATATTTGTTTTAAGGGATTTAATTTATATTTTACTCCAACCCTTTTTATCTATCTTTTTCCAATTTATTTATATCTATATTATTTTAATATTATTTTTATTTTAATATTGTTTTAAAGTTATTTATTTATACTTAATATTATTTTAAAAGTTATATATTTATATTTAATATGATTTTAAAAGTTATTTATTTATATTTAATATGGCTTCAAGGTTATTTATCAATATTTTAAATATTTTGAAAAGTTAATTATTTAAATTATTAATATGGTTTGAAATTAATAATAATGATTGGTAATAATATTTTGGAAATTTATTATTGTTATCTATAATAATGGTAAAGATTAACGATTATTTTATTATAATGTTTTCAATTATTAATTATTATTTTTAAGATATTTCAAAGTTAATAATAATTATTTATTTTTAATTTTTTATTAACATTGATTATTATATAATAGTGTTTTAAAGTAAATGATTAGGATTTATTTGTAATGTTTTCGAGATTCATAAATAGAGTATTATAAATGGACTTGGATTTTATAAGGCAGTCTGTAAAATGGTTTGAAGACTTAAGGGAGATTATTTACAATATCAAAGAGTACTATAAACGATTAGATATTTATAAACAAATTTGAGAAATGGGTTTATAGATTTATAAAAGGAGTTCTATGAATGCTTTTATGGATTTATAAAGGATTTATAAATAATTTTATAAATATACAAAAAGAATTTATAAGTGACTGAAATTATTAAAGAGATTATAAATGATTTTCAAAGGTTTATAAAATAGTTGTATAAATGGTTTTTGAGATTTATAAGGGATTTATAAATGATTTTAGAATTGTATAGAAAGGAAATCTTTCTCTGATTTGTGAATATGCTTATAGCGTTAAGATAAGTATATGGATATTTTCTAAGTATTGAAAATATAAGGATTTGTGAATATATTTTTGTAGAATTATTTTGATACAAGTATTTCCAGATGCATTTAATTAATGAAAAGATTTATAAAAGAGGCTAGTAGTTGCATATGTGCTTGACCTTTGTTGGATTTCCCTTTTGAAATAAATCCCTAGTTTGAATGTTTGTTTATTCGATGGTTAAAGAACCGACTATCGAATTTGGACCTAAAACGTAACTTTGAAAATATCTAGGAGAAACACGTGAGTTATATGGCACAGTTATATCCAATGATGTTTTACTATACGTATAAATCTCATTTCGGTCTCCTAGAATAGTGATAAGGAAATCTGCCCACTAACGGTAAGGAGGTGATCTTCGCTCTTATCATTAACTATTTATTTCCTAAAGAACTGAGGTTGAGTTCACCGTAAACTATCGATTATTATTTCAAAGAGACCGGAATTGGATATATCATCTGGAAACCACTTCGCTCCAACTCAAGCTTTTAAAGTGAAGACATCTTGAAGATGATGGAATCGAAGATGGAGCTATCAAGCATTTCATTCAGTCTTAGAACGAACTTGTATAGATGAATGTTGGCATTGCATTGTTTCCAAGAGGGCAATGTTAGCATCCAAGTGGGAAGTGCTATATATAAGGTAAAACGTAGCCTCAAGCCTTATCAATCGAGAATGACCAAAACATGGGAGATGCGATCAGGCTAAGTGGGTCACTTCCAAGTAGGGTATGATCATCCTTATCTATAGTCAATATTTTCTCTCATTTGTATGCTCAGGGCCCATTAATGGGGAGTTGATCGTATTCGGTACTGCTAGTCAAGTGGTTGGCCGGTCATGTGTTGGCAGGGGTTCTCGGCAAGGTCCTACGTGTTATTTTATCTAGATATGCACCGTGACGAGTGGTACCCTAGTAACCAAGTCGTTGTATGGAATCCATTCTCCAATATAAGCTTTTACGGTTTTAGTTGTATACCTATTATGCTGGAATTTAATTAATGTAACAATTTCGACTATGACCAATAAGTATTTGTATCTTAGACACTATTATAATATTAGAGAATTTCATATAAAATGGTTTGGTATCATAAGGTAAAAACATGTCTGTGTTTATGTGCAGTGTGGTCTTAAGAGTTACCTTTATCTTCAAAAGATTTCTATAACTTTAAAAAATCAATTGAGCCGTGTTTTCTCAGCTGGTTTTCTAAATTGACTCGGGTTTATTTATTAATAATGCTTGGGTCAAACCGACCATATTTACAGATTTAGTTTGGAGTTTTGGAGCTTCAAAAGACGAGCTGGAGGTCCAAAGACATATTCGCGTGTATGGTTATTTTTGTTGTTGTATTCCTTGTTGTATTTATCATAAATTGTAAAGACATGTTGTTATAACTTGTCTAGGCTGAAATAGGTTAGAATACTCTGATTGATATATATATATATATATATATATATTACATTTCTTCTTTGTGTAAAGATTTATTGTATATTATATAATATTCGTTCCACTGTGAAATTTTATGTTGTTTGTTTTCTCTTTCATCTTTATTCTTCCTTCTTTCTTCTTTCTTTTTCCCAAACTATCCGCCTTTCCATTCAATTTGGGTTGGACAACTGTGTTTTATTGTCAGCTTAAACTGTATGGAAAAGTGGGTTGTTACATTAGATTCATTACAGACAGATGTGGTTGGATTACCTTTATCCACAAGTCATTTATTAAGTTTGGCACATTCCTTTATATGTTTCTTCTTTTTATAAAAAAAACACATGAAATCTTTCTAAATTCCATTCTTATATTTTACCTTTTTCTTTGTCATTGGCTTGTGGTTTCCCCTTTCCACGTGTTGCCAACATTGCACTCTCATCTCATTCCATCATCAGCCTGTGTTTCCTCTTGAACACACATGATTATGAGTTCATTAATTGAATATGTATCATTATGTGTGCTATAGATGATTTTGAAAGGTCGATATTAATGTGGAAGAGTGATTAAGATGCAGTGCACTAGAAAAGATTATGATATTTCACACTCGTGAGCCTTAAGGTTGAGAATTACCTGATTAGAGTGCTTGTTATCCGAAGTGACATAATGCTTATCAAGGGCTTTTAGCAAGTCTTGGACCTTTTCATGCTGATCCATAGAACCACGAATACTACCAGAAATTCTTGTCTTAGATGTACATCATGCTGGCTCGATTGGATAACTCCCATTGCTTATATAGCATGATGTTAGCTTCAGTACTAGTATTAGTGATTGCCGATGATTCATCTTTACTAATAGCATATTCCACATCTATCATCCTAAATGAAGAGGAATTCTCTCCTTCCATGTCTTATATTTATCCCCTTTCAGATCAGGGATATCACAACAAATATTAGAGTAATTTGCTTATATAATTTCTACGTAAAAGTATAAATACAAGCTTATGTCAAAATTTAGGCCTAAAAATATTCATGACTTTACCAATGTAAATCATGCTTGAAGACTAAATCTAATGACATAAAAATGCCCATGGGCTAAAATTCGTATTCAGATAGATTCAAATAATTCTACATGATACAATTATCAAGTTATTTACTAAATACATATAACTTATGAGTAATATATGAATCACTTAATATGTAATCCTAATTGTCAATACACATGCAATGGTAACTCCCGTGGGATAAAATTTGGATTTATTACATTAAGTATAATTAATTACAAGGCTCATATTATAAATATACTTATTAATGTCTTTATGTAATCCTAATTAATATATAATTTTTTATTCAATTAAAGATGTTGTGGTTATTCTCTAATAAAGTAAAACATTACATGGATTACTACACATTAAATGACTAGCACTTGATATCATGAATATATAAAACTAAGAGGTGAAGCGTATTTTTTAATTTTTCAAGAATAATAAATTTGCAGATCACAAATCATTTTTTCAAAAGGAAAGAGCATATTATGCATGTGTTTAGTTGTAGAAGAAATCATGATGTTTACGTATTATAGATTCACTTTCTTTTTCCTTTTCATTCAGGATTTTATGCATATAACATGCTTCGATGATTTCCCAAAAAAATGAAATTATTGTCAAGTTAATGGAAGAAATAATATATTTCCATGAAAGCAACCTTTATGACCAAAAAAGACCTGCATTGCCCAAACATATACAATTAGCTATTAGAAATGACCAACCGAGAAATATGGTATCAGTGAAAGTGTATACATTAACATGCTAGACTTGAAGATGCATGAAGTAATTCATCCGCAATATAACTCTGAAATTGATATTCAACTATCATTATTTTAGTATAGACATACTACTATGCCAACAATATATTGTGGTTGCATTAGTAAATTATTTTCTTACAAATAAATTTCTTAGGATTTTGACGATAGTTGCAAACTTCCGTATTTCATTTCAATGATATAGAATCTCTAAATTATAATTCAAGTTCTTTCACATAAACATTTATTTCATACTGAAATTTAATTACAACATATAGAATGTAACGATCCCAGTTTTTGAGTAAAATTAAATTTAGTAATTGATATAAATTTGTGGATTAAAAATTGTAAATTAATTTAATTTTTCCAAATTAAACAAGATATTTGTTTGTTTATATATGCATATGGATTGATTTAAAATTCAAAGTTAGATATTTTGAAAATATGTTGGATTTGAAAAGTCTATATTTTAAGAATAATAAAAGTTTGTTTTCCAATTTTAATATATATGTGTATACATATTTACATTTGAAAGTTGTAATTTGAGATTAAAGTAATAATTTTCAAAAGCTAATTATGTTAAATTCTATATTTTATAACATGTGTGTTTATTTATTAAAATATAATTTGTTTTAAAATTCATTTTCTTTAAAATTGATATAAGTATAAATAATAGGAAAATGAGTCAATATAAATACAAAAGTGCAAATTTATTAACGTAGGTTTAAAACAAAATCTATAAATTAATTATAAATAAGGTTTAAAACATAAATTTCTTATTTAGGAAAAATGTAAATTGTATAAATCATGAAGGTAACAAGTGTTAGTAAAAAGTACAAGGGGCAAATTGCATTATAAAAATTTAAAAACATAAATAATATGAATTAAAAGAAAATAACCATGCTACATGTTCTTCTTTCAACTCAAAACATTAGCCTGGAAATCAAAAGACAAGAGAAAATCTCAAAACAAATCAAAACCTGTAAGCAATAAATCATCTCATCATCAACTTGGAAGCCAAGACTCAAAAGCATTTCTAACTCGATTAAATGCAAAGATTAGATTAAAAACTAAACAACATCTGAAGCGTTTCAAACATCAACTACAGATCAATAAACAAAATTTTCAGATCAAAACCAATTAAGCAGATCAAACTCAAGAAAGAAAATCAAGATCCAGTTTCTCTGTTGTGGATATCACTGTGAGTAAACCACTACCTTAACTACTTTAGAATTGATATCTGTGGTTTATAATTGAGGTGAAGTGATGATAAATGATGTGAATATGCTTATATATATGAAATGGTTTCTTGGTGAATGTACATATATGAATAGCTCTGTTCTTGTCTATAGGTTCTTAAACCTGTTCAAAAAATTCTTATCACCTAAACAAATCAATATTAGGATAATATTTCAAAAAGGAAGATGATCACCATAATGTAATTTCATTTCCAAAAATATTTACAAGTGAAAAAACTCAGTATATTTTTTCAAGAATAATATATTACTGTAAAAATTAATCAAAGTCATAAAATCAATGTTCGTAATATTTTATTTTGAATACATAGCCAGAATCGTATTAAAAAATGATGAATTTGGACAATAATTTCAAGATTTTTAGCTCGGTATTTGTTGCGAAATTGCAAAATGAACAGAAAACACAATATCGTCAATTTTTGACTAACGATGAGGTTTGGGGAGTCATGCCTGACATCGAAGGTAGAGGGAAGATTGTCAAGCACAGGAAAAATAGTGGTGAAATTTTTAGAAGGTCAAGGTGGCAGATCATCGATAAATTAGGGTTTAGAAGCTCGTTTTGGTCGACGAGGTTTGAGAAGGGGTTTCGCTGTTAATGATGATCAATAGGCAACCGGTACAGGGGAGATTGGAGCTGGAGGAGGAGACGAGTCTATGGTGTGGTCGGCATTGTTGATGGTGACCTAGAGTGTCGTCGGCGATCGGTTTTGCTGATCTGGGTTTGGGTTCTTATTCGATCTTGAAGCTCGTTGTCGATCTCTAACGAAATCGTGGAATTTGGGTACTTGGGAGGCTCATGGGTGTCGTCGGTGATGTGTTGAGGAGATCGATGATGATTGGAGTCGCTCCGATCACCTGTGCACGTGCACGCATATTAGCGTGTATCTATTGATTTGGCGAAGAAAGATAAAGCTCGGGTTCGACTCGAAGAAACTCGCGAATTTACTCGGGAAAAGTGAAAAAAAAAAGGAACTCGAAGACAAGCTTGGGAAATTTAGAATATGGCTCGGGTTTCACTCAAGTTGGTTTTGGTTTTGGGATATAATAGTTTTAAAGTTTTAAAATCAAACAAGTTTTAAAATCAAACAAGTTTTAAAATAAGTTTTCAAAGACTTGGCTTTAAAGTTAAAAATATGTTAGAATTGTTTTGGGTTTGAATAATTAGATTGAAATGGTTATTTAAAATATTCTTAAGTGTTTCAAATGGAATTTGATGATGTGATTAAAATAACTGATAAAAATAAATGGTTTATCTTAAGTTAATTAAGACCTTGGGTAATTAAAGATTAATTTATTAATTAATAATTAAAGGTTAATCATTAAGGAAAATTAATTTTTGTCAATCATTTAGTTGATGTAATTAATTACTTAATGAAAATGATTAAAAGGTTGATTATTTAATAATTAAGGGGTAATTAATTAAGATAATTAATCAAGGGATTGATTTCTTAAATTACTTAATGTAATTAATAAAGGATTATTACTAAATTAATTAACAGATAATTACTTTGTATAGTTATTATTAAAGGATAATTAATTAAGATTAATTAATGAAAGGAATTATGGTTAATTAATTGATGATTAAAGGTTGATTAATCAAATGATTTAAAGAATAATTAATTAAGGGATAATTAATGTGATTAATTAATTAAGGTAATTAATTTGGGGATAATTAATTAATTAAAGGCTAATTAATTAATAAAAGCGATTAAGGGATGATTTATTAATTAAGGGTTAATTAATTAATTTATTAATTAATTAAGGGTAATTAATTTAAAGGATAACTAAATAATTAAAGGTTAATTATTTAATGATTAAAGGTTAATTGATTTATTAATTAAGGTTGATTAATTAATAAAGGGTTAATTAATTTATTAATTAAGGTTAATTAATGGATGATTAAAGGATAATTAATCAAAATGGTTTGTAATTAATTAATATTAATTAACCGGGATTATAAATTTATTCAAAGTAATTAATCTGATTTAAATCAGATGATTTATTGATCTTACTTATGGATGTTTAGATTGTATTGAATGTTGTATTGTTTGATATCCCTGATTTGTGATACTTTGTGATATGAATTGTATTGATTTGAGCTTTGATGAATGTGATTAATTTATCTGTGATGAATTTATATTATTATTTGTGAATCTGTGAATGAAGATAAGCGTTATAGGATTGTACCGCTTATCGATGTTGCTGTGCTTGAATTTGTAATGATTGATGATATTGCGCTATTGTGTGAAACCCCTGGACTACACCATACACACACGAAATGGATTTCACGGGAAATCGGTTAAGTCACAGATGTTTTGATTTAAGATGTTATTTATTTAAAAAGTTGAATTTTGAATCCAAATGGTTTTGGAAATGTAATTGGGTTGAATATGGAAAGCTTTTGAAAAGAAGTTTGAAATTAAAATTTAGTTTGAATAAGACTATATCTTGTTAAGTTTTGAAATTGTTTTAGAAATTTGGTTTGAAAGGTTTATACAAGTTATATAATATATATATATATATATGGATTTTTAAACCATCTTTAAAGTATGTTGAATATATTATTTAGAGAATTTAAATTCAACCCAAGTTTATACTTGAAAGGCTTTAATTGAGCAAATGTAATTGGATTTACCCAAAACAAAAACTCTTAGTTTTCAAATGATACAAGCTTTCAAAGAAAGAAAGGATTTCCAGTTTTGTTAAAAAGGGGTTTCAAATTTGAAAGGGGATTGTTTCTAAAAGCTATAATTGAATCTTTATGAAAGATTTGTGAACATTGTTTCCAAATTGAAGATGATCTTAAAGGTGTATCTTTTATATAAAAGATTTGGAATTGTAAATAGTTTTGAAAGCTATGAATTAATATTTGTGGAAGATTGGTGAACTTTGTAAAGTAGATCTTTTTGTTTAAAGATTTGAAAATGGCAATTTGTTTAAACCATTTGAAGAAACCTTTTGAGCTTTAAGTTGTGACTTAACTAAGATCCCATATATCCAAATGTTTTTAAATATTGCGCTCATTATTCGGTTTAGCCGGGAGGGGACCTTCTGTCATATAACCCATTCCGAATAATGATACGACGTATGGATTGCATTCGAAGACCGATGGTGAAGACCGAGTATTTTCGAGAATGAAAGGATTACCCATCGAATGACTCTGCACTGAGTAGTTACGATATAGAGATCTCCATATGTGATGGGGAGTCCAATCGAGATTGTGAATACCCGAATTGCAAGGGCTTCTTTGTGAAGTGCCTTTGGTTCTGTTCGAACCCAGAACAGACTTGTATGGATGTGTGTCTGACATTACACTTTGAGATATAAAGTAGGTTTCTATTAAATACATTTCTGTTTGGTGGCAGAGAATTTATTCTCTTAGCTTAACACCCTTCTCTGAGACGTACGAGCTCAGAGGTTATGTAGTTGATGGTTACTAGTGATACATTCCCAATTTGGTAATGTGGCATACGAAGTGCTGCTGATCATTTGTTGATCAACGCATGACTTTTGTGTAAAGCGTAGCTTTGTGGACGTCACCTTGCCGGACCTCACAACCTGGAAATGGTCGAAACAGGAAAGATGCGGCAAGGTTATTTAGGGGTAGCACCCCCTGAGGGTATGTCCATTTCCTCCTGGACAGAGGTGGTGTCATGGTATGGATCCCAGATATTTAATCTGTGTGGTTACTGCAAACTTATTACTTTATGGTTGTTGGTGTCGTGCGCTCGGATAAAGGTTGGTTACGACTGGGGGATGACATACTCGTGTCTGTAGTTACCTAGTTACAGAGGAACCCAGTATTGTGTTAGCATAAAGCTGGTTAAGTTCTCGGGGCATCCCTCCAGAGGCGTACCCATGTGGCCCAGGAAGTTCCTTAGCCTGACCATTTGTTGGAAATCCAATCACCAATACGCGCCTTGAACGGTTTTAGTTGTATAACCTGCCATTTACTTATGGTGGTCACCACTGTTTAGATAGTAGCTGTAGTAGGCATAGTTCGAAATGTCTATGCTGGCTAAGATTAATATTATACTTTCAAAAGTTTTTCTGCACAATGCACTAATAATAATATCCAAAGTTTTTTGCGCATCAAGCATGTTTGACTATCATAAGGAGAAATCTCCTCCAATTGTGCGTTTGCATCGTGTGTGTGGCAGGAGGCCTTATGGTAGTTTCATTTTCCAAAAAGCATTGCAGATTTCTTTTAAATTCTTTTGTTTTGCTTTTGTAAAAGATAAACAAATGTTTTCGTTTGCTCACACTAATCCCATGACTGACCTGGAGTTTATTGTTCCCTTCCTAAACTCTGGGTGCCCACAATTTTCCACACGGGCAGTCTAGAGTTGGATTTTTCAGATAATCAAATTGTAGGAGTAGATTCGATAGCATCCAGCCTTTGGATTTGGCAATAGCATTTGTTCAACATGACTGACCTTGCTTAATACGACTTGATGGTGGTTTGAGCTTATTGGATTGGGGTCTTCGAAGCTTTTGGAATGAGCTATTTGGTTTTGGAGCACTAGTAGAGTTGCTGTATGGGCGTTGGATCTCTTTGAAGCCTTTGTTGTTGGTGTTATCTTTTCTGCTGTGTATATCATCTCTGATATTGTTGATATTCATTTGTATAGATGTTTTGTATCAAATATTGTTGTGTATCAATAATATTATTCATTTCTCTTCCGCTATGTTGTTATACTTAATGTGTTATAAGCCCCGGCATGAATCGCATTTCAACTATTGAATCTACAGCATTCGAGTACAAGTGAAGTATTGGTGTCGATTTTTGAACGCTGAAATTCGGGTCGTGACAATTTGGTATCAGAGCTGAAGGTTGAGTGAAAATTTTAGCTCAGGAGTATAACACATTAGGTAACTCATTAGAGATAGGGATATAAATGCCCTAGAATGAGTATATCCCTAAGATATCCGTCTATACGTCTTAGTAAATTCTCTTACTATCCACTGATAGTGAGTATGAGGGCAAGAAGAGGACGAGGTAGGGTATAGGATAGTACCACTACAAATGGTCAATACCCTGTAACAACAAGGAAACAATTCTTCTCAATCTCCTTTAATCCAATTTCAATTCTATGATGGCTTTATGGCGGCTCCAAGGAGAAGCTTTGGCGTGGTGGCGGCCCTGCGAATCGTTGAAGATAAGTTTCTATTTCGTATTCTCTTTATCAATTCCCCATCAGCTTTTCGTTTTAATTTTAATTTGAATTTTATTAAAATGAATTGGTTAATTAAATATAAAGTTAAATTGGATTGTACCAATGAAACGATTTCGGTCAAAACCAAAGTTTGAAGTTTTTGTTATAATTTCTTGTGAGAATCAAAGTCCGAGGAGGGACAAGATGGTGTAAACTTTGGGGTATTTCGACCTGAGTTTAGAATTCATACCTAGTGTTTGAGAATTATGGAAGATTGAATCTATTTGTCTGTTCTTTGGGGTCTCGATACATTCTACGAATGGTAAGTTGTCCTTCGAACTAACTAATGCCCCTGTATATTTCGCAGAATGGATGACTCGAGTATCTTGGATAGTATTGAATGAGTTCGTTCTCATAATTATTGATGATATTCTAATTTGGTAAGACAAATGCAAAATAGATATTCAGTTTGAGCTGGTAAAATATTCTCCATCTGTTCTTTGGTTGGTCTCCATATCTGGAAAAATTTTGGGACGAAGTTTTCTTAAGGGAGGAATCTATAACGATCCCAATTTTGAGTAAAATTAAATTTAGTAATTGATATAAATTTTTGGATTTGAATTGTAAATTAATTTAATTTTTCCAAATTTAACAAGATATTTGTTTCTTGATATATGTATATGGATTGATTTAAAATTCAAAGGTAGATATTTGAAAATATGTTGGATTTGAAAAGTCTATATTTTAAAGATAATAAAAGTTTTTTTTTCAATTTTAATATATAAGTTTATACATATTTATATCTGAAAGTTGTAATTTTAGATTAAAATAATAATTTTCAAAAGCTAATTAAGTTAAATTCTATATTTTATAACATGTATGCTTATTTATTAAAATATAATTAGTTTTAAAAATCATTTTCTTTAAAATTGATTTGAGTATAAATAATAGGAAAATGAGTCAATATAAATAAAAAGTGCAAATTTATTAACATAGGGTTTAAAACAAAATCTATAAATTAATTATAAATAAGGTTTAAAACATAAATTTCTTGTAAGACAAATGTAAATTATATAGATCATAAAGGTAACATGTGTTAGTAAAAAGTACAAGTGGCAAATTGCATTATAAAAAATTAAAAACATAAATAATATGAATTAAAAGAAAATAAACAGGCTACATGTTCTTCTTTCATCTCAAAACATTAGCTTGGAAATCAAAAGACAAGAGAAAATCTCAAAACAAATCAAAACTTGTAAGCAATAAATCATCTCATCAGCAACCTGGAAGCCAAGACTCAAAAGCATCTCTAACTCGATTCAATGCAAAGATCAAATTAAAAACTCAACAACATCCGAAGCATTTCAAACATCAACTACAGATCAATAAACAAAATTTTCAGATCAATACCAATTAAGCAGATCAAACTCAGGAAAGAAAATCAAGATCCAAATTCTCTGTTCTGGATATCACTATGAGTAAATCACTGCTTAACTACTTTAGTATTGATATCTGTGGTTTATAATTGAGGTGAAGTGATGATAAATGATGTGAATATGCTTATATATATATATATATATGTATGTATGTATATAATGGTTTCTTGGTGAATGTATATATATATATATGAATAGCTCTGTTCTTGTCTACAGGTTCTTAAATCTGTTTAAAAAATTCTTATCACCTAAACAAATCAATATTAGGCTAAAATTTTAAAAAGGAAGATGATCACCATAATGTAATTTCATTTTCAAAAATATTTGCAAGTGAAAATACTCAGTATATTTTTTCAAGAATAATATATTACTGTAAAAATTAATCGATGTCATAAAATCAATGTTCGTAATATTTTGTTTTGAATATATAGCCAAAATCGTATTGAAAAATGATGAATTTAGACAATAATTTCAAGATTTTTAGCTTGGTATTTGTTGCGAAATTGCAAAATGAACAAAAAACACAATATCGTCAATTTCCGATGAACGATGAGGTTTGGGGAGTCGTGCTTGACATCGAAGGTAGAGGGAAGATTGTTGAGCATGGGAAAAATAGTGGTGGTATTTTTAGAGGGTCGAGGCTGCCGATCATCGATAAATTAGGGTTTAGAAGCTCGTTTTGGTTGACGAGGTTTGAGAAGGGATTTCACCGTCGATAATGATCAATAGGCAACCGGTACAGGGGGATAGGAGCTGGAGGGGGAGACGAGTCTACCGTGTGGTCGGCGTTGTGGATGGTGGCCTAGAATGTCGTCGATGATCGGTTTTGCTGATTTGGGTTTGGATTCTAATTCGATCGAGAAGCTCGTTGTCGATCTCTAACGAAATTGTGGAATCTAGGTGCTCAGGAGGCTCATGGGTGTCGTCGGCAATGTGTTAAGGAGATCGACGATGATCGTAGACGCTCCGATCACCTGTGCACGTGCACGCATATTAACGTATATTTGTGGATTTGGGGAAGAAAGATAAAGCTCGGGTTCGACTCGAAGAAACTTGCGAATTTACTCGGGGAAAGTGAAAAGAAAGGGGAACTCGAAGACAAGCTCGGGAAATTTAGAATATGGCTCGGGTTTCAATCAAGTTGGTTTTGGTTTTGGGATATAACAGCTTTAAAGTTTTAAAATCAAACAAATTTTAAAATAAGTTTTCAAAGACTTGGTTTTAAAGTTAAAAATATGTTAGAATTGTTTTGGGTTTGAATAATTATATTGAAATGATTATTTAATTCAAATGGAATTTGATGATCTGATTAAAATAACTGATAAAAATAAATGGTTTATCTTAAGTTAATTAAGATCTTGGGTAATTAAAGATTAATTTATTAATTGATAATTAAAGGTTAATCATTAATGAAAATTAATTTTTGTCAATTAATTAATTGATGTAATTAATTACTCAATTAAAATGATTAAAAAGTTGATTATTCAATAATTAAGGGGCAATTAATTAAGATAATTAATTAAAGGATTAATTTCTTAAATTAGTTAATGTAATTAATAAAGGATTGTTACTAAATTAATTAATGGATAATTACTTTGTATAATTATTATTAAAGGATAATTAGTTAATTAAGATTAATTAATGAAAGGAATTAAGGTTAATTAATTGATGATTAAAGGTTGATTAATCAAATGATTTAAAGAATAATTAATTAAAGGATAATTGATGTGATTGATTAATTATGGTAATTAATTTGAGGATAATTAATTAATTGAAGGCTAATTAATTAATGAAAGTGATTAAAGGATGATTAATTAAGGGTTAATTAATTAATTAATTAAGGGTAATTAATTTAAAAGATAATTAAATAATCAAAGGTTAATTATTTAATGATTAAAGGTTAATTGATTTATTAATTAAGGTTGATTAATTAATAAAGGATTAATTAATTTATTAATTAAGGTTAATTAATGGATGAGTAAAGGATAATTAATCAAAATGGTTTATAATTAATTAATATTAATTAACCGGGATTAGAAATTTATTCATAAGTAATTAATATGATTTAAATCAGATGATTTTTTATCTTACTTATGGATGATTAGATTGTATTGAATGTTGTATTGTTTGATATCCCTGATGTATGATGCTTGGTGATATGAATTGTATTGATTTGAGCTGTGATTAATTTATCTGTGATGAATTTATATTATTATTTGTGAATCTGTGAATGAAGATAAGCGTTATAGGATTATACCGCTTATCGATATTGCTGTGCTTGAATCTGTAATGATTGATGATGTTGCACTATTATGTGTAACCCCTGGAATACACCATACATACACAAATATGGATTTCATGGGAAATCGTTTAAGTCACTTATGTTTTGAATTAAGATATTATTTGTTTAAAAAGTTGAATTTCGAAACCAAATGGTTTTGGAAATGTAATTGGGTTGAATATGGAAAGCTTTTTGAAAAGAAGTTTGAAATTAAAATTTAGTTTGAATAAGACTATATCTTGTTAAGTTTTGAAATTGTTTTGGAAATTTGGTTCGAAAGGTTTATACAAGTTATATATATATGGATTTTTAAACCATCTTTAAAGTATGTTGAATATATTATTTTGAGAATTTAAATTCAACCCAAGTTTATACTTGAAAGGCTTTAACTTGAGTAAATGTAATTGGATTTTCCAGAAACGAAAATTCTAAGTTTTCAAATGATAATAGCTTTCAAAGAAAGAAAGGATTTCCAGTTTTGTTAAAAAGGGGTTTCAAATTGAAAAGGGATTGTTTTTGGAAGCTATAATTGAATCTTTCTGAAAGATTTGTGAACTTTGTTTCCAAATTGAAGAGGATCTTGAAGGTGTATCTTTTATATAAAAGATTTAGAATTGTAAATAGTTTTGAAAGCTATGAATTAATCTTTGTGGAAGTTTGGTGAACTTTGTAAAGTAAATCTTTTTGTTTAATGATTTGAAAATGGTAATTTTTTTAAACCATTTGAAGAAAGGTTTTGGGCTTTAAGTTGTGACTTAACTAAGATTCCATATATCCATATGTTTTTAAATATTGCGCTCATTATTCAGTTTAGCCGGGAGAGGACCTTGTTTCATATAACCCATTCCGAATAATGATACGACGTTATGGATTGCATTTGAAGACTGGTGGTGAAGACCGAGTATTTTCGAGAATGAAAGGATTACCCGTCGAATGACTCTACACTGAGTAGTTACGGTATAGAGATCTCCATATGCTATGGGGAGTCCGATCGGGATTGGAATACCCGGATTGCAAGGGATTCTTTGTGAAGTGCCTTCGGTTCTGTTCGAACCCGAAATAGACTTGTATGGATGTGTGTCTGACATTACACTTTAAAATGTAAAGTTGGTTTATATCTAATACATTTCTGTTTGATGGCGGAGAATTTATTCTCTTAGCTTAACACCCTTCCCTGAGACGTACGAGCTCAGAGGTTATGTAGTTGATGGTTACTAGTGATACATTTCCAATTTGGTAATTTGGCATATGAAGTGCTGCTGATCATCTGTTGATCAAAGCATGGCTTTTGTGTAAAGCGTAGCTTTATGGACGTGACCTTGTCGGACTTCACAACTCGAAAATGGTTGAAACAGGAAAGATGCGGTAAGGTTATTTGGGGGAAGCGCCCCCGATGGTATGTCCATTTCCTTCTGGATAGAGGTGGTATCATGGTATGGAGCCCATATATTTAACCTATGCGATTACTACAGACTTATTACTTTGTGGTTGTTGGTGTCGAGCGCTCGGATAAAGGTTGGTTACGACCGGGGGATGGCATACTCATGTCAGTAGTTATCTAGTTACAGAGGTAACTCGGCCTTGTGTTGGCAGAGAGCTGGTTAAGTTCTCGGGGCGTCCCTCCAGAGGCGTACCCATGTGGCCCAGGAAGTTCCTTAGCCTGACCATTTGTTGGCAATCCAATCACCAATACGCGCCTTGGACGGTTTTAGTTGTATAACCTGCCATTTACTTTTGGTGGTCACCACTGTTTAGATGGTATCTATAGTATGCATAGTTCGAAATGTCTATGCTGGCTAAGATTAATATTATACTTTCGAAATGTTTTCTGCACTATGCACTAACAATAATATCCAAAGGTTTTTGCGTATCAAGCATGTTTGACTATCATAATGAGAAATCTTCTCCAATTGTGCGTTTGCATTATGTGCGTGGCGGGAGGCCTTATGGTAGTTTCATTTTCCAAAAAGCATTGCAGATTTCTTTTAAATTCTCTTGTTTTACTTTTGTAAAAGATAAACAAAAGTTTTCGTTTGCTCACACCAGTCCCATGACTGACCTGTAGTTTATTGTTCCCTTCCTAAACTCTGGGTGCCCACAGTTTTCCACATGGGCAGTCTAGAGTTGGATTTTTCAGATAATCAAATAGTAGGAGCAGATTCGATAGCATCCAGCCTTTGGATTTGGCGATAGCATTTGTTCAACATGACTGACCTTGCTTAATACAACTTGATGGTGGTTCGAGCTTATTGGATTCGAGTCTTTGAAGCTTTTGGGATGAACTATTTGGTTTTGGAGCATTAGAGATAGAGTTTCTCTATGGGTGTTGGATCTCTTTGAAGCCTTTGTTGTTGGTGTTATTTTTTCCGTTGTGCATATTGTCTCTGATAGTGTTGATATTCATTTGTATCGATGTGTTGTATCAAATATTATTGTGTATCAATAATATTATTCATTTCTCTTCCGTTGTGTTGTTATACTTAATATGTTATAAGCTCCGACACGAATCGGTTTTCAACGGTTGAATCTGCGGCATTCGAGTACAAGTGAAGTACGGGGTCGATTTTTGAACGTTGAAATTCGAGTCGTGGCATAGACTATATTTGAAATTATAATCCATATATCATTTCTAATGCTTCTAACAAAATTTTACGCATGCCATGGAGAAACCATGCTAAAACATCAATAGAGTCTTAGGCATGATTTTCTCCATTTTTGGGACAACTCATATAAATATCAAGATAGAGATAGAAAAAAAGATTGTTATAAATGTATACGAATCTAATTCTACTATGCTGAATAAACATGATGGTAGTAACGAAATAAACCTTATGATCTTATGAAATTACATCCAACCATTGACGAATTCATCTCCCCTCCATGCTTTGGCACACTTCCAAAGCATTATCACTCTCCCAAGATGGGGTAAAAAATGAATAAATGAGTAACCGAGTTTGGAGGAACAAACTTTGTATACTCCAATCTTCCATTAAGCTTTAACGGTCTTACCTATTAAGCTTCCCAAAATGAGTTATAAAGAACACAACATTAATGGACTTATGTCCCACTACTATAACGAATGGTTATTAAAAACATGCAAAGAAGGTCGACCATTTATCTTCCCAAAATGAAAAGACACAACATTGAGAAGTTGAAGCATATCCCACAGTAGACCGGTACATCCACAAAACCAGCCAATGAGCTAGGGCGGTATCTTGATGTGTAAGGCAAAAAGTTAAGATTCCGGTTCCAGAATGTGGCTACCAAATATCTTCATTGTTAGCAACTCTGCATAAGACCATATCATTGTCCAAAAGTATGTAGTAAAGCTCCATTTTGTTATTTTCACCATTTAAGATAATTTTGAGAAGATGTTCTAACTTCAATGATAGCAAAGGTCACTATCCTGGTGATTCCAAGTCCCCGTCTTATGGCTGCAATTTAATGTAATCCCATGTGAAAGGTTACTGCAAGCTCTTGAGCCAAATGTTCGACACTTGGAGGTCAAATTGAAGGGCGATGATACGGCACTTTTTGATATGGGGGATATGGGAGTCGGAGGGGAGACCGTCGTCGAAGAGGCACCAAGGAGAGTCCGGGCTTTTTGAGGAGGTAAGGTGAGGGGGAATGTCACCAGCGAGATTTTCATATTTATGGTTAATGTATTGCAATCGAGTCTGAGAATAGATGACATCTGACGGTTGAATGGGTAGGTAACATGAAGAAAAAGTTTCTAGGAGTAGAATAGAGCCCGTGTTGATAATGGTAGGAATAACACCACTCATTTAGCTCTTCATCTTTGTGTTTTATTTGAGATTTAAATATTATCGATTTGTGATTGTGCCTTTGTTGCCCGTGTATCTAAACCTATATTCTCCTTTATGAGTGTCACTTTAAACACTCTCTTCTTTCTTATATTTCCATCATTTAACATATTTTATTCTCCTTTGGTTGAATTTAACATATTTTATAGCCTGTTCTGTAATGCCCAACACTTGCTCCATACAACCTATTCGATTTATTGAAACCTTAGATATAAAAATATATTTTGATTAGTTTTTATCTTAGAGGAGCCTTCAATAGCATTTCAAACAATGCAGCATCCCAAATGCCTTCATGATTTAAATAATAGTTTATTCTCTCTTTCCATTACCACTATTATTAAAATCGAAACTAAGTGAAAATTAGGAGGGCATCGTGATGCTGCACTATTTGGGATGCTATCGAACGCTTTCAACAACTTATTTCCATTTTATCCATCTGCGATAATCTAACATAAGCACCTATAATAATTTTCGTCACTTATGGTAACCTGAATTAGGGAATATCAATGTTAGCGGAAGAGGTACAAAGGTAAAAACAGAGAAAAATAAACAAATAAACATAGATACGCATACAATAAAAATATAATCTATTTAGATGGCGATGGAGTTTTATGATCTACTGACTTGTTATCCCTCCATGGTTTAAGTGGAATCATATATTTCCACGTTCGTGGGTTCTCGAGGAGCCAGAGAATCGTCTTGGTGAAGAATCCGAAGGTATACGATACAAGGAAGAGGGATCCAAGGAACTGCAAGGCATCGGAAGTGGTTCACGGACATCTTTCTTCCGTGAAGTACAAAACTTCACCGCTACTTGTTCCAAAACGCTTAGTCATTGTACCGTGACTTTTTGTTCAAAATATAGTTCTCGTTGAAGATCTATTTGTTGTTTTTGATAGTGATGTATTTCTTCAATTTTCTCATTTGTGTTAGGAGAAACGAATAAAGATCTTTTGGACTTCTTGCTATCGGGTGTAAATCCCGTGTGATATGAGGACCACCTATACGTCGTTTCCTGATTTGGTGTGGGTGTAGGAAGTCGTTATGGTGTATCCGCTGAGCTATCCGTTGTAGGTGTCGAGATGGATATATAAGAATTTTCAGAAGTCATGACTATGTTTTGTTTGTTAAAAAAATGAATTGTATATATTTTTTTCTTGTTGTATAATTGTTTATATATATGTTTAAAAATTATTTATAGAAAATTTATAAAAAAATTATAGAAAATTTGTAAAAAGTGACTAACTAAATACCGAAGGTGCAGAATTTATTAATTACAATTTATGGATAGAAAACTAATGGCTAATCATAGATTAAATGAAGAAGTGATTATTAATTGAGCAGATCATGAAGAGAGCAAATCCCTAAATCTTGTCAGAGTTTAATAAAAGTTTGTTCATTTAGTGGTTTTGTAAAGATGTCTGTTATTTGATTCTCGGTATTTACGTATTCTATTGAAATAGTTCATTTTTCAATATTATCTCATAAAAAATGATGTCGTATATCTATATGCTTAGTTCGCGAGTGATTGACAGGGTTTTTCAATAAATTTATCGCACTCGTGTTATCACAATATATTGAAGATTTATTGATAATTTTGCTGAAATCCGTAAGTATTTGTTGCATGTATATCACTTGTGCGCATGCTAGAGCTGCTGAGATATATTCGGCTTCGCAAGTAGATAAAGAAACCCAATTTTTCTTTTTGCTAGACCAAGAAACTAATGATTGTCCGATAAAGTGACATGTTCCACTAATACTCTTACGATCTGTTCTACATCCACCGAAATCCGCATCGCTGTATGAAACTAGTTCAAACGATGACCCTTTGGGGTAAAATAAACCGTAATCTCTAGTACTAGATAGATATCGTAATATACGTTTAATGGCTCTTAGATGAGATTCTTTTGATTTTTCTTGAAATCAAGCACAGAGACATACACTCATCATAATATCAGGTCGACTAGCCGTCAAATAGAGTAAAGAGCCAATCATGCTACGATATATTTTTTCATCAAAATCTTTTCCGTTATCATCCTTTTCTAAGTGAATAGAGTACTCATTGGTGTTGGTTTGCTCAAAGTTTTATCCATTTCAAAACGACGTAATAGATTGTTACAATATTTTTCTTAATGAATAAAAGTACCATTTTCAAGTTGTTTTATTTGTAAACCTAAGAAGAAATTTAATTCTCCCATACGTGACATTTCAAATTCATTCTTCATAATATTTGACAATTGATCACATAGATTTTCGTTGGTTGAACCAAATATAATATCGTCAACGTAAATTTGTACTACTAAAATAGCGTTATTTTCTTGTTTAATAAATAAGGTTGTATCGATTTTGCCCATTTGAAAACCACATGTAATTAAGTGATTTTTTAGACGTTCGTACCATGCAGGAGGAGCTTGTTTTAATCCATATAACTTTGTGTAACTTAAAAACATGATCGAGATATTTTTCGTGAAAAAATAATGGGGGTTGTTTTACATATACGTTTTCTTTAATAAAACCATTTAATAAAGCACCTTTGACATCCATTTGAAATAGTTTAAAATTGTGATTATTTGCAAAAGCAAGTAATATATGAATGACCTCTAATCTAACTACTGGAGCAAAGGTTTCGTCATAATCGATACCTTCTTCTTGATTATAGCCTTGAGCAACTAAACATGCATTATTTCTAACAATATTTCCGTTCTCCTCTGCTTTGTTTTTAAATACCCAATTTGTTCCTATAACCGATTGACCTTCTGGTCTTGGTACTAATTCTCAAACGTTATTACGTTCAAATTGATTTAATTCTTCTTGCATAGCTATTATCCAAAAATTATCATTAGAAGCTTCTTTATAATTTTTTGGTTCAAAATTTGACACAAATGCTATATGGCTTATTTGATTAAGTTGATTTCTAATTACTCTAGAATTGAGATCTCCAATGATATTATCTTTTGGATGATCCTTAAGAATTCTAGGGGATGATATCAAAGTGTTTTGCACATTTGTTTCATTATTGATAGAATTTGTTATTGGAATAATTTCTTCATCATCATTAGTGTGATAGTTAAGAATTTTTGTCGAACGAAACGTGTAAACTTTCTTCAATAGTATTATTTTGTTTATTAAAATTTTTATATGCTTTGCTATGATTTGAATATCCAACAAAGATACATTCATCAGCCTTGGGTCAAATTTTTCTAAATTATCTTTTGTATTTAATATAAAACATGTTGATCCGAAAGTTTTAAAGTATGATACTTTAGGTACTCTTCCAAAAAATATTTGAAAGCAAGTTTGTTTAGTCATAGGACATATGGTTACTCGATTCAACACATAACAAGCTGTGGCAATAGCGTCAGCCCAAAAATATTTTGGTAGACCACTACTATTTAGTAGTGTTCGTGCACATTCTTGTAACGTACGATTTTTTCTCTCTACTACACCATTTTGTTGAAGTGTGTGGGGAGAATAAAAATTATGACTTATTCCTTTTTTATTACAGAAATTAGTAAAAAAAATCATTTCGAATTCTCCACTGTGATCACGTCGAATATTTTTAATTTTTAAATCCATTTGTGTTTTAATTCTTTTAGCGAATATTTTAAACATTCCAAAGGTATCGCTTTTATGTTTTAAAAATAAAGTCCATGTATATTTTGAAAAATCATCAACTATTACGAAAACATATTGGTTGTGATTTATAGATCGTACTTATGTTGGACCAAATAAATCTAATGTAATAATTCTAAAGATTGTTTTGTAGAAATATTATTTTTAGATTTAAAAGAGATTTTCTTTAGTTTTCCAATTTGACAATCGTCACATAAATTTTCTACTTGTAATTTATTTTAGGTAAACCTCTAACTAGCTCATATATTCCCAATTTATTAATATATTTAAAATTAATATGAAAAAATCGTTTATGCCATAACCATGGATCATCATGTTTTGCGGTTAAACATAAATTTGAATTTCTATTTATATTCATGTTTAATACATAAATATTTGTTTCTAAAACCTTCAAATATAAGTTGCTTGTTATTATCGAAAATATTACATCTATCTTTTTCGAACTTTATTTGAAAACCTTTATCGCATGATTGACTAATACTTAGTAAGTTGTGTTTTAAATTTTCAACTAATAAAACATTTGTAATAATAGGAGAGTTAGAAATACCAGAGTTGATGACTTCTTCAATGCCCACGACATATCCTTTTGAATTATCTCCAAAGGTTACTGTTCCACCATCGATGTATGTTATATTTGATAACATTTTGGAATTTTCAGTCATATGCTTGGAGCATCTGCTATCTAGTATCTATTTCTCCTTATTTTTTATTTTGGGTACCTGCAAAATAGAACATGTTCTAATTGGTACCCGTATACTTTGTTAGGGTCCTAGATGTTAGAAGAAGGTAGTCATACCCAAGATGGTTTGGTACCTCTATAAATATAATTTTTATTATAGACTATAATCTCTAAGAAATTATTAATATGTTTTTGTCTAATCAAATTATTATTTGTCTTAGGAATCCAAATTTTCATATTTTTTGTATTCATATTAGACTTAGGTAAACTTTTAGTATTTTTATAATTATAATCTTAGCATCATTTCCTTTTTGTTTAGGAGTATTTTTAAATCCTATTCCATTTCTATTACCTGATGGTTTTGAAGTTTTGATAAGATTTTCCAAATCTTGTTTTTCTTATTAAATTTTAAAACATTATTTGTAATTTTATCTAATTTTTCTTTTAATTCTAAATTTTCAATTTTCAATATTTCAATATTGCTCTTCAAGTTGACATTTAATTTTAACAAATTATCCTTTACTATTTTAGTTTTATCAAAATCAATAGCAATAGGCTCCTTTCTACTAAATTATTTTTAATTTTTTCTTGAGATAATTCTAGTTCTTCTTCTAAGATAATTTTTTTCATCTTTTAACATTCCTACTTCAAGTTCTAATCTATTTATTTTAACTATATGTTCTTTGTTCAATTTTTTAATTTGTCTAAATTTATCATCTAATTCCATGCTAAGTTCTAATAATTCGTCATAGCTAAGTTGGGGACATACCTCATTAGTTTGTGCCATAAAACATACATTAGCTTGTTCTTCGTCACTATCGCTATCACTTTCAGATGATGAAGAATCTGAGTCATCCCATGTTACTTTGAAAGCCTTCTTCTTTTTGATTTTTTCAAATTTGTTTTTCTTTTTATCATTATTGAGCTTGGGGCAGTCTTTCTTCATATGTCCAAATTGATCACATTCATAGCATTTAATTGATGTTTGATTCGTTGAGTTTGATTTTCCTCCTTTCTGAAATTTTGTCATTTTCCTAAACTTCTTGAATTTGTTGTAATTTTTGGCAATAAATACAATTCCTTCTTCGTCTAAATTGGAGTCCTCATTTGGTGATGGGAATGCTATGTTCTTCTTTTTTGAATTTAGTTCTTTTCGTGCCTACAAATTAGCTTCATAGGACATCAAATTTCCTATCAATTTTTCAAATAAGAGTGTTGAGAGATCATTAGCTTCTTCGATAGCTAATACTTTTCTTTCCCACTCTGGAGTTAAAGAATTGAGTATTCTAGATACTAAATCAAAATTTGTGAATTTGACTCCAAGTGTCATTAAATCATGTTGAATGGTTTGAAATCTAGAGTACATATCTATTATAGATTCATTTTGTTTCATTTTAAATGATGAGAATTGATTTTGTAAAACTGAAATCTTGGTTTGTTTAACTTTGTGTGTGCCTTCGTATGTGACTTGTAAAGTACGCCAAATATCAAACTCAGTGTTACATAACATGACACGTGAGAATTCATTTTTATCTAATGAGCAAAATAAAACATTCATAGCTTTGGCATTATTAGAAGCTGCTATTTTTTGTACATCGGTCCATGTGTTCATAGCAGTAGTAGGTGCTTCATATTTATCTTGAGTGGCTGACCAAATTTCTAGACCATTAACTTCCATAAAAATTCTCATACGTGTTAACCAATATGCATAGTTAGAGCCATTAAAAAGTGAGGGTCGTGCTGTAGATTGTCCTTCTTGAAAAATACTTTCCATATTAAAATGATTCAAAAACGTGTTACTGTACTTTGATCGAACATTGCTGTGATACCAATTGTAAGTTTATAGGATGGATCGTGTAATTTATATGCAAGTATATTCTACTAACTATATGATGTAACTAATATAAAGTTAATTTAGTAAAATATAGACTAAGCACACCAGGATTTTATACTGGTTCGGACCTCCCGTCCTACGTCCAGTCCCGAAGCTCCCCTTCGGAATTCGACTATCAAACACCATCTCTTCGTCCGGAGGAATAGGCTTGGTTACAATAACTTATTCTTGGCGAGTGTGTGTTCTATAACACGGATATTGATTATTAAGTACAAATGCTTCCAATATATATCTAGAGAATATTGATTGAGGAGTTCTGGATATATGGAAGAGTGAAATACAAGTATGTGACTGCTAGCGATCAAGAATATATCAGAGTATAAAAGTAAAGAGCGCAAGTAAGTAAGATGAGATCTTCTCTTTAATTCTTGATGTTATTTATAGTGGTAGAGAGTTTCCTTGGGTAGTTGCATCCATTAACAAGTGTTCTATGGTCGCTTCTGATGGCGATAAAGAGTTGCAGCGAAGAGAAGCGAAGATGTCTTTACAAGTGCAGCAGTTGTTATTTGAATTTTAAAATTCGAGTTCAGTTCCAAACGTCTGGTATATGTTTCAGACGGCCTCCATCGGCTATTTGCCGTTGGTAGCCGTTGGAAGTACCGTTGGAAATACCACGTTGCTTCCGTTGGAAACCGTTGGAAAGCGTGAACGCTGTTCCAACGGCCGCCAACGGCTTGGAGCCGTTGGAATACCATTCTCTCTTGTAGTGGGGAATGTCACCAGGGAGATTTTCATATTATGGTCAATGTATTGCAATCGAGTATGAGAATAGATGACATCTGACGGTTGAATGAGTAGGTAACATGAAGCAAAAGTTTCTGGGGGTAGAGTAGAGCGTGTGCTGATAATGGTATGAATAGCACCACTCATTTAGCTCTTTATCTTTTTTTTTATTTGCGATTTAAATATTATCGATGTGTGATTGTGCCTTTGTTGCTTGTGTATCTAAACCCATATTCTCCTTTATGAGTGTCACTTTAAACACTCTCTTCTTTCTTATATTCCCAGCATTTAACATATTTTATTGTTCTTTGGTTGAATTTAACATATTTTATAGCTTGTTTTGTAATGCCCAACGCTTGCTCCATAATCCATACAACCTATTTGATTTATTGAAACCTTAGATATAAAAAATATATTTTGATTAGTTTTAATTTTAGAGAAGCCTTCAATAGCATTTCAAACAATGGAGCATCCCAAATGCCTTCAGGATTTAAATAATAGTTCATTCTCTCTCTCCTCGCTACCACTATTATTAAAATCGAAACTTTGTGGAAATTAGGAAGGGCATCTGTGATGCTGCACTGTTTGGGATGCTATCAAACGCTTTCAACAACTTATTTTCATTTTATCCATCTGCAATAATCTAACATAAGCACCGATAATAATTTTCAGTCACTTATGGTAACCCGAATTAGGGAATATCAATGTTAGAGGAAGAGGTATAAAGGTAAAAACAGAGAAGAAGGAACAAGGATAGATAAATAAAAGCAGGCCAATGAGATGTCAGTACATAGTCCGACTTTCTCCTACAATCAAACTTTTGTTGTTGTGCAATGTGACAGTATAATATAGCCACGTGTCCAGTATTAACTCGACAATTTACACAACTTTACAATGCGTACTCAATACACCGTCTCTTTTGCATCCCAAAAGCCATGTCAAGGAGAGTATTAAAAACTAAATTTAGCTAAAAATGGATTCATGCACGGCCGTCGGCTTAATAATCAAGCAACAGAAGTTAGTGAGACTAGCAGAAATTAGAGTTTGTTAAGAGGTTGTTAGTAATATGATTAGATGTCTGTTTGAACTTTGGTTAAGTGTATGTACAATAGTTAAGATGAGCTGTACGTTAGGCTGGTGATTCTTTATATATACAGGCTGTACATGTACAATAAGCAATAATAATACAAAAAATCAGATTCTTCAAATCTCTGTTTCCTCTCCCCTCCTCTTTTCATTGTATCAGAGCCCTAATGTCGCTCAATTCTTCTTCATCAGATATTCCTTCCCAAAATATAAATTCAAATGCGATCCCTAATCTTTCATCCATCAATTATTTAGTTGTCATGAAATTACCAATATCAACCAAGTTAAATCGGAACAACTTCTTAGCGTGGAAATCTCAGATTGTTCCAGCTCTTCATGGCCATGACCTCCACAAATACCTTGATAAAAATCCTCCACCAAAAACCATCACAATCGAAGGATCTGAACAAATCAACCCAGATTATTACCATTGGCACAAACAAGATCAGCTCCTTCTCAGCTGGATTCGATCCCCACTGTCTGAAACAATTTTAGGCCAAGTCGTCTCTTACTCCACCACAGCTAGTCTTTGGAAATCGCTTCAACAGTCCTTCTCTACTTCTTCTCGAGCTAGATTGTCAGAACTTCGCCGATCGCTCCAAACCACTACTAAAGGAGGCTCCAGCTGTGCAGATTATTGCCAAAAGATGCGAGCAATTGCAGATGAACTTGCTTTTATCGGATCTCCGGTGACTGATGAAGATCTGGTGATATACGCTCTTGGAGGTTTGGGTGCTGATTTTAACTCATTTGTTGCTGCTGTCAATACGAAGGATAGTCTAACCTTTTCCGAACTTCAAGCGATGCTTATGAGTCATGAGTCATTGCTCCAGTCACAGATCGGAGGTAACAACACTCTTCCCTCTTTGCAGAACCCTACTGCTTTTCTTTCTAATCCAAGATCAGGTTTTAGACCCGGTAAGAACTTTAGATCACCTAGTTTTAATCAAAATAGACCACCTCTTCTTCCAAATCCGTACCCAAGGCCCAATTTCTTTAGACATGCTTATCCTACTAACCTTAGGCCTCCCTCCAATCAAGCCACTACTCCTGTGCAGACTCCAAATGAAGGCAGCAGAAATGTATTGTGTCAAATTTGCACAAAAAGGGGCCATAATGCTCGAAATTGTTGGTTTAGAACTGATTTAGTAAACTATCCAGACTTAGCCAAATCAATATATCAAGCACACCTTGCACAGCCAACAGTTGGCAATTTTCAAGCAAATAATGCACCACCCTCCTCTTTGTCTTCAGTATCTGAATGGTATCTCGACTCCGGAGCCACTCACCATGTCACTAATGATCTCAACGATCTTTCTTCTTACCTACCATATGAAGGTCCTGACACTCTCCACATTGGTGATGGTCATGGTATGAAAATTAGTCATATTGGTTCTTCCAAGTTAATCTTTTCAAATTGCAATTTCTTGTTACAAGATATTTTATATGTGCCTTCGTTTTCCAAAAACCTTATAAGCCTCTCCAAACTTTTACTTGATAACTCGATTCTTATTGAATTTTCTTCTCATTTTTGTGTTATAAAGGATCGTCACACTTTGAAGCATCTTCTTCAAGCCAAACTTCTTAGTGGACTCTACACGCTACCACCTCAAATAAACACTCCTCCTCAAGCCTTCTTTAGTGCAAAAGCATCGGCTGACCGTTGGCATGCTCGGTTTGGCCATCCCTCCTCAACTACAACTCAACAAATATTAATTTCTCATACTTTACCTTGTACAAATAATAAGATGTCTTTATGTCATGGTTGTTGTGTGGCAAAAGCACATCGTTTACCTTTTTCTTCTAGTTCTTCTAGTTCTTCTTTTCCTCTTGAAATTGTACACTCAGATGTATGGGGTCCTGCTCCAATAATGTCAAATAATGGTTTTCGTTACTATGTTGTATTCATTGACGATTTTTCTCGTTATACTTGGATTTATTTTTTGTGCTCTAAAGATGAGGTTGTGCATGTGTTTACCTTGTTCAAAGCTCAAACCGAAAATCTTCTACAAAGTTCTATTAAAATTCTTAGAACGGATGGAGGTACTGAATACAGACCAATTACTCGATCTTTTCCTTCCATAATTCATCAAACTTCTTGCCCTTATACTCCACAACAAAATGGAGTTTCCGAACGTAAACATCGACATATAGTGGAACTTGCTCTAGCTAGTATGGCTCATTCCTCCATTCCGGAACGATATTGGGATGATGTATTCTCAAGTGTCATTTACTTAATTAATCGTCAACCTTCCACAAACAACTCTTTTTCACCTTTTTACACACTTTTTCAGAAGCAGCCCGATTATTCATTTTTACGGGCTTTGGGATGCTTGTGTTTTCCATATACTAGACCTTATAATGATCATAAACTTCAAACCAGATCTAAGCCTTGTGTGTTTTTTGGTTATTCCTTAAATCAAAAAGGATACAAGTGTTTAAACATTGACAGCGGGCAAATTTTTGTATCAAGACATGTTTTATTTGATGAGAAGCATTTTCCATTCAAAGAAATTGCTCCAACAACAGGCACTGTTTCAGATTCACCCTCCACAGACTCAACTTGGTTGGCAATATTACCTGCTACTCAATCACAGTCTGCAACAGCAAGTCCGGAGATTTCTTCAACCGGTCAACCAATTGAATATGGCTCAACCAATCAACCTAGTTCTTCATCAACAACTCCTCTTAATGTTTCAGATTCATCTCCAGCTGCAGTAAACCCTATCCCTTCTCAAATTGTACAGAACTCTTCCACTCATCCTATGATCACTAGAAACCGTGATAACACACGTAAGTCCAAAAATTTTCCTGATCATGTTGCATTAACAGCTGAAACCAGCCTCTATATCGAGCCTAAAACTTATAACCAAGCAAAGATACACTCTCATTGGGTCGAGGCTATGAACAAAGAATACAACGCTCTTCTAGCCAATCACACTTGGATGCTTGTTCCTTCCTCCCCTGATCAAAATGTTGTAGGTTGCAAATGGGTTTTCAAAATCAAGAAGCGTGCAGATGGATCACTAGAACGGTACAAAGCCCGACTCGTAGCCAAAGGCTTTCATCAACAAGAGGGAATTGATTTTTTTGAAACTTATAGCCCGTTTGTTCGACCTACAACAATCCGAGTTGTGCTTACTATCGCTCTTACCTATAATTGGCCAATTCGTCAACTTGATGTACAAAATGCATTTTTACATAGTGATCTTAAAGAAACTGTGTATATGCAACAACCACCGGGTTTTGTGGATCCAAGCAAACCGAATCATGTATGTCTCCTCTCAAAAGCCATATATGGACTTAAACAAAGTCCCCGTGCTTGGTTTCATGCCTTAAGTTCAGCTCTTCTCACCCAAGGTTTCAAAGCATCTAGTTATGATCCATCTCTCTTTATCTTATCTTCTCAAAGTACTACTATTATATTTCTTGTCTATGTTGATGATATAATAGTAACTGGGACCAGTTTTGATCTCATTCAAGCTCTTGTTAAGTCTCTGCAATAAAAATTTGCTATTAAGGATCTTGGCAGACTACATTTCTTTCTTGGAATTGAGGTCAAACCAACCACTCAAGGCATTCACCTCTCACAATCTAAATACATCAAAGATGTCCTGGCTCGAGCTAACATGCAAAACTCAAACCCTTTTCCCTCTTCAATGATCCCAAATATCACACTCTCTCGGTTTAACGGTGATCCCTTTGATGATCCTCAACTATACCGTTCAATTGTAGGTGCTTTACAATATGCAACAATCACTCGTCCCGACATTGCCTTTGCAGTGAATAAAGTTTCTCAATTCATGCATTCTCCTACAACACTTCATTGGACAGCAGTTAAACGTATTTTACGTTACCTCCAAGGCACTATTTCTCATGGCATTGCACTTCAACCGGCCTCATCTTTTTCCCTTAATGCTTATTGTGATGCTGATTGGGCTGGATCACTTGATGATCGCAAATCAACATCCGGATTTTGTGTTTATCTTGGACCGAATATCATCTTATGGGGATCGAAGAAACAACCAACAGTGGCAAGATCAAGCACCGAGGCCGAGTACAAATCTCTAGCTGCTACGAGTTCTGAACTACTATGGTTACAGTACCTCTTGGCTGAATTACAGGTCACCTTATTAGGTCCACTGATTCTTTGGTGCGACAACATAGGCGCAACTTTTTTGCCTTCTAATCCAGTGTTTCATGCACGTACTAAACACGTGGAGATTGATTATCATTTTGTGAGAGAACGAGTTGCTAACAAATCCTTACAAATTCGATTTATCAGTTCGAAGGATCAAATCGCAGACATTTTCACCAAGCCTCTTGCATCACCTCGATTCATCCAGCTTTTTTCAAAGCTCACTGTTTATGCATCGGCTTGCGGGGGGGCTAATAATCAAGCAACAGAAGTTAGTGAGACTAACAGAAATTAGAGTTTGTTAAGAGGTCGTTAGTAATATGATTAGATGTTTGTTTGAACTTTGGTTAAGTGTATGTACAATAGTTAAGATGAGCTGTACGTTAGGCTGGTGATTCTTTATATATACAGGATGTACAATAAGCAATAATAATACAAAAAATCAGATTCTTCAAATCTCTGTTTCCTCTCTCCTCTTTTCACGGCACCTAGTTATTCGTCTGCCGCACTCGGACATACCAACGTTCATACTATTTTCACCCTATTTATACTCCAATTCTACCCCATCACTAACTACACTAAACAAATCTAGCAAGCAGCATTACTTCTGGTGCGTATCAAAACACTTAAAAATGAAGGCTAAATTCGTTCTTATTATCGTCCTAACGCTTATGATATTTGAAAACAAAATGTGCGGGTGTGTGATCAATGAAGGCGATATTGGAACAACATGTAGGTACAATGGAAATGCTCATGCAGACAACACTTGCTACACTACAGACACAGCCATATGCACAGAATGCCTGCACAAAGCTGCTGATAAACTGTATCGAGATTGCTTGCCTTTTACCAATGGTAAAGGTCTTGCTTTTCTGGCTGGTTTCTGCTCTGTTAGCACTTAAGCTTCAAAATCTAATTTACCTTCAATTTATTACATTGCTCAATACTCATCAGTTTGTTGAAGTGTGTATTAATCATATCTAAATGTCATACATTTACATACATAATATAATGAGTTTTCATAGATATGTTACTCCTTTTCAATATGGTAATTCAACCTTTTCAAGTTCAGTGGTATATATTTTGAAGAAGAAAAGGTACATGAATGTCTGGAGATGTTCATCAACAATTATACTAATGTCATAAATAACCAAATGAAACTGCAATAACAACAAACACAACTCTCTCCTATTTCTCTCCATGCATGAGAAAAAAAATCAAGATAAATTTTTTCATTGAAGTTTCTATTATCGAGAAACAACATAGAGCCCACTTACACATAAGCAGGACAAAAATAGAAAGCAAGAGAGTTAACAAACATGCAGTTTGGATCGACATTACTGATGGCTTTGCAGCACTTCTGGCTCTCTCCAAAAAACGACTGAAAAGCATCCATTGAGCAATCTGTCATAACCGAACCTAGCATGCCTAGGCATTTTATTGTCTTAGGCACTGGAAAATTTGAATACGTTGAAAGTTTTTCATGGATAATCTCCATATCGGGTTCAGAAGGAGAAGATGCATCTGTTGAGTAGATGATATCTATGTCCAGCTCTTCTATAGATGGTTGAGGTGATGGAGCTTCTCGGCATAAAACTGCAGTTATGAACAAGGTTAAGAAGAAGATGAATGCTGCAGTTTTTGCTGTATCGATCATCTTTTATTTGATGCTTTCTTGTTGGTTCTTTCAGGAATAGTTTGATGTTTATATTTGGAGTGCATTTATATGAATCAGTTTCAGTTTCATATGAGTTAAACATTGGAAATTTATTGTTTTCATTTACAACTCCATCGGTTACATAACTTTGATCAATAAACTATGATGTACTTTCAAGAACTTTTCTACATCAATTTTGTTGTTTAATTAGAAAATATGTTTCTATATCTTTATTAATTTTTCACCAATATCTTAGAAGCAGACAGAATTTAATATCAGTCATAAAACTACCACATTGATCACAGTTACAAAACACAAACAAAGAATGTAGCAACTCCTCACCTTGTCAAAAGTTAGCATTACATATTAACTTTTTTCTAAAATCATCTCAGTACGAAAATTCAACCATAATGATTTGCTACCGCTAGACTGATTATACAGTCTGGCATACGCTCTCAATTCTCATCTTGTGCTGATTGTAACTTTAATCCAGTATTTCAGTGAAACGTAACTCTCGTATGTACAGTTAAATTACAGTATCATCCTCAACAACAAATAAATATTGTAGAAAAAAAAAATTAATCAGACATGTCTTCTTCTCCGCTAAATTGTTCCATACTCTCGGTTCTTGGGATTTTATGTCGTGAATTTAGTTCGTACTCCCCTGAATATTTGCTTCTTTTCTACATCTATGGTTGAAAAGTCAGCTCTAAATTAAAATTGTTTTGACCAACTACAAGCATGTTCATTACAATCTGGTCAAGCTCAGTACAATCTGCATTGTGCATAAGTAGGGTTAAGTATGTAGTCTGTAAATAATTCAAAACAAAGTTGAACAACTCAAAATGAAGTTGAGTAATTGAAGAGAAATAATTCCAAATGTTTACTATATCCAGGTTTATAAATGTTGCCAAAAATCAAGTACTTATTTACATTAAAAAAGAAGGCAGTTTGTTGACAGTCATTGAAATTTAGGAGATCAGGTATCATACATTATTAGATGAAGAAGCTCTCAGGCCCTTATGCTCATGAACGGCAACCTTTGATCTTTTCCTCACAGCAATTCTTGCCGGCACCGGATAATGTTCAATTTCGTCACCTGTTCTTCCTTCTTTAGCTCTCTTCTTTTGCAACACGAGCTTTGTGGGTAGTGGCTACAACACAACAATTGTAAGACCAAAATTTTTGCACATTCATGAGCATATACAACTACAAATTTCAATACCAAATATTGTGCATCTTTGTCACCAAAATTTACAAGGTATGTAGTAGGGTCATCAGCATCATCGCCCCTTACCTAGAACAAAGTACGCATATAAGCAATGGTTGAAAGCGAAACAGATTGCAATCAATATGAAAATATAAATTAAGATGAGTAATATGCATACATCCCAGTGATATTCTCTCAGCCAGGAATAGGTTACATCTTCACTTTCATTGTATATGTCCTTGTTAATCTGCCAAAACAATTGAAGAAAGACATTTAAGGGTAGCATTATGAAAAGAATTGGCTGGACAATAGTCACTGAGAATTCACCTACATTAGAACATATACTGTATTTATAGTTTATCAGCGCATACATTGTGTGTGAGAAAAAAAATAAGCTAGTGTTAGTGGGAATCGGTGCTACTAAATGATCTGAAGTGGTAAGTTCGGCTAGTTCTTATAAATGAACTATCAAAAAATAATACATCATCTGGTGCAGGAACCATGTATGCCAGAAACTTCTCAGGCTTCGAAGGATCAGAACCATTCACTACAAAACTCTTCATGATTGCCTGTAATTGTTAAGCATTATAAATAAATTAGCAGTGAGAGAATAATATAGATTAGCAAAGATGACACACAATAATAAAATAAATAAATAAATAAAAAGATAGTCAAGTGCAGTATTCATCAACCTACACACAATCTCAGACATGATAGGTAAAACTGAGGTATGTGTATATTACTATATATTTTTGTATTCTTATCAGTTTATCAAACTGTAATGAGACAGTGAATGTACGACGTAGAATTGATAAAACTGCATATACACATGGAAACATACATTTCCATTCAAAACCAATCAAAATTGTTTGAATTTGGCTTGTGCAATGTGTATACTAGGCACCGTTAACAGAATATGTTATGATGGGCAAATTCAAATGCCTAAAAAGTATATATTATTCACCCGAGATTCATGCTCATCTCTAGCTATTTTGTCAAGCCTGTTGTAAGCTTCGGAATCAGCGGTAGGATCACCATCAAAGCCTACCACAACCAACTGATCATCATACCTAATAATCGGAGAAAAAAAGGTTTATGCAAAAACAAAGGAGCATACACTACCTTCATTTTAAGGAAGGAAAAAGCATAAACTATGGAAAATTTAACCAAAAACAATTCGTACAAAAAATAAAAATAATTCCTTTAAATCAATAGAGAACTTAGTAGCGTAAAAGTATCTGCATATAAACACCTCGACGACAATTCTAAATATGCAATATAATATTTGTAACACAGATTTCTAGTAATGAAGTTGATGTCCTTACCGATCAAGATCAGGTAATAATGGAAGTATCTCAATGGGCTTTAATGACTGATTGGACTGGTGCACAGGTAGTAATTTAGCAGCCTTGAATGATTCTTCAATGGCTTGAATTTGTTTATCCCTGCGTAGATATGTAGAATCAGCATACGGAAAGAAAATTATGTTTATTGTTTGTAGAATATCTAAGTATCAGTCAGCTTACCTGCTGTTAAGATTTTCCAAGAAAATATTCCGACCTCCTCTAGCTTCCCGCAACTCTTTAGCTTGCTTCTCTGTCAATGACTGATATTGCCAGTGGAGTGTGTAGGAAAAATGTTTAAATCGGCGGAGGGAAAAACACGCACGCACGCAGCGCGCGCGCGCGCACACACACACATCTATGTATGTGTATATATATATTGTTGACAAGTAAATATAAATATTATAATATTAATTCCTTTTTATATACCTGTCTAGCTGAATCCATACTAAGTGGTGAGATGTATTGTGTCTTGACCAGCCATGAAACACCTTTATCAGTAGGCCGTTCTTTTATTCTGATACCTTCACTTTTTCCAAGTGTGGCTACCTCAGTATCACATAATAACTCTTCATCTTCTGGATCAAGAGGCGGGCAAACAGCAGATGGGCTGGCCAAACAATGAAGAGATGAGTAAATAGTAAGCTTACAGATAAAACATGGGCAAAGATGCAAAATGTGACATACATTTCTTACTTGTACACACTAACATCGAGAAGATCAAGAGGTATCCCAAGATCAAGCTCAGGAATATATTTCGGTTTGTAATTTTTCTCCAACGAGGTGATAGCATACTTAGTATATCTGCATCATGGTAAAATGTTTAAGCATTAAACATGAGAAACTATTTATATTTACATCCACAACATATCTGATAAAAGAAAACAGGAAATAAGAAAGAAATATGAACCGACGATACTTTCATAGCTAGGACAATGAAAATAAATAGTCTGTGTATAACCAAACATGAGGAAGATTATGTAAAGAGGAGATACAGGCACAGTAAAATGGTTACTGTATAAATACAAGTTTGTTTTTTGACATTGCTCAAGAAAGATGGAAATTCATGAGTCTTTAGTTTGAAACGAGCACGTTTTTATTATTTCTACATGTGTTTCTTTTGAAGTGTAAAAAAACATTATAACTGTTTACATTTGTGCAAATAGACAAGCAGTCACGATGCTACAAGGAATGGGTTTATCAGAATAAAATAATTGAGGAAATGTACTGTTTACATTAATGAGACGACCTGCATACCTATCTTTATCGGTATTTAAAGATAATAGCTTTGGTTGTGCTGTTGGATCTGGTAGCTCGTTCCTAAACCTGCATTCAAGAGGGGTAAAAGCACATTGGTTGTAAAACATGAAAAACATTTAAAGAGGGAAAATGTGAGAATATTGCCGTGATTCACCACTAAAAATTTAATAGAGTTCAACTAACCTCTCCTCTACTTTGCATCAGTTAAGAAAAGTTCTCTTTGTGGAATTACATATCTCATTTAGATTAATATATGTTCACTCCAACTGTCCTACAATATATAAAGTTGAAAAAAAATATTTATTTGGCAAACCATTTTAACATTAAAATACAAATGTTTTAAACACTCAACTACCAGTTATTTTTCATAATAGTATATTTTACCTAAAATTTCTATAGCACTTATTTAAGCATTTGCTTATGCAATATATGTTCTGAACCAGACAACGACTTGCCTCAGTTTGCATATAAAAGTGGTAGGCTTCTTAAAACGATTATTCTCAACCATCCTATGATCACCACTCAACAACCCTGAACTTCGCCTGTCTGCGGCCATCTTGGGCCCTGATGCTCCATAACGATGCTGCCTCCCGTGCTGCCCATGTCCATTTGGCTTTGCTCCAGCAGTGGCGGCTTTGGTCCTCTGAAGCACGTGCTCCTGAGACTGTTTGAGCACGTGCTTCCGTCTCTTCTCCTCCCGCTGCTTCTCGTACTCCCTTTTCTTCCTCGCCCTCCTCTCGTCCTCCGTTTCCACCTTCTTATTTTGCAGTGGCACTGATAATTTTGGTGCCAAAGTTGGAACTTCCGGTCTTGGTGGGGACAAAAAAGGAGGCGGTGGAAGAGGAGCGTCTGGAGGAGGAGGGGGCAGTGGAGGATAGAAGGATTGTGGTGGCGGTGGAGGGGAGAGTTGATTGTGGTGATTGTAGAAGTAAGGGTTAGGGTTTACGGGTAAGTGGTGGTGATGGGGGAGGTTGGGAGGGGGAGGGGGAGGACCTTGGGGAGGGGGTGGAAGAGAGGCGAACAGCCTGTAAGAGGCCATGGATCTAGTTAACTGGGCCGAAGCTTGAGCTTATATATATCGGCGTTTCGGAATTTGATAAATTCAGGGTGTCGGTACTGACGGACGACGACGACTATCTAAATGTCGTGCTTGAGCTTAGTTAGAAACAGAAATTACAAATTAACAGGTGGGCGAATTTTTGAAACTACTTTTGTGTGAGATTGATAACTTATTTTAAAACAACCAACATTCACGTCAGCAACGTTTTGCCTGTCAACGTGTATGCATAACTGCAAGTTACTATGGTGAACTAATACAAGCACAACTCATATTATGAATTGCGCATATTCAAAAATATTAAAAAAAGGAAAGTCTATTTAGACATAAAATATGGACACAATTGGTGACATGACTGATTTCACCATTAGATTGTCTCTCGATTTTCACCTTTCATGTAAGGACAAAAATATTTAATGGCTGAAATTCTTTGTATCCTCAATTTGTGTCTATTTTTGTGTCTAAATATACATCTCCTTTAAAAAATGATAACTCGCAACAATAAGTTGTGCATGCATAAGTTACATGTTGGCGCAAGTCATAATTGTGCCCCACGGGTTTAATGCTGCCACATAAAGGCAACAACAACCTCACTTCCCACTTCACTTCTCAAAACCCACTTTGCTCCCCATTGTTCCAGCTCGAGCTTATCTTCCCCAAACTTCAAATATTGCTTTTTTGACCAATTCTATTCAAAATTAACAAATTTCTTCACCAATCTTCAAGTATAACAAATCTGTCACAATGAAAGCGGGATCTTCATCAACGCAATACGATTTTGGTATTGTCTAGGTTTTTTGTTAATTTCTAATATGCGTAGTATTTGTATCTATTTGCAATAAACATTGTCAATTAGCTTGTTGTATGTGTTAGTAATCAAATTCGTACAATTGAATCAATCATAGCTTGTAAAAGATATCAAAAATTTGCGTCTTTGCTTCTTGAACTTTCAGAACCGAGAAGCGGACTCGTCGATGATACCATGTTATATTTGCAGGATAATCACCGTACAAATGTTGAAGATTTAATGAGGGTAATTTTTTTCTAAATATAGTAAATAGTTTAAGAATTTTAGCATTTTAACTAATTATACGTTATAATTCTTTGTTTTGTGGAGTGTAAAACCCGTCGACTGTCTGAAACGTTATACAGAGTTTTGAAGATCTAATAAGTATGGTCGATGACCACCGAGTTCAGCAATTACTTGATTAAGCGGGCTTATGGTATTTCATGCAGATAAAGTATATCAGATTTGATATATCTTTACTGACAGCATTATGCGATAGATGGAGGCCCGAGACTTGCACTTTTAATTTCTCTTTTAGAGAAATTACAATGACTTTGCAAGATATTTCTATTTTTCTCGGCCTTCGTATAAAAGGCACCATTTTGAATTACGGTGGCAATGTGGACGTCAATGATGTTTGTCACCGTTTACTTGGTGAGATTCCACCTCCCAAAGTAGTGGTTAATAGAAGAGAGTTGAAGTCAAATGGATAAACGACCTTATAATTGGCTGGGACGTTACTACAGATTCATCTGTTGACGAGCTAGAACATTTCACATGGGCTGTCATATTGCTTTTTATTGCATCCCGTCTTTTTCTAAATCATTCGAAGGGTCAAGTAAGTGTCAAATGGTTATACATGGTACATGACTTTGTCACTTTTTCTAATTATTCATGAGGTAGCGTGGTTTTATGCGCTTTGTCTAAGGAGTTGGATAATGTGACACTAAGAAAGTCGAACGGATTAGCTGGTAGCCTAACCTTTCAACAGATATAACATTTTTCACTTATATACTGATATTTTAAAGACCTTGTTTAACATTGATAGTGTGCAAATTTGGTCATGGATGCGTATTCTATTGGTTGTCCAAATGTTCATGCCAACATCGCTGTTGGTTTGCCATAAAGGGCCAGGTAAAAACCGCAAGTTCAATATTAGTACAATTATTGAAAACTCTATGTCTTAGTATAATATTCACACATTATTTTGTTCATTGATTATAGATGGATGGAAGATAAACATTGGAGAGATAATCCATCCTATCATCCTATAGTCTATCGTAATAAGCTCGATGTTATAGAGCAACATAATGTTGATTGGATACCATACACATTTGAGATTGTACATCATTTGCCACCAGCTCGCTTGGATGGAGAACAAACTTGGTATCAAGAATCCAATTGTTTGCTTGCAAAGTGTGACCATGCACTATCTGGATAGAGTGATAAGGCAATTTGGCCTTCATCAGCATATACCAGATGCAGCAGAGCAAGTGTTCCAGAACGGTTGGAATAGCAATTTGTATAATGCAAATGAAGCAAGATGGGATCACAAGTTGGATCATGTACAAGTTGAACGCATACCCAAAGTCACCATCGAACAATACTATAAATGGTACTGGCATATAATGCGACGATTTGTTTTTAAAGAATCATCTACTAGGTTGCTTAGATATGCTCCAAGTGGACCCACAGAACATGACTTGGTACGTGTAAATAAGTTTTTATCTCTTAACTCATTCAACTAACTTTTCTTACTTATGCCAATACTTATTTTGTTTTAGGATCAAGGGTTGTACCTCATTTCAAACGAAGTTGATGATGTTCTTGCAGATCCTGGAGATAAAGATCGAGTTCAAGGTAAGTATTTCAACATCAAAAAAATTATCAAGTCGTTTCTTGATAGACAGAACTCGAATGACCACTGTTGTATGTGTCTCGTTCGCTTGAAGATTTTGCTCATACATACCAATGAAGACGTTTTAGAGGCGCGGTTGGTTTTTCAGAAGGCACTCAAATGGGCATGATATAGTTGAAGCTGGACCATCTTAACGGCCTCCGACCTAAACACAAAGAAGAACACCACGCGAACTTTGAAACTTAAGAAATTCAGATAGTATGGTAGGTGTACTTAAGTTATTTAATTTGGTTTGTAGGTTGGTTGCTTTCATTTTTTCGATAACTTGTTATTCCTAATATCATATGTAGTAACCTTAGACAATAGATTTCATGTTTTAGATTGTTGTTTTGAACTTGTATTGACATTTGAATTCGAACTTTATTGATGTATGAACAAGATATTTATGTTGTTTAATTGATGTATGGTTTTGCAACTTCTTGTTATTGTTTTCATGTATTTAGTTGAATTAGACTTGCGTTAAATATGTTGGTTTTGAATAAAAGACATTCCGTTTTCATATATATAAGCTGCTGTTTCAAGAACAGCAGCAAGTTACAGGCGCAACTATGGGTTGCGCCTATAATATATAGCAGAGTGCATTGAGTTGTGCTCTTTTATGTACACAGCAGCGCATCTCAAAGTTGGGCTAACATATAGGGGCTTTTGTCACTGGCCCAATAGCAGCTTCTAATACTCTATAACCCTCTCCACCCCAACATAATTCTTGCACCCCAACTTATTTCAAAAATATAAAATCCATTGCTCTTACTACGACTCAACTAAAAAATAACAAATCCACTCAAATTTTTTTTAATCGACAAAGATCAACACAAGATTTCACTTTCTTATAGAGTTGAGATAAAGATTTGAAACCCTTCTATACTTATTTTGTTAGATCTGTAACCGAAATTTAGTTTTTTGAAATTTGCTAGATCAATGACTACCATGCCAGTTATTTGTCATTATGACGGCGATTTAATCATCGACGGGAAAAACAGGCCAACCTATGTTGGCGGAAAGCATAAAGGATTTAAAGTGAGGAAGGGTTGTAATTTATTTGAGTTGAAAATGGAAATTTATAAAGCTACATAGATTAATTCAACTGAATTTGACATCTCGTTGGTAGGAAAATAGATTACGGTTGATGCTCTGATTTCTATTGAGGTGAACGATGACGACGGCATCGATTCTATATTTTGCGTGTGGATGAAAGTAATCAAGTCGTATGTTAAGAAGGAGGGTGTGGTACAACAACTGAACTGCAAGCTCATATAGTAGATTATGCAAGCCAACTAGGACCAAATAATACTGTCGAACAAAGTCAAATGTATTACCCATATTATCCCTACCAACGACCGAACGTTTGCGCACGAACACTTGAGTATGGTTTCAGGCGATGTATGTATGTTTCATTCTTGTTCCATATACTTAAGTAATTAACAATTGTTCACAGGTTATATACACAGGCATCCTGCTACGGTTTCATGCCATATCCATCGCAGTCACCTGGCTATGGTTTCATGTCGTATCCACCATGTTCAATTCCAACTCCGAAGTCAAACGAATATTTGCATGAAATTAAAGATGAAGATGTTGAAACTAAAGATATGGAGGATGAAAATATTGATAATGATGTATCACATTTGGACAGCATGGAAACCACTGCTTTACGTGACGAAGATAATACATGGATAAATGTTATAAATGTTAACACTAATGCTATGTTAGATGATATTCTAGAGGAAGTTGACGACATTTATGAACATATGGAGATGGAAGAATTGTTGGAGGACGACCAACACAATGACATGATCATGGAAAGATCTATTATGCAATAAGTTCAATTTATCGAGGAAATGTTTAGATTAGAATGTGTCGAGAAAGGCCCTCGAGTTGGTATGATTTTTAAATCAAAGGAATCTTTAATTGAATATTTAAGTGAATGGTCGATAAAGTGTTCGGTTTCAGATAAAAAACATCAAGTCTCGTGCTAGAGGGTTTATTGCCATATGTGATATTGATAATAATTGTCCATGACAGCTTCATGCTGTTGTTTCTAAAAGAGATCATGTTGGATGGTGGTGATAAAAAATACGGCGACGATCACACGTGCTCAAATCCAATCATCAACTCAAATCACAAACAGGCAACAATGAAATTCATATGCACCAATTACATTTTCGATCGAACCCAATGTACACTGCAAAATCTGTCTAAGAGCTTATGGAAAATATGTATAAAATTAAAATAAGCTACATGAGAGCTTGGAAAGGACTACGAAAAGCCATGTCAAAAATATTTGGCGATTGGGAATCTAGGCAATAATTTGTTACAATTTCTTCGTGCAATATAGAAAACAATCCAGACAACGTTTATCATGTTCATATAGACAGCGTTCAATTTTGGAGGGCTTTATTGGTATTTGGACCGAGAATAGAAGGTTTCAAGCATTGCCTTCATATTCTTTTCACTGATTGAATGCATTTTTGTAAAGGTCTGCAAATCCATACCCTTTTGAGCTGATTAAATCTCACAACAATTCAGCCCAAAGTGGCACAAAAGTACGAGTTTTCGGGTTTAAAGAAGAAAGAGGTAGAAGAAGAAGAATAAAAACAACATCAGAATCTCACTATCGCAGCGAAACAAAATATAATATATAATAACAGCTTTTAAATACAAAGAAATCCGTACTGTTATGTATATACATACCATCATCAGAGTACAACCAACATCCATACAGAGACAACTTAATACTTTTCCATACACAGCGGAAATAATAGTCAAATACGGAAGTACGCTTAGTCATCCAGCTCGTCTCCTGAGCTCCTTAGCTTTTAACCTGATCCTGTTTAACTCGGTCTGACCCGAGCATCATATAAAACAATACCCGAGTCAGTCTGTAAAACCAGCATGAGAAATCACACTCAATTGGATTATTATATTTTCAAAAATCCTTTGAAAAACAAAAGCATCTCGTAAGACCACGCCATAAATAGACATGTCGGGTTTTACCTTACGATAGCAAAAACATTTTTATCAAATCTGTCTGATATTATAATAGTGTCTATAGAAAGTAAAATAGAATCTAGCTGAAATGCTTGCATCTCACGTTTCACCAATAGTTTGGCACAAGCAAAACCGTACAGGCGCTTATTGGAGATTGGATTCCATACAATGGCAGGGCTACTGGGGTACCGCCCGTCACAGTACGGGGCCTAGATCACCGTACCGAGGATCACTCCCGATCCCCTACAACACAAAGCCGGGACTACCCATTACTGGATAATCCCGAGTAAGATCACCCCGTGGTTGGGGCGACCAACCACCCACTGGGCCAAAATAAAAAAGGACATCTAGACAGAGAAGACCTCACCCTAATGGGTGCTACCCACATAGCCTTGCTGCACCTCCCCTATTTTATCTATTCCCCGTTGATGAGGCTTGAGGCTAAGCATTACCTTTCAAGAACGAGTCCCACTTAGAATGCTCGTCGTCCCCCTGACGATGTTATGAAAGCATTCGTCCATACAAGTTGCCCTAAGTCTGGACAAACCGAATCACCATCTTCATCATCTTAACGGTCTTCATTCGTTATCGTTCAAACCGGATCGAAGTGGGTTTCGGATAATTAAATCTGATCCCGGATTCTTCGAAACAATCAACGCATTGGCCAATATTGATAGTCAGTTATTTAACTATCAAACAATCATCCACAAGAACCATCAAGTCTTAAATAATTTTCTTCAAATTATTTATCTCAAAATATCTACTTTCATACTTCAACACCTTGAAATTAGATTCAATTTCCTCTATTTCTCGTGGAAACATCTAAGTCTTTGCCGATTACTTGTAATATTTTTCCCACTTCATTAGTTTCTCAAAACTTGGAAAATATTTCTATATCTCCTATTTCTTCCCTCAAAAATCATTTACAACATTTGTAAATTTCCCAAACTTATTTCTCATGAATCCTATAGATCCCAGAATTCCTTAGTTGATTCCCGTTTTTATTTCCAAAGCCATTTAGCTTATTAAAAATTTAGGCTTCACTCCTGCTCTTCTTGTGAATTTTATATCACCTCGTAATTCACTTATCTTATACTTGAGATTTTATTCAAGTTCTCATAACCCTCTATAAAATCTTCCCTAAAAATCTTATTCAAATTAATTACACTTGCTTTCCTTCTCAAGAGGATTTATAATTGGATTTTCAAAACGTTTAAAAATATATATATACAAATAAAAATAATGGTTTATTTTCAAAATATGGTTTAAGGTAGAACTAATATAAATATTAAAATCATATCCAGTTATTGACAAATTTTACAAAGCTGATTTAGAAAACTAGAATTGATTTTAATAAATACTAAGCATTAAAATAACTATGCCGGAATATTCTAAATCTAGATAATAGTTCTATACAAATTATATAGTATAGTAATTTTAAAAATATTCCTTTTAAAATATATTTTTTTTAGAAAATCCAATATCCATCCATAAATTACTCTTGATTTCTGTCTCAACGACCATATTCACATTTTTCACCTTCGGAAAATATTCTACTATTTCCTTCCAAAACAATTTCATAACTCTATATAAGTTCTTGCCATGACTTATCTCTTTACATATCTACTGATATCTTTCTATCTCATTTATAAACCCCGTTTATAAATTTATAACTCCCCTGAGTTTTCCATTTGTTTATAAAAACAATTTTATTCAAAAATTCCATCTTTATAATTTTATTCCTCAATAAAATTCCATATTGTTCCTTAATAAAATCCCATTTCATTGCTTAATAAAGTTCTTTTTATTTCTTAATAAAACTTCGCTTTACTTCAAATATACTCATTGATTCCAATATATCTTCGAGTCTTTTTTTATATATATTAATTTTTCCCAAACTCAACTTTAGCCAATTTAAGTATAACCAAAGTAATAAATATTTTTCTTTTATTTTACTTAATTCTCAAATAGAAATAAATCCAAACCCTCAATAAATATTTTCTATTCAAGTTCTATTTTAACTTCCTTCAATTAATTATTTATGATATTTAAAAATTACCAAAATCCAACTTCCATGTTATTTAGCACTTAATAATTCAATTCGCATGCAAATCCATATTAATTCATCCATCCTGTCATATGAAAACATATATATATATATATATAATCAAAAAATATTCTTGAGGAATCCTGTTGGATCCCTCCAACCTGTTTCCCTGCATTCACAGATGTTAGCACAAAATAAATATCAATTCCACTTCAAGGTGGAATATCGCGGTATATGGGTTTATATAATATCATCCGCTATTATGCGGCGCATAGGGTCTCATCCGCTATATAATGCGGGAAATCAATCACTCCAATATATATATATACACACTACTATATATATAATATCATCCAGTGGGTAAATTATCATAAATCAACCAAGCACATCCAATGATTTAAATTTAACATTTAATTAACAAGGCATCCATATGAGTGAGAAAATTTCACCTTTGCTTTTAAGTTGCAATCCTTTCCAATCTCGACCCGATTTCCCGACTTTTGACCATATATAAACAATTTTATTAATATTCGAACAAATCGAACAATTAATTACCGTTTAAATAAATTTATTTTAATCTAATAATATAATTTTAACTAATGATTTATTTCAACAAATAATTAAATTTTAAACTAATTCTCCTTTTTAAAAAAATCTTTTAGTAACTAAAATAATTAAATAGTAAATTAAACAAATTAATCACCCTAATTAAATTATTTTAAAATAAACTAGTTAAGGTGAAAATATGTATATTTTATTTTCTTTTGTTATATATTTATGAAAATATTCTATATAGATTTTATCAAATCCAATTCGTATAACATCCTATATCTATTAACATCTTATACACACACACACATGTATATACTTTTTTTTTACCTATATATATTTAAACTAGGAATAACTTAAGATTTTAAAACTACTTAACAGTTAATTAAAAAAAATTGTACTGAAACCCTAGCTTACAGTAAAATTTTAATTTTCAAATAAACACAGAGAAATACCTCACTACGCACAGAAACCCTAGCCCACGCCCTCTCACACGGGACTGCATCCTCGACTCCGGCCCAAATTGCCACTGCGCGACCACTGTTGCGACCACCTCAACGGTCGAGGCTTCATCAACGCATAAAAATCCTTCACGACCCACTGCTTGAGCCACAACGTCATCGCGTGAACATCCACGTCGCCTCCAATAGCCAGACCACCTTTGCGAGATCAATTCGAGCAACCACGTACCACTAGCAACGCCGCCTCCTCCAACATCGATTCGGGCCAAGCATCTCGAGCTCGAGCTCCCCTCTCGAGATCAATCTCAGGCAACCTTGCGTGCGATTTGATTCGATCGCACATCCCCCTATTTCGATTCGATTCGAGTTAGGTCTTTTATTATTTTATTTATTTTAATACCTTCGAATTCGAGCTTTGAGGAAGAAAAAGGAAAACGAAGGAACACTTCATGAATTAAAACTAGGGAGGGATCGTTTTCGTGAATGCAAAGAGGAAGGAGACGCTATCACTTCAGAGAAGATTTTTGATTTGGAACGAGAAGACATTGTGATTTAAAGAAAATGGAAAGCGTATGGAAGAAAATGAACTACAGTGTTCTGATGGAACGGAAAAGTAGCTGATGGAAAGAATTTGGACTGTGTTCACTAAGGTATATATAAATATTAAATTCAAATTCAAACATCTCGATAAAAGCAACTTAAAGTCTCGACATCCTATAAAGGCGTGCCGCTAGGCGTTTATAATGTTAAACCCCTATTTCGAACGCAATGGAAAAGGTTTCGAGTCCTAATTCGATCGTATGGAGAAGTTAGCTTTTTGGATCGACCATTAAAATTAATTCAATTAATTATTTTCTAGGCATTTATATCTCGTACGATCACACGGTAACTCCGAAAGCTACGAAATTTGAAATCCAATAATAATTCAATATTACGGATCCAATGGAACTTGTTTCGTTGAATTCGAAGACTGTGCCTCGGTAGGCTATTTTTAAATATTAATTTAAACGATATTTTTAAAATTGAACAAATCATTTCCAAATTCAATTTTAACCCATCTATTATCTTTAGTATTATCAATATAAATTTTATAAGCCGTTGAAATATTTTTAACAAACTTATAACTCCAGATTTTATATTTTACCCAATATCCAATTATTACTTAAATAATTAATTTATTCAATAGATTACAATATTTAAATTCTAAATTCTTTTTATTAAATAAAACCAAACCTTTCATATTAAAAATCAATTCATAGTTCAAATCAATATTTAAATCCATTTTAAATATCCCAATTATCCGTTTAAAAATTCGGGTTGTTACATTCCTCCCGTCGAAATTACTAACACAGAAGAATGCCCAAACCCACTAACTTTTTTAAAATTACTTAGTTAGACTTGTTATTCACCATCCTAATCTTTCCCTTTACCCGAACAATTGGTTTTCAATTCTAACTTCAAAATCCTTTATTCCAATTCCAATTTTAAATCATTTTGTCGTTAGTAAAGATATTTTTCAAAAAATTTCAAAAATTTTCTAACTTTCAAAAATTTTGGCAGAGTTTCCTTTGTACGGAGGAGCTTTTGCAATTTTACAAGAGAGATAAATATATATACATCGACCCAAACGGTCGGAAAAACAAAAACCAAAACAATATTCATATTTCCTTACTTTTATTGCGTAGGCGTACCTCTGTTTAGCATTTTTAAGCAAACGGCTTATTTATTTAGCATATTGCGCGTTCCAAAATCCAGCCAAATGGCCCCTGGTACCTGTACTAACTCAATTTAAACATATAAGAAACATATCTATGAAATTTATAACATTTTACTCATATAAGCAACTACAACACATCAATACTAAAAGTAATGCATTCTAAATAACTTCCATAAGAAATATATATGGTTTCCAAACTAGTTCAATTGCTTTTAAACGATTCATATACCATTTGCATTCAACTTAAGTGATTTACAACTCACTTGCTTATCTTCAGTTCATTTTTATGTCCAAACAACTCATATTCATTTCAATTGATTCCAAAATCCACTTTATTTATTTCTATTAATCTATTTAATCTTGTTCACGACAAACGACAATCAATTTTTATGCAATTCGACGAGATTCATGCAAATAAACTATCACTTGAGCTCATAACCATTTTAAATTGATTCTAACTCAATTTATATCAGTTTCATTTTCATTTTAACTTATTCATAACCATACACTGTATTTATTTAATATGTTTGCATAGGTTTCATTCGAAACCACTTTATTCAGCTTGGAAACACACCATTAGGTAACCATTAACATATTTACCTAAGCCGAGCTTCTATTCAATTATTTGCTTAAGTTATTTATTTTCTTCAACTTATTTCAATCCCATAACCCAATTTTATTTTCCTTGTAAACAATCTCCATTTTAAATCCTTGATTTGATTTGATTTTTTTTATTTATCAAATCCATTCCACCTACTAATTTAATTCAATTTACTTAACATTTTAAAGTCCATTCCATTCTAATTTATTTACAAACCATACATTTGCACTTTATTCCATCTCCGCATTGGTTCCATTCAAACCATTTTATTAAGCTCGACACTTCCATGCTTATAAATTAATAACCATTTCCCAAATTAAATTCACCCAAGTTTTCATTTAATGGGCTTTCACCCTTACTCGAAGCCAAGCTTCTATTATTTTTATCTTAAGTTAATTTACTTATTTCAACTTCATACTTAAGTTCATTTCCAATTTAATTTGATTCTCATCTAATCAAATTCCATTTAATTCAATTAGCCATTCTCATAATCCATTTAAATTTCCATACCCAATTCATCCGAATTTATTTTATTATTAACAAGGTCATGCTTAACTCATTTATACTCGAACTGGATTTTATTTGCAAATTCAAACCATCTTTATTTCAATCCAATTCCACAACATTTCCACTTATATTTAATTCACCACCAATCCCGGTTGAATTTTATTTATAACTCGAGTTCATTCCCAACTCCATTACTACCTCATAATCCAATTTCTTTTTAACCAATTTAAATCTCATTAACATATTCAATTAACCAATTTATTCCAAATTAGTTCACTCCCACTTCCAATTCCATATTGGATTCTAATCTTCAAAAATCATCTTATTATTTTACTTGAGTTCAATTTTATTTTATATTTCAAGTTTGGATTTTTTATTTCATTCTCCAAATACAAAATAATTTTGTTTTGCCTTACTATTTTACTTCTCCATATTTTTCTCTTATAAGTCACACATTTATATTTTTCACATTCCTACCTATTTTAAGCTTGAATATATTCATATTTCATTTTAACTCGAGATTGAACACTCATTTATAGCTAAAAATATTCTTAATCAATGGGTTATCAACTTCCTTTATAAGCTATTGGAATATATTTAATCTAATTCAATTTCATTTCAACTTACTTTTATTTATTTAAGTAAAAATTTAATTTATTTAACATCATCTATAACTCAACTGAATTTTATTTCAATTCAATTTGTTTAAGTTAACTTTCGTTAAATCGAGCATCATACTATTCTCTTTAATCCACCAATTCACTTGGATTTAATTAAGTAAGAACTTAATTTCATTTATTATCATCTACATCTCAATTCATTTCATTTCAACTTAATTTAGATCCAATTATTAAGCTTGAGTTAATCTCAACCCAATTTAATTTCTATTAAATTTTCCAATCCAATTCATTTACATTCCAAATTTTATTTACTTCACCAATTTATTTATATTATTATTATTATTATTATTATTTTCATCATTAGTTAAATTTAAAAATTAAATTTTCAACTTAATCCAAGTTAAATCCTCATTTTAACTTCATTTTTAATAATTCCAAAATCAATCTCATACTTTCCTTGGTTATATAAGCCATTCTAAATCTTTATAATTTTATTTGTCTATAATACTACCATCCAAACACTTTAATTATATATAATAATTTGTAGAAAATTATTTCTTTTTATATCAAAATATATTTTGGGTGAAACTATTTCATTCACCTCCTTTCGAAAACAATATTGTGTCGAATTGTTCTATTCAAATGTTTAGAAACCCCTTCGATACAGTTGTGCAGACTGTGCCGATGAAGGTTCATATGCCACTCAATAAATCAATCAATACAATATAAAATCATTCTATATTCACTAACAAATATGCACTCATATCTATTAATACGCTTAAACTCATTATAGAGTACTACTGACTCTATCTCTAATGAGTAATCCCCACCAGAGCCAAGCTCTCGCTTAACCTTTCAGCTCTGATACCAACTGTAAAGGCCCACGAATCCATACCCTTTTGAGTTGACAAAATCTCACAACAATTCAGCCCAAAGTGGCACAAAAGTACGAGTCTTCGGGTTTAAATAAGAAAGAGGTAGAAGAAGAAGAATAAAAACAACATCAGAGTCTCACAATCGCAGCGGAACAAAATATAATATATAATAACAGTTTTTAAATACAAAGAAATCTGTACGGTTATGTATATACATACCATCATTAGAGTACAACCAACAACCATACAGAGACAACTTAATACTTGTCCATACACAACGGAAATAATAGTCAAATACGGAAGTACGCTTAGTCATCCAGCTCATCTCCTGAGCTCCTTAGCTTTTAACCTGATCCTATTTAACTCGGTCTGATCCAAGCATCATATAAAACAACATCCGACTCAGTATGGAAAACCAGCATGAGAAATCACACTCAATTGGATTATTATATTTTCAAAAATCCTTTAAAAAACAAAAGCATCTCGTAAGACCACGCCACAAATAAACATGTCGGGTTTTTACCTTATGATAGCTAAAACATTTTTATCAAATCCGTCTGATATTGTAATAGTGTCTATAGAAAGTAAAATAGAATCTAGCTGAAATGCATGCATCTTACGTTTCAGCAATAGTTGGGCATAATCAAAACCGTACAAGCACTTATTGGAGATTGGATTCCATACAATGGCAGGGCTACTTGGGTACCGCCCGTCACAGTACGGGTCCTAGATCACCGTACCGAGGATCACTCCCAACCCCCTACAACACAAAGCCGGGACTACCCCTTACTGGATAATCCCGAATAAGATCACCCGGTGGTTGGCGCGACCAACCACCCACTAAGCCGAAATAAAAAGGGACATCCAGACAGGGATGACCTCATCCTTATGGGTGCTACCCACATAGCCTTGCTGCACCTCCCCTGTTTTATCCATTCTCGGTTGATGAGGCTTGAGGCTAAGCGTTACCTTTCAAGAACGAGTCCCACTTAGAATGCTCATCGTCCCCCTGACAATGTTCTGAAAGCATTCATCCATACAAGTTGCCCTAGGTCTGGACAAACCGAATCACCGTCTTCATCATCTTCACGGTCTTCATTCGTTATCGTTCAAACCAGATCGAAGTGGTTTTCGGATAATTAAATCTGACCCCGGACTCTTCGAAATGATCAGCGCATTGGCCAATATTGATAGTCGGTTATTTAACTATCAAATAATCATCCACGAGCAACCATCATGTCTTAAATAATTTTCCTCAAATTATTTATCTCAAAATATCTACTTTCGTACTTCAACACCTTGAAATTAGATTCAATTTTCTCTATTTCTCGTGGAAACATCTACGTCTTTTTCGATTACTTATAATATTTTTCCCACTTCATTAGTTTCTCAAAACTTGGAAAATATTTCTATATCTCCCATTTCTTCCCTCAAAAATTATTTGCAATTTCATTTGTAAATTTCCCAAACTTATTTCTCATGAATCCTGTAGATCCCAGAATTCCTTAGTTGATTCCCGTTTTTATTTCCAAAGCCATTTAGCTTATTAAAAATTTAAGTTTCACTCCTGCTCTTCTTGTGAATTTTATCTCACCTCGTAATTCACTTACCTTATACTTGAGATTTTATTCAAGTTCTCATAACCATATATAAAATCTTCTATAAAAGTCTTATTCAAATTAATTACACTTGCTTTCCTTCTCAAGAGGATTTATAATTGGATTTTCAAAATGTTTAAAAATATATATATACAAATAAAAATAATGGTTTATTTTCAAAATATGGTTTAAGGTAGAACTAATATAAATATTAAAAATCATATCCAGTTATTGACAAATTTTACAAAGCTGATTTAGAAAACTAGAATTGATTTTAATAAATACTAAGCATTAAAATAACTATGCCGGAATATTCTAAATCTAGATAATAGTTCTATACAAATTATATAGTATAGTTATTTTAAAAATATTCCTTTTAAAACAAATTTATATTTTTTTAGAAAATCCAATATCCACTCATAAATTGCTCTTGATTTCTGTCTCAACGACCATATTCACATTTTTCACCTTCGGAAAATATTCTACTATTTCCTTCCAAAACAGTTTCATTACTCTATATAAGTTCTCGCCATGACTTATCTCTTTACATATCTGCTGATATCTTTCTATCTCATTTATAAACCCCGTTTATAAATTTATAACTCCCCAGAGTTTTCCATTTATTTATAAAAACAATTTTATTCAAAAATTCCATCTTTATAATTTTATTCCTCAATAAAATTCCATATTGTTCCTTAATAAATCCCATTTCATTGCTTAATAAAGTTCTTTTTATTTCCTAATAAAACTTCGCTTTACTTCAAATCTACTCATTGATTCCAATATTTCTTCGAGTCTTTATATATATATATATATATATTAATTTTTTTCAAACTCAACTTTAACCAATTTAAGTATAACCAAATTAATAAATATTTTTTTATTTTACTTAATTCTTAAATAGAAACAAATCCAAATCCCCAATAAATATTTTCTATTCAAGTTCTATTTTAACTTCCATCAATTAAATTATTTATGATATTTAAAAATTACCAAAATCCAATTTCCATGTTATTTAGCACTTAATAATTCAATTCGCATGCAAATCCATATTAATTCATACATCTTGTCATATGACAACATATATATATAATCAATAAATATTCTTGAGGAATCCTGTTGGATCCCTCCAACCTGTTTCCCTGCATCCATAGGTGTTAGCACAAAATAAAATACCAATTCCACTTCAAGGTGGAATATCGTGGTATTTGGGTTTATATAATATCATCCGCTATTATGCGGCGCATAGGGTCTCACCCGCTACATAATGCGGGAAATCAATCACTCCAATATATATATATATATATATGTACTATATATATAATATCATTCAGTGGATAAATTATTATAAATCAACCAAGCACATCCAATGATTTAAATTTAACATTTAGTTAACAAGGCATCTACATGAGTGAGAAAACCTCATCTTTGCTTTTAAGTTGCAATCCTTTCCAATCTCGACCCGATTTCCCGACTTTTGACCTTATATAAACAATTTTATTAATATTCGAACAAATCGAACAATTAATTACCATTTAAATAAATTTATTTTAATCTAATAATTCAATTTTAACTAATGATTTATTTCAACAAATAATTAAATTTTAAACTAATTCTCCTTTTTAAAAAATCTTTTAGTAACTAAAATAATTAAATAGTAAATTAAACAAATTAATCACCCTGATTAAATTATTTTAAAATAAACTAGTTAAGGTGAAAATATGTATATTTTATTTTCTTTTGTTATATATTTATGAAAATATTCTATATAGATTTTATCAAATCCAATTCATATAACATCCTATATCTATCAACGTCTTATACACACACACACATATATATACTGTTTTTTTTACCTATATATATATATTTAAACTAGGAATAATTTAAGATTTTAAAACTGCTTAACAGTTAATTAATTTTTTTATACCAAAACCCTAGCTTACTCTAAAATTTTAAATTTTCAAATAAAAACAGAGAAATACCTCACCGCGCACAGAAATCCTATCCCATGCCCTCTCACATGCGACTGCATCCTCGACTCTGACCCAAATTGCCACTGCGCGACCACCTCAAACGGTCGAGGCTTCATCGACGCCTAAAAATCCTTCACGACCCATGCTCGAGCCACAACGTCATCATGCGAACATCCACGTCGCCTCCAATAGCCAGACCACCTTCGCAAGATCAATTCGAGCAACCACGTACCACTAGCAACGCCGCCTCCTCCAACATCGATTCGGGCCAAGCATCTCGAGCTGGAGCTCCCACTCGCGATCAATCTCAGGCAACCTTGCGTGCGATATGATTCGATCGTACGTCCCCCTATTTCGATTCGATTCGAGTTAGGGCTTTTATTTTTATTTTTTTAATACCGTCGTCGAGCTTTGAGGAAGAAAAAAGGAAAACGAAGGAAGACTTCGTAAATTAAAACTGGAGAGGGATTGTTTTCATGAATGCAAAGAGGAAGGAGATGCTATCACTTCAGAGAAGATTTTTGATTTGGAATGAGAAGACATCGTGATTTAAAGAAATGGGAAGCGTATGGAAGAAAACGAACTATAGTGTTCTGATGGAACGGAAAAGTAGCTGATGGGAAAGAATTTCGACTGTGTTGACTAGGGTATATATAAATATTAAATTCAAATTCAAACATCTCGATAAAAGCAACTTAAAGTCTCGATATCCTATCAAGGCATGCCGCTAGGCGTCTATAATGTTAAACCCCTATTCCGAACGCAATGAAAAAAGTTTCGAGTCCTAATTCAATCGTATGGAGAAGATATCTTTTTGGATCGACCATTAAATTTAATTCAATTAATTATTTTCTAGGCGTTTATATCTCGTACGATCACACGATAACTCCGAAAGTTATGAAATTTGAAATCCGATAATAATTCAATATTACAGATCCGATGGAACTAGTTTCGTCGAATTCCAAGACTGTGCCTCGGAAGGCTATTTTTAAATATTAATTTAAACGATATTTTTAAAATTGAACGAATCATTTCCAAATTCAATTTTAACCTATCTATTATCTTTAGTATTATCAATATAAATTTTATAAGCCGTTGAAATACTTTTAACAAACTTATAACTCCAGATTTTATATTTTACCCAATATCCAATTATTCTTAAATAATTAATTTATCCAATAGATTGCTATATTTAAATTATAAATTCTTTTTATTAAATATAACCAAACCTTTCATGTTAAAAAACAATTCATAGTTCAAATCAATATTTAAATCCATTTTAAATATCCCAAATTATCCGTTTAAAAATTCGGGTTGTTACAATTTTTATGGTAAATATCAAGGTACATTGCTTGTAGCTATAGGAGTTGATGCAAACAACTCTCCTTTTCTTTGGCATTGGCTATTATACAAACTGAATCAGCGAAGACTTGGGGTTGATTTTTATATGCATGGAACACTTAATTTCATCTTTAAATGCAAGATGCATTACATTCGTTTCTAATAGAATGAAAGGAATTCCAACCGCCTTGCAAAAGAAATGGAGAAACCTCATCATCATCGCTTATGCCAGCGACTAGAGCTGTCAACGGATGCAAACGGATGCGGATATGGCTGTAACTGCATCGACATCTGAAAATTTAAATCCGCATCCGAATCGCATCCAATATCCACGGATATCTGAGAATTAACGTCTGTATCGACGGATATTTTTCGGATATCCGAAAGTATCCGCATCCGAAAATAATAAGCGGATATTTCTGGATATTTGAAAATATCCGAAATATCTACATTTCAAATTGAATAAGATTTTTATTATACTAATATTTTTGAACTAAAACAATCACTTTCTCAAATGACAATATACACACTACAATACTAGCCAGTTTTTCAAATGACGAAATGGCAACACATATAATATCAAACAAGTTTACACGATATTACAACAATTCAAATGATAAAATAGCAACATACATAATGACAAAATGACAACACACATAAAATTTTGGATTGGACGGATGTTTTTCGGATACGAATATGCTATATCCGCATTCGCATCCGATTTTCTTTTCGGATATTGGATATCGGATATCTGCATCCGCTTTTTGGATATCAGATAATATCCATTTTTTCGGATACGGATCCGGACAGATTTCAGATTTTTCGGGTTTCCATTGACAGGCCTACCCACAACATTTGAATGCAAACTTCAAAAAGGCAGTTTTTGTAGCAAAATTTTGCAGAACTTATTTCATCCTTGTGCAGAAGTAAGAGACAAGTAACATACAATGAACTAAGTGTACCTTGCACTCTTCTTGGTATCTTGCTTCATACCACCAACGACTTTGTTCTTCCTCTTACTATTGTTATTTTTAACATTCACCGCACTGTTTCAAACACTGTCGCCCCTCTGTTTGACAGGAACATCACTCTTTATCATAGTACTCGGTCCCTTTTGATTGTCAATAGCCAAATCTGCTTCTTCTAAGTATAGAGGTTATGATGATTTTTTGGTAAAAGTCTTCCTCGGTAGATGGTTGCATTCTTTTGAACTATCTACCAAAGTTTGTCCTCGGGTGAATCCCTCTGATTAGTGTCATCGACACAATCTCTTCTATGGGGTTTCTTACCTCAGTAACTACAGCATTAAACCTCTTCAAAAATTTCTTTATAATTTGTCCCAAACTCTTATGCATGTTAAACAATGAATCATGTCTTTTGGTTGCACAGTGTGGACCTAGAACTACTTCATTAACTTCTTAGTCAGCTTATCAAATGATGGTATATGCCTCGACATGAGCCAGATGAATTACATCGATGCAACTCCATCTAGAAATATTGAAAAACACCTACAGCTGACAATGTCCGTTGCATGAGCGATATCCATGTGCCACCCGTACTTCAACAGATACTATATGAAAATATTCTATTAATAATAAGTGGGATATCATGGAACCATGACTTGCTATGGTTGGGTAATCAATGGCCATTTAGGTTAAAAGATAGCTCGTGTTCATGCTATTATTAACAAAAACAAATTGGTGATACAGTTTACTCTTCCCTCTTTCATACCGCCAAGAATCCCTCTTTTCACTTCAAACTTGCAAATCCAAAATTAATAAGTTACGAACTTTACAAATCCCTCTTCACTTAAATATCCACAAACTTCATGACCATTCTTCTCTTGTATAACCTAGCAAAGCTCGATTCCTCCACCTTGCTTAAGCTCAATTCTTCCACCTCACTGAAGCTCGATTTGTCAACTTCGATGAAGCGCGATTCGTCAACTTTGCTGAAGCATTGAGTTGTACCAAATTTGATAGTTTAGATATATTTTTCAATTTTTTCTTTTTTTATGGAACTTTGAGTTTTTAGCATGTTAGCTATTACGAGACAAAACTGAACTCGTGAATTATGTACCATACTATTATATACACTCTTTGCATTTGTATTGTCGTTGTCGAAGGAGATAAGATTGCCAAGAGTTATTCCAGCAATTTTTCCAATTTTGATAATTTTAAGAAGAATTTTCCATTAAGACTTGGTCTTGATTTAGTGAAGTTACAATTCACACTTGAGATTAAAGTGTCTTTTTGATAACTTTCAAAAGAATTTGACATTAAGACTAAATTTGAAATAATGTTATAGTTGCACTCATGATTCCTCAACTTCACTGAAGCATTTGCTAAAAAGTGTTTTTATTATTTACATTTGCTTCTTTTTGTGTGTCTTCCATATTTTAGATGATAGAAATGAAAAGTTAAATTTTATTTTTTTTGGTGAGTTATAAGAGTGAATGCAAATAGGTATTTGAAGTTTATGTTTGTAAGGTATATTTATCAAGACTTTCATAAGTACCATTTCAAACTATATGCATTTCACTATAACAGTAAAGTGAAGCTTAATCAATTTTAGATTGTTTTTTGATATGTACAAATCTAGATCATATTCATTGTATTGGTTGAGTAGCTGTGTGAGGTATGATATTTGAAATACGGTATAACTTTGGCTATTTTGTACCTATTTTAGTCTGATTTTATAAGATTTTTTTGTTATTTCATTCTATGAGCCACCAACGCTATGTTTTGCTAAGTGATAATAATCATGATGTACATTTCATCTTTATGAAATTAATTTAGTTTTTTGAACACTTCATGATTAAGATTCTGCATTTATATTTATATATATAAGTAGTTTGAAAACTCATATATTTTATGTGGGTGCCTTAACCATTTAAGCTAAAATAGGTTCTATTTTATTATTCACTCCATTTTCTTGGATGATGGTCATGGTATAAGAAATTGATATAACCGCATCAAAGAAAAATAACCCAGAGTAGTATAAGGAAGAATAATGAATAATAGTATTTTGAATGTATGGTTCAAGCTACCCTCTTATAAATCAGAGTACTAAATATTAAAATTACTCTAATCCAATAAAAAATTTTTACGGTTTATATTTTTTCATGGTGGGTATTATAATTTAAGAAAAGTGTTGGTGAACCGGCTAAACAAGTCAAAAATGTGGCTTTTCTTACACTGTTGGGTAGGGATGAGCATTTGGTTGGTTAGTTTATCCGATGACGAAAATTATTAAAATAACTGAAAGCAATAAAAATGAAAATCTAAATTAAATTTGTTGATTTTTTTTGGTTTTGTTGGTTATTTGATTTAGCCGAACTAAAAAAATTTACATTTTATGTTTAGAATATTCATTATAATTTGAAAAGAAAAGCCTAAATATATGATTAAAATTTTCTTATTTGGCATCCTTATGCTTTCTAATAGCGATTTAGACACATTTATGATCAATAAAATTTATTCAGATCACTAAATCAATCTAAAAAATTATTATAACATAAATAATTATGAAAATATAATAAAATTTTAGTTAATTTTGTTAAACTGGTAACCAAATTAAAAAAATTTGTGGGCCAATTATAAATCAATCTTTTTTTGCAACCAAACCAAACCGGCCGAAATGCGTTGGATTGGTTGGTTTATCTGATTTAACCAAAGATTGCTCGCCCCTACCGTTGGGATGGATTTTTATTCTTGGTAGGTTATTCAACTAAATTTTATTTTGGATGAAGATTAAATTAACTTAAAAATTATATCAAGATGGAAAGAATCGGTATGATGAACCAGCAAATGATGAGATTTGATTTGATTCATCTCATGCTTTCCTTTGATTACATGACTAACTTTTCATACTATATATTTTGTTTACTTTGACCTAAATTCGGTCCAGCGTTTATGTAACGACCTGTATTTTTGGATCTTCAAATTTGAATATTTAATTTATATAAATATTGGGATTTAAATTAAAATTATAATAAAATTTATGTTTCAAATTTAGACTTGATTTTTGATGACTTATTTTTAATTCAATTTTTAAAAAATTTCCATAATTTTTAATTTGAAAAATATTTAAATTTCCGTTTAACGCTTTTTTGGAAAACGTCGGCACTTTTGAGATTTTATAGAATAAGTTAACCTGTTTATTTTATTACAGTTTTGCGATCGCATAACATTGTTGAGCACGATCGTGTTTTTATTCTGTCAATCACATGGCGGTGGCGGGTACCCTAAAACTTTTGAAAACAAACTTATAAAAAAACAAAAGAAAAAAAAAAAGAATTGGAAGCAGGCGCGTTCGTTGAGGAGGCATGGAGAGGGAGGGGGATGTGCCTACGTGTGTATGAGTAGGAGATAGGTGCTCCGCCTACAAAACAAAGAAGCAGAAGAGGACCGATTGTTGCGTGCGTGGCTACAGGAGAGGAGGGGAAATATGAACTTGAAAATGGATGCTGCTGTTCATATAATAGGAATTCTCAATTTAGTCCTATAAAATGTGTTCTTTTGCAAGCATGAGGGGGAAGTTATGTACAGGTGCATGAGAATGGTGTGGGAAGGAAATTGAGGGTGCGGGTCAGTTTGTTGCGTAATGGGCTTGGGCCATTCACATTTTGGTGAGAAATTCTTAGAGCTTTTATTTATTTCAATATAAATATGTGATGTTTAAATCGTGATATCTTGCTTGTTTCAATTTCGATTGACTTATGGATTTTTGCATTGTGTTCATATGGATGAGCATAACATTACTGTATAAATGGTTGGTAGATTTGAAATGTTAAAAATTTACGATATGAGAAAACGGACATGATTTAATTACGTTATTTTAAGTAATAACGTCATTTTAATTTATATATCATAACTAGTGATGTTGGTTTGGCCAAATAAAATACTGTTGGGTTAAATTGGATCAAATATGGTAACTGGACTTTGATTTAGTGAAATAAAATACCGTTCCGCTATTTAAATTAATTTAATAGATAAATTAGCAGAATAAAAACCGTTCTGCTATCCTAGGGGTTTGGGCAATTGTTTAGCGGAAGCAAATCACGTTCCGCTGACTCTATTTAGAAGAATAGATCACCGTTCTATTATTATTAATTGGATAAGTCAATTTGGACATTTATTAGCAAAAATAAATCGTGTCTTCTATTACATTAGTGTGTACACTTAATTACATTCCAATGGACCGGTATTGGATAAGTGTAGTACTAACAATCACTTGTTAATTATGAATTTGATTTGCATATATGATGTTATGTAAATACCTAGATTATAACTTGAGTAATTAATGGAATTAACAGTGACTCGATTAAGTACCAATGAGGTTGTTAAGCCTCGTTCCAAAGTTGATTTTTGAATCAAAGTTATTTGAAGAATAATTATTATTTATTAATAAGGTTATTAAAGGTAATTTTTACCTGGTTTAAAAGATAATTAATAATTCTTTTGTTAATGACTTTTAAGTTAATTATTTTATCAATATAATTCTTAAAAGTTATTTAAGAATATGTAATTATTGCTTCAAAGTTACTAAACTATCTTATATGTTTTAAATTATAATTTAATTTTTGATTAAGGTTATTTTATAATAGATTGATTTTAAAGTTGTTATTATTTTAAGAGTTAATTAGTATTGTAATATCATTATTTCAAAGATAATTTGCTAAAGTATTAATACCATTTTAAAATAGTATATTATATAAATATTTTTGAAGTTAATTAATTTAAAATATTAAAAGTTATTTTTATTACCTTAAAGCTTATTTTACTATAATTAAATAGTGTTTTTGTTCTAAAGAATTGGTTAAATGAAAGGATTTTAAAAGAAAGTTTTACAAATGGGTTGAGATTTACAAAAGAGTATTTTTCCTGAGTTAAACTTGGAAATTTATGTAGAAACTTTATAAGCATTATTTTGAAATAATTATTTTGGGAAGTAATGGTATATTTTCGTAGCGTAATTCGAGGGGTAGAGATTGCCTTTAGTTTGGAATGTTTTCGTTGGGGTAGCGACGTAGCCATTGTGCAAACTAGATCTATGATTGATTGCATGGCGTAAATCGGGAGGTAGAGATTATCTAAGTTAAATTTGGTTTCTCTGGGATAGAGATGTAATCACTGAGCTACGATCCATGGTTGGCACCAAATGGTGCTTTCCATAATTATTTTAAAAAGTTTTCAAATATTTTTGAAAGGAATGATTTGTGAATATACTTATTCCAGTGAGATAAGTAAATGACTGTTTTGTTTAATAAAGAGACTAATTTGCTAAAATTAAAATAAATGAGGCTTAGTGGTTTTCAATGGAAAAATGAAATCTTTGTTTGAATGTTTGTTTATTTGATAGTTAAATAACCAACTATCAAATCTTGACCTAAATATGTAATCCTTCTTTATTTTGGTGGTACGGAATTATTCCCTACTTAACACCGAAGGATTTTAACTCTGAGAATATCAAGGAGAAATATGAGAATTATATGGTACAGTTACCATAGGGTTACTATACCGTACATATAAACTTGTGGATCTTCTAGGACGAATGATAAGGAGATCCGTCCACTTAAATGGTTAGGGGGTGATTCCCATTCTTACGCATTGGCTGATTGTTTCCTAAAGAACTGGTCTTGAGCATTCCAGAAATCGACGAATTGTTTTGAAGTACCCAGGAAATGGGGAGTGTACTCGTAAGAGATGACTCGAAACCCATGAACTACTCCAAAACTATATACAGTAAAATGGAGGAGATGCATTATATTTTGGGATGTTGAAATCCATATGTGGATCCGTGACTCGTTGAGTGTGGGAATCTAAGTGAGATTCCAAGATCTATTGAAATGTGGAATTCAGGTGTGATTTCGTGATCTGTTAAGGTATGGAACTCCATGAGGGGTTCCATAATTTATTTCGAGTCATGGAATGAGATGGAATGTCGAATGTAGCCTCATCAGCGTAGATGAGTAAACCAAAAGATAGGATGCATAGCCAATGGGCCTAGCTAATCGATGAGGGTGTAGTCAGCTCTCTTTCTAGCTAGTCACTATCGATTATTTTGTGCATGCTGGGAGCGATGCACTCGGCCTTGGTGGCCGGTTATATATTTCCTATGTACCCCGGCCAGACCGGTATGATGTTTCTAAAGGATAACTCTGATCCTTGTGCAGGAGAACCGTTATCGAAGTACCGAGGGCACCTCCATGGAAATCCTTCACAATTAGCAAACGAGCCTTATCGGATTTTGATTTTATGTCTAGTGTCGTTGTTATGTACACAACACATGCATCACAACTACTTGTTTTATTACTTAGGCGAGTAGACACTATTATAATATCAGACGATTTTCTATAAAAGAGATTTGGTTATCGTATGGTAAAAACCCGTCCGTGTTTATTTGCGGTAGGGTCTTACGAGACACTTTTGTTTTGAAAATTTTACTAAACCTTAAGAATCGAGTTGGTTGTGTTTCTCATGCTAGTTTTGCCAAACTAACCGGGGTGTGGTTTTTCCTATATGCTCGGGTCAGACCGAGCATATTTTCCAGGTTTAGATGGATAATGGAGCTTCAGAGGAGGAGCTGGAGGTCCAAAAACGTATTCACGTAGATGATTATATTTCCGCCGCATTTTAGTTGTGTTTATAAGCAGTTGTAAGGACATGTTATTATAACTATCCGTGTTGAATATGTTAGCATACTCTGATTGATGTCTCTGTGTGTGTGTGTGTGTGTGTGTGTGTGTGTGTGTGTGTGTATTACAATTTTGTCTTTTGTGTAAAGATTTGTTATATAATATAGATTATTCGTTCCACTGTGAGATTCTGTCTTGTTTAGTTTTCTTTCTATCTTCTTCCTACCTTCTTTTTGCCTTCTTTTTCTTACTATCCGACTTTCCGTGAAATTTGGGCTGAACAAGTGTGGTAAATTGTTAGTATGAACTGTATGGGAAAAGTGGGTTGTGGCAATTTACCTAGAAGAATTATCATACTATACCCTCACGTTCTAAAATGGAACATATGTATTAAGTATGCTACTATGTATAAAGACATTTATAATTACATAATGGAATTTTGAATACATGCATTATACGTATAAATAAATTGTATTGGTAATATTGTTAATAATAGCTCTGTTTTATGAGATATATTGGTCATGTTTACATATATTTGTATCTAAATCACAATTGGCAATAATGTTTACTATTTATAATGTATAAGTGAAAATGAGTTTCTTTTCTTCCTTTTGTGTATATAAGGAGGCATTTGACAACTACATCTTCTAAAAACAATAAAAAGAATATATTTGTAGTGTCATGTACTATATTGACCTAAAATGAAAGTATTACCAAACTCTTATTGCTGGTGTAATTAAGACTCTTAAGCTTATTGAAAAGAGATAATTATTATCATATATCCATTTTTGAGATTGTATATGTTAATTTTTTTTCCTTAGCCTGAATAACTTATTACCTCTACTCCATATTATTTTGCTGATTTGTTTTTAATAACCATATTGGGCATAGTTTAGATCAATTTTTCTTTCCTGTTGAATTTTACTTCGTTGTTTGAATTTTGCTCCATTATTATTATCATGGTTTCTAATAACTTGTTCACTGTTTTAATTTTGCTATTAATTTGAAAAGTATTTGAATTATGCACACATGTTGAATTTTGATCTACTTTTATATACTCTAAACACTTCCTAATATCTTTATCAAATGGCAATGATGCCTAAATCTATTGAATAGTTCATAATAAACTTTTGTAAATGTTAAACAGTTCTTGAACTGTCATATAGATCAATTGTATTTGGAATGAGGTCATAAATTGTAGGTTTTCTCATATTTTGCATCATTGACTAATTTTCTTGTAGTTAATAAAGAAAAGATAGATTCCTTTACATGAAAGAAGGCATGTAAAATTAGATGTGAGAAACATTCATCAATATATATAGTAACTAATGTATTTAAGGATAAGATAAATGTAAGAATAATTTAAAATATATTATTCCTCAACTTACATCAGTGATTACCCTAATACTTGAAAATATGATTTCAAATTAGTTCGCAAATGTTTAAGTTCTGGATAGATGATATAAAACCAAGTTTATTACCTCAATCTTACATGGAAAAGTGTGTGCACTAATAGATATATAATGGATACTTGAAATCCATTGTGTTAACTTTTGCAATTAAAATGTTAGCGAGATTAACGTCATTGAGGGTCTAGGTTTGCTATCTAAGCCACAATATGTAACGACCCAAATTTTTAGTTATTGATTTTGGGCATTTAATTTATTTTAAATGTTAATTTGAAATGTAAATGGAATTTTAATAAGAAGTTTATCAATCAAATAAGTGGAATAAGACTTAAGTTCAAAAATATAGCGATTTATTTGATAAAAAATAGTTGTTGAATTAATAATTGAAAACCATTCAAATAATTGGATTTGAATTGAATATGAATTGAAAATGACTTCTAATGTTGATGTAAATTCTATTTGAATTAGAATTTGAGTTAATAATTTTTAAAACTAAAATTTCAAATGGTTCTGACAATTTTTGAAATCGTCGATTAAATCGTCGCGTTAAAATAGCGATCCGGGGCACAGTCTCAGAATTCGACGAAGCCAGTTCCATTGGATCTATAATAGTTTATTATTATCGAATATCAAATTTCATAGCTTTTGGATTTACCATTTGGTCGTATGATATGAAAACGCCTAGAATTAATTTAATCGAATTTAATTTAAATAGTCGATTTATAAGTTATCTTTCACATATGTTCGGAATGGGACTCGGGACTTGTTCCATTAGTTTTGAAATAGTGGTATAATATTAAGAACACCAGGTAGAACGCCTTGATAGGAGTTCGAATAAATTATCTATATGTTTGAAAATTTTAATTGTCATATCTATTCACATCAGCAGTCTAAAACACTTCCTATCTGCCGCACCCTAGTTTTATCGGGCCAAAACCTACCTATCTATAACATACCTACCTTCTTTCTTTTAAACTCCCTCTCATTCAATAAATCGAAAGCAAGAGAAAAAATCGAAATTAAATCTTAACTTGGTATAATAATAAAAAAGGCGACTTCATCACGATGCCTTAGCTCGACAAAGCGTGGTGGAACTGAGGGAAGAAGGCAACGGCTCCGAGCTCCAAGCGTGATCGAGCAAATCGCACTAGGGTTTGGGAAGTATCACGAGGTCAGGGGTGGCATTAGTAGCCGAGGCTGAAGGAGGAAGGGACAGCGTGCCTCGTTCAAACGTTTGGAGATGAGAGAGGTCGACGTTTTCTGGTGAGCTAGGGTTGCGTGGGAAGGAGTGTCGCAATGTATGCCTGAAATGACAAGAGAATTAAGGTTTTGGCTCCTTGTGTGCACGTTGGAGATAGAAGTCAGGGAGGTGGTTCAGGAAGATATCGAGCTTGGAGAGTTGGGTGGGGCTGGACTGTCACGTTTTCTGAAGTGGGTTCTGTTGCGATTGAGGTTTTCACCAGAGAGGATAAATGCGGGATTTAGCTGACAGAGGTCGTGGCATTTAATTCGTAGGACACGAAAGAAAAATTGGAATTGACTGCAAATAAAATCAAGGTGAGAAATTCTCACTCATTTGGATTACCAGAATTTATTTTAAATAGTTAAAATTAATTATTGGATGCTTGGTTGAATTGATAAATTATAATTATCTGTTGGATGATTATATTATATATAGTAGTATATAAATTAGTAGTTGGATTGATATTCTCGCATATTTTAGTAGATGAGACCATATGCGTCCCGTATAATAGCGGATGACCCTATATACCGCGGTATCCTCCACGAAGTGGGATTGGTATTTTTTATGTTGTATTAACATTTGTGGATGCAGGGAAACAGGTTGGAGGGATCCAACTGGATTCCTCAGAATTTATATTTATTGTTTTTCATATATGATAGTATATGGTGTGTCAGAATAAGCTGTTATAGATTATTGTTGTGATGTGAATTATGGATGCTATAGTAACACTGGCCTAACTTTTGGTATTTTAAATACCATAAACATTATTTTTAAAATTTGGAAGGACTTAAAGGAGATTTTGAATGTAAAAACACTTATATAGAAATTTGGATTGTTTTTAAGAAATTGATTAGGATACAAACAATAATTGATTTTGGTTAGTATTTAACTATTCATAAAAAAATTAAATAGAGATTTTAAGATAATTTATATAAAGGATTTTTAAACGATGTATTTTTAAACGACATTTTTGGAAAATACGAAAGGGAGTTGAAATCGATATTTTACATAGATTTGTGAAATAAATGGAATTATTTAAGAAATAGATTTATAAAATGAGATTTTATAAATGGGAATAGTTTCGTAAACAAGTGAAACTCAAATAAGTTATAAGTTTATAAATGATGCTATAAGTAAGGAAAATGAAATAAATGGATAAATTAGAATATAAATTCATAGTGTGAATTTATATCGAGATATGAATAGATTTTGGAAAAAACAAAATAGTTGACTCTATTTTGGGAAGTGGGAATGGTTTGGGAATCGGAATGGAATTGTTGTGTCGTGAA